>OY365798.1:17165000-21965000 GCA_959347355.1 Napeogenes inachia | reverse complement strand
GTTTGTTATTTCTAATCATTACTAAAGGTGGCATCCATGTGCCGAACTCTGTTATTACCACATTTTTTTTATATTACGTTATTACTATAATCAAATTAAATAATCAAGTTCGTAACATCTTCAATCGAGTTCCTAAAAGTCTACTCATAGATCTATTATTTATGTTTCTTGGTTATATAAGGGCAATTTCATTAGATCAAACTTTGGCTGTATTTCGACAACAGCTATCATAGTTCAGACAATTAAATTAAAACCTAAAACAATTACAGTAACTAAACCTAAAATATAAAATAATAATATAGATTTGGTATTTTTTTTATATAATCTTTAGCGTGAATAAACTATTAGTATATATCTGATCTCTTCACCAGTTCCACTATCACCACCACCAGCACTACCACGGGCGCTCCCGCCAAGTTGCTGTCCCCACCTGCAGGCTGCCAGTACTGCACCCACTGCAACACCAACACCCGCAGAGAGTACCGCGTGCACACTGACGGTGAGAGACTATGGAACTTACTCAAGCGTTTGATTACCTGCACTATTCAATATGGTGGTCCATGCGTCTGGAAACATTATTATTATTAATATTTTGCTATTTAATACTAAAAACCAGTATCAATTAATTCGTTATCAACTGTTTTTGACAATATTCCGTTGTTATTAAACTTTTTCCTTTTAAATTTAAGGGGTGCCCCAAGGGTTTGTTTTAGATCACCACACATAAATATTTATGTCTGTTTGTATTGTTCATACGTTTAATATATGTCGGTGTGTCACAGAGCACTCCAGTGAGCGCGTGATGTACCCGCAGCCCGTCGCCAATGTCACTTTAGAGCCGCAGAATGGACACGGCCCTTATGTAAGTGAATTATTCAATAACACCTACTACTAAATTCCTTTAGATACAATCAATCAATTACGATTACATATTTACACAAAAAAAACATTAGTTGCATTTAGAATTTAGTATTCTAAATAAAAAAGCTTCTTCTTTTACAACTACACAAGTAAAAGTAAAATATAATTATACACATTTTGTAAATCCAGAATTGTATTAACGGGTATTTCTTTCAGGGTCCATCGTACAAGTACAGCGAGACCTCCTACTCCTCCTCCAACTCCACGCAGCGGTTCCCTCGCTCTCCCTCCCCCGCCCCTGGCGCTCGCTCCCCGACCCTCCCCCCGGGACATCCCGCTCCTTCTCCCTCACCATTTCCGCGCCCTCACACACCCTCAGTAGAGCAGCAGACGCCCAAGAAGCTGGATGACTTGCTTGCCGAATTTCCGGAGGCGGTGAGAATCGTTTAAAAATATATATGAAATAAAGAAGTGAATTGTAACAGAATGTCTTCAATACGAACGATTTTTAATTTAAAAAATGTTGTTTCCAGAGATACCCCACACAGCCCGATGGCATAGTACGGCGTAAGGTGGAGGTGACGCACGAGAGCTCCACGCAGGGCGGCCAGGGCGGGCGGGACGCGGCCCGGGACACGCCACGGGACACTATGAAGCACACTCCGCCCGTGGCCGGGGCACGGAACGTGTCCGGGCCGGCCGTGTACTACCCGCCGGGACACACTCCCTTCGCCAAGAAGGACGCGCCGGTCGCCGGCTACCAGTCTAGCGTGAGTCACTCTTATTAACTTTAAAATGATGATAAAAGATTTATCTTCTAAATGCTTAACATAATTAAAGATTCAAATTGTCTAAAACCGTCTAATTGTCAATCCGGTCCATCTCCAAAATGGATAAACTGATTTAAGAAAGGTCTTAAGGTCCGTAAACGCAAGTAATTCGGGACCTTAATAAATAGTTTATGCAACTTTTTATAGTCGTACAGCATACCGGGATAGGTCAATAAGGAAAAGACAACTGTAAACTTCCGGGTTACCCTTTACGTACTATGTTTCTGGCATATGTATGTACGTCTGTTCCCCAGGCGATGTCTCAGGGGGGCGGCGCGTACGCGTCTGGTCGCGGCATGTACGCGTACGAGTCGGGCGCGCGCTCCAGCGAGAAACACTCCGAGAAGAAGGTCGCCGTGCCGGTCTGTCTCCCGCTGTGCTGCGCCATGCCGTGCGTTATCATGTAACGACGGAGGACACCGGCGAGGACGCCCTGGAAACGTGCATTTTATAAGTTATTTTTTCCAACTGGCATCATTTTACAATCATATTAGTATTGGCGATACGTTCTGCTTTTGATTTGCTACCTACATGTCGAAGACTCGGGTCGTTTCGGTTAAAATTATTTTGAAAGTTGTAAAATGTTTTCTTGAATTCGATTTAATTTTTAAATAAACGTTCTTATGTAAGTTTTATTTAGAAAATAATTATGGTTATTTTATAATATAAATTCAAATGTATAAGTTTCAATTAACATGTTTATGTAGATGTGCAACTTTGATGTCTTCTTGTCAAATATTTCTAGTTACAAGTTGGAACTTTTATGTTGTATTTGAAATAAGTTCATTGTATAAAATAAATAAACGATGCTCACTAACAATAATTGTGCCATTAATGATATTAAAAGTGCCCTCACTGTCATTTTACTTGTATAAATGATATATTTTTTTATTATTAATAAAATTAAAATACTATAGCTGTGTTTTATTTTTAATCCTTTGAATTGAACGCTCAGGAACATAATGTCTTTAAACTTTCCTTCGATTCTGGTTTTTAAATATTTCGACACTATCCTGGAGTACTTCATCAATGGATGCCTGTGGATATAAGGTAGGAGGGTGAAAGGAGGATCAATAGCAGGGTATTATTGGCGAATGTCAGCGTCATTAAGTAGCTGGATGCAGCCCCGGTAACATGTCGTGTACAGCACAGGTCCTGTACAGCGCTACCTAATAAAGTGTATTAAATTATCATAATTCCGTCGCGTCGCTACTGTTCCGCACTGACAATGAATGAAGCGGACTAGTAACGCTAGATGACTTAATCAATCCGTGCATAAAAAAATCCTTTAGATGAATTTCGTATTCTAAGGATGAAAACGGAACCCTCTTACTAACACTTTGCTGTCCGGCGATCCGTTTGCTTTTCTAAAGGTTTTATTTCATAAACTGTGATAGCTAGTCAGTTTAAATTTGTATAAGATATATAATATAATTCAGCCTAATGATATAAAAACATTTTGTTTTTCCTAAATTATGATATCGCGAAATATCTAATCTCAATTATCTACTTTTATGTACCGAAATAGATATTTATATTATCATAAAGGAGTAATAAAACATAAAATCGTAATAAAAACACATATATTTTGCTTTTATATTTTACCAAAATTTTGGATCAAGTCCAACAAGGCAGTCTGCGGGTTACCTGGCCCGCTACACAAGCTCCACGCCCGGACTCACCCGCGCTTTACATGTAAGGCCTTTAGTGTCTGCCCCAGTTTAGTGGATCTGTATATTATAACTAGTAATATGGAATATAAAAATAAATGAACGGTACAGAGAGCTTATGTGTAGAAAATTTTAGCAATCTCATTCGTCATATTAAATTCTTAGAAAGGCTAACGTCCCGCGTTTTTTTCCTAATTTTGATATAATAACATTTTGAAATGCATTTTTAAGAAAATAATAATGACATATATAAGACTAATTACAGTTATGTACAAAAAAGCTAATATTTCACTAATTTTGGTCTTTGATTTCAATTGGAACAATTAACACAAATATAACAATAAATACAATTTAAACAGATATGTGCAGGAAGCATTTTTACAAACAAGCTAAGAAATATTGCAAACAAGATATTGCGGTTAAATTTGGCCAATAACTTTGGCTGCTAACCAATAGTTAACAATATATAGAGGAGTGGACATCATACAGTTTTTATATTTGGTGACAGCTAAAATTAATATCTTTCAAGTTTTCTTTTTTTTTTTTACATTTTGTCACAATATGATCACTACTGTTGCAAGTGATGAGCTTATGGTGTAATAATGTAATTGTTAAAAATAAGCAAAATTATAAAAAAATATATATATCAACAAGTAAAATGTGTGTTGTATCAAGATTACTGCATACAATAAATTGAATACAAAGCTATATCAATGAATTTTAAAGCAAAACTATTGGTCCTTTAGTAAAGCCTTTGGTTTGAATTAAATATATATTTTGTGTAGATTTTTACAAACAAACAATTGTGGACTGGCTACAGCTTGTACAGCATAATATGCATTTTCAATAACATTTTATTAATAACTTATTAATTGAGTTTATAACTCTAACAACAATATGTACAATTGAGCTCATTCTGTGGAAACTTAATATAAAAATGAATATAACAAACAAAGTGTACTTCAATACACATAGCATACGGATTAATGAAATTACCATATTATGTTTGGAAGGATGACAATAAATTATTATACATGCTAAGTTATTGTATTCTTATAAAATATAAACTGCACAAAATTAAACATTTGAAAGATTTGTATAGTCTGTTACAAAACGGGACTGTAAAAGGCTTTTTAATAATGAAAGCAATTTAGGCTTTCATAAAATCTAGATTAATTTAAAAACACATTTATACTGATTTTCTGGCACAACACTTGTGGCACATGAGCGGTGAGAACCACTAAACCGGGCGCGTCGCGGCGGCCCCCGCCTCACAACACAAACATCCACCTAACAATACGAAACAAACCACAAGAAACAACATCGACGCGGGGACCTGTCGCGATTATAATTTGTCTAAAAATCACCTCCAATATACTGAAAATAATTTCTCAAACAGTTCAAAGTTTAGCTTACGAGATGATTGGTCGACTTACACATCGCAAAATTATTAACTGTTAACTGATATTTGACTCGATATAGCAATATATATATGTATAATATACAATTGGAACTCCTATTATTATTAATTACCTAATTTCTTTTTATAAATCACAATCGGTAACAAGATAACTCAATATGAAACAGTCTAGAGATTTTTATTCAATGAGTCCCGGTGGCCGGCACGCCACCGTATCACTAATATCACAACTCGCCGAGAGAAACGGACTGGCCGCGTCACCCGCGCGAGCTACACGCGCGTCGAGCGCGAGCCGCACGCGCGTCAGGCACGGGCCGCGCGATCGCCCGGAGCATAGAACTCTCTCACATCGCGTTTTCTAACTTAGATGTATGTACATATTCGAGCGCTCACATTCACGGCACTTCTATACAACTGTCACTTAAAACTAAGGTAAGGACACTTGGAACACAGCGAGATGCGGAAGATTCGATCGGGCGAGCCATCGCACGCGAGCTCGTCAGTCTATGACGACGTAGGGTAGTGCAATCAGGTCGCCCAGACGCGCGCACTCGTGCCACTCCGCGAACAGCGCAGGGCGCGTCGGGCGGTCCAGGGCGTCCCGCTCTGTGGTCGCCGCGGCGGCGTCCAGCGCACCGTCCAGCGCCGTCCGAGCCTCAGCCTCCGCCAACGCGTCCGGAGGCTCGTCGTCCCGCTCGGTCAGCTGCGGCAGCGTTAACACGGGCGCGACGGCCGCCTGCTCGTACCGGTAGGGCACACTCGCCTGCGCGGATTCGCACAGTGCGTACAAACCTCGCCCGTCCAGGTCCGTTTTCGTCCTTTCCACTGTGCGGTGCTCCTGCGGTTCGCTGACGAAGCACTTCTCCACCTCGACGATCACACGCGGCTCGCCGAACTGCATCACGTCGTCGACGCTCAGCAGCGGCGCATTCAGTCTCTCGCTTGGCTCCTGGTACACTACACCCACCATCTCCGGCTCGATCTTCGGCTTCTCCCGCACGGCGTTTACCGGCGAAGCGGGGTCGAGTGCGTCGGGAACAGAGACGTCCGCCGAGTCGTCGTCGGGCTCCGGGGCCTCGGCGAAGACCTCTTCGCGGCAGGGGGAAGGGTAGGGCCGCAGCGGAGGCGGAGAGGGCGGCGGGGCGGGGTGAGGCGGCGAGGGTGCGAAGTCCGTCCAGGGCAGTCCCTCGCAGAGCGTTACGCGCGACATATTCTTGACGCAGTAGTCGTCCGCGTAGTCGGAGTACTTGTAGAGCGGCACGACGCTGGAGAAGAGGTCGGGGTCATCCGGGCGCGCGGGAGGACGCACGGCGAAGCGATGCGGGAATAGCGGCGCGCGCGTGCCGTTAAGTCCGGGCAGCAGGGCGTGATGCAGCGCGCGCACGTGCAGCGGCAGCAGGGCTGGCCGAGTTGCGGCAGGACAGGACGTATCCGCACTCTCCTCGCACGTGCACTCCGCCCACTCGCGCGGGTCCTCCAGCGGCGGCATCTCCTCCCGCTCCTCCTTCGGCTCGGGCTCCGCTTCTGTCTTCGTCTTCTTGATATCCCCGCTGCCGTTTCGGAGCGGCGACTCCACTTTGATGACGCAGACTGCAAGCGGGGAAGGAAGCGATAGAGTCGATAAAGTTAGCACGGAAACGTAAAACATTCGCGTCGATACTCGTGGGCACTGACCGTCCGGTTCGATGAGCATGACGTCGGGCGAGGCGGGGGAGGCCGGGGAGTGAGGGGAGGCGGGGCGCGAGGGCCGGCCGCTGCCGCGGGATTGGATCTGTTCCAGCAGTTCCTTGGTAGTCTTTACCTGGAAGTTATTTTAATTGTATTTTAGATACCAATTCAATATGCAAAACAACAAAAGATTTTAGTCAGAAATACATTTTCAATATCCTAAGTTGTAATTCATCAAAATGTTTGTATCCAATCAAGTTTTAGTAACATTATTAAAGGTTTTTCAATTATTGTTTAGCTTAGCTGCTGAAACCTCCTTTAATAAGATATTTTCCATCAAAGAATTTTGTCAAAACGTTATTTTAGCTTTAATCATTATGAGCTATAATTAAAGCTAAAATTACATTTCTGTCTTTTCATTTATAACAAAAGTAAAGAAGTTTTAATGTACAAACAAAAACCAGACAGGCAGACATACAAAAAATGTGCAAAAAATATTTTTTGCACACAAATTAGTATGGAGTGAATAATAAATGTTAAAGTTAATATTTTTGAACAGTTACTTACTTAACTAGCTATAAATATGCATAAGTACAACCCACCACCTTACATGATCCCATCAACCTCATGGTTAAAAGCCCGAATCTCGAGACGTCGCATTGATATTTGTTGAAGGCTCTTGTACGTATGGATATTGGATAGTACCTTTTTGGCGCCGGCGGGAGGCAGTCTGTTAACGAGCGCGGCGTACGGGTCGGGAGGGTCTCGTCGCCATCCGTTCCGTCGCCGCTCCGGTCCGGACCCGTTCCGTGACACCCAGTTGTGTTGAGACTGAGGGTCCGCTGTCGTCTCCGTGCCAGACCCGGCGCGTCCATGGCCCCTGATAAGTGTTGAGTTTAGATATGTATTACAATTCATATTAATGTAGCATTCCGAACTTGCATAAAGTTTTAGCAAAAGAGTTATATTTTAAAATATAGTTATAAACATATTAACCTTCTTTTCTTAGGTTTCTTATCTCGTTTCGCCTTCTTCTCATCGTAGACGGGATCGGGGGATAGCGGCCTTTTTACAGCTAAAAATTATATACTGATTAGCCTTCTTTAATCTATTTTAGCATATTCCATAAATGTATTGGAATCGGAAATAACAATCCGAACGAAATAGGTTGACAGGAAGTACTATAGCTGTATACTCACGCGGCGTGGCAGGTTTGTGCGCGAGTGCGGCAGGTGGCGGGGGGAGCACAGGGGGTGGGGCAAGCGCTGCGGGGGGTGGTGGGTCGTCGTCCACCAAGATCACGTCCTGGGAGTCCGACTCGTAACCCCCCCATGCTGGGAGACATAACATAATGTATTAGTACTTTCTATTTCTATCGGTTACATGGTATCTTTTTTATTTAATTTTTTTATGTCACCTGGTCTAGACGGTGGTCGAGGACTCGGCACAGCGGGACTCACCAAATTCTGTAAACATATCAAATTTTTCAAAATCAGTATCGGTGAATTGATTATTTAAAGTTTTATTATGTTATAGTATTATATTATATTATTATGTATTGTCTGTATACCCTGGAGAGTGCCGGTGAGGTGAGCGGGGTGCCGCCGAGCCTCCGCACTTGTCGCTCCGCAGACGACCGGTTCGAGCCTGAGGGGTTAATGATACTGTTTAAATTGATTGCTCACATTAATGATCATATAATCCGGGTTTTAAAGAAGTGTCTATAGTTTATAATAAATATGATAGATACAAATAAGTTTCTAATAGATCCAAACAAAACAAGAAAAGGACAGAGAAATTATACTCGACCGTGACTGAACCTGTGATTGATAATCGTTTTGGCAACTTATTTTTGTAGTTAATTGTTAATTTTGTAGCTTAGATTTTCTAACCAGAAATAGGAAAGTGAATATTCTACCCTACCTTTAAAACGTCGGTTGTTACCCAGGCATTATATCTATTTTATTATGCATCTAAATATTTACGACAATCGTTGAGTGCCCCCTTCTATACCATTTTCTTATTTGCAAGAAAATTAGTTTACTAAAAAAAAAGTTGCAATAACTGAATAAAAAAGCGATGTTTATATATTCTGGCACAGTTTTGTAAATACCTTTATACAATATACACTGACTAAAATACGTTAACGCAGTTCATTAATCTGCATAACAGGTTTTTGTCAACATTTAAGTATAGCCATCATAATATGATGTTGATGAGTCTAAGAATTCTTCTAAACAATCATCGACTGAAACCTCAATACATTAATACATAATCCAGTGTGTCGTTACCCGTGTGTGCAGGCGAGTGCGTGGTGGGTATGACGAGGTCTCTCCAACGCTTCACCAACACCTTGGCACGCCTCGCCAACCCCGGCTCACTGGTCTTCCGCCGGAGCTCGTTCACGTGCTTGCCCAATCTGGTGGTCTGGAAGATAATTTTAAAATCTATTTAATTAAAATTTACCTACTTGTCTCAGTTTTAAGGTGTGATGAATCCACATTAGGATGTGGATGTCCACATCTTAGGGATGTGATGGGTCATCACTATGCTGCATATATTATATTAATTGAGTATATAAATATATTTTCAAATATTTATCTGATATTGCTTTTCTCACCTCCAACAGCTCTTTTGTGATATTGAATTTCTCCAAAATGGATATAATTTCATTAACAGTCTGCATGTCGACGACCTGCAAGAGTAATATTAACATTTTATTATATTTATTCTTTTATTTATTAAGTATGTATATATTATGCAATGTCATTGATTAATAAAACTTGCACCATATACCTTGTAGACCTGATAAGCGAGAGGATTCCTTAAATCAGACAATATATCACATTTAACCAACTTTTCCAGATTTAAATACAAGATTAAAAAGCAGATTGTTTCATATAATAATTTAAATAATTCAAAAACCCTATCAAGCAATACACCTGTCGTTTTACGACACGATTTTACGATCAACAACAATGTACTGTAACCAACCGCTTAAAAGGAAATGGCTGAGAGGTTTTTTTGCAATTGAACGGGAACAAAACATTTCTTATACCAAACTCTTTAAGTCAGTTTGATGATTCTAAATATTTATGTCAATTAACTTCTCAAAACGAACCTGTCTTAAGAAGTAAACAGATTTCCATCTAAAACATAGAAATGTTTACAAACAACAGGTTGACGATTCAGTAACAGAAATAAGTATATCAAATCCCCAAATATCCCTTTATATTAGCACAATAAATATAAGAACAATTGTAATAATTCAATAGTTCAGAGGAAGAGCACAACAATTGAAACATCGATATATATATCAATATATTTATCTTTATAATTCAATTTCTATTGAAAATAACCATTTAATTATAAGAATATCTTTATTTTTATTTCCACAACATGACCTCATGATCAATAGAAGACTTTAAAAATTGTATAGCCTCTAAAACATACCAATTCTGAAAATGTTCTTTTAGGTTATTTACTATGAGTAACAATCAAAACAATTGATGTTATCAATATGAAGTTGCACTTATTTTACCATTTGTTTTAAAACACTTGTAATCAGAAGCAGAACAAATTAATAAAGTAATATTTATGTATATCAATAAAATTCAGTTTATTCATTTTGAATGATAACAATAACTTAGAATGGTATTTCTTTTCAACATTTATTTAAAGGTATATTTAAGAAAACTATTATGTTTTAAATTAAATTATGATTATTTTATGTACAAGTTATTGTTACAAAAATTATATAAATTTGAAGGCATATGTTGAAACTAATTTGTACTAATAAATTGGTTTTTGTCAGTATTTTTACTATATAATACGAAGACTACATGACAATTCTTAATAGAGTTTGGTAAAAGCCTACTGTCCTTATATAGGATACTTCTAATGTCATTATCCCCATGGGAAAGATAAAACTGATTTAAAATGTTCAAAATATATGTTAGGATTAAAATAATTTCATATGGCTATGACTTCTTACTGTGGACATTTTTGTTACTTGGAAGTTTTAAAATTGTATTGAACAGTTTATATTTGATTATACGCTTCCTTTATTTTAAAATATGTTTTATTTTCCAGACAACCTAAAATGTAAACAAAAATATGTTCTAAGAGTGTGGAAAAAGGTATTTATATAATAATAAAAGAATTCAATAAACAAATTTAACAACATTGACCTGCAATTAAATAAGTAATTAAGAAAAACAATATATAAATGAGTTAATCATCTGTAACCATTATTTTCCGAAGTTTTTAAGTTATGCAACCGAACACGTGTAAGAAATTAAAAATTTCCAAAAGGTCTAACATTTAAGTTTTATTTGATACAATCTTAAAATTATATATTATGAGGTTGTAACATTGGTTATTAAAATCTTTAAGATTTATGAATATTTTATACTTAAACACTTATTTACTTATTTTATACACTGATTGAGCTAAGCATCTGTATTACTTTTTGAAAATAATCAATTATATTTCAACTATTACGTATCAAGCTTGAGACTAGGAGCCAGTAAAATATATCAGCAAGTACAGTAGATTTTTTTTTAAATTTTAAACCAACAATTTGTTGATTTCAGAGCTTCAATAGAAAATTATGACTGTCGAAATATTCTTAAATACTTCTATGCTCCTTAGTTTCTAACCTCATGGTTATCACATGACCAACTTAATTCATATCATGGTAATCAAATTCCACACAGTATTGCTAACATGTTGCTCGTTGCAACATGCAGGGACATAAGTGTTTTATTTAAAGTTTAATGTAGATATGAGATTTTCATATTGGAGTCAACAAACATGTGTTGCTGTGGTATCCACAATGTGGTTTTGAGCATTGATCAATAAAAACTACTGTAGATGTCTTTAATTGTTAAAATATTGTAACAGTTCCAGAATATTCTTTGTTATAATTTTTTATAATTTTTGTAAAACTTTTAGATTAATTATATGCTACAAATTCAATTCAAAAGTTGAAGTTCAATACTTCAAGTAACCTATTATTACATAAATGTATAGAGCACTACCATTTACAGTTAGTAAAAGAATATCATAGATTTTAAATTGTTGCGAAAACTAAACTGACCTGTAGTTACACCATAGAAAAAAGTAAAAAAGTACATCAATTTCCTCAATCCATAAGTAAAAGGGCACGACGCGCTCGTAGGTTTATTCCATGCTGTCTCCAAGTATTTCCACGCCCGCAGGTGGGCAAAAGACGGATTAAACACATATTGCTAATTGAGCAAAGCCAGATGTTAAACCACTCAATCAGATGAAAATCTACGGAAAAGGTCACGCGTGGCACAATTCCATACTTTCACATTGCAAAACATTTGGCACTAGGGACGGAGGGACGAGTGGAACGCTGGCGACGTCAGTGGCCCCGTACATCACTTGCAACGCTCACGTATCCACACACACACATTTTCATCACGGATCTCGCATTACAGAAGCTCTCGCGAAACAGAGAGCTTCTACATGGTTTGACATTCGCTAAAATCGCTTTGCATCTAATAGACAACCTTCCTAGAGGCTGAATCGCAACTCGAATCGGGTGTCACAGGCCTTTGCGGACGGTTTCCGTATCTCCAACTCGCTTATCAGTTTTATTATCTTTAAAACTCGCAAACTTACATTGTAATTGCTATCCAACGCATTCAGAAGTCGGTTACTTAGCTCATGAGCGTTATTACTCATTTATAAACGAAAATATTTAACTAAATACGACGAACGTGTCTCGGCTGCGTCGTAATGGCGGACCGACGACTACGTATGCCCGTGCCAGGGCATTTTAGCCGAATAATTCAGCTGATATCTACTACAGGCGACGCACACTCGTGTTTTTCCGTTTCTTTTGACGGGAAAAGACAGAGTTATCAATAATATCCAGTAGATGGCGGAACGTATACATAGAAATATTTTGTGTATGTCATCGTTTGCAGTTTATTTTCTTTACAAAAAATATAATGATATAAAATTACACTATGCTATTATATAATGGTACATTTTTTAATGTATTTAAAGCTGCATTAAAAAAAGGAATTGCAACACTGTTATTAAATTAAAATTTTAAGATAGCAACTAGTAAGCACAATTGCAGTATATAAATCATATCCACAGATGCCGCTTTTTAAATGTGTTTCTGAACGAAATTTACTTGGGATATCAATGCATAAATAAAAGATGCAATTTGTTTTTTAAACAAATGGAAAACATTTATATTTTTTTGATATTCCATACTAATATCCCTTTAAGATCTCAGCAACTGTAAAGTTTATACATTTTTCTTAGTCCTATTTATTAGAGTCCAAAGATAAAAAGAAAAACTATTGTTTGTCGTGTTTTAAAATCGTAAAACCTAGGAGCATCAATGTATTAAAATAAATTAACAAATAGACCAGAAACTGGGTTTAGTTTAAAATTTATGTTACATTTTAATAAATAATTAGTCCAATTATAACCGCATTCTATCCGTAAAAAAATAGTTTTATTTATGATACGAAAAGTAAAATCAATCAGATTTTTTTAATACGTTTAGGATTTCACACATTTTTCATGTTCTTTTAGAATCACCTATTGATATATATTTTTTTTTATTAACGAACTATATTTTACATTATTTTCTTTTTATAAAATGTACTATTTCTGCACGTATCATTTCAATGGTTGTTGTGGTAACATCGTCCGAACAGCATCGGGTTCGGTAGAAAAATAAGACTCAGGGCATCTTTCAAAAATGTCACTTTTCGTTGAGTTTCTAGCCGTGTGTCGCGTAATATATTATGGCTTTTATATGATATAATTAATTTGATATTGATATGAAAACATCCAATGTATCCGACGTCGTTAAAAAATTGCTTTAAGTGAATTATACTTATATGATTACACGATCGAAGTTATCAGGTGTTTGTAAATGGCGAAAATAATGGTTTATTTGGGTGTTGTGTAGTGAGTGGCGATGGATCGTCGGTGTTCTCAATCAGTTCGGACGCTGATTTTCGACGATTCTGACTCTGATCCGCCTAAAGGTGTACAGAAGAAAGAACTGTCGACATCAGAAGTGCCGTCTTCGTTAAATCAAAGCGCGGAAGGTCAGTGAAATATTTAAACAAAGTATTGTTTTCATAATCATGATGTGGTAATTTGCGGCGTTTTCAAGGTTTATTCAGCTGTCAATAACATAGTTGCGAAGGTTTCGATGGCCTATTTCCATTAACGAATTAATTTCGATTTTGAACTGTTACAATTATATTGTTATGTTCAGTTCAAGTTCACATTTCTATGCGTTAGATACTTAAACTAATTATGTCAATATAAATATAAATCTACCTTCAATATAATAATTAATAACGAAAGATGGTTAATCTTGTTTTTTTGCATATTTTTATACCTTATCTGCATTTGTTTAGCCTGACATTAACAATTTTTTATAAATATTTAACAGTGCAATATAATATATTATACTTTTGTTATTAAGTCCATGTGTCTCTTATTATACATCTAAAGTGCATATAGGCAATATTATATTTTAATAATTAGTCAATTTATATGTGCATAATTTATAATAAAATATAATTTTATGAGAAGTGCTTCGAGAACTATATTAATTATCTCTGGGGCCACACCAACTTTCATACAACAGTTTATTTGCCATAATATTTTCTATAATAGTAGGCTTGAATGTAGCAAGTACACAATAAAGTATAGCCTAAATAGGTAACCAAGTGTTAACACAGCCTTATTAACAATGGTTGTGAGAATGTGTACTCTAAACTCTACAGTAATGCTATTGTTTTCGTGATTGTAAATTAAAAGCTGGTAATTTTAATCTACTGACTCCATTTCTTTATTCATACCAAAAGAGAATTATATTATGGTAATTAATGTTGTCATAATTATATATGAATAAACATAAAAATAATGACTCAAAGCTTTGAAAGACCACTTAAAAAAATTAAGAAGTAATAAAATATTTAGACCATTTTGTAAACTTGAGATATTATACAATTGAATGTTAAAAAGTTGTTTTATTATTATAGTAGTATTTTTATTTTACAATTCATTGTTAATTTAGTAAATTCAATATCATTGATATAATATAAAAAACTGAATATGTTATAACAATCTAAGTAAAAGTATTATGCTTTATAGATAGCCATGATATAGTTTGAAATTTCTAGTTCTAATTTCTATAAGTTTCACATTGTGTCTAAAATACCTATTGTTTAAATATACATGTAATGAAAAATATGAGGTGTCTACCCACAACCATACAAATGGTTCTATGTTATTAATATGGGCTACTCAATTTAAATAATATTATTAAACTTGAGATATTATTAGTTAGATGCAGCAATTCTGTAAAAGGAAATAATATTTCACATAAAAGCTTATATGTTTAATTATTATATTTAAATATCAGTAATAATTTTAGTGTAAAGTCAACATTATCCATAAAGTTAAATAATAATTAAATGATTATGGCATTTCCATGATAAAACCTCTTGCC
The DNA here is from genome assembly GCA_959347355.1 of Napeogenes inachia. Classification (NCBI taxonomy): domain Eukaryota; kingdom Metazoa; phylum Arthropoda; class Insecta; order Lepidoptera; family Nymphalidae; genus Napeogenes; species Napeogenes inachia. Next base: position 21,950,024 of record OY365798.1, on the reverse strand, counting down.
TTAACTGTCAGTAAATTAATGTAAGAGTAAATTAATGTGTATGACTAACATACTTGTCTAGTGAACTGTGTGGTATGTTATTGTAAGAACAATGTGCTGTGTGACTATTGGCTTCAGTGTCCAAGACTTGGTACACAACACAACTAATTATTATAAAAAATAACTTAAGAGCTGTTAAATCACAACATTTCTGAATAGTTGAAAGTGTGTTTTAAGTGTCCCAGAGCTCTGGACTTGGCTTTGAAATAGTTTTAACTGTAATCATTACAGAAATCCATTATTAATAAAATAAGTTACTGAGTAATGAAGGAACAAATATGTACCTAATTAATTTCCTTTATCATATTTCAACTTAAAGTGACTCAACTTATAAATGCTGTAAGGTAAATAATTAAATAATTGGCTTTTTACAAATACAATATAAGTATGTAATATTGTAATTGTAATTTTATTTTTACATACTGTGCAGAATTGTATATTTAAATATTTGTTTGTATAAACAGACTTTTAATATGTACATTAATAATACCATAATATTTTAGAAAAACATATGACAAGCAGATAATCAAAACTGGTCTAGTAAATACATTCCAAATAGGATTTTCTTTATTTTGGCATCATTTTATAAAAAAAATATTTTTCCATTTAAAAAAAGCTTAATAATATTTATCCGCATGAAAATAATTAAAATTTGTTATTATATACAAAGTTGTTCTCAAATGTATTTGTTGATGATAAAAGATAAATGTATATAATGTCAAGTCCATTCCTAGGGTAAGTTGGTTTTTTGTTAGTGGGTATTTTTTATGTCATTAATAATAATTATCTTTTATTTTCTAAATCATTACTTTAATTTCCCTTGGCTTAGTTAAAAATTTAAATTCTTAAACTACCTACATTTGTATCTGATCTCCCCATGACTCAAACTGTTGTATGTATATGGAAATATATGTTTTCCTTTAAAGCAGAGGTTCCCAAACTTCTTTCGTCCAACGCCCACTTTGAAAGTCAGTTATTTTGTAACGCCCCCCAATGTTTTTCATCTTAAAAACTTGAATAACAGATTAGATTAGTTTCCTTTCTGGTAAAATAAGTCATCTTACCAGAAAGAGCAATAATAATGCAACCTTACAATATTAAAAGTATTTTTGATTAAAAAATTACATTTTATATTGAGCAATAGTAATACAACTTTTCATAATAAAAAGCATCTTTTATAAAAAAATAACAACAGTTAAGATTGATCAATAGTAATACCACTTTTCACAATTAAAAGTTTTCGTCTTCATCTTCCTGGTTTTCATCCTGACGTATATCAAGGTCTGTCTTCCTGATCAACCTACTCCACTTTGCACGATCTTCGACATCCATCCAGCACTTCCTTGTACATCCGGGAGATCTCACTCCAGGAACAGATATATCAAGGCTTTTCCATCCGACATATCTCATAAACGGGCGCGCAATGTGGCCATACCATCTCAGGCGTCCATCTTGGACTACTTCGAATGAATGTTTTACGTATGTGATCAGACCGCGTAACGCCGCACATCCAATTCAACATCATTTCCTCCCTCGTCATTCTGTCAGTCATTTCCGTGACTTGAATTTCCTGTGTATGTCGAGATGGTACTGGCAAACATTCGCTGCCGTATATAAGAACCGGTCGGATGACGCTCCTTTTTATCAGCCCCTTGATTTTAGGTGATATTCTGCGATTACAGACTACACCAGTCTAGGCAGCGCTTATCCTGCCTTGGGAATCGTAATCGATGCCTCCAGGCTCGTGCATAACAGATCCAGGTTACCTGAACTTTTCCAACTTAACGGCTCGCTCTGGACCTGTATGGATAGTAGTTGAGTCTGGGCTCCTGCAAGCCATGTACTCGGTCTTCGATATATTTATTTTAAGACCACCGTTCTCAGGCTCACCCCTCCATAGGTTTAACTTACGCTCCAGCTCCGTTCGGTCCGTTCTTTCTGCAATCCTTTATCTGCTGTACATTAACGATCAGCTGAAGCCCGGTATCTATGGGTATGGGTGTCAGATGAGAGCATAGTTGTAGAAAGATATCTGCCAAGTTCTCTAACTAGTAAAGATTAAGTACAGTCTGAAAGAGAAGCCATGGTGCAACGTTTGAATGACAAACTCCAGGCAGTTTCCGCATTGTGCTTTCACCTTGGCTCCCACTTTTCAGAATGTATCCTTGGAATATAGTGACCGGCTTCAGTTATTAGGCTTGGAGAATTTCAAAATTCGGTCGTGTGTGTAGAGTACTGTGGTCACATATATACTGGTGCCGTAAAGTCTCATCTTGCGGTTCTGACCTCAAATGAGAGGCGAGCAAAGACGCTTATAGGTGACCCTGAATAAGTTAAAGCCAACCTCCACAGCCTTGAACACTGGCTTAGAATGACTATCCTCTTAGTATTCTATAGGATACATTTTGGTGAGTGCGCGCAGGAATTACACGACTTAACTTCCCCATCCCTCTTCCTTCCTTCATCACCGGACGTTTCGACGCATGGTGGGTATCCATCCCTACTGTGTGGACATTCTTTCTGCCCAAAAGAAGCACTTTACTTGGATCTGAGCCGAGAGTGAATAAGAACGGACCAAGGGCTGAGCCCTGGTGAACCACTACTGTTATCTGGAAGGGTTTGGTGTCGCAAACGAAGGTCCTAACCATAGGAGTCATGGTACATATCTCTGATAGTCTCAAAATAAGGATGGATGGATTTCTTTTAATCACAATGTCCACCAGATACACTGACGAGGCACACAGCTAAAAGCCTATTGCAAATTTGAAAAGGTTACGCGCAGAGCTCTTTTTTTTCTGTATACTTCCATCAAAGTTCTGAAGCGTCTATAGTACTCGATCTTGGCTGAAATTCACATTGAGACTCAGAGACAGTGCACTTTTGGCGGAGCCTGAGGTCACTCATGTGCACGAAGATCTTCATGGCTCATGACTCATAAGCTTAATGCCCTTATAATTACCATAGTCTTGAACACTGCCTTTTCCCTTGTAAATAGGTGTAATAAAACTATGTTGCCACTGCTTAGGCATTTTTCCAGTGTTCAAAATGTGTTTCAAAAGGTCAGTAAGCGTTTCGTTTCGGTCTTATCGTTTAGCTCTGTTGGTGTGCTCGTACCAACAGAGCTAAACGATATTCAAGCTTCCGATCCGAAGATCGTCAGGTCCTACCATTTTTCCGTTCTTCATACGTCGAAGGCAATCACGAGTTTCGTCAAAGGTTATTAGGGTAAGTCCGAGTTTAGATGGTAGGTCGGGAGGAAGCCCGCACGGATGCTCACTGACTGCTGCATAACGACAAATCAGCGTGCCCTGAATTTCTGACGCAAAGACATTTTGCGATATCTCGCGTCGCTTCATCTCGAGCTCGTGCCATTTTAATTATATATTATAAGGTTAATTTAATTTATTGTCAGGTTTTATTTATACAATGAACTAGAATATTAATGGTTTATGAATAATTTTAAACTTGTATAACTATTGAAAGAGTATTCTTTGTATTAAATATAGATGAAAAATAAATCGATACGGGCAAAAATACGAATTTGCGACTTGTGCGAAACTATACCTAGAAGGGATGTGTTTCGGTAACCATGTATTTTTTAATAAATGGATGTTGTGTAGTAGAAGGATATTAGTTTTAGTGAATTTTCAAATATGAATAAGATAAAGTTACAAATCATCTATCGCCCCCCTAAATGATACCAGCGCCCCCCAAATCTTTCTCGGTCTCTTACCGCCCCCCTCTAGGGTTCCAGCGCCCACAAGGGGGCGTTATCGCCCACTTTGGGAAAGACTGCTTTAAAGTATTAATATTGAGACTTCCTTCTTTACTCTCTTAATTAACTTGCACGGAAATTTCTTAAAATTTCTACTTTTATGTGAAACTTTTGTACTTTATAGATGCAAGGGCAACTACATGAAGTAGAAATCGTCATTCTATTCATGATCTGATACGCAGTTTGATAAGATTTTTTAAGAACTGTTTCCTTTTGTTGTGTTGCGATCTTGCATTTCTGAACACAGTGTATCTAGGCTAAAGGCCTTATTACGATTCCACAATTTTCGGATAAATTATTTGAACTGTTTCCTGCACTTCCCTGTCGATTTCTACCGTCTTAGGTCAAGAAACTTTTTCTTTCAATTACCAAGATTATAAACTAACTTTCTTTGGTGACATATCCAAGTCGATACGACATGGCCGGCAACGCTTTGTGATTCTTCTAGTGTTGCTAGAGAGCGTGGACGAAAAACGTAGGAATATCATTTATTGACCCCCTAAAGGATACCTTTTGCTGATTAAAAGTTTTTTAATACAAGGCTGTTGTAATCAATGAATTTGTAAATGTGTGTTTAAAATTATCAAATATCTCCTACTGTGCTCACATTATTGATATTTATGTTTATTATTATTATATTAATAGTGTAAGTATTTCTTATAAGCTTTTTGTTTAAGCAGAAAGAAATAGTATAATTTTATGCATTCCCGTATTATTGAAATCTTTTTTTCGACAATTAAGGATAAATAAAAAACCTCTTAAAGTACATAACAGTAAAAATGTATGTTGCCAATAGTTCTGATACTGTACTCTAAGGAACGGAACGTTTTTCAATCGCGTGTCGAAACATCTTCGAAATTAGATAGATTGTAGTTTTATTGAACTCATGCTAATATTGTTGTGTCGATTATGTATCACTCACGTCACTTACAAACATTTGAGTGTCAAAAGTTGACAAATTATCTTGAATGATATCTAAAATACAAGTGTCTAAATATTCAAGTAATTTTCGAACAATCAACAAAAAATAATATATGAAGTTAAAAGCCAAACAAAAATAAAATAATAGATTAAGATTTAAGAACAAGTTGAGAAACCTATTTAATGTCTATCAAGATAGTAAAGTTGTAGTATACACCGTTTATTGCAACCGGTCGCAACCATGGTAATAATGTGAGAGTCGACGCATTTCAAGCTATTTTGCTTTTTTTAAATCCTTATTTAGTTTTAGTATACGTCTAGGTGTAGTATTTTAAAATGTATATGTATGGGTTTAAAGTATGAAGTAAAACTGAAGCGTGCTGAACCAATATTATAGTCAGTTAGTTAGTTATCAATGTTCTCACGAAGTAGGTATTCAGTGTTATAATGTATTGTAGTGGGCTCATTAAAGCTACTAAACTTTTAACTAGTTCTAGTTTTAACTAACTTCGTCAACGCTTAACGCTGACTTAGTTATAGAATCTGTTTTGTTTTATATGAAAAAAAGTATGAATGTATTTTCAAATATCTATTATAATAAACTTGATTATATTTAAAATATTATAATGTGTTAACCGCAAATATAGATAATAGGACAAAAAACAATAGGAGGTGCTAAGTCAAGTTTATAATTTAATGTACTGAAGATTCATATGTATTTAAAAAATAACGCATATATCTATATATTAAATATTTTCTTAACATTTTATATTAGTTCATGAGTTGAAATCTGGAATGATTTTTTTATAAAATAGGTTGGTGTGGGTAGCTTAATATCTGTGTCAATTTATATAATTTTTCCCACGAAAACAGATAAACTGGTTTGAGCTTTATTTAAAAACGTTTTATTTCCATCAAAATAAATATAGTATACTTTACGAATCGTTTCGGTTTGTGGGAATTGGCTTATTCCGAACAAACTGTGCAACTGTGTAATGATTGGACCTAAACGTTTATTCATACGCTAATTATCAGAAAATCTGCGAGCTATTTCCTACAACTTTAAGGAATAAATGATTTGGGTGGAGTTCAAAACATTAGTTCTCCCTTGGGAAGCTTACGGAATGAGCTAGTATTAAGTAGAGCATGGTGTGTCCGCCCACCTGTAGAATATTGTTCTATGTCTGGTCAATTTCTGTTTAAGTTTCAACAGTTTGACCGCACAAAATAGAGCAATTCAAATAGTCTGTGACCTAGTGCTCTATGATCGGCTTCTTACTTTATCGGTTCGTATATATTGTGATGTGATTTTCAAAAGAGCTGTTTTTACGATATCCGAGTAAGCCGTGACTTTTTCCCGACAATAAAGATTACGTAACCTTAGATTTCTTATAGAAATGTTTGGGTTAGTTTCTCCAATAACAATACGAGTTTTTTTCCGTTACAAAATTGCCGTCGTTATTGAACCTGTTTTAGAAAATACTATAATGGTGAGAATTAGGATAACGAGAAGGAAATCCTGAAGATAAAATTCAGAAGTTATAAGTCAATTACTAAGTTTTTTTCTCTTACTTTAACTTCATGAAGATACTTTTAATGAAAGTTAAGTAGTAGGTACCGTTTTGTAACTATACTGTCTAAATTGGATCTGAAGCTGGATACTTTAATTAGTTTATTATTACTTATAAGTTAGTATTTCCATATTACATATAATATATAAACCAAACAACCAGGATAAATATGATTGAATTTGCTATGAAAGGATGTCAGCGACGCTTTTCTAATCTTTACACTTATTGTTGTAATAACTTTGATATTATTATTAATTTAGTAGTACAAGGTAGTTGTACTACGCAATTATTTTAAATCTGCTTAACTAAGCTTCTAGTTAACTTTATGAATCGAACTACATAAAGAAATTAGTTTTTATCGTGATTCTATATAGTCTAAGAGACTTATCAAAGCGATAACGTCAAGAAAATTCATTGCTTATAACATATATAGATATAAGATAGTCTATTACGGTTAAAGTAAATAAATATACTAATAGGACTCAGATATTGATTATATTGGAAGGTTATTATTAGCCTTGTAATGCGATAACAGCTTAAGGAGTGTCATTGATATCTTTGTTATGTGTTATTAGATATGTTTTAAATTTAAATTGTCAAAATAATAATATATATATATTATTATTTTTTCCATTTTTCATTTTTTATTTGGTACGGGATCTCAGACTATTATCAAAAACAAATTGACCCAAAAACAGGTCCCGCGTGTATCAACACGCATGGCCCAATTTTTTTACACGCTGAAGTGTGGTCGTTCAGTTTTTATTTGTTTTGTTCTACTTAAAAAAATGTGGCGAGAAATTATAAAATATAATATATCTAATTATGTAAATAAATAAATAAAAATTAATAAAATTAAACTACAATATTTATAATCTAAGTCGTATGCATGATTATGTTTACCCTCAAACGTAAGTTCCTAATATTGTACACGTTGGAGCAACGCAAGACAAACATACAAACTGTTGATCAAATATACAAATTTTAGAGTCACTTCTTTAGATATTGAATACAAAAGTTCTACTTCTTAGTGCATATTGATTAATATTTCTTAAAAATTTAGTAATCTTTTACCACCGTCTTAATAATTTTGAATTATTCTCTAATATTATGCTTATTATGTATCAGCAATTACCGAGTCGGTTCTATGTTTTCGGTGATTCTATGGTTTATAATCTAACAAATTTTACTATCAGAGTAGTTAGTATAAGGACTTAGATTCCTTACCATTTTTATATTATTAGAAGTAAAGAAATTTTCCACAGGGTCAAACAATTTTATGAGTGCCTCTATTTTTCAAGATATATAATAAAGTCGTAATAAATTCTATGACAGTGAATTATAACAATCTATCTGTTCTTCTCCTTTCAAAATACCTAATACAGTATAATTTTCCGATTTGCATGCACTTCGAATCCTGATATAATTTATTTAATGTTACTTTGTAGATTTGTTTCTTGTCTTTCAACTATTTTTAATTTTTAGGATTCCGTACCCAAAGGATAAATACGAAATCCTATTACTAAGACTTCTCTGTCCATCTGCCTGTCTCCAGGCTATGTCTCATGAAGCGTGATAACTAGCCAAATGAAATTTTCACAAATGATGTATTTCTGTAACCGCTATTATAACCAATACCAAAAATAAAATAAACACTAGGGGGGCTTCAATACATCAAACGTGATTCCGTTTCCTTGTTTAATATGCAATGATACGGAATCCTTCGTACACGAGTCCGATTTGCACTTGAGCGATTTTTTATTTTACCGTAATGTAGCTTTCTCTATGCTACCTACAAATATCATAACTAGTGACAATATAGCAACATCTTGATGAAGGTTTAGGGATTTAAAAATACAAAAGAAAGACATTAAATTCTTCAGACCAATTGAGAGTAACATTTTATTACGAGCTGAAGTTATGAATAATATTGACTTTGACTGTGGTTTTTATACATTGAACAAATTGCAACAGAACCGGATTTTAGAAAACATTTTTAATAACATAAATACTCTTACACCAAACTCATATTAATTTAAAGACAATAAACAATTCGAAGCTATATAAAATACAAAATATACACGAATAATACCCTTAAAATTAACAATATTATATTATTTAAGCGTGCAATAATTAAAATGTTTTCCTATTGTGAAAAACGCCAATCAATGCTCATTCAGATATATCAGACTGTAGCGGACGTAAACACGGTGTAAATAATTGATATGGATTATCAGCATCTCACGTTTCACTGATAAGCTGAGAGAGTGCATTCTGATAGCGTGGAACTCTTTGTTTACAAATTAGTGTTAATGACTAGCATATTTTTTGTCTGTGAAATCTAAAATGAGGTTTTAATTCTTCCAACCTCATTGTTGCAAAGTAAAATAAGCTATATAACTTGTATTAAATAACGTCTATTTTTAATATTTTATTTTACAAACAAATAATTAATGTTTGAAAATATGTCTATTATAGCCATGTTAAGCTTTTTAAATTGTGCTTAACCAAATATAAAATAAAAAATACCAATACTGGAATTCAAACCCGCAACCTCTGCGAAACCGTTCCATCGCTCTACTATTTGGGCTACCGTATCTTTCTATACAGGGTTATTTGTAATTATTTGACCACCTCTTGCGAGCAGCCTCTCTACATGAATCTCAACAACATTTGTTCTACATTTTACAAATCTTGATAAATAGCACAAAAAATTACGGAACTTAAAAAAAATGCTATCTCTTTTACTTTTATTCTTTTACTCTGTATTTTGTAAGAAATAACTAAAAGGTCAACGCCCGGGAGCCATACCTGCGCTCAGAGTTAATGCCAGTTCCAGGGTTAAACTTAAATTTTAAAAATTATTAATTTTAAAAAGTCTTAGAACAAATGTTGAACTAGGATTGGTGTAGAGACACTGTTTGCAAGAGGTGGCCAATTAATTACTAATAACCCGGTATATGATCGTCTTTATCGGGACGTTTGTGACATCTATTTTAAAAATAATCTATTTAGATTCTATTAATGTCTCGGGTTCGAATCTCAGCTCGTATGTTGTATATTTTTAACTCTATATTTATTAAAACAAATATTTAGTAACATTGTTAGTTTTATTCAACAGGGTAGTACTATCATAACATATTGTTTACTTGTTGTTAGATGCTACTGGTTGTATATACACTTGTAATGTTATCAAAACCTGTTATCACATATAAATTGATTGATATTAATATCGATAGGTCTAGAAATTTCTAAAATGTGATACAAATTATACAATAGTGTTAATTAGGTGACCCTTGCTTATTGAATTATTAAACTTGGCACTATCTTGCAGGTACACGTCACTCCTAGGATGATAAATTTAAAAAAATATATAATTTACATATATATTTATTAGTTATTTCGTATTCCCTACGACGGTCGTAATTATTGATAGCAATAGAGAAATAGAAATAATATTCTAAATACTGATGGTGATACATTGGTAACAGGTTCCCCATAGCTCTCAACAATGAATCACATTCAGTAACACCGCTTATGACTTTGAAAATTTAATTAAGATAACACATTAGAGTTTAAGTAACATGCTAATACAAATAGTTATAAGGTTTGTCAATTTTAGTTCAAGGTTCTAAATCTGTGGCTGTCTTGCTGCCCTTCACGTTGTTCTAATTAATGTATATATTTATATATATATATATTTGTGTATGTATGTCTAATCTATAAGTTCATGAGGTGGTTCATTTCAATGTTATTGTTTCCTTCACTGTAATTAGTGTACATCTCATAACGCTGTTATAAACAGATGGAAATTTTTTGTTTGGTCGTATATAATAAATCGAATTTTGATTTTGTTGTTAGGGCGCTTGTTTAATCTTATAATTGTTTTATCAGATAACTCATAATTATGAATTACTTTTATCGACAGATAATATTATATATTGTCAAAACATTACATTTATTCCCTGGTTAAATATTAATTAAAACTTAAAAATAAGAATTTATTTATTGAGCTGTGTTTTTTAAAATTGTGGGTGCCTAATACTTATAACTGCTAAATGGTGTAGTATTTTTGTTACGACTAAGACTAATATAATAAGAAATATATAATAAAAAAAACTAAGACAATCCTATTTAATAGGTATTAAAAAAAATAACAATACAAGAGGTTTAAAATGTCATCAGATGATACAATAACTGTTCCTAACATTGTTCAGTATTAAATCACAACATCCAAAAAACATTCCCTATTGTATCACTCCGTTATTCACATCTTGCTGTTATTTTTAAAGTATCAATAATGTTGGTAACGTTTGTTATTGGATTTAAATATTTTATTTTTTTGTCTACTGTACTAAGTAATAAAATATATTAATTATCATATTATCATCTCTGCTGCAAATTACTCAAAGCACTAGATAATATCTAAATGGTAAATTTGTTTATTACATTGGTATTAAAAAATAGTAATACAAACAGCGGCCTAAAAATACATTCTTTGCCAGCTTGTCCTACCATTTTAGCTTGTCTTAATATTAGTTATAAACTAATAGTATTCTTAAACAAAACATTTAAATATTAAAATCACGAGATCATTTGCACAGATAACTATCTGATATTTGGATTGGATTGGAGAGTATTGGATACGGAAACACTAGTCAATGTCATAATCGATTTTTTTTAATTATTAAAGTCATGATCCGACCTCAATAGCCATTAAATAGGCAAGAAGGCTTTATACGAGATAATCGGAGCGAGTCGATCACTGTTCAATTGTCATAGTTTTTACTCTATTTATATTACTCACAATCGATATTTAACTTTAATGCCTTGTGATTAGGTTTAGAATAATAATTAGAAAACACATTGGTTGCGAAGCTTAGCTACAAAGATGAAAATTTATACGATCCATTGTATTTCTTACAAATGAAAATGCACTTTATTTGGTAGTGATTAGGTTCAAATTATGAATTAGATTAGAAGAATTGCGATTCTTAAGATAATCTACATTGTAAGATTAAAATCGAAACTCGTTTATTTTAATTTGTTTATTGTTAATTAACATTGCACTAATTGATTTATTTTGTACACATTAATTTCAATTGAATTAATTTTCTTATTTTTAAATATTTGAAATTAAAATTCGTCATAAAATTAGTACAATTTCAGTGAAAATGTAATTATATTTGAATAAAAATATTTCTCGATATTATTATTTAGTATTGTTCAGTAGTGCGTAGGCGCACAGTTTTAACTCACAAAGGTTTCACTTCTGATCACCCACAATTTCCTCGAACAAGTTTTCATTAAGAACCAAGATATCAATCCATAGGTAGGTGTTTTTCTATTAATTAACAATTGAATGTAAGTTGGGTTACAGCTCTTTGTTTAAAAAATACGACTACAAAGATACTGATAAGAAATGATTCAATGGATACGTGTTCAATTGTATATATGCAATTGTATGTATGTCGTTGTTTTGATTTAATGATACATTTACTTGAAGATAATATTTAATTGACAAGACGTTTGATATAAGTTTGACTAGAGAAGGTAAAATCGATAATCCGTATAAAACCGCCTGTGCCATATATGATATGTGTAATAAGTTACTGAGCAATTTACGACTGTCCCAGAGTAAGTAACGAGTCAGAGGCCATATACAAGTGTACTTTATGATTGTAGTGACCGATATAGTGTAATTAAAATTGACAATTCAAACAAGAAAAATAAATAAGGTTCAATTTAAATTGTACTTTATTATTATTTTATTTATTTTGTAATTTTGACATTGGTCTTTATAGATAAAGGGTAAATTAGAATATCAGCTCTTAACTCTTAAATAAAAGATGTACTCTTTCTTTGTCAATTACTAGAAGCTGTAGAACTGAATCGTTTGTATGTCCAAGAAGGTCGTTATCCATATATATAATATATTTTATAAAATGTGAAAGGGTTTCCAAGATTTCTTGTTATTTAGGAAATTTTTATCTTTCTTTATTCATATTTCAAACACATAATATATTAATAATGTTTTAGAAATATGAATTAATTAATTATTATTATTTTAATTTGGAAAAGCGTGAATCAATTACTACGTCTTCGTTTTACTCGGACTAGTTTCCAATATGCTTAGATTTCTTATTCTTCGTTATTATGTACTTTTTGTTATATTTTGAGATGGTTGAAACCTGGTTCCAAGTCAGCCCTAGGTCGTGGAAGAGACCTCTATTATTATGGAGCTTTCTTCTCCGAACTTGATAGTAGCTTCAGCAAAAAAATAAAACTAATAATAAATACGAATATCAGCTTAGAAAGTATTAACGTATAATTAAATGTCATAACAGATGAAACTGGTAAATCAACCGAAGAGAAAGTTTGTTTACTCTTACTTTAAAATTATTGTTATTATTTTTAAGACCTGTTTATGATTTAAAAACTACGTACTTACAAAATACTTTTATTGATCTATTAACCTACATATGGAAGAAACATTGTATTGTCCTGAGAATTTATGTAGGCGTATGAGGTATTATGTTTGTCCAGAAATTCAATCTACTTTACAATGATATAGAACCTAAATGATTTTCTTAGAATTATCTGTATTATAAAATAGTATTGTACCCGGTATTACGAAGGGCAGAAATTGAAAAATAATTAATTTGCTGTCAAATCTCGTTTTAACCTTTTCGATTGGTTGATTACGCCATCGCGTAATAGACAGCCAATCAAAATTCTTGTCTCGGTGTAGAGTAGTTTTTACCTTAATCATCCTAAGGCCTTAAGTGTCTTATAGATTAGTCCCGCCAGGAATGATGGTGTCTCTACATATAGGCTGCATCCAATGTCATTCGTCACTCATCTGTGGGCGTTTGCCCCAGTTATCTTATTGATCTGCTGACTGATTGGAACATTTCGATCCAACTTTCGATAGTGTCGGTACAACTTGTCTCGGTACAATGTTGTAATATCAAATATTTGTCCTTTCGTCTATATTTCTAATGATTCTTTTGCCTTGAATTTTATTATGGAAATGTATTGAAAGGCTGTATGTTAATTTTATTGTAACCGAGCCTGCTTCTCTGCTTTCTTTAGAATTTAATGAATAGACTTATTTATACTTGGGGTAATTTATATCCAGTGTACATACAGATTTCCCTTTCGTTACATTTTTAGTAATTTGGTTTAAATGTTACATACTTATGTATTAATGACTTACGTATGACTCAAAAGTAATCTCGACGGTTAATCGTGGTCGGGTTATCGACACATTGGACAGGTTCTTTCATGAAATGAATGTTTCAACCTTCGCAACCAGTCAAGGGCGTATTAGCATGTGCCATGTAGGGCTTTACGATTATCTTCGGTACGAATATAATACTATTTATAATTCACGTGACAACGATTCACCTTATAGGATGTAAGGATACCTATGATATCCTTATAAGATACTCGTGATATCCTTATGAATGATTTTTTTAAATAACTTAACTATTTTTTTTAACATGATCCTTTGTTAAAGTTATGAGTACTTATCTGGTATGCGTTCTCAAGACGAATTTAATACTAAGGAGTGAACTCCTTGTAATAAAGTATTCTCGTATTAAATTAATCAGGCATTAATAAAAGTATGTTATATATATACGTATATAATTTAATATTTTTTATTGGCAGACTTTATCGTTATAATTGGATCATAAGTCGGTATTAAAATATAATATTAATGTAATGTAGATCGTAAAACTCTTTTATAATTTTAAGAATCATAAAAAAATCTTAATTTTCGTCTCGCGTTGTAAAGATGCTTTTATAATGGTTTGTTTTGAATATTAATGCAAGGTAGAGACTAAAGTGGTAGCGAAGATATTGTATTATGAAGATATAATATAAATAGTAAATTAAGCCATTGTTTTATAGTGACATGAGAGTAGTTTCTTATTGCTTTAAAGATTGTAAAGACTTTCATTCAGCAATATTTTGTAAGTTGCTTATAACATAAAGAAATGAAGACAAATATATACCTAGATAAATCTATCTGTTGGCAGGTACAGATAACAAGTAAAGTTATTTTATGAAATACGAATAAATAAACATTGTTAATACATATTATACAATAATATATGATGCTATTATGGCTGGCAGGGTTTATGCGAAGCTATAAATAAAAGCATTCAGTCTAACCTCTCATTGCTCGAGGTCATGGTCCGATATCCAGCTGTTTTCTATTTTGAATACATCTTGAATTTTTTAAAAATAATACTAAAGGTTGTCCTAAAGTTATTTTACTATATGACGAATCCTATGATCCTCGATGTTAGGCAAATATTTGCTCTAATGTTTTTTTGATGCCACGTAAATATTATCATACAGTACTTCGGACAGGCATGTATATGATGAGCATAGATGTCATCATGATTTATCTATGAGTATTTCTGGGTTTGGTCGTTTGTTAAATATATTCTCAGTATTTATAATCTGTATTTCTATGCATTTGTATCTATCACCCTTTATCTAACACCCTTAACACAAGCAAATAATTTGTTTCCTTAGGGGTTAGATCAATGCGTGTAATTTTCTTGCATTATTATTATAATTATGTTCCTAAAATATTGTATATAAAGTTGTTTTATTAACGGAGGAATGTGACTCTCTAGGGAGACGTCGTCGTGGGCGGTCACTAGAGTTATAAGATCTAGAAGACGACATTCGCTGTCTTATTTTTAACTTGTAAATTGCTAAGACTATAATACCTACTTAAAAATACAAGATATTTTACTACAACAAGAGCGGGTACTAACTCAGATATTGTTATATGTTGTACCTAAATAGTTAAGTGTAGAAGGTCGAATTATTTAAAATTAATAATATATTATATCAGTCAATTTTAACTTATTTTAAGTGTAATATTAATGTTGGTTATTATTATTTTAATGAAATATTTATACAATATTGGAAATCTCAATTTAACGCTAAAATTTTGGAACAGGCTAAAAATACGAGAATGATACTGTAAATATTTTGTAATAATCGTACATAAATAACTTAAGAACACGTATATTTATAAACAAATTTATAGTGCGATAATATAGGTATTGTGACGTAAAGATAAACATTTGGATACGTATCAAGAGGTCACGTAATGTTATTTACAAAGTTATTTGGCATGAAGTAAACTAAATCTTGTTTACAGTAATTTTGTAATCAGGAGTGGGTTTTTTGGAACTAATTATAAATTATCTGCTGTCTATTGTGGCGGGCTAGTTCGTAAAGGTTTTCATTCTCATTCTATGGAAAACTTTACTAGAATAAGAAAATGTACTAAATTAGTAAAGAAAGATGTATGCAGCTTACACAATAATTAATTGGAAATTATAGAACAATATTCTTAGAGTATTATGCTATACTTATAATCTAAGTTTTAGTATTATATATATTTATTACATTTCAATGATTTTATTTTGCTGATGAATTTACCAGGGTGATTTCAGCTAATAGACCCAGTAAAAACGATCAACCTTGTAAAAAAAAAAATATAATAATTTGCATAGGTGTCTTTAGAAATCCGAAGCCCAGTTGGACTCGTGGCAACAAGAGGGCCATTGCTATTTATAAAAGCAATATTATCCCCCGAGTACCTTACAGCTACCTCATATTGTCTCTTGATAGGACTAGTATTTCACATTGTTCTATCGTCTATATATATATAATAGTGAAGTACCACTTACTTCATGGAATCTCAATAACTCCAAGGTCAAATGTTCTGAAATTACGCGTAACGTATTATTTTTGGATAAGATGGGTTAATTACTTGTTAAGACGGGTTCTTTTGAGATTATATTGTAATAGAGTTATATGAGGGATGATTTTTTTTAATTTTATACGCTTGCATACTACATACCTACCTGCTTATACTACTGTATTAAATTTAAGATTAGTCGGATTAGAATGGAAGTCTATATAGATCACTAAACATAACATAGTTGAGTATCTTTTACTTCTCTGTATTTTTGTAGCCATTGAAGATCTTCGGTGTTGCTAATTAAAAAAAAGTTTAATGTTTTAAAAATGAAACTATAAGATAAAACAAATTATAATCCATACATACAACCTCATATACGTAATTTTTTGACAAATTTTCAATAATGATGAAGACGAACACTGGCTATCTAATTATTATGTTTTTTAATCTGTTTTATCGTATTTGTTATGTATTTAAAGCTTTATATACTTTAATGTTAGTTTTACTTAATAAGCTACATCTAGGCATTCATGTAAATAGTAAGTTAGAAGACGGACACACAGAAAACATAGTCTAAGATGTTTACTATATACTCTACCAAGTATTAGTTTTAGTAAACTTTGTTAAACTAGTATTAAGTTTGGACGTTTATTGCAGTCTTAATCAAAGCCAGCCAGTCTTACTTTTCGAGTTTCATCTTGAACAAAAACTTGCAAACGACCGCTACACCAGTATAGTAAAGATATCTTTTATACTCTCGAACCTAATCAGAAACTTTATTGCTATGTTGCTAATATATAGGTAGGTACTAATCGTATACCCGAAGGAATTTTCCATCGGCAATTTCTCAGAAATACACTATAAGTTTATACAGAGTTTGACAATCTATTCCCCACTTTAGAAATTGAATGTCACGAAGTGTATTGCATCTCAAGGGATATTTTCTATAAATTGTATATCTCTGCACGACTTTGTAGAGTTTGTAATTTTATTAAAAAAAGGAATGAACATTATAATTGAGGTTAAATTAATGAAAAAGTTTACCAATCCTTAAAAAGTTTACTTATCACTAAGAAGAGTTCTTATATTTTCTCGCCGTTCTCGTACTCACTCTCCACAACATTGCTGTTTCCCAAGGGTGGTTATGCATGTCATACTGCTCATATTACTGGAAAATAACTGTTACAAATTAACTATGGAGACACGAAGAATATAAAGTTCGGAATCGATACATATTTCAACACTCGGAGTAGAACAAGTAGATAATGGTAGTAGACTTTGTCAGCTATTACAAATATTCTTATGTACTAATATACCTTGGAAATTAATTAGACCTTTCTAGACATCCAGTTTCATAAATTAATATTTTACTAATCTTAACATTAGGAACTTTAAATAAATTAGAATGATTGTAACAAAAGGTTAAGTAACTATCACATCGTCAATACTTAATCATTTATAACAATTACAACATCTCTTCTAACACTCTATTTAATCCAGTTGACATAATTTATTATATGTATATATTTATTTATAGTTTGTAAGCGAGGTGTCACAACGCAGCGCAACACTGTTTTATGTAACAAGTGATGTGTGATCGGATTTGATGCGATGGGAATTTGATGTAAAATTGCATACTTATACGTTGTTTTGTAACATATTAAGCATTGAGTATACCCGCTTATACAAACTAATAAATATGACACCATAAATGATGTACAAAGTTTAAATTAGTAGAAATGTAAATTATCTGACTTTACGAGAATCAATTGTAAAAAAGACTACTTGAAATTAACGATGATGTTAAAGTAGGTACACATCTATTGATATCTTATAACTGGATAGAATGGTTCACCATTCGCAAAAATTATGTATATGTAATGTTGATCTAACTCAAAACTTTTTTCAACAGATGCTAGCAAGCGCACGAACCTCGTGCGCCTGCGCCGCTCCGCGCTTGGCAAATCCGCGCCGACTCTCTCTGTCCACGTGGTGACTATTGATATTATTCTGTTTATAATATTGATTGTGTCAAAATAGTAAACAAATATTTTGAATTAAAAGGATTCGGTATACGGATAATATTCTTTACCAAAAGTTGTAAAGAAGTAGTTATTTTTATTATTTTGTGCGTCAATACACAGTACATGCCTAACATTGTTCAATGACTATTGTTTGTTTATTTTCCAGAAGGAGCCCTGCGCTATTTCACGTCGACCATCTCGCCTGCCACCACCGCCGCCTCACCACAGACTTTCGCTTGTGGTAAGATGAATGGAAGTTTTCGAAAATTATATAAGTTTTATAGAATGTGTTGTAACATAAAAACTATGAAACTTTGATCTACAAATAGCAAACATCTGTTATATGAAAAAACCGTGAAAATAGGATATATTTTTTGCCTTAAGTTCTTAATAATCGCAAATTGGAAACTCATGGCTGATGCGAAATGTCAAAAACGTGACGCAAAACCGGAGCATTTGAATATGATTGTACGAATTTCGTAATTTCTAAGATCAATCTCGAAACCACGACAATACTGTAAACTTTCCGACAGTATTAGAAATCTATTAATAATATCTTCATAGTATATTATCGTTAGTCTATAACGACAAAGTTGTTTGTATGTTATTTGTGTATCGTTATCGTAATAAAATGTCAATCAGTAAAACTTCCCAGCTTATTAATTTAATCCTTTTCTTCTGTAATCTGTTTTATCTTAACAAAATATTAGTAATATTATTAAAAAAAAACACACCTACAATATTCATTGTTCGAATGTGACTCAATTAACTAAAAAAATACTGAATCGATAAAGTTTTTGTTTAGTAACTGCGCCTCTGACTTCGATGAGTCATGGTGTCAAAATCCGCATTATGGTACGCAAAAAGCGCTCACGTGTTGAATATGTTGTAGTTTAATTACAATAACATAATAATTGCATAGATACTAGGTATGTAGCTTTCCTTAACGATTTTAAAAGAAACGAATAGACACGAGATTTGACTTAGGCAGAGGAGTTTAAAGACGGGAGGGTTGGTTATTAGATAACATTTTCTTTCGATGTGTAATTAATGTCCAGATTTGTTATTGTAAGTTAGCATTAGATCTTAGTTCTAAAATTGATTTTTTAGCTAATATTATATTCCTTGTTCATTATTACACACCTATCATTATATGGCTGTAAAAGGTCTAGACTTTTTAAATGATGGTACTTTAAAATTATATTTGATACTAGAATATGTCAATATAATTTCGGCTCTTTTTTGTGAAAAATATTGAATTGCTTGCTATTGCCTGTTATTTTTACATTAACTATAATATTAATTAAACGCTACCTTTACTTACTACTACTAGTATATACAACTTGCGTTATCTTTATTATTAACTCTTATCTTTACAACATTTTCGTGGTCGTTAAAAATAAGTGATGCAGTTAATAATCACTGATTGTTACAAATGTAACACAGATCAATTATATAATTCTACTTGTAATTAGTTCATGAACAAGTACAAGTTACTAGAGACTCTTAAGTCTCCCTAACATAGATTCTGGAGACTTACTAACTCAAAGTCTCGAGACTTACTTAAAGTCTTGAGATAAGACGCGACTTAAAACGCCTGTTGCGTTCATTGTAACTGAACACAAAGGGATGAGGGTTAAGGTCAGGGCGTCTTGGATCGTATTCAACAGCTGTTTAAGAATTAATTAGATGAAGCTCTTTGTGATACATTTGAGTCTGGATTATAAATACATAGTTAGATTTTAGTTTTATATGAATTTTATTTTATCGGTGTTATGAACTCATATTTAATTACGTGATGAAATATCAAAGACTACTGAAAATATATTTCATATGTTTTCACATTCCAGGTGTTTCAAAATTTTACTATCATAACACAAGTACTACAGCTTAATCTGTACACCGATTACACGTTATAATCAATTGTCGTGCGAATCGCATCAAGCGAAGGTCTTACTTTAAATAAATATTAATTAAGATGTCTAGAGGATTTTATTGTAAAATAACAAACTTAACATGCTACTTAGTAATACTACTATTTACTTACCAGTGGCTACTAGCTGGTACCACATGACTTCAAATGATTCCCACCTCTAACAATAAGACATCTATCAATATGCAAATTCGTACAATAATTAAAGACTAAACCAGTATCTAGTGATTACTCGTAAATTATTATTTTGCATTCTAACAGTAATCTGTAAGGTTTTATCCAAATCTGTATTTTTGTTTCAAAAATATTTTTTTATAAGACCACATGTAATTTCAAGAAAACCGTCCGGAACTTATTACTAACAAACACAAACAGACAGGATATCAAAACTGATTTGTCTCATATTATATTTGACACAGCAATTATTAAATAAAGAAGTTCTTTACTATAAGTATGAATGTTCCGTGAAGGTTGGATCCGGTCGCTGCAGTTCCCCAGGCACGGGCCCCCTGTCCCCAGCAGAGGGCCCTCGTTGGCACGCTCACCACGCTCACCCACTACACCACGCCCTACTCTCATCTAGTGTCAAGAGAGGCAAGGAACTGTAAGTATTGTGTATATATATCTTTGTGAATATGTTATTTTTTCATTTTTTAAATGTATTTTTCATAATTTAGATTTTTTAAGCATCAAGAATTGTGCTTAGTCTTTATGAATATTGTTTTATGAACGCACCACTAAATTATTGATAACAGAGTCGAAAGTTTTTATAATCAATATCCTATCTATAACTAGTATTTTTTTGTATTAACAAGTTGATTGAAAAAATCAATCATGTTATACAACTACGTGTAAACTTGTTTGATTATTATATTCAATGTATGTATGTTTTTTAATAAAAAGTACATGAACTTATACATGTACTTGTTATGAGTTATTTAGATTAATTTAATAGTTTTAAAACTGGCAAGCACAATTATTGATAATCAGTCAGTCTTGATACTTGACATTTACTTAGAAGATGATATGGCTATCTAATATCATTAATTAATTTTAGACTAGTTTTATATTATAATAATTAATTGAAAATCGTAAGGAGGATGTTTCAATTAATATTTTTCCTTTTAGAATATATATATCTTATAAATTAATTATATATGCTAAGTAGATTTAAATAATCGCCTGTGTATTAACATATCTATATTTGTTTCTGTCTGTATAGAAATAAGGATGTGTGAGTATAACAAGAATCACTAACTCTCTTTATAATTTGCTTACGTATTAGTAAAACGGTAATACTTTTATAAATAACTAGTCCTTAAATGATGAATTTATTTATGCCTTTAATGTTTAAACATCTAACAAAATGTTTTTAAATTTATGATTCAAATAATAATAAGATTAAGGCAATCTTAAGTGTTGTCTCTTCCGCTATCAAACTTACAGATATAAATAAATGTAATAAATCGGGTTGAACCTGACAGAATTTACCAGATAAAGATAACTGATGTAAACTAGAACATTTATTTTTAGATGAATATTGTTAAAATAGAATGTGTTAGGTTATTTGTCTTTAATTTGTTTTATACTGATGTAGAGAATTTAGTTATCACAATATTAATGTATGTATTTATGTAACAGAGATGGACGTCGGTGGTCCGTGGCTTCGCTGCCTTCCTCAGGTTATGGAACCACTCCTGGTAGCTCCAGTTTGTCGGTAACTATACTAAATGTTTATTATCTTAGGGATATTTGATGGAAAATATTAGTATGATGGAAACAAGATAACGTAAGATAGGAAATGTATTATTACTTCTAATAGTAGATTATTTTTTGTTTGTTTTAATTTGACATTAAGCCTATATGATGTATACAATAAAACTAATAATGTCAAAACAGAATACGAAAGCCAAGAATATTAATAGTTTTCTTCACAAATATATAATACAATGAAAGCAATAAATCCTATTTAAAGATACAGAACCTTACAAGGTATTATTATATAAAGATGAAGTCATTGATAACACAATAATTACTCCAAAGATATATGAGATAATTGTCATAAGTTTATTTTTATCTACAACTGACTCAAAGCAGCACACTCTTTTAGAAATTGTGGCTATGAAATAAGCGTTTATTTTATTTATTTTGTACGTTTATTAATATTAAAAGATCAATGCATTATCACTTTAAACCATGAAATCTTTAGTTATAGATTCTAAATAAACTTGTATTGTAATAAAAAATGGTAAATATAATAAAAAGTGATGCCATTTCTTTCTCCATTACAATTTAATTATAGTCTTTATAAAATGAAAGCAAAATATTTAATTATTTAGTTATATTTTTGAAGTTTCGTGTTTCGTGGCTACAATACTAAATGTCCTAAGCATTTCGTGTAATTATCTTGAGGACTCCACTGTGATTCAATTTCTTTGTAATGTTGCATTTCTTATCATTCTACAAATAACAATGACAGAAGTAATTATTATATACTTTTTCCGGAAATGTTGATTAATATTCTAAAAATATACTTTTACAACAATTTTAACTAATGATTTAAATTTGTATTTGTCATGTATTTAGGCAATTAGCGTGCTCTTAAAGACATCTATGAAAGTATTAAAATAAATATGTGTGAAGTGTTTATATTTACTTAATATTAATTATCTTTGTGTTTTTGTAACAAGAAGACGTACTTACTCTTAGTAGCTCACTGTCTCGTCGTTACTTATGCAGATGACTTGGCCGGCTTTCAAATTATGAGATAAGTGTATACAAGGAAAATGGACTCTTATCTGATTGTAATAAGAGTTATAACAGTTTCGGGCTCGTTAATGCAATTTGAAGTGTTTTTCTTGGATGTTAATTACAAAACAATTGAGGTTTTCTTTGTCAGATATTTGACGACATGTTACAAATATGCTGTTTCATTGATATTAAATAGAAAATATATGAATAAAAACACTGGGTGTTTATATTTAGATGAAATAAAACCTTATTATTGTTTAGGAAGATTAGTTTGTGTACAGATTTAGTTTTTGGTATAAAAGATGTAGCATTAATAACTGAATATAAAATAAATATAACAAGAAGCTGTTTTAAAATTATAATTCAATACATTCACAGTCATCTTTACATCCAAGGTAACAATATACGTCACAACAACTGACCTGTGTCGAATTTATCACTACTCACTGTGTTTTAACTTTTGAATGTCATGTTATCAGCGTTGTTGTCTATGCGTTTGACAGGTGTGGGTTTGGCGCCATTAGTGCGGTCGCGTGCGGCCACACATTGTAAAATTACAATATTGGTTTACCAAGGGTATTCGGTATGTTTTAAAAATATACTATTTTGCTATCAAAGTAATTAATTATATTTAAATGAATATATAATAAAGATGATATGGAAACAAAATTATTAAGTAATTAAAAAAAATAAACAATTTTAAAACTACGGTTACGGAAAAAAATCTTAACTCTCGGTTTATGCCCTAAACCCGTTTCGGATATCGTTAAAGATAAACGCCCCCACTTACGTGAACTATAAAAATAATGGTTTTAAATCCCTTCAATAGTTTAATTATAAATCATACTACCTACCTACCTCTCAACATTTTATTCTTGCACTTGTGTAAATATTAAATATTATGTAATACTGATATAATGTACAAGGTCGAGACAACACTACTTTAAATAAACTAACACATAATAATTTAAAATTATTCAATAAATCATAATATTATAAATATTATTAATAAACTTAATAAATACTATTATAATTAAAACAATAGAAGTCAAAGAGGTCGTGGGTTTGAACCTTTTTGTATTGAATATGTCATTTTATATACCTATATGTTTAACAATTTAAATAAGACAATAACGTTTATAGGAACTTTTGGAAGAAAAATATGTATATGTATTAAAAATTCTATCAAATACTGACTGGTTTCTTCTTACTATTCCCGGCTGATATATGGGTGTTTTTCTACTAAGGGGAAAATTGATGTCCCAAGTAATTTGCACATTGTTGTGGATATTTCTTATTTAAGAAAATATCTAAAACTACTACTTATAGACCAACTACTTGTAGACCATGTAAATGTTTTATGTATTTTTTCTTTTAATCCCAACCTGTCAAAACACAGTCCCCTGGCGCGTCCCCATCCCAGAATCTTTACTTTAAATCCAATTTTAAAATAATATTTATGTGCGTGTACCAAATTTAAAGTAAATTATAAAACTAAATATGTATACTGAAAATTATGTATGTTGAACAAACACTACATAAATGTAATAAAAA
The DNA here is from genome assembly GCA_959347355.1 of Napeogenes inachia. Lineage (NCBI taxonomy): Eukaryota > Metazoa > Arthropoda > Insecta > Lepidoptera > Nymphalidae > Napeogenes > Napeogenes inachia. The sequence continues at coordinate 21,925,717 of OY365798.1, read as the reverse complement.
ATATTTTAAAATGAATGAAATTACAGCCTGAATGTTGTCCTAAATATTTGATCACAGTCCTCTGGTTAATTAAAAAAAAAACAAAATTATATAGTCTATGATAACGATTCAATTTTGTGTTAAATTAATCGCTGACAGTGTGAAGTTCGATCATATCGAGTCCGAGAACCGAGACATCATTTTGCGGGTAGTTTAATTTTTTGCCATAGTTAGTGAATCACGCGTCGGGGCCGTTATAGGCCGTTATATGCGTAACAGTCTCCTGGTAAGTAGTTTGAATGGTATTTTTTTAAAATTAAAATATAGTTTTGATATGTCGATTTTGAAAATATACGTACAGTTCCTAATTTAGCTGTGAAATAAACTAGGATTCGTAAATAATTAATACAGTCCTGTTTAGTGCCAAAAAACAATCCCCTGTTTCGACGCAACACAGGGGAGTTTTATTGTTTTCAGTGAATTGTGTTTTATATAAATTTAAATATAATTAGCTACTAAATGGATTATATGCAGTTATTAATTATTATCCTTAAGTATAGTAGTTACAAATATAGCTCAGAAACGGCTTACTATGCCAGTTAAACTCCAAAAAAATATATAAATTGACGAGAGAATAAATATTAGAAAAAGAAGAGAAAAATGGCACAATTTATATACGAATGTTATAAGAATGATCCTCAAAAGAGAAAGGGAGGAGGAGGTCAATGAAAAAAGGCACCGAAAAAAAAATATTGAAAATAGCAGAGTAATCTTCCGGCCTTTTCTAAACTTGAAAATTGCTTGTTATTAGCTTTCATTCTATACATTTAAAACCCTATTTTAGAACAAAAAGTGAGCAGAACAAATTTCATGCAAAACTTGCCCGTTAGAGAAACACCCATATATCCTTTTAGATACATCACAGATGTGTTTAAAAGTTGAAAATAATATATTGCGAATAAAGTACGATAAATATACGTATTTGTTAACATTTATGTATATATACTTACGAAAGGTTTTAATATTGTACTATTTCCACCAAATATTTTACCTATTACCACCGCTTAATTACCACTTAATATACTTTAAATAAATATAAAAACAACAGATAACTACGGGCAGATATTCGAATTCGCAACTCTGGGAAACCGACCGGAAAACGACGGGACGGTTTCCTAGAGGGCCAGGGTTCGAATTCCTGCCCGTATATCATTTAAATAAGAGTAACATGGCTATACATCTTTAAAGATATTTTTAAACACTTAATATATATTTTTATCATAACATATACATATATACCACTACCTATATGGAACATGTTATACGCTCAATGGTTTAATAGAGCGCTGTTAATCTGCTTATCTAGATATATCTAATCGCTTACGAGAGGACGGGAGCGGAATGAGATCTCGAGGAGAGGCTGAACGTATCACATGACCTTTAAAACTAAATTACTATATTGTTATATTTATTGTAAATCTTATTTTCTACTTATAAAAATAAGTTTTTTATTTTGTATAAACTCTCTAATCTAAAAGTCATTTCTTTTTTGGTTTTCGATCTTCTAATGAGGTTATATATCTCAATACGACAATTGCAATTACTATCAGAACATTGCATTTAAAAAAAGCCAGATATTGGAAGGAAATTGTTGTTGTTTTTCCTTCACGGTTTCCAGTTGCAGATAAGAATTTATGGTTCATGTAGTCCTTGACCGTCGTAAGACCTTCTGTAGTCCACAGGGACGTCTCGAGCAAGATCTTGTGTTCTTATAAGAAGTGTATTTATTATGTATAAGTATATTTTACAACTATGCCCACTCCTAAACTAAGCTAAACCTAAGAGAGACGAAGAGGAAGGAAGATAATTTGTGCATTCAAATTTATCACTCACCGTACTAATCGTAGTTATAACTTATACTTCCCGCTCTTTTATGACAAGATTAGTGCTAATATTAGAAAATTATTTTAAAGAATTATATTGAGAGCAACGAAGGCTGATCCATTGGGCTAGAAATAAACAGACAATCATAAATATAAATATTAAGTATTGCTGTATCATGGATCCATATTATCGTCCAAGCTCCTCTTGTTGCAGTCACAATGCTCGTCGCAGGAGCGCCTACTGGCGGTCCAACCCTGCGAGCCGCCGCGCGCGCCCTGTCCGCACTGCCATCATCAGAACTCCCTCAAGTTAGTGACATATTTTTATGGATAAGCATATTTGTCCTTAAAACAGTTGTAGAGACACTTTCTCACAGATGTATTATTTGTTTTTCATTAATGTTTACCAGTTTCATAAGTGTAGTATATTTACTAACTAATTTATCCTTCTACAGCAGTTCGCAAGGCAGCGGTATGAACTGGGCCTCCTTATCGGACAGCGGCGGCAGTGGGCATGCAGCCCGGGCGCCCTCGCCCCGGGCCGTTCCGAGACGAGTTAGGAGTCGCAGTCTCAGGTGAGCTCAGAACATATATCATAATCATACCTAAACATCTTAGCCCCGTTAACCTTACTTACATTTTTAAATAAAAATAGGATGAAAACCATCATGACACGATAGCTCATTTTGTAGATCGAAAGGGCTCCCGGAGGTAGCAGGTTTGAGTCCAGCTTATGTGAATCCCCCAGACTGAACTCCCCCCTAGTGAATAACTTCAGACTTATATTTGAATCCCCCAGCTCCCCCTCCCGCTCCCCGGGCGGCGCGGCGGACGCTCGTGACGATGCGGTGTCGGCGATGTCAGCGCTGTTCGCGGCGCGCTTCCCCGCCGCTCAGAAGGCCATGGACGACAAGTGAGTTGGACCTGTAGTCGAATTCGGGTGGGGATTTTAATCAAATCAAGAGATATAGTAAAAAAGATCCTTCATATCATGGTGCATTCTTTTCATGACCTTGATGGTTTCTTGTGTTGCAAGTCTTATCAGGAGATTCCTATAGGAATAGGAAGTTTTTGGATTTCGGTGTCTGATGGAAGGCGGTATTTTCAGATTAAGGTCGCTGACCGAGGAGCTGGCGGAATTAGATAAGAAACCAGATCGCCCTCCAATCGAACGTTTTGTGCAAAGACAGGTATTCGTCTTTTGTTTCATTAGTCGAATAATTTTCAGGAAAAAGACGTGAAGTTAAAGACTATTTTAGATAATATCCTTTTTCAAGATGTTTTATTATTATATTGTATCAATTCTTTTATTTTCTCAGGTGTTAGAAATGGCACGCGACTGTCTTCACAAATCGGAATCCAAACAAGTGACCAGCTCATATTTTTACGATATGGCGGACAGTTTGGACAGGCTACTAGCAGAGGTACGCTCCCAAGTGACTTGGTCTATGATTACTACCTATCACAGATAATATAATATACATTTTCATAATAAAATCTTTGTACATTATAAAAAACATTTGATAATTGAGGGACTCCCAGCAAGCTATTATGTATATTTTCAAACTTGGCAACATAATTATGTAATAATCCTCCCAGACACGAGATAAGTCAGCGGAGGCGGGAGTGCAGGTAGCTCCGTTGGTGACGCGCCTCACGCTGGCCATGGCGCGGCCGGCCCGGCTGCTGGAGTGTCTCGAGTTCGATCCCGAGCGGTTCTACCGACTGCTGGAGGCCGCCGAGGGACACGCGAGACACTTGCAGGTTAGTTTTATTACACATGGCTTAAGACTTCCCGCAGCACTCGGCGATGTTAGACGCTAGACAAGGAAAAGGAAAAACGTTATTGAGGTGTTCAAATTGGAATGTAAGGTCAATGAACTACCTGATGAATTAAAGGGAAGACTAATAACTGTGACATGTGAGCTAACGAGAGGCACATTGGTGAAGTAGACAAGATTTGTTCGTAATTTAATATAATTGAGATATAGTAATGGAATTTTTCAGATTGATATTATGTCCGTCCGGCCTAAAATAATATAAGATGCCGATATGAAATAATGTGTTGCTGATGATCATAATAATCACAGAATATTTGATATAAAAGTGATTTGGTAGGGTTTGTACCCTCTGTAATTGACAAGGGTATGAAAAAGAAGTTTTGGGAAATATCTCAAGTTTTTGTGTTGGATACACTAAAAAGTGAAGAAATGTATCCAGGTAGATATTTTTATAAAGAAGTAGGAAGAATGAATGAAGAACATAAGCGAATGTATGCATGGTAGGAGCGTACCATACGGACATACGGCCATACGAACGGGTAATTACCTGTTGGAAGCTGCTTTAGCATTCAATCTAATTGAAATAAACATTTGACTAAAAAATAAGGATACCTCATCACCTAGAAAAGTGACTATTTCAAGACACATTGATTACTTTTCTAACAAAAAAAAAAATATATATGTTTCTTCTGTTGTAAGCAAAGCTTTGTGGAAGTTACTTTGTAGAACAAAGATGGACGCCCTTCGAAAACAAAAGGTGCAGAATCGCAAATACTGAGTACGTTAGTGCATTTAAAAGAAGACTTCATATAATTTTAAATTATGCAAAAAGAATTGGTAAATGAAAGTTGTAAGAGGTGTAAAAGGAGCAGCGGCAGAAAATGGGTTACGAAATATCGGCGGTTAGACTGAGATACATGGTGGTGTAGTGAAAAGGTACAAACTAAAAGAAAATAATAAAGAAAAGTAGTACATATACTTATTTGATTTGGAATTTAAAAAAATGACTTTTGTTTTTTGTGTTTCTAAATGGCTACAAAACTACTGAATTATGAAAGAGAAAAAAAGGACAAGGGAAGTCTCGTTTCAGATGGATAAAATATGATGATAAGGGAACGGTAGAAGGGATACTTTAAGTTCTTGATCAACGAGAAAAATTAATGTTCCAAATCGATGGAAGATGTATATGGATATGGTGATATAAAGATGTGTAGTGAAGCAAAGTCTGAAAAAGGGTAAAGCAGTTAGTCCACATGGCACACCAGTGGATCATATATCTATGAAAGGCACTCGAAGAGGATGTGGAGGAACGAGAAATAAACCCATCCGACAAGTTATAAAGGAATAGTATCCCTGTAATAGAGTAGTTAAAAGAAAAATCGTTTGTCACGCGGAGAGGTGTAAATCGTATAACGAGAACTCAAATATGAACGTTAAGACATGAACGTGAATAGATGATTAGAGAATGTGAAAATGGACATGTGACGTTTGATAGAAGATGGTACAAAAATGAATTATATTGACAAAATGGATGATGGTGACTTATTCAGATATAAGTTAACTGACTAAATTACTTATTTTATTTTCCTAATGATAAATTGCAAATACATTATACCATAATTTCAAAATAACAGGGTAATTCTTAAAAAGAAATATAACATCCTTAGGGTATAACGACGGACATCCCGCAGTACATAATTCACAAGCTAGGTCTCTCCAAGGACCCGCTGGCCGAGCTGACCGTGCCTCCGCCGCCGCCTCCTCCTCAGAATGCTTCTCCATCCAAGTAATATATTTTTCGTATTTTATTTGCGTGGGGTGCTTTTGATTCCGAGGTATAAAATAACGATGATAATGAAATAAATCAGTTGCATTTAAATATAACAAGCCTTAAAAATAATGACTACTAACGCAGAATCCGGGGTCGTCAGTCACCCCCGGGCGGGCCGGGGGGAGCTCCGCCCTCTGAGAACGACTACCAGGTCATCAAGCTCATCTCCAATGGCGCTTACGGAGCTGTGTACCTGGTTAAACATAAGCAGACCAGGCAGAGGTATATTTTTTTATTATTAACTAGCTTTTTGTTAGTTAATTAGTTTGCTAAAATCTTTAAAACTGTTGTTTTGAGTTCGGTACTAATAATGATTTAATAATGAATGTAGACATCAAAGTTTTTACACTATTTTATTATATGTATTTAAATTGATATTAAAATGAATTCATATAGAAGAACATATATTTATGTTTTAATTATCATTTTCATTATCGATGTCATTTAATTCGTCATTTAAATATTTGATGGCAATTTCAGTGGGACTAGTTTCAAATTATTATTTAGATTCGGTTTATTACCCAATTCTATCTGTTCTTAGATATGCCATGAAGAAAATAAGCAAGAACAACTTAATATTAAGAAATCAAGTGGAACAAGCCTTTGCCGAACGAGACATTCTTAGTTTTGCCGACAATCCCTTTGTGGTGAGTTTTATTAGTTTAATATTATAAGAATAAAAATGTATATGCATGTATATTTTGTTGCTACTAGAGACGTGTCGACTTCTTCAAATTAAAATAATACAATATCCTCCAGGTAACGATGTACTGTTCCTTCGAGACGAAGCGCCACCTGTGTCTGATCCTGGAGTTCGTGGAGGGTGGGGACTGCGCCACGCTGCTACGGGCGGGCCCGCTGCCGCCTGACATGGCGCGACACTACTTCGCGGAGGCCGTGCTGGCCGTGGAGTACCTGCACTCCTATGGGATCGTACACAGGGACCTCAAACCGGACAAGTTAGTATCGAGACTCGTTGGGACGCACTATTCGAGGCGTCGCTATTATCAAGACGTATTAATCTATCATTAATTCTTTAATTTTTAGTCTCCTTATCACCGCAACCGGACATATCAAGCTCACCGATTTTGGTCTCAGCAAAATGGGACTCATGTCCCGTAAGTATAATAATTACAAGTTATATACCTCTGAATTTAAGTAGTATGAAGTAAATAAAGAAACTTTAATACACTATTATAAGATCATGAGCTTATAATAGACCATTAATAGAGAAAAAATGAATTTACTATCTGTATTTTTTAAAGGATAGCATCGACACAGATCTAGACCGACAGTTTAATATACTAAGATTTATTAAAAGTATAAATGAATATATATTGACAAGTCTCATCGCACAGTGGCCACCAACCTGTACGAGGAGTATGCAGACCGGGAGGCGAGACAGTTCTCCGACAAACAAGTGTGCGGCACGCCCGAGTACATCGCGCCAGAGGTCATACTACGACAGGTATGAGGCACACGCACACACGCACACACGATATGTGCGACAATTAATATAACACGATCATTATTATTTTTATATATGTAAAAAACTTTATAAACAATATTTGTTCGTAGGGCTACGGCAAGCCGGTCGACTGGTGGTCGATGGGCATCATCCTCTACGAGTTCATAGTGGGCTGCGTGCCCTTCTTTGGTGACACCCCTGAGGAGTTGTTTGCTCATACCGTTAATGGTAAGATAATATGTAGCGATGCATCGAATAGTGGTTTCACCGAATAACCGAATACTGTTCGGCTTAACCTTTACCGAACCGAATATTAGGCTGAATTATTCGATTTATCTCTTCATTGTTAGTTTGTGTTAAACAGGTTCTAACATGTACATACGTTACGTATGGCTGCTGGCTAGATAAATAAATATGTTGATTTGTGGTTTTAAAAATATTGTTTTGAGGTTTAAAAACAAATTCTGATTTAAGGTTCAAAGTAAATATTGACTATACTAAATACTAATTGCAGGTTAGGAATAATAAAATAAATATATTGACTTGATATGTTTCGAAATAAAAGTTGATTTGAAGCTTAATTGCTATATATTATTAATTATTAAGCTTTATTCAACACATTATTTATAGAATTTCTTTGATTTATAATATAACATAAATTTCAGTTTAGTCTTTCTAGTTCTTTACCGTGTCGAGTAACCAACAAAGTTCGCCAACATAACCGAATAATTCGGCCGAATGATAATAAAAAAGATTCCGAATGTGCCGAATATCGAATGCTTACCGAATATTCGGCGCATCTCTTATAATATGTTATCTATGTAGAAATTATCTGAATAATATTTTAATTTAAAAACAAAAACACATACAAACATAATATGTGTCTCTTCGTTAAAGTTTGATCTGATCTATAGAGTCTGTCAATCTCAAATCAAAATTTGACCAACGCAAACTATCGAGCCTAGAAAGTTGAAATTTGGCATAGACGATCATTTTACTTTTCTTAAAAAAATCTTAAAAGTGAGAATTTTGGTTATTTCAACTTCTACATAGATAGATGGGTTAACTTTTTATATAAATCTTATTTCGTTAAAGTATAAAATAAATAAAAATTTAATTAATTGGAATTTAATTACAAGTATAAATCACCCAATCGTAGGTATCGTAAAAGAAACATATTTAAATATGAGCTTACGGACAATTAGTAACATAATATATATTCACAGACGATATAGAATGGCCGTCAGAGGAGGACTTCCCCATCGCTCTGGAGGCGCGCGCCATCATCACGGAGCTGCTGGCGCGCAACCCGCGGGACCGCCTGGGCACGGCCGGCACGCACCAAGTCAAGGTCATGATGATGATGCACACGCACCAGACACTTCGGAAACTAAGCTCATCATACAGTCGGATTTTATAAATTAAAAGTTATCTTACTTCTTGGTGCTAATTTCACGTCCTGCGGTTAAATTCGATTAATAGTAGACTTTTATTTACGACATTATTACGTACTACCTTTCTTACACTCGATGAATATTACATGTTTTAACTATTCTGTAAATCCATAATGAGACGTTTATATTCAGGAGCACATATATTTCTGCGGTCTGGACTGGAACAACCTGTTGCGACGCAAAGCGGAGTTCATACCGCAGCTAGAAAACGACGAGGACACGAGCTACTTTGATAGTGAGTTCGGATACGGATACTATATAGGTCTCCCAAGGAGAGTAAAAATACAGTAAACCTCATACAAAATATAAATGCACCGAATTAAGCTAGCCCGATACAATAAATGTCTAACTGTAAACATGTTTTTTCCCAGGTCGGTGTGACCGCTACAATCACAGCGAGGTGGAGACGGACGAGGCCGCGGAGGCCGGCGAGGCGCACGAGGACGAGGCGGGCCTGTTCGCCGCATTCTCCTCCACCTCTCCTCAATGGCGCCGCCATTACTCCCACTCCCACTCCCACTCACACTCTCACTCCCACTCGCAGTCCGCACTCTCTCATGACTCACGGGTAAGATATTGTTTTTCTTTCAATATTTGCTAACGCTTTTGTTATGCTGTTGATTTATCGTATTTTGTTATTAGTCTGCTACATGATTTTATTTTTAAATGTTTCTATGTAATCTTATTTACACATAGTTTTATTCCTTCCTTCTATTTTACGTACATATTTAGTTTCACAAATAAATATAATGTCTATCTTAAATAATTGATTACAACTTTATACTTACAAAATTATAAACTTACTGTTGATCATTGTGAAACAAATGTAGATTTTATTTGTTTATAATTTCTATTGTGTTTCCTATATCTTGATATCCATCATAGAGTAGCATAACATATTTTTACCTCGTCGTTATATTTATCAAATAAATAGGAATCGAATAATAAATTCTTCATATATTTTTTGAAGTCTTTAAACAATGTGGATATAAACACAATGTTACGTAAACTATACCTCAAACAATATCGGTATGACTTTGTCAGCTAGTCTATATAGATAGATGTTAGGGAACGCTTCACTCGTAGCTCGTAGCACTTTCGTAGCACGCTACATGTCCGCTTGTTGCAGAGCACGGACAGCTGGCCGGGCACCCCGGATAGTGCAGGGCCGCCCACCACTCCCACCGCGCCCACGGCGCCCCTGCCACCGGCCGTGCCCGCGCCGCCCACCGCGCCCACCATGCACCACCCTAAGTGCCCCGTGAGTGCCTGGAAAAGCTTGTGCTTATGCAGTTAACTGTCGCTATATCTTGTATATTTTTGCACGTTTTTTTCTTCCTTCTTTTATATCAGTATATATTTTTTATAAATTTAATTTATGTTGCGCTTTGTATGGATCCCAAATCGAATATCAAACGAATACTAATAACCCTCTCCCGCAGATGGTATCGAGCGCGGCCGGGGGTTCAACCGCGGAGTCCTCTCAGACGGACTCGGACGACGTGTCCCCGGCGGCCCGGCGCCGCGTGGCGCTCCGCCCCCTGCACGCTCAAACGCTGCACGGAGGACACATGCTCGTCGCGAGGATGTTAGTACTTGTTTATAACAATTGGTTTTTGTTTTATTCCTGACTTTGAAATTAGATAAATTATGCACTGCATTTCATTATAAGGTAACAATAATTGAGATTAAATAATGAATTTGCAATAAAACAATTCCAGTATACAAAATGTAAAGACATGCGAATCCTAATTCTATAATGCATTATTTTTTATTGTAATTAAATTATTGTAGTATTAAAAATAATATAATTTTAGACCGGACATTACGAAAAAGGAGGACAGGGGCATAGACAAGCCGGATAAACCCGAAAAAAGCAAACCAATAGCACTTGCTACAAAATCTATGCGAAGATCCGCCAGCACGTCCGGCCTCTCCCTTGTCATACATCCCGGTGAGATGTTATATAATTTATTATTCCCCATATACACATCACATACATTTGAAATCAACACTCACTCTACTAACTCTCACTTATTGTAAAATGTTTATGCTAACCAAAAATAATCACTATTAGTGTCGGTCGAATGCACCGAGTAAGAGTTTTAAATAAACTCTTACTCTTACTCAGACTATTGTAATAATTGTATCTACTTAATATGTTTCTCCAGCAGATGACACTATAGCGGTGGTAGCTGGTGGTGCCGGGTCCCCGTGTGCTGGTAATACCTCCTCCACGAACTCGTCCCGAGACTCCTCACCGTGCCGAGACCCGCCGTCTCCCTTCGCCCTCGCTAATCACTCGTGAGTGTGAAGTCACCTTTAACATTATTTTTCTGTTCCCATGACAAAAGTGAAACATTAAAGAACTTGAAAAGTTATCCTGAAGGTGATTTTTATTTATGCTCTTTGCGACAATTTTAACATGAACTATAAATATATAAGAACGAATTTTGCTTATGTTTAACAGAGCATTACCAATAGGTAATATGTATTTTAATGAAAAATCTATAAATAAGTTATATATTTTTTTCAGTCTCATCCAATCGTCCAAGCCACCCATCGTGGTCCGTCGCGGTCCACGGGGCTTCGGCTTCACGATACACACTGTGCGAGTGTACTATGGAGACACAGACTACTACACCATGCACCATCTAGTGTCGGTAAGTACAGGGATTATGGAAGCCCAGTTAGACAAGACAAGCGTCTTACCTACAACAAATCATCTTCGTTTTAACATAACATCTTCCTTTTGAGTTAAAAAAAATAAACACCTTTTACCCGGGAATTTATTTATTAATGTCAGTTTTATGTTAAAATCTTAGTAACGGCTAATGGTTAGTAATTAAACAATCTTTAAAAATAAAAAAATCGAAGGATTTTTTTTTTGTATGTCTATACTGTTAGCCCTGTTGGCTATTACAGCGTCACCGGGGGATTGAAATTAATTACTATAATATTAATTCAACACTGAATTACTATAATAGTTCATAGTTAATACAAACTTATCGGTCAAATACCACGATCCGGTATAAACCGAAATTAATATCCGTTAACAAATATAATGACATTATACAGTTACATAATAGCGCCACAACCTTAGTTTGTTTGTTAATACTACTAAATACAGCAGTTTTTGATGATCATACAATAATGTACCCTATGTTCCTTACAATAAGCGTGTGTATCGCAGGCGGTGAGCGAGCAGGGCGCGGCGTGGGCGGCGGGGCTGCGGGCGGGAGACCTCATCACGCAACTCAATGGAGAGTCTGTTCAAGGGTTGTTGCATACACAGGTATTGTATTTTACGTTTTGTATTATTATTAAACATACAAGTCGTTACTTGCCTTTCCGTCCGCGTTACACGTTTGGAACATTAATTTAGAACTACTGCGGGAAATAAACAACAGTATTTGTCATATTTTTTAAACCATCTAATATTCATTTAAATTATCATACTGTGATGTTTAATAACCTGCGTCAGTATGTCAACTGCATTTTTTTACAAATGGAATATACCTTAAAAAGTCTAATAATTTAATGAGTATTTGATTGAAAATGATGTTCGTCTAATGTATATAGTATAAATAAACCTTACATATTGTCATAGGTGTTGAGGCTGCTGCTGGCGGCGCCACACGCCACTCTGCGGGCGACTCCCCTCGAACAAACTACTATACAGGTGGGTTTTATCTGTTACAATATTAATTTCGATGCTTATACCAGGTTTGCCAGCAAAATCTGCTGAAAACACAATTTATAATTTTTACTCTTATATTTCTGAGGACTAATTAATAATAGTTAATTATCCATCGTCCGTTGCAAGGCGGGCGGGAGGAAGCGTGCGGGCGGCAGGCGTGCGTCGGCCCCGCCCCGGCCACGCCCTCGACGACGGTGCTCACTGTTCAGACGGATCTCTACCAAGCGAGCCAGCCAGGAGATGCACCAGGTAAATATACTTTATTTATTTATTTAATATAAACACTGATATATCTTTCTATACTTGTATTTAACATTTATTTGGTTATTCAACCTAATTAAATATAATTAACAGTTTTCGTTTGGTTTTATTGTAACTCTCGTTGGAGGTTTATTTATTTTAAATGCCACTTGATTTATCAGATATTGATTGCTGTTTCGAATATGTTCTTTGAAATACAATCTTGAAATGATATAAGAGATGTACACTTAAAATATTGTATTGTTTACGCTAACGATTTACAACAACTAACAGATGGTATCCGGTGCGTCTAGCGAGCTTCCGTCTCCGGCCGCCTCGCCCGCGGCCGACTCTCCCCTTCACACCACACATCCCACTACTCACTACCAACGGTGGGAACACTGAAATTCTGTCTAAGTATTAAAGCAACAATAGCTTCTTCATTATATTAATGATAAAAATCATTTCAGTCCATCCTCCCTTCACGGCCTAAAGCACAAGCTGGGAGGGGGCGAAGTCCGACGCGCTTCGCTGCAGCACATGCCGCTGTCCCCGCTGGCGCGCACGCCCTCGCCCTCGCCTCAGCCCGCGCCCGCATCGCCTACGAGGTAACAAATATATATATGATAAATAAATGATACATCATGTCGCTCCGTATACGCAACGTCTGCCTCATACTAACCCACGTGCGCGTGCATGTCCTGACACTAACCCCCCTCCCCCCGCCCCCAGCCGCGGCTGCGAGGCGCGCAGTCCGTCCCCGCTGGCGGCGCGGGAGTGTCGTCGCGCCTGGCCGCGCCGGGACCCCGCCTCGCCGCTGCTGCGCCGGGCTCTGTCCCCGGACAGGTATACTGGACCACTGTATTGTATTAGAGTATCGCAAGGGCACGCACTCGAGGCCGGTAGTGTTGAAGGCGCAGGCGATTTTTATTTCGCTTTTTATGTCATCTCATCATCGCACATTTTATGCTTTATGTTGCTTTTTTGGTCATTGTATTTTATAATATGTTTTTTTTTATATTATCATTTTAATCTAGGCATATAAACTTATGTTATTAAAAAAAAAAACGAATAAACGTTGTATTTAATTTCTGATAATAAAAAGGTGAAATTTTTGTAAAGGTATTTCTAATAATTTCCGGTAAATAGTTCACGACCCCAAATAATGGAGCCCCGTGTATGATGATGATAAGGATTCAATATAAGATGACGTTTTTCATTCTATAAAATCAAACGAAAAATGATATATTGACTATCATCTAATTATAAACAGGCTGCACCCTCGCTCGGCGGAGTCCAAGTGTTCCATATCCCCGCTGTGCTGCGCTGGTGTGCCGAGCGCGGGGGGGTCGACGACGCGGCGCGGCGGGTCGTGGCGTCCCCCGGCCCCCGCTCCCCCCACTCCACCCCCCACGGACAAGGTCGACGAACCCACGCTGCCGAGGATCGCAGAAGAGAAAGATAGCCCCACGCATCACGCCGCCAGACTACCCACCCGGTATACTAATAGTATTAAATACTTTGTTTATGGCTAGTAAAAGCGCGCTAAAATACAATAAGAACGGGTAACATTTCCACAACTTCCGCCAGGACCCCGGCCAAACAGAGCACTCCCAGCATCTTCACGTCGTCCCCGAAGGCGAGCGTCACTTGCGACGCCAGCGCCTCCTTCGCCTCGTTGTCTCTCTCGGACGAGTCCTACGTCGATGTGGACGTCTCCAACATTGACACCAGCCGGGAAGCACGGACAGGTACGTGTTGATTTATTTAGGATTTACTTTTATATAATAAAATATTTTTTACTCTAGTAACAGGGATGTTATTATATGCATCTGATACTTGATAATCTTCAATATAATTACTGCAAACATTTCTAAAACGTAACTGTTCCAATTCACTCATAAAGTAAGAAGTGGGAATAATTACATTTAATTATAAACAGTTTAAGATTTAAATTAAAACCTTAAACTGACATTCTTTCCATTTCTATTTAATATAGGTCTAATTGGTATCTTTAATATTGTATATAGAAATTCGAGCATTTTTAATGTAGGTCTCTCAGTATAGAATTTGAAATTATTAATTCTATACTATTTTTTATTACAGATGATAGTCGTTCAAGCACAGAAGTAACTATACCGATATCAGAAATCAGCAAAAAAAATATCGTGACACAAGAACCTGTACCTAGTGTTATAGAAACACAACCAAAAACAAGGAAAAAATCAGATTCCAGTCTAAAAGACGAAGACCTTAAAACTAAGGAAAAATCGAAATCCAGACAAGAGAAGCAGGAGAAAGAGTTAAAGAAGCAAGACTCTATAAAGAAAATTGAAAAGCTTGATATAAAAGTTGAAGAGAAACGTATAGAACCAAAGGAAGAGAAGGTTAAGGAAAAGGTTATGGAGAGGACTGGCTCGGTCAGGAAACAAGACAAGCAAGAAACAAAGGAAGCGAAGAAACAAGAAAAGCAAGAGAAAGCCGAGAAAAAGCAAGAGAAGATGGAAGCCAAGCGGTCGGAGTCGATGAAGAAGATCGAATTAAAGAAGCAGGAGTCTATTGAAGTTAAGGTATGTTGTAAGCCAGTTAAAGTATTATTTTGTTCATAATTTTGTTCCTTTTGTTTGTTTTTCGTTAATTGGTTTTAATTGTTCTACCATGAATAATTTTTAACCCCCAACGCAAAAACAGAGGTGTTGTAAGTTTGACCCGTGTATCTGTGTGTCTGTCTGTGGCAATGTAACAGCAAAACGCGTGGACGGATTTGGATGTGGATTTTTTTTATCAAAAGCCTGGTTTGTCGAGATGATTTTTAGCTATGTTTGGTCGAAATAGATGCAGTCGTCTCCAAGAGTGGTGCTGGTGAAATGTTCTTCTACAATATTGATAGTAAAAATCTAAACAAGTAAAATTAGTGTTTGTGGGTTCGTTTAGTTAGTATAACATAGAAAAAACTAAAATCATTTTAAAAGGCAGAAAAAAAAATATTAAAAATCCCCGATACGACGAAAAATACTCCTAAAAAGGATAAAAATAAAATTATTATGTACTTTTGCGTCGGGGGACCGATAAATAAAAAAAAAATTCAAAATTTATTTATTTTATTTTAAGTTTTTAATTTTTTTTAATTAAATTTTTAAATTCACAATTATTATTATCACAGTATATATATAATATATAAAATGTCAGTCTCCAGAAGCAGAGAGCGAGGGTCGTAAGAGCATGGTGAGTAAGCTGCTCGGAGTAATGGGTCGCAAGAGAGACGACGAAATCACGAGGAAGGACAAACGAGATAAAAAGAAGGTAACTAAAGTTTTTTTATTTTATTTATATACAAAAACGTTTAGATTGGATTAGTTACTTCAAACTATCCTGTAACAATAAAATAATTTTAGAACGCGTCAATCCCTCCGCTACAATCACAAATACAAAAGAACGATACAATAGACAAGAACATTGAAAAAGAAGACGATAAAAAGGTCAAAAAAGGACGAGGGCGAGCCTCCAGCTCCTCGTCAGGAGAGAAATAAGAAATACAATTGTGACACTTAGAGAGATGTATACTAGACTGTGGTACTGTTACTCTTCACTCATTATGGTGTATGGTGTCAGGTATATATGTAGAGAGATATTTTTGTCCGTTTGTCGTAGAATGTAGTCTATGTCGGTGAATTAGAGTAACATTTTGAATGGCACGAATTGCTATGTAGATCTAAATTGGCTATAATTCTATTTTCTCGTGTCTTAAATTTTGTACTATTAACTATAATTTCAGCAATCCCTTCATGATCGCTATTTTGATAATTATTATAGAAAAAATAGACTACAATTTGTATTTCAAAAGTAAACACTACAAGATAATGGAATTTATGTATGAATCTATATACATTTTTCACTAAAATATATTTGTCTTACATACTTTTGAATATTGTCGATGTTGTGTGAAATCGTAAAAATAATAAAAAAATACGCTGTAAGCTTTTAGACTGTTTAGATTTAGATTTCAATAAACTCATACCGGGGTCCATAATCGATATTTATAACAGAAATATTTCGTTTTTGTACCTTAATCGTATCTTTTATAACTGCCACAGCATCTGAAGGCATCTGAAGGAAGGCTGGTCCCGGACCCAGTATTACAATGTTGAGATGTCGTTTGTTATGGTACCTATTGAATTTCGAAATTTATTATATTTTGTGAATGTTTTAATTAGCGGTTATTTTTGTGATATTTTTAAATGTAGTTGTTTTTTTAAGTTTGTCATTTTACTTTGCTTTTTTATTGTAATTGTTTTTGTTTGTACTTTTATTGTGTATTGTTAAATGCTTGTTTGCGACGAAAACTCAATTTAAAAATGGCTGATACGATCAATAATATTTCTCTTTCTCTTTTTATTATATTTTTTAGTTTGTCGCATTATCATTCTTTCTTTAATCTACTGGAAGGTCTATATAATGTTCAACTAATTTGAATGTAGTCTTGTTCAACATTCCGATTAACAGTGCCATATTGATTTACGAATATTGATTGCGAGCAGAGTTCATTTTTTAAATAACATTTTAGATTCTATGAGCAAGTACTACGATAACTTTCGCTTTTAATTAAGTATTCAGAGGCTTTTTTTCAAGTTCTGTTGTATGAATTACAAGAACTTTTAGTATTTATTGGTTAAATATATATTTATAATAATTTTCTATAATTGTTAGGTCATTAATTAAACTTGTACAAGCGAAGGAACGGCAGAGATTTTTTACTTTTCGCATATATGAAAGGTAGTTAGTTCTCTGATTTTACATAATTATTATAAATGATAGTTTACTTGTTAATTTTTGGTTTAATACAAAAAATAATAAGTAATTTATTTTAAAGCTATGATGTAATTATTTTTAATAAATTTATAAACAAATGATCTTGTAAATATGAAATGGTGTATTATTTTAATTTAGTTTTCAATTACTTGTTGAAAATTGACTAAAGTCGAAAACTATGCAAGTACATGTATGTGAATTGATTTTTGTGTTTAATTTGTTGCATAAAACGAATGTATTATATTTCTAAACACTGTATATTTTGACATTTTACCTAATACGTAACATTGTGTAATACTCATTGGTTGGATAATTTTAGTTTGCTTGTATTTTTGTGCATGGCAATACAGGGTAAAAGTGTGTGCACTTGCCCTATTTTATTTTTAAAAATTACCAGAATGTTCTACTAAACTGACTTCAGATCAAAGGATCTAAGAATTGTCTTAACTTGCTTTGGGACCACAATATTCTTTAACAGATTGATATGTTACGGCTTGTTATTTTATTTAGCAGTTCAGAATTATTGTGAAAATATGGTCAACTTAAATGTTTAGATCTAAGGTCACACATTAGGTGGCAATGTATGGAATGAATTTATTGTATTATTAAATCTTATTTTACATACTATGTTGCCTGCCATGAAATTTTAATGCAGTTTATGTAAGTGTAGTATAAAGCATTGAATGTGATTTAAATAAGTGTCTATAGTGAGGCAAGGAAAGTTTTCTCTCAGTAAATGTGTGTGATTCAATATGAATACGAAATACAGAATAAGCTGTTTATATATTGTTTTATTTTTAACTACTGATCCATTCATATATGAAACACTAAAGTGTTCATTAATTTCTTACCAATTAAGATTATTGAAGGTAATAAAACACAAGTTATTTTTATATTTTATTGAGGTGTCCATTTTGATTCAACAACTGAAAACAAATCACGCTATAAACCCGTAGCAAAGCTAAACCATTATTCTATGGAGGATATAACTTTTGACAGGCCCACAAATAAATAAAAGTACAGGATTTTGTGCGGAAATAGTTTCAATAGTAGGAACTAAACATGACAATACTCACTTTATTTTCAATTAGAATGAATCAAGAAGCCAAATATGAAAGAGCATATTATTACATTCAAGAAATCATCTAATTACAAATAAATTTAGAAGTACAATAATTTTACATTATCATTATGCACAAGAACTTAAATACTGTATTATTAATTCGAACACATAGCCATTACAAGAATAAATTCAAGATATTAGTTGACAAAATTTGCAATTGTAAATCTAACTACAAAATATGGCAAAACAGTTTGATAGTCTTACAGTGTACTGTAGTCATATACATCACATTTAACACTTGTAGTACTCTCAATAAATTAAACAGGTATCAATATAATTATCAATAGACTACAGCTTAAATCAATTCTAACATTACCCTGTTCTACGGATTTCCATAGAAATTTTTACTTAATAACTGATTAAATAACCATTTAAAATGAAATCAAATGTCGCAAATGTTAGTAATCTAATCGACCAAAACACGTCTCTCTTACCCGTTTAATTAAATTGTCATCGGGGGTTAATTTCCAATCAAGACTTCTAAAATCAGGTTCATTTAAATCTTGAGATTGAGATTCGAATAAATCACGAGAATGGTGCCTAGGTTTATTCATTTTATACTTATCATGAGGTTCTTCACTCTTTATTTCTGGTTGATCAGTATAGCCATTGCGTGGCGTTTTCCACATGTACGGTTCATTTGATTGTTTTAGAAGATTAGGTGGAGAAAAGTAAGAAAAGAATGGACTAGATGGTTTTCGTTCCTTTTTCTCTTCGTTATTAGATACATCTAGAAATGAGAAAGTGTAGTCGGCGTCAATCATCTGCTCCCTCACATACGATGTTACATGACGTCGATTTACATTTGAAGTTTCAATGCGATTGTATCTTTCCATATTATTTAGCTTTGTTTGAGTTGTCTTCACATTTATTATAAATTCGTAATGTTTCTCGATTCTACCTGCGCACTTGTAGCAAATTGTGGTTAAGAAATCTGAATCTTTGATTATTATTTTTAAACAAACTAGAATTTTTTCTAACATGGTTGTTTTTTGGCAAAAACTGCCAAATAAAGACACATTAAATTCTGTTAATGAAAGACACAATCGACAAGATTGTCGCGATATATCCATATTCCGCTAAATTTTAATTAATATTTATCTAAGCAGTAAGTACTAAGTTTCAAGCGAACTTATATTTTAATTCTCCCGCGAAAATACAGTTGATGTATACAGATAAAACAGAATTGTTCGAAAAATATTACGCTTATTTTTAGTAGCTAATTTTAGACTTGGGAAAATAATTTAGGGAAACATTTTGCAAAAAATACTACTTTGGACGGCTTACTGTAATATTACGAGTATACTTTGCTTGTATAAGCTATCGTTTATATTTTAAAAGTAATACCGTCAACTGTTCTACGAATACTAAAAAAATAAGTAATTGATAAATCCTAAAACAATGATAATATATAACTAAATGACATATGATAAATTAACACAAAATGTAAATGCACCATTTTGTAAAACTTTACGTAATGAATAATAATACTAAACCACACAGTGTAATTACTTCTAAAATCGGACAGCTCCTTTTTATTACTTACATATTTACCGCTTACTAAGTTTATATTATGAAGCGTTTCTGAATTATGGCCACTTTAGATGAATGCACATATTTCATTATCCATTGTATAGCGTATTACTTGACCCTGAAAAATTGCGAGTAAGTGTCCACCAATCAGATAGGAGCAATAGCTTACTAACAGTAAACAGCTTCTTCTCAATGCGATGTTAGTACGCTAGTTTACAATAATTACATAGTGTTCGGCAAATTGCATGATTATTTATGATCTACGTTCAAGAACTTTAAAACCTTAATATAATTATCGTTATTCAATATTGTAAAATTTTAATGATTATATTTCAGTGTTTTGTAAACAAGCTTGATATTGTTTAAAAATGATGCATATTTAGAAATGGCGATATTCAGTAACCTAATAAGTAAAATATCTATAAAGTAATAAAATGAGATATCCGTTTTCAAGTTATTAACACTGTGGCCCGGTAAGTTTTGGAAGAATTATTTGTTTAAAGTTTTGATATGATGGACGGACAGGCCGACGGTACATGAAGCTAAAATGAGTGCATACCACAAAAATGTAGACTTCCGCAAAATATTAACATTAAAATTAGGTATGATACGCAACTTATTTTAAAAGTTTGATTCAAAAACGGACAAAATGTAATTATGTGAGGAATTCAAATTTATTCGATCCTTCAATCGTCAAAACTAAAAGGTATTCAAGACTAAAACCAGTATTCAAGAATCGAATTAACACCATATTAAGTAAAATGTATTTAGTAACCAATTTCATTGATTCTACCTATCAAGGTCATCACTACTATCACAAGCCATCACACTATTATGACAGTGATCTTATTCATAAATAAATACATCGTTATATTCGTCGTTTGAAGCGAAGCTATGTTTAAACACCGCATACTTCTACTATAATTTGCTATAAATAGTGACTTTTAGGCGCTCATGCTCACTTCAGGGCTTAAAAGATTGGCCATTTTCGTTCTTCAAATGGTATCCATTTGTATATATTATCGTAGCTTTTTGTTCACAAGTTAGCATTAAAAAGGTTAGTCACAATTTACAGACAAATTTCGATTCGAATTGATTAAACGTCGTCCTCTTTCTTGCCCCAAAACTTGTCGAACCTCGTACGAGCTCTGTCGAGGACTTCAGCGGCCGTGAGGCCTCCGACTGGACTCTCGTTGACGACAGTGGTGTCCACTACTCCCGGCGCCACTTGAGTCGCTTCAGTCGACTTTTTAATGACTTCCTTCTCCATTATAGGCTCCTGGTTTGGCGTTTCCGGAGTCAGTTGGTTGCTGTTGATCCCATTAACGCCGTTCACTTTGTTTAAGTCCAAAGCCTTAGTTTCGTCAATGGGAGTAAGGCTAATGGGAGTCGTGGGTGTCTTGTCAGTGCGTTTGCTCAAGCTCGTTGGGGATTCGCTCTTCTTAAGCGAACGAATCGGGGACATTTGTTGATGATGAATTGGAGCGATTTCTGGAAAAGCGTTCACAAGGTTCATTCTAGGTCTGGTTTGAATTCAAAGCTTGATTTCAAAGACACGAATATTTTTACATATAAAGCACAAATATTACACTAGTAAGGCTATGGACTTTAACAGTTATAGATTATGTGTAGATATATTTATAAAAACTAACATCGTGTTTCTAATATCATATTCGTCTACAATGTGCCTATATTTTATTTAAGATTATTCAGTTCTAAGAATATAAAGTACCGTGATTATTAAACTATTTGGCATCATCATAAGTTTAGCTCATAATTACTTAATATTATATATTAATAAAATAGCTAACATAATTAATTTAAAGTTCTATATTAGTTTTAAGAAAGTTTCACTTTTACATGCTACCTTCTAGACGAGATATTGGCACCAACAATAACATTACTTTAGTTAGATTGTTTTCGTATCTTAATGTCCTAAGACAAAAATCTTTGGCTGCTAGATTTGTTATATATATATATATATATATATATATATATATATATAGGTATATATATTTGGCACATGTTGGTGTTGGTATCAACAAAACCTATTCATGCTTCCAAATCATTCGATAGGAAGGGATTCAAAACTAAATTCGTAACGAACTAGCTAGCACATAAGTATCTTAAGAAGTCATGCAAAGTCAACAAAGATATTGTTTTGCTAATGTTATGAGTTGCTGAGGGGACCAATTTACATTCATTTACAAGAAGGAGCCTAAAAGCCATCGTCTGATGATAGCCGGGAAATGAGGCGAAAATTGTCAAACACAACAAATACGCAGTTTGGCAATTTTATCATACATGAGATAGTGGCAGCATGCAAAAGTGAATGAATAATGATATGGTAAAACAATGGAAAAGTAGGGGTGCGGTACAGTGAGAGTGTACGCAAACATCGATACAGACACACACACAACAAGTGAATACATACGTGGTCGACGTCTCAGCGGAGTACGGTCAAAATAAAAAAGCATCTCAATTATTGGAATAACACAATTTAATCATGAACTATAATATAAAACAGATTATATATTTCTGGTGTCACTGTGTGATGTGGCAGTGACCTCTAAGTGACTGAGTCGTGTGTAGAGTTCACTGTCTGTCACACTCATTAAAACGAAGTCGCCTAGGGTTCGGTAGTACCTGCCGCCTTCGCCTCCTCGGTCACGGAGGCGCTCTTAAAGTCAGAGCTAGGGCGCTTAATGGTCTCATCTGAAATATGTCGAGTGACTTGTATGTAGATGATGTGAAACGCTACAGTTGCGTTCTATGTCCACAGAAATGTAACGGTGTTTATAATTTTGTTTCATTAATTTGCTACTCATCCAGATATGTAAACAATGTCACACATACACAGTACGAAAAACCACATTCACACATGGTTCTAAATTTGATAACTACAGTTAATAAGATGTTGATAGCTGGATGTTAAAGGTGTTGCCAATTATTTGTGTGGACTTCGAACAGTTTCTAAAATGTATGACCATAACAAACACAAGAATGTCAATGAAAATAAAAAATGAATTTTAATGAGTGTTTAAATTTATTTATTTCGTATGTACATGATTTTATTGTGTTCGTCAGTGTCAGTGTTGCAAGCTTCTACGCTGCAGTGGGGTTGCTATTCACACGTTATTACAATACAATGGTAGAATGGTAGAAAATATGTAATTAGCTATCTGTGTTGCATGAAGTTTGATGGCTTAGAATGTTTAAAATTCAATCACTATTTGGTTGTTAGGTGATTAAATTTTTAAGAAGTATCCTACATAAGTTGAGAATCTTAGTATTACATTCCTATACATTTTTCGAACGCCTATCTACGTATGAGAGTATCTTCTCCATTATCTCAAATCCCATTATGACGAGGTAGTTAGTTAAAACGTTAAGAATGTATTTTAAGCACTACTGTTTCGGTTGGTCATATATTGACATATAGTTTTTATATCTGTAAAAAATATCTCATGTTATATAAATATTTATAATGTATTATAATAATAAAATGTCCAATCTGAATGAAAAAGATACTCCTGGAAGCGAGTGAAACTATCACAATATTCGAACTGACTACAGTAAACCTCAAACCCAAATGAAATGACAATATCACTTAACCTAACTTAATTTAATAATGTTTGCCGTCAATCTGTTCAAAAGGCTGCACTCACCGCTTTTCACGTTCTGAGTGACGGTGAAGGTCTTCCCGGTATCGAGGGGAACGGTCCAGTTTACTGGGTCCGGGGAGCGCATGTTCATTTGTTCCGGGGATTTCACCCGCGTTGGCTCCGGGGGCGACTTGACAATGGGAGAGTCGTCGAAGAAGTGGTCCTTAGCGACCGAAGCGCTACGGTGATTAGGAATCTCATCGTCTGGAATTTGAATTTTCATTTGGCGTGATAACAATGAATAATACTCGTTGGTACTTTTTTGTAACATGTTTTTAAGGTTATCTGTATGTATATATTTTAGTACTTAGTAGTTGATTTCTTTTGTTAGTGCAGTAGTCTCTTATAAAAAACTCCATCCAATTATCTCTAAATACTAGTTCTATATCTACAACAAAACATTGAAAACGTCATACATACAATGCACGCTACAGACATCGAACATTTAAAAGTAAAAATCATAAAGCCAACACACGTGCTATTTACTCGAGATTAAAGTTCTCATAAAGTGGGTTTTACTTAGAAAATTTCACAACTGTGTTCGTGTTCCCTTAGTCATTTTAAGTCTATACTTTCCACAGTATCTGTGATAAACCTTTAGATGGAACTGCAGCTTAACAATACTCATTACTTACAAAGTAATACAATGATCATAAAAACAAAATTAGTTAAAAAAATGCATTAAGTATATTACTTTAACAAAACTAATTTACTTCCCTTTTGCAAGTCGAAAATAAGTGATTTACCCTATTGTAGTGAATTATATCATCTAAATCTTTCAATCTATAAATTCTATTTAAACTGCTAAGGAATAATAGATAGTTATAGAATACCTAAGTTAAGTATTTTCTGACAGTATCCAACTTCCCATTCCCATTTGTCAGTACCTCTATCTATCCCAATCGAATGTTCTAAGCCTGGTTAGGGGTCATGCAAAACATCCTTCAGTGCCACAATTCTTTTCCCAATCCAATATATACAAAATTAATTCTTTGTTTTTGGCTTAATAAATAGTAGTTTATTAGCCATAATTATAACTGTTTCGCATTAAACTTCTTAATCCTTCATGTTTTATTACTATAGTGCGTTATGTGTTACAAACGGACAACACGGACATACAGTCCTCGTGAAGGTGGAAGCCATTCCCACGGATCGTGCCAATGCGAAATGTGACTTAGCGTTGCGTAGACGCACTGACAAACGAAACGACATACAGATAAAATAAAAAAGCGAATCACAAGCTTTAAATTAATTAAAATTTTGAGCTACAAACAGACAAAGCCAATTCCATAAATGCACAAATCATTCTTAAATAAAGGTCAAATTTTCTAAGGAGCAAGTTTGAATTTTAGCAATCCATAGGTCCGATTAATGCTGTCAATTCGGCTAGAAAAGATTTATAATTTAAAATTAAACTTTAACACTACATTGATCAAGGAACAAATCATTGGAACACTAAATATTTTGAAAATTCTTTATTCAAAGCATCACAAGAAGCTGGTGTAGTTTCCTTTGCCAAAAAACACAGAGCGTCGACGCAACTGTCACCTGTTTTTGTACGCACCCAATTTTATCCCCACTTTTGAGACGCTGCGGCTGCGTCGGGCCGGTCCCGTCGTCCCCACGGTCTCGTGAGCCCCGATGGCCCCGTTAACCCGGAGGGCCCCGTTGGCCTCAACGGCCCCATTCACTAACCCTGCCCCGGTTTTGGTCGGTGCGGAAGGTGACCGGCCACCCCGAGACGTCGACCTAACTCTACTACTACTTCCTCTACTTAACGGCAAACCTACAGAACAAATGTACGATCCGCTAAAATTTAGGCTGTTGAGCATTGGCTCCAAAAATGTATTTTTAAAAATTCTCAAAGAGAGCACGTTTCTAGAGCCAATGTCTCAGAGTTTAGGGGTACAGGCATCAGGCAGGAACACATCATAATATAGACAGTTTGATGCTAACGTTATACATCAATTATTAAAATGCTATTATCTAGTAAACACAACAATAGTTACATAACATTCAACATTTATAAGAAAGTAACAGTTTAAACGATTAAATAGATGACTTTATGTCGGAAAATAATTTTACATAGAAAATACCATTGCCCATAGTAGCAACGTTTAGTTTTTTAGCAAGAAATGAAAACGGACAGATTTCGATAGGAATAAACAGATCTAAGACAGTAAGTAATAATCACTTAAGTCTACAACTACACATTGTCCACACATCAAAATACTAGTACTAGTTAGCACACTGATATCACATCAGCCAATCAGAATTCGAGTCTTCGACGAGCAATTCTCGACTCCATTTAAATTGAATATGGAACAGCGGTTAATTATGAGCAGTAAGTGGTGTACGCACCGGTGGGCTTGTGCGGTCTCTCTGCGAGGGGGGCCCGGGGGGTCGCGGGTGCAGGGTCGGCGGAGCGTGGCCGGCGCCGGGGGGAGCGGAACGCACCCTCGGATCGCGCACCTGTTACCCGAGCCACGTGTGCTTCGTTAAGGTTTTTGGAGGCTGGATTTTAGGGGTGGATTCAACTGTGCCTTAATTAAGAGTTATAATATGGAACTCGTGTTTTTCCCATTAAATCGAATTTTTGTATGATAACATTCTAAATATTAGAAATTAAAATTAAAAATCAATATGAATTAGAATTCATTCCGTTACAGTTGTATTGATATATTTACCACTTGTTAAAATGAGAAAACCCTTAAGAACATGAAGAATTTTCTATATATTAAGGTGGATGAATAATTATGAAGCTTGTAAGTACTCTTTCTTTATAGCACTCAGTCAAACAAGCACTTAAGGAATAGGAACTTGTTAAACTCACCGTCTTGAGCGGCTCCTTCATCGAAGCTGTGACCTTGGAGCTTCTTCCTTTGCTTCTGAGGAGATGTCTTATGAGGCGACCGCTCCAAAGCCTTGGTCTCCTGCAGCTTGGCGTGGATGGATTGGTGTGGTGCTGAGCGGAAAGACCGGAACTTCTTAGGAGAGTGGTTTCTAGATTCCTTGCCATCCTTCTCATCACGAGGCAAAGCCCTGAAAATAACCTTTTCATTAATCCTCTAATCAACTACACTGTGGAAATTAATATTTCTTTTGGCTTTTCTACGCCTGGCTAATGAACACTAAGCTACACAGCATCAAAATGGCTTTCTTGCGGTCTAAGCCATTCTTTGCTAGCATCAGCCTTTAAACTAAATAAATCTAATTTGAGGAAGCATCTCAGCAGGCTCGGAGGACAAAAATATAGGGGTCTAGGCAGTATTCAACTTCAAATAAAGTTATATGCATAAATATAATGACCCTCGGTGCTGGGATGTGTCTTTAATTAGGTAATATCTAGTGCATCACTTACTTGTGATTGGTGGAAGCGAGTGATAGGGCAGACAGCGAGGACCGGCGGGACACTTGGTACCAGAGCTCGATTTGCTTATTGTAAAGCTGAGTGATGTGTTCAGGAGCTAGTTCGGTTCCCCAGCCGCGGTACTGTCGAATTAATGATAATTTTGAATATGATTGAAGCATGATTGTGATATACCACTTCTCAATTTTTTCTCCAATGAAAGATTTTATTTGATAAGTGGTATGACTATGCTTGTTGCCAATTATGGATGGTGGATTTGGGGATCAATTCGGTGAGAGAAATACTGGGGCAAAAATTTAAATCATTGTCTTGAGGTGTCTTGTTGACTAGTTGTCTTTTTGAAAAATATATTGCTTAAAATTTTCGATAGAGTAAGAAATTATAAGATTGTCCTAGCCCTCTTCGTTAGCGTATAAGGTAATCGAAAAAATAATATCCTGCGGTTTTTTGGTAACGAGATTATCTCTGTGTAATGTATATGATCAAGAAGCGAAGTGGGGCGCAGACCTTATATTCGCCGGCACGCTTGCGCAGATCCAGGACCTCGCGGTACCAGGAGTCGCCCTGTGCGAGCCCCAGCGGCTGCAGACCGGCCGCACGCAGCGTGGTGGCCGAGTCCTCCACAACCGCCCCCGCCCCCGGCCCCGCTACCCCCGCGTCCCCGTTCCCCGGCCCGGGCCCCGACCCCGTCCCCGCACCCTCCGTGTCCCCCACCAACCTCTCGCTCGCCTCCTCAATCGACTTTCCTTTCCCCCTGCATTTTGTAAATGTCCCTTTAGACGCCTCGTACACGTATTGAGAGAACGGTCTAAATTTCTTTTTGTACTCGCTTTTGTAACGTTTCCTATTATCTTTGGAACGATCCTCCCCGTTGTATATGAGGGCCGATAGCGCGCTACGGAACGTCGATTTTCTGCAAAATTCCATTTCAAGTCAGACGTCGGGCGTTACGATGATATGCGGCAAAACAAAGAGCTCGCGAGCCAGGTTAGTAAGATTCATGCTCAAATAATTGTTAAGCTCGCAATGGTGGTAAGGATGTTCGTCCTGGAAGAGTCTAGAAGGATGCGCCGACTGTGACTGACATGGGGCGCGCCCGCATGTCGATAGACTTAGGTGTCAGAAGTGTTAGGTGATACAACGACATACAATCTAACAAAAATTTGAATTAACGTTCACATCGACAAAAGTGCAGGACACATCGATATTAAAAAAGAATTCTATTAGATGACATTCCGAACTAATACAATAGTATTGTCTAATGCTACTCGGCCTAGGAACCGCCACCGTGAGGAGATTAAGATGTAAGCAAATACCAAAAACGAAATTTAGACTTGTTCTGCTGTACCCAGTTATTGTGAGAACGTGAAAATGGCAGAACAGGCACGTAGGAAACTTTTACTGACATCATTTTAAGTGTACATTTAAAAGACGGTACCGATAAAAAACGAAAGTCCACATTACTTCCATTACTATAGAATAGATTAAAGTTTTACATAAGTAACATTATGGTAGAGCCTATAAAAGTATGAAATGACATGGCTCAGACAACCTTGACCGCAATGAAACAATGTCGTGTAGATCATAAATCTGTCTAGAAGGTCACAAACAAAAGATTGTCTTAAGTAAAAATAATAGATAATTAAAATCATTTCTTCTATTCAATATATATGTTTTGTCCTGTCTTTAAAGTATTATGTATAATTAGTAAAAATGTGTAACCACGATTGAATCCATTTTTTATATGTAAGTAAAAGTTTCCTTCGTGTATAGATAATACACAAATCTAGACATAGATTATATTAAAAGCAGTTAGCAGTGACGTAAATTTTAAATAACCGTTACCTGAAAATTTATTTATATGTAAAAATATAATATTTAATAACTATAAAGAAGTTTAAAAGGTGTATATTACTGAATAGTTAATACAATAATTATTATAAAATGATATTCATGTCATTGCCGGAATTACCTAAACGAGTATTATTTTAAAGTATTTTGTATTGTACATGTGTGTGTTTGTGGTTGTGCAATTTTATTATTATTGATTGTTGACAGGGTGTTATAATTATTAACTTGCTCGTTGGTACCCCATTTTATATTGTTAATTGCAAAAAAGCTGCTTTAGCAAAAGCGAAGCATTTTGTGAAAGATGATTTCAGTTTGTGTAGTGTGGTTATAGACTGTTCGTAATAAATCAATATGTTTATATTTACACAAGAAAATATAAATACATGCGTATAAAAATGTTATATACGAAACAATCTATAAATTTGGAAAATATATGAAAAGCACGAATGATATCGTGAAAAAGCTAAAGCTAAAACGTTATCAAAGCCTATTTTATAAATATTGTCTACTTCAAGTGAATAGGCTCCGATAAATATATATATTATATTATTTTATAAAATATTATTTATGGATACAAAGAGATAAAAATATTTCATATTTGCAAGGTATTTGAACATAATATCTTGTAAGACACAACCACTAAGTACTAAAATTTAATAATAAAAATCTTTGAACTTGGTGGCGTAACCAGCGCATGTCCCTTCATTATTACCGATATTTACAATGCAAATATGAAAGTGAGATCCTGTGGGAGGATGTGCACTGAGTTTCCCTACCTCTGAACCCCAGGCTTCTGCCCGTTCCACAAATAGTCTTCAATGTAGCGCTTGGGGCCGTCGTCATGGTCTCCATCGACGTGATTCATAAGAGGTTCAGCTTCTACTAAACCTGAAATTTTAAAGTCCTGAGTATTATTTCCTGTTGTTATCATATTGTTTGAATATTTTAATTTTGGAGTTGGTTACTATAACTATTGAGTTAGATTTCGAATTATTATTGATTCTGTATTTCGATTAAAACATTACTAAATTTGACGTAAATAAGATTGGACCAATTAATATAAGACCCGAAAGTTAATAGCTTAATTTAATTAATTCGTAGTCGTAGTAGTAAATCACCGAAATCGAACGCATTATTGATATTTATTTGTATCTTAGTTAATTAGTCTCAGTTCATTTAAACGGTCCTCTTAATTCGATCAGTATCTCTCAACTACTCACAACTCTATACATTTTTAAAAATTGTTTACTTGGTAATAATTATCCATAGTTTTTCAAACAAAAGTGGTATTTAGTTTCTTAAAAAAAAGTTTATTTATAACTAAGTAACTCAGCGTGGGAAGTAAACACTTGAATTACAAACAGCTGAAGAATATTTGAAATTCATATTTAGTCTTCATTTGAAGTTTCAGTTAAGTTATTCAAATCCGTCTCAAACTTCAAGTTTGACAGTTTTGTTTCGTGCATGGCATTTGAATAATTAACGTTCTATGTATTTTCGGTCCTTTCAACGTCAAGGCGTGAATGCCGGGGAATTGTTTGAGTATGCACTTGATACCTCCATGTATATCAAACATCAATATTTCTAATTGATACAGCCTGATAAATGATTATAAGTGTGAAGATAAAAAATGTTTTAAGTGTATTGGACAATATTATCCAAATATTTTTATCACTGAGCTTTATATGGACAATACATTTAAAAAAATCTCTTTAATATTCTGCTTAGATTAAAATTTAGATAATTACTTTCTTTGAGGTTTGTTTATTACATTACTAGAACCGAAAAGTTAGTTTGTACTTTAATAAGTATTTCAGGTTAGGAAGAACAAATTATTTTTTCATGGACCTGTATTCAATATTTCTATTTTTAACAGTTAAAAACAGTATGACAATCAAATTGGTGAAAATAAACTTTATATAAGTGACACACCCTCAGACAGACTGCACTTTGTAATCACGTCTCAAGTCCTCGTTCCAATGTTTTATTCATGATGAAAGTTTGTTTGTGATACTGCAATATTTAAATATTACAAATTTAAAGTATTTTCTAATGGAACTGTTCATTTGTTTATATTTTTTGCAACCGAGAGTTGTTTTGTAATCGTTTTGAAATGGAAATATTTTAATTTAAATGAAGTCTTTCTCTATATATTTTAGTCGTTAATGTCGGAAGTTTCATTCAAGAGGATTAAGTGTCTTTAAAGTAGTATTATTTTTGAATAATTCATCTTATTCTATATTAAAACATTTCGATCTAAACAAATCATTAAACTTGCATATTTCGGCAATTGTCACATATTTTAAAATAATTTTATTTACAAAATTACCTACATTTTATAATTTCTTATTTCTGTTTTGATAAAAAAAAATAACATTATACGACCAGTAAAATAAAAAAAAAAACTATTTCTAAATTGAATACTTTGACATTTTTCAAAATTATTCACCAGCCTATGTTCATTTTGATTTCCTACCTTCAGCCACCGCAGCTTTCTTGAGGGCTCCCATGGAGATGCTCTTCCTCGGTACCACCTCATCTTTCGGCCACGCGAACTGGTTACGGTACTCCGTGCTCGCTGCTTCAGGCTCCTTCGCTGCTAGGACTTCGCCGAGGGCGTTGGTCGCCTTGATTTGACATAGGAATTAATGGCGTTGGCAAAACTTTTCCGTAAGTTTTATTAACAATTGTGTTTACCTATTTGGATAACCTATAGTTTTCCATGCTTTATGGGGTTAATGTTGTTTGAAAAGAGTTGTAATTTAACATGTGCCGTTCCCCGACTTGTTTCGAGCGGAAAGACCCGAAGTATCATTTATATTACCTGAAGATTAGGTGAACTAAATACTAACTTATGTTAAAATTTCATGCCAGTCTAGCTTCAGTCTAGAGTGAATTACAATCGAATGTTCAACAGTGAGATGCAATAAAACGACATGGTTCACTAAACGGAAGCCCTACCGACAGTTGTAATATCGTAGATAGTTTATTGTAATAGGATTAGTTACTCCGTAGAATGCATAATATTATTACTTCCATCTCGCTATTCAAAAGTCACGAGACTATTGAAATAGATTGACACCCGGCATACTGGGTGGTGCCGATAGCTCTAACACACAGCTCTACATGGTTTTATACAAATAGAGCTTTACTTTATAACGTAGGATTTAACTGAGTTCTTTTATCCCAAAAGTTAAATTTTAATAGTAAATAAATTCACGTGAATTTTATGAATTTCTTTTGTTCTACGTCTATATTTCGATGATTTATTTGTTCCTAAAAACTCATAAAAGCAAATCTCCAATCATGAAAGGTATGTTGTTAAATTATGAATGTATAAATTTTACGTTATTATTTATTACTATATATTTTATAATATTACTTTCGGCTCTACAGTATCGGTCCAACGTGGTTGACGAGGACCTTCAGATTTGCTGCGTCTTCCGGCGCGCTCTGAATCATTCCTCTGAGCGCTCTGGAAAGGAATACAAAATAAAAAAATGATTAATAAGTTACGTTATTGATATTAATACTATGGTCCAGACTGATAAAGCATCAAATAAAAAAAGATTAACAAATAACTTTAAAACCTATCTAACTTATTATGCTTGATATTATAAATATTTTTTTAGTAATATTTTGCATTAGATAAAATTACTTAATATATAAAATGCAATAAAAGTATCTGACCCGGGCGCGGTCGAAGGCAGAAGCCTGTTGCGGGCGAATGTCATCAGCTGGTGCAGGGTCGAACAGCTCGTTCGTCTTGTAAGCCACTCCTGGGTACTTTTTACGACGAGGCATAGCCGGCTCGATGGCCCCTGGGAATAAACCTAAAAATTGGAATTAAACAAGAAGTTCTTCTTAAATTGTCTCTAGGATTATTTAAATTACCAGTAATTTGGAAATTCTATCAGCATTTCAATCTCCTTAATTCAGCGAAGGATAAGATAAAATGGATAAAATGCTTTCTAATTAGTATAATAAGGAGGTCTTTTTACGTACAAAATTCTTCTTAGATTAAATAAAAGTAAGGCGGATAAGGGACTTAATTATTGTCAGCCAGTGTTTCGTAATCTGATCCTATTACGTTGGAGTTTTCTGAAAACAGCGTATTAAATGTTGTGATAGTAACATATTTTCCATCATTGGAAAATAAAGCCATAATATTATATTATAGGAACATCTCACTTGACCCAATTTCAATGATAAGAAGGATGTGGACATAATCTTAGGTCTTGTAATTACAGGAAGATTGTGATCTTAGAACGTAGACAAATTTTCATTTGGATGAGTATTAGTTACTAAGTTAATTCTAAACGTGAAGATTTGCATCTCATTGTACTTATATTATTATTTTATTAATATATAAATATTCGTTTTGATATCTTCATAAATTTTTATTTGAAATCTTAGACTCTAAGATGTCTAAGATTAGATATTATTTAACCTAAATATCTTTAGTGTAATTATTATTTTGAAACAAATAACAAAATAAGCGAGAACAATTGTCAAGGTTGCAGTTTTGTAAATGTTCAAATATAATTTGATTGATTACGCGGACGTTTGTTATCTAGATGCACCTGATGAGCTGCTTGGTAAGTTAGAACGACTTCAGAATGTGTGCATCCGTTTCATCTATGGATTGCGCAAATTTGAACACATTTCAGAGTACCGCCAAAAGTTGAAATGGCTCCCGATCAGAATCCGCCGGAATATGCATGTGTTAACGCTTCTCTATAGAGTGCTTCAAAAATCATCTCCTTCTTACTTGCGAGATCGTTTTCAATTAAGTCCACCCAGAAATTTACCAGAACGTTCCTGTCTTTCCTTAAAATTTCTTGATGTACCACGGTACAATACTATATTCTATCGCAAATCCTTTACTGTTCGTGCTGCGCAACTCTGGAACTCAATCCCTAATCACATTTATAAAGACTGGCCTTCTATCGCTTCCTTTAAGTTTAGGTTGAAGAATTATTTACTCTCACTTTAAGGTTGTCTTGAAAAATATATTGTGATTATCGGTATATCTTTTTCTGTATGTATGTATATATACATATATGTATATGTGTAATTATATATATTTATTATAACTTAGTATAGGTATATATGTATAGATATATAATATATATTTATTATATTTAAGTGTGTTAGATTATGTTAATTTAAATTATTTTTAATTTTTAAGCTTTTACGTACCTATACCCTCAATAACAGATTGTCTACTTTTGTTAAGGGTTTCTGGAAGAAATCTCTGCTAAGAGATAAGTTATCCTATGTATTAATTATTTCATAAATATATTGTCATTTATATTTTTCTTGGTACATAAATAAATAAATAAATAAATAAATAATTTAATAAGAAATAAGTAATTTGATGACTTGGTATCGTAACAAGAGCCGTCATTTTATATTCGAGTCAAATGACATAAAATAATTATATATGTATATACTTGCTTTAGAACGAAACGTCTTGTCGTCTGTAGTTATTATCGCACTTTTGGCCTCGACGGATTCGAAGTAGGTACCTATATCACAAATTGGTCTGTTGTGTCTGTTAACCACGATTTATAACGAGACACCTCTCAGAGCCGTCGAGTCAGACACCTTTACTTATTAATATTATTGATATATAATTTTGCTGTCATGATATTAATATTTTATCTTATCAAAGTTTTATGTGATAATTCTCGATGAAGTCTTCAGTCTGTTATATCTTATATTGTTATATTTATAAGATTATATATATTTCATGGGGTGTTCAGCTTACCCCGTGCTATAGGCAGCGCGGTGGGGGGAGTGGGAGCGGGTTGCTTCACCACCCCCTGCTGCTGCTGCTGTTCCTTGTACTCGTGCCATCTGTACGTGCTGCGGTATTCCGAGTGCAGCTGTAACAATTACGCTGATCAGTGATGTGACAACGCTGCCAAAATAAATTAATATCATTTGTGGTTTCGGTATAAAGAAAGAAATAGTTTAAATATGTATTTTGTAAATATAGAAATTAAAATATACAATTGTTATATCCTTTTGAACAAACATAGTAGTAGTATAAAGAGTTAGTTTTACTATACTTTACTGATTTAATCTAGAAACTGACCCTAATGAAGGAGATCTAAAACAAATGTGTTCTAAATAACGTTTAAGTCCAGGCACGTAGGAGAAAGCAAACAGTTTTATCTAAGACATTGCATTAAATCTAGATAAAACACGGACGGCTCGTTGGCTATTCTGTTACCATGCAAGTATTATACATACTGCATGTTTTGTAAAGATATGTAATAGTAAAGGTGGCTTTGATAATGTCATTCAAATTCTGTGAATCATGTATTGTTCAACACCAATAAGTTAAAATTTTCTTACAGCATTTTATTAAAATTTACGAAAACTTCAGATTTTGGTTGGTTAAGTAAGTTTCACAATTTACCAAATCATGGTCATTACTGGATTATTTATATTTTTGTCTGTTTATTATGCTTCTACAAATTAACTTTTTTTTATTTTGAATCTGTTTTAAAATAGTAATCAAAATGGAGAGTGTCACGTCACGACACCGGTCAGCGTGACGTGACGTAAGTCAATTAACACGGCATTTTGAACTAATTACCTACTTCCTTTACAGCTATTACACTATTTTAATTAAAATTTCGAACAAGCAATGTTATGTTTTAATAAGTATGTCTACTGTTTTTTATTATGTTAGGGATTTTGTATACCACTTATACTTGCTCGGAAGGAAATACTTATAAAAACCCAATAATTAACGTTATGGTGTTAGTAACAGAGCCCCTTATTATTAACTTGAAATGACATTAACCAATAATTACAATAAATACTACTTTTTACGACAAACAAACAAATATCAAACGCACAAAACTTGCACATGTATAACTTGCACAATATTATCATTATAGTTTCAATACTATAATGTAAGTAAAAATCTTACGTTTATCCATTTTCTTATATAACGGCTGGAAAATATTAACCGCAGTTAAAATTAAACGATGTTGATATAACCGTAATTTTAGATTACATCTCCTCAGCGTGACTAAACGCTCGTTATTAATTCCGTGAGCCGGAGACAGCGTGAAAAGGTATTACGTGTCACTTCAATTTCTTCAAAAGCTGCTAAATTACACCGTTATTAGGTATTTCAATTGCGCAAATGTAAATTTTAAACCATAATTTCTGGGCAAATGTCAGATTAGGAGTCCTCGGCGTTTAAAGTGATATCTACTGACTACAGCGATCTTTTTAATTTCAAGGATTCTGATGTAAATTCCGTTATGTTGAAGTGGTTTTTGAAATTTACCATGAGAACCCCACATACCATCACTGTCGTCGTGAATATTATTTATGTAAAACCATTAAAAACGTATAAATAAACAATTTTTTAAAGCTAAATATTATACAAAATTGTATTGGCTACATTATTACAAGAATTTTATAAATATATTGTGCATTTGCAGAATTTGTTTAAAATATTCTTATCTAAGACAGTAATATAAACAATTTAATTTATGATTTAACTTATGTTAGTTCTATAATAAATCAGACTGCATTGCGACAATACTACTTTTGAACTAATTTGCATAATATACTGTACTCCAAAAATAACATGAGTAGTTCACGAGAGTCTGTTGAAGTTGTATATAGTAAATAAAATAGTTTTACGGGCTTATATACTACACGATAATATGTATTTGTGAGTTTTTACGTTTGTGTGTATTATATTTGTATATGACCACTTGGATCATAAATATTTTAGCAATATTGTTACCGGACTATGTTTTGTTTTCTGATAACTAATATTTATATATTTTATTGGCTAAAGCACTTTTTCGAATACAATTGATTTTTTTTAATGATTTTGTAAGAATAAAACATATTCCAACTGGTGGTGTAGGTACTCGTAAAATGTTTCGTACGAGTTAAATGTGGGACGGATTACAAAACCACGCAGAGAAAGTAAACTACTTGAAATACTAGACTTAACACTAATATCATATTTTAGTCATTGTTAAGATTACATTTTTGACAGACAGAAAGAAACTTGGCTTGAATTACCGTTATTTAGTTAATGTATCCAGTTACAATTATAACAAAGCAACTGCGCCGAAATATAAAATCAGAATATCATGCAATAAAATATCGTAAAACTAAAATATCCGTAACTCCCATAACATAAATCTCTTCAAGTAACGGTGAGGGAGATGTTTGAAGTTTGAACCTAAGTAACCTCTTGGTATGATACTTATCAATCTCGAAGCTTAAAATATAAAACTAGATATTTTCTAGGTAACATCATTTTTGACGGTAAATTAGTTTTATAATAATAAGTCAAGAGGAATTTTATTCCAGTATTACTTTCGATTTAAATAATTTTAAATATTTTATATACATTATTTTATTTTAAGATTAGGTCTATTTGGATTAGTGGTTCTGTTTTTGTTTCAGTTGTTTTTAAAGATAAAACTAACATATAGTATAATGGTAGGTAAATATAATCTATAATAAATTAACAACCGGCCGGAAAGTAACAACCTTCGTCCCGCTGCGCAAAACGAAGTTGCCGCTTTCCGCCTTCGTCGGACAGAAAAATAGCATACAGCCCTCGGGAAGAAAAAAAAAATCTCAAATCACATGTTAGTCACAATTACATGTGATCTGAGACATTTCTTATTTTTCCTCCCTTACTATTTCCTTTACAACATATATAATTTATTTCTAGTAGTTTAAAATGTTGCACAACACATAACAATAAGGGTAGAATGATATACTAGGCTATTAGTATTAATTTTAATAGAAGTTTTTTTCCCCAAATTTTGCAGGAATAATAATAAATAAAATTTATAAATAACTCATATAGTTAACAATATTTATTGGGTAACATATTACCCAATAAATATTATAACCTCAATTATTATAAAAATATTCTAGTAAATGAAAGTCGTTAAAATAGTTTTATTATAATTAACATATGTTAGGTAAATATATATGAAATTGCGATTGTTACGTTATATTCGTGTTTAATATAAATACAAGGAAATTATTGCACTTAATTAAATATTGTTGGAAATTTTAACGGCATTTGGCCATATATGGCTATGTTATAAATTAATTAATATATCATTCGGTATGATTTAATATTAGAGACCCATTTGAAATAGAGTTACACAAAGATTTATCTTGCTATGTACGATTTAAAAAAAAAATATTGATAATTGATATCACAAATGCTGAGAAAAGTTTATGAATTTATAAGTTGATACGTTAAACGTTAATTATGAATTAATATTTTATTTACACATAATGTTATTTATTTATACCACTGATAATTGCGATTCCCAGTTTGTTTGCATTTGCAAACAAACAATAAAATAAATAAAATAAATATGTTATAAATATAATATAAATAAATATGAACTGTTGGTGATATTTACAGGATTTATTGTTTAAGTAATTAAAATTTCACTAATATTAGTTTTTTATAAAGTTTTTATTAATTCAATATCGATCGATCTATCTACAGTGATGTTCGATTATTTGTAAATATTGTTAAAAAAGTGCGCCTTTCATGATACAAATGTATATTATTTAAAATTGTCTTTAAACATATCAGTCACGTAATAATTTTTTAAATTTTTAAAATACATTCTATATGTAATTTAGATGTTTTTATAGTTTAGGACCGAAACCTACCAACAACCTCTGTGGTACCGCCCGTCACTTTACCAACTAAGTAGTCATGAGTCATCTCCTGCCCATATTGGTATCCCGTAGTTTAGTTGGTGGAGTGGTAGAGCAGACGCGACGGTATCCCAGAGGTCGCAGTTTCGATTCCTGCCCGTGTATATTTATTGAAAAGAAAACATTTTATGGTTAACATGTTTGTTGATAATTTCAAAGTCGTTTATTATTTTGGAGTATGAATAACATGTCGACAATATAATAAATAAGTCCAGTCACTAAAAGTTTGTTACTAATGTCGGAGCTGGTCTATATAATCCACTTGATAAAGAAAATTCCGCACAAGGCCATATAGTCATGCAGTAATTACTAGCTGAATTAATGCCTTCCTGTATTCTGACCTGACATTCCTTAACTAGTTGTAAGCCGTACTTTAAGTTTCTGACAAGTATCCGGAAATCAAAGTCAAACTTAGAAAAATACTGTAAAGACACTTCTCTAAAATCGGATCCATACATTGACAACGTTTAAATTACACACACATTCGCATTATGGTGTTGGAATAACGTTTAAATGAAATTATTTTAATCGTTTAAATTTATTGTTTTTTCATATTATATAATTTTAAGTACTTCAAAATTATTTTTCATTACTTGTGTAAGTCTTATGTACATAATAAAATTAAATATTATTATTTTATGATATAAGTATAAATTATGGCGTAACCTGAAATTATCATTTCAGTGGCTGTTCCTTGATTTTTAGACAAAAAAGCTAGGCCATTTGTGTTTAGTCCGTTGTGTTAAGTATAATGATATATCACCTCCGGACTTGGTGGAGTTACCTAAACAAACACTGATGGATGGGTGCTTCTGGATCTCCTAGACTGATGGAACTGGGTGAAAACGCCTTATGTATTATGTAATACGATTCATCTACAACTCATTAAATTAAATTAAATTAAATTAAATTAAATTAAATTAAATTAAATTAAATTAAATTAAATTAAATTAAATTAAATTAAATTAAATTAAATTAAATTAAATTAAATTAAATTAAATTAAATTAAATTAAATTAAATTAAATTAAATTAAATTAAATTAAATTAAATTAAATTAAATTAAATTAAATTAAATTAAATTAAATTAAATTAAATTAAATTAAATTAAATTAAATTAAATTAAATTAAATTAAATTAAATTAAATTAAATTAAATTAAATTAAATTAAATTAAATTAAATTAAATTAAATTAAATTAAATTAAATTAAATTAAATTAAATTAAATTAAATTAAATTAAATTAAATTAAATTAAATTAAATTAAATTAAATTAAATTAAATTAAATTAAATTAAATTAAATTAAATTAAATTAAATTAAATTAAATTAAATTAAATTAAATTAAATTAAATTAAATTAAATTAAATTAAATTAAATTAAATTAAATTAAATTAAATTAAATTAAATTAAATTAAATTAAATTAAATTAAATTAAATTAAATTAAATTAAATTAAATTAAATTAAATTAAATTAAATTAAATTAAATTACATTAAAATATTAATAATGAAATAATAATATAATAATATAGTATTAATAATAAAAGTTACTTTGCTATTATAAGGAGATTTTCAATTTCTTGATAGTCTAGCCCTTGTAGCCAGGCCAGCAGTGCTAAACGACAATCGTGGCGGTTAAGTCTGTGGTCTGTGTATGCAAATATTTTTGTTTATTTTATTATATAAAAAGGCTGCTAGAAAATAAGCTTGACGCTTTGCAGATGTAGTGTGACATTTTATTTGATCAATAATCCGGTGATTTATCCTCCTTTTGTTCAGACTACTGCTATCATATGGAATAGATGCGTGTTGCTTACATATAACGCTGTACATGTATAATTGTCGTACAGTAAGGACATCACATTCCTTATAAAGAGACTTTGTTGGATACCGATAAGGACTGAAGGTCATCGTTTTAAGAAGAGATCTCTGTACTCGTTCAAGACTTATCATAAACGATTTACATGCACCAACCCAGACGGAAATGCAATAGGAGATGATAGGTTGAGCTAATGCCAAATAGGTTTCGCGCTAAATTTTGAAACTTGCTACTTGTCTTAACTTATTGAAGGTCCAGACTAATTTTCTAACCCGTGAGCAAAATCGACTTTATGTGTGGAAGCCAACTGAGCTTAAAATCTATTTCGACTCCTAGATATTCAACACATTTAGTTTTAGATATGATAGGACATTTACATAAACCAACGTTGGAATTGAAATCACACGAATGTGTTCTTAGACTTATGTTTTCAGGTATGCTGGAAAAAGAAAAAGGCAAGAAATAAGTTTTCCTTAAATTAAGTCTTAAATGATTATTGTTTAGCCATGTGCTAACTTTATGTACTCCAATTTCAGCGGATCTAATAACCTCTTCCCAAGTATCCCCAATGAAAATAAGAGCAGTGTCATCTGCATACGAAAAGATTTTCCCGTTATGCAATTCTTCGTTAAGAAGGTCGTTTACGTACAATAAAAAAAGACTTGGCCCCAGGATACTGCCTTGAGGGATTTCAGATGTGATAGAAGTCTGGGAACTGAGAAAACTGTCAATTTTAACTTGCTGAGTTCTTTCCAATAGAAAATCCTTATAGATTTTAAGTGCTTTTCCTCTTATGCCAATACGCTCCATCTTATGACAAAGGATAGAAAAGGATACCGTATCAAAGGCCTTGGCTAGGTCTAAAAAGATGCCTAAGCACTTCTTATTTTTGTCTAGATTAGTCACAATATATTCAGTTAACTGAGATACGGCATCTGTAGTACTTTTTCCTGATCGGAAACCAAATTGTGAACTAGACAGTAATTTATTGCTTTCTAAGAAATTAGTCAGTCGTAGATTTAATATCTTTTCCATTACTTTAGAAAAGCACGTAAGAACTGAGATAGGTCTATAGTTTGTAAAGGAATTTCTAGAGCCACTTTTGTGTATCGGAGAAATAACAGATTTTTAAACACTTTTGGAAAAACGCCTTGTTCGAAACAAATTACAAGTAATTTAGTCAAA
Source organism: Napeogenes inachia (assembly GCA_959347355.1). Classification (NCBI taxonomy): domain Eukaryota; kingdom Metazoa; phylum Arthropoda; class Insecta; order Lepidoptera; family Nymphalidae; genus Napeogenes; species Napeogenes inachia. Next base: position 21,884,276 of record OY365798.1, on the reverse strand, counting down.
GGCGCTACAATAATATGTTTAGCATTTTTTATAAATTTCGTTGGGATAGAGTCCCACCCCACAGAAGAAACATTTTTTAAGCTGCTGATGACGCTTAATATCTCCAATTCATCAGGATCAAATAACACTATAGAATTAGATAGTCTAGAAATATTCATGTTTAGAGTATCGGTATTCTTATTAAAATTACCAACACAATCCTTTCCTATCGATGAGAAATATTTGTTGATTTTATTAAGGGTAATAATTGGGTCGACATTCGATGTTAATAATTCGGATGCTGATGATTTTTGATTACTAAAATCGGCTATACTTTTAATGGCGGTCCACTTTTCTTTATTATTTTGTGCGTTCTCTAAAAGTGATGACTCGTATGTTTTTTTCGTCTAAGAGATCCAGTAAAATTAATACATCGGTGTGACTTCAAGTTACTCCAAAAATTCTGACGGTAAGATCTTATCATAATTAAAAAAAAGCCGAAACTCTTAGCATCCAGCTCTGTTTGTCTAAAAGATCCTGTAAAATCCATACATCGGTATGACTTCAAGTCACTCTATCAATTGTAAAGGTAAGATCTTATTATAATTAAGAAAAAAGCCTAAATTCTTAGCACCCAATCTGTTTGTCTAAAAGATCCAGGAGTATCCATACATCACTGTTACTTCAGATCACTTCACGGTTCCATTTTAACAACCAATAAAAGGAAAAAAAATAAAACAATTTAGTATATATTTCCATTTTTAGTTGAGTATTTCTTTTAAGCCGGGACATTTTTTTTAATTTTTAAATATGTGGTAAGAAATACGACAAAAGAAGTACTGTGACTCCACCCGTTTTCTTTGAATATGTAACGGAAAATTGTTTTATATATTTAATAAAAATGTTATATTACTTTTTTTTAAGATTTAACGATAAAGAAACATTCTCTCTGTTTCAAGTTTCATTACATTATGTATGATTTTACAGGAATATGTAACAAAAAATTGAAAACTTTTCGGCTTACAGTTATCCCGAAAAACTTAAATAGTTATTTTTGTATCGCAAAAAAATATTCGTAAAAACAAAATGTATTACATTTTACTTCGACCCTGAGCTAGAGAAAACCATTCTATCCATATTGACGTCAGCTTATATCGCAAGGTATGAAAAATTACCTCCTGAAACTTTTACCGCCCCGTTGGTCGAGTGGTTAGCGCAGACGCCTAACGTGTCACGGCGCAATGGGGCTCGGGTTCGATTCCCGGCGGGAGACAGGCATTTATGTGATGAGCATAGATGTCTGTGTTTCTGGGTTTGGTCGTTAATTAAATATATTTTCAGTATTTATATGTGTATTTCTATGTATTTGTATCGTTGTCTAACACCCTTAACACAAGCAAATAATTTGCTTATGTTAAAATTTTACACTTCAAAATAGAAGAGGGTTTCTTCATCTATTGATTCTTTTATACTTTTATAAATAACACTTGGTTTATATAACTATCACTTATCAATACATATGGATCTGAACACTAATTTGCTTAAGCGCCCAATGAAGACTGATGTCCTTTTATACAAATCTTAGAACTTCATTAAATTTTATTTACAAGTCTTCAATTGACTAACAATATGACAATTTGACACTTTAATCGGAAGTCAAAAGTGAACTACTATATAAACTAAAACATTTTCTAATACTTCAACATAACTAACATATTATAAATACATTAAAATAATAATTGATATAAACTTTATAAAATTTCACAAAATAACCGTTACGTTTAATCAAATTTACTACTTATTTTTATAAGAATCTATAAAATACTCAATATTAATTACAGATCAAGACACTATTTTTTCACAAGCTAACACTTACTTAGGGGTTAGATCAATGTGTGTAATTTGTCCTGATATTATTATTATTATTATTATTATTATTATTATTATTTGACGTACACAAGTATCACTGATAATGATTTTAAGTGGAAAAGTTATAAATAAATAAATAAATAAAAAACAAACTTACAAACTTTACCTTTTTAAATATTGTATATTGAATACTGATACATTGAATAGTAGTTGCTTACTCTTATAAAACGATAATTGACCTAAATATGCGCTTGCGTCACGTGATTTTCTAAATTTAAATCAATAATTTTGATATCAAAAGATATATATTTTATAGTTATCACTGTAATGTTTCTGTTTTACTTTCACTTTCAAAGAGATGATAGACAAACCAGACACGTTAGACTCAACATTTATTAAAGAGGTTCATTGAAATTGTTAAACGATATAAATCTGTGATTCTGTAGCATAAATAAAAAAAAAGATAAAGATTTACTTTGAAAAATTACGCGATCTCTTATTGCGAGTATCATTAGAGTCTATTATTCTATTCTATTTGATAAAATAAGTTTTAAATCGTTATATTTATAACTAGCTGTGGCTGCGACTCCGTACGCGTAGATTTCGATTATGGTAAAACGTACCCTTTGTACTTACCAATGTATGTAATAAATATAAACCTTCAAACTGGTGAGCAGTAATGGTACGACAATAGATGAAATAAACACTAAATGTTAAGTGAAGACTGTGATAATATATTCCTGAACCGTATTCAAATTAGTTAAGCCGTTTCTGCGATAAGCGTGCACAAACATACAGACATAAAGACCAACTGAAAAACCATTGAACAGAAATGGATCAGTGAAAATTTTATTATATGTGTAGATAATTGTATATGAGTAGCTTCTGCTTGCGGCTTTTCTACTTATAATAATTGTATATGTAAAATAGTATTTAGGGTTCTATGAACATGAAATGCAATCTTCATAGAAGTATTAGAAATCGTAATTAAATATATTATTTTTCAGGAAGGTCTTGTTTTAGGGTCTCATAATCGTCACAATGGTCGGATAAAGGTACGGCAAGAAGTAAAATATATCTAGCTGACCCCTCAATGATAGTTTCTAGTGAAAGGAATCATCTCCAGTCCAAATATGATAGGAACACACAATGTTATATTGTGTGTTTTTTGTTAAATATGGAAAACCCAAATATCCAAGAAAGTTACATTTCTTGAATATTGATTAGTAATAATACAAAAGTAGCAAAATAAATGTTTATATAGTATTAGTTACAGCATGTTAAGATACGACATACATACATGTTTATTTATGTTCATACACACTCAAGGTTTTGAGTCTTACAAAAAATATTTTGGCGAATATCTTTGGTATTTTCCATACGCGTTATCTTCATCACTGTTGTTTAATTTGGAATTATCTTATCAAATCCTTTATTTTGAATAGAAAAAATAAGAGTTTTGCGAAAATAAGAAGATTAAAAGATAAATGATAAATCCCATTTAGAATGAGCATCGAAATATTTATAAAGGTAAAATCGGTAAATCTATTCAATATACAATTTTCAGCATTTACTGACATGTGTATAAAAGAGTACAAAAAATGTTCAAAAGGTGCAAAGAGGATAATTCCACATTCTACATATGTATAAAGAAACCTTCAAATAAATCGATTCCACCGAAATATATATTATTTCGAATTCAAAAGAAATCAAGACTCACCTGATTTTAGTATTATCTGAGGTTTGATAAATCAGACTTCAGAATTTAGATATACGAAAAATTTTATATTATCTCGACAGCAATCTAAATTTGTTTTATGAAATAGATGTTTACAGAAAAATAAAAGAAATTTTATTCAAGAAATTAAACGAAACCATTTATATGCAATGTTTCTTTTGATTTGCTTGATGTACAATAATTTGTACACAAACACTAAAAGAGTTTATAATATTCTAATCAGCGACGGTGTCGGCCATTCAATTGAAACAATAGTGGGAGAGGTCTGTTTGAAGCCAGCGAGTGAAAGCTGTGAGACTGTTATAAAATGTCATTGTGTGGTTTAAAGTAAGGTAAGAGTGGACTACTTAGGAATATTATATTCGTGATTTAATCCGAAATATATTCAAATAGTATTGTTGTATTGTTTATGAAATGTAATTGCATGTATTGTAAAGTGGACCTTGGTTATATATTTTTTACTGTCAGTCAAATTAGGAAAATATTATCCATATTAGGAGTTTTACAAAACATTAATTATAAGTTTTAAAAATATCATAAAAATACACCGCGAGCTATTTATTAGCTTAATTATGAGATAACTGCATTATTTCGATTATACTCACAAACCATTTAAAATATATATTTTATTAGCGTTCATAATTAAAAATATGTTTAAAATATGTAATGAAATAATGTAAATACATTAGTCACACTACTAAAAATGTGACTTTAAAAATAGAAATAGAAGATATAAAAGAGGACAGCACAGACAATACTCAAAGAATAATATACGTAAGAAAAAATACTATTCCGGATAAGCATTAGAATATTTAATAAAACTCGAATTAACTCGTATCTCCTTGTGATGTCGACTATAATTGTATCTATGAGAAGATTACTGTTCATTATTAAATTTCTTCTACTTTTTCTCGTTCCAGTTTTGATTGATGAAGAAACTGTTCGCAATTATCGTGTACATTCCACTTACACATTTAAGACAAATAAATTGCCTTCGTAATAAGTGAAGTACATCTTAAGTTCCGTTTCATTTTAACTTTTTATAATTCGTCGTTTATGTGAAATAGTAGATTATTAAAAGTTTTCATAACATACATTATATAATTAAAATTAAATAATATAATAGTAGCTTAAGGATAAATATACATATATATTATCTTATATTCAGTACGTGTTTTTTTGGTTAAATAACGATTTGTAAGAGAAGATTGCGTCAATACCAAGTTGTCTCTTATTTCCCAAGGTTTCAGTTAATCAGTCGTTGTCAGGCCAGATTATAAAGAATATTGAGTAATGTTTGAGACCATTGTCATGGTTTTTTTCTTATAATTATATTTCATTATGGCTTACTCTGTACAGATAATGCTAATGATATATTTTTGAATTTTTAACAAACATAAAATGGTAACTTAATTGCTTTGGGTAGGATTCGAACCCTCGACTTGTGGGAACCGTCACGTCGGTCTTACACATGAGCTACCGTATCGCTATGCTTTAGCACATTGGTAACACAGTTGGAAGATTAATTTTTCATTCAAACTAAGTAAGTTTATACAGGTTCATACACATTTTCCAAATACTAACCTTATCACAGTTAAGAGGCTCTAATATATGTATTTTTTATTATTTTAATGGATTTTATAATACTATTCTATAATACTATTTGATATTACCTCTACTATTGTTGTCGACAGGTAATTTTGGCGCTGCTCGTATTAGTCAGAATCTATGTCAGACATATTAGTTTAGTTGGTTCATTGAACTGAGATCGATTTTAATTTTAGGTCACCTGATTAATTAGTATTTACGGAAAACTTTTAAGGTTAAATCGAAAAAAAAATCTAATTGATATTGATCCTTTTTAATTTTTGATGAAAACAAATAAATGAAAATTAAGAAAATCAGATATAGAAATGTAACTAAATAGATTAGATTAGATACAATAATAGAAGATGAAATATTATTTCATATTATTAACGTTATGGCTCGAAAATTTTAATTCATTTTTAAATTGGTTGCCAGCAAAATTGTAGCAATGCTTTAAAAAGATTTTATTACTATGCCCCAGAAGCTGAATGTAAGTAGTTTGATAGTTAAGAGGACTTGGCAGCTGCAAAAGAGCGATTCTGTCAATTGAAAACTGTTGAAGGAAGGGAATGAATGAATGAAAAATGTACTGAACTGATTAAAAACAGTTATTTATAATGGAACTTTACTTAAGAGACAAACAAAATAAAAAATCTAAAATATTATCATTGACCCAAAAAAGGAATCTTATCTATAAAAAGAGATTTCTACTAGATAACCTTAAGTCTTAAGGTAATCTGTCGTAAAAATAATCTAAAGAGAAAAAGAATATTATGTTTCGAAAGTTATCTCGAATAAAAAAATTCCCAACGTAGGTTAAATAAATAATATCGTTCTTTAATAAAATATACATTATAAATAACTAATTTATAATTCATTGATGATGTTCGATCGTAATTTAAAAGATTCAAAAGATGGCACAGATAAAAAAATTACAGGTTTCAACGAAATATCTTTTTTTTTTTTTTTGTAAAAGAGTAATTTATTTTACGAAATAAGATGTATGGTTGCCAGAATATATCGTGTCTTCATACATCATGTTTCATGAAGTATGTAGTACCCATGGGAATTTTTGGAACAAATATTATAATCAATTATCATATTTGATGATTTAAAACAAATATGGTATGGATTCAAATTGGAAAGATATAAATAAATAAAAAGATTTAGTGCATTCAGATAAACAGTATATTATTTAAAATATTTTTTTATTTTCAGATGAACACTTTTACTATATTTTACTTTATAACACGTATAAAAAATCTAAATATGTATAAACATATCTAATATATTTTGCCTTAAAGAATTATAGTTGAAGAAATTTAAGTAATGTCTCTAAGTATTTTAATTATCTTACAACTCCAATATGGGTGTTCTTTATAATTTTATACTACTTCTAGAAGTTTCTCCATTTAGCGGTTTTTGTATCTATGTTCACTGATTGTGAACCGATTTTGATGAGATTTTATTATCTTTATTTTATTTTAAATAGGTTTTTATTTTATTTTAAAACATTTCTCGAGAGGGATTAAATATTATTATGTATTTTTAAACCTACAGGTAATTACGAAATATCATATAAATTAGTTAACAAGGCACTTATGATTTTTTTTAAATACTTGTACGATATTAAAACAAAATTTGTTTAATTCTATTTTTAAGGGCTAATAGATTTCTGTTAAAAGAAGTATCTTTTTAATGGATAAGGACAGTATGTTTTGAAATTATTTAATGGTTTTAGAGGAAATATAAACAACTTTAGAAGTTTTTATAAGAAAGTATTAAAGTTCTATTGCATTTGCATTCAAGATTACTCCAACACTAGTCACTTTCTAATCATTTTAGGGTATTTTACTGTAAGTACCTAAATGTATATCATATATATACGAACTCTATTTCTTACAAGTTACAATACTTTACGATAGAGTTTAATTTTAGCTCGCGTGTTATATTCGCATGAGTTAAATTTTTGTTATTTAAGAATGTGTCCCAATTTTTGAAAACTTTTTGAAGACTCCATAACTGACTCTACCCATGGATATGAGAATATAATATTTTTATATACCTTGATAATTATTTTTCATTACTGCTATAGAAGTAGCCTTAACGATTATAATATGAATTATTTATGTATTTAACAAAGATAAATAAATGGAAGTTTTATTTTTTCTTTTATTGAATTTAAATTATTCAATAAGGCAAATAATACTACAGTCATTTTGTTGCTTAAGTTACAATTAGAAGAAATATATATTTTATTATCCAAAAATCAATGAAATACTGTATCAGAAAATAATTAACCTTATAGTATTATTATAATTCTAAACAAACACTAATAATTTACATTATAATTCATCATTATAAATAAAAAAAACCTATTGATATTTCTAATAATTCAAAAGAACTTACTTCAGAAGCCCACTTAACATGCTTCGTATCCAAAACGCTTCTTTCCATTATAAGAAAGAGATCACTTCACCATCTCACTCACTCACATTAAAAACATTTATAAAACAACTTGTAAGAATTTCGAAAAAAGAACTCGTTTCGTTTCGTTTGACAGCAACGGTTATTTAGAAAATTCGCTCGGAAAAAACGTAATTGTCGCACGTACTGCGACTGCGCTCTCTACACCTCAGTGACTCACTAAGAAATCAACAACACTGACGCCATGCAAATCATGCATTTTTTTTCAAAGTGTTCACCTAATCTATAACAGCTGATGACTAAGAAAAATCCGATATCACGGTCTGTCAGGTTAGTGTGACGAGACAGGGATGGAGATATTATTTATCTCTGTCCAACTATAGGGGGCTAGATAAGTGGCGTGATGATTTGTATTTGATAGAGCGATAATTTCCTTTTTGCATCCTATTGTTTTATTTCAAAAACACCGGTATCATTTAATTTGACACAGTTATTGTAATTACGTGGCCGTTAATTGATATGAACCGGATGAATCATCCACTAAACGGATTCTAAGGCACTGTGTACATGGCACTTCGAAATATTAAAAAAAACAAAATTTGGCAAATCGCTTGCTTATTTTCACATTTGGCAACGACAGTTTTTTTTATTATTTTTATAACGATTGCAAGTGGTATCGAGACGCGGGGCGATGGCCGACTACTGTAAGAATGAGGGAGTGGTGGTCGCTGGTGGTAGGATCGATACCATAGTCTGGGGCGCACGCACTGACCGCTCACTCGGCCTAAGAAACTATATTTAGAGTGTAGGATAGTCATACTATCAGCACTCTGTCATCATTAAATATGTAATAAAATATTAGTATGAAAATGTATTTACATCCAAATATTATTTAAATAAACTGTTATAATTTTTTTATATTTAATAAATTTCTAAATAATAAATTATTATGTATGAAAATAAATTAATTATCTATTATAACAAATATTGCAAAATGTGAATAAGAATGATAAATTTATCCAGGCGACTAGTGACATAGTAGATCAGTTGGCTGAATGCTCTTACAGTGATCATAGAAGTCTCAGGTTTATGTCCGGCTCGGTTAATGTTTTCCTTATTACATACTTGTCTCTTATTATAACATATTTTTTGTTACAATATCTCCAATAACCACAGATGGTATAAAAACTCTTTCAATGTCAGTCAATTCCAATTGGAACTGAAGTCAATAAAAAATACTATCATAAAAAACAAAAGATCTATTATTGCTTAAACGTGCAAGGCGTTGAGCGGAAAGGAACGGGTGAGTGAAAATGAACGAGTGAGTGAGCCTAATAACATTATTTGGGTTATTTGATTCAATCGATCGATATGAGACCGTTTATACGCTATTAATATTGTCTATGTATGTTTGTAAGAGGTATTATTAAAACAATTGTCAGAAAATGGTTACACTTATGGGTGATAAAATAGTGTTTGCACTTCGGGACATATTACTACAACTAAGCTGATTTTAAGTTCTATATGGATGCTGCTTTAGGACTAAAGAGCCTTACACACACATTTACACATTTTATGTGATGAGCAATAAAAAATGTTAACGTTATAAAATATAAAATTTCGCTGAGTATATAATAACAAAATACTCTTTGAATACTAACAGAGTTATTATAAAACGCGAATTATTTTTTTTTGCTTATATTTATTATTTATAGCAAGTAGTTATTCTTTTTATAATAATAAAACTTGTACTAAAAATATGCATAATACTCAATCAGACATACAAAAGTTATTAAAGCTTATTTCTGTCCACTGAGACTTTTACAGGGTTTTGAACTTTAAGACATTTAAATTACAATTCAAAATCTTATTATATCAGCTTGATATTTAAACTGCTCTTTCTAATTCTTTGTTTATAAACCATTAATGTCTGGATGTGATGAACATTGATGAAACTATGTTCGTTCTCAACAATGTAAACAGTTTAACGACCGGTCAGCTGTAGCAGATTTGCGCTCTGCTTCCTTAGTTTCTTCATTAGATTCACAGTCGTAATATTATTTCCATTTTTGACGTCTATTAGAAGATCAGACATTTTTTTACTGTATTCGATTCGCATATTTTATTTACATACGGCTTACACTTTAAAGTATGGAGAAACAAAATCTTAAAATAGACACGTTTTTTATAACTACAGACACTGAAAAAATCTTTAGCTGCAACTGAAATGACGCAATTCATGACTGTTTGTCTCAGATATATATCTATCTCTTGCTATCTGATATCTGTTTTATGTCAACAAAAAATACCAGAAATAATGTGTTCTGTTTTTACTACTTCTATTTCCTTCCTGGTATAGCTTTCAAAGTTAATAGGGTTAACATCACACTGGATATTCCAAAACCATCCATCTTAATAATAGTAGTCCATATGCTTTATTGGTTTAATATTTAAGGTACTATTAGAAGCTTATTGTTGATAGATAGATAGATATAGATATGTTTTTCAAAAACTATTTAAGCAACAGTTCCAAATCTATTAATGCTCGATGGGCAAAATATCTGCTAAAATGTAGAGAAGTGGTATTTTAAGGCAATAAAAAACATTTATTTTTCATTTAATATTCATAAGTTGATCAGAATTTATTACGATGCAATTGTTTTGTAACTGACATTTATTAGATGCCGATTACACGACTAAGATAACGAGGAAAATTAAATAATATTACTTTTTCCAGCAATAAAATATCTAGTCAGTTTATACAATTTCAAAAATAAAGTTAAACATTTAAAAATACTTGACAGTATCAAGTCTAGATAATTCAATGAATTTCTAAGTTTAGGTGGCATCAAACAAAAGCTCTTCATTGCCATGATGTTAGTTGCAGAAGAAGTAATAATTAAGAAGTTGGGAAATAGAGTCTAAATAATATGATCGTATCATATTTTGACTGTCCAGGATAAATCTTAACGATGAGGCCAAGAAGACTTTAACCTCATCAAATTAAAATATACTTATGGGCTCTATAAACAAAAGAGAGAGAATAAAATAGAAAATAATGTTGTGTTTTCTAAGGTTTTCACGAGTACTACACATTGAAATAAAACTATTTTTACGGATTTAACTCGCGTATATTGAATTAAATTTTAAATTTACATGTTGCTATGGCTATTTTGGGTGTTGATTGATAATGATGACAATGATTGACATCATTATCAGTCAACCGACGTTCACTGCTGAACGAAGCCTCCCTAATGCGCGTCCAATAGGGACGGTATGTTTTGTGCATGATATGATGCGTTTCTGCCATGATAACGATATCATTTGCAAATCTAGGGTGAATAATGTACTCGCCTTTAATGTTTATGCCGAATCTTTATTCTGTTTAACCTGTCGCAGCGTATGTATGTGGTCTATGGTGAAAAAGCCCTTTCGAAAACCGGCTTGTTCGGGAGGCTGGCAGTCATAAAAATGGGACTCTATGGTAAAATATCGGATTGCCTGGCTCTCGGATCTTTTTCCAAACCAACAACAGGTTTAATAGACGATGTGTATCCAAGTATCCATAGAAGCTATCTACCTCCCTCAGAACATTGGTTTTAGTCGAGGCTTTACTGCCGTCCTCCGTTTTCAACTTAATCAACCAGCTTTGCCCTATAGCGATGTACCTAGCGAATACTTTAGGGCATTGCTTCTTCTCGATCGAATCTTCAATACATTTTGTACTGAAAGCAAGAATGGGCAGCAGCATTCAATCTTGTTAAATTACACAGCTCAACAGTGCTGCGCTCGTCAACCCACCCGCTGCAGCCCTATTATTCCAGGTTCCAATAGCGGCATGGTAACGGTGGGGCAGGCGGTGCTAATAAACTCCAGCAAAGACACGGCTACTATCATAAACGGAAACTGGCCCTGGTAAGTTACAACACACGTTGAGGACAGACTATAAGATTGTGAAGCTGGAAGAAGAATTAAGTAAGTTGAACTGGGACATAATTGGGTAATCAGAAGTCCGAAGAGAGGGGGAAAATATTACGACCTTGCATTCTGGCAACTTTTTCTTCTTCCGGGAGGGTGAACAGTAATCGCAAGGTGGTGTCTGATTCATCGTCTACAGGTCCCTTGTAAATAACATAGCAACCTTCGAAAGTGAGTCGAGCAGAATGGTATACCTGTCATACCTCCAAAACTCATTTTGTTGTTGTTATGGGGGACTTTAACGCGAAACTCGGGAGTAGAGGTGACTCAGAGTTAAGAGTGGGGCAATTTGGATATGGACATAAGAGCCGTAGGGCCAGAGACTGGCCGACTTTCTGGAAAAGGAGGGAATTTTTATGATGAACTCTTATTTCCAATTGCCGCCTCAGAGGAATTGGACCTGGATGTGCCCCAATAGTTCGGTCCAAAATGAGATAGACATCATCTTGACCAACAAGGGACATGTCTTCAATGATGTGTCCGTGATTCACAGGGTGAAAATCGGTGATGGTAAGAGGCATATTGAAGGTCGACGTCAAAGTCGAAAGAGCTCAATTGATGAAGTCTGCACTCCGGCCGTCTAATGCCCATTTCCAAAACTCGGAAAGTTTTCAACTAGAACCACAGAATCGCTTTAGTTGTATAGAGGATTGCGTTACAGTGAATATATTTCAGTATAGAACGATGTTAACAACAGGTTTGTGGAAACTGTCCATGAAGTGGCGTCAAAGATCTTTAAACAAAGTCGTAAGAATAGACCTCAAAATTTTACGCCCATACTTTCAAATTATAGCAAGTAGAAGCTCAAAATAAAATAAATAAAGTTTTAGAAAAGAATAAGAAAGATTTATACCACATCAAGAAGTACAATAAAAGTATAAGGAGCAAGTAACAAGAAGTTAAGGATCAGGACGAGGAGGAATAATTTTCATGAGTATCACTATATATACAGAAACAAAAACTATTGTAACGGTTTAGGCTCTCCTAGAATATTGACATTTCCAACTTTAAATTAACTCTACGTCTTGATTACCTCTGCAACAGTTATCTTATTAATATTTTACAAAAAAATGTCCGACTGTATAAATTTAAAAGCCAGACATACAATCCACCCAACCAAAAAGCCCCTTAGGTAAAAGGTATAGATGCAGTTTCATGAAATTGTGAAAGAAAAAAAATAAGTAAATAATTCACAAAAATATGAAAACCTTCGAGACGAGATACAGCTTCTTCTATTTAAAGAACGTAGTTATAACATAATTTAAGTTTGCTACAAACATTGTGTAGTCAATATAATAAAAATTTGTGTTAAAAAAACATCTTTGTTAACGCAAAACTGGTATAAGTAGTTCATATCCTGCTGTTATGTTTGATGGACACTTTACAATATCGGACGGTGCAGAAATATGTATGTATGTATGTATGTATGTATGTTTGCTTAAACAAAATGTAAAATTAGAACTCTCTCTAAATGAACCTTTATTCAAATATATCAACTTAAATATATTTTTCTCTTTCATTTTTAACATTTATGAAGAGCATGTTTTGATGACCAGATGTTGATCCTACTACAATGTTTATTTTTAAGTTTATACATAATTGAGTTAAACGTCTTAGAATGATATGTAACCGATAACTTGCCACTGGCGGTTTTTATGAAAAGTTGCAAAAATAGTTCCGCCTTAAAAAATATATATATCTTAACATCTACCTAAAGACCTATATCACTGCTCTCAATTTCTGTCAATATTTTGAGGCACTAGGATCCACATTAACAGAGCTATTTTAAGAAATACCTAAGTGTTTGTCAACACGACTTTGTAAAATACTGATCAACAACTTTAATCTCCGTTGTTGAAAAAATTATTAGAAGATGCTCAAAATAAGTAATAACTTAAATAAATAGTAACCACTTCTTCTGACGCAAAAAGCTACCAAAATGGGAGTACATAAGAAATGGTGAGAAATTGATTAAGATCAGAACCAAATTGTTACTTAACAAAGCATTACTTCACTTTACACTTTTCTACACATATGATGAGAATTGATCCAAAAGCATGTTAAAGGCTAAAAGTATTGTACATAGGAATTAATAATTGCCTTGAAAACTTGCAGAAAACTAAATTTAATATTTTTATTTAAGATTTTCAACCAAGATATTGAGTATTTTTCTCTTCTAAAAAGTTGTTAGCTTTTTAAGACTTCTTATCTTTTCTTTCTTATCTTTTCTCGTCACTCAACTGTTATGGGTGGTAACTTACCTTGCCTAAGTCCTTATTCATTAGCCCCGAAAACTTCGTAAAATATAAACCATCGACAACTTTTTTTTTTTGTAAAAATAAAGGAGGGGGGGGCAGATGGGCCCCCATGGGGAACGACGACCTCGGCTCGGGGCGTCGTTAGTCAGGAGGAAGCTAAGGAAATTTTGATACTAGCGTCCTTCGACGGCAGAACGCCGGACCAACGGACGTCGTCAACGTGAACGTACAGCGGTACCTCGACGCATCGACCTCAGTAAGTACATAATAGTATTATTTTTATCCTTTTTAGAGATTTTAATTTAATTTTTATATCTACATTCTTTTTACTATTTGAAGAAAAAATAACAGATTATTATATAGAGGTTAAAAACTATCTTCCGAGATGGAGTGAGGTATTAGAGTCGAGATGCAAGAGGACTGCTATGCCTAATACAATCGAGCGAAGCAGGGAGCCGCAACTAGCTTTATAACAGTGTGCACAGAATTAAAATAAAACGGCCCTTATCCTAGAAATTACAATATTAAATAAAATCTCTGTATGAGTGAAGAGAACGTATAAAACACTAAGTTATATCTCAGTATTCACGTAACATTTTATTATCAGATAAAATGGAATTTAGTACTTTAACCTTTTGAATTTTATTGCTAGTAGTTATATAAAATTGCACACTCTTGAATAATGTGTGCTGTGTTCGGATTTTCATTTTGAGGTACTTTAACTGATATATTTGCTGTGTTAGTAAATATCTTAATATATATAAATTACGTGTCACGTTGTTTGTCCGCGATGGACTCCTAAACTACTTAACCGATTTTAATCAAATTTGCACACCGTGTGTAGTTTGATCCAACTTGAAACATAGGATAACTTACATCTTAATTTTAAGTCACAATATTATTTTATATCAAAATATTGTTATTTCTTTATTGGCCTTGATAAATTTACTTGCATTTTAAATTTTTTCCTTTACTTAGCGGTCGGGGGTTTTTTAATTTTAATTTTATTTTTTATAATACCGTGACTTCTTAAATAGTTTACTACAATGTAATAAGTATATCCAAAACCTTAGCAACCACAGCAACGCGTGGCCGAGTCTGCTAGTATATATATATATATATATATATATATATATTTACTAACACAGCAGCAATAGTATATATATATATATATATATATATATAATTAAAATGATATGTATAAGGTTTAAGATAATTTTAAAATAATTAGAATTGGTATATGTATCCAGAGTTGCCTGAGGAAAGCCAAGAACATTTTTTTCTTTCTTAATTAAGAAAAAGGAAGTAAATTCAATGTGCTTGCTAAATACTAAATATAGGTTAAAACTTCTATTTAGAGGTACATGAAAATACAATGCATTCTTCCTCATTTGAGAAATATAAAAGTGCTTCATTAAAATGAACTATACTTAGATAAAAAGCTATTTGGGAATTCTGTTCTTGGTATGATAACACAATGTTCAACCTCGTCCCAAAACAATACTAGAGATGAATATTTCAACTGATCTTTGTTTTAAATGATGAGAGATTTCATTGTATTTTTTTTATTGTTGTCTGGCCGAGTTTGTTTTTTGTGTAAATTTTTAGGTTTGACCTAAAATTTTTAAATATTTATTTTAGTTTTTATAGTTTCTCTAGTCTCTAGTCGATTTCTAGTCTCTAAGTTTGTTTGTTTGTATAAATGTGACAGTTGAGATTAGACGGAGAAGTGGACAACTAGTCTTAAATATAGAAAAAAATAATTTACACAAGATAGGACAATATAATGCCCGTGTAAACCAGATTCAATTTAAAAGTATTATCCTGAGGTGGTGACAAAACTGGTAAAAGTATTTAACATAATAAGCATTAACTTAAAATTGTAGATAAAATAAAACTGGGTCAAACCATATTTCAAAGAGCTTTAAATAACTTGAAAAGCCTGAGGCTTTTATAGGACAAGACAATTCCATTTATTTTTCTTCAATTCTTGTACATCAAAATTGTATGTTATTGTGGTGATAATGTGTTTTTTAAAAGCAACTGTTAAAATTATTTTGTAATTTTAAATAATTACTGGATAGTATATTGGGTATGTATGTTTAGATATTGTCATAATCATTATAGATATTACAAACAAAGATTGCAAATTCTGTGAGATTGTATATCTGTGGAGAGTAATCTTCACAACCACTGCGGCTATTTAGAAACAATATTTCAGATGGACACAGAAAGTTGAATATCATGAATAAACATAAATATTCAAGAGTCATGATAATATTTGTAAAAAAAATTATATAGCTTAACTATTCCTTAAAAATATGTAAAAGAGTGTTCGTGATATCATTGCGAAACTAATATAGTTTGTAACGATATTATAACGGAACTATATTCCAAGGTCTTATTAGTATAATATTTTTTTAATCTAATACTTCCATGAATAAAAGTAATCATTGTAGATTCTGACAGTTTCAGGTGAAATATCTAAATTAACATCATGAACGTGTAAAGCCTTTCGTAGCCGGAGTTACGGGTAACAGTTAGTATCTTATAAGAATAAAATGTTTGTTATGGTATATACATTGTAAATGAAGTATTATTTTTACCAATAACTTTACGTCAAAGATGTAGTTCTCGTGGTATGATAATATACTATTCCTGGATGAGCTGCAAATTAAATCTTTATACTAGATACAGTTTACAGAGTTTAGAGTGACTTTAAGTAAGTTATTTTAAACGATAATTATACATAAAATACTTTAGTGTAAAATATTAAAATATCTTAAGTTTACCGCTTTCTACCGGAGAACTGAAAGTAACTGTATTTAACGTTTAGGGGACGATGGGGGAATTGCGGACGCTTAAGCGGAATCACAAATAAAACACAAACTATTTATAATAATCAGTCTGTCTTTGTTAATTATTAAACTATACTTATTTACCTATTAAATCAACATTAATTATTATATGAAATCAATCAACATTTATAAAATTTTAATCAAAAACAAAAACATGTATGTCCGTAATTACCCTTAGCTCTTGGGGTAAATACGGACTATTGCTGGGTTAATTGCGGACAACATGGGAAATTTACGGATGTGGTCCTATTTCATTTGCAGAATTCACAAACGTAGCCTCTTGAAGAACAGCCAGCACTGCAGTTCTCATATGCCCAATTCATACATTTAGAACGTCATAATCCAGTCTTCGGTGGGTGGGTCACAATACTTTTCCTGACAATAAATTATTTCAGTTTCTTAAACATTTTGGTTGATTTTCTTTGGTGCTTTTTGGTTTTTTAATCGTAGTTTTGATCTTTTCTTGTTCCAGGTTCTTTCTTTTCTTTTCTTTTGTTCTTTTTTCTCTAGGTTTACTTTATCCGGTATGCTAGTGAAAATAATATAATGCTTTTTTTTTAACCAATCGTTTAGTTCGAGTAGGTTTTAGAGTTGGTACTTGCACTACATCACTAAGTGGTACTCTTTTGGGCATGGTACTGACACAGACTTTTTTCACTTGATCAAAAAGAGTCGCTCTGGGGATGCCATACATTTCTGCCACCTGTCGAAAAGGAGTCTTTCTCTCTTTAATTTCTTGCACAGCTCTTTTTAAAGTTTCAAGAGTGTAAGCTGGTTTTTTACTTAATATATTTTCGAGGCATCTGTATTAAAGAAATATTCCTATAGGTTTTAATAAATAATGGGGTAAATACAGACGTCCGTATTTACCCCAGGCCATTTGTCCGCAATTGACCCAAACGACCTAGAAAATGTACAACATCAAAATTTTTAGAGTAAGAAAATTTATCAAGTAAAACCGTTGTGTTATTTACTCGTCATTAACATTGCAATCGACAAAAAACATGACTTTTTTACTAACACTTATTCTTCTTAAATAACATTTAAAACATTAAATACCAAAAATTACATCTAATTCACAAAAAAATGAAATAATCACTTGCTTTAAAATGGGCGTGAGGCCTTCTATCGGGATTGTGTGTTAGGCACTAAAGATGGTTGAAAGTAACACGTGATCGCAACAGAAAGACTTGGGCGGCAGAGATAACGTAGATATATGTTAGTCCGTATTTACCCCGCGTCCGTAATTCCCCCATCGTCCCCTACCTTTTATTGTTATATAATGATAGTTCTATTTATTTCGAAACAAAGTTCATCTAGAGATGAAATTATATCTTTGATCTCAGAAGGCTGTCATTCTTTCTATTTATTAATATCTTTCTATGGACTATGAAGTTCAAGAAAATTTGTGAAGTCATAAGTACAGTTAAAACATAACATATTTTAATAAACTTGATTCTCAAAAATGTCAAAAACCAATGCACATGTGTGGAATGAAATTTCAATTTGAGGACGGATTAGACGATGTAGTACATGAACGGTTCAGGCTTCAAAGAGATCAGTTGGCGGCTGCGAGAGCAATATTGGAAACTAAAGTTAAGCTGCGGGCACACAAACTTATGAAAATATTACTTTACGTACCTAAGCTAAGATTTCATATTTTGAAAGATCATTTAAATACATTATTTGTAAAAAATGTATACATAATTAAAACACAATGACCTTTAAGAAGGATAATAATAATATTACTATGTGCTTAATGAATACGTTGCGTGGGGGAACGTTTCACGAATGGGTTTTCGGAGCTAATGAGGACTTTGACTAGATTCGATATTGTTATTTCGTTATTTACCTTGATAACTTACTTACATTTTGATTTGTTCTCTTATTAGCGGTTCCCCGACGCAATGACTTCAATATGTACATAATGATGTTATTTTTATCCTTTTTTAGAGGTTTTTTTTTTTATGGGGTTTTTAAATATTTTAATTTTTTTTTCTTCCGTTTAAAATTACGTTACTGGTTTCTATATGTAAGTACATAATGAACCTACGAACACACAAATTTTCACTCGTATAAGTGTTTATATCAATACTGCATAAGAACCTATCACCCGCACCAATAAAACCTTAATATCTTGGAGACGACGACGGCTTTTATTTCGACCAAACATAACCAAGAACCATTTCGACGAATCAGGCTTTCGATTTAAAGAAACCGCATTTAAATTTGTCATCATGGCATCGTTCCCACATCTGTGGGATGTGTGTATCTGTGTGTCTATCTAGACACAGATACACACGTCAAACTTATGACACCCATATTTTTGGGTGGGGAGTACAAAAAGTAACTTGTATTACTCTTGGGAATTCTCCTCTGTTAACATTCAAAACTGTCTTCCAAGTTCGAAATTAATAAAGAAAAATAACAAGTTTCATTTCTGCCAGCTAAATTAAAAAAGAACCTACTTTTGGCGGTCCCAGGAAAAAAGAAAATTGATCGTGAATAACAAATATGTAGGTTATTGGCTTAAAAAGTTACAACAATGGGTACTATGGGTATAATCAAGTAAATAATAAATAGCATAGACTTCGAATTTTTAATTGGACTCAACTAATAATATAGGAAAACTTTCAAGAAAACTAACTAAGTTTAACAAATTAATTAATAGCAATAACATTTTACAAGACCATTTTATCCGCATTCCTGAACCTAGCCGTACACTTGGCAAGGCTTAGATGCAACGAGAAAATAAATTTCTCCCGGACTTTTTTCTTATTTAAGCCCCAACTTACCGCCAACAGAATTTATCCTTAAATTGTATCCTTAAAATAAGTACAAAACCAGCAATAAGGTTATTTTCTCGTCAACGACAACATAGAGAGACCGACATAATCCATGTATCTACTTTAACTCAAATAAATGTTTGTTTGTCTGATTTTAATTTTATTCATATACTAATGATACAACATTTGCTTAGTTGTTGACTGTTGTAGATACGTTAGTTTTCGATCAAAAAGTTATAAATCATCCGTCATTTGTTATTATGACGGTAAGGAAAGTCGTGTATTAGTAAATATCTTTTTTATGTAATAAATTAGTATCGAAGCAAAATACGATACTGGACCGATTTTGATGAAATTTGTGTTATTTCTTTAGACAACATTTAGAGAATTCTTTCAATTGGAAACAAAATCTGTAATTTTCAAGAGAAAATACTAAACTGCTTTGGAATATCAATACAGTATAACAAAAATGCTTCATGAATTTTGATGTAAATTGTTATACAAATTTTATATATCTGAGGATCAATAGGACATAAGTCGATGAAGATATTTTACACAACGTAAAATTCTCTTATTTTCACAGCTACACGGTATAAGTTACCCAAATCGGTGGGGATTATTAACAAATGTAAAAAGTCTAGATTTGTATAAAAAATAAGTGGTGTAAGATGGCTTTGAATTTGTGTGTTTGCGATGGAGGGAGCAGATGAGGTCGCTGGCAACAATTATTTACTGAATAAATATTTTATTTTTTTATTTGCAACAAACAGCTTAGATGTTATAGTTACGATTTAGGAGGTCAATACCTTTACTCTTATTCTGCGTAAGGTAATAAAAAGTTTAATAATGTTTTCACAGAATATGTAAGCTTAAATAATCAAAGGTTTCGGACATATATCATAATTAAATAAATATATTGCTTCAGTGTTATAATAATAAAAATATAAAATACTATTTACAAAATGTCGCTCAATTGCAATATTCTAATTTGCAGGTCTGTTGGATTTTAGCAAACATTTAGTCTTCAGAAAATGGGACCTCTTCGTTTTTGCCTAATCATATAATTAAGTTATTTCTTTATTTCCACAGAATTTTATACGAAGTTAGGTATAACAAGGAAAAACGTGACACTTATATTGACTCATATCCAGAACGAATAAATTAATCATGTCTTTGTTCACTTATCAAAAAAAAATCAAGTAAAATAATAATCAAAATTATTACCATATTATAATTAATAAATAATGCAAACTCATTAAAAGTCAAATCAGCCTCAAATTCTTAAGAAAAAGTAATGTACCAAAGAAATGTATTATGATAAAAGCTTCAGCGGTTACGAGGTTTATAGCGGTTCAAGGCTGAGGTTATTGCCCTCGATAATATCCAATGAGGGCTCAGAATCACGTCGCAATATTTAAACCGACCAATAGCAGCCCACCGTTGCCTCAACGTTAAGGATTGTGAAGGAAAAGGTTGTATAGGAATTTTCGCTCCATTGGCTGAATATTTGATGCCTCATACAACAGTGTATTATTGAACAAGTCGAGAAGAATGGATTTCTATTAGTATTACATGCTGATAAAGCCTACAAGGACCTTGTATTGGAGTTCAATTGATTTCTTTTTAATAAACTTGGCGTGTGATATGAAAAACTTATAACATTTAGATAAAATACAGTTTGGCAAGATTACACTGACGTAACTAAAAGTTTTCAAGCTTCCTTTCAGAAATAATGCAGCTACATTTGTTAAAAGTTTGAGCGAAATCAACTATTTAGTGATCATAAAAATTCTCGGTTTTTGTAAAAACAATTAATAAAAAAGCTTTAACCTTTCTGATTGGTAGATAGCGTGATGTACAGCCAATTACAAGTCTTGACAGCTCTTTCCAATAATTTTTATTTTCATTCTTTTAGAAACAACCGTAAAAATGGGAAACAAAATAAGTCTATAAACGAACTCTGGCTGGAAATATTGATTCATAATGATGTTTTTGGTTAAATATTCGTACTATTTCTATTTGACTTCTGGAACAAGATGAACAAGTGAATCGTTTTAGTAACTCCGGTTCTCCTTTGGAAACACTTTTTATATTTTATTGTCCTCGATGTACATCACACAAATTGTAGCAGCCTAGCAGGCATTAAGTGTTACATTTTTATTTATTTTTTATTATATGGAATATAATTACAAAAAGTCATTCTACCTTAATATTTAGTCTGAATCTCTGTCGATGTACGTTCTCGGAAGATGTTTCAAACAGTTTTTATTATTTTTTTGTATTTCACAAGAGCAAGTTAAAAAATTGTTACACCATTTGATTCTCCGATATAAATGAAGATGTTACTTTTATTTTTATACAAATTTTTTGTAATAGCATTTCTATGAAAATTATTTGTTTTTTTGTTTTAATGATTATAAAGAAATAAAGAAATACTTTATTTCACTTCACTTTATACGCTTATATTTACATAATGAAATTATCTTTACTATCATTGATACTAAAGTATAGTAGAATGTCGTGTTCGTATAAGTATTTGACAAAAATTGCTTATACATACATCTAAAGATAATAATATTGCCACACATTGAATTGTATTTATGAATATAATTTTTCCATTATTTTGTTTATATATTATATTTTACGTTTGTAAAAATAGTAATTCCCCTTTGATTTCAATATGCTTAAAATTTTGGTTATAATTTTAAATAAAAAAAGTTTATTTCTTAGCAATTTGGCAACAAAATCTATATCTTAGAAAAATCCGTTAGATCCTACTTTTATTTAGAATGAATGACTAACTCTTTAAGGTAATAAGTAGTTTCTTTTCTGAACCCTTAAATCTTTTTCTTTTCAGGGAACGTTAAGACCCTTTTACGAACAAACAGCATGTAACTTTATTATCATACAAGACTGTTTGGGAATTTTGTTGGTTTCTGATTTGTTAGTTTGAGATTTTCTTTTACAAAGTTAGGATAGTTAGGACAAATAGATTTAGTTAGTCGATCTACATGGAATTGGATGCTGTACGAGACGGCTGACTTGGTTTAGTGAGTTGTGTCGGCAATACAAGTCTGAATTTTGTGGCAAGCCTTAGGGCTTAGAGGAACGAAGACGGATGTAAGATACAAAAACATCCAACAATAGACAGGGAGAAATAGAGAGATAGTTTCTAAACTATCTCTACTGACAGACATGACAGAGCTATCATTATAATGTGTATCTCACAAAATAATGACAGTTCTGTCACTCACTATACAAAAGTAGCTATAATATCCATAGAATTATTAAAAATCGAATATCTAGGGGATCCATAGGCAGGCCTATGAGTGTCAGTGTCTGACAAATCATAGAAGAAGCAAGACGAGAGCCCGATGCTTATCTTAATCTAATCACACATCACATGCAAGAAAAAAAGATCCCTTATCTGCTTTTTCTTTTTTTTCGATGGACATATTTTAGGCTGGCTCTCCTATATAATAACCCTATGATAAAAGCCTCTTCACAGTGATTTTCTGTAAGAGATCATCTACTTGGAGCTGCATTCAAATAACTACAGCTAAGTTTTACCACCTACAAAAAACATCTATACACTAAAACATATATGACTTTGTCTAGAACAAGAATTGTAATTGTGTAGGTACTAAACGAAGCCATATTGTCTCCAAATTGTTTTAGAGAATCCCACACAATTCAGCTGTCCATTTAGGTTATTAGACAGACCAGGTTTCTCTTAATTGGGTTTTGTCTGGTTATCTATTAATAACTTAACTTATCGATCATGTAATTATATAACTATAATATATATCTATTATCACATATCTATATAAGTTTAAATTAACATGGCTATACATGTTCAATCATCTATATAAGTGTTTAAATATAATTTATTTCCTTCCATAGAATATTCGTAATTGTAATATTTTATCTTTTCGACTTTATCGTTTTTCCTAACTTCTAAAACCAATAATACTTTAATCCTTTTCCTTAGTTTCTGACTTGTGATTTAATTTGGGAACTTTCGAAACAAATTTGATCTCCTGGGGCAGCTCTAATCTAGAGTCTGGCAGTAAACACTACTTCGACAAGCATTTTTGGATTCAAATAATGATATTTTTAAAGTCGTTTGTCCGGTCACGGGTATCGCATTACCTTTATCAATATCGACGCAGGCAATGATATGAACTTTGAACAGTTTGGCTTCCATTATTTTGAGGGCATTTTGTGAATAATAACGATAAAATAACATCAACCAAGGAATTTATGGTCATTTAATCGTCATCACATGAAAGTTTATGATCCATTCCGTAAAAGACATTTATATTTACAGCTCCTTTTAAAGCTTTTCAATTATAATATACAAAAATACTAATATTTGATTTATAGAGTATTTTTTATCAATCCATTTGTTAAGTATTTCTTTATGCTCTGAAAAATGAACTTCATTCTTGAGACCGTTAAGAAATTAATAAGTATTTATAGAATAGATCAATTCTGTCTTAGTTTAATACAATGTGACCCTCAGAGCTGAGTGAAGGGTCGTGTGTTCGACGATCATATTTCTTTCTTCTTCTTTTGTTGAGTTTGTGTAAACGTTTCTATTTGTCTTCTGATGAACGAGATTAATTTAGCAAGGAATTATTTACAAGTATAAAAACTATCGTTCTCACTATTTCTGAAATACTAAGAAATAAAGGTAAGTGATCACCTCTTACCTTTATTTCTTCTTCTTCTTTATTGTTTATTCTTCTTTATTGGAATTTGTATTTATTTATTCTTCTTTATTGGAATTTGTAAAAATCGTGAACCTAATAAGCAAATTTACATTTTTCAAACGATTTTTCATACATAGTAACAAAATAACTTAATTCTAACACATACACCGGTACACATGTTACGTCAAACACAACTACAGTTGACAATCGTCGTTGTTGCTCGTCAATCTGTGTGCAATACTCGCGTCATGTGCGAACAAAGCGTGAAGCGAAACGTGTGAACAAAGCTTTTCGACGGTTAAAACGAAAGTGTGAACAAAGCTTTAGAGGCTCAATGAGCATCGTGAATGAGAATCCCAAATTGGACGTAGTAGGTGTTGATCTCTATCCACTGAAATAGAGTTTCGAGTCAATGTTTAGAGTCTTTGATAATACTTGAATTGTTTGTATGGTTTGATGGTGTGTGTATTATGGTATGACTTTTTCTTCTTTCATTATTATGGAATACAACTGGTTTATGTGTGTGTGTGTTTTTTTTTTTTACCGCATATATTTAGTTATGGCAGATATATATTATAATTACTGAAGTAGTTACTGATTTTAAATAAATGAGGTGTAAAACCCCGATAAAGGCCCCAGGACGATCAAAACGAGAACATTAACCGTTTAAACTTGGAAAGTCGATTCTAAAAATATGAACTTTCCTTCGCTCTTTAAGTCTTCCTTTTTATATAAATACAACATCTACTAAAGGTATAAATTATCAATTAGCAATCAGAATTGTACATGTATATTGTAATAGAAAAAAAATACTATTACGATATTTTTTTATAATTAAAAGTTAATTCAAAAAGACAGATAAAAAAATTTACTAAATTCCAACGAAAATGTTTTTTAGTCCTTCTAACCACTGTCTAGACATAGAATGTTTGACCAGATCTGGACTGACCTTATCCACAGGCATGGAGGGGCACGCACGGCACAGGTTCCAGAATGAGCCGATCATCTGGGGGCAGCCGTCCGGCGCGACAACAGGCTAGGTGCGACTCCTCACGATGTGAGCATGTGATTCTGCTGCTGTAAAGGATAACACTTACTTATTTTTTCAATATATACTAAAAAAAATAAATTCGTGACATTGTTATCAGGTGAAGCAACAGGAACTGTTCGATCTTTAAAAATCTAAATAATATGATTACATTCTAAAATTATATCGTTAAATTTATTTCAGCTGGACCCAAGTTTTACATTTTAGACCTAAAAGATACATGATACTAAGAGGTATAGGAAATAATACATCTGTATGTTGGTATATCTCCTTTCGAATTAGTGAGGAATGCCATCGAAAGTGTCTAAGTAGAGTTTCTTGTGGCTAGAGTGCCGGCCTCCTACTCCTAACTTCCCTTTTATACATTATGACTGTATGATAAGAGCTAATTTTCTGTAAAATCTTCTCCAAAAAAGCAGACATCTCGAAGATGATGCCTGTGTTGCAGGACTTTAAGTTGTGGTTTTAGCGATCAAAAAGGTTTCAAAAGGTCCAAATAACTAACCCTGAAAAAAATAAAGACTTTGATTTTTTTAAAAAGTCCATTTTTTCATCGCAGGTTGGTCTTTAATCCTACTGTAGAATGAATAAAGAATTGACTATTGCAGAACCACGTCATGAAATATGACTACAACTACCGTATACGATATTATCACTACGGTAATAATATAAAATAAATAAAACAGCCACAAAAGTAGCGAGAAATTTTGCAACTCTGCAAATGTTTCATGCCTTTAATAATACATTCAGCACTGATGTTTTAGCTAGAACTGATAAGGTATTGAATTATTTTTCCCATATACGCACAGTATATGTAAGTCTGGTGACTTCCCTAACCAATTTTCTTTTGCAACGTGGAATAAGACCGGCTAAGTAGTTGTTCAACCTCATTCAAAGAAGCATGTATTTTGTACTCCAGGTCTGTAAAAAATTGGCTTTTATATAAAACTTGCTAGACTTAAAAACTCTTAAAACCACACATCAAAGGGCAAGCTTCGATATAAAATATTTAAACCGAGCATTAACCTTTTTTAGAGATTTTCTGTTCCGCTTTTAAGTTTTTGGCTCTAGGCAGTGGTCTCTGACCGTTCAAGGCTTTTTGGAACAAATTTAACTGCAAATATATAATTTCAATCCATAATATAGAGTAAAGTTTATTAAAAATGAAAGATTTTAAATACGTACAAAAACTTTAAAATTTCATATACGTAGACAAAACTACGTAAAACGAAAACTCAGAGTCGAGCCAAACTGCACTTTCAATCATCGCTTTTAACATCGACCGTTGGAACGTTTAATGTTTACAAAAACTATATACATTTATGTTCATTATAAAATATTTTCGATGGAAGTATAGTATATATCGACGTCAGTAATAAATATATCAAAGATATATCAATAAAATACCTCGCGGAAAGCCTCAGGGAATTGGAACGTTGATATTTCTACTGCCTTAGAGGAAATCACTTTTAGAGTTGGTGATTTTCTTGGCACATAAACGATGAGACTATGTCATGTGTGAACCAATTTTAGAGCAGTTAGGTTGGATACATCGTTTTATCTTATAAATATATTATATTATTAAGTTTATATTATAAAGCTTTTCAAGTAAAATAGCCTTACAGTGCACTTTTAAAACATCATACTTTAATTGCACGATTCCAAATAGAATATTTGTTTTAAATAAGTATTTGTTTTATAGTATTGACTATCGGGTCACGCTTATAATTGAAATGTGAGAACAAATTAGAATTCAAATAAAGCGTGGTACCAAAAGAAAACTATAATAACTATTCAGGCCAATACTAGTTCTATGATAATCTCACAACTACAAGAACTCACGGGATTCTAACCTGAGACTTAAAATAATAGTAAGTAATTAAATAATACCAGATAAGTAAGCTGTCAAGTAATCTGCAGACAAGTCATCACCATGGCCAAACCTTTTTGAAAATCGAGAAAATAAACGGATTTATGTAATTTAAGTTCAATTTATTAAAATATTTTGGAATGCGTAATATCACTATGTAGCCGACACTATTGTGATTGAATATAAATCTAATGACTTTTAGTTATATACTAAACATGATGTATGTTAGTAGTAGTTACAAAATATATTAACTTTACTTCGCTTACAAAACTTTTTATATCTAAAATTAGAAGCACACGACCTTTAAGCAAACCTTTAATCTTATCAAGCCTCAGAGTAACGAGTTAAATAAACTACTTTAACTACGTTAAGGGCTTTGATCAAGTGTTGTGAGAATTTAACGCTGGTATTACTAAGTTACGACGTTGTTGATTAGTTACCGAGTAGTTTACTATAAGTGTTTAATAACTTGTCCATTACACTCTGCGTCGTGGGATAGATGGGGTTTCAAACACCTCGTATAAGGTTATGTGATAACATGCAATTATTAATTATAGTAGATCTCAGTATAGCATAACTATGGTAAAGTGGTATTTATGTACAACTGCCGGAAGTCCTGGAGAATATTCATCAAGGGTCGATAATCGACAGGAATACAATATGAATATAATTTTTTCTGTGTTATACGGTTGAAAATCTAGAAGAATACTAATTCTTCTTCATGTGAACTATACGTTCGAAACATTAGTTCAGAAATACTGTTACGATTGAAGGAAACAGTATTTGATTTTTGTAAAACGCATCTTTGATAATTTGCTATATTTTCTTAAAAGGCTCTTTCGAAAATTGCTAGTTAGTCTTATAATTCTGATGTTATCTTATAATCTGTTCTCAATAGAAAGATATAAGATAGGCTAACGCACACAATTATTTTAATGGTTTAGTATATAAATTAACTCGATTAATTAAATTCTATAGGTTTCTAAACATAATTTACTATCTATTGCATATACCACTGACATTTTATAATACCGCATTCGTATCGTAATACTAAATAAACCATAAACCATAGAAAAAATATATATATAGTATTTTTCAATGATTCACTTGACCTAGTATATTATTAAAATAATGCATGGTATTGAATTTGTATGATATTTTACAGAGAATCAGACCCTGACCTGGAAAAGGACGGGCTACATTCTATCCCTGATAAATAGATGTTTGACATCGAGTAGTCATCAATCCCGAGTAGAGGACACAGAGAGCAATCACTTAACTGATTCCTTTTATTTTAAAAAACCACTTTTCTAATACCTCCCTCTCTTCCCACCTTAATAAAGCCAGGAAAAATAGTTGTAGTATAAAATCCGAAATCAAATAACATAATATAATTATATTTTAAATTTCTACACATAAGAAGACGACCTTTGATATTACGTTACTGATTAAGTAAAAGGGTCTTGTGTCTATATTAGACGTTACTGGAGCAGAGTATAATAATCTTCTACCTACGACTTATTACTTACTGGCTGATACTTATAGATTAAAATATACTTCAATTTACTCGTAATTATACACATCTGTATTTAAGGCTTCCCTTGTCCATCTGTTGTGGTGGTATCATAGCTTGCGTTCGAACTGACAGGTCCCGGGTTCGATAATCGATTAACTTTTATTCGATCAGATCGTATAGGTGTAACCCCTGTTAAAAGAAATTTAAGAATGTATAACCCATCAGCTTGTATTCGTGCACCGAGATGGTTTATGTTTCGCACAGTTCTTTAGTAAGCCTGTTCCCAGCTGTAGGCTGATAGTGATACTGGCGCTTATTTCCTTTAACTTAAACTTAAGTAATTTATCTTTCTTTAGCCCTTGAATGTCTTTAAGGAAAAGGCCAATTTAATTCCTAGCACAGGATCGTTTAGATGTTTCCTAAAGACGATAAAAGGGATAAACAAATACATAATACATTGTAGAACCATATTTAAGATTAGGTGAGCGGTCTAGAACCTAGACTAACTCAGTTTAAGCAATTGTTTATGTGTGTATAATTAGCATTTACAACTTATTAAAATAATATTAGTAATATACAAGTATATATATCCAGGAATTAAGTCATCAAAACTTTATCTCGCTGACATAAATATGACTTTATAATATATTTCATACTTTATTTTTACATGCTTGTTCCTGTCAGGAACCGAACTCAAACCATTGCGTCGATATACGTTACGCGTCTGCGCTAACCACTCGACCAACAGGGCGGTTAAAATGATTTTACACTGAAGGAGAAACATTAATATTTGATTTATTTAATTTAATAACCATACCAAGTCGTGCGGTTTATCCTATTCCTTACTATAAATCGTGTTTCATGAAAATTTAAACACGTTTGACCCCTAAGGGTTGCGCTAGGGTCATAAAACGTATATATATGTTAAGGGGTCCTCGGCCGTAGTTCTCTGAATGATATAATTTAATCGGCCTTTACGTATAAACATGGCTCAAATAATAATACTACAACACTTATCAATCTGTTGTATGTTTTATGGAATAAAAGAAAATTGCCAACATTAACAAATTACCTGAAAATGAAACGTATACCAAACGTATAAACGTATAACCAAAATATTATTTAAAGTATATTTATAAAATGCAAGTCAGTTCTTAGAATAGGTCTGTCCAAATTTTTCCAAGGGTTCCGTAAAAGATTGATAGAGACAAAAAATAAATGACTATCTATCCGTCATCACTTATCCGAAAAATGGCGGAAATGTCACCAACACGAATACTCAGGGAGGGTTTGGTCAGTTGATAGGTCAAAAAAGTGTGATGTTATTGCACCGACCTAAGATAATTTCAAAAGGGTAGACGGATGATGATGAGATCTGCCTCATAAATATAAAATTATGTAGATGAAGGTACAAATGTATTTTATTTCTTTAAAGTTGTGGGTAAAAGCGGCCCGCGTTCGATAACTTGTTAAAAATCTATCCGTGATGAACAAGCTTTTGAAAATATTGAATAGTTGAGTCTCGGACGAATACGATTTTTATTTCTTGTCATCTGATAGAAAAAAAATGTAATAACCTATTATGATATGTATAGTATGATGAAAATCGTAATAACTTTCAGTGAAAGCCTCATAAAAAATCAAATAAATCAAAAATTCAATAGATTTTTTGTAAAAAATATCGTTTTCGTACATATTTTAGAACTCTTTATTCACTTTTTAAAAACCGTTACGAATTTATATTATTTGAAATTTAAAGCTGCGTCAATGTTGACAATATTGAGGATATTGACAGAAAATATCTTCTATTAAATGCATTATTCAATTTAATGTTCAATTAACATAAAATGTTTATTAATTAAGCTTTTCATTTTATATAAAATGTACATATTATTCATTGGATAGTCTCATTTATTTGCTCCAAATGCGTATTGTTTCATTTCATTTAATCTCGTCTCAGTGGGCTGAAAACAGTACAATCAGCAAAAAAATATTGCAATGTATTCATTTATACGTTTTTGTGTGTCAAAATGTATACATATATTAAAACTGTTTTTAAATATACATTTTATGATTAATTCTGGCTTTTTTATTATAAGGTATATTACTGTAAGAAAGTAATAACTATGTTCACAAATCACATGCTTACTTACACAATAGAAGAGTTTTTCCCTTGAATTAACCCAAATGGCGCTAACATGGGGCTCTACGGTGTTATAATTCTCTCGAGAAAACATTAAATTATTATTTCAGAGATAAGAAAACTTATACGTATATTGGTTCTACACATTCTTCAATATTTTCTTCAGCACATAACTTTTTGTCTCAATTTAGAGATTAATCAATCAAAACATCAGATCCAAGAGGTCTATTTTGTAATAAATAAGTCTGCTTATGTAGCAGAAATCTATACTAATATTATAAAGCTGAAGAGTTTGTTTGTTTCAACGCACTAATCTCTGGGACTACTGGCCTGAATTGAAAAATTCTTTTTGTGTTGAATAGTCCGTTTATTGAGGAAGGCTATAGGGTATATATCATCTCGCTGTGACTAATAGAAGTTAAGCAGCAATGAAAAATGCTGCAAATTTAATATAATCTAATAGGTTCTGACTGACTTAGTTATAGCATACAGTCTAAACCGATAGTAAAATTGGAGGATACATTTATTTTTCTACGTAGTGGTGTACTAAGAAAAGATTTTTAAATTCCACCCTTAAGGGTTTTAAATATCAATTTTGTATGGAACTCGGCGGCAATACTAAAAACCACGCAGACGAAGTCGCGAGCGACCCCTAGTGGTATATATTTGTTATAAATAATATAAAAATATATTATCTATAACTTTTAGACTAAATGACTAAAAGACTTTCAATATCTTTTAGATATCCTAAGAATGGTTGTCATAAATACTAAGATACCATATTTTTTGTAAGGTTTTCTTTTGTTCCCGAAATAGTGTTGATATACACACGAGTAGTATTTTATAAATAATAAAAGCTAAATATGATCAAGATGTACTGATTTTAAATCACTTCAACCTTCACATTTAATTGATCTACATTTTAAATAAATTTTAATTATGCAGTATTTATTTGCTGACTGTACTTTGATATATTTTCAATTACTGAGCTAGTTTCGGGTCGGGTATGTTTAGCGAGCCTCCAAATTGATGAGCGGATACACATTGATGAAAATGTCGTTGTTTTGTAACTTTATTAATAAATTTTAATAACTTCATTATTAATACGAATAAATATACATGAATTTATGAATAAAACATACTATAAAACAGAAAGGATAAGTTATTTTAATAGATATTTTATATTCTTGCTCAGGGTCAAAGTTTACTTATTAAACTCTTAAAATCTAATTATGTCTAAAATATAGTTTCAGAGTCCTCTTATTAGGGTTATCAGTTAGAATTTCTTTATTCAATTAATTATTTGGTAAAACTAATTATAAATATTATACAATAGCCATTATTAAAAACTTATGTTATACAATTATCTTGAAAGTTCGTATTTTATGTTGTTAGTTAGTTAGTTAGTATTTGAACGTATTCTGGAAGTCTATAAAATTGTTATAGAAAACTGTTTTTGAAATATATCATTATAATTAGAGTTTGTTTTTTTTTTTCTTTACATGGTTAAGTAGGATAGAAGCGTGCGGACCAAAATTTTCAACAGTTGTACATTAGTTAAAAGTTTAATTAAATCAATCTTACAGTTAAAAATCGATCGTGGGGCTACGAGTATTCATTTTAGAAAGGGTTTTCACTGACATAGAACTTTTTCACTGCCCAAAGATTATTTAAAAAAAAAAAACGGAGAGCAAACGAGTAGCCAGGTTCACTTTTTGGTAAGTGGTTAGTGGTTACCGTCTGTCAAGTACATAGAAGAGGCAGTCAATTGACTACGGTTTGGGATTACCATATTAAAAATAAAAATAATTAACCTGGAAACATATTCAATCTAATTTA
Source organism: Napeogenes inachia (assembly GCA_959347355.1). Lineage (NCBI taxonomy): Eukaryota > Metazoa > Arthropoda > Insecta > Lepidoptera > Nymphalidae > Napeogenes > Napeogenes inachia. The sequence continues at coordinate 21,851,665 of OY365798.1, read as the reverse complement.
AGGTAATATACACGATTTTTGTAAATTTATAAATTCTTTAACTATAATGTTTTTTTTCTAGATTGATCTTGATGTAATAGAAACTGAATGTTATTAGAATTGCTATCTACCCTTCTCAGGGCTTATACTAACTCCATCCTAGCAAATTAATTATTTAATTTGATACACGCTGCATACATAATCGAGTAAAAATAGTCTTTAAGAGTCCTATGCGAGTAATTCTCTAATAAAACTCCAAATAATCTTGTAGTAAAAGGCTTTATAGTGATTATTTTGACCTCTAATATATATCTGCATAAAACAATATCTACAAAAGACAACATGCAGTGGGCTGACCTTAACCCTTAACTTATTAACTTGTGTCCGCATTAGTAGAACGCTCAGTTACCAACCAATATTTAAAATAAAGATTACATAGCCTTAGAATATTTACATCCTTTTTAAATAATTACTAGATTTATTAAAGTAGTACTCTAATTAAATAATATCATTAACTTTTACTGGAAAATATGGTGCACTGTTTTATTTGCTATTGCATAGATTGAATCAAGCACTCAGGTAGAATTTTTCCTTTCAAGTAGAATTATAACCTCACCTTCGATATTATTCAAATGTGTACTTAATGAGTGTTTATGAAGAAAACCGTTAAAAATAGGATATAATAGAAAAAGCTGTATAATAGAAAAAGAGTAACTGCTTTGTAAACTATCAACTTCTATGTTTATTGGAGACGAAGTCGAAGACGAAGAGAAGAGTGTCGAAGGACATAAGGACTCTCTTAATCTGCATTCGTCTGATAGAATTATCTACAAATTCATACCATCTTTTTTACATACCATTATACCATTACAGTATAAGATTTTCCCATTTACAGACCACCATTATTGTTATTATAATTTGAAAAAAAAAATTGAGATAGAAAAGAATTTGGTATGTTTAACGTGACAATGATATTTTCCAATAATATTGGCCTATTATTTAATAAGTCAAAAACACCTTACTTATATTTTTATGGATGAACTGTCGAGATACAAAATTACATACAGAAACCGATCCATCTAGTAGGTACTTTTTACGTGGTTGAAAAATAGTAAAAAATTACGTTTGAGTATTTATAATCTAAGGGTTCGGCTTCTTCCATGTAAAAAAGATTAAAGAAGAGAATTACTAAAAAGCCTTTTAACAAACAGACAGTGTGCTCTTGTGACAAATTGTGACTTGTATTTTTCCATTATAAAAAATATATTCAAATGAAAAATATAAAACTCGATGCAACATAAAGATTATCAAACTTGCTCATTTATATAATATTATTATGTACTCTGTTACAGTTTCCAAGGTAGGCGAGGACTGAAATTCTGTAAGTGAGGAAGCCTTTTACAGTTAACAAACAGTACCCTTACAATGGGTAATAACTATTGTTTCCACTTCTCCAAACTAACTGCTCCTGAAATCTCATCGTCTATATACTCGTATTGACATAGGTATATAAGCCAACAATCGATCTTGAAATCTCAGAAACTACTAACGTTTTGTGGAGAGCTAATTTTAGAGTTGTTCCTAAAATATTTTTTTTTGCGAAATTAAATCTAGAAAAGGTTGTATTGGAACACTCATTTAAACAATGTCTTTTGACTAATATGTAATTCATCCCAATTATTGGGGATAAGGTAAATTGTTCTACGCTCTTCTGTCATACGCCATCTCAGTTCAGACTTAATGTCGGAAGAGTGGATACTCTTAACCATATCGTTTTTCTCGAACTCCATCCATCTTCGGTTCTTCTTCCCTTATAAAGATCCTCATTCTTACATAAGACTCTTCTCGTCATATGCTTTTCATCCCTCCGATATCAAACGACGATTAACAATTTCAATTCAATCACCGGATCTGCTTTCAATTTGCCTCTTATTACCAAATTTTTTATTTTATGCATTCTCATGACTAATATTTACTTACCAACCAAAATTTGTCAGCGATAAATACCACAAAGAAAATATTGTTTATAAAATAATGACTGACAGAAGTCGTTTGTCAGACAGCTTATATTAAATCGATGAGTTAGCAAGTTCGAGTCCCGTTCCTGTTTTTAAATCATATTATATAATATAATTTATGGAATCTCAATAAATATTTTATTTTGGTCCGAAGACTATATAATTTATGTTCTAGGTGTTTGGAGATAACACATTCTTATTTAAGTTAGTTGAGTGGAACGACTCTGAAAGAAACCTTAGGAAAAGTTTTGAGCGATATTTAAGTTAGAATTGCTTCTTTGTAAATTGAATTAAGCAAAAAGTGTTTTTTTAGGAATTCAAGTTTGTTTTAATATAAAAATACACGTTTTTAATTCATATTATATTTCAAGTTTTATATTATAGAGCGATTAAATAAATAGCGTCTAAAATATATATACCTATGTCGTGAAAAAAACCTCCTTTGTAAAAGTGTGTGTGTTTCAATATGTGAGGTGGAAAACTTTATGTATAATTCGGTAAAATTATATTAACCAAAATTCTATTTTTGTACAAAATTATTAAGAGCTCCAAAATCCAAAATTTTTTATTTGACAAAATATAATATAATACTAACTTATATATAATATTTATATTATGGAATATAAAACTCACTTATTCCATTCTCAGAATATAGCGTCTCAGAGTAAATAGTTATTTTTACTATAATCTTCACAAAACGGATATAATGCTTTTGTATAACGTAAACCGCTCTTTGACAATTTAAGTCCGGGAATAATTCAGGACACGTTCTAAGAACAGAGACGAGTCAAATGTATTTTATATATTCTTGATATCTTTGGTACTATTTTCTAAGGTTTTTAGAATTAATTTTGAGTTAAATTCCGGGTAAGTGTATATTTAATTTCATATAGAATGTTACTTTAACCATTACGTATATTATTTTATAAGAGAAGAAAATTTATTCTTTCAAAAACATTTTACTACCAGATAAAAAACATATTATAGACATAGGTTTATTTGTAATAAATATTAATATAATAAATTTCAATATAAAAAACCCTTACAATTTGTTTTAATTATCGTTACATATTGGTACCATTAAAACAGCATAACCATAAAACGGCTCCACACTTCTTCAATCAGGATCAAGGAAAGGACGAGTGACGTCACGATATGATGTTAACGATCCGTGACGTCATCAACCCATCTCAGTTTAGTTTCGAGATAAGACGCCTACCATACATTACTCTACCATTTTATTTTATTTCTCATATCAGTGGGCTTTATTAGGCGTTGTCATCAAGTCGTTCGAGTGATTCTGCGTTTTTAAGGTTTCGAGATGAACGTGTATCACACTGTACGGACCAAAGTCTACAAACAGCCCTTGGATAAAATGGTAAGTAACAAATTATCGTATCCCTATATCTTCAACACTAACATATTTTATTACTATCAAGGAAATGTGCAATCAAAAGTTGTAAATTGTATTTGACATTTCATAGGGGTGGGACAATCAGCTGATTGGATTTATAGATTAGATTTGCGCTTTAGCGCAATGAAACCGAGCCAAGAAAATTAAAAGGAATGTAGTTCGTTAAAACGTAATAAAAACTGGTATTGTCAATAACATTAGTGAGATTAAAATGGAGTCTTAATTTAAATAAACATAATTGTAACACTTACGAAAATTGGTTCCCAGCGTATATTGCACAAAACAAGAAATAAAATGCGTTAGCGGCCGATTAAATAACACAAATTTACGTTTCGAAACAAAATTTTGAATAAAGTATGGTGTTTTATCGTGTCGCGAAGCGCGATACAGATGTGTTTTTCGCGCTCGGCACCGGCTTGTCGCTCGACTGCCGCAAACTCCGTGAAAAATCAATACCCACCCCCGAGAACGTGCCCGCATGCGGAACTTAGCTCACAATTTAACATCGCTCACCCATTTCCGTATTATGTAACGTTGAGAGAAAGGGATGAAAGTATTTCCAAGCTTGCACCTCATAAACAACCCTCTATGCGCGCCAATAAGCGTTCTCAAGATGGTGGATTGACGTTTCGGCGCGAAAAATGACATTTCTGTCAATGATTACATTGAAATGACTGTTCAATCGATTATATTTCTTCATTTCGGCTAATACGGAATCAATAACCTTGATTCGTTTACATAGTGTTTTGTTTGTATCGTTATTTGGGCTGTTCTAAAATCGATATAATATTCAGGCGTGCCAACAACAGTGACATTATACTACTTATTTATATTTTTTCCATTATAGTATTTTATAGTTTTAGTGCTAGTAAAATGTTGAGTACAGTTTTTTCAGTTTGCAAATATGGACTTCTTTATTAATGTGTTTTCTTTTTTACTTCCGGTGTTTTAATTTTAATAAAATTAAATATTAAACTGTACTAGTAGGACGTTTAAAAATTTATCAATAATCAAAGTTAATAATCATTAGTTTTTATTAAACTTCGAACAGATCAAAGTACTGGTTATTTTCTTTATTATAAGGATATCTAGTAAATATAAGTAACAACATAATAATAGCCGCTCACTGTTTGCGGCTAACGCCTTAGTCTTTTGCGGTATCGTTGAATGCGCACGCATCGTTCACAAACTTAAATAACAACGTATGGAAGGTTACTGCATTTGTGCTGACATTTTACAAATAACAAAAGAAAATAGAAATTTATTGAACTCAGATGTTTTTCCTAATACAACAAATAGTTAATTTTATATTAATTTTAAAATTTATTTTTTTAACATTCAATTTTTATAAGACTAAATCTAGATTTATTTTAGGATCGGTATTAGTATTAGGAATAGTATTAATATAAGAATTAGAACTAATACGAGGTTAAGTATATGAATGAATATAGGAAGAAAGAATGGATTAGGATAAGAATAAAAACACGGATTGGATATGACTAGAAATAATATTAAAAGTAACTAAAGATTTATAATGTACTTGTAGTCCATAGCAGGGGTGAAAGGGTCCATTGAGATAAAATTACTAGCGAAATGTATTACAATATTAATGGCTATAATAACAGGAGTATAACAGCAGTTACAACAATCTCTTAGTTCATCGATGAGTATTTTTCCGAGGAGTTACATTTAACTAATTATCCTTAAAATAGTAATTGTTACCGTTTAAAATGTCATTGAACTGCCATTTACGATTAAACAAAATGTCATATATAACGATCCGTTTATACACATAACCTCTAACCTCAAAAGGTTTTATTGTCAACCTTTCATAATGGGTAATTTCCCAAGAATGTAATTCATTGTGATGTTGATTAATTCCACAAATGGCATGTCAGCAGTTTTAGGTCATCTTGAAGAATAATTAATCTTGCGCTTTTAATTCTATCTTCTATTTTCTTACAATAAATTACGTTTTGTTTTAAGACCACTGAAAAGTTGTGCGACAATTTATAAGTAATCAATATGTTCAAAAAATAGACAGTATTGAATTGACATTACTTGAATAGTCAAGTAATGATTTCATAGAATCTATGAGATTTATCGATATTTTTGGAATATATAGTGGATCTTAAAGTAATTGTGTAAAAGTAATCCAATCCATGTATTAATTTCCATAAAACTTTTTAATTAGCATAATCAAAAAAGATTTATAATTGTATGTTTTTTTTTGGTTTGTTTTTAATTGGAATCCTAAGGTGTGTTTTTTTTGTATTTTATTTTAAATCTATCTTAAATTAAATATGTTATTTTTTTTATTCTTTTATTATGAATGGAATATATATTAGATAAGTGTATATAAATTAGTTGTTAGTAAGGAAGTTAAAAGGCAGTGACCCAGCTACAGGCTGGCGGGCGATGGTGCAATGCAGTCAAGAATTACGGATTATGACCGCAATGGACTCTATTTTAAAAGCTTAAAGTACGACTTAATATAAGATCAGAATATTTACTGTCTGACAAGTTTTCTTTGTCTGTTGAGTTTTTTTTTTTAATTTTAAAGTTTAGTTTATTTACATATTCTCTTCATATTTTTACATTTTGAATTCTTTGATTTAAAACTTCGCATAAAGTTATAAGTCGTCACTATAGCGACGACTCATGTTCATGTTCATGGTCTAATTTACATAAAATAATAAATATTTATGTATTGAGTACAAAAATACAGTGAATCATTGGAGATTGTCGTATCTTTTATTGCTGTATTTTGTACAGTTAGTAAGTCAATTTTTTCCTTTCATTTCTGCAGATATTTTTTCGAAAAAGTTCTCCATAACTTCTGTCTTAGTACGCGAATGCTGTTTTTCAATATTTCGAGTGACTGATAGATTTCTAATCTGATGACGAAGGCCTAGTTTGCTTTAAAAACTTGGAGCACAATATGTAGTTGCATCCGGGTCCAGCTTCATCTCTAATTCGAATAACTCTATCATCTGAACGAAACGAACAACAAACTTTTGAATCGGGAGACATTCTCTCGTTATCATCGTGATGCGTAGAAACGCTGTATCGTTGTGTGCTTATATTTAATTTATGGGAAGTATTCGGAAAGTCTAAGTCACCCGATGACTATCACTAGTACATTTTATTGCAATTCATGCCTTATTTTGCGTTGTTTTTAAGAATATTTTTCCACGAACATTAAGATTTGGATCGAACTTTTCTTAGTAATCTTTTCTGGGCGATACGACTTAGGTACTTTAAAAATATGCCTACTCATTCCAGAAAGAACGGCAAGGCTAAGTAATTTTTCTAGTGTTACAAGAGGCTGCGGGTTGCAAAGATCACTTATCATAAGATGACCCACACGCTTTTTTGCCATCCTAAACTATCTACGGATAAAGAAAATTTATTCTCTATTTTTATATAAATATTAGATGATGTATTTAGTCTGTAGCCTTGCTTAATAAAAACACAAAATGATATTAAACAAATCTTAGTCGTTTAGATACTAATAAATAAAGCTAATTTAAGCTAATTTAAGCTAATTTAATAAAGCTAATTTAAGATTAAATAATGACTGCTACAATTTTCACTTACTTCTCCAACCCTGCCATCTTGTGTAGAGTACTTTTTCTTCAATCGTTACTTTTGAAATATGCCATCTATGGCAAAACTTTTGTTAAATTTACGCAGGCTGAATGGTTAATACTGTGTAACTATCAACACACAGATGGCGCTATCAATCATTTTACTGTGACTTCTTCTAGATCGCTTATAAGAGCTACATATTTATGTAATGTATGTCGATGTTTCACATGTCATCGAAAATGTCATAAACAAAGCATGGAATTTTCTATACTACTTATTATATCACTTGCAATGTTCGGACTGTTGAGCGCAGATTACATTATATTTTGCGAAATATAATTTTTCGGTGATTATTCCTCAAGTACATGACCGATCACTGATTTTTTGTTGCTAAACCATGATAATACTGTTTCTAATAAAAGAAACCTGATGTCAATCGGTTCAGCAGTTCAGGAGAAATGGCAGGGAGATTGCATTGAAGCTAAGAACCTGCATGAGCTTCGTTCGTCGCTTCGCGTAACAATACAGGAATGACATTATGGTTCTACTATAAATGAAAAACTTCTTAATCTTAGAAAAAAAAATTGTTTCGAATAAATTTTAATCGAATAAACAGGCAAATACAATTTTTAAATCCCATATCAAAGTATTTTAAAAACAACAGCGCCGTCTAGAAAACTAAAACAAAACCTTGGTAATTCAAATATCTGATTTCATATTATCAATAACTTACAACAAATATTATTTAATACAAATGTAGCAACCTGGTTACCTGTCACTACTTATTTTAGTTGTCACTCGGTTGTATGAACATTAGTCTTCTAGTCGTATTAGTTATTAGTCAACTGGTCGTTAATGATGTTGTTAATGATTCATGAATGATTATTCGATTAGTTGTTAGTGATGAAAACATATGATGTCATTATTTACGAGTATATTTTACCAAAACAATCATTGTAATGTTTAGTATTTCAAGACAACAAAACGCGATTCTTAAAAAGTCAACATTAAATAAAGACGTTAAAAACACATGAAAACTCATTTCTCAACAATAGACAAACTTTTTAATTACCCTCTGGGTTCTGTTGTTGTTACTTCAATGATATATTGAAATAATAAGTCTAGTTGTATCGTTGGCAAACGGTCATAAATAACTAATTTAATAAATATAAAAGTTTTTAATATATTGACTCTTTAGATGTGAATATTTTATTGCTTCGAGGTGGAACTATTTTATAGCATTTCCACTATTAAGCCTGTCTAGTTAAGAAGACCTTAACATTAGATATGCTTGTATATCTAACAATGAATGTACTGACTCACTATGACATACGGACCTACTGTTGTTATCTTAAACTCGAAGCATTATCACATTCGAATATTTTTCAACAACCTTTTATTATCTATAATATTTTGTTTGTTGGTTGACTTGGTTGTCATTTTTACTAAAGCTTCTGAAAGATCTGACAAATTTTCGTAATTTAATAAAAAATAATACAATACAATAAAAAGTACAATATAAGTTTAACGTTATGACCTTTTTTTTTTTTCCTGCATCTACATTCCTAAGCAGTATTTTTGTTATATAGTTATAATTAAATAAAAAAATAATAATAAGCGATGAGTTAATGCTGATAACCAATCGTGTTTCAGTAGTAGTTCCGAGTTGCGATCTGAGTGTATTTTCAGTGATATTGCACGCCCGATCTACGTAAACGCCGTTGCGTCTGCCAGAAGCAAGCGCGTGTTGTGTGTGCGTGCACAAAGATTGTAAATCTAACAGATACTCTTTTGATTACTGTATGATTAAATATCAAGAGTTGATTTCTGGTCATATAAATCCCGAGGAGCCATTTAAGTTTGAAATTATTAAAGGCAAAGGTCACAAGTCTTTCTAAGTCACCTAATAAAAAAAAAGACATATATAAAAAAAGAGCGGCCATTGAACCAATTGCAATGGTTCCACTACATAAGGATGATAACGATATAAAGAAACAGGAAGGAGAAGCAATACAATAATTGGACTTGTATCACTCAAGCTGTAGTTTTCATTCGTTTAAGTACTCAAGGGTAATATGTGTTATTACGAGTTTTAAATAGGTATATTATTCAGTTAATAATAAAAATTATAATTAATACACACAAAAGCTAACCTAGAACTCAAATTTGTTTATAATACATATTTGTTTATAATACTTCACCGCCCCGTTGGTCGAGTGGTTAGCGCAGACGCCTAACGTGTCACGGCGCAATGGGGCTCGGGTTCGATTCCCGGCGGAGACAGGCATTTATGTGATGAGCATAGATGTGTGTTTCTGGGTTTGGTCGTTTATTAAATATATTTTCAGTATTTATATATGTATTTCTATGTATTTGTATCGTTGTCTAACACCCTTAACACAAGCAAATAATTTGCTTACTTAGGGGTTAGATCAATGTGTGTAATTTGTCCTGATTATTATTATACAAAAATACGGTAAGCTTAATGATCCAATGAGACGAGTTGGAAAATGAGCCATCTGTACTGCCTTTTCTATGTCTATAAGCTGTAAGCTTTGCGCATGTGTGCGTGACGCCATTACCCGCGGATTCTAACCTAAATTCGAATTTCGAGCTTCGCTTTCCGCGGAGGCGCGCGCCCGGCCAGTTCTTAATTTAAAAATAAAACATTTTTCGCCCAGAACTACATTTTAACGTTCGATTTATACCAGAAATACGTATTTTTCAATAAACAGCTTATTCCAAGTGTTCGATAGAAATTTAAGAAGAATGTTTAAAAATAGTGTGTATTTACGGACAGCCAGTGCAGAAAAGCTCGTATTTCGGTGACATATCGCGCTGACCTTACCGTTTGACAATCGCTTTCGCGGTTTTTATCACGTGTGACTATTATCTGTGACTTGTGATTATTTTTAAGTAAATGAGGTTCGTACTTTTTTAATTTGGACTTTTTTTTAATTTACCGGTGTAGTCGGGAAACTAGCATTTTCGCGTGTATTGTAACTGTTTAGGTTTATTTTTAACTGTAAGTGGGAATGTAATGACTAACCGATCTAAACTATCTAATATAAATCTAATGAAAATTACATCCTGCCTTGATTTACATTATTTGTATCTCTATCAAAATATGTACTGTTTTCATGTTGTTTGTTGAATTACAACCAATTAATATATGATAAATTTTGTATAAATTGAAATGAAAACAATAAAACGTATTAGCATATAACAATAACAACAACAAATAGCATTTTATTTTTCGTGAGACAATTATTTTTTTATCCATCTTACAGGTAGTTTATAACTATAGTAAAAAAAAATATTCATGGAAAATACATAGATATATTGAATCCAGACAATCTAAAAACTATCTGTCCTTACATAATTTTTTGAGTAATATAGTACCTGAGTAGCCAACAAACCTTTTTACGACCAATCTTTTTTCCAAAGATGTCTCATTTTCCTGAGATGTCGCCAAATAGTAGTTCAAGGCTAGTAGATAAAAATAACATTCATTCATTATATAAACTCTAAATTTGCTATTTTTCTCTATGATAAAAGAAAACTTTTTAATTACCTAAGAACACATTTTATTTTCGAACTGCCCTTTATATTACGAAAACGAATAGCACAGAATATTTTTTTTGCTATTTGATTTGCTTTGTTATCCATGTCGAGTGCTATATAGGTGATAGACCCTGATCTGGCCTTCCCCTTCTATTTTTTAGCTTTTCCTGATTATTATATTTAACATAATAACAATTATAAATAAAATTATTTTTTTATTAATGTTTTTTGATTTACAATATATCTGGGTAAACTAGGATACTGTAGGGAGGAAGACAAAGTAGAAAAAAGTACATACAATTTGAAACAAAGTTTAATTATCTTTTTACTTTAAGGCTTTATCAAATGAATACCACATTGTTAGAAGACTCTGAATTCGAATAAAGAGATTGATTTTTTACAAAGATATTTCTATGCTTTATATTCTAGATACAGACTCAAACCAGCAAATATAACATTTATAAAATTTTAAAGATTTACTCTATAGTGAAATACTGAAAAAAAATACGCACAAAAGTTGCATACATGTATCGCAACAGTAGCGTTTCAATTACGTAGTAAAATAGGTTTTTAAAAAAAAAAACTTCCCAACAGTAAAATCGAAGTTATAATCGGTAAAGTATTTTTTATGTAAAGGAACACATACAGACCTACAGACAGAAAAGTCCCTAGTATATATTTTTTCTAAATATAAAACTTTATACATAAATATAAGTGGATAAAACAGGAGAACAAAATAATATGTTTTTCTATGACATATTGTCTCTGGAGAGATAAACGAAGAGTTAGTCACGTACAGACTTATGAATATATATAATATATACCATAACATTTACATACAGGGTGCGCTGAATATTCAATGAGCAATATTAATAAGATAGCTTATATTTGTATCTTGGGTTAAATTCGCGTGACACACTATTTATTTGTGATTCATTTTGTTAATTAATTTTTGTTTGTTTTTTAGTAAAATAATTCTTATTATATTTTTGTAAGCATTCTGTACCAGTGACTATTTGAGATAACGCCGCCTACGTAATTGTTAATCTAATCAGCTGTTCAGTGTTTAATTGGAAGCTTTCATCGATTATAAAACATTTTGACGATCGGGTGTTAAATCGATTTAAGTTAACACAGACGGCCTCTTGTTATATTATATATATAAACTATGTATGTATTACATATGTACGTGTGTACTACGTTCATCTTATTATTATATCATTTTCTTGACGAGTTAAGTACTCCAATTTAAGCTTTCTCCATTATGAAAAGTAAAAAGCGGCAGTACCTAGAGACGTATTCTGAAACATAAAATGTTATACATATGAATATTCTTAATATATTTTTATCTCAAGTTTTTTTGGCAAAAATACAGCCGATTCTTTGATTATAGTATCGATATTACATCCGTTCTTTTATTTTAGGCAAGTACAATCGAGTGCGAAAGTGTTTAAGAAATATTTACAAATTTATTAGTAAATGTAACAAACGTAAACGCTTGCGTTTTGATATTAATTAACTAATTAATTCTGATATCCGGACAGTAATAATAAACATAAAGTTTGAGTTTTCTGTTTTATTTTTATAGTAATGTTAGTTGCATAATCGACATAAATGGAATAAATGAATAGTTAAGCGCTTAAATCGATCTCGTAGTTACTTCAATGAGGAAGTGAATATTTTTAGGAAGCACTTAAGCCCTTAGAGAGTCAAGTAATTTTGACATTACATACCTATTGGTTATGTGTGGGTTGATTGTATCTCTGTTCATACTCGTATATATAAGAGGAAAGTTGATTAATTGAGATGTCCTTTTCTTGTTATTAGTTTTGTTTGTAAAGCTTGACTGTAAGTAATAAGTGCCAAAAAGCTAGAACATGCGTTTTATACGTGAGCTTCATACCGAGGGCTCTAAAACGGGTGTTTCCTTTTTCATATATTTAGTTTTACAGAGTTAAAAAATGTTGTTTTTTTCAAAATTTGCAATACTAATGTGTAATAATTTAAAATGTAATGAGTTTTAAATAAAATCTTCAATTTCATTCAGATCAGAGAGTTCTACGAATGCCATAGCTAAGTGTAAATCAATATACAAATAACCAAATAAAATGTTATTCCCAAACCACCAGTGTTAGTTACACAACTTCATACCTAGGTATATACCAACCTAATTGGCTGTAATCTTATCAGTGGATTACAATGTATTGAAAAAATTATCGATCTTGCTTATTACAGAGATAACAGTATAAAGATAGATCGAATATAACAGTTTCAGGGATCATCGTTAACAAAACAAAAATGCATACAACATATTTATTTAATATAAAACAAGATTTAATCTCAAGAAGTCAATCAATTAGTACTAGCGTCTGTTTTCACTATAAGGGGCATGAAATATCTATAAATATGTCTGACCCGGTTCCGTCTGTTGATGGTGTACTCCAATTGCATACCAAATGAATTTTTTACGAGCCAGTCTTGGGGATATTTGAACTAACTTCGCTCGTGACTTCATATGTTTTTATACTGAATTGACATGTTTGCATATCAATAGATGATGAAAACATTATTCGCTGTGGAGATGATATCTTTAGCATTTCAGGATAAATGCAATCATTATGTACTACTTTTCCTCTGGCCTTTGCGTAGATGGATAAAGAACAAAGGAGAAAATTAATACAAACCTAAAGTAAGTGACAGAGATAGCATTCTCTGGCGTCTTGTGATGAACAGTTTGTCATTTTAAAAACAAAAGGCAGCCTAAGTAAAAGTCATTTTTACTTGTTAAAGCATAAACGGACAAACCTCCAAATCGCTATATTTATAATTATAATAAGCTTTTCTAAATTTCATTTTAATCTCTGTTGAATATTTTTTCTTTAAATGATTGCTTTGGCTTGATCTCATATTGACATCTGAGGAAGCTTTACATTTAAACGAGTTTTTATTAAGTTTTTTTTTTTGCATATAAAAAAAATTAATTGGGTATATATAAAATCATTTATTTTTATTTATTTGTATCCTTTCCACTTTGAACTGTACTTGTATTGAACAAGTGATCTCTTGTTTATATCAAGTAAAAGGCCTATTACGATATCATAATTATCAAAATAAGGCCTTCTGTAAAGATACCTTAAGCCTCAACTTAATATTAAAACTATGAATTAAATGAAGAAAAAAAAAATTAAAATTATGAAGGTTTCAAACTCTCCCTGGTTTAAGAAGAACGACACTACAAACTCAACCGGATATTGCATTCTTATGAGCATTGTTTCACTCACTCAGTTAAACACTACTCAATTAAAGTGAAAATATTAAGTTTAATTAAGTTTAATATTTGTTTTAATAAGAAATAAACAATTTACTTACAAATTAGGAATGTAAATTATTAAAATGCAAGGTATTCATTTAACTCCTGCGTATTTTTGATTTATAAAAAAACATATCAACGTCAAACAAACTTACTAAAAAGGGAATAAGATCATTTTTGATCTTCAAAATATAATTAACAACAAAACTTGTCAACTAAACAATATTGACACATTTGGAATTCACGTCACAAAATAATGAAAAACAGAACTCTTCCAAAACATCTGTAATTTCATAAAATGTAGAGCTACGTATATCAAAGCTATTCATACAAACCCGAGACATTAAAGTTCTTTTGCTAAACACTATATAGAATTTAATACATGAAGCTTGTGACATGTGCAAGCGATATTGATAAAATATGTCACGCGTTTATATGTGTGTGTTTTGCGATATATACAACGGCATTAATGTAACGGGAGATAAGTTCATATCAGCAGTCATACTCAACTCATAGTCTTGCAATAGTAAAGTATTGGTCCTGAACATTAGATATTATAGTTGAAGAAGACGTTCCAAGCTTAAAATTCATAGGCTGAGGCATGGCCGAGGTTATACGACATTACTAGAAAATTCTAACAGTTAAAGAATTATGTTCGTTTTTGTCTGTTGCAATAAGTAACATAAACAGTAATACTGTTACTTTACAGTTCACCTCTTAATAGAGAGATCCCGAATAGCCGGATCTAGTAAAGAGAGATCTGTACTAGATCCGGGTGTTATCTAAAGACCGATGATCCTTACATCACCATATGACATGAACAAAAAATGTTTAAGTAACTAAAATGTGTTTTTTTTTAATATATTTTCGGTGCATCATTAAAAAGAGATTGAATGCGATCACTTTTATTTCTAGATTTTTGTACATATGTTACAGAATTAAGAGAATAAAAAAAAAGATCTAAATATTTTCTGAAAATTTTGTAAAAGACTCACCCGTATCCAATTGCATTCTCATCAACTGTAAAGCAACAAAGTTTTACCTTATATTTCTTAAAATACATAACAAATGAGTTTGTTAAATCCCTTTAATTAAAAAAAAACTATTTGTATTTGAAGTATTATAACTTCATTAGAGTCTGAACAAATAACTCAGAGCTAATCGTAAAACGTGAGGTTCATAGTTTCATTGCCCATTTGATGTGAGAAACCCAGAATAATTTTAATTGCTGCTATTACTCTAAAAGCTGATGTTATAGCTGCGATTATAAATAACAATAGAGATAGTCGAAGTACTCTACTATTGTATCTGTGTGTGTATCATATGTCTATAAGGGACTGGAGTTGAATTTCTTTAATCTACTCTTACGGAGCACCTAGGTCTTGAAACCTTCAAGAATACCTTTACCTAATTTCGCAGATGTCACGATTAGTCGGAGAGAGGTATTTCATTATATATAGAGATGAAAAATAATACTAAAAGTATATTTGTGGTATAATAAATTATATATATTTTTATAAATATATACTGATAGCCAAATGGGATATTAGATCAGTATTTATGCTACCTGTTTAGTTCATTTGAAATTATAAAAAATATTTTTTGTCCAAAGTCAAAGTTCAAAACGTATGTTATATTAATAAAAAACGAATGACAGCTTAATAAACGTTTTTAGTTGTTAGGTTCTAAAACATAGATCCCTCGTGTGAAACCGGCATGAAATTCAATATATTGTATTGACTATTAAGTCACACATTATACAAGTGACAACAAATTATAATTCAAGTAAAACCTTTTACCAAAAGAAGACGTAAATATCCCTGATACTACTAGTTCTCTGATGGTCTCACATTGTTAATACAATGACTTAAAGAATTGTAACTTTAAACATTTAAAATGATATAATTCATAAAATATCCTTGTTTCCTCTAAAATGCTACCACATACTTGAAGACATTTTAGAAGTGATAACAGTGAAGTTCTTAAAATGTACAGAGTGTATGAGTGCAATGAGTTGATCATTGCCAGACCTCCCCATAGTCTAGATAGTCTTTTCATTTTCCTGAACTTAAATACAAGAATGGTTTTAATGTAAGCTTCATTTGTCTATCCGTTAGATGGATCGGCGGTGGATTTGAGCAATTTATTAGAAAGCCTAATACCACGCCCAAATATGGCTTATTTGGATACACAAGAAAAAAAAGAAACGATCAAGTAGGCCTCGATTTATGCACAGACTAGAGAACGCTGTCATTTTCATGCTGCCTTCATAAAAACTATCGCCTTAGTGAGTTGTTTTTTTTCAATATGAAACACGAAAGTAAATGTTTCTGGGGGATTAAATCGAACAACATTCAGTTTATTTACCTTATTCCTAAACTTTCCCTCGGGAAGACTCAATAGAACACTAATTTCTTCCGGCACTGGTTCCCTTTTTTTTCTAAAACTGTGCTCGGTCGGAATATTCAGCATATCCGGCGCTATTATCTTAATTACTATTAATGTTGGGGATATCCAACATATCATTGACAGTCAAAAACAATATTGTAGGGGGCATAGTGTTAGGCATCCCAAGGCTACGTCGTAGGCATTAGGATCGTCGAAAAGACACAGAGACCACTACAATAAATCTCATCACAGCAATATTTTGCACTCGACCTTGACTTCTTGGTTCACCCAAAGGTTGCATTTGTTTAAACATATGACTAAAATATATTTTTTGGGTATTACAATTACTACTCATATAAATTTTACTAAGAATTCTTTTAAAAAATACAAATTTCTTCACAGCTCCATGTTTTGGTAGTTAATTTTGTCCATTCCTAAAGAAACTTTATTTCTTCACCACTATATTATGTTTTTCCTAAAACAAATGTAGAAGGTTTAATAAGGACAATGACTACATTTCGTGTTAATGGTATGTACCTCATAAACATTCAATAGAAATGCAAAATGTATTGAGTTTGAAAGTCTTCTCATGTCCTTATGCATGAAAATATTGTTTTATCAATTATTAAACCATGTTCAATATGTAAAACAATTAAAATCACAAACAAACTTTATACATTTCAGTTAGAGTATCATAATTAATTTCACTGAATAGTAAGCACTAGGTGTGACTGACCTTTTCACGGAGTAATGACCTTAGGTCAAGAACTTGCGAATGTGAAGTACTTAGTCTGAAGTAAAATTAATCATAATAAAATCTATTTTGATATCAAATGGAATTAATCTTATATGAATTAAGGAGATTAGGAATGGATTTAGTATAATAAATATAAATCAATTTACCTTTTAAAAAGATTAAGAAATAAAAAAGAACACGATCAAGAATCGAATCTGGGATTTTACTACTGTATTTTTAACCCTCGACCCAAAAAAAGGGGGGGGGGGGGTGTTAAAAGTTTGACCTGTGTATCTGTGTATGTGTTTATCTGTATATCTGTGTGTGTATTTATCTGTGTATCTGTGTGTGTGTCTGTGGCAACGTAGCAGTCAAACGCGGTGACGTATTTGATAGCTTGGTTCGTCGAGATGGTTCTTAGCTATGGTTGAAATAGAAGCAGTCGTTTCCAAGATATGGAGCTTTTATTGGTGCTGATGAAAGGTTCTAAATAAGTGAAATTAGGGTGTTCGTAGGTTCATTTAGTACAACATAGAAAAAAGTTAAATAATTTTAAATAATTTGAAACATCCCCCAAGCAAAAGACGTCTAAATAATATATTTATTGAAGTCGTGGACGTGGACCATCATCTACTATGTACGTAAGTTGATGATGGTGTATATTTAAAAAAAAATATCTAATGAATGAGGACTTACACTATACGATTCGGTGTTGTTATTTCATTATTTGCGTTGGTAACTTACTTGCATTTTGAATTCTTCTTTTGTTTAGCGGTCAGCGGTTTTTTAACGTCATAACATGGCATATAAGTATAACACAAGCAAAACGTTTCATCTGGTTTTGTTAGCTGATAGACTTATTTTGCTATTCTTTTTAACTAAGCCATGTTTTTGCCATGACATGGCGTCAAGTACGTAGTATTATGGAATACTGACGTAATTAAGAGTGGTGGTAAAGACGTAACGAGAAGTGTCTTAAGTTTTAATATGTTTGAATATAAGAGAAGAGGGAGACCGAAAAAGACAAATGAAGCGGATCTCCACTGACGTTTGTTAGAAAAATATGGTCGGCATTGACATAATATAGCGCTAGAATTGACATATTTGACATAAGTTGTAAATCTTCCCTTGGCTTATGAGATGTTAATAATTCCATTTTATTATGCTTCACGATGATCCAATGATACAAAAATATTTTTTTCCTGGAACACTCGTTAAGTTTATTTGAGTCTTGATTTTAATGACAGCTATTCGACTTAACGACATTGTACCTTATAAAAGAATATGCGTATAATGAAAAAAAAACAAGGGAAAAAATTAATTTATAAAATGTTTCCTTTTTACTTTGCATCCATGAATAATTATAGAACACTTAAGGCTTAAACATAAGTAAACAAAATAAAAAAATAATAAAAATGGAATTGTAGTGATTATGAAAGAAAATATTTTGAACTAGAAAAAGCTTTTAATATGATCAGTTGGGAGCCCGTTGTGTCGAGCGGCAGGAGACGAATCTACATGATGTCCTCAAGTAGGTGTAAATAAAACCTATATAAGTATTTTTATATCATTATAGTTCATATCAATTATTTAAAGACATAAAAATGATCAAAAACAGTCCATTTCTGTTAATTTAGGTCAAGGTATTGTTCGCAACCGCTCGCAATCATTCTTGATAATTAATATATTACAATTTTATGGGAGATAACGAACAGACAATCCACCTGGCGTCGACTATACAGGGTTATTTTTAATTGGTTGACCACCTCTTGTACGCAGCCTCTCTACAGCAATCCTAACAACATTTGTCCTAAAACTTTTTACAAATCTTGTTAAACAACACAAAAAAACGAAACAAAAAAAATGTTGCTCCCTCTTTTACTTATTACTCTGTATTTCGTAAGAACTTAAAAGGTCAACGTTCGGGCGCCATATCTAATACATAGTTAATGCCAGTTCAGAGACAATAAATAAATGTTGTATGGAAAAATTTTAAATTTTAAGAACTATTAATTTTAAAAAGTCGTACATTTTTTTTTCTATGCTGTTAGCCCGGTTGGCTATTACAGCGTCACCGGGGGAGCGGGTAGGTCAGGAGACCCACCCACAAAAAGGGGGTAGGCCAGATGGGCCCCCATGGGGAACGATGTCCCTGAAAGTCGTACAACAAATGTTGTTGGGATAGATGTAGAAAGGATGTCAATATTGTAATGTTAATTAACAGTTCCACTCTTGAGGAATGGAGAATGATACTAGGAGGTATGAACTTAAAAGAGGAAGCATTCTTCCTTGGTATCATTGGCTTTGGTATCTGGAACTCTTTACGATCATTTGTAAAGTGGTACTTGCCTGCTCATATACGTTTCCAGTAAGCAACAATAGCGTACCGTAGCTCTACCATCTCAAATGTTTTAATTTATGCTTTTATTACATTACAAGGATTGTGATGAACATTTATTTGATAAGAAAAAAACCCTATGAAATAACCAGTTCAGTCTTGTCTTAAATATTTATTTTAATGGTCTTTTGTTGTAATTTTTATTGTTTAATTATTTTAAAATAATAATATTAATATTATGTTGTCTTAATTCTTTCCAATTAATAAAATAAAACTATAATCTGTTTTAAAATAATATAATTTTGGGATATTTTTTTTAATTTTCAGCTACGGAATGTCTTTTATGTAAACAACCCGTTAAAATAATAACGAATTTATTTGTTACTAAAACTTTCATTGACTAGAGATATTTGCTCTACATTATATAAAGTAATATATAACTAAGATTTATTATTTGTTTGGTTATTAGTAAATAAACTTGTTTGTTCTGAAACGGACAAGTTTATTTCGTTTAAAAATAAGTTTACATAAACAACAATTGTTTAGCAAATACTCGTTTCGTTTATTGAAGTTCAATGAGCCACTACCCACACATTGAAGAATTTAAAATATCTTTGGTGTGTGACGACATTATTTTGCCATTGGGTTGAATAAATTTAATAAAACATTGTCAATAAAATAAGATAAAAAGATTAAACTTGATTTTTTTGTACCTATATTGATACATACTGTATCAATTACATTGTTACATTTGTGTACATTTGTCATATTATTATTTAACCAAGGCATTTTTCATTTCCAAATCAAACTAAAAGACATAAAAATAATAATTATATTGGGAATTATTTGTCTACTGTAATTTTCTTACGCCGTCAGGTCCTATTTTTCGGCAGCTTGCTTTATTATTGTAATAAAGAAGTGATGATTTGTGAGATATTAATATTATAATATCGTAATGGCCGTCGATTGATACCATATTTTTTTAACGTGGGTGCCGAATTTTAAAATAGTTTATTGGGTTGTTACGGTAACAGAAGGAGCATTTTAATAGGCTTTTGTATGCAATAATACAGTATGGTTTAATAATAAATAAATAATCAACAATATACCTAGCAACGAATAGTTTAAGCTGGTTAGACATTTTAACTAGAGCTCTTTACGGCACAAGCATTTAATATTAGAAATATAAGTATGGAGGTACTATTTTTCATATATTTGTATATTTTTACATTTATTATAATTGGTATATAAATCAACATTAAAAATATGCTTTTGTACTAAGAGAAAAGATACGATATTCACATTCGAAGACAATTTTATATCTCATTGGTTTAAATAATAAAAACAAAATATGTACCTACAACACGGTGTCAAACTGAAAGTATGTTAACAGTGTTATAAAACAATCAATGAATCATTACGATATTAATACTTTTTACCTGCTTACGTCACGATTACAATTAATTAATTTGTTAAAGGTAGAAATCTCTTCCAGGACATTTTATAAAATCTATGTTTTTAATATGTATTCTTACATATGTCTTTGTGATATGTATTGTAACATATGTCTTTGTATTATCACCACCTGGATGTTGTTTAGGTGAAAATGGCGGATCAACCACAAGTAACCGGCGCTACAACGCCAGAAGCAGAGGTGCCAGATACAGGGCAACCAGCTGCAAAACCACAACCTCGCAAACAAGCCAGGCCCAGAGGAAAACCACAACCAGAAAAACCCGAAAGGAGTCTTTTTTGTCTCGGCAAAAAGAATCCTATTAGAAAATTTTGCTACGACGTTATTGAATGGAAGTATCCTTTGCAAATAAATAGATTTTCTTTGAGAAATAATTCTAATGACGATTTCTGCAAATTATATTCAAATGTATCTTTTATAGTTCCATTATTAAATACTTGAAGTTAGTTTATATTCAGTACATGGTTTTTTCGAATATACAAGAGATTACTGTCTTTTATATATATGTTTTCATAAAATATCTTCCTGAAACAAATTCAGACCATTTGAGTACATGATATTGACGACAATCTTTGCCAATTGCATCGCGTTAGCCGTCTTCACGCCCTACCCCTCGGGAGACACGAACAACACTAACCAAATATTGGCAAGTAACAGATTACATTATGGCTTATATTTAAGGCACGTTGATTCCTATCCTGAGAATAGAATTATCTGTGTACGACGTTTTTTATCTTTAAAAAATATAAGCTGTCAGCACAGCGCCGTGAGTGGGGCCATAAGTTTTTATATGTGGCCGATGTGGCTGTATCCGCACTGAAAACTTTTTAGTTTGAAAGTTGTTGTGAAAAGACGAAGAAAACTAAATTTAGAGCTTAGTTAAATATAATATGAATATAAAACATACGTCAAGTCTAATATCTGAATTAGACTTAATGATAGCCTTTATATTAATATATTAGAATATAATATTGATCATGACCAAAAATGCTGAAGAATATTTTTCATCTTAATGGAAATTGTATGTATATGTCCCATTGCAGTAACTTTAAGGGTTTAACGACAAAAACTGTCCAAACGTAAATTGACTATTTACTAGTCATACTACTACTAGTCTAGTACATAGTCGTAATTGACTATGTACTAGGTTTCAAATCTGAAAACAAAAACCAAACCCTGATTTGAAGATGGTTTTCAGGAAAAAGTAGAATGGATATTTATGGCAATCTTCACGTGTGAGTGTGTGATGAAGATCATCGCCTACGGGTTTCTGTTCCACCCTGGGGCGTATCTTAGGAACACATGGAACAGTCTTGATTTTACGATTGTTACCATTGGGTAAGTATCACTAATTTTTGTGTATTTATTATATAAAGAAGTAATCACTTATATATATAGCTAGATATAATTTTCTTCTTGTAAATTATTTATTTAAATGTATGTAACAAAAAATGCATAAATATATTTGAATAATACTTATTACTTTCTTTATTATGACAAGTTGTTTAAGGAAAATCAGTTTGTTATTTCCATAATATAAATGGAATTCCATTGGAGAATTCGGTCAATTTGGTACCTGCACTTGACTTTCATAGTATTGGTTTATTGGTTGAGAGCTTAGAGTGTTTTGGGAACATAAGACTATATACAATAAACAAGCGAGGCGGGGGCGGAAATTGGTGCAGACATCTTTTGTAAACAATAAGCGGGAGCGATTTTTGTTCCCACATCGCTTATGTAATGAGAACAGACGTTAACCATACACCATTACGCTATCAATATTGATGTATATTGTTACACTTTTTGGGTCAAGGCTATTTTACACAAACACTTTTGGAGAAGAATATACTAAAGTTTAGGTAAATGTTAAAATTAAGCTCTCCATGGAACTCTCAAAATAATATAATAATTTATTATATTGACTTATCTAGCTAATGATAAATTATGAACTATTATTAGTTGAAATGATATCGTCTCTGCTTTTTATTTAGAGATGGTTATACTTTTAGGTCAATTTAGGGTGATAATATATTATTCAATTAGCATATTCATAAAGTGTATATTTGTTTTGCATATCTTGTAAATCATATCATTATAACATGCCATATTAATAATATCAAATTATAAATACATCCTAAATATTCTAAATTAACACTTTTTATGAAATTAGCACGTGATAGTATTAACAATATGGGGCACGGAGACTATCTAGGTCATGGTGACAATTTTGTGATAAAAAACACCCTATGGAAAAAAATTTCCATTTTTTTTTTTACAGAATAGCCAGTCAACTTCTTCAATTTATTTCGAAAGACTTATTTGATGTTAAAGCCTTGAGAGCTTTTAGAGTGCTTCGACCTCTGCGACTAGTATCAGGAGTACCAAGTATGTATGAGTTGCAAAATACTTCACCAAGTATGTAAAATGATTCGAAAACACGAGTCTCATCATATCACCCATTATCAATTTAATGTCGCAAAGAAAATATATTTATTAAAAATCACTAATTTTTCAAACCATGTTTCTAGGTCTTCAAATAGTACTCAATTCCATATTGAAGGCTATGGTGCCATTGTTCCACATCGCGTTCTTGGTGCTGTTCGTGATCATCATCTATGCCATCATCGGGCTGGAGCTGTTCTCAGGAGTCTTGCATGATACCTGCTTTGATAACATCACTCGTAAGTTTATGCTCGTAGTTATAACTATAGTAAAAATGCTATAGTGTGTCGTGGTCTTGGGACTTGGGATCGGTTCAGCGACGTATAGGACTGACTGAGCGTTTGCTCCGTATTAATATATATACCTACCTATATATACCTATTTTTGTTTTTTAATACAACTGTCGCATTAGAGGTTACATTATTACTGTATCGCGGGCACAAAGAACACCCAGACTCGGAACAATAATAATGTTATGTGATTCAAATAATTATATTATGTGATTTTTTGCGGTTTTTGTATAAAATGATAAGAAACCCTTCATGCGCGAGTCCGACTCGCACTTCGCCGGTATTTTTTAGTTAAACCTATCATATTATGTTGCAACTATATTGGTTCAGTGTATATTTGGAACAAGACAACAACAATGTTTGTTTACACTTCAATAAACTTTCATACAAACACGCCGTCTGAGTTTTGACATTCTTTCAAGGACAAACAAACACAGTCTACATATTTATTAATATTATTGTAATAAAAGATAGTTTAGACTAGTTAGTTGTTTTAATTTACTTGTCATTTGTTATTGTACTTGGTCTTAACATACAGACGGAATTTTTATTTAACGATTTTAGTTAAGAAATTAAATTCTGTTGTTATTGCTGGTTGATTAACTGCAACATTTGCATATCTTAAATGAAGTCTTATAATCTATCTATTTTAGTGGAGATGGTAGAGGACCCTACGCCCTGTTCCCGGGACGCAGACGTCGGGAACCATTGCGAGTCCGGTCAGATCTGCCGCGACTTCTGGCTCGGACCAAACTTCGGCATCACTAACTTCGACAACATCGGCTACTCCATGCTGACCGTGTTCCAGTGCATCACGCTCGAGGGTTGGACGGATATTATGTATGCTGTGAGTAGTATGATGGTTTTATCAGATTTTAACTTTGTGTTTTCTATGAACATTATTGGGGATTTTTTTTTTTGAGATATATGAGATAAAATGAAGAACATTTGATACTATATATATTCAAAATATATATTATATTTTAGTGAATATAATAAGGTTTGTTGGTCTTTGTTGTTGTCCAGAAATGGTGTTTATATAAACAATGCTTTATTTCAGATAGCAGACGTAAAGGGCAACACGTGGGTGTGGATTTATTTCGTGTCTTTGGTTATTTTTGGAAATTTCTTCGTCATGAATCTAATTCTTGGTGTTTTATCCGGGTAAGGGTACCTTTATGATAAGTTTTCAATATTTAAAAAAACAACGAATTTAGTAAGTTTGTTTCAGAGAATTTTCAAAGGAAAGAGAGAAAGCGAAAAATCGTGGGGACTTCCAGAAATCTCGAGAGAGACAACAGTTCGAGGAGGATCTTAAAGGATATTTAAACTGGATCACAGTAGCCGAAGAGTTGGATCTCGAAAACGATCAGGGGCAGAAGGAGGAAGACCAAGACTCCCAAGGTAAGAAAGTTATTTAAAATAATATATACAGTGCTATTCACAAAGAACAGCAATGCAATGTCAGAAATTACGATGTAGACTAAAAATTCCTTTGTATCAGATACAGCCACAATTGGAGGAATGCGGTTGGAATAGATCCATATTAATTACCGCTTCAACCGCTACAATGAGAGAATCATTTCCGTATCGCTAATCTATCGCTTACATGACAATATGTTTTCAGGTAACAAGAAGGAACGTATTTGTATGGACGGGACTCAGAGCAACGCACCCGGAGACACCGCGCCGGCGAGAGGACACATACACAGGAGAATAGATAAGGTTTGTATGTAGGGAGGAACACAGGAGAATGAGTGGTACAGAAAGAGGAAACACGTATTCAGTAATTTCCTACTATAAGGGTCAGTCGCAATGTAAGGGGAGACTGACATAGTGTGAAGGGAAGTGGGGGGGACGGCGAATGTGACGTGATGGTAGAAGTGGGTGCAAAACGACCGGATAGTCAACTTTGTAAAGAGATCGTAAACGGTAAAAGAATGTATCAAAGCCGTAGGCGGTTCAGAAGATAAATTATCATCAATAAAATCAATAATCAATCAGTCTACAGCATATGAAAGGTTCTAAATGGTTTTCCAATTTTAGAAACCGGATGGGATAAATAATAATTAAAATTCAAAACATGGAAACCTTATCCGCATTCTTTTGTCCTTACTTGTTAAAATATATGCATTTTAGTAATTTTTATTTAGAATATTTTAAGCCTAATAAAATAAAACTATGTTCATTCATTATTTAGTGTACGATTATTGTATGTAGTAGAGATGCACTAATTGTTTTATTATATCTACGACTTATCAACTTGATCAAACGATAAAGTAAACATACATGTTTAGTATACATCGTCAAGGTCGAGTAGCACATGTCTCTGTTGGCAAAAAGCCCACAAAGCACGTCAAGGGTAATAAGTTCAAAGTTATGCGATTTTTTTTCATATACAATTAATAAAAAAATTGTGACATCGACCTGTGTCATTGTTCTGAAGTCAGCATACATACTTGCTAATTGATATACATCAGTATAGAATAATTATTTATATAGGATTTAAAGTAAACATAACAAATGTTATTGTTTAAGGTGAATCGTCGCATGCGTCGCGCGTGTCGCAAGGCGGTCAAGTCACAGACCTTCTACTGGACTATCATTGTACTCGTGTTTCTGAACACTCTAGTATTGGCTACAGAACATTATGGGTATATATGTTATGTTAAAATATCTGATACATATAAAATTTGTAAATTTTTTCCTTGTATATACATAGTACAAACATATTCAATCTTTCAGCCAAGAGCCATGGCTAGATCAGTTCCAGAACTATGCTAATATCTTGTTTGTGGTTTTGTTTTCGACGGAAATGCTTGTGAAAATGTACGCTCTAGGATTTCAGGTAAAACTAAATATATAATAATTATACTATTACTAGATACATATTTATTAATATTTCAAGTTATAAGGTTATATTCATAAAAAAAAACAGATAACGATATTAAACTAATGTCTTAGATTTTTGTCGTATATTCGTATTCATGAACTATTTTAGTCTCTACTAGAGTAAGTCCTTACTAATGTACTGTTTAATATTTTTTTTTAATAATAGATGAACCACATACCTTTGATACAATCCTCCACAGGGCTACTTCGTTTCTCTGTTCAACCGCTTCGATTGTTTCGTAATGGTTTGCTCTATAGTAGAGCTCGGTCTCACCTACACCAACAACATCCCACAGCTCGGTATCTCCGTGTTACGATGTGTTCGACTGTTGAGGGTTTTCAAGGTCACCAAGTATGTATCCAATTACTTTCATTAATTTCAAACAAAGCGGAAAAAATATGTTCTAATATTGTATATTAATTGATGATATTGTTTGCTAGGTATTGGCGTTCTCTTTCCAACCTCGTAGCATCTCTACTTAATTCTATTCAATCTATCTTCTCCCTTCTACTCCTACTCTTTCTCTTTATCATGATATTCGCTCTTCTTGGAATGCAAGTGTTCGGAGGGAGGTTCGATTACGCAGCGGAGGAACAGAAAGAGAGACATAATTTTGACTCTTTCTGGCAGGCTGTGCTGACTATGTTTCAGGTATAAAAAAATAAAGCAAGTTCAATGAATATATTCACTTACATAATACATATTTACTTTTATTTGCTATGGAACTGATTATAAAGAAAGGGTTTATCTAAGATCCTAACAGGCGAGGACTGGAACGTGGTTATGTACCACGGTATCAACGCATATGGTGGTGTTGGAACACCTGGGATGTTAGCGTCTATATACTTCATCATTATATTCATATGCGGCAACTGTATCCTTTATTTAAAGTGGTTACAAAATACCGTCGTTAAAAATATACTGTTTTTAGTAAGGTAGGTATTTAACATATTCTCACACATGTACTATCGCAATACCATAAAGTTAATATTTTTGTAGATGATAAATATCATAAAGAGCAACATTATGGAGTAAGAAGCGGACACCTACTTTCATTTATCATATAAATAAAATATTTCATTTACACATAATATATCTATATTTTATAAATTTGTAGGAAAAACATGTTTTTACAAAACTATTCAAAGCTGCTTTGTATAATTTTTTTTTTTAGAAGAATTTTTTAAATAACTTAAAATAGGTTTTTGATACATCGTTGTGCAAGCAAAACCGCTGGTTAAATAAATAATGTTCTTGAATGACATACCAGATATTCTGTTGAATGTGTTCTTGGCTATCGCAGTCGACAATTTAGGTGACGCTGAGGATATGGATGAAGAAATCGTAAAAGAAAAAGAAGTAAGTATCAATAAAATAATCGTAATCACTTAATGCTTTTTTTAATGAGTTGTATTTTTTAGGATGCGGATAACCCAGAAGCAGGTAATCCACAATTAGATGAAGAAAGAGGTGAGACTGATGACGAATACTTGAACGAAGAAGAAGGATACTCGAGTGAAGGGTATGTGTCAAGTTAATTAATAGTTAAGGGTATGTATTAAGCACTTTACTGCTAATTAAACTAAAAGATAAGACTTTTAACTTATAATGATGATTTTATTTTCTACCGTGCATGCAGCCAGAAGTATAAATCATATAAAAGAGTTGCTAGGTAAGTTGCGCACGTGAATAATAAATCTTGGATAAACAATGATAATCAACCTTAATCACACTATGTGGGGTCCAAAATGTTCGTATTCTTGATATTTAATGGTTCTTTTACAAAAAAAGAAATGAATTGGCAATATTTGTTTTGAAATGAAATTCTATTTCAAGATTTTCACTCCGACTTGGCATAATTTCCCTTAATTTCTGGGCTAATAGTCAAACCTTAGACTTCCTATACATTTTTTATATTCTATAAGTTGCGGACATACCTTTAATAAATGCACCCATTCACACCATGAATATCTGGTCAACAGTAAGTATCTATTGCGTATTTATTCTTAATTTTAGGTCAGAACATGAGTATGAAGAGACAGGTTCTGAAGAGGAGGTGGGAGAAGAACAAGATCAAGTAGACAATGCTGACAACGCTCTGGTTGCAGTTGAGATGAAACAGAATGGTATTGTTAAATTTAGCAAAAATATTTAATACTCCTTTTAGTTTTTAAATAATTTTATTCTTATTTACGAAAAATAAAATAGGGGATATAAAAAAAGAAGATTCACCCCCAAAACGACAGCCAACAATATCAGCTCGACCGAGAAGACTCTCTGAAGTAGAGATTAAGTCTCAGGAGAAGCCGATTCCTGAAGGAAGTAGTTTCTTCATATTCTCAAAAACTAATTGGTAAATAGAAACCAACACGTTATGTATCTGTTTAATGTTTTTATGTAAATAATATTACTTAATTTTTGTTTTCAACAGGTTCCGAGTCACGTGTTATAACATTCAGAATAACTCATGGTTCAAAAATTTGATCCTACTTTGTATTTTGGCATCTTCTCTGATGTTGGCAATGGAAGATCCTGTGGGACGAAAGGGAAGTGAGAATTGGAGTGAGGTGAGTGAACCGGTGATGATATAATACATTCACATTAAGTCTAGATAACGTTAGATTCGAAAACATATTCTGGTAGAACAAAAGATCTGCTAATCAATTAGCACATTTTTCTTAATTATGTATTACAATAATTATATATTTTTTATGGAGACAACGCATACCAACCATATTATTCTAGATGCTTCGTAAGATCGACTACGTTTTCACGACCGCCTTTACTCTGGAGCTGCTTCTGAAGCTGATCACGTACGGGTTCATCTTCCACAAGGATGCATTCTGTCGCTCCGCCTTCAACCTACTGGACCTGCTGGTAGTCATTGTGTCGCTCATCTCTGTGAGTGGGTGAGTTTGGAAAGCTTATAAAACCATAATCGAAATTCAGAGGTTCATTAACTAAAACATGAATGCTTCCTCATTAAATACTTTCCTTTTGGTTAGATTTCAATTTTAAAACCAAAATATAAAACGATTTGAGGATTACACACTACTGAATTTCGAGTACTATTTTTTTATCTCATCAGTTAGTATTATACATTATGATTTTTTCTTTTTGACTCTTGCAGCAATAATAACGTTTCATACATAAAGATTTTGAGAGTATTCCGAGTTCTCAGACCTCTCAGAGCCATCAACAGAGCGAAAGGATTGAAGGTCAGTATAAAATATTACCAAAAATATATAATAACCAGTATTTTCTTAAGATACAAGACATAAATTATATTTTATCGATTTCTAGCACGTAGTTCAGTGCGTGATCGTTGCTATTAAAACAATAGGCAACATTTTGCTGGTGACCAATCTTCTTCAGTTCATGTTCGCTGTAATGGGGGTGCAAATGTTCAAGGTAGGGAATATAGTTAGCTTATAACAACGACACCTTTGGGTATTTTATCTATATCTGGAGTAAGTATCTCGCACCCACTGACTTAGTTGTGTGAAAAAACAGTAAAATCATCTGATTTCGTTTCGTTTGTGTTTGGCTTTTACGTGTTCGAGACTAACTGCTTGTCCGTGGGCCCCAAACTCGCTTTGTAGGAGCATGTTTTGTTTAATTTTCCCTAATTTAGCCCAAAGGTGTTGTGTGCTAGATGAGTTGTGATTCTTTGGACTCAATTAGGTGCTTAGTGTGTTTTTTTTGCACCGATCCCTACCTGGACATTTTCACTCGAAATAGGAGTGAGGTACATATTTTAGTTCATTTGATTCCTTGTGGTTTTATACAGTCAGATCAGGACGCTGGCATTTTTTTATTTATTTATTTATATTATATACAGAAGAACTAACGCAATGTAAGTAAGCTATATTTTATTGATTTTTAACATATTTTTTGTTTTATTTTTTTTGCACAAATGTCCCGCAACATGTACACAACTACACTTTGGGATAAATGGTTCACTGATTCGGTAATGTAATTGTTGGTTGGTTAAATTTTTGCCTGTTTGTTTCTTCATGTAACAGTATGTTGTAAAGTGTGTTTTTGCTTCCATCAAATCTATTGGCAACATTCTTCTTATAAACCACATGTTGCAATTTATGTTTGCGGTCGTTGGTATACAATTATTCAAGGTAATTTGTTCTATGAGCATTATATTTTGTGCCTTCTGCAATATTTTAACAAAATCGTGCTGATTTTTTGCTTAGCTTTCCCACTGTGATACTGAGGCGAGGTCAGGTGATTATTTATGAATTCGTTTGATTTGTTATTATTCTCATTAATGTAATATGAGTTCGATTTCAGGGTAAATTTTGTCAATGCACAGATAATTCTAAAGTGACGAGAGAAGAATGTCAGTAAGTTATTTTTAAATTTCCTAAAACGATAACCTATAAATAAATGGCCCTATATATCTTTCTCACTATTAGACAAAATAAAATATGTCTATTATGTTAATACACATTGTTTATTGCAGAGGTTCCTATCTCATATATGAGAACGGATCTCCAAAGATCAGAGATAGAGTCTGGATTCGAAACAAATTCAACTTTGATGATGTTCTGAGTGGAATGTTGACTTTGTTCACGGTTTCTACGTTTGAAGGATGGCCAGGGTAAGAGAACTACTTTTTCAGATTTATGTCCTTAAATAAATTTATTAGTCACGATAATAGTTATTAATTATTATATGAATTTGATGTATTAACTAGATCTTGTGAAGAAAGTTTGTAACAACATCCTATATGTAGGAGATATAATTAAAAGCCATAACCCTTACTAACTGTAATAATTTCTCACCTGTAAATATATTCTTACTTGTATATGCTACTTGAATAAAGGGCATTTATTATTATTATTATAAACAACAAAATGTATGTTTAGGGTATACTGTTTAGTTCTTATTTTAACTCAGTTTGTATTTGTGGTTTCTAGGTTATTGTCAACTTCAATGGATTCTAATGAAGAGAATCACGGACCAATAGAAAATTCACGACCTTTGGTAGCATTCTTCTATATCAGCTACATCATTGTTATTGCATTTTTCATGGTATGTAAATGATTTCTACATTTTTCATGACTCATAGTCTGTATCAAATAAGTTCTTTTAACTAACTACCTAAATCAAATAGCTTTACTATCATAACATGTTTTATTTTAAAAGTATTAGGTGAAACAAGGACGGAAGGTCGTCAAGTTAGTACTAAAGTATACAGCGCATACATACTTCCAGGTGAATATTTTCGTGGGTTTCGTCATAGTTACATTCCAGAAGGAAGGAGAACAGGAGTTTAAAGATTGCGAACTCGACAAGAATCAGAGAAATTGTGTGGAATTCGCGCTCAAGGCTAAGCCTGTTAGAAGGTAATGTTTTACGAAATTGCATTATATATGTTTTTATCGCAACAATAAATAAAAATTACTAAAGGACCGTTAATTAAAAAAACAAAACAAATTTTGTTTAAAAATAAATTCCAAGAATTTGTTTATTTGTCTTTAACTCCCAATGACTTCAAATGTAGAGGTAATCTCACAGATACATTCCGAAGCACCGTATCCAGTACAAAACTTGGTGGTTTGTGACGTCACAGCGGTTTGAGTACGTCATCTTCTTCTTCATAGTCCTAAACACCATCGCACTCATGATGAAGTATCACGACGCGAATCCTGACTATAAGAGGGTTTTGTATTTCAGTTTTATTTTGTTATAATTCAATTGACTTAAAAATTCTGAAGAATGATATTCAATATTTGTATATTATTACATATTTTTATTATTCTTAGAGGTCAGAACATAACTTGTAAGAAATAAGTAATTTTGGAATTTTAGCAGTGAGGTCGGATTTTTTACAAATTATTTAAGACTCAATAAAAATGTGACATTTAGTTTGACAGTTCAACGTAGACTCTTAACCACTAGAACCACTGTATATTAAATAACCTTTTTTTTTTTAAGCGCACTGATTTTTGTTTCATTTGTAAGTAGCATCCGAAGCATAACACGGAGTGGCTTGCTAGTTAGTCACAAAAATAAAATACAATGTGGACCTCACGATTACACTTACATTAATTTGTAGATTTACTATAAATTTGACAAATATTTTGCATTAAACACAATTACTTTTCCAGGTCTTAGATTATCTAAATATGATATTGACGACGGTCTTCATGCTGGAATTTGTGTTTAAACTAGCAGCTTTCAGATTCAAGGTGAATCATAGATTTAGATTTGTCAATTACCTTCAGATTACTTATTTTGTTATATACATATATACTCTTTCAGAATTACTTTGGAGATGCGTGGAACACTACGGACTTCATATTGGTAGTTGGTAGTATTATAGATATAGTAGTTACACAGGTTAATGAGAATAAAGAACCAAACGAGGTAGGTATTTAAAAAAAAATATCTTTTATGCATTTTAATATTTTTTTAATAATAACGTCTATTTACAGTTTGGCACTTCAAAGGAAAGTAAAGAGGTACTTGATAATGTTAGTTCATTTTTCATTATCTAATCCCAAAACCCGCAGATATATTGAAATCATTTTTCTTTACGTGTGGTAGTAGAAGTAATTGTTTGAGTGTGTGTGTGAGAGATTAGTTTGTAGCTGTAGAATTTTGTGAATAACCCGAAAAATCCTCACCGTCTTAAAATCATAAACAATTACTAACAATGACTACATTTCAGGGAACACATTTAAAATATATAGCTTTTTTCCGATTATTCCGAGCAATGAGACTTATCAAACTTCTATCACGAGGAGAACGAATACGAACACTATTATGGACCTTCATAAAATCTTTCCAAGCTCTGCCGTACGTCGCTTTGCTGATCGTCCTTTTATTCTTCATTTATGCTGTTGTCGGCATGCAGGTATGAATTTACGTTTACTTGTATATGATCTTTTATTTAAATAAAAATACTTAATCATATTTTCTTACAGTTATTTGGAAAAGTGCAGGAAGATGATGAAATAATTACAAGAAATAACAACTTTCAAACGTTCGGTGGAGCTTTAATGGTGTTGTTCAGATCTGCTACGGGTAAATATTCATCTTCTTGGTCCAGAAATAAAATTTTGAATTCTATAAAATATATTTCAACATATAAAAGTTACTTTGACTTTAAGACCTTAAGGAAAATAAAGATGCTGTTTACGATATCTTCAGGAATACTATAGAGTATCGGATTAGATATTAGGATACTATTATATTCTATAATGTAATCTGTGACATTCTCCATGTGGTCTGATCTGGTTACCCCAATTAATATATTTTTTTTCAGAAACCGTTAAGTGAAAAAAATTACAATACGAACTTTCGTCTCAAATCCATTCAAACATTTACTTAATAAACTATTTAGTTTATTAAGTAATTGTTTAAATTTCAAAGACAGTTTTTTAAATTACCTAAACTTCACGAATTTGGTACTTCCCACACCGAGTCGTAAACATTTATTTCTGACAGGCGAGGCGTGGCAGGAGATCATGATGGCGCTGTCTCCCAACGACTCGGAGCACCCCGGCGAGCCCGTGGGGTGTCTGGGGGACGGGGAGGGCGCCGACCCCGAGGAGACCTGCGGCACCAGGCTCGCCTACCCGTACTTCATATCCTTCTCACTGCTTTGTACCTTCTTGGTGAGCTGGTTCCGCTTATTGTAGATATCTTACAGAATCACCTCTTTCATTAAATTTTGATTTTAGTTATTAAAATATCGCATTGGAGTTGTTGTTGAATGCAGTTCTAAAGTAGTATGAAGACTCGATGATGCCGTATTGATTATTGATTTTTTTATTAAACATATATTGTCTCAAATGTCGATATGAACGAGGAACTCATAATTTTACTTTTAATTTCGATACCTTTTAGGCAACGTCAACTCTACCTTCATAGTTCAAGTCTTATAAAACCATTTTATATTTGTTGCAGATTATAAACTTGTTTGTGGCAGTTATTATGGACAATTTTGACTACTTGACCCGAGATTGGTCTATTCTTGGACCTCACCACTTGGATGAGTTTGTAAGGTGTGTGTGTGTGTGTGTGAGTTTTAAGTGTATGGTTTCATTGCGTTCTTTACAATAACGACAGCTACATTAGTTTCTTGTTCGTGTATCCATCCTATTTGACTTCGCGTACAAAAAAAATATACTTTCTGATAGCTGTATTTTTACCTTTTCGGTTTTCTATTTATAAGTATTTGATCCTCTATAAATATTTTAACACAATTTCTACTCAATTATTTGTAGAAATAAATTGCATTTAAGAGATATATTTGACATTTATAGATCAAAAGAATACATTTCTATTAATTACTCGAACCGTGTTTAAAAATATTCTTTACTATTTTTTTATTTAGACTTTGGAGTGAATACGACCCGGATGCAAAAGGAAGAATTAAACACTTGGATATCGTGACTTTATTGAGAAAAATAAGTCCACCACTCGGTACGACTCATATATTTAAATATAAAACATTTGTTGTTGATTTGTGAATTCAATGTTATGAGAATTTTATTTAAAGAAATTCATCACTATATCCGTATCATATAGTAATTCAATCTGTTCAAATTAGTCCCCTAATTATTCAGGTTTTGGTAAGCTGTGTCCTCACAGGACGGCTTGCAAGCGCCTCGTGTCTATGAACATGCCTCTCAATTCGGATGGTACCGTCAACTTCAACGCCACACTGTTTGCTGTCGTGAGGACTCAACTGCAGATCAAAACTTCTGGTGAGTTGTAATGGTTATTTTGTCAAACTAACTATTAAAAGTTGTCAAGAATTTTCGATTATGGGGTCGCGTAATTCTAGTTTTCTGTGTTTACAGAGATCATATTGATCCAGATTAGTTAATCTGTGGCATTTAAAAGTTGTTTAATTACTGGTTTTGCGTGTAAATAATAGCTTTTTTTTAACACAATTTGATTAACTTGGTATGTGTCTATATAACAGAAACTTTGAACATGATTTTCATCTACTTTAAAACTTCGGATTGATTTGAATTTTTGCCACATTTATTAGGGACCGATGACAATGCAATCATTTAATGCAATAATAGTAACATTATCCTTACCAGGCCTTTCAGGATTCTTATTTCTTGAAATTTTAGGCAGAAAATTCCAGACAGTGCTAAGACTTATTTCACAAGTAGTATAAAATTTAATTTTATAGGTGTGATTGACGAATGTAATACGGAGTTACGAGCTATCATTAAGAAGGTCTGGAAGAGAACCTCCCCTAAACTCCTAGATCAGGTTGTACCACCCCCCGGAGATCCCAACGAGATCACTGTGGGGAAGTTCTATGCCACCTTCCTTATTCAAGACTACTTTAGGAGGTAAGGAAAACTCAATCTATAGCATTAACATGCAAAATCAAATTTATATTTTATTCAATATAATTTGGTTAATAATAACTTAAAATTAGGAATTGATGTATCGGATCTTTTTATCTGTCTTATCTTTATCTTTATTAAAATGCTTATTTGTTAGACATTATTCGTTATATTGATATTATTATCTTATTGACCATTTAACTTTAATATACTCTATGTATTATCTATTTAACTTATAGGCTTTTGCTATTATTTTGTAAATCCTTGGTACAGTAGTTACATGTAGCAACTAAATGTTATTATTTATTCGTAGACGTATTTTAGTACTAATGTCTGAAATTAACAGTTATATTTCTATTTTTATAGGAACCATGCGTAAGTCCACATTTGAGTATTAAGCAACCCTTATTGGGCGCTGTATTTTTGCTTTTTCTTGGCATTTACTTGACCGAAACGACCAAGAATGATGCTTATCGATTTTCATATTGATTTTTTTTATTATTTCTTTAATTTGAAACAAAAATCATACAATCATTTTTTACATCAACCTATCTGTCTACTATCGATTTTATTAAAAAACATTCTTTCTTAAGATTGTTTTGTTGGCATAACTGGAGTTTGTAAAACCAAACTAAAATCATCAATTATAAATGTTCTTACAATTCCTTAGGCAATATTTATGAATGTATGATTTCAATCTATTTTTTTTTAGCTTTCCAGCATCTAAGATTTTATTCCAACCTGGATTTAGCGCATGATTATTTTTTATTTCCAAATTCCTAAGCATGTTTTCTCCAACTGTAACTTACCGTTCGCTTTGGCACACATCCACCGGTCTTCCGATTGTCTTTGTTTTTGCATGTAGGTCAGCACAATTGGCTTCTCTAACAACTTGAGTTACATCGAGAAGACATGTTATTGGGATTGTTTTAAGTTAATTTCATCATCTCCATCGAATTGATTCTGTATAGATTTCATCTCATATGCGCGAACCGAACAAAAACATAAAACGGCGTATATGTAACGGAAAGCTGAGGGCAATAGAGCTTATTATTATTTGGCTCGATCGTACACAATCTCTCCGATACATATATGCAAAAGTGTAGGAATGATACGAACAGTACGTCCGGACAGATTCCGCAAACGCAAAGAGCAAGAAGCGGCGGCGTCGGCCCGGAACAACCAGATGACGCTGCAGGCCGGCCTCAGGACGCTGCACGAGGCCGGCCCAGAACTTAAGAGAGCCATCTCGGGGAACCTGGACGAGGTCGTGCCAGAGACCGTGGAGCCCATGCATAGGGTGAGAATTTAAAATTAGAATTTTAAGGGAGAAAGTTGTTTTTGTATGTATACAATGTTCTTCCTTTCTACTACACCGTTTTTTATTGAAATTATTAAAAATATATTTTGAGACCAAAAACAATGATTAACTATTGTATTACATTTACACCTTTCAGGAATTATTATAGCTAAAACGTAAGAAATATTTTTTTACTGGAAGAACACAATTTTAGGACGTATTCTGTTTTTTTCCCAATGTAGGTAAAACGAAAAACGGAAGAAATCCTAGGGATCTCTTTTGTCTTCCGTCAACTCCTTTTATTGTCATGTTAACATAAACATTCCATTCCTCTCTCTTTCCGCTTCACTCTAGTTACTTTCATATCCAAGACTTATTTAGTTACGTGATTTTCATCTTTCCTCATTATGTGTGTGCATATCACAGATACTGCGATATGCACACACATACTCCTCATCTTTCTTTTACTACAGACGCAACTTTCAATCTTCCCCCGATCAGATATTTCATGTAGTGTCCTAAACAAATCTTCATGTATTTGTTTATCATTTTAGCGTAATCACACTCTGTTTGGCGCGGTGTGGACGAGTATCAAAAAGGGCCGGGAAAGTTTCTACCGCCCTCCACCGAGTAAACCAAAAACTACATCTAATGGTTAAAATTATACATTATTTAATTATATATTCTACTAATTTTAAATCTGTTATAATTTACATTTCAATGTGATTCTTATAGGTAAAAAAGAGAGTCAATCTCTTAGTTGGATGATGCAAAGAGAGTTGGGTCTGGATGGAAAAATACCAGATGATGAGAAGTGAGTATCGTGTGATAATAATGTAAAATGTTTTAATATTAACTTTAATAACGTTATAGTATAATATTAAAAAAATACAATGTCTCACATTAATATACAGTATTTAAATCAATATAAATGTCTTTTTATAGCTTTGTATTAAAAATATGACTTAAAATTATATTCATACTGTCTTTTTAGTTTTTAAAAGTGTTTACAATACAGTAATTGTTATCTTTTTAACTTAAAGTAAATTCGAGGATGCCAATCAGAGTGAAGGTGAAGAAGAAATAGCAATGCAGCCGTTACTCCAAGGAAAAGATTCCGAGAAGATATTCAAGGTCATCGAGTAAGTATCAATTTGAGTAATTTATTGCTTTAATTCTAGCCACGGAGCGCCCACGGGTGGGCAATATTCAAAATGTAGCACAATGTGTGCATGTCAATATATACAAAGTTCTAGTTTTGTTTACTAATTGATACAAACATAATAGGCATTGTTTGTATAGTAGGTAGTAACTTCTTTAGTTTACAATGTGTATTCCAAAATAATCATATAATTTGCTGTGAAACTTAAGTAATTATTATTAAATATAATTCGATAGGAATGTATAAAGAATATATATATATGTACTGTGTTGACTGTTGTCGTTGTTATATGTATGTTTATTTCAGTCACAACATGGCACATTAAAATTAAAATTTAATATCTTTATATTGATGCCATCATTCATTAAAATACTCTTTTATATTAAGCATCTTTTATACCAAAAATAATTCGTATAAGCAGTACGTTATCTTTTCAGTTTTCTTACCTTTATATTTATTTATATTATTAAAACTACGCCATCTGTTAGATTAAATTGACAACATCAATAGGTAATGTTAGAATAGTACAGGTTTATTTCTAGAAGTAGCGCTGGTGTAGTGAATACAAGATATGAAAGTAAAAAATATTTTAGGAAATGACAAATTTAATATTATTTAGGTATCTAATTAAACTATAACTACTAAAGCTATTTGTGCAGATTTTAAAAGTCAGTCAAGGAAATTTAACTTAGCAAGCCATGTAAGAAATAAGAGGTGTCAGTCCTATTACTTGGAAAAATCTGATTATTGTATAAATATTAAAGCATGAAAGATAATTGATACTATTTTCTAATACTCGGAAATAGTTTCCATAACGTACTTAAGACAACGCTCTAATTTCCAATAAATGCACCAGATGGCGCTGTGACGTAAAATACATTTAGATTTTATGTCAATTGTTAATGGCATGAATATAAAGATAGTTACAAAAATTACGTTTCCAGAAAAACATCCAACGATTTAATGCAGAGTATGAGAAACAACTGTAAGTTTGTTTTAGTGTGTTGTGATTGTGTTCCTTAACCAGTGTAGATATACTTATTTATTGTATTTATTAACGTTATAATTGTAGATTGAGGTAATTTAGGAGCAGCTCCTAACAGCATGCGCGGTTAAACTAGCTTTCATCGATTCTTATTAATGTAGAACCGGCTTTAGAAATTGGCCATTAGTATTTGTTTTGGTTTAAATTTGTAATTATAATATAGATATTTAATTTAGATCGTGACAGAATGCCAAGAAACATCAAGAAAGTGCCTTATTGTGTAAAGAACCCAGCCGAAAATCTCATTACTCGTGTACGTATTTTTTCTATTTATTGTGTTTAATAAAGTTTATAAATAAAGAAGTGTACATGTGATAAACAATCAGATGATATATGAAATGTTCTGATAGATACTATCTATATTAATGTATTATTAACATTTCATAAATTGTGATATTGTAAGGTAAAAATAAAAAAAATGTATGACTAAATATCAAAACATTAATATCTTAACTCACTCGGCTAAAGCAGCATCAGATTACTTTTTGATCTTTCTAGTAAATATTTGTGATGTACAAAATGATTAATTAAATATGGTTTTAATTATTGTATTCTTGTTTTTTCCACCCTGTACATATATCGGACTGTCAATGTAAAGGTTCTGATGGAGCAAGGTCTAGGCAAGTACTGTGACTGTGAGTTCGTGTCGAGCACAGCGCGGGAGATGCAAGACGCGCTCGACCTTACACAGGACGAGATGGACGCGTGAGATATGGATTATTATTTTTATTTCATTTGGTAGCAAACGAGTAGAGTTATCTCTGCTCGCTCCGTTTGGTCTGTGGTGCCCATGACCCATATGTAAAATTTAAAAGTTGTAAATGCGTTGCCAGCCTCGAGGAAATGAGAAGTGGAGTGCAGGAAACTAGAACACCTGGAGTGGTAGTGGCATTTGGTTCTGTTCTCAATGTATGCAACGTTATAACAGCTACGTCACCACACCTAATTTGTTTCTGTTAAAACAAACCCTGACAATGTTCATTCAAAATTTAAAAATATTTTGTTTCATAGATTTCGACGATATTGTTATGTAAATATTATTATAACAACTACTGTCTTGCAGCGCTGCTAATCAAATTATTTTGCAAGAGAGAAAAATGAAACAATCTCCAAGGCCTGACGATGTGGTGAGTAAAACAAAAATGAAATACGTGGTACAGTCCCAAGACATCAATTAAGCCATCTCAATTGTTACCAGGAGAGCATACTGTCAAGACAGTATCATCCGTTCCATCAACCGGCCATCCAGCCACCTCCGAGAGAGAAATAAACAATACACTAATGGTTTTGGTTTCATTGTCCCTGTCGGGTTGACACCGGACAGGCGTGCCCTGTGGCTTTGCTCGCTTCGTTTTGAGGCAAGGCGAGAAGATTTTATGAAATATTTTAGATTTTGTTTTTGTCCCTATTTTGTGAAGTTTTAGGTGATTTTGTGTATCAATACACCTGGATTAGATTTTAGTAGAATTTAATTATTATAATCATTATCTTAATATTTCAAATTAAATTATTTTCCATGTAAAGCGTGTCTATTTTGTGAATTATTTATTAAGTGTTGTGTTGAATTAAATTTGTAAGTGAATATAATATATTTTTCTATAGTATTCAGACTCGTTCCTTGATAATTTGATTTTAAATGAATTAAATCGTGCTAATATGCATTTCTCGTATTTAACATTTTTAACCTGCATTTCGATGTATTTAAATATGATTTAGCTTTGCTCTTAAAACTCATATAGAGATGTGCTTTTTAAAACTAAGACACTTGTTGATATTACTTTATAGAAATCAAACAACGTGGCTAGGTGCCTTATATAATTAAAATATTAATAATAATAAGAATATAAATGTTATATTGTGCCAAATTAATATTTTGTAATATGTATTAAAATATTAGTTTTTATTTCGCTGTATACATGCAAGTATTATATATTTTCATATATATATATATTGTAATTGAAAATAGAACATTATTAAAGTTCGTGGAAAGTTTGTAAACATTTATATTTCTTTTCGAAACTACTGTTTATAATCGTATTTCTTTTTAAATTATTCAAATACAAACCCTCGTAAAAGTGACCATTTTAGAATTGTGATTAAAGAGATCTTGACCATAAATAACTAGTCTTGTAATATTTTTTTGAAAATTATATGTAAAATATGGGTAATTTGTTGTTAATTCTAAGATAAATATATAATCAAAAAATACTATAAATAAATATTTTAGCCTGGTTGCAGTATATTTATTGAATTTACATTTTTAGATGTTGATATAAAATATTGTATTCTAAAATTGCTATTGAGCGTATTCTAGTCAAACAGATCTTTGCTTGTTTCTAAGATTTTCTTGTATTACAATTGAAATATTTGAATGTTGTATTTTATATGGATTATACTTATAATTGTTATTGCAAATAAAGATTTTAGAAAATTATACCTAAGTAGTCTGTTTTATTGTATTAATGATATATAAAATAATGGAGGTCTATCAATTAAATTAAATTTTTAGTGTAGCTTTTCCTTCGAATTATATAGCGACAAGCGGCTTTCTTGATAATTTATTATTTCAGATATCTTAGATTTCAAATCAGATAAAGTTTCTCCCATATGTTCTTCAATATGTTCCATTTCTTCTTTCTTTCCAGTTCCATCATCATGTTCGACGTCATCCCAAAGTAATGAAAAATGTCTTCTTATGTTTGAAAAAGCTTCTTTGAGTTCTGCGGTACTCGAAGTATCGATAGGTTCAGGTATTTTTAAATCTGAAAATGGTTTTGGAGGACCACTAATTAAACCACCATCATTTACAATTACTGAATAAATATGACTTTTTCTGTTTGGATCGACTTCATTTTCATCTATATTGATTCTAAGGTGATGAGGGCTAGCTTCAGGTTTTTCTAAATTTTCTTTCTCTATAGGCTGTTCAACGTCATTTGACATGTCAATAATTTCGTCTTGTAGACGTTTAATTAAGGTCTCTAGATCATTTATTTGTTTATCGATATCATGTGAAGATACGACTCTATTATCTGTCTTATCATCTGAGTTAATAATAAGTCTTCCTGAGTCCTTACTTTTAGTCATAAATTCTTTACTTTCAGATTGTTCATCATTTTTTTTCATATTATTTTTATTTTGGAAATTCATGGTTGTGTTTTTTGGAGAACTATTTTTATAAATTTTGTCCATGATTATTCTAGATATCGTTTCATTCTAGCTTTACATTCGTTGATTTTTGCCTGCTTCGCCATTTCTTCACATAGATCAGGGACAGGTGGTGGGGGTAATGGTGGTGGTGGAGGGCAACCAGGCCAAGGCAGGTCAGGATGTGCAGCAGTTTGGTCTTCAATTTCGTCACACCGGGCGGTGCCTGTCTTTTCCCTTTCTACAATGCACACTATTGGTTGATCAGATACTGTCACTTCTGGGTTCTTTATTTTTTCGATACATATAGCTAGACATTCCGGGGGCTCTTCAGGAGGTTCAATTGGTTTCGGGGGACATATTTTAATTCCGGCTTTAATTTTTTGCTGAATTCGCTGTAACTTACAAGGATCAGGCGGAGGTTCGGGCTTGGGTTCGATTTTGCATTTTTTCGTGTTCATACTCTACTCCACAGGCATATTTTAATTATTTAGTTATTCAATAATTTTGAAAATCAGTCATTTAGTATAGTTATAAACATATGACTTCTATTAATCATAATCTGTCAAGGTCTTAATTTAAAGTTCTTAATTTTTATAGTGACCAAATAAAATAATTAGGTTTGTATTTAGAATATATAAAGACTGAAACTTTTTGGTTCTGTTCAAGATTTAATTAGCGTTTATTTAACGATAGGACGAATTCATATATTTTTTACAAATAGTGTGTGCCCAAAACTTCGTCTATTAAAAGATATTTTCTTAAATGATTACAAAATAAAGGTAGTCATTTGAATGGTATTATAATATTTTATGTCTATTTAAGTTATCGCAGAGATATAAAACAGACGATACATCAATACATTAACAGGCTAAGACGAAGGAAAAGTCGAAGGAAGCCTGTTTTTGTATTGATGTATCTTTTTCGTCTTTTTTTATATCTCTATTAAAACTAAAATAGTTTTTTATTTCATTCCAGTTTTTTTCGATTTTCTTCGTCTTAGACTGTTCATGTATTGGTATATTTTTTCGTAACTTTTATAGGTCGCTCGGGGTTCTATAGAGGAGCCCTCTATGTCCAGTGATATGACTACTACAATATATTAAGCTCTTCCATTATCTTTAATTCAGTTGATTTAGTCATAGACGGCGCAGTGCTTGCCTTTGAAGTAATAAGATGAGTAAATAAAACTCACGGCCATTAGAATTGGTTTCTGAATAGTCTGTAATAATAATAATATATTATATATTAATAATATTTGAAGCCTCTGTTGCTACACTAGGAGACTTGTATTGCAGCATACAGCGCCCTCCCTCTTTTATTGAAAAGTTACATATAACAGACTCTATGTGCATTTATAAGGCATTGTGTGTGTGTGTGTGTGTGCGTGCGTG
This sequence comes from Napeogenes inachia, assembly GCA_959347355.1. Classification (NCBI taxonomy): domain Eukaryota; kingdom Metazoa; phylum Arthropoda; class Insecta; order Lepidoptera; family Nymphalidae; genus Napeogenes; species Napeogenes inachia. The sequence continues at coordinate 21,807,842 of OY365798.1, read as the reverse complement.
CGTGCGTGTATGTGTGTGTGTGTGTGTGTGTGTGTGTGTGTGTGTGTGTGTGTGTGCGTGTGTGTGTGTGTGTGTGTGTGTGTGTGTTTCTGTATGGGTATGTGTGTGTTTGCGCGTGTTTGCATACATATAATATATCTAGTAATTATTTTTGAGAAGTGCCTCTGTATCTTCATATGACAGTTGCAGGAGGTAGTCATTTAATTTGTTACAACAAGTCTTCTTATTACATTTGTGTATATTCAAGATTTTATTTACTTTATTATAAATAACCGGACCCCAGTAATTATAAAATCTGTTACTACATGCGGTATTGAAAGATTTTTTTAGTTTGCAGACGATACCTCTTCCTCGTTTCTTACCACTGGCAAAATCGAGTTCAATCTGTGAGTGTTGTTTTAGAATAACAGAACGTACAAATAGTTGGCTAACTGTGAGTACTTCACAGAGTTCATACAGTGAAGAGATTGGATAGCAGATAGGCTTTGAGGTACATACTTTTAGTATTCTACGTTGAGCAAATTCAATTGGCTTTAAAGAAATTTGGCTGCTCCACTCCAGGAAAAAATACAGTATGTTAGGTTTGATATCATTCTATTTGTGAAAAGAAGAGCATATTTGTCGAGGTAATTATTGAGTCTCGTATTAATAATCTTTTTAAGAATCTTGGATATAGAGGGGAGTATAGAGATAGGCCGGTAATTAGTCAGGGTCCGTTTACTACCACTTTTGTATATAGGACGTACTTGCGAAATTTTGAGAGATTTTGGAAAAGTACCAGTAAAAGACACATATTAAATATATAAGTTAAGAGGGATACAAAGAAATGTTTATAGGTTTTAAGCATTTTGTTTGATATTTTGTCCCACCCAACAGCAATTATTTTTGAGACTTGAGATCAGTTGTGCTACTTCCCTCTCAGTAGTATTAAACAAAACAAATGAATGTAATTGAGATGAACAATCTTGTTTATTATTCTGGTTTTGAGTGTCAAATATGTGGGGTTCAATCTGCTCTTGTACAAAACTTTAGATTCCTAGATCTGGCAGTTTGGTTTGTACACTGTCAGAGATTTAAAAGATTAATAAATATATTCTATCTTTTTCTAAACAACATTAATATATAAAAATAGTTGTGCAATGTCGAGTACTTTCTGTGTCGTAGACAGCAATAATTATAGTCTATGGATTGCTAGCATATCCTTAATTTAAAGATGTGTTAACTCTAAATACAGAATAAAAAATATATTTAAAATAAGAATTAACTTATTTAGAATTAACCACCGTGAAAATAATTATGATTCTACCAGAATTTCATTTTCTTCGACTCGTTTCTCTAGCTTGCACATGGATAGTGTCATGACGTTATAACTGACCTTAAATAGTTTGATGTAAAAAACAATATCAATAGTAAAAAACTGTCACTGACAAGTCAATAAAAAATTCTCCAATCGTCACCGCACAATCGTTTACAGGATTACCCGCTGGGTCGATCTAAAGATCCTCTGAAAATTTGGTTAAAATCGGTCAAACCGTTTCGGAATTTATCCGGAACATACATACATACATACGTTCTCTTTTATAGGTATAGATTACTTCCAACAATTAATATCATATTTATACATCATATTTATCATATTAAAAAAATATATTTTAACAAGCTGTTTCCCGCGGCTCCGCCCGCGTTTAGGTCGCTTTTCGCGTAATATGTGGAAACTACAATTATGCAGACCTATAATAGACTTATTTCTATAGTATCCTATTCCCGTGGAAATTTTATATATATAGGCATTACATTGCTACGATATCAAACTGAAAATAATAACATACATCCACATCACACGACGACGTTATAACGTACCAGACAGTCAGCCTCGGAGCCTATTTATTTCAAACATACAAAAAAATAATCAAACCTTTCCTCTTTATAATATTAGTATAGATATAGAAAATCAAATGCTGTTTAGAGCAAGGTTGTTCATAATTGTATGTCTGTGACGTTTAAATAATTTATTTGGATAAGGAATAATATCGTAATTATTAAAACACCTTCGAAAGTGTATATTATTTAAGAACTAATTTCATAACCATTTAAAACGTTATAGTGAGTCCACCTTAAAAGCTAGATACATCTTGTTGCGGACTTCTTTTTAGAACTTTTAAAGGGGAACAATTTCATAGAACATCATTTTTGCGTAACTTTCACCGTTTTCGCAGCGCACGCAGTTTTTTGTTTATTTTTTTACACCTTGCGTTAGAATATTGAAAGTTTTAGTAATCATCCCTAATTTTTTTGAAAATGAAACATAGCCTATGTCACTCGGGAACAGTGTAGCTTGCCAACGGTGAAAGAATTTTTGAAATCGGTTCAGTAGTTTTGGAGCCTATTCATTTCAAACAAACAAACAAATAATCAAACATTTCCTCTTTATAATATTAGTATAGAATATTTATCATATTAAAAAAATATATTTTAATACAGATGTCATAACATATACAAATAAGTAGGTTCTGTCTGTACGACCAGACTAGATCAACTAAGGCCTATAATACTAAAATACTAAAATCATATAAAATCCAACAAGGAGTTCAAAATTAAATATTTATAAGAAAATTATAAAAAAAACGGATATAAGTCGGTAATTCTGTACAGAAACTACAGCTCCTGAAAGTGATAACTGTCTAACTATATGAAAGTTCTAAAATGTAGAATACCATCAGTTTTTATACATGAAACCATCTTTTGAACTATCGTGGACTGTAAATAAATTTGTTATATAAAGGGTTAATTGTAATGGTTGGGCCACCTCTTACAGCCAGTCTCTCTACATTCCAACGACATTTGTTCTACAACTCTGAGCGTAGATATGGCGTCCGGGTTTTGTCATTTTAGGTACTTCTTACAAAATACAGAGTATAAATAACCGAGGGAGAAAACATTTTTTTTGTGTTGTTTATCAAGAATTGTAGAACAAATATTGTTGAGATTGATGTAGAAAGGCTGCCTGCAAGAGGTGGCCCGTAAATTACAATTAACCCTGTATATTCTAAAATAAAAAATTCACACGAATATTTATTTACTTTATTTTCTGTGATTTAAATATCTGGTTCCTTTTTAACGTATTTTTCAGTACTAGTTTTACATTGACCACAGGCGTGGTACTTTTGTTCTAATAGGAGATTCTTTTCATCATCATTTTTATAAGTCAACACGCAGGGTAAGCACCTCAAGAGTTCCTTACATTTTGGACAATATTCAGGAGGTCGGTCTGACATTTCGTTTTTATTTGGTTGTTTTTTTACTATTTTGCACACATTTTTCTTAGTGGTTTGCGGAATTTGAATCTGATTTTAAAGACCAGAGTAATAATCAGATGGTGATTGATGTATTTTTCGAAAAGAGAGATGTAAGAATGACGTTTAGTTGCCAGTTATTTAATATTCTGACTCGAAGCAGGTTACTTTAGTTTAAGTGGTCTCTGAAACATTGAGAACGGAAACGTTTTTTTACGTAATATAAACATAATTAATTAGGAACTCTAAGATGTAGGTTATAGAATCTTGTACACCTTAATGTTATTTTGGGATTTCATGTTATGTATTTAATTTTAAAAACAGATTTCTTAAGTTTAGCTTAGTGTACCTTGAAACTTATTTGATTTGATATAAAAATATATATGAATTAAAAAAATAATAAGGGTGGAAGAAAAATACATTCCTTATGTCATGATAACTATAGTCCAGATTTATTTTGAAATATTCTCTTTAATAATTATAAAAAACAAAAGAGATTTGGTCCTAAGTATTCATTGCTTAGTTTAAAATTTAGATTACATCTTTTTTTAAATCATTTAATATGATTTAGAGATGATTTTGTTTTATATTTAGATACAAATATACACCATTTTATATATTTTATATTCAATAAATTTATTTTCCCAAAATGTAAAGTTTAATGTTAAATATGCAATGCTACTAAGAAATAAAGCATTTTTAAGCACTGATGTTTCGACCAGTGTAGACACACAAGGCGGGCTAAATAAATAGGTTTTTTTCGTTTTTTTGGCTAATTAGTATTATTAGTCTCAGCTCAATATGTGGCGTGCAGACATTCCCTGTATATTATAGTTCCAAAATTTTTAATGATAATGCTTTATAGTCTCAATTTATTCATTTAGTTTTAGATTTACATAGTAGATAATAATTTGACATGGAATAAATTAATATTTTGAGAACTTTTCAATTCTACTAAAAAAAGTGGTTTCTCAATCAGTATAGAAAAATTCATTAATTCATTGAATAAAACAAGATTTTGGTTAACAGTTTGAAAATACTTTATATTAACCGCCCATTTATTACTGATCACAATATTTGTCGAAATACTTTTCGGCAGATAGATCGTCATCATCATCGTCGTCGTCATCATGACTTTCTTTTTGTCCAAATATAGAAAAGAGCTTCGTTTTTATTGTCGTGAACATATTGGAATTACTACCTGGTTCATGTTCCTGGGAAACCGGTTTTGGTGGTTTTCGGTTAAGATCAGACTCATCAAATGGAGAACTTTTGTTAAATTTCGCGTCCAGTATATCTTCCGCAATCTTTTTAAAATCGGTTTCTCTTGTCACAGAAACTGTAGATGAAACTATTGAAGCAACTTGATCTAGTACTACTTTAGCTGGTTCTATCAATTTCTCTAAGCTTTCGATGCTAGTGCTTATATCAATTTTATTAATTTGTTCTGTTATTTTTTCAGGGATAAGAGATGATATTTTTTCAGGGATAAGAGATGATATAGTTTTAATATTTGTACAATCTTTAATGTCTTTACCTTTGTCAGTGGCTGATTCGGATTTTTTATTTAAATGCTTGCAACTATCGGATCTTAAAACTTCAACAGCTTCCTTTGTTTTAGTACAGACGGCACCTACGAAATCTTTAAGGGCGCAATGAATTGTTGCTACTGTTTGAGTTTGAGAGTCAAAAAATCTTTGCATACTACTTTTTTGTGGAACATTTGTCGATGAATTATTGGGTTTACCTGAAACTGACGGACATCTAGGTTTTTCCAAAAGATAGTAAGTAGGTTTGTCTTCGCAAGTTTCTCCATGTTTTACACCAATTAATTTTTCAATCTCAGTAATGCAAGTGGCACTTCCCTTCTTAACCGCTTTAACGCTCTCTTTGATGCATGATGAGATACAACATTTGAGTTTTGATTCGTCTACTTCATCACATTTTTGACATGTTGGTGATTTAGGTCTTTCACAGCTTCTGTTCTCTTGATTTTCTTTTGAAGGACATCTTGGAATTGGTGGGCATTTGGTTGCAGAAGATTTATTTATACACGGTTTTTTCTGATCAGTCTTACTTGGGCACTTTTTTACGGTGTCTTCCGGATTTAGAAAGGTTGTCTTGCAATGCGTCTTGCACTTGTCGTCTGAACTCATTGCGCTTACACAAGATTTACTATCTACTTTCTCTTGAATGGAATTATTGTTTGTACAAACTTCGTGATTAGGTTGAGTTTCTGGCTTTTTAGGCTCTTCCACTGGTTTTTTATCTAATTTATATCTTGGGGTAACATAAGAAGGACATTCGCTAGAAAAAGTTTTACAATATGGCTGTATAACTTCCCTACAATACCTATATTTATTGGCCGTTGGCTTTCCAGGGATAATAGAAGCCCCTTTAGGAGTCTCAGTTATTACTTCTTCGGAGAAACTTTCTTTTATTATACTTACTGAATCCGGATCACAAGGATCTTGTATAATTTCGCAAAACTCAAATACTTTCACGTTTCCATCTTTAGGTTTAGTTTCAATATTTTGAGGTAAAGGTCTGGTGGGTGTACTGTTTGAAGTAGTGCTTAAATCAAAAATTTTGCTGGTCTGAGTTTCCCTGTCTTTGTAGATGCTAAAATTACTTGACGATTGCTCATACAAATCCTTAGAACTCATGTTATGGCTTATAATACAATAAATTTAGGTCGTGACGGTAGACATGTTAAAGATTGCCTTTAATTTATATTACTTTAAAATATACATTTTGCTAAAAAGTATTGATTTTTTTATTGTGACAAACTGTCAATTCGACATTATTCTTTAATCTTGATTAGATTTGGCATATTTTAAGAATTTTAACAAAAAGGTCTCTATAATATGTAAATACATCGTCTCACTAAATATATAGGTATTATTAAAAAAAATATTCCAATATATTAAAATGTCTAACATCACAATAATCTAGAAATAAAACAAAACCGCGAACGTATATTTGTGCACCCCTTTCTGGCCAGTTGGCTCATTTCAGAATAGGATTAGGATTTTCAGGATAGGATAGGATTTTTTCGATAAAATACTGTGAGTTTAATTCTATATTCTTATTAAAAATTTGGAATAATTAATTGCAATACATTATCTTAGACCAAACTTAAATGAACTGTTTTATTTTATTTTATAATGTTAATAATCTATTTTCTCTGATTCCAATAATAGAAACAAAATATAAAAACTCATATGCCTTTATTTCGTACTGGTGCGTTTGCCTTACAAATATACTTAATAAAAATAAAATGAAACTATTACATGTATTACTTATTATTATGACGTGACATTTATCACTTAAATCGATATGCTTTCGGGTCAAAGCAAAATAGAGTTCATTTATAAATAGGAAATTATACAGTTATTGTAAGAATGAGAATTTTACAGTGGACTTTCAAGGTCAAATTTATTTCCGTCTAACACAATTGCAATTGTAAATTATATAATTACATCCATTATTCACTGTACAGATCGCATTTAGTCTTAATACTTGATTTTACAATTGGAGGCTAGTATATTATTTACTTTTATATATTAACACATGTATATAAATGCTAAATTAAGAATATATGATTTCATTATATAAAATGGGTTAAAACATTGTAAATGTCCTAAACAATAACCAAGTTAAGTCCACCATTTCTTTGGCGATACAATTATTGCTTCACATAAAACAAATCTATAAGAAAAGGTATGTAACTGACGCCTACATCTTTGGCATACCACTAAACTGTATGTTGCAAAAATATATTAACATACCGGGCACAGAATCATTTGTTATATTTACAAACAAAATTAAATAAATGGACGGAAAAGATAAGATTTCGAATTAAAATTTATAACTTAAAACAATTTCTACATTTGAACATATAATCCATAATACTAAATTAATATAGACCAAACTAGAGACTAATTATAAAAAGTAAAAAAGAAAACAGTTATAATCTCATAGTAATTTCAAAATCTATAAACATTAAGTACTCATATATTAATTTCAAGTATCGTAGAACATAAATACATAATTATGTATTTAATTATAACAATATAAAAAATAAATTAACTTATACAAACAGTAACAATGAGGCATGCGCCATTGTGCTTAGACAGAGTAAATGAATATTATAATTATTACACAAAATATTTACTATTTGTTACTTGAGGTAAGGGAAATAATCTTAAATCTAATTCTGACAATAAATGAAGTATATCGTTACAATATTTACATCTTACATTCAATGACGAATTATCAATACTTTGGCTCTCTCATAATTTATAAAAATAATGAGTATAAATCAATTGTTCGATTACAGAGGAAGGCGAAACAAAAGCGATACTGACCTCGAAAATAAACAAAGTTGGAGTAAAATATAATTGTACACGTTTATTTATCTACATATACGAAGATTAACTAAAGGAATGAATAATAAACTAAAATTCTCACAGTTAAATGTCCTTTATCACTGTTTTTCGTTGTGGCTCGCCGACAGCTACTGCTCGCACGGCGCCCGGTGATATCTGTCGGTGTATGGAATCATGTATTATAACACATCATAAAAAGAACACCTTAAAAATAGAATCCTAGTTTGAATCGCAAATACCTGTGTTCCCTATTCGCATCGAATCTTTCCAATCCCCTAACTTTGGAAAACTTTAAAAGCAGAGAATCACTTAAATTTAATGCCCTATAAGTTACTTGGTGTCCCCCGGGTTTGAGCCCTTTGTCTCCCACGGGAGGGAGAACAAATCGACAAATGTGCGAAAGAATTGTCTTTTGCCTTAGAGTTTTCGCTGCCCTTTTATTGTTGATTTGTCGTCTTTTTTGTACGATTTAATGAGTTTATTACTTGATTTCGAGTTGTCTTCTCAGTATAATATTCTCTATATAATAATTATTAAATGGCTCATTTACTCTATGTACATTTATCTTTTATTAAGTTCTGTAATATATGGTCTCGATTTTTAAAGATTGAATGTTAAGTAAATGAAATTAACAACGTATTTTCCAAAACGTTTTAACTCGATTGATGGCTGTACTTTTCAGGTAAAAAACACCAATTAACAGGTAAATTTCGAATTCCATGGCACAGGAAAACCACAGGCGCTAACATATCTCCCTGAGGTAGCCCGACATAACATCAAACTAGCACCTTCTCTAAGGCCCGTTTGGTCCTTCTATCCATAGATATAAAGGTCAAACTTAGGTGTATGTATTTTGTTATATCGCGGACTGTACACCGGTAGCCAGTGATAAAACGTACAGATTTATATCTCCCGCAGCGTCATTTGTATTGCTGCTGTTAAACGTGAAAACGATTTAAAGGCAGTAAAATTTCAGAAATGTAATGTGTGGTGGAGCTGAGGGACTTGGATTTACGACTGTTAATTAAATTTAACAGCAAGTATGTTAACATACAATGAAAAATAAACGTCTCTTAACTAATACTTCGAATGTACAAAATTATTTTAAAACTATTCTAATGAGTTGGTCCAGGGGCCTTGAGTAATCTATTGGGCAATATCACTATTACCATTACTATTACTCTGAATAATTTTATGTTATTTTGGTCAACTGTAACTTTTTCTTGTACTAAAATAGTAATAGTAATATATTATAGTATATATATATATATATATATATATATATATATATATATATATATTTTATTTTTTTTCATTAAAGAAATCTATCGGGTTTCCGCTGATATGATCAATATGAAAATGACGTTGGAAAGGATTGAAATTATCTGTAACCTTTCGGTAACACGACAGTAAAAATCCTTAAAACAAGCCGGATTCAACCAGCGATGGCTGATAAGACTGGAAACGAGACTGAAATTAATGTTTACTCACCACTTGGACAGTAAGCCGGTAGCCGAGTGACCGTACGGCCCGTACGAGTACTGCGAGTACGGTGCTGCGTACGCGTACTCGCTCGCCAGTGTCGTTGTACCTGAACAGTTATTATATATTAATAACTAGTACACAAGTACTTACTCACCAGTGTCGTATTAACGGTTATTACATTTATATAACAAGTACAAGTAATACTTGTTGTTCGGTATGATTTGTTATTATTTTATAAAATATTCCGACAAAAACGTTTGTGTTCTCCTTTTTATTGTTACTAGAATTAAAGTAGATATATTCTTTTTATAACCAGAATCATTATTGTCTGGAAGATCGAGAAAATAATTTTGAATTATATCTACAACAATTGTTTTAGACAACAGGTAGGCTGTAAAATATTTTTAAATATTTTTTGTGATAACAATAATGTAATAATTAATCAGCAATTAATATGACGATGAATTGCATTGATGAAAGATGTATTAGTTGATGTTTTCTGCATTTATCAGAAATTATTTAAATCAAATTATCCGCAACATCGTAACGAGCATAGGGCATATCGAAACTAAACGTAAAAAAGGTAACATATTAATACTGACACTTAGTTTTATTTAGTAACACTAAATAAGCTACTAAAAGAAAATAATTTATCATTTTAAGACCTTTGAAAACAAAAAAACTACATTAATAAGAAGATGCCAAGCAAAAAAACAGGGGATAGTGCTTAAAAAGTAAATGAATTTGATCCACAAAAGTAGAATCAAAAGAAATCGGAAAGACTCTCAAACTGGAGTACTCAACGCTCCAACGTAAATCTAATTTTCCCATTCCCCTCTGCGATGGAACCATAAAATATAGCGTTACACAAATTTCGCACTTGAGCTAATAATTTCAAGTGCCAAAACTGCGGCTCGGGGATTCTCTTTATGCTTTTGGTCTTTAATCTACCGCAATCTGCTTATCCCGAGTGGAAAGGGGGGGGATGGTATTTAATAGCTCGTTCGGGCTATGCAAATAATTTTAGAGGGGGCCATCATACGGGCTTTGTCTGAGCGAGTAACGAACCGCAGCGAATGCAAGGGTGCTTCTTCAAATGGGTCGGTTATAGGTAAATATTATACGGTGTTGGGCGTGGCGAGGTAATGTATACGAACATTATGCCTCAACTATTTATAACAGTGCTTTGTCTAATAAACATGGTAGATGATTTGAGATAGCTAACGAATCATTGTTAAGCGATCAAATTTGAGAACAGCATATCATTCTAGAGCACTAATGAGAAACTACACGATGACTAGTTCTTATAAATGTTTTTTAAATATTTTGAAAAAAAAAATATTAAAATTTTTGTCACGCCTTTGTTGTGCTTAGTATATTTGAATAATGATAAGTTTTTGCAATTTATATAATATATTTACGAGCTTGCTTATAAAAGCTAACTGGTCGTATGTAAAAACCTTTTAAGTTAGTTTAAGGTGTTAAAGTTTTTTTTTTTAATGTAAATACACCGAGTATATACTCAATTGAAATAGCTATTAAGCTTCAGTCCGACAAAACATTGTGCCGCTTACTAACTAAAATCTTTTGACCTTAAAATTTTTCGAAGTCTAATCATCCCTATACGCGAACCAAAGATTCCATTAGTAGCATTAAACTTAACAGGCTGTTTTTTCCAACCTACAACAGCAATGGTTATAACAATCACCGCCACAATAACACTGAGTAGTTAGTGAGTATATGTTGAGTAAACATAATTTGGACAAAAATTAGTCGTAATCCAACAAAAAGAGACTGTGACCACTGATTACAATATAAGCTCGGCCGTTGATACTTCACCCTAACAATGCACGAACACAATCTGTAATAGCTGTATGTCTCACCGTCGTAGTGTGCGTAGGGCGGGTAGGCGGCGGGCGGCTGCAGCACCACGAGCGCGGCCGCGTCCGGGCTGCCCGCGCCCGACGCCGGCTCGCCCGCCGCCGTCGACCCGGAGTCGCTGGGGGGAACCGCTGCTGGGACAAGGGCGAGGTTATTAAACTGTTTATAGAATGCCATAATATTCTTTAATTCATCTACATTACTATTTAAATCTATAGGGTTTTTCTATTCTTCTTTTTTCATTTTGTCAATCTGTATGTCTTTCTATAACTCATAAAACGATTACCTATATACCTAATCTATCTTAATATAGATTTGTAAGCAACAAGAACATGTATTCTGCGATTTATGTAAAAGCTACTTATATATAAAGTTGGCAACCGTAGAGACTCCTGATAGAAGTGAAAACTTATAACTTAGAATTTTAGTGTTTAATTTCTAATTTTATAATGTTTAAAATAACTCTCTCTCTCTGGTGTTCTCGTTCTAAATAAAGATATTCGCAGATATTATATTTGGTAATACATAGGTATACTATTACTATTCAAAGTAAAACGTTTTTTATACAATGAGATTGATACAACTTGAATAAAAGCAGTGAAATACTAATTGAAAAATAGCATAGTGTTCAATTTATTCCGAAAAACATTTTTGAAAGTTTTACAAATAAGTTGCGCTCGGTGCATTGGACGGGAAGCCATTTGCAACGAAAAAAACTGATCAGATTGATCGTTGGTTATATTCATTCATCATCGATTAATTTATAACATGAATAAGTTGAATCAGTATTAATTAGTAGCTTAATTATTTCTTACTTTCGTATAATAAAAATGAAGACAATAAAAAAAAACAATATTTATAAAAGTTACAACTGTCCCTGAAGGAAACTAACAATTTTATTTAAAATAAAATTAAACACAAAATATTAAACATATAAGTTGATCTCATTGCCAAGTGTGCAATACAATCATTTTGTGAATGGGAACCATGATACTTGAAGATGTATCATAACAAAATTGATACCTCAAATTATTGTAGATATAAAAAATATCGCCAATAGTAAATAATACAAACTACATGAGATTTTGTATAGTTTACTTCGTGTCTATTTGGCAGGAACACAGATTTGAAATAATTAAACTGTGGTGGAGATAATTTGTTATTATTATTATTATTGTAATATTAACCACGTGTAAGGTAGAATAATGTATGAATGAACTCGGAACTAATTCCCATGTGATAGAACAAGATATCTTGATACGCTGTGAATGAAAACCGCAAGATGAGATGCGGTTAGCCCGTTGCCATGGGAACACTGCCCTTGGGATTCAGTTTGTATAAGGAATTATATATTCCTTTTTTTATGGAAATGTAATAATTTCAAATGATTGATGTTTGAAAGTATCATGGCAATGGCACTTGTAAATACCTATAAAAAGAATAAACCACGGTAGCTTTCAAATGATAGTTATATTTTTATTAGTTACTAGTAATTTAATTGTACATCCTTAAAACCAAATATTTTGATGAAGATGTTTGAAAGTGTCATGGCAATGGCATTTTTGTAAATGTAAAAAAACCTATCAAAAGTATAAACAATATTTATTTTCAAACGTCACTTTCATCTTTATTAGTTACTACTAATTTAATTTGACATCTTTAAAATCATCCTGAATTAGTGGGGATTTTGAAATTAAATATTACAAAGGGTTATACAACAAATTGGTACACTAGAAGTAGTTCAAGTCAGCGACCTGACACAAAGCTAGACAAGTTCGAGTTACCGTCTCGAGTTACGGGATGCGGTCGTCATTGTCATTGTTTCCGGAGACTGGGAGAGGATTGAAATTATATCTTGGGTTTGTGATGAGGCTCTAGTTGAAAATGTTTTTGTATATTTGGAAGCATTGTTACAAATCAAGGGTGAGTTAGTTAAGCAACTTATTCTTTAATGTTTTGGTTTATTTAAAATGATACAGGAAAATAGGCTGTTTAACTTTTAAGTATGAAATTGTCATTTAAGGTTAAAATTCTATATTTTAATGTAAATACAATAGAATAAGAAAGATTTAAGTAACATGATTTATCAAAGTGTATAACTTAGTAGGAGCAGAGTTTCCACACACAGAAAAGTTACAGAGGTTTGAATTCCAATGCATCTTACAAGTTCTTTGAAAGTTTTCAATTTGAAATGTGACGTAGATATATCTGGATTGTAGAAAACTGTTAGATCATTAAGAAGCCAGTTATCCAATTATACAAATAGCTAAACAAAGAAGGTCGTGACACCGTCAATAACTATCATCAGTCACGCCCCGAATGTGGTGACAACTAACTGTGTCTGGATTCTTTCCTGTGGTTGTTTGGAGGTCATTGTTTTGCTGCTGATGAAAACTTCCGTGTTTTGTCGTTACTTTTTGTTTACTTTGTATAAAGGTCATAAATACGATGATAAACATATCTCAGCTTTAGCATTGAATCTAACTCATCTTTAAGTCATTACCAATCAAGAATTTACTATATTTATTCTTTCGTAGGTTCTAGCTATTATTGTAAAAAAATTATTGAGCAAAATAAAATTATTATATCATCCATGTAGATATCTATGTAGACGTCTTCCACTTACCAGTATGTGCAGTGTAGTGGTGCGTGTGGTCGTACTGTGCATCAAACAACTCTCCGTAGTAGCCAGCAGAGCCTCCCAGCTCTGATAACAGCTTGTACTCGTCCTTCAGACTCCACTTGGACGACCACAGCTGGAGTTGATAAGTATTGATTGGGTCAATCATTATTTTCGATGGTGATGAAAATTACAAGTTTGATGATTAGTGGGAAAAACAATAATTGCGTTTAATGGATCATTACATGTACAATTGTATTCAATATGAAGTTCTTACGTTTGAATATATTTGGTCTCCATTGTAGTGGCTTCTTTGTCTTTTGACGTCGTCTTCCGAATGACTGTTGAAGTCTCTATTTTCATCTGTAGACAAATATTATAAACATTAAAATATCGTAAAGAAATACGAAAATTCTTTATAGTATATAGGAACAGACAGTTCGGTATAGGAAATCAAGACAAATGCTACATAAAATACATAACAGAATACAATAAAATACAACGGCGCAATAGAGAAATTTAAGAGAACTTATAAGTTAATATAATATGGGCACAATTTGTACGGGGTGTAATAGCGCACTAAATCTTGCTCGTTCTGCTGAGTGCACACGACTGGGGTGGGAGTGGGGGGCTTTGGTAAAATTTTAAAACTTGAAGAATTGTCTGTATGATAACAGTTGATAAGGTTCTTTTTTATTTGTATAACACAAGATTTGCATCAATATATTTTATTATAAATATAGTCTATATTTTGCATAGAAACGAATTATATAGGTAAGTATTTTTACAAAAAAAAAATATAAATCTAGAATCATTCGGTAAAACATTTGTCTTGGATAAAAGTTAAAAAGTATTTGTTGGGTTGATTTTATAAAAATAATATTTTTTTATATATCTGTCATTTGCCTTGATCTTTTTATATCATATATAATATTGTTACCGGCTAAAAAATATTCCAATAAAACTTACCTTGGTCCTCATGCCTCTTCCTCTTCAGGGTGTTTCCGTTATGCAGCGCGTCCACCTGCTCGATGCCAAGGATACCGTTGATGCTGTAACTGCCCGTGTTGTTCACGTGCTCCGTGGTAGGGGACAGTACTGCGGTCGTGGGTGCGTTGCCTGAGTGGGTTATTACCTAGAACAATGTTTGATAATTTAGATCCAGATAGAAATCAAATTCATTTGGATTTTTTGTTTTAGAAATTGTAGTGAGATTGCAGCGTTTTTCAGCAAGGTAATTTTTTTAAAAAAGTTGAACATTGAAATGGCTTTGGAATAAGTAATAAGTAAAACAAAGGTACGCCATCCTTACAGAGACAACGCTGCCCTGCGCTGAACTTATCTCCTGCTCTTGCTGTTGTTGCTGCTGTTGCTGGTTATGGGCGTGCTTCGCTTTTTCTGCTGCTTTATTGCGTACGATCCTATATCAAAAAAATAAATAAATAAATATTATAAGTAGAACCTAATTAAATTCAACAGAGGTTTTATAAAACTGAAGTTGATATATTGACACCCGTTTTGATATATTTAACAGATTGTATATGACATACTTTGCAAATGTATTTTTACCGGATTCGTAAATTTTTCAATAGCTTCACCTAAAGTGGAACTTAAGCGATTAAAATTCCGTCAAATATACATTTAAAAAAAATGCAGACCCTAGATACGAATTTGTCTGCTCACAGAACTAAAAAAGATGCATATTTATTGGTCCATTATGAAGGCAATCAAATAATAATAATTATAATGACAAGAAAGTTCCATTACTGGAGCGGCGGGCACGTGGCGACATCAATACTCAATTTGGCGGCGCGGGCGATTCGCTGCGGTGTATTGTGGTGGTAATGCCTAGTTGACGTTTTTTTATTTTTTAAGATATTTATGTGTATCTATTATTCTAAACAATACGATACCTACGATTTGTACAATTAGCCTCTGATAGGAACTAGTACCTAAGTTTATATTTTAAGTTGTAAACCTATACTTACATAGTTGTTCAAATAAATATTTCATTGAGTCATTTTGGACTAGGTTCGAGTACTTACTGTATATTTTTTACAAATTCTTTATTTGAAAAAAAAAAAAAAAATATATATATATATATATATATATATATATTATTTTCTTAAGATACTATGTAAATTTATGTAATAATATTCAAAATTAAAATTCAAAATGGTGCAGTATAAAAATTCTTGATATTTTTGCTTTTAATCATATCTTATCATAAATTATATATTGACCTAGAATATTCTTATTTAGAAATGTTATTTTTGTTATAATTTATATTTTATACGTTTAAATTATTGTTTTATATGACTTAGTCGTATTTCTTGCTTTTGAATTTTTCAGGTACAAGATGCTTAATGGTGTTATCAATATTCCATAAAAATCTTTTATTTATTTTTTCTACTTTTAATCCCCTACTTTAATCACTTATGCTCTGTATGGCACAATGCTATCTTTAACTGTATCTGAATTTTATCGTTTAGGTCATTGAAATAAGAAAATACACATGCATTTAGAAGAAATTAAATTACGAAAGTGGTTAGGTTTTTGTTAATTGTAAGATCTTTTCCCTACAGATAAAGGTTTTAAATTTTTAAGACATCCTTTTTTTTATTTATTGCATATTTCAATTCGATTTGCTGCAATTCGATGATTCAAGTTACAAATAAAAATGTTTATCAAAATACGCAATTTCAATCCAGTGAAAATGTACAAATCACTTACAATAACACAATATTACTTATTGTTATGTTATGTTTTATTGTGTTGTGTAAAACTACGGAAATAAAACAGGTCATACGCCAAATATACGAGATAATGAACTAGCAAATTACTATTTCAAATTTGATTAGGTAAAGATAATAGGATAATAATAGATAAAGGATTATTGGCGAGATACCTACCAATTTAGGTGCACTATACGTTACCTATTTTTTCTTTTTTTTGCCGTTGCCTCATTGCTGAAACTTTCCATGCCCTTTACCACGATGGTGGCATGATGTGGAAATGAAAACCTTTTTCATAAGGTTTAAGTATACTTTTTTTTATTGGGGTTCTTTATTTAACGAATGTATTCGTACGCCCCTGTACTATATACTATATATTTGTCTCATATCTGAAGATACCTACAGTGAAAAATTCTATCATGGTAGAGGGATGTATTTTAATTTTAAATTAAAAACTTTTTGTTCTTTCGCTTGGTTTATAGAAATTAAAACGAATAAATTTATAAAAATCTTAATCGTTGTACTATTAGAATAGATACCTTATTAATAATGTTATTTTGTATCTAATCATATACCTAATGTTTATTAAAAAATGTTTTAAATATCTACAATGCAATGTCATTATTTCGTTTCGCCGCCATTTTGTCACCGTCGTTCAGTTGACAGTTCATTTCCCGCCATGATGGATAGTCGCGGGAGTGAATTATTGCCAGTATCTCGCGGGTTGACATATGCAAAAATTGTTTTGCAAACTTATCAAAAAGGTCAAATTGGAATTAGGGTCGCATCTCGTAATAGAGTAGTCACTTTTAACGGAGTACTCTGATTTATGGCATTTGTCTATTTATGACTTTGCAGTAATAAGGTTTTATTTGGAGAATTTGTTTGAATTGTTTTTAATATTGTCTTTTTAGCATCTTGGTAGTTTGGATAACATAATGTTACATATTTTTACTACTACTGCATTTATTATTTTTATATTAATATGTTTTATTTCTAAGCCATATCATTGTAATATGTAGGAACGTACCGGAAATATGGCACATTGCCACAACCGCAAAAAATATTGAATAATTTTATACATTTTACAAACGAAAGATAACTTTACATTAATGTACATTTTTATGACTTATAATATATGTGCAAAAAAATATTTCTATTATGATATCTTTGCAAAAACCGAGAACTACACTGGTTTCCGGACGGAAGGGTTACTCGCATTCATGCTACCCCAACATTTTAATATCTTCCTTTGCGAATTATGCATTCTATTGCGGATATTTTTGATTTATGATACTTTTATCTAGCTTGTATAAAATATAAAGTAACAGGAAATAATTATTATAAGAAAGTACTGCAATTTCAGAAATATACCTAATGTACTTTTCTCTAATAATAATTATGTTTTTTTATAAAGTGTATGAGATCTGATGATTATTGTAAACCATAGCTTAAAAATATTCTTATAAGGATTAAATTTTTGTTTTTTCACTTACTGGGGTCATTTAAGTTCCATTTCACAAGGTGAGTTAAAGTTGATTCTGGTTCTCCAATTTAGTATTTGGGTTTCAGCTATAACAACTATCTATGCTAATCTTTTGTTAGAGAATTATAACACGAGCCGTGTAAAGCAGTTTATCATATATACTATATATTATATATAAAATCATCTGTAACTCTAGCTAGATTTTATCACGTTTAAATAAACTTTGAAAAATAATACACCTGTAATCAAAACAATTGATACAATAATGACATGATAAAAACCCAGCATCACCACTCGACGCTATAAACAACCTAAATCCTATTTGACAAATTATTCATTTTGCGTTGCAAAAACCAAATGTCAAAATGGGGCTGCCAGAATTATAGCTTCAATTACCAACCGTCCCGCCCTCGATTAAAAATGTCTTAGCGTTTGGCAAGTTGGCGTTTTTACTGTTTTTTATTTTATTATTATTGTGACGGTAAAATTTTATGGTTATGATAATACTCAGCATATGATGCTTTAAAATACAGATTTGAAAGTTTTAAAATCAACAGTATTTAGGAAATATATTCTATATACAATTATTGTTTTATTTCGACCCGATTACTGCAAAATGACAAGAATTTTAGAATTATACAAAATCATAAATTAGCAAGAGGTTGAATAGTTAATATTGTATTATTTATATGTGTACCACACTTTTTAATATTTAGTTATTATTGTTTAATTTCTTCTTTAAATTTTTAAGTCATCTCTTTGTACTTTTCATGGAATAATGAAGATTAATTAAATCAATGATAAAAACCTCATGTACTTTTTTCAATAAATTTGGAATCCTTCTTGTTTTTGTAACCTTAAAATTCTTTTTTTTTTTCGGTTATATAATAAGTTATGTTTAAAAAAACTGTTCACAACTTTTTGGTTCGTTTAGAATTAGCCAAAATCAAAATTGAGAGGGTCGCTCGATTTACCCCAAATCCAGTTTCAAATAGTTTCGTATTTATACATCATGAAACCACAGGAAGGTCGTCGACGGGACATTACAGACGCGTGTCGGTCACGTGTCGTGGGGTGAGAATCGCCCTTGTATTGTGGAATTACTTTAAAATTGACTGCAGCATGGCTTGAGTTTAGAGATACAATCTAAAATTTAAAAAGGAAGTGTTTATATAAGAACAATTTTGTCAAGTTGATTTACGATTTAGATGTCAAGATGATTTATTTAAAAATATACAATTGTAACAAGATATAGAAAGAAATATTGTGATAAAAATGAAATGAAATTTAAATAACACTATAAATAAATTAGGTAATCCAAATATATATAATATAAAAATACTATATAGGTATATATACACCTTTGTAACCGTATATATACATAAAATAAAGAAAATGCTTATTGATAACTATATATGCTATTATCTTGTAACTATAATGTTAAAGTACCTACGAAGTGTAGGTACTTTACTTGAGTATCAATACAGGCGTGGCTTTCAAAGGAAAGTAGAAATAAGATCTTCAAATGTTTTTACCGAGAAACTAAGCGATTTCGCCCCTTTTAGGGAAAGTTGCTAACTTAGTTGCATTGTAAACTATACCTTTTTGTGTTATGTTAGAGTTTACTTTTGTTTAAGGAAAGGAAATAGAAAAAGAGTTGCGCTGAAGTTTCGTGAGGCTAGTGAATTGGCGATTCGTAAATTGTTATGTTATTATTGTTGTTTTAATGTTTTGTAGTATAATGTAAAATATAATATAGTATAATCATGGTTATTTTAAACATAGGGAGACTTCTTGGATTATATATCTGTATTGATTTGTATTGATGGGTGCATAACTTCTAGATAATGATATTTGTGTTCGATTTTCTACTAATATTCATTCTGACTTAGAGCGAATTTTCAGCAATTATAATCATATCTAAATGAAAAAAAAACGCGTATTTCATGTCCCAAGCAAGGGGTTGCGTGTCTGTAACCGGATGGAGGGAGAACAAAGATGGCGTCACCGGAAGAGGACACGTGCTCAGCGCTCCGGACGTCCTGACTTACAGAGTTATTGCCAGTTATAATAATTGTGACTATCATCGACATACATGCTTCTTCGATTTACTTCTATGGCATTATTGATATTGGTTATAGATTTGTGATTTAGTATAAAATATTATTAATTTATTAAAAAAAACGATATAAAAGAAAACGATATAAATATTAAAGAGATAACGTTGGTATAATTGTATGAGAATTTGTAAGATTGTTTAAGGAGAATCGTAAACTTTCAAAGTATTCATCATTTCAGTAAAGAAACTTATTGTAAATACCATAATAACAAAGTAAACTGATAAACATGAACAAATGCTTCATTACGAACACTGAACTTTGAACTTAGACAGAGTTGCGGACAAATAAAAATAATAACCGCATAAACAAATATTGTTCTTAATTATTTTCAAGAAAATTGCAATTACAAACATATTTGTCACGTAAATGAAATAATAAAAGTGCTATCAGCTGTAACAGATAACTGACACTCCACCGCAAGTGTTGCCCTTAAAAATCCTCGCCTCTAATTACGTGTTACCAGATAAGATACCACACTGATCTCTATAATCTATGCTACCGTTTATTAATTTACGTATCTCTATTGATCAATATGTGATATCATATCTTTTATTATTTAAAACGTTTTCCTTTATCTTTTTATAATTAATTTACTTGTGTTTTTTTTCTTTTCAGTGTTCATCTTTTTGACTGCTTAATGGTTATAAACTATCACACAATCCAGCCATTAAAGACTCCTGACAGTATCAAAGTATCGTTCTTCTTCTAGATAGTAATCTATAGTCGGCACAAGAACAGACATTTATTCAATTAGTATTATAAAAACCATTATGAAATGAAAAAAACTGTCTGCAACCTCTCCCTCTCGAGTGAGGTCCATTATGAAACAATAAAATATCATCGAGGCCAATACAGAGGGGCCTAAATTGTGTATTGTATTACATCAGCTTTGATCAGGCGAATAAAGTACAAGTGTGTATACAGCTTTAAAGCAGGTTAAATATTATCATTATTATTATTATATAATATTTAATCTGCTTATAAAGATATATTTCTCAGTCTAACATGCAAGAGTGATGAAACTTTGAATACTTGTATAAAAGACGTATTATATCTAGACGTGATATGAATTATTATTATTCTTAGTCCTAAAAACTTGAAGATATTATAAAATAGCTTACCTATTAATACTAGACACACTGGGAACATTATCCTGGCTGCAGATTCCTTCACTCAGCAGCCTGTCCCGGATTTCCCAAGCGAACATGGTGGGATTTTCTCTCTTGTAGGCTGCTATCGCGTCGACTACTGGTGGAGTGGCGACCTTAGGTTTGGACCCCCCGATGACACCTGCCTTGAAACTACCCGTTTCATAGTACCTAAAGCAAGGAATGATATTTAATATATATAAAATATTTTTTAAACCAAATTCTTGCAAAAAATCTTTAAATTTATTAATAAATAATTAAATTAAGATATGTACTTGTTTTCCAAATTTTCTCACTTTTGGAACATCCAAATCATATCCTATTTGACGACAAACGTTATATTATTCTAGTCGTTGGTATGTGGGGAGGTAGACTTATTCCTATCTTATGTTTGGAACTGTGAATCCAAAAAAGTATTTCAAATAAAGCTGTGTACATGAAAATCACACCATACTGTACAATTTCTGATATTCCCAGATCAACCATAAAGTCCCTCGGACACGCCCCCGTCCCCGGGGACCTGGCATTAGGATTGAACAAAATTAAATTTAGACTGCTCAATAAAATAATGAGTGTGTATTATGACAATTCGATTATGTACCCTACCCTTTATTCTAAAGGGGTGCTGCTTTGCTGACATTGTTGATAATCTATTTTTTCTCTTGTGACGATAGCATTTGTGTTACATTAGAGAAATACAATGGTAAACTAACTGAGATATAATAATGCTTAAAATAATAAATATCGACAATTCTTTATTTAATAATTTATTTATTTATCATGTCTTATTTAGGATATGATAAATAAATTGTCTATAATTATGTAATAACTATTCATCACGAGTAAAAAAAATCGCCTTCTTTAAGTCCCTTTTTCTCTGCCCTTTTTCTCAGGGCGTATTGACGATTTTTTAAATTTCTCATCCTTAAAAACAGTGTGAGCATAACGAAGCTAGCATATTTATAAATAAATTAATAATAACAGTTGTGAGTCTACCAATGATTCAATAATATCAGATGAAAGAAGGACACCTATCCCTTCAAGCAGCAATAAGAGATATCTCCTGCTTTTCCTTCTATTTGGAAACGAGTTTTTAGCTTGGAATATTTACAATACCGTTATAGATAGTGTATTTGGGGACGCCATGTTACCAATTCCCGGTTTTTATAGGCTATAAACCTGCTAGGCTAGAAATAACTAATTTGTTGAAAAATCCCGTGCTAACCTTTCTGATTGGTGGATCGCGTGATGAACAGCGAATCACAACTCTTGATATATCTGTTAATCTTTATCTTATCATACTTCCAGAAACTGGAGTTCGATTCTTGTGTTTTTGTTACGACTGGTCGGACCTTGTTAAGAATGTTTTTTTACTTTTTAGGTGCAAATGAAAAACGATTTGTTATCGTAACACCTCTATCACGACAGTATTTAAAACAAGTTTCTTGTCTCTTGTTTATTTTTATGTTCTATATTGTCATTTACAAGAAAAAAATAACTTAAGATTTCATTAAATATATGTTAGCTTGTTTGTCATTTTTAGGTCATAAATAGTTCTTTAAAATGATCTATTATTTCAATACTAGTGACAACATAATACAAATAACTAATAGTAGCTGTCTCTTGTCAGTCCCTACTAGGGATGTATCCCTGGGGATTGGAACAATCTCTTTCAAAATAATAGATTGTTTTTCATTAACACCAGGAGAATATGTGACAAGGAAATAAATTATTATTATTATTATTATTAATAAAATTGTGAATATATTTTATATTTAAAAACAATGTTGCCACACACACAAACATACCTACACCGAATTATACACATTGTTCGAAGTGTTATTAATTATAATTTTCAAGATGTAAATTATCCAAATTAAGTTACGATAGAGTTGAATGTAATTTTATATTTTTATATAAATATACTTATATACTGTAATTTTTAAAGTTATTTTTTAAGTGGACCATTTTGCAGTAGAAATATTGTCAGTAATTGTAAATCTCTATGATATTTTTAACAACATAAAAACACTTTAAAGCAACAGAAACCATACTTAACAGGTGTTGGTTAAAAGATTTAAGATTATAACAAATTCTTTTTTCCTTTTTAAGAAAATTAGAAACCTGTAATTTATTACAAATAACAATATTAAGGTCGCGTTACTCCCCTCTAACAAAAAGAGCATATTCAAAACACAGCATTATGGGACCCTAAAAAACCCCTGTCTCTGGGGGCTGCGAGAATTGTAATGCGTTTGTACAGTCGTGAACATTTCATACTTTTAACAAATATCTATCTATACCTATAAAAGAGAAAGTATGTGTATACACACATACTTTCTCGTAGATTCTCGTCGTAGATTCAGACTCTACGAGGAGCATACGCTCCTCGTAGAGTCTGAATCTACTTGACCGAGTTCAGGGAAGTTTTCAGATAATCTTTATATTGACCCAGCGGGTAATATTGTAAAATTGGTGGAAAACGAGTAGGAGAAAAGTAAATTCAGGATGAATCATAATTATTATTGCGGTGGTTTCATTATATTTAATATTTTTTTATTATTTTGTAACACACAAGTACAACGTACAAGTGAGTAGAAGAGTGGTAATAAAATTAAATATTATTATTATTATTTTAAATACATGTTGTTAAGTTAGTATATTATTAGCACTTGTGAGCCCACCAGTTACTCGCGTCTCACTTAGAGTGTGATCACTAGTAATTGACTTACTCTCCCCCAAATTACTTAAGAGCGACATTGGATTATCTTTTATCTGTATAAGCTTATTTCTGGTTTGACCACTTAATATTATACATATTAATATTGTTGATATAACTAAAACAGAATATTTTATATTCCATATAAAACACCTGTTGAAATATTTACAACTATATTTTCTTTAAAAATGTATACGTTTATTAGCATGTTCAATATTTGTCTTCGGTTTGACAAACGGAATACAATTATAAAACAAAATGGCATTTAACTAGTTTTATGATGTGTGTTTGATGTTATGCTATCGCCGATCACTTTATTCCTGATTATATGTTTTATTAATACAGAAGGGTTTATTTTGATAAGTATGGTACCAGAGTAGGTCCTCCTCACAATTTTATTTTACATACACAAGTAATCTAAAGAGGAAAAGATTTATATGAATAAATTCTATAATATTCAGCTTTTTATACTACGAATAAACGTTTAATTAAATATTCAATAAATATTTTGTATAAATATAAGTATTACATACGTAAATATCTATGTAATGTAATTATATATATTCACATATAGTAACTTTATCACGAAAATTGGAAACAAAATAATTATCTAGAGGTATAGGTATTGTCAATATCTTAGCCATTTGATGAAAAACAAAAAAGATTTAAAATTATATTTAATTCTAGCCTTGATTTAATATATTATTAAGTAAGTGGCGGGTCCAACCAATTTCAGTCTATATGTGAACGTCCTGAAATGACCTGACATTATACCAGAGTAAATCTCAAGTATTTAAAAAAATATCTTTTTTATGTATTTCTTTATCACTTATAAATACCTCTTTAAAATATAAGTTCTGTTATTACTTTGTTATTTCATTATAATACAGATATCAAGTCGATTTCCTTATATGTTTCATATTTGATAAATAAAGTAATTAATAAAGATTCTGTGAATCACATTTTCCGGGCTAAATTAAAATCAAATCCACTAACATACAAATGAAAGTAGCACGGTTCTGTTCGTATATAATAATTACTTGTTTTTCTATCCGTACGTCTATACGCAGAAAGCGTGAAGTCCGACTCACTTCCGTTAAGAACTTCATTAAATAATTAATAACTTTATTACGGGTATATAGAACACAGAATTGCTTGCTTTACTTTACAAAGGTACAGTTCGCAACAATGTTTTATTGCTGTATACGATAAACAAAATCGTTAATTATTTTCATAGTCATACAGGCGATTTTCGTGTGATTTAACTAACAATTAAAAGCTCTGTTGTTGTTGTTGTTTGTGTACAGAAGTAATGATTTTTAAGAAATAATTATAATTATGAATTAGCTTAGTTCTTTACGGCTCGTTGGTCTGGTCTAGATCTATATTCAATGATGAAATTAATGTTTTGTATACGCAAGTTCTACATTTTTATATACCTACTCTTTGGTATTCTTTCATAAATGTTATTTCTTAGTGTAGACTAAGAAAATATTTAATGTACGCGAATGAACATATCATATTGTACTAAATTTCAATTTTAACGTTTGAAGGAAAAACGAATGTATCCTATAGAAAGAGGTTAAAAACTGAATTTAAAATTCTAAAAATAACTCGCAGAGTGATCAAAACACTCAAATGGAAGGACGCGCGGGGCAAATAAATTGAAAAGCAATAGCGGCTATTCAGCATCCCTCGGGACTAGTGATGCGCTGGTAATCCCGGGGTTTCCGGAATATGAGGATGGGGATACAATACTTTTGGCAGTAGGTGTGAAAACAAAGAGAAAAAGAGATCAAGGCTGAGATATACACATTGTCATTTTCTTTGTTTAGTAATTTTATCATTCCAATCATAAAACAGTTTCAGTATCAATAGGTTACACAAATAATAACTAAATACTTTTACCAACTTTAGATGAAATGTTCTAGTAGGCATATATGCAATTCTTATATTACAATCAGCTATAAATATTTGGTTTGTATTTAATTAAAAAAATAATTTTGAATCCCGTATCCAGCAGGCACATCACTACGGCCAGTTTCAATTTAAACTCAACAATAGTGAGTCGGACATTCATATCATTGTATGTTATATCTATTGTCTTTGTCCATTTTGATTTGTTTATTTGAGTTCCTTTGTTAAGGAATATTGTAATAAGAAAATATATATTTTACTAATTATTTATTGTTAAAATACTGATCAAAGTATCTTTTTGATATCTTTTTTTAGTTTTTAATCAGATAATAAAATAAATGAATGAATGATGAAGGTACTAAAATGTACAAAAAATATCGTTTAGATTTTTTTAAATACTTCTTTTACTAATGACAGCCAGACAGATGGATTTGATTTCTTGTTATGGCAGAAAATATTCGCATTATTTTCAACCAAGTACTAAAAGACATTTATTGCTTAAGCTTTACATAAAAATTCACTTCTAGTAGAATAGTAATCTTATTCGTTAAAGTTGTTTGTGGTTTAGTTAATTATAATAATTGAAGATAATCCTTACTTATTTGCGGTTAAACCGCAAGTTAACTATTAACGAGGTGATAGCTTGTTTCATGTGTTTGTGTTCATTTGATCTGCGAACTTATACTAAGTTGAAATTTTTATTCCTCCCACAAATCGCAAATGAGGAATAACTTTTCATTTTCCCAGGTAATCTAAGGAATAACTTTTAAAACAATAAACTTGTACTGTGGTTAAAATTTATCTAACGAATAAAAAAATATCCTAATCTCCAGTTATCTAAACAAAACAATGTTATATATGTTATAATTTTGATGATCTTAAGTATTTAAATATTATTAGTAATATCAGTATCATATCATTATGATAAAACTAATTAATAAACCCAGTAAGGTAACATAAATTCAATCAACGTCATATTATATCTACAGTTCGTAATATATTTTATATAACCAAAGAATGTGTAAAACACGAAGTGAACAGTTCCTCTTTGATGTTGCAATCTTATAATTAGGAATAATACATAACATACAGTACATTTATATATATGTATGTACGTGCTTTGTTACTGACCTCAATATTAAATAAATTGAGCAAATTCATTTTCGTCATAAATAAACCAAATTATACAGAAAATCACGAAAATGTCGTTTAAAAGTAATCTTGAATGCAATTACTGAAAGAATAAGTAGATTAATGTTTACTTTATCATGATGGAACAAGGTTAAAAATGGCTCGTTAAGTGAGACTATGGTAATGTAATGTCTAACGGATGGAGTCACAAGCTGCGCACGCGCCGGTTTGTGCACGCCGCGGAACGTATTGTTCTGATTTAGCATTGTCACACACACATGTAATTAAAATAAAGGAGGATGTGTAATAAGGTTATATAGTTGTATTTTAAAGTATAAAATATATTTGAACTTTATAGAGTAGATGTAAAAGTAAATCTATGTGTGTGTACTTTTGAGTGTGGGTGTGCGTATCTGAATCAAAGATAAAATTTTCATAATTAATCTCTAAAAAATAATGCATTAAAACTATTTCTGCGTTAATGAGCTAACAATAAATACAGTTTTCATTCAGTAAGAAGAAGTTTATCCAGGGTGGTAGATGACTTATTCAGTCTATTTATTGCTAAGAGATTATTTAAATATACTTGACTTATCACACAAACTAGAATCATGTATATACACAAACACTTATAACACAAACTAGACAGCAATTATGTCTACCTTCTACTTTCGCGTAGATCTTCCGATCTACGCCACGTACCTATTCCTAAAAGTAGAAGGTTCAAGTCTTGTTAGTTTACTTACCGGGATAGTATTTTGGAGACGCATCCATGCGAGACACGCAGTTGTCTGCTGATGTCACACGGTCGTACTCCACTGTGGGCGAGTTCTACTATCCTCTGCCTCACCACATCTGGTAATGGTCTCCCATTTACAAATACTCCGCCTAGTTGGTTTACCCCGCCGTGACCTGCGGAAGGATATTAATGAATATATTTTTTGTTGGTAAATGTATGTTAAGATTAATTATAGATATAGCTAATTATTTAGTTCCCTGAAGTACCTGAGAGCGCTTAGTTATATATTCATAAAGATCAAGTAATAAGTCCGAGATTATATACTAGTACCAATGAACACGTCTTATATCTTCAGTGGAAATAAAAAAAAACTGAAACTTAATGGATAATGACAGCGGGATATAATAAACTACAATAATACTTATTATCATAAGTAAATAAATTTTAAAATAAGGAAAACATAACGAGGAAGTTAGTGAAAATAACTGTGTGGGATACGAAGAAAAGAGAGAGACCAAATAAGAGATGGATAGAAAGATGATATGATTAGACAGTGAATTCTGACATAACGAGTGATAGAGTAAGAGAAGACACAAGTAAAGTGAGATAAGAGAAATGTTTATAACATGGATAGATTTAAATTAACTTCATCATCTTTGTATAACTTGGATAATTGTTTCCGCAAAAAAAAAAAACAGACACTAACATTACATCGAGAGACGGTCAATAGAGGTGTAATTAAAATACATCCAGCTTCTCTCAGTCTGAGTGTTCTGTTTTAGTCTGTAATGTCATGGTCTTGACCCTTTGTCCGGGTATCGAGCGTGAGTACCCGGGCGTATCCGGTCGATGTTGATGGGTCATCACTATTTTATTATTGAATACGTAGACGTTGCTTTTGGCTTTTAATATGAATTAAAAGTTAATATTTAGTTTAGTAATACTTGTTTTAAATGTTTTGTTACCAAGGTGTCAAAATTTTTGTGTGATATATTGTTATTTTTCATAATCTGATACTATCTAACTGGAGGAAAAATGGTCTAAGAATAAAAACGGCTAGTTATTTCATACAAACAATTACAATTCTTTTAAGAAATTATTTTATAAATGTATATTTTGTTAAAAATTAAGGATTTTATATGATAATGAAAAGAAGATCTTTTTGCAAAATATTTTATATAAGTTAGACGGAAAACATTTTACCGAATGATGATGAACAATCAACTTAAGTTTATCTTCAATAATATAAAAAATATATATTTTTGCTGTAACAAAAAACTAAAACCATTTTGTACACGCGTGCGAAAATGTACCCAATTTTTCTATGACCGGGAAAGCGAGACAACCTTTAAGATAGCCGGGTATAAGGCGTGACGGATCGATCGGTCACGCCCCGTGCCCGGGTCGATACACTGTAACCGGGTTTGTTTTCATCTCGTGTCATCGAAAAATAGGTTTTTTAATCGGTTATTTATCGGCTCATTGTTATTAAGCTTTTAGCTTATATCATTTTTTTTTCGAGTCGAATAATTATGGAATTTGCTTTTAATTTTAGCGTACCTACAGATTTTCAAATTGAAATATATAATATATAAATAAATATAATATATAAATATACTTAGGTAAGTAACTACCGTAGATTACGGTGGTTCGGCTGAAGATGGGTTGTTAGAAATTTTAAAGATTTTTCTGTTTTATACAACAATTGTTTTTTTATCTTTAGTGAAGAAGCTTAGTCTGTCTGTACCTTCTAAGTCGACGGAGCGACTAGACTAATATAATTTAAATAAAATACATAACTTAATAAAAAAAATATAGATTCGAACGCGATTTTTCAAAATAATTGTCAACTAACTATAAAAGTGATCTGACTTACTACGCTAGAGGATGAGCTAGGGCACTAGTTAGTACTCTAGCTCGTCCTAGACATATTTATAATGATTATATTCTATACTTATATTGGTTATATACATCATATTTTAATATGATATTCTAAAGGGGAGACAACTTAAAGATAGCCGGGTATAAGGCGTGACGTATCGACCGGTCACGCCCCGTGCCCGGGTCGATACACTGTAACCGGATTTGTTTTCATCTCGTGTGGTTTTGATTATTTTATATAAAAATAATTATTGTTATTAAAGATATATTTATCAATTAATTTATATTTTGTAAAATCTTTTCTTTCTTGCTTATAAGACGCTAGATTTTATTGGCTTGCAAACAGATGAGTCTTGTCAGAATATTTAATTTAATTTTGATTATGAATAGCAAAAATAAATAATAAACGGATACAGCCTGATGCCTCCGCATTTGAACCGGCCTCTGGGAAACCGTCCCGTCGCTTTACCAATTACGCTACCTGATCGTTATTATTTGGTAGAGTAAATTCACGGTTTCCTATAGCTCGCGGGTTCGATCCCTGCTTTGTCGGTTTTTTTTCGTTCTCATTTATTTACAATTTAAATCAGCCTAACATAACTTTACATATTTATAGATATGTATTTTCAATCATTTTTGCAATAATGATGAGAGCGATAAAAAACTGAATTAGAAAGTGTTCGCTAAATTATAAAGATAATATTTACCTATTTATATTACATTAAGACCCGATTAAAAAATTGATCTAGATAACACTTATGACTTGTCTGAATATTATACACGGATATAAATTAATTATTTTATTAACTTGAACTTTCTTATTATTGAAGATATATTTAAATGAAATCTATATTTTGTAAATAATATTATATTTTTGTGTATTTTTAATTATATTTAAACCGGATAATAATATAATTATCCTACTTTCGACTAAATCGATGTTAGTGATGAGCTCTCGTTAACCCGGTTTAACCAACGTGACGATCGATCTGTCACGGGACATGACTCACGATATTAATACCCGGATTCCATACCTTATACCCGTAATAACAATAATATAATAATTAACAATATTAAAAATGTAACATGCTACATAAAATGATATCTATTATAAACTAAAGATTATCCGTAGATAAATCTCCCAGCATCTTTTATGGACCTTAGTAGACAATACCCAAAAGCATATTTCACATGAAATCCGACTATATCCGACAAGAGCGGCGACACCTGGAGGACTTCCGTTCATCCCTCCTTCCGCGCCATCTTGTCATTACACTTAATTACAAGGGGCTTTGTTAGTGTTTTAGAAGATATTTTGCAGGATAATGAGTTTTTTTAATGAAAAGATTTAATTGAGAGGGAAATCTTGTCTGTTGAAACCTTTTTATATAATGTTTTAATTGATGAATATAAAAAATATGTAAAATCATATGGAGGTTTACTTGATGAGATTTGTGAACAAACATAGATTTATTATATATACTACAATTATAGCAATATTTAATAACAAACCTCTATATAGCGGATAATTATTTTCTCTACTCTAAGGTCTTATTATCGGACTCAGTAACTATGTTACTCTGGATAGAACCACACATATTCGCATCATTTTCTTTAGTATTCATATTTTCATAATATATATAATGTTTAAAAAATATATGTTTAGACACGAGCATAAATCGTTAGAAAATCAGTTCCAGAAAATGTTTAACTTGATATAAAATGACAGACAGTTTTATATTTTTTGACAATCAGAGCTATCTATATATATAAAGAAGGATGTTTGTATATATGAAATCGATGAACTCAGAAACTATTGGACCGATGATTATGAAAATGGGTATGTATATGTATTTTTCCACGGAGAAGGTTTATATGGTATGCCCATTGATGTAACTCGCTACCAGGCGGCGCTGTCAAATATCGACTTCCGCCCCGTTCAACCAAAAATTGGTATGACCATGTATTTTTCCTCGAAGAAAACGAATATGCTATGCCCATTGATGTAACTCGCCACCAGGTAAAGTAAGGGTTATCCCAGCGAAGCGGGCTGGGTTGGCTAGTCTTATATAAAACATACTAGAGTTACAAGGTATTTACTATTTTAGCCTTCATTATATAAATAATATAAGTAATGTGAGTGTCGTACGAGTGTAATATACCTAATAATTACATTTCCATGAAAGTCTACATTAATAATAAGTCAGTTTTAGTCTTTATTTATTACCTATAATTCATACATTGTTTTTATGTAATTCATAAAATTAAGATAGCGGTAACTGTCCGTAACACAAATAGAAGAAAACAAAACGTAGACTTAACTATTTAATAATTTTAAGAAAGTTACGTATAAAAGTAATGGAAGATATTATCTAAATGTTAATAAAAATGGCAATAATATTCATTGAGTAGTTTCCTGTAGCTGATACAATCTATTAGTAGTTTATGAGTTGGCTTCACCTGGGTACTTCTTAGTTCCACCATCTCATAGAGTGTACGTACTTGCTACCACAGTTACTTTACTTATAGTGAATTAGATATATATATATGTAATAATCCTCCTCTGCCTCTTTCACTTCATATATACTAATCTCTTGTATTCCTCTCCATTTCTTAAGAAATAGCAGATATATACAAATTTCATTTTTTTAGGTTTAGTTGAGCGACGGCAACACTCACTATAAAATCATTAGATAGTGATAATAAAATAGTTAACTGAATGAACAATATTATACAACAGTTTTGTTTTGTATCTAATATTTAAATTAAAAAAAAATCAGATATGCATATATACAAGTCAAACTAGAGCTACCCGCAAGAAACTCTTTAAATAGTTTTTTAATTTTTCTTCTACCTAAGTTTATCCTCATCATCTTTAAAAAATATTTACCTATCCGGCAAATCTTTTACCGATTGCTTACTTGTAGG
Source organism: Napeogenes inachia (assembly GCA_959347355.1). NCBI lineage: Eukaryota > Metazoa > Arthropoda > Insecta > Lepidoptera > Nymphalidae > Napeogenes > Napeogenes inachia. The sequence continues at coordinate 21,775,368 of OY365798.1, read as the reverse complement.
TTTTTTCAAAAAAATACTTGTTTGTATATAGGTCTACATAAGGACAACTCTTTCCAAATTGTTAAGATAGTCTGAATAAAGATATAGTCGCATTTAAGTCAAACTTTTGAAAATTTTAAGATGATTCTTACAATAAATCTACTTAAATAAGCTAAAAGAAGAAGTAAGACGATAATATTCTTTTATATAGGTTATAACAAAGAGACATGCATTAGTATTTAAATTGAAATTAACAGTATTATAAAGGTTGTTCAAATATGATAATAAGTTTAGAGTAAAGGCTGAATTATAACAAAATAATAACAAATTCATTCAGTGACATATAAAAGAAATTGTATATTTCTGTTTTAAATTTTTTTTTTTCTCATAAAAAACAAATTATTTATAACAATGATTCGTTTATTCTCATGTTATACCTAAAGTTCTCATTATTTCAAAAAATACGTTCAAATTTGAAGGGACGGACGTTTCCGTTTCCTGTGAGGATATTTTATGTTTGATTTGAGTGATTTCGACGCCACATTGTATGATTGTTGGTTCCCTATATATTTTTTTTTTCTTATATTTTGACCTAAACCTTATAGATAATATATATAACACTTATAAAGCTTGTGATTTGTTAATAAATTAAAAAGTGTTAAAACTTGAATTACATATAGGTATATTGAATATACGAGTAGCTAGTATTATGTAAACTAATATAATATAAAATAAAATATTTTAGTGAGTATTATCTTATGAAACACACTTTAGTCTAGTCTATCAAGATAAAACAAAAAAGCAACATTAAAAATAACAATTTACACATCAAAAACTATAAAACAGCACATTCCTATACCCTACAGTCATGCGCGGGCGCACACCCCTACCTGCGCGTTGTAATTTACTCTTCTGGTCTAGATTATCATTGTGAAAGGATTTATAATATTTAATAGTCTTATATATTTGAGCTTTCATATGTGTAATAGGTAACACCTAAGTTTCTGTTTTAACTTAAAATTAAGTGTAAAAACTATAATGGTATTATTTTATTAGTAATTATTAGAAAAATGTGTATTGGTTATCTTCGAAACCGTTTGAGCTTATCTTCGAAACCGGTCACTAATTTCAATATAACTAATCACAACAAATATTTTTACCATTATTTTTAATTTTCCAAAAAACACAATATGCATATAAACAAACATACAATTATAACCTCTGCATGTGAAAAATGTACCTACGAAATAACTAATGTATGTAATTAAACTTTAAAATTCAACCTGCAATACTTATCCCTTTTACTATTAAGCAATTAACTTCAGGATCAAGGCTGTCCCTCCGTCATGCGCAGGCGCACACCCATGTTGTATGCCCTTTTAGATGGGGTCATATGATCTCATTGTTGACCTTGGAATTATTTTGAGTGCTCCTTTAATACAATTGTTATCTAAAACATCTTGAGTAACTAATATTGCTTTGTTTAAAAGGTTTTTTCATTTCATTTAATTTTTAAAATAAGTTAGGTATAAGTATTTAATAATTTTTAGATGTATATATTTGAAATTACCCAAAATGGTAGGTAAAAGTTTTTTCAAAATATTTATGAATACTAAGTTAATATTTACTTAGTATCTTACTAACACTTGTAAGATATGTAAAATTAATATAAAATGTAATTGTACTATCTAAAAAACTATATTTAGACAAGAATCTGTCGTATCATAAATAAGAACGGGTGTTTGTAAATATTAAAAATATTTTTTAATGGGAGAAAGAGTTACTAAGTGTTATAATATTTGTTGTACAGTAAATAGAATCAAAATTTATCAAAGTAATAACGTCCGAGAGGAAGCTACATTAGCATACTGTGACCGGACGCACGCCCGACGCCATTGTGCGCCATCTTGTTAATAAATATACACGTTTTTCCTGTTAGTTTATATTTAGTTTATTACTTTAATAAGGTTTTATATTTAGATAGCGATATATTAATGCAATTTATGTCAATCAATCAATAAATCAAATCGTTAGTTAGTATGTTGAATAAATAGATCTAATTCCCCATTATGTCTTTCTGCTTTCTATTTGATAGAATCATATTTTTTTAAACATTGTGCAATTACCTCAGTAATATATAATATAATTAACTTTCTAATCTTTTAATTAAAATATAAAAAATACGTTTTCTTCATAACAAACGTATATTTTTTATTACCTCGCAGATTGTAGATAATAATACTTTACATAATATCAACAGTAACCTAACCAGTTATATTTCGAAACCGAAACACCTTTCTAGAATCTTTACAAAACGAAGATCGCCGTGATATATGCGCACGCGCAGCGACCAATCACAGCGTTGCTAGCCATGTGTGCGTGGGTTATATATCTACAGTGTACACAGTGTGTATGTGTGTGACATATGAAACCTCGTATGTAATTTGTCTCGGGTTACCACAGCTTTAACTATGCGCTCTGTTTTTAACCGTCATTATATTTTAGACTCTATTTCCTTGTAATAGGAGTTGTTATGTGTTGTTTGTTTGTTTGTTCGTGTGTCATTCACTCTAGGCGCGTCTTGATCGCTGTGATCTATGACTCGATGGTTTCCAGGAAGTAGTTTTTTTTAACAAATGTATTCTATTGTTAGTTTAAATGTGTTTTTTATTGTTGTTGATTTAACCTAAAGAATATATAATATTATTCTGTCCTATTATTTTATGTTTCGTTTTTATTCCTGGTTTTATATATTAAATATGTATTTAAATAGAGACGAAGCTTCTTAACATTCCATGGATTCACCGTGCGGGTGCCGGGCCCATCGCGTTGCAAGGAGAGGAGTGCAAGCAGTGCCTGGGACTTGCGACCCAGAAGTAGGTTTAAGGGGCCCCTTTATTATGCGCAAAAACGCTCACCTTCACCCTCCACACTCCTCTCCCTACCTAACCAAATTTGGAAAGAACCTACTAATGCCGCCTTTGAAGTACGTTCTAGAAATGAACCGATGCTTGTTCTAGAAAGGCCAAGATCTTTAAGTAGGCTATAGAGAGATTTTGCTGTTATACCTCTCGCTCCCACTTCTACCGCGTACAAACTAACTATAAACTAACTATAAAATAAAATACCTACAGCCTTTTGTAAAGTTTAGTAAAGTAGGTTTACTTCAAAATAAGAACAGTATTCCTTTTAAAAAACAATAAAAAAATATAAAAATAATATCATATGTATTGCAAAAGAAGTAAAAAAAAATGGCATTTAAATACCTACCAATTATCTTAATACTAAAAAAAGAATAGAGATATTTGACATCTCGTAGGTATTTACTTGTATATAATACATATTTAGGTACGGGTTGAAAGATCAAAGTAAAAGTAGCGTTAAGGAGTTATGAGTTCCTAGGATATAAAAGCAAAACATACAGAATATCCATTGTTAAAACACCAAATTTTAAGAATGTATAATATTAATTAGGTTAATACCCGAGTGGTAAGCGTAGACAACTAACACGCGCCGCGCAACGGGGCTCAGGTTCTATTCCCGACAGGGACAGGCATGTATGTGATGAGCATAGATGTCTGTATTTCTGGGTTTGGCCGATTATTATTTATATTCTCAGTATTTATAATGTGTATTTCTATGTATTTGTATCTTTGTGTAACACCTTTAACACAAGCAAATAATTTGCTTACTTAGGGGTTAGACTAATTTATATAATTTGTCCTCTTAAGAGAAATAATAATACTGCTTTGAATTGAAGCTGAAGATTTCATTACCAAAGATACGGAAATATTTTTGAACAATATTTGAAAAATATTGATAGATTAAATGTTGCTACGATCATAAAAAGATTTTTAAATGATCTTAGTAATATATGTAGGTATTAGTAACAAAAGTTACTAATATGTTATATAGTTATGTTTTTTATTATCTTTATAAAGTAGAGAAAATATTTTAAAGAGTAAATCCCTAAAAGGAAATGACAAGAAACTCCTTGTAAGTAATAACTATTTTGTAAATGATATTGGTCTTAAATATGATTTTATATGGATACACCTAATAATATTTCGCAATATTATTTGTGGCTACATTTTATTCGAATTAACTTTAGTGAATCACTTTTAAAGACTCAAGCCATATTTACGTCTCGTTTCATAGTATGACATCATATTCCGAGAATTTAGTACTTCTATATGTAGAGTTGTTCCTAGACCTATTCCTACAAATACCTACCTGTGACTTCAATATGCCGGTATAGACTCGTTTATTTAAAAATATGTATAAAAACAATATGTTTAAAGCCTTATAAAAGTGTCCCAAATATAATTTGATATGCGTAATATTTAGCTATAAAATCACAATTTCATGCGGCCATATCGCTCTCAATTTGCTTCATACGCGTAAGGCACAGCCTTTCAACTTGTCCGCAAAATTGAACGCATCCACGCACACTAGCAAAACAAGCCCCGCCCCCTCGGCACCGGCCAATCAGAATACGCCGCTCGCCCTCCCGCGCGAACCTAGCCTCCTTATTGGCCGACATATAACAATCTCAAATTTGGAGGGAATTTTTCGGGTGTTTTATGAAATCACGGCGTCGCAGATGTGCGGTGATGTTACTAGGTACTTTATAGAGGCATGATTGTATGCGGTTTTTATGTTTGTCGTTTGGTGTTATGATAATATCGTTATGGATGGAGCGCTCGTTGTTTTTGCATAATGTTCGCTCTTTTTTTATTCGCTAAGGAATATGGCGTATTTTTAAGATAATTGCATATTTCAAGAGCGTCTTTTTGTAGTCTTTTGAGATAGGTATATGATGATTATCTTCTTAAGTAACTTTGATTACAAAATTATGTTGTAAACGTATCAACGTTTTGTAAGGAGAGATTAAAAAGATATTCAAATTCAATTAAAATTTAATAAAACCAGCATTTAAAAGATTTTTATGTACCGACGTTGGTAGCATATTGTCTTACATGTGTAATACTCCATCATGTTTTGATTGTATCGGTACGCGGCGGACAGGTCCACGCCGCCGGCCCGTAGCCCGAACAGGGCGGCAAAGGTCGCCTTACTTTGACCCTCCAGCTTGAACACTTCACACTTGTCACTTAACACTGAACTTTTCTCATCACAGTCTGTACACTTAAAGAACCTCGACCGTCATGTTCCAAATTCAAATTGTAGAGTTCGATTTGGTCACCGCACTTTTAGTATTTTAAACATTTTTTTTATTATCTATTTCTGGAAGTTTCCACATTTGAATTTAACTTAAATAATATTGTGAGGTTAATTATATTCGTTCTATTATACGACTGTCAGATAATTGTTGGTCAAATTGTCTAAAAGAGATTAAAAACGGGCGTGAAAGTAAAAAAATAGAGACGTCGATTGGTCGTTAAAACTGATTTGTTTGGTTTAATTTCTACTGTTTTTGGCCGATTTTCCGGTGTTTGAACACTACTTTTCCGGTTGAACAGTGGCAGGTGGATCTATATGGTTGTTTTCTCACGAGAATGACCAAGTTATGGTTAATGAGGAAGTAAGGGATTAACTTTTAATTGTCTTAAGAAATTGTATCTAGGTTTTAGCAGAATAAAAACGGTTCACCAATAAAAACTATCTATTCCAACTGAGTCTGAATACTTTTAAAAAAATTAAACTTGTTTTATTCTCAGAAAGTTTACGATAAATTATTTTATGTATAAAAAAAGTATATCATAATCTTTACCAGGTAATATAAAAAATCGTAAGACACTGCACTACCAACACTAAAAACACATCACTAATACCGTTTAAAAATACTATTACACATTTGATAAATACCTACTCATTAATCAAAACAATCTCATTTGCCTGAAATTTGGAAGCAATTCCAAATTTAAGATTAAAAACGTACATTCGAAATTCCAAATTTAAATTTCATTCAATACGTGCTAATGAATCAAAGGCTGAACGGTTAAAGATTAAGATTTTGAGGTATATTTTACGCTCGATTCAATCAAAATCAATGGATTGTGACAAATATCGGATGTCTGTTATCCAAGATGTCCGGCTCCGTGGGATTTTATTGTTTTTAATTACGAAATGTTATTTGTTTTAAACGTATATTATACGTCATATTGTCCAGTTTTATTAGGGGTTTAGAAGTTTTATTTTATTCCAACAAAACATTTTCGATTTGGTCTGTTTGTTTGGTGAGGTTTTAGTTTAGTTACTAAATTATAATTAATATAAATTACCTACAATTTGAAAAAAATACATCATGCACAACGAAATATAAAATATTATAATAAATATTAATTTAATGAAAATTTATTACTCTTTCGGAGTAAGAGTATGTTGTATTCATAACCAAAAAAAACATAAAACCAACATATGACTATCAAGTTAAATACTCACATTCTAGATCTTATTCTAGTCTAGTCTAGTCTAAGTGCTTTACTTACTTATATCTACGGTAATAAAAGCTCGTGTGTTACACAACTCGGTATAAGTACAAGTCCTAGCTGATATTCAATATAATCTAAGGGACTTCAATATAATTAGCTACTTATCCGCCAATAACAAGACAATTATTATTAATCTAGAATACCTTAACATTAGGGACTATTTTTTAGTTAGTAATTTTTCTTTAAGTTTTTGTATCATTTTGAATATTTAAATGTTTGATATATATATACATATAATATAGTTATTAATACTCTTCATTGTAAAACATATTCTAGATCTAGAAAACCTAAGTCATTTGATACACACATATACAGGTGTGTAACTAGATATGTTGTGTGTGTAGTAGGATTACATGGAGTATTAGTTTTCAAAGTACACACATGTAAGTATATAAGCATACGTCTTATGTATATATGGTGTTCGATTCCCGGCGCTTTATAAACAATAATTATGTTTAGTTTTTAAGTTTAGTTTTTGTTTTCTTTTTAATGGCGTTTTTTATAACGAATTGTAATTTTTACGATTCTCTTTTTCTGTGAGTGGATAGATAATTTTACTTTTTATTTACTGATTTTTCATTACAACTTATGATGTTAATATGAAAAACAAAATCTATTTCATTAAGTACATATTTTGTAATCTTAGTTAACTTTTTTTATAACTTTAAAATTTTTGGAAGGTATTTTATATTTATTTACAATTTTAACTATTATCTTATCCTGTCAACGTACTCTTATGTAAGTATTTTTAGCATTTACCTCAAAGTGACGATATGTTAAGATGAAGATAGACATATCAATTATTTTATATCTACAAAAAGTTAAAACTAAGCATTGAGATATAATAAATGGATTAGGTATTTCCGCATTTTCAGAACAATAATATTACCACACTATTGAACACAATTTCACTCACAAAATTAAATCTAATTAACTTATTTACATCACAATTTACATTATTTTGTCACAACACTCGTTCATTTATAAAAGGAATGTTTTTAAAATAGTATTCCAAATTCGAAATTCGCGCTTGGTTTTCGCGCGTCTCGCTCGACCGCGCGCCGCGATATCAAAACACCCTCTACGGCACGTGGCGTCCGGGAACGCGTTCGGATACAACCCCTGGATGCTGGTATTAATATAATTTTTTATTATGCTTTTTTTTATGTCAATTTTTTTTATTTTTATATAAAATATGATTTAGGTTAAAAATCTAAAATGTTGATTGTTACTTTGTATATACTATTTGCTTCGATTCATCTATACAAAATACAAAATTATATAATAAAAAAAAAAATTAAACAAGTTAATACAAATTATTTATAACTATATTTAATATATATATAATTATTTTCTATAATTATTTTCTAATACGATATCTAAGAAAATATCCACTACCTTTATTAAAATCAAGTATGATCACAATGGCTACAAAATAGGAAAAAAAAATGATAATAAAAATTTCCAATGGTCAGTAGGAGTTTTAAACGTTTATAATGTAAAGCAATCATTATATAAATAAGATATCAGTATTTCTAACAATGTGATTGCGTCAGCAATATATCTACAATATGCCGATCATATTTAAGTACATCATTCTCTACTGTTATTTACCAAACTGTAAAACAGTAGTTTCTTTATCTGATTGAAGAAAAACCACTTCAAACAGCAATAATGATTAAATTTTAATCAAACTATCCTAATTTAAGCCTAGAATCCAATTACAGTTCTTTTAAATAAAATTGAGTCAAACAAAATTATAGACTCATACATAATTATACTTACATCATGAAAATACCGGTTTTAAAGTTAGTCTGACGCAACGCCGTATGGTAATAATTGTATCAACTCGTTAAAATGTTGACTGGTGCTTCCAGAAACCGCTGTTTCATAAGAAGGAAATTTTATAGACCATTACTCATTATAATTATCATATAAGTAATGTATAATGAAAAACTTTTATAATATCTTTGTTTGAATTTATAAAATATAGGATTAATTTATTTCATTTAAGTTAATTTTATAATATATTGTTTTATATTATAAGTTATGAAAAACATAATCCTCCATAGCAAGGTAAAATATTACATCAGTTTACTATTGCTGTAATATTTTAATTTTATTAATAAAAAATACATATTTAATAGATTTTCCGAACAAGATATCCGAACGCCTCGTCAAAGCAGTGCGTCCCTGTCATCCTGATTTTTATATCTTCTCTCTCTTTCGCACTTATATAGCACGAATAGGGTGGTCTTGTCTGACTCTCTCCCACTTATGTTAAACTAGTTCGTACCTGTAAATATATATTTTTTTGTTGCAAAATTGTCCTGTTTGGAAGATATGTATTAATTTTATTATCTCATTTAATATGCTCTATATTTTCACTTCACGTTTATTTTTTGCACAAAACACTAGTTCATTTAAAAATTAACTAGGAAGTATATTTAATAATAAAAATTGTTGTTTGCAAAGACACAATTTAGCATCATTTTATTATTATTACTCCTTAAATATTTTATTAATTCTCTCGAAGAAAATAAAATAACATTATCTTTTTTATTATGTCTTTGAAAACGAAGCAATATTAAAAACTTTATTAAAAAACATACAAACATTGTATATCCCACACTTTTACTGTACAGGTTCAATCAATACAAGATAAGACATCAGATTAATTGATAACAATGTGTACTAATTGACGGATTGACAAATTAACTAATAGACAGGTACAACCACGACGAGTGTGGAGTTGAGATTAGCACAAGTATCAATTATGATTGTGATATAAGAAAAAATAATGTTTTAATTAATTAGAATATAAAGATAAAGTTTGTCCATGGTTCTTCGGAATAGTAAATCTAAAGTCTAGCGTTTCATAAGCGTAGTTTTCATTAATTAGGCATAAAACCGTGATTTTGAATATTCCTGGTTAGAATTGGTTGTAAAACTGCCCTGATTTATTTTTTGTAAAAAAATCCTAATTACATTTTTGATTCTAAAAAAATCGATTAAATTCTTGATTCGAAAAAAAAACATGATTTAATTTATGATAAAAAAAAATTGTCTTGATTTTTAAATTGATTCTAAAAATTTATTCCTCATTTAATTATTGATTTTAAAAAAATAATCATCAATTTACAATCAGATTTTTGAGTCATCAGTGCTAATACCAGTAACCTGTTTGATAATTTTAAGGAAAGCCATATATGACCAAAGTCAATAATTGATCTCGTTCTAATTCAGTCATCCATCAATCCAAACCTGTTTCTTGAATTATCTGTGCTATATTATCAATAACCTACTTCAATGATAGCTGTCACAAATTTACAATATACCTATTCTTTGTAAGGTATATGTGAAATTTGTTCCTAGTTTTTCTTCTTGGATTTATTATTTTGGAACAGATTTTGGTGATTAGAGATATTATATGTATGAATATTGATGACAAAATGTTAAAGATCTAGAAACGTTCATATAATGTATATAAAGTAATCATTTTAGTATTCAATTATTTCATTTATGCACCAAGTCCTCAGTCCTCAGTTTCAGTGGTTCTAAATGTATGACGCTATCACCCACTAATGGGTTCCTTTGACAAACTTGCCGCTTCATTAAATATATACATATATATTGTAGTACAATATATAATTGCTTTCAGTACAATAACTTATAAAACTAATCATATAAACAACCTGACCTTTAATCCTGGTCAATTTTAATGGATTTAATTATGTTAATAGATAAGATTCCAGATTATTACTGTTTTTATTTATTTAAGGAAATATAAATACATATTTCTAAATTGTTTTTTTTTTAATTGTTTTATTAATATCGACCACTTGTCTAAATGTTAATTAAATATTTATTTCATTAGTTCGTGTATATTTTTTCAAATAGCTCCTATTTTTATGTAGTCTTTTCCAACATTCATAAGAAATTTATAAAATAAAATTTTAAGTCAAATTGACAGATAACACGCAGTAGTTAAAGATTTTTTTTTAATAAAATAAAAGATTTGATAATATAAAAGAAATGAATTATGTGTATTAAGGTATTTTGAAATTGCCTGATAAACTGTATCGTGAATTAATAAATATTGTTTTAAAGTTGCTAGATATGTGATTGAGGAAAATCATATCTTTTAGTATCAAATAATCAATTTATGTTATAATTAGCAAAAATCCTCGGATTATTCTAAATATAAAATACTATTTTTACATGCTATGACTGGCTGTGATACATCAGCAATGTATCGAAGGGAAAACAACAATGTTTAAATTGTTTGAAAACCAATCTTTTATCACACAAGTTTTCGAAGATTTCAACTCTTCACCACCAACTCTAATCTCTGGATCAGAAAACCTCCTTAACTCTATTTTTTAAAATTGCAAAAAGGGGTGTAACTTGAAACGCGACTGCAAAAAAAAGTAGGCTTATTTTGTTCACTAGCGTGCACCACTTGTCAAGACCACTCGTGTTCAAATATTGAATCTCAAACAGAAGAAGATTCTTACATCAACGACGATACAAATGACGCATCGATATGATAACAATTCACGTCATCTCAAGAAGATGAGGAAACAGAAGAAATAGACGAAGAAGACGATAAAGGCTTTAAATGTATTTTATTATAATTAAATTTAATAATCTAGTTCGATTAAGCCGTTTTTAAGTTATGGAAGGATATACAGAGAAACAAATAAAACGTTTTAGTAAGCCGTGAAAGGAATAAACAACATCATAAAAATAAGTGTACTGATGGAACTTACAGATTTATATTGTAGAATAAAGTAATAATGTATAGTCTAAACTGCATGTTAGATAAAAAAATACCCAAGAAAAAATATACTCTTAGCTGCGGAATACTCGAGTCACGCCATTAGTTCCGCGCCGGGATTCGAACCAGTGACCTTTGTAGTCAGGATGCTGTATGAAATGTTGGACTTTCACTTTTATCCTAAAGTTTTATATTTATATTATTTTCTTCAGGAGATAGAAAAAAATACTTGTAATAGAGTTGCTGTAAAAATAAATGATCATATTTAACAATCTACCAACTAAAAAATGTCTATACAAATTTAAGTCAAACGAGAGGATCATCAAAATTAGTTTATCCAAATCACCTATGTGTGTGTTAATCTAAATTCAATATTTACAATAGATGAACCCACACAAACACAAAATAATCGATTGACAGCGATATAAAAACCGTGTGTAATCTGGAATCGAACTGGTTCCCAGGGAAGTGGCTGCGGTCCAGATATCCATTACACTGAAATACTCGCTTGAGATCTGTCTTTACATGATTTATCATAACTTTAATGATTTCTCGTCTTTTAGTTATTGAAATTTAAGTTCAATTACATACAAAAAATATATTTTTATTGAGAGAATTAAAACTTAGTTTCATTCTAATAGATGTCGTTTTAGTAAATAATTAATAATTCTGATGATAATTAAATAAGTACTTGTAGAATTTATAACAGAATTATGTTCAAAATAGCTTTTTTTTTAAGTTATTTAGAAATATAATTTGTAAATCATTTAATATGACTATTCCCAATTATCAAGCTTAAAATCATTACAGATGAGGAGATTTATGCTTTAGTAACAGTTATAACTTATAAAACATGAATAAAAAACAAGTCCAGAATTTTCCAGAATTCCATAATATTCTAGACAACTTTTAGAACAAACGCGATCAATAAGGTAGGATTATTAGAATTGTTAATTTTTATTTATTAGAAGGTTAAATACAGAATACAAGTTTGTACGGGAATCCCCAATTTTCGAAGTAAAGAATTTCATTTTAATCGGTTTGTTTGAAGTGATGCGAACCAACAGTATTATTAGACTATAAAACCAGAAATTAAACAGAAGCGATGTTATATCGAGAATAACATTTTATAATAAAAAATATTTCCTTATCATTAAAATAAAAAGTACAATGACTCTACAAAAAGCAACCCTTCACAGGCGGTCACGTTGGTTTTTTAAGCAATTTCGCTTTCGATGCGCGTGACCGCTGGGACGAGAGAAACTGCACCAAACAGGTTTTGTACATTATTATTGTATTTTTAAATTTACATATATTATTAGATATAATTAAATATATTCACTTCATTTATCTTATAAATTATCTGAATCATTTATTATTTAAAGATCAAATTAATCTGTCCGATCTGTTAAAATTAGATCTCTCATAATTAAAATAGAATATTTAACAAAATTAGGTCTTTCATCATGATGAAAATAGAATAAAAATGTTTGACACTTTCGAAGTTCAAAGTAAATTCCATGATGGTAGTGGTTTCATTGAAGCCACGTCTCGTCGTGTAGGCTGGTGAATGGAGTGTTTTTTATTCCAGTACACTTGACTAAATCACTGTGAAATTACTTGCCCGCCGGCTGGCGTTTTGTTGTAATGAGGTGGGCTGCGAGTGTTAGCGGCGATGGTAATAGCTTGTCATTTTAAGATATGCCGTTAATATTTTATTACGTTTCATCATTAATAAATTTGTGATTATCGTAATACTGATGTTTGCTCTATTTTTTAAACAACCTTATTGCAAGTTATGTTTTGATAAAACATTTTAAGTTTCTCCCAAAACCCATTACATTATCCGCTATAACTTGCACCATACCAACGTAGCGTCAGACAGTAGCAAATGATTCATCTTAGTTATATAAGAATCAATATGGCTTACGAGATTTGTTAGCGAGAAAGTTATCAATATAAAAAGAACTATGAACTTATCAGACTGTTATTAATATTTGGAAATAAGATTTTATTATTACTTCGCTAACGTATAAGTCGTACAAGAAACTTGGGGATTAGATGTTAGAGTATTGAATTAATTGACTGACTTGGAAATGATATATAATATTTGTAACGTTTTCTTTTGAAATGTATGAATATAGGTAAAAATTTTAACTATTTAATTAGTCATAATGTTCCAGAGTTAGAAAAGTGTTTGGTAAAAGTAACTTTATAAGAACGTCATTAAAAAACTATAATATTTAAAGTGAAAAGAGAAAGTAGATAATTGTATCAGTTAATTAAAGTAACAATACTCTATAATACCGACTTATGTAATGAAAATAAACTGGACATAGAGCTAGTAACATTTAGATATGGATAGATATTAACTATAAAAACATTTTTATAGTTAAAATCTAAAAAATAAATAATAAAAAAATATATATTTTTACAGGCCATCTAAATCATAAAATATTAATTATAAAAACTCACCATCCCCACTCTGGCTGCTGTGCGCGTGGTACTGCTCATCTGTGAAATCGTACTCTACATCAGGTCAGACCATCTGCTCTTAAAACTACTATATGTAATATATAACAAACTATAATAGCATAATAATTAAAATAATCAGATTGGTAATAAAAGTTACATATTAAACAATAAAAAAAATCCAACCTCCATTCCGATGATCGTTACCGATCATCTCCTGGCTCTGGATGGGGGCGTGGATGAGGACCTTTTGCTGCGGGCTGTGAGGGTCCAGACCTTCTACCTCCAGCAGGGGTGCGTGGGTCTCATACCCGTGAACTACCAGCGGTGCGTGTAAATCCATTATCGCATCACACAATTATAATTTATTTGTCCACAATATCGTCCGCGAGTCGTAACACTGAATTCAATGTCTGTGTATATTCTTATAGTTTCTTAACACTTAAACTAAGAGAATTGTTAGAGTATTATACGTTTACATTAATTACATTCTCACTGCCACCTCCTTTTACGTATTTTGGTGCGTTTTTTCAACATTTTACCTGAAAAAAAAAATATAATTATATTTTTTGGCATAACTTTAATAAAACAATATTAACACATAAAAAATATAAGAAAAAAAGTGTTTTTCATATGACTTATATAAATTAAATAAAAACACGAAATGTAAAAAATTTAAAATGTTTTTAAATATTGATCATATTATTTCTTTGTGTAATATCCATCAAACACATATTATATATCTCCTATAGGCAGGTTAGGTATATATCACTATTTCCTTAAAAATTATTTGTATGTTTGCATAAACAGGCAAGACAATTGTCCACCTTCCGGCTTAAGACTAACGAATTATAGTATTATATTAGTAATCTTTAAAGCTTTATTAGTAGTGAACATTTATAAATAAATAATAACTGTTTACACACCAAAATAACGTTTTCATATAGAATATTAAACTCGTCAGGGGTGAGTATTGACACGATAGCACAGTTGATAGAGCCACGGTAGAAACTACTAAAGACCGCAGGTTGGAACTTTGCGCGTTTGGATGATTTTTTAATTCTATATTTATTGTAAAAGATAGTGTTATTAAACTCCATGAATAATAATGTATCAAAGAAGTAGAAAAAACCTTTAATAATCTTACACGATATTCATTGACATGTAACGTCTAGACAGATTATATTTATTTCTTTAAATAAAGAGCAAGAACTACTTTAAGTTTATTTATTACTTCCCACCATCTCATTTTGGCAGTTAAATACTATATAATATATACCTAGCATCAAGACATTACAAGCGCTTTTATTAGACGTTTCACTATTTCCGGTTACTACAAAAAAAAACAATTTTACAAAGATTATCTCCTGCCTATATTGTTTTTTTTTATCACATTTTTTTTTCAGTATAAATGAAGAGGAATTTTTTATATATTTTATATATTAATCTTAAAAAATATGTTTGATTTTTTTTTGTAAAATAAAATAATATTTTAAACATAATCCACAGGAGCTTAAATTATTAAATACTACAAAAAGGTTAAACCAGCGAGGCTGTGGGAAGTCACTGCACAATGGCGTCCGACGCACACGAGTAGAACATCCTAAGATATTATTATATATGTACGAACTATCAAAACTTTTATTAATTTGTAAAATTAAATATTATAAAATTATTTTGAATAGCAATTGCCCTGTCTAATAGATTGTCGATATGTTTGTATTCATAACTTCTCTCATAACCAATTTTAACTTTTATTAGTATAAGTCGTGTTTATATAAAATTTACCAATGGTCAGTGAACCTGCAATTACTAAAGTTATCCTAAGCCCGATCTCTTGTATGTTAAGTCTTATGAAGATTCACACATAGCGATGTTTATCTCTGACAAAAAAAAACCATTGAACAAAAATTTGCAGATTGAATCCTTATATTACCACGCCTGAGTCATTCTGAGTCATTGAATTTCGTTATAAAAACTAAAATAAGTTGTTATCACTTGTTTAGAACTACGGAATGAATTTTATTCTCTTCCTGAATCTGTTTGATTATAAAACACACAAAATAACAATGTCATAAAACTTAAAAATGCTATTTGAAGAAGAAAACATGAATTAAAATATACATCTTTTGTTTGTAATACATTCTTATTATTTAAAACACAAATACAAAAACGTAATTTGAGAAATATAAGTAACTACATTAAAAATAACATAATAAATCAAGCCAGGTATAATAAAATATTATTTACCATATGTAATGACAAGTTGAAAATCTCTAACAATTTAATAACGTGAGAACTGAGCTTTGAGTTGACACCCAGAGTAATAACATACTATTATCGGCTTTACATCTACTATAAAAAGATTTTTTAAATTATAAAGAAATAAAGACATTTTTTTATGAAAATTATTTATCAGTAGAAATTTAATGAGCCTCTGACTGAGGCTAGATATAGGACCTTATAATAATGGATATGTGACATTGTAAAATGTATAAATGAAAAAAAATTGGTTTGTAGAACGTGACAGATGAAAAAATGATTAAGTCTGAAATTTAATCTTCTGTTTCTTAGTTTTAAATATAAAGTTAAAGTATATTATTAAATAATATTATTATAACATTCAGAGTTTTTGGTTCATCGAAATGTGCGGAACTAGGTTGTTGACTCATTTGCAGTGTTATAATGTATCTTTAACATTGAACATTGTTAAATTTCATTTAAAAAGAGCAGTTGTTGAGCTTCTGTTCAGCTCTTCTCAAGAGAGTAGCATTCGGAACTAGTAGTAACATGCTTACGGACTGACTCTGCTGACATTTCCAATGTAATAATTGACGAATCAAAAGTGCGTGTAAATGCCTAATTGAATGTAGATATTTTGAATATTTTGATTTTAAGTTGAACAAGAAAAGGAATTTCAACCGTTGTCTTTAAAGTTATTATGTACATTTGTTTTACCGATCTGTCGGCTTACAGAGATGTATGAAATACCACAAGTATTTGAAATAAGGGTAGAAGCATGATAAAATGGAATGCTATTTGATTGATGAGTTGAGTTGAGAATTTGATGAGTCTCTCAAAAAGGTTTCAATAAATGATATTAAATAAATTACATGAGGTAATGGCCCGAATTGTCCGTTTTGAACAATAATCATCATTCATCAATCAATCATCATAAATCCTGTACATTTATACTAAATATGAATTATAAATGGTTGTTTAAAATACATAACACACCCAACCCGCCATACATAATCAAGATGGCCGCCCAAACTGACAGGTTCTCACGTACACAAAAACAGCGACATTGAACTGTGAGCAATTGTTTCGTTAACAAAATGTTAGACAAAGGTATATTTAATTATGGTTAATGTGACCACACTTAGTTATTTAACTGAATATCATATTTATTATTAGTTTTTATCACTTCATTACAGGATGAAGATGACCACACTTCAAAGATTATTTAACTCTCGTTAATGACAGGTATAATTATAGATGGTTAAAAAACCTAAATGAATTGTAATATTATTAATTTGGTATACCACAATCTTTCTTAACATTTTATGGTTATCATAAAATAAAATCCTTGTATATTCAGTAGATAATAAATAATGGAATATATAAATTGTCCTACGTCTTTATATATAATATCCACCCTACTCATATAACTCGTTTCAGTGTAAACCTGTCCTTATTTACGATATGACTCGAGTTCCCAAGGACAAGCCAAATTGATTTGAAAATGGATTACAATTAGTTGCCCAAAAATATAATGAAGATGACTGCTATCTCTTGTCACGACGGCGGTTTTAATTATTGGTATATTTGTTTTTTTTAAATATTTCGAAATAAAACTAAGTATTGAAACATACTTATTATATCTTAAGCCTGATAAAAGTGACAATTAACAAAACAATAAATTATTAACATTTTATAAGTCAAAAGCAAATAAATAAATTCCATAATTGGTCATTCTAGTTCAACATTTCGAAACTATCAAATTTCAGCATCGAAATTAACCCTCAGGTCATTAGAGTGGAACGATAAAAAGAAAAATACTAAAAATGACTTATTTTGTAAACAATAGCAATTTTACGGTAGATTTCACCCCCTTGTAATGCGTAAGCGCATGTCGAAAATGTAAAGGTAATCGTTTGCTATAATGTTATAGATTTAATATCTATCGGTAATTCCTAAATCTGTAAAAGTACGTGTAAAATAGTATATTAAAATAAATGACCAAATTCACTTATAAAATGCCCATGTCGTGTAGGTACTGCCATTACCTGCTGGCTGTATGTGTGTCGTATACTTGTGTGTGTCTTTAGGTGTGTCTCCATGTGAGACTCTATGTGTGTCTCTATACATGTCTGTATGTGATTGTATGTGTGTATAGCAAACAATGAGAAAATTCCCATAGTCGTATCGTTTATGAGGCCATTAAAATGTTAATAGCTAACCCTGCGCATGCCAATGGTCAAACTCACCCCCGAGCATTGCATCGCGTGACGGAACACTGTAGTTATTTTAGGGTTAGTTGATTAAATGCGCATACTTAATTTTGATTTCCGTTAACAAGTGGGAAAAAAATATATTAAAGAGATAACAACCGTTTGACAGTGATGATTAAAAAATGAAGTATTTATGGTTTTGATCTTTGTTCACTTTTATTATATAATAATGTTTGTCTATTAATAAAGTGTTTATCCGATATAATAAAATGATATCTAAAAATTCAATTCAAATGTTCAATTGAATTTTTAGAAATCATTTTATGTGTATGGAAAAAATATATGAACCTGATTGATCATCAGATACATCATCTTACTGCCAGTAAAATATCTAAATATGAAAGTATTATTTCTATTTTCTTCTACATCACTTTGGATGCTAATTCTAGAAAGAATTCTAAATACTTAGCAACAAACGAAAGTATATTTTTCCTTTCGCGCCCACTCCGATATGACATAATGTTACATTGTGGCTTCCTCTCATGACCCCGCCATTGACTGCGTGAGAACTGACTACACTAGGTTAGTGATCTTGACTTAGGAATTGAACTAGATTACTTCATCTTTTGTTTGCATAACTTGGGAATAGTGGTGTTACCACTGATTATGGGGTTTTCCGGTTAAAATAAATTGATTAGGTACATGGATTCTTGAATTAATATTTGCTTAATGGGTTATGGGTTTGGTATGTGGTGGGTTCATCGATATCTACTGATAGTGTACAGATATACGAACTATTCTAATGATCAACGTGTCAAAATAATCCTAAATATTATAAACAGAATTCTAATACGAAATCTAAGTTGTAATCTAAAACCTAGATGGTAGAGTTGTCTGTTGTTGGTTACACGTCCATTGATAAGGGTTTCAAAAGAGGAGGCATCTTGAAACTTCCGACATTGCCTACACTCTCTATAAAACCTATTTATAACTATGAAATGCCTACCGGAGATTAATAAAAAAAATTACAAAAGACAATTTAATTGTTGATATTAACATGTCAAACAAAGGCCACAGAACTTAGTGAAAAAAAAGTGGACAATAAAACCCAAAGTTTCCTAAAATAATTAAGTGATCTTAACAATCTACAAGCAATAAATACCATATATGAGAGATATATAAGTAAATGAGACAAAATATAATATTTATTATGAATGTAAATTTTATAATTATTCTCTAATATATATATATAGAAAGCGTCATTTTAATATTTTGTATATATATTTTAATTTACACACTCGCATATAAATAACAAATAAAAGATGTCACAATCAAATAATACTAATTCCATTCATAATAATTACGTGTATTGTTTAATGAAGTTTTATTTCTCATCATTGTATTTAAATCGAGTAATTATGAGGTGAATGACCTTTGATAATACTATCTATTGGTGAAAGGAAAATGTTTACAAGTTGCGGTGTATTTTTATTTACTATGAGGTAGAGGAGCAGATGATCAGATGTACCATGGTGGTAAGTGCTTACCGACTTCAATGGAAAACCGCAAACAAGGGTTGCAGATGTGTTACTTCCCTTGAAAAGCCAGTAGGTTATTGACCTATAAAATCAAATCTTTTATACGGAAAAACTTTTTGTTTTGACTTTTGATAGTAGTTTAGTATATTTTAAAACAACTATTTTGATTGTTCATACCTTTACGATTCTGACGTCACTTATAATCCAGTCAGAAGAAAATAAAGATTTTCTATTTCTAGGAATCTTCTATTTGACCTTTGACTTGAAACTAAAAACTGAAGGGTTAGGTTACAAAACAAATAATCAAAAAATGATAATGTATGAATTAAAAATTCATGCAATGTCAAATATCAATACCTACTTAGGTATATTATTACAGTAGGTACAATTAACCAAACTCCCGCCAAATCTTTAACCGTCAAAACAATGACAGACTGTCACTTAACTTTTTAAAGTCCTACCCCAAGACATTCATAATCAGGCATAGACTATAAAAAACCCTGTTCGTTGAACCTCGGTCGTTACACCCACCTGCAGGGCACCTGACGTAACCGACACGTGTTCGCGCCAAAACTGTTCATTGATGATCTAATGACGTTTGTTTTATTTATTGATAAGAGTGGGATCTTAACCTTTGCAGTAAGATGGAAAGAAAAAGATTTTATATATTTTACATACTTATAAACAGTTTCAAGTATTATTGTGGGGATGTTTGTTTATCTTTATAAGTGAGATATGAATTCTGTATTAAGGTAAGTAAAACATGATTTTGAATGGTTTCATAACTTTTTAGCATGTTCTAAATTCTTTTGTTCATTCTTATAATTATAATAATTATCTTTAGTCAATAGTATAATGCATATATAACAAATTTCAACCGAACTTAGACACCTGATGTAACGGATTCCCGCACGCGCCTCTGTTAGCGCCATTAACGACTTGCACATGTGTTAGGTTTATATTTACATTATTTGTGTTAAATATAATTAAAAAAACTGTTTAAGGAATGGATGATATTTACTTCAATATAATAAAACATAACTATAATCTATCAGAATTAAATTGTTTTTATATTTTAAAGCTTTTAACTATGTAACTATAATACATAGAGCTTCTTGCATTTTCATTATTTATTTTAATAATGGTATTTTTATTATTATTACATTTTTGTTTAAAAAGCGATATTTTAAAATTTACATAATTATAGGATCTGAAAATATGCATAGTAACAATTCCCACATAAATTCACCACCTGTTAAGCAATGTTAACATATTCAAATATATTTAAATTACCTATGCCAACCCTAAAAATATTTCTAACTGGTCAACCCTAGATATTTTTCTGAATGGTAACTCGATTACCATTTTACAAAATAAAGAAACTTCTAATCAATATAAAGAAGCCAAACTGATAAATTCGCACCATAAACAAAAGGGCGGCAACCGATTATCAAACGAGCACAGGTGGACTGCGTGATTTTTTTTAACCGGCCAGCAAATGTCAACAGGTAGTATAGGTTTATTCACCTTAACGCAGGCTAGATATACTTTTAATTATATTGTTCCAGAATTAAAGTAATATTATATTTATTCAACATCTTTGTATAAACTTATTTTTAAACGCTGTTTTAAAAATATATAAATCAATATGGAGGAATATTATTTCAAGTATTGTTTTTTTATAATCTAATAATGAAGTGATCAAAAACGATTTGTATTTGTTAAACATTTAGTGCAGCTTGTCAAAATTATTTTTTTTTTATACAAATTCATATTTTATATAAGTATTCATTATTAGGACATTATTAAAAATATCTGTGAATGTGACATTTCAAAAATAAATACATATTAATAATAATGAAGAAAATTTCAAGTTAAAAAAAAATCTTATGCTTCCAAACTAAAAGCTTGAATTCTATAATACATAATACTAAATAATTGATTCAGACTCGAAACTAGTAAGTTTTGGTAATGATCTCATCTCTCTATCACAAATAATAATAAGCTACTAATACACTAACAGGTACAGAGCTTGTTATCAATAAAAGTTCTCATCTTTGTAACTGTTAGTAGACGTTTTCTTTTGCATTTGATAGTGCAAAGGCGAAGGACAGAATATAATATCCCACTAGTACTTTTAGAACCGGTATTAAAAACATATCTCTTTAATATTAATATATAATGTTGTTTTTTTCCATAAGAGATATCAGCAAATATTTTTTTATAAAACTCTTAATTTTTTAACATTTTTATAATTATGGTTGTGTTTGTGTTTTTTTTTAAAAGATCATTGTCTTATAGTATAATATCCTTAATAAGTTTTTAAATACATTAACTAAATTCTTATTATTATTAATTAATATTTTGTGATTTTTAAATTTTCTTCTTCTTAATTCTGTCATTGTGGCAATTAGTATATTTGGATCGTGTTATTAAAATAAAAAATTATTCATGTGCAATGAATTTTATCAGAATATTATTTACGAGACTGTAGTTAAAATAAAAATATAAAATATATATATCAATATATGTGGATATTTAGCATTTGGTTCATTTTGGACAAACTGGGACCAATTGAAAACTAAATTATAGTCGATTGCGAAGAATACCGTTCATGATCGGAGTCAAACTATTAACAAGTTTTTGTTCTTGAAATATCTATTTTATTCCATAGAAATAAGGTTACTTTTAATTTTGCACAGAATACGTGAATAATACAAAGTAGAACTTATCAATAAACCGTTCAATTTAAATGAGACTTTAAAACAATACCATAAAGTACTAATTTAAATATAAAATTAAGAACTGTACTTCCTAAGAATTTAAATCGTCAATTCGCTAGATAACAATGGATTAACTTTTAAATTTGAATTTCGAACAGGTGGTTACAGAGCACTTTTGTAAGTACGTTAATGACGGTTACTCGTATTTTATTTATATTTTATCAACTTTTTACTATTATTTTTTAAATTTAGAATTATTAAATATAAATAATGACATTAAATATGCTTATATTATGAAACATAAAAATAAAAATACGTATTATAATAAAAGTAATGACCTTTAAATAAACCTTTGTCGAAAATAATAAAAAAAAAAAATTGTCATTTAATGTAACGGAACTCAATAGATCTAACACATGCTTCCGACATTTTTTTTTAATTTTTTATTTAAATTTCGGCACGTGCTCAATTACAGGGGTGCATTTGCTTCCTGTGATGACAATGATCGGAAAGTGATAGAAAAAACTGTATAATTACGCGGCGGTTGTAACGGCATGCAGATTTGGCGGGAAACACTGACATTGACAGGTTGATAATTTTAAGACAATACTATTGACAAAAAAGTTTTTACAAAAGAGTGTCTATATTTTGTTTTTTATATCTAGTAGTTAAAGGATTAGCTGAGATTAAAATTATAATTTCACTTACCTTTAAGGTTAACCTTTTACACACCGAGGTCATTAGACCTACATGACCTAAGTGCATGTTTCTGTTGCCGTTATACCCTTACAAGAAAAAACCTAATAATCAGCTGTTCAAAACAACAACAAAGTCAATTTATTGAATAAAAAACCATATCTCAAACATACAAGTTTAATTTCGAGAACTAAATATTAAAATGATATATTTATAATCGACCAGGGGAAGGTTCTCTTTAATGTAAATATCACTTTATTTTTAATATGTATTTTTAGAATAATACAAAAACTAATAATGAGTTTAAACTTTTGACATTGTATTCATTATTCAAATAATAAAGTATCTTTTATATTAGAAAATAATAAGAGCCTTCGCGCCTCAGGCTAGATCTTTACTAACCCAGATCGTACCTAAATTACAGCCTAGGAGAGCCTAGATATTTATTTATCTTCCTAGATACCGTTACGTTTGTAGAAAGACATCTTCATATTTTGTATTATTTTTATTAACTCTACAATCTAACTAAAATATTCATATTGATAACTTTCATTTCTATATGTGTGAAGATAACCATATAGAGGTTGACAAATTCTCGTGAATCAAAGATTACTAATAAATATATAAACTTAAATTTTAAGCTTTAATGAAATTTCTATAGTAATGTATAGTTAGACGTTACAATAAGATGTTACTTTGCTTACAGTCCTTCAAAATCTGCCTAAATCCTACGTCGGCATATCTCACATTAGTCGTATTCCTATCGCATGTGCACGCTACACACATTGATACTAATGTTGAATTATATGAATAAAAGTGTTAATTATTAATGATATTTTTTTCAGAATTAGAGTCAGTTTAAATATTATCAAATAAAATAAAACATTTATTCATTTAAAATTTTTTTCATTGTCAATGCTACCACAAGCTCAGAAAAATAATTCCCACAGACATGAGAAGAACTGGCGACCGACACTCAGCGGGATTGTCATGTTTATTAATTTTTTAAAGTTTGTAGTAGGTACTTGAATTCTAAATTATATAAATACTACGTAAATAATCTTGAAGTAACCTGGCCTGGCCTGAAAATATTTGGAACTCAGATAAAAGTTACACACTCTAAAGAAAGTTTTATTTTAAACTTCTAAAGCTTAGATAAAACAAAGTGAAAATAAAAGACAAATATTATCTAGAAACTACAAACAGTCGGTTAACAACATTATTACGTACAAAAGAAAATTATTAAAAAATAATAAATGGAATCGAAACCCAATATTGTATTTTCTACTTCCACTGGCCGCTGACTCAATTGACTAGTGATGTACCACTATCGGTTATCGATATTATGTAAATTTATAAAATATATACATATTATCATATATTTTAAACTGTGACCTCCAGCTTGTTTTATTTAATTTATTCAATATTTAAATGTAATCAAGCATGATGAAACCTTGATGTCAATTGTATCAATTCCAATACAGATAGGCAATTACAAAGAGATTAAAGATAGACAAAAATTAACGTAAAAATAATAAAAAAACGTCTATAAAGTAATTTACATAACTTTTTCAAAGTGTCATAATATTTTTTTAATCCGAAATGACTTTCAATTTATCAATATCGATAAAACGCTCCTGAACTATCCGAAACCACAACTATTAGTGGTCTGTTTACTATTTCCAACAATTACGGTCCATCCGCAATAAACACGGTGATATCAATTCACTATTGACTTCCGACAATTTTTAGACAATAATGAAGAAAATGTTCATTTAATTGCCAATTGTTGGTCCCACTGTTGGGCCAAGGTGGGATAATTTGAATCTCTCGAAATTATTATCGACACTGTAAGGGTAGATTAAATAACTTCTACTAAATAAAATAATAATCTTACTTAGATCTATTATAGTTAATGTTAGTTCTATGTAACCTAACTACAAAGGAAATAAAAAACCCTAATAAACCACTAATAATGCTTTTACTTAATCAACGACTTCATTCTTTTTATAAGACTATCGTTTATTTTTTAAATTACCCTCAAATTACTAACAAAATTTCATCTGAGGTTAATAAAAATGACTAGTTAGTGACCGAACGTTTGTCGTAGCGACACAAATCTATGTCCTTGGGATGAGTCTCGGGTTTTAACCCGGTGGTGACCATTATTTGTGACAAACAATTATCCGGATTTCGGATTCCGGATTATCCGGATCATGAAGTAACACTTTAAAACGCACCTGCTTGATATTAAATTGTTTTTCCAATTATTATGAAGTCAAAGTTTATCTCCTCAATTTTTCTGAATTGCTGAATTCACTTTTATTCTTGCCTTTATAATATACGATGTATAAAACCATTGATTTACTTTGTATTAAAACTTAATATATCCTGGTAGCGATTCGGATTAAATATATAATTAGTTTTGAATTGCTGATATCGAAATCATCTCATTTAGTATCTAGATCAGACACAACCGGTCTATAATAGCCGTCGCAGGCGCACTCATTGTAACGTCTTCGCCGGATGTTCCGCCATTACTCGCTCGACCGTCCCAAATTCAAAACGGAGCCGTTTCCGGTGACGTCAGCGCCCGCCATTTTGTCTGCGTCTGCGCACCATTGTGATCCATGGGAAACGGGAATGAAATGAGTTTCCCTCAGGAAATATAAGTGGACTTTTTATGGGATTTCTAATTAATTTGGGGTTTATTTCTTTAATGTGCATTAAATTGCTAATATTAACCTCAGATTGTTTTTTTGTTACGCATTGTGTGACTCTAGAAGGTTCTGGCAAGATTTTCATTTTCATAACTATTTACTGCATTTTGGACAGTCGAATAATAAAGTGGTGGAGAAAACTATTATATGACAATTGTTATAAATACAACATTTGTAACAAAAATTCAAATTTTATTTTAATTTTATATTTTATTTGCTCTATATTCTTTTAAATAAGTAAAAAGTAACGGAACTGATTGAAGTCATCTTAAAATGTAAACAAATAAATCAATGTCAAATCACTTTAAATTAATGCCAAAATGAGAAAAACATTTAAAAAATTAAGCGTTGACAATCGATTGGCCTTCAGTGTGAACTTGGCCTAACCTCGGTATCTAGTAAAACAGTGAGAAATAGTCTGTATGTCAGCCATTGTGTGATATCGTTATGTAGACGGAATGATCTCATATCTTTTATACAGGATGTGTGTCTTTGGCAATGTCTCATAATATGTACAACGTTAAATTTTGAACACTCTTGATAATTAAAAATATATTTAATAATAATAAAAACATCAAAGATATTCATCACCCTCTTAAAAAATATTTACAAAGCTTTATGGATTTAATAATATTTTATTCAGAATAATATGTTATAAAATTCTTACTGCACTATTTATTCAGTCTTCCCTAACATTTGAATCGATAAAATATGCTTTATCGTTTCCTTGAATACAAAAGTGTCGATGTTCGCTTATAACAAATTATAACCTGAATTTACATGAACAACCAAGTCAGGGCCCGCCTGCCCTACTCCGAATATAAAATGACCCCAATAATCTTTTAATCTAACAAAAAATATGACCATCTGAACATCCCTAACAAAAACCGAGGTCGATAGTTGACTAACATTTTTTATCGACATCGATTACCGTCGAGGTTATCGAAACGTTTGCGCAACACTGCTTCTTGACACGTATTGTTTGATTTTTAGAAAATTCTTCATATTTGACGTAAATAACACTATTGAAAGTGGTGTATTTATATAGATATATCCATTCGTTCACAATTTAGGGTATCTTTGTTATACTCTATATAAATAATTATATCTTTATTCAGACGTACAAACCAAACTTTTTTCACAAATATTCAATTAAAAGTATAATACCGCCATTACAATCTTAATTTTCTAGGAAAAGACGAAATTAGAACTCATTTATACAAAGAGTTAGGATATCATTTTAATTGTTAAAATGTTATTTAATCAAATATCTGTCACTTCTAATTCTTTGCTTAATTGTAATACAAATTGTCATCACGATCTGAATGAATTAAGTCTGCTGTGATTTTATTATTTAATAGATCGTCGGACATTCTATTTTGTACATTTTTTATATTTTGACAGTCAATGTTTGCATCATATAGAGATATTGTTTGAAATCATTTTTGTTTTGTTAAATATAGTTGCAAGTGTTGTCACTGAACTTTCTAAACAGTCGCTGTCAATAATTAGACACTCTTGCAACGTACTTTATAATTCAACGAGGAAACAACTACGCTTACGAATATCTAACAGACAACTTAAGTGAAATATAAAAGTATGATTATGGTAGTTTTTATTTTTTTATAAATAAAACTTTTATATTATGTTCAATTAAAACTATCATTTATTAACAATAAATTGAAACAATTCGAAATCAAGAAAGTATAATAACATCATTAATATAACTAGAACTTTCTTTTTATATAATATATAATAGATGACAATCTTTATAAATACTCCTAATATCCTTATTTTTTATCCTGACTGTTTTATCAAACCCTACATTGCACACTTTTCGCTTTTTTAGTTGTTGAGGTCATGTCAAGAGTAATAATTGGTACAATAGCATTTTAAACATGTCACCCAAGTCGTGTTGAAATTCTAAAAAACATCACCTGAGGGTAATGGTACGACTCGAAACAAGGAATTGTGGAAGTCTCTCTCTATCCGGACTTTTCTAGGGATTCAAGGGTCCCAGGGAAAAGGTGGGTGTTGATGAATTCCAAATTATATATATGTTTAATATTACAATAGTCTCCATTTAAATGGTCATAATGGCTTTCGGGTCAAAGGTGCACTTTCCTTGACCTCTATCCCCAGAGTCTGTAACAGTCAGGTCATCAAACCATTACATAAAAATCGGTAACGGCCAGCATATCCCAATGAGTGAACGTGCAGCCAACGAGCGAATCAAACAATCCTGCGTCCTGCTCCACTGAACCATGGCCCACGTGCTCCAAGCAATTTGTTGATGCACTGCTGGTTTCGATGTAATGCTCTATAGAATTAAGGTATGCTGTGGCATCTCTGACGTCACATGCTTGTTCCAGTCAGAAGCCACTAACCATAGCAGCGTATAGCAGTTCTGAGATCCAATGATATGAACCATAGCACATGTGCTCCAAGGATTGGTTCATGCACTGCTTTTTTTCATTGAAAGGAATTTGTGAAGTCACATGCTTGTAGACTGTAACAGTCCAAAGCAGGGTGAGAAGACTATGCTTGAATGCCACAAGCAATTGAAAAATAATACTACTAATATGAATTAACTAGTAATGTTATCTTCTGCATTTATGGTCAAGAGAAGTTAGTGTATTTGGAGAAATATACAACATTATTTAGTTTAATTGGAACTCATATTCTATTTTTTACTATCTTTGCTATCAGCTATAGCATGTCAAAAGTCAACATGGATGCTTTTTGCTTTTCTGACTTTATTTCTTACGATCTTTAGTAATATTAAAACTGATTTATGAGAGAAAATGCTTTAACAGTTATTTTTAAGTTTTATAAATTTGCACTTCTTCCCTTATGTATATTTATTATATATAATTTTCCAATTATTTCCACTAATTACAAACATGTAATTTATGAAAAAGAAAACTCCAAAATTCGCACCAAAATATGTATTCAAATTCAGTTAAGATATATGAATGAAGTGACGTAAAAAGAAACAGTGAGCGTGAAGCGAGACAAGCTAGACACGCTGGTCAGCTGCTGATTGGACCATAACTTCACGGATTTTTGATTATTAGAGCATACATTACCCCATATATAGAACATTAAATAAACATGTCTGATTAATGAAGAGTTCTTAAATAATATTCTTAAATGTCAATATATTTTATCATAAAAACAATAATTGGAAGTAACGGACGCTATTTCATACCGGCAAAGTGTCATCGCGATGACAAAACACCACGAATTTTTGATAAAAAAAACAATCACGAAATATATTAAGATTATTTAAATTCAAAACTCGTTCATTAATATTGTCAATGTTAAATTTAAAATAGTAAATCAATTCGTTCGTATCGACGAGCGTTTAGAAAGTGCTACCGTTCTATTGTGACTCTATTTTTTTTTATTTTCACCGACAAAAACCTGTGGAAAGGTGCCGACGTTAGTGCTCTTTGAAGTTGATATTGGGACTTGGTGTTAAATGTTGTGACGTAGTAATCGATTATCTATTATACTTGATCAAGCTTGAGGTTCCAACTCCTGTGTTTTTGTAATAATATAGTCATGCTGTTTAATAATAATGTTTATTAGAATTTAATGCAAAATTTGCGAATTGCTAGTAACACAAAAATGTTGATGATTTACTGAATTCAATCTATTTAATTTAAGAGTATCTGGGAATTAGAAATTAAGGTTTTCGACGATTATAATGCACTAACCACGGATCGGGAAACATAGATGTAAAAAACTTAACTCTCAAAGATCTAAGTAAAGGAGGTAGACATTACAAGTTATTCCACATATTTTTTTTTAAATACTTTAACATATTGAAATTTAACATTGATCTTTACCATTATCATTTAATTCCCGTAAATAATAATTTAAATAGTCAAAAATAAAGCTAAAAACACGTACATAATAATACTACAAGTTCAGTTTTTGCATGTTGACTCAACTATGAGAATGACGAACAAAGACTAGCCTAGACAAAAGTTCGCACACTTGAAATACTGATTAGATTAACGATTATTGTATTATCTAACTTACCCATTATATAACTAGGAATAAAACGAGTAAATGTTATTAGAGTCAGATTCTTATTTTGAAATTTTGTTAAAAAAAATTACTAAAAATGGCCGTTTGTAACATTTTAAAGAAGATTTTTATTTAATTTTCTTTGAATCATAACAGATTTTCTTAGGATTTTACTGAACATGTTAAATTTTGCTGAAAATGTATAGTATATTACAAAATTGATCTGTTCTAAAGTTATTGTTCTAATTTAACTATATTAGCGTGTAATTGGTTTTATTAAACGCAATTATGAATCAGGGTCTATATAGTGTATGTATTTTTTATATGTATATTAAAAGATTTTTATTACAATTTTGTTATTGTTGTAATATAATATTATTAATATTGAAAATTTTCACACTATATAAATATAAAATAACGTAAAAATAGAATAGATTTAAAGAAAATCGTCTTCCTTTGGTTATTCAAGTTATTTTTTTTTATGTTTTCGAAGCTCTTGCCGCCGCGTGCGCAGAGCCAAATGACTTTTTTTAAAAACCCAATTATAGTTATCAAAAATCAAAAGCTACTTCAGAAAGGCTAGTTTAATATGTATAAAATACCTTAATGAATAACTTTATAATAATATAAATAATTCTAGGTGTGTGTAAATCATCATGTCGAGAAAAATGGTAGAGTCAGTCCTATTACAACGTAACTAAACGAATGATTTTTTGTCCTAATAAAAAAGTCTAAAAAGGTAAAAAATATAGTATAGTTCCCTGGCACCTTTTGTGATAGTTAAATATACCGCAACATTTTCTGCAACCTTTTCTAAATAACAAGAAAAACCAATAAGAATATTGTTGTTTTGTCTAGTAAGAGGCAATTCATATTTTCACAAAGTATTGGTAACAACTCGAGCTATTAGAAACGTACAATTCAATACTGATTGGCGAATAAAAAATATATCAAACAGAGTTATGGTGATAAAAAGGAAAGAGTATTTAAATATAATGAAAAAACATACCTTGTTAATAACAACTAAAAAACAATTGACATAAATAATTTAAACACTGTATAGTTCCACAGTAACACAGTTACACAGGCACTAAATAGGTTTTAGTTCACGCCGACACGTTCAATCGCGTCGGCGTCCAGCACTCAAATGCGGTTGAGTGGAACAATTCGACTCCCGCGCAGCCTGAACGACCGGCCATGTATCACACACACACTTATGTAAGTCCTTATATAAAAGGCATATAATTTTGACGGCGGAAAAGGATCATTAAGCCAAGTTTCGTGATTGCGTTGACAGTACTCTTGAATTAATTGTTTTTGGTATGACGATTGAGATTTTACAGGAAAAGTTAGATGGTATTTTTAACGGATCTAACTCGCGTATAATTGGTTATTTATCTTACAGTATAAATTTCAAATTAAGTTTTATTTAAATAAATGACTACTCGTGAAAAATTAAGAAAATCTTATAGCAAGAGTTCTTTATATGTTTAATTAAAATTATTCGATTAGTCAACATTATGAAACATAAATACTTCAGACGATATAAAAGAAGTATATTCAATTATAACTTAAAGTTGATAATAATTATACCCAACTGTTTAACTTGATAATTAAACAAAATAACATCTGTTTGTTTCTACTATAAGCTATACCCATTTCTTTTCTATAACAAAATAACACAGTTAATTACAATAAAGGCCGGTAAACTCTAAAATAAATGTAATATAGCTCTCTATGAAAAATAAATAATAAATAAATCTATAAAAAATATCAAAAGGCGCCTGTCTGTTAAGGAACATTAGTTTTACTAACAGAACTAATCTTAATAAAGAACTATCTGCATATAAATATCTTCATTTGTAATAAAGCAACGATTTTATAACAAGAAGTACTAGTTGTATATAAGGTAAAACATAATTATTTTTAAAACAATAACAGAAAAAAATGTATAAAAATGTATATTTACAGTCATATAAGTATTTTTCTAATACATGTTGATATTTACTTATTTCTATTTATAAATTTATTACTCTATATAAAACACTAACTTATTTATATAAGCATAAAATACATTTTAAAACCCCTGAAAAGTTATATATTTTTTAGGATGTCTGGTATATGCTTAGATGATATTTTTAAACATTTTATAAAAGCAAACATTCAGATATATCTTATTTCATATGCAATGCATAAAAACTTAAAATATATTTGGTGAATAGATATCATAATCGTCTTTGTTCTCTTACTTTAAATCTCTTAAGTTACTGTATATAGCATCATCCATCCCGCATGATATGACTAACTCAACTTATCTCATACTGGTTCTTCTTTCTTACATCCTCTTACCAAATCATTCATCGTCATACTGATAGCTGCTGCTGATTCTTCTTAACATTTTCGTTTCTGCTATAATCATTCATCATCCAGATGATGAATGATAGAGATCCAGAATAAGAGCAGGTCTTTAATCCTTAGACTCGAAAAGTATCTCCAAATATTCCTGAAACTTGTTAGCATTCCAGTCCTGTTAAATCTAAACTTAACATTCGGATTGATTTCGACTTTCTCCTGTATGAATGTCTCTTGTGAAGGTTCATATTGTCGGCCTAACTCTTTAATTAAGAATAAAATAGCACAATTACAAGAACATAAAAAAACAGTTAACTTAAGGTATCTAGTTCACTGAAGCTCTCTTTACATATACGTTATTCGTCTGTGAGTCCTTTTATTCTACCAAAATCTAAATAACATTAAAGTTATTTAGATATAGCTGAAATAGGCATCACACCTAACAAATGTCAAGCTTTACACGTTTTCATAGACTCTACATAGAGAAGAGCTGATGAATATTTAGTAAATATTACTTCAACCAAGTTAGAACCAAATATTCAGTGTTGTAGTCGAAGTATCATTTATATTCTGTCCTCTGACGAAAACTATCTGTTTTCAACTATTATCCGCATTTACACAATAAAATTAACCTGGTTTGTAAGAAGTAAGTTTCAATAGAATCTAATATTGCACAAGAATTGTAATTAAACGAAAAAACAACAAGAGCACAGCGCTAGTTGCAGGTGGATTGTCCCTCTCTATCGCACTCATATGTATGTATATAGCTGTCTCACTCTAACGGAAGAATGAGTTGGTGAATAAATTGTAACGGCTGAATGTCGTAACTGACTTGAAATAAATTATCTCCATATATATTTTAACTTATTGAATGAAAAATAAACATTAACAATTATTTTAATTGGATCATTCGCAACTTTAATAAATTGTGAAAATTTACAGAGAGTTGCGCATGCGCATGACATTTGGGTAACTATGAATTTTCAACTTAATTACACTCAAAGTGAATACTGGTAATATATTATAATTTTTTATATTTATTTCTGTGATTTAAGTAAAAGTATGTTACTGTAACTTTATTAGACTTAAGTAGTAGAAAAATATAATTTAGTGCCTTAAAAAATTCTAACAAATTAATTTGCAGACTTAAATTAGAAATATTTAATAATAATATTATATAGGAGATTTTTGACTTACTTAATTATCAAATCTTTACAACAGATGTTTTTCTTAATTTTCGAGTTCAGAGAAAAAGACTTCAACGCGTTACAAAAGCTCTTCAAAAGCAAAATCAAAATGTATTTTTAGTTGTTTTAACTTACAATATTGATTACTTTAAATTTTATATCCTACCTACTAAAAACAAATAGTTTGAATTATTATTTAACGTATCATACTGATATAATTGTTATATAGAAATGCCTGAAGTATGATATTCCAGGACTCGATAAGTCGTTAAAATTATAGTAAATTGATATTACAGCAAGAATTTTTACATGATCCCTCTTCTTTAATTTAGGGGTAGAATTAATTACCCCTCATGGATTGTCTATCTGCAAGAGAAAAATAATATTAAATTTGAAATATATTCCCACCGATTATGGTAGTATATTGTAGCTACATGGTACATAGTTATTATTATGATTTTAATAACTGGAATATTGTTAATGCTAATATTAATGCTAATATTCAAATATAATATATGATATACAACGGTTTTTATTTTGTATGATATGACTGATATGGAATACATATATATAAATACAGACTTCTTTTTAAATTTAAAAAAAGAGCTTAGTATCTCTCAATACGTTTAATTACTTTTTACTTAAAAACACATTATTTAGTAACATTTAATAATATTAAGGAACTTGTACTCCCTATCGCCAGGAGTCCGAGTGAGGGGAAGACGCCACACAATTATCGTACTTCCGTTGCAGGACGTTAGGGATGGGACAGGTCGATTAATTGCAAGTAGAATAATCTTATTTAATTGTATTAATCTAATGGGCTTGTGGATATAATAGTAAATATATAAAATCGTTCATTTAAATTAATTACTATATATAAATTGTTCTTTTAACCCTCATATTCTAGTGAACCAAAATATCAAATGGAACATAATA
The DNA here is from genome assembly GCA_959347355.1 of Napeogenes inachia. Classification (NCBI taxonomy): domain Eukaryota; kingdom Metazoa; phylum Arthropoda; class Insecta; order Lepidoptera; family Nymphalidae; genus Napeogenes; species Napeogenes inachia. The sequence goes on along the minus strand of OY365798.1, from coordinate 21,741,035 downwards.
GTTATTTTGCATTCATATCATATTATAAGTTTTATTAGTAACTGAAATATTAAAATTCCATAATGATAATTATATACATCGGTAAATACAATTGATAGATAGATAGTTATCGATGTTTTTGTAGAGAAGCCCATCCCTATCAGCGCAAGCGGCGGAGCGAAACGAAGAAAGCACAACCGTTCTAACGGACACTCGAAGAAATTATCAGTCTAGTATCAATACTGATGTAATTATAATAGTAGGTATTTGTCTTTTATAAAACCTACAAGTAAATACAATAATATAGTATAGTAGTATAGAATAAGGAATATCTTAAGTATATAAATTATAATAATTTTAATTGGTATAAACGTATTTTTTTTTTGGTATAAAAAGTATAACTTCAAAAAGTATTAAAATATATAAAAATATAGGAATGTATTTAATAATAGTTAAATATCAAATGACATACTAATTGGCATAATTAAAATGAACTTTTGCACCCTGTATATATTCCTTACATGTCTAAGAAGTTTTTATGAATATATACAAGTTTGATTCCCGGCAAGGTACAGTGCAATGAACACATAACTCTAAAGAACATTTACTTTATATTGTAGGATTTTCATTTTTTTCTTGAACCTTACTTATATAAAATGGCTGTATCGTATAATAATTTATTAGAATCATAAACATTTTATTTTCATTCTTGGTTTAATAAATAACTAGCTGTTGCTGGCGGTTTCTTCTGCTTTACTTAAAAATGATATGTTTCATAGATTTCTAGATTTATATTTATAAACACATTAAAATATCGTGTTAAAATAAATTAACACTAAACATAAAAATATTAAATATATAAAAGATAACGTAACCCTTCGTGTGCGAGTCCAACTTGCACTTGGCTTTTTTGAGATATTAAACGCACAGTTTTGGCCTCGGTAATATTTTAAAATATGTAAAAACTTAATATTCAGTACAATACTATTATAAATAAGATCTCATGTACCTACGTTTGTTTGAGTTCAATGAATTAATAACGTAGTTATTTAAAATGTTTTCATGTCATGGCAGTAACTAACTCATATTTATATAATGACTATTTTACGAGGAAAATAATAAAATTACTTCACTGTAGATATTAAGAGTATAATATATTAATTACAGAATATTACTTACAATAAATATATTAAGATCAAGTAATATTGTATACGTAATAGCAATTCTTGAAAATGATATAAAATAGGATCAATAGTAATACTATCAGTATAATGTCAATATAACTTAGAAATATATCACAAAAGACTTAATACACTTTGAAAGTAAACCTACCAAGCAATAGAAACGAAAATATTACAACATAAATAAAATTATATACATCCAAAGTAAAATCAAAACCAGTGTTGAAGCGATTGCATTGGTCAGAAACCAGTACTGAATTAATTAATATGACCTATACGTGCGAGCGGGATAGCTGCCTTCAAAGCAAGACAGACAGAGAGAGAACACTTATGTAGTTAATCGGCGCACGAGTCCCTCACATACGTAACCCACACGTAGATAAATCGGTTGTGTGTGTGTGTGTGTGTGTGTGTGTTGGTTTGTGTGTGTGCGGAAATTTCTAGCACTTATGATTGATGCCTTACTTGACATATAGATAGACATCTCCTATGTGTATAATGATTATATGTTAGACACACTGTCGTTATTAGATACTAAATAGTTTGTTTGTAGCCTCGGATTGAAGCCTTCAGCCATTGACATAATAATATCACTTCGTCAATTAGTCAATTGGAATTGAACAATGTTTAGCTTTCTAATTATATATATGTATATTGTACTGATGTTTGAAATATGTCATATATGTAGATAGATTGAGTCCATTGTAACTAGACTATTAAATCGTTTATTCAAGAGGTTCTACTGAAATTAATTTAGTGAATGTAGTAACTATGATACGAAAAATATTAAATACGATTGATATGTTGATTTGATAGAGCAGCTTCATACAAACTTCCGTTTATTTAAAATCGCTTTCCTTTGAATACGTATATTATTAAGTAAGAAACGAAATATTTTTTTATTTATAAGAGTTTTATCTGTAATGTAGAATGTTATTTTACTTTTAATACTTTTTTAAGAAACAAGCTTCAACTAAATAAATTTAAATATTACAATATCTAATATTACATTAAACAAAACCTAAATTACTCGCACAAGACATTTTCCATCGTATTCCCTTCGAGTTCACTTGCTAAGACATTTGCACCCCCAGGAAGTCAACCGTGGAGCCCTAGCAGGTGTACTTACCCCCGAGGGGTCACGAGTGAAGCTTACTTTTTTAGTATAGCCTCCTCACGACGCTATGGGAAATAATGTGAGAATATAAACTTTAAAATTATAATGCATTAATTATTATTTTTTACCTCTAGCAGTACTTTTTTTCAATAAAAAAGTAGTGTTGCCGAGGTATGAAAAAAAACATTTGACGGCCTTCTTATATTACAAATTGGTAGTTACTTATAGAGCCCGGACGAAGCTATTATAACATAACAAAATTAAAATAATCTAAGAAAACTACTTAGGAATACATTCAGACATATTTGTTATGATTTTGGTATTTGTTTATTTTATATCCGTTTACAAAAAATATTTTACTGATATTTCGAAATTAATAAGGACTTCGTGAAAACGTGATCTTCATGTAGGTATATAAAATACTGTGTTAATATATTATAGAAAACAATATGATAAAATAATTATAATCTTTTTATAGTCAAGTAATAGGAATTATTAATTAGTAACTCCTCTGAAGGGTTATTGCGTATATTTTCTGACAGCTCAAACGATAATCACTATCGGAAAGTGCGTAACGAATGATTGTCAAACGGCAAAAATCGTATTTTGTAACCGCGTTTACATAGTGAGATGACAATTTCAGTTGCCATCAAAGTTTGGTTCGCAACTAGAGTTTTATTGTTACTTGTTAGCAAATATCCAGGACGGAGCCAACATATATTATTAAATAAAACACATCCTTGTTATATTCTCAGCATTTTTTTCAAAATCAAAACAGATTATTAACAATCGACTAGGGCCTACTGGAATTTATTTTTTTTTTTTAATTTGGAGCATTCCTTAGTGACTGGTGGGACAAATGACTCCAGAATTCCTTATGTTTTATCCTGTAACTTTCTATTTTGATCTAATATAAATGATCACACAGATCTTTTAAAAATATTATGATCCAACTTATGGACCCAATATCGAAAGGTATAAATTATGTACATAATTTGATGATATTTTAGCGTTTAAAGGAATGTGACTAGTGGTACAGTCAAAAATATCTCACCTCCGGCTTCTGCAAGCCAACCAAGATCTTTACCCAAAAACAAGAAAGATGTCTTTGGCTATTTTATAAAATGAGTAAATATATTACTACATAAACTAAAAATAAGCACCAAGCTTAATTTCTACAAGAAAATATAAATCAGATACTTAGAAATATTTTTTATTTTTTAAGATAACAGTTATAACGATTCAAGTGTTTATTAAATTCTTTGATTCTTTTTTTGATTGTATTTATGAGTTTTATAGTAAAATTATTACTTTTTCCTATAGTACTTCTATGTTAAATTAACATTAAAGAAATTGTTTTAACTTTCCGACGAAGTCTCTGCCGCTTTCTTAACAAAATGGATGAAAACAGTCCTTGCTAACATAATGCGAAAAAATCTTACCACTTTTTGATATCTAAACAACAACTTGTCATATTGAAAAAAAGTAGTTTTCTCGTCTATTTCGAAATATTTATTACATATCATGTAAATTTAAGTGATCTACGGTATGATATTTAAATTTGTTATGATCAATTAAAAATGACTCATTTTCCCATTTCAAGTGGAATGTCCTAGAGCTACCTTAAAATAATAAAAATGACAAAACATTTTTTTTTTTAACATCATAGTATATTAACGAGAGTTAATATACCTAGTTTAAATAATATAAAGATCGAAGTAACATTTTCTACTAACATCGAACCCAGAGTTTCTCATGATATGTAAAAAAAATACAATTACACACAAAACTATATAAACTTAGTTGTAACCAGCTACCATTTATGTACAATTTATATGTAGACAAAGTGGGCTAATACTAAGTATTACATCCTTCTCCTATAAATTAGGGTACAATGTTAAATATAACTTTTATGTGCAGTTTATAAGATAAAAAGTATGTCTCTTATTCATCTAGAGATGAATTATTAGACAAAAGACATAATTCTTCAAGAACGGTTTCTCATATTTGAAAAGCTCTTTGTATACGTAACAGTTAGCACTTATCGTCAGGTAGAACGTCTTGTCTTTCACCTGTTATATGTAATTATAATAAAATGATCATTAGCACATTATTTTCAAAGACAATCGCAGAAGAAGCATATGGTTCATAACTGATGCGAGTTGGTTGACCTGCGCACGCGCCGTTTATTTATCAATTACGATGAGATTTGAACTTCGCGCTCTGCCGACCAACTGTGGCCGCGCGGAACGACGCCCGCTATGTACACACACAGGGTATTGTGGCTTCAAATCAAGTACCATCTATGCATATTATAAATTATAATTCGATAATAATTGTTTGAACAGTGCAAGTTTTTTATGCCAATAAGATCGACGTGTCTTCATATCATTTTCTTATTAAAAAAAAACATAAGAAATTGATATAAAATACAATACCAACAACATAAGAAATTGATATAAAATACAATACCTTAATTTACATTTTCTTTACAGTTCATCGATAAAAGTTTATCGATTAAACTGTTTTAGGAAATAAGGGTAAATGTAATTTTTCAGATAAAAAACAAAGATAAAGCAAATGCAAATATAGTCAATAACCAACATTATATGTGTATCAAAGAATACATTTATTATTATTATATTTCCATATTCCATTTTCATCATTGTCTATACCTTCATCGCACAAGTAAGGCACGCTTAGTGCAATTTTTTTATTCTCTCTACAATTACTGTGTGTGTACATGTACATATATAAGTATGTATGTATGTATGTGTATAACTGTTAAGAGCGCCCCGAGATTGTTTTATGGTTTAAATCGACTTTCTGATTCAAAAGATTACTTTTTGTTTCCTGTTTTATATAAAAAGCCTTTTGAATCTTTATTATGAATAGTTTTAAATACAGTTCATTTTATATGCAATAAATATAACTTCTTATAACTATATGGTATATGGAATAACCTATTTGTTTTTAAGTTCCACACTTTAGTCTCTTAATAAAATCACAAGTAATTACAATCACATAAAAAGAAATGGTTTACTTGATGAGTCAATGAACTTTAAGTAGAAAAGTAACGATTGCTATTATTTTTATATAAAATAAGAAACAATTTCCAATTCAATAAGTTTTTTATTGTTGGTTTAAGAACGACATTGAATGTTACAGCTTTCTTTAATAAATTAAGTTTATCAACGTTTTTATTTAATAGATATATTTCAGCCAAATAAAATGATCAAGCAATATATAAAACAGGAAACTTGAAATTAAAGTAAATTACATTATATTACTTAATATAGTATTTTTGTGATGAATAAATATTTTTTAAATTTATAAAATCATGTAACATAACAAACTGTAAAAAAATATGCGTACACAATTCGATATATGCTAGGTACAAAAAACCTGAACCCGTTTCGATGCGATACATCACATACTCACTGAAGCTTAAAGAGATTTCCATTTTTATTTCTCATATTTTTTTTATTAATACAATTTTATATGTTTGAGCACTCAATTCATTATACTCATGGACCACTATGTAGGTTGTTACTTCTCCAATAACAGATTTTTTATAATATATGGATAATATTTAATGTGTATACTTGGCATGTATTACCATTTAAAATAACACTTAATATTTACATAGTTATAATGAAATTAATTCCATAAGAACATCAAGTTCCCGTATTAATTTTTTTTTTCACGCCATCTGTTTTCATTAAAGGAAACATAAGCTAAAGAAAAAACCGTAGTGAAATTGTTAAATATTTATTCTAACAGCATCCAATTATAACAGCGCCATCTACGTTAGATTTGAAAATGCATATTAAAGTTTTGATTAAGTACCGAGAGATGGCGTATAACAAAACCAAAAGTATACTAAGATAATAAAATAATAGCTGAATAAAATGTTTGCTATCTACTTGTCAAAATGTCAAAATAACTAGATAACGAAATATTTTAATTACTTGAAACAATAAAAACAAAAGCGACACAATAGTTTTAATTTTTGAGTGTTAGGAGTTTTTTTTACAAGTGGTCCAATAGATTTCATAGAAAGACGTAAGATGACGCTGGAATCTTGTCTCATTCTTGGTCAGGTATATGGGTTTCATAGAGTATTATGTACGAGTATAAGGAAATATAAAACCAACTTTCATGTATCTTGTGCCGAAATTTTGAACAGGTACCTCTTCAAATTGAATCTGAACTAAAGCATAGAAACATAAATTTACTAGAAAATATTTCTCTTCATTTCATTTTATATACCTATATGTGTGTTTTTTATATAAAAATATATATAAAACGACTAAAAAATAAACGAAATATTATACGATTATTATTTAAAATGAAACAATATAGATTATTTTTATTACGCTTAGAAAAACTTTTTTAGCATTTGAAAAACGATGCACAGGAATACCTGAAAACAATAAAAACAGCGTTATTTCTAATATTAAATTTATTCAAATCAGTCAGTTTTTCATTTTGTTAATTTATTTACAAAATATATCATGGTCACCAGGTGTAGTCATGATATAAATCTAATAGCGCTCTGAAAAAAATATATAATACGAGTAGATAATATTTTGAACAAGCTAGAGAGTAGAGGTAAAAATAAAACACTTACCACTAAACCAACATCCAAATGGTGTTCATTTGGATTTCTTTTTTTTTGAGTCGGGAACTTTTATGAGTCGGGGGTAATTATAAAAATTTAAGGATCTAGGCACTTGAGGTACGATGTCATTCGTTCATTCATTTGGCTGCTACGATGCCTGGACATTGACACGGTAAACTTAAAACAAACTTTTTTGGGTCGGGGGTAATTATAAAAATTTAAGGATCTAGGCACTTAAGGTACGTTTTTGTTTTTTTTATTCATCCGATATCTACCGAGTAATAGTAGTATGACTCGGTTTTGATGATTGATTGAATGAATGATTTTGAATTAAAAAAATTAGGTGACGGTTTAAATCGATGAAACCCTTGTACTACCTAACTGTCATCCTCCTAATGGTTATGGTACCTAAGAAATACTTTGGCCGTGTTCCGAAATACATTGGTATGTATTAGGTATATATAAGTATAATTAAATTTTTTATTTTTTAGATCAGATTTTTAATTCTAAAAAAGTACGACAATTATTTAATAAGACTATAATTATATTAAATTTAATTGTGAGACGAAAGAAACAAAATATTTTTAATGTAAACGAAATGAAAAAAGAATTATCTATTTACTTTAAATTAAATTTACTGCATAGATACTGTGCTTTTATGTAACTGAAACTGTGATAATAATTTATAAAACTTACAAATATAAAGAATATATATTTTTCAAATATAACAATGACTTTAGTTACTTTTGTAATATTACTCGCATTTGCCTATAGCCCACAGAGTACTATAAAATATCCTCCACAGTACAATATGGCCTACACCAGTGCAATATGGCGTCGGTGTCATGACGTCATTAGCACTGGCCAGTACACGGGTATGTATTTCAGAACAGGGCCATTATAATCGTTTCAAAATGAATATATTTATTTTTTGGCTTCTTATTAATCTAGGATCATAAATAATAAGAAAATATATACAATTAATTTTATTTCATTTCTTTTCATAATAACAAAGAATTATTAAGCTAAAGGTTCAATTCAGAAGATGTCTCTTCAAGTAAGCTTACAATTGAAACACTATACAATATAAAATATACTATTTAGGAAAACGAAAGTAGGTAAGTTGTTAATTTTAAAATATGTTGTAATAAATGCCTAATCATTTTAACTGTCAGAGAAAATTGAAAATGTGAAAACTGACGTATTAGTATTGAAGTAGTATCATGTTTTCATTACAATTGTAGGCTTACTGAGAAAACCATACATTTTAATTATTTTAAATATTCACTATTGACACTGCCAGATTACAGATAATTACTATATTAATAGTTGGCACTAGTATTTTAATTTCAATGTTTAGATTTAACCAACTTTTGATATTACTACTGGAAATATTACTTCCATCACATTATAAAGATATAATTAATTGTAAGACAATCTCAATTCAACTAAAAAAGTTTCCAATAGTTACCTAATTTTAATTTCAAAAAGTAACTCTTATTTGTTCTGACATCCTACCTGAATTCTATCACAAATACTTTTACCTCACACACTAAAGCCTTAGGTTTCTGGAAGTGTCAAGTGAACAGTAAATTTTAAAACTTGAGAATATCATTTGAGAAATCACATCACACTACCCTCATCTAAAAGAGAACCTCCCATTGGTCCAACAACACGGTAATGTGCACTTTTCACGATAACATATTGTCGTAGTTTCATATCATTTAGGCTTAATACCCGAAATTTCTTATCTTAGAGGACTTTGAAGATAATATATTTTCTTCGTTTACAATATTCTGTTAATCAAAACGTAAGCAAGTAATTATAAAACTATCTTTGGGGCTAAGTGACTTACCTGATGTATTGTCCCCGAAAGAGTAATTCCAATTCATATAATTCTGTCAATATGTTCTCATGATAAGTATACACCAAAATCTCATTATTACTGTTAATAGTAATCATACAATTGCCGAATCTCACACACGAATAAATCATAAATAACATTTACCTAAACCACATTGATATCTGTTACAGTATAACTTTAAATTATTCTAATTTTATTTTAAGGATAATTAAATTTATTTTACAATCTATAAAACTCTGAAATTAGTATTATAGTTATTAAAAACAATGATAGAGAGAAAACTTGTTTGATATACAAAGATATTTTTTTCTTTCAATTCTCAATTCCTCCTGTCACTACTTCTGGAATAGTTCTTTCCTGGACATCAAGTACACAGAAAATCATACTTAGAATGTTAAATAGGACTTTGGCAAATGACTTGGTGTTATTAATATGACATTAATATTATTTCTTAAATTATATTTTGAAACAATAATTGAACTCAAATGACGAGTATATACAATTATGTGAAGCGAAATGCAGAAGGAATACATAGGCCATAATAATAACAGCTCTGAACCACTGAATAACAATAAAATATTTGAATAAAACGACTAAATAAATATTTTATATGGTATAACATATAAGAACAGCCATAGAATCACAGGGAGGAATAATTTATAGAGGACCTTAACTAGTGCATTAAGTCTGTTTCATTATTCTATAAAATCATTATATCTGTCTGACAACTCCTTATGAGGATTAAAAAACGGATCTAAATTATCCATAACTCTGAACTCAATACAAAATTAGCTACATTTTGATTTAAGATTTATGACATACAATGAAACAGACTTATTAAGAAAAAATAACATATTTTACACAGGTACTTATATTTAAACAATAAATATATACTAAGCACTTGTTTTTACACTTTGGTTCAGAAAAGATCACGGATGATTTACAACAAGTATATTAAATATGTAAAACAGCACCTTAAAATTGTTATTGAAAGTTATACATATTTTGAAAAGACACTCAAATTGACTCAGCATGAGGTGTTCAAAAAGTCGGAGAAAGCCATGGCCGGAGAAAAAGTGATATATAACAGATGATCAAATTATGAATAAAAAGTAGTCACATCTAATACTGTAAGCCGAAGGAAACAAGATAATTTAAATTATTGCAATTATACTAAAACTTAACAAATCTCAAAGACTTGTTACTTTTATATTAGAGATCAATTACGAACTATATTTTTTTATTTATTATTATATTTACCAAAATTATTGTTGAATATTTCATTTATTAGAAATGGCAATATTTTGGAAGAGATATATTAACATGAAATTCGATTTATACAAATAACTACAAAATAAATATATCTAAATTTTCATAGAATTATTGTTTATTACCTATATGTATTATCCATTCAGAAACTCAATACATTTTTTGTTACAATTCATTATTTTATCAACGACACACTATTTCAATGGAGGACTCATCTACAAAACTTGCATCCAATGCATTAAATACTCACTTAGTTATTATAGTCACTTATTATACTCTAATTTAACATTTAGTTACAAATAAATCTCTATTTAACCACATAAATTCATCTATCTATACATAACATTCTTTATATATTGCGATCATAAGACGTTGATAATTAGAACTAATTAAAATGGGTTCTACATTAAATCCGACAATAGTTTCATTGTTTGTTATTCATTGTCCGTTTCAACTCGCTACAATCAGAAGAGTTGAACAATTATATTACGTCATGAACTGCGTGAACGGCACGTAACAATAAAAGAGAAGTAATAGGTTCTTAGCAAGTAAATCAATATAACTTGATTGAATTATAATTATAATCCATATTGCCCCGTGTGGGGACAATATAGATAAATTTTGCTACGTGCCTCTCACGCCTGACTTTAGTCATTACAAGAATATCTATCTATTTCTATTATTCACTAACACAGAGTAACAGTTTACAATGTTTATTTATAATATACGGAATTTCGAAGGCACTAGTGACCTAGTGGATTGAAATAATAAAATAACTTAAGTTCAGAGATCGCTAATAGTAATTTGGTTACTGATATGACTTTGACTATTGACTAGAGTGAATTTGAAAAACTTGTCTTTTCTAAGGATTTTCTGAAGCGAAAATTCCAAAACCTCATCGAGTTGAGATTCATTTATTAACATTAAAAATCTTAATAATACTGTATTTAGACGAATAGAGAAATCACGAATGGGGTACTTATGTCTTTCTAATAGAGACCTTAAAATATAATTAGTGTACTCACTAGCTTTCAAAGCTATTTATTTACGTTTTAAAATATCGTACTCTTTAAAGTATGCATGTTATATTAATATATATTAATATATATATATATTAATTAATATAGTTTTGGGGAACTTGTCAGCAGTCCCTAAACTGTATAGATTGCCCCAAATTATGAAAATAAGATATTTAATTCTGAAAACATCATATCACTAAAATTTTAAGATCCCCATTACAATATCATTAGCGTGATAATTATTAGGCAGTATCGTGTTAACATACAAGATATTCTAGTAATTGGTTTTCAAAGTAAATGTCTTTCAGGAATCCCGTATGTGCGTATACACTTATGTCCTAGTCACACGTAGCTCTCAACATGAGCACTAGATGCTGTGTCCTAGAAGGACGCCTCGACAAGATAGGTCCCGTCCATTGCGACACCAGTTTGATTACCCTGAACAGTGCTGCCAGCTGGAATGTATTTCCCGCATGCTTGCTGGAAGAATAAGAAAATATATAAGAAAAATATATTAATTATGAAAACACTGATATCTAACTGAGGCTGGATAGTAAATTAATAACAAAATATATATCTGTATATGATTCTTTTAGTTTTTTTTTAATATATAAATATCACCTAAGAATATTATATGAAAAGATATAATGTGAATTTAGAAAAATATGATTATCTAGCGACACATAAATTAACACTTAATAAAGCGAAATGCAATAACAATAAAGAACTTTTTAATTAAAAGAGGCTTGTCATAAAGATGCAAAATAAAAGAAATATGTGAGCGATCAAAAAGTGTAGGATTTTGTGCTGAAGCATGCCTAAATATACAATTAGTTTTATGTAGACCCAGTAGTGTATATGTGTTAGTGACTGTGTTTAATATAATTTATTATTCAACACTAATGTTAGTTTATTGGATGTCAATTTTATGATATGATTATTGTTTGAGTGTATCAGAGTTAATATTACTTATTGTACTATTTTATAATTGATATAAGTGGACTATTAGGTATTTCAGTCGTCAGTAATGTGTGCAGTGTGTTGGCGACTGCAGCATTTTATAATAATATTATTTATATAATTATCAACTACTTGTAACTACGACATCCGTTGAACATTAACAACACTCGTGGATCTACTTTTATATAATCGCATTATTATTATAACGAAAATATTTTAAATATTCAATAAATACATATATGAAAAATAATATTGCGATTTATTAACAATATTTATACTTAATATAAACAAATATATAATATACAAATCCATTTACATAAAGAATATTTACGACAACAGCATCACAGCGAAAGCCTCCAAAATACATTGAGAATTTTAAATATAACAAATATACTTATAATAATTATAATTATAATAATATCCATAAAGCGTCAATACAGCAACCAACACCCTGCAGACACTGAAAGCCTTATTCCAGTTCACCACACAGCGATCAACGGCCAATTATAACAATATTTAATTTAGTGCAATACTAAGCTGCCGTTAATGGTATCACTGCGTGTTGAGATTGGAATGACGTACTGGTAGGGGGTCTTCGCTGGGGGCCGCGGAAACTGAGGTATCCGAAGGTCTGGAGGTCGCAGTATACCTCCGAGTTCCACGGGCTCGCTTCCTACTCGAGTCTAAAAGCAGGACCTGTCAGAGCCAATTGACGAGATAAGCCAATTGACGACATGAGGTAATTGATTGATGTCTCAATTGTCAATAATTTTTGTGGTCGTGTTTAGTGTATTTGAAATAACTATAACTTAAACTATGTAAAAGCTTAACAACAAAATTTTAAACAATTTATAACAAAAAAATCTATACTACTTAAATATATAATAAAATAACTTAATACTGAATATAAAAATGGAACTAAAACCTCTATAAAAAGTTATATAATACTTACATATGTTTTAAACACTTACCGTATTTTAAAAAATATTAAAAAAAAACCATTATTAATTTAATTTATAATTTCCATTAATTATAATATAACAGAAATACAAACGGATATCAAATATTTTTATTTTTTCCATTTTCTTTGCTGAAGCCTTGAACGATCTCAATTTTGAGTGTTTTACTTGGATTGGATTGTTGTACGAGTCTTTTTATCTTAGCCGATGAACTGAGCGAGGACTTAGCAGACACATAGCTATATTTAATTTACATAACAGGCGGAAGCATTCTTTGACACTTTATATTGTAAGCACCCAGGGGACATACATTGAGGTCACACAACACGTGTGGTTATACACAAGCAACGGATCCGATTACGTATAATTTTAGTATTTTAGGACTTCTATGGCCAACTTGACTTACATAATCGAACGCAGATTGAACGAGTCAGAATGACTTTCGTTGATAAATAATAAATCCTATTGAGAGTTATTAACATACAAAATTGTAATATATGTCAAATGTAAATGTATATGTTCATTTTTCCTTTTTACAATAATGATTCTTAACATTCTTTATAGAAGATATATTGATGAATTGAGAAGAGATAATGTTAAACATTTGGCCATAGAAATAGCTCGATCATAATACGTAATTGGTATGACATAAACGCGTGCTTAGTGCTTTTAATACCTCACGGACCGGGCACGTGACGAGGCCGATCGGACTGACGCATCGTACTGAACGACGGCGTTTCTGTTATGAAAATTGTTTATTCATGTAATAGTAGGCCACGATTTCCGGTATATAACTATCTAGTAATAAAAAGTTCATCCAATCCTTTTTGTTTTAAAATTAAAAAATATATCATAAAGGGTACCGTTACCAGAAAAAATATTGACTTGAATAGCATTAATGACTTTGGCATCACTGGGTGAAAAATATTAATTGTAAATAGTTAGTGAAAAAACTTACATAATCACACTCCAAACAAGTACATCGTAATATTAATAAGCGTTAAGATAAAACCGATTAACACATCCCGTATAACTACAGGATATTCACCTGGTATTTCTGCGGGCAGCAGCCGCAGCGCGCACAGCACGCTAGCAGCGCAGGCGCACGGCCAGAGTGCGCCGGCGACGCTAGCGGCGATGGCGAGCCTGGACGCTTAGCTGCACCGTTGAATGGATTCTCCATTTCAACGAACTCCCTATCCTGGAAATATTCAGATTGGCCTCGAATCTGTTGGGTTTGAGCCTATTAGTGTGGTGTAATTTTGTTAACTTATTCCTAGGTTTGCATTATCTTGATTTGTTTTCTGTTTGCACAATTTGCACCAACTTCGTTTAAATCCATTTTCTATTCATTACATTTTGTTTGATGATACGACCATCTTGAACACCATATTCCTCACTCAAACAATATCTATTACCGTAGTACGCTCCAGGCATCTCAAAAGATGGTGATGCTGCAACTCGAAGATGTCTTCATCCCGACCCGCATCATCCAGCTCCACGCCAGACTCCTGAGCAGCAAGACGAGCTTCTGCCGCCTTCTTCTTTGACACGAATGCTGCCCCAGAAGAGGCTTTGGCGATGCGGATACGAGCAAGACGAGCTTTCTGAAATGGTATTTGTATTTTTATTTGTTTTATTTAAATATACAATAATTTAATACATATATTCTCATGACTTTTTCACCACACCATGTATATCAATACATATATCGCTATGTTAATATACTTACAGATATATAATCTCCTGACGCTTAATCTATATTCGCGAAGGTCATAGAAATAATTATCTTAATTGCCACTGTCCATATGTTAATACCATGTGATATATTACATCTAACTATTAATTAAATTGAACCGCTGGTCCTTACAGCGTGCCAATTACTACAGTAATTATTATTTAATGTATATAATACATTATTAATCAATATTTACAATTTAGTGGTATTTAATTTCAAGAATCATCGTATTCTCTTCAAAGCTATCTAGCTATTTCATTTAGCATATTAACAACTATACAGTGATAAAATAATCTGTCCAATAACAATTTTATATTAACAATAACATGGTAAGGGTTAAAGGTCAAGGTTATAAGAGAAGAAGAATAATCAGTTCTCACCCTCTGAGCCTTCCGCTTATCAGCTCTCTGGTTTTGATGGTAGATCCGAGAGAAGTTGGAGACGATGACGGGCACAGGCAGCGCGATCACCAGCACTCCGGACAGTGAACACACTCCACCCACGATCTTCCCAGCAATAGTGCCTGGTACCATGTCACCGTACCTGGAAATAGAATATTTTTAATAAAAACTTTGACACTTGATAAATACGATAATTTGAGCATTGGTGCGATAGCTTAAACGTCAAAGCGGTGGGACGGTATCTAACAGATAGTGGGCTCAAATCCTGGTTGTGTTTGTATTTTTTTTCTTTTTAGTGTTCGAAATTTTAGTGTTAGTGAACGTTTTAGTGTTAGAAGAGTCATCAGAATGAATAATTTATCATCATCATTATTGACCAATCGATTTTTATTTTCTTAAATAATATTAGAGAGGATTTCTTTACAACAATATTTGTGATATGGCGTAATTGAATTGTAGATGCTCATCGCCGAGAAAAATACTTATAGTGTAGATATGTATGTTCTTATTAATCGTTATATAATTGAATTATTTAGATTTTAATTTGTGCTTTTTTATTTTATAAATTGTATCTAAAGAGAAATATGTC
Source organism: Napeogenes inachia (assembly GCA_959347355.1). Classification (NCBI taxonomy): domain Eukaryota; kingdom Metazoa; phylum Arthropoda; class Insecta; order Lepidoptera; family Nymphalidae; genus Napeogenes; species Napeogenes inachia. The sequence goes on along the minus strand of OY365798.1, from coordinate 21,725,335 downwards.
AGCTAAAATAATATTATAAAATGCAATTGAATTAGAAAATTTACTTGCAGTAGAAAGAATTACATAATTTAATAGTGTTTTTTTATTAAGCACACAGAAACAAACAGTAAACATATAAAGAGTAAATGTTATGTAAGTCTTTATCATGTATATAATATCAAGATTTTTTTTTAATATATATAATGTCCAGATATGTGTACTTGTATCTATGTATACTTTAAGTAGTCTAGCTATGATCAATATTTTTTAATAGTTTGAAGGACATTTGAATATATAGAACTAGTCCTTGCCTGGACACACCGAGTTAAATGTTATAATTAACTCGTTTATATTTTTTTACAGCATAATGATACCTAATTATACTAAAATTTTCATTTGTCACGTAATAAGATTCCATTTAGTTAAAAATACTGTGAAATACGTGAAAAAACCAAAACCATATTGCTTAAACTATTTAAATTTTTTTAACAAAAAAACTTTTAATTTAAGACATCGAATTCTATAACATGTTATGTTATAATATACCTATTATGTTAATAATTTGTTACGGATTTTATTAATGACTAGAAAGTATAACTAAATATTTTAGAACAAAGATCTTGGACAATCTTTGATAATGGCGTTTCTGTTCATAAACTCCAGTGTGCTTACAAAGCTTCGTCAATCAATCTAAACTATACTTTCTTCTGTTATATAAAGATCGAATCTCGCGTATCAAATAATCTGTTGTTGACTATTCATCCAATCAAGGTTGAGCTGTTTATAAATCGCTTCCTGAGTTTGAAGATTTTTAATCAGCCACCTTTAAAATTTTAACGATTTTCGTGACAGAAGTAATGGGTAATATAAATACATTGTTATATTTTCGTACATCTTAATCATACAAACTAATATCTTGTCAAGTTTATTCGTTTAACGAAACTAGTTAACTGGAAGAAATAGATCTCGTGTATTTTAAAACTTTTTCATGTAAATAAATTCAAGACAAGTAAATGTTCTACAAAAACGGTTTACTTATAATTTTAAAAAGCAAATTTATTTCATTGACGTATAGTCCAATGCCAATAGCTTCAAAAATTGTCAAAAGTTAAAAAAAATAGTAACAGGATCAAACCGTTTGGAAAAGCTAGAAAATATTTAAAAAAATTAAAGGAAAAATAAATTAAAGGCGATCTGAGTTCGGGAAAAGGGTGGTGAGTTTTTAAAGATAAAAAATTACACATACAAGCAGTATGATAATGCGCTTTGATTGCTAATAAATCCGAAACATTTTGTAAAGGAACTGATTTTTTTATCTGAGGTAAAGGAAGAAATTAAAATGCAAGTAAGTTACCGAGAAAAATAAAGATATCACCATATCGAATCGTATAGTCTAAGTCCTCGTAACTTCGTAAAATAGACATCATCCTCAACATACGTACAACGGTTTCCCAATGCAATTAATAAGTACATAATAATATTATTTTTATACATTTTAGAGGTCTTTTTGTATCGGGGTTGAAAATAAAGACATTTTGATTTTTTTTTTCTGCTTTTTAAAGTTATGTTACTGGTTTCATTATTATACTAAATTTTCACTTGCTTAAGTATTTGTATCAAAATTGCATAAGAACCTTTCCTCCGCACCAATAAAACCTCAATATCTTAGATGCGTCTGTTTTTATTTTGACCAAACATAGCTAAGAACTATCTCGACAAACCAGGCTTACGATAAAAAAAACTGCAATCAAATCCGTCCACGCGGTTGGCTGCTACATTGCCACAGACAGACACACCAATACACAGGTCAAACTTATAACACCCCTCTTTTTGAGTTGGGGTTAATATATATACCTACTGTACTACGTGTACTACTGTACTAGTACCTAAGCTCTACATGTTCAAAAACATGACTAACATCATTAATATAGTTTAACAAACTAGTTTTAATCTGTATAATATTATAAACTCATGTAAAGTCAAACACATTCTCTTGTTAATTAAAAGCGATATACGAGAGGGCTTGTGGCAGAGCGCTTTCAGCGCTGAATCAGCTAAAAGGTACAGCTACAAGGACATCCTTGATGTGGAATACCGTATGTAAAGCTTTTTCATGTAAATAAGTTACTATTTTATATAACTTAACAATAGAGTAATATATAAAAGAATATTTTATACATTATTTTCTAAATACAGCACGACTATGAATATAATATAAAAACCCCGATACAAAAAGACCTTTAAAAAGGATAAAATTAACATTATTTTGTACGTCTAGAAGTCGTTGCGTTTTTTTTAATTTTTAATTAAATTTATTTTTCTGCTTCTTAAAATTATTTAATTTTTTTTCTATGTTGTTATAAATGAACCAAAGAACACACTAAATTAACTTGTTTAGGTTTTTACTATCAATATTGTGTAAAAACCTTTCACCAGTACCTATAAAAGCTCCAAATCTTGGAAACGACTGCTTATATTTCGACCAAACATAGTTAAGAACCATCTTGACGAACCAAGCTTTCCATTAAAAAAACCGCATTCAAATCCGTTTGTCTGCTACATTGTCACAGACAGACAGACACACAGATACACAGGTCAAACTTATAACACCTTTCTTTTCTGTCGGGGTTAAAAATATAGATAACAATATATAGTATTATCAGTTTATTAGCAGATAGACGTAATCAGTGAAAGTAGTTTATTAATTATCAAGTTGTATAACAGCACCTGCTGGTAAGTAGTCACTTACCCACGGACATGTACTAATATCTTTATTTATGAGTTGCCGTCCTCAAGGAGTATTAAGTTATGTAGTAGTGTATTCTGAAATATACTCCTACATTCCTCTCAAAATATAGGGATGATCGGATTCTGCCTCTTAAATTACCTTGCACTTCGGTTTTTAGGGAAAATATATACAATTAAAACATTGTTCCATTTGAGTTATATTTTTAAAAACTATTGGAATAAAATGTATGCGATTTTAAACTCAATTGATACTTAAAAACCCTTGCATCGAAATCGTAGAAGAAACTCGAGTAGGTAATACTTGAACATATTTATTGACTTTGTATTTTATATTTTCTCTTTAGTTTGATTTAAGAGGTCTTTTAATTAATTTATAGTGTAGTTTTTTAACAATAATAAGTAACATTTTTTTGCAATACTTCCAATAGTAACAAAATTGTTTACAATTTATAAAATATGAACTAAATTTATATAAATATAGAATGTAAAAAACCGATACGGGCAGGGATTCGAACCCGCGACTACTGGGAAACCGTCCCGTCGCTCTACCAACTGAGCTACCGTATCGCTGTCCGCTTCGATGAATTAAGCATTCTATATGTGATGTGTGATACACCGTCCCGATAAAGACGAGCGACGGGACGGTTTCCCAGTAGTCGCAGGTTCGAATCCCTGCCCGTATCGATTTTTACATTCTATATTTATATAAATTTAAATAAGCTTAACATGGCTATACATGTTTTAATATATTTTCAAACAAATATGAACTAATTTCGTTCATCATTCAACGAATTACGAGTAGAAATTTTGAAACCGGAACAAAACTTTTAATTTAATAACGGCAATGTATACCAGATACATTATTTAAATAATCACGGCACTTTAAAATATTTAAACATATTTATGAAACTGAAATAAAACAGTTTCTTGTAAAACGATTGGTGAAATCTATTGCTCAAATGCCTTAATACCGCAAATAAACTAAGAAAACATTATCTCAATAATTCCAATCAAACAATGACATAATGGAAATAACAACCTTATTTTCTGGATTTAGTCATACCATACCATTAATAACCGTAACCATTAAGTCTTGTTTACATTTTCCATTTGTTATACTTGTTTACATGACGACTCGTTTTGTACTTAGTAAACAACTGCCGCACATAACGGTCCGAGCTGTTGGCGGCAATTTTTAGTTATAATATTTTCTGTTACCTAAATAGACCATAACAAACACTATATTAACACGTTTTTATTAAAGAAATTATATTATTTAAAATTATAATATTCAGTACTAATAGAACAACATAATAATAGGCATGTTGTAAAAACGTTAAGTTTATTTTCCTAGGTTTACGTGTATGCCAAGATAGTAAAATAGTAAACTTTTATCAAGGTAATAACTATCGTTTTAAATCATATGTGTAGTAAATCAAGTATTCTCAAACAAAAGCACAATACAGCCATATAACATGGTCGCCCTCGATAGCGCTGTCGTTAAATGATTTCATTGTAGTCAGGTGACTGGCGGACATCCAGAATTGAAATGGAAAATCGTAAATAGAAATTTAAAGACAAGTAAATGTTCTACAAAAACGGTTTACTTATAATTTTAAAAAGCAAATTTATTTCATTGACGTATAGTCCAATGCCAATAGCTTCAAAAATTGTCAAAAGTTAAAAAAAATAGTAACAGGATCAAACCGTTTGGAAAAGCTAGAAAATATTTAAAAAAATTAAAGGAAAAATAAATTAAAGGCGATCTGAGTTCGGGAAAAGGGTGGTGAGTTTTTAAAGATAAAAAATTACACATACAAGCAGTATGATAATGCGCTTTGATTGCTAATAAATCCGAAACATTTTGTAAAGGAACTGATTTTTTTATCTGAGGTAAAGGAAGAAATTAAAATGCAAGTAAGTTACCGAGAAAAATAAAGATATCACCATATCGAATCGTATAGTCTAAGTCCTCGTAACTTCGTAAAATAGACATCATCCTCAACATACGTACAACGGTTTCCCAATGCAATTAATAAGTACATAATAATATTATTTTTATACATTTTAGAGGTCTTTTTGTATCGGGGTTGAAAATAAAGACATTTTGATTTTTTTTTTCTGCTTTTTAAAGTTATGTTACTGGTTTCATTATTATACTAAATTTTCACTTGCTTAAGTATTTGTATCAAAATTGCATAAGAACCTTTCCTCCGCACCAATAAAACCTCAATATCTTAGATGCGTCTGTTTTTATTTTGACCAAACATAGCTAAGAACTATCTCGACAAACCAGGCTTACGATAAAAAAAACTGCAATCAAATCCGTCCACGCGGTTGGCTGCTACATTGCCACAGACAGACACACCAATACACAGGTCAAACTTATAACACCCCTCTTTTTGAGTTGGGGTTAATATATATACCTACTGTACTACGTGTACTACTGTACTAGTACCTAAGCTCTACATGTTCAAAAACATGACTAACATCATTAATATAGTTTAACAAACTAGTTTTAATCTGTATAATATTATAAACTCATGTAAAGTCAAACACATTCTCTTGTTAATTAAAAGCGATATACGAGAGGGCTTGTGGCAGAGCGCTTTCAGCGCTGAATCAGCTAAAAGGTACAGCTACAAGGACATCCTTGATGTGGAATACCGTATGTAAAGCTTTTTCATGTAAATAAGTTACTATTTTATATAACTTAACAATAGAGTAATATATAAAAGAATATTTTATACATTATTTTCTAAATACAGCACGACTATGAATATAATATAAAAACCCCGATACAAAAAGACCTTTAAAAAGGATAAAATTAACATTATTTTGTACGTCTAGAAGTCGTTGCGTTTTTTTTAATTTTTAATTAAATTTATTTTTCTGCTTCTTAAAATTATTTAATTTTTTTTCTATGTTGTTATAAATGAACCAAAGAACACACTAAATTAACTTGTTTAGGTTTTTACTATCAATATTGTGTAAAAACCTTTCACCAGTACCTATAAAAGCTCCAAATCTTGGAAACGACTGCTTATATTTCGACCAAACATAGTTAAGAACCATCTTGACGAACCAAGCTTTCCATTAAAAAAACCGCATTCAAATCCGTTTGTCTGCTACATTGTCACAGACAGACAGACACACAGATACACAGGTCAAACTTATAACACCTTTCTTTTCTGTCGGGGTTAAAAATATAGATAACAATATATAGTATTATCAGTTTATTAGCAGATAGACGTAATCAGTGAAAGTAGTTTATTAATTATCAAGTTGTATAACAGCACCTGCTGGTAAGTAGTCACTTACCCACGGACATGTACTAATATCTTTATTTATGAGTTGCCGTCCTCAAGGAGTATTAAGTTATGTAGTAGTGTATTCTGAAATATACTCCTACATTCCTCTCAAAATATAGGGATGATCGGATTCTGCCTCTTAAATTACCTTGCACTTCGGTTTTTAGGGAAAATATATACAATTAAAACATTGTTCCATTTGAGTTATATTTTTAAAAACTATTGGAATAAAATGTATGCGATTTTAAACTCAATTGATACTTAAAAACCCTTGCATCGAAATCGTAGAAGAAACTCGAGTAGGTAATACTTGAACATATTTATTGACTTTGTATTTTATATTTTCTCTTTAGTTTGATTTAAGAGGTCTTTTAATTAATTTATAGTGTAGTTTTTTAACAATAATAAGTAACATTTTTTTGCAATACTTCCAATAGTAACAAAATTGTTTACAATTTATAAAATATGAACTAAATTTATATAAATATAGAATGTAAAAAACCGATACGGGCAGGGATTCGAACCCGCGACTACTGGGAAACCGTCCCGTCGCTCTACCAACTGAGCTACCGTATCGCTGTCCGCTTCGATGAATTAAGCATTCTATATGTGATGTGTGATACACCGTCCCGATAAAGACGAGCGACGGGACGGTTTCCCAGTAGTCGCAGGTTCGAATCCCTGCCCGTATCGATTTTTACATTCTATATTTATATAAATTTAAATAAGCTTAACATGGCTATACATGTTTTAATATATTTTCAAACAAATATGAACTAATTTCGTTCATCATTCAACGAATTACGAGTAGAAATTTTGAAACCGGAACAAAACTTTTAATTTAATAACGGCAATGTATACCAGATACATTATTTAAATAATCACGGCACTTTAAAATATTTAAACATATTTATGAAACTGAAATAAAACAGTTTCTTGTAAAACGATTGGTGAAATCTATTGCTCAAATGCCTTAATACCGCAAATAAACTAAGAAAACATTATCTCAATAATTCCAATCAAACAATGACATAATGGAAATAACAACCTTATTTTCTGGATTTAGTCATACCATACCATTAATAACCGTAACCATTAAGTCTTGTTTACATTTTCCATTTGTTATACTTGTTTACATGACGACTCGTTTTGTACTTAGTAAACAACTGCCGCACATAACGGTCCGAGCTGTTGGCGGCAATTTTTAGTTATAATATTTTCTGTTACCTAAATAGACCATAACAAACACTATATTAACACGTTTTTATTAAAGAAATTATATTATTTAAAATTATAATATTCAGTACTAATAGAACAACATAATAATAGGCATGTTGTAAAAACGTTAAGTTTATTTTCCTAGGTTTACGTGTATGCCAAGATAGTAAAATAGTAAACTTTTATCAAGGTAATAACTATCGTTTTAAATCATATGTGTAGTAAATCAAGTATTCTCAAACAAAAGCACAATACAGCCATATAACATGGTCGCCCTCGATAGCGCTGTCGTTAAATGATTTCATTGTAGTCAGGTGACTGGCGGACATCCAGAATTGAAATGGAAAATCGTAAATAGAAATTTAAAGAAAATAAACCGAATAAAAAGCGAAATCTTAATTTTTCAAAGCCAATAGAAACAAACTTGTTTTTGTGTTCTTGTTTATGTGTTCTAATGTATTTTGGTGTTGTTACAGTTATATTGCCTTCCTAGAAATATAAACTTGTGACGTTTAACTTAAAGTTTTAAATTATTAATGGATTTATTGAAGTGAAACTTCTTTATCGGGGTTGGGAAAAAAATTTAGTGTAACATTTTTTCGTTACGCGTCACATTTTTCCGTTACGCGCCAGCTTTTTTCGTATAAATTCATCTCTTTTACACCATGTTGCTAAGGAAATACTAAATAATCAAAATGACAAGTATGTGGATTACAAAACACAATTTACATTAACCAAAAATAAAATTAGCGGATTAGAGTTTTATAATTAAATAATGAATTGTAATTACATACTGGACAATACGATTTTATGGACTTGCTATTGAAACTAATAAATAAATTCAAGATTATAACATGAAGAATTATGAAATAAAATTTATAATATTTTTAAAAACATTGATTGTCTGAAATAGAAGAAGTAAGAATGAAAAGAAATACGAGTTTTGGCAGAGAAATGGAGCATGGGGGTCCTGATCTTTACAAGATCTGTTTTGCTATACCTACCTAGAACGAACAACAACTCGAAACAGCAGAAACCATGATGAAGAATAATTTTATTTGTGATATAGGGACGATCCAACATGTTAAGAAGCCTAAATTTTTAAAGTGGATTGTGTACATTTGTCTATTTTTATGGTACTTATGTGTTTCTTCTATGAGAATATTAGAATATTATACGTCAGAAACATTCAATTCACTTCTTACGTTTTAATAAATTAATATTAATGAAAATTATGACATTCCGTTACGCGCCATATTTGAAGTGAAACTTTTTTATCGACGGATGGGATAAATTTTATAGCAATGTCAAAAAATTGTAACGTTTTTCTGTTACACGCCATCTTTATTTTTGCTTAAACTTTATCTAATTTAGCTTAATTAGAAATTCCTGTAAGGTTGTAATTAGTGAATCATTTTTCAAAAAATTATGTCATAAAGAAGTTTCACTTCTTACATGTGTACACTAATACACACACATATTTTTTTTAATTTTTATTCTTAATATGAAATATATATGTATATATATATTGACCTAATCGTTGGTAAAGCATGACGGATTCAAGACAATATATTGGTTTTGTCATAACTACCCACCTACCTTTATATCTACGGAACTAAATCCATATACATATACATATAGGTACATATACACTAGAATGAATAAGTGTAACTCTGATAAACTTTGTAATAAATGTGTATCGTCGGGTCGCGAGCAATACACACACAAACACACACACATAAGTAAATACAACCCTTGGGTTCAAATATGTTCTCTAAAATGACTTTAATATTCTCAGTAGGTTGTTAAACTTAAACACCCGAGTGGCCGCACTATTTATTATTCCAACGTATTTGGATTCCGTTAAATGTTGACGTTTACAAAACCTTGATTTACATGACATTTATCTTCAGCTATATTAAGTTTTACGATCCCTCGTGAGTGATAGCTCGGCATTGTTTCAAAAACGTTAAATGCTCATTATTAATCTTACAACTCATTATAGTAAACCATTTGTACATAAATCAACACTGGAAGTTGGATGCTGCGATTTCAGGATTCGTACAATTATCTGCTCTATATATATACAGGAAGAGATATTTGTTATAATAATAATTAAATTTATATATTATTTTGGTTCTCTTTTTTTTGTAAATTGTATTTGCATACTGTAGCAGCATTAACACGAAGCATGAACTGAAAAGCAGCTTTAAGCTAAGATCAGTTTAAGTAGCATTTTTTAAAATAATTGTCATAATTGCACATATGCACCTAGTTGTGTGTGTTATTTGAATAAAGATCCTATTATAATTATTATATACTAGCAATTACCCGCGACTTCGTCTGCGTTAAATAGTTTTTGTGGACAGCAGTATTATTTTGTACGTCAAGTACTTGCATAGTAAGTATTTTTTTGTGTGAAATGTGAAGTGGATGATAGAAAAGTTCTTACCTCTCCTATGAAGATAACCTGATCGTTTCTTATAGTAAAGGGGTAAGGACCATTTTATTGGTCGAATCAATTTAAAATTTATTATTTGAATTGATACGATTTAAGAATTATTTGTTTATTGTTTTATAATTTTAACCGCTTTTATTGCAACAAAAGACCGTCTATGTTTGTTTACACATACTGTTTCTCACATTATTAAGAAGAGATTTTCAAAATATCTTATTAACGTTATATCATTAATTTTTATTTTTTTATAATATAAAGAACCCAAAAACACGTACTCTATTATATTAAACAAATATGCAAATGTTAAAAAAAACATTGTATCACTCTTTCACCTACTATGATACCAGCGTATGCGTCAGTAATTTACGTCGTTTCCCGTGGGAATGAGATATTTTCCCGTTTTAAAAAGTAGCCTATATCCTTTTCAATGTCTTATCTATGTTTATTCCAAATTTCATTAAAATCGGTGCATTGCTTTAAGTGTGAAAGCGTAACAGACATACCGACAGACAGAGTTACTTTCGAATTTATAATATTAGTATGGATAATGTAAATATCTATTTGTACTTGTGTAACACTGAATTTAAATTACTCTATTATAATATTCGACAGTTACATTTAATAAATGTTATATAAATCATATTGTGATCTAATCTGCTCTTAAGCTGACGGCAAAGAACGAGTTGTTTAATTGCTCCAAATTGTGACTAAATTTAGCATCGTTGCTATTTAGCGCTTACATTTAAGCACTTATAATCTAGGATGTATTTATATCTTTGTAAATACTTATTATATTTCAATACTTATGACGTAAAAAAAGAATGTTCATAATGATTAAATGTATATTATACACGGCCATATTCACTTAAAATAATTGGAATTTTGCCTGATTAGTTTAAAACCCATTCGGGATTCCTATTCATGAGCTAGAAGCATGGCGGACTGGGCTTTAACCGGATATTCACGAATGTTTACAAAAAATATAAATTAATATCAAAAATAGTATGACACTCCTTTATTACAAATGATATATAAATTAATTATAACTCAGATATTCCTGTATTAAAAAAATATTCTAGTATAATTTCATTTGGATGACATTTATTGCTTTCACATAGGTACGTAACATTAAAACTCACATTCATACTTTAATTTACTCACATCCTGATAATTACATAATACTTATATCTTAGAAAGCTACATCCAAATTAAGAAAAAATATTTATGCCGCTTGACAAAGACACCAAATAAATTTTGGAATTAGATACATACAAAATATTATATGAAATATAGCATTGATGAATATTTAATAATTTTTTATAGTAATTACATACATAAATAAATAATAATAATAATAATAATAAATTTCCATAAAAATAGCTTTAACTTCCATCAAAATGCACTTTACTATTTTATTAGATATTTTTATGTCAAATTATCATTCAAACTGACAGACATTTAAAATATGAAGAGGTGAATTCATAATGGTTTTTTGATTGACGTACATCAAACCACTTGAGTTATTTTAGTAACTATGTTTTTATGACGTACATATGACCTTGCTATGCCACCTGTAACTTATTAGATATATGGTTGCATTATTTTTGTGTGCCGCCTCAGATGTCTTTTAAATATATTTCGACAAAACGTTTAAAAATGTTTTTTTGTACTTATTTTTGTATTTAATTTTTAGGTATCATTTTAAAAAGAAACAAATTCTTTTCTTATGTAAACATCTTCAAAAAAAAAATTCGGACATAACTTTTTTGTCTAAACGCGCGAAATAAAAAAATGCTACTATTAAAATATTAATAACTTAACACAGCCTAGTTTAAAACAATTGTTTCTAAAGTGCAAGGTAGCTTTTAAAAACAAAACAAACTTTATAAATGCCCTGCATCACGGGATAAATAGTTTTCACGGAAACAGCTGTTCATTTTGCAGCCACTTTCTTTGAAATGTCAAAACCTTGAAACTTAAAACGGTAATTTCAACTTTAAATGAATGGTATTAAAGGTGTATTTTGGTTTTAATCTATTACGTATGCATTTCAACGCTTCGTTCGAGTGACATTGATTTTCGCTGTCTGCAATGCGGGTATACTGGAATAAAAATGCAGCCATATTAAATGCCACTTCAAACCAAGCAATCACTAAAACGGTAACCAAGGCACCGGAAAACCGTATAATGCTCCGATAAATTATTCCACTAGGTTAAAAATTTATTTCCAACTAAATAAACCTGCACTAACATTTCATATCTATCAAACATATAAACTAAATAAAAATGAATTTTTGGCGAAAAAAAACAAGAAGAATCGTGAGAAAAACTCCTCCTTTCGTCTGCCAGTTCGTTAACCAACATTCCTTCTCATTCTGCAAGTGTTGTAATGTATTTAAAATTTTCCATATGCGGATGTCAAAATCCAGTCCATCTGATATAATTTATCACACAATACCGTAAGAAAAATAGTTGTTGATCAAACTTATAATTCTTTCTCCAAAGAACCCTTAAACATTTATCTGTCAACAACTGCGAACGAAATAACCGCTGTTTTATTCAGCACCTTAGCGACATAAGCTAAAAATGTTATCTAAATTACGATAAATACAATGAAAAAAAGAAGCAATCCAAAACACTTAAACAATAATAAGTTATTAGCAAACCTTTTTCCGTTTGTAAGAAACCTTATTATTTATTTATCTTTACGTCCGTTGCTTACTAATTTGTCCTCGAAAAAGTTTGCTCTTTCGAAACATCTTATTGATAACAATATTATCTTTATAAATTAATATACTTTTAACTAGACATCCATCACGTACCGGAGACGGACTAAATTAAGGAGGTACAATTAATAATAAAATTTCAGTACCCCTAGTACAATAGGGAACATTCATGTATTTTTTTTTTACGTAAATTAATCATTTCCCTCTCTATATCGTAGAAAAAAATATAAATAGGCTTGAAAAGATTCTAGTTTTTTATCAAAGTGAAAATTAAAACATTGAGTAAATTTGACCCGTTTAAACACCGCCATTTTGCGCGCGTTTTGCGTGACGTCAAATGACACATCCAGTGAATGTTTACTATGAACTTTTTAGTTATTTCATAGATATTTTAAGTTTTAATTGCTTTACAAGTCATGGAAGAAGATAAAAATCATCTTACGAGTATTGTATAGTACCGGAGTGCAAAAATAGTATTAGAAAAACACCCGACAAAGTGTTTTTTGTATTCCAAGAGATGCGAAAATACAAAAACAATGGTGTATGGTAATTAAAAGGGATATTATATGTCCTAAATCGTGTTTATATGGTTGTGAAGATCAATTTAACGTAAGTATACTTTATTTATAATAAGTTTAATCTAATAGTTTAAATTTATAGTAAGTTATCAACATTAGAAAATTTGAGTTTAAAATTAACCTAACCTATCTTACAAATTTCAGTATAACTTTCTATAAAAACCGTAATCATTTTTTGTTTTACGCAATTTTATGGTCTGTCGATTTATTTCAGGTTAAGGAAGATACAGCAAATTGTATTGAATATAATATGTGTAACGAAACCACAAGGAGAAAGATGTAATCTAAATTTGAAGAAAGGAGTTGTTCCTAATATATTTTTGTGGCAAAAACACCAGCTGATAGAATGAGAATGTGCATAGTCAAAAGGCAAAGATTGACCTCGGTTAATGAAGCCTTTTAAGAGTTAGCTAACAAAACTAGTGTTTAAAAAAATTTGTGACCTTTACGAAGAAGTGATATAGGTAGTAAGTCCTAGTACTGCCCATACAAATGTCTGTGATATTAATCAGCCAAGACTCAGTACTTCTCCTATTGAATGTGATGATCATAGAGCAGAGCCTTGCTTTTTGCATATTAAAGATAAATTACCAAGTGACTAAGCTGTGCAAGTTAATATTAAACCGAAGTATGGAAGTAAAGGTGTCAATGTAAATATACCTGCTGAAAAACAAAATGTAGCATTGTCACCATTTCCTCATTTTACACACAACATTGTTACACAACAGTTTTAAAAGTAAAACTATCTGTTTTAAAAAGAAAATTGTTTACTGAAAACACAGCTGATAATACTTCTATAGCATCTTATATCTTCTATATCTGCTGATTATCAACCAAGTTATTTATCTGAGTCAAGTGAAGTTAAAAATGATTCTGAGGCAGAAACATTTTAAAAATGTATTGTGTACCTAGTAGCATGCTAACTGCTATTCAAAAAGAGTTTGTATGTATTTGTTTTGTTAGAGTTGTTTGAGTATTTAGCAAATGTTTTTAAGATTACCTAAACAATTGTATCATTTAATAAAACCTTTAAGCACGAAAATATAGGTTTAAATTATTTATTTTTCTCAGTAATACTAATACCACAATATGAACTTCGACGCCGATAATTTGAATGGTGTGTCAAATGACGTCACATTTCCTTTCGACCAATGGTGGCGCGTTTTGAAAGTTTGAATTTCGCTCCCTAAATTTACACTTTTCATAAATTATTTTATGGCCTTAAATGATTAGTAAATTAAAAAAAAATGATTTTATTATAATAAGATGATAAAAAGTAATCGAAAAAAAATTATTTGAGACCATTTAAATTTTTTTGCATGTTCCCTATTTTTGACTCTACGAAAACTACGAAAACGTTAAAACTCAAAAGGAACAGTAGGTAGGTACTAACGAGGTAATTGGAACGGCCTCCAACGTAGATCACGTTCTGTAATGGTTAACACATTTTATTGATTTTAAACTTATTTAATTAGTTATGGTGTTCCATATTTTAGCAATATCGACATTTTTATATATCACCTCATTTATAAAATGGGAAATCATTTGAATAAACAGTTACCAAAACATAGCAACATGATGCGATTACCACGAGCAGTCAAACCCGAGGACTTTAGTATCCTGGTCGTGTAGCGAGTAACACAAACGTCAATACGACTATATGTATATATTATTCATACAACCAACTTTTCACGTTTAAAACTATTGTTATTTGAACAGAAATCTACAACAACAGTGAAACAAATAACCCAAGGACTTCATCGTACGAGACCAAAACAGACTCGTCCCTAGAAAGAAACAAAACACTCACAAAGATGTTTCTTAGAATTCCATCAAAATTTGCTTCCGACCTAAATATGAACTGGAACAAGTTTTATTATACTCAATTTTAGTGTTATTTTATGAAGCTATTCAGCGTCCACGCGATGCTGATATAAACCGATTTAACTATGCAGTTGACGTGTAGCGTCCATCATAACTACATGATAACGCGTCATTTTGTTAAGAATAAATCAGATGAAACGTTTTTTTTTGCATCGCAGTGTATTATATAATAGTTTTGATAGCAATTCAATTTGCTTTCCTTCAGATTTAAGTCGTACAAAATTTACCAGTTTTTGGTTGGAGTACGTAAAATAATAACAAAAACGAAATTTTCAAAAATCTATGGAGTAGAATTCTATGGCATTTTATTAAATTTCTTTTTTTGTAAATAAAATATTATTTACATCGAATATCGTTAAAATGTTACAATAATATTACGTTCGATAATGTAATGACTTCCAGTTTGCTCATTTCCCTCAGTTACATAATGTGTCATCAGTAATCAATAGTAATTGGAACTGTCAAGAGTCGAAACTTTTTTGACGAGGTATTTTTTAACTCAACGAATAGGTATTAATACGAATAGTAGTGATGTAACATTGACAAAAAACATTAAAAAAAAAACATCTAAATTAGAAATAATTATCCGTTAATAATAAACTTTGCATTCATTAAATAAAGCTTTAATATTTTCTAATACATAAAAGTTAAATTAACACGTATGTAAAATCCATACACCCAAGACTAGTTAAGCTTATCCAATCTATAAATAGAAATAACAAACAAACTTATTTAATAACTTCCTTGCAAGTGTGAGGCGCCATATGGCTGTGTATTATACATACTTGGTATGTATGAAATTGCAATTTATTTTAATACTAGTTTTGGACATCAGTTTTGCTTGCATATTTAGGTATATTTTAAAATTACAGTCCAGTTTAAACACTTACCCAATTGTGTGTCTGTTTTAAAAAAAAAATTCAACAAACAAAAAAACTTTACAAACATACCATTGTTAGGAATAACATAGTTATTACAATAATTATATAATATATTATTATTATATGTTAATCCCAGGGTTATAGTTGTACATTGGAGTATAACGAAAGATTATAACTAATCCTTGTACGTCGCTAATGAGCGTAATATAGCTTTTATAATAATGAATGCTAATGACCTGTTAGTTATTTAGAAAGCAAACAAATTGATGTCTACTTAATGGCTTCATCTGGATATATAAAAAAAAAAATATTACTAAATGTGTTTCTAAGTGCTAGACTCGAGGACTTCTTGACCATAGTAGATATAGTTTTTAAATATTCTTTGAAGAAAAGAAACGAACAATTGTCTAGGTATCTTTAAAAAAAAATCCCAATATAAAATATTTCTGCTGCCGTTCATAAATAATAAAAAAATAACTAAAATGTCTACCCATGTGTTGCTATTACATCTATGAATTTAGTTGCCCATGTAATGCATTGAATAAACAAATGAAGCTGATGGCTTTTTTTTTTTTTTTTTTTTTTTTTTTTTGTTTCCGCGGGGAAAATGCCTTACGCACCGTACCCCTCGCGGGGGAAGCGAGGGGCGTGTGTGGGACTCCCGAAAACGGTGTACCCACTAAAAACCCCGCGGCGCTCCTTCCTCGCCTTATTGACGGAGTCGTGGGTACGGCTAGCCCTTCATCCACGACCATGAAGCTGATGGCTTGAGTTGCAGAATTGGAAAAATAAAATGAATACCATTAGATGGATCCTCGAACAGAGTCATTGATAAACTTTGTGCACATAACCTTGGTTAATTTGTGCAGGGGTCTGTAAAATTTATTTATTTTTTTATAATTAAAATTTCGTGAACCATGATGATCATTATTTATATATTTAACAGACTTCACATAAATTTATAGGATTTTTTTCAGATTAGTTTGTAATTTGGGGTTTCTATTCATAAGCTCATAAACTCAATTCACGCCGCGAGTCTGTCATGCTTCGAGCTCATGAATAGGAACCCCGAATGAGTTCGAAATTAATGCAATTACCTATTTGTGGTAGTAAATACGATAAATATTTATGGAAATGAAATGAGGAAAATATCGACCGGATGATAATTCTTCAAGCAAAATACAACAAAAATCCTCGACATATGCAAATAGTGTCGAAATACTATTAAGATCAAGATGCCGTTTGTTCGTTATTATGGTACAGCATCAAACAAGAGTTATCCTAGCTATTGATCGCCGGAACATCACGGAAAGTGTTTACTGTCAGAATAATTACCGGAAATTATCACAGAACAACTTCTGTCGGTTTAGATAGTTATATATAGATATAGTTTATATATAACTAGGTACTCTGGCACTTCGTACTCCTGAACTATAGATAACATTAGAAGTTCGGTATTACTGATCAAATGCAGACTAAAAATATTATTCTTTTTTGACGGTAAAGACATGATCTTATACTAATAGTAAAATATTTTTTTCAAATTACACTGCTAGTTTCAGTTTAAATCTTTTGAAAAAGTTACTTCATTTTTATAACAGTATTATAAAAAATAATTAATTGATCAACAGTTAATTTCAAATAAAGTTTCAAATATGATCTCTTACATTAAAGGTAGCTGATACACAGCGAAAGATACTACAAAATTAACCGCTAATTTTGGGAAACATTACCTTTATTAAAATAAATATTCAGACCAAACTCACCGTGAATAGTAGAATTTCATTATAACTAATTAGAGAATATAATAATAAAACATATTTCATAACATACAATATATTCTCTCCAAACCTTTTTGCTGTATAATTCTAATTAACAATATTAAATATCAAATTTCCCTGCACGTTAACAAACGTTAACAGTCTGTTACAGGCACGTTGGCAGGCGGCCATTTTGTGTCATTTTCGTAACTGAATATTAAATATGATTAGTATTTAAACGGCCAATTAAATGTACGCTTATTGTATATTATATTGTTATATTAAATCAACCAAATTGCATTGATTTATGTTACTTTATTTAAATAAATGGTTTAATTTTAATTAGCTGGACAGCTTATGATTTATGATTAAGCTAGAAAATGGAGTTAACCATCGTTTCATAAATGTTACAAAAGACTTGGATATAAAATGAAGCTACCGTAACCCCAAATTAAAGTTTCAAGTCTCTATAAAGTTTTATACATTTATATGGCGCTGGATGTTTATATAATGGATATGAATGAATGTTATCTTTATATTCTCTACGGGCATACATAGAAAACTTCAATATATATTTTTTTATTTATCCTATGCTATTTTACACAATGTAGAAGTTGAAAATACTTTAACTTAATTAGTCTAAAGAAAAAAAAGAAGAGAGATAATCTAATACTTTTTGATAAACATAACATTATTTTTTTATTTGTATATGTTTGACATAATTCGTGCATGTATAACCTCTTATCGTATGTTTCCTCGGACTTAAAAAAATGTAGTTTGTTCTAACCTTTAAGTTAGAAATTTACCGATTACTTATTAATTATGTGAAATTTGTATGCTTTAACTGAGAAATGATGAATAATATTACAGAGAAAACATTTACTTTTAAAACTAACCTACTTTGAGATTTCCCATTCGTTCTTTCATTCATTCTCGGAGGTCAAAGTAAAAAATCTAGGTCATCTTAAGCGCTGAGTTCGTTAGAAAATGCTATATTATGAAATAAATATTAATCTTAATGGCGATCTTGTAATAATAATTCATGAATTTGGTTCTATTATTCATCATCAAAAAATATTATTTTAAATAAAAAGGACAATTGCTAATAAAGTCAGAAAAATATTGTGTTATAATCTAAATTCAAAACGAGCTCAATTTAAAGATATAAAAATATATACATAAGTATGAGAAATTCTTTAATAATTTACTGAAAACAGCTGCTGGCGTCTCTGTAAGTATCTGTCTCTTGTTATTGAAGAAAAATAATGTTTCCATAAATTCAAGAGATCGCGGATATATAACATATTGAACTACCATTAATTTGTCATATCTTTAGAATCATTAAATATATATAATATATAATAATAATAATACAGGACAAATTACACACATCGATCTAACCCCTAACTAAGCAAATTATTAAGTATTAAGGGTGATAGACAATGATACAAATACATAAAAATACACATATAAATACTGAAAATATATTTAATAAACGACCAAACCCAAAAATACAGACATCTATGTTCAGCACATACATGCCTGTCCCTGTCGGATAATATTTTATGTAATATTTTATAATATATAATATTTATAATATGTAATATTTTGGTAGGCGGTTATCTGAAAGTTATGAAGGTTTCCAACTCAGAGCAGGAAATTATTCAGTCCATGAACGAATACGAACATTGAATTTCAAATCTTCGGTCCAAGGGATAATTGTATTGCGTTATTTTTATGTATTTTATAATTTGTTTGCGGGGAATGTTTTGTTACTTGAAAAAAGTATGATAAACAAAGAGAACTGCTATCGATGTACCGATATATGAGGAATCTATCGACACCATGACACTACGTTGGTTTCTCTCCCTAGAGCCGTCACAAATATACGCATTAACGAATTATACATTTAGAAATAGTAATATTAACTTATTTAATCATGTAAACATTTGGAAGATCATATAACTATTAGATTTGGGGTAAAATCAATCTGACGCTAGAGTTTATAGATAAACGTAGTAGGTACAAAGTTCATTGACCTCATTAAAAAAAGCCGAAAAAGAAATATACTCCTTATACCTTAAAGTAATATTTCGAGCCATAATGACTATTAATGTATTCAAATTTACATCTAAAACGTATCCTACGAGATGACGAAAATAAAACTACTTAACTATGTTCAAAATATGGATTACAAAGTTATTTTAAAAACGGAACAATCGCCATAAATCTTGTATATAAACATTTTATAACATTCTTAAAAATAAAGGATGAATTAAAATATTTTATTGAACAAACACACAAACAAACTCGACACCGCCGCTCTGTAAACATTGCCCAGTAATAAACAGTTCTGTGAGGTCGTTATTGAAAATTGATTTACGACGCTGATACTAAAACAGACGTACAAAACTTTACGAACGCAAGTTTGGCGGGCGGTTGACATAATTCATTACGTTTCTAACTATTACTATATTTTATCTATTTTGCCCCGAAATTTTGTCCGCACGAAACACAAAACGGCGGTACACGTTTGAACTACTGTTGAAACCGACCAGCTAATAGAATTAATCGTGCATTATATTTTACACCGTTAAGATCTATCTACTGAGACATCCGGCAATAGATGTTTTACAACTGAATGGAGTAGCTACCAAAATCAGGGTACCACGGGACCGGGTACCGGGTGGTACATAAGCCCTTCGGTGGCGATGCATGCGCTTGCGTGTGTAAACAGTCGGCTTACCAGTTTTGGTGTTGGATTCGTGGTAGTAATATGGTTAGCTGCAGAGATTCGGCAAGGTTTCTTCTGGGTTCCCACAGTTGTCAGGGCTCGTTTGATTTCAGGCGCAGGAAGAGGTGAAATTGATCAGCCTAAGGCAAAAAACTGCTACGGTCTTCCTCTTCGGGGCTTGGAATGTTCCAACCCTTGAGCAGAAGTCTTTTTGAGGGCCACTACGGTTTGAGTAGCTCCCTGCTTCGAGGTTAGATGGATGTGCTAGCATTTATCCGGTCATCCGACTGTATTGTAGGGTACACTTATGGTGCAAGTGCGAGAAATTGCATGGTTAATCAGTGTACCTGCAGCTCTGGGATCTTTCAGATATAGCAAAAGTAGCAGGATGGTCGCGATTGGACTTGTGTATGACCGATAGCCTTGCGAGCTTAGGTACTAGTCGAATGTGCCGAATGACTTTGGAGATCAGACTCGCCGTGTAACCCCTTTGTGCCTTGGGTAAACCTTGCCACAAGAATAGTGGCTCAACCTTTATAACCAAAAGGTGGGGTTGAGATGATATAATCATAATCATTAGGGCTGAAGAAGGCGAGGGAAGTACTGTAAAGGTAACCTTCATGTTATATTATAATCTTCCTTAATAAATGGATAGTCCAAAGCATTATAAATAACATCTTATAGTGCCATAGATAACGAAATAGAAAATAATTCAATGTGACACTAAACTTACAGTTTGTAATAAATATATATTGGAAGTACATATTGGCAAATATCAAAACTGTAATATGAAAGATAAAATGTCGTTTCCGCAGCTAGATACGCTGTGATTACTCAAGAGGTTCAGTCACAAGAAGCTTATCTAGTCTATGTACAAAGGCTGTATTTCTCAAAGTATCGATCTCTCCGAGCAATAACAATTAGGGTCAGCGTCCATCAACTCTGCGCAACTTTAACAAGCCACGCTAACTTAGCCGACACAGTTATAGATTAACACACAAACATCATATAGTTGTATAATATATTATTTTAATTTTAACAACATTTTTTCTCACAAATCGTTATTCTTAATGAATCCGTATTTTCTAACTTTCTTTATAAGAAGTACATAATTATCGTTGCTTTATTTTACATTAGCTTTGGAGACTCGTAGGTGTAGAATCTCTGACACAAAAGCAAACAGAGAACTACTTCATTTATTCGTTATTCGTTATATTAAATTAAACACCCTCGCTACCTCGTGTGTCAACAGTGTCTATTCAATTTCCTATTATTTTAGGTACTTAACGCCCTACAAAAATATTCTGGTACTTTATCGTAATTGAAAAAAATACTATTGGAAGTTAATTTCCTAACCTGAACATTTTAATTTATCTGATACGAATAGAGCTAATCGAACGCTATTTGAATATAAGTGTAATGATTTATATTCAACGTTTCATATTGAAAATATTTATTGGATAATATTTTAAAATATTTGAGAGTTTTTAAAAGCGTGCGAAATCTAAACGCCTTGTTAGGTAGAGTGCTTTTGTATAGAAGTACGTTTTGTGTTATCCCGCTAAGCCACGTTTTACTGAATTGTAACTTCTTTTACGAAACCCACTTAGAGACAAACTTCTTGTAAACTCAAAAATATATTTTGTAATTTGTGCTCATTTACAGTTTTTTGTAGCTTTTATTGAATATCATTTTTGTAATTTAACTCAATATTATAATATCATAATTAAAGGAATTAAAATTATAATAAAAAGGAACATTAAATTAAAGAAATAAGCTCAAATAAATAATATCAGGACGATTATAGTTTTTATGTTGACATTAAAGTATAAATTATAATAAATACACCGTCAGCATGCGACTGACCGACTGACGGACTGGACTCAGTACACGCTACACCTTACCAATATAATTAGAAGGAAAACTATGGTGTTATTTAAAAGCCTAACTTACTTCCAGAACATTCAGAATTTATTATATCACTGAACATTTTTGTAAGCCTCTTAAAGAGAAGCGATTATAGTAATTGTAGTAACGGTAAAAAAACCTTTGTGTTTGTGTGTGTGTGTGTGTGCTAAGAAATGGATCAGTAAATTTATGAGACACACTTCTGTGATAGCATTTAGTTTTCCAACCAATTCCTATTAAACTGCAATGTAAAAAAGTAGATAATGTTTTAACAAATTATTCATTATTTCCTTTATCTTCATTATTAGGTAATACCTATTTCTATGACAAACAATGATGAACCTTAAAGCCTGAAAAGCGTATCCTAAACTTGTACATAAAACTCCAAAGGGAATGACTAAGGAATGATAGTATAGAAGCCGTTGCTTCTAAATAGAAAAGAATTATCCACGATCAAAACTAGATTATTTACAAGTTAAAACGAATTTATATTACTTTTTTATGTCAATCGAAAACTTACCCACTTACACAATACAAGACGAGAGCCAAGTTTAAATCAACAGGTTCTGAAAATCGTTGACATAAATATAACTGAGTTATACGTTTTCTTTTTAGTTACAAAAATATAATAGTCGTAATGTTTCTCATGTTATGTTCAAACTACTTTCTAACATGCAACCTGTTGTAAGTGACGCATGTTATTTTTCGTTTAAGAACTACATACTTTCAACATTCATAGCCATATATTTATTTCTACACAAGTTTCATTTACCAACCTTCGCGGTCTTTCATCTCAATCTGTTTCCATGAAAATTAAAATTAAAAATGTATGTGGACTCTATTTAAAAATATGTTACATATTTTTGTGTTTAAAATATAGAATAAAAAAAATATGGTTGCCTGTAAAGTCGGTTTTACGGGCGAAGATTTACGTGACCACGTCTTTTTCTCGGTAGAATATTTATTGATATGAATATTATTCAATTGCACAATATTTTAATAATTTGAGTGATTTTGTTGAGGATAGGACGATGAATACGTTGTCACGTAAAATCATTTTATATATTATTTATTTTATATTATATTATTGATGTTATTATTTTTTACAAAATTTATTTACAGACTTTTTCGATACATCAATTAGTTGCGGAGATATCGATCATTGAAGTTATTGTTTGCTACCAGTATTTTATATATATTTTTTTTTCAGTTATAAAAAAATACTATTTCCAATTGTGTCTACCAAGTATGGTCACATGTACTAGCCTACATATTAAATAATAATAAGTACAGATAATGTTATTTGACGTCACTTCTGATTTTATATATTTTAATATTTTTAATTTTAAAGAATTAATTTGAAAATCAAAACACTTATTCAGATCGAAGGTTCAAATTTTTGCTAAATAAATTTGAAAATAATTAAAATTTGTAATTGTAAATAATGAAGTTGAAAATTAAAACATTTACTTAAATTAGATGTTAAAATTCTTGCTCAACACATTTTAAATCAAGTTTTCTTATATCTGCCACTTTTTCTTAATATTTGTAATTTTAAAGAATCAATTTGAAAATCAAAACATTGCTCGGCGGACCGATCATGTTTGAGTGGGAGAGAGACGCAAGGCATTCTATGTGTGTGTGACTCATCGTTACGTTACCGGGCGTTACACTTTTTCATAAGTGACTCCCAGCTTAACCTAATTTAAGACGTTGTCACGTCAAAAAATCATTTACACGATTTTAAATTTACGTCCTTTAGGATTTTGTTAAACCAAGGTACCACTATGGAATAAAACCGGATTTATAATTTTGTGAGACCTATAAATATTATGTACATATATATTTTTTAATAACTTTACACTAAAACTTTTCGTCATAAATCTTCAGACACGCAATAAAACAAAAAAAAAAAACGCACCAAAAGAGAAAAGTTTATTCTCATCATAGCGATTTCATTACAGTTGTAAATGTAAATAAAATATTTAAAGACTGAAAACAAACGAATGAATGGCGACTTGCCAGAGATGAGATATTAAAAACATATTAACGTTATTTCTTACAGGAAGCTTAAAGACTATGAAAAGGATTCATAAAAGAACTTATATTTTTTATGTTCTTCTTTATTTAATAATTCATTTTTATGATTAACACATGAGACTTTAATACATATTAATAATAAAAATTAAGATTTGGGCTGAGGATCAACATTTTATTGCCCAATAAATAATTAAATATCAATTTCCTAATGGTACACATCAACTTAGAAAGCAGTGTGGTGGTTAGAACTTCTATCATTTACCATCATAACCATTATTTTTACGTGAGATTACATATTTTTTTATTTTATTGGTATACGATCAATCCCAAGGAAAAGAGGTTATGAGAGAATTCCGGTCGAATAAAAAATGCTACCATTTAGATACTTGAAGGCCCCATGGCTTTATCCGAACCCCATCCACCCTGGACATCCCAACAACGCAAGCAGGAACTCGATGACCAAGCAATCCCCTCAAGAAGCTGGTGATTTTACGAGGGAGATCAACTCAAAATATAGGTTCGAAAGAGGCAAGCAAAGAAGAAGACGCTTGAAACTCAATACTAGTAGAGAAGTCAGGTGGGAGTGACACCGGGTTCAGTCCTCATGGAGACAGCACAAAACATGCAATGGAAGGGGCATGTTTTGTGTTGTCTCCATGAGGACTGAACTGAGATCTTTACAGAAGCTCTCACATCATTACTATAAGCTTGCTCAGAAAGTGCTTCGCAGGCCAGACCCGACCTGACAGGCCCTTACGGTACTTTACGGTTACAAGTAAGTTGGCTTCACCACGATCAGAACATACTGATGGTAACTTCTTCTGCCAAGCACTAAAGTTTTGTTCCACTCAACGTTTACCTTGATTAAGATTGATTACTACATAAATACTCAAATCTTTAATAAATAGAGATATCACTCATTGCTCACAAAATTTGAATAAATACATAAACGAAATTCCAAACAAGTAAAATATTCTTATAGAGTATGCAAAGGTCCTCTGAAAGCCGTTTCTGACAAGCAACCTTCAGGAAATATTACTTAATATGCTTACTACACCAATTATTGTGTACAACGTTGAACATACTCAAAATAGATTAATCACTGGCATAAAATGCCTAAATGAAACTCATTTTTAAGTAAACAAACTCAACAAAACACATTAATCAGGGACACCAGATACGTCACAGCGAACAAACTTCACAAGAGTTTAATCAATGCATAATGTGTTGTACCGTGTAGCTGTTTACACAGATATTAACACACACACACACACACACACACACACACACACACACACACACACACACAATACCAAGTGCTGGTAGATTCAATTGACATAATTATTTAATAAGGGTTTGGTGTATCTGATACCTACATATGTTAACATATGTGTATGTATGCTAGATTAGTATTCAATGGACGGTTTTGAATATAATTTGATGCAGACCAATTATCTAATACAACAGGCTTTTGCACAGGTTGATGCGAATAATAAATTTTAACTAATAATACATTTTTAATTATTATTACATAATCATCAAATATTACGATAAATTAAACTACTGGGTTTATATTTCTTTACTCAAATAAATCTGACTAAATAGCTTAACTTGCAAACAACATTTTTTTTTAAAGCTCTGATCATTTTATCGTAATAAAATCAGCTCACTCACTCTTACTAAACATAGTTCATATTTCTTTATGTTAAGTAATATTTCCTATAAATAAATACAAAATACTATTATCTAAACAAATAACTTACTAAATATATTAAGGAAGTGCTTCGAAAGGTCGTGTTAAAGCCGGAAGTAATAAATTTTGTCGCAACTTAAGAGGAAAAAGGCTGTGACGTCATTCCCGCTCTTGGTTATTAATTATAGCAGAAGTAAGAAACATTTCTTATTTCCACAAAGCTTAAGATATAAAAAGAATTTCAAAAGATGATAGTTATTAACTAATATTAATATAATTTTTCTTACATCTACTCTCTCTTTAAGATCACGCATGACTCAATATGATTTGTTAATTCGATTTCTGAACCGAGATAGCTTTTAATTCACATAAAGTTTTGTAGAAGTGACACGGCCAGAAACAGACCGACGTACCTAAAGAAATTCGAAGTCCTTGCTTAGGTTATGTCATTGTTAACAACTATTATTATAATTATATATTATAATTGGTATTGATATATCTGGCTACACATTCGTAACACCAATATATGTTACATTGATATTTTATGTAACATGCCTTCAAAATAAAGCATTTACGTCCCTACTGTATTGTAAAATATGTGTATATATACATTACATTGTATACTATAGACAAAGTAGTTCGTAATACAAAAGTTATATATTAAATTTATCAAACCAAAACACACCGGCTGGTATTTGATATTCCATCCGGGTGGATAATAGTAAAGTTGCCAGATTGCCTGCAATCAGTGGGGTAATATTTTGACAGCCTCGATAGAACCCAGGACCAAACAATTCTTAGCGATATATTTTTTGTGAGAGTATATTTGTTTTTGGGAAGTTTCATAAAATATCTAAAATAAACTAATAACTCGATAATTTAATATATTGATTCTATTTTCTAGGGTTTAATTTTTATAGGACCTTACTTATTTTAAAATAATTTGTTTTTCTATTTAAAAGTTTTTATTTATATTTGTAAACTCGCCATCGTAAGACCGTCAGTTGTACTTACTTGAAATATCATTCGAAAGAAAACTTCTTAACCATAAACATGTCAAATGTTATTTAGGCATTTGGTCTTTAGAGAGACACTTTTCTTGTTATAAATAAGTAGATGGTTATTGAAAAGTATGGGTCCTTTGAGAATTCGAATGTACTTTCTGTGAAATAAAAATAATAAATATACCTAACTGACGGCCGGGTCAAAACCGATTGCTAATAAGATTACCAACTTTCTCGATAAAAATGTAAAATAAATGACTAAATACCTACCTAATAAACTTTGCTTTTCTTTTCAATTATGAAAACAATTAGATAATCATAATTTTTTTGAGACAACAAACATATTGAAACTATTAAATGAATAGAACCAAATAAATTATATTTAAGTCGTTGCATCGGGAGACCCTTGTACGTACGTTGACGATGGTGTCTATTGTACCAAAACTTTCGGAGCTAATGAATGATGACTTAGACTATACGATTAGATATTGTTATTTTGTTATTTGCCTTGGTAATTCACTAGAATTTTGAATTTTTCCTTTATTTAGTGATAAAAACACAGGTCAAACTTATAACACCCCTCTTTTTGGGTCGGAGGTTAACAATATACATTCGATTTTCTAAAATATATGTTATTTAACGGATTAATGGTTGTAGTTTTGAAAAGCTTCACACGTCTCTCAAAAAATCTCATTCCTTTTATAATCGACATAAATACTCCTTCCCATTAAACCTTTTCATTTAATAAACCTAATGTCTTATAATATTCGTTTTTTTTAGCGTTTTAGCGTCTTTGGCTGTATTGGATGAGGTTTACCGAGAATTTATACAAACCAACATTTTCGAAATCACATGTGCTTGGTGTGTCAGTTTGTTGCATTTTCATCAAGGTCGCTCAAGGTGATTTTTAGTCATTATAGGCCATAAAGATAGACAAAATAAATTTAAAAATATTTTTTGTCAAAGTGGTAAAGAAATGGGCGGAACGAAAAATATAAAGCTTTTATATCAACTAAATATTTTTCAATCAGCAAGTTTGGGGTCGGCTTGAATTAACGCTAGAACAATTTTCTTTCTAAATACAATTACAATACATTTCCGTTTTTTACAATACTTTTATGAGATACATAAAGAATTTATTAGAAAGAAATGAAAACTTTTTATTCCAAAAACCAAAAGTCAATAAAGTAAAAAGTTTACAAAAAAATTATCTCTAGTTAATTTTCAAAAGCCAAAGATAATAATGAAATGTGTTACAGCTTCGGTGTTATAAAATTTACGAGCATTCAGACTTGTTCGTATGTTTTTATACCCGCCATTATCTACAGAACTGTTTCATACGAACAAAGGAATATTTATTTATTTTTCTCTTTGAAATAAAATTTTTGTTAAGGTTTGCTGAACGTACTTCTATTTGAACTGTAAAAGAACTGAAACGAGTCACGAAGGTAACTGTGTTTTTCATTCTGTAAATTGGCAACATTTTTTCTCAATACATCTTAAAGTGCAAGCTTGAACTATATTATGAACTGAAAATTAAAAAGTAGTAAATAAATAAAAAAACATCTTTTTAGACTAATAACGATTTCAAGTCTTGAAATTTATACATTCGTTTATTTAAACATTGAAGTTTCTTCTTTACAACTACCACCGGCGGGTGGTACCGAACACAGGTCCTCTTCACTTACTTACTCTTACCTTCTTCTCGTATTCCTCCCAACTCATCCTTGATATCAATGATTGATATTGATTGTATCATAACCATTACGATAAGAGAAATAATGGACAGCATAAGGGAAAATACCAGTCAAAATTCTTTGCCTAATACAGAATATCTTTGCCTTACTTTTTCAATATTCATAATTCAATATATTTCTTTGATGGTTATCTCAAAATAATTCAATGATATATATTTTGAGGATTAGAAAAGCCATATTCAGTGGAGTTTTGATTTAATTCAATCCATTTGCAAATAGCAGAATATATCTACGCCTGCGCGGTGACCTAATGCTATTATTATTATTTTACATTTATTTTTATGATCGTAGAACCTCGTAGAGCCTCGTAGAACCTTGTAAAATGTATACATTGATTTTTCATCATTTTATTAAGTTTTGTTAACAATCTTATATTTCTTATTTTGATAGATTATCATATATATATATATTTAAATATACTAACTAATTAACTTAAAAATTAGGGGATTTCAGTTTAAAATATATAAACATTTTACACAGTATGTACCATAATAATATACCTGCATCGATTTTTATGCTTTGTTCTGTCTGTTCTGTCTGTGAACCCTAGAATAAGACCGTTCGACTTACAGTACATATAAAAGTTAGCAGCCGCGAAATAGTTTTAAACTTTCGGTACATCGAAACCATCTTAAAAATGTATGAGACTCTTTCACAAGGTCACATGTACTGGTAGCACCGAAATAATACTTATTATTAAAAAATAAGCTACTTATCCCAAATCTAAGATTTGAGTAGTTTGTATGTCTTCTTTGCAATTAAAATACTTAGAGTAAATAAGATTACAAAAGTTACGTCAGACGATATTAGTACAAATGACAACAAATATTGTTTAAATAATGTATTCAGTTAACCCAAGAGAATATTATTTTGAATAGCATTGTACTTATCATAGTTTTAAAGTTCAAAAACATTATTACTCAATAAATTTTATAAATCCGAAATAACTTTAATCAAATCTGAGGCGCCATTCTTTTTTGTTTACATTTTTATGTGAATCACGCGTCCTTATTTACGTATGTAGAGTGACCATTATATGTAATATCTAGTCCAGCCATAACTCCTGTTTGTTACAAAGAAACAAAATAGATAATTTCTAAAAAATAATTAATTTCTTTTCTAAAAAAAGAATAGAAAAACATATGATAACGTACTAAACTAGTTATTCAAAGTGTCCACCCTTAACTTTACCGCTCGCTTTTAAACGGTCGGGCCATTCGTCGATGGATTTACGAACGGTTTCCATTGGAAACTTGGTTACTGCTGCCTCCAAAGATTTCTTAAGTGACTCAATATTTGGGTGACGCTTAGAGTAGACCATATCCTCTAGCACATTCCACAATTTATAGTACAAAGTGTTTCAATCATTAGCCTGTCTGGAACATTTTGCCTAGCCAAATGTGGGTAGCACGCGACTTATGACCCGGGGCAGAATCCTGTTAGAATGTCCACACTTCGTTTTTGAATAAGTTGTTGTTGAGAGGTTTAACTACTGCTTCTAACACGGTATCCTGATACACTTTGGCTGAAGTTTTCACTCTCCCTTGGTCCTACTAAGGGGTTACGAAACTCCATTTTTGCCACCCCATCAATGATGGCCTCGCTAAACTTTGGCCACTACCTCGGCTTCTTTTCTTCTTAACTTCTATAGAGCTGTGTGCATACACTTGATCATTTTGGTTGTTGTAGTGCTCTTCGTTTGTATAAATATTTTATCATCGGTAAAGAATTTTTTTCTATGTTTTGTCGTCGGAGTATCGAAGTAGCAGCTGTTTTGATCTTTCGACTCTCTTTTATTTTAATGCCTCATTTAAGGTATGTCATGTGTATCTCCTAATTCTTTTTTGATGATCCGAGAAAGTGTCCTCCGTGGGAGTCCCATTTCGCTGAAAAAGATTTTCTGCTTCCTTATGAATTTCAACGAATTCTGGCCTTAGCTGAAATCCTATTCTCTAAAGTGCCCCACTCCATTTTCAAAATAAATAATTTTTAAACAAAAAACATACAATAATGGTGGGAAAGAAGTATATTTTTTTATTGTAGAAGCTTATATTCGAAATTCAAATGAATGTTTTTTTTTTAAATGTATGTAAACAGCCAGTAACAGAATTTGTGGCAAGACTAGTTACAATGTAATTCATTCTAACTCATTCTTGGAACACGTGTGTGTGTGTGGTTATTATAATGATTACTCTCGACTCCGCCCTAATGGACTACGAAAACAGCGTTCTTAAGAAAACATTTGCCCGACCCTTTTCGTGACTGACGGTGCAAAAGTTAATCTCCAAGAATAATATAGATTTATGGTCCTAGCAAAAGAGATTTTAAAATCAGAATTGTAGAATTGAAAAGAAAATACTTCATATTTCCAAACTAACAAACTTTGTCTTTTTTTAAAACAAGTATAGATATTAACACTTAAAGAGCTTCAGACTTTAGTAGCACAATTCACAAGTTAATAAAACTACATAATTTAAAAGCAATAATTTATTAAACAGCTATTTTATTTAACTTAACAAATAAATTCCATTAGATTTTGTTTGTGTCTCTGGGTACTGTTGGTAAGAATATTTTTATAGTTTATTAGATCTTCACAGTGTACCTTAGTAGAATATGTCTTCATAGGTACTTTAGTTATAAATGTTTACAGAATTTTTAAAGAATATAAAACTATATAAACCTCCTGCTACAAAATCAACATTTATTTTGATTTTTTTTTGTTTTAGGCTCAACGTACCAGATATTTTTAAACTATGTTCATGATAATAATTTAATATAATTGCCTTAAGAATATATAATTATATTATCTGTGTTTTTTTAACAGACAATTCTGAAGAAAACATCATTATTAACCTCAATTCTTTGTAGTGACTTGGTTTTTTTCTTTTTTGCGGAAGACTACTTAGAAAAAAATAATAATTCAAATAACAGTAGCAATGTCAATGTGACCAATTATGGTTGTCAAGAGAATCTTGTATTTTTTTTGAATAAACAGTTGCTCATGTCCATATCAATCCATCAAGACCTTTTTGAATAATTGACCGACAAACCGACAAAAGATATGAAGCCTTCATATTTGTAATATGTTTTTTTTTTTTATGTTAATATGGTCACCCTGAAGATTCCACGCTTGGCAATACTCCAGTTATTACATTTTTACGATCACATATAATAGTTTCGTGAGTTAAGTACGATATGAGTTAAGTAGAATAGTGTTAGGATTGTTTTTCTTCTTTGAAGTTTTTAAAACAGTTGATCTGCTTTGTTCTAGCCACCCGCGTTGTACATCCAACTATAAATAAGCAAGGCCTTCGATATATATTATTTATCACGTTTATCTGCCTGTGAATCCATTATCTCACCATTTTATTGTACATTAAGGGAAGATTTTTAATTCGCGGATAATCTCCGACTACTTTTACCAACGGAATAAATTTTATATTTTGACATAAATAATTATCCCTGGTTAAATTTTATCTAAGGATTTAACCTAATACTTATTTCTAAAGAATAACGTCTGATATAAGTGGGTACTAGTATAGTTACAGTTTTGCAAGCTGCAGTGATAATGCATGTTGGCAGCTGAGTAATGAAGAATAAATAATAAGGGAATTATCGTTAAAAATCCATCAGTTAAAGATTATTATATAATATATAATGTTATGCGTATATTTGTGTGTGTATATGCATGTATAATTATGTTTGAATATGTATATATATTTGACAGTATATGTGTAGGTATATGTATGTAGGTATATGTATGGATGTATATGTATGTATGTATATATAGATATATATAGATATTATTATTCTAATTCTACTATAAAGTTGAAAAACAACAGATATTATTTGTTTTTTTTTCTTTTACTGTGTTTATTATTATTTTTTTTTTGTTATGTTATTAACGTACCAGACCGCTTGCATGTTAATAAAAACTCTTTTTCGCCTAAGGATAACTGGGAGAGATCTCTTAAAGAGATAAGTTAAGCCTTTGTACACTTTTTTTTTCTATGTAAAATTTCTGTATTGTATTTTTTTGGTACATAAATAAATAAATAAATAAATAAATAAATTATTAAAATACGCATGAATATAAAATACCTACAGTAATGTTTCAGCCTCAAGTAACAAACTGATTACAACAAAACATGTTGTTCTTAAATAACATGATGGGTATGAAAAATCATTTGATCTAGCACATTTATGTAAACTAAGACGAAGGGTAAAGAACACATGATGTGTACTCTTATTGTTTATTTGTTGCCTTTGAAATGTTTGGACATATTTATTTATTTGATGAAATATGAAATATATATGAAAACCGTAACAAGGTTAAATTTGTACAATTATATTTTTAACAACCAATTTATTGCTATAGTAAAGGCCTTAAAACAATAGTTTTTGATAATTTTATCTATTTGTTATCATCACGTGAAAACTACTTGAAGGATTTTAGTTAAATTTGTTGTGGTTATAGCTTATTATCAGAGTCAATATACAATATATCATTGCAAAAAAATCACTTGTATCACAGTAAAATCGGAAAACTACAAGTAAACAAAATAAGAAAATGTTTTTAATTTTCAAAAATGATTTGGAAAATAATTATGACAATACTAAATATATTATATTATGTATTTTGTGTGATCATAAATTTATTATTTGTAGTGGATGGGGTCGCAGTTGCAGTCAACAGCTAGTTTTTTTTTAATAAATAAATTGATAAATCCACCGAAGCGCCAGATATCGGCACCATAGCCGTGAATATACAAATAATTGCATTCAAACAAATATATTATGAAAATAAAAATATTTACATTTAAGTCATTCAAACTTAATACTAGTAACAGATCGCGCCAAAACTATATATTTCATAGTAAATTAAGAGTTAACAAATAACTAACTATTCAGCAAAGTAACACAAGTCCTGTTAACTATTTCAGGACGCTGTATTGTTGGACCGGAAGTTATAAAACCGGTTTACTAATAATTGTTTAACTTCAAACTGAGAATGTAGGTTGTATATATTTACAGTACCAAGGTGCCGGTAAACGATACTATTTAAAGAAATTAAGTTAGATATAAATTTGGAATTAGCATTTTTTTTATTCCAAATATGAATATAACTTCATTTAGATGTACTTAATTTTTAATATGTTACATCCTGACCAAACAGAACAAGTCCTTTGGCCCTTTGGATAAAACCTAAAATATTGTAAAATTTCAAACAAATTTTGGAGGACCAAAAGAAAAATTGTAATTTAAAAACATTGTGACTGACGTATTTCTATGTTAATCGAATTCCGGGAACCGGAAATGAGAATATAACTTCAATAACGGATACCCAGCCCTTGTGAACTCACTGTTACAAAAATAGTATTAGATCTTAGTGCATTGAATGTAATTAAAACATACTTATATTTAAAAAATACTTGATGGTAAAGTCAGTGAGGACGTAGTATATATATATTATGCAGCTGGTAATTCCATAGCTATGTAATATCAAAAGCACATCTCACGTAGTAGTAATAAATACTGTACTGTCGGGTTTGGTATTTGATCACAGCTATAACAAAATCTGTAAAATCCATGCAAACCATATGTATCCAAGACTCCCAGTGAAGTCAAACCAAGTAACGTATTTCATGAAAACTTCCGAACCAGACACACCAGGTCTATCTTGGACGAATATATATATATTTCATAATTTTTAATTACATATAACTTTATTATTAATTTCATAATATTTAATTATATATGTATAACATTAAAAATTAAAATAAAAACAATATGAATATTACAAGTTATAAATCTCATGATTATCTATAAACCCCTTCACACATCACATCCTATAATGGCTAGGAAAGAACATTATAAAAAATTAAAGTAAATTTCTTATTTCTTCCAATTCAACAAATTCTTCAAACACGACATTTGTCTGGGTTCATTAAAAATAAAATAAAAAATGAATGAATGTTTTACCATCATCCATCAATTACACTTTTCAAGAAACAATTCGAATAAATATATTTTGACGTTTCCACGACGAGTAAACAAACAAATAGGTCAATGTCTTAAAACACGTCAGCGGGCCAAGGTTCGATTCCCACAAATATCTCAATTATTACATTAAATCACGTAAAATGAGTCATTTCAACAAAATTTGTTTTTGTCCAGCCGTTAGGTCGCGTGTATTTATATTTAGATCGTTAGTTTGTTAAATTCTTCAAGAATACTCCTACAATGGAATACAGCATTTTCTATATTGTAATATATTTATTATTGTGTATATTCTATCTGTATTGAACATGCTGTGATTAATTCACCAACAAGAACTTGTTTTTCCTCTTCACATTAGTCTCCGTCAGATAAAGATATAAGATTACGAATAGATAATAAATAATAGTAACATTAAAACCATTATACTATACACAACATATTTTCATACTATTTGTGACATATTACACAGACAGACACAGCTTAGAGCATTTTCATTTGAAATAAAAAGTATGACAAGCTTTGTTCTAAATATTATTTAATCCATTTACTCAATTTTGTCCACAGTCTTGTAATTGTAATTTTATGTAGCATTTTGCGTAAGAAACATACCTTCATATAATGATTATATTGGTATACACATCTGGTACATCTACTGCTTTCACAGTGTAAGCTCTAATATATATCTTAAATACGCTGTTCATATTGACATTAGCCAGCATAGTATACAATAGATTACGGTCTAGACGCGAGCCAGACTCAAGGTTTAACTGAGTTTATTCACATTTACACATTAGTTTTAAAAAATATAGCTTTCTTTTTAACAAGTCATTAGTGATACTTATTTCTATTAAAGTGGCTGTGAGAAGAGAAGAGCGTAAGGTAATATGAAGATTAAAAATGATACAAAAAATAAATAAACCAAGGCTGACGTGGAATGCCGATTGGCACAATCTGTTACTTCCTCTTTAAATGTATCGACCAAAACTGGAAAACTGCCAGTTCTTGATAGTTTTATCAATTTGTTACTTAAAATTAATTAATTATTATACAATTTATTTAGTAAACATTTTAAAATATTTAAAGTATTTCACCAAACAATGTTATGTAAAAATAGATTGGTTGTAGATTTCGTTAAGGATTCAATAACTTTTTAAAAAATAATATTTAATTAATCTATTTCATTGTAGTTGGTGGAGCCTACCTGTGATCTAAATGATGACTTTTATCATTAATATTTTTATCGTTAAAGTACGAGAATCGATTCTGACAATCCCTTCCTCCTTGTGTGTTCATGTCTCCCCTGCACCTCTCCACCTCTCTCCTCTTCATCTCTAAAAACTGGTAAACTGTACGCGATTTTTTATGATTGTAGAAAACCCTTAAAAATATTTTGAATTTAGAAAAACAGTACAGTCAATAAGAAAATAAGGAATATTATAATGCATATTAAAAACATAGATTTTGAATATAATTCTATCATATATATATATAAGAGATAAATAATAAATCTTCGTAAAATATCCGTAAATAATATATAGAAAGCGGTAGCAGCTGTGAGAGGAAAGTTCGAGTGTAATCGGAACCCTTGAAAACCTTATGAATCGTTTGTTACAATGTTTTTGGAGCTTCTAAAAGCAAAATAAAATTGTGTTTAGTAGATTTATATTTACTATATTAAAGTGATCTTGGAAATTTTAACACTGTCAAAATGTCTCAAAAACTAATTAATAATAAGTCTTCGTAAACATGAGTAGCTCTAGTACGGTGTTGTAGAAGATACTTAATGAGTATGTTCCATAGAAAATATATGTTGATTTTCTTATTGGTAAAGGTAACAAAATAATGATATGTCTACACGGTAAGACTAAAAAATATTGTTAGATATCGAATTATCTCTAGATAGTCTAGACGTTAGCAAGACTGGTACAAACGTGGTTGGGAGACTGCCAGGAGCCAATTGATGAAATGAGACTATTTTAAACGTCGACAAGGTATACATTTTTAAGTAACAATGATATAATTAGAGGTTAATTTATTAAGGAAAAAACCAAAAATTATTTGGATTTTAAATTGTAATTGTGCGAAATAAAAGTTGTTTCGTTTAATTGTTAGTACAACTGCAATGCACTTTGTAAATAAAACATTAAATTTTATAACTGTTTTAAATAGATTTAGATCACATATAACATATGACTAAGATCTGATGTGATGTGTATCGTACAGTGGCTAATTTCCAAATAGACCAGCTAAGCATTAGGTTGTTGTAGCTAACTAAATTTAAACTATTCAAAATTACAAAGGTGATTTAATTTATAATTTTTCGCCGAAATGGGTCCACCTTCTAGCGTACGCCACACACATTTTAGGCGAGACAATAGAGAGGAACGGAGAAGCGGTCGCCGTCTCTCTGGACGTCTCGAAGGCATTTGACAGGGTCTGGCATGCAAGCCTTTTACGCTAGCTTTCAGCATTCAGTATATCTCCTGGTATGATTAGCTGGGTTTGATTAACGGGCTTTCTGAGCCAGAGATCCCTCCGAATAGTTGTCGACGGGTGTTCCTCGGAAACCTTGACAATAAATTTCGGAGTGCCTCAGGGGTCCGTTCTTTCTGAAACTCTTTTTCTGCTGCACATTAACGATCTGCTGGATCTCGTATCTCTGGGTATGCAGACGACAGCACAGTTGTAGAAATATATTTGTCAAGCAATCGGGCCAGTAGAGATCAAATACAGTCTGGAAGAGAAGCCATGGTTCAACGTTTGAATGACAAACTTCAGGCAGTCTCCGCATGGGGCAATGCCAATCTTGTCAAGTTCAACGCCACCAAAACGCAGACGTGTTTGTTCACCGCCAAAAGGAGTCCTTTCACCTTGGCTCCTATTTTACAGAATGTATCCTTGGAATACAGTGACCGGCTTCAGTTGTTAGGCTTAGAGATTTCCTCGAACCTCTACTTTGGTCGGTACATTGAGTCCAGAGCAAGAACAGATGCAGGAAAGCTTGCCTTTCTTGCGAAGGTCCGAAAGTACTTGACACCGGGACAGCTACCAGTATTATACAAAGCACAGATCCGGTTGTGTGTGGAGTACTGTGGTCACGTTTTTGCTGGTGCCACAAAGTCTCATCTTGCGATTCTGGACTCAATTAGGAGGCGAACAAAAAGGCTTATAGGTGACCCTGAGTTGGTTGAAGAAAAATCTCTACAGCCTTGAGCACAGGCGTAGAATTGCTAGCCTCTCAGTATTCTATAGGATACATTTTGGTAAGTACGCGCAGAAATTACACGACCTAATTCCCTCGTCGCTGTTCCACCACCGGACGTTCCGACGCCCGGCAGGTAGCCATTCTTACGTTGTGGACACTCTACGTATTCGAACAAAGCGCTATATTTCGTCTTTTTTAGTCCGTACAGCGAAGGACGTGACGAAGAACGTGACGCGACGTCTTCACGAAAAAACTGAATAGGTTGCTAGGTTAATGCGCCTTACCACCTATGACTACATCTCCACTCTCTATCAGGTGGAATGTAGTCAAGCATTAACCTAGTTTTGTATAATACAAAAAAAAATAAAGAAAAAAATAATAATAAAGTTTATTTGTCTACTAATAAAATGTTGGTTGGTGTTTAAAAGCTCTCACGAGACGTGGTTGTAAGCAAGAAGACAGTGATGATGATAATAAATGGTGTATGGTACCATAGAAATATGTAAATATGAAAAATTACACTTACACTTTAACGCCACCCTTGAAAATTGTAAGGGGTTTAAGAAACTAAAGTACATGAAGACCGAGGGAAGAGAGATGGACATTCAGCTTCTTTATTATATCAGCTGCAAAGATAACTGCAACTAGGTTTTGTTTAAATGAGTATGAGTGGTCCAAAATTTAAGAGTTCCTTCTTATACGCAAAGGTTCACATGATCTTTCACGGTTTATCGTAATAAATGCAAAAAGGTATAACTTTTATTGCATGATGATATGATGGTATACAGAAAACATATTATTTTACGCATTAACATGAAAGACGTTTGAAGTTATGAGTGA
The DNA here is from genome assembly GCA_959347355.1 of Napeogenes inachia. Taxonomy (NCBI): domain Eukaryota; kingdom Metazoa; phylum Arthropoda; class Insecta; order Lepidoptera; family Nymphalidae; genus Napeogenes; species Napeogenes inachia. The sequence continues at coordinate 21,686,611 of OY365798.1, read as the reverse complement.
CGACAAACTATCAGTTTTACTGAAAACATGCATACCCCAAATACTCTACGAGCGATCTAGACTATTGTTAATACTAATTTCAGTTAAAAATCTCTTAGAGTTATATTAATTACTTTAGGTTTAAGTAAAACCCCACTTAATCAGGATGGTTATACTCACCTAGAAATTCAAATTATACGGAAGTGATTACAGAATAGGTTGCAGCGTCGAGTCTACATTAATTATGGACTCATCTCTCTGTGCTAGAGCACTTTCAGTGGTAGAGCCTTACATAGAGATGATTTATATAGCAGCTTGTATATTTATTTATTTTAAATTTAATAAGACTGAGACTTATCAAATATCAGATATAAGAAGATCGAAAAAATGTAATACCCACAAAATTGATTTTAATGTTTTTGTATAATATTAACAATTGGTACAATTTTTTAAACTATAGTTTATGATGTATGTATAAATGCAATTATAGTTATTTCATAGTTGGTTAAGCATTCAGTAGATTATATGAAATTAATCGTTATATGGTTTACTAAAGGGCAAAATTAATAAACGATCTACAAGCTGAATTTAGAATAAACCTATAAACTCAAATAATTGTTGGAACAGACAAAAACATATAAAAATAGATCAGGATCCTTAAAATATTAATTTTATTATATGTTGAAAAATCAACAAATCAAAAATCATTTTCATTACGTTACCTTTATTTACAAAATATAGAATATGTAAGCTAATTATTACATCATGACGAATTCGTTTGTTTAATATATTTTTGATTGATTACTATATTTACATGGTAACTTTCTCTTTGTTCGTCTTAAATGTCTATAAATCATAAAATTCTTGTTATTCATTAAACATTTCCGAGATTATTGTGCTGTAAATCTCCTTGGAGCGAGCTCGTCTACGTGACTTACCTTTGAATCTTAACTGTTAAGAACCTACGAGTATAGAGTATCACAAAAAAATAATGTTTTTAAAAAATAAATAAACTAAAACCTTTTTTTTAAAAACACGTTATATTTTCTTCATTTCGTATGTTAAGTTTAAAATGTGATAGGTAATATACTTATATTTTTTTCTTATATATTTATTGTGATGTAAAATATGTTTGTTTCACTCTATTCTAGTTTTTTGTTTTGTTTTTCATTCGTTCGTCACAGATATTGAGGGAAACACGTAAAATTTATTTTAGAGCTGTTTTGAAATCGTCCCTGTTGGGAATGTGTAAGTTGTATGTGGCGACTGTCTGTCTGTCACAAGAAATGTTCCAGTTGACCTAGAAAACTAGTTGCGCAACCAAAGGTAAGCTATTCGTATCGTAAATACATAATGTGCATTGACAATGTAGAAAGCAGAGACTAATAAAATGAAAAGTAATGGAGCTGTTTCGCAGTAAATTTTCCCTACATAAAATAACAATAATATTACTACACTTGTGCCAATACCTGGTGAAGGTCTTGGAAGTCATAGGGGAAGGAATAGGTAGATATTCAAGTATTAGACGAATCTATAAGACAGTGGAATGTAGGTCATAATCTATTAGTAAACCAGCCATAAATTATTAACAAATAGTTATTGCCTTCTATTACTATTTCCTCAAACATATATTATGTAATTTATGTTTAATACCCGAAACCGAACAATTATATTAGAAGAAAAACAAATACACGGTACAAATGTTTTACAGATGAAGCCTATTATTACAGTTGGTATTTCTTTAATGATTCTACGTGTTGGCAACCCTTACGTGATTTAACGGTTGCCATAACGCTTCGTTGATAATTATTAAAACTTCGTTGATAATTATTATTTTGACAAATTATATTTAAATATCACTGCGGCTCACGGTGTCATTAAATTTAATGGGTTAACTATAATATATATATATATATATATATATATATATATATATATATATATATATATATATATATATATATTATAGTTAACCCATTAAATTATATATATATATATATATATATATATATATATATATATATATATATATATATATATATATGTATATATATATATAATAGGAAAAATCTTTAAACATTGTAGAGTTTCATTTTGCTGTCAGTTAAGAAATTCTTTAAACATTAAAAAAATCAGTTATGTACCAATGTTTTCCCTACCAATGAACTCTAACCTATTAAGTTTTACACATACATATATTATTCCTATATATATATGTGTCTTTGTATTTAATTTGCTACGCATAGACGCATACACTCAGATCAAATTACAAATAGCTTTTAAATTAGTTTATAGCCTATTCATTGCAAGCTAAAAATGCGAGAAGATTTATTAACGTCCTATCTTCGGACCTTTATAACTCAAAAGGGATAAAAAGGTTTCCACCTAAATGTAATAAGGGATTGAAAGAATCGTTATCAAAGGTCTGATTCCCAGATGTGTGATTCCCAGAGTGTGTTTAAAATATTTTTTAAATTAAGTCATAACAAAATACTAAGGTTATAGATTATATTCGTCGTATTTAGGTATGTTTGTTCGTCATTGATAATATTAAAAACATTCCTAACTGGAAATTTCAACAACCTTGACATGTTCATGTTCTATATTTAGGTATTTAATATATTTTTTTAAAATGAGTGTTTGTATATTTTTGTGGTAATTTATTATAATAAAAGCTTAACAATAATAATGTTATCAATTGTTATTTCCGACGTTATTCTTAACTAACGTTTTTCTTAACTAATCTTCAAATAACGTTTCTCCTTTGTTACAATAATAATATAGTTAATACATAAGTACGGTATCCAATTTAAATTATTGTAAGATATGCAAACTTAGGACAGCCAGTAAGCACGTTAACAAAAGCTAGACTTGTATATGAAATGAACTTCTCGTTTAGAATGAACGCACAATTAATCATGTACGCAAGCATTTTTATTACGTTGCGTAATTTCTCCACGCTGAAACGCACAAAATACGATTTAAAAATGTTTTACGATCTCGCACTCGTTTCACAGATGAAATGGCAATTAAAACGCGCTATGCGGCATCAATATTTCACGGCTTAAGCCCTTTATGGTGGGAAATTCTCAAAGTCATGACAGCAATTACTGAACTGAATGTTTAATGTTAGCGACAGGTGTCAGAGCGTCAAATGAAAGACGTCCCTATGTACAAACTTACCCAAGTGTGGTCATTGTCACGATGGTGTACCAGAAGGCGGCAGGAATGGATGTGAAGTTTGTATCTTGCTCGTTTTTCTCAGCATAGAACATGACCGTTGCGAATATAATGATCGCCATCGCCAGAGAAAACACTAAGAATCCTAATTCGCTGGCGCAAGACTTCAAGGTATACCCCAAGATCCGAAGTCCTTGTGAGTGTCGCGAGAACTTGAAGATTCGGAACACTCTAAACACTCTCAAGGTCACAAACGCTCCTGATACGTCGTCGTTGTCAGTGATTCCCAAACCAATATAGTAGGGCAGGATTGCCACCACATCAATGATAGACATGACCGATCTCACGAATTTACATCGATCCGGTGCTGCGAACAATCGTAGCAAGTATTCAGCTGTGAAAATCATCACGCAAGCTGTGTCCAAACAAAAGAAAACAATTTTATATCTTTCACCGCAAGGCAGCGTGCCCGCGCGCCCTGGTCTGTGTCCGCATGGAACTGTTTCCACCACGTTGGCCATCACTGAAACGGCAATGAAAAAGCCGGTTACATAGTAAAATACTAAAGCAGCTGTTGATGTGTGAGGGTTTTCAAACGCTCTCCACATCTTCTGCCTCAAATCTGTCAACTGAGGCAGACTCTGATCTCCAGCCTCACTAAGCTTATCATCCATGAGCCGTTCCGCATTTTCACGTTTCCTATCCCTGTAGTCCTCATAACAACAATCACCAATAACATCTGGCAGGATTCCGAAAAACGCAAGTTCTTCATCATAACCAGTCAGGCATTCGTGTTTTGGATAATGAAGCTTTCCAGTTCTGTAGTAATTGAGTATATGCCTAAAAATATCTGGATCTCTATCGAAAAAATATTCCCGGCTGTCCTCATCATAAAAGAATTCCCTTTCAGTGGATCCGAGCAGGGAGTCAGGATATTTTTCAAGTGTATTCCTCCAGGTTTCAAAACGCCGTCCTGAAACGTTAATCAGTAGTTTTTCATCCTCAGCTCGTCTGCGATCCTTGGGGACGGGCGGGGAAGGCAGCGGGTGCGTGGCTATGGGAACCCAGCCGATGGCAGCGGCGCGCGCGAACGGCAGCCATGCGGCGACGGACGCCATCGCGTGCAGTCGGCGCCACCGTCGCCGCTGTACTGAAAGGCGCGAGCGGTACTGCCCCCCTGCGTCGCGCTATTTTGGGCAGCCCGCCCAGATGATATGGGGTTACCAATTTATGATTTAAAATAACCCTGAGTACAGATGTTTTAATTTTATAGCGACCTGTTGAGGATTTATGATTAACGTCAAAAATAATTTTGGTTTATGAAACTATTTATTCTATAATACTGTATTCAGTCTAAGAGTCTAATAGTTTTATGGAAGCTTTACACTCTATTGATTTTTACGTTATTTGGTGACGTTGAATGTTAAATATATGTTTATTTTATTATTGCGTTAAACAGTCGTTTGATGATATTTTTTTCTGTATAACTAATTTACAAATTATAAAATATTTGGCTATTAAGTTTGTCATTTCTACCATTCCGTAACATAATATAAATTATTTGATAAATTAACTTTTTTTGTAATTATTTGAATTTACTTATTGCTTATTATTTTAACAATAACATGTTTTTCAAAAAGTAATCACCCTATTTTAATGTCCGAATTTCTCGTCCTAGCAACCCTATCCCGGGTGAATATGAAATACGCGTGCGCGAAACATGACGTCACTACCTAATAAATTGATTTTCATCTACCCATCCTCGTCCTACACATAGCTTGCCACATAACTTTGTCTACTTCGCACATTCTAGCTCTAGTGACCTTTTGTATATTTTTCTTTTCCCAAGATTTTTTTAAAAGCCCTTTGTCTTCTGAAGTGAAATGACTTAAAGCCTTAGGCCTTTAGATTTCTTAAATGAGATTTTTTTGTCAAGGCATTTACTCAAAAATAGGTTTCAAAATCGGGTTAACGACATCAGGATGGGATATAGAACTAAAGTATAGACACTTTTAGCTTAGCAACGCTGAACTAATCTAGGTATTCTATTAGTAGTTCTCATTCAATCAATAATATGTAGACAGAGCATTCAGTTATTTTAAAATTCTTAGCTATAACGATTTTAATTGGTTATAAGGGTTTTATTTCAAAACATCCAATAAGGTGTTTTATGTTAAAAGCAAATGATTCCTTCCATCATCGTCATATTATTAATGGAAGATGATTGATTGATTTATATAATATCTGTGTTATTTAAACTATGTAAATTCTAATTTTTGTACTTATTTAAAGGAATATGAAATCCGAGTTTATATTTAGAATGCACGATTTATAGTTATCCACCTAATTTTATTACGCGGCTTTACTGGAGGAAATATTGCTTGGGATGAAAAAGCCATATCTTACTCGAACTATCCCAGTAAAAAGTAATAATATTTTCGTCTAATGCAAAGTTAAATAAATACTAACGAACAGATCAACTAATAAAATATAATATAATATATTTTTGTATTAAACTATTCTATTAAATTTATTAATAACTGTTATTTACATTGAGGGAATTATTTATTAATCTATATTATATCTCTTTTGAAACTTACGTTGTCGGATAAAAAAATATTGTTTTTTTTTCACATCAGGTTAAATCGGAAAAATTTTCTATTTTTAATTATACAAACCGAAAATAAAGAAATAAATTTAATTTAATTTAATTTAACTTAATTTAATTTAATTTAATTTAATTTAATTTAATTTAATTTAATTTAATTTAATTTAATTTAATTTAATTTAATTTAATTTAATTTAATTTAATTTAATTTAATTTAATTTAATTTAATTTAATTTAATTTAATTTAATTTAATTTAATTTAATTTAATTTAATTTAATTTAATTTAATTTAATTTAATTTAATTTAATTTAATTTAATTTAATTTAATTTAATTTAATTTAATTTAATTTAATTTAATTTAATTTAATTTAATTTAATTTAATTTAATTTAATTTAATTTAATTTAATTTAATTTAATTTAATTTAATTTAATTTAATTTAATTTAATTTAATTTAATTTAATTTAATTTAATTTAATTTAATTTAATTTAATTTAATTTAATTTAATTTAATTTAATTTAATTTAATTTAATTTAATTTAATTTAATTTAATTTAATTTAATTTAATTTAATTTAATTTAATTTAATTTAATTTAATTTAATTTAATTTAATTTAATTTAATTTAATTTAATTTAATTTAATTTCATTTAATTTAATTTAATTTAATTTAATTTAATTTAATTTAATTTAATTTAATTTAATTTAATTTAATTTAATTTAATTTAATTTCATTTAATTTAATTTAATTTAATTTAATTTAATTTAATTTAATTTAATTTAATTTAATTTAATTTAATTTAATTTAATTTAATTTAATTTAATTTAATTTAATTTAATTTAATTTAATTTAATTTAATTTAATTTAATTTAATTTAATTTAATTTAATTTAATTTAATTTAATTTAATTTAATTTAATTTAATTTAATTTAATTTAATTTAATTTAATTTAATTTAATTTAATTTAATTTAATTTAATTTAATTTAATTTAATTTAATTTAATTTAATTTAATTTAATTTAATTTAATTTAATTTAATTTAATTTAATTTAATTTAATTTAATTTAATTTAATTTAATTTAATTTAATTTAATTTAATTTAATAGTATTTAAAGTTTTCAAGACATTTATCTTTATACATATAATAAAACTGTAACTGATCGATGTCTGTACATGGATTTTTTTTTCAAAAATTCGTAATAGGGACCTTTTTGCAATTGCTTATATAGCACTATGCACCCAATACAATGTATTTTCATTTTGTCTGTATGTTTGTATGTCTATGTCTGTATATTTGTGCATGCTTATATCAGAAAGAGATTAAACGATTTGGATGAAGTTTTAGGGAATATATTGTCATGGGCTTCACTTCACATTTAATGTTCTTTTTATTTTAATCGGTTAACAAATAAAGAAGTTAATAATCTCTTAATTTTGTACCATTACGGTAACACATTTTTGTTAAATTGAAATAGTGGTCCTTCCCTAAGAGAATACTAATACTTTCCATTCCGATAAAAAAAATGCGAAATCGGATAACCTACTTTAGATTAAAAATAAAAAAATCTATAACAATAAACTACAAATACTACTTGACGGTGTTTGATGAAACTTTGAAGGTTTATAGTTTATACATCCGTATGTACAAAGATGTACAAAGTGAACGATCAAATCAGATCACTCATTTGTTATTAGTAAACTTTGATGATATAAACAATGATTTAAAGATTTTTGGAAATGTTACAAATTGTTTTTTTTTTGTTTTGAAAATTACACAGTTCTTTCCAAGCTTACAACAACCTTACTTTACTTTTGTCTGATTTCAAAGTAAGTTATTCTAAATTGTATAGTGAGTTATATTTATCCAGTCAAATAAAGATAAATAAAATATAAGATACAAATACAAGGTTCGCTAACTAAGCGCAATTGGTCTCTTAGCGATCGTTCTAGAAGAATATTACCTCTTTTATCAGACAATATATTTTCTTCTTACTTAATTAGTCACGTAATTATAATGAAAATGTAAGATAAGATCTTTAATGAATACTATACTAAATTAGTTATTTATTTTAAAAAACATATATACACATTAACTTTATTTATTGATCTGTGAGTATAAATGATAAAATAGGTTAAAAAAAAAATTGTCTTTAGAATGTCATATTTTTGAATAAACTAAGGCTCAAGCTAAGAACAATTACCAAAGTTATTATTTTGAGGGCTCAAGTGCTATATTTAATAGTGGTTTCTAGTTGTGATAAAATGTAACTTGAATAAAAGCATATTATGTAATAGACACAAGATTATGGCCCTTTTCGGTTTATTTATGTATTATTTGTAATTTTTATTTTAATTCATATTCATATTTCATTCATGTATATTTATGACAATTGTAAAAAAAAGAAAATGCAATTAACTTAACTTATCATACGATGATATTAGTCATTATATTATTATCAAGATGTTTACTTTATTAGTTACTTATTTCTGATTTAATCTTTAAAGGGAGGGTAAAATTTTATTTAAGTCTATTTTTTTATAATTTATCCCTTTCAAGTACCTAAGTGTTTTTTAAAGATAAGTATAATTTTCCTATTGACTAAACTGAAGTAAAATAATAAATATTTTAGCGTTTAGTTCAATAATTTAATACTTTTAAAATAATATAGGTATACTCTTAGTGAATATTCATATTATGTGCCTTGATAGAATATGATATTTTGTATATCAATATAAAAACAAGTTTAATAAAAAACCATGATTTGGTAGTTCCATATTTAGTCAATAGATGGAATTAAATTGAAACCCTCGTAAAATTATCCTTACCCTTAACAGTTTAATCATATTTGGTCTGCTAAGTACACAAAATAATATTATAAAAAGATGTTTAATATATTCAAAACTATTACAAATACTAATTTATTAACACTTCTCAAAAGTTTCTGCAAAAAAATAGCGATGACAGTTCTCACGACTCTCGTACCACCTTTTTTCGTTTCCTGGGATTGAAACATACATATAATTGTCTAATTACACAAAAAACGGTAGGTAGATAGGTAGGACTTTTACTGCCTTTTTTTTTGACAGACACATTTTAACTGGCTCTCCTACTCTGTGTATAATATCTTTATGGACTGCTAAGAAGCTAGTTGTTGTAAACTGTGATGTAAGTAGATGCTGAAGCGAAGATGTGAGCAGATTTCAGAGTCCAGACTTTGGTCTAGTGGTGAAATGTGGCAGTCATTATTAAATAAGACTACGGATTTCAAAAAAGAGACGGAAGATATTAATGAAGAGTGGGGTTGCAGCGATTGACCAGGTTCTGTTTGTTAATATATACAACAAACTTTGTACAAACTTTGTGATAAATATAAGTTTTATAACTTGAACTAAATTGTTTGTTAGTTTTTTTAACTTATGTCCGTATGTCAAGAAATTGTAAAAAACTATACACATGGTGAAGTCAATAATGGGATATAAAATATATATCCTCATTTACAGATACTCATTGGTGTTTTTTTTTTCGGAAATGATTAGAATGTGTTTATTTTACTGGGGATTTCTGAAGAAAAATAGCAACAGTAGAAAATAAAGAGATAATTTAAAGGGATTTTAAAATAAAAGAATAAAGACTTTATAAAATGTACATTTATTCTTACATCCATATTCACGTACTATGTACAGTCTGAGAGAAAGCGCACTATACATGCACAAAAATATTTTATTATCTTCCTTCAACTGTTTGTAACATTTTAATGCATCAACTAAATATATTAACTATTTTATATAAGGATTTATAAAATAAATATTATGTTATAGTAGAAAAATCTGATTCAAATCATGTGGTATTATATCTTTGGTATAGAAAATCGTTTAATACTGTTATATTTTTTGTGCGCCGGGGGGAGGCTGGGCTGGCAGTCATGTAAGATGACGCTACTTAGATATAAAACACATCAATTCATAGAAAGCCCCCATTCTAATAAATGTAACCACCTCTACATTTCATAAGAAACCATTTTTTACAGTATACGATAACATTTTATTTATTATTAAACATACACTATATGTATATGCGCTTTAACTGAAAATGTAATAGCAACTATCTTAATATAAATAAATTGCACTTCTCATTCCTTTGGTACAGATAGGTACAAACGTGTTGTACTAAAAAATACAATAAATGTGAGCGATTGTACGCAGTACAAATACAAAGAATTGTAAAAATAAATAACTTATTTAAATTATATTAAACTAACTAACCCTTAATAAATAAGTGGTGGGCGTCATGGTCGCGCCAGTTTTTAAGAAATAAATCGTGGGCGAAATACGTGACCAGAAAACAAGCAATAACTTATTTTAAGGCCTAATATAGGTACATTAAGCTTTATTGATATTATCCTTCAATAGACTACGTTTCTCGGACTAGATTTCTCTTTTTCCCTTACGTGTAAGTGAAGCTGACCTTAACTAATTATTATAATTTTAAGTAATATCACGTACGACTTCCTTTCATTGTTGTCCACTCCCCTCACAAATATGGAATGCTTACGAGATCTCTTGACTAGAGGAAACAAAATTACTCTACAACATTCATGCTAACACATGTATGAATTATATAATTATACTTAACTAAATATCTTAAAACATATACAAAAAAAATCGGAAAACCATTAAACTATAAATTTGATATAAAACATACGCATTTAATTTGAAACTTTTAGAAAAGAACAATGTTATAAACATCTCGGACATCAAATTTATTAAATTCCGACGTTAAAGAGTAAACAAGTAACTATTTACTTTCTCATTCGATTTCATCGAACATTTTTTCTAATTATCGCGTCTCATAAAACAGTTCACATTTCATTTTAACTACAAAAGCTAAACCACTTGAATACATTTTCGCTTGTTGGTATATATTACATTACTATTTCCATGAAAAAAATATCTTTCGACAGTAGTGTTTTATAAAACTTTTATCTATTACACATATTATAAAATAAATTTCTTTGAACAGGAATGAAAAACTGTAAAAATAAACATTTTAGTTATTATTATAAAACATAATTATTAGATACCCTTTTTTAATTCAATGAATGTACCCGCTAAATGTATTCAGACGATCAAAATACACTATAAATAAATAAAATCATACACATTTTATCTAATACTGAAGAACAAATAACTAGTTGATTACGTTTGACTAGAAACATTTAATATTGAGAGATCAGTTTCTGGACCAACATCGCACTAAAGTCACTTCCTGTACACTTTAACTCGAAGTTACCTGAGATATTCGATTACCAACTTGACTAGAAACAAAGCAGTGGCTAGAAATCGAGCAATAAACTGTTAGTAACATCCGAATTCCCCGGCAACTTCACTTTCATTTCAAAGAACAAGCAAATGCTGCTGGGGGATAGGGCGTCACAAGAGATGATCGTCCTGGTCATCGTGGTCTTCTTCAGACTCGGCTGAGTCTAGACTCGGGACATGGTCTAGGTCCTGTCCATCGCATTGCTGGTCTAGGTCAGTGGATGGAGCATCATCGTCTTTCCATTTGTCCATAGATCGTCTGCGAGCATTCATAAAGAAATTACCAACTGTTGTTGGTTCTAACCCGAGTTGCCGTGCTATCGTCACTTGCATTTCTTTAGATGGCCTTTTTGTTTCCTGAAAGGTTTTTATTAAATCATTAAATATCTGTATTTTAATATTATAAAATAGTTTTGTACTGGTTGTAACATGTAAGAGTTTTTTAAAATAATATATAATTATATCCAGTAATGATATCAATCTGTTAAAATTTTTTCAACAAAATACAGAAATAATAAACGACATAATACAAAGATAGTTTCATTCATTCATTCATAATTCAACAAAATACAGATATAGTTTTGAGCTGTCATTCTATATAAGTGAAAAATTAAATTAATATTACCTTAAAAATAGCTTGCAGAGTACGCCGCTGCAGATCTGTGAAAACCAAACGCGGCTTCTTCGGGGAAGGCAGGGTATCCGAAGCCATATCCTCCTTGCGTTTGCAACCTGGAATTGTATAAAACATATTTACCTTTTAATAATAAATGTAATATTTTATTTTTAAATATATTAAGTCATATTGTAGTGTTATTACAATATTCGTTTTAAATTATAGTACATGGATCTTATTATGTTTACATTTAAAAACATTTTCTAATAAGTTACAATTAAAAGTGAAAAATAAGAGACTTTTTAATATATACCAGACTAAGGAAGCCATTTCCAGTAATTAAATACTTACTGCCTCTCTGTGGTATCTGGGCCGCTGTAACAAACAAAATATTATAAAATTTAGTATGTTTTTAGATACTGTGAAATCAAATGTTTGAACCGACAACGACTTAAGTATGGCACCATGACATACTCCTTGTCGTAATCGGATAAAATGTAACTAATAATCTTCTTCTTTAGAACTAGAGGCCGATAAGCCTTTGCAAAACTATTGACAACAATCATGCCACTAAACACTGACTACCTCGTCTTCTTTCGCACTGATCCTGAGTGATCACAAAAAAAACATAAAGATAGTGCGAAGGAAGCTTCGAAAATATAAATCTAAATTCTATTCACATAACTCTAGTAACTATTTTTAATAGCTCAAAAATCATTCTTTCCCTTCAATAACACAATAAAGGTTAAACAATGGTTCAAACTGTTTTAATGTTGAACTTTACCTCATGAAATATTAAATAGTAGTCTTCTGAGACAATTTGGAACGTCATAAGAAAAAACATTTCCAAACTGTTCAAGACAAGACTACAGAACATTATAAATGCATACCTGGCGACAATGTAAACAACATTAATAAAGGATCTGAAATCTCGCAGGCACCTATAAAATCATATTTAAATAAATCTATTACAGCCCGGGCGCGGGGGAAAACAAAAAGGGAGGGAGGGGGCAGCGTTAGCAGTCTAACATACATCTTGGCTTCTTGAAGCTAACAAAATACACTTACCTAATGCTAAAAAAGTATTAAAAACTAAAACAGTAACAAATATCTTGGTTGTAGAGGCAGTATCATTAGGCTTTTAGTAACAAAAATATCTTATTAACAACAAATAACAACTAGAAATTATACTGCCTATACAAATAAACATCTATGGAGAGCAAAACCTCTATTTTTTACACATTTTGTAGTTTGTCTAATTTAAAATGCTTGTCACAAAGCATGTTATTTAAACATATATAAAAACTTAATAAATACATACGTATATACGATATTACCTTTGCGACAAGCTATTCTCATACAACGTTTTATATTAGAAACCAAGTCCACTGCTACGCAGCCAAGGAAAGGATCATGGGATGAAAGAATCGAGATTACGAAAATATTTAAATCAATCATCTATATAAACAAAAGTATTGTAAATAATTTACTGTTTACAGAATACAAATTTTTAATAAGAATGCAGAATATTAGTTTTCTAAACACTTTCCTGGATAAATGAATAAAATTAAATAATTCAATTTGGGAAGTGACCAAGGAACGGGAGTCGTTAGGAATTTGATGGAATCCAGGAATCAAATCAAGGGAAGGACTCACAAGCATGAAACGTCCCCGGCGGGTTCGTAAGCCGGTGTTTCCCAAGGGGGCGGAGGCCCAGGGTACATGGAACCCTGAGGCATGGGCTGATACTCCCTGGGATACGTCTGCTGCTGCATGTTGTTTACATTGTCGCCTTTTATCGTTTGATTGGGCGCATCTGTAAAATTAAAGCTCAGTGAATTGATTCAGAGACATAATTTTATAATATTAGTATTCCTCACTTGATAATTAGGTTCGGATAGTTAGGTTAGTTTATTTGGTTTCGTGTATTATACATAAAAATTCCATTTATTTCATTACATATTCAAAGTAAATAATGTTGTTACTAAGCTTATGTACCAAAATTTGTGAAATACATGATGCTTTAAGTGATTATAATCAAAGTTTTTTTCTCTGTACTATGAATTTATCTGTTTATTTATTTTTTACTACATGATACAAATAAAACTAACACAAATATACTAGAAAAGAACAATAACAATAATTTATTTCCAAAAACCATAGACAATAATAAAAGACCATAAGATCTCGGGATACCTAAATAACACTAGAACAGTCTACGAGGGGGTCGCTCGATCGATAAAGCAGGCGGCGGAGGAGGGCGGGGTGTGACGTCACAGCGGGAAGGGGGATACCATGTGCAGGTTCTAGCGCTTTAATGTTGTTTTAATTTACGTTTCGCAAAGGTAAAGAGCGAATTTTGATGATAATTGAATTATATAATATATACATAGATCTACTGTTACCAAAATAATTACATTATTGAAAATTATAATACTTAATGTACGGTTCCGGACTATTTAATTGTTACCAGAGGCACAAAAATATAATCCCTACTGAATTGATAGTACTTTGGAAAAAAAATAAGAAAAAGTATTATTGTTTTATTAATATGATTTTTTATATAAAACATTTCAAATAGTGTGTCTCTCTCGACCTTTATTTAGAAATACTTAAATCGACGCTTCCTATATTTTTCAAGAGCTGTACATATTCAAGTTAAATGATTGTACCCTCGGTAACATTACCTATAAGATACCAATTCGTCTTCATTCTGAAAAAATACGGTAGTAAAATCGGTTAAGAAAAATGTAGTTAAAGTTAACACGAATTACAATATAGAAAATAACAAGATTTTTAACATTACATAATAACATGATTGTTAAATAGTAGATACGAGTATCTATTAAATTCAAGCATGATATTGGTATTATCATTGTGCTTTGTGAAATAGTAACTACTCAGTGCATTCTCCTAACTTATTATTATTTCTATATACTACAATGACACTGTCATTAAACAGTATCATTCTATTTTCAAAATTAATGTTGTAGAGATGGACAGAATGAAATTCAGAAATCAATAGAAAAAACGAATAAACGAAAATCCTTTGAAATGTAATGTGAATATTCTAGTCTATGGCATTATTCATCTCCTTTTGTTCGTTAATGGACACTCATTTAAACTAGTAAAGCTCGGTTACAATCACAGCGATATATACTGAAAGCGATGCGTATTAAAATAAAAATATTATACCGAATGTAAGGTCATTGCTTATAGCTGTCATTAAAAATATCACGAATATATAAAATAGTCTGTAAATAATAGAAATAAATATTAAATATAATATAAAGTGCGTGGCTAAGTCTAGACTAGCTCTAACTTTATAGTTCTAAAACCTATTCCACCAGGGTAGTAGCACTTCTGACAGACCATCAGGTAGGTAGACTTAGTTATTATAGCTGTCGTCACTAATTGATTGAAAATCTGCCCTTAACAGATTAAATACAACTAGGTCTTACGACTTCGGTCCCGGAATTAGTCAAAAACAACCTCCCAATTATTTTTAAATAATGGGAGAAAAAACCTACTTAATGATATCATATATTGATGTTTTTCTTTATCTATTTACAGTTATCCCTTTTGATTTTTACATGTTACAGTAAATTACTAATTTAAGACAAATAAAACGAAAAATAAAATTATTTTAAATCATTGTTATAAGCGCTATGCTACCATCGTGTTTACAGATCAATTTCATGTAAGCATCAGTTACGCAGCTAATTTATCATCCACCTAAAATGGTTTTTAATTTTTTACGGTTATGATCTCGGGATGCATACAAAAGGCACGATATTTTGAGGCCCTACAATATGCTCTACACGTGGACAATATTATGGAAACTAGTACAACTAACCATGGTTAAAGATTTATTAGGCTATTTTTTTGTTACAAAAGAGTGAGAGTGATATTGAGAGAACAACTTCCTTGGTTTATTTTAGTTGACTTTTATTTAGTTACTTACTTTTATTCCAAAAAAATATTTTTAAAACTTCTTCTTGGTTCATGTTATATTATTTTCACTTACCTACTTTAATATTATTTTTTACTAATCTTTAATTTGTGAATATTATTTCCTTCTTTCCTTATTTCTAGGGTTAAAATTAATAAAAGTGCTTTAAGTTCACAGACCTTAAGCGCAAGTCATAAACACTAAACTTAGTTAAACTTAACTGGCATATCTTATCGTGTAATTAAATATGCGAACTAAGCTATCTGAGATAAAATAAGTAGTTTAGACGAAGTTTGAGTGGTGAAGAAAGTTGAATCATCATAATAATAATAATTCTCTGTTGAATGATGATTCAAGACAACCTTGTAAAATATACATTTCTTCAAAAGGAAAAATACATCCGTAGATTCTGACTGATTCTAATTCTGACTTCATCGGCATTACCAATTAACGTTTATTTTTTAAGGATGATAATTATTTTGCATAATAAATACATTCTTCCTCAGTGAAAACTTAGTAGGTATGTACTTTGGATCTGTGCATAAGTTGCTAAGAGAAGTCCTACTGGGCCCCAGAAGACCAAAGGGCTACAAAGTTCAATTACCTTAACTGCAGTTCTAACTCTCAGTTCACTTAACTAACTTAACTTAGCTGTAGCTTCATAAGCTAAGCTAAACTATTATAGCACACGGTGTGACTTAGGCGTTATGATATTTCAACCTCGGCAATGGTTTTATAGATTTTCCTTTCATTTCATAGTGGATAACCTAGGTATAAGTTTTCTTTATACTTAAAGCTTACTAACAAATTAATAATAATGTAGTATATGTTAAAATATTATTATTTGATTACAAATAAATAGCAGCTAATCATTTAAAAAATAAAAAATTGTAACCTAACCTTTTCATTTATAATAAAATAACTTAAAGAATAATCAATAAAGGGATATCTTCTTAATACTTTATAGTAATAATAAAACTCAGAAATCTGTTACAGCTTTAGAAATATATACAAAAATTAAGAAGCCTTTAAAATTAATAGTATTGTTTAAAGCTGTCTTCAACTTTGCCTGTGTGTTTGTATCGCATAAACGAACTCTATGTAAAAAAATTGTATGTTTAAAAGTTGGATCACTTAGGTACTCTAAGTTAATGAGTGAGTGAATTTAAGTTTTTATACATGAACTTTTTTAACTGTGGCCTCAATACATGATGAAATAGGATGATTGACAGTACTAGTAAGATAATATGAATGGACACAGAGAATAACTCAAAAAAAAAGCATAGAGTTAAAAAAATCAACCAAAAATATATGTAGCCTTTAACTAAATAGTCGTCATCAATTCCAGGTCCTAGTCATTTATTTTTAAATCTATCCCTAGATCTACAAGTAGGTCACGACCTATATCTCAGATAATACTAAGCTCAGCTGAAATACTAAAGACGCGTATACACTAAACTTTAACATGATATCAAACAAACTAACCGATTTTATAAGCAGATGGCTGTAGAACAATACATCTTATTATTACTTAGGGTGAACTACCCCACTATATGAAATATCCATTGTCACCAAATCGCCCTATGACCATCCCAGTTGATCTAGTGACGTACGTTATCGATGGTCGACTAATCGATTTATACAGCTGATGTATATATTCTTGATATCAAAATCTGCAAACCTCCAAGTAAGTGATAATAAGTTTGTTTTTGTTGCTACAATATAGTATTTAATGTAGTCCTTAACTTAAAAGACATCAATTTATATAAAACAATTACACAAAACCTTGTTATAAGACTACAATAAACTAATACTTCAAACTACAAGAATTTATCAAGTCATTAAACCTAATAACGAATGATTGTGTGTGGCGTTGTTTATTTCAAAAGCAATATTTTATTGTCAGTAAAGCAATAAAGAAACCTAATAGAAATCAATTAACCTAATAATAATTATCGAGTTAAAAATTATCGACATTTAAATATTACACCTTCACATCTTCCGAAAACAGGGAAAGCGGTACATTTCAAATGTCTTTAAAACAATTACAAGTACAAGGTACCTTTTATCATTTAAGTAGGTTACCTACTTAAATGATAAAGGGACAAACAAACCATGAATACTTCTTATATGTTGTTTATGAACAAACAGAATCATCTTATAACACTCAATCCTCAAAACCTGTCGATTACCGACGAGCGGCGGCGAGGTACGTCACTAGGAGTGACTCTGATACGACATAGTGACGCGGCGTATCGAGCGGCCGCAATCGATTCTCGACAATCGATGCACAGCTGACGATGTTTGTAAACCACTATATCGATTTTATTGCATAACTTATTTTGTATTTTTTTGTTTTCAATTGTAATGGTTGTCAGGGTGTATGGTATGATAAATAATATTTGTAAACCAATTCAAAAATTATTTTGGAACAAAACATTTATGTTCGATATAGTGGAGTTTGAGTTGCTTAAAACAATAAATGATATATAAATATATGAAAACTATAAATATAATGAGTTTATAAGTATATTTGAATTAATGAGCAAATACATTTTTGACAAGTTTGATATGTTTTGCTTATTTTGGACAAATATATTGAAACGTCTATTATAAACCCCAATAAATAATAGATGCCACTCTATAATAAAGGGTTATAAATTACAACTACGTAGATATGAAAAACTTGTAAACGTACCTGCTAGCCTCAACGCAGACATTCTTTGAAATTCTGGCTCTTGGAGCCATTTCCACATCCGCCTAAAGGTCTCCCTGCCAGACTTAAGCTTCGACCATGGCTTCGGGTTCCGTAGCAAATCACTCAGCGTCCCTTGTGACCGACAAAGTACCCTCTGTGCGAATATCGCTTGAGGTATCGAGTACCTTTTCAATTCTCCACTTATCCTTTGAGCCAACTCTTTTGTATTTATTTCCTCAGTGTCATTCTGTCCCTGAGCTTGCTGAGCCTGTTCGTCCCTCGTTTCTCTCGCAAGCAGCGCCGAATTGAGGTCCAAGCCCGGGCTCGGCAACGGAGGGGTGGGGGACCTCCTTTCAAACGAACTAGGGGACGCACTCCGCCTGCTATAAGCGGACTGTGGTGATAGAGGTTCATTATACGGCGTAGGAGATAATGACGCGTAAGATTGCTGTTGCTGGATAACAGTAAATGTCCCTCCCGCATGATACGCGAATTTGTCTGATACGGTGCTAATCGGAGGGAGAGGGAGAAGTGGTGTTAGCGTGGCGTAGGACGCTGGTTCAAGTCCTGGGGGTGTTAGACGTCCGTTGACGGCGGATAGCGGGTGGAAGGCCGCATCGCCGTCGGGCAGCAGGTCGGCGGGAGACAGCCTAGGAGGCGACGCGTTGCTGGGCGCAACTATGACGGTGAGAGGCGCTCGGTCTCGCAACCGTGATTCATCCATGGCGCGCGGCCGGCGGCGGCGGCGTCGCGCGGGCGACTGGAACACGCCTGCGCGACGCACCCTTCCGTCTCCGTCCTGCAAACCCCTACTCTGTCACCCTTGTTAGCAAACGTCCTATATACTTGCTGGGACATATAGAACCTAACTGCAAGGGTTTAAGGTGGTTTTGGAATTGTAACGAGACGTCCAGTCTGGTTTTATGACGTGAACACTACAATGCACCCTTAACCTACCCTGAGGCGTAGAAATGAGTATTTTATTTATCTCTGTTACGGATTGCTGTCCATAGACAGAATGGTTTCATTATTTCCAGTTAAAGGAGTAATATAACAGCAATGTACTTGATAATATAATATTTCTCATAAGTAAAAAAAGTTTTTATTTTAATATAGTAGGGGTAGTGCCCTCGTTCGAGTCCCGAGGTACACTGTCACTCAGCTACTTGCTCGGTAGAACTTTGTATAGAACCCATTTTATTTAGTGATAATTAATATTTCAATGATTAATTCATTTCACTATTTCATATGTATATATATATATATGTACTGTAAGTAAATATTATAAGGGGTTCGACAAATATAAATGACAACATCAAACCAAATCCCCTTAATATCTACACGTGCCAACAAATACCTATCGCAGAGAAAATATTCCTTTAAAACGACACAAAGGGGGAATCTGATAGCCTCCTTGACCCTCAAGAGCCTGGGCTATTGTATCTAAGCATATAGAAAACTGTATGTTGGTATATGTATGCACGTTATAACTTCAGAACTTTCGGTACATAAAAATCAGTTCAGGTAGAAATATATATTTTATACTTCATGTGGGGTTAGGGTTATATAATAAAGTATCCTCATAATTAAGAGTTCTATTTGGTAAACAAAATTATGGTATTCTATTTGGCTTTAACTCTAGATTTGTCTAAAAAACATTATTTAATGCTTATATGTATTTTTAAAGGAAATAATGTATAGTAAGAAGATCTTTCCTACACAATATTTAAATGTAAAACACGTGTCTGTATGATTGAGCTAACCTGAAAAACCACAAAACGGGTTTCGATATATCGTTTGGAGGTTTGTCATTTATTTTATTAGTTCATGTTAAATTATAGATAAACAGTTTTCTAATCATTAAAGTAAAACGATATTCATGAAATTAAAGTTTATTATATTATATTGGATTGACATTTTTAAACATTTAATATATTTTAATTGCGTCCAAACAATTGATAGTAAATACTGTATATTGTATAGGCAGATGGTTTAGTCCTCAGATATATTTTAACCAAAGGTTCAATTAATCCTTTGAATCCAATTGGATGTTAAGACGGTTTTCTATGGAATATCTTAAAAAAAACATAATCTCAGGCTATGTCTTAAATAATTTATATGGGGATTGTAAAATCGACACTTTCTTGTGTACATATATATAAAATATTTTTTAAACCTTTTTAATAATTATAGATTTTGAGTTGATAATTTAATAATAATAGAGTTAACCTTTATCTCAACTTATTTTCGTTTTATATATCGTCAATATATAAAACTAATTAAAAATATGAGTATTTTAAATTAAGAAAATGGATTGATAGTGACAAATTTTAAACAAAGAATATAAAAAACAACACAAAAAGAGCCATGCTTGTTACACACGATAGTGTACCCACAATGACCCCGACACCTGGCGCGCGACAAAGGGAAGTTAGTGATGTGAGAGAAGGATAATCTATAATATCATTTTACAATTTTAATCAGCTCTAGTTTCAATAATAGCGGATATTACAATACTTTTGTTTTAGATTAATCAAATTTGTAGGAACTCAAAAATAATGTGCATAGAAATTGATATCGTTATTGAATTTTTAATTTTATTTATATAAACATTATGATACAAAAATGATAGAAAATTTTATGAAATTTAAAGAAAATAATTGTGACAATGCTTAAAATAATTTATCATATTTTAGTTATGAAATTACAATAACTCGCAGGTAGGTATTTAATTTTATCGTTTATCGATAATTTAAAAAATATATACCCCGGATACAGACCCAGCACTACGTCCCGCACAAGGTACTGTTACGTCATAAAGGATTTGCCCACATCTAATACTTTGTTAACTAAAGACTATATTTTGTATTTAAATTATATTCGTTACATTTTAACACAGGCTCCGTTATCTCAATATAATTATGATAGGATATCATTGATTCTAAATAATTATATTTTTAATTATATATATTTTACAATGTTATACCTAGTTTACCTACGAATTTCGGAACTAACTTAATTTTAAAAATATTTTTATATATATTTCTTTTTTAAATTCACATTTACTATCACTTTTCCCTGTGAGAAATATTCAAAATCTTTGCTACTTCTCTCTGTCTACGGTTAAGGTTGTGATGATCGCCTTAATTCAATTTCAGTTTTAGTACAATTTCTTTCTCATTTATCATAATATCAAAATGAAATTTAAATATTAAATATATTATAATGAATACATAAAAATAAGTATGCAAATTACAAAAGTAGCACGACTTTAGTATGATTAATATAGTCAAGAATATATTGTTAAAATTATTAGTCATAAAGAACGTATAAAAACTACAAAAGCCAGTTGTCCTAAAAAGTATATTTGCGTATAAAACGTGATCACCCCTTGTAATACAACCCTATTTAATTATCATATGACAGCTGCGCGCGCAGCCGTCATGTGACGTCATATCGATTGTTTTATCGATATCGATCACCTGTGTGGCTCGTGCCTAGCTTCCGGGGTCAATAGCCCTGGAGCATATGGTAAAAAGAATTTAAAAGGTTTCTCGAAAATTAAAAAGAAACCCAATAGGTTTTGGGTAATAGATCGATAGAGTCGCAAGAGTTCATGTGTCATATATTTTGGTATATTATGTATGGTTTTGAACTATTAGAGAGTCTTATAATATTATTGTAGACTATTTTCGAGTTTTCAAACTATTTAACTTGCTTTCCTTTCTTAGCGGTGTAAAAACAAACCTACATTCCAACTTTCACTACATTCCTTATCGTCCCTTCATATAAATATTTACCCTTTTGTCATTACTTTTGTAGTTACATAAACTTCAAAAAGACAACTTAAGGATTATTTAGAAAAATCGATATTTACAAAACATATATTTTAAACGAATACGTCACCCAATCAATAAGTCGATCAGTTTCGTCGTCCTCCATTGAAATTTTAATTATCTTCCCATCAACAAACACATTTACCATTACATCCATGACCTGAATTATCGAAAATTGATAACGTGATCTTATTGGAAAATTTTACCCCTGCATGTTTCCATGACAACGGACCGCGAAAGAACAACACTGTCAATATTTCGCGCTTTCATTCTAACAAACTCATTGCTACGAATGTGGGAGAGAGATGGATGTATTGTTATCATTTCGTTTTCAAGTGAGCTGCCCCTAGTAAAATCGATATCGCACAAGGCTAGGCGTCGATTATCCGGTCTATGCAATGTCGAAAACATAAGGTAACAAAATTACGGTGCGTGTACAGAAGATGCAACCTTAACTCATAAAGCTTAAGAGTTACATTGGATTACAATATTTATGTGTTTAGTGTCAATCTCGCGGGAGGCACTGTTTGCAGGCTCACCGCGTGTCACATCGACTATTGATTTTCGCGATCGCGACTTAGTGGACTTCGATTTATTGGACTTTCAATGTTCAATAATATACACCGAGCATTCAATTCAGGCGTAGGTAATAGATTATAATGAATTAATATAATTATAACAATGTTATTATACCGTTGGTTTTCATAATAAATAAATAAATAAATAAAATAAACAATGTATTAAACATGTATTAACTAATTTAAAATTCGTGTTTGAATATGAATAAGGATATATCTGTTTTGTATTATACATATTATTATTGAATTGTTCTGTAGAACTAAAATAAGAGGTTTTTATCTTTCTATTAAAAATAGCGATATTTATTTTTTTATGATGCTTTTCCCTCGGTTTTGATGATAGAGTTAATATATATACTACATTATAAAGATATATCTCGAGATCACATTTTAAAATGAAAAATAGCTCATGAAGTTACGACTGCCAAAAATGACAAGCAGATATATTTCCAACATTAATTAACATAATGAGTTATTGAGCTTGTTATAATAATAAGAAAATAATTAAACAATAGGTACCTACGATACCTACCTGTTAGGTGTATTTTATATACAAGTACGAATTGTACTTGTATATAAAATACACCTAATTAATAATTGTACGATAAGTTCATATTTTAAAGATATTTAACACACGAACAAAAATGTTCTCCTGTATTTATAAAATAGACAAACTTATGTTCTTTTAGGGCCGTTTAAAATAGCAAAGTTGTTATCGTAACCTACGTCATATAGGTACTAGTCGTTAATTATATTTGAATAATAAAACTCCTACTTAGTAGCTAAATACCATTTCATATTTAAAATTTATATGGCATTTTCTCTGCAATAAATTTGTAATCGTAAGTGTATAGTTTATTATTAGAAAATAAAAAAATCAAAGAATTCATTGCTCAAAAAATTGTTAAACTTAGTTACTAGCGGAAGGGTAGGGGTTGCTAATGAAATAAAACAAATGTGTTTGTTTCTTTGTATTGCATCAACTGTAACACTTTCAGTTTTCATCGTTATTGAGCAAAGTTTACCTACATTATTATAATTGCTCACCATTTCACGCGAAATCATTAAAAACTATCCGTACACACAAAACACCTAATAAAATGAACGCAACACAACGTGACACCTAAAGTACCTAATTTATAAAGTGCGTAGTGACAGCGCGGGAACAATCATTGTTAGGAAAGTATTTATTTCTACATATTTATGAAAATACTTTACATTACTTGTTTTGAACACATTTATATTATTTTTTAACATAATATCATCTACCGTGTGATAGATTACTATTTTTTTGTATATTTTTTAATAATTTCGCGTAATTGAGCATAACAACGCATGCTATGTCAAATGCTCCCTCCGACAATACAGCACAAGTGCCGTCCATTTTGTTTAAGCTTTAAGCACCAATTTTCTTTATAACAAGTCGTTCGAAATAATTAAACGACTAAAATTCTATAAATATCTTACTATGTATAGGTTAAAAATACACGTAATAACATTTTTACAAGACTATCTTTAGTTTTGCGTGTGTAAATCATGATGAAGTATTGTTTTGAAGGTCATTCACCTGATTTACCCATGCAGTAACAATAGAGAAAATTAGATGACAAAATATATAATACAGGACAAACAATACAAATTTTGTTAAAATCACCCGGCATACAAGATAAATAATGCCCTTTTTTGGGGGTCACTACAAATTACAAGTTTTGCCAAGTGATTAATTACCATTCCATTGTTAATATATTGAAACTTTGATTCGAATATAAAATTATAAATACAATAAGATATTTACAGACAAATGACACGGACAATCAAATATATCTACTAATAAATAATAAATTCGCTAAATTATTTTGACACCGCTTCCGATGAACTAAACTCGTCGCTAGGGCTCTAGAGGTTACATTTACAATTAATTACGTATGTTATTTCAACCATCAAAAAAACTTATATAAAGACGGATTTTACTTTATTTATTAGGATAAAATTATACATTAAATGATTTGATTTATCGATATAAAGAAGCGTTGCCAAAAGGATAACTAGATATCAAATAAGAAGCCAGCCTAATCCAAATCGCATATATTATGATATAGCCAGTTATAGGTAAGGGTACAAGGTACGTACTAAATTATACAATATATTAGAAGTATTTATATCAGCGAAACTACGCATCCAAGCTTTACTTAATCGTATAATTATGACGAGGGTATAAGTTTATTAGAAATTAATACTCGAATTACAAATTATTGGAGTAAATGGGACAAAGTAACATATGGTAAAGTAGGTTTTATTACAAAAATAAAACAGTAGTTTTGGGATTTAAAAACAATTATAACGAGATCCGTACAAGCCTTCGCGTAAAAGAATCTAAAATGGTTAAGGACGAGGCTTTTAAAATAACAATACATTTACTTCTAATTAGCACGTTGTATAGAACGCATCATAAATATACAATATTGTTGTATCTAAGGCACATAATGTTTAGGCTTCCATTACTCCATATCGTAACAATGATGCTAATTAAATGTTAGAAAACACAATTGCGACAAACACAATCATTTAATTTTTATATATTAATCACATGATTTTCAAATATATAGAAAGGTAAACAAAGCCCATAAAAGACTAACATATGCACTGACACGATGGCTCAGTTACAGTAACAGAGCGTTAGTACCGTCCGAAAGTAACAAGTTCAATTTTGTTAATTATAATTTATATTTTATTTTTAAACATGACTGTGTTTGTCACATCAGACTATTGCAAAGCTATTTCTACTGAATCTACATACGCTGTTAATAAAATTTTACACCTCTCGACTTGATTAACAAAATGCATTTCATACATGACTCTGTAACAATATTACAATACCCACAGCACAGCAGTGTATCGCCAATCATACAAAATGACTATTTCAATATAAGACACCTCCTGAATGAACAATTTGATCACAGTCTAGATTTTTCTGCACCAATTAACTTTTATCGTATAAAAACGACGAAATCACGATGGTAACCCCAATGTTTTCGAAAGCCGTACGTGACGTCACTATGTAATTCTTCTGTATTATATTTCTAATAAGGTCTATAGCTAGCAATTGACTATTATCCCCGTCTTCGCCTAGACGTACTAAATAGCTGTATCTCTATAGTTTTGAAATGGCTATGTTACCAAACTGATTATTTTAATTAGTTCTCAGTTCTTCGGCATATTTTCTAGAAAAAATATCGCGTTACAAATATTCAATTGGACTTCAGTACCAATCTAGCTTCACTAAAGCTGTTTATATAATATACTTTAATTTATTGCTTGTCATTTATTGCTAAATTTCCTACAACACTAATTATATTAGGGCAAATGAAATTATTGAAAAGAAAAACTGGTATTACAAAATGGCACTTAATATTATTGTTATATTATAAATATATAACAAAATTATATCAAACATGGTTTTTAATATTTTACAATACAAATCATATTTAGTTACATTTGTGGGTAGATGAAAATTATAACCGGAAGTGAGTCCGACTGTTGCAATTATTCTGAACAGTTTCTCTACAACCAAACTTATACATCTTAAATCTAAATCTACTAAAATTGTGTATATATATTTGGATCTCATTAAGTGTAATTTGGCCACAAATTTAGTTCTCCCTTACTAATAAACGTAAGGAGTTTTGTAAATACTCTTTATTTTAACAATAAATTTACATTGTAACTCTAATGACTAGCTTTTCACGTATGGCCACGGGATTACTGTGAAATTATATATTTTGCAACCAAAGTCCTTTCGATTGATGATCTGTGCTAGCGAAACATTAAAAGAAATTAAATGCCAAAATAAATGACAAACTGTTTCACTACTGAAATGAAGGTTTAAAAAAAGAATGCTAAATAGCAAAAGCATTCATCAAAACAGTTATAAAGGTAAATGTTTCGTTAGTACATGTGATGTTATTGCTTCTTTGGCTCCAAAACATCGATAAAATGAGACCACGTTAGTTCTGAATGGATAGATTAAAAAAAAACACTACAATATACACCCTATGTAAGTTATATACGATTTTGTAAAAGGCACCTAAAAAATGTCCCTCGACATTATCTACTCTCATCAAAGATTATTGCTTTCGATTCGAACCTTCATAATTGACAAAATTGCTTCACAACAGTAATCTTGAATCCAAATAAAACATACAAAAGAATTCTTCTTCAAAAGTATTTGAATTAAAAATTTTTAGTAAAATTAGATGGACTTCGCAATACATTAAATTTCACAAATATTAATTGAAATTTCGGATCGAAATTGCAACAACGATTGATCAGCACTCGGCTAATTATACATCTAAACTAATCTCATAAGCAAGGCTCGTCTTTCTTAAATATTCGTTCAATAAGTTAAAAAAAAATCGTAAACTATTACGCTTATACTAATTTCAATACAAAACGCACAACAATCAAACAAAACAAATTAATATCACACTGTCGTCTAAATATTTGACGCTAGCATTGGAAGCATCTGTTTCCATTAACCGCTCTTTTTAACTGCCTTATAGGTCAGCAAAATAATAATTTATAAGCTGCATTATATTTATTTTTTATATTTCACTAAATTACTGGAAGGCTTGATCATATCATACTCGATTTATATTCTATAAAAATATTAGAATATAATATGTTGTTTTTATTTTCGGTAACATCAAATTTTTACATAATTATTATTGGAGTATTGAAATTCATTTATTGCCTATACGAACAGAAACCATTGACCAACCTCATCCACAGACGTCATATAACAGATGGTCATAACATTAAATCTCTCCTTACAGAGTTACGTCCACTAAACGGATAAAGACGGCCAATAACAGCAAAATACAAACTTAAATTCAACTACCGTCCAAGTCCAATCTTGACAATCAACAATATTTACACTAGCCCCGTTCCACTTTCAAAAAATAATATAAAATCAGCCAGTGTAGCCGCGAAATTATTGTCAAATAAAATAGAATTTGAATTTCGAATTCAAACAGTCCGATGCGTCACCGGGCGCCAGTGCGGGAGGGGCGCGGGGATCCACCTGAGCACAGTCGCGCTCGAGCCGTCGGGCACGCCGCACGCGTCGGACGCATCGTGCGCGGATCACGGCGAGCGCAGATCTGGCGCAGGCTTGTCCGGCGCGATGTCGTCCGACGCGTCTACCACCTGGCCCAGGTTGGTGCCGGTGGTGTCCATAGCGGTGGCGTCCGATGTTATCACGTTAGATTGGAAGAAGCGTTCTGGAATGTAAAAGACTTCGGAATTATGATTCCATAATTTCCACATTGAACTGTCACTTTTTTAATGGTCTTTTTGAAATGGCACTAGACCTACCTTCGCCAACCCCAGTTTGGGCGCCAATACTTACATATTTTCGTACATTTTTTTAGGGAGGAAATCGTAAAACATATTATTTAGTTCACATGATAATTTATGTTATTATGAGTAAAATTACCATCGTCTAAAAGCACGACGTGGTCAGGTCCCGCCGGTGCAGTCATAATATTGAATTCTTCCTCTAGTGTTGGGAATGGAGCGTTCCATCTATAATAATCATAACTGAATTATTCATTAAGACAATTCTTTAACGATAAAAATTTTGTAAATGGTTATGGAAGGAGCTTATTAATGAGAAGATACAACAAATCCATCTAATATTTCACTTTTAGCACATTAATGTTATTGTGGACATTTAAAACGTAAACATATAACGTAGAAATAATTCTCTTATAATTATTTCCAGTTCAGTAGAGTCAAAAGCACAGTAAACACAACCACATTTATCAGGATATATATATATAGATAGGTATGTATGGTAAGCGTATATGTATGTGTGTGTGTTGTTACCGCGGTGGGGCTCGCGGGGCCGCTCTCGGCGCGTAGAGGCCGAGCCCGCCCGGGGGGGAGCCGCCACCCACCGCGCCGTAGCTGAACACCTGGGAAGACAATAGTCTCTTAGCTTTTCTTCTTTGGATCTGTGGGTCGCCTATAATAAAATCCAACCACCGATTTTAAACATATTATTTCCATGGGATTCACCTGCTGCGGCTGGTGGAAGTGGTTGAAGTGAGAGATGGGCGCGCAGTCCCTGTAGTGCGGCGAGCGGCGGCGCGGGGAGGCGGGGGGAGAGCGCAGCTCCGGCGGGGAGGGGG
Source organism: Napeogenes inachia (assembly GCA_959347355.1). NCBI lineage: Eukaryota > Metazoa > Arthropoda > Insecta > Lepidoptera > Nymphalidae > Napeogenes > Napeogenes inachia. The sequence continues at coordinate 21,657,654 of OY365798.1, read as the reverse complement.
GAGCACCGCCCGCACCTGCCTCGCTCGCTGGAGGATGAGTTCATTTTGACGTAACATATTTATTTTTATTTTTTTTTAAATATCGCATTATCCGAATGATCGAAATGTTTTAGAATTACACACTCCACTCATAAGTCAAATACGTTTGTAACTTTATATATTACGTATCCCCTTCATTCCAATAGATTTCATCACTTTTTGAACGTTGAAGATTAGATACGATGTTTCGTATACTCTCATTAAGGTGAGTTATGGTCGACATACCAGTAGATCTGATGATAGTAACAGGTCTCGCCATGGGCGGGAGTGGTGGTGGTGGTAACATCGAGCTGGTGAAATACGGAGGCTTTGGACTTCTCGATAGACTGTGCACCTTTAAAGTAAAAGTTAATATTAGACAATCAGAATATCTTGAACATTGTAAAAACTGCAAATTCTATCAAATTACTCATAGAGATAGTCATAGAGATTATTACCTGCAACTGCTGTACGTCAGCGGGTGTATCTGGACACACGAAGGTGACAAAATCTCCAAGAGAATCCTGTCCACCTTCGTACTTGCCGTGCTGGTTTAGAGACTCCGATGCTGGGTGGTATAATAGTTGTTTAATAACATTAACATAGGTTTAGTACTCTATTATCTTCATTTAATTATCACTTGATGTAAGAAAATACCACTGTTTAATAAAATTTTACAATAAAAACAAGTGTTATCATAAAGGTATCAATGTATGCAGAGTGGGAGATTAACCCTTCAAACAGCAAGTTATAACAACGAAGTTAAGTTAAGTTAAGTATATACTAGATGTTATTATTGATAGTTTTGGACAAAGTAATCATACTAGTTTCGTAAGGTCATAAATGAAATCCATCAACTCATTGTGTTGCACTACTGAATTTGACGTTGTTCCAGCCAGTACCCACCCGTAGGATGTGTGTCAGGAGCGTGTTGGTAGAAGATAGTATTGGAGGGCACGAGCGGCGCCTGCGCACTCAGACCAGACGAACTGTGAGGGATGCCTGGGGGAAGGCAATTATTTGTTAATGAAATTTATTTGTATTATTTTATGTCAGTTTAATATTGGTACTATCTTTTGGATGGATGATGTCTAAATGATAATTAATTATGGGGGCCATCCTTTAATCACGTGATATTTTTAGCCAACTCCCCTTGGTGATACGTGGTGAGGTTTAAGACTAAAACCAAAATCACGTGTATTTGTACTTTAGCCGAATCTACCCCCCCCCCCTCCCTCCTCCCTCCTTCGAGCCTCACCTGATTAATGGACGGCCCCATGTACCATCTATTTACACCACGGCTTACAAAAACCGACTATTATAAGTTTAACGTGTCTATCAGTGTATATGAGTGATGGAGGTGAAAAAAATCGTCTCCAAGATATACGGTTGTGCTGAAGGTCATTAAGGTTAGTGACAGGATCTCAGGGAGTATTATCGGGTGATTATTAATTTGAAATAAATTATTGGTCATAGATTGTTGAGGCATTGAAAGTATATGTTTTATACCTATAATATATCTTATAGTTCCATAATATATTTTATACTTAAAGCCTACCTCAAGATTAAGACTACTTTGCAAAATTAAATAAAGTCATTGACCCCAACAATGAACTGTACCCTAATAACATCATGATGATTCAACCACATTTAGTACACGGTGTACGTCCTATACGCGGACTGAATACTAATCAGACACTTATGTTAATATGTATATTGTTTTAACATTGATTTACAAATAAGATAAACAAATCGATTGTTATGTTAGACGAAATATGATTGTACGCTTACAAGGATTATTGGGAATTACGTATTGAATATAAATTACGTAATAATATAATATACATGGATATTGTATAAGATATGGAAAGTATATCACAAGTAAATATGAGCAAATTTCGGCATAAATATTTAAAAAAATAATTATAGGTTAATAATATTTTTTTATAAAGGATTGGCGGTTATTTCCAAGGAATAATATGATTGATATATTATACTGAGAAATCCAAAGACTGGATTGATGTCTATATATACTTGACGTCATTGGTCCTAGTGTTCTATTTAACATGGTTGACCGTTGTATATTATTTACTGTTAAGTTTTTATTTTATAAAATTAAACGTAATCTAATAACTACCCTACATTGTAGTATAGATCTTTTTGAGAGGTTGATGCTAAATAATAATCGACTATCTAAATGTTCTTTGATAAAATCATGTATCAAGTACAAAAGCTCATCGCGAGGTCACTCACTGAAGCACTGTCCGACGAGCATGGCGGACGGCGTGGCTCGGTCTGCCGGCGGCTCGAAGGCGGGCGGAGCTGGACTGTTGTACCCGTAGTAACTCGACTCCAGCTTTATGCCGCCGCCCGACCCGCCGGGAGACTCAGAGCCTGTCTCTTGGAGGATTGACGCTGGAATTTAGTACATTATTTAAGATCTTGAAATTCAAGTTTAACTGTTAGGCATCATTATATCAATAATGTGTTATTTTTTTATGTTATTAATATCACCGACATCTTAAAATACGACTCACCTTTAGACAGCTTCCATAGTTCCTTCGAGGAGAAGACACCGGTCGCTAAAATGATATCGTTGCAAATAACACCGTTGTATGGATTATGGGTATACCCTGTAACCCACGTTTCGAAATATTATCGTACACACTATTATTGACCAAATAATGAGAACAGGGATCTACCCTAATTCTATTAATAACAATACAATATTACCTCAAGATTTGAAAATAAAATAACAAAACACACATCTAGATAGAAACTGTAAAAATAATACGAAACTATTTTAAATTTTTATTAAAATTTTACGTGATTTTCAAAGAAAATATTTGACGTCCAATTAAAACTTTAAAATAGCATCGAACCTGTAACCTTGGTATGTAACTTTTGACAGCTAATTCAGTTTCATCATCATTAAGTATTCGAAATACAAACTATGGCTACCATTTCGCAAAAGAAAATTGTGAGATGTCTAAAACATGTCAGTAGAAACGATGTTTTAAACAAAGAAATCGGCTAAATCGAACCAACTCGTAAAAGCAGAGTAGTTGTTAAGAGTTACATAAAACAGAGAAAGAGAAGGAACACCGACTACAGTACATCAAAACAATCCAATTGTAACACGAAAGCGAGTGCAAGCCAATGCTGGGATCCAAATGATTGCTAACAGTGACCACATATGTGCAAACTCTTTTTACACATGTGACTAAAAATGATGTTCTGGTAAGCGGAATAATGAATTTATATATATATTATATATTGAGAATTTTGTTTAAATTTTGCGTTTTATTATAGAGAATAAAAAGCGTTACAGAACTAAAAGTAAAAATAATAAAAATATGTATTTTTAAAGCCAATTAATTTAAATTAAAGTTTTATAAGTGAGTAATAAATAAAGCAAATTATGAAGAAAAACAAAACACCATTCTTAGCCACACGACACGAGCACGACACGACACCGACACGAGCCGGTTTACCTTTGTTCTTAGCCTCGTGTTCATTCTCTTTGTCCCTAGTGGGATGAGGCGAAAGAGACCCGCTAAGGATATCTGAAACATATCGATTATATGTACTCAAATCTGCTACTATAAAAAGCCTTCGTAAATTATAAATACATGCATAGATATGGCAAATGATGTTTAAATGTTAGTACTAGTGTTAGTGAGTATTTATATAAGGAGAACATTGTTGTTTTCACCAGGCAACCAATTTATCACACAATAATCTCTTAATACCACTCCAATTAAGTTCCAGAACAGCTTATAACACGCGAATTCAATTAATATGAAGTAAATTTCATGTTCAAATCGCGAAGTCCTTGAACTTAACGGTTAACTCATTAACCCTAGCACCAGAAGCAGATATAACTGAGCGAGAGACCTGGTAGACCGTCGCTCCCATTACCATAGCTGTTGATGAAGTTCGCCAGATAGAGATCGAGTTCGCGCACAGATACGTTGATGTGGTAGGGGTTAACACATAGACCAGGCTGTGTGCATTCTGGATGTTTCTCTAATCGCTCGCCATCTGTGCTTTCTAGAGGTATCGCTTTAAATAATATCACCATTACTAGGTCTAAACGCCACACCTGAAATGAGAAAGGAAAGTTTTAAAGAAATCTTCTTTGCATTGATTGACATTGTTTGACAAAATATTTATCCCATTTAGCAGGTTTTTTTTTATAAATTAAATTAAAATAATATGTTTCACAAACATACAAAAAACAGACACAAGGTACAAATAAACTCCAAACAACAGTCTGCAGATTTTACTAAGATTTATCCAGTGTGGAATTTGACTCAGAAATCGTAGCCACTGACTACACCAACAGGCCGTACTAAGGGCGTACCTTATCAGCTTGTCTCAAACAGTCTATCCTCCTCATCTTCCCCTTCTGGTCGGGGTTGGACAGCACGCACACCGCCGGCCGCTTGCCAGTAATGCTGAGCACGAAGTCTTCCCGACAGTCCTGTGTTATATCCTTTCTTAACTTCCCCAGTAACCGCGAAGCCCATTTCTGTTTCACTTCTGCTTTTTCGTTCTGTAAATTATGTGTTTTGGTTTTATTGTTTTTTATTTTAATTCAAATTACTTTGGATGTAAGTTAAATTAGGAAATAACTAGACTTATTAATCAAAAATATTGTGTTGTACTGTAAATGTACTGTTGAAAGCTTACTTTGAAGTAAAACTAATATCAACTGTACAGTAAACTAATTAAATCCAGCTAACACAGCAGGGCTTTATAATAACAGGGAGTAATTAATTAAAACCTGCTTATAGCCACCTTCATCTAAACCGTTCATAAAGTGCTTCATCTATCATTGGCGAAATATTCACGACAGCTCACACGAACATACTGCATAGACTATGACATAGATAGTAGACATTTTAACTCACAATGAAGAAAAAGACAAATTCTTGTCCTCTTTTACCTAGAAATGTGCAATAATAAATAATGTAGAGGCACTGCTATTTCAAAATACACAAGTTGAATATCCAATATAATGTCCACTTTGTCATATGTGTTAATAGCAAAATCCATAAAGACCATCCATGTCATCATAAAAGTAAAGTGCATCGTAAATTGAACCATCCAAACACCAAATTAAACAATTATTTTTAATAATAAGTACCCTCATAAATTGTACAAGTTTGAGGCTTAATTTTAATCAGAATTAGGATAGTAAATCACGCGACAATGTATGCCGCGGCATTCAACATTCGTAGCCGGAATATCTTTTACCGATAGACGCATTGCGACTGCCTGCGAATGCAGACATCTTTGTTTTGTATCTTCCGCATCGCGAAAATTCGTTAACATTTCAAAAATTGAATTTTGTAGGACATGCAATATTGATAAGTCACTGGAAACGTTGAGATTTTATATTTGCTTGCAATACACATCGGAGTAAAAGGAAAATGCGACAAAACTCTATATTTTTAAATTAATAAATGATTATTTTTCTTACGTATCAATATCTCTAGTCTCAATGATTTACTTCCTACATGCAATTTGTACATGGTTGTAACAAATGGATAATAATATTTACCTGTAATTCATATTTAGTGTGCCGCTCCTCCTCAAGACTCATCCGTTTCTCGTGCTTTTTGTAATATTTCCTTTTGGCCGCTTGCAAATTGAACCACGTGTACGAAAAGGACTTTACAAAAGGCATCAGGGCCTCTATGAACGGATGGAACTCGTCCTGTGAACATTCAAGCGATCAACGGAATTTAAAAAGGTTATTGTCCTTTATGGATTATTGGCGCCCAACATGGGGCCATAATGTTTTTGTTTTTAATATTTCTGTCAATTGTATCTTGACTTAAATATTTCATATAAAATGTTAATAGTAACAATGTTAGCACAGTAGAGAGTTACGTCTATTATTCTTGCACTCGAAACATTATTTACATACAAAGCATTCATAAAGTAACAAAAGAAACCAGAGGCCAAAGTAAGTCACATAATTCAACTTGGATTGGTTTGAACTAAACTCTAATGTATTGAATTTGTATGTATTTTTCTGAGCGCGGTGTAATATTTGCTATATATTAATTTTGCTTCAACATCAACCTGTAAGTAAACTGTTTACCTCTCATTTTTCTACATCGTAGACGCTAAATGTTATATTTGTCTAATCTAAGATAAAAAATATTCTACTCCAGATAACTTCTAGAGAAAACTACGTACCTAATTTTGATAACTATATAGTTATCAAAATTAGTCAATGCATATGAATTGCCTCACGCAATTTAATAACCTATAATGTTATCCAATATATAGTCAAAAGTTAAAGAACCTGTCTTAATCTCAATCAAGATTTCGTTAAAAAAAATTTTGATTTGTATTTCATTTCCGTTAGCGATACCTAGAGTCTTGAAGCTATTGTTTTTAAGTATCTACATAAGTCACATAGCATATAAAAAACCAGGTAACAAATATTTAGTGATCGTTGGTAAATAACAAAAATAGCACAAATACCTATAAATAAAAGCTGTAGTATTTTTCCATATACGTCGGATAAAGAACGAAAGTTTTCAATATTAAAACAAAGTTATTGTCAGTTTGATGTAATCATGCATTCAGGGTCCAATGTTGTGATTTATGCCACCCTGTATTGGAATTTGCAATTGTTTTTTAAATTTAACCGCACTTTTATAGTATAACGGTTAACGCCTTTGCATACGTAATTGTTCGAGGAATGAAGTGGGTTATTCGAAGAACTTAAATTTGAATATTGAGGATTTGTCATGTCTGCTCCGTCACGATTTCTCTTTGATTCTGGCTCCTGCCTTCAATATTTAGATGTTTAATATTGCTCAATAAAATAAAATGGCTAATTTTAGCAAAAGTATTCAATGCAAATAAAATCATATGCTTTTTTTTTAATATTTTATCGATAATTTAAGTATGTAACAGGAAATGTTATAAATGATGTTAGATTCGGGATAGTTGTAAAGAATAAATTTAATTGAAAAAATAACATTAACATCTTTAATAAGTTAGACTTATCTTATTTTAGAAATGTAGGAAATTTTTACAAATTAAAATTTAGGAAATTTATAAGGTTTACATAGTATTGCCAAATAAAAACTTCTACAATTTAAATAATAATTAAAACTTCTATAATTTAACATGGCTATACATATTTTAAAGATAATATCAAACATTAACTTCTACTATATTGAACATATAAATATTTTCATCGTATCTATCAACATATTATTAATAATGAAATTTGTAAACGTACTAAAACCTAAAATAGCATCTACATTACCATTACACTTTTACGCCACAACAACCACCTACGTATATAAAGCATCAATGAAAGTCATACATAAATCATTATACTTCCAAGAAAATTTACTATAAACAAGAGCAGTCATAACATTGGCTAGACAGCACAGTGCCAAGCTGCCAGGACCTGCCACGTGGCACTGGCAGCTCTCAGTGGAATACTTGCCAGTAGCTTGACCAGTTGAGGTTAATGTACTGATTTGTGACATTGGAATAAACCTATCATATACCTACAATTCTCCTAAGGTGCGAGACATTTTAAACATATTAAACATATTGAGAGTAAATTCAAGTATTTTTACTATCATGTAAATGACGATTTGTAGAAGTAGAATATTTTTATAATAATTCTGTATAATAATAGACATTTATAGATATTGCCTAAAAGCAGAAACCATATTTAAGAGATAACGCGCCAAAATGATACACAAATTCAGAGCACCGCATCTAAAGAGGTGCAAATATGTAGCATATAAGCAAAATGCTAAACAGAAGACAGTTGGCGAAGTTGGGGCGGTAATATTGAAGTTAGGTGACGCGAGCTGGGAGATTTGCTAAACTTATATTCAAATAATAACATTGTGTTTCACATTTACAACTTTAAGGTCTTAACGGTGTTTCAAAGCTAATTTTAAAGATTAAGATAAACTTTTGTTGTTACGTGTATGTTACGTGGGAGTCTGTAGACAACCCTATTAAAAAATGTAATGAAAATCTAAACTAACACTCATAAAAATAATGTAAAAACAGAGTGTTAGTCACTTTCACAGATCTAGCAAGCTGTTTACAAACTGTAGCACTAACAATAAAACTGGGTATCCCTTATCGAATCACACGAACTATTAGGAAAACTTCCAACACCGATTGCCAAAACACTGGAGTGCGTTCACCCTAAACATTTTGGCGGCAAATCCAACACGCTTACTCCTTCATTATTATTTTTTTCTTTATTTCGCGGTCGTTCAATTTATTTTATAGATATTGGCGCTGGTTCATCGGGGATGCCCAGCTGGTCTTGGCCGTGGCATCGGTTGGCGTACCTAACTGGGTCAACTACGTCACACAGGAGCTCTGGCCAAAATCACGGCACACGCGGAAAGACGCTATGAAAAAATCAAGCCAGCCATCTTGCCACGCGCCGATTTGGCGCGCAACAAGTAATGCGTTCAAAAACGCATACGCTTAGCGGACAGAACACGTATATCTACAATAAATCCCATTGTTGTAAACTGAATGCAAAATTCGATTATATGCATTTAGGTAGTTAACCTGCACGCTATTGGAATTTAAAATCCTCCAAGTTTCCAAGCTTTAGAACGAAGAATTCCTACAAAGCCCATTTCAAAACAATTCCAACGTAACATCGACAAATATAAAGATGCAGAGGAAAAGTTACATTCTTGTGAGCTAGAGATAGAGAAACTTTTACAAAAATAAAACTAGACAAATACTGTTTATAAAAGACAGCTGTAACCGAATTTGCAGTTCAACAACTTACAACTTTATTTTTGAATGAAATATATATTAGTAATTAATTAAGTGTACTCAAAAATATTTGTTTCGATTTACATTTCTTACCAGAATCGTATTTTTTTCAGAATATGAATTAATGCAGCAATGTATTAGAATTTGGAGTTACAATAAAAGTTTAACATTTTAAGTAATGTACTGATCAAAACTTTTAAATTAAAACGAATAATTTTCAATGAAAAAAAAACAAGGGTTTTGACCAGAAAACTTGAAATCAAACAAGATATAAAATGGAATATACTCACTTTACGACGTCGTAAATGAATTCGACTGAGGCATCAAGAAAATCACCTCGGAACCAATCCGCTAACCATCAAAGAGATTTAACCACCTTACCCTGAATTTACTTCTCAACAACAATAGAAAAAAAAAACTTTTTATCTATTAAATTGCCTAATATTATATTCTACATATCATACTCATAAAATCTTATTTAAACATTTTACTGCTACCCTCAATTAGTTCCCAAAATCGGTTAAAAAGCACTCAATCGTTTATAGGCAAATGTATTTATACAGCCAACAAGTTGAAGACCGGCAGCAGCTGAACAGTTTGCGCAGAAATAGAAAATAGTTTCAAGAACTAAGCGCGTGGATATACTTATAGCGGGATAAAAATAGATAAATATATTTAATTTAATAAATTTTTAAAGAGTATTAACATAGTTGAAACTTAAACTCGATTGGATTAAATTTAAATTAAATATTTAGTTCAATTAAATAAGCAGATGAGTGGATCGCGGATTACAGTCTAAATACGAAACACTAATACCACTTACTTCTCGACCTTCTCAGTAAAAGCTTTCATACAATTTGAACAGTTCTAATGCAGTATTATTGAGATTGTCTAGCGATTTAGCTCTTCAATGCGCTTAAATGATTATATTTACGAGTATCAGATGCATTGCGTTTCATAAATCTAAATTAAATAAATAAGCATGTTTTAAGTTATGTATTACGAAACTTAATTCGGTAATATGAAAAATGGATTAACATATTAATCTCAATACTCATGTTATATATTTTATTCTCAGTGCTTTATAAATGGGATGTATCTTCTAAAATCAACTTTGACGACTTAAGCTCAACAATACATATATATATTTAGAGATAGTCTTCCTCTATGGTCCAGATATTTCGTTAAATAAAATCATTGTTTAAAATACACAGGACAGAAAAAAAAACCCTAAAACCGAATCCAATACATAAATAAGAAAATTATTAGTACCATATAATTAATTTTCATAAATTACACGCTCGCAGTGAGCCCACTCACGACGTGCACCCGCTCCGACCTTCCTCGTGAGAGCTGGGTATTGCTTCTAATGCAGCTCGGTATTACAGACGATTGATATTTTATTTATAAACAGTAAGGACTACTTCATCAACTCTGCTTTTAAAGTAAATTATCATTTAATGGAATTTTGAAGTGTTAGTTGATTTGAAGGGACTGTAACGTTTCAATTCATTTACTACTTCCACTATATAGATATTAAGTTACATTTTCCGCATATATACCAGTTTGTTAACTTTCTACTAATTTTAGAAGTTTGAAAATGGTTTAGTTTAACGGAAGATTGTGGAAGTTCTTATTTATTATTATAATTTAACTTCAGGCAAATCAATAACAATTAAATAAATACAACCAATTTATTTATAAATGGTTAATATAAACAAATTGTTAGCTTTTATATAATTGGAGGGTAGGTTTTGATAAAAAATAAAGGTATCTGTTGGTGGTTTAACTAAAGCTAATGTAATGTTTGTATAGAAGTTTAATTGACAAAATAAATATTTATAATATTGGAAACTGATTTGGTTTAGTTTAGTGTGTTTGAGAGCAGAGCCAATAAAGTGTTTTAAAGAAAAAAACGATGTCATTGGTGATTATTTGCATTAAGACAGTTCTAATATAATTTGCAAAATAATGGTATAATTTTATCTCTCCAACGTTTTTTCAGGATATTGTCTCCATCCGATTGCTTCCACAATTTATTTATTTTTTTCAGAAATTGTATATTATTCCAAAGCTCAACTTTTACTTAAAACCTTACAAAAGGATACCAACAACACTCCTTTCTCGTAATTGTTATAATAAAATAAACTAGCTGTCCGCCAGTGACTCTCCGTTAAATGAAACAGTTCTTTCAATACTAGTGGGACCTTTTTTGTACTTATTTATATCTGGACGTCTAAGTATATATTTTTTTTTTTATATTTTATATCGATCTCGAAAACTACAGATTTTCATAAATACTTTCATCAGCTTCTTTTTCAGGTCTTATAGATGTGGAATGGTCTACCAAGACCATGTGTCGAAAGAGAAGTATCTTTAGACGCTAGTTAATTTTAAGTTACTTGATTATGGGTATTTATATATTTTACATTTTAAGTACAACAACAAAACTTTTTATCTGATTGTTTCATCTAAATGTTATTAATTGACTCTTTCATAAGTACAACTGCTGACCCAAACATTGACTGGGAGAAAAGCTTGGCAATGGTTACTATTATTGGGTACGCTTTCGCTTTTTCTGATTACTTCAGCAAAATAAAAGGTGTTCTTTTTATAACGAACAAATCGGAACGAAGCAGTGAGGATGATATTATAATAAACAATGTAATATATAAATTTTACACTAATAATATTATGTAAGTTATGTGTCTGTTTATCTGTTCCCTACCATCTCAAGTCCATACATAAGATTATACAACATTTTAATTCAAATAGACAAAACAATTTTTCCTCCATACCTCAAACAGCACATAAAGCAGAAACTCACAATGAATTACAATGTATTAAAATTCCTTGTGCCTGCATACATCAGACGTTACTCTACATCCTGGAGCAAGTCCGGGATATATGGGACAGGAGATTTTATTATCACTATGTATGTTAACATTAAAACAAATAAAATATAACTAATAAATTACTAAACGTAATAAGGTACTTTAAAAAAACTATTTGTATAAACTATAGATATCTATTAATAAATGCCACATATCTTTCAGTGGTTATTACCAAAATGCAACAAAAAGCGTAAAAAATAATCCGTGAAACTTATATTTCTATTAAAGAACAAGTGAAAAGTGCTTCCATTTTCTTAGTGTAATAAATAAAAGTTCAATTTATGAGCTAAACTTCACTGAGAGTGGTCGGAGGAAAATTGTTACAATGCTTGCTAACTTACTGATTTAATAGTTATTTTTAACGCTACACTAATTTATATTTACGAGATATTTGTTTCGTTTCTTGTTTTTGTTATTGAAAAAAGAAACTGAGTTAATTTATAATATGTTCTTTTATTTAAATATAGTGTATTATTTGTCTTAAAGAATAGTTTATGTACCTAGAATAAAACGAGTCTTAATTAATATTCCTGAATACTTTCTGACGTGGTGTCCGACTTATAAAGATGACAGACTTACAAACTATAGTGTTTGAATTTTTGTCTGTACTTTATCAATAAGACTAAAGGATATATTTTACTTTGTCAAATTCTGCCAATTTACATACATTGCAATATAATAAACCTCCTTCCTAAAAGTTTCAGAAAATATATTAATTTTAAATATATAAGAAAAATGTTAAAAAATATTATTTAAACAAGAGATGAAATCAAATTACCAGATATAACATTTAATTCAATGTATTCTAGCCATCTATTTATGTACTTCTAATATAAAATGATTTAAATTAGCTGGTCACCATAGCAATTCCTACTGAATAGACAATACGGCTCCATTCCCCTGACTTGCAATATTTGTTCTCGAAGGTTCCATAGTATCAAAAACATACATCAAGAAAACGCATAAAAACTTGAATAATTCACGTCAAATATTCTGGAGTGGGGAAGATATTCAATGTACCTACATTAGCAAATGAGGAAACTGAAAGACTGAAAGCGCCGGCCACTTTGCTTAACTAATTTCATAATACTTGAGCTGTCGGGTAAATAGTGATTGTGTGTTCTACACATGCTTATCAGATCTAAAGTATGTACCGTCATACCAATGCTTTTGAATTGACAGATACATGTTCAATCAAGTTCGTAACTATATTTTCTGATCTGGTTTCGTTTGGAAAATATTGTAGGAAAATCATCACAACTTAGAAAGATTACATAATATAAAACCAACCCTCAGTGAAGGGGTGTTTTAAGTTAAATTCCGATTTTTTAGAGCCCTGCGGTGGGTGAGGTCTGTATAATATATTATACTTTATATCTAGCTAAATAATATATTATTATCGTTCACGTATTTAGTCGTTCAAGCAAATTCAATTATAAATATTAAAATGAATGAAATATTTCCTCAATAAAATATACAAAACAACATCAAATAATAAGTGTCTAAAATGAAGTAGGTACCTACGTCCCGTGATGGTAGTCCAGTATGTAAAGCTTGAAAAAAGCAAAAGGCCGACACTTGACACAAAAACCAATAAAAAACTAACTTCAAACTTTTTCTTTTCGCGAACGTGCTCTACGATGTAACGAAATTGAAACTCATTACTAAAAGTAATTTTAATTGTCTTTCAGACAAGAACGTGGATGTCTTTTTATAACAATGCAATTTAATGTCCATAAGTTGTTTTTGGTTACAATAATCTTACATGAGTGTAAGAGAATTACAGATTTGAAATTTTATAGCAGTTTAACAGCATACATTTGGTTTCTTCTCGATTATTTTTCATGAATCTACCCTCTTGGAATCGTGCACCTAAAATCGAACGATTCCTAAGAGAAATTTTTGATAATCGGTTTTCAACACTAGATGAACACGGAAGTAAATAATATCTTCTTTTTTTGTACTAAATACAAATCATCAATAATTTATCATAAAGCAGATTACGTAAAATAAAATAATAAATTTAAATGTAGTTCTAAGTAGATTTGATAAATTAATAAATAATAATAAAATAAAAACAAAATATATAATTATCAGTTCTTTAACATTAGTGTTGTAACCGTTCCGGGATCCCACGTTCCCGCTACTCACGAAACGGATCAAAAGCCTATCTAACAAACCCCTTGTTTGTATTCCATTTGCATCATACAAGGTGACTCGCGGCCGATGCACCGCAATTGCAAATGTCGTATCATTCTAATCACGCACATATTTTTTTTTCTACAATGGCTTCGGTTGTATAAATGTTATGTTAATGTTATTGTAATTGCTATTGTTATTGGTGTGTCATTGCGTAACAGATTTTTGAGGTTAGCGGTCATCAACTTTTTAATTGAACTAATTGATTTAAGTCAAGAGTGATTTGTTCCTTTATGAATTTCTAAGAATGGTCTGTTTTAAAAAGCTATAGAGACTGCATCGGGTTTCAAGCTACATACTCTACTTAAATAAACATGTTCTTAAAAACATATTTGGGATAATATAGCATTCGAGTACAGAGATCACTAGAGAATGTGGCCATTAGTATAACGGAAGTTGATAGCCAAAATCATGCTAATCCCGCAATCAAGCTGGAAAAGCTGAAATTATTCACATAGAGACCTAACTCCCAAATCCAACTAAGACGACAACGTCTCGAACACCAGTGGATGACGTTTAACGACAATCGTATGCAAATACATCCCGGTGTTGTCCCGGGATAGCACGGGATTACATCTACCCACATCACTAATCCGCGTGTAAGTTAGCTCACTGTTGTCGAGGCTTAGGGTAAGATATCGGCCTCGTATGTTTGAATATTCGTGTAATGTATGAACTGATATATGTACTAGTGACGCCGAGTTATGACAATATCGGCTCGGTAATTTGCGTTGCGGCTCTACGACTAGTGATGTACATTATCTGGACGATATCGATATTTGGTTTAAATAAGTTTGTTATCGCATTTCAATGATAATGGCATATAACTATAAATCATTATTAATAATAGGTACGTTGCTACGTGAAAGACGGCGCCAGACGTAAAATACATTCAAGACAAATATTGATCATTAATTCATCACATAGATCACACTCGGAGAAAACACTTGAAATGCTGCGCCGTACTTGATGCGGCTCTTGAATAACAATGTAGAGACCGTCTCTGCAATGCTCTTTATGAAAATTAGACAAAATGCGCTTAAAAATAAAGAAATGAAAGTCACGTCTACTCTTAAGTGCTACGTTTCAATGGCCCAGTCATTAGGAAGAAAGAAGTAATTAAAAGTACGATAAAAAATCTTAAGAACAAAAGTGTTCCCGGGTCAGGGGGCAGGCGCACGCGTGCGGCGGTCTGCTAGTAAACATCCAATAATCAAAAAAATATTGTGCAAGTGTCGAACTATAAACAAGATAGTGTTTGGCAAGCTGCAAGGCGCTCCCGATTAGACTGCGCCATCATTCCGCCGGTTCATTCAATATTTTTTTTTACCGAACGCTGTAATTTCTTGGCTCGAACGCATCCGTTTACATGCCAAACAATAAATTTATTAGTCGAACGGAGGAGTGGCAACACTAAAGCCGCGTCACTCGTCGATACGTCATCGATTGCGTGGAATTTTCAGAATTTTGAAAAACCGTTTAGGCATATATTTTGTATCGATTCGCATGCTGCGTCCATTATATAACGCGCTCCGTCAAGGTGACTCGCTCGTAGCCACTACTGGATCTATTTTAGTTCGAATTTCATAAATATCCCGTGACAGCTCATCTCTCCTCTCCCGCGTCTTTTGCCGCCATGGTTCGGCGGCCATCTTCGGAATGGCTTGCGTAATTATCGGGGTCTGGTGTCGCACAGAAATACCACCGAGCGTCGCTCTGAAGCGTCCTTGCTAATTTTAAAGTCCTTTCCGAAAGTTTAACGTTTATGAGGTAAGAGGTGTGACGTAGGTCTGGCAAGTTGCCGGACGGCGTACGGCGGCCGGACCGAAGAAAAATGGAAGAGACGGCCGCGTGCGAGGTTATATTTAGTCGTGTCCCCGCAGTGCACCTTGAGTGACGGCCGAGCCATCGAGCAAGCCGGGAACGGCTCTACAGCGCGGATAATGGCGTCGATATCGGCTGGCGGGAACGATCGGAAAACTAATCGTATATTACCGTACGCGTGTCCGGGCGCCAGATGCGCTGACCAAAATTGCGGGCCGGCGAGCCCACCATCAATATCAGCGACCTAATTGAATATTATACAGGAATTTGTGCGGCCGAAAATCTGGCTGGGTGTATGCGGTGTCCATATATCGTCGGCAAACGGTGTTAATGTTTTCTATGGGCATGACACGATGCGATGCAGTGTTGCAGATCTATATTTAGTCGAGCTGTTTTAGCTCTGGGTCTCAGCGTTTGCGCAACAGCGTCTCGCGTTCGAGCGTTCTATTATCGGAAAAATGGACCGATACGTTGAGAAATATTGTCATTTACAGCTTCTTTGACTTCCTTTTGCTTCAGTTTTAAAACTGTTTTAAGCATAAACATATAATATTTATGCTGTACCTACTGTCGTGGGTTGCACTTATTTCAGGAACATGCACTACCTTTCAGATTTAAAAATAAACATCTCAGTCTTTGTTTCAATCGTGTCAATGGTTGTTACTTAAGATCGAAAATAAGAACAACAGTCAAAAGAAACATCATAACTGACTACATGTATTAATTGGAAAGAGCAACAATTTTCAAAATATCTTCTACGTTTATTAACATCAATGAAAACTAAATTATATTTGAATCTGTTCCAAATCAATACATAAAAAAACTTATAAAGACATGAAAAGTCTATTAAAATTTATTATATGACCAACGGAGTCACTATCAGAACCTAAAATCATTTATTCCATTGGACTATTGCCTTTAAAGCTATAAAATTTACGACACAGCGATAATCGTTTGAAAATAATCAAAAACGGAGCCACCAACGTTTAGGTGATTGATACCGGATATTCCGTCATTTGACAGATAACAATATAATGAAATAAGCATTAAAAAAGTAATATTTTATCTATGCTCTTTTTTAAATTCATAGCACTTAAATAAATAATATATACAAATTAAAATTACCTTAAAATGTGTTTTAGTTTCAGCAATAGTAAAAAACGAAGCTATCACAACTATAATCAAACAAAGCTGACGCCAGGATCGACGCTACGAAGAACATTTAATTTGAAACATCTAATAAGATATCTGTCAAATTAAGATACTTTATGGGAAATTTAATCTATATAAGCCATATTTAGATATTATTTCAGAATAAAGTAAATTTACATTGTTATGTGGGGTTACATATGTTTATACACCCGGTGGCTGGGTCTGAAGGGGCACTTTGGAGGGAGATATTGTATCGGACGATCTCAAACGTCCCAGACAGGCCTAGATAAGTTTCTATTAAGAAATTATACAGCATTAAAATTGTTTAGCTGCGTCCTATTCGTTTGATACAAAACAAATATATTTAAGAAAATTGCTTACACTTACACATAATGTAATAAGCATTCAGAATATTTGTCAGTATAAATATTTCATAAGACATTATAATGACAAGTAATTGTATACTAAAAGTAGATGTGAATGTGTTAACTATCAAGCATATGTAATATAAAGAGTGAATTTTATTACCTTAATAAATCTTATTATCAGAATGATATCGGTCCTTTGAAGGGATTGAATGTTTGTTAATTGAAGTAAGCTGTCATTGTACTTTTAAAATACAAGAGTGAGTTTAAAATACAAAGTCACACTTAATCCAGGGAGAAGAACCGGCAAGAAACTACAAGAATAAAACTAAAATAAAATATTACCATAGTCAAAATGGCAGAAAGACTACCACAAAACTATACCGACGGACTTCGATTCATATAACAAAAAAGAATAGAGAAGATAAACATTTAAAGTTGGCTTAAGCTTTCAAAATTGAATATCAAGTTGAGGTCTCGAACAATGTTGTACATATTCAGTTGGCGTGAAGTTTCTCGTCCGTCAAGTTGGTAAACTTGATACACATAAGTCTTAACTTAAGTTTAACTCAAGTTTAATAAAATAAAAATGTAACCGCTAGCCTGTTTCGTGGATATTAACGAGTTTTGTGGCTTTATTATAATTTTAATAAACTTTCGTTTATACTTTGTTTTCTGTTATTGTAAAAAGTCCAAAATCTAAACATTTGTATTCGATATTGTTACATAATACTATTTCTTAAGGTTTTGTTATTTCAAACCTAAGACAGTTCAAGTAAAAAATGTAGACAAAAATAATCCAACTAATATGAAATAGTATTAATAATTACTTAACTAGATAGTTAAGTCTATGTATATATATATTTCCTAGAACATCATGGTTTTCGACATCACGTTGTTACCTGATGACGGGTTATGAATTATTTCTGAGTTGACATTGACAGTGACCAGAGTCAAGGTTGCTAGGAGTTGGCAGTAGTAGCGGTTGTAAAAATATAAGTGTAAAATACGAAAAGACCAAATTATTGGAATATGCAACGCATTAAGTATAATAAGTTTTAGTTGGGTTAAACTATACTGAGCTTTAAAAATTTGAGAACTTATTAATTATTCACATGTGCTTTTAGAATATTTTTACTTATACTTATATTTAATAATGTTTTTTAAATCAGAGGTAAACTAAGAAGTTGGCAATCCTCGGTATCGTTTCAAATCTTGACTGCGACAGTTGAGGACATCCACATCGAGAGCGTCGGAAACAATATAGCTTAGAAACCCTAGACCTCGGCTAGTACCTTGAAATAAACGAATAAATTTGTACAAATATCGGAGAGTAAGGAGTTGTCTAGATTAAATCAGATTTAGAACAAAAAGAACAAAATCTATTAATAAATTCGGGTGCTAGATGACACAGACACATACATCAACATTATAATCTTCATTTTGGGGCGAAATTTAATCCATACCAAGAGGGTTGAAAGCCGAAATGCATGAAAAAGATTTATCCGCGAGTCTGGTCTTAAGCGCAACATACACTTACAATAAAAACTTTGATTGTATTAAGGCCGCTCTACACCGTACATCCATCAAGTGAGTTGACACAATCAAGTAAATATGTATATCAGGTGACACGTGGCGCTGTTCACGCCTTATCACTACCGTACTGTGAGCGAGTTACTCACCTTAATTGATGTTATGAGGTTTCATTGAACATTGGTCATAAATTTAAGATCTTAGGAAAGATTAACAATACATTATTATTATTTTTAACATTACTGTAATATAGTATTTTTTTTAAATTTTAGTTCTAACATTATACATATATGGAAAATAACGCCCAACCCGATGAACAGATTTCTATAACTTTTTGCAAAGAAAACACCATAGTAATTGTAAAAGAAGATCAAGTTTTAGTTAACTGTCTATTTTGCTCTACAAATGAAGGTTTTTGAGATCAAAAAAAAATATTTTGTTAGGAAAACTTACAAAAACATAAAATAGCATTATTTTCAACGGTAATTAGTTCTTATTTCAGACTCAAGATCTCGTTTACTACACTTTTACACAAAAGATACAGAATGCTAATAAAAATATTGCTGAAATTACCCTTACGTCCCATAAAGAAAATAAAACTAATGAAAAAATATATGTTAATAGGTACTATTATAATACGTTCTAGCAATATATTATTTTACATTCTTTATACTATAAAACAATATTAAATACACCTTTATATTTAATATTACATTTATAAGAATATTTGTAAACAATCATCTTTATGTAAAAGTAACATATTATATCTCTCATTTTTATAAATAATATTTGTCATATTTATAAATAATAACGCTTTATTTTAGTTCAGTATTTACTGACAATACTTCTAAATACTGTACCTATTAGTTTAATAAGTAATAACTATTTAAATAATTATTATTATGAGAAATCAAGTTGCTACGCTCTTTGTTCGTAGCAAATCTAAATCGAAATACACTTAAGCATCCTCCTACGAGCCGGGATGTGCAAAATAAGGATAATATGAAAATAACCTACTGCTTGTACCAAAGTTTGTTTGTTACCGCCACTTGTTTTTAGGACCGTTACGTAATATAATATATTATTTGAAACCTTCTTTAAGCCGAAATATAGGTTTTTTTAATTAAAACTCTTTTTATTAAAAATAAGAATCTACTTATTTGTCAAAGTCAACAACAACAAATATTCTAATCACTAAAAATATTTGTATAAACCTTCTAGTTGTTCCTATAATTTCTAAATGAATTCAAATTTCGAACACAAACTACTAGAATAATTCAACCAAAAATTGCGATTCCAATTTCGGCTCAAATAAACGGAGCGGGTAAGCCGATAGGTTTACGTAATTTAATTATCGAATAGCCATAAGGATAATTGATTATCTACAGCTTACCACAGAGTTTTTAAACCAAAATATTCCAATCCGCTAATGGACTTTCCTTTGCCTTTGGAATTAAAAAAATGGACAAATCAAAAGGGTACGTGCATACATTCTTGTAGGGAGTGCATTCAGGAGTCATGCACATATACATTGTTAATAAATTTGATTAAAAGTATTATGCCACATTGAAAAAATAAATTATTGTAATTTTTAATCAAGTTTATTAACTGAAAAGATATTTACAAATATTTTCAATGAGTACACCATAGACTTTTTACCGATTACTTGACAAATAGGTATAATTAATTCAATGTATATCTATGGTACCCACAATGAAAATTTTAATATAGAACTAGATATCAACATTAACAGTTAGTGATAAACATTCAAACACCGAAAGTGGCAAGAAAAGGTGATAGAAAGAGAAAACAAACAACACGAGAGGGGGACGGGGATAACATCGAGTATATTTTGTTAAAACACCGATGCGACGCGGATCGCCTGCGACTGCCCCCCGGGTACCATATTGATGTGTTTTATAAAAATAATTGTGATGATATTTTTGTTTATATCTTTTATTTTATTATATTTTAATAATAACAGGGCTGCCATGTCTTTATATTGTTTTTTTTGGACTGATTTGAAATTAATTTAAGTGGTTTGATGTTTGTTTGTGGTAAATCATACATAGCTCTTTTTAATGATATTAATATTGCTTAGTTTTGTATTCGTAAAGTTATTGATTAAAAATGAATATGTAATATCAACAAAAATAGAATCTAAGAAAATACAATTCAAAAGCGTTTCGTTCGTAACTTTGCAATTTAAACTAAAAATTTAGTGAAAATCTTATTTTGAACTCAACTATTTGAGCTAAGCAAAACTTACGGAAATACTTATTTGAACATTTTATCCGAAGGATAAAATTCTAAGCCATTGTACAGTGCTGACTGCACTAAACACCGCCCAGCGCGCTGAGCTCGAACAGGATGGAAAAGTGGCCATTATTGAATTCCATTTTTGAATTTGATTTTAGTAGCAGCCATCGATCTTTTTTATATTATATTTAGACTTTTTTAAATCAATTTCAGTTAATTAAAATTTATTTTGAAGTTTTTTTTCTTTTACTTTCAAATTACAATTTTTTATTTTTTTTTTTTTTATTGAGCTTTTTCATTTAGTATTGTAAGATATGGTGTTTCAATTTTATTATAAATTTTTATTTTATCTGTTTTTTTCTATACTAGATGCGGACATTATATAAAGCCTCTTAAGACAATTGAATGTTTTTTTCGTTCCAACATTGCTAAAATGGTCAGTCAATTCTGTTCTTTCATTTGTCTTTATTGTGGTTTGTTACGTAGGGCTGTCACTTTGTAAGTAATTGTTTTTAATCGTATTTATTACTAATTAACATATATATATGTATATATATATATATATATATATATATATATATATATATATATATATGTATATTACTCTTAGTTTAATGACATTTATTCATGTGTAAATTATAATAATTAAATGTCTTACATTTTATAAAATAAATGTAATACATATAAATAATAATAGATACTCAGAGCAATACAAAAAAATATTAAAAAATTAAAATGGTAAATCAAACCATCTCATTTAGCGAGTGCTTTAGTGAAACTACTTTTACTATGAACAAAATTTGTCAAACGAACTGAATAATATGAAAAGAAATCTCTTCTAAAATGTTAAGATAAAAAAAATCCCATGTGAACTTGGGATAAAAAAAAAAAAAATCTAATAATAAAAGTCATGAACAATAAATAAAACAATATTAACCATTCAGACGATACATCGTAGCTATAAATTCCCCATGACCATCCCGACTGCAGATACCATGGACGCATCATGGCGTATTTCGCCTGCATTACTTCTTATATTGATTTATCTTTAAAACTACTGGCTACTGTTTTGTAGTTATCAGGAGAACATGGATTGTACCAATATCTATATGCAAATGATAACTAAGATTAAAAACAATATAATTTTTAAGACGGTAAATGAATACTTTTTAAGAGGATTGTATGACAGTTATTAGGTAAGGCTGATGGCTTCTTTATTTGAAATATATTTTTTTTAAACGCAAGTGACAACACATAAAAGATAAAACACATATTTGAAAGACATTTAATGAATTTACATAAATATTTTTTATTGAATAAAAAGTAAATTAAGGTAATATATATAAATACGATTAAAACAATTTAAGTCTAAATGATTTAAAAGCTTTTTAAACTTTTAATAATGTCACATGTTATTTACCTAGTACTTTTTGTAAAAGGATTTTTTCCACGTGTTTACGAGCTTACGTAGCAATCAAATTATATTGTGTGTAACAAATAAAAGCGTGTTAAAACAGTTTAACCCCGGCATTATTTTATTATTAGTACCTTTTGTTTTAAATGTTATTCAAGATTTGATACATCTCATTATCCGAATTACCATTATTTTAATTATTTTTACCGGTATTTATATAAAAAACGTAAAGTATTTAAGTAAAACATTCAAATAACACGAAAGCAACTTCGAGAAAAACATCTCGCAATATTTTATGAAGCTTTCTCTCGTAAAGAGCTTTGAGCTGAAGCTCCGAATAGCCTCTGTTTATTGCATATCGATCTGTTTACAAACTACGCTTTACACATTACTATAAATTTATTTGATTACGTACTTTGGTTAACGTTTTTGTAATAAAGTTATTAGTTAATAATTTCGTATTTATTTTTTATCGATAATATTGACTACACATCACTTGTTATGAGAAAGTTTAAGAACCGACAAATTCCAAATTCAAATAAGTTGGATTTATTAATTACAGTACCTTCGTAAATATCGTAGCACGGTCATCACGTGCTAGCGAGCGTACCCGAAAATACCCGGGCGGCGGTCGCGCGAAGTAAGCGACATTAGCTCACAACATCTGTTAATATGATCATTGTTAATTACATATGGGCTTTGTTGTTAATATATTGTAGCCACCTGTCCCGAGGAGGGCGCTTGGAGGTACGTTGCTACGTCGTCCACCATGCAGGCTCGCGGGAGGTCGGGGAGGAACATAATACGCTAGATGGCGCGCATAACGCGTGCGGGCTGCGCGGCGCGCCGCGTCCGACTGGCGCGAGCTATGCTCCCTCGCCCCTCGCCCTTGCTTCCCCCACTCCCGCCCACTAAATAGGGGTGCTACTTATGAGTTTTCCGCAATGTAATATATCACGAAAAATATTTGAGGAAATATGCATATATTAGAACGTTGTATATTTAGGAATAAATTTTATAGGATTTTCTAGATATTGATTAATTATTATTGTGCATGGTAATATATAAACTGATATGTTCTAATCTGCTGACTATTTATTTTTACGATTCGGTCAAAAGATCGAGCTAAGCTTATCCACCATTATTTCACTTTCATTAATATCCAAGTTAATTACGTCCTTATATAAAATAATTAAAACAGTAAAGCAAACACTTGACAGTCATGATAAACAAAAAAAAATATAAAAAATAACACAACTTTTCCGCAACACCAACCCTATCCCACAACGTCGTAATGCATTCGCGGCACTCGCTGCGTCTCGGCGCCGCTCGGACCCGATCGGTACGAGCTCGGCGTCCCTCGGAAAGCTCTTTCGCATTCGGAACATAGACATGACATATCTTTTATACTATATTTTGAAATTATCAGCCTTATCACTTTAGAATAAGATTGAATTTCTCTTGTAGGTAAAATATTTGAAGTGTTGTATTCGACTTTTGAAATATCCTAATTTATCGAACTTCAAATGAATCAGTGGAACTTTATTCGACGGGAATAAAGAATATTATCGCTTGACAGTGTTATTCAGCTGACGAGTCTATAAATGTCACGTATTGCGTGTGTGTGCGTATCTTGCGAGTGTGCGTGGAAAACACATCTTGGGCGGATCGACGTAGCGTTTGGGCAGTTTTTTCTTAAGTAACCCAATATATGTTAATCATAATTAAAAAATATTGTAAACTATTGCTTCATTATAATTAATTACGTAACAAAATAAAAAAAGAGAAAGTGAATAAAATACATTATCTAGTATTATCCAAGTACCAGTACAAAAAACGAATATGTAGTATTTTCGTTAAATCCAGTCCTTTTTCTTGTTGCAATGTTTATTAATCTGTTGTTGTACTGCAGTGGCTCTGCGGTCTGCGCACTGTCGGGAGTTCGATTCTAGGATAAACGAATTACTTTATAAAACTTGTACGACACTCACATCTATCTTTTATTAGTATAGTATAATATATGACACAAACCTTATTTATAGAAGGATTATAAGTGGTCTCTATTATCGTCTAGTTCATTACCTATAGTAAGATTTGGGTGAACAAAGCATTTTCTGTATTAAAAAAAAGAAATGATTGCTTTTCTTAAAATATGACTAAATAATGGACTAAAAAAATCATCATTGAATTACATATTTCCATATGGTACTTTTTGGTTATAAAATAACACAATACATTACATATATTACAAAAATTTGCAGCCCCCGGCGGCTTGTGCCGGCGCTACGCCAACTGAGCCACAGTGTCACGTGCGATTGGCGAAATCACTAACATTTTATTATTCCCTTACTAAATATATTAATTTATTAAAAATATGTAATGTATTAAACATATTTTATTCACTAATAATTATTTCCCCGATACAAAAGCCCCAACTTGTAAGTCCAAGTAAAATAACTTTATATAATAATTAAATTAAAAACTAAATAATTCGTTTGTATAATATATATTTTCATTTATGTATTATTTCACGTATATTTTCAAAGTAATTTTATTTTATATTTTGTCTTTTTCACGCCTACCCACATCCTCTCCTGGACATCTTAAGGTTAGCTGGTAACGAATGTCTTTGTGTAATAAAGTCCGCGTTTTGTTTCATTATTTTGAATATTTTACCATGAAGAAATTAATAAAAAAAAATTATTAAACTCAAAACGTCTCTACATTTATATAAGTAATCAAACAAATCAATTTATAATATAATTTAAAGATATTTTTACTTCTTGACTTTCCACTGACAAACCCTTTCACAAACAAACACACATTAAAAATATATCAATTATATATTAGGATACATACTAGCTTTAAAATTTTGCAAAGTCTAAAGAAGAATGAACTTCTTATTTCGGAGATATCAACATCTGTTAACATACACAGAGATACCAGTGTATATAAGTTATTAAATATTCCATATACATTCATATAAATAGATTTTAACAAGTAGGTATTTTACATTTTAATTAAAATTAGCAACAAAATAATTTAATGTTTAATTATATAAGCATTAAATCAATTTATAGTCATGTTAAGCTTATTTAAATTTAAAAGTACCAATTAAAAATTTCATATATTATAGAATGCCTAATTCGCCGAGAGGGGTGGCGACATTGTAGCTTAATTGGTTATGCGACGGAGAGGTTTTATAGAGGTCGAGGGTTCGAATCCCTGCCCGTATTGGTTTATTTTTAATCTATATTAATTGGAAAAAATTAAAGGTTTTTAACAGCTACAGAACAAACCTACCACAAGGACCACAGCCACTAAAATAATAACTTGCAACAAATACATCTTTGTACGAGATTAATTCACTCCCACAGAATCCAGTGCATTTAAAGCGACACAGATAATTTATTTGGAGCTGATTAGTATTAGGGTAAAGAGCAGCCTGATATTACAGGCGCAGTTGACACAGAGTACACACGAACAGAGTTTTTTATTATTCAATATATATTTATTAATTTAATATTGAAATTGTTCTAACTGTCTTTATTAAATATATTTGTTGTTGATAGAGAAAAGGACAAATAAATATGGAATGGGTTGAAATAGATTGTTATAATTTTACTATGACCCTTATGACTCAATCCATAGACTCGACGTTATTAATTCGGAAGTCTAAATACCTATTTGATAGTCGTTTTTTTTGCTGTATAAAAAAAATCAAATATAAAATAATTTGCTTCTGTGAACATCTACTCTGTAAATAATCACGGAGTAGTAAATCTAATATAACACAACTAAGAGACTCAAAATCCTAGGCCATATATTATATTAGGCCGAGAACAGAGCGCCGGCTAAATTATTCAAGCGAGTGTGCACTCGACTTAAACACAGATTTGATTTTCCCTCCACGTATGGCGTATGAGAAGAATCTTTAAGTTTGAGAAATTTAAAATTCTCGCCGTGTCAATTTTGTACGGCCATTCTGTTATTTTATTGCGATTTTCTGATTACAAATAAATGTTTATTTTATGGTAAAAATTAAAAAAGTTTAAAAAGACTAAACAGATTTTGAGCAACCAAATTCAAAGACAAATTTGACAAAAAAACCGCAGAAAAATCTAACAATTCAGGAGTTACACAGTCAAAAAGTGGATACCTACAGACTTCAATAGCTTACCAACTTTATAAACATTCTAAATTCAAAAGGTTTACCAACATTACAAACCAGTAATTACGAACAGAAATAAAAAGACTAGCGCCCGAGGCGTCGATGCAGTAACTCTTTTTAATTTCGCCTGTCGGACTTTATGTCCCCGATAGCTCGGAAACTGTTCTTATCGCGAGCGAATATCGGTTATGGTTATTTGAAAATTGGTAAATGGGTTCGCGATATTTAAATATAGACGGATATTTATTGATTTTTGAAATGTATATTGTTATGTTGGTTGTTTGGTTTTTAGTTTTTTTTTTATTTGGATCTAGGTTTTAGGTCGTAAAACAGATTTTTCTAAAATTTTGAGTTAAAAGGAAATAATTTTTAATATTGCTTTATTATTTAATACTTAATAAATAAATATTAAAACAAAAAATTAAAAAATATATTCTTCATATTCATTATAAGAACTTACATATTTTATTTATCTTTTTAATTAATACCGTGGATTTCGATTAAAAATACTACTCTTTGTTTAAGGCTTTACTTTGGGCCTTAGAAGGGTAAACAACCAAACTTTCACTGAACATCCCATTTTTCGTTAATGATTTAAAATGTTATTATGTTTTGTTTATAAGAATGGTATTTATTTCAAAAACCAGCCTTAAGATATTACGTCTTAACGTTTTTTAGAAGATGGATAGATTTTCACAGAACCAATTGTATATCGGTATTGAATATTGAATATTCAGCTTTTTCATCAACAATAAACGAAACTGTTAATATTAATATCAAATTATTATTAATTATTTAAGAACTTGGTGAATTCTTACAAGTGTTTTTTTTTTTCAGGAATCGAATCCGACAATAAATATTTAAAACGCATGAAAATATATTTATAAACATGTATAGCCATGTTATTTAAATATTAGATAAATATGAATTGAAAAGTTTAAGGTCACTGGCGAGGTAACCGTCCCAGAGGTTTGAATCTTACCAGCGATGAATATTTCTTTTCATATTTATTTAAAATTGAAAACTTGTTACATAAGTATTACTTTATAATTTATTTCTACGGATGTGATAAATGTCAACAAACTTCTGAAGTTAGCACATTTCGATAATCAGCTGAAAAAGATTTTTATATAGTTAATTTCTAAAATGGTGATATAAGGTACGTAGGTTTGTCTGGCTGTGTAACGAAGACTTAAGTAAGAAATATACCATTTAATATTTTTTAAATATAATACTATAGGAAAATAAAGCTATCCTGAGAATCTCATCGCAATTAGTTAGTTTAATATTACAGACAATTATATTTTATTTTGGTAAAACATGTAAGCCATGTCTTATTTTATAGAGTAGGTATATATTTTAAAATTATCACGGTCTCCCAGCGGTTCCAGGTTTAAGTTCTGTCCGTATTTATGTATTATTCATTAAATTGTATTCAATTGGTATATTAATTAAAGATAAAGAAAGTACGTTATTATTTATATATATTAATTAATGTTGATGTTAGTAAACAAATAACTCTGATATCACTTGTTATGTACGGAAAAAATCTGTCCATATTATATTTTGTATTTAAAATATGTAGTAATAAGTGTTATAATTAATATACGCTTTAACTCCAGACTACAATTTGATATATTTTTTTTAATTTGTAACATGATCTCTCAATAATTTTTAACTGAACCTCTCAACTTTATATTAGGTATAATGTAACTAAATTTTCTCAACCAGATCGAAAGGTGTTATGTGTTTGCTTACAGTCACCAATAAATAGCTAGTGCGGAACTACATCAAAAGATAATCTTATGTGGTATAGATATAACAATATATAGACATTCCTAATATATTATTTATATTTTTTTATTTTTTTTTATTTTTCACATCAAAATAAATGTATTCTCTATACACATTATATTTGAACGGTTAATAATATATCTAAAATTTTAAAGCAGAATATAAAGACAATATCGTTCAAAATTCCACAAAGCCTTTAACATAACGTCTATTATCTACAAGACTCTTCTAAGCATTCCTAATGCTACCTACATCCGCGGGTTACACGTAATATAAATTCCTCTCCAATATTCACAAATTCTCAGTCCATTTTAATGTTCGGTGGCAAATTGCAATTTTCTTATGCTCCCAGTGTCGCGTTAAATAAAACTTACAATTTTCCGCTTAAATGGAGAGAATATATTTATGGATAATATGTTCTAAGAAGGGATGTGAACTTTAATAAGTGTACAAACTATCTTGGTAAGACCGTTTAACTACTGAATATCTTATTTTCATGTATGTAATTTTCCAATGTTTTACTTCAGGCGTCGTTTGTAGAAAATTATTGAATTAATATTATATTATATGGTAAAATATGAAAACTAATAATTTTTTATTTAAAATATGTAGTAATAAGTAGGTACCTTACTATTTATAATATTTTAAAAATAAACAAGTAATTAAGGAATAACAAAATAATGATATAAACCCATCTATTAAAGACATAACTATCTCAAGACCAGCCTACGCTGCGCTTGGTTTTTTCCACTGATTTATGCTGCGCTTATCGCGCTCCTGAATTTATTTGTCTGCTCGCTGCAGCACACCGATGCTGCTTTATGTAGACTTACGAAGTTAAGAAGTGGCGTATGTTATTTTTTTAAGACGATCATATTTCTTCAACATTTTAAGTCGAATTTGATATGAGATTAATTACAGCGTTTCGTTTATTTTTCTTTTTTACCTTTATTTTTTTTGGTTTGTTGTATTTTTAAGTAAATATTAATCAAAATAATCAGTGGCTATGTTATTTGTTACGAATTACATAAACTAAATAAGTACTACTCCTTATAAGTTTTATACTTGAGTTTTATTTTTATTCCTTATTAACGAGTTTTATGAAAAATAAAAATAATCGAAATATTTAATAAAAAAATTCATCAGTTTTGATATTAATAAACTCATGTCATACATTTTTTTTCAATTTTAACGACTTTTGATAATAAAAATTGAATAATTATTAAAGAACCTTCGAATACAGAATAAGTTATTTAAGAGTAACACAAACACAGTGTTAGACTAACAAACACATGCCTAAATGCCTTTAGCCTTTTGAGAAACACTTATCCGATTGAACTTTGATTTAAACTGTTATAACATTTTAAATCTAGAGCAGGCTATGGTATACGTTACATCTTGATCCAGTGAGAAGCTGAGCAAACTATTTTCGGCACATTCGCGTAATTGAAAGCCAGAACACAAAATGGGGTCAATGTAGTTGCATTGTAATATACTAGATGGCGTTAATGTCAATGAGTAAAATATTAAGGAAATTCTTCAGTATTGCCGAAAACAAAATTTCCGTTTGACAACTATTATAAGGAATCTTTTAGAGAATACTCAGTTTCTCTGGAGAAAAATAAGTGTTTTATGACTGCAAAAGAAAGACATTTATATTATATTTAACATTATTAATAATATTTACTAATTATTAATATTAAAGAATTAGCAATTATCTATAAATTTTAATAACTTCGCAGATACAAAACGTCTTAAAGGTAAAATAATAAAACACAAGTGTCGCTTTCTATAACTTCCAAGCTCTACATTTCCATAGCGCGGTGGTAATTGCACAAATTATAAGCATGTGACCGAGTGACGCGGACTACAGCCTCCGCCTGCCTTCACCCGCTCAGACTAATATGTTCATGCCTTACGTTATTATAACATATTTCTTAATATACATTATATTAACTTAATCCCATGTTTTCAGTTCATCGTTAAGTTATGAAAGCTTATTTTATATACTTTTTTTTTATTAAAATACAAATTAAACCAAGATATGTTATAACCAAATCAATAGATTCGAAGAAAGTAAATAAAACATACGAGTTTTTATTAAATTCATTATGTTTTGTCGCAATGGTGGCAAAAGCCGTACTCCAGTTATTCCCAATAATAATCTGAAAAATTTAATTGTGACAAAAATTGTGTTGTCGACCGACGATATTGCATCAATAAAATAATTCGAACAATATCGAAGGCTGAAAAGAATTAATTGGCTTTTTCACACAATCTTACCAATGCATTTTATATTAAGAATATCGACAAAAAAGAGATCTCTTCGCATACCCGTACTATGTAAGTGCATAGGCATTTAGCATTTGGACTGTAGCTAAAAAGTAACGGCGTCGTTATGTAACTTCTAGGCGGGGACTAAATGCTATAGACGTGCCGTGGAGCAACGAAGCACGAATGCGCTTTTGCTTTTTTATTTTAATAGGTACTTTACTTAAGTGTAATTAAATTTGAATTTAACCCCAGCCTTCTTTAATGAAACTGTTATAATATTACGAAAATAAAATCATTTTGTGAATTACTTATTACGAGTTACTTGTATATGTTTAAATAAATTAAAGATAATATGTTTTGTTGATGATTTCCAATTTATTAATAACCTGACTCTTTAGTCATATAAACTAACAACCTAATGTGACAAATAACAAAATACAACATAATTATAATAAAATTTATTTGGGATACAAATAACAAAGGAGTTTTATGAACAATTAAAAAAAATGCTCGTAGAGCCGACTCCACTTTCAACAATTCCGACATCCCCACGACAGAGATTCGTTTCGCGCCATATCGTCTCGTTTTTCCCGCGCTAATTACGAACAGCCCGCGAGCCAACGCAGTTTGTGGCATTCGGGGATGTTAGCTAATCGTAGTTGTAAGATTACATAGAAACGCAATCTTTTTTAACGACAGGGCTAAAGTTAATGCTTTAAGTTTGTTTTGTTTCGAAAATTTAAGTGTGGTCCTTATTTCGAGTGCAGTAATATAATTATCCATATAAAACTCATTAGTGAAAATTCTGACTGCTTAAAACATAAAAGGTTTAAAATAATACACAAGACAAACACTTACAAATTTATTGTCCCTTATTCTTAATAATCTTCTTAGATTTAGTTATAATTAAACTAGTTGCATTATCATTCATCTGTTGGAAGAATGCTTTAGAGGTCTTAAGGGATTTATCATTGCTTTCAACCCCTGTCTTTGTATTTCTATTTTCTGTTACCTTCATAACTGTACCCTTTTTCTGTTGCAGCTTCTTCTTTTTCCTCCTGTCCCTGTTTTTATCTGTTTGTGTCCTTTCATCTTTGCTCATCATATCTCCTTTAGGTTTCCTTTTAACTTCCTCTGGAGCCAGTAAAGCTGCATCGCTTGTGGCAACCGGAGCTACTTCTTCCATGGAAATAGCCGGAGTATTGCTAACAATCTTCACTTCAGCTTGAGGTGCTTTTGGAGTGTAATGATAATGACATAAGGCATCAAGCTTAGAAAATAATTTACTCATGGCATCGCGAATTTCCGTGTGAATTTCTGGTTCCTTTTCTTCATCTACTTCACCAGACATCGCTTGTTTCTGTTTCAAGTATTCTGCTTCATACACTTGGGCTAAACTCATTTTGCTTTTAGATTGATCCAGAACTTCAGGCTTTTTGAATAAAAACTGGTCATCAACAGGCTTTTCCTTCTTAGTCACATCATCCCACGCTTTATCTTTTATGCGTTGCCGTATCAACCCTTCCAAGGTAACTGTTGTTTCCTCAGTTATTATTGGTGGTGGTCTAGTTGTGAGGTCGAAATCAAGAACTTCCTCTAACAGAGAGTTTTGTGGTCGCTTTGTAGCATCAACTTCACCTTTCAGTTGCCATGGTGCTTCCGTAACAGATTTCTCTTCTAATCTTGAAATCTGATTTTGTAGTCTCTGTTGTCGTAGCTCAAATTCCGACTTGTTATCCTTATCATTACCATTAACTTCCTTTGATTTTGGTTCCTCATTATCATCAGAATCACCTGATTCAGAATCTGGCTCAAGAAACCGAACTTTTTTGTCTAGATTTTTAGGTTCATGTTCTTCCATATGCTTGTTGTTATAATTATCATCACCATCATTAACATCACCTTCAATATCATCACCATCATTGTCATCTCCATCATCATCATTATATTGATAATTATCAGCATTTTCTCCTTCAAAAAAGTCATAATACTTAACATCTTTAACACCTTCATTATCTGATCCCTCACTGTCAATTTCGTCAAACATATCTATAGATTCTTCATCATCCTCACTTTTCTTTACTTTTCCTTCTATTTTCTCTTCATTCAACAAAAATTTCTCCATATCTTGTAATTTAAAGAAATCATCATCAACTATAGAGTTTTTCGTGTTATGTTTTGTTTCACTTGCTTTCTTGGTCTTAGGTTTTTGTTGTATTTCTTCATTTTGGAGTTGCATTTCATCTTCTGACATAACAAAATCCTCTTTCTCAGATTCCTCTTCGTTATTTTGTTCTGGAAACTGGATAGGAAATGTAAGATCATTTTTACTCGACACACAGTTGGCTACCTCCCACACTAGTTGATCCCAACACTCTGAATTCTGTAATTCTATTTGCTGCCAAATCTGTTCTTCGTCGAATTCTTTTACGATTATTTTGTCTAATGCTTGATTCTTTTTTGATTTACCACTTTCTTGTGTTTTAGTAAAGTCATAAAGGGACTTAACCAAATTTTTAATATCTTCTTTTATATTGTCTTGAACTGCTAAATATTTGACAGGTTTTTCAGTAAGGACACAGAACTTATCAATTATACCATCCATTTTTTTGCTGGACATTTTTAATAAAATTTTATTTTGTAGTTTTTATTATTTTTAATAAAATATGTTGAGTTTTACTTTTAATTTTTATTTTACATAAACACGAGGTTAAATGTTTGACATTGAGTTGAGACATGCGATAATGACATTTTCACTTTTAATTTGACACTACTGACAATTGACATTAACCAACAGTTTAGTATCCATTTTACAAATCAAAATAAACTTACTACATTATTGTATTGAAAATATTAGATACTATTGTATTTACCTTTATAGATTATAAATAATTAAAAAAAAACTAATTTAACAGAATAGCATTTATTTGATACGTTTAATTACAGACTTATAAATTTAAGATATCCGCATTCTACCTGCAGGACTACAAGTCCATACATATTATATATATCCAGACATATGCAAGTCCAGCAAGTAGAATGTTAAAAACCAATGAAGGTTTTTTTTTCTATCTTGATCTATTATAAAGACAGAAAAAAATCCATTTTTTCTTATTTTGGTTTTTTATACTAGTATAAATATTACTCTGTGATGTGATATTATTGCTGAGGTATGTTCAAGAAGCTGTACTTTGTAATTTGTACTATAAATTATAGTCTGTATTTGACTGTTTGTGAAACCTAAAACATTCTATTTCTGTGCAATTGTAATTTGTATGTAACTTTATTTTATTTACGTGCTCTTGATATTACATGTGAAGTAATTACATCCCCAATAAAGTATGAGTATATATTTTAGTGTTGTATTGGTTTCAATAAGACTATAAAAAGGTAAGAAGTTTTGCAGTTTGCACATTGATCTATTTTCTTAAGAACATTCGTAGACCTCGCGTAGTATTTTCTACTTCAATGAGCATAAAGACCTCATTGTCTTCAACTGATAATATCTTTCCTTCAACCTGTTTTTAAATGTCATCTACTGAGAGTAATTGGCAGTGAAAGGCCAAACAGATTTTTTATTTGATAAACATATGGCTGTTTGCTTTGGAATCCTCCATAGCGTAGGCTATAAAAATACATAGGGTAGTTTTTAGTATTTTATTACTTTTTTAATTTGCTCAAAGATGAGTTAAGATTAAGAAAATTAGAACAAACATGATTATTAACATGTTACTTATAATTGACTTTAATTAACATTGTGATTACTAATATAAATACATTAGTATATCAGTGGTTTTCACTAAGATTCAATTTATTTCTATACATGTTCCAAGCATAGCTTTTAAAGCATTGGGTTTTTCGTACAATAATTATCTCAGGTAATGGAGGCTCAAGACCAGATGGAGATCAAGTATAGCAGCAATGAGGTGGGAGGCCTGGAGCTGTGTATAGTATGTGGGGACAGAGCCAGTGGTCGACATTATGGTGCTATTAGCTGTGAAGGTTAGTTAAGATCTGATCTTTTACAATTTACACAATAAAATATCATTTTGTAACCAGACAATTTACGTATTTGTTAACAAAAAGGTTACTTAGTCCAAAATATATGTCCTATAATACAGAATCTGCTTTAATCTTATGAAAAATATGATGTAGCTAAAATTTTAAATCAATTGTAGATTTCAGAAAAAATATTAACATATTATTTTTATCACTTAAAAGTTAAAAACAAAACTTGTGTTTTTAAAAGAGAATTAAAAGACTTAGTAGTGTGCATAATATATAGTTCTATAGTCTATAGTATTACTTGGTTTTTATTTTACATATCAATAATCTAAATATGTATATTTTAATTATTCTACAATATAAAAACATGTTTATTTAGTCTATTGCTAATTACTTTTTAATAACTTTATGTTTTGTTATATATAAATTAGGGACCTTTTACAAATGCAGTATATGCTGATTTGAACCAAATGAATGTTGGCTTTAATTAAGTTGTATCTTCTAGTTCAATAATGTATTTATTTTCTTCTAGGTTGTAAAGGTTTCTTCAAACGCTCAATCCGTAAAAAGCTGGGATACCAGTGCCGTGGCAGTATGAATTGTGAGGTTACCAAACACCATCGCAATAGATGTCAGTACTGCCGTCTGCAGAAGTGCCTTGCTTGTGGGATGAGAAGCGACTGTGAGTAGCAATTGTTCTTGAATAATAAATATATTAATGGATTATATTTTATTCTTGGTTTTGAAATGAGAACAATGAAAATTAGTAAAAAATCGTATTTTAACAATATTAATCTAAAAAAATAAATACAGGAATTTTCTTTTTATATGTCCTATATATGTAAATAAACCTTTCTTTATTTCTATTTTCTGTATTTACTGAAATTCAGAATCACAATTTAAAATCAGTATTAAGACAATAAAACCCGACGAGCAGTAATTCTTGCTCTCTGCGGACAGCGGTCCAACACGAGCGGAAGCCGATAGTGGACAAGTCCAAGGACGAGCGCAGCGCGTACTCTAAGCTGCTGGGTTTAGCTGGCACCGCGCAAGCACAGGTTAGATTTCTTAGGATTATTATGTCTGTTATTCCTAGCATGATTTAGAAAAAATATATATTTCTAAAATTAAACTGATACATATGTTTAAGAATTAATTTACTAATTCTTTGTTTGTAATATTTGAAACATATTTGTATGAAAGAAAATGATGCTTGTGTGGATGGTTTTGTTTGTAGGCCATTGAATTATAATATATATATACAGGGTTATTTGTAATTAGTTGAGCACCTTTTGCAGGCAGCCCCTCTACATCAATCCTAACAACATTTGTTCTACGACTTTTTAAAATTAATAGTTTTAAAAATTTAGTTTTTCCCATACAAAATTTATTTACTCCCTCTGAACGAGCATTTAACAACCTCGCAACCTTGAAAGGCCACGCACCTTGCGTAGGCAAAATACGTGCCAAGGACACGAGCAGCGGGGCGCGGGGTGGCGGGTGGCGGGGTGATGCAGCGGCGGCGATGCACGTTTGAACTTGATCCAGTCGTTTGTCACGGTCAATTAGATAAGCGTGTGCCGCGCGACCCGCTAACTCCCGTTACTCGGTAACCGAATTTCGATTAGTGAAAACAGTACTGTGATGCCGTAACACAAATATCGAGTACACCAAGATAGTGCGAGTGCTGGCTAAGTGTGGTAAGAGGAGTCGGTGAACAGTTGATTTTTAGGTGTGGTCTTTGTGTTGGATATGAAGGGGACTATTTTGCACCGGTATCGACGAGATATAAATTTAAGAGGTAATTTGTAAATATTGAATCCTTTTGTAAATAACACATTGTATTATTGTATATAATCTGATTCTACCTTGATTAATTGTTAACAATTTTAATACACAATACGACGATTGGGTAATTATTACATACTGTTTGAAATAAAACAAAAATAATAATAAGTTATAATAGTATTATGTGCGTGGTACCTTACAAATTTCGTACAGCGCTAGACTGCTTACAAAATACAGAATAATAAATAGTCGAGGGAGCAAAAATTTTTTTGTTTCGTCTATTCTGAGTTATTTATCAAGATTTTTTAAAAGTCGTAGAACAAATTTTGTTGGGATTGATGTAGAGAGGCTGCCTGCAAAAGGTGCTCAACTAATTAAAAATAACCCTGTATATATACATATTATTTCGGTGCCTGTCGATTTTGTATTAATCCATTTATTACGTCCAGATAAACCCTAAAGAAGAGCCAGCAGACGCCTTTGGTGCTGTGTCACCGGCGGCACCCGCCCTGAACTTTGCCCTAGCTGCTGCTGTTGCTTTTAATAAAGGAAATCCGGGTAGATAAAATAAGATAGTATTTATAACTCTGTGATATACAGTTTCATAATTACTACAATTAAACATGCAATATGTTAAAAGATTTCTTTTCAGGCATATCTTGGTATTATATTATAAAGTTTTCCACATTAAAAATATTCTTATATAATATTTTCTTTGACAATGAAAAATTGGCAATTGATTAATTGCTTTTAATTAAATAGAGGCTGAAACTAAAATATCTTTTACCGCTATATGTATATATAGTCAATGTTTTATATATATGTATATAAAACATTGACTAAATTAATTTTTAATTTACAAAACACTTAAAATAACTTGTATAATGATTTATAAAACTTATAATGAAATGTACATCCAATATTAGATATATATTGGCACGATATTTATTGTATATCTGAATGATTTATTCCTGTCAGTATCCCCGTACCTGTCTGGCGACGCAGAGGGCGCGCGTCGCCACCAGCTCATGCTGCAGACGCACCTCGCAAAGAACCTCTTTAAGATGGGGCAGTTTGGTCAGTATTTTCAGAGAAAATATACATACTTATAGTTTTTGTTTTACTGGACACTACTACTACTGTTTTATTGCAGTCCAGTTTTATCCAGTCATATTGCAGTGTGATCATCATCACACATACAGTGCATTTCTGCCAGTCATAAAGACTGGTATTGTGTATTTCATATACATATTGTACATCCATTTTCAGGAATTACAATAAAAATGAATTAGTAAAAATGATTTGAGTGTGTGATATTATTCCCAGGCGCTATAAACGAGTACTTACAATCAGCGTACGGCGCTACGCCCCCCGAGGTGGCGCAGTCCGGGCTGCACGCGACCGACTCGCAGGCCGACGGTGAGGATTCGTAATTCTTTTATCCAATAATACCTTTGCTACATATTTTCGTAACTCCCATCGTAATGTCCATCATAGTTACCCAAATACAAAAAAAATACCAATAAAAAATAATAATTTCGAAGTTGACGTCCCCATTATCCTAAACATGAAGCTTGGAGATAACGATCCCGATTTTGTAGAAAATTTTCAAATGTAAATATCGTTTAAAATATTGTATATGATATATTAAAATAATGATTTTAATTCCTCCATCCCCAGCGGAGGAGCCCGGCATCCTGAGCTCTGCAGAGAGTCTGTCGCTGCCGTTGTCGCTACCAGCGGGCGCGGGCGGTGCTCTGCGGCTGCACGGCGCGTGCGAGGCGGCGGCGCGACTTCTGGCTGCCTGCGCGCGCTGGGTGCTGGCGGTGCCCGCCGCTGCCACGCTGCCGTTAGTACCTTAAACACTGACACTACCACCCAATATTGCCACTTATATATGTAATTATGAAAATCACTAATTACCAAACCCAATACCAGGTTCGAGATACAGGTGACGCTGCTGCGCAAGTGCTGGGCGGAGCTGTTCGTACTGGGGCTAGCTCGTTGGTCGAGCGCGCTGGCCTTAGGCGCGCTGCTGCCCGCTCTGGCGGCACACCTGCAGGCCGAGCTGCGCGAGCGAGCCGAGCATGGAACCGCACGAGACCGCTCCGGGGACGCGGGCGGCGCTGAGGTGATCATTCATTCAATTAATAATCATTCGTAAACCCTGACGTTTTTTACCAAATAATCATGATAGCTCACAGATTATATTGTTTTCGTAAATTTTAATTCCTTCAAACTTTTTTTGATATGACTTGTATACGTGTATGATGTTCTGAAAATGACAATCATTTCCACAGATTACAATATCAGACTACTCAGACGAGCGCATCGCCGAGGTTTCCTCGATGCTATGCCGTTTGCATCAATTTGTGACGCACATAGAGCAGTTGCGACTATCCGACAGAGAGCACGCACATTTGAGGGCTCTTTGCTTGTTTTCCCCTGGTTAGTAAAACTACACTTGAAAACAATTATATCAAATACTTATATAAATATAGGATAAAAAATGAACCGATACGGGCAGGGATTAATTTAATTTATGTTTTCAGGAATTTAAATTATTTTAGTATTCAGTATACATGGCTAACCCCTTTACCTGAAACATTTTGGATCTGTATCAATATTAATTCACATATTTGTGCTTGTATCATAGATGGCGTCCCGGACTTTCTGACCCGTAAGCTGCAGGACTACCAGTCGCAGGTGTTGCGGTCTCTGCGCGCGGTAGCGGCGCCGGACGACGAGCGCGCCGCCACTCTGCTACTGCAGCTGCCTGTGCTCAGGACCTTCAGCGGCAGCTTCATCGAAGACGTGTTCTTTGTGGGCTTCGTGGGTGACGTCAGCATCGATGAGGTCATACCGTATCTGCTTAACGCTGAGCGATGATTTGTTCATTTGTTCCAATATCCCAGATATATGATGGTAAAAGTGCTCATATATAATGTTTATACTTTCCAATTTTAAATAATGAATTGCCTATTTAAATATTTAATTCTATTGATACAGGTAAAGGGTATTTATTTTACTATTTTGTCTAGATTATCTACGAAATGGTAATCGTGTCACAAAAAGGTACAAACAAATGGATGAACCTCGTAACATAATGCCAGTAACGTAAATTATGACACCATTATTCAATGGAGTAAATAACATTTTAAATAAAAAGGATTGTAAATTATATTTGCCAAATTTTAGAAAGGGGTATTTTTATATTAATAAAATTTATTTAATTATAAGTAAACTGTATTGGCTGAATAAATTTATCGTAGGTTTTCTATTGTTTACTAAAATTGTAACATTAATTATTGGATCATTAAATGAATATTTGATATAATTATAATTATAAACATTAATTAGGATTAAGACCATAGTAATTTTTATAATTGAATCATCAACTTGCCTTATCCCAATTATAGTAAGAGATTTGGCAAAAGCTTTTAGGACCGGCCACGAGCCAGACGTCAACCCTCCTTGAGAATGCGTCTTGGAGGGATTTCCACCACTTTTCAAGTAAATGGTGTAGGGTTGTATCTTCTTTTTTCCCCTTAGCTGACTTTTACAGCACTCTCGGGAAGATATGGGACGGTCTTATAAAGCGCACACGCACAGCAATAATTTTATAATTATGTCTTCTATTAAGTTTCCTATTAAATAATACAAAAAATGTCAATTAATATTGATATGTTATAGATTTAGCATGTAATTACACCGTCCAATTAATAAGTAAAATCAAAAATATTTGTATTATACTTACTTTAAGTGCCTTGAACATTAAAAAAATACAAGCTTTCTTTGTTTTTTTTTTAAATTATATTTTGATAACTCATTAAAGTATCCACGTTCCAAAAAATCATTTCTCAAGTATATAGATAAAAAACAAAACAATATGTGAATAAATGATTTTTTTTAATTTTATAAGTAGTAAGATAAAGTTTCATTTTATTGGTTTATAGCACTCCAACCGAGCATTTCAATACAATAATACATCTTGTCATACGGTTATTGTGTGACTGCAAAAAAAAAATATTTATGAGTAACTATTTGGGTAAATAATAACTGGCAATTTATAAATATTTATATAAATGTTGCAGCTATT
This sequence comes from Napeogenes inachia, assembly GCA_959347355.1. Classification (NCBI taxonomy): domain Eukaryota; kingdom Metazoa; phylum Arthropoda; class Insecta; order Lepidoptera; family Nymphalidae; genus Napeogenes; species Napeogenes inachia. Next base: position 21,617,060 of record OY365798.1, on the reverse strand, counting down.
ATAAATAATTCAAAATTGTAGTAAAAAAATATATTTTTTAAATAAAAGCTACATTTTAGTATATATACAGATAGTAAATAACGGCAATGTTGTCTTATGTTAAGCACTCTCATGTGTGACGGTGTGACCACACACAGCAAATTACACATGGAAACGTTTGGAGTGAAAAAATGGAAGATGTGACCACAAGGAAGGAAGGAAAGGTTGTTACACCTTACGAAACCCAGTTGTAATAGCAAACTAGAAGCCCACCTTCTGGAAGATGGTAGAACACCGCGGTTGAGCTAGTTCGTATCAGCTATTGCGTATTGGCCAAAAGTTAGGCCTAAATATATAATGATTATTTTTTGGGCTATTACTCATAGTACTTTAATTCATTTTTTTTTTACTTTCCTTATAACGCACTTGCAATCCTTTGTGCGTGGTATTTTGTTAATATTGTTTAATATTTTACTTAAATCTGCCCTTGATAAGTTTACACATGACAAAAAGAAAATTCAATTAAATTTTTATAACTACCTACATAAAAGCATAACTATCGGCATGAAGCAGTGCCTGACTCTGCCGAAGTCTGAATAAAGATATGTCATCTGAGGGGAATGCGAGGGATTGCCGATTGGCTCTCCAGTCGCGTTACGTTACGACACCCCTCTCCCTTCCAGTATGCAGTCGAGTACTCAACTGTTATGGCTATTACTATTTTATTGTTGTTTGTTATTACATTTCATTTCTGTTAAGTTTGTTTGTGTCTTTAAACAATAATGAATTTTGAGTGTTTTTATTACTATTCGTAATCCTCATAAAATGTAATAAATCATATTTTACCATAAGTGGGCAATAATTATCAACAGTTTTTTACTAGGTATATAAATTAAATTAACACAATAAGACTTTTGGGTAATTATTATGTTACATACTTTTTAAAACAAAAAAATATATATTTGTTACAAAAGTATTGTTTGCGCGCACAAATGCGCAGTTATTCCCTCCAAATTCCGATGCCGATAATTATAATTTTAAATTTGTATATTCCTCGATCAAGCTGAAGCAGGTGCGACGTCCCGTAGTATAAAATGGTAGTTTGTAGTGGCAGTACAACCTCTATTCTAACTAAGCAGACTAATTGGTTGTCGTAAAACATTCGGATAATCGAAAATCCAGATAATCCAATGTATGAAAAAAGCAGGTTTTGTGCATATGTAATACATAATATTATAAGTTTATTAAAAAAAAATCAAATACATATTAACGAAAACTTACTCGTATATATTTAATATGAGGCTGAGAATATTTGAACACACGCTAGCCATTAGTACGTCGTAAAAATGGTGGGAATTTTTAATTCTCCGTTTTTAATTGTCAATCCGTATTCTTATGATCGCTTCTCAATACACTTTTAATAACATATTTTATATAAATTTAAATACTTATATAAGATAGCTACAAACATACGATAAATACGAAAATTAAACTCGTGAGGTCTAAATTTCGTCTTCAAAAAGTAAACAAATCCTTCATGGGCTTGAGTGTACGCATATTTAATAAGGTTCCACAAGATATTTTAGACTTTAATTATCTTAGTTTTAAAATTAAAATAATATTATTAAATAAATCTTATTATAATTCAAGATTAATATATCAGAGTTTCTAGTTGGTTGAAATGTGTGAAACTTGGGTTTTTATAACTCATTTGCAGGGTTGATGTTATAATAAGTCAAACATTGTTGAATTTCATTTCAAAGAGCAACTGTTGAGTTTCTGGCCAGCTCTTCTCAGCAGAGCAGTTTTTCTAACGGGTGGTAGCTTACTCACTTCTTCTACTGTATAAACATCCATATATTTGAATTTCGCTTCAGGTTACATTGTTGAAGAATAAATTTGCACCCAATTTGTAAGTAGGGGGAGGTGGGGCACTTTGATCAACAAAAATTCAATCTCTTTTCTGAGGACTATAAAGCATTATATATAAATAATTGTTTTAATGTGTGCATTGGCTGATATGTCAGTTTATATTTAGTCTAAGCAAAAACCGCAAAAACTGGCGACGTATAGAGATAAACTGATTCTTAGAAAAAAACATTTTTGTATCATTCTGCCCCACCAGTGGGGCACTTTGATACAAGGGGTGGGGCAGTTTGATACGTATTTTAGATCTATATGAAATGCAAATTTAAACTGACTAAAAACCCAATATAATGCATTATTACTTAAAATTAAGAAATAAAACAATTTAATTGATTGAGATTGTAAAATACTTTTTATTAAGAGTACACATTAGCCATAATCAGTCTCTTAAGTTACTTTAGGAATATAATCACAAAAAAAACAATATTGTCATCATAAGACAAGACCAATTCTCTGTTATTTTCCTAATTATATTATATACTTAATTATATAATCAGTGATATACTTACTAAGTAATCAGACTTCAATATTGAATATTGTTAATGAAAATATAATATTCGAACCTCCTATCAAATGAACAATCTTTTTCTAAAAAAAAATAAAAAACATCAAAAATTTAACAAAAATAATCATAAAAACTCTCATATAAATTACAAAACAATCTACTGGATATTATATCGAGTTAAGCCTACTGAAAATGAATAAAGCGACGATGTTCGAGATGTGCCTTTGGAGAAAGTTGGTTTTGGTAATTGCAAAACTACATCTCTAACATCCACACTCGCTTTGTCTTCCACAATTGGAAATATAAACTTAGAAGACCCTGCTTTTTTTCTAAGATATAATACTTCATATTCTGTCACATTATACTTAAATACAACTTTGGCAACATAGTGAATCACAGTTTTCTTCTTCTCAAACTTAATTAGCAGGAAATCTCCAATATTTATGTGTTCAGGATTAACTGGTTCTTCATTAATTACCTCTTCTTCCGATTCCGACAGCATTTCAATTTCTTCACTATCACTCGTCATCACGACTTCATCTCGACTAGAATCGGAATCTTTTTCTGCAGGCAAAGAAGTCACTCTCTTTTTCTTTTTCGGCTCAGCTAATCCCAGCAGATTTTTAATTCTTTTGCGTGCTGTTTTACTTTTTGTAATTCTCTTTTCCTGTTCTATTTGTTTCTACAATGTATTTTGTTGCATCCAAATGCACACGAATTGCTCGTGTACAACAACATATTATATCGGAGGATAAAAAATAATTTATCTTACATAGATATTTTTCCAAAAATAGACTAAAACTTGAAAAGTGAAAACCATAGTTACTTTATTTCCCCATATTGTGGTAAACTTCATGGATTTTTTTCAGTGTTGGATGTTGCACGGTTGTAATTTCCCGTGAAAGTATGGAAACTATTGGTCTATAATCTATATAATAGGTAAGTTATAAGTATTGTGGTATTATAATAATTGGTAATAAATAATAAGTATGTAATATATTCATAAATCAATAACAATAAAAAGGTGGTTACCGAAAATTGAAACATGAATTATAAACAAATTTAAAAAGAAAAAAAGATTACGATTAAAATTAGGATCAGGACCAATAATATAATTAAAATAAATAAGTAAGACTAAATGTCCAATAAAAAACCTGACAGTCCCTTATTTACAGGAAGGAAAAAGATTCAGATAGCACATCCAAATGCATTAACACAATCAGTAATCTGTGCTCTACGACACATTGACTAGTAGAGCCACTGTTGGCAACCGTACGATAATTTGGGCCTAACGTAGGATGTATGATTGCGATTCATTATCGCACGCAAATGTACGATAATTTTCGATTATACACTTTTCTAAAAAAATTATCGAAGTTTGCAGAAACAATGGCACAGACTACTAGATGGACCCTCTCAATCATAACAGACCTTATCATTAACTCATTTCTTTTAATAAATGTAATAATTGACCGATCAACTTTAAAGTCACTTATTTTTTGTAAAATTTTTGAATCACCCAAATTTTCGCGCCATTTTCTATACGGTGTACTCATGTGAAGTACCCTTGTGAAATTATAAAATAAGAACTTGACGGGTGGTATAATAGCATAATATAAGTTCGTGACAATGTCTGTTTTATTAATAACTAATACTTTTATACATTATATGAAAATGTACGATAATTTTTTGACAGGTACGATAATTTTACGCCCCTTGATACGATCGGCGCATCGTTAAAGGTTGGCAGCACTGAGTACTGATTAGAGCAATTTTGACTTTTGTAATATAATATTAAATGTATATACAGATCATCTCTAATTTCTATACCAATACCTGTTTGTAATCTAAAATAATTCTTATTTATTTTTCTGTAAATATAAATATGTAGCTTCATAGTATTTTTTAACATATTTATTTTTTCGTCTATGTCCTTCTAAGAAATAAATTTAAAAAGGTTGTCTTTTAAAGTGTTGTTTTAAGAAATAAGAGGATATTTTACATGGTTTTTAATGTTTTTGTATCAAAATGTAATTGTAATTTATACAAGTGTCTTTCAAATATGTTAAAACTAACAAATCAAAAATTATTTTAAGTCATAAAGTAATACATTTTTATGCCTGACAATACTAGTTTGTGCAAAGCAACGCGAGTTGTGTCAGACAAAAATTACTGCTAAATTATTGCGTTTTCGTAAAAAAATAATTGGATTGTAGTGAAAAATGTAATTTTTTGGGATTTAAGAACCATTATATTTGTGCGTAATTCTTATTATAAATTATTTAGTAGTTTTTCTTAAATATATATCGAAGATCTGATTTATCGAAGTGTAGGGCTGTCCAGAACACAATATATGATCACTTCGTGATTTCTTTTATGGATAGTTTATAGAAAGCTATAATATTTTTTAGTTAACATTGGTTGTTGTACATATTTTTTGGCTTATAAGTGTCAAAATGGCAGGTTATTGTTAAACATAGATACATCTGGCAAACTCGTTCTCTTCCGTTTTCACTAATTAACGAGTTTTTTTTTCTTTATTCATCGCCCTTATTATATGCCGTTATATAAAACTGTTGTTATATAGTCAACCTTGACATTGATTACCAATTTTATCAAAAATTCGCTATTACTAATCATATGTGTACTTAGTTTTATGCATACATTTATCATTTGTGTTTGTTTTAAAACCAGATTCCGTGTTGTGATGTGTGTGTTATGGTTGTTAACTTCCACTTAGAGTGATATAAAAGAAGATGGCAAAGAAATCAGATAATGCTGGTGGAAAATTGGTTTCTGTGTCCATTGTGGGATTGTCTGGTAAGTGACATTCATTGTAGTTAATTTAATTAAATATTTCCTACATAAAGTTACTTTTACCACATTAATCTTTGCTTTGAACTTGATTCTTCTCATTTGTTATAAGTTTGATTTTAACAGAATTCTATTTTATGTACATAAGTCTTTAAATTAAATTTTACATTTTCATTAATAAATATTCCTTTAATATTATCATGAACAGTGAACTGTAGCTTCCACTCATTTATTATTATTCCATCACTACATAGTGCTGTCATTTATGAACCTCAAATTATAAAATGTTAATACCATAATAATCAAACTAATGTTGAGGTATTGAATGTTCTAATTGGTATAGAGTTAATTGAAATATATTTGTAGGTTTTAATGTTCATTTATTAAATTATTTGTTTTCAAAATAAAGCTTTGGAAATCATATAGCATGCTTTTAAAATAGTGAAAGATTGCAAAAACAATTAATTAATAGAATCCATATCTATGAATATATTTTTAAGCTTCCAAATTTTGTTGTTCACCTATAAAGTAAAAATGAATTATTAAAATAATTTACTATACAATCATAATAATTTGCTATATAATCACATTGTTAAAAAAAGACTATATTTTTATGTTCTCCTATTTTCACGTGTCTTGTTATGGAAACCGTTTAGTAATCTATTAACATATTTTTTTTTTTATTATTAATAGGTTTTTGTAATGAAAATGAAACATTAATTGTTAACAATTGACCACTTATGAGTTAAGCAATTTTTCAACAGGCATATATATAAAATATTTTTAATTATATCTATCAATGATAATATCATTATATAATACTATAAATTTGAAATAATATTAATTATACACATAAATATTTAGAATATATTTCTATGTATGTAATATGATATAATGATTAAATAAATCAATTTTAAATAGCTATGGAACAAAAAATGTGTCAACATAATATGTAGAAACTCAAAGCAGATATACTTGAATAGTATCCAAAGCCACAAAAAATACCAATTAGAGCATAATCTGGCTAACATATAAAATTTCAAATTATAAAAACGAATGTACTATATCTGAAATTGAATCATACTTAAAACTAATATATATATAAAATATTGTTATTAAAAATTTGATTGAAAAAAAGACCTCAAATAAAGGATAAGAAAAAAAAACCAAATATGTGTATTAAGAACTCAAACTCATAAAGATCTATAAAAATAAACTCTAGGATTTACATCTCAGTCAATAAAGATAAGAGATACCCCTATGATTCATTTAAAATGATTACTTAATATCATTGGCCTATTGTGAAGTTATCTTATTCTCTACTTCCTTTACATTACATTTCCTATAATGACATCAATGTTGTTAAAAAGCATTTCTAATCTATACTTCTATACTAATATTATAAAGAGGAAAGGTTTGATTATTTTTTGTATGTTTGAAATGAATAGGCTCCGAAACTACTGGACCGATTTCAAAAATTCTTTCACCATTGGCAAGCTACACTATTCCCGAGTGACATAGGCTATGTCTCATTTTCAAAAAATTTGGGATGATTACTAAAACTTGAATATTCTAACGCAAGGTGTAAAAAAAATAAACAAAAAACTGCGTGCGCTGCGAAAACGGTGAAAGTTACGCAAAAATGATGTTCTATGAAATTGTTCCCCTTTAAAAGTTATATTTTTTAAATCTCTAATAATCCTTTTAAAAAATATATACTCAGCATGATTATTTTTACTGTTAACAAGCAACAATGATAGATAAAACTTTTCTCCTATAATTAGAAATATAGTGTGTAATTTATTTGTATAAATACAATAAGAAAAGAAATTCTACATAAAAATTTGACAGATAAGGATCCATAACTAAATGTCATCCAAATACACAAAAAGGGTAAAATTAGACATGTGAGACAAACAGACAACAAAGTAGTTGAAAAACTTTTAATTAAATAGGTACCCATGTAAAATGAATGTAATTATGTTTATGATTATTTCTATCATATCTCAAAAACTATGAAACAGGTTCATATTAATTAAAATGTTACTTACCTGTAATAAAATAATTATTGAAATAAAACTATTTTTACGGATTTATCTTGCATATAATTAATTAAATTTTAAATTATACCCTAAATTTAAAATGGAAATTTAAAATTTAATTAATTATACGCGAGTTAAACCCGGAAAAATAGTTTTATTTCAAAATATGAATCTTATTTATTGTTTTCAGGTACTGAGAAGGAAAAGGGGCAGCTGGGTGTAGGAAAGTCTTGTTTGTGCAATAGATTCGTTCGTACAGACGCCGATGACTACAATGTAGATCACATATCTGTTTTGAGTCAGGTAACAAACAATTTAGGTATTACTTACGAAAGTATGTAGAACCTAAATCATATTTATATTATTTTATTTATCAGACGTTCATTACATGTAAACAATTATTTATATTATTAGTATTGTCTATAATATGGACCTCTGTTCTAGTGTTCTATATACATTTTTCACTTTCATATATATTACCAAAGTTAGTACCAAAACTATAATTAAAAATATATGATAAAGTGTTTTACAGAATTAAATTAGTGATGAAACACACTATGTTTTGCTTCGTTTTTTTGCTGTCATGAAGTAAACACATTTGTTACAGTTTTCTGAGTCTTTCATATTTTGATAAAATAGTAAATTTTAGTTTCCAAATATATAAGGAAACTTTTTTCAAGTTCGGTAGTTGGCAAATAATTTAATTTAGATGTTTATCAAAACACAAATATGTACATAACGGCATATTTGCCTATATTATTATTAAAACTGTTTTATAAAACGTGATTATTAAATGACCTTTTTTTTCGACAAATTCTAGATAAGATGATATGTTGATTTATAAAAAAAATAATAATTCTTAATTTAAAAATACATTGTCTTGCAGTCGGACTTCAGCGGTCGGGTGGTGAACAATGACCACTTCTTATACTGGGGCAGTGTACACAAGGAGCAGGATGAACAGGAGTACCGCTTTGAGGTTGTGGAGCAGACTGAGTTTGTGGATGACGCCTGCTTCCAGCCATTTAAAGGTTAGCAATTTAATATTCAGATGTACTAGTTGCTCACACGGTCGGAGCTATTGATCAAACCTAGTATTATCTGCATATAAGCTATATCTTCTTCAAGAATCTATACACTTAGCAACAGTCTCAATAAATAGGTTATCAAATAAAAAAAATATGTTTTCAAATCCGACCGGTAGTTCAAAAGATTAGTCCCTTAAAAAAAAATTAAAAACATTTAATAGTATAGGTGAAATATGACTTTTTATTCAGATATCCTTAAATTGGTCTCTTTTGTTCCAACGGTTCAGGCTCACTTTATTTTATTTTAAAGACATAAAATCTACTTGAGTATAAAATAATGATATAGTTTGTTATAGTTGATAGGTAATCAGATTTAATTGTAATTTATTTCCAGCGGTGGGGAAAATGGAAACCTACATCAAACGGTGTGTGGCCACAAAACTACAGTCTGCAGAGAAGTTGATGTATGTATGCAAGAACCAGCTGGGGATAGAGAAGGAATACGAGCAAAAGCTGATGCCGGATGGAAAGCTGGCTGTGGATGGGTTCCTTTGTGTGTATGATGTCAGTCTAGTGCCCGGAAGGAGTTGGGAAAAACAGGTAGGTTAACATTCTGAGACCTTTAGGTGTATAAACAAATAATTTATTTATTTTCAATCTTTATTGCCCCAAATAAAAGGTACAAAAGGCGGAATTAATATTAATCATTTGGTGGTTATTAGAATCGATAATAATACCATAGCACTGGTATTATCACTAACATAGTTTCTAAGGTCTAACGATTTAAAAATAAAAAAGAAACTCCCAAAAGCTGGATCTACTCTTTCGATATGTAGTGTCGCAAAAACTACTCCTAATTTTCCTATATCATCCACACCTTCATATTGTTATTTAATTTCACAGAACGAAACACTCGCCGCTATCCTCCAGAACATAGTCAAGCTAAAGAAGCCAGTAGTGTTAGTGACATCAAAAAACGACGAAGCCTGTGAGCAAGGAGTGCGAGAGGCGGAGAGGCTGGTTCAGAGGAAGGAGTTCAAGGGAGCCATACCCATCGTGGAGACATCCAGCCATGATAACGTCAATGTGGACCAGGCATTTTTCCTCCTCGCTCAGATGGTGGATAAATCTAAAGCTAGGATAAAGGTTCGTCATATTCACATTATATTTCATTTGTTTATTTTTCGGACATGAAATATTTAAATTTATATAAATATAGAATGTAAAAAATCGACACGGGCAGGGATTCGAACCCGCGACTACTGGGAAACCGTCCGAATATATAGTCAACTTTTTTCTTATCTTTGTAATAAACATACTTTCTTTTGAAAAATATTTGGTAAGTAATGAATGATACCTAATAAAAATATTATTTTTTTATTCTTCAAAATAACAGTAAATCAAGTTCTTTCAATGTTAGGTTAATAGCAATGTTGTTTGTGTTCTGATAACCAAGGACTTTCTACTAATCAGAAAGTGATTGAAAGATACTTTTGTACCCCACGGAGTTGGCTGAATAATATGTTATTACGTAATTTTAGTTCTTGCTCTAATATTAACATGAAAATGACTGATACATACGTAGATATGCTAATAAATTTTGTAAACAGTTTTTTTTAATAAATTTTGTGCACTCATCGTGAGTTTACACTTTTTACAAACTTAGGTGTACGGTAACTACCTACTTCTTTTTCCATTATTTTTCAATCTACAGATTTTTCACGGTTTTAATATATATATATATATATAGATATCAATGAGTATGTACATTATAAAGCTGGCAAGATGTATTGCTAGCCACTAGTGTTCCAATGACGGTGATAGTTATTTATTTTAGACGATAACTAAATGTTTGTTACAGCATGTGACCAGTCTGTTTCAGCAATCATAAAAACTAGATGTTGTGTGCTTTGCCCTTCTCCCTCGATTCAAATTAAGTCCTACATTATTTTTTAAACATTTAACAACGTTTCAGTTTTATTGTTATTGTGATAGACGGATCATTTGATTATTTAGATATTAGCTACCACCACACTAAATATATCTAAAATCCGTCCAGAAAATATATAGTATTATTTTGTATTTACCGCGAAATTAATGTGTTTTTTCCGTGAAAATTAGGCAATTTTAGGAACTGAAGAGTATCATCTAGTTTGACCAGAACAATAACCATACTAAATACATACAGTTTTTGAATAAACATTTGTCCAATAGATTTCTCAAGGCGTCTGACATAAACAGATAAACATACAGAAAAACCAAACTGTAATAAGTTATATTGTTTAAATGAGATATGATATAGTGTTGAGCTATATTTTTTAAAACCTACTTTAAATATTAATAAGAAGATGATTCTAACAGAATTAAATATAACAATAACACAGTTGTCATATAGGTATGTTTTAATAAAGATCGAGACTAGTAAATATAAATATAGCAATCTAGGTAGTTGTTTATTGAAACAAGGAGTTTAAAACTGACCTATTGTATTAAACAATAACTGCTTATTTTGTCATTAGCTCAGTGATACATTTAATTCCACTTCGCAAGGAATATCTTTTACATCTCAATAGTAGGTATATGTTACGTGTTACACTCTTCAAGGTCATGTCTATAATATTTATAAAATGTCTTATGACACGATAATTTACGCTAATTCTATTATTAATAATCTATATTAGTAATAACATGTAATAATAAATAATTTATCTTTATTTAAAAGTGGAACTTAATTTTGTTATAATTATATTTTCTTTTTAAGATAATTTTCGTTTGTTTGATATGTTTTAGGTGTGATGTAAAATGTTTATCAATCGCGTACCTACCTTGATTATAGTAATATCATTTTATTAGCAGTCAGACAGATACATTCTTCTTTAAACACATTCGTGCTAAATTTTTAATCTTAATTTTTATTGAATCTCTTTTACTGCCCAAATGTAACTACATTATTTTCTGCCAATCAATCTAGATGTATTTTATAAATAATCCAATAAATAAAACTATTATCTCTTAATAAATCTACCAATATTTTTCTAGTGTTAAAAAATGTTCACCATCGAAGGTAATAAATTAATATGAGATTTACAAATCTAGTTACCATTACATCAGGCTCCCATTCTTCTTATTAAATAAAAATACAAAATATTCCTGTTCAAATCTCCCAAAAAACTTTTTCACCGTGTCAAATCTGTTGAAAGATATAACATGATAAATAAAATGTAAACATTGTTTAATTTTGTCATCAGGTGGCGAATTATGCAGAGGCATTGAGAATAAGAAGAGAAACTCTGGACTTTGTGACGGAAGCGTTCACTCAACTGATCAGAATACACGTTCAAGATCACAAGTATGTTCAAACTATTTATATTTCATAGCTTCTGACTTCGATCATATAAAATCATATTTTCATAGTTTACTTATTGTTAATGGTTTCTTGCTTTGAAACTTAAGACCCTGTTGATTCCCTTCTTAGTACACATAACAATTATTTTAAGCTACTCAATTATTTTAAGAATAGGCACTGAAAGTTAAAACACTTGTCTAGTCAATTATTACAATCATACATTATAAAATGATTTTGTTACAGAGAAATGTGGTCGGCAGTTAGTAAAAGGTTGTGTCACTATCCCGAGTGGATTAAGTTTGTTCAACAGTTTGGCAACGATGGGACTCAGGTAATTGATTTTAAGTTCGTACATGTATAATATTATGTAACTTGAGATTTGATTGTACATAAATAACTAACTATGTACACATAAACAACTATTAATGTATTTAGGTGACTTCTTTGAACAGACTATATTAAACAGTTTGGTATATTAGTCTTAAAAAACACAACATGTATTTGTGACTTTCATAATAAATTTAAATTTTAATTTAAAAAACTTTTGGTACATTTTATGTAATGGATGTTTATTATATTAATTTACTTGTTTATTAAGTTTAAAAAAATCTTGTATGAAATATCAAAGATATTTATTTTTATTATAAGTAATATAAATTATATACGTTCTATAAAATAATAAAATAGTATTAATAAAAAATATATTAATGTACATTACAATTAGTTTATTTATTTTCAAATCCAGGTAGTGTTTCGTCGTCACATCCGGCGGCTGAAGGAGGAGCGCTCCGCCAAGAAGCTTCGCAAGCAACTGGCCAAGCTACCACAAGTACTGGCCAGGATGCAACTACCCACAGACGACATGCAGGAGAGGTAAATACATTTTATAAGTACCTACATAGAATTGAATTAATTTGTATTGAAATATTAGCTTGATATATTTCCACGTTTTTTGCTTGTGATTTTGTGTCATCAACAACTTGGTTCAAATTGTTCAAACATGCAGAATAATAATTTAACTTATTTAGTGAATCCGGTCCTATACTAATCTAAGATCCGGCTGCAAAAATTGTGCACTCGCTATCCTTGTCTGACTGGTTATATTACGCGCTTGCTCTGTTTCACTCTAACCTAAATACTTTACGTCTATCGCCCGTGAGAGGTTGCTCGTACTCCGGTCGAGCCACTCAAATAAGAATAAGAAGAATAAGAATAATCTTTATTATAACAAAAAATTATAAAAGTATATATACCTACAAGTATATGATTGTGTCCAGTGACTGGGGCGCCGTGGTCCGTCAGATCCGCTCTCACCGGCACTGCTCCGTGTACTTCAGCGAGGCGCGCGCGCGGGCCAGCTCCGCCAGCGCCTCCGACGAGCCCGCACACGACGCCACGCTGCGGGTGGGCGAGCGGGCGCGGTACCAGGTACACGCACACATGTACACGTGTGCATATTACATTTCAATATACACGTCACAAGTGTGACGGAGTTAATAATACACGCACACTTGCAATATTGACGAGTTTACACACATGCATATTTAAAGGGATCATGATTATTTATGGTGGTTCGAAGAGAATATCATATTTTGAATATTTCTATTAAAATATAACTGTGTAATCTGCATTCTGGAGGTCTCTATGGTTGGGTTTGTGTTATCATAATACAAATATATTTTCCTTTATTTTAAAAATACACTATTAACTACTTGAGTATTTATTGACTAAATGTTTTCTTTTAGACATTGGGTCAATCACAAAAGATTCCTTTCGAGATATTAGAAACTAACGAAGCGGCAGCTATTTTCAAAACTTACCTTCACGAGGCTCAAGAGAAACAAAGAAATTACGAGTAAGTAAATTAGTTGAAACTAAATAATATAGCTACGCTTATATAATATTAATATATGTGCAAAGAACATTTTATATCCCTTTCACCGAAAGAATATTTTTTCGTACAAACATTAAAACAAGAATCGTTGCGGTGTTTTAGTACAGTTACTATTATACTGTTATGGCCACTCGGTATAACAAATACATATGACTGTAGATGGTGTCAGCAATTTAAGCGTCTGCTGGAAGAGACGGGCTACGTGACCCCGGGGAAGCAGCTGTCGGAGGTGAGGGTGCTGCTCATGGGCCGGGAGTGCTACGAGGCACTCACAGACGAACAGCAGCAGAGGGTGTACGACGAACATCAGAGGGAGATACAGAGACGGGCCAAGCATAACCTACAGGTATGTGTGCGACTATTCGTGCCCAGAACCTATGTTCTGGGTTAAATAAAAAATTGATTTGGTAGTTCAAATTAATTAAGAAACCATCAAACCTCAGAGTAACTTAATATTATTAATTATGGCCAAGAATACAGCTAAAAGAATATTTTCGCAGAAAGAGGTTCTTGCTGGTACTTTATCCATAGACATATCTCATATGCTATTTTGTGGCAAGCCTCAAAAGGCATCAGACTCTAGGAGTCTGAAATTACATTAGAGAAATTAATGTTTATTTGAAATAAATAAACATTAATTTCTCCTGTAATAATTGTAATCCTTTAAAAATATATTGTAAATGATTTATTATTTGCCAGGAACTGTTATTAGAGCATGCAGATCTGTTCTACCACTTCAAACGGATATCCCCCACCGGCACCATCACTCAGGAAGACATTAAAGAAATCACTGATGTACTGCAGGATGATTTTAGGTAAGTTTTTTTGTATATAAAAGCATCTCTTTACTAGATGATATATATTTTTTTTAATATTTTTTTTTACAAATAAAGGTCCAAGTAGGTTTTCCATTCAGGTCACATGGGTTCACCTATTTAGCAATCAAGCCTACTTAATAAATTCTATAGTATTTATATAAATAATGTAGTCACAAGTAAGGTTTTGACATTAAGAATAAATAAATATATTCTTAATATTATTTGCTGTCCATTTTAAACAATAAAGCTAGATAAAAACTTACAATAAAATAAAAAAAAGAATTACATTATCATAATATATGTCGATTGGTTACTGTAGTATTAATAAACATATCAATATTATTTATTATCCTTTAGATACAAAATGCTGGATCGCATGGAACAGGATCGCAAGCTGATGTTGTTCCAGCATCTTGGTTTCGTGCACTGTCCCATGAGGGAGCACTGCCCCGCCACCAACAACTGTCTCGACGCCACGCTGCCTGTTATACTCAACACTAGGGTTGGGTGAGTGTCTGTCTGTGTACTTTATATAAATAGTTGTTGTCGGTTACTCCATCCGTATTCATAACATGAGGAGCATAAGGAAACGTTTGTCAGATATACTTTTGCTCTAATGTTTTTTCGATTTTATCTCTTTATTTTAACTGAATTTAAAAACATTTCAATGATTTATAATATAAGTGAGGATAATTTTAAAAATATGTTTTAGGTCGTTGACTTCTTCCAATGAGTCTCAGTGCCTGGCGGGTCCTCCGGCGGCGCCCTGGGCCCTCACCAGCGATACTGATTATATCAACGTTATTATATTAGGGGTGAGAATAGTTATTTATTTAAAATGTACTATATTTTCCACATATATAAAAGGGTAACAGGGTGAAAACTGACAAAATATGTATAAACAATATATATTATTTAATTTCTAATTAAAGACTCGTAGCTCGAACGAAACCCACTCGAAAGAGCGATGAAAAATCGACTGTACAAATTATATCAGTGAACCAATATTAGAAATAAATATTTTTAAATTGGGGGTTAAAATTTGGTTAAACATAACACCAAGTCACAGTATTATCCTTGAAACCAAGACAAAATGTGTGTTGTGTTGGTAGGTGGAGTGCGTGGCGGGTGAGTTCGGCAAGCGTCTGTCGGCGGGGTGCGAGAGCGAGCGTCGCGTGAGCGCGTCCGTGCCGCGCCGCCTCGACCTGCGCCTGCGCACTGACGACTTCGCGGCTGACGCGCCCGCTGACTTCGCACCCAATGGTGGGCATTACACGCGTTACATTCGTTTGCAAAAAATAGATATTTGTTAATTTCCTTATGAAGAGTACTGCTTGTTAGATTTACCGTTGATGAGTTGTTTTTTAATGAAAATAATTCAAAAATAGTATTTATTCTACTAGATATAAATCTGTGAATGTGTCAATATTAGATTTAGATTAAAACCTTCATGCATTATTTACAGGATACTTTTGCGTGTATCAAGACCAAGAGTCGTTTGAATATATCAGAGGTTGTGCTGAAAAAACTCTCCTATCTAGTTTAGAGCAGGAGGATAAACTTCCATTTCAGGTTCGTTTGATTTTTACTAAAGTTATACATTAGTCGATCTACCAGTTATTTATTGTTATTATTGTTTGCAGGGCTTGCCATTAGTAGTAATGTTCGTCCAAGACGAAGGTATGGATAAGAAGGAGCTAGCCAGGCTCCAAGAGGAGGGGCAGAATCTTGCAGATAAGTGAGTGTCTATCTTATTAATACAAATTAATATAGCATAAATAATAATTCCAAAAGTGGTATATATACCACTTTTGGAAGTGGTTTCGCCCGCGCAGTACTGTATATTTTTTATTAATATTCTTAGCAGCCGATCAGTTAATCCCCTTATCATGAAGATCAGTTAAAACGTTTTAAGTTATAGAAAAACATAAAACTAGATTCAGAAAATAAAAGAAAGACTAGACAATGACTTAAAACAAATTTGGGCTAGTGAAACGAGTATGTTTTACAAAAATATAAATGGAAATACAGTACCCAAAGATTTATGTACTATCATCATTTTATTGACTTAATTATTATTTTCAGTTTACACTGCTCATATATGGAGGCTTCAGTGAACGAATTAGGTACTGAAGCGTTTACAACGGACGCCATACAGGAGTTAATACGAGCTAATAGAGAGAAAGCGAGCTACGCTCACCTCTACAGAGATTTGATTGTGTGCTTCGATGCAGATATACGGTGAGTGAGCGAAATAGTTGTAAGTCATGTATATACACACATATAGTGTTGAGTGTTACTTTTTTCTGTACAAATCTGTCAAACTATAAAAAGCTATTCCATAAATCGGTCGATTTCTCTAAATTTCCTATTTATAAAATAACCAGTCATTGCTTAATTCATCTACTATTTTTTTTATATTTTTGCATAACTGTTATGTTAAATGTTTTTTTTTTACAGCATACCTGTTAAATTATATGAATTCTGTGGTGTAATAGTGTTGTATTGTTTCTGTGGTGTAGTATAATGGTGTGTATGTTCTGCGACGACCCGTACTCCCCGGAGCGCGCGCTGGCGCCGCTGCTGCAGCACCGCGCCTGCTTCCTCACGGGCGACCGCTCCATTCTCATTGAGACCTTCCTGGGGGACTCCAAGAGGAAGGTCGAGGTACTACACTCAAATTATGATGTTTGAGAGGTTTTACTTTACGTACTGGGATATGTAAATCTATCTTAGAAGTGTGTGGATTCAAATGATTTTTCTGGACAATTTATGTTTGATCAAACAAAATAATCAAGACAACATTGTTTGCACAAAAAACTATATAACTAATGTTTCCTAGGATAGTTTCTATATATCCTATAGCATTCAGATCGCGCTATGTTGTAGTCAAAAATATTTAGTATATTTTGTTCATATTTCTAGGTCATAATATCGAGTTTCCACGGCGCTAGTCAGTTCAGGGAAGAACTCATACATGGATTTATACTCATATATTCGGCGAAAAGGAAAGCGAGCTTAGCTACTCTCAAGTAAGTTAATTAAAAACAAAAGCTTGTAGTACTGTCGAGATAATAATTAATTATGTACAATATTTAATTCTGTCAGATAAGTGATTGATGATGATGATCTGCTATATTTTTAAAAAGTACTTATGTCTATTATTTTTTCTAAATTCTATATTTTTAAATAAAATAAAGTCTAAAAAGATGCTCGATAGTAACATTAAGTTGAGAATATTTAATATAGGATAAAAAAATTGTCAACACTAATGTAATTTTTAACCTTTGAGACCGTCTCCATAGCTGGACTAACTATTATGTCGAGGTCTGTCTGTCGATAAATATAATCTAGAATGTAACATTATATACTCTTGTCTCGTTTTCAGTGCATTTTCAATGAACATACCTAACTTGCCGATCCAAATGGTGGCGGTGACGGAGGGCGGGGGCTCCGCCAGCGCCTTCTTCGGCACCGACCTCGGCCACGCGCTCATCACGGACGGGAACGCCACCGCCGACAGACTCGCCGCGCACTTCACCACTTACAGCTGTGCCGCAGAGAATAAGGGTCAGTTTCAACTGGTTTTATGTCTTATTTTCACATGACTCAATTTATAAATGAAGATTTATAAGTAATTTCATATATAAATATAAGATATTGTTATTACCCACTAACCTATATCTAACAAATGACATTACAGCGGCGTTCTACACGCCCTTCTTCAAGGAGGTCTGGGAGCGCAAGGGCGAGATCGAACGAGCGTTTCGCCTGGAGGCGCCTCACGGGAGGTCTCACAACCCTCACAACCCCCATAACCTTCCCGACGTGGCGGCCGCCAGACCAGCGCCCCCGCCCCGCCTGCACTCCTACCACCTCGACCACAAGTGAGCACGCTGTTACACCTTTTTTTCAATAATAATAGGAGGGCAAACGGAACTTGAGGGTTTTCTGATGGTAAATAAATGATCACCGCCGCCTGTTGTCTTGCATTAGTACAAACGCCATGCATACAAGTGATAGGAAGGATCACGGAGCAATATGTTTCCTGAACTTAGTCTTAATAAGAAAATAGTTAGTTATAATAATTTTTATCGTCTTTTAAGAGTATATAAGACTAGAAGGGTTTAAAAAGCCATACACAATTTTATATTGCCATTTACCACAAACTAACTATAATTGAATATTTACAGAATGGAACACAAGTTAACTAACTCATTGGATTTACTAATCGGACCGGATTCGAGAGCGGACATTGACTCCGAGTACAGCGATACCCTGAACAACTCTAAGAACAGAGGCTTCTTAAAAGGTACATGTAATTTTAAATTGGAACTTATTATATATAAAGTTACTCGTTTTCGGCTAAAACATGTAACACCACATGTACATTTCTATTTTCTTTCATTATATTTATCAATGTTACATGAATTTCACATACACTAATAATAATATCACTGTCCCTCCGTAGGTTTCAGCGTGTACCCGCCTCCCAGCACTCCGCCCGAGCCCGCCCCACCCGACCACAGGATGCACGCCGACCTATCACGTACGTATTAACAATATCGCTGGTTCGATTACTGCTTAAAAATCATATTATAAATGTAAAGTCTATCCGGTATCTGGAAAGCTAATTAAGAAAATAAAATGTGATATTTGGTTAAATTTCGTTTCAGACTTTCTGATTCATTAATGTGTGACAACTCCTTCTGATGAATTAGTTTAAAATATATTTCTCTATAATATAATTAAATTGATTATTCACTATAAGTAACTGTATCACGCAGCGGATCTCAACTGTTCGGAGGATTCGCTGAGCACGCACGAGTCAGGTGATAATACACGCTATGCGTAGAGCAGGATGGTTCAAATTGCTCTGTAGTTAAATAGACTGTGTTTGCATGGTGTAGAATAGTTTAGTTTGTTCGTGAAATATGGCTGGTACACAGATATGTTATATAATATTAAAATATATCCTTATACATGACAGTTATTTATTTCCATGAATATAGTATTCTTTACGATTGTATCGTTTTTACATATTTTTAAATATGGTTTAGTTGTGACACATTTATAATTAAATAAATACATATATTCATATTATTCTATAAATTTTTACCACTTTTTTTTTTTGGTTCGATAATTATAGGTTTAAAATGTTGCTTGAAAAAGCGTTGCGGTTTAATTATTTGTAGTTATATTATATTTAAATGTTATTAGTAGACAAGCATGCTATATTAAATATTTATGAACGAATTTTGTAATAAAGGAATATAGTAAATTTTATAAAGGAATATTATTTTATATCAGATCAATTAAGAATCGAGAATTTGAGCCCAGATATAGAGGAAACATAACATTTGTAAAAATATTTTTATTGCGGCTGCGATTTCTCGATTGTTCGCTGGATCACTGATGACTAGTGTTTTGTTTAATCTTTTATTATTCAATGCAAACTGGAATCGTTCTCCTGGAATAATTTATATTAAGTTAATATGGTTTTAAAAGTAAGTTACCCTAATGGTTGATGGACGCCCGCAGACGGCGGCGGCGGCTGGACCCCGGCGGGGTACGGGCAGCGCGCCTTCACCACGGGACGAGCGCGCCCGCACCACGCACACGCACGCGTCAGACATTCACAGACACTTAAGGTACATACATAGACATACAATGACGTAGACTTTTATCTTTATATTTTCTGTAAAACATTACTAGTTCAAAGTTTTAATTACTCATTCTGATATTTACATTATCAAACTGTTAATTAAAAGAAAAATAAAAAAAATATAAATATTAAAATTTAAATCGTCAAACAAAGATGTATATATATAATTCTTTATTTATTTTTTAGCAACCGGGGAAATTAGACATGACCAATTACTCAATGGTTAGCGACGCCCTACAACACATCACCATTGGTCCAGCGCAGCATCGGGAGAGGAAGGTAGTTCATTACATTTTACAATGTTTAAATTACAATAAAATTATATCTATACAGATATTATATATTGTCTATAATAGTCAATATCTATTCTAATAAAATAAAATCTAAAATAACAGTCATTAAAAGCAGTGTTTTTTTCTATTAATTATTTAATGTACTATTAATATAAAATGTATAGTAAATATTTAAACGAATATTAAATAAATAATATTTGTTAGAGTTATAAATGTTATACATCATCTATATTTTTTTCCATGTAAAGTATGTTATATATTGAAAGTGTTTTCTATAAAAATATGGCTAATGTATTGAGCAATTATTTTTACGGGTTCGCTCAAAATTCTAAACCAACTTACATGTCACAAATCTGTAGTCGCAGAAAACAACTGCTATATAAATAAATTAAAATATAGATATTTAATTCTCCGACTAAATTTATGCAACTGTTAAATACATATTGTGTAAGTAAGAAACCAATTGGAGGTAAATTAAAAAATAACTAACCAGCAGACATCATGAACCTACATCGAACCGTCGAATTATCATGAACCATGAATAGCCTACATCTCATGAACAGAATTTTCTGTAAATATTGATAACTCTTTAAAATGAAATCCAATTGTTAAATTCGTAAGCATCATTTGTAACCACAAATGATAAAGATGTTGTGTCGTGTCAGTCGCAGCGTGCGGGCTGGACGCACGGGGGGCCGGCGCACCCCTCGGGGGTCAGCTCGGAGACGGAGCTAGACGCGCAGTATGCACAGGTAGGTTGGACACCGAGATGGGACAGCTCCATGTGATCGTATTTTTGATTTTCTATTGCAAATGAACCCCTTCTCATTTCATTTATAATTTTTTTACCTTGTATTCTCTATTTGGTTCAGTTTTAATGTTATAAACACATTATGACACATTTTCATATTTTTTTTATAAGTTTGAAATATAATATATATTTTTGTAATATTTTGGGGTTATGTTCTGAGATAATCATGTTTAATACATTTGGAGTGTGAATCCTATGATTTTTTGAATACTAGAGTATTTTTGAAATAATATAATATTTTTTATGATTTAATAAATATTTCAAAGAACTATTAACAGTCTTTAAGAAGGATGTACATTAAATTAAACCTCATTAAAAATTTCAGATTAAGGAAACAAATGAATACATGGAAGCACCATCTATGACCAGATTAAGAAGACATCGGAGACACGAGAAGACGCCGATGCACCAACCCTGTTAGTATTATCTTATTTAAAAAAACAACTTCATCTTAAAAGTAAAACTGTGTATTATATTATAAATATATTCAATTCTGTTCAGTCTGCTCTTGTTTGTCACTGTGTATGTGTGTTTGTTTCAGCATTCTCTGAGACGGACAGTTCCGGCTCTAGCTCCGCATCAGGCGGCGGTGCGCGCGCGCACGTGCGGCGCCGGCACCACGCACACGCACCCAGGCACTATAAGAAGCGGTGGGTGGGGTTGTGATATATACTTATAAAACTGCCAATAAACAATTTGTAAAATTAACATAAATGAAAAAAAATCAGGGTTGTCAATATTTTTATGAGTCGTTAATAATAATTAATATACACAGGTCGTTAGGTAACCTAGTCGCAGTACAAAGTCCTAGAGTGCCGAAGTTGGGTATGTTTGTGGGGCCGCCTGAGTTACCTACAGGGTACAGAGCACGGACTCAAGAGGATAAGGGTAAGTGCTATATTATTAAATATTTATTATCTTGAAAAATGTACAATATATATATTTTTTACTTATACAGGAAGCGAGTCAAGCGAGGGTAGTTCGGATAATGAATCCCGACGCACTCGTCCTCTACCACCGCCACCACACCATGAACCACAGCAGAAGGTACATATAATCAATCACAAACTCGTTGTCTATACATTGTATAATAATTCCAATATTATATATTTCGTATATAATAAGGTTATCTTTTCCTATCTTCGTAATTTCTGTAATAAATGTTATGTACCTTAACTAGTGCTGGACGCATTACTGAAAAATCAAAGTATTTTTTTAAAACATCTATGAACTTAATACAAAGGGAAAGCTGTCAATTCAGATCATCTACAAATATAAAAGAATATGCCACACTTTATCTCCTAGTTTTTAATATATGTTTATGTGATATAGATGCTCTCGGGCGAGTATCCTTCCCCCCAGGAGAACTCAGTGTCGGTGGACTCGCGCCGGAGACAACCGCTCGGGAAACACGACCGGAGACATAAGGTCAGTAGTATCTATTAGTCGTTGTTAAATATACTTGTATAATGTTTTAAAACTAAATTTATTTATTGGTACGAGTTCTAACAAGATAATAAAATGCTTTTAGAATTTAATAAAATATATATTGAAGAAATTTTATGGCTTATAAAAAAAATACTACTACAAAAATAGAACCCGTATTAGAAAAATAAGATTAAAATTAAATCAGATGTGTTAAATTAATATCTATGTTATTTCTTAATAGATCAATGATTTTTTAAAGGATTTTTCAAAAAGCAAAGACAAAAAGAACGCTGCCCAAGCACAGAACACGAATTCAATACAAAATTGGGGTCTCCAGGTAAGTTTACCATAAACCAACATTGTATATCTTGTTATGGGCAATTTATAATGTTTTTTTAAACAGGGTCCCCATGGAGTTCCGCTATTTGTGGAGAAGTGCATAGAGTTCATAGAGCGGGAGGGACTCGCGTCCGAGGGACTCTACCGCGTGCCCGGGAACAGGGCGCATGTCGACATGCTCTTCTCTAAATTTTATGACGGTACTATTAATTAATTATTTTAAAAGATTAAAACTACATATTTAACAAAAACATACATAATAGATGATTCGTATTTTTATATCAAAGATCAAGATTTTTCGTTTACTCAAAGAAAATATGTTAGACTCTAACAAATTTATTGGTTTATATTTTGGTTTTATAGACATTCACAACTTTCGATAGTGCTATTTAGTATTTTGTAATTGTCTAAAATTCTTAAACATGTAATCATTTTTCTAGACCCCAACATAGACCTGGAATCACTAGATATCCCCGTGAACGCGGTAGCGACTGCGCTGAAGGACTTCTTTTCCAAGAAGCTCCCGCCGCTGCTGGATGAGGCCAGCATGGCGCAGTTGGAGGACATCGCGGGTATAATAAAACCATTGATAACCAATTAATTAACACAAACTTTTGAGCTTGAGCAGGTGGAATCAATTTCCGTCATGGGAAATTTTTTTGAGTGATCCACAAATTGCTGGTTTTCTAAGTCTGGATGTACTTTGTATTCGCTATTTGTATTTGTGTAAATAGATTATTTTCTAGTTTAGAATCTGAATCTGATATGATTTATAAATCAATGTGTCGAAGGACCTAAACAACGATTTTTTTCCATCCTCTAAGATCTATAAAAGTCTTTCTTAGTATTAATATTTTACAGCCTTCTTTCTTAGTAACATTACTAGTCAAATAGTCACCGTCAATATTCATCAATATCCGTCAATATACATAATGTTCCAGCGATGCGCGGCTGCATAGCGGGCGGCGTGGAGCTGAAGGACCGCAGCTGGCGGCTGCTGGCGCTGCGCGGCCTGCTGGCCTCCGCCCTCACCCCGCCCGCGCGTGCCACGCTCGACTACCTGCTGCATCACTTCGCCAGGTACGTGGGCACGGACAGACACACATATACGCATCTACCTGTGCGTAAAGACAATATCACTCAAACATACATATATATACTCCGAACACATCCCTCCCACCATTTCAACAGGTAAACTCACAGACATCACGAGCTCACACAGTTCATCAATTAATGAGTTACACTTATATATTTAGCTAGATGTACACCGTGATCATTCACACCAAGATCATGCATGCCTTACAAGCATGACACAAGTTATCTTATATAACTTGTAACCCGTCCAAACGTCTATTACTTACAGAGTCGCGGATAACTCGAAGCTGAACTCAATGGACAGCAAGAACCTCGCCATCTGCTGGTGGCCGACCCTGCTGCCCGTGCAGTTCAGCGACATGGGGCGCTTCGAGATGACGCGCCCCTACCTCGAGGACATCGTGCAGACCATGATCGACCAGCATCCCTTTCTGTTCCGAGGGCAGGAAGCCTTCGTCATGGTGTGAGGATTGTGGGTTAGTACTGTATGGTGGGGTTTTTTAATTTGTATATTTATGTGTATCTTTAATTTGTCCCGACTCCTTAAAACGCTAAGATGTGTAATATAATGCAAAACTTTACTTCCAGGAACCCACAATGCATGTTGCATTCGTGATGGACGACGTCTGACGTCTGAACAATGACGTCATCGATCAGTGACGTCAAGAACTGTAACGTTTATATTATCGCGTACCGTTCCAGTGAGGTTATACACTAGTGCGTAAGGCTATGCGGACGCACGCGACTATAGGCTTTATTATATACGAGTAAGTGTCTATATTTGTGTGCAGTATCGGCCCGGGCGGTCGGTACGAGCTATCGTTGTTGTAGGTTTTATGAATTCGGTATTATATTGAAATTGACTTTTATTTTTACAAGTGTTGTCATATCATATGCTTAGAAACACCGCGTCGCTTCCGTATGTAGCGCTTTTATTTATAGTTACGGAAGAAAATCGATGGACTAAATTTCGATCAGTATTTTAAAGTAGGTAATCGCATCTATTATGTAAGTGATTGCACAAAAACAAATATTTAACGGTGTAATGTTAATCGTAAGTGTCGGTTAAAGTTATCAATTATGGCAACACCACGTAATGAGCACATTCCGTTCCGATGTAACTGTTAATAATAATATAGTGTACGTTTTATTGTGCGTAAGAGATTTTGATATCACGTTTTTATTTGGAGGGAAAAATTGTGACTACAAATTATTAATATTATTGTTTTTATATACAATTGCTTGCCGTTATAATTTATGGCGTATCTTGCCATTTTAGGGCAAAGTGATTTTAATAATAAATTGGTTTAAATCTCGATAAAAAGTAAATGTTTTTCCTATTGATACGGTAGCTTATTTTCATTCAGACTGAACTTTTATTTTACTTACGATTGGTTGGATTTTTATCAAATCTTTAATTACATTTTATTGCACCTGATCTTTTACACTTATTGTCCATACAAACATATACACATTATTTAAAATGGTTTATATATTTACAGTACGGTAAATAAATGTACTATATGAATATTCTCGCAGATATATCAATATAATAAATAATAAATATATATTTATTATTTTCGATTTTTCTATTTTTCAAAATACACGATCTCAAATACTGTCCAAGTCGCTTTTATATTTTAAAAGTATATTTGATCACAATTTTTTTAATATTTTAATTTCTTGGTTTCTTTTCGGACAGTATAGGCGGTGGTATTGGATCCGTTTTTAAAGCGGACGGCCTATTCTGTATATTTAAGTATTTTAATAGACTGATGCTAGAAATTATTTTCGTGGAATATAAAAAAAAGAAATATTTTTATATAATTTTATTATTTCTAAGTTGTTTGTGAAACTTATTTGTACGAATAAAATATTAGTTGCTCGAACTTCTCTTGAAGTTTTACTGACTTCATCAATTTTATTATACTTTTATCACAAATAATATATATGATATTGATACAATTGAGGCAACTAACGTTTTATTCTATTATTTTTAATTGAATTGGCCAATTGTTTTTAATGTATTTAATTTAATTTTTATATTAAAAACTCCCAGTGCAATTGTTTCGATTTTATAATTTTATTTTGGTGTGAAGTAAAATGTATCCTGTAACGCTTAGTATTCAACGTATAGAAAGAAATGCAATTTCTATATATATAATTATATATATTTATTTGCGTAAATATGTGAAATCAATGTAACAATTCGTAAGTAATATTTAATATATAGGTGTCTCCATTAAGCATAGTTAAGGTTATGTAAGTTTTTATCGATATGATAATGTCATTATATCACCCGTCTCTTTTGCACATTTAACTTCCAATATGGCGGCGTGAGTGTGCGAGAGGGACGCCAATTATCGTGTCCTATAGGGGAATGATGCGAGGGAATTTTTTATATTTTACTATGAATCTAAAAGACATAGAACCTACTTTCGTTACAACGTTATTTTCTTTTCGCTTATCAACGCCACTCCCCTTAATGATTTCTAATGTAATTCCTATATAAATATTCGATGTAAATATTGTACATTGATTGATTTCGCGTAATTTATTTATTGAAATATTTTTTTTATTGTGAAAGCCATATATTTGTTACTCTATGGAATTTGATTTGTAGAGTTTATTTACAGCGCTTTTGTGCCATTATTTAAAATTGTGTGATTCATTCATTAAATGAATTACGATGAGTTGTTTTTTTAATTCTTTCTTGTAGGTTCTCAAATGTTCTAAAGTAGTATCAATGTACGCTTGAACTACTGGAGAGTCAATGGCTGTTTTACATTTATTAGTAAAACATTTTTGTTATTGACCAGAAAAATGGGAGAAATATTTTTAATGATAATGCTAAGTCATTGCAAAGCTATTTCGTATAAAAATTAATTAAATAAGACTCGTTTAGACATGAATTAAACTGTTTGTTAATTACAATTATGATATTTTATTTTTTAAATATATTATTAGAAGCAGCCATTGAAGTTACAGTGTGTTAACAATTTTGCTATGTGCGTCTCAACTGTAAAACACAGTTCAAAAGAATGTGTCATATTTTATAATAAATAACCATCTATGTAATAATGTGGAGTTTTATTTATCGCTGTTCGTTCCAGTTCGTCCTATTTGCAATGTCTCAATGACTGCATACTAATTCAAATTTATAAAGTTTTAAATATTTTAAAATATTTAATAACCAGATTAAAATTTTGGTATGATGTTATAAAATTTACCTTTACTTGGAAACTACTGTAATTTCAAATAGGGTCCGAATATTACTTGCCACTTATCATCAAACTTATAAGTAAATTGTAATCTAAAAAGTTTTGTTTGAAAATATTTATAAATATGTTTAGCCATGTTAATCTCATTTAAATTTATATAAATATAGAATATTTTTAAACATTTATTTCGGTCGTAGCATCTTTTCAATGTTTATCTATAGAGAGCCTAATAGATGTCACCACCCTCCCGATAAAGATCACATATAGAATGCTTAATTCACCGAGATGGACAGCGATACGGTATCTTGGTAGAGCGACGGGACGGTTTTTCAGAGGTCGCGGGTTCGCCTGCCCGTATCGGTTTATTTTTCATTCTATATTTATGTATATAAATCTTAATAATTTTTGATTTTGAAGGTAGAAATTAAAAATAAAAATTAAAGATAAAACAAAGGGTATTATAATCGGTAATATAATGATTTATTTATATGCTTAGAGCATTTATAAAGTTAAAACTTGTCCAATTATTTACACATCTACATAAAACATTTCTCATTTACAATACAACAGACTCACAAAGTACAGTCAGCAACAATGTGTTTAAAAATCTACCGTAAATTATATTGTACAGCCAACCAAAATTATATTTAATAGGTGCAATTATAATTACTACTGAAACCATTATTTTATTGATAATAATATAATAATACAACTATGATTGTACATATTACATATCTCAACAATAACAGCACATTAAAAGTTCCTACAATAAACTGTCAAACTAAGTATAAACACTTCACTACACTATTTTTGAGTCAAATAATTTTTTGTACACTCACTGAACGATAGTACATTTTTCTGAGATTCGGTAATCGGTAATAAGATCTATAGTTTTAACCAAGTTCAAGGTCACACGCATCCTGCTCCCCAGCAGCCGCACCAAGGTATGGATCCATCTTGTGGAGCGACAGACAGCTTCCTCGATTTGTGAGTACAGGCTGATGCTAAGGAATTGACGGAAGAACAAACACTGTTGGTGCGCTCGTGCTCGGAGTGAGATGTTGTAATCTCCTGTAAGAAGAATATATTTTTGAGAGCTTATAAAGTTAATAATATAAATTATGTATATGTTCTGATTCGTTTTTAACATGTTTTCTTGTTCCTAATTCATATTGTGAAATGAGCGTTTAAATGTGTTTCAATAATTTTGTTGATATCTAAACATACTTTCCTACTGACCAAGCCGCTACTATTTCAAATACCGCATAAAGAGGTCTTGCTATGACACGCTACTAATGTGTCTGAATATATGAAGAGTCATCACACGCGTATGTTTGCCTCAAAGGCGGTGTACGTATGATGGTGGTTTGTGGTGTCGGGTGCGGAGAATAATACAAAAATGTGTGAGTATATTATAATATACTTAAACATACATAATAGTTTACAAAATACTTGAGTAACAGATGAATGTTTAATGATATGAGTTACTTTTAGCCAGCTACTCTACTTACGAAGCATGCATAAGCGTGTGAGTGCCACTTCCTGCAGTGCTGCAGTCTTTCTATATTAGTGACTTAGGTACCTGGTAGCTATCCCGCTTGTAGCGCGGGCTATAGCTGGTTGAGGACATAGCACTCCTTGGCATCGGTCGATGTCTTGTGCAGTGCTTGTGTTTCGGGTCCTGCTCTTCTATCAGCCTCTCATTGTCACTCTCTACTTGTACTGGAACTCCATTTTTGACACCATTCTTGATTTCGGCTTTTTTCTCTCTTCGTTTTCTTTCACGTTTTTTAAATGTGAGCGAAAATCGCTTTCTCTTTTTGGCTTTCGGGGATTCCTGTCTTTGGGGTACAGTAGATTTTTCTCTCTCTGATCGACTCGTGTCATCATCTGGCGGGGGAACTTGAGATTCTGAATCCGTTTTTAAAGTAATTTCAGTTCGAGTTGAAGAGTCAGGTTCTCCGTTTTTGTATGCGACCTCCTTTTCCAGATTCGCCAGTTCCATTCTTCGTAATTTTCTTGGAAGTTTATTAACAGTTGCGTAGATCGGTTCTTCATGATCTCCAACTGGTGCCGATCGTGATCGAAAGAAGAAGTCGAATTTTTTGGGTTTTGTGGGCATTTTCTTCTCGACAAAAACAACTGTACTAGCTACCTCTGTAGTAGTGGATTGTATTTCGCTAGATTTCTGACTGTCGTTGCTTGGAATGGGCGTTGTCCTAGGATAATCGTAAGTTAATTCTATATTTTTCTCTGTTACATAACACTTTGGTGTTTGCTCTTCAGAAACTTCAGTCTTGTTGTTTGAATCGCGACTATGGCAACAACACTTTTTTTGAACGATATTTCTGGTATTACACATAAATATGGAATTCTGTTGTATATATGTGGTCTGTATAGTCGTTGGAGATGGTTGCACTTCTCCAAGTAAGTCTTCTATATTTCCTCCATTATGAAATCGCGGGGGTTGGTAGGGAGCAATAACAAATCCTGGAGGAGGAGGTACACTAACAGTGAAAGGTGGATTTGCGACCGATTGGAAGAATCTTGGCAAATTCGGAGCATCATGAACCAAAACGTCTACAGTGCGGTCAGAGCCATTGTTCGATGTATTTGGTTGCGCTTGCGCATTGTTTGAAGATTCTGTAGTGTCTTTAATATTTATGGTTTCCTTGGTATTAGTTTGATTATTATCTTCTGACTGTTTTGCTTCTTTTTGGCACTCATCACAATTGCAGGGAGTTGCTGCACCACTCTGAAATTATAAATAATAATTCTATAGCATATGTAAAGCAAACGATGTACTTCAGAAGTTGTAAACTGCGTGCGTATTAGCTGTACATTATGTGATGGTTCAATAACACCGTAAATATAATTTTCAAGTACCGTTTTTATTATAGTTAAAATTGTAATATCGCCTAGCATGCGTTGCACACGACACAACCCATAATGTGCATTTTAATATTCAGTGCAAAATAAATACGTAGGAATTCAAGAAACAGCCCTATAAGGAAAGGTTAATGATAAGCTTTTTAAAACCTCAAGAGTACAAATTCTTCTTAGTTTAAAGAGTTTTAAGTATCCAGAACCAAATGTGGACCTGAATAACCCAATTCAGTACTTAATTTTAAAGAAAGACTGCGGTTCACTGTTACATGGTTCAGAATTAGTGGTAACGTCACCTCGACAGATTTGTCACGTAAGTAATAAGATTTTGGTACGTGCGTCACATTTCCGAAGGTACTGCATGAATTTTAAATAGTTTCCAATTAATTATTTGATGCAGTATCATAAAAGGATAGGAAATAGATAGGAAGAAGAAATTGAAACTTATTATACGATATTTGTGCGCTCAATGATAATTAGAAAATGTTTAATAGTCGTAATGATTCGTTGTGTAAGTATTTGTGATTATATATAAGTGTTTCTACAAAATATAAATCGGTTATGAATTGAATTTTACAAATCATTTAATTTCTCATAATAAAATATTCTTAAGAAAAAAAAAATGTTAAATTTAGGTGCATAATGCATGCAAGATTACGTGAAAATTGTCACAAACCATCTTCATATTGCCCGATTCGAAGACATTACACAAAATCACTACACTGCGATCCAGACGAACGACGGGACTGAACTGAGTTTATTTATAATTTCTTATAGGTGCCACAATATTTTTTACGATGGCCGCCCTTGACTCAGATTTCTCCAGCCAAAATTCTGACAGAAGATCTATCTCTTAGTTTTCTGTGGAATTCGACTAGTTTTCACCAACTTGGTCTTTTTAATTGATCTATTTTAGTACGATACTATTGATACGTCAAACATTTCATTTGATATGTATTGTGTTTTTTTGGAACGTTTTACTTACTTTTTGTTTTCATTTACGAGAATTGAAACCATTATTTTTCTAACGGTTTAATTCAGGGAATATCTACAGTGTGTATTATAATTGTTAATATCTATGTTTCAACTAAGAAATCTAAGATCGAAATTAAATAATACGAGTATTATCCACTAATCTTTTCTTAAAAATACAATTGCTGCGACATATTTAAAATGCCATAAATGTAAAAAACCCTGTACCCATTTGAAGCCTGTATAATATTCGTAAAAATTAAGAATATACCCACTACACAATAATAAAAAATAACTTCCTACTGGTAGGTTCATTACGCTAATTAAGGTCAATGAACTCTACATATTATATTTTATTATATCATTATACAATTTAAGACATATATGTCTATTAGAATACCTTATTCTCCGTCTCTCCCTCTTCCGGCACCACGCTCAGATCATGAAAGGCAACAGCTCGCACGCTGCCGTCTGCGCTCGCGCACTCTGGGCACGCGCTGCACACTGACGCGCTGTCCTGCCACACAATAATGTGCTTTATCTGTCTATATATAAGGTATATAATAAAAGATGTTAGATACTATTTAACGAAGGTCTAGCGAGCTAACTTTTATGTCATACGCATAATGTACGATTTAATGAGAAAAAATCGACTGTCTTAAAAGTCAGTGGCAACAAAACTGAAATAATATGTATTTGAAAATATTTATAAACATGTGTTATGTGTAGTCATGTTAAGCTCACTTAAGTTAGTTTTAAATAAATATACAATGAAAAATAAACCGATATGAACCTGCCACCCCCGGTAAAGAGAAGAAATAGGTCGCGGATTCGAACAGTTCAGTTTATTTTTTGTTCTATATATATTTAAAGTTTATAAATTAAATAAGTCTCTATATAAAAAAAGACTATACAAAGCTTCTGTATGTCTTGTGTTGATTTATATAATACATGTAGCATGAAAACGAGGACCAAGTTGGTTCTTTTGATTTTAATGACGAACAACACTGTTCAAAAGTTAAATCTTAGTCAGTGATAGATGTAGAGGTATATAGAGATGGTTATAGACTAAAATGTTAGGTTGATACTGAATATCTAAACTAATGTCCTAGGTTGTAATCCCAGCCCGCTGTGTCCTGTCACTTACGCTATGGTCTTCCTCTTCGTCTTCTTCATAAACATCATCGCCCTATTCATGCAACATAGAATACATTTTCTAGATACTAAGTATACAAATAATATCTAAACACTAAACAGTGAGTTATCAAAACTTACATTTTGGTATTCCGAATCATAAAGATCACCTTGAGACTATAAGGGTGCAGTTAGTAAAAGAATATTATTACCAACTTATAAAGTCAAATAAAAATCTTTAGAAATTCGCAATAGTAAAAACCAGTCACATTGACAAAAAATATTTTTAAACATTGTACAATCATTGGCATGCTGGAATTAATCAATCTCATACTTAAAAATTTTACAATACTTTACTATCAAATTATACCATATAAATTACTTCTAATTTCATCAACTGGGTGACATTTTTAAAACATTCTACATAAACAATTTAAAAGTATATAGGTAATAAAGCTATGCTTGTAAAAATATCACAACGTATTCATACTCCTACAAATAAAATGGGGTATATATATATATATATATATATATATTATTAAGTAAGCAACGTACGTCTGAATGTTCCGGCGACGACCTTCTCTCGCGCAGCATCCGATCCAAGCGGTCGTACTCGTAGCGGAGGGCGGATATTTCTCGCTTAAGCTGATCGTTCTCCCGCTTCAGCTTCTTAATATCTGATTGGCCTTAATATTGAAAAATTGATATTTAATATTCATAGTACAAAAATGAAAGATACAATTTTGTAATTTGTAACAAAGACCGAGAACATTTTTATAAATCTAACCTCTCTCAACTTCTGCGTTAATATTGATTGTACGTAGACGTAGTTCCTCGTTCTCGTAGAGCATACCCCTCGAGGACTTGCGATCCAACCTATAACAAAAAAGAATAGGAAGACTCAGAAATGTTAATTATTTCTAAAAACTGTAATCGTTTATTTATAAAAACATTATTTCTGCATTTATACAAATATATAGTTGTAATTGTAATATAAGTTTCGGTATTTTTTATGTCACTTACTTGCGGTTCGGCTTGACGTTGACATCTTTCCTGCGCGTACGCAGCATGCTGGCTCCCGTCATACCCGACATGGTGCCCAGCTCCCTCCATGCGTTGATTAGAACCTAGAAAATATTAATTCTACAATAAAATACAATACAATATTGCAAAATACTATAATATAGAAAAATTTAGACGAATAGACTTGAAGAAAGTACTGACGAAATATATGCATATATATTCCTAATAATAGATATTCGTCATTATAATCCCCGACGATCTGACCTAGGTCATGCTATAGATAATACTAAATACCTAGAACATGTACTAAAAGCCACCCTTAAGCCTCACGCCTACTTACACCTACGACAGTTAAATACTAACATGGGTATGTAGAGATAGAATTTATTTAACTAATACTTTAAATATTGTGTACTGTTAATAATTTGAAGTTTCATAATTAAAATTGTTATCAATAGATTATTTGACTTATTCATATGAAACTCTAAATATATGAGATACTTGTAAAATTCGGATAATACATAAGTATAGGTAAGCCGCATCGTGGCAGTCACGCTTTTCTGTAACGTTAGACAACGTGAATACGACGTGACTTTAAATATGTCAGTTCAGTTTATAAAGTATATATATATACTTCATAAACCTTTTACCTGTTAAAATCATATTACTGACGATATTTCATTTAAAACATGTTTAAATCTCTAAAGTAGCAGTAATTTATTTTTGTGATTAACTAACAAAAAAAATATATATTTTATCTTCTAAAATTTTGAAAAGTGACAAAAGTACTTCATTATTAACAAATACACCATCAAAATCCAACGTACCTTCAAACCAAAACGTACTACCAATAATAATCATTCAAATCACTAAACCACACATCCTTCAGGGTTCACACGTAATTAAGTTACACAGAATGCCGTACTGCAAACCATTACCCGCCTCAGACTGGTGGCAACCATGCCACTCCACTACTCTTGACCTGTTCTCCACTTCACTCATGCGCAGTGGCCGACTAACTTAATTACGTAGTCTATAGGTTTATCAAAGCCCTATAGCGTACTGGAGTAGGTATATTTTAGATAAGTTATTCATAGTATCGCTGCTGTTCTAAAATAAGAAATAAATTTTTATATCTATTTTTAATTAGAAATAGATATTGTTAATAATGATAAATAAAATTATTTTACCAGGACTGTTACTATACAGAATGTCGTTTTTGTTTACTTGGATTCCCATCATTATTTTAATTCAATTAAATTATGAGGATTTCTCATTAGAAACTTGATTTAATTAAGTCAATACAATTAAGATCAATGATCATTAAATTATATACTTTTTTATTATACTACGATAGTTTTGATTTTTTACTATTGTTATATTTATATTATTATTAATGCTTTATTTGACGCTCGCTATTTATTGGTAACCATTATATTGTAGCGATTATTTATTGGCTGTCTGTTTAGTACCGCCACTAATCTACTTAAAGTTAAAAACTAGATAAAAAGCTGTTATAAAAATATATATATAAGTATCTAGTATGGTAACTTCTAAGCTAAATTTCAAATCTCTATCATCAATAACGCGCTAAAGTTATTTAATGAATATTGACTCGTAGGCTTCATAAAGCGAATATCGAATAGCGGTTATAACTTTTAGTGGAATATTATGAGCTTTTAATACTTTATCAATAAAGATTGAAAGGTCAAAGGGATATTAGCTTTTGGAAGTAAAGGAATGGAAAAGTTTATTTTCGGGATAAAAATGGAACATTTACATTTAGGTAGAGTCTAGCCGTAGTCATTTCATCGCAGCTCGTATATATGTTTAGTACGACAACTGAAGGAGCTAGAACTCTCTCTCAATCCTTCATCCCTGCATGTTACTCTACATTTGCAATAGGGCTCGTTGGCTGACTGGATATTAAGAAAATAATATTGATTTTAATGATATGGAAATAGTTAAAAATAACCTGTATAGTAAATGCCAATATTATATATTTGATTTTAAAATATATCAAACGAATCCATTAATATCGGAGGACATCGGACTCATCTTATATGCTGTGTGTGTCTTGTCCTACTGGCCTTAACTAGATGGTCAAGTCACTAGTCGCAAGGTAGGTAATGACCCAAAGGACCCAAATGACCTATTCATTATTAATCCCAGCGGTGCCAGCACTGACGTTATGTGCATACAAATCCATACAATTCCTTCTTATACAGCATCTTGTACCAGACTACAAATGACAAGATAGATAAGATGAATGAAAAATTATATTAAAATAAGTGTCTTGCTTGGTTATTTTGCACTCAAACAAAAATGAACAAGTAATAATTAGGTACTACATATTAAGGAGACAACGTATGTAAAATAGATTAATAATTTCATTAAGAAACTATGGTTTGTTAAATTTCGATTGTTACTGTAATAATATTACATTTGTCTTAATTCATTACAATTGTAAGAAAAATAAAGTACCTATATTAATTACACAACAATGAAAATCTATTTTTGTAATGTTACATTATCATCATAATGACTAATGGTTATTATCTTCAGTCATGACTATTTTGAAAGCCAATTTTATTTTGAGAGACAAGGAGTGGGTACCTACTTAGGTATTTAATTTTCACTTTGTCGCTACATAATTATGTAAAACTTAGATATGGACTCGCACGGTTGATAAATTAAAGTAGAACACAAGGAAATGTGAAGCTAAAAAATTATCTATTTTCCTTTTTACTGACTTCCATATAGGTAACACTTTTTATGAAGAACGTTAAATAAATACCATAAAGTCTTTTTTTATACATTATTTTATTTGATATAGGCACAATGCGTTATTATATTATTATATTTTCTTAACAAATGATTGTTGTCAGAAAATATGACAAGAGTTTCAAGAAATCAGTAGGTACAGTTTTAGAATTGCGAGAATGTATTAAAGCGTATTAGGGCGTTTTATTACTCGGCGAGGCACATCGCGTTCACGGAGAGGGGAGCGGGGCGATGAGCGACGAGGATGGATGGAGTCTAGCGGGGGCGAGAGCGGGCGAGCGGCTCGGGCGGGGAGCGGGCAGCGGCAGTACTCAGGCACGCGTCGCTCGTGTTGTGCGTCGCTTCCGCTGTCGCATCCGCTCCGCTATGAAGGTGAAAGTAAAGGGCGCTAGAACCAAAAATATGGACAAGCTCATAGGGGCTGTCCAGGCCCGCGAGTGCTTGTGGGACAAGAGCTATAGAGGTCACAGGAATCGGTTTAAATTGGAACGATATTGGAATGAAGTGGCGGCGGAAGTTGGGACTACAAGTGAGTACGCCCGGTAAACGCTCGGTGCGGCCATTTTGTTAGCGATATTTATTGACGTTTGGCTTCCCTTCGCAACGCTAGCGCTTGTATTGAGTTGTCATTTTAAAGTAATTTTTTAAACGCCTTTTTGATGCGAAGACATTTTTGAAAACAACTTAATAGTTTTCACTTTCAAACGTTTTAGGTATTTGGATAGCCTGTCAACGATAAAGAATTGAAATACATATATTTGGTAAAATACGTCTTATTTTTATTGATGAAAACAAAAATGAAACGGAACAATTATCGTGAATTGTAAAAAAAACAGCCAATCAAAAACAGACTTTTGGTTTTCATCTTTTGAATTAAAATATTTTACCTATCCAGTATATCGTTTTTATATTAGCACTTTATAATAATGTAAATAGAACATATGGTTCTTTATTCAGTTCCTATATTTTTAGAAAAGAAATCAAAATAAACATGTTTATTTTTGTTTATTGTATAGTTATAAAACTATAAAAGATATACACTAATAAAGATATAAACTAATTATTGTGTATCTCCAAATATTAAATATAATACCTAATTTTCTTTTTTTTTGTTCAAATTATTTCAGTCGATGGTTCAATATAAATAATTGATAGTAAAATTTATAGAGTGCTAATTAGTTAGTTAGTGAGATAGAAAATAGTTCTCCAAGTTCTTAAACTTACTAACATCCTTCTTTTGACCCTCATTCCTTGTTCAAATCTTTCCCTAGTATTTTGCCAGCAAAAGAGAAACAAAACAAGGTAAAATACCACAAACCACGACAGACAACCAACCTTTCTAATACTGGTTTTAAGAGTCGTAGTGAAATGTTTTGAAGCCTATATTTTCCATCTTTAATAATGTGTAAAGATACATTATTATGTACATTATTCTTGGAAAAGATTATTTTAATAATTAGAATTGTTCGGGAGATTACTCAGCTCATGTAAACAAACTTACAAAATCCGGTCTCTCTCGTAAGGATATTAATATGAGTTTAGATACAATAACTTATTTTTCTCTTTGTAAAACTAACAGCTTGACCGCTCTCCTATCGAGTTGAAAAATTAGAGATGATTCGATAGTTTTGTCCTAATATCTAGCACAGCTTGAACAACCGCTATAGATTGGATCACCAATTATCTATCTAACTGCATTTCTACAATTCTAGACATCTTAGGTTATCTAGGGCTCTATAAATTGTGTTATTATATTACACCTTAAGCTTTGTTCAAGATTTGAAAAAAAATATAACTATATGATAGGCTTACATGAAGATACTATTTAACATTTAATTACCTGATCATTACAACTCAGTTTATAGAATTGTTGACCTCATAAAATAACTCTATCAGAAAACAAGGTAATCAAGTATTCGCGTAGATAAAGATTATACGACAAGATTTAAATTAAAAAATAATGAAAGTAAATTTAAATAACATATTCTCTAGTCCAGTATTCTTTTCAGGTATAAATTGTAGAAAGCGATGGAAGAACCTCAAAGATCAATGCCGAAAGGAGATGAAGAAAAACAGCCAATCAGAATGGCCACATTTCGAGAAATTAAAATTTATTCACCACCAGTTCCTGGGTGAAGATGAAGAAGGTGATGAAGATACAACCGATGAAGTGTTTAACGGTTTAGATGAATCGATTAAACGTCCAAAGTTGGGGTACACGATGAGGAAAAAACTCCTCATGAATAAGAGGAGAACCATTGACGTGGATATGGATAAGTTGATAGAATTAGTACAGACAAGAGAAATAATCTGGAACAGGCAACTAAAGGGTCACCACAATTGGTACAAGCTTGATGAAAGCTGGAAGGAGATTTCTCAAGTACTTGGAGTCACGAGTAAGTATTTAATGGTTGTTTTTAATGATAATATATGCAAACCTTTTATTAAAATTATTGCTAAATATCAATTGCATTACGTTTTCAGGAGACGAAGCTCGTCTCAAATGGAAGTATCTACGTGACCAAGCCAGAAAGGAATGTCGGAAACAGATATCAGAATGGGAATATCTTCCAAAACTGCAGTTTTTGACCAACCAGTTCAACGATTACGAGGGACATGATACCACGGACGATCACTTCAACCAGGATTTCGAACCAACCCCCGAACAAAGCAGCAGTTATTACATGGAACCGCCCCCCACCAGTGATGTGAATATCAAAGATGATGAGTTTGACGAATTCGACACAAAACCTATCATAATGGAGACTGACTTTTACGATGATGATGATGAAGCACAGAAAGGGGCTGGAACCATTATGGGAACCCCAGAGCCTGCTAAAGACGAAGACATTGGGTTTTTCAACAGTCTCATTCCTCATGTAAAGAAACTCCTCCCCGCTAAGAAATTGATGCTGCGGATGAAGATTCAAGAACTTGTGTATAATACTGTGTATAGTGATTCCTAGGACAGGCCTTTAGAGGGAGAGGACCCTCAATATACATTTTGACAGTGAATTTAATAGTGCGAGGAAACCTGTAACTTTTAATTTATATAATCCCAGGGCGGTGTAGCTACAAGTGTTGTTAGTTTTGTTAGGATTTTGAATTAAATATAGTCGTTGTTTCTGAAATACATATACTAAAACTGTATAAAAAGGCTACAGAATTTTTTCACTCGTGCTTATCGAAATGGAAACTGCACTATCTTACGTTTTAGACCAAATAGTTTGAGCTCTGTGATGTCAGACAGGCGTACTTTTTTGATTGAAAACATTTTTTTGTCATTGTGCACCTCCAAATCGTAATATTAAACTAGCCGTATTCATTATATATATATTGTTTTGTAAATAAAGTACATAATACTTTTGAAAATAATTACAAACATATCTAGCTATGTTAAGCTTATTTAAGTTATAAATAAATGTAGAATGATAAATTAAATTGGTAGGTTGAGGGGACGATACCCGAAACATCGCGGATTCGAATCCTGCTGGTATCGAAAATTTTCTTAATTAATTTCAATAAATTTAAAGTAATAATTATAAAATAATGTATTATTGTAGAGGATAAGATAAAATAATCTTAAATGATACTATCTCTGTTTAAAATATTAATAATGTTTAATATAAGCAAAAAACAATTAATATCTTGGTTTGAGCATTGCTTTGACATTCCAGAAAACATGAGTTAGGTTTTAATTTTTAAATTACAACAAGAAAGTTTTAATTAACAGTTTCGTAGATTTTTTATATGTAACTACACAATTTTGGATGTTTCTTAGATATATCGGCTATAAATACGATTCATATAGCTATAAATACATTTAGATTTAGATATTAAATGTATAAAAAACAATAAAAAGAATGTGTGTTTTTTTATTTTCTTATGATCTTACTCAGTTATAAAGTAATCTATTTACGTTTTAAAATTTGTTATGTGGTGTTACAATATCCATTATAATCTAGTACTTGTTAACATCTGGATAATTGAAAAAAATTATCTAACCATAACCTTTTTTATTATAAATAAATAAACAAATGATTAATTAATTAAATATACTTAAAAAAGATACAGTTTATTTAAAAACAAATATTTAATAATAATACCGATTTGCATTTAATTATTTTTTGTAATCATGTTTTATCGTTAATATGTTTATAGTCGTAAATATGTTTCCTAACAAATTAATAAAATAATAAGTCATTCATTATTTGCTCATTAACTGACTTCTATAAAATCTGTTAAAGTAGTATGACTATATTATTGTTAAGAAAGAAAATAAGTAATTACAGAAATAAAAAGCCACGTATGGACAAGGTGATCTGTATGTGTGAGTTGAGAAATTATAATACGTTTTATTAATTATTAGGTAGTTAATAAAAGAGCTATCCTTTTTGGTGTTGCTCAAAACAAATATAGGTATTTGAATTATTACCTTAAATTATCTTTAATAGATTTCACAGACTAACAATAAATAAAACATAATATATATTTCAAGAACATGAATATATAATATTATTTATTTTCGAAAACATTATATAACCAACTAGAACAGAAAAAACTTATCTCTTTTTACAAAAACGTGATATCGAAGCATCAGCACTTCCCTGGGGCCCAAAAATCTCTCAGATAAGTGACCTACTTTGAAAGATGCCGACCAAGACATAATGCGGGATCTCAACGAGACCTTGAAGATCTTTTGGATTCACTGCGACGTATTCTGTTTATATACCTATATAATGCCTGTATAGCTATCTATCTGCCTGCCGAAT
Organism: Napeogenes inachia; assembly: GCA_959347355.1. Classification (NCBI taxonomy): domain Eukaryota; kingdom Metazoa; phylum Arthropoda; class Insecta; order Lepidoptera; family Nymphalidae; genus Napeogenes; species Napeogenes inachia. The sequence goes on along the minus strand of OY365798.1, from coordinate 21,576,285 downwards.
AAATAAAATGTATGCTGATAACAGGGATTTATTTCTTGTATATATTTATAATTTTGTAATTGTTATAAAACCCCTAACATGAGCCTAGTCGATATTGAGTTTAAATAGGCTTTTACTATGCACTTACGTTATCTTATCTTTTGCAGTTTTAAAAAAGGTACGTGAATTATTCATCTTTTATATTAATTTGTATGATTAGTCAGTGAATAGTACTTATCTATTATATATATAGATTTCTCAATTATTCATAGCTTAGCTTCAGATAGCTCAAGATTCAGTTGGTTGGGTTATTTAGTATTTATTACCAATACTTATTATCTCAGTAGCTTTCAAAGCTCTACATGTGTATTAACTGAACACGTAGCTTGTAATGTAAATCTAGGTACAATTAGCAAAATTACTGTTTAAAAAAATTTGTTTCGCGTTTAAGAATAATTATTTTGATTATTTATACAAATAATCGTCTTTTTTTATTGTTATGTTTATTATAATTCAACCGGATTTCTACGAAAAGTATAATTGGGCTTTTTTGGTTGGTAAAGTATATAGCATTGCAAAAATATTTTATACAGATCGAGATATGTTTTTTCCTGAAATCAACGAACAGATTAACTGTATACCTTTAGATAAGTCATTCACAGGTCATAATATGTACATAGAGAGGTTAAACTTATTGGCCAAATGACCCAAATTCACAATAGATGAAGTTAACTAATAGTTCCCAATGTAGCTATTACCTTGTTATTGTTTATGATTTCAACTCAAAATAATCCTGATTTATTGGTGGAGTTGAAATATTGTAATGGTTTTTGAGTAATACGTATTTTGAAGTTGATTGAACTGTTTGTGTTTAGCTCATGTACCTATGCTAAATTTTGGTAATGATGTTAGTTAGAAATGTTTTCTTTCATAAATTCTTTAAACATTTGAGTGAGAGAGGTTATAAGGTCAATGCTCTTGTCTGTATTCAAGTCGTTTGTATACAAAATGAAATAAAAAATGATTCATGTGCATAAATATTTAATCTTTTCAATTTTCAATCGTTTCAATGCCGGTGTCGGAGAAAAATATGAAGTAAGTGCGAATGGTTTGATCTTATGTAAATAAATATCTTTTAAAGTACATCCTAAATACAAAAATATACTTTATTGTACTATAAAATAATAAATAGAGATAAAAATAATTAAAGAAGTGTTCGAAAAGACAAGGTAACTAACTATACAACAAAATATAATATATTATAATAAATATTATATGTAAAATTTTCTTAATAAATTGATTATCATTTATATCACCTGGATATCTGTCAGCTCGAAACAACGTGGGCAGTGACCATACCATCTATCTTCTTCTAGATTAAAAATTACAGTCCCATATATATTCAGCGTTAAATTAGGGTGTTTAAAACTACAATCATCCTGAAAAACTATTTGCCTGGTCTGAGAAGCGCCGAGAATAACAGAAAATCAGAGGTCATAGCACTTTGATCTATGATATCTTGATAGAAACAATAAACCTACTAATCTAGGGAAACCTAAATTGATTACCATACCTATACTAAAATGTATGTAATAAAATTAAATCGACATCAAAGGTCGATAAAATCAAATCAATTATTATTAAGCAAGAGAAGCCAAATATAATATGAAAAGTGCTTTGCTTTAAAATGTTACAGAAATGTATGAAAGAGAGACCAAATTTAAATGCATGAATCAATCAATGCACTGCGGGACTTATTCCAAATAATGTTCTAAAATAAATGTTCTTAATTCGCAAATATTATTTTATGCATCTTGCAGGTCATTCACCTGACACTTAAGTGATATATCAAAGAAATTGATATAAAATATAGAAGTGGCTTTTAGGTTTGTAGTTAATTTTATCAAGGCAATCAATTGCATTTTAAAATGTGACATGTTTTTGGCCATAATTTCATAGTTACAATAATTTATACATTACAACAATAACTTAGATAACTTGTCGAGTTCTGGAAGTTGTTGTGCTACGTACAGTCGGATTAGTCCCGACCAGAACTACCAACAATACAGTATGGCAAAGGTTTTAGTTTCTCAGAGGACATGCATCAAGGTTTGGTCTTCCTTATTACTTAGTGTTGATGCCTCGACCTTCCGTTTTCCCACAGGAGTAAACGGAAAAAAATATATATATATAAAATCTGACTTCTTGTATGGATTGAAATACTATGCCACAAAAGGAATGGATAAAAGGCACACTGCTGACGGAAATGGATAATGAAAGAAAAAGGTATGTAAGAATACCTTTAAAAGTAGAAACATTGATAGAAAAGATAAGATAAGAAGTAGCCAGTTATCGTAGAGTCACATAATGCATGTAACTAAAAGAGTCTTAAGTGTGATGAACATTTTATAAGAGAAGAAAACGACCAAAGACCAAAGAAGAATGAGTGTGTGTAAAATGATATAGTGAAGATTCAATTCTACTGAGACGGCGTATGATAGAAGAGTCTGGGCTAACCCAAATAATCAGTTGGACATGCACTTAATAATACCACATAAACAAAAATGGTTGATGTCTCCCATATAGTCGCCGATATCTGACAATTCTGTTTCAAATCCTGGACAATGTTCATGTTTGAATTCGAAGAGGTTTAGTTCAAATTTCACAGTAGTATAAGAAATTCATACAATTATTATATATACTATGAAATTTAATAATCTGGTTTTGAAACTGGGTGGTAGTCACTTGAAATTCACAAAGATTAATATTCTGATGGAAGTTTACTTAGAAGCTAGGAAGTTGTCACTGAAATCAACAACTGATTGCTGTGAAGATATCGAGTATGGCCTAGATGCAGTTATTTCGATGATAACAAGGAAACGGGTAACTTGATATTATGAGATAAAAAAATAAAATAATAAATAGGTAAAAAATATTTTTAAGATAAGCTATTACTTTTTATTAATTATAATTAATTTTTCCAAGTTCGATTTAAATTTCTAATTAAAAATTTTGGAATAGCCTTTAAACATATTAAGCTAAGTTTATTTAATTTCTAAGATAACGAAATATATCATCCATTCTCTTCTTTTTCTAAGGCTAAAAATTCGAATTGATTATCTTCAAGATGATCTATCAGTTGTTATCAGCTGCTCCACACGACCTCCAAATAAATAGCTTGTAGGCATAAATCCACAGATCTCGGTACATAATCTTTGAGTGCACTTCAAGTATTTATTGCTTTCAAAATGTATGCAACGTGAAAGCTAAATAGGTATTCCTGTTCATTTATTATTATTTATTGTACTCTCGTGGGTACTATAGTTATGATATAGTAGTTTAATTGTTTTAGTGCCTTGGCCGGCTTTCAATCATGTGATGATTCATGATTGATCAAAGCAAAGAGTTTTGTTTATCTTTGTTTCAATATTTCCAAGTAAAATTATTATATTGGTATTTAAAAATACAAATCGAGTTATAATAACTAAAAAGAAAAAATATATAAAATAACTTCACTGCCTACAATCCGTTATCTACATTAACTAATAAAAACCAATTAATATAGCTTATAATAATTATTGACTTAGATGATGTTTGAAAAAACATGCATGTATGACATGTGTTCGTCCATTTGTTATATACGTATGTAACGTAAGTACTATGTACGTATCTACGTAATTTGATAGTCAATTTTGTTTTCTTTTTAATCTTAACAGAATTTTAACATTGTTGACAAAATAATTGATTTATTGTACCACGTTATAAAGAACTATTGCTATGAAAATGATAAAAAAAAACGATTGATTATCAATTTTATACCCCTAAAAGGTCATGTTTACTTAAAGTCTATATTTTTCGACAAATTAAATTTTCCCCTTGGCGCTAAGGGTGATTTAAAAGAAAAAATTTATAGACACAATTGTAATAACTTTTCGTTATTCAGTTTCCGATATATTGAAACCACCCGGATGCTCTTGCCTTGTATGTTTGACGTGGGTGACGTGGGTGACGTGGGTGGGCAAATTATGATGCCGCACTCGTCAGCAGTTAATACTGCGAGTTTCCTTAGTTATAGTGCGATTTGCTAAGCATATTAATGAATAATATATATCGGAGAAAGACCTCCGTACTTTTTTTTTAAAGTATGCTATCAGCATTGTTGAAGACACCAGTTTAAATGTTGAATTTATAATAATAGAAATAGTATTATAATTCTTTCTTAACTTCACATTGTAAGAAACAATCATTAATTAATGGTGCAAGAATTAATTCTATGTCAATAAACTGAATGTCGACTCTTCGATAAGACAATTTTTTTCCCACCACGGTATTTGATTCTTGAATTTCTCTGCCCATAAACATTTATAATAATAATAGTTCTTTATTTCAGATATCAAAATTCTTTAATATTGTTAGTAAGCGTTACTTTAACCTTTCTTAAACAAATACGCGTTATGTATCAAAAGACGTATTTAGGACGAAGACGACCTGCCGTCCGATGGTTTTTGTTACTCATCGACACAAAATGTTTCATAATTAAAAGTATCTGTGCTACTTTTTTCAGAATGTTGTTGTGAAATTCTTCTGACTAGTGATGTGGTTTTCTTGGGAACCATAGTGTCTTATCTATATAATCTATACTAAAATATTAAACTGAAGTGTTTGTTTGTTGGAATACGTTATGAAACTATCAGTGGAATGTGAAATATTTTTGAATTCGATAGTTGCTTTTGGCGCGAGTATAAGATTTGATCTTTGATTGAATTTTAATCATTTTTTGTGACAAACTTTTTTCTATGAAATTCGTTGATCTGTAATTGAGTTAAATACAAATCTTAATATCTACCATGCGAAGAAAGTTACTTTTAGGGCGATAAAAAACATATCTGTCAAATTCAATTGTCTCTTGAGTTAGGATGGTAAACTATAAATTTCCTTTCTACTTGGCTTATAAGTAATAACATATGCTCTGAAAAATATTTTAAATATGCAGACAATGTTATCTGTTTCCGGGCGCGATCTGGAGTTCTCAACTTTTAATGAAGTTGTCTGCTAGTGCTAATAACCGAAAGCAATTGAACTTTTTGTATTAAAACATTTTTTTTGCCGGTACAATAGTAACAGTTACCGGTATTATTGAAATACTTGTTAGTAAAAATATATTTTAAGGTTTATTCACTTTGTCCAAACAATTACAAATACCCAATATTTAACATACTGAGATAAAACAAAGTAGAATAAATGTCTAGACGTGTAAACTATTTGTAATGAATGGCTTAAAAGAAAACATAGGTTGGTCAATTTAGTTCATTTCCTAAAACAATCTTGACCTCCACATAACTAGATGAATTCAAAGTGTAAGTAAACACAAACAGATTCGACCTTGCCACACGCTTATAACACTGTTTACAAAACCATGTCTCGGAAAGCTACACGGTGGTAAAATTAATCCATTCTGAAGATAATAAAAATATCGTTTGAGAATTGTATTGCATAAGAATGTGAATATGTATAGTCGTTTGTTTCCTGACACGCAAATGACTCTTTTATGACATTAGATTCAGTGCTTTAATCCAAGACTTACGAGTATTTTATCTCTATACTAGCTCATGTTTTACATGTCATCAACCATATGTTCCTCCGTCTTTATATCCGTTTCTCTATCCTTCGAATCTTGCTAAACATATATGTAATATTTTTTTGTTAAAAACAACCGTTTAATTTTGGTAACACTTCCTGCGTAAAACTTTTTAATCCACATAAATTTATCTAACGTAATTTATTGATGATATTATTCATTATCTAGTTAGTGTATTTAAATATGAATGTGAGTTGAATGTTAAATAACAATTAATTCTTGTTATCAGTATAATGTAAAAGTAATTATTACGTAGGAAGGATCATTATTAATAATTAGATGATATCAAACAGACAGAAGATCCTCTCCTCAACTAGTTAAGCATGTGTGATGTTTTTTATGAAACAAGTAATACCTACAAGAGTTTACAATTCTCTATGGAAGAACATACTGTATGTATCTCAGATAGTCTGTTTAAAAAAATATACATATAGTGTCGGTTGATTATTTAATCAAATTTCTTATATTGTTGGAACAATGGTTTATAAATATATATTTATTTATAAGCAAGCTGTTAACTTAATAGACATACCTACAAGAGTTTACAATTCTCTATGGAAGAACATACTGTATGTATCTCAGATAGTCTGTTTAAAAAAATATACATATAGTGTCGGTTGATTATTTAATCAAATTTCTTATATTGTTGGAACAATGGTTTATAAATATATATTTATTTATAAGCAAGCTGTTAACTTAATAGACATACCTACAAGAGTTTACAATTCTCTATGGAAGAACATACTGTATGTATCTCAGATAGTCTGTTTAAAAAAATATACATATAGTGTCGGTTGATTATTTAATCAAATTTCTTATATTGTTGGAACAATGGTTTATAAATATATATTTATTTATAAGCAAGCTGTTAACTTAATAGACATACCTACAAGAGTTTACAATTCTCTATGGAAGAACATACTGTATGTATCTCAGATAGTCTGTTTAAAAAAATATACATATAGTGTCGGTTGATTATTTAATCAAATTTCTTATATTGTTGGAACAATGGTTTATAAATATATATTTATTTATAAGCAAGTTGTTAACTTAATAGACATACCTACAAGAGTTTACAATTCTCTATGGAAGAACATACTGTATGTATCTCAGATAGTCTGTTTAAAAAAATATACATATAGTGTCGGTTGATTATTTAATCAAATTTCTTATATTGTTGGAACAATGGTTTATAAATATATATTTATTTATAAGCAAGCTGTTAACTTAATAGACATACCTACAAGAGTTTACAATTCTCTATGGAAGAACATACTGTATGTATCTCAGATAGTCTGTTTAAAAAAATATACATATAGTGTCGGTTGATTATTTAATCAAATTTCTTATATTGTTGGAACAATGGTTTATAAATATATATTTATTTATAAGCAAGCTGTTAACTTAATAGACATACCTACAAGAGTTTACAATTCTCTATGGAAGAACATACTGTATGTATCTCAGATAGTCTGTTTAAAAAAAATATACATATAGTGTCGGTTGATTATTTAATCAAATTTCTTATATTGTTGGAACAATGGTTTATAAATATATATTTATTTATAAGCAAGTTGTTAACTTAATAGACATACCTACAAGAGTTTACAATTCTCTATGGAAGAACATACTGTATGTATCTCAGATAGTCTGTTTAAAAAAATATACATATAGTGTCGGTTGATTATTTAATCAAATTTCTTATATTGTTGGAACAATGGTTTATAAATATATATTTATTTATAAGCAAGCTGTTAACTTAATAGACATACCTACAAGAGTTTACAATTCTCTATGGAAGAACATACTGTATGTATCTCAGATAGTCTGTTTAAAAAAATATACATATAGTGTCGGTTGATTATTTAATCAAATTTCTTATATTGTTGGAACAATGGTTTATAAATATATATTTATTTATAAGCAAGCTGTTAACTTAATAGACATACTTACAAGAGTTTACAATTCTCTATGGAAGAACATACTGTATGTATCTCAGATAGTCTGTTTAAAAAAATATACATATAGTGTCGGTTGATTATTTAATCAAATTTCTTATATTGTTGGAACAATGGTTTATAAATATATATTTATTTATAAGCAAGCTGTTAACTTAATAGACATACCTACAAGAGTTTACAATTCTCTATGGAAGAACATACTGTATGTATCTCAGATAGTCTGTTTAAAAAAATATACATATAGTGTCGGTTGATTATTTAATCAAATTTCTTATATTGTTGGAACAATGGTTTATAAATATATATTTATTTATAAGCAAGCTGTTAACTTAATAGACATACCTACAAGAGTTTACAATTCTCTATGGAAGAACATACTGTATGTATCTCAGATAGTCTGTTTAAAAAAATATACATATAGTGTCGGTTGATTATTTAATCAAATTTCTTATATTGTTGGAACAATGGTTTATAAATATATATTTATTTATAAGCAAGCTGTTAACTTAATAGACATATTTAAAGTTGCTCGTATTGTTGTCCTACATTCTTGTTTCTATTATAGTTTGCAGTTCGGTTGTGTGTGTGTGTGTCTGTCTTGGGTGAAAATAGTTCTCGCATGCAAAGGGCAACCTAAGACGATGTTTTTGAAAGTAGATTATCTATTTAGAATTATGTTTTGATGTGGTTGTATCATTGGTTACTTAAATTTAAAATAAATGTTTATAATTTATCTATATATTTGTAAAACTGATGTAAAGTCAACGCAAGAATTTAAAGAATCATCACGTTTAAATTATGATATCAAAAATGAAACTTCAATTCTCAAATAACGTTTGGAAGTCGTGCCAAGTATTGCATAACCGTTTGATGTTTGTGTTCTCACCACTTAGCAAAGCAATTACACCGAAAATGACACAGTAAAGACTCTTTTACTGGCCGTAAAATAATTTACGTGTCATATGAAACACTTTGTAAAATCAAATTCAATTTTCATGCCCTTTTTATATGTCTTTGTCTTCGGTTAGTATCATCTTTTCTAATATTATTGTATGTAAGTGACACATTTAAATTATTTGCGGTTTGTGGTGAATTAAATAAGTGCCAGTTAGAAAATATAGACGAGTACCATCTTGTTGAAAGATGAAACCGGAATTCATTCTTAAAGTATTAGATATTCGCTGGCAGACTTTGAGGCCCTCCTCGGGAGTAGGCGCTGTTTTTGGAAACACATATGTCCTATCCAACTGGAAACGCCGCCGACGAAAGTTCATTCCACACATTCATGTGGTTGGTGGTATAAGAACAGAACTGTTGAGGAACGCCATACATCCAAGTGGTAGGAAGTGAATTGTAAGCTGTGGAATGCAGTGCGATAGTAGACTTGGTATAAGTCTTGGTATTGCTTTCGATCTTGCAGTTGGGGTCTGGAAAAAACTTTTTCCCTATAAATATTTTTACAACAGAGCAGGAACAATTATAAAATGGTGAAGTTGTAGAATAAGGACAATCTATACAGTTTTATAATTGCATAATACTTTTGATTGATATAGTTACTTTATGTTAATTCAAAATATCGCGTAATGTAAAAGTGATAGGTCATAATATTAGATGTACCCAATCTATCGTTGAGCTATTGTGTTTCAATTTTTATTTAATAGTCTATATTCTTTGAAACATCTATTTGAATTTACTATAAATATTTTAAGACCCGAACACTGTAGGTCAGTACGCATACGCATACTGTGTCCGTATCTTGTTAACTTAGTTAAAAAATATTTAATGCTACAATTTAATAACACGTTTTCTTAATATATTTAAGTTATTAAAACATAATTAATATAAAATATAGGAGACTAACATAGATGAAAAGCATCGTGGTTTCGATACAAATACAAGGAAATATTTATCAAAGTCGTTATTGAAAACCAATTCTAAATTACGGTCAAATCTCAGAGTGACTTACTTAATTGAGAGAAGCAAGAGTCTTGCCGGCTCAGTATTATCCTAATACAAATTTTGCAAGGACAGTCTGGGTCATGATATGATAAAATTAGGCAGTATTGGTTTTTGTCTAGACTGCGAAATATATAATCGCATTTCGAAAACTACTTTACCCCAAGTAAAATAAGCAAAGAGCGATGCCACATTTCACGTTCAAGACTCCCTGACCTTAACCTCCACTTCCAAATGACCCCCAGATTATAAATGAGATCTCTGTTATTCAGATCCAGGCTGAATAATGAAAAACATGTTAACGACTGATTAGTATCAAATTATCATAGAAATACTTGTTACGACTAGTCTAGTAAACGTTATTCCTAAAAAACAACACTTACTGAATAAACGCAGTAAACTTTAGTATTAATAGCTATTTGTTTATGTTTCAAATGTAAACTATCTGGTTATAGAGCATGAAGCGTACTTTCGAAGTAGTATGAAATATGTTTTCAGAGGTCATTAGCTTTAACATTTATTAATTACATGTGTTTTTTTCATCCACATATTTATTGTATTCGATTTTCAAAATAGACAGGTCGAAAAGAAAGATTTCAAATTGGTCTGGTTGTTTCAAAGATAATCTATACAGATAAACAGGCATCAAGTTAAGAAGTTAGATACATCAAATTGAATTGCAAACCAATTTTTTTGCACTTTTATAAAAAAAAAGAATTTTTGGCGTGATAGGATTATTTAAACATAGTTTTTTTTACGTCTACATAAAATTTTGTATAAAACTCTCTTCTACACAAATAACAAACTAACAATTTTGTACAACTTATGTCTGGAGCTAATATTTAATATTAAGTGTACTCCTAATCGACATATATTAATATAAAAACCACACTAGTATTATTAGCCATTGCGTTGGAATTAGACTCTATCGAGAAGAATCAGCAGGAAACTCGAGTAACTCTTAAAATTACATCCACCCACCCGAATCAATTTTGTAATTCTTGAGTATCGATTGATTGTTATGTTCATGACGTAATTAATTTTACAGTTTACTATCTGTGGTTTGTTTGCGTGTTTATGTATCATATAATCTTGAACCACGTCCTTCAACATGTTTCTTCCTGGGTAAGGTCGGATACAGGATTTGGTGTATAGGGATTTTTGGTATTCATTTTAAATACCTTCCAAACAGTAAGTTTTAAAGACAAAATATTTATGTATTAAACATATTAAGGCAAAATGCTTCAGGTGGTATTGGGGGAGAGTCAAATGCAGCTTCGGGGAGTACCTGAACAAGATGGCATGAAGAGAGGCGACCACCTCCTGCCACCACTGTGACGAATCGGCTTGGCTCGTCACGCCTTGGCGGAGTGTGCAGCCTGGGGCCGTCAGCGTACTGAACTGGCAGTCGTGGTTGACAGGGATCTATCGTTGATGAACGTTGTTTTTGAAATTATGGGGAACGAGAGGTGCTGGGTCACTGCGGCCTCCTTTTGCGAGCAAATATTTGCCGCGAAGGAGGCCGCGGAGAGGGACAGTGAGAAAGCCTCCTCTGAATCACTCCGCAGGGGAAGGCTGGGTCAAAGTAGGCGGGATACGTTCTCAACCTCCTTTCCCAGCTGTAGTGCCTTAGTGGGAGGGGAGAGTTACCCCTCTCACTAGCGATAGGCCTACGCCGTAAAGGTGTCCTAAGTTGATCGGGACATCTTCATAGGGGGGGATCCCGCCGGGGCGTCACGGTGAGTGTGAAAGTGATCCCATGTTTCCCACTAAGGCAATAAAGACAACCGTTGGTTTTTTAATGGGTAGTCTTAAAAATGGCAGCATCATCTATGCTCCCGGGTAGTCCCACATAACCCCCGTCAATGACTTTCCTGGCCGACGGGTATTAGTAACGAATTTTTCCAACGGGTACCAAAAAAAAGGATCAAAAGCAGGAGACTTGGCGTAAGTCAATTCTCAAGCTGACAGAGCCCTAATCTTTTGGTGGAAATTGGATTAAGGGTCACCAACCGCCGGTCTGGCGACAATAATGGTGGTCCACCTCCACCTAGATCATTGGATCAAAAAAATAGAAAAAATAAACATGACCGATCTGAAAAATGTTCTTCAGGAGGGTGTCATGCTAAGCGCACACCAATCCCTCACGCCTCTTTCTTCTCAGCCTACCAACATTCAGAACCGGAAAGAGACAGTGTTAATGTCAATTCCGGACCAACCGCATGCCTTGGCTCCTGGCACCCGAAGCAATGCATTTGCCGCTCCTCCTTGAACTCGACTCTGGTCTAACTCCACCCAACCAATAACCATTTTCACTCATCGTCGTCGTTTTGCCACATCAATAGGTGGCCTTTCGTGGCGCGTCTGTTTCTGTTGCTTTTGACACGAACTTATTGGTTATGGCTTATTTTTTTAAGTGAACTAACGTAGCCAATAGTGAAAAATGTAAAAGATATAATGTAAAAAAAACTAAATTCAAAAAGCAGCGATAAAAATAGGGAAAATTGTCAAGTTCAATCATATATAATTTTGATATAAATAATAAAAATATATTCATGTTAATATATTTCATTCTAGGAGATATTTTTGGTGGAGACCAATTTGTCAGTGTTAAAAAAAATGGGATGTTTTCCAACTTTTATTCCAGTCTAACACTGTGTGTGTGTTGACACACAGTTTTGCAGATTTTTCTATAATATTCGTAGTCATAATGTGCGGCTATGATTAAGTAATAAATTTTTAACACTTGTACTTTACATACTAATTATCGCTGCATTACTAATGTTAGAGTATTTTGGGAGTATAAAGTCGTAAGTGTGAAGTATGTACTTCTTTTAATTTACATTATCATTATCACTGTAAATTATGATATTGAAGGTGGTATTAGAAGGAGCGGATAATGCATAATGTAATATCTATACAAAACATTAGAAAACCCCAAAATCTAAAAGAATTCTATCTTGTATCCATTCAATAATTTGTTAAGTAACTTAGTATTTTGACATGGCTCTTATGTCATATTGATATTATGATGTTAGTGAGGTCAAAGGTCATAATTACAGCATATCATTGTCATGCATAAATTAGTATAATATAAGATATAGTACGAAATAGTAATTTATATATATTTCTTGCTGACAACTGGTTGGTGTGAAAAGAAATTATATTTGTACAATAAGTACATTTTATTTTTTAATATACCGACATAAAATTATTTTGAAGATATAAAAAAAACATTGGTTTATATAAATGTTGTTATGATGTGTAAAATAGGTTTTTACGACACATGCTGGTAAAGACATAAAATAACATATCTACAATAAACAAACCGTATAATAATTGTCAATACGACGGAATAAAAAATATTCAGATGAAATAAAATAGGGTTGTCTATTGCTAAAACTGTTATATTCAGCAGTTTATGATTGTCAATACAACTGTCAGGTTTCATAAATAAAAAAAAAATTAAATTACTTGCTTGCAATAGTCTATGAACATGTTTTTTGTATGTTTTACTTGAAAATATCACTGGAATATTTTATCTAAAAAAATAAAAGCTGACATTAATATTGTAGTATAATAGGTGTGGCTGCCCGTAATTATTAAAAAATGCGCAGATGTAAAGAAAAAAATTACGATTTTAATTTCTATTATTATAAACAGGAAAGCGTTCTGTAGGAATTAAATAAACAAAATCTTAAATCTGTTAAATCTGCTGGATAGCCTTGGCACCTTGTCTAGTTTCATCACGCCATGTATACATATATATAAATCTATCTGTCTACGTATATAGGTCAAGTTTGTTAAGATTCTTATTTTTATGAGAAACGCTGAGATTGAAAGTATTTAAAGTAATTTATGTTACCATTAAACAATTTACTACTAAATAATGGATAAATTTTAAGAAAAGAAAATTTTAATATATTTATTACATTCTTTGTAGTTTTTTTCTAGCAAACAAAGATCACAAGCGAATATTTTTAGTCGAATAGAGAATAGCAAAGGCAAGTTTTCGAGATCATAGATCAATAAACAGACTGACATAGTAATGATGATGAATGGACGTAATAAAAATATAAAATCGAAGCTGATTTTTACTCCATCCGTTTAGAAAATAATCATATAAGTAAAATTGCCTTTGAGGGTATTATTTTTTGTGTAATCAACTTTAAGCTGAAATGAACTCTTCTTCAGCGTAGTCTTAACTCATGACATACCTCAAGGAAGTGTCTTAGGCCCTACTTTATTTTTAATGGTCATTCAGTTTTTTAGAGAGAGTGGGACTCATATGGAAACAAAATGGGGTTTGGGATTCTAGTTCTCTCACTTTTACGAATAAAACGAGTTAAACCGTTAATTCATTCAGTCCAAATTCAATAAATAACTTGTTCTACCGCCAGGGAATTGTTTATTTTGGATTGTTCCAAGCTAAGATACTATATTGAATGCAGTTGAAGCAAAATTTATTGTAGGTACTAAAAGTTAAAGTCTACACTAAAACTAAAGTACTTACTTTAGACTACAGAATATCTAGACGAATATTAAAAATAAAATTACATTTACTGCATTTTATAGTTGAATATTGTATAATAGGACGTGAAGTATTCCTTATTACTTTTGTGAATAAATTTGCTGAAATTAAATAAAACGAAAGATAAAAACAGAAATGTATTTTTTATGATTTGTTTGTATTGACTATATATTGTTTTATTTGAAGGGCGATAACCTCAATATAATCCATCCATAATTGTATAACTATTGATTATAATATAGGTGTAATAATAATATAAATATAGCTTTGTTTTTTAATCGATAGTTGAATAAATACATGCTTAAGATAGTACGAAACAGTAAAAGCTATTTTAAAAATAATTTCGTGAGTATTATTATTTCATTTTATGTAATTAGTGTACTTAGACAACTTTAATTAATTTGTTTTTACAAGATTTCTAGTCATCTTTGTAACGTCTAAATTAATCCAGCCAGCCAGACTCATGTCTGAGTTTACGCACAATCTCTCTTTTATAGTATTTGCTGTAATTCCTTCGTACTAAGATAATATAATAGAAATAAAAGAGAGTACATCATTGGTTTTCTTCATATTCATCTTAGCATAGGTTAGAATTTGTTTTCTCTTTAAAGCCTAGTCTTGATAGATTGTTAATTGCTTCTTTCGTGCTCAACATATTTTTAGAAATAAAAATAAATTGTAACTAACACCTGTAGCTAGATGAAAAACAGAAATCTAAGAAAACGATTTATCACTTTGAGAAAGATGTATCGTTGCTTGTGATTGGACTGAAAACACACATACAGAGACATTTCACGATAACATGTTAAGATATAAAACTAGCCTTAAGAGCTGACTTTGTTTTAAACTTAATGTCTAAGACTTAATGTCATAGATGACAACATTTATCTTTCTTGTGACAGAAAGTTTTGAATCGAATCATTTTTTTCCAGTCTTTTAAAACCATCTTTCTATAGCTTAATGTTTATAATATATAGCTTCTTTATCTAGCTTGTTGCCTATTGTAATTATTTTTTATCAATAAAGGAATTATTATTATTATAAATACCTATAAAGTAGCTCATGTGAGTCGTATATTTAATGACTTTTAGTATAAATTAAAAAATATAGTCCTATCCATAATGTAATTATATTTCTAAATTATAAGGTACTTTGATTCGTGGAAATGAAAAGGCTATAAGCACACTGAGTGTTGACAGTTTTCAAATGACGTTACAAAAAAAAAATATTAAAAATATATTTAAGAAATGTAACACACTTGTAAAAAGAAAATAGTTAACCCGATTTTCAGAAATGATTGAACTGGCATTGAACTCGTAACGAACGATGTATGGGCAATGAAACGACTATAAAATGAGCCGACAGGAGCCGGCTGTGACGTCACCATTTAAGTTGTGGATGCACTTGGATTAACAGGTAAAATAATAGTAAATTTTTGTGAAAAAAAATTGTTTGCTAGTTTTTAAGCTTTGATAAGTTGTTTAAAATAAATATTTCTATAAGATTTTCTGAAAACATATTTAAATAATAGATATAACCAAAAATGTACATTATTAATTGTATGTAAATAATATAATAATAACAAATAAAAAAATATTATGTGTATTCTTTGTAGATATTTAATGAATGTTATATAACACGATGACTAAGTCTTGCTTTATCATATTTTTATTTTAAATAAATCTAAACGGTGCTCAGTGTAGCCCAGGTATTAAGTATTTATTAGTAGCAATCTGCTTTAGTTTCATTTACTATCGGACTAATAAGTTTTATCTTGTTATTTCCACGGAGAGGAAGTTTTCATATGCCTATGTGTAATCCAAATATTTTTAGTATCTTATAATTAACGTAAATATATTTATGTTCATCTTGTAATGAGAAAGAGAGAAAATATTTCAGGCGAATCAGCAAAAAGGAAAATTTTATAAAACATTTTATAGACCATTCTAATAACAATATTGGATTGATTTTATTTGGTTGTCTAATTATTGTATAATATGAAAATTATATTGCCGATTATTCAGTGTAAAGAGAAATAGGAATGTAGGATAAATATAATAATTATTTATAGATACATTTTCTCTATAAATATATATAGCAGAGTGAAAAGAAAAAGTACACAAATATGTTGTACTGACGGTTCTCTACTCTTGTATATAGTTTTCCGTCTCGTCTCGTATAACGGAGGATTATAGACAACCTTAACTTTTTTGCTGAAAATGTTTTTTTTGTAATATATCAATATACGTCACGATCAACTCTCCAACTGCAAGTGTAATTTGTAATAGAATAATATAATTTTATGCGATAAATCCTATGCGAAAAATATATGCTGTAAAGTTTTTCTTTTGTTTTTTTGTAAGAAATTATTTCTTGGCAAATTGTATAATTTCGTTTTATTTGCAATTGATATCTGAGAAAGTCTCATGACAAATTGACAATTCTATAAGTATTCCTATTCTATTTAAACTATGTAAAGATTTATAAACTCTATCAAGACTGGGTGTAATCTTAAGGTGGACCTTACGTCAGTGGATCTCAATAGATTATTGATTGACACACATAATGACACGTAGAAAATGTCAACTAAGGTTGAGTGGACTTATCTCGGTTAAGATATAATCAATGTATTTTATAAATATATTTTCTTTTCAAGGGTTTTTTGATTGTTGTGTAATATTTGTTATAGAAAATATTGACACTATGTTATTTTTTTTTATGTTCCCGCTTAAAGTATTTGAAGATCAATGATCTTTATTTCGAAATTATTTCAGATTATATATATTTTACTTATAATAAAATTTAAATTAATTTTGAACAGATTTAATAAAAAATAATAGTAATAAAACTTAAATTTGCTTTCAACAGTTTTTTAATTGTGTCTTTCTATTTATTATATTGAATTTAGATATATTAATTATTGAACTGTTTTGTATGACAAATAAAACTGTTTAGTCTCACATATACAATGAACGAATATTATTTGAAATTTATATATGTTTGCTTTAAAATTTCAATAATAATATTGACCGAATTTCGACAGTGGAACGAAAATACCAGTCATTTAAAATGGTATCTTTAATGGGATGTCTATTGTCAGATGTCTAATATGGTACCACCCTTTTCAGACGGCTTAAAATCCATTTCAGCAAACCGCCATTATGTACTTATATTGTTCGTGAAAAACTGTGTTTAAGGTCTTTTGTTCAGTTTGTTTGTTGATGTGTTCGCTTATAACTCCAACAAGATTAAGCTCGCGTAAAGTTTAATTTTGTGTCCAAATTATTATCGTGTATGTATCCTGTCATATTTTAGAAAATATTTCAGACCGACAGTATTATGAATATTTATGAATATAAATGCTTGTGTAATTTATGAATGGTGTAAATTAAATAAATGAAAACATTATTAAAAAATCTGTTTTTTTATTAGTTAATGTTGTAATTATTACTGGGGTCTTTTTATTTGTATATTGAATATGCATTGCCTAAGCCAAAGATATTAAGACGTCAAATATTTATTAAAATTAATAATAAAATTGCAACATAACATATTAATTACAAAGTATATTAAATAAATTATTAATTAAATGCTTACATGTTAATTAGGAATTAATTAGACTTCTAGTAAATAAAAAATACTAATGAAGATTTTGTTTTTTTATTGATTAATTTTATTGAAATGGTGTCCAACCTTCATATAACTTATAAATGCATTTTGTACAGTTAAGTTCTAATTATATCTTCGGTGAACCAAGAATGCTATCTGTTATAGGGTCCTTGACCTGCTATTATGAAATCAGTTATTCAGTGAGCTATGCGGCATTATCCGACTGCGTGGAAAAGTGAGGTTAGATTTTTAGTGTATGTATGTATGTGTTTCTCCAAAAATATATTTTTTGTGTTATATAATAATGTTCAATGTTTGAACAATATCTATTCTGTTGCCAGTGAATGCTTTCCTTCTTTGTATTCTTTATAAATAATAAATCGTATATGTATCAAGGTTTATCGAATCTTCAAAAACAGCATAATATTTGTTTTTTTTTATGAAAATTAAAGATTTTTCAATTAAAAAAAGCGTCTCTTTTGAGTTACATTACAAATAAGAATCCTTTTGATTTCCTGCAAATTATAAAATTTACCTCGGTGTAAAGTTTATTTTATGTTGACTGAGTGAAAAAGCTATAACCACAAAATGTTCTGAAAATCCGCAAAGCAGTTTAAGCGTAATGAGCTTATAAGCAAACAGACAAAAAAGATAAACAGACAGATAAAAAATATTGTTTAAATTCTGTGTCATGTTCTTAACACATAGTAATTACTAAAAAATACGTAGAGACTTCAATGCTTCTGAATATATGTATAAATGAAGATATATATACTGTTGAAATTATATAGGAATACATGTGCGTATGTTACTATTTAAATTATTAATAATTTGGTCCTTTCCAAAAATTGTCATATAAAAATACATTTTTTTATGTTAGATTATATGAACGAGAAACTCAACTGGAATGAAAATGTATTTAAAAACTGACAATTGAAATAGGTCAAAAAGTTTGCATTTATGTTCAATCTGCCTGAAAATTGAAATTAAACGACTTCTTTTCATATTTCAGACGACATTCAGCTTAAAGCTTCCAATACGAATAAGTTTTTTTATCATACTTTAGAAGACATAAATTAAAAGCTACTTTTTATTAAATATACCATTTTATTATATTATTATCATTATCGTTAAATAATTATTAAAATACTTTAGTAAATTCTTTTCATAGTGAAGAAAATAATATATTATTGTTTTAATATTTAATATTAAATATTATTAATATTAATAGTTAATATAAATACAAGTACTTATTTGTAATACAAAGTTTCTTGTCAATACTTTTTAAACATAACAATATATTTTACGTGAAAAAACACAGATAGGTTATTAATCCATAATATAACTTACCTGAATTGTAGATAAAAGTTTCAAAACCACTTCCAATCACAATAAATAATCAACTACACGAAACAGAACCAAACAATTTATTATAAGCATTTCACTTTAAAACCGCATTCAAAAGTATCATTATATAGAGAGTTTCAAATCTCTCCTCAGTTTACTCAGAGCTGGACAACGCTCGCTGGAGACGGTACGGAGTCTTTGACAGCGAGATTTAGACTGACTAAAATTAGCATTGTTGATCAAATGCAGCGCAGGGTTGGCAAGCATGTGTATTTTAAATTAGTTTTACAAATTACAATGCACTGTCTCATAATGCTTTTTTATTGTAATGTATGATTTATTTCATTATCAAAAATTTTTATTTTTTATTTTTTGACAACCTTAACGTTTATGTTTGATTTTTTAGGTCTAGATTCTATTACAAAAAAAAATGTAATCCGCCAACCTATAATGCAATAATCGGGCTGGTTAATCTACTTACATTTATTACAATAAGAAAAATGGTCTGTGCCGACGATAGCACATTAATAGGCTGTGATAAAAACGCTTTGATGTTCTTTTTAATTAAATTTTCTACCCAATGGGCCTTTCAGCAACATTATCAGTAACATTTTTGCATTCTTTATCTAAATTATTTATTATTTTCAACGTGATGAATATATATATACATAGTTTTAATTAATATTAATTTATAATTTTTAGGTAGCATATCATATACATATTTAAAAGCTGTATAATTATTGAATCAAACAGCATTTATTTAATATTAAATATTTGATTAGACTACAACTACATTTCTAATTATTTATACACTCAATGTGTAGACTAATTGACATAGCAGCTTTTTAAATTTACTTGCCTGGTAAAGTAATAAAGTAGTTAGTAGTAAGGGTAACGTGTTAATAAAACATCTAAATACTTATCTCTGTTAAAATTATATATAATTATTATAATTATATATAATTATTATTATTATAAATTATTATTATTATAAATTATTATAATTATATATAATTATTATTATTATAAATTATTATAATTATATATAAAAAAATAAATTTATTATGCAAACTGAAATCCACTTCATTTCCTATAATAATTCAATTCAAAATATGTAAAAGATAGAAATATGAGTACATAGAAAATATTTAAGAAACAAATATATTATGCTCACCACATTAACTTTTCTTTATAAGAAATATTGTAGCCAGAAACATTTCATTATTAATATTTGTTTGTATGTTTGTAGCATCAAAAAGCTATGAGAATTAATTATATACATTGAAATAAGAAAGCGTTTTTTTAAATAAATAGTTTATGTTAGATCGGTATTTACTAGATATAGGGAAGAGCACGCAGATTAAATCGGCGAATAAAGTATAGGATTTTCAATTTGAGATTCCATTAAGTGAAAATAAACAACTATAATTATAAAAATAAAAGGTTCAATAATGAATAAATGTTCACTCATAAATAATTAATTAGTCCACAGTAATTTTCTCTCTTCATTACTATAAATACCTAATAAGCAACTATGAATTAATCGGATAACTAATGAATAAGCGGATATCGACACGGTAGCTAAATTTCTAAAGAGACGGGACGGCTTACCGTAGGTCGTGGTGTCGAATCCCTGCACGTGTCGACTTATTGTTTATTCTATATTTATAAAAGCTTAAAATGGCTAGAGCTAGAGCAAAATTATATAAACATTTACAAAAATATTACTGACTTAAACTAAATAAAACAAATCAGTTTTATTAATGGAAAAAAATATATATGTTCCCAGAGGTCGCGGGTTCGAATAGGGAAGGGACCAATATCGGTTTACTCATTCTATATAAATATCTACAATGAAACGTAGAGATCTTCAAAAGAAACATTTCTTACTTATTCTCTAGATGTTACTTTTGCACTTATCTATTTACATCAATTGAATTCAACAAACTTTACAAATTTAATTAATAATTATTTTCGTTTCTTTTGATTTTACTACTATTTTTCTGTCTTTCAAATGTTACTAATTCATACTGGGTGACTGTTATACTATCAGGCGTTTATTTAAAAAACATAGAATCTTATTATTATATTTCACAACAATTTATAAAACTAATATACATATTTATATTAATGCAGAAAATAGAAACATTTTTGAATAAATAGTGTTACTATTAGGTTGGTTTTTACTTAATAGATGATAAGAACTTTAATAAACGAAAATAATTTCAACGATAAATTTTAGTCCACAAACATATACTATAACATTTTTAACACATGGTAATAGTGTTAAAAACCTAATATGTGTCAAATAAATGACGTCAAGATTCAAATTAGATTTCCCGGTTTAAGGGAGCGTTCACATGACGCCACAGTACGTGTCAGACGTACCGCAGCGGATTCTATATTATTATTGTATATATAATTATATAATATTCAATACTTCAATATTCAAAACTTCTTATAATTATTTTGAATAATATTGCTGTTTATAATAATCGACACGTTTATACTTAGTTTGGCCATAAATACTGTTACAATTACACATAAAAAATATTACATTTGAATTTGGAATCCGCAATTTTTATACGATTGTTCTTTGTGTTTTCTCATTTTGGCGCCAATACATTGTACAATATTTTGCGATATTAAAATAGAGTGCGGTGATAAAGAGAACAGAATCGCTGTGATTGTATTAAACAAAGTAAATTTAAATTAAATGCAATTTTTAAAACTATACACTTGGTATTAGTAATTTTTTTCTGTACTGGGCAATTAATAGGTACAATAAGACTACCTCTATTTGTGACAGAGAAAGATCTGGCCTTCCAGGTAGTGTTCGTACGAAAAAGGTGATCAAAGCAGTAAGGGAAAGTAATCGAAAAAATCCTGTCCGGAAGCAAAAGATTTTATCTCGGGAAATGAAGATAGCGCTCAGATCTATGTCACCTATTTTAAGAAATGACTTAGAACTTGCAGCCTATAAGAGACGCACTGGTCAATTCTTAACTGATAAATTAAAGATGGATAGGGTGGTAAAATCAAAACAACTACTGAAGCGGTACGCAAAGGCAGGTCACAGAAAATTTTTGTTTACGGATGAGATTTTTTTACAATTGCAATATTTAAATAAAACAAAATGACTATATTTATGCTCAAAGCCCTAAGGAAGCTTCCCAATTAGTCGACAGAGTGCAACGTGGGCATTATCCCACTTCAGTGATGGTTTGGTGGGGTGTTAGCTCTTAAGGAGTGACCGAGCTATATTTTAGTGAAAAAGGTATCAAAACATTGGCACAAGTGTATCAAGATACCACTCTTGAGAAGTTAGTTAAGCCCCTTAATGTTGCCCTTTGTTCAATAACTAGTGGTCCTTCCAGCAAGACTCGGCGCCGGGTCATAAAGCTCGGGCCACGCAGTCTTGGTTGGAAGCGAATGTCACGGGCTTCATCAGAGCTGAAGACTGGCCGTCGTCTAGTCACGATCTTAATCCGCTGGATTTATGGTAATTTTTAGACAGTACAGCATGCTCAAAACGCCATGATCATTTGGAGTCCCTAAAACAATCCATACGATTCGCAGTGAAGAATATCCCCATGGAAAGAGCGCGTGCTTCTATTGACAACTAGTTTCAACGTTTAAAGGACTGTATTGCAGCCAATGGACACCACTTCGAATAAGATTTTAAAATTTTTAATTGTTTTATATGTGTGTATTAAACTAACACACTGTAAAAGTAATAAATCTTATTTGCAATTTAAAAAATATTTTTTGCTTTGTTACAATGTTTATGGCAAGATTAGGTAGGTATAAATATATATATGTTATAGTTGTATTAAGTGCAGTCTTTATTAGTTTGTTTAAATCGTATTTTTTGCAATTTGATATGGTGTGTGTGACCACATGCGTTTGTAATGGTTCCTAAGTCTTAACTAAGCCATAAAGCCTGAAACTGAGCCTTAAGTGTTAAATATGTTAAGAAATAAGATCGTTAAGGAACATTACAACAATTATTATTTTTTGAGTTTATATCTGACTTATTCTTATAAACTATTTTCGTTTCCTTAAACCAAACATAAAAAAGTTTATTTTCTAATTTTTTTCGTTTAAAATCAATTTAATAAACGTACAATTTGGATGCAAGAGGCACATGAATACTTTTTTTGTATGACAAAACAAAATCAGGAAGCAAATAACTAAGAATATAAATTCCAGAAAATTCCAGCTAAGTCTAGATTTTGTAGAAATGATGACAGAAATTTGCAAATAACATAAATCAAGGACCATTTAATAAATATCAATGGATAATACGAGATGAATGAGAACTATTAATAAAAGAGACCGCACTTCAATGTACGAGTCTATTAAAATTATTGGTTATTTTTAGATACAGCAGTTCCGCCAACACTTATGATCTAATTCATTAAATATTGCGCACATTTAATAACTCTATGTATATATTAAAATTAGGTTTGAGGACGTCTAAGCTGTCATGACTTGGAAATTCTTTATATTTTAAATTATATCAATAAGAACTTATTTAGTTTTATTTGAAAAACTGCGGGTCACAAAAAATGCTACTGACATTAGGTAATTTTGACTCATTTTTAAGAAGGACTTCTTGAAAACGAGAATTTGAAAAGAAGTAGGTACAGGTAACTGATATCTAAAATAAAATTAATGGCCGATCTTTCATATTATTATAAGCGGTTAACGGCTGTCAGCTTGAGATATTAAATCTATTTTGATAACATAAATAATATTATTATTATTGATTGGACTACATACTTATAAAAAATGTATATGCACGTTACAAGATTTGATCACACATACGAAGTTCGATCACTGACGTCACATTCGCGCCAAGTCCCATGACGCTGCCAACATTAACCGTCAGCAATCACAGTGTTGTCAACAGTAGATAAAACAAATAGTTACCTTATCTTGTGAGAGTCATCTCCTGTCCGGATCGTCCAATTATCAGCTTCTACCATTTAACAGCGTGCGACGACGAGGCGTTGTGGAGGAATATTTCATCTTTATGCGTTTTTTACCGCATTTATAAAGTATGTTGATCAATATTTTGCCCTGATTCCTGGCAGTCGAATTTCATTATTGTACCGCCGCGCCGCAACAAAACTATCATATTCTTCTAGATTGCGTCGGAGATGTTAATAACCTTAAGAAACTGCCTATCTCAAAGGCTGGTAATGCTCTTGTTCTTGCTCTGGAATGACGCAAAATATCGTATGCAGCGTGGATCACTTGCCATCAGGTGATCCATATGCCAGTTTATCCTCTCCATCATTTTTTTTAAAATATAACTGAATCCAGGGATTGTAATATTTTTTATACCTTATACAAATATATTTTTACGAAGCCTTTTTATTAAACACTAATTAAACCAGGGGGGATATAAGTCGTGTTGTTCCTGAGGTGTTCACTGATATTAGCAATTTTATAAGTTAATAAGCAAAGGGGAATGATAGGGGCCACTATTACTTAAGCGGTCAAGTAAATTTTGCACATCACTAGCCTCCATATTCGTAAGTACTTAATGAAGTATTTTATTTTAGGAAGTAAATAACACTGTTGAAGACAATTAAGATTAATAAAATCCATTAACTTTTTCAGCAATTGCTGTTAATATTAATTACAAGGGAACCTATTACGTAAATTCCAGTTGAAATATTTTAGGATAAAATTAACAATACAGTACAGTACAGTAATAAAAGCTCTAAGTTCAACGACGAATTCAAAGTCAAATGTAGCGTGTCAAAGTCAAATGTGAGCACACTAATAAATGTCCCACCATTATCGCCTTACTCGCACGATTTAGATTTGTTCTCAAAGATTGTTACTACTAACCTGTGACCAATCACAAATTTTCAACTTATTTAAGCCAACACACAGCTAAAAACACTCACTGGCCTCTATATATCAATTATTTTCACTGGTATTTGCTTGATGTCGGTTGCAAAATGTCACTTTCCTTTAATTTTCGGGAGCAACGACACTTTAGGACTTAGGTGTTACCTGTCAAAAAAAGAGTAAATATTTTTGATAACAAGAATCACT
The DNA here is from genome assembly GCA_959347355.1 of Napeogenes inachia. Taxonomy (NCBI): domain Eukaryota; kingdom Metazoa; phylum Arthropoda; class Insecta; order Lepidoptera; family Nymphalidae; genus Napeogenes; species Napeogenes inachia. The sequence continues at coordinate 21,551,189 of OY365798.1, read as the reverse complement.
CACGACTTTTCACTCACTTCCTCACAGCCCATGTAACTTAATTATTTGTCTTTATACAAAAATGTACTATTGTACATAATAATTTCAAATCTTATACTAGCGGACCCGACAGACGTTGTCTTGTACACGCGTCTTTAATTTAAAAAATACAAACTTAAAAAAAAATATATTAAAAACTTATCACAATGTCTAACGTCATTACATGTACATTTATTATAATTCGACCAATCGATACCGTATGAATATGTAAATAAAGAGTTTTTGTTTGAATAAATGAATTTGTTCCAATTTTTTTTTAATTAACTTTTTACGTAGCGAAGCACGTATCGGACCGCTAGTACTAAAATATTTTTCTTATTTCTATCGCAACGCCAACTGTCAGGGCAGACTATAATTAAAATATAATATTATTTAATATTTGACATTGCCATGGTAACGCCGTCCGTCGGAACCAATGTGAAACATTCTAAAATCACCACCTACTTACACATTAAAAATTAATCAAAAAAACATTTTCCAGTAGACCAAATGTGAATCTAAACAATTCTCAAGTCCCCTTGAACACACACAAAGAATTTCATAAAAATCGGTCCAGTCGTTTGAAAGGAGTTCAGTGACATACACACGCACACAAGAAATATAGATATGTTGTATAAAGATTAGTAAATTTATACATTAAAGTGACTTTGTAATATCCATTGCTTAATATATTGTATATAATTTTGTGTATTATGTTAACGTCTTATTAAAATAATGTTCTTATAATGTAATAGTCCTTTAGACCACCTATATAGATGCACTAGATTAAAATTTCCTAACAATAAGATTGTGGAGTAGAATTCCCCTTTTCGGGATAAGAATGCCCCATTGTAATATTATATTTTGTTGTTACGTAAAATGAAAGCCATATTTTTAGGTTTCAGCTGACATAATAATACATTAGGAATGTCCTGAATTTAACTATCAATATATTAATTCAAATTCAAAATTTACTCATTTGTTGTTTCTCGCCAAATAAATGGCTTTCTAGTATATTCTTAATTTAACATATCAAGTAAAATGCTATACACGTAGGAAAGACATTGATTTACAATCTCTGTAGACAGTCTGACTATGAAAAATAATTTTTCTAATACAGTACGTGCAGAAATTAACGTATAAGTGATAGTATCATGTGAATCTTGTAAGAAATTAACATTTTTTACATACAAAATTGGCACGTGTCTAAATTTCTTTAGTTACAGTTGATTGAACTAAGTTATATGCATTACGACCATAACTTAGTTAAATGTTCTAAAAATAATATTCTATTTTAGTTATAGTCTGTCCCGACAGATGGCGCTGCGTTCGAATTTAAAAAATAATTTTGTTATTGTCTTATTTACATCCACGTTCTGAATCAAATATCAAATCACGAGGTACTGAGTGTGAAAAGAGTTTTGAAGCGTGCAAAAAAACCATACATTTTGCGAATTGAGTGCGGAACCGAAGTGAGTATATTTCTTATACTTTTTTTATCGAATATAGTATATACTTATTCACACGCTATCGATTGGTCGAATTATGATAAATTTACATTGTAATGACGTTGGATATTGTAATAACTTTGTAATAATATTTTTTATCAAAACGGTCCAGATTGTTATGGCTTATTAAAAAAAAATATACTTTGAAATTAAAAATGTAATCCGAAACAATCAATCATATTATATCATTCCAGCTTAAAAATTGTAGATATTTTGAAATAGTTATGACTAATAATTCAAATAAACATAAAAAGAATAAAAGTATTTAGAAATAGTGAAAAGAAATAAATGCATGTGATGTTACATAGAAGACATCTCACAAAGCAGACAATTAGACCTCAACTGCAGTCAAGTGACGCGAATAAGAACAGAGCTTGAACGGAAGACGCTGGTGATTAGCTTCTGTATGCTTAGGATTACAAAGAAAACATTAATATGACTCTTTTAGATTTCACAATAAAGGTATATTTAATATAAAACGTTTAGGACAGAGTTTGCTGGTTTTAAACATTCTATTCTTTGCAAAGTTAATCGTGTTTTATAATAATTGTAATGATTACATCTTTTTACAAAAAATATAATATATTCATCTAGGGTTTGCAATCCGGCATCATTTTCAATCCGGCTGGATCCGAACGATTTTCCATCTATCCGGCCGGATCTGACCGTGTCCGGTTGGATTGGTCAAGTCAGGCTTCAGGTTCAAAGTGAACTGTGAGTAATTAAATCAAGTGACTATACTTAATAAAGATAGTTTAGAATATAAAACGATCCATACAAAACATATCCCAAGTAGATAAGGATTTTCAAAAGAAGCCTAATCGAAGACGACCATATATAGATTGGTCAATTCACCTCAGCGGGCAGCGTCTCAGTATCAATTGAAATCTGAAGAACCGTCTCGAAACAAGACAGTTCGAGGTTGGGGTTACGAATCGCTGCCGGTATCGGTATTTTTCAATTTATAAAAATCGGTATTTTTATTTAAAAAAACTAATCTCTTCGGCGCGGCGTAGGGTCTCTACAGACAATTTAAAAAAAGTGCAAACTGTCAATAAAGTTTTCATTTGGACCAAGATTCATTAAAGTTAAACATTTTCAGCTAATGAAATCTTTCCGTAATAGACAGAACAGTGAATCATAAGTAGCTAGCACCGGATTCGGTCCGATCCGGTACCCTCATAATGATCGCCGGATTAGCGGATCCGTTTTTCAAAATTCAATCCTTAATTGCATCTGAACTGAAGTAATGATTCTTATGATATTTTTTCAGTTAAAAATGAACAACACTTATTTTTAAATCTTGCCGCATACAAAACCAATCCTGAAATTTTATACTTTACGTTTTAAATTGTATTCAAAACTAACTTTGGTAAAAGAAGTCCAATAACCAAGTTTTGTTTAAAGATGGCGTTGTTGTATGACTGTTTACTTTAAACTTTTGTCAATGTTAAATATAAATATATATATCGTTTTGGCGTCTTTTAAGAGATCTTGTAACTTTTAAATCAATTTATTTATATTTAAACAATGTATTTAATTATCAAGAGCATGATTCACGATGACCTTTTAGAAGTCTTCGTTATGTGTTCGAAGTTGGATTGGAACTGGAAGTCTTCGTGTAAAAAGTTTTCAAAATTGGCTTCACGTAAGTAGGAAACAGATAAGATAATAAAGTCCTTATCAATTTGACAGTATTTCAAACTTAAATATTTTTAATGACCACATTTGTGACCATTTTATTTTGAAAACTGAGTGTCTTGTAATAATAGGTTCATCTATGCACCGACAGTAACAATATGACTGAGTCTTTACTTAGCTGAAAACTTAAATTGAGATAGGGCAAAGGTTAATACAAATATATATTGAATGCATCTAAAAATAATACACATGAATCGTTTCAATTGACATCGGAATCGAACACCCACGCGGGTTTCGAAAGGTCATATGTTATTTTCTGCAATATTTCTTATATAACTTTAAGTATAACATACATTATAAAAATATACAAACCATATTACATAATAAATAAATGAATATAGTCGGGCATTGCAGTCTTACCCCAAAGTAAGCAAAGCTTTAAGTTACTATGGACACTAGACAGATGTTAATACATATCAGCAACTGCCTTGTTTCAGGCCCTAAAAAAATACAAGTTTTTATTTCAAATATTTCTCTAATGTGTGATCAAACCCATCGACGCAACTGTCGGAGTTATATCTATTGCTGCTATCAGTGATCCTTATCGTCTTACTTCAGACATTATCTAAATATAATATTTAATCTTCAACAAACAAATTAATATGTGTAGAAAGTATAATTTGAAATAAATCTTTACTAATATTATAAAAAGTTAAAGTTTGTAATCTTTTATGTAGGATACAATCTTTAAAACTATCTGTCCGTTATTTATTCCATTTCTTTGAAGAATATTTATATAAATATCCAGGAGGCATCTCCTAAGAACGTTCTTCATAGTCCAAGCAGAGGGAGTTAACAGATTTCATTGTTCAGTTTCAGATGATATTTTTTTAATATTGTTTTTCATTAAGACATATTTTTATTTAACGTTATATTCGTAGACGTCTTCTATACAATCTAAAATCTTCTTCCTAAAGTAAAGCAAGTTATAAAATTAGCATCAAAAGATATGTTTTTCAGATTAATTAACTCATTTCAAAAATCAACTTGAGAATCACTAATACGATTTCAATTATTTATTTCTTGTTAAATTTAAACCAGTTTTAGACGTATGTGTATTATTATATATGTTTTTCAGGGTTTTAAGGTATGAAAACAATCAATGGGATATAATGGTAATAATAATATATAGTCATAGGACATAGTGTGTGCGGAAGCAATTCCGTGGTTTCCCGTGCAGGTGATGAGGGTAACCATCGTTCTCTGATGCTGGATACTTCCACATAGCCCAGCAACATAGAGAACAAATCATCTTCTTGGCGGCGAGGTATCCAGAAAGAACTTTGTCATGGAAACAAAAACAAAAAAAAAGGCCTGCCATGGAAACCATTAAATATTAGTTTAAAAAGTTTCAGAAGTCCCATCGGTCTTTGAAATAAATATCTTTAATACATTTACTTTATAGCTTGTTTAATTAATACTAAGTAATACCAGTTGTTACTGACAGTTCCAGTTCATGATATAAAATCACAGCATAAATTATTAACAGAAATCTAAATATAAATGGATTTGAATAGAAAAGTATTTTTTTATGAACGCCTGAGCTGACATTTCTATTGTCAAAATCAAACATTGAAAGGTTAAGTTTGGGTTACTGAAACTAAAGTGCTTTTCAACTATCGAGGTTATCATAGTCTTATAGCTTAAATTAATTTATAAGTTCTTAATTTAAATATTCAGATATTCCCACTACACTACGAGAACTACAGTAAGAAATAACTCTTGACTTAAAATAGTACTTAACACATTTAAATACATGTTAATAAAATTATTACATTTTGTATACATTTCAGATAAATTCGAAATTTCGTTGAAATAATTAATTTCCTTACATCATTACTATGCTTTATTTATTTTCTTTAATATAATGCCTGTACACATATACCTACTTTTTATTCTGTAAAATCTAAGCCTAAAGTAATAAACAATACAAAATCTTTTACTATTCCATTATTAACAATAGTTTTCTCCAATGTAGTGTGTAATGTGATCGTAAAACTAACATTACTATGTAAGAGTTAGAGTTTTCATTTAAGAGAACAGAAACATTCTTCACACATATATAAATCGTTTAAATGTGTGTGTTAAATATGTTTTTATTAAATAACAAAATATATTAATAAAAAAGTCCTAATAGTTATAATATTTCTAACGTTCAGAATATAAACTCATTGGGATATCATGATGATGATTATGTTGTTTAACTTAAATTTAAACCCCGATAGCAATGTACTGGCGACTCTATTAATAACTTTACAGTTAAGAAATCAATATCTAAGAATAGATACAAATGAAATTTATCAAAGCTTTGTACAGAAAATAAAATGCCTTTTGATATTACTAATATTTATTTCAATAGAAATGATAATTATTTGACGCTTTGCGAATCTTGAGCAATCGCTTTGTTCGTCCGACACCGTGTCTGATATTTCCTCACAGTTCTGCAATATCGATTGTATTTGTGGATAAAACCAACATACACGGCCCCGCAGTACCTAGCAAAAGCACCTCGTGTTTCCTTATAACAGACGGGAAAGAGGGAAGCGGGGAGATCCACTTAAAATGGTTAATGTTATAGCATACATGCAGACCCCGCACACGTAGAACCAACCCCGCGCAGGCGCACTAACTCACCCCACCCAACTCACTTGTCGACCAAAGCCGGCAAAATTCTTTTACACCCCCGCGGTGACGTTCCAAGCGCAACAACTAGTTTGAATTTCCTCGTATTTTAATGAAAATATATATCAAAAATGTCCCTTTTACTCGGTGTCCGTTTATCGCTTCGGCTTTAATTGTTGCTTAGTGTTTTCTACGTAGGATAAGTTAAAAAAAAGTGCAAGGACCTATGCAAAGGAAAATGGCGGAACGTTCGCGTTTAGCCAAAATTTAATTGGTGTCGATAATTCGATCCATTTTTTAATCCGTCATTTAATATTTGCGAGGACTATATTATAATCGGTTCAGTAGTTCGTGTCAGTTTGCCCGTGCAAGGACACATTAAAATCAATAATTCGTCGGCAATGTCGACTGGTCTCTAGTTGGTAAGAGTCCGGAGTCCGGTGAGGTTCGTCTTAAGCTGGTGAAGCTTGCAGATTGCTGTTCATGTCAACAAAAGAGGAGTAGTTTAGCGTCCGTCGACGAGATGACTACAGAGACGGCGACGCCGAATCAGGTGAGAAAAATAATCTTTTTGCCGCAATGTTCTCACTTGTGTCAAGGACATTCAGAATTGACTTACATAAGACCATTTTACTGTTCTTATATTACATTACATTAACATTTTTATAACGAAATAACGCAACATTTTCAAAAGATTTTATAAGTTTGTAAGAAAACAATTTGAAAATTAACTTCTCTTTGTTCTATTCTGTTATGGTCTATTAAATAAAATTTTAAAAAAACATTTGTTTTTATAAAATTATACCAAATTTAACAGTTATTTCAAAAATATACTTGAAATATTCTTGTTAATAAATTGCATGAAGTATTATTTTGATCCAATACTCTCGGGAATCGATAACTGAATTTGCCTGCAATAGAATCTGTCGACGCCTTCCCAGACTGATCTTATTACTTAATGAAACAAAGTTATTCCAGTATGAAATGACATTTATATCTCTTTTTATATGATATAAAAATATATATAAATTCGATTTATATTATACTACATGTATGACATGTATGATAGTTACCTGAAAAAATGAAAAATAAACAAAGGAATCATATAACCTTGACTTTGTCCCGCTTTCGAAGGGCTTCCTAGCTTTCCCTAGATTTTTACTTCACCTGTTACCGGATACTACTTGAAGTTACCACTTAGAAACTCACTTTTCTATTATAAGGCTCTTTCCAGGGTGATTGAAAAAAACATACAGAACGTAATGACAAAAATAACAATAATTATTAACAAAATAATTTACAAGAAAAGTTTTTTTGGAACATTACATATTTACAAAAATATTGTGTGTATTAAAAATGGTTTACAGAAAAGAAATGAACCCCTGGTGGCGATGACGTCACTTAACCAGGTTTAGTGAAAACCAACAAGGAATTATAATTAATTTAATCATAATGAGGTCATTTTGGCGTGCTAATGGCGAGGAGTGGCATTGTCAGGGTCGCCATATAATATGATATTTGGGACAACCCTCAAGTTTGGTGATAACATACTTTTTTAATATATTCCTTCGTGAATATACCGCGTGTCTCTATCCTTATCCCCTCAATAAACATAAGTAGGGGGATAGTAAATAAAATGACTTAGCACAACAAATTCTAAGTTATTTCTAGGGTAACTTAGTCGTAAAAAGTTATGCTTTCTAGGGTTGTTTCCCCCAAGTTATAAAAAATACATTACAAAGTGACGTATCCTTGAACCTACTTAAGATTAATGGATTTTTAAAAAAGATCTGTGTTATATGTTTGAGAAGTTTAAATAAAATAAGTCAATCTAAAAGAAATATAAATGTTTAAAAAAGGAAACAGTCTTTTATAATGTTTTACAATTTCCTCTTCACTTATGGCAAATAATCTCCATATTATATTTTATTATAATACCAGAAAATAAAACTATCTTCCTAACTTTATTGCGTATGCCTTTGAAAAAATATTATTTCTTATAATACCATTGGCAGCAGTTTTATGAAATTCTAATTTGGTGCATTAAAACTTTAAAATTCCTGAAGTTTCTAATTGTTAAGTTTTTATTTCTTGTAGTTCACAGTTCAAGCCATTACAAAACTGTAAATTAAACATTCAATACTATGCCTACCCCAATGTGTACTTTAACTAAATATTTTTTTGTTAAGAGCAAGAATTCACTTTGTATTAAATAATATTTCAAAAAAGTTTTTAATTTAAGTTTCCATCCAAATTCAACGTTTGATATCGAATCGATAGGAACCAAACGATAACACGACACGATAGCTCAATGGGCGGAGTGTCGGCGTTAACTTTCCAGACGTCGCACATTCGAGTCCTACTCGTATTATTAAGGTATCAAATACTTTAGGTTAGAAAGAAAGAAAGAAGATTAGAAAGCTACTTTAGGTTATACTTTGAAGAGGAGAAAAGGTTCTTAGTTCTCAAGATATCCACTTGAAAAGCAATAGAGACTTGAAGAATCACTTTTAAATATTCGCTCTTATAAACAAAAGCTTAAGGATTTGTATGAAGTCACTGAAGAAAATATCAAGGATCCTTAGCTTCAACATCTGGTACCAGGGTAGGTCAGAAAGTTCGATATCCTAGTATCACTTTGTATCATAACATTTTTATCAAATATTAAATATCACAAATTTTATTAAACAATATCAATATTATTTTCAAGTGAAACCCGAATTAATAGAGTCAAGTTAAAGTTATAGTTGAATGAAAGTAATGAATACGTAGATACATTTGTAGTTAATCAATACTCCCCCAAAATAAGTCATGAGTTAAATCATAACTAGACATGCAATCATGTTACATGATAAATGTTCTGTAATTAAAATAGCTACAGCATTAAAAGAAATCGTTAACTATGGCAAAAATGGATTCTAATGATTTAATTGCTTTTTAAGCTTTATTATATTATCGTTATAAAGTTTTGTTAAGAACTTAAGCAAGCAGAACCTTACATTTCCTTTCAATTATTTAATCATAAATACATATTTTGTATGTACGTATATATTCTAGATGTTGTCAAAGCAAGCAAAGTCGCGGCCAACTAGAAATGCGCTTCCGACTAGAAATAGCTCCACAATCAATATCCACTAAAAATAATCATAGAACTTGTACGGTCACCAGAATAATGTATTATCGAGATTTATTATTAATATATAATTATATACTGAATAAATTACATAATCTTCTTATTTAAAATGTAGAATTCCGTTATCAGTGATTTCATGTTTTTGTTTCATTTAAGTGATGCTAAAGTAGTTAAAATAGTGTCAGAAAATAATAACTACAATATAATCAATACAATACAAATTTTATCAAATATTCAATGTTTGTTAAGTATATCCAAGTTCAAAATATTAAATATTAATACAATCTTATCTTAAATCTTCTGCAGACCGTATTTAAATACGTCATGCTGGTTATACGACCCACTTTATAGCAATAAACATCGTTTTCCTACATCTTGCTTCCTAAGAATGGTTCAGGTTATCTATAGTACCTAGGAACTAAATAAAGAACCCCTTGTACTCCCTGGAATGAATCATTTACTATACAAGTATCATCCCTATTATTAAGCTCCACAAAGATAAATATTATTAAATAAAAATATATTTTAAAGTAACGAAATTTATTTCAATTACAATCAGCCAATTAGATCAAAAAGACTCTTGTAAATGCTAAATTTAGTTCTTAATTACTTGTGAGGTTTCATAAAAATCTCTTTGAGTTAATTTTAAAATGAACACTACTATATAAATTAAAAAAATATTCAGCTTTTGAAATACCCAAAATGTTCAAATAAAAAGAAATTTTATTTACAAGCGTGTTTGATTACATAGGGGTACACCTCGCTACCTTTTTTATTTTGTAATTTAAAACCTTTTTCAGTTTTGTAAATGAAATAAATGTTTGGGTAAATTGTAAAAGGCAAAAGGTTGCTTGATCCTGTCTATATTTTATTTGGCTACCTGTTTCTAATTTGGATAATAAATAATAAAATAACATTTCTAAATAATTAATAAAAGTAAGAATTATTTTAGAAAAAATATTTTAAGCTTATTCAAGAAATGAACTGAAGACACTGAATTTCAAGATTCATCCAAATCATCTATATATATATAATATTACTAAAAGTACAATGTTTGTGTGATTAAAAGAGAAGAAGATTGTCACTTTTCTTTCCTTTTCCCTCAAAACAATCAACATACAACCAAGACCTCTTTGTCAGGAGGTTTCAATGTGAGCTGCAATTCAAACTATTCAGAGGCATCTTAAAGCATGTCTGGCTTCCAGACAGCTTGTTGAGTTAGCGAGATCCTTCCCTGCATATATGACTATCTAGATAATGTATAAGCATATATGTGGTTTAAGACGATATTGAAATATCCTATACGAATGTTTATGAGTATGGGTGGATTTTTGTTACCTTTTTAAAAAAGATCTTAATTGAAAATTATCTTCAATAGCTACATTACAACACTTTGGATATAAATTATAAAGAATTATGTATATATCCAAGAATTAAAATAAGCGTCCTATCAGTAAGAACAAAATAGAAGAAATTTATATTAGATATGTTTGTTACAAAAAACACGATATTACTGTAACGTAATATCATAAGCTACTTACTTAAAATTATTTTGAAATAGTAAAATAGTCAACAATCCGTAAATATTTATACTTTTTATGCTTTTAACAAAAACGAATTCAGTATTATTGCGATGACAATGCTTCGTCTGGCTCGCAGACACTCTCGACAAAATCAGACTCAGCGAGTACTAGTGAAGCCTTTTAATTGTTTAAGAGAATCATGTCTACTTCTGTTTTTGTATAAATATTGATAACTAGCCGTTGCCTGTGACTCTCTTTGTAATACTGAGAAGATAATTAGCAAAAATAGGTTTCTTAAAAAACTAAATAAAAAATCATCTTAAAAAATAAATCATTCAAAAACGAAGTAATAATAATATATAACAATATATAATCTACATAGTTGGCTAACTATGCATGTAATATAAAAACCAATAATTTTAGAGAAACAATCCACAAACGAACTTGCATGTATGATATTAGTAAGATTCCTAATTCTTATTGTTAAAACGTAAAAGTAACTCACTGTTAGTTTTAAAACTCTACTCTAATAAGAAAAGAACTGAACAGGATTATCCACGGTCAAAGATTCTTATCTAAAGACCTAAAAGCGCTATTATTTTCCTATCAAGCTCTTTGATCTTGTTCTAGTAATACCTTTTTCCTGACTCGATTTTACTGTGACATTTTTAGGATAAGTCGAAGTATATTATAAACCTTGTAGTAATAGCTTAGTAAATAATTTCTAGTCTACAACGTTTTCTAAAAAGACTTCCAAAAATGTCACATCTGGAGCTGAAGTTTAATTACTTATAAAATCATAACCAAGCCAAAGATTTTGTGTTGCTTTTACATATTACAGTTACAATTTTAAAATGTTATATATTTTTAATAATTTAAGTAAGGAAGGAAATACATTTACCTACGTAATTTAAGTATCCTTTATCATAATTTGAATATTTATTTCATGCTGACAGGGCGTTCTTATAATAGGCCTCCTTATGTACTCGCTTATACAGAAGGACTTCCTTATATGGAGAAAGGTTGCTTAGGAAATACATACATACAAGCTCTTGCTCGAGGGTATGCTTTTATCAGGTTATATGATGAGTATGAGTCATTTATATGTAACTAGAATCTGATGATTAGCAAGAGTAATGCCTATTTTGATACAGGACATACACCTTTGACTTTGGCCCCTAATTTAATAAAAGTACTAGTTATTTGCTTGAATAAAGCACTGACGTCTCTATAACATATATATTGTGTGAATATAAGGATCTTAATCGATCTAGCAGTAAGAATCTTTGATGTATGGAAACGTTTCATTTTCTCAAGTGGAAACTTATATTATGCACTTAAATTGAGTTGTATATCACCAATTTATTGGTCTCATGGCCGATTGGACGGAACCCTAGCTGCAGTGAATGTCAAATGTATAGAACCCTAAAATAAATCGCCCCAAATCACCCCGTTGTTTGTTATCAGTATCTCTATATCTCGGTGGGGGCGGAAAATGATTCGGCTAATTTGGTCGCGTCATACTATTTTGGTTAAAATATTTTTTAAGAAGAAAAATTAAAGGATTTGAAAATATTATTATTAATTGCAACCGCATTGCATTTATTACTTCATAGTATTTATAAAAGTTAAATTGAAACAAAAATAATATTTAGTTGTAATTTTTTTTCTCATTTAAGCACATAAATTAGTTATAAGTTGTTTTATGTTTTATTTTCAACACCCAAAAACTTATAAAAGTTACAAAACAACAAAAATACAGAATTTATCCAAACATCACTTATGCATTGCAATCACATCCCCTACCGAGGGTGAGTAACCCTTGAGGGGGTGAAAATAATTGCTCACGCGGTCACCCCGGGCTATACGTACTGCACTACAAATATGGTGTCTATGACAATACAGGATTTTAAAAAAATATTAAGGATAAATATTATAAAAATCCTTTTTATAATACTTACAGTAATATACATAAATATTTCAGAAGTATTAATTTATTATTTTTATACTGATTATACTGGTGAAAGGGAGAATAAAAGATTAATATTTGAGTCCATTTTTATTTAAGTATATTTACATCTTAAATTTGTAGCATTATCAACCTTTTATATGAATATACAAATACAACAAAAAGTTGTTGTCGTCAGGTAATACATAAAATAATATTTTTTTCTAAAGTCACAGTAAAAATGGTGATTCGTTCAAAAATCAATATCATAGCGTTTTGTAAGTCAGTCTACCCTTAACATAAAAAACATCAATCATTATAACGGTGTCGAAAAATTATAATTTTGACTTCATACACCCTACATTTTAGAATACCGCATTTTGTAATGTACCTACCATTTATTCTGTTTGTGCATGGAATTATGTTCATTAATCATAAATAAACCACATTTTAAGAAACAGAAATGTTTTAAATAAAGAAAAGTTAAATAAACTAATTACCTATTAACTAATGCAGAAAAAATATAACTTTAACGATATAACTTTCTATAATGTGTATAAGCTTCAGGTTTAGGTTCAGGTTATTATTTGTGTTTAAATAATGTTAAAATAATTAATGAAAGATTAATTTATCGATTGGTGAATACAAAAAGCACTGCAGCCCCTAACGAGAATTTCTTGTTCTAACCCTTTTACACTTTTTCCAAAAGTGTACACTTCACGCACTTTGTCCATAACACACTTCATATCTCTTGTTTCAGAGAACGCTTCAAAGTTTAGGGTTGCTCGTGTTCAAATGAAGTTCATTAGAAATGTTTTCTAGCTTACTTTAAAGGAAAAGCGTAATTAGTCGGAATTCATAGAATCAAAGGATTGTGCTCATTGAAACTTTAAAGCTCATATAGTTTTGTAGCTTTGGAAAATTTAATGTAATAACCACCCTCGGCATTTACAAACAACCTTGTCTGTTAAGCCTTGTATTTAAAAAAAAAAAAGTTAAAAATAGCAAAAATTATTTATCTTTTATTGCATGTAAGGCCCTACAATACCTCACAATTTAATATAAATATTTATTATTTTTAAACCTATAGGCGGACGCCAGCACCGCATTCCTGCGAGGCGCACGCGCAGGTCAGATAGAGAAGATCATCAGCTTGCTGGAACAAGGAGTGGACATCAATGTCAGCAATGCTGTGAGTACAGATAACTTATTGGATTTGTATCTTATGTATGCTGTGCTAGTTAATGGTTAATTCAGTATATTTAATAACTATTTACAGAAACTGTATAGCTCTAGGCGGAATAGAAATGTCTACTTTACATAATAAACATAAGTAAATATTGTTTTAAGTTCAATTTAAATACAGAAGCATAATTAAATTATTAAATTATTTATACTATCTTTATTATAAGTAATTCCATACATTTTTACCTCTAATAATGGCTACAAAACATTCGAGTAATACAATTTTTGTATGTTTTGAGGAAATTGAGTTTTATGATTACTGCAATAAGGTTCTATCTTAGATGTTTATTTATCAACATGCGATAACATCACGCGAAGTAGTCACGAAGCAGAGTTCTGTGGTTACGTAAATATTGCGGGTTAGAATGCAGCATATTCTGGATGGATGGAACTTCTGGATGGATGAGAACAATATTACTTAACTCTTCATTTTCCAGTAAAATAGCATAAAACACATTAGAGAAATTCTACTCTTGACAGATTTGGCTCTGCCTAATATAATGAATTTTAAATAGTTTTCTCTATTTACTTACTGAAGTTTAGTTTCTTTACATTTAATAAACTTATCTTATTTTATATTTTATATATTAACAATTGTTCTACTTTTTTGATATTATGAGTATTTTCTAATTATATTTATATTACAAGATGGTAGTAGGTCTCCTTGAGTACATTTGTGTCACAGATTAACAATACTTTATATGTAATTTTTAATAAATTGTAAGATAACGAACCATGTCGGTACAAGATGTACATAATATGTAAAAGAATATCGTAAAGGGAACTTTAGTGTCTAATGTGTAATCTTAAAGTTTATTTACTATTAAACTCTTAGACCTTGTCTACTCATTATAATCTTAATTATAAAGAACTATTCAATTAATTTAATTCCATCTGCTCTTGATGAATGTGTCAAAGAAAACATTGGAAGAGCGCCAAGAACGTGTATAATGTTCATGTAAATATTTGGAGCTTCCTTTGTGAAGCCCAACTATTTGGCAAGGGTTCACCAAGTTTGGTTGATCTGCCATATGCTATTAATTACTCGAGAAGGAAGATCTTAGAATACTTAGTTAAGCCACACTTTGAGTTGAGATTTATGATCAGATGCTTCGGTTTTATGATGATTTATTATGCAAGGAATTCTAACAACTTGCTTCAGTACATCTAGTCACTTAGTACCTACACTTAGTCAGCCACAATAAAATTTATTAAAGATTTTTCACTTTTTTTGTGACGGACTCTTATGAAAAGTTATTTAAAAATGTATTTTAAATAAAATTTACCTTTATATAAAAATAAGGAACTACGTTCCAATAAACGATACCTTATTTTTTTGTGAGAAATTTAAATTGTATGATATCAGAAATAATCTAGTAACCATCCAATACGTGTCCTAATACAAACTGATTTTATGGAATTTAACTTTTATGTAATGGTGAAAGTGTGTCTTAAACCATTTTAACATCCCGAAGACGGATGTTAACTAGTTGACCGCTTAAAAGAAAAGAAACCTCACTAAATATCAGAAACCTAGGCCTCGATAATTTCAGTGGTTATTTGTTTCGCGGTTTTCTGAATTTAGTCCGCTGAAAAAACTGAGTGCGATCCATAGAACAAAGCATAACTTGAGATCAAACTATTTACATCACGATCAGCCCAGTATCAGCTTGTGCCACCGGGTAAGTCGCATAATTACAATTGTTTGCACTCGTAATAGCCGCAACTATTACGTTCGTTATCATACCGTAGCGAGACTGTGGTTCAATTGGTAGAGCGACGGGACAGCTTCCTAGAGGTTGCAGATTTGAATCCCTGTCAATATCGGTTTATTTGTAATTTTATATTTGTTATCAATTTAGAACTATCTTTTCGACAAAAATCTTCACAAACTTCTATTTTCTGGTTACTATTTGACGTTGAGTTAATTTATTTTATCAAATAAATAGTTATTAACGTTCCTGGTCATAAAAGATACTCTATATAGATATTATATACTATATAATTAAGTACGAATACATGAATTTAAGTAAACAAAAACCAGTATATAATAGTTATAACTTAATAATATACGTTAAAATTATATATTATAATAGTTAATATGCATTTAATGTTCATAATGATGCACGAATCCATTAGACCGCCAATGAGCTTTGAATAACTTACATTCATGAGAATTCTCTTCAACTTGATTATGAAACTAAACTGAAATTACATTATTAATATCCATTACAACATGTTTTAAAATAATAATATAGCTAACATATTTGATTATATTTCTTTTATCTATAGTAATCATAAAACAAAAGCCAGCTAGACTCGCATATGACTTCCGTACCATTATTTATATGGAAAATATACGTAGTGTTGGAATGAAAATGTACAAAAAGCTCTTAAAAAAAATAATGACTATAAGTACATGTTATTGTCTCTGAATTTTAAGATGATAAATATATATTGAGAGACAGAAGATGAGTGTGAAAGCATTCTCTTTCTCTAAGAGCAAGAAACATAACCCGTTATACAATTAAATAAATCTTTGGAAAGTCTCAGACAAAAAGATCAGCAGCGTGTAGCGAAAACAGAAGAATAACGAAAAAGATATTATTCATATAAGATGTATAAAAGATGAAGAAAAAACATTTTGAAGAATTATGAGATGAGAGAGACGGGCCTTGGAAAGATATTTTAATTGATATTGAATGAAGAGAATGAATGGAGAATGAATGGATTTTGTAAAAAAGATGATGTAGTTAATAATGATGAACTAAAGAGATAAACCAGCTGAAGTATGGAAATTTTTAAGCCTCTTTGGTTTGCATTTTTCTTCAACAACTTGTTGCATGAAATTCGATTTCGGATGAGTGGTGTATCAAACTGACCACTTTTAGAATACAGATTATGTGTATAGAAATACAAATGTATTTATTTGTTCAACACATCTAACTATTTACAAATAAAAAGAGAAATGATAAATAAACAACTAAAATAACGGCAAAGGGGTAAAACAGATAATAATAACAAATTAAAAAAAATACAAAAACATAGAATTAGCATCAAAAGTATTTATTTGTTCCAACAAGAAAAGCACGAGGTAATATCGGAAGATACTATCTTATATAAAGATAATATCCTGATTTTCAGAGTGCTCCTTAACGTTATCGGAGAGCTGTCCTTCGATAAATAAATATATGAAGAATATCATGAGTGTCATAAGTGCAATGTATGTCTATTTGAAATCTAAACAAATACTTTGACTAGAACTTTTAAGATTCGCCTTACGACAGTTGGGGTAAAATACCGACATTAAAAGTTCCACATGATCTTTATTAAAAGATATGACCGATTACCCTGTAAAATTCTCTGGTACCTACTCTGGGAGAAAGGAGGTACCATTCAAGAGCACACGTACTGCGATTTCGGTGGGGTATGTAATGTTTCCCCGATTATTTCATATTCCCGATTTTCGGTTCCTTGGTTTAGTTTAAAAAAGACTATGAAATCAACCGAAACGTGAAGAACATAAAGATTTCAGGATGGATGACATGGTTGCAGGTTTCAAGAGCGACCTATGACTCAAAAATCCTCAAACAGTAATTAGACCTGACGTAATTTTTTGATCAGGATGTTGGAAATTAAAAAAGAGATTAATATACTTACTTTAAATGCACTCTGCATTTAAAGTATATTAATTAAGAGTCAATGGATAAGATAAGTAATTAATATATTAGGGAAAGCTCGAAATTGCTCCAGAATTAAAAAAAACAATTTTAGAAAAGATGAGAAATACAAAGCACTTCTACATAATGCAACGAGAAGGGATGAAAATAATGTGATTAAGTGAGTTATTAATGTGAACTGATATGAATCGAGGGAGGTCAAAAAGAGATGGATGGGTTTTATGAACGATGATGGAGTTGAGGAAGCGCTGACAGGAGAAAAAAAGAAAAGTGCGATTCCATCTACACTGAGATAAGGGCGTAAGAATGATGAAAAGATATTTTAATTATGATTTTAAGTATTTTTTTTAAGTTATTAAAATTTTAGCTGGCTAATAACTTGAATAAAAACCTTCTATTTCTCTTTTTAAATATTCACCACACATGAAATACTGCGATATTTTAAAATATTATACATTTGCAACGCAATTTTTATAGGTGATTTACTTTTTACTTCACAGAATAATATGAAAACTTAATTTCTTTGTTTTACTAAGTTGACACAATTTTTATAATAACATTGCGTTTATAACGTTTTGTAAAGAAAGAAAAAGTTTTAAATTTCTTTACAATTTATCCAGTCAATTATAAATGGTCTCATATTTAGAATAAATAAAATAGTATTTAATATTTAAATATTGACAGAATGGTCTAAATGCCATCCACCTGGCCTCCAAGGATGGCCACGTAGAGGTGGTTCGTGAGTTACTGCAGCGAGGTGCAGCAATCGATGCCGCCACCAAGAAGGGCAACACTGCTTTGCACATTGCTTCGCTTGCTGGTCAAGAGGCCGTAGTCAAGCTACTCGTCCAGAATGGTGCTCAGGTTAGTTTCTATACATTTTGGTGACAAGAAAAAAAGAGTTGTTTTCTAAACTTAGATATTTATTATACAGATACATTAGGTCATGTACACAAAACAGGATCGGATATTGAGTAAACAAACGAAACCATTAACTATTTTCTCATCTCATCTCAAGTAACAATGTCAATTACGGTTGAGCAGACCTGATGTGATATGTACGAGATGAAATCTATTAATTACTTACTGTTAATATATTCTGCTATATATCTTTAGTTTCTAGATATTAAGGTTTATTTTATTCACAAACACTAAAACAGTAATATAATTTTATTTTCTATAAATGACTGATGTTTTCCTATTTTAATAGTTCTTTGGTAATCGTACGTTATTACCATTGTAATGGCCAAAAGAAACAGTACTTAGTTGCTTTTAGAGTAGGGTAGAAGAGGGTACGTTAACAGAAACTAGGTATGAATAATAAAATGCTAATGAAACGTTTAAACGGTAAAATACATAGAGTGAATAGTTTACGGTACCGTTTCAGATCCATTTTTAAATATTCATGAAGCCTAACTTAATATATTGTCGGACAAAAGGAAAATGAATTAAAGTTGAATGTAATTATGATACATTCTGTGGGAAGTTTATTTTAAGATACAGGATGCTTAAGATATTGTGGTTATCTAAAACCAGCAAGGCTTTTATGGTTCTACCACATAAAGTGGCATTTAAACTGCTTGATTGATTTAGGATTATATTCAGTAGATATCAATAAAATAAACAAGTCTTGTTTCAATAAAATATTGAAATCGTTTTGTTTTTTTCTCAGTAACGACATTCAGAGTCCTTAAGTTATGATCATTTGCGTTTATTTATAAATTAATTGTTGCAGATTTTATTTATTGGCTCCGCCTTGAGTGTGACTAACTTTTGAGAACCCACAATAAATTAGGTTAATATTAATGTACTTCAACAAAGTACTCATGCTAAAGTAAAATCAGTCCGATTTTATTATTATGTCAGCAAGTCATTGACCCCAGTCTGCCTCGACTGAAACGAATCGACATCAATCATAATAAATACATTGCGAACACTTCCCTTTATAACTTTTTTATGTTCTTGAAATTATGGTAAGGTACAATATATAAAGAATGGTTTGTTTATTTAAATTTGCACAGGAATTTTACATAACGCCTCTATCTCTATATATTTTATATAATCAATGTATATTCAATATTCTTTGTCATGTTCTTAGATGTCAACTATCAGGTCTAGATTTTTGTGGAAACAGTAATCTTATGTATTTTATATTTTTATCCATATAAGCTGCGTCTTGTATATTATTATTTAATTATAATAATAGAAATAACAATTTCTATTAATTATATTAATAGAAATAACAATTTTATTTTTTTCTTTATACATAAAAAGTGCAAGGAGGACAGGAGTTTTTTAAAATGTTGGTTTTTAGATATTTCGCGTCTGTTTGTCTATTTGCACATCATACTAACCTACCTACTGGATGCATAAGAAAACAATATATAATGATAGGTTTATACCTTAGTTAATATAATATAGATTATTACAATTTTTTACATAAAAATCTTTAATTCCTGCGGGAAAACACAAATAATGATTTATACAACTTTTAAATGATAATGGATGACTTATTACCACTAGTTAATTCAAATTATCTTTATTCAAGTAGGCATTTACACGCACTTTTAAATCGTGAGTAAGCTACCACCAGCTCGGAATGCTGTTCTACTGAGAAGAGCTGGCCAGAAACTCAACAGTTGCTCTTTTTTAATGATATTTAACAATGTTTGACTCATTATAACATCAACCCCTCAGATGAGTCAATAACCCAAGTTCCACACATTTCGATCAATCAAAAACTCTTGAATGTTACAGTAAAATTTATTTAATAATATACTTTTCATTTTAGTTTTAAAACTAAGAAAAGGAAGATCTAAGATCTCTTTTTTATATATGCGAACACTCAAGCCAAGATTTGTTAGGTTTTTGAAGTCAAAATTTAAGCGTTAAAAGTTTAGTAGTAAGTAGGGAATAGATTATATCGTGGGCAATAGAGTCTGACACATAAAATCATGATTTTGTTTTTAACATGATTTTGATAGATTTTTTTAATTAAATACTATGAATATAATATGTCAAATAATCTTATATATTGGTAAATCTGTGGTATAGGTAAACATCCAATCCCAAAATGGATTCACTCCACTATACATGGCAGCGCAGGAGAATCACGATGGCGTCGTCAAGTTCCTTCTCGCAAATGGAGCTAACCAAAGCTTGGCCACTGAGGTAAATAATTAAAACATTTTATCGGTCATTTTTCTCTACTAACCATAGACACAACTATTTGTTGTTTAGATTATGTATTACTATGACAACGACAACATACAGAATGACATATAGTGAGCGGCAATAAATATTGCACATCGACCTTTGGAAAGAGACAATCGGCTAATTTCGGCTTCGTAGAGCATTATCTCTGTCGCACGAAATTTAAACAGTATGGTAACTATAAGGAGCTGTTAAAACAAGTATAATTTGCTTCTATTGATAATTATTTTTATTCTTTGTATAAAAGCCACAAATTTTTCTATAAGTGGTGGCTTTAAGCTGGGGTAAAATAAAATAATATAAAAAAGACGTGTGACACTCGGAGACTGCCGCGGTAAAGCTATTGCATAGCATTTTTTATCAACTTATGCAATTATAGTTATTTATTTATTTATGTAGTTGTTTTTTTTCTTTGATGTTAATTCAAGTTGTGTAACTTGCGTGTGCGTGGTGATCTATAAAAAAACTTTCTTTTAGTGAATAAATTACTCATTTATAGGGTTTTCCTACGCTATATAGGATAAAATTTTAAATAAGAATGGTATAATTTCTCAATTTAAATTCCTATTTTAGTCCTATTTAAATGAGAAATTATCAGTGCTATGTAATACCATAAAAAGGTTAATAATATTAACAGCTAAAACGTTTTTAACCTATTTAAGGTTAAAATAAAGTTCAACTCAGGAATAAAGTTCAATTACGATTGTTAAATTCTTGTACTCAGGGTCTTTTGTAACACCATAACAGAAAGTCATTGAAATGAAAATCCTTGTTGAAAAAAATACATTTGTACAAGTAAAAGATTTATTTTAAACTAAACATGTGAATGTATGTAATGCGCTTACGCTATTGATAAATGATAGATACACTGGTGTGTTAGGTTATTTTCGTTACGGAATTTCTGGATTCGGTCTCCACGCTCAAGGCCCGCGATAGAAGCCATGCAATAGCTTAACATGCTTACATTATGTTCACGTAATTTATTATTTAGGAAAATTATAACTGTAAATAATAAAGACCATTTTAGCTATTCTTGAAATGAGACTTTGTAATAATAATAATTCTAATTCTCAGCTACTTCCATTCACCATCTGTGCTCTCAAAGAGGTCAATATCACTGTCACTATCAGCTGTATTTATCACTAGTCCATCAGTGTAATTGTCTAAACTGTGTTGAACGCTTCTATATTCATTTTCACATTTGATTATATGATCGCAAACCTTTTTCCACTCAGCGCCGATGTTTGATGTTGGCTGTCAGTGGTTTATTCTTGTTTAGTTTAATTTACGAATTCATATAGTTATTTACATATTTTCTCCGTTTTGTTGAAAGAAAATATGACCTAATAGCAAGAGCAATATCCTACATTATAAGGGGCTGTAAATCCCATTCTTTCCAGAATGAAAATTAAGTTCAAAACGTAACCTTCCTTCGGTAAGTGATCCAACACGGTATTTTTTTTACGTTGTTCTTCGTTACAATAAACTATTTTTGTTTTTTAAATGGTTTACAAATTATAAAGATATCTATGTGCTATATCTAGGGATTATTATTATAGATTTCCCGTGGACGTAAACTGACGACAGATATGGATCGACACGATTGCACAAAAAAATTGGGAATAGAACCATTTTAGTCCGCAATATTTTAATAACTAATATTTAATAGTTTAGAAAAATAAGGCTGTAGTTTTATTGTAATTTATTTGTCGTTTCTTTTATAAGACGTTCTCAAAGTGGCGAATAAAAAATTAAAAATATGTGTTAACCTGACCATTTTTTTTTTTATTTACTTTCAATAAATATTTTTGATTTTGTTTTTCTAGTTTATTGGTCGTATTGATTATTTTTAAATGCTACCTTAGTTATTTTCTAGAACGGAATATAGCTGAACGTTATCGCACACGGCCAAATCCTCTAGGTGATAGTACTTTTTGATGTATCTCGTTCAAGCAAGTGATGGAAAGCACTTAAACAGCCTTTTAAAAACAGTAGGTACTACCATAGAGATAAGGATCACTATCGATATCGCGGATAAGTTTACACAATGTTACATCACTAGAAAAAAAATTGTTGTCTACGGCAGTGTAGGCCTGAAACATATGAAGCTCCTTCTATGCTTTAATTATTATTTTGAAACATAGGTAGTGTGGTAGATAATTCTCTACGAAGTCAGCCGATTGTCTCTTTCAAAAGGACGATGTGTAATATTTATTGCCTTTTATTTACTGTATTACAACGTCTCATTTTAAGAATGGGTATAATGGTTTTTCTTATGTGCAGTTATAATTTTCCTAAATCATAAATTTTTTAAATAATAAAAACCACGTGTATTAAATTATATTACTCCCCAATTAAAATAACCACTTATAGAAAAAAAAATGTTTTTATACATAAAATAAATATAATAAGAAAAGAAGAAAATTATACTTGTTTTACAGCTCCTAATAGATACAGGAATGATTGTATTTCTTGCGACAGTGATAACGCTCTATGAAGCCGAAATTAGCCGATTGTCTCTTTCCAGAGGTCGATGTGCAATATTTATTGCCGGGTACTATAATTATAATTGACAACAGTGGTTAGGTTACGAAGTCATGTAAGAATGTTTAAAACAAAAGGTTTTACAACAAAATTGTTTGTTTTAATTATTCAGCCTTTAAAAGACAAAATTTTACTAACTTTAAGATAACCTCAAATCACACATTAGCCACATCATATAAACACCATGTACAACCCATAGGACGGCTTCACCCCTCTCGCCGTGGCCATGCAGCAAGGTCACGAGAAGGTGGTTGCTGTTCTGCTGGAAGCTGATACGCGTGGTCGCGTTCGTCTGCCCGCGCTACATATTGCTGCTAAAAAGGATGATGTAAAGGCTGCTAATTTGTTACTGGAGGTAAATATTATATATTGAAATTAAAATAAAGATGAACAGAAAATTTCGTTATACTCTGCAAGTTTATGATTATCAAAGAAATGTATTCCATTTAATCAACTGATCAAACGTTATGAGAAATCTTTTTTTTTTTTTAATATGTTAGTGAAAGACAGAAAAATACGGTTTTAAGAAGGAGAATACGTTAAATTCACTGAAAAGAGTCAACTAACCATTTTATAAAATAATTTTATTTATTTTTCGTAACCAGAAGTATTTTACTTAGAATGAACATAATCCGGACGTGACATCTAAATCCGGATTCACCCCCCTCCATATCGCCGCACACTATGGCAATGAGTCCGTCGCTCGTCTGCTATTGGCTAAAGGCGCTGACGTCAATTGTGCCGCTAAACATAACATTTGCCCACTACACGTAGCGGCTAAATGGGGTATAAAATTTTATTATTAATATTTCTAAAAGATCTATGTTAAAAAAATCGGAGGGATAAAAATATGTTCTAAACTCTGATAAAAAAAAATAATTCTATTCAGTGTTTAATTAAAAGTTGAATATTAAATAATAGGAAAAGACAACATGGTGTCCCTTCTTTGCGACAACGGCGCGAACGTGGAAGCGAGGACCCGTGACGGACTTACGCCTTTACACTGTGCCGCTAGATCGGGTCACGAGAGAGTTGTCGAGGCTTTATTGGATAGAGGCGCACCTAT
This sequence comes from Napeogenes inachia, assembly GCA_959347355.1. NCBI lineage: Eukaryota > Metazoa > Arthropoda > Insecta > Lepidoptera > Nymphalidae > Napeogenes > Napeogenes inachia. The sequence goes on along the minus strand of OY365798.1, from coordinate 21,526,988 downwards.
CACCAGTAAAAGCAAGGTAAACTGATAAAATGATAAGTAATACTTCCGTTATATATTTATCCTGAGATCAAGCAAGAAATCATACAACCTACTACTCATACTACTTACTACATCTCCCCTACAGAACGGCTTGGCTCCTCTCCACATGGCAGCTCAGGGTGATCACTCGGAGGCTGCACGGGTGCTGCTCTCTCGCCGAGCGCCCGTGGATGACGTCACTGTCGACTATCTCACCGCGTTGCATGTGGCTGCTCATTGCGGACATGCTAAAGTCGCGAAACTGCTATTGGATAGGTAAGGATTTTTGGCAATCTTGAGCAATATTACTTTTTATACTATGCTCTAGTTCAACTTGATTGTAACGGCGTGAAATATGTTATTACCAATAAAATCTGCAATTAAATATATTTTTTACTAAAAACATATTTAATTACAGATTTTAGTTACTACAATGCATAGTTTGAGTACATAATATATTAAATTCAAATTCAAATTCAAATTCAAATTCAAAATATCTTTATTCAAGTAGGCATTTACACGCACTTTTGAATCGTCAATTACATTAAATTGGTCAGCATAGTCAGTCTGTGAGTAAGCTACCACCAGCTCGGAATGCTGTTCTGCTGAGAAGAGCTGGCCAGAAACTCAACAGTTGCTCTTTTTAAATAAAATTTAACAATGTTTGACTTATAAATTATAACATCAACCCTGCAAATGAGTCAATTTTATTTATTTTATAAACTTAAATGCAATTTTGGAACAACTAGAACCGTCGCAATCAATCGGAAAAGAAGCCCAATGATTTCAGGCAACGAAAATTAAATAATAATAACAGTAAATATATATATATATATATATATATATATATATATATATATATATAGATATATATACATTTACATATACAAATCTTCGGCCTGCCACACAACCAGTCACCGCAAGCAGCACCCGTTCACGAGCATAACACAAGAGCCAGCCATCACCCCCTTCGCACATATTTGAGGGAGGGAGGCAACCCTCCTAAATAACCTAAATGTCTTTTACCTACTTTAATAGAAACGCAGATGCTAATGCGAGGGCTCTAAACGGTTTTACACCTCTGCACATCGCCTGCAAGAAAAACAGAATCAAGGTTGTGGAACTGCTCTTGAAATATGGAGCAAGTAAGTGTGACATTTTATTTCCACCGTGTGGAATATATATTTATTATTTTTAGTAAACCATTAATGCCATATTTTTTAAGTATGTTGATTAATTATGCATTTCGCATAGGTATCCAAGCAACTACGGAGTCAGGACTGACTCCTCTCCATGTAGCATCCTTTATGGGTTGCATGAATATCGTCATCTACCTACTCCAGCATGAGGCTAATCCTGACGTGCCCACTGTGAGAGGAGAGACGCCTTTGCATTTAGCTGCTAGGGCTAACCAGGTAACTCCGTTTTGAGGGTAAAATTGAGGAGACTCTTTGATTATACAATACTTCACCTTAAAGTTTCGTTTTTTGATTAAACTATATTTGACAAGAGAATACGTAAATTTATTTCCTTTTTTTAACAGACAGACATAATTCGCATTCTACTTCGTAATGGAGCGGCTGTAGAGGCAAAAGCCCGTGAGCGGCAGACTCCCCTCCACATCGCCTCTCGTCTTGGTAATGTTGATATTGCGGTGCTGCTTCTACAGCACGGAGCTGACGTGAGGGCAATGACTGCTGATCATTATAACGCCCTGCATATTGCTGCTAAACAGCATAACCATGATGTAAGTGTCATCTAGGCAATCTTACTTTAAAAATATTACTTCGATACTTAAAATTACTAATTTTTTTTCTGATCAGGTGGCAGCAGCTTTAATCGAACACAACGCACCTCTCACTGCTACTACCAAGAAAGGATTCACTGCACTACATCTTGCAGCCAAATATGGCAACTTGAAGGTAATTTAAAATTGTATTGCTTAATATTATAATCAATGTAATTTCGGTTTAGTGCTCACTTTTACGAATATTTCCTCAAATACTTAAATTTACTCTGCTTATATCTCCATTAGGTTGCGAACCTTTTACTTGCTCACGGAGCCTCCCCTGACCAAGCGGGTAAGAACGGCATGACGCCGCTGCACGTTGCAGCACAATACGACCAGCAGGCCGTCGCTAACACTTTGCTCGAGAAGGGAGCTGATGCTAAAGTAATTATTAACAAATAGGTTCTGTATTACCTACTTATAACCAGTGACATAATTTAATACCCGGCCTCAAGCCAAAGTCCACCGTCTTAAATAGACCCTTGAGATTGATATATAGCCTTCTCTTTCTCTTCTTTTCCATGCTTAGTTTGTATTTTTTGTCCCCTATCAATTATAATTGTAATTCAACAATTAATATTGTATAAACGCAATTACGAATTAATAATAATTTAAAAGAATACCCATCAAGTTAAGTGCAGTTCTTCTCCATGATAAGACATCACTAGAACCGAGCAAGTTGCGACTAGAGTCTATGAGGTGTCATAAATGCAAGAATTAATTATTATTATTTTAACGAACTTACAGGCAATAGCAAAGAACGGCCACACACCGTTGCATATTGCATCTCGTAAGAACCAGATGGAAACAGCAGCTACACTGCTGGAGTATGGAGCACTTACCAATGCTGAATCGAAGGCTGGATTTACACCCTTACATCTTGCTGCTCAACAGGTAAAACTTAAAACATGACCTGTTGAACATAATATGACTTATTCGTATATTAGTAGGTATTTACTAAATCCCATAATAATATAAAATATATGGCTAACGGGTGAAGATATAATTTATTTACGTCTGAATAATTTTAAGATACTAAGAAATATCTAATAAATATCAAAATTAACAAACATAAAAGTCAAGGCGTACCTATATAATTATTAAGTTCCCCTTCGCCAACACACAGGGCCACACGGAGATGTGCTCGCTACTGCTGGAGCACGGTGCGGGCGCTGGGCAGCAGGCAAGGAACGGCCTCGCAGCTCTGCACCTCGCCGCGCAGGAGGACCGAGTACCCGTCGCGCAACTGCTGGTTAAAAATGTAGCTGAGGTAGAGATAACGTTTCAGAGAATCAGAAAGAACATTACTTGGTTTTTATAGTTATCATTTTAATAGAAAATGTGTAAAAGTAACAATTCTGTTCTTTCCACAGGTTGATATTTGCACTAAGGGTGGTTATACACCACTGCATATTGCTAGTCATTACGGACAGGCCAACATGGTGCGGTACTTGCTCGATAATGGTGCATCTGTTAAAGCAGAAACCACTCATGGGTAAGCTACTTTTCACAAATTTACATTTTTAAATGAATATTCTTAACTAAATCATTTTAGAATCAACAATTTTTTACTTTTTACACTAACATAAACTTTGCAGTCTTTCAATGTGAAGCTAGTCTTTTAATTTTTCTTTCTTTAACTTTTCTTTCGATTTACAAACTATAACATTTATGTCATTAATATTCAGGTACACTGCCTTACATCATGCGGCTCAACAGGGCCACATCAACATTGTCAACATTTTGCTTGAGCATAAGGCAGATGCTAATGCTACTACTGTGGTTAGTATATAAAAGTTATAACCTCTATTCTGTTACTAAAATGGTTGTGAATATTATAGACAACAGTTTAAAAATATATTTTTTGGTTTGTTTAAATTAAGGACTATCTGACTAGACTTTCTTGTCCATATAGAATGGACAAACTCCTCTCGACATTGCTTCCAAACTCGGCTACGTCACAGTAATGGAAACCCTTAAAGAGGTGTCTGAGCCTTCTATAGCTCCCGCGTCACAAGACAAATACAAAGTCGTTGCCCCTGAAACCATGCTGGAAACCTTCATGTCGGATTCTGAGGAAGAAGGAGGTACGAATTAGATTTATTTGAACTCTTACCGTTTTTTACCTGAATAAGTAGTATTTATTAGAACTAAGATTTTTTTTTTATGTGGAAGGTATTTATTTTACCTATATTATTAAGCATCCTATACAGGTGAAGATACAATTCTCAACGACCAGCCATATCGATATCTGACAGCAGACGACATGAAGTCTCTGGGAGATGATTCTTTGCCCATCGACGTCACCAAGGATGAACGCACGGAGTCTGCTATGAGCCATAAGAATATAATGGAGATATCTCAAGGTTGGTAAACGAATATCAACTTTCTTTAATTAAAAGTCATAATTTAATAACAAATAGACACCGAGAAAAGAGTAATATCCTAACACAGTTACAACCCGTTTTTCTCCAGGATCAGTGAATGGTATGCCATACCAGACACAAGAAGTGGTGGTGGTTAAGAGTGTGAGCCGGTACAGCACTGCCCCGGAGGGCTACTGCTACAATGTAGACCCTACGCTGCCCAAGTCAGTATTCCTTTCATTTATCTATATCTTGATAATAATATATCAGAAAAAAAGCTTTTGTGATGAATTTAATTTTGAGGGTATACTGTTAAATAATAAAAAATGTACCTAATAAAACATGAGAACTGTATTAGTCTTCATAATTATTACAGAGTATTGGTGTACACGATTAATGTTAATTCTTGCTCATGCATCCTGGATTTCAAAACTCAGGAAAAAACTTCAGTGGAAAAAGTGAGTGTTATAATGTACATAATATTATTAAAAGTGGTTATTGGGGGTCTTATTAATCTTTACTTTTTGATATGCTCAACCTAGTTTAGATGATTCCAATATCAGTTATCAAAACACCACAAACTTAATTTTCTTATATGTTATTTTTATAGCTTTCGTACATAAATAAAACTTTTATTCTATTCTTCAGTTTCCTGGTATCATTCCTGGTGGATGCACGTGGTGGGGCACTCCGTGGTTGTCGTGGGGGAGGGGTCAGAGTTATCGTACCCCCATTGTCTGCCCAGCAACCAACTAGAATCACTTGCAGGTGAGGAAACAAACAAAACAGTTACAAAAGTTTATACATGTACAAAATGAATATAGAAAATTGTGAATGTCTCATCGTCGCGCTGCATACTTACGGGCTTTTATTTCGGTTACGGATATTATCACTATCACTATCTTAGGTTTTAAAGATATAAGGTTGGTCAATTTTAATGAGCTAGATGGGGTTATCTATTTCAGATATTTAAAACCATCTCGTATCAACCACATGCCACCCTTGATGGAGGGAGAGGCACTCGCATCAAGAGTGCTAGAAATGGGTCCAATATCTGCAAAATTCTTAGGGTAACTATCAATATCTATCTATCACTATCATATAACATTTCCTGTTCTAATACGGTAAGACACTGAAATGATTACAGTCACTGATATCGTAATTTTTAATTGAAAACAACTAATAATAAAAACAGGCCAGTAATCCTGGAAGTGCCCCACTATGCTTCTCTCCGCGGTAAAGAACGTGAAATAGTTATACTACGATCTGACAACGGCACCAGCTGGCGAGAGCATAATGCTGATGCCACTGATGATGTAGTGCAAGATATTCTGCATGAAACTTTGGAGATTGAAGGTAAAAAATGGAATTAAGCCATAAACTTAAGAAAAATCACATATTAATTTTGTTAAATTCTAGTGATCTACCAGATTTTAAAAGACTTTTAAACTTGTTTGGATCAAGTTCTACTTAATTTATGACCATTCAGATCTAAGCATATCGCAACGACTTCTATATTATATAATATAGTAGTCTATATTATGAGAATAGTTTTATAAAAAAAAAAAACAAAAATAAAATAAAAAAATATTATAAATGATTAAACTACAAAACACCAGAAACAAGCGAAGATGAAAAAGGCTGGGACGCTCCACGCGTGACTCGCATCCTCACTCACGACTTCCCACAGTACTTCGCAGTCATCTCCCGCATCAGACAAGAAGTGCATGCCATAGGACCCGAAGGTAATTTAGGTTAATTAAAATTGATCAAGATCGTTTCATATTCTACACCATTCTGGCAATATCAGTGAAAAAAATATTTTTTTCTTTTCATTTTGTTACTATATCAATATAATAATGTGATTTCGTGTTTAGTAATTGGCTACTGAGCCGAAAGTCATTGGTTCGATTACCACATGGTATACCTCTTTGTCTCCAAAGTATGTTGTTTCGAATATGACTTTATTCGGTTCTGTTGAATATATTTGTAAAACCCACGTGACATCACTATTATTACTTGGTAAAGGAGTTTTTTCTTATAGCAATTCTAAATAGGATAATAATAAAAGTATTAAGTCTAACTTGTTTCTACACTATCGAAGAGAAATTTAATATTATAAATGTCACTTGATGAATGGCAATTATAAGATCATTAAAAAGATAAAGATTGTACCTATAAATGTTGTTTTATAAATAATTAAGTCCCGCAATTATAACACTTGTAGGTGGCATGGTATCCAGTTCAGTTGTCCCTCAAGTGCAAGCTGTGTTCCCTCAAGGAGCTCTGACCAAGAAAATTAAAGTGGGCCTTCAGGTAAATCTGTTCAAACCACGCAAGGGAGTTAAGGATATAAATCTAAAAAAGATTACCGTTAACAACGTTTCTAAAAAGAAACGTTTCTCACTTATTTGGTAATATTATCTTATATGGTATACTAGTTTATTGTATTCTTGACCAAGAAAATCGAGTGGTTGAGGTATATCATATACAATTGGCGAAGAATTTTTTTTTCTTAGTTGCTTAGCATATGGTAACAATTAACAGTATTTGGAATTAACTGTATTTAAGAATGAATCAGTATTTTTATAGCGATAGCAGGTAGAGAATTCTGACACAGTCGGTCTAAATTAAATAATATACAGTAACGAAAAAATGTAAAAGGTTGTTTGACTAACTCTTATATAAGAAATTAGAACTATCTATTGGTTTCGTAATCTTTTCTAAAAATATTAATTTAAAGGGCTTAACGGGTAATATTAATATTATCAGATGTTTGTTAATGTGAAGTCCTGTTAATGTATTGTTTATTTAAAAGTATTTTTAATGATTTTGAAGGAGATTAAAGTAATTTATTATAATTAAGATCAAATTAAACAATACAGGATTTCTGGTAGGAGCGTTAGAATTTGTGAAAATATTAAAGTTATAGATTTGTAACATGTGAAAGGTAGTATTTTCATAATCATGTAAGTAATTTTTCGACATCTGTTTATCGATAAGCTGAAAGCGCTTATTTATTTATATGCCAAAATAATTGTGTTCTACCAATACGCCATTGCCATACAGCCTTAAGTACAAACAAGGATGCCAAATCTTTTATCGTTATATTAAGTTGTGTATCAGATCTCATTGTTTAATACGAGTTCATTTAACATATACAAACATATTTTTATCTATTTTATGCATTATACGTGTGATAATTCTAAGCTAGATTCACAGACTAGCAAAGCAATAAATAATTAGTGATGTCTTGGGATCTGTAAATTATTGCCAATAAGGATATTTGTAATTCGGTTTTAATGTCATTGATGGTAAGTAATTGATTACAAATCAGTGTTCAAAACATTTTTGACCTTCTTGACAATAAATTATAATAAACCAATGGAAAAAGTAATCTTAAGTAATTAAGAGGTAAGCGTTTGAATTTATTTAATGAACGAACTTTATTTAACGAATTTTGACGTTAGGTCCAAAAATGTAATGTAACAATACAAAAAATATAAGCGATTTTCTGTGTTTCTAAAATATTATTGATATATAACATATCGTCACTAAATAGTTACCATTTCTAGTTATAAGTTTGAAATTAGGTGTGAAATTATGCGTTACTCCGATTATATAAATGTTATACCCAATAAATTTAGTCTTCACTTAAAAGTACTTGTAGATGAAAAACAATAAAAAAAATAACAACATAACCTTGTTTTTAATATAAGCGTTTATGAATAATGAAATCACTAGAAAATTTTCTCACACGGCAATACAAAATACAAATGCATTCTAGTTTTCTCTTGGTCTTTAGGTGAGATCGCATGCGGTGAATGTACACTTATTATAAGATTTGTTTTATATAACTTAAAATATTATAATTACTAGATAATTGTTGGTGTGATATTCCTGGAGTGACGTATAGTTAGGTAGTGTTTATTTTTAAGAATTGCTAAATTTATTGGGTAATGTTAAAATGCTTAGGTTAATGTCTTGTTGTTTCCTAAAGACCAAATGAGATGTGCATGAAGTTTTTTTGCCTATCTTACTGTTTGAAGCTTTATTGGGCTATGTGTGTTGCATTTGGATGTTTCGCATGTGTGAGAATTATATGTGAGATAGTCATATGTTTTATTAATTTTGTTGCTTTTCTTGTGATTTCAAACGTTCATTCTTGCTTATTTTTGCACCATCCCTTATCTTTCACCTATATGTTATTTTATAAAAAAAAGTAAAAGACTGTGCCTCGCTTTATAAAATGAAAATATAAATGAAATAATATTATATTATGTAGGTAAGTACATTTTCATATATTTAATTTTAACCCTCACAATCAAATCTATTTTCAAATCTTATTTGGTCTTTGGGAAAAGCTTTACTTTTTATATAAAGCAATAATTTAGATTACATTTTTTATATAAAAATCAGTTCTAAGTACACTGTAAAAATATTTTACAGGCCCAAATAATAGACTCAGAATTAACTGCAAAGCTACTAGGACGAGGTGTAGCCGTATCACCCGTAGTTACTGTAGAGCCAAGAAGACGGAAATTCCATAAAGCAATAACCCTCAGTATGCCGGCTCCGAGACCTCACACACAAGGAATGACGAACCAATACAGTACATCTTCAGCGCCAACATTAAGACTTCTTTGTTCCATATCAGGTACGCTTAATATAATTCTGCTTATATTATAATTAAAATAAGCTTAGTGACTGGAAGCAATTGTAAGATTTCATCAATTAGCATTGGCAAATAAGTAACGTATAGCCATGATAAAACAGACTTTAAAAGGTTTATTAAATATAAATTGTTGATCATACATGTTTTATATTTTAAATATTGTTTCCAGTAACTAAATCGATTGTGAAGTGTTGCAATGGAGTATGCCTTATATTCGCTATTTATTTATTGATGATATTATACCTTAGCTGTGTAGAGCTGCTCAAACTATAGGCCAATCAATACATTTTGCTAATGTTAATAGGTACGTTACCAATATTCCATTACAACACCATAATTGTGTAGTAAGTCATAGATCAATCCCATGAACAACTTAACGAATACATTGAAGATGAGATCGCTAGAAATATTTGTAGTATCTTTATATCTGAATCATATAGTTTGGATAGTCAAAATCATAAATCAAATAGTGTTGATAATAGTTTTTATCTTCTGCTACTAATAGGATTATCTTGATGATTGTAGTTACATAAATATAAAAAATACTACATTTGCTAGAATACAAATATCCCAAAATTATTGACAAAGGGACAAGCATGTTATTCAAAACATATTAATTAGAGTAGTTTTATTTTCTTATCTGATTCCTTAACATTTCTCAAAAATATACGAACAGTTAGGGTACATTTTTATAAGACGAAAAATATTGTCTTATCGATATGAAATGGCGCTTATAGCAAATACACAGTGCAGCTAAAGGGCATTTCCCTATGTGTGCGTTTTGTGCGTGTCTACATTGTCTTTGTTCTCGTGTGTTTGTGTGTGTTGCACGCTCGCCGTGTGTGGCGTTATATTAAACGCTGCTAAACGACGCGCACCAACAGGGGTATATCGCAAAAGATCTCTCGAAGGTAAAAAAATATTAGACATACTATACAAGTTAAAATCAACATGTTGGTTAAGTTTCACTTTATTTTTTTATTTTATATAATTTATATTTATCCTTTTATTTTTTTATTTTTTTCCATCAGTGACCATTTAATTGATTTCTATACTGAAGGTATTTTTCGGAGAGTAAAGAGATCAATTACATTCTTATTTTCTAACCTTCACTTGAATGCTTTTCCATATCTTGCTTTACATACATTCTTCCTTTTTGCACGGGCTGAAAGTTTTGCTTTCCTAATTCACAAACACTTTGTATCATAAACAAACAAACTTGGGATTACAAAAATGCACAGCAGTTTATGTCACATAATCTCGGTTTAGTACAAAAGATTACTAATCAGAATTTCTAGATAATTTGCATTTTAATATTGGCACATTAAAAGAATCTTTAGCACAAAAAATACGGATTATATTGATAAGCAAATAAAAGAGCTAATCTTTTATGATGGTGCCACGTAAAGCATTCACATTTCTCACTTACTTGTCAATGTTACCAGTTTTTTTTTGCTTCTACTGATCAAGTTATTTTCCAAAACGGCCTATCAATTTCATTTTACTTTTCATCTTTTATGTTTTACACTTTTATTTTACATTATTTCACCATTCCAAAGAAATTATTTTACTTTAGTTTATATTTATTTATTTTTTCAGTGATTGTCCTTCGAGAGATCTGTTTTTCGTAAAATCAGACAAAATTTTAAACACTTAGATCATCATTTATTTTATCAAAATATGGCACTACGCTTTAACAGACAAACCCTATAAAGAGTAACACATTTAAATCACAATTCTCATTAAATTAAGTATAACACGGTACGTTATATTTTTTCCTATGGTATGTTGTCCTGTGCTTGTTGTGTGTTTGCTATAGGCCGTTTTGGAACCATTTTATTTATTATTTATTAACCTATTTTTCCAATAACCTTGCTTATAAAATACATTAAATACAACTTTTACATTTTAGATAAAATATACTTGTACAATATACATTTATTAATGTTTGATTTAGCCAGTAGATACGTTTAAAGTATTGTAATATTATATACGCTTATTGCATGAATTAATATTAACAATAATTATATGAAAAGGGGCGAATAGAAAGACCAATTCAGTTAATAAGTCGCTGCCAGTAAATAAATAATAAAAGCAATATAGAGAAAATGAACTAAAATTAGAAATAAAATAAATTTCAAAATAAACAAGAGCCAAAGCATAACATAAAATATTTCATTAGGAGGAACCAACAGAGCCCACTGGGAAGATGTCACCGAGAATACTCCTTTGACATTCGTTAACGATTGTGTGTCCTTCACAACAACCGTATCTGCTCGTTACTGGCTGATTGATTGTCGTCATGTTGAAGATGCTACTAAAATGGCTACTGAATTATACCGGTAAGTTGATATTAATATTTAAACAGTATTTTACAATAATACAAGTTAATAAAAAAAATATCAAATGGTTTATTTAAGAGAGGCGATTCATGTTCCATTTATGGCGCGATTCGTCGTTTATGCGAAACGAACTGATGAATCTCAAGCCCAACTTCGCATGTTTTGCGTAACTGATGATAAAGAAGACAAAGCTTTGGAGCGGATTGAACGATTTATCCAAGTTGCTAAGAGTCGAGATGTCGAGGTATTTGTTTTAAGGTCGAAGTAACTCTTAATTTTGTTAGGCACTTAATCACCTTATAACTTTCACTTCACTAGGTGCATGAAGGTAAACCGATCTACCTGGAATTTGGAGGTAATTTAGTACCCGTCGCAAAATCTGGTGAACAATTATCAATACCTTTCCGAGCCTTCCGTGAGAATCGGGTGGCTTTCCCGGTGATGATTAAGACTCAAGACTTGGAACCAATCTGCCGATGTCAGTTCATGAGGGATCCAAAAGTACCAAAAGGGGAGCCATCGCCCACGCCTGTACGTAATCTAAATTAAAAACATATTTTTAATAATATTTTTTTTATAACCTGCTCATAACTAATAGTAAATGACGATTCATTTTAAGATTGCTATTCTAAATATCATGGTACCCGATGACTTACAAGTGGAGAGAATCTCTCCATTACCAGCGGACATGATGCCTCACCGGACTGAAGAACAAGAGCTGATCTGGAGACAACGACTCAGTGATCCAAAGTAAATAAATGATTGTTTAAAACTGTCTATAAGTGTATATAGCCATGTTAAGCCTTTTTAAATCTATACATATAATAAAATTGTCACTGGTCCATTTCTATTCATAGAAAATATTAAAAAAAAGATCACAGAGGGCCTTTATAAGAGCAAGAGAACCCAAAACAATGGTTTTTCAGTTTGTCTGTCTGTATGTCTGTATGTTTGTTTGTCTGTATGTGTGTATGTTTGTGCACGCTAATCTAAGAAACGGCTTAACCAATTTGAATGCGGTTTTCAGGAATATATTACTACAGTCTTGACTTAACATTTAGTATTTATTTTATCTAAATCGGTTAATAAATAAAAAAGTAACGTCAATTTATGTTAATCACGTAATAGGTACTATGCAAATCTTATTCTGTACATGTAATAAATCTGTAGAGGAGTACATTGAAAATTAAAAAAAATATATAACAAGATGTGAAGTGTAATAACTAACAGAATCCATTTTCAGCATATTTAAAATCATTGTCTGTTTATTTGTTTATCTTTTAGTTGTGCGCACAACACGAAAAGACATATTTTCAAAAAATTATGCATGGGGACTTTTACATAAGCAAGAGAAAACAAAAAAATGTTTTTTCATGTTGTCTGTTCGTCTGTATGTCTGTATGTTTGTGCACGCTAATCACAGAAACGGATTTATTGATTTGAATGCAGTTTTCGGGAACATATTGTCATAGAATTCACTTTATATTTTACACAAATAAAGAAGTTTATAATCTCTTATGGTCGTACCACTGCTGCTTACCAGTTTAAAGGATTATATTTTTTGTACTTACAAAGGGTACGTTTTATCAAAAATGAAATCTACGAGTCGAAGTTGCAGGCACAGCTAGTTTTAAATAAATACAGAATGAAACTCTAAATATATTGAAGCGAGTAGCAATACGATAGCTAAATTGGTAGAGGGATGGGACTTTTTCTCAGAGGTCGTGAGTTCAAATGTTTACCCGTCTCGATTTATTTTTTAATTCTACATTTAAAAAAATGTTGATATCCTTAGTTATAAATGAAAAAGATTTATAACAAATATAATGGTTGCGTGACTTTCTTTTAATTAGTATTAATGCTAAGACAAAATAACATTATTTATATTATAGTATTTTAATTCGATTTATGATGTTACAAATAAAAGTAATTAGTTATTTTAATTGTATCATAATATTTAATAACCCTTTGAAGACCTATCAGTCAATCTTGAACATAAATGAATTAAGAGATTTTATATAAATATGGGCAATATCCTTCGTATAAATAGACAAGGTTAGACTTAACAAGATTTGCTCGATATAACAGGATTAGCCTTATTCAGTCCGGCGACTCGGTCTACTGTAGCATGTCTAAAGACTTCACTAACTGGAACATAATAAAAATGTGTTATTACGATTAGAACGTTTTCGAGACAACGATCGTGGATGTGAAATTATTGTGCGCAGTATATTTATTTTTGTTCCAAATAGGCTGTCATTAAAAAAAAATTAAAAGTGAGATAACAAACTATTGTGTTATAGATTGGAAGATATTTGTAATTTACTTGGCAAAGACTGGGTGGCTTTAGCCTATGAGCTAGGTGTGAGTGTGGCAACCGTCAATCAAATTCAAGCAAAACGGATTACTGCTGCGGAACAGGCTCAGCTTATGCTTAAACTTTGGAAGACTCAATCAGGAACAAAAGCACATGGTATCTTTAAAAATTATTTAACTTTTTCATATTTTGTAGCTTTAAATATTTAAATCCCTTTAATTTTAATGGCTTATATTATTTAATAGATAATTCTTTGGAACTTGCTCTTTGTCGTATTGGAAGAGATGACATTATTGCTCCACAATCGGAACTAACTAATGAGAGAAGAATTCAAAGGAACATATACCAAGAACGACAAGCTTCAGAAGAAATCGAAGCCTACAAAGGTGCCAACCATTTGCAAAGTTTTCTTCAAATTTGCTTTTAAAAAAATATATGAAAACACGGAATATTTTTATCTAGTACCAACAAATAGTTACTAAATAACAGAAGTATTATTTTTAGCTGAAGAAGACAACAAACTAAAGGAAAGCACATATGACGACAGTGAGATCGCTGAACACTCTCGCACTGAAGACCTAGATCAGGATGAAGCTAAGTACTCTCCAGAGGAAAAGTCAATATTAGAGAAAAGCGAAATGGATAGAACACCTACTCCGAGTGAAGAAAGTGAGGAAGACGAAGGTATTGATTATATTTTAACTATAAATAAAAGTGAAGGAATATCGAGATCTTCTCTTTACTTCGTTTTATTTTGTTAAAGATATTAAACGTAGTGTGGCTGAGAGAAAGGAACAAATAACAAAGAAACTCAGCTCTAGTAAAATCCCTGCATCTAAACAGAAAAAAGAGCTCAGAGAGGAAATAATTGAAATAAAAACTCAAATTAAACCAGACATTAAAAAGTTCCAAGATATCGAGCAACAGGTAACAACTTAGATGTAAATATGTATGATTTGGTAATTATAACATATTATATAACACTAAATACTTTAAATATTTGAATTAGACCTAAATTTCTACGAGATATAGCGCTCAAATTTATAACTGTTTGAACGATTTTGATGTAACATATTTTAATTTATTTACTTATTGATTATTAACGATTATTGTTTTTTTTTTCCTTATCATTAAGCTATCAAGTAGTTGAATATTTGTTTTTTATTATTATATAAATGTCAATTTAATATTAATTTGTTTTTATTGTTATTATTATTTTTATTTTCATTTAGGTTAAGGCCGAAACTAAAATAGAACATGTTCGTTCCAAACAGACAACTACAGTCCATGCTGAAATCAGTAGTGAAAAGGAAATTGAAATACACAGGGATCAACTTGTTAAAGAAAAACCGGAAGAGGTAAAACCTGAAAGAATAGAGCAATTCAGGAAATTTGATCCGTCATCGCCAGCAAAACCAACGCCTAAACACTTACAAAGACACATGCGTAACGAATCTATGAGATTCCCTTCCGGTGATTTCTCAAACGTCACAATCACACCAAGGAAATCTATAACTATAGAGACAGAAACGAAACAAATTAATGAAAGTAAAATAGAAACTTACACCAAGGAACCTATTTCCCAAAAAGAAATTGACAGTGCCAGAGTAGAAGAAAAGTTAGATGATGGAGAAAGATCTCCAGATATAGTTGTTGAAAATGAAAAAGATATAGCTGAAGCTACATTGAAAGATAAAATAAATGCTTTTGAAACTAAAATTTTACGAGAACCTGTGATTGACACCACGAAAACGGTTAAACTTACTAAAGAAGCATTACGAAGACACACTCAAGAACAAGAACAAGGCATTGAGTATACTCAAGCTTTTGTCAGAGATCAATCCAAACAAATTGAGAATCAAAAGATTATAATTGAAACTGAAATACATGCTGATACTGCTAAATCTGTAAAGGAAACGATTCAACATTTTGATTCCAAAACCAAATATGAAGATAAATCCAAAATATTCCCTAAAACTATGAGAACCGATTCAACATTAGTACAAGTTTCATCTGAGGAGGATAGCGAATTCTTAAAAAAATCAACAGACTCTGAAACAGAAACGGAATCTCAAACTACCGTGAAGGTTGAAAAGGATAAGAAATTTAAATTTGAACAAAGCAAACATACTTTTGAAAAAACAGATTTGAGACAAACAGTTACAACTAAACAAAATGTTAAAGACGAAGTCAAAAAGACAGAGGAGAAAGGTTCGAAATTAGGTGATCATGATAAAAAAGATGACGATGCGTCAGCTGGTAAAGGAGCCAAATTAGACAAACAATTAACTGGTGAGTCAAAATTAAAAGTCACTGAAGAAGAATTGATCGATGTTGTTGAAGAAAAAGATGTGTCAGTTGAAGAAAAGATCAGAGAAAAGGTATTTAAAATATTTTCCTACATAGAAATATTTTTCATTTAATTTCAATATACCTATAAATTTTTTGTATATTTTATTATTTTAGGCTGAATCGCAACCTTCAATGACTAGCACAAAATCAGATTTAAGCAAACACACAAAGACAGATTCTTTAGGATCCGATTTGCAAGAAATAACAGGCCATAAAGTATCACAAGAATCTACGGTACTATCTGCTATCGATAAAACTGATTCACTGGGTGATTTACTACAGAGTACTGAAAAAGATGTCAGTTTTGTTTCTCAAACCGAATCTAAGGTAAAGGTTATTTTTTTACATGTTAATTATTATCTCTTTATTTAACATTTTATTATCTCTTTATTTAATATTTTATTATATCTGATATTGTATCTATCAAAGGGGGACTCAATAATAAATATATGACCAACTGATTAAAAAAAACATACAACGTATATTCTACAAGTTTTATGAAAATATCTCATTTAAACTAAATTCTTTTAGATATATTCAAAAGAATCAAAGCATAGAAGTGATTCACTCGATGAAACCTCACAGTTTTCCGATCTAGACGATCAAATGGGCATGAGCCCTGCACATAAACCTGTAACAGAAAAACCAATTATTGAAGAAGGAATCCAGGTCGAAGAAAACATTTTAGTATCAAAAGATCAAAACATTACATTTTTGAAATATGAAACTGAGCACAGTGTTCAAGTTCATTCTCCCTCCTTGCCAACCAAAGAAGAAGATAAGGTAAGAAAAGTATTGAAAAATTATGAAAGTTTTCTAGTAAAACAATTGTTTCCTAAAAATATGAAAATGATAGTAACATCATCTTAACTTCTTAATTATCGGAAGAAGATAGGATTCTAGTAATGCTTTATTTACCGGCAATTATTATTTTTAAGTAATCAAGTACCCATTTCCTCTGAAAGTACGATGTAGCCAACATTGTAGACATTGGAATCATTGCTATTTGAAAAATAAAAATATAAAAACCGTTGAAACATTTTTTTTCCAAACAAAGACATAAAAGTAAATTAGAAGTCTGACCTGACCTAATATGTTTTATTGTACGCTCAAATGCATTTTATGCGTTTTTATAGGTATCACCAGTTATAAGTGCTAAAGCAAGACAATTTATAGAAACAGTCCCGGAAGATGATTCAGTTCAAGAATGTTTCTTCTCGAAACGTATCTATTCGGATTCATTAGAAGAATCTGACCACACTGATTCTAGACGTCACTCCGAGGCTGACTCTTTGAAATCAGACCAATCTGACATGAAAGCAAAGATATCTTCCTCTGATTTTGATGAACGAGCAGAGTATGAAGCAACAGCGGACTCTGGTAGTGGATTTGGAGACGATAAGTTTGAAGAAAGTACAGGCTTCACCACTATAAAGAAAGACTCTAAGGTTTTGGAGTCAACCAAACAAGATTCAGCAGATTCCAGTTCCCCGCAAACTGAAGAATCTGACATAGTTTTTAAAAAAATGACACCAAAACGCCATTCCCGAACTGAATCTGTATCTATAACAAAACTAAGTGACTTAACAGAAGTTACAGTACCTGTTTCCAAACAAGAATTTCAAATGATTGTAACTGAAGCCGAAGAAATAGATAAATCTGACAAGGATGAACCTTCGGATAAAATTTCTTCTGAAAGTAGCAGGGAAATTGAAATATCTGATCGAAAATCATCTGAAGGAATATCTGATAAAATTAGTTCTGAAGATGCTGTGACCGATAAAAAAACTTCTTCTGAGGAAGAACATGTTATTCATGAAGATATATTAGGAAAAATTGCCGTAGAAGGAGCTGTTTCTAATGAAGAAAGAGTCAGAAAAGTCGAAAAAAATGAAATAGTATTAGCTAAAGGGGAAACTTTAGAAAGAGGTAAATAATATCATTCATATAATCTTTTACAATTTGACCAAATTATTAAAAAGAAAGAAATCTGTACTAGTCCTTTTTTTATTGTTTAGAATAAGATATCTTTCCGTCAGTAAGGTAGGTCAATCGACATCTATATAATGGTCATAATCTAATAATCGTCATCTATATATCTCAGCTGCAACCAAATATACATCCTATAGCATATAATACCAACATTTCATCTTTATTGAAAATGATTTTTGAAAAAAGATCTTAAAGCATGATTGCTGTTATCTTATTATTGCTTGATAATATTTTTTTATTATAATTGTAATTAAACATTACATTACCAATTACAATTGTATACATTTAATACAAACATACAATTTTATTATTTCTCTAGATGAAGTTGCTAAGCGCCAATCGTTGACATCAGTGGGATCAGGATCTGTAAGTGAACTACGATTAGATGAAAAACGACTCTCCGACGCTCACAGTATAACCGAATCAAGAGATTATACATTTGAGGAATCTGAAGATGACATTGGAACACAAGGAACGCATGTTGACATACACCGGGAAAAAGTGCTGAGTTGTCAAGATGCTGATACCAAAATTAAATCCCCAGGTGCGAGCTTAATAAATCAACTTTATTGCAACACAATTAATTCAACTAACTTAACCAATTAACTGTTAGCTTAAAACTTCAGTGATACCTTCTAACAAATACTTTGTAAAAATAGAGTTTTATATATATATTTATGGTCATGTGTGTAATGTGTATTTGTATATATTTATATAGAGTATTTTCAACAAGATTTATTTTATCGTTTTTTAATATTTCAAGTTTGTGTATATTGTTACAGCTAAAACTGAACCTTCAAAAGTCGCTAAATTAAGTCATGGCGATTCTTTAGATGATGTAGAAGGTTTTCCCGAAGACCATGTCATAGATTATGTTCATAAATTACCACATATTGCAGAAGTGAGGTATGTTTTTGTAAAATTAAATGAATTTTATTATAACACTTTATTTACATAAATTGTACACTTTTTTCAGTTTTTTACCTGAAAAACAAATAACGAGTCAGTTTTTATGCCGAGAACGTGAGGAACAATTAAAACGAGAAACCATCATTAAGGACGACAGCACATCAGGAAAGATTGTTCCTTTTGTCGACGCTAAATTGGATCAGGAAATTTTAAAAACTATTAAAATTAAATCCGATGAATTGCTTCATGATACCATTTCTTTGAAGCCTGGTTCTACAAAAACTCAAACAATGCCTGCTGACACAGGTGAAATAACTTCACAAGCATTTGATTCCTTAGTAGATGATAAAACTTCCACAGTTACCGAAACGATATTAGGCGATTCCGGGGAAAAAATAACTATAACAACTATGACTCAAATGAAAGAAGGAACTTCAGGAGAAAATATTATTAAAACAACAATTACTGAAACTATAAGATATCCATCGGGTGAAGAACGTGTATCCATAAAAGTATCTGAATGCATCCAATCACAGGTAGAACAGATGATGATTGCAGGAAAAGATATAAAATCAAATGACAATGAACCTTCTAAAACCATAACAGATTATAAAAAACACCAGAAAATTCTCAGCTCACAAGATACTGAGGCTGTATCTTCCCAAACTGAAACAGTTACCACAGAAACGGGTGAAAGAATTTCTACGACGACTGTCGTAGAACAAACAACCACACCATCGGGTGAAGAAATAACAAAAACAACTGTTACCGAAACTACTGTGTATCCTTCAGGGGAAGAAAAAACTACTACGAAAGTTTCAGAATCTACTCGTTTATTAGAAAAACAAGTCGTTACAGATGACTTAAAGTCTTTTGACAATAAAGCAGGTCAATCATTATCTAAAGAGCAAAAGTCTTTCTTCTCGAAGGAACAAACTGAAGAAGAAATTACAACGACAACCCTCACTGAGACTGCAAAAACTCCAGAAGGAGACGACCTTTTGAGGACTACTGTAACTGAAACTATTAAGTACCCATCAGGTCGGGAAACAGTTTCTACTAGAGTTTCTGAAAGTATTAAGTCTCAGAGAGATGAAGAATTTACAACTTTGGTACCTGAATCGGGCCTGGAAGATAGAATACAAATGATGCTTTCAAAATCAGATGAGTTAGATGATGACGAAAGTAAGGTATCCACTACTGAAACTCAGAATGAAATAGGACCAAACGGAGAAGACATAAAAAGAACCATTATAAGTGAAACCACAAAAGCTCCTTCAGGTGAAGAAAGGCTGAGAACTACTATTACCGAAGTAATAAAATATTCAACTGGGGAAGAGTCAATATCAACCAGAGTAACAGAATCAGTAAAATCAATTCAACGTAATGAACAACAAATTGTTACGCTAACAAAAGCGGAACAACCAACAGAATCAGATAAGCTAGATGACGAAGGGCAGATATCAACTACTACTACTCAAACTGAAATAGGGCCTAACGGAGAAGAAATAAAAAGAACAATTGTAACTGAGACAACTAAAACCCCTTCAGGTGAAGAAAGTGAAAGAACTACTATTACAGAAGTAACAAAATATCCATCGGGGGAGGAATCTATATCAACGAGAGTATCAGAATCAGTAAAGTCTATTAAATATACTGAAGAACAAATAGCTCCATTGCACGATTCAACTAAAACTTTTATTGAAGACAAAATAAAACAAAAATCAGTCGCATTTCGGACAGATGTAGGGACAGAGGAAACATCCATCGCATCCGATATTAAATTTGAAATGACGAAGAAGGAATCAGTTCCAATATCAAAACACATAGTAGCTTCTACAGAAAAGACAAAAGATCAACCTAATGCGAAAATAAGTTCTACAAAGTTTGACATAAGTAAAATAAGGACTGACACGCTAAGCCAATTTGAAACAGAAAATTTAATTGGTAGTAAGAAGTCTATTCCTAAAGATTTAAGTATTAATGAAACTGATGAAATATCTAAAGAACAAATTACAACTGTAATTGATGACATATTGCAAAAAGGAACAGTTGTAGCGGCAGCAAGAAGTCCAATACATGAAAAGGATGTCAAGATGGTTAGTAAAGAGATACTTGAAACTGAAAGAAGATCCTACGATGCAAAAGTACCACATAAGGAAGAACGTAGACATTCCTGCATAAGCCCTGCTATTTCTTTAGAAAGAATTGCTGAATCTGAAATAGAAATGGAAGAAGAAATATCGAAATTATCTATTGATAAAAAGTTACCCCCGTTTGAATTAGAGGCAGGATCTAAACTTGAAATTAAAAAATCGGATTCTGCCATGAAACAAATGGCAGACAATATAGAAATTATAATAAAACAAGCATCTGAAGACTTGGATTTATCGTCTGAAGAAGCTATTGTCGAACCAGAAGAATTAAAACAACTTCAAGGAGAAGTTTCTGTAGATTCTATTATAGAACAAGCCGTACATACTGTTGAAGAGTATTTAGACCAATCACAAGGTGCTATAACTGAAGAGACAAATTTTAAGAAAGAAATTATTTTGGATGATACTAAGGTAACAAAAGAAAGGCCGGCATTAATGAAATCACTCTCAAGAGATAGTGGTGAAATAGTTATTATGCCAAAGAAAAAGCAAACTCGAACTTTTTCAGTTCAAAGTTCACCAGATGAAGTAGAAGAACAAATTTATACTGACTCCGAATCAGGTATATAAATATTTAATATTCTTAAATTTTGTTTCCATGAATAGTTATAGTAATTAGTAATTATTCTTATTGTTTAATATGTGATAGTAACTTGCATATACATGTTCTAAAAACAGTTTTACTATCTTATATAGAATATCGGCAATCTATTTTAGATATGGACAAGGCTAAAGTTTTGGAAATCATTGAACCAACATCGGACGTAGACGGAAAGCTGCCGACATCCAGTTTTGATATAAAAAAAATTAAAACTGACTCGCTCGATGATGCAGATGATTTTCCAGAGAAAGAGGTATGTATGAATAGACTTATAGAAAGATATTGAGATTGCATTACAAAAATTATTCATATTTTATAGACTGAATACTTTGAAGACGGAGAGAAATATCCAGAAGAATCAGAATCTTTTCATCTAAAAGATAAAGAACTTCCTAAGCAACCAGATGCCAGTTCAAGTGTGCAGTCAGAATTTGACGAGGACAAGTTTTCTGAAACTTATGTTAAGAAAACTCACTTTGTAGATAGTGTTCTTCGATCAGAACTAGTATCAAAATCAACAACAGAATCGTCGGTAACGACCGTAATCTCAACATTAACTAAATCATCAGATGATGACCAAAAATCTGTTTTGGAAGATGGAACTTCGGCTGATTTGTCTAAAATAAGTGGGGCTGACTTGGTAAAGGATCCCTCAAAAACATCTATTGAAGCCAAAGAAGAATCTAGAATCGAAGATCAAACAGATGACTTGTCAAAAAAAACTATTGATCTAACAAAAGACTACTCAAAATCTTCAATAGATAGTAAAGATACCTCTAGAGATTTTGCTACAAATGAATTGTCGAAAGATTCCACTGTAGACTTGACTAACGATTTTTCTAAAGCTTCAATAGATAGTGTTAGAGAAACTTCAAGATCTTTAGATGAAAAAACTTTTTCTGAAGAACACTCCTCGTTTGATGTTTCAAAAACTTTAGCATCTGATGCATCAGACCTTATATCTAAAAGCAAAGAGTTTATAGAAGAAGAAAGATCAATATTGAAGGCGTTTTCCATTCCAACTAGTTTCTCGCAGGAACCATCAGTTACGACAGAAACTAAAATGAGTGAATATGAGGATAAATCAGAGTCTGATAAAAAAAAAGACATAAGTGATAAAATTTTAGAAGCCGCCCTTGAAGGTAAAAGTGATGATAAAAAGGATAAAGTAGATAATGAAGAACAACGAAATGAGGAAGAATCTGAGGTTCCTGATATAAAAGAATTAAACAGGAGATGTTCAAACTTACTAGAAGATATTTCGGCGCAGGGTGCTCTAATCAGAATTGACTCAAGTCACGTGACTCATGGTAAGATAGAAATGTTATTATCTTTTTTTGTATATTTATCCATAATCTTAAATCTATTTTTACTCAACTTTAGACCTCTCAACAAAATTCTCCAAAACCCCACCGCCCTCACCTGTGGATTTAATAATGAAAGAAAAATTAAAACGTGATGAAATTATCATTGATAAAACAACTGGACTTCTACCGAAGGGTAGGTTTAATATATTTGAAAATGTTTACCCCAAAACTGGTTTGACTTATTAGTTATGTTGCAATTATACTCTTGTAGGTTCAGATTCCTCATTTCTTGATGCAAGCCGTCAATCACCGCGGGCATCTTCTGCTGGGGATAGTCTTATCAGTGAAACTGAAGCTCATCAAAGCGGTTAGTACTGACATAGAGTTACGATTCCAAACGTGCCTACTACTACTATATAATAAAGAAAATATTTAAAAACTGGCGTCAAATGGATAGTGCTTATGGTAAAAATTCGTCAGTAACTCTAATTCATTTCCTTTCTAGAGTATAAGATATAATTACAATAATATTTTTTTAAAGAACGTAACCAATGTCCTGATTTTTTTCTCACCATTAATTTTATTTATCCAGTCTTAGTTTAATTCATTATTTTCGATTACAATGACTCTATTATTGTAATTATACATATATGTAGCTAACGTGTACGGTAAATACTATCTCCGAAATAAAAGATTTAATTTAAAATTATAAGTGATAAGCTCAGGTTTTTTTTATTAAAACAAAAATATATATGCATTATAGTAAATGGCAATTTCACAGCGAAACCTTACTCATTAACCAGTAGAAATAATACCAGTTAAATTGTTTCGCCACACTATTTAGTTGCCAACTGTGCATGTTATTTAATTATCAGCTACTCCAACATGAGACAAATTTAACTGATGATATAAGATGCAAAATCATTTATCAGCACTTGCAGTAGAACGGTAGTTAAATCATATAGACAATTCATCTATAAAAATATTTCAGAACAATAACATCGTCAAAAAACGTTGCTGTAACTTAGAAATCATATGCAATAGATACAAAACTTATGCTAATATTTGTCGCACAGTAAAATTTACTTTCTTTCTTGCGGAGTCCTCACGTTGCTTAGGTAAGTGGACATAATTGGGAGAAAAATCACACAAATATTCTTCGATGTCGCTTTTTAAACTTTCCTATGGGACACGTTGGTTTTCCTATCATTAATTAGTAAGAACATTTTTGTTTCCACTTTATATTATTGCTCTCTTTTGAGTAATGTTTCGCTTTGATTTTAAAGTTGTATTATTTTTTTGTATACACTTCATGTCATCACCTAGCCTTCTTCATTAATGCATAATTGTGTCGTATTATATTTTTCTCACATCGTTGTATTATTTTTTCCTGATAATGCAGGCAGGCTTATATCATATATAATACAAACAATGCAACGCATATGCAAATATATTGTTTGTTATCACTTACCACATATTTATTTAACATAAAATATTTATAAGCATATAAGCAATTCTGTATAGATTGATGTTATCAAATAACTATGAATAGCACGCTTTTATATATTACGTCGTATATTAGTAAATTTTCTTTATCTATCTTTCCAGAACTCTTGACTGAAGCATCTAAAGCACTTAGTGCAGCTGCTATACAAAAATCACCTACAAAACACATCGCTGAAAATATATCATTTGTCAATGTTGATAAACCAACCATAACCATCGGTGCCCAAGAACTCGTAGATCGAACAATAGAGAAAAGTATTGACGTCATTGATCAAATTAAAAAAGAGATGCATGAAGATGTGCAGATAACTTCTTCATCAGATACATTTTTCTCGGAATCTAAGATTGAAACATCAACCTCTTCCTCTTCTATTCAAAAAACAATTGAAGGTACTCAGCTTAAGTTTCAAAATATAGACCCAGAAGCTGTTATGTCTGATATGGTGTCAAAATTTGGGACTACAACTGAGTATAGCACTGTACTCTCCCATAAAGAAACTGAAACGAGAAAAATATCTGGTCAAGAATATTTCTCCGAAACTAAACAAGTATCATCATCTGACGACGATTCTCTTATTATTAAGACTGAAACTAGTCATGAGCTTCGAGGTCAAGAACATGAGATGAAAGAAAAGATGACAATAACAAGAGACGGGGACCAAACAGAAACGTTACAAAGGAAAATGGAGAAAGCCCACGAAGCTACTGCAAAACGGTCGGATTTGGAAACCAAAACTCTTTATAAAAGTACTGACGATACAGACATTATTAAGGTAGAACGCGAATTCTTAGAGCAAGGTCTATATACCGGCAGACAAACAAAATCTGAAGAAAAAATGACAGCCTTAAAAGATGAAATAATTAAGAAAAAGCAAGAAGTAAAAATATCAGAAAGAGATTTATCTCACGAGCAATGGGGTAAAGAATATTTTACCCAACCTGGAGAATTAGAAGATATAAAAGAAGATATGGATTCTAAAGCCAAAGTTGCATTTATTGATTCTAGCTTAAAAATAGTTGAGAAAGACGAAATTTTATCTAGAGTAGAGGTATCTGAAAAAGGGCATATAATTAGTTCAAAGATAGAACATCACAAAGAAGAATCTGTCATAGAAAGTAAAGAACACGATGATCTGAGTTCCGATGCTTCACACGTTCCAAGCTTCAAGAGTGAAACAGTTGATAAACACGATTCATCTGAAGGAAGCCCTAAAAGCAAATCAAAATCATTTAAAAAAAATGATGAAGTATATGAAGTAGACTTTATTAAAGAAATAAAAGTATCAACTTCTCCCGTTAAAAGTACATTTAGTCGTACAGGAAGTCAAGATACACACTCAGAGTCGGAGGTGCTACCAGAGCTGCCTCATGACGACAAAGTTGGAGAAACGCCACAAAAAGAAAAACCTTCTAAGTCTCCCGTTAAACTACCCCAAAACCAGTTAGAAAATTTAATTTTTGAAGTGTCTTTTCAAAAAGATATATCTGGTAGTGACCAAACATCAAGCTTGAAATTCGGTGATATAACATCAGTCCAACCATCAACTACAACAGTGAGTGCCGAAACGGTATTAGAAATAAAAGAAACAACAGATACTAATATAAAGCCTTCAAAACTAGATACTTCTCCCAGTACGTTAGAAATAACTGATGATATAAGTACTACTTCCAAAGACGTTATGATTAAATCTGGTGAAAGTATTGATACCGAATATATGATTAAATCTTTAGAATCTCATGAAGGTGAAGTTTTGCAAAAGTCTATAGATTCCACAGTTAGTGCCGAAACACTGCACGCTTCGGAGTTTTCGACTGAGGCTGATTCAGCATTTCTGACTGGGACTGATCAGAAAAAAGAAGGAATCAAATTATTAAAAGAAAAAAGTACCGAAGATATATGTAGTAGTGGTTATGATACAGATTTCTCCTCTGCCGAGTTTCATGGAATGAAACTTGAGACGGAAAGGGTGGCCCTGGATTCTATAATATCTGCTCAACCTCTTGCTGACTTATCTGTTTTAGAGAAAACAATTGATGAAGTCAAGCAATCTCTTGAAGCAGCACAAGGTGAAATAATAAGTGAAAAAAGTGACGGTAGTATTAAATATAAACAATCTCCATCAGAATTTCAATTTAAAATATTAATAAGTCCTGATAGACCAGAGGTTATTAAGGAGGAACCAAATCACGCTGAAGACCAGATAGAGAAAAAAATCGTAACTGAAGATAATAAAGAAATCATTAAAAATTATCAGACAGATAGCATTTCGCAAAAGTTAAGCTCTCAGGAAGAAACTACCTTCTCCGATGAAGAAAGAGGTACGGTTCAATTTAAAGAGTCCAGTCCACCACTAGAAGGAGACAATTCTATAAAATCTGATAGCGGGCCCCATTCTATACTAGAGACTGACAGTGATATTATTCTTTCCGATAAAAATGACTCTTCAAAAGGGAGTCCTGAAATCAAACTAAGAGTGCAAAAGCATATGAAATCACAATTGGGTGTTGTTGACAGACGATCTGCGTCAGAAATTGAAGGTTGGTCTAGTTCTGGTGAGAGTCATTACCAAAGCTTTGAACATTCGGAAAGCAGACCTCTTTCATCAGATATAGAAGTAATGATGACGGCTCAAAGTGGCACTGATTACGAAACTGCTCTTACGAGTCAAGACTTATCGTTTCAGTCTCTGAGAACTTCAAAAGACTATTTTACAGCTGGCAGTTCACTTGCTTCAAGAGACAGTATGAGAAGCCTTGATTCGGATGCGTCTAGTCATGTAGCCAGCATTGATATTTCTGATGCATCTGAAACG
The DNA here is from genome assembly GCA_959347355.1 of Napeogenes inachia. Lineage (NCBI taxonomy): Eukaryota > Metazoa > Arthropoda > Insecta > Lepidoptera > Nymphalidae > Napeogenes > Napeogenes inachia. The sequence goes on along the minus strand of OY365798.1, from coordinate 21,499,845 downwards.
TTAGTACCATCTGCAAACGAATTAAAAGAAGAACTAATGGAAAGTAGTACATACGTCGAACAATTTCTACATGGACAGGAAAAAGAGCAAACTCAAAAAGCAAAGGAAGTAAGCGATGACGAGATATCCGGTGATGAAGAATGCAAATCTGATGTTGTTGGCCACGTAGGCAAAATGAAAAGATCCCACGAAATGCGCTTTCAACCAAAAGAAATGATCCCAGAACATTTTCCCCTAGAAGGGACATCAGAAAGCATTGAACTTGATGACGATTCCTTGAGAGACAAAGAAGGATCGGATACAACAATTTCAAGTCAATTAAGGACTGATGAGATCTTATCTTCGTCGATATCCAAAATAGATATATCTCAATCTCTATCCCAATCAGACCAACAAGAAATAGAAGAAACTATCTTTAAAGCTACTGTTCATAAACAAGAAGCATTACCCTTTTCCGTCACTAAAATAGATAAACCACAACGGGAGTTTGTAGATGTGGAAAGTGATATTATCCCTGTTGGCTCGGCAGAGTACGAACAAATAGAAAAGTTTGGTTGTATAGTTACCACACCAGTAAAACCTCACGCAGATGATACTATTATTACAGAAACTGTAATTAAAATGACCCAGAGTTCTCCTCAGAGCCGGAAAATAGAGTCAGAAATATCTGAAGTAAAAGAAATATTCGTTAAAAAAGAAATTCAAGAAATAAGTGCAATACCATTTCCGATCACCGAAAAACCACTTCGACAAAGAGAATTTGTAGACATTGAAGATGATATAATTCCAGAAGGCACAAAACAATATGAAGAATTACTCAAATCAAAAAGCGATTCTTCAGTGCCTAAAACCAAAATAGAAAAATCTGGTATAGTAACACCAGAAGGGCAATTAGAAAGTAAACAAAGTTCTACCTCAAGTTTAAAAACCCATGAACACATATCCACACCGCAAACACCTCTTTCAGCCCCTAGTCAAAGTTCTTTATCGACTGATAATGGACGGGAATATGTTCTTGATGACATGTATGATATATCAGAAACACCGGAATTAAAATCAGATCTCCATACAGTAAGCAGTAGATCTGAACTTGTGGTAACTACGGAGGAAAGAACTTTGCAAACTTATGAAAAAGAGCAGGAATCACCAACCAGTGATGAATTTGAAATGATTGACAAACCGTGTGAAATGGACGATTTTGTAGTAATAGAAGAGGTTGCTAGAGAAGCACAAGAAACTGATCCAGAGGGAAAAAGTCTACAAATAAAATCACAAACATATGTGAAACGCCATGATACTGAAGTAGAAGACTATTTATCAAGAACTACCAAAAAACAAGAGAGCACTAGTAGCGCATCTGGATCATTGTCTGATGAGGAATTGCAATTATATGAACTTGAACAAAAAAGAGTACAAGCTCAGGAGTTAGCTGAAATTGAAGCAGGTAAACGATGGATTCAAATGCAATTTGAAGGAGATCCAAGATATGATTATGAAAGAATCCCTTTAGAAGATATTAAAGAAGAAGAAATGACCGACTTCGATGCGAGTAGAATAGGTAGTTTAAGTTCACAAAAAGAATCAATTGGAAGTTATGGCAGTTTTAGAAACTCCTATGGCAGTCTTTCAGAATCAGAAATGGCTTCTCGTATGAGGTTTAGATTGAAAGGCGAAAATGACGACATTTCAATTAGTTCTCTTCAAGAGTTTGAAAATCTAGAGAGAGCTTTAATGGAACAGTATAACCAGCACTCATCATCTCAAGAATCTTTAAATGGTTCTCTACCTCGGCGATATATTTTAAGCAGAAGTCAGGGTGATGACATATCTGTATCTAGTCTAAAAGAATTTGAAGGAATAGAATCAGCTTGTCTTGAAGCCTTAAAAGCAGAATTAATTGCTAAACAAAAAGAGGCCTTATTATTAGCAGATCCAAAGGTTGTAAGTGGTAGTTTCTTAGAACAAGAGAAGCGTTCATATGATAGTAGTAGCGAAAGCAGTCCTCCATTAAAAAGTAGTGGTAGTCCCGGACAGAAGACTGGCAGTCCTTCGCAGAAAAGTGGAAGCCCATCTCAAAAGGTTGGAAGCTATGGCAGCCCAACACAAAGGCTTTTAGCTGATTCAGCAGCGATTCGAAAACTTATAGATCAACAGCTAGCATTAGAACAAAGAATGCAAGAATCTCGTCCAAAAGTTGTAGTTGTAAAGAAATCAGATGAAAGAGGTTCATTTTTTGTATCAGAAGCGCTGCCGGGAATATCAGATGATAAAACTTTTGAAGTAGAAGAAGAATGCAAAAAAACTTCCACTTTTACCTGTGCCGCAGCTCCGAGTGATGGTTCTGCTGAATCTATTCCAGGAGATTGTGAAGAAATGATGAAAATTTTGGATTTAGAAGAAAAATCTAAAGAACATACAGAACAAAGAGATACTATGCAACAGACAGAGAGTGGTGTGATTGAAATTGTTCGAACTACGACTGTCATTCAGCAAAAATTTGTTGATGGAAAAAAAGTATCTGAAACAATAAAAAACTTGGATAACGAAGGCGCTATAGATATACCCACTAAATCAAAGATTTCAGATGATATCGCAATGTCACTTAGTTCAGAAATGTCTTCATCTTTAGCTTCTCAACCATCAGAGATGGATAGTTTAATGACAGTGATTGAAAAGCATCCATCAGAAACAGAAATTGTCTCTTATTCTAAATATACGGTGGTCACTTCGGAAAGACATGAAGATAAACCAGAAGATTTAGATTTCTCTAGGGACGGGAGCGCAGTGCGTGAGCTATCGCCCTCCTCTGGGAGGTCGGTTGCTCATAGCATTGTCTCGGGCAAATATTTTACAGATCCAGCCAGCGGCTCTTGGAGTGGCCAGGATGAAGAATTGAGTTCATCGGGCAGTTTTAGTCGGTTAGTAGTAAAATATCTAATGTAGTTTAATGTTTTTTATTTGAAAAAAATGTTTAAACTAAAGAACTTATTTTCTGACAGAGCAAGGGCAGACCTTATGCTAGGTAGTACAGACAGTCTAGAAGCAACCAGCTCCAATGCAACGAGAGCAACGTACAATTATGAAGTCGACACGCCTATGACTGGAAGTCTTACGTCTGGAGGTGAGTTTAATATATGACGTTTCTATTGATGTTTCATTACTTTATTATAATTGGTGTTTTTAAAGCTATCCAAAGCGCTACAATCATTGTAACATACAAATCGTCTTATAATTAATTCATAATATCTTTGTATAAAAATGCATTTATAATTTTTACATTGTGGTATTATTATACAATTTCCATTTCTATTCCTTTATTAGATAGTGTCTTATTCATTTAATTGGTAAATATATGTTATTACTAGATGTAGCAAAATTTTATATTTTAGTATTGGATTTTAAAAAAATCATGACGTTTTGCCGAAAAAACTAATAACCACGGTGCTCTTTTTGTTTCTGATTTGCCAATATATAGTACATATGCACGAGTTTTGTTTTATAACATTCTGAAAAATACTTCTTTTGACTTCGTAATAACATTTCAATCCACTACAATAACTTAATTTATTACAACATGAATACCCTAGTTTGTATTATTTTTCACTGAATGTTGGAATACAAAGTTTTATTAAATTAACTAACCCTAATTTAATGTAAAGCATGTATAATTAATTCATACATTTTACTAACCTGTTTTTGCAGATGCTCTAATATATTAATTATAAATCCGTGGAATAATCTTTTGTCAATATGAAAATAAAATTATTAATTTGTCACATTATAATTTATATTAATTTTTAAATCACTGAGATATAATGAATACATGAATATCAATAACTTTATAATTAATGTACCAAGTGTTTATAATTAAAATTAGACAACACATTATTCCAAAAGCTTCTCTTAAGCTTTCCGCTTTGCCAAGCTTGATACTAATCAGAAAGATAACATAGCGCGCCCTCCAGGCTCAAACACAATGGTCTCCTCACTTGACACCTTGGATCCAGTTACGGCAGTTCAAATGGAAAGCCTAGAACACCAGTCAACAAGTGAACATTATTCTCAAGATTACGAAGTCCATGAACCAGATTCTGATACCGAAAGACTGGTAAGGCACCTTAGTATAATGAAGTGAAAAGGCATAAAATACTTTTAACGTATAAGCAAAAATATCATAGAAAGAATGTATTTTATAAAATACAATTTTCAGGAGCTAGATGGTCGTATCCCACAGGCTAAGGAGCGTACTATCATGTTCGATAGTACTGACACTCTTAGCGCAGTCAGCGGGGAGGGGTCGGTGAGAGAAGCCACGGTTGAGGCTCCAGCGGCCACTTTTTATATTGGAGACACTCCCATTCTTAAAGGTATGGAATATTCGATTCAAAATGATAACTTTACTTTTTGTTCTTTATGTTCTTAAAAGACATTATAATAAAAAGAATGTAAAAATTGGAATATGTTTTTTTATAAATAGGAGAAAAACGGGAAGATCAAGAAGATAGTCAACCGACACTGTCTGGAAGTTGCCCAGCGGCACTGCCACCACCTGCTCAATCTTCACCACCCATTCCTGCCCAGAGAAGGTAGTATTTTAATAAGATCTTCGTTTTAGTAATATACACATTACTAAAAATATCACTAAAAATACTACAACCCGGTATTTGCCTCTTTTACAAAAAAAATATAAAGTTTACCCACTATGTTAATATATCAAGGGTGGTTTGTTTCATATATAAAGTTATTTCGGTGAAATTTAGTTCAACATATTTGGTTTAAATAAACTCAACATAGCAATTTCGAAAATTCCCTGGAACCGTCAAAAACAAAAATGAATACCCCTATAAAATCCTACATTTTTTTTATATTATATTGGTATGTAAGTAATTATTACTAATACTTATTAATTATTTCCAAACTCATTTTTGTTTGTCCGATTAAATTATGCCTTATTTTTTTTAATCCTTATCAATAATGAATATGGCTTTATTATAATTTATTTATCTTTACATTATGAATGTACCTACTAAAACGCAATTATTGTTATTGCAGCTGCTATTGTTTAAGTCACTCTCAAGAGAATCTCGGCAAATAGGTACACGGTTTATACTGTATTGTTTTGAAGATTTATTTTGCCTTATTATTTTATGGTTGGCATTTATAACCAAAGCTTGTTAGGTATTAAATATATCATTGGTTATTTTTTTATTTGTTTTTTGGTGAGTGTTTTTGTTTTTGATATAGCATGGAGTTTTGTTATTGTAGAAATTTCTTTTCCTATGATATACATACTCCATCAAACCGTTTTGCTATATAGCATAGAAGTCCTGAGAAATTTAATTTCTACAAAACTAAACTATATATGTATATTGATTTTATAAGAAAATTTCTTTTCAGATCTCTTTCCATGATTCCAAAACCAACATCATCAAGCTCTAAACGAAACGAAGAAGTAGATTTTAAATAATTATTTAATTAATTTCTTAAAATGTATTACTTTTTATTAATTGCTTAGGCTTAACAGATGTGCACTGTTTGCTATTTCTTATTTCTGATATGAAGTAATAGTCCTACAATATATTATAAATATGGTATTTTTGTTTATTGACTAGGAACAAACAAACATGCTGACAATATTTGGAATAGAGAAATTACAGCATTTTAAGATATTCTGGAACTTGAACTAACGTTATCATAATATACAAAGAATTTTCTATGAATTTTGGTACTAAATTTTGTACCGTCGAATTTTCGACTGCGGTCCATGTTACTTGACCTATAAACCTCTATAGATAGCTTAGCTTTTTAGTCTTGGAAATAATCGCTTACTCAAAGATGTTAACACTGTAGAAATATCGAATACCTTAAGATTAATGTAAGTAGACGTTTCCGGTTAATACCCCTTTTGATATTAAAACTTTAGAATCAGAATTGGATAACGAAACGAAACGAACTATTTGTCTCGCTTTTAAAAAGACCTTGGCTGTTCACTAACATGGGACAAATTGAAATTGGTTTCAATTTTTTGCACAATTTCTGAATTACTTAGATAGATAGGTACAAAATGTAATGTAATATATGGGGTTACACCATCAGCATTATTTAATTTGTTAGTATAAATTGCTAAGAAAATTTCTCGTAGATATTATTTACACTTGAGATTTCTTATTAGCGGACGCTTAATCCCTTTCACTGGAGACTTTCAAACCGATTTAAAATTAGGAAAAATGACTCAAAACTCAAATCGTTGCAATTGATCGTGTATTCGACAATGCTTGCTCACTTGTACGTTTTAAAAAAGTATCTTTATTTGTAAAAAAGAAAGGAATCGGATATATTGGAATTGTTACAAATTCTAAGGTTTGAGACTGAAGAACGTAAGATCTAGACTTGTTAGGCAACAAGCTTAGCCATTAGAGCCATTATATGCTTCTCTGTAACGAAGCGGATGCTAGAATAAAATAGTTAAATTTGTTTAAGATATGTGTGCTTGAAGTAATGTTAAATAATTTTAATGCATTGCTGTATTAAGTTTTATAATTGATTAAGTTGCTATTGTTTCGTTGTATTTGAATAATGCTGAATATTCTATGGATTAACTAAATATTATTGATTATTGAATAAAAATGCTATGTCTCATATTTAACTGGTTGTTTTATTAACATTATGTTACTTTTAATATTACAATGTTTTCAGTTACCCTTTTTTTTAAACACATAGTGTTTTATCTATTGATATGAAAACGTGTTACTTTTAAATACATTTAGGTTACTAAGTAAAAAACGTGGTAATTTATAAAAGTTTATTAAACAGAAAAATAAATAACTATAAAATAACATTTATCTCTAAAAATATAAATATTGAAACACTCGTAACAAAATTGAAAATAACAATTTTGGAGCATTCAGTATTTGTGCATACAACTTTATATGAAGTTTTGTTTCTGAGTACATTTATATTAATATCTTATTGGCACATTTTTGCACAATACATTACCAAAAACAACGAAAACTCTTCAAATGAGAAATCAATAAATAAATAATTTAAGATTTTTACACAACACGCGATTTCTCATTCAAATAATTTTCGTAACTTAAATCTATTTAACGCTTACATATATTATGGCATTTATTAGAAAAGCTTTTTATTCGATATGAAAACAGATTATTCAAGGTTTTAGAAATTTAACAATCTGTCATGAAAATCGTCTGGCGGGAATTTTTTTTATTTCATAATATTATATTTATTAAATACTGATATAAATGATGATAATTATAAAATGCACTTTTTAACACAGCATCTTAAGGAGTACAGATAAAGACCCCTTTATTGTAATATTATTAAAATGTTCACGCATAAAAATATTTTTCAGTTAAAATCTCTGTAATTCAATTGCTTAACCTAAAATAAATTAATTTAAAAATGTTACCATTTTCGTAGCAAATAATTTTGGTAACTTTCTAATGTTTCAATAATTTATCAAAAATATAAGATTTTTTGAAGCCTCTCGTGACATTTCATCTTAAAATAAATCAAGTCTTCACAAAGAATCAAACTCCGATACGTCGCTCGTCTGAAAAGAAATAATGTATTTGAACTTTGTTAAATAATAATACTCAAGTATATAATCGTTATAAAATAATATATTCTGTGCGCTTGTTAGGGATCTAGTTACTTCTACATCTATTTGTTATGTTGAAGTTAATAATTACAGGATCAGTGCTTGTAATCAAGTTAATAGAAATATACATTACACATAATAATTTAGTGTTATGACACAAAACCACAAAATCTAATATCACTTCAACCACGATAATAATAATAGTGTGATCGCGAACGGAGTAAAAGATTTTTCATATTATAAAATCGATAGTAAGTTCGCACTCATTATTATATTAGAAAGTGAGTTGAGTGATACCCACAAGGTCTGGTTTATAGAGGTGCACGTGCGGCAGGAGGAAGGTGGAACCGAGGTCTCGTTCCGCCATCGTGTTTGCTTCCTACAAGGTTTTACATGTTTACAATAACAACGGTGCTTACAAATACATGGTGTTTACAAATAAGTTAGAAGATACAGGGTGCTTTGAAAATTAATTAGGATTAGTTTACAATAGATTTATAAATATATATGATCAGTATTTTTATTATTATTTATTTACCTGATGTGTTAGTCTAGTAGATGACGCTGCTCTGCCCGTACTGGCGGGTAGAGTGCCGCCAACCGATCTAGCTTCTGATAACGTTCTGGAAGATATGACGAGTGTAAATAAATACAGTTTAATTTTTATGATAGAAATGTCTTATTTTTGCCCTGCGTTTCAATCGTCAATAGTTAAATAGTCAATAGTCAAGTACAAGTACAGAACACTAACTAAATAAAGCACCAACTAAATACTTACAGTTCTCCAATACGACGTTCAGCATCTGTCCATTCTGACATATCTTCTTGACTAAAAATATATATACATCATTTAAGAACTACTATTAAAGTAATAATTTAATCTTGCATACCTTTCTGGAATCTAACATTATTTTTTTTAATACAATAGTGTATTTTTCGTCGGCACATACTTTTGCTGGATATTTCAAATGAGTTTATTAGGTTATATATGATTATATGATTAGGTAATAGGCATTTAGATCAAATTAAATTGTTAATTATTTTCAATTAGTGTTACAAAATATATTTTAGTGATCTAACAACACAAGCCTGTTAGATTTATTATAATAATTGCTCTAAATAATTCTCCAAAGCTGTGTTTCTAGCTAAAAAAAATTAGACTTCTTTAATCTTTAGTATTCTACGAGTATTTAAGGCTTTTTGAGGTTGGATTTTGATAAAATCCTGTATTAGTGTCAGGGTAAAATAGAATTTCCAGCTAAAATTAAAGTTACGGCGGTCATTGGTTGAGAGACTCAAGTATTTTGTGTCTTAAGTGACTTCGTATACTGTAGATTACCTATAGGATTTGCGAAGCGTATCGAAGCGGGATAGCTCTGCTTCTAAATCATTCTTATTGACGGACGAAGCGTCGTCTCTGTCACACTTAAGCGAGTTCTCGTCCGGACGAATTGTTGTTGACACTTTAAAACCAGCTGATACCAGTGCACCTTAAATAAACAATTAGACGTACATATATAAAAAATAAAGTTATCATTATAATATAGATATAATTATACCAATTGATGGACCCTCTAGTGGTCTTCGCCACAATTATATGAAATAGAAATCAAAGTGTATTTGTTCACAATAAAATATAAATATAATGTAATGTTTTGTAACATTTAAAGAATGATATATCTTAATTGTTTCGTAGTAGTAATATGTATACATTTTGTTTATTCCTGTGTAGACTCACCTTGTTTATTTCCTCTGTCTTTGTTAGCGCTGTATGAAGATTCCATGCTATGTTTTCTGCGCATCTGAAATTAAAAAAAAATACATCACGTTTCATAAATTAAATGATGCAATTGAAATTAACGCTTTGTCTTGGATATAAATAATTAATATCAGAAAAAAAATACTTAAGCCAAAACACTTCATAGTAAAATTCATTTTACAAAATACTTAAACGTGTATCATTAGTGTTATGAATAGTATATTTATTTTTTAATGCATACCTCTTCATTAATATTAGTAGCTCCTGATTCTAAATAGCTGATAAGCTTCGCTTCATTGGAAACTTCACTACTCTTCCTTCTTGAGAGATTATCACGGCTGTAAACTCATAAATATTTAATTATACTTATCATTGTAAAAATACCTTAAGTTATCTGTGACATTTATTCGTAACAGAAGGACATGTACTTTCGTATCACCTTAAGAGTGTTACAAACAAAAAGTAAATTCATTATATAATATAAAACCTAAATAGATACTTACGCATAAGTCAGCAACTTCATATCTATGGCCATCTTTTACACGGTCTACTACTTAAAATAAGGAGTATGTTTCAGATGCGGGAAGTACTTGCTAGAACTGTGTAACGTCACCTGATGTTTCTCTCTTACCTATCATGTAGTGGGTGCAGCCGCGCTCGTGGTATCATGAGGGCGGGCGGGGGTGGCGGAGAGTGGGCGGGCGGGTCCGGCGCCTGCTTGCTGTGGGACCTGGAGCGTGTCTGTACCGATAGAGTATTTAGATTAACAATGATAGTAGTAGTAGTCACCTCTAGAGTAGCTAACTTAATAATCAATCTTCAATCCCAGATTGATCAGATAGCTTCCCAAACCTTATTTAACATCCGTGGTATGTTAACGCGATAACACGTGCGTTATTTATTGGCATTTCTTTACATTAAGAAATAGATAAGAAACAAATTCTAATATTTATCTGAATCCATTCATATATGGCCTGTAAATTACCTCTTTGCAACCTAGAAGTCCAGTGCTTAAAGACAGTCATGAATGTCTTTGTGTGATTTAATACTATCCTATGAAATCTGCTTGAACCTTACCTTAGCTGGAATATACGGTAGAGAAATATTCTGTACACTACAAGTCTCTGCTGCTTCAGTTCTTTCAGCGATCAAGGCCCGTCTATCCGCTCTTTGTTTAGATGGCATGTTACCCTGGAATCAAATGTCAATTCATTTATTTTATAATATTGCAAGTTAAATAATGCTTAGGAAAATGACGAAACCAGTTCACATTTAGATAAAAAAATTACAAATTTTACATTACATCTGATTTCTAAAGTTCAATAATTGTGAAATCATCAGTTATGAAAGTATTGAAGACAGGAAGTTATGAAAGTTAGTAACGTTGTCTTAATACCTGATGTAAGCTGGGCATTCCTTGCATACACCCAATCACGAAGGTCGGAGACGCGGGACTTCTCTGACTGCAGCATCTCTTGGAAGCCCAAATAGTCACTATTACGATCACAAGCGCTCCTATCACCGTGACTGTTATCAGTACAGCTGAAGAATTAGAAGAAAATGTTTTAAGCATCAGACATGTAAAAAACTTACAATTACCAGGGACGAAACCAAATAAACACAACTTATTACCAAAATCAATGGTAGATTAAAATACACATAAAAAAGTACTAAGATGTAGTGGTTTAAAAACATTAAGTACCTTTCAGATTGACTTGACAAGTCCGACCCGCGTACCACTTGAAACATTCACAGATCATAGCACTCTCGCGATCGAAACATGTACCGTGGTAGTTGCACCCGCTACAGCCTACTGCGTCAGCTGGAAGAATATAATCTTATATAAGAAGACAATCAATTATAAAATTGTTTATTATTGTATTATACTTTTAGCTCCTAAATGCTTTTTTTGATTATGAAAAAAAAATAATTTTCAATAGAGTTATAAATGTGTATTAGATAAAAATTTACTCATTTCAATATAGAAACTTACAAGAACATATTCTTCCAGGATACATAGTGTTTACACTGAGATCTGCGAAACCTTCTAAACAGCTGCATGTGTAAGTTCCCCGGAGATTAAAGCATCTCGCATGCTCAGAGCAGTCGTGGAACTGTATACTCGTGCATTCGTCAAAATCTAAAAAAAATGTAACTATCACAAAATTATTGTATTACGAAATATTGATATGACACATTTTGCAAACTAAGTATAATTAGGTGTAAAATAATAGTTTTCTATATTATTCTATTTCAATAGGCATAGTTCCAGGTAAGTTTCCAAGTAAGCAAGTTCGTAAGTTTACGAACTGAAATGAATACAGACTTAGTTGAATTAATTAGCCATATTATAATACATCAGAAATAGGTGATTGATATTTAAAAAATACATTATAAAAAAAAACTTTTAATCGGTGAGGAAATTGACAAGAAGAAATTTCATATTATTATTATAAGTATGTGCCAACGTACCACTGACATTAAGTCTGTCAATAAATTCTTCCGATGCATGAACTTCTGTTCCCCCGAGGCTATAATTATTATTTCGAAGATACTTTTCTATAACTTCTTTCAGTCTACTCTCATGGGCGTTATCGGAGAGCTTTGGCATAAAACATTTTAGAGTTTAAAACATATACTTTATTTAGATATACCTAATTGTTATTTTTAAATTATTTACCTGTACGTAGAAATCATTAATGACACCCTGGTACACAACATCTTTATTGCGCATTTCAATGGGATAGAATCCTGTTATATGGACGCCATGGTAAACATCTCGTAAATCTGATTGCATTATCATTCTATTTATTCCTTCGTGGGTTGCCATTGCCAAACTATTGTATTCTTTGCTGGAATTATCCGAGAAAGCCGTATGGAACTTCAAAAGCTCATTGCCTCGAGATCCTAAACCTAATCTTACGGAATATGTATATGTAGCTGAAAATTCAAACGCAAAGTATTATACGGTAGCTCTGTTACACAAAACCTTCAATAATATCATAAAGAAAAACTTTAAATGTTAAGATCTTACGTTTACAAGGTCTATCTGGGAACATTCTAGCGAAACCTGGCCTGCACACACACTTCATAATACCGTCGATTCTCTGGCATCTTTCATTTCTAGAAGCCTTACAGTCTGGTTGACATTCTTTTCCAAATCCTACACCCAAAAATTAAATATAAAACATAAAACTTTGCAATCATTAACAAAAAAAATAATTATAATACAACTAACAAACCGAAAATGAAAATGTTATTTAAGGTCATTAATTTGAATAAAAACTGTTTATTCCCTTTAAAATTAAAAAGCATCCAATTATTTTAAAAACTTACCTGTCGGGTGTCCAACATTAGTCGTTTCTAAATATGGCGTTCCAGCTAACAATATTTCACCAAACAAGACTTGTGATACTCCGTTACTATTAACTTGCTCATTTCTCGTCACACCATCATAATCTCCAGTGTCTATGTCAGTGGTTACAGCTGGCGATTTGCCTCCATTTTGTGACTTATTCATAACCACAAAGAATGTATCGTTTTCCTTCTCATCCTCTGTATCAATTTTCTGAATATTCTCTGTCACAACATCGTCCTTGATTATATAGTTCTCTCTTTCTTCTGATGACATAGAAATATCATCTAGAGCAACAATTTTAGTGTTCGAAGTAGAATCAATAACAGGAGTTGCGTCTACTTGCATTTGTAGAGGAATATGTTTAGTTACAGTTTCAACTATGGTAGTAGGTTGTACTTGGGTATATACTTCGGTAATGACGTCTACCACAGTGGAAGTATGTGTGTTAGTAAGAACTAATGTCTGAGTAATAGCTCCCTCCGACTGACTGACTAGACTTGTCTTGGTATGTGTTACGGTTAATGTATGAGTTAAGTTCACGTAACCGATGCTGGAAATTATCTGAGGCGGTTCCGATAACGTTTTTGTTAAAGTAATAATCGTTGTTTTAAATTCCGTTTTAGTAGGTAAAATCTCATCCGATATTTTTATTTCATTGCCAGAGTGATGAGTGGAAATCACATTTGTATTTAATATTTCTTCTCTTAGTGTTAATGTTGATGTTATAGTCTTTTCAATCAAAGAAATAACTTCTGGTAGTGGAGTTAAGACTTTATTTTCTTGAAGTACTTGAGTAGGTTCAATTAAGTAATCGTCTTCAAGTAGGGACTCCGAACTCTCTATAACATTTGTTGGGAATATTCCTAATGGCTTTGACGGTAAGGGTCGTAAATTTTTTCTAATGGAAGTATATTTTGTCGGTGCCGTTACCGGACGAGACAAAGTTTTTGTAGGCCTGATCACTGTATTAGTTTTGGTCGGTAATTTCAACTTACTTGTGCTTGCTTTTTTGTTATCACCGTGGAATGGATAAGGTTTCCGAGTTCTATTGTAGTTTCCTAATTGAATAACTTTATTTTTATCTTTGCTTGTATTTTCTTCATTTGATTCCACGTTATATACGAGGTCTGTATTATGAAAACCATATTTTTTAATAGTTGACATAGGTTTACTATGTTCTATTATTTCCTCCTTATTGCTATTAGAACTTGGGAAGACTAAGTTTTTCTTTTCTGTGGTAGCAGTGTCATAACTTACATTAATAATTTCACTAGAGGAGTCATATTCGTTAGAATCATATACCTCTTCTGATGGCGATTCTATTGAATTGATGTGAGGTTTAGTTAGAATCTTTGAAGGTGAAATATTGTTCATGACATTTACTGACGTATCAAAATCAAAGCTCGAAGAAAATTCAATGTTTGATGAAGTTAACCAACCGGATGATACGGGTGTAGGAAATATAACGGATGTTGTGATAGAGGTGGTACGAGTTAACATTGGAATATCTTCTTTTACTACTTTTGATGGTTCTCTTGGTGGTGGTAATAAGTGGGATGATGGCTGATCATTATTGTGACTGGGTCGTTTTAGTTTGTTAATACTATCAAATGCAGGTCGATAAGTTGATACCTCTTCCCTATTTATGGGTTTTCTTATAGGCCTAATTGTTGACTGTCTTGGTGGCAACGTTCTTGGAGGCACATTTCTATATGGAGGTGTTCTGATAGGTAACATAGGCCTAGGAGTCAGGGGTGTTCTCGATGGTAATCTTGACGGTGGCGTAGGAGGGCTCATACCCATGATATTATTATTTATATCTGGTTTAAATTTATAGTCCACAGCTGGCGGTGGGGGTGATAAGTCAATAATTTCAGTAGATGTTTTATTAACAGGATACTTGATAGTAAACGTTGGCGGTGTTGATTTATGATTCTCTACTATAAATGGTTTTTTATCGTGAATGTGCACAATAGATGTAATGATATTTGATTCATTAACATTCCGGGAGTTATTGAAAAATAATGATGCATTAGTATTAGGAAAGTTTCCGTGTTTATTGTCTGTTTCTCTATCACGTGAGAATTCCTTCTTAGTACTTGGTTCACTAGTGGATAAGGAATATATATCTTCTCCAGTATTGTGATCAATATCTTCATAGGATATATTGGTCGCGTTTTCCATTAATTGATTAATTTGCCAATGCGGTTGTTGTAACAAATGATCCAAAGGAATAGCTGTATTTACAGTAAAAGGTCTCGGTTTCGAATACAAATTATTACCATAAATAGGATTTATATTGTTTGAGTGGAAAGTAGATTTATTATGAGCCTTGAAGGGTTTTTCTGTTTGAGTTCCGGGATTAAAATTAACAAAATGTTTACTTGCATTATTACTCTGAGATGCTAATGACGTCAATTTATTTTGTGATGAATCAAATGAAACGTTCTCTCTTTTTTGAGATATGCTGATTATTGGTACTTTCATAGATTCCGAACTAACTTCACCGTCAATTTCACTATTCAGGTAGCTTTCTTCCACCCCATCATATATTTCTTCGGCGGTTTCATAAGTTAATCTTGGAGGCGTCTTGGAGGCCGCTATAATTGTTGGTGCATCCTTATCATCTCTTATTGGTATATCGTAAGCTGTTTGCTTGATCCCATATATTGCAGGTATAAAATTCGGTTTTATACTAAATTGTGAATCATTTGGATTTTTATGCTCTTTTGCCTTTGAAAATGGTTTTCCAATATTAAAGTTGTTTGAAGTATGTTTATTTTCCCAGAAGTCTGTGGGAGGCTTTCCAACAGTCGCAATTTTTTCCCCAAAATAAGGTAAGTTGTCGTTATTTTTATCATAGTTTAAAGGAATTACTTTCCTTGTACTAGTTTCAATTTTAATGTCTTTGAAATTATCTTCATTAAGGACACTAGAATACCAACCATGAGAATTGGTTGAAACGTTTGGCACAAGATGTGACAACTCCTTATCAACTTGTTTATGTTTATTTTGTTCATAATTTACATATTGATTTATATTTACATCTGGATTTGTGTCATCATTAGTCATAGGGAAGTTAGCATGACTATTTAAGGATGGTGGTATTAAATGAGCAATCTTCTCTCGTGTAGGCTCTTTTACGGCAACTTTTTTATTATCATTCTTATTATATTTCTGACCAGCTATTTCCGTTATGCTTGGTTTAGGGGTTGAATTTTTTGCTTTATAGTTATTAAAAAGACTACTAGCAACATGTTCCTTTTCTTCAAAAACAAGAGAAGGATGTATTTTGCCATGTAAAGCAACACTCTCATATTTTGCAGGGTCATCTTCTACTCTAATAGCAAAGTTAGTGCCTATTGGAATATTCGCATTGATTTGACCATTATCAGAAGTAGTTGTAATAGGTACTGTAATGCTTGAACTCATGACATGTCCTGATTTGTCACTACTTGCAACATTAGTAGCTGTATTAAGCGTTATAGTGTAGGTATTTTCTTTATTACTGCTTGTAATAGATTTGTTTGCAGAGTTGGAAGATGTAATTGTGTATGGATTTATAAAGTGATCAGTTCCTTGTTTATGAGGTTGATAACTATTTTTATGCAATTTAGAGGGATTTCCATTTAAAGTTGGAGAATAAGGTATTTTTAAATTGTACGTGGGAGTAGGTTGACTATTAGGCATCTGTGAAGCAAAGTAAATCTCTGATGTAATTTTTGGTGGAAGTTGTTTCGATACTGGATGTTGAATATTTATAAAAACGTTACTCTCATGAACAGGTTTTGTTAGTACATTTGGACGTTGAAGGAAAGGTTTATTACTATCATAGTGATTTTCTTGATTATAAAGTCGCTTTAGTGGAGGTGGTGGTACTGCAAGATAATTTTCATACTCCTTATCGATTTTATTACTTTCCTTTGGTTTATTTTTTAATTTTGCTTGATTATACTTTTCAAAATCACCTTTATAATTTTCTGGGTTATATACTGTTATATGCGGGCCAATTTGAACATGAGATGCTTGATTACTTGTTGGGGAAGGAGTATTTTGCAGTAGATCTTTTGGCCGTTTATTGTCATTCCAATTATTTTTTTGGTCATTAATAGGTTTAATCTCCTTATAGATAGAATGACCTTTTTGTTGATATGTATCTTGTGATTGTCCATTTGGATTCACCAAAAATGGACTTTTGTTTACTACAACATTATGCACATTCGTCATATGAGGCGCATCAATGCTAAAACTGCCAAAATATCCGGGTTCTGGATAAGGTAAGGGATCGTCAACGTAATCTCCAGTTTTGTGAGGTTCTGATGACCCTGCAAAAACTAAAGCAGTCGAACTCCCATGAGGAATAATTACATTGGCTACTCTTGAAGGTTGTATGTCAACTAAGAAAGGTTTGTTTATAGAACCGAGTACGTCAAAGCTTACTTCACCACCTTGCGTCGTAATTTTAGTACTAACAATTTCTGACGAACTAGGATTGTTATCTAGTACTTCAGGTTCATTTTTTTCTTTGATAACAGGTTTTTTTTCAACGGGATGATTTGTAGGGTTATTGATCAAATGTGTAGCCCAAGATGTCCCATAATCCAAATATGAGGGTCGTCCATAAGTAGCTGAATTGGGAGACTTATCTTTAACGAAACTTATTTGTTCAGTATGTTCAGTAGGTAAATGCAGATTTCCTGAGCCCCTTGTGGGAATGTGAATATTAAGAGGGCTAAAATGAATTCCTTGAGGTCTTAATAAATTTTTGTTTGGTTTTGTGTTAAGTTTAGGTAACTCTGGTGGTCTTAAATCATATGAATCATCTATCTTCGTATCAGTAAAAATCTGATCGTTAGGAGGTTTCTCTTTAAAATGATAGTGTTCGCTATTTGCACCAATACTGTCCATCGATGGTGAATGAATCTGATTCTGCAACTTAATGCCATTACCTAATAGTGATAAAGGTCCTCCAACTGCAGGTTTTCCTACAATGACATCTGAGTTAGCTGTTATAATTTCACCAGGACTTATCGGTATACCGCCATTGACTAATGGACTTTCATGTACAATTTTCGATTTAATGAGATTTGCTTTAGAATGCTTGTGATCTGCAGCCCATGCAAAGTTTTGTTGCAATGTGACATTAGTATATCCTATCTGTGACTCTGATGTTTCCATTTCATCTACAGGAATGTATATTGGAAAATTATTATGTTTTGACCCCAGATCATTATCAATTCTCTTATTCGCGTTGTAACCATTCACTTTACTAGGTTTTACAGTAGTAGAAGTTGTTGTGGTTTTATTTGTTTCTTGTCGTCGCATAAATCCTCCTGTCATTTTCTCAATCACAGGTGCTAACTGAGATAATCCTTTAATACCCAAGGAACCTAATTTTATAAGTTCAGCTACAACAAGCTTGTTCTTATTAACTTTTTGTGGTTTAGATTTTTCTGGTGGCTTAGGAGTCGTATTCTTAGTTTTTTGAGGTATTGGAGCTTGCTCGTTTGTCAACAAATCGCTCACATCTAAGGCGTTACTATCGTTTTCACCAGAGTAGTCGTTGACTTGGGTATATTTTTCAACAACTTTATCATTTGGTGGACCTTGGGAACTAGTTTCATATTCATAAGGACGGTATTGTGTGTGTTCATAAGCATCCTTATGAGTTGGCCGAACTTCTAGCTTAGTTCCACTATATTTAGTACTTTTCATCCCATTCTTTTCAAATGTCTGTCCTAATTGGGGTTTAAAATTTGTATGTTTAGTTGTTAAAGTTTCAGTTTGTGTGTGACTGCACGTACAAGATGATGTACAAGAACTATGACTCATTTCTGATGGCTGTATTAAATCAAAATTCGTATCTTCATTATCAATTCTCTTATCTATTTTTGGAATATTTAAAAATATGTTGCTGGATACTGACGGATGAATAGTCTTCACTTCCATATATTTTGTCTGAAATGAGAACGGGTATAGTAAACAAAAAAATACAAATAAATAAATTAAATAATACAATTTTCAATATTTTTTTATTAGAAGGAACAATGTTAAATGAACTTTTCGATGTGATTAATGGGATAGTCTTAAATAAGCATTTTGATATTAGATAGAGACAATTTGGTGGGGGTTTGCATTCATAACCCTGATACCCTTTAGGGATAAGGTAAACCTCGTTTTGGATATTCAGGACTTTATTTTATGCCATCACATTGGGTCCTTGAAATTCTTACTTTTGTTGGCTTTATATCGGCTAAAACATCAGTAGCATAAAGATTTGTAAGTGATTCTGTTGTGACTACTGAAACTATTGTTTCAAATGTTGACACAGCGCTTCTTTTATTTTGAACTACCGTTGTTAGGTATGTGTAAGTAGTCATACATGTCTTTATTATATAATTATGCTGCATGAGCTGATGTAATGGAAAGAAAGCACTCATTTGCTGTCGATTTACAAAAGTAGCGACGGCTGAAGACAATAATGTTTTTGTCGGTGTTGTGGAACTCACATAAATTGTTGGTTTCGTTGGTAAATGCATAAGTTTTAATTTTCGCTGAGAAAAAACATAATTATTACATAAAGGATATTATGTAAAATTTTACAAATAATACAATCGAATCCCAGAATTTACATTATTTTTTTACAGGTAACCGAATTCTTTATTTTTTTTTTAGTTTACAATTATGACCAGGCACAAAGAAAATCAAGCCGAATTTTGAATTTCCGGTTCTTAAATAAAGATGTGTGTACATTGACACTCACACTATGTACGAAATCATTAAAAACAATATTTAATACCTCTTGGAGAATATCATTAACATTTTATTATTGTAAATTTACCTGTTCTTGTTTCCCTTCTCCACTTTTATCTTTTACCAAGACCTCAACTCCATTTGACATAATTCTTGTTGCGAGATTTTTAAGTTTTCTCTCATCCTCACTACGTTCAACATCTATACCTCTTCCTGGTCTCCATGGTGAATTGTCGTATACTATACCATTTGTATTAAATGCTGAAATTTAATATTATATAATAAAGTATACCATACTAATTAAAATAGGATTTTTATTTACATACTTAATGAGCGAAATAATATATTTTGTAAGTCACACTGGTATTGGTGATATGGTTCACATTTTCTAATGAAGTAAAAGTGATTACGTAAAGGTTAGTATTTACTTAAATTATCTTTAATCTTATATTTAATCATTTACATTTAATCTTTGAATTACTTAACACAAGAGGGTAAAAAAAATGTAAATAAAATAAACACCGGAGAGCAAAAAACAGCACAGAGCTTCGTTTTTATTTTCGGTACCATTTTTGCAAATTACCTTGTTTTAAGGGCCTGTTTTTTGCCCTTGATTGTTTATTGTAAAATTTTCATTAGAAAGTTAAAAAACTGAATGTTTGTGATGATAATGACCTTAAAGATAGACCGTTTTAAGAAAACATTTCCTTTTTGTCTTAACAAACAATGTATATTATGTGAACAAAGTTTCAAAATAATAATAAAGTATTACAAACGGTCTATTTCCATGTAAAAAGGTTAAATTTCCCATTAAACTACAAACTACATCTAAGTGTAATCGTGCTGCAAGCTATTTAAACTAAGCTTACTACTTTTTACAGAACAACTGGATGTTCAAGGTCATGTACAAGAAGCCCATTTTAAAAAGAACTCAATTTTCTTATATCCTTAGAAATAAATCTCAAAAAACAGTAATTAGGCTATAGCAGACGTTGAACACCAATTGCATTTATAATAGTTTAAAAGTCAATATTTTGAACTCACCTCCCGGGATGGTTGGTGAACCAAAATGTGAGATAGATCCACCCTGGATCTTGGATCTTCAAAGGACTGTTGATCAGGATAGTCATCAGTCCAGTCAGGTGGAGTTTGTATGTCATTTGTGTCAAATATTTGATGTTAGACGATACGAGTAAATCCAGTCAAGTGTCAAAAATATTAAATTTATAGTTACTTGATCGGTTTGCTTATTCAAGCAAAAGCAAGTCACTATAAGAGACAGTTTTTTTTTTACATTTATGGCATTTCTTTTAAAGTACATTTTTAATAATTTATTGACCTATTGCTGCAATGTTTATGATTGTCGTTTTATAGTATACCGGGTGCTTTTTATATCAAATAATTATATATTTTGGAACAATAGTAAACAAGATATAGGTTTGTGCGTGGTATGGTTAAAATAAAACATTTTATTTAATTATTATATTTTATTATTTTAACATTTTAAGTCGTAATTTGCAATTTACAGAAGAAAGCCAGTAGTATTATATAAAACAATATATACTTAAGTTAATTGTAATCTAAGATTTTAGGAGTTATTCTTAGGCAGTGATTAAATATTTGTTACCTAAAAATATTTGCTTTTCGCAATACAACTTGAAATGGTAACACATCTGAATATTTTTGGCGACCTTAGAAGAGTATTAAAAAATTATACATCTATCCCTATCTACAATATCAAGTACAAAAGAGTATTGGTATCTAAATCTAAATTCTATAACTATAAGGCACTATTCATAGCTAACTTACTATGATACAAAGTAAATAAATTACTAAACCATTACTTTACACACCTAACAAATTGTTCGGTTTTCACGAGACTTCATCTACTGAACTGCGTTTTAAATCTCTAAGAGTGGACGGTACATCTAATTTTACGACATAAGTTGGAGACGCGTTATTGTTAACAAGGTCACTAATCTTTCCTATAATACTTTCTAAACTTTGTGTTTGCAAATCGGACTGGGAATATGAATAACTTTTATCTGATGTAATTAAATTGTCTAGGAAACTGTCATCTTGTGAGCTTGCAAGGTGATCAATGGAGGGTAAAATGGAAGGTAATATTTTCACATCTTCATAGTATATAGCTTCCCGTTTTCGGACGGTTTGCGTCTCATCTGATACAACAGTAGATAACACTGTGCTGAATTCTCCAGGATGTTTACCAGATACATATAAAGTAACTATGCTCGTATGTTTTGGAGGAGCCGCCAACTTTGGTTTTGAACCACGGGGCTTACTCCTCTTTCGTTGTGTTGGAGGAGATGTAGGAGCTGGCATATATTCACCACTATCCTCTACATCTTCAGAAAAGTCCTCATTACTGTTTAAATCCGACAATATGTTAGGTTTAGGACTGTTACTGTAAATATCATTGTTTAAATTGCTATTCTGCAACAAATTGTTTTGGAACAAATCCGGTTGAGCTAATCCAAGTAAGGGATTGGCTGTCTGTAATGATAGAGCTTGTTGTTGTTGCTGTTGTTGTTGTTGCTGTTGTTGGAGAAGCAACGGTAAGAGTAATGAATTGTATTGAGGTGGTGGCGCTAAAACAGTCGGTGTTGTAATAACAGTATCGGTAATCAATTCAGTAGCTGTTATAACGTCCGTAGTTGGATTAACTATTGTAGTTAATATAGGGACACCTCTGAATTTTACAGATAAAACAGTTTCTCTAGCATCGGTAACTGTTGTGACATAAGTTGTACTTCTGGTTTTGTACTCAGTTACGGGTGTTTGTACTATTTGCTGCTGTGGTAACAATCCCTGTCCTTGTAGAGCAAGGAGAGGATTTATTGCTGGCTGCTGATTGCCTAAGAGCAGTTGGGATAACAACAAATTTGCTAATGGTACATTGGCATTAATTTCAGGTGCTATTGTTTGTACTACTGGTTCAACATTATAAACTGTACTGGGCAATAAGTGAGAGTAAGATGTTTTACGCCCTCTTATTGTTGTTGGTGTGAATATAATTGTGCTCGTAGGTGTTTCGTGTATAAGAAATTTAGTTATTTTAGTGGCACCGTTATCACCTAACTCAGTTGATTCCAATGCAAGTACTAATTGTTGATTACCTAGAGGACCTATGGATGTTGAAACTTGGTTGAATAATAATGTTTCGACACTAGGTTTAGCAGATAAAACATTTTTGTATTCCGTAATCTTACCATTGACTACAGGTATTGTTACTTCAAATGGAATCTGGTGTGTTATAGTGATCTTACCATCATTCAAAATATTATCATATTTATTGCGTCTTTCGCCACTCAGATTTTCGAAGGAATTTCTTTGCCTACTAGAAACTTTGCTTGTTGTTGTACGTGGTCTAGACCTACCAGTACTGGAACGCGAAGAACCAGATCTTGAAGACTGGGTTGCTTTCCCAGAGAGTCGCGGAGCTTTTAATCTAGATGAAATAGTAGTTGTTCTTCCAGAAGTTCTTGTTTTGCCTCTTCTATAGGCTGGAGAATTCGTTGTAGTAATCCTACTTTCTCCTCTAATTATAAATGGTTGTCTTGAAGATTGTTTTGCAGCCGAAGCTGGTGTTGTTTTGCTATTAACAGATAAACGTGAATTATAACGTCCTGGTTTTTGTTTTTGAGTCGAAGATGATGGTGGTTCTGTATCAGGCTCTGGGTCTGGCCGCCTCGTACTTGGAGCTCCAGGTCTTCGAAAGTTTGAATATTTTCTGTTTCCATAACTAACTTGACGTTTGACTCTTCTATTAAATGCAAACGGTCTTATTTTAACTGTATTTGTATTTTTTCTCAAAGTGTTAGGCGCAGGCGAAGCCACCTGCTCCTCCTTTCTATCCGAAGACTCATAGTCATTATCTTCTTCAAACTCCTCTTCATCTAATAACTCTTCATCATCCTCCACTTTCTGTTCATTTTCCCTAATTTCTTCCTCTGGCTCCGGTTCCGGTTGCTTAAACAAGTTTCTACGAGGGAACAAAGTATTAGGTCTCTGCCTGCGTAGAGAGAGTAGAGGATTAGTAGTTGAACGTGTTGTTGATCGTCTTGTTGTAGTTGTCCGTCCTCGAGTAGTTATGGGGCGTCTAGAAGATGGCGTGGTTGATCTTGAAGCTATAGCTGTACCTGGTAACCTAGCAATAGGCGGCCTTCTAAATTTCAACAGAGGGTTATTTGTTGTCACTCTCACTGGGAAATCAGTTGTTTCGTCTAATGATTCAGTAGCACTCTCTTCTTGCTGAGTTGCGAATGTTTCAGATTCATTTGGATCAGAGAGTGGATACTGTATCGATGCGGATTGCCGACTGCCTCTCAATCTTGATGAAACTGTAGGTCGTATTCTAGGTATAGCTGATCTACTAGCATAATCTAAGCTGTTAATTCTAGACGAGCTAGACCTAAATCCTGTTCTTCTAGAAGTTGGTGATATATTTCCTCTTGGAAATCCGCCGGGTCGCGAAGCAGGTACATTAGCAGACAAATTTATAGCAGCACTGCTGCGACCTGCAAATCTTCTTCCTGAACTGGATGAGCCAGGCAAAGCAGCTGGTTTTCGATTACCACTAAAACCACCTGATGGACGTACAGATTTTAAGGTTGGCGTAGCTGTAATAGTGGGCGTAAAATCAGCGCGTGTTATAGTTGTTGCACTATTCGGAATAGGTAGCCGCTTTGGACTAAATGTTGGTCTATTTCTAGAAGCAAACGGAATAATAACAGGGGTAAATGACGGTTTTTTCGTAGTAAAGGTGAGCCGACCCTTCTTTTTAGCGTTAGAGTTTTCTTCTTCGTCTTCATTTTCGATTGTCATTTCCGTTGTCACATCAGGCTCAATGACAGAACTTTCAATTATTTCTGGTGTTGGACTAATTATAGACTCTTCAGTTGTTGTAGTGGACGTTGTACTTGATGTAGTTGTAGTTTCCCCCTCTAAAGTTTTGTTGTCACTTGTAACAATTGTGGAATCACCAGAAATAACAGCAACTTGAGAAAACAAAATCTTCTTTTCATTTATAAAGGTATTATTTTCAATCGGTTTTACCTCTGCATACAAGTTATCAATATAAGTTCCTTGCAAAGTAGTAGATGAAACAAGTGAAATGTCAGGTACTTTAGTTGCCTGTATTTCTTCCTTAACTTTAGTTGGTAAAACATGTGGTTTTTCTCCAACATCTTTTATTAGGTTTATATCTACAGGACCACTTGGAACCTTTCTTCCTAACTGATTTTCATCTACTAATTGTGTATTATCAACAATGTTTGTAACAGTTTCCAAACTACTTCTTATTTGAGATGTGTTACCTGCATAAAAAGTTGTAAAATATGTGTATGTTGTAAAAACTGTAGTTTTGCCATCATCTTGTCCTAAGGCATCCTCTTTGAATGATGGTTTTGCATCTATTTCAAATTGGTTAGGTGTCAAAACACTAACAACATCTATTGGTGTTGTGTCAATAGGACTGACGGTGGGTATTGATTGGACTAATGGAGTTACAACGTTTGATACAATATCTTCTCGACTCGTTATTGTGGTGGACTTGTCCTTGTATAAAGTTGTCCAATATGTAAAAGTGGTGTAATATGTAATCGGCAAATTATTTTCTTCTTCAGGTTCCGTTTTAGGTGTAATGGTTTCTGTTACAACATTCGTTATAGTTTCTAGCCGGCTCTTTACTTTGCTAGAATCTTGGCCGATATACATAGTAGTGAAATATGTAAAAGTAGTATAGCTAGTCTGTAATAATAGAGTTGGTGACGGTAAAATTTCATCAATATTGCTCTCGGAACTTATTTGATCATCAAGAACGTTATTGTTATCTAAATATTTGGTATCACCTTTTGAAGATGATGACTTAACATCTATAAGGTAATCTTTATCCGAAATAAGAGGATTTGATTCAACACTAAACAACATATCTACTTCTATAGGCGATGGTTCTGGTAAGTTTTCTTTATCTTTATTTTCATCTTGACGGTCATGCTCGCTTGATACACTTTTTTCCACTGATAAATTGTCGTCTATACTTTGTGAAGGCATTCCTTTTACAAGTTTACAATTTCTAAAATCAAATTGTGCTCTTGTACTTTCTGGTAATAGTGCATTTACTTTTGTAGGTAGCAATTCATCAGGACCTACATAATTAGTATGAACCTCATTTCGGCTACAAATATTAGCGTCAGAACCGACATATATTGTTGTAAAGAAAGTATATGTTGTGTAATAAGTTTGAACTGAATCTGGATTAATGCTATAAATAAAATCATCACTTAAATTTGGAGTAGGTGTTTGAGAACTATATGATTTATCTACTTCTACGGATTCAATTACATCTTTATTTTTTACAAGATCAATCATACTATTTATTCTAAATCTATCTGAATCTGTCGGTGAAATCTCACCTTCATCAAATGCGACCAGCAATGACGGGTCTAGTTTTGATAAGTCGATGGTTGACGTAATAATATTAGTAACAACTGACTTATGACTAGCAACACTTGAAGTTTGTTCTCCGAAAAATGTGGTAAGATAAGTATACGTTGTATAAAGTGTTTTATAGATAAGATCAATTTCATTTACCGAATCTCTAATGTCATCATCCACATTATTAAGACTTTCAGTTGGAGTGTGCTCTGTACTAACTGAAACTTCAACATGACTTTGACTTGTAGAAACACGCTCTGTAGTAGTTGTCAATTCTTGTTTTTGGGTGTCATCAGATGTTAAATGTTTAAGATCGTCCAACGAGGTTATTTCATCCCCTTGAGAAACCGTTGTCACAACTTCTTTTTCCATTGGTGTTGTTTCCGATGAGCGCTCGGTTTGAGCATCGGTTACTTTATTTACTAGTATATTACTGTCATTTTCAGAGAGCAATTCTGGAGATTCAATTACTGTTATTGGAGTATGATACATTTCTTCTGACATAACAGCAGTCGGAGCAATATTCAAATTTGTTTTACATACATAATTGGTAATATAACCTACATCACTCTCAACAACAACATCAGATTTTATAGAAGTAGTAGTGTCCATGCTTTCAAGTGGTATAAAATATGTTGTTAAATATGTTAGAGTCTTATATGCTGTTGTCATGGTAGATTCTGTTTCTAGACCATCACTGCAAAAAACTTTTTCGTGTTTATTGTACTTATTTTCTGTTGTAGTTTCAATTTCATATGAATCATCACTATGGCCACTTTCAGTTGTAGTTAGTATTTCTGGCACTACTTCTTGTGTGTCTTCATCTTCTTCCTCACCTTCATCTTCTTCCATTTTTTCAGTTACTTCAGCACCGGTATTTTCAATTTCTTCTTCAGAATTTGTGAAAATGTCACTTATCTTACCCTCAGTTACAGCTGAATTTTTAGGGTCATTTACAATTGTAGTTGTCGGGGTTAGTAAATTTAAGGGGTCAGTAGCTTTAAAGTTTAAATCTTTGATAGGAACAACTTCTAAGTCTTCAGTAACTTTTGTACTCTCTGTAGTTACATATCCCGGTTCTGATGGCTGAATCACATCAACATTCAATTCAAAGTTATTGTTATATTGAACACTAACTGTATCTGGAATTTTATCATCAACTGCATACATAACTTTTTTTAAACTTTCTTCATTATTAAATAGAGGTTTTTCAGATATATTTTCTTCAATACTAAACTGAGGTACTTTTGTAATTGAGTCAACTTCATGAGGTTTGAAAGTTGATGTAGCTAAGGGAATATCAGCTGATAAAAAGGTTATCTTAGTTGCGAGTTTATCTACAGGTTTTGCTGAAGGAAAAACGTTAACTTCATCTGGATTAGGAGGTTTAATAGTTTCCGTGTTTGGTGTAAATATAATAACAGTATCTCCAACTACAGTCGTAAAATCGGCGAAGCCAGCATAAGTAAATGTTTTTTTAGGTCGTGGTTCACTTTTTTGCCCGAACAACTTTTTAGGTAATTTAGTTTGAGACAAGGATTCTTGGGGTGGATGGCGAGTTTCAACATTATCAATATAATAAAATATTGGTGAAAACTCGTTTTTAACAGTAAACGTGGGTAAATCGTAACTAGGTTTAACTTTAACAATATTCGACTGACTTATTCTATCCTCTTGTTTTTCTACATCCTCCATAAAAGGTTCTGTAACTGGTTCGTATGCTTTACTTTGACGATAATAGGTGTTAACATTATTTAAGACATTAGGTTGAATATATTCAAGATTTTTCTCACTTTCGATAGCTGGTCCGTCAAGATAGTTGTATACTTCAAATTTTGGTTCCTCACTGAAAGGTTGAGCTTTACGTGCGGAAGGTTCATCAAATATTTGATTGTCAACATGATTATCTGAAGATGTTTGAGGATTCCAAAATTTGAAAGTGTCCTGAGCAGGTCTACTAGCATACACAATTTCCATTTTGCTACTAGGAGCTAAGTAATCAGTATTTTTAAGTACGAATTTATCTGGATCTATAATACCCAAATCTTGTTTAACGTTCCATTGGCCATCGAAAACGGAATGTACTCGAGTCGGTTGTACAGACACTGCATCATCAACATCTGATGGTTTGTTATAAAGAACAAGTGATGATTTAGTAAGTAGTTGCGCATAGATGCGCCCGTTGTCTAAAGTCGTGCCCAAAATCTGAGTTGCGTACTCAGTGGTGACCCCATCTTGAATGAAAGTCCTTGCGGTCGAAGTCAAAAGCCCAATTAAAGGTTTGACGCTGTGGTATCGCCCAATCTTCGTGTTATAGTCGTTACGTTTTTGGTCGTTCACGAGCAGCACTGTCAGGTCTAAGTCATCGTAATATTTTCGTCAAGTCGTGGATAGGATAGCGAGGCGAGGTGCGTTATATTTTACAAAGTCCATTTGAGTTCGAAGTTGACCAGGACCGGGGATTAGATTTGAAAGAGAAAGAAAAACATATAATTAATTACGTAATACAGATAGAATAATATACTTAAGTAAATGCTATAATGGCGAAAATTAATAAGATAGATAGAAATCAATTTGTACAATAGTAATTATAATTATAATCAAAGTTGATGATTCGTCGGAACATTTAAATGAACACATTTAAATAGAAGAAACTATTAAACAAATTATCAACTTTTATAGAGTATCGATATACAAAGAATATGAAAAGTTAGAAGATTAAGGGTATATAATAAGTAGCAAGAAGATTCTATTAAATTGTTATCATTTACATAAATAATGCAAAAATAGAATAGACAAAGAAAAACAACTATAGCAGGCATATTTTACAATAATTACAGGAAACACAGAGATTGTGAACATACCCCTATTCTCCGGGATTCCCTCCCTTTTTATTCTTGATACATCTATCGACTCGTTTTCGTTGAATTCTGAAAAAAAAAAATTCCAATTATGTCAACATTCTTTTATATAATATAATATCATGGTTGGTTTGTTTGTTTGTTTGGACATAAAAATCTTAATATAAATTAGGTGAATTTGTTTGGAATTTTGTAATTCTCATCTTCCGATTATGCTTCCAACAAAGTTATTAACAAAAACTAGTATTATTATTAAATTAATTAAATCAATTTTAAGATATATATTATTTGACCCCGAGATAGAAAAATGCATTCATTTCAATTTAATTTCGTCATAGCCCAGATGTATTAGAAAGTGAGAACAAGGTCGTATGAGATTACTTATGAAATAATGAAACACCCTGTAACGTATTAAGTTACTCATAAGTACGATTCATATTGGTTACGTTACGCATTCATACAACTATACAATTTTGACTAGTATTTCACGTTACAAAAAATAATGTATGGTCACAAGATCCTTGTATAATATATTCAATGGGAACTAGAGAATATTATTATGTATGAGTTCTAATCTGAAGTATGTATGTATTTGTTAGTCCATACAAGATCTAAAACCGAATTGGGAATCCAGCCAGAAAAATAATAAATATTTTTTGGTTTTGTTTTGTATGTATGTAACTAATGTATGTAGATATTTCAAAATATTTAAGGAAGTAATTGTGGGAAAGATGGCGTTAAAACCATGATTGTCTCTTTGCCTTTGTTGAGTTTATATTGCGCAATATTTTCCCAAAGGGTCTTTATTTCAACATCCCTTTCACAAATGTTAGATCATCAAATATTTCAGTTCAATATTTCTTTAAAGTATTATATTTTAATAAAAAATAGGATGTTGAGCCTCCTTGCATATTAATGAATCGATTGATTCGGAAATGGTTTGAATCGGATTCAAAGTATTTATGTCAAACATTTATTTATTCAAGAAACGTACTGACCCACTGTCTCACTATCCCGTAAAAGTATCAAGATTACTGTGCTACGCTATTCTTTATTAACTAGATAAAACTTTTTATCATAAAAAGATATATACTACTACTACAACTAAATTAAAATAATTATTATTTATATGGTGATTTATTTTAAATTAAATATAATATTCTTTTTTTTATTTTTTAACTCATTAAATATTTTTTATAAAATGCTTCCGAGATTATTAATATTAAAAAAAAAATGTGGAACTACTGCAGAATGTTTATAACTGGTTTCATTGGAACAAATTATGTGTGTATGTATGTCTATCTAATCGTGGCACTATTTCCCCGGAAACAGTGTGTGCTTCACGCATTTTAATGTCGACCGACATCTATGGAGGTCGTAACAGTTTAAACAAATTGATAGGTATGTACTATGTACAATGAAAATAAGAAGTGCCGAATCAATAGCCAATTATTTTATATATTTTAATTTATCTTTAAACTTGAAATCTATGTTAGAATATAAAAATATCAACATAACTACAACGCGAACTTACAAACGCTGGCAGTCAATCCAAATATCTCGGCAAACTGAGCTATAGGGCTCTTCCTTACGAAAAGACTGGTGTTAAGATTAACTCGCTATTTAGAGTTAGACTATTATAAAGTGTAATGTTTAAATAACTTGAGAACACCTGTGAACATGAATATTTAGTTACTTAATACTATAAGAGAAAGGTAGTTTCTGATAGATTTAAAAACTGCTCAGTCATATGCGTACTAACTGTACACAAGATCATAGAAACACACCTCGATATTAATATCTCAACCGTTATACCTTCCGTACTTTTATATTAGAAGCTATTATTAAGAGTATTATCACAAGAAATCTTAATTATAGAAAAACAGACCATTTAATTCTTTTCGCGGACACAACAAAGATTGTAACAATTAAATTCGTCAAACTGACGACGTATTTTCGCACGGTTTATATGTCATTGAAATGTATACCCTATATCATTTACTAAAGGGTGTTATTTCAATCTCTATTAAAATATCTTAGCGAAAAGAATAAATATTTTACAAATTTGAATTTATGTTTTTTTATTGCGTGTGAATTCTAGCCAGTGTTAATGAGTTCTTGATTGTTTATTGATTGTGTTTTTTATTTCTTAAGGCATTTCACTTTTGTCAGCCAGTGTCTGTTTACTGTTTGTAATGAAAGTGAACGGATTTTGTATTGCGGAATAATGTTGATCTAGATTTAATACAGAACAAGCTAAGTCAAATATTATTGTTTTCTATATAACTCTATAATGTAAGTTACAATGTAGTATAACAAATATTTATCATAAGAAAATAATGTTAAGAATTTAACAAATATTTTCTAGGACTAACATTTTTAGTGCAATGCTCAAACAGCTGTAAAATGTTTTTAAATTTTTTATTATGATTTAAATAAAAACATTAAAATCTGAGAGTAGATAATTATAAATATATTTATGTTGAATTCAAACTCGCTATAAATTAAAGAGTATATATATAACCCGCTTTACAGTATGAAAAGTGTTGTAAAACGTAAAAGGGAAAGTCATATACCATTCCCACTTGTGAGAGAGAGATGGATAACTATGTCAGTAGGTAAGTCAATGCACTTACATTGCAGTTGCAATTTGCAGTACTTTTAAGAGTTGCACGTTTGAACTTCAACTTTATTCCTGGCTCTATAAGAAGCAACTTAGATGACTGTCAAAGAATTCCGTTTTATAAAGTTCTCTGTGTAAAAAAAGAGTAAATTTAGAAAATAATGATTTGTGTACCTTCTTACTTATTTTTTTTTATAAAAATATACATTCTAGGATTAGACATTACAGGAGGGTAGAAGGCACTTCTTCATATACATACATAAACAAAATTGTATGGCATAATGGCTATATCAAAAACAATAACATTATTATAAAAAAAAACCAGACACCATATTAATTAAAGCAAAGCATTTTATATAACTTGTCATAAGCTTCGAAACAAAATGGCCGACAGCAGCTCTTATCTTGCCTATATTCCAAACAAAAAACAATGTAAACTTTTTGGCGGCAAACGTCAAAATGTCGTCAGACATATTGTGAAAAAGAATTGCGAATCTCCGCGTGGTTTTAATCGTGAGACAAACGTATTTCAAAATTTTAAACATGATGATTGTGTATATTATAAAACAATTGAGAAACCTACCTAAATGCATTACTATAAGTTTAAATATTAATTAACAAATTACGTATTAAATAACTTTCAATAAGTCTTTAAAAGGGATTTAAAATATTGCTCAACAAACAAACTACCAATATTTCAAAATGTTACCCATACTGGTTCTGATAAACTTTCTAGATAAGTATTTAAACGGCCTTGTATAGATCGAAATATATTTATCATGAATATATTATAGATATGATTAGCGAAATTATTTATTAACTATTTAAGTATAAATTATCTGTTTAATTATTTAAATATAAAAGCTCTTTCAATAGTAAAATAGTTAATCGTCATACGTGAATTCTTAATTATTATAACTTATATAGTAAACTGTGAAGACTTATTACTAGATAAGTTATTATCATTTTAATTTAATTTTGTTGGGCAAGTGGTTGGATCTGACGCCTAATGTCAAATTTGTGCCCTCTTGACGCAACCAAAAATCATCATAAATTATCAGCCGAAGAACTTGTACAGTGGTTTTTTCGTGTCTCAATAATAAAATGTAACAAAGTTAATAAACTACTATAATTCTATATTGATCACAGAGCCACCATGAACAGACCTATGCAGTTTTTAATATTAACATAATATTGACAGTTAGAAATAAATATTTTGGTGATATTAATTATAAAATAAACTATTGTTGAGTTAATATCAAGTCTTACCAGAATAATGTCTATTAACAAGAAATCTGGTTTACAAGTGAGTCATGGTCTGGTCTGACTTTGTGCTTTTGAGGTCGATAGAAATATAGTGTTCTTTCGAGGGGAAGACAACTTAAGAATAGTCTACTGGTTTCGACAATGATGTCGGATTTTGGAAATCAGAGTCCTCCTTTTGGATTTAATTAGAATCAATTTTGGAAACAGTCTACTAAATGGCCAGTACCCATTGGTAGAAATGATAAGTAATTTTACGACATTTCATTTTCCAATAAAGACAATTGAATATTGAAAAGCGAGAGGAAGTCTTTAAAATAGTCACTACATGAATTAAAAAAGAATATGGTACTAAATGTCCAAGAAATTTTAAATGGTTGCATTTTTTCTAAAATAACTACTGGAAATTAGAGTCTCACATACTCGTAGTTATAACAATACAATAATTTATTGATATCTTACAAAATGAAATATTAGAATAACATTAACCTTACAGTCTTAAGATTTGTCATTAATTTTAAACCACCTCGTCCTTTACCAGGAAATAAATATTTCTTATAACTTACAAAGGTTACTGACTATTGATTTATAACTGACTTATTATATTATAATTATCATCAACAACCAGTAGAAGATTCTCAGTATAAGTAGTTCATAATTTATATTCTAAAATCTCCTTGAGTTAAAGAATTATAAAATTATAGATATGAGATATGGTACAACACTAACAGACACATTATAATATCATAATAACTAATTATTATTTGTATCTATTACCCTATTCTATTCTCGTATTCCTAAACGAGGACTTAAAAGGGATGTCCCTTCACTAATCTAATATCGAATATTGATAATCACTACTTTAAAATATTTCCCAAAAACTAAATTTATATTTTAAGCAACTCTGTACATTCTGTACATACGTACGGTCAAACAAAGTAAAAATATAATTCAATGGTCGGAAGTGTTAGTTCCTGGTCGTCTTCATTAGTATTGTTACATCATGTAGACTACAGTCTGTACGTAACATAGCAATCTTGAAATAACAATAAGGAGGGTGAGGTTGTATGCTATTGTTGAATTGCATTTGTTTTTTTAATTACAGATATATATGATATTATTTGTCTGTATAATTACTAAGACTCAATGACATTCATAATTGATACAACAAAGATGGGAATCTAGGTTAGTTCTTTGGATCTTACATCAACATGAACTCAAGATGTATCATGTAATGAGATTATGATTATTGATTTTGTATAACAGTGTTTCATTCATATACTTACGATTAAAAAATATAATCGAGGTTTCTAGACAAATGAAAAATGGATAGATGGAAAATACATTGTTAATTCAAATATGAATGATAAAAACTGTTTAAATGGAAATACTAACGGTGTAGGTTTTTATTTATTTATCCAATATCAGATACATAAAGTTATAAAAACAATCATTATTTGAAAAACTCGAAAATAACAGGGAATATTAACACAAAATTTCAATTTTATATCTCATCGTATTTCGACTCTGCGTTGTAATCAAATCAAGTCAAGTAACAGTAATTTATAACATTTGCTAATCTAATTTTATCACAATTTTTTTTTTTTCATAAGCGTTTGAAAGTTTAGGAAGTTTCGGATGTTTGAGTACTTTCTTAATCATTTGAAAACGGTTTACAGATTAAATTCTAGAGAGGTTAAAAATATCTTATAATTATGTCCTGGACTGGAAAGTTAATCAGTTCCCATGTGCTACGGTATAAGGTCTAATTAACCAACTTAGAAAAACAAATATTCTGTGATAATAAATAATAAACAAATTAGAGAATATAAAACGTCATTACTATCGATTTTCGAAAACAATACAAACCATAATAGAATCAAGTTTTACAACAATAAAAGCAACATTCCATTCAATTTATATAATTTAACAATGACCCAAGAAAGCGACAGTGAAAGTCCGTCGGCGAATATTTAAAAATAAAGATTTATTCACACGCCTAATGTGATAATTCTGTTCCGTGTGTACACGGCGTAACACACGAGAATTGGCTTTTCTTGATGCTATTGTCATCTATACTTGTTTACACATCACCTTAAAACTATTTTGAACTTTATCACCTCTACATAAGACCTCCAAAATCAATGTGTGGGCGCTCACATTTTATACGCACGTACTTTCTATGTTGGTTAAACTGTTTACCGAAAAATTGCTCAACTTATACCTAGAGACTGTCTTGTAATAATTTGCACAAATTTAAGGTTACATTGATAAAAATATTATATTTAAAACAAAAAAGAAAGTTTGCAATACGAAATCAAGTCACAGCCTTGAGGCGAATTCGAAATTCAAATTAAGTGAAAAAAAACAGATCAAAGTCAAAACGTGCTCTTGCCGATAACATACCTTTGTAAGTTAAGTTGTATAACAAATGATTTTGATCTTTATTGTAATAACGTAAAGTGTATTTCTATTGAAATTTTCCGTTAACAGGTGACTGGAATGTCAAGTACATGAAATCGATTAATCGAATAATTTTTAGGACACTTTCCAATAGAGGCCGTTGGCATCGCAGTGAAAGATTATTAGCATTTTACGATTATCATCTATTATATATACCGAATAATCTTGTAGAGTTAAAGTATAAATAATCGGTAAAATTTGCAGTGAGTTAAGGTAAAAACAGTTATAATAATAAAATTGAAAGTGAGGAGTCGAGACGCGAATCGAGCAAAAAGGTTTTAATCGAGGTCAAGTGAAAATACAACAGGTAATTCAAATTTAGGCGCGACGCAAGTTCTTTTCTCCCGCCTACGTATACGATTCCACAGATAAAATGCGTTCTTTAATATAAAATATTTTAAAATATATATATTAATGAAAAATTATTCATTAGGATAATATTATGCACTAAACCTAATATCTGGACTTGTATAAGGAAAAATAAAACAAACAAGAAACCTTTTAAAATGTCAAAAGTCAAACACAAAGGCAAACTTGTTTTTTATGGGAAACCTGAAAAAAGAAAAAAATAGTATATATCTATTTGGCGGTAAATGTTATAAATAAAATATATTTTTTAAAAGAATAAATAAAATATATTATATGTTATAAATAAATTTCTTATAACGTAAAATGGAGCGCAGTACCTACTTTTATTGTTTTTTTTACATTTCACGGGAAATATGTTATTTCACTTCTGTGTTGATTAATATGGTATTGTTGTGTAGTGTTTGTAAACTATTTAACTACATACCTATTTGGAAGATGTTTCGAGTTTAAATTACCGAATTTGTAAACTTTCACATTAAACGGATCTTATCATTAAAGTCTTGTATGAAAATAATTATTTGATCCATTCTAGAAGTAATCAATTTTTCATTATTTTAATATAACAATTATTATTAAGTAAAAATACTCTACTATAACATTTTTACGAAAGATTTCCATCCATCTGCTCAGATAGAATTTAGGGGTTTTCAGGGTTTAGTTATTTAAGTGTAACTCAGTAAAAAATATTATATTGAAAACATTTAGTAATATTAAAATACCTATAATCAATGGCAACACAATTATGACCTCGAAACGGCCTTCCTTTCAGTTACAAGCTCCAACTGGTCTCAGTTCCTGATTCCATATGAATAACTAGAATCCACTATCAAAAATATTACCAAAGATTGTATAAAATAAGAGACATCTTCTTTCTCCTTCTAACATCAGATGTACGAATGTGTTCAGAGGTGTGTATGTGTGCGTATTAGATATTTATTACACGTTTCTAAATGTGCGTAGTGCAAACAAATACAAATCTATTAACTGTCAACTAATTACAGCAACAACTTCCTGATAAGGTACATATATATTATATAATTAAAAATTTATTTATGAAATAGAATAGAAAACTTTTTACTCTCTTATGAAGAGTTTATTATAAATTAGTAATAAAAACTAAAACAATACAAATTACGTCAATGGTCCACTCAACTAGAAATATAAATCAAACACACCGACACTATTAATTACCATCTTTTATCTCGTTACACGTAAATAACATGCAAAATATGTTCAACGACGCCAAGAGAGGTTAACGGCTCGAAACGGTAACACCACGTAACGTATTACTGTATCTTACGTTATCATGACCAAGAAATAGATTGTTTTGAAACTTCATACACGCGATATTTTCAAATTTGTTTACATCATGTACTTGTACTTTAACCGCCCCGTTGGTCGAGTGGTTAGCGCAGACGCCTAACGTGTCACGGCGCAATGGAGCTCGGGTTCGATTTCCGGCGGAGACAGGCATTTATGTGATGAGCATAGATGTCTGTGTTTCTGGGTTTGGTCGTTTATTAAATATATTCTCAGTATTTATATGTGTATTTCTATGTATTTGTATTGTTGTCTAACACCCTTAACACAAGCAAATAATTTGCTTACTTAGGGATTAGATCAATGTGTGTAATTTGTCCTGATATTATTATTATTATAGAAAAAAAAACTCGCACTTGACCATTTTATTTCATTTTGCCGCCATTTTGAGGAAGAAATACTTTTACCGCGCAATAACTTTAAGTATCTAATAATAAGTGTCCCGTTGCGCATGCGCCATGTGTTGGTATCGGAATGTTTATTACTTTTCTATTTTGCTTTTTATACTACTTTTTCTTACAAAACAATCTTGTATTAGCTATAAGGTATTTATGATAAAAGTTATATATTATTGCTTAGGTATAACTTAAAACTAAAATAATATAATAATTATGTAGGTATTTATATAAAAGAAAATCTAAATATCATAAATATATTAAATAATACTTAATACAATATCTATAATGCCTGATCTAGATCTAAGATTAAAAAATAATGTTTAAAATACACATAATATAAATCTAGTTTAAAATCCTTGACATTGTATAAATCTAGATTTTATAATGCCTAGTAATAGCTAAACTGTTTGTCCCGTTGTCCGCCACCTGGTGAGTGAAATCAGAACATCTGACTGTAATTTAAAGCCTCATTTTGTACCATTATGTACAATTATTTTTATTGATACCATACTAGTAGCATGGTATTAATTCAGAATACAAAATTGTCCTGTTATACCATTTTCATCCTGCCTTGGATCAGAAGTACCAAGGTCAATAAACTTTAGGGCATCCGTGTAAACTTAAATAATAATTAAGGTATTTGCTACTATAAAAAATAATTTATTTTGTTTATGCGGAATAGGAAGTATGGAACAGTAATTTACATTTTTGACATTTTATAAAGATTTTTATGTTTTAATATTACTTTTCTTAACAAAAAAAAATACTTTTATTAAACCATTATAATGTAATTCCGTGATTATTTAATACATGTAATAATAATTATTTTTCTGTTGCATTTAAAAGATCAATGAATCCTTAATGAGTTAATTACAGAAAATAATGATTGTTAGTATTTTCCATACGATGAATATCATAATGCGCGTGCGCAGACCACGAATGTTCACGCGCATCGTAGAGCGTGTAAACTATGTTTTTTCATAGAATAGATAAAAGTTATTACTACGTTGATTACTTATTAATTATAATGTGAATTGTTTTATATTTATTGCTTATTTTCATTGTGTTTATAATAAAAAAAAGTCTAATTAAACACCTTAAAATTCCAAACTATAGTGTGTGTGGGAAATAACTAAACTTTAATTAAAACCACAGAACATATATATTAAGAATATAATGATCACTTAGGAGAGAAAGTATACTGACAATTGGCATATTAAAAGCAAACGAAATTAACCCTTTCTGTATTGTGATAGGAAACAAAATTGAATCAAATAAAATGTTCTAAGGTTCTAACAATACATTTAATTAATAATTAAACTATTTATGAACCCTACAACATTATGGTGTGCAATAAAAAACAATCATACCAATGTAGGCCTTATTTCCATGTAACACAGGTGATAATTTGATATCCAGCAGTTTCATCTGTTTGGGTTGTCTGACAATGTACCTGTCACTTTCTATCGGCCCTCTGACCAAGATTCATCTCTGTATCACTTTCACTGAAGCATTCGGAATGTAAAAAGCTCTTCTAAAATAAGCAAACAACACAGCAATATGATATTTAACTATTAGAGAAAAAAAAATTGTTATATGTATGTATTTTCTTGATAATTTTAGAGAAATTAATTTAGTTAAGAAGTGAGCTGTCAACTGTCATTAACAGTAATAGTTTTTTTATATTTTAAGTCTTTTGTAGATCTGTTACTATATTCTTGTTGTTTACTAAGATATTACAAAAATGCTCATAATACACTATGATTAGATCATCACTTGAGCAACGCACGATTTTTACAAATTTATAAACACAAAAAAGATTTGACTCACGAAGTATTTAAGAATATAATAGTGGTTGGAAATAGATTTCAAATTATAAAAAAAACTGACTGAGACTGTAAAAGTTTTTGTCTTTGATTATTTGAACATAAATAATTAAATTGCCAAAATGACTTACTTAGTGCAAATATTTTGACATCAATTTTTTTTTTCAAGTTTGTATATCCCGAATATAAAATCAGATTGACTTAATCTGGGAAAAATGTTACGTACCTTTATTTTAAAAACAAAATGCTATAAATTTCAATTAGCATAAGAAGCTGAAACTAAAATGAACCACAAAACATGTAACCATTTCCTTTGCAACTTAAAATGAATTTCGACAAATGTAATATCTATATTATATGAATTTAGAACATAAATGCAGTCAATTTTTTTTTGGATTAAGTAGTAGTACAACTCAATGACTCCTTCCGAATGCCCACAGTGAAAAACTCACACAGATGTAACTAACATTTGAAAGCAGTGTATTCACAATGAACACCTGTCACACCCACATTCAAACCAGATGTGAGATATCAGACACACATGAACATGGACTACATTGACTGACCCTAACCTCACAAACTTTAAATTCTCAATAATGTGTAATATCTTGCATTGTATCGTTAGATCGTGTGTTTGTGTTAAACACAGCTTATGGTCATTTTAACTTAACCTAGTGACCGTGTATATGATCAGACAAATATGCAAGCACTTTATATGATATATTTGTTAAAAAATATATTTTTTTATGTTCGTACGTCATGTAAAAGTTAAGTATAGATATTAGTTATCTTGTAGAAAGCCTCAAAAGACATTGCATAACTTGTCATTTTCTATAACTCTTCACTCAGTTAATGAGGTGCTAATGACAGCTATTACTAACTGACTGAACTGACTTGAAACAAATGAAACAAAAAACTTTTGATAGTTAGTAAGGATACTATCATTAGTAAAATATATATAGTATGTATATATTCTGTTGACATTTATCCAATTAAGTAACTGTTATTTTTTATTAAGCTACTTATTTATTTTAATAGTTATCATAAAATATTTGTCATTATTCAATTATCAAACCTTGACATTAAACTGGAACAATTAATACAATAAAACAAAATCTTAAATAAATCCAAAAGCTATAAATCATAGTTATAAATCCAGGTCACTGTATAATCTGTGGTATAACAATTTTATAATTATTTAAAACATGAATAATAAATAATTAGACTTATGTAATCTCAGCCATTTATTTCAAGTCTAACTAAATACTTAGACAATAACATATCTAATTATTATCATTCGATAATAATAATGTGTGCAGGTTTTTAAGAAGGTTTATATTCCCAAAGAAACATTCTTTTGAGACTGTAATATGTATGTCTGTCTGTCTGTATCTATAGATATAAAGCTTTAATCTCTAAACACCAATTAAATGAATATTTAATGAAGGCATTTATAAAACGGGTTCAAGGTCAGTGATAGTTGACTTGTTCATACAAGGCTTTTGCTAGTATTACTAGGAATAATTCAAATAATTTAAGTACAAATCTGTTATAAGTGTGTGTCCATCTGTTCCCTTTTAAAGCGTGAACTAAATTTGTCATTTCCATTTTAAGATTATTCTAAAACGGTGTTAAAATGGTTTTGTTTTTTTTTGTTTAATTCGATTTTAGTTTCGTTTTATACATTTTTTTAAGTAATGTAATGTACCAAGAGTATAGCAAATTATTTAAATATGAGATAGGACTTTTAAGCTGTCTGTCGCTCTGTCACTCATTTTATATAATAACTTGTACATTATGTCACCACTTGCAGTACTATTATATTGTAACGTAATACTTATATCGATTTATACAGCGTGTTCACTTTTTGAAAAACAAGTAAAATTTTGTACATTTTATAAATTAAAGTATGTGCTTTTATTTCTTACTTTAATATTGATAAGTTTTTTTTTTTTTATTTTCGTCTAATAAAACCTTTCCCAACACTGCATTATAAAGAACCAACAATTTAAAATTGATATATTTGTATAAAGAAAAAATATTGTCGCATATATATATGAAAAGAAAGAACTCTACTGTTTGTACAGGTTATTTGTTGTGTTCATAATTATAATAAGAAAGATAGAAAAGATAGGAAATTTAAAAATCAAACTAGTTAGAAGTTAGAGTTGTTAGCAGACAATTTAAAATATTTTAACAATATAATAATAAATCAAGCTGTATAATTATTACTAAGAGGTGAGTGAATGTATATTTTTTTCGCAATTTTGTAATTAATGATTTACATCACTAACATATTAGTTTAAGATTAGATGTAAAATATTACTTATAATGAATGTAATATTTAGTATTCGTTAAATATATCTGTAATATAAAAACTCTGTAATACAATATATTTTTTGATTCTATGAAACGGCCCCAACTTCCTTACACCTTCATTAGACACCACCACCCAGACATGGATGATAGTAGAGTCTTCCTACAAATATTCCTTCCTTCATATTCCTTCATAATTCCTTCAATGTAACCAGTTTTTGTTTTTATTATTACTGTGTGGTTCTTAAACCGTATAAATTGATTTTATATAAAAGTAAAAATATGTGTTACAAAATTATAATAATTAGCTATTATTACTTAATTAGTTCAGTGAATCTGTAACTTACCGCAAACTTTGTGTACTTAGTGGGTCGATATATTTTTTGCCCTCTTGGGTCATGAGAGCGACCGGGTAACACAGTGCCTCAGTAGGGTGACTGTTCTTTGGGATATTGTCTCTTTTATTTAATGTGAGAATCACTTTTGGTACTGCAATTGCAGAATTTTGTAGAAGTTTGTATAACATTTTCAACCACTATTTATATTACACTGTCTTTATTAACATATCTGTTTATGTAATGTTATTTGTATTGTAATATGATAGGTTCAGACTTATAAAAATGTTATTCTGATATTCTGATACTTGTTTTAAGTTTCTTCAAATAAAAAGATACATTACGAGCATTGAATTCCTACAAACATTCAAAATCATGGTCCCTGAATCCATCAAGCACACAGTACTTTGAGTTTGGATGCGCTACGATGCTTGTGATCTGCTATTGTTCTAAGATCATAGTAATGTGACTCACTTATATCGATAACTTTTAAACATTACAAATCTTTTTTTACATAATTATTATATTAATCACTAGTAACAGTAACATAAACTATGGAACATCAAACATAACTTAGTCAATAATTATAAGAATTATTTCCTTATTGACCCAACCTATTACATAATCTTATCTTTATAGAGTTGTTTAGTAGTTATGGTAATACAAGGACGAACAATTAGAAGTAATATGATGGTTTATTACAGCATTACCTTCTTACCGGTTTGACAAAATGAAAAAGAAAAAAGAAGAAAGAAATGGAGATAATTACGCTTTAAATGTTAAAAAATACTTTGATATTGTTTTTTTTACCTTGCAAACCTTCAATACGGTAAGATTAAAACCTGGGACCTATGTCTTAGTAGCTCTGATCACTGAGCTATCGTGTACTCTCTATTAACGCGCGCTCGCTAGTTACTCATATCTTTATTACATTTTTAATAAGTATAAATAATTTAATTAAATTTGTAGAGATGTAAATTTTAAACACTATATTTGAAAAATATACTTTATCGATATAATCTCGTCACTAGAATTAGCTAAAAGTAAACGTATATGGTGTTTAGAAGTGGACCACCGTTATATTAACGACGGAAGTTGCTTTTTATGGTTTTAAAAATTGGTTTCTATTTATATTTAAATTCTTAAAGGAACTTGTTTTTGTAACGTTAGAGGAATATTAATTCATTCATTTTTACCAACAAACCTGACAACCTGACTCCAAATCATAAAATGTTGCGTGTTTTGTAAGCTTACCTGTAAATAAAAAATATACAGTTAATATAAAATATTACAGTATAAACAAGAAAGATAATTTATTTTAATTTTAAAACAACTAAAATAAAAAAAAACAATTTTTCCTAATAATCATATTTCAGCCAAATTAGGTAATTAAAAATTGATCCTTGTAAGTAACTAAATCAATTTACTCTTGTCTCACAACTTGGAACTATCGGGAATATCTATTGGTCCACTTGAGAATTCAAATGGGACGAACAGGAATATAACCAGGAACAAGAACAAGGAATATACCCACTTTTTAACTTAAGAAACAATAAAACTAGAGACCTAGATATACAACTAGCACACATTCCTCGTTCCAGATCTAGGGCCTTATAAGACCTAATGTTAAACTTGTTTTTGTCTAGCGTCCGGCTGCACTGATGAGACACTAAATAATACATTATATATGTGAACTACAACTCTATGTATTCACAAATCCTATATACCTATCACATATACATATACAATATAGCTTTTGGTGTTAGATATTGATTGAAGTCTTACTAGTTTAAAAGTTTTTATTATAATTATATATATAAAAAACTTCGATTAATAATTAATATATATTCTAAATAAACAATAATAATAATACTTCTTAAATTGTATTCTATGTAAAAGTAAATTACTAAAACATTTAAAACGCTTTCATAGGTTAGAATTCAGATAGACACCCAGACGCTGTGTTATTTAAAGTGTTATTTTAATATACATATGATCAAATTAATATATTCATTAAAGTGTCTTAATATTTAAAAATAGTTAAATCTTCATAAGTAATCTTCATCAAAAGCTTTGACCGGTTTCAACAAAGTAGGTTGTTATTGCCTTGAATAACGTTAAATATACCATATATTGAAGCCATAAATGTTACTGCTTTTGCATATCTTTGTGTATTTGAGTATTAAAATAATATTTTTTAGATATGTGGACAACAAAGACAAAAGCTTTAGTTTATATTATGTAATATATATAATAAATGCCCATTTTAAAAATATATATAATATATATATAATACGTACGGTTCAAACTATTTTCATATGGATAGCTAGTGACGAACGGACGGATGTTACCACTTTCCAAATCCTTGTTGGATACAAGTTGTGATGTGATTCGCAATTATTGATGAAACTTTCTATTGTTTTATAGATCGTTATTGTTACTTACATAGAAGACTTGGAATGAAGTTGGCACAGAAAATGAAATTCCAACTGTCGTTCAGTTCATTGACCCCAGAAGAGGGAAAGTAAAATCAGAAAAGCTTTTCATTCTTACTTTGTTGGTTTTATTTATTTCTTTACTTGATATTGAGATAAATGATTGCTTTTTAAAATTT
The DNA here is from genome assembly GCA_959347355.1 of Napeogenes inachia. Classification (NCBI taxonomy): domain Eukaryota; kingdom Metazoa; phylum Arthropoda; class Insecta; order Lepidoptera; family Nymphalidae; genus Napeogenes; species Napeogenes inachia. Next base: position 21,455,510 of record OY365798.1, on the reverse strand, counting down.
CTAGCAAATTATAAAATAATTTATCATAATATTAATAAAACTGTACAAGTGCAAAGAAAAATGATAAAAAATGACGCATACCTACATAACCAAATTAGTTTTTTAAATGTCCTTCAAACCTTATTTTTATTCTCAGACTACGCTTGACCTTTCAAATAACCAATGAATGACACTTGATTTTTTAAATAAAGATCATTCTTTGAAATTGCGTTTTATTTGTTACAAAATATTGAAAATAGTTTTACTAAAAGAAAAAAAAACTACGTATTACTAAATAAATATTATCTCAAAGGACATAGTTTGCTGCCTTGATCTAATACTCCTGTAAAATTAACGGCTTTATCTCTTTTGTAGATAACGTTTGATTTTACTTTTATATTAAATTTGACCTAAAATAAGAAGATGGCCGTCTACTCTAAAACATGTTTAATGATTATCAAGTTATTATAATTCTTGTGTGCTAATGGGTCTGTAGGACCGGATTTTTCGTGATTTATCATTACAATAAATGATCTATAGTAATCATAAAAAAGGGAAGCTGATTTGACTAACGGTTGATATTAATAATCGAACTACAATCTGAGATTAAATTTCTATGGCGTTCAAAAGCTAACTAATATAAGATAAGCAATGTAATCGAAAATATGGATTATATAAAAGATGTATTGGTTTTTAATTTAAATTATGAAATTACAAGTAAGAAAAATTCAATCAGCGTGGTGATAAGCTTAAACCTACAGTGGCTGTGCGTTTTATTGTAGTTTCAAATTCCTTTAGTGTAGAACCCGGGGTCTGTGGAATAAAGATATATTGTAATGTATTTACAATTTTAAATGACAAATACATTCAAATCCAGATTTGAACATGTTTTCCGTATTTAATATAAACGAGTTCGTCGCTGTGTCCGGCTGTGACTACTTTCGATTCGTAAATGAAGGTCACTGAGTAGAAATTTTACGTTCCTTCGTCTGTAACTTCTATAATATAGCAATGTGTATTTTGATATATAATAATAATAATATCAGGACAAATTACACGAATTGATCTAACCCCTAAGTAAGCAAATCATTTGATCGTGTTAAGGGTGTTAGGCAACGATACAAATACATAAGAAATACAGATTATAAATACTGGAAAAGTATTTAATAACGGACCAAACCCAGAAATACAAACATCTATGCTCATCACATACATGCCTGTTCATGTTGGTAATCGAACCCGAGCCCCGCTATACATTAGGCGTCCGCACTAACCACTCGACCAACGGGGCTCTTTATTAACTTACAACTTACTGTACTTTATTAACTTTTTATATTCAGAGCATTTCTGTAATAAACCAGTTATTACATAAGCTTAGAAAACCGACGCGTGCGCAGCTAGTAATGCAACAAGCTAAGTATATATTCTAATACATTCCAGGAACTTTTCGTAAGACGACCATACTTGGGGTATTTAAACGACAAGCTTTTTGCAATTTTATATACTAGATACCATATTATAATTGGCATGGTATCACTTACTTAGAATATCAAATATTTTAAGAGTTAATATGCGTAGTATACCTACATTATTAAAAATGCCTAAAGTGTAAGCTTGTATTAAAAAAACGTTTATACTTACATTATGATGTCAAATTTTTGGATATTAAATAACGTCATATAATATAAATAATTAAACAAATATTTTGTGGAATAAAAATCTTAAAAAGCCTCTTCAGTTTTTGCAGTGTCAACTTACGTGAAGGTCAAATTTATTGACAAAAAAATAAAAACTTTACCTACGTATATACAGTTATTGGTTGTATGATGTAAATTCAAACTCAACTCAAATTAAACTTGAACTAAAACTAAGTTAACTGCGCAGTTAAATATTATTTAAATGACATACTATTACCAGTTACCGTACACGCGGTAACGGTCATTATTTGAATAGTTTTCATTTATTTTTCCATTTAATAACATACAACTATTACAATCATTTGTAATCTTTTTTTATTAATATTACTATAATAATGTGAAAGAAACATGCACTCTATCTCTTTCATTCTTGCATGAAAATTCTTGCCTAGGAATCCATACATTTAACAAGATTAATTTCAAACAAGAGAGGATAAACAGAAAGTAAATTGCTTTGAATCTAAGTTATTTGAATCTAGATCATCTATCCGATACCATATTACTAGAGTTCTTGCTAAGGTGGTTTTTGCATGGTACTTGCAGTAATAATCTTGTGGGTAGTAATAAAGTAATCGACTTAAACATGACCTGTGCATTGGGCGGAACCATTACGCACCAATTGCTATGAAAGTAGCAGATTGACCCAACGTCTAGTGTATTAATATTTTCTTGAAAGGTGTAAACATTTTATATATTTAATTATTACCACTAGTACCAAACCATGTACCAACTAACCAACTGTTTAGTCATCACTTTCATCAGAGTTGTAATTGTATAATATATATAACCGCATAAGGTTGGTACAGCTTGCAATTGGATATTTTCCACAGGTCTGGGTAATTTCTCTAATACAACTATAAAGGTGGTCATTTACTACGTTGGTAAACTACACTACTAATGTTTACTTGGTACAATCTTTCTATATTTATAGTTTAGACTTTTAATATTTGTAAATAGGATTTAATAGAAAATAATGTCATTTAATCCTTTTACAATAAATATATATATCAAAAAATCATTTTATTGTATTAATCATTATTTAAAAGTGTTTTTATAATTTTCATCAGGAGCTTTAAAAAAGTCGCAAGTGCAAGTTTTGCCCTTTCAACTTTAAGAAGGTTGAACTTAACGACTTTTAGAGTCATTACCTTACGTAATAGAAGTCATTAGTTAAATTACGTGATATTATAATTATCTATAATAATACAATTTTAATGAATTATATTATAAAGAGTTATAACATTTTTATTGTCTTTTGTAATTAGTGATACCTAGTATATTATTTTAGAAGATTATAAATTTGCAACTCTTAATATTTATAACACGAAAGAGAAGCCAAGTAACAGTATTATATTAACTGTATTATTTTATTTAAGCAAACTTACTAAACTTGTTTTAGTCTCTTGACCAATTTGACAAAATTAATATATTTCACCTTGAAACTGACCCTGGAATATTAAAAAAAGCCGTTTTAATAATATTAAAAGTATATGTAATATGTTTCATATTGAATATGTATATAATATATTATAATGAAAGAAGAAACTGTTATAATGTCACTAAATCCGATTACATTACATTGTTTTAAGTATATATGTAATTAAAAAAAAAACCTTGAATTACATGTAACATACATATGTATGTGTTTATTTCTCAGTAGTTATAAAAAACCCAGTCTCAGGAAAGTGAATCAGGAAGCTTTTACTCAGACTTTCTTTCCTTTAAGTGGTCGATGTAACGGACAAACCGACGTGTATATATAGACATGATAAACATTTTCTTATTAACATAAAACTATGTTTGTGAAAATAATACTGTAGCTCAACAAACGCTGTAACTATTAAGTCAATGTATAGTCGAAACCTCCGCTCAAATCATTGTATAATATAATATATAACCTAATAAAAATAAATCCTAAACATCAGTACCTACATATATTTACCATATATATATATATATAAAAACATGTTTCCAATAACTTAACATTTCAACCGGACGCAGCACATGTCGAGTGACTTATAATTGTTTGTGAAGGAGGATGCTGAGAAACGCATCTGAGTTGGACTTTCTAACACTTTCGAGCCCTTTCCTTCTGCAAACCTTAATAGCACAAACTAGCACACATTTTGTTTTCATTAAAATTATATTTACTGGGCTTAAAATAAATAATCCAAACAAAATCTAAAGCTTAATATATCACGTATTATTCGCAAAAACTAATCTTTTCATCTTATATCTTTTATTTCAGTTCTGAAATACAATTAACTTTTTAAATTTTTTTAAGGACGCAAAATCAATGAACTGCTCTCAATGTGGACTGTGAAATTAGTTTATTTAGCTTTTTACTGTGATGTTACTTTAACCGGGTTAATTATTATATCGAATTTATAATTGATGTCAGATATTATTTATATAAAGAATAAATATAAATTTTAATCTGTCGGTGATTTATCATATAATATAGCCGGAATAATCCAAGGGCCTTTTTTGATTGTAAATAAAACTATTTAATCTTGTTTTAATCTTCCACATGCGCGTGTGCAATATAATTAAATATATAAAAGACAATAATTTAAGATTTCAGTTAATTTATAAGTGCCTTGATACAAGTTGTTACGGAGGACCTTGGACGAGGTAATTCAAAAGGCAACCAATATTTAAATCTGCACAAAATGACCTACTTTTACTTGTATCCATAAAAAACAATAAATATTATATTATATTATTTGTATGTTTTTTCGAAATTCTATAATGGAAAATTCTACTAACTATATAAATATTTATTTTATATGTATCATATAGTTCTATTAATGTAACACAAAGAACGTTACTGTTAAGATGACTCTCGTATATGTAATACAAGATTGTAATAATACCTAATCCACGAACAGACGGACATCAAGAGATAATGACGTAGAAATAACGATGCTATGAAACTTTCTCCACGAGAAAGTATAAGATCATCGTTTTTTCTATGTCGAGGAACTCCATGGTTTTTGAAAAAAAGTTAAGATTTATTATAAAAAAGATGAGGCTCTATGGTTTTATCATTTGTGGGACGATCTAGCTTGGAACTGAGATTGGAAATAAAATAATGTTTCTTAACATTGGAATATTTTCTACTTGTTTTAAGTTTTATTTTTTCTATACCTGCGTATAATTAAGCCGAGATAGGTGTAATTATTTCTTCTCCGTTTGTCTATATTTTTTAAAAGTAAAAAAATATATGTGAGAATACATATATATTAAAGAGTATCGTTTCAGAAATACCATGAATTAAATTTAAGATTAGAAAAACAATGTTTGAAACATCCAAATTTAGATAATGGTTATGATCAAATCGACCACAAAGCGAACACTCGTAATGTTCATTTGGCAATCATTTAATTTGTTACGTAACTTTTCATTTAATAATAAATTTAAAAACGTTATATTTAACAAAAGCTCTCAAGGTCCATCGCATTCAACAGAATTACTAGAACTAGTGACAGCGATATACTTGAGACTTCATAAATAATTTACTTCTTCTTGCTTCGCTGTAAACACAATATTCTTTTTTAGCATGGCCACAGTTCAACTCATCTTGTTACACAGATTTTGTTTCACTTTCTGAAGCAACATATAGTTTTGGAAAAATAAATATGCCTATATATATTTTATTGGCCTTACAATCAGTCCCACCTATTTCATCTTACTATTACTGTTGAGTTACAAATGGTATCTAATAATCAAACAAATATAGAAGACGATTTCGTACATCAAAAATACCAACAAAATAAACAATAAACTAAATCAATTATTTCCCGCTTAAACTGTGACCACACGAACGTGAGCGGACGAAGTAGAGCGAGATCTTGTGTCACATTGTCATTTATATTTTATATCTTACAAATGCCAACGGAGTTATCTGAAACAGAATCCTAGTATGTATGTGTGTTTGGATACATGTGTGTGTTGCCCAATAAACTTAAACGAGTAATAAAGGTAAATCAATGACGAATGAATCCTGAATCCGCTAAAGATTTATGAAAAAAGCGTGGTGCTTGGTTTTCTTTTATCTTTAACATTCCTGTGATAAAGACTTATGTATTTATGCGTTTGTGTATGAAAATTTGCCATAAAAGAAAATAATTCATTCAAACTTCATTGAAGATTTTTTGCTCTACATTTAGTTACAAATTATTACATGGTTAACATTATAGACAATGTAAGATATGAAGTATAATATTTATTATATTGTATTTTTATACAGGCACAACGTATTTAGGTTCAAATTATTTTTATAATTAAGTTTCGATAGCTGTGACTCCCTCTTTTATTATAGCAAAGAGAAAATAAAACAAGTACCCCAAAACATTGGCACCTAATTGTTTTAAAATAATTGCATTAACTGCAATAACTTGTCGCATACTTAGAGATTCGTGTTTAAATATTTCCTGAATTTACATAACTATGATATAATTTATCAGTTTGTTTGTCTGTTGCATCATTGAAGCAATATTAGATGTAATTTAACCATCAAATTGTAGGTTTGAATTATTATACAATACAATGTTGAAAGTATATTAATATTAAGAATTACTTAACATAGAAAAGTTTTTTTTTGGTATTTAATTCTAGTTAAGCATACGGTATACCAGACGGTAAGTGGTGCCATGGACCCGGGACATGTGCACACATGGAAAGATAGATGAACAGGCTGTAGACTAGGTTTTTGGCCTCCGGAAACCTCAGGAAACAAAACCACTTCTAGTTCTAAACTTCAATGTTCCATGAGGGATACTACCGATCGAGCCAGTCCGTAAACAAGACATGGTCAAATAACTACACTGGTTTGTACTAACTAACAAAATGAAATATTAAGAGACACAAAGTAATAGTTTAGATATCTAATGCAGTAAATTTATATCAGACTTGACAAGTGCAATCACTTTCTCCGAAGTGATCTATAGATCCATCTCACAGATTTAGCTTGACTTTATCATGATTTTCTAATAATTTGAACTGATCATCACTTCACATGATAAAACTAAAATTAAAGAGGAAGCCTGATTATGAAAATATAATTGACAATACAATTGAACAACTCTGTTTTAAAATATATCATCCATTTTTGTTTAATTCTATTTGTAAGTGATTGTGTCAATAATAGTTACAACCAAGTAGACACATTGCATGATTCTCACGACGAGACTAATATTCACGCGCGGCTGCGCACGCGCCGGTGTGCGTTGCAAGACATTTAATAAATACCTAATGTTATGTAAAAGTGAATCCGAGCGTAAAGATGATATTGCAATTTCATCTTTATGTAACTATTTTCTAGGTTACCTTACTAATCCAATTAAAATTAAATCAGAGCAACTGATAGCGTTGAAAATTATTTTAATTAATATACCTGCCATTTCTTAGTTATCATTTTTTTCACAATATAATTAACAGAAACTGCATGTAAGTCACTTTACTTCCGAATGGACTCTATTAGTTATATATATATTTATTAGACATAAAGTTAGTTAACTTAAGGTCACAATGAAACGGAAATAGTGGTTCCGTGATCAAATATAATCTTAGATTATGTAAGAATTCATGTCCGTAATTGAATTATTCAATTATTACTCAAGGTGGTTTTTTTAAAAGGTTCGACAAATCAATTTCCCCTTTATCAAATTATCTCTATATCAGTAAACAAGGCATTTATTTCGGATCCATGGTTATTTTGAATGTATAGAGAGCAGTGTGTGTGTGTGTGTTTTTATTACCGTAATAATTCATTATTTACCGTAAAAAATAACGAATTTACTTAATTTTCAAAATTATTTACTAAACAATAGAAAAACGAAATTTTATGAAATTCTTTTCTCCATGACACTTAAATAAACAAATAAAAAGTTAATAAAAATCTAATAAATAACATTAATAGCAATAGCAAATTTAGCTAGTACAAGTATCAACAATATGTTTAAAACAGTTCGAGGGACTTTGGGAAGCACTGACAAGCGACTTTCTATAAACACTTGTCGACCTCAAGAACACGTATTTGAGGTCGACACAAAAGGCTGTTCTTATTTTTTTGTAATTACAAGTTGGTCTTGATATTTTGATATTAATATCTAGTTATATATTTAGGATTTATAATAAATTAATGTATAATTACAGGTTTCATAAGCTTCTGAAGGAAATATCTAGGTCGGTATATATACGGAACTATTTATTCGTTACGTAAAATTGACCATTAGATGTTAAATAGCGGTTAAGAAAATCGGTGTTTCTCCATTAATTATTAATTGTGGTGTTATGATTTATATCTTAAATCGTTATCAAACAAATTGCTATCAGTATCCTATAATTTATGTGTAATAGTGAAAAAAGAGTGTTCACTTCCTGTCAATACCACATAATGTTTCTAGAAGCATCGTAACACACAGCTAGTCAAACCGACCTTAAAACCTTATCAAACCGTCTGTCACTGTATCTCCTAAATGAAATAACTTCCTGATTCATTTAATTCAATAATGAATTTGACATTATTGAATTATTCACGGACATTAATGATTTCGAATTAAAATTAAATTGATAATCAAAATACTGGTTTTATAATATTTCTCAAATAAAATATGTTTTGTTGTAAATAATAGCTTGTTATTTGAAATCGTAAGTGAAACTTGGATCATGACTATCTACAATCCATCCTGGAATAGAGATATCAAAGAAAACGTCGAGATGAAATCTTGTAGATATATTTAATATAATAATATCTGTTTGAATTGAACTTTAAATAAACTTATTAAATTGAACATTGAACAAATTAAATGTTTTTATATAGGTTTTAATTTTTGTATGTTCTTCTTACGTGGAATTTAGAAAATTCTAAAACAAAATAACTTAATATATTGTTTGGGTAAATATGTTAAAATTTCTAGAATTATGAGAAAATATGTCTTATATGCGGATACTATGACAGAGTTATAATAATTACAGTTTCTTATAAATTAAATGTCAGTACATTTTAAAATGATATAACTGCACTTAGTATTATATCACTATGTAATATGTCAATGGGTCAAATATTTGTAAAGGAATTTGAACTTTAACTATTATATATAAAGATTAAAATCACGCAAGCAATAAATATCATTGTTTCTCACAAATGCTAAGGCCATTGCACATAAGATGGAAAAATGTTTTTGTGGGAGTAATGGATACATGAAAGTTACGTAAATATTTATTTTAAAGGAAATTTACTTGAGATATAAATAAATAAATATCATTTAGTATTTATTTCTTTGCATATTTAATATATTATATTATTAACATTGTTTTTTTTTCTATAAACAATATTTCCATAATTTAATTACTTTACACATATTTACCCAAATTTTCATCAATAATAATTTCTCGCGCCCTTAAGATAAATTCATCTTTAACGGGACGAAAAATTTAGAAAGTAGATACCGCGCTTCATCTAGCACAAGGGAATATCAACTCTGATGTCATTTAAATAAGATAGGTTTTAGTTTACACGCACACACACACATGCAAACAAACAAACTTGTTTGACCTTTCGGTTTTGTGAAAGTGGACGCCTGCGATCATAGTGATTATATATTTTGGTTGCTTCTTTTTTTTATGGTTTTAATGGAAGGTATAATATATTTTTTCTTTCTATTATAATTTTATTGACTGGGCATAGCTAATAAATTATAATATTCGAATTGCATAAACAAATTTTTATTGATTTTTTTTGTCCTTAATCTTCCATATTATTTCAAAATCAAACAGATACTATATATATTTTAAACTTATGCTTTTGAACAAATACCCCCGCTACCGCTTCCGCCTGTGTTAATGTCGCAGCCTATTAATGTTTACCTCAATCTAACAAGAACTCTTACCGTAAATGCTAATTGAGTTTATTTGTGCTAATTCCATACTAAATACTTTACTGCTGATAATTTTACAACTATCATGAAACAACATATTACTTTATATCTAATTTGAAATTTTATGAATATTTCTTAGTAATATATAGGCTATGAATGTGTTATTGTACATAATAAACTATGATTAATTCAATAGAAAGCTACTAGTTATTGCATACCATATTAATATATAATGTACTCTCTATTACTCTCTACTACTCAAATAATTTAAGGATTACATAATGTCATTAACACGTTCTCTTTTGAAATGTAATTAATTTGATTGATTGAATTTTGAATATTAGTAAAACCCTAAAATTATCAATGATTCAATTATCACTTACAAGTAGTACCTAATTCTATTTGCAAAATAAAGTCAAAATAAAAACAAAAATCATTCAATACATACAAACATTCAATCGTTCCCATTCATTCAAATAGTAATACTTCCTGTAGTTACGTCTGCAAGTGAAGTAACCTGTTAAATTCGGTAGTAATGATGTAAACTACATTCACAGACAGACATACAATGAAACGTTGCTATGATACGCCCTGACGACTGACCCACTGAAGTGCAGGTTTCACACCGCATTATTAGGTAGGGCCGCACTGACAGCAACTTACACGGTAATAAAATATTATTTTATATTTATTTTAATTAAATTATATTGAAAAAATGTTATAATATTATTATATTATTTAATTTATTTTACATTTTATGCGCTATACATACATGTATAATAAATTAAAGATAATAACTGTTTTTTTTTTAAATCGTCTCCATAAGCCTTGTAATAATAATTTTCTTTGCAGACACCATCTGTCACTGACACCAAGCCTCATTTCAAACTCTGATCAAGTTACGATCTACGATGACCGAGTTTTTTTTATCTCACCGGGACATTCTGACACAGTATCTCCTCATGTCCATAGTGAGACAGTTCTACTGAACCCGCTTCACTTTAACGTGACACATTTTTTTAAACTGTGGCAATAGGTAAAAAAATTGAGCAATTAAATATTTTTAGTAAACTTTACATAAGCTTACTGTAATAAATAAACCCTTATTATAATATAAAAAAAACTTTCGATCGTAAAATAATTAAAATAAAGTTTATTTAATCTTGATAACAAATTGCATATTGAGAGTATTTTTAATTCCTTGAACTAGTTTAATGAAAGAAAGGAATCATTCAGCGATCGTGCGCATGCGCATAGAGTCAAAATCTATTTGCGCTGACGCAACGAGGTTTCACTTTTGAACCGGGTCGTGACTTGTTCATGGATCAAAGAACAGTTGTAAATAACATGTCAAAGACCTAGACTTCTATATTAAATTCTAAAATATACAATTAATTCGAAATTTATATATCATGTTTGATGAATAAAAATAAAAAGTTCTGATTGGTAGATATCGTAATAAACAACCAATCATAACTCATAACATAATATTTTTTAACTCTCCAGTAAATCGGTAGTTAGTATAAAGCTTATTATTGTAAATTAGAGATATTAGAGTGCTTTCTTTATTTTTTATAAACTATTATTTTTAATTTTAAAATATTATAGGAATGTAAAAGTACAGCAAATTGTTGTTATACCAAATTATTATTTATAATAAATCAATAAAGCTAATTTGATTAGATAATTTTATTAACTCATAACATATTGCCTATCACAATACACTGATAAAGTATGTAAAGAAACGGTTATCTTACCGTTAGTTAGAAGAATAATATTCTATCAATATTTTTAAGGTAACTTCTAAAGATGAAGATGCTGCTGGCATAAAGATCTATTACTATGTAACTAATTGACCATTCTTCGGAAACTGATAAAATATAATTTCCTTATAATATGTGTAGCTGTTTTAAATTAAGTTGTAATCATAAATCTAGATAATAGAAAATGTAAAATAATTCTAAAATAAGAAAACTTTTATTTTCAACCCTAATAAAATCCTGAACACGTTAAATATCCATTCATAAAAGTGGATGCACACTTGCAATCATAACCTTGTAATTTCAAGAATTTCTATTAGCTCCTGTATATATTAAGATAAAGTGATAAGTTTAACATATTTTAATAAATAACTTAATCTCGAAGATGTTCTCATCGCTTTGACATTAAGCGAGCTGACCGTTCACTTCGCTTGTGCAAACTGTTGCTTCAGACAAATTAACAAATTCAACATCGTAAATTTCATTGTGGACGAGTGTCGTTACTCAAGATATGTATTTCTACTTGCTATTTAATTTTGATTGTGTACTTTAATAAGTACGAAAGAATTATTACCGACATCGTTTTAGTTTCAAGCGGTTCCAGTTTAGTTCAAATATATATTGTTTATAATTTAACTAAGTTATACATATTTGGCCTTCTACCTTGCGGCTTAAAATAAGAGAGTCCTATATCTTTGCTATAATGCAGTAAGAGCGGGCAAAAATACAAGTCATCATCACTTAGGCGAAAGAAAGGTGGCTGAAATCTCACCAACACTCATTCTCAAAAGGGGTTGCCTAAGGCGACCGATTTAAAAACTTTTTCCAATACGATTGTAATATCTTATATATTGCGCTGTTCCCGAATATAATGGGTGATTGGATAATGAATACAATATATGTATGAATGAAATAAATATATAAATATATATATATAGTTATAGTTTAGATATCATATAGTTCTTAATATATTAGTAATGAGTCACACCCGGAATTAATAAAATCATTAATATAATTCCATATTATTTAATTATATCATTAATTTACATTAATTACGAACCCTAAGTACTTAATTACATAAAACTAAGACGATTATAGTAATTATTGCGAATTTTACATAAAATTTACATTTACCAGTACATTACTTGCGAAATAATTTGACATTTGCGAAATGAAATTAAATATTCATATGTATATATTACTGTATAAAATAATGTAAATGACGAAGATGCGTTAATTTTATATTCTATATATAGATGTATACTTTTATACTATAATATAATATATATATGATAGCCAGTTGTTGTGAGCGCGTCGAAGTCTTTATATAGAGAGCTTTTGATCGTTAAAAAGATTGTGTCAGATGATATTTCATGATAATTTATTATAACCTTGGGTTTATTACATGTCCTTAAGCTTTTATAGAAACTTTTCTTGGTATTATTTTAAAATAAATTAATAAGTATAATTATTACAAACCTTTTAAAACACCAAGTTTTGGATATATTTATTTGGTAATAATTATTAATAATAATTTTGTGTCGGATTATTGTACAATAAAACTTACCTTGACAATTCACAGATAACACAAATAGTGCAATTAAAAAACAAACACAGTATCCCGCCATATTTAACACAAAACACAATATCACTCACACTAACATAATAGTTCTACACTGATTATCGTTGCATAGTGAATGTGCGCGGGCGATGGTTGGCGCTTGACTGAAGCAGCCTGCGCAGGCGCAGCCGTCGACTTCTCTCACCTTCTATACAGGGGTAGGAAACTGTTGAAAAGCTTTGCTATGTGGACGTATTATTATTATATCTTTTTTGTCTCTTCATAATTAGATCAACAAAAAGTATGATAAAATCAACCATCCATATACAATATTTGTAATAGACGAAACGTTCTTAAAAAAATATATGTAGATAAGCTATTAAATCTATGTATTATATATAAATCTTTTACTAAAAAAATAATACAATTTATAAAAATTAGGAAAAGCTCGTAAAATGTTGCGCACCCCGGCGAGGCAAGCCCAGTTCACTTTCGAAGCCGGTCGTACGCGGACATGAAACACGGATCTCAACGAACCAGTACACTGGCACACTCAGCTTTTAACTACCTTTAACCAGACAATAGTCAATAAACGAATAAGTGCTATGTGCTTTACTGTAAACTGTGCTTTAAGTTGTTCATAGTTTATTTAGCAACGCTTAAATAATCTGACCTACTACGTATAGATTACGAAAACCAACATATTTTAAGGGAAATTACCCTGTACTTTGTTTAATATTATTAAATACGAAATATAAAATAAACTATGAAGCTCACACAACAAAATATTAAAAATATTAATCATCTTTTGTGTAATAAAGATAAATCTATATTTAAAAACAACTACAAATAATTCACATCAGAACACATAATGTTTTCTAAAATATATATAAATTTACTACTAATATATATTCTTGTTAATCTTTCTTATATAAAGTATTCAACTAAATATTAATTCAAAGGTGAAATAGAATCTTTGTTGTTACGAATTTATTAAGGATCGTTTTATACTCAATTAAGATATGATAGAACAGTGTAACCTGAAACCTGTATAATAGACCTCTTAAAATTAAATCAAATATAGGTATTGGTAATGAAATAGTTATTTTTGAAATATTAATTAAAAGAATTTTAGGTCAGTATAAATCATTTCAACGACTTCCTAGCTAATAGAGCACTATTATTATAATTCTTGTTTCACTTATTTTTAACACTTTTAATTTTACTACATACTTTTAAATTGTATATATGCACTAATTTACATCAGTCTATTTATATTTTTACATAAATTGTATTTCTATATGTATATATGTGACTAAGTAAATGTTATTAAAGATTTCAGAAATAATACAATAAAAAAAGCAATGTCATAGATTTTTCGAATTTGTATAATTTTTTTTTGCAAGCCTACAGACATAAATGGTTGTACCTCCTAAGATTGGTAAAAAATGTCAAATAGCATTAAGCCCGCCTCTTGCACAGTTTGCATTTTGTAAAAATTTGGTAATTTAGAATAAATAAATAAATAAATAAATAAATATGAAGTTTAAAATGTTGTCATCGTGTTAATTGTGTGTTCATCGTGTTTCAGAGTTGTCATTGAGAGGTGGATGTCAGGGACGAATGAGCAGATGGTCTATTTAATTCTAAATGGATATTGTCGCCTGTAAGCATAGGCAGTTAGAGATGCATTAGGTACTTCGAGAAACATGGAGGGTCAAATGACGAACTAAAATGGTCATCCGGATTTCTAGGCACATCGACAACATAAGTCATTGCTACGGCAGCAACTACAGGGCCGGCTGACTCAACTTTGCTTAGACCAAAAAAATTACGGAATTTTAGCATAAAGTAGGTATCATAGGCTATAATGATAAGTGTGCTAGACGAATGTCCTTATAGCGTTTCATTCTCTCCTTCATCTCTCCTTATTACAACTCGAATGTAGTTAAATGACATTATCATTTATTAAAAGCCTATTCAGAAGCTACAATACAAACAGCACGGAAAACCGATTCGATTCGATGTGAAATGGTGATCTCATGCATACCACAGTACCATTTTGTATCCGTGACAAGCATGGGTACTGTGTAGTACTTACATGATGTCTTTGGTGGCTAAAGCTTACAGAAGATTTTAAATCGGAAAATGTAATTTGAAACTTAATAAAAACTGTGAACGAACGAACGAGTAAACAAGCAGGGTGGAGAACGTGTTGGTGACATATAAAAGACAAGCGATTCTCAAAGTTCTTCTAAACAAAAACTTAATAAAAAGGTCCTTAGCGTTACAAAAATATATTAAGTTTTTTAAATGGGTTTGACCGACTTCAAGTAATATTTAAACTTGAATTTTGGGGTTGTCTTTTGCGGCCGGATTACAGATTACAGATTACAAATCCAAATTTTCCTAAGAAATCAATCTTCTCAGGAAAACATAAAAACAAATTTAGTTTTGATGCAATTCAGTCGCTCGGAAAATAATAATAACTGTTATTTCTTTCAACTTCAGAGAGAAAGACAGAAAGAGAATCCACTATTAAAATCTTTGCAAATAAGCTATTAGAAAGGTATTTACTTATTAAAGTGGTTAGACTAAAATATACAAGCAGTAATAATTTATGAATAATAATGAGTTGTATTAAATATAACAAGATATATTGAATTAAAACTAAATAACTATATTGAAAAAAAACTACATACAAACTTTTTCTAAAATCGGATTTTAATTAAGATTTTTTGGTCGTTTGAACATTAACATTATTAATCTACATTGATACTTAATAAAATGCGCTTACAATAAATCTAATTACGATTTGTCAGAAAAGTTGTCACTTTAATATTTCCACTGAATGATCAATTAACTAACGGACAGAAATGATTAATATTAATTAATACGTCAATTCATTAAACCATATTGAATATCTTCTAATGTTTTTTGAAAGTAACTTCCTCTGTGTATGTTTTGAAGTGTAAAGTAAAACATTCGTATTAAAATTTATTTTATATTATACCTGATACAAAACCAAATTTTAAGCCAGAAATCTGTATAGTAATGATAAAAGAGATAACTTAACAATAATTTTTCTTTTTATTCACGACTCTGATAGCATAATCGGGGAGATTGGTAAAGTAGGTACTATTTTTTATATGTATATTTTAGTGTGAGATAAGAGCCAGCGGGTCACTTATTATATACCCCTAGTACGAGTTTTGACGTTACCAAAACTATGACAGTTTATCAAAAAGTTAAATCATAACATAGAGTTATTATACACTATAAATGAAAATCTATTGACATATGTATTGAAATAAAAACTGTTAAATTTATATTTATTTTTAGTTGTCAATATATATAAATACGTGAAGCAAAAACTTTGGACCCCTTTTTACGAAAATAGCGCGGACGAAGGAGTATGAAATTTGGCATACCTACTTATAGTTTATGTGTAGGAGAAGTGCAGAACGCTAATATCAATAATAATGCACTTTTAATACATTAAATCAATTATAATAACATCACACACACTGCGATGCGAAACATTACACACACTACTTCGTTGGTAACGTAAACGTTGACATGTTCAATGTATATTTGTCTGATGTCAAATAGCATAGTCAATAGCACAGATTTGAGTCACTTGACGTATTAGAATAAAAATCAAAAATAAATATGCATAGAGGTTTTAATTCAAACTTTCATAAATATTAACACTTTAGATTACGGTCGAATTTCGGCCGTTGGGCCTAGTGATCGATTTAGGATAATTCTATAAATCATACTAAATAATATGTAAAGTGATCATGGCTGCTCACGGTCTCTTGCAATATCAGAGGATGCACAAGAGCTTTGTCGGTCTATGAGGTGGGACTGCCTCCCTCTTGCACCCAGATCTTAAAAAGTGCTTCCAGGTAAAAGTACATACGCAAATACGAAAATTATCTATAACGTACCTCGTAAATAAACGCAAACCAACCAATAGTGCTGATGGTATCGTCCATAAGTATAGGTACTGCGTGTTTTTAAATGTGTTTCCACCCTTGAGGAATGTTGCCTAGGATACGAATCCAACTCTCTTACATATACATAAACATGCTACTTCACACGAATCATCCGTGAGATGGAGGCATCCCGGTCGAGCTAGTCCGTATACGAGCTGCAATCAAATGATAACAGCTAAGCCGTGCTACGAACAGAAGTTGATTATTGTGTTGGGTATCCTTGTTTTAAGGTTTTTTACAGTTCAGGTTTTCCGGACTGTCTAGACTTTGGTCACTTGATACTTTAAGAGGAATGTATCAGTCTATTATGATCAAAGATGTGACATTTTGCGTTATCATTAGTAAGTACAAGTACAGGTGCACGTTGCGAATCATGGCACCCGTTGGGAATTTAAAATCAGGTCATTATATTTTTAACTAGCTGTGCCTGCGACTTCATACGCGTAGATTTCGTATTTAATAAAAAGTACCTTTTGTATTTATTAATGTATGTAAAAACTTTAAACTTTCAAAATAAAACAAAAAGAAATTATTAACTTCTTTTTTTGTTAACCAATTGTTAAAAAAAACAAAATTTAAAGTGAATCCAATGACAATATATTCCCGAAAACTGCATCAAAATCGATCAACCCGTGTCTGAGATTAGCCTGCACAAACATACAGACTTACAGACGAACAGACAAAATGAAAAAAATACATTGTTTTGGGTTCTCTTGCTTATATAATGGTCTCAAATATATTTTTTTTGTGTTGTGTGCACAAATAAAAGACAGACAGATAAACAGACAAAGATTTTAAAAATGCTGTAAATGGATTGTTAGTTAATCACTTCACATCCTGGTTTATTTTTTTTAATATTTTCAATGTACAACGACTACTCCTCTACAGATTTCTTACATGTATAGAAAAATAATTGCATGGTACCTATTACATGATTAACATAAATTGTCATAACTTTTTTATTTCTAAACCGATTTATATGAAATACACACTATACACACTATATACGATTTAGATGAAATAAACACTATATGTTAAATGAAGATTGTGATAATATATTCCTGAAAACCGCATTCAAATTGATTAAGCCGTTTCTGAGATTAGCGTGCACAAACATACAGACATAGAGACAAACAGAGAAACTGAAAAACCATTGTTTTGGGTTCTCTTGCTCTTATAAAGGCCCCCTATGATATTGTTTTTTTTTTAATATTTTCCATGTTCAGAAATGGATCAGTGACAATTTTATTATATGTATAGATTAAAAAAATACTGTTTGTTGTGAACAAAAAAGACGATAGCGTTGCGACATATGATAGGAATATAAATTTAAAAACTAGAGAACTGAAACATAAATTATAAATAATTTCATAATTATAATCAGCTATATTTCATTTAGAATTCTGAGATCATCTAACTAATACAGGTTTTGTTTTCATTTCTTAACTAAATTCCATTTTACTTACAATGTACTAAAGAACTATTATATCAAGCCGCCCTCTATACAGTTTTTTTCGAATTTGTGTCAAAATGGAATACAGCGACATCTATGATTCTTGCATAAAAATACTACGACATTAAGTATACCACGAGATCCTTAGTGTATTTTAGAGAAAAGATTTGATAGATGGCGTTGGTAGCAAAATTGACCATTCTATTGTCATGTCATCATGGAAATGTATACCTATTAATTCTATGATTGTCATAGAAATCAAATTAAAATATTACTATCGCAATCATTTTTACGTTATGTGTATTGTCTACCGTTATATGTAAGTTAGTTTTTATATGAAGTAGAAATAATTTTATTATACTACTAAATAATTATTTACATATTTACCATATTTACAGTACACAGTATGTTGAGTTCACATAACTAATGAATTACATCATAAACTTGAATCATATATTTTAATAAATAACACAATTTATCCTTATAAGTATTAAAAATGTAAACTTAGTCTTCTATAAGGATATTCAACGTTCAAACCCTCATATTGAAAATACGTCATAAAAAATGTTAAAAGGATACAAATTTCAAAGATAATTTCGGTTACAGCATAATTAGTTGAGTTTCAAACTAGATGGCGCTAGGTTATCATCTCATGCTTTGCAAAAACACAACAGCGATTACCGAGAACCATCGGCACACACAATTAATTAAGTTAAATTTGATTTTATTGATTAATTATTGTTGTTATTTACATTATATAATTTAAAGTCATATCAAAAACAACACACAAAATACATCTTTAGAATAAGATTATATAGATTATTGTGCACTCACACATAACCTTTTGTTTAACCAATAAATGCAAATAATGAATTATCTAAGTAAAGAGAAATATTAGAATATTAAGTAATAGTTCAAGAGAAAGGAGTTAAATTAAAAAATATTATAATTTGTTAATATTTATTCTAATTTTAAAAAAGCTTTGTTTTAAAGTCACAGACAGTTTAAAAAATAAGTAGGTAGGTATATAGTTTTTAAATTTTTACAAAATAAAACAATGACTAAGCAATAAAGTCAGTGTAATTTAAAACCTTGGTTTTAGCGGGAGTGCATGACTCCTGCGCTGAATTTCATTGGTTGCAGTTATCATCCGTTAACTGTAATAATTCCTCCGGGAATTAAAATAAACTAAGACAAAATAATAGAGAGGGCGTGGCTTGGACAATGGACAGTCACGCGCCTTTGTCAATTGGTATTATAGTATTTATTGTTTGCCCAAAAAAAAAAAAAAAAAAACTGAAATTAAAGAACCTAGTTTAAGATTAACCCTAGGTATTTACCTATGTTTAAGACTAGTAAGATTCTCTGACAGTTATTTTCATCTTTAAAATTAAAATTTAAAACAAGCTTAGACAACCACCATATCGAGTAACTTGCTAACAATTTTAAAAAACTTATATTATATATCGGAATAAGAAACTTTTATTACCAATATGTATATGTTAGTTAACTATTTACAGAATTCCATTCAATATTTATCTGTAACTATGCTGGCTTAGTTGATTACGAGAACAATTTATAGTTTCATGAATTTTTTATATTTTCCTCCCGCATTTAAAGTACAGATACCTACATGTATTTTTTATATTTCAAAAAGCTTATAGTAATACGCTCGTTTTAGTTATAAATTAAAAGTGAATATCGGGCGACGTATGCAATGTCCACCCACAAAGACGCCGCAATAACTTATATTAAACTTTTTAATCAATATAGGTATAATAAAAAATATCAATACGACTAGAATGACACTTCTCCATGTCTATGTTTATTAAAAAAACACTAATTAGTTTATAGACAAACAAACAAATATAAATTAAATTAAGTTCAAAAGCATAGATTACATACCAAATACGTATTTATATCTCCGTAAATAATACAGCAACTTGGTTCATACTTAAACTATATTTTAAACAAACTTTAGCGGCTTCAGGAAATCACTTTTTTTCTAGAACATAAATTAGGAAATATATATAGGATTTAATAAATATTGAAATGTAGATTTTTAAACAATCTTAAAAGAATCCAAATTATACGTAATTTTAATACACATAAGATTAATAATTATGAAAACGTACTTTACTTAAGTTACGTAATATTTATTTAGGTACTCCTAACAAAACAAAGTTATTTTGATAATTTTATCTTAATCACTTTAATCATTCTTATAAGTTTTTATTATTTTTTCTTAATTTTATAACCCCAGTAATATCCTCAAGATACCTACATAAAAGATGTTAGGCAAATCCATAAAAAACATACAAAGTAAATTATTTCTTTTATAAGAATGACATTATTTTTAATAGGTCATCTAATATACTTTAGAACTATAAATTAATAACCAAATTATTTAAATTATCTTTAACTGTTTACACATTTGGGAAACGAATTTAACTTAGAAATTTACGTTCACATTGATTTAAACTTAAATTTAAATGTTATGTATTAATCTTTATAATATTGATAAATTAATTATGATTAAAGGACATCAAGCTCTACTTATAAAGGTCAGTTATTGGTTATTATATCTGTATTCAAACATGATTATATTATATGAATCTATGTATTATACTAGGTATATATAATATTCAACAGGTTGCTGTCCCTCAATAACTCGCTAAGTAGAAATGAATACCTAATTATTACCTAGTAAATAAGTAGGTAGATAATAAAATTAAAACACCTGAGAGTAAAAATAAAAAACAAATATCAACTCTTTAAAATAGTAATTAAAATACAAATCTACTTCAATTGATGAAACCCATAATAACATAAAAAATACTAATCCTAAAAAAGTTTCAATACACTCATCTAATTTTTATTACACATCTACCTAAGTACCTAATTGTTTCAGCTAGCAACTAGGTATAATAGCTTCATTGATTAGATCCATTCTATATTCTCTAATCAGTAGTCATTGACCGTGAAGACTAAACATTGCCGCCAAAATAACAAATCATAAACAAACTTCATATTAGCAACCATTATAATTTTATAACGCCCCGAGCGTAAGAATAAGATTCGAAAAAAAAGAATCCTTCCGTAAAGAATTTAGGATTGTTCGTTGAGACGAAACTTGCTCGTTATAAATTTTGTGTAAGATAACAATTGTGCGTGTGGGTGTGTGGTATAGTCGCTGACGAGTATAGTTACAGCACGCAATAACGCTAACAAGCGAGCGAGCGAGACGACATAATGATTGTAGAGCGTTATCTCGTTCTTGCCGCTGGCAACATGGCGCGGTGACTCGGGCGCAGGCTCGAATCGTATCGCCTGCCCACTCAAGGTTCGCTGACTGCCGTTCTTTTGTTTTTAATGTTGCCATGCTAAGGATTCTTCCTCGATTAAAAGCAAAACCAATATTATAATACATTTTGTTTTTTATAACATGAAATTATTAATATTTACATGGGTTCTGTACTTGAAAAAATAGTTATAAATAAAGAAAAAATAGTTAAAAAAAAGCCTATATAATAATAAACTTTTTATAAAATAAAGAAAAGCTTACAATTGTATATTCTAAATATGGGGTAAAAAAAATATTTATTAATTTCTTAAAAAAAAACTTAATTGCTCTTTTGTAGATTTGTAAACTTTTAAGGTCAATACTAGAAGTAGTAGTAGAAGTAGAACTAATACTAGTAGTAGTAGAAGTTATACGATGGAATATTAATAATATTAATATATAATAATCACCATTTAAAAGATTTAAGTTTAATTGACGTTAACGATATATTTAATCAACAGTTACAAAGCAAGTATTTATTTTTTATGGCAAAGCGGTAAACAAAATTCTTTGGTATAGGCACCCCGAACCGCAGACGAAAACAGCGTCAAGCCGAGGACCTGCTCAAACCGAACGTCTGCATACCGATCGTTGGTTTTTTATATGCGCATGTCGGTGCACGACCGCTATCGTTGTGTGCGGGAGAGCTTATCTGTGTGGGTGTCAGTTCGTTCTCGCGCGCGACGCACCATTGTTGTTTGCAGTAGACTCGCGGCGTTCGACCGGCTACGGTTCATTTTACGCTCCTACCAAAACTGCCGGTAAACAAAATAATGAGTGTACATCATAACGTGCATCGCGAGTGCAACAAGCTACAGTGTGTGATAAGAATGTAATACGTGTAGTGTTAAACGGTGTGCGTTTTTGAACGTGTTTTGGAGTTTTGGCGTGTGGATAACGCCATGCCCGTGTTTAGGTATGTTCTCTAATTGTGGACAATCAGTTATGAGGTCGCTGGCCAACACTTTCGCTCCTGAATCGCTTATTTTTTAATAGTTTACGCCGCGTGCGCCTAAACCGCGTGTGGCCATAGTTGAGATTGTTTTCTTGTCTTCGGTAATAGTTTTAGTTTTATGTGTATACGGCGCCGTTTGTTATCAACGAGTCGGGAAGTGTGTCGAGCAATTTATAATGTAATTAAATATGTTATCGACTCCGGTGAACTAATCGCGCCTCTTGAAACATGAACTTTGCATCCATTTGACTGTTTGTATGCAGCTGAATGTTTTTATAACGAAACCTGGCCGGCTCCACGTAACTCAGACTGAATACTTGAATGCTTAAACATAAAAACTTAAACTTTATGAACGCAATAACAATTTAAATTTAGGACAAGTTCGTGGTAATTTCAAAACAATAACGTAGTAATATAATGCCGTTATTCGGTTGTGAAAAAATTAAACAAGGGTTGTAATAACTTTCGAAAGAAATTAAAAAGTTTTTATTTTACAGTTTGATTAGGTAATACTTCAGTTTCCATTATCATTGCAATAATATCAACAAGTGTAATAAACCTTCATAATGTAACTTTTATTATTACTTTACCTGATATCAATTAATATATCTCATAAATCTTATCAAACACTCAAATCCATTACAGTATTATTATAAATATGTAAATTCTCAACATTTTAAAATATTGAAATAACAGATTAAATTATTGTTTATAAGGTAAGGTATTGAATGGAAGTTTACCGACGGACAGATTATTCTAATAACATTGACAAGAATCAACATATGAACTAAAAATAAAGTCTAAGAAAATAAATAGAATAAGAATTTACTGATTTCTTAGAGATGTACCTACTTAAAACATTTTTAACCTATAAATACCTATAATACCTAAAACGTAATTAAGTTTTTTATAATCATTACCCAGTTGGTAATAAAATCACCAATACAATTAAAAAATCATCAGATAAACCAAAATATGATAAAAAAGTAATTCAAATAATAATAGTTTAAAGAAAAAAAACTTCTAATTATTTTAATAAGATAACTTTAAAACTAAATTAATAAGCCTATAAGATTTTTAATTGCAAGTCGTTAAAACTATTATTTTATTTACAAAGTCAAAGTCGATATTATTAATCTATTACGGAGTAGGCGGAGTAATATTAAAAACTTAAGTAGACACGCAAACACGTCGAAAACATCAATTATGAAACAGAAACAAGTCAATTTTATATAGGTAACAAAATTTAAAACATTATTTCCAGGTGTGTTTCTAAATGCAAACTACATTGTAATAAAATATTAATAGACCCTTTTTGCTCTAAAAACAATAAAAAGACACCTGTCTCTGAAAATGTATTTAATTGTAACAAAATAATTCATTGATTTTATCTACGTCTATTTGGTATTTTTTTTATTATTATAATTCCTATTTAACTATACAATATTCTTTGTTAATTGGAAACCTACGTATAATAGAATTCTCAATATAATGATCATCGCTATTAATATTGTTTTTTATTTATTTGTGACCAAATTTTGGAAGAAAAATATTTTATTTCAAAAATAGACAATTCCTTACATCTTCTGAACTACCTATTAAAGTTTGTTTTTAATTTATTGTTGATTTAAAAAATAGTTTTCGCTGATAGTATTTATCAAGAGTTGCTCGTGAGATTTTTTCAATTTTAAATTGCAAATTAATCAAAAAGTTAAAAAGAAAGAGAAATATTTAGATATAGTTACAAAATACACAAAACCTTAAGACGTTTTCAACGTACCCCATATACCTAATAATTTTATTTATTTAAAGTTAAATCTTTATACAATACAAAATAAATTTATTTTTTTATTAAAAAAAATGTTTTGTCTAAAATTAATAAAGATTTTGTATATTTCAATCATATCTCAGACAACTTATAAAATAATCAAACAATGTATTTGTATAGTAGCAATTTATTAAACATATTCAAACTAAAACCCTCTAAGCCGTGAATGAGGCGGGAAAAAGAAGCAAGAAAAGTGAAAATAAAAGAAATAAATCCGGTTTATATGTATAGTCTACTTTATACATTCCCAAAACTGCCAAAAAGAAAACAGCGTGCCTTCTCAGAAAGAAACAATCTTCTTATTTTGGTCGTTATCTGAATGAATTATTCATATAATCGCATTTCCTACGCTCCGCAACTACAGCTATTAATTAACTCGTATTATTTTTATTGTTTATTTAACTTTAATGTACGATTTTGACTTATCATTTAATTGTCAAAGTTTTTTTTTATAGAGCGAGGGAAAACATTAGACCAAAGAGGTTAAGTTGTTTAACGAATTGTTTTGAAATTGTCAATTCGTTTTATAGTCTTTTGTGTCAAGTCTGTTTTGTCAACGTCTGGAATCGAAGCCGGGACCGTCGTTTATTGCCTGCGAGGTAACGTTAAGTAAAAGCAATACGCTAGAGATATTTACGACACGAGAGTTTCATTTACAGAGACGGCTATAAAGTATGAGTTACTTTATGCTCACAATAGCTGTCTCAGGTCCAGGAGCTTGAAGTTTGAATTAAGAACAACCACAGATTAAATAAATGTACAGAGTACCAACATAATAAATATTTAAAACAAAGATTACTAATGGTTCTAGACTGTGACAGCTATTATGGCTATGAGAACTCACTGAGAGTTGTGAATGCTAATACGTTCGTGTTTAATGCACGCATAATAAATGCCCTGTGACTTGTTCAACTAAACATGAATAAGGTTTTGCATATCGTTAAACTGTTATATATATATTTAAGTTAAGTCAAGTATTTTCTTAAAAATAAGCTGATATACTTTTGATATTCCAAGAAATCGATTGATTACCATTGTCTATTCGCATTATATTCTCATAGTTCGTGTTTTGGAATTTAAATTGATTTCGAGTTAGACGAGTTCTTATAGTTAATGTGATCTCCATACATTATTTAAATTGAACTTTGTTGTGGCGACACTAGGTGGAAAACTTACATCATAGTATTAAAATATATATTAACCCTATCATTGACACTTGTAATGTCAATAGTATAATAATAATTTGATTATGAAAAAAATTAACTGAGCAGATATATCTATTTGCGTATTAGTATTATATAATAATTTACTCAATTAATATTATAATGACATAAACTTTGCTGGTATCAATAATCTGACCTGTCTCGTCTTCAATCCTGGCTACTAGTACCTATACATCTTCCCTATATGCTAGTCATATTACCGAGAATAAAAAGTAAAGTGACCACTGCCAGATGCTTAAAATGTCCCAAGACACTAATAATATTTTTTATTTATAAACCGGCGAGGTGGCTAAACGTAAAATTAACAGATAAAACTGGTTATATCGACCGTAACGTAATAAATTACGTTCAGGCGACGCTTAATGGGATATTCCTAGAAACGACCAAACTCAAAAATGAGGCAAAAAATTGATTTTTCGTCCTTATTATCATCAAAGGATCTTAGCCCTTGTGTTATAATGATGTGATAATAAAAATAAAAATATGCTATGTATTGTTTGTGCAAATATGATTTTTGGGCGTGACTGGTCCTTTTAATGTGCTTTTTGTCATTGGTTTTAAATGAGTGATGTCTGATGATGGATTGACGAGGTAACTCATATTTTAGACTATTTTTATTGTTAATGACTCAAGAGTCTGGCTCCAAGATACTTACTTACTGTTTATGTAAATAAGGACATTACAAGTTGGTATACAAACAATTAATTATATTTTTTATGAAACCTTCGTTAATACATGTTTTTATTATAAGATTATATTTTTGATAAAATCATTACAAGGAATAAATTTGTTTCAAACTTATTATAGAATATAAATTAACTGTAGATTAAGAAGGCATATTGCACTTAGTAATATTAATTGTATCACTATAAAAAAACAGTATCGCCGGACCCGCCAGACCTCAGAACCATTGTGAATCCATCCAACCGGTTTTCAAAAAAAAATCAATTTCAGTTTAATTACTATAGATTTTGGGATCATTTTAATTGGTTGGTGTAATGAACTACAGTATATTGAAGATTGTAGATTAAAAAAAAAGCTACTCAGCTAAATATAAATGTAGTTTGCGTCTGTTTTATCTCCTTAATGGTAGTGATATTAAAGTTGGCCGTAAGTTGTTTGGTTCTTGCGTGTAAGGTCTGTAATTATTCGCTACTGGACATAATAGCCTGCTAACAAATGTGGTGTGAATTGACTCCGAGCGCAGGTTTCAGATGACTGAGATTAATAACACTATTTAACTGACTTACAGCATCTATTATCTGGATGACATCTTTTAAAAATAGCTACTTTACCATAGGAAAAGTTAGATATTGTATACTAGTTTTTGTTCGCTGTTTTGCCTGCGCTGTATTGAATTTTTTTTTACTATAAATTAAATTCAAGTTTACAGAAATAAAACCTATATGAATAAAGTTTTTTTTTAAGATGAAGGTTTCGGAGATTACACATGTACCTATAAACAAATTAACAAAATTCGCTTTCTTTATAATATAGATTTAAATAGTTAGTATAGGTAGATCAGATGTGGTCAAACAAGTTCTCATAGGTCCTAACGGTTCCAAGGACAAACAAAAAGTGACCAAGGCGAGTATTGTTACACTATTCAACTCGTAATTTATTACCCTTTGTTCTATGAAAAGTTTAATTTGATCTTAATATTAGTGGACATAATATTTAACATACAGAAGCATTGTTTTAAATATTTATTGTTTTTTTTTCAGTTCCGGAATGTGGGATTTTTAGAATTTAGCGAAATGTATAGCCTCTGTTCTGTACCTACATTAATTAGGAAATTAATTGATTATTCAACTTTCTTATCACTTCCGCGTCTCTTATGCCCTGGTGCCTGGGGCTCATATGATAGGGTTTTATTTTTGTTTTAGGAAGTCATTACACTTTTTCAATCAAAAGACGTAAAACTTCAAGCATAATTAAGAACGGAAATGATTTATTGATTCAACAGAAACAATCAATACATATTACGCGGTTTAATTGCTTCAATAAATGAAGCTAATATTAAATAATAATAATTTTCATTATCATTTATATTTTCAATCAGAATACAGATAAGTTGCTGTCCCAAAGGCTGTAGAAGAACTGTACATTTTTAGATCTTCTTTTAGGTCTTAGGAAATGATAATCTATCTTTAAAATTATAATAATATATAATTATATCTAATGGATCCTAATATGTCAATGGCAAAAAAAATGATAGAAACTATGAAATCTCCAGTTATAAGAATGCTCTCAATATACAAAATGCTTATTTCAATGTTAAAATTATTATATTAATTGAGTACACGACACTCGCTGCCAAGTCGAACGACGTTATTACGATAATTGACCCCCGGATAATTAGTTCAGAGTAATTCAATAATTATAATTGTAAAACAAAGTAGGTACTGCCCTCACTCAATAACACGTAAGTAAAGTAAGTAGGTACATAAGTTTCAATCACTCTTATATTGGATTTAAATCATGTATTAAATTTGAATAACTATATTATTTAAATCAATGTTAATTTCATAAACTTATTACTTTGGTTGTAGGTAGGTACTGGTTAAGCTGCAGTGCCCCATGTCGCATGGTGGATGGGTCACCGATTAGTATTTAGATAAAGAAGAATGCACTAGCAAGAATATGACTTCAATATACCGCGATAATACTAAAAATATATTTAATTCTTAGCCTATATTAGAACCTAATATAATAAATGATATCTTATACAGTATTTTTTGCCAAATTAAATTAAACTATATATTCATATATATAACTATATATATGTAATATTTATATTGGCATCAGCCCGCAGTTGTCGTTAAAACATTTCGAGAAAGTACAAATAAATATATAAATAATTAATCCAATGTCAATGATATGACATAATTAAGTGATAAATCATGTAATTAAGTTATCCGTGAACTTGGGTTTGGTAGAAATATTAAAACTAGAGACAAATGACTTTTATGTAGTTTTCTTGTGGTAGTACATACCTACATACATACCTACCTATTGAGAACCACATTGGGGCTAAAGTGCCCAAAGTATTTATGTAGGGGTAAAAATTCAAATTCTTATTTCCTAGGAGTTCCTAGTATTTCTGGTAACGTAAAAAAAGTTTGGCATTTCATAATTATAGTATATCTATTTCAATTTAAAAAATGCCTTTAATTTTGACTTCCTGAAAATAACAAAATAATTTAAAGTTAAAAATCTGATTATAAATGTTGAATGTAAAAACGATAATGAATGTACATTTAAATGAAACTTAATGAATAATGTTTTTATTGATTTAGTTATCAATTGATTGTATGGCAGGTTCGTCTTCATTATAGTAAGTGTAAAGTTCTAAATATAAATAATACATTAGTTACTTATCGGTACGTGACTTGAACCTGTAACACGAAACTCCATCTTCATGTGAAATTGGTGCATGTTCCGGGTAAACCTTATTTACATAGCTATAAGGGTTATATTCGAATTGTTATTTAGCAAAGGAATGTAACGAATTAGTAATCTGACTCCGGCGTTGCCTGTGTCAGTGATTTCTGATCTTTTTGTTGTAAAAATGTATTTTCTGGTAGCTTGGGTCGGTTTTGTTTTATGTTAAAATACCTTGCATATATCAATTATTTGATAGAGATTATTTAATAATAATATTTATTCAATAATAATGTATTTGTCACAAAACCCAATATTGAATTAATAGCACGGAACCATTAACAATGTGTTTGTATGTATGTAGTTATTTTATAGTTCATGAAACTACGTAATGTTAGTTCGTTCGGAACTCGGATGGAAATGATGCGTCTCGTTGGATGCTGGGGTGACCACGCTGGACAATATACTAGCTTTATATATCTAAATATATAATTTATACTTATTTTTTATATTATACACTAAATACTGAAAAGATGGTTAATATAGTTCTAAGGTCATGAAAAAGTATCAAGGACATACAAATAATTTGTATATTATTTTGTAAATATATAAACCATCAAAAGAGTAAATATGAATTTATATATTTTCTCCACTTTACTTTTATTTCAAACAACAAAGACTCAATAAGAGATAAACAACTAACAAAAGTTATGTGGGTACTTTAACAAGTACAGGCTCGACTAATGACTACCCTTAGTGTTAAAAAAAACTAACTACATATAGACATATCATTAAAGTTGCTTACTTAACCGTGTCATGTTTTATTATCTTTTATGAAATACCTACATTATATTTTATGTACATACGAGCGACGGCTACCTCCTACAATACTAATATACATTTACAATTACTATAGGTACAAATAAACTAACATTCTACGACGTCTAACATATAGCGGCACAAAGGGGCTCAGGTTCGAATCCCGACAGGGACAGACATGTATGTGGTGTCTGTATTTTGTGGATTAGGGCGTTTATTTAATATATTCTTAGTATTTATTATGTGTATTTCTATGTATTTGTATCGTTATCTAACACCGTTAACACGAGCAAATAATTTGCTTACTTAGGGATTAGATCAATTGGAGTATTTTGTCCAGTTAAGTTATTGTTATATAATATACCTACCTACAACAGTATAAATAAATAATGATTTATGTATACTCCAATTTACACACAAATGGTAATTTAGATAAAATAAAACCCACCCAATAATTTATCAATCCTTAATTTGCTCTCAGTCGCGTGCAGCCTCCGTCTAAATTATCATCTAATAGCCCTCTTACTAACTTGCATGTTCTGCTCAGCTTCTGTTTGGATCTTGATACAATTGGTAATTGTTGTTGGCCTATAATTGGCCCACAGTTGGGCCAAGGCTGTCTGTGTTTGGCCAATATATTGGTTAAAGTGATCTTACTGTACCTACTACCAGTAATTGGTATAATCTCTAGTTCAAATGCCGTTCTTGTATCAAACAATAGGTTCCAACTTCCAACACAATAAAACCCCCGATACAAAAAGACGTCTGAAAAGAATAAAAATAATATTGTTATGTACTTATTGAAGTCGTTATATAACAGTATAAATTTTGTCGTTAATTTTATTATATATTCATTATAGGAACGTTATTATATATATATTTATTTTAAATGGCTGATGCAAATCCCCACTGCAGCTAAAAAACAAAGAAATGATCAATAAGTCTCACTAAATTAGACTGTGCTCAATATAATGAGATATTATCTTCGGACATGGTGGAACTACCTTAAGGTACATTTTGCTAACTGCCACTGGATCTCTTACATTAGTTAAGTGATATGCGCCGATTTTAAGTTCGTTTTGTTAGTTTTGATCAAATCTTTCCGTCAGACTTGATGGAGTGACCTGAAGGTACACTGATGGATGGACGCTACTGGATCTCCTAGACGAATGGAACTGGGTTGCGCCGAGGATAGGCTTATTTGATTGATTGATTGATTTGATAACATCTCACCGTCAGACTCTATTATGTATTACTTACCTACCTACTACATATTATTTAAGATGCATTATGTAGTACTGTTATGTGTTTAAAAAGGTCTAAACAAATTATTCATGTTACGTATTTGTATTAAAAAATATTTATTATCTAATTTCTTAACTTATTTCTAACAAAGAACATTAAAAAGATTAAGATTCATGTGCAACTAACTACAGGTGCTTTGAAGAAAATTTAAACAATCTAATTTGTTTTCTGAGTTATTGTGTGAGGTATTTATGTATTTTTCACACGTTATTATTTGAGT
The DNA here is from genome assembly GCA_959347355.1 of Napeogenes inachia. Lineage (NCBI taxonomy): Eukaryota > Metazoa > Arthropoda > Insecta > Lepidoptera > Nymphalidae > Napeogenes > Napeogenes inachia. Next base: position 21,424,099 of record OY365798.1, on the reverse strand, counting down.
ATGTCTTGCTAAATAAGGTTTTTTTTTTTCATTTGAAATAATATAGTAATAAATAATTTTACGAGAGAATGTAACAAAACTTCTCAAGATATCGCAGAATATGTGTGAAAAAATTAAGAAAAAAATAAAGAAACGGTCTATCAGGTTAAATTATTGATTTCATTAAATTAAGTTTGTTTTTGTAGCTAATATATACCTACCGAAAACTTAATTATTTTCGGCAAAACTGCATACAGTTTCTTCATATGGTTCTGCCTTATTAATTTAATAATAAGCTCGTGTCATTACAGGTTATTAAAATATATAAACGCAATTATTAAAAAGATATTCTATTACTAGTTCTAACTATTTATCCTATACTGAAATTTGAAGTGCAATATAATTTGACATAAGTATGATATCAGTCACTACGCTATCCTACCAGTTCCTATCACCTATCCTGGGTGTCATGGGTGTCATGGGTGTCAATGGCAACTCGTAAACCATCCATAAACTGAAGTCATCACATTTTACAATTCCACTTTATAACCAATCTTACAAGATATTTATGAACACTTAGTTTTGAGATATTCTATGTATCATGAGTGTGTTTCTCCCTTGATGGTCTGTCCGTTATTTTTTGTAGTTTATAGTAGATATACCTACCTATAAAGTAATAACTTGGTATAAATATTTTTTTTTCCCAGATTATCTAAATGTAAATTTATTTTCTTTCAAATTACATTGCCCTGGAAGTAAGTTTAAAATTAACTAAAAATATGTTAAATAAAGCCATTTTGGCTAATATAGATTAACCTACGTTAAAAAAAAATGTTGAAAAAAAGATCAGATGTAAACCTATATATTTTTTACTGAAAAATCTGACAAATCTTTCCGTTTGAAAAACTTAAAGGTTTGTAACATTATATATAAAATATGGAATAAACTCCATGTTAGTATAAAAAAACCTTCATTATTAAAATATGTTATTATATAGGTTACCTATGTTCATTCAATCTAAAAATGATCTATTTAAAATTAATATAAATCTTAGAATGCTTTCTACAAACTCAATCCACAGGACCGTAATTTGCTCTTGTAACTCATGAAACGAAATTTTAATACATAGTTGCAAAAATTGGATCAGGATCGGTTATTAATTTCGACTGTTGCATTGTCCACACATTACAAATAATGGTTTTCTAAAATAATTGTATAGAGTTACAACGTATGATAATAATTCGTTAATATATTTTTTACTGACTAAATAATTTTAATCCCCTTTTAGAGTCCTATCTCATAAACATAAATACTTTACGCTTAATAAACTCTGTATTCGCTATTAAATAAGTAACAATGTAATTAAATTATGTATCTACTTAGTAATAAAATGCTTCCTGAAGCCATAACAACATTTATTTATTAATATCAAACACAATTTATCTACATACATACTTACTATTTATATACAAAATTAAGGACAAATATGTTAAAAAATATTAAAAATAATATTCCATATAAAAATACTTATTTTTGATGCTTACCAAAGATCAAGGATTTAAAAAGGACTGCTTTAACAATTATTCTACAATAACAATTCTAATGTTATCACCAAATACCTACTACTCTATACCCACTCTATGACAAAGCATTTCCTTGTGAAGCAACTCTTAACTATAATTACCCAAAGCTAATGTGTCCCCACCCTATCATAGCCCTTAATAATTATGTAGTCGTATTTAAATACGTGCATTGACATGCATAACTGTCTTCAAACGTGTCGGTCACATTATTCATAAGAGGCATATGCATACCAATATGACATATGCATGCGGTGCATGCGCACATCGATTGTAGATATGACTTTTAGGTGACAATTTTTATGTCCGAGAATCATAAGGTACTTCTTTATTACAAGGAAATAATTGTTTTGATATTGTTATATTAGTTTATAAATTATAAATTATAAATGCGCAAGCGCACTCAAACATGTCCTACTATTGACAATTAATCAATGTTTCAATAATCTTATTGATATCGCGTGATATTTTATATCTGTAAAACATAAAGGTGCGGTGTCCCTGATACGATTTTAGTTTTGAAATATTTTAACTTGTATTTGGTATTAATAAATCTTAAAATCTTACTTGATTATTATAATAGTTGGGAGGTAAACGGTATCCCAAAAATCTATATAATTTTCATCTTTGAATAAAATCCCCTTAAGAATCGGATTAAATATCCCGGACAAAAAGACAACATGACGTAAAATAAAAAAAAACAATACTTAAGTATCTTCCTTACAAAAAAATATAAAAAAAATTTTTGGAATGACTGTCTTAAGTTTCATATCTACGAAATTGACTGATCATATTTATAATATAGTTGTTGTAATTGTATTTTTTTATGTAGAAAAAAAACTATGCCAGTATCAACCATTATTTTCTAAAAGCAATCGAGTAAAGTGTAAATAAACCATTTAAGATATTTAACCATCAATTTGAAGACAGCTCGCGTCACAGTGTGTTGCTGTAAATCCTGGTTGAACGCCATAATTCATGGGTTTCCTGGCGCCTATTTCGTCGTGGTCAGAATGTTAACAATCGATTGGTTCATGATAACTGAACATTTAATGTTTTCTTTAGAAGCTTCGCTTTTAGAACTCTGTTACTTATGCGTCTCAGTAATCAGAAACTATTAAAATGTCATAAATCGTCCGTATTGACTTAAGTATTTGCTGGAATTGTTTCGGAGTTAATATATTATTTCGTTCCCCGCAAGGGTTTTCTTAACTCTTGGCTCGAGGCCAGGGATTTGGAGTATGCTTGACAGACCACTTGACCTGGTATATGTAAGGCACAATGCCGTTTGCGGTAATTTTAAAGATAAATTTAGGTTTTCGATATCTACGTATACTGAATGTATCCCTCTTCAGCTTCGCGAGCTGCATGGTGGAACTATAAATAAACTCTGCACTCCAAATTCGACCCTATCGTCTTCATATATCTATACACTAACGGTTTCTTTTTGTATCTTTTCAGATGTAACTCAGCGCAAAATCAAACGGAACACCTCAACTATAGCATTTTAAGTTCAACCTGACAAAAGTTATCTGTGATCTCATTTAGTTAAGTTAATAAAACTATCGCCTAATAGTATAAGTGTGGAATAGACATTCGTTAAATGTAAAAGATCCGACTCGAAGGACCATTATTTCACATAAAAGAGTCAATAAAATGTAATTATAGTCGGTCATGGATGACAGATAGTATGTAGTGTTGAAGGATGGGATAATGGAAGTTGGGGCGTTAGGTTCTTGAAAATGCCGCATGCGCACTCGAGTTCAGCAGCGAGCTCGGGCGGCGACGACCTGGGCTCCACGGACGAGGTCAAAGTATTCAAGGACGAGGGTGACGGAGAAGACGAGAAGCGAAGTTCTGAGAACCTTCTAGAAGAGAAGTCTAGTCTTATCGATTGGACCGAGAGTGAGGTAAGTTTCAACAATTTAAATATTACACTCTTTTTGAAAAGAGTAAGCAAATAAAATAAATCTATGTAGCTTAGAGTTTGAAGAATCAATCAGAATACAAATAATATAGAAATGTATGTCAAATATAACTTAATTGAGAAATCAAATCCTATTCAAGCTGTGACATCAATGTATATAGGTAGAATATTTTTTGCAAGCAATCCACTATAATTATATAAACATACATGCAATTAAAAATTATGACCAATCACTGTTGACCTCATCAACTAGTTTTAAAGATATCTTTCACTTCCTTTAATGTTTCAATAACTGTTACTTACTTTAAATTTAATTTTTTTTTTAAGGTGCAATTAATAATGAGTCAAAGGGTGAACGTTCTAGGTGGTCGAAGCATTTAACTTCCCTTCACTATTTTGTCGTCTTCTCTTCAACGACTATCTTTTTCAAACAATAATAAAGCATCTTCACGCGGCGCTACAATTTGTGAATTGATTTTAAAATTACTTCACACCAATTACGTATCTATTACTTCCGGTTAGGTTGCAAACTGGCTTGCGAACCGTGCGACGTTTGTTGTGGTCTTGCGTGTAGTCAACTCAGCAGGTGCCAATTTCAGGTAGATTTCTATTGACATATTCTTCGTATTAATACACAATAGCTTTGATGCATTCATATCATAATATATTGATCTGCAGTCAGTACATCTTGTTTAAACCATTATACTGGTGCACTTAGAAGTTTAGAATTTCAGGAAATTGATCTTTACAATTTACAGAATAAAGGCTATTGATGTGTGTGTATCATCAGTCGATTGTTGGTACTCGTCTATTTGTGATTTTACACTTTCGAACTATCGAAAATCAACGAATTGTACTATTTGGGCTCGTTCAAGTCCGCCCACTCTATGGCTACTATTTGAAGCAGTTTTTTTTTTATCACTAAACTTCACACGGATCTATTAGTCATATTGTCTGTCAACTTGTTCCCGTTGATGATAATTTTACGTCGAAAATTTGATAAAACATTCTTTACTACTGTACTGGATTCTTATATGAGTGTTTGGTCTGTTAATATTCATAAGGAGCGGTTATTGACCCCGTTATGCCCAATTCTATGCATAGATAAACATCAAGACTGTTAACTTTAATGATAAAACCACTCAATTAGAAGAAGACTGCCACAAATAACCGAGATAACATCGTGTTACGTAAATACAAAAATCATTGTAATCGCAAATTACCCATAAAACAAACAAATCATCCGCAAGAACCGAAACTAACGTCATCCCAAACATTGGTTTTAGGACCTTAAAAAAAAATACAAAAAAAAGTGACAGGTACGTTTCCGAAAATGTATGTAAAATATTGGATTCCAACCGACATAAATTACGTAGTCATTGTATTATTTCCGAAAACTCTATTATTTGCTAGGAGGGGGCGCGTACACAATGCCACTCTACCTGCACTCAGGTATTCCTCATAATAAACATGGACTCCCACTGCTTTTGTCGACGAATTTACCTGTCGACCCCGAGAAGGGAGTGCAAACATTCCGTGGACACCTACAAACGGAACTCTCGTATGAGTCTTTTGTCCTTCTTCCCCCAATCCAATTTTGGTTAGTATAAATAAGACAGAAGATGTACTGGATTCCCAAGGCACTGCCGTGGTATAAATATTGGATTATAGTTAGGTGCAATTCTGCTTTGTATGTCATAATAGCCACCATTATCGTACGTGATGTTATTACAATACATTTTGTGCTCACAATTTCTTCAAGTTCTGATTTCTTTTAGATTACAATTTTCGTTTCGTGAATTGGATTTAAAACGTGTTGGTGTTTTTACGCCTGCTTGGTTTTGGGTAATGTTTTCATAACAGAAGTGATTTTATTGTACTGTTTGTTTGTTCGAGCTAGAGTGCTTGTCCGGCCATATTGTCGATTTGTACGCTCCTGATTTTAAAGAGCATTAATTCTGATCTTATTGTATATCGTTTGCTATTTCTATTTTTTCCTCCGTAATTTTATTTTCGATTTAATTTCCAAGTTATTACAGGTATGATATAATTGTGAATAACTCTTACCTGGACCTCAATAACTTCTACCTGAAGAGTGCAGTTAGTAAAATTGTTCAGATTTCTCTTGCTTTTTAGATGGAGCTAATGTCTAAGCTATTTCCTGTGGTTATGGCCTGCACATAAGTAATGACAGTCCACATAACTCTCCGCATTAAGACTAAACCTCTTTTTATTTTTATTCTTCATCTGGAGCTAAGTTAATTTTAAAATGTTCAAGAGACGATACAACTAAATAGAGATAATATTATTTAGTTGTATAAAACATAGCAATACAATATCAAGTGCTCATTACTGCCGAGTGGTCTGAAGTTAGTTCAGCGCGTCTCCAAATCTATATTTAGCGAACAACGATTCTCTTATGATGCCATCCGTTTCCGTTAATGGCTGACTAAATTCAAAATGTGCTCAACTGTTTTTTCTTCACGAATAAGAAGAATGACTAAGCAAATTAAAAAAACATTTATCCGGCAAATCAGAAGTATTTGCCGCGTAAATGTTTTTTTTAATACTAAAATGAATTTATAGCACGAAGACAGACACTAACAGCTCTTTAGATGCAAATCCACATTTATTCAGCCTCGCACGGACATTTTGTTAATTAGTATTTATTGCTTACAGCTTCCCGTTTTCGGTCGCCATCTTTAATGGACTGATATAGTATTGTATTATTTATGGAGATTATAATTTTGCATTGTTTGCTGAAGATTCAATTAATAGTTATAAAAATATAGTATATACTATTGTTTGTAAGGGAGACCGGGGCTGGTTATGACAGGGGTAAGTAGTTAAAGTGACAATGCTTCAGACCAGAGAATGCTTAAATGACGTTAAAAAGAGTTAAATAACGCCGCCACTATCAGCTCTCCTCCGGCGAAAGCTTGTGCCTCCAGGGTATTGTGGAAGGAGCACGGGGGTTTCAGTCAAAACACCTACATTTGTAACATTTTCTATTATACGCAATATTGGTTTACAACCTGTTTTTGAAGTAACTAGAGATGTGTCTAGTACGTTTTTACAGTTATATTAATTATTATTTTTGTAAATTAACCTCAAAAGATCAATTTAGACCTTGGGGTTAAAACATTTGCTTGGGGCAGGTTGTGACATTTAAAATGGTTTTTCTTTTCAACGAATATTAGAAGAAACGACTAACTCAATGATAGAAAATTGTCTTGTTACGACACAGAAGATAGAGACCGAAAATCCGGCTCACAAACTCATCATTCACCCATAACGAGTACCATATCAGAATGCAATATCTCCATTTTTACTTACCCAGTTGCTAGAAATTCTAAGGTTTTTGACAACTCTTTTCTTCAGAAACCATTAAGTCTTATCCTAAAGCAGCTGCTCGGAAACGAATATAACACATAAAACTTGCAAATTCGCTATCGTGACTGATACTTCGAAAAAAAAAATGGTTTTTCATTGCAACAGTAGAAGAAGAAAGAACTAAACTAAGAACTAACTTCAGAGTTAAATTAAAAATCATGTTCAGGAAATATACCTGGTACAAAATATCAAGAAAACCATAGAAGCAACTAAGAAAATTTCAAATTTTCCAGCAGTAAAAAGGAAAGGTATTATATAAAAATGATTAAGAAAGCGTAGAAGATGAATATTTTTGTCTGATATGTTGTAACCCATTTGATTTAAAAAAATCTTGTGCGTAATAGGTAGAGTGTGTTGTGAGTAAGAACTGGTCATATGTAATATAAAAATGTTCTTAATAATAAGGTTTTTATTACATTTGGTTGTGCTGCTTGTAACATTTCATTTATATCTAAACTAATGGTTTTTTTATAGAAATTATATTATTAATTTAAATACTGAATAGTTACTTAATCAAATCCAACCCCAGTCTCCTCTATGTTTGTTTGTGTACACATTTCGATGTGTAATTTCTAATCTTAAATCCTTAACAGAACGCCTAAGCATTTAACTGACAACTTCTTTATCGCGATGAAATATGTCTTCTATTAAAGTCAAGACCTTCTACCAAACTATCATTATTTTCACGTAACGTGGGCTTTACGTATATATAATTATAATTCATTATGTCTGTACGTAGGCTGTTGCATTGGCCTGCATAGCTTTTGATTTGAATATAGCTACTAGAAGTGATTATTAATATAATTCTAAAATAATTCAGTAAGTAGTACTATAATAGTATTTTTTATTTTTATTTCTCACAACGTTATTATAAAATATTGTTCATACACATAGTATAATACATTATAATGTACTTCCAGTTATTTACATCAATAAAATCACCTTCAGTAGTCCATTAGCTATGCAGGTACATCGTCTGTTCCGCGGCCATGTTGGTATCGTATCCGCTGTCACTATGAATATGGTAATAACTTTAAACAAATAAACAATTAATACTTATTCATTGGATTATAATTATATGGGTATTTTCAAAGAAATATACAATATATTGGTTTACTTACTATTTCTTAGAACTATTATTTCATGCTTTTCTATTTAATGTCCACTATAAAGTTCAAACTAATAAATAAAACCGGTATACATACAGTGAAAAATAAACCGATACGGGTAGGGATTCGAACCCGCGACGCTCGTCGCTCTACCAATTGAGCTACCATAACACAGTCTCGGTGAATTAAGCATTCTGTATATAATCGTCTTTATCCTGTCGGTGGTGACATCTATAGGGCTTCTTTAGAAAATCCTAGCCATGTTTCTATCTTTGCAGTATAGATAAACATAGATAAAATCTCACAAACGAAATTAATGTATGGAAAAATCTATAAACTTGTATAGGCATGTTAAGATTATTTAAATTAAATAGCATGAAAAATAAAAAAGTATATAGAAATCAATTATAAATATAATTGTTAAAAATGTCTAATAAGTTAATATTTATCTTAAATTTACTTGATATATATTTCACAATGAATTGAAATAGTCCGTTAAATTAAAATCACATCTGAATAAAGTTATCAGCGATCAATAAAATGGCTTATCTGAAGTCCTCAAAGAAGCCTTGATATGGTGGTGTAGTTTCTACTCAACTAGACATTAAATAAACTTGAATAGCTACATTTTTAAAGAGGAGCTTGTTTGATTTATCATTAGTTGAGTGGGTAACAACCCGTCACATAATCTGTGATCGATTATTTTCCTTCAAATAACGGTTATATATTTGTTATGTTTGCGTTTTGTTATCGCTTCGATATAAAATTAGAAAATAACTTGAAAGCTTAGAAAATGTACACAATACTCTTTGTAACGTCAGACGAAATCCATAAAACCAAATGGTTTTTTTTTTGTAAGCGTGAATCGCAAACGCACATTCAAATAACAGTTACGATAAATCACCGTTCAGTTAATGAACGCAGTCTATCGGTTTTTTATTTATTTTTATACCGTATTTTTAGTTTGACTCGTAAAAGGCACATCACTAGCGTTTAAAAGTTTATTGTCCACTAAAGTTTACTATGGACTGGTTCCGGGAACGGTTTATAAAAATAGCTTTTCATATGACTTTGCTATGCTAACTGAAATAAGGAACACATACTACACATCTTGCAAAGTTACACTGGTATCTAAAATGATTTATTTAATAATTTAGTTTATAATCAAACAAAATCTTTATTATACTCGCAGCATGAGTAATTTGGCTCAGATTTATATGATATAAATACGTTAATTTTAATGCAATTACAGAATAAATACGATTGTAATTTGAATATAAACTTTTTATTTCCGTAATAAAGACATTAATTAAAAACAATTCCTCAAAAACTACAATTTAATTAAAACATTAAAATGTAATCAACTATTTTATTCTAATACGTAAATAGAATAAACTGAGAGTTTCAATCTATTAGCGCTCTTATTGACGAACAGTTTAATGCACGATGGGACGAGACTTCCTTGAACAATTTTTAAGTATATAAACTTTTATGTTGTACATAAAAGATTCATTAGCTTGAATTTAAATTCCGAATTCTATTTTAACTAGAAAACAACAAATAGTAAACAATAATAAACGGAAGTCATGATAACATCTAATTTACATTTAGGTAGATATATCCAATTGGCGATGGAATATTCAATGTTGAACTTCCGTTTTCCCAAAAAGCCGATTTTAGAATTTTATAATATTATTTTTAAAATTATAAAAGCTTAGTTCTTTTGATCATAAAAGAATTAACTTTATTGTATTTTTTGTTACTTATGATAGGTACATATTTATATTTACTAAGTGCGTAAATGTTTTTTTTTTTCATTTAATAAGTAAAGCTTATGTTTCTATATTCAACATTTAAAAAAGACTTAATGGTAAATGGTTTTTTAAAACTAACAAACTCGTGTTATATAATCTAAATATCTAACTAATAAATTGATGTATAATCTGTAGCTACTCGCACGAGACTCGTAAACCGTTTAGTTACAAACTATTTTTGGAAGTTTAATTATTAATCATCATTTAGGAATGATCTAAAAATGTTAAACACCATTAGTATTTAATTACATTTTCTTATAAAACTATGTCATATTTAAATTTAAAAGAAAAAAACACCAAACATAAAACTTGAAGAGTTTTTATTAGGCCCTAATAATAGTCATATAATAACTGTATGAGCAGTAAAACTACTAATTAACTGAGCGCCTCGTTTAACAATAGGTACTTGACCTTAATAAGATGAGACATCCTTCAAATTTATAACTTTATTAAGATAATTATATCAAATAAATATATTCTAACATACGTATAATTATATGTTATTGTTCAAACTTAACAAAGAAGTTCTTTCCTATCTTAGATTAAAGTTAATCCATCACTGACCGAGTTGACAACTGCTTATCAAGTAAACTATTTAAATATTAGCTTCCGTGGGTTATCGCCCATATTTTCTGTATTTGTTTGGTCTGTTATGAAACAATGTAGTCTATTTTAATATATATAAATATAAAATAAATCAAATTATTAATATTTCAAACTAAATTGAATTTATTCTGATTTAAAACTCAATAGACAATAGATATTTGAATTTGGAACGTTTCAAATTTCGAATAAGGAATCATTCAAATATGGCTGACCCGTTGACTCATGTTCACGAACAAATGTTATCACTCTTCTTTTGTTTGTTTCTCGAATATCATCCGAGGGAATTGTGACCAGTGGAAAAGGTCTCTGAAATGTTTAGAAATGTGTGTGGGTGTAGTTCAATTAACGTTGGACATTTATTTCCGTGGCCTTCCCGGCCATGTCGGTTCTCGCCTTCGTAAGATTTTTGTAATGTATCCTGTTTTTATATATCAGTACAAGCTTTTGGTTATCAGCTTTCACATATTTGTAGTTTTATATATTATGATTGTACTGCTACTTACAACTATAAATAAATAAACGGCAAGGTTGGTTAAAATAATATCAAGCTTTACGATATCTTTATTTATATAAAGAGCAAAAGTAAATATCGTTATCTTTATTTGAATTTTTACTTTACCGAAATAAGATAAAAGACAGTTAGACTATTGTAAGCAAGTTTTAATGAGTAACATTGAACGAGTGAAGTTGAAGATAAACCGTATGGATATGGATTTTTATTCTTCATAAATGTTACATGAAAGTGTTTATATTAAAAATCTAAATAAATATTTATTTGGGATGTAATGATTCACGCTGCAAAATCGATAAAAGTATTTTTAATATTACATAAACGACGAACGCCATTAAAGTTCATCTATGTTGAAGTTTCGACGAAAGAGATGATGGATCGTAACTATTTATCTGAATTTTAATTTAATGGGATGTTTTGAACCACAGTCTGGTGAAGTGGCGCCGATACTTTTCATGAGTTCCGGGTTTGAGTCCTGTTGGAGTCAAAGATTTAGATGAATTACAAGTAAATAAAAATGTAATAGTTGTATTAAAGGTTTTGAACAAAAAGTAGATTAAAAATTGCATTGTAAAATTTATTTATTATTAATAATTCAATAAAAATAACAATTCCCGTGAAATTTAATTAAAGGCGTATCTTGTAATCATAAACTTTGAAATATCAATGTAACGTTTTTTCGTAATAACGAGATTTTATCATAAAAACCGAGAATAAACCGATACAACACCTGCTCCGTCAAACACGGCCGATCATTATGTTAATACTTCAAATCGAATTCAACCAAACAAATATAAACCTTATGCTCTTTGCAAAATAATTGAATTTCAATCGACACATCTGAGCGACGAAGAAAAAATCATACCGTGTCAAAACTCACAACGAACAAGGCTCAAACTGGAATCAATTAAGCGAAATTAGTGCTTATCTTAAATCCAATAAATCGATAATAGCGTGCATGAGAACTGTCAGTTACGATCTTTATAGCATTTTTAATTATGAAATTAACATCAGGTTCTATGTCCGTATGTATAAGAAGCCTTGTTATTAAAGCTGAAAGTGACAGATTTACGTAACCGTGGAAGCGTCAGTTACGCCTTTCTGGAACGCCCTGGCTACTAACGAGATGGAAAGAGAGGAGAAGATTAGATTTCAAAATGCAAGAACGGGGTAGAAAACAAACAGAACTCTCGAAAATACTTGTGAGATAACAAAGACTGAGTTCCACGAAGACGTCCAATAATTTGTCTTTTTAATTTTACGGACGTCCATAGCTTTTAAATAATAGTTTTTTATTTCTATAAGCCGACCTCGGTCAACTCCATTAGGCTGGAACTATTCGAACTCATTACGACCGCTTTGCTGTGAAATTCTTTATTACTTATTGTTTCAATAGTTCTCACATGAGTAAGAAAAGAAAACCACTTCTCGTTTTACTTGCTCGTTTAAATACTATAATCTCGTTTTTGAGAAAGCTTAAGCAAATTAAAATCCAAAGTGGTAAAATAATAATGTAAAATAAAACCGAACTAACAATAAATTGAAACGGGTATAAAAGAAACCGGTTCTGCCCTTCTATCGGTTTAGTTGTAAAAAGCTCATTCCATATAATATTACCCATTACATCCTGAGAATCACAGCTCGACCAATCGCCAGAAAGAATTCGTAAATGGAACGCAAGTTCGATTTTTAATTGTTTCAACTTTTATATCGGTATGGAAAACGTTTACGATGAATTCGTGATATTATTTTCATTTCATTTTAAATTTATTTCAAAATAGAACATTCTTTATATAAAATAAATGTATATTTAAATGATTAGCGTTTAAAATGGCGAAAATAATAAGTCCTTAAACCCCAATTATTCCCACAACTTTATTCCTATTGAATTGAACGGAACTCGGTAATGAGCGATTAGTGTTACCAGTAACGATAATGCCCCGCTAATAGCTGGGGTGTGGGCTTGCGGGGGATTTTTTAAAAATATTTTTTGCTTAACTATTAAGCGATTTATTTTAATAAGGGCGTTTTATTTTTTGATGTTTAAAAAACCGTGTTGTTATTGTATGTTTGGATAAAATTAAAAACTTCTATTAAATAAAAACCTACCCACATAGCTTAACTAATCAAGTACGGATCACTAGTTCCATAAAAAAAGAATGTCAGTGCCTCCCATATACAGAACAAATTTATTAGAATTAATTTAATTTAATTATACAATTTGCGTTTCATTACAAGGTTTTATGTCGCAATTATATTTAACATTCAAAAAGCATCTTTATTCATTAAAAAAACATGCATTCCCATTTTCAATAAAAATAATTCGAAATTCAAAATAGTTCTAAGAATTCCAAATTCGAAACGTCGACAAATATGAATTTGACAACATTCAGTGCAACGATAAACTATTTTTACAAAATCATACAAAAACTTGGCGCTCATTCAAACCTATATTTTTAAACCGAGTACAAATCACATTGTAGTCACATGGTTATTAAGATAAATCATTTCTTTATATCAATACACTCCAATGCGATCCTTTTCATGCTTTGATTAAAGTTCAATTTCGTTTGTTAGTAAGATGCCGTATTTTATAACTAGACTAGTTTAATCCTTGAATAGCATCGTATTTTACATCCAATTTAGTCCGCGTTATTCGTATTTATTAAAACTGTCGTTAAATAAATTGTTACAATATATTCTTTTGCATTATTTGGTTACTATTTTTTTGCAGTTGTTTTTAATGCATGTTATAATAATATGGATGTATTTTATTATATTCGATTAAGAACACGAATGACAAAACAGAATTATTCTTTAGACTGTTTTATTATAATATAATAATTATAATATAAGTAGATGAAAAAAGGTATACAAATTAGGTACACAGTTCAAGGGAGGTCCGATTTGACAAGTACTTAGACCAGCAGCTAACAAGTCCAACTAACTGGGAAATAAAAGCGAAGCACACTAAAACTACTCCGGGGGCAATGTAGCGATAGCAGCATCTTTATTTTACAAAAAAAATATAAATTTATTTTATTACATATTTACTACGTTGTTATAGGACCGTGATGGAATTTATACATTGTTTAATTTTAAGGGACGGCCTATTTTATCGTATTTCATTTATTTCTTGGTCGTTTTTTTAAATTATTTTAATATATTAATACAGAGTCATTTTATTTACTTGGTTTGTAAATGCATTCATGTAATAGAGTATATTTGCGTATTATTAAAAATAATCAACACAATAGTAATAGAATAAAAATCACTATGTATATTACGGTACCTAAATAAAAAGTACAACTATTTGTTATTGCTGACGCTACCAAAAAATCTTTAGAAAGGGGAATATTTGTGTACAAACACGTGTGTGGCAACACCGGTAGCGTTAGCAAATAATCCTGTTTGTAAGAATTCAATGTTTGACCATCGGATTCTACCTGCGATCACCACTATACCAACATACCACATATGTACAGCAAAAGATACATTTCTAATATATTTTCGGCAGTTATTTAAGACCTTATTTCGTCGGTGAAAAGGTTTAATGCCTATTCTTATTCTTAATCAACTAATTACTAATACATAATGTAACATTAATACATAATGTAACATCATCACTTACTTCTCTCATTAATTATATATTAGATTTTCTTCTTATAATTCAATATTTTTATTACTTACGGAGATACAACCAACCAACATACATATATACATCCATTCGATCTGTAATACTTAGAAGTAAATACTCTTATATATGTAAAAAACTATTGAACAAAATCTCTCTAATACATCAAATATATGTGATATCATGATTATTGATAGTGCATCTTATACTCTCTGAGATGATTACTGACAAGAATCTATAACTTTTGGGTGCGGCATTTTTTAATTTATATTTGAACTAACACAGGTTAAATAAATAACAGTATTTATTGATGTCAGCATATCTACTTATTTATTTATTTAAAAAATATTATAAAAAAACGGAAAGTATTTTGGCTTAGATTTCTAGAAATATAAACTGTCTCATGTTAATAAATAATCAAATATATAATCGATTTACCTTATAAATAAATAACATAAAGCAATCAAAATAATATCAATTACATAAAAACCGAGGTGTAAATAAAACAAACAAACACACATTCCAAACACCGCATCCAACACGTTCGTACATCACCAATACCGCCAGTCATGCACCCTAAAGGTACAGGTAAAGAAATATTTGTTTTTGTTTCATTGTACTGCTTTCCTATAAATGCAATGGTTTTAAGTACATTCAATGTTAGGCTCTGTTTTTTACTATGAATAGATTTCTTTTTAATCTAGATAGATTTTCATATCTGGATATGGACCTATTTGGATTTGTATATTCGAGTATCTTTTGATATTTTGTGTGTTTTTTTAATGAGTTAGAATTACATTTTAAATGCCTGTATACAATTAAGTTTTATTATTATATTTGAAATTTAGGAACTAATAAAAAAATATTTATATTTCAAAAGCTGAACACAGGTAAATTTCTCTTCAATATATAATATTCAAGACTTCATATGAAGTAGGTAAATATTGTCAAATAAAATAATAATCATTTCAAAACAATCTGTATGTTTATGCAGTTTCATTAAAAAACTAACCAAAAAATAAAGATTTTAAACCTAAAAAACGCCAAAAAATTCAAGTGTCAGCCATGTGTATGAGAGCAGTCTCTTGACATAACCGCCCTCTTGCGGCCAATTTTAAGCTTTCCGACATCTTTGTTTGCTTTTTCTAACGCTTGGTTTAAGACTTAAATTAATGGATCTTTCTTAAAACTGAAACTAACTGAACTATGGGACTCTATTTTTGAAAATATCTTTAAACATGTATAGCCATGTTAAGCTTATTTTAATTTATATAAATATAGAATGTAAAAAACCGATACGGGCAGGGATTCGAACCCGGGTTCGACATTTCGACGGTATCGGTTTTTTACATTCTATATTTATATAAATTTATGGGACTCTAATTTCCAATCACAGTCTGATATTATTGGTAGTCTTTTAAAATCTATATTTAACAAAAACATTTAAATAATTATTAGTTTTGAAATAGTATTCCATTAGACTTTTAAAGATAAATAGTTTTTTTGTAGTCCTAATTTCAATAATTATTTTTTTGTGTACCGAATAATAAAACAATCACCAGCCATTAAATCATTTTAGAAGATTTTGTATTGGCCTAAAATATATATTTTATATACATACTTTTATGACGTATTGCAATTTCCTAGTAATATTTAAGCTTAAAGTTTTAAATTAAATATAATAAAAAATCATCAACAGTCTAACTCGAACCTGATATCTCTGGGAGGTTTCGATCGCTCTGTCAACTGAGCTATCATGTCAATTATTTTGAAGTTATTTTCCATTGTTGTTAAACATAACTTACCTAACAACTTTATATCTAAGTTAATACACATTGCTATAAGACAAAATAAAATAAAAATCGAGTTTCAAATGTCAATATAATAATCCTATATTCAAAGAATAAAATATTTGTCTGAGTCTAAAAACATAATACTTTAGTCTGAAAACATTATCTAAATCCCTTTCAGACTGTGATTAAAGAAAGACATGTCTTTCCTCGCCATAATCCTAAACACCCACAGCCTGGTTTCCTAATTCTTAATACCTGTGTATTAAGGTTTAAAATTAAATGAAACATACCCTTATCTAACGTCTCAAGTCTTATCTCTCAAAACCATAATATTTGGGTACTTATGTTTTGGAAATAAAAACTTTTAGACAGAGGTACTTACTTGTACTTGAATATTATTAACCCAGCATAAAAGATTATTTTTAAAAACTTAAAAGAATCAAATTTATAGATTTTTGATTCATTATTTTAAAAAATATTAGTAATACTACAGTTATCTTACAATTTTTTTTTCTACATCCGATTATTTTTTGCGCTGTCTACGAGATATTTGTCTCTTCGTTTTTATCTGAAGATCTTATTTTTTATGAATTGTTCTGATGCAAAATAAAAGTAAACACAAGGTGAGCCCATCCGTTGTCTTTGTCTGAAGTTGGAGTACATTGGGATCAATTGTTTGTCAATTGTTTAGAAATTATGAGACAGAACTTTTAGAGGTACTATATTTTAACTCCTGGTTAGGTTAGTCATAAATGTTTTAAGGTAAGAAAATATATTGATAGCAACTTTCTAAAATATCAGTTCGAAAAGGTTTATTTTAGGGTAAAGGGTATTGCCAAAAAACAAACTAAGTAAGGGACAGGAAGTGCCTATTACTGGTTATTTATTATACCAAAGAGAGAGAAGTCAGAGATGGATGATATTTAATTACCTGTCTATAATGATTGATGAAATAAATTAGGATACACGAAAAATAGTGTTTGAGATTTGATCTTTAAAAGATAATATTTTTTTTGTAGTTTAGTAGTTTAACGAAAACACGGTAGCAGACCTAACTTGTACCTTCAGAGTGGTAAATTTGAAAATATGTAAAGTTACAGATTTCTTGTCACTTGATACAGGAGACTAAGGCATGAAAAACAAAACAAAACTAAAATAGATACGTCACGGCGATTTTATGTTAGAGGTCTACTAGGTACTATCTTGGAAGAGCCAACTGAGTATAAGAATTGCTGCTCTTAAAGAAACCATCTCAATGTGACTTTATGAAGATGGAAGAGGTTATATTCAATATAATATAATATAATAAATAATACGGCTGAGAATAATATCGATAACATTCAAATTCAGAACATTTTATTATTATTATATTTACAGATCAAGGACTATCAAAATGTATTTTTTTAATTGTCATAACATAATTATAGATAACCTATTTAGTAATAGCATGTGAAACTCAAACTCCATGTAGACTGATGCATTCTACTAACCCTTCAAAAGTATCTCGTGTTTTAACACATAATAAGTATTTTAATTATGTTTTTATGATATACATGTATCCTTAAATATCATAAAATATATAAATGTAAAAACCAGATCCAATAAAGGGTTAAACAATTTGTCTCTAACCATAGAAAAACATTTTATTACCAAAAAACAGAGAAAAAATCTAAAAGCTAATGAAGGGAAACGGACAGTTACACTTAACAAGCTTTTTAATACCGATGCCATGTACCACGTGTTGGATCGGAGGCGCCATAAATACAGTACGTCTGCGCAAGCGCAGGTACGCCCGCCAAACAAGATCGGTTCTTTTTTAAAAAAACATTCCGATGCTTACCATTTATGACCTTATTGTTATGCATTAAAGTACAATTTCAATCGGTTTTATCGTTCGAGGATTTCCATAATTCACTTTATACTTTCTCGCTTCTGAAATAAAGCTCCTTTTACGGAGTGACGCTCCCTAATACTAAACGACTAGGAGTCTTAAGGTTTGAGTCTTATCTGGGTGTGATAAGGTCTATTTATGTGTGGGCGGTGTTTTTTTTTCTGGTTATACCAGATTTTTTATTGTTTTTTTTTCATTTGTGACAGCGACCGGCTACGGTGGGTGTTTTGCGGGGTCAGCGAGGATAATAACTGTAAATTACCGTCGTTCAGTTTATTGAAATACGCTGGACGTGCTCTAATGGGAAAATTTTAGTGTTCAGCCATATTGTATTGTATTCAATTTAATTGTAGTACTTGAGTGGAGTCTGGAATAGGTACTGCTTTTAAAATTATTTTTATCATCCTTAAATTGTCGTCCTGAGAGTTGGTCAATGCATTATATATACACATAATAAAACAGTGATATTTATGTAACAAAATAGCACTATCTTATGTGATATTTTTGTTATCTTATAAAATGTTCCAGGCATCTGTTCAGCATCTCATAAAATGGTTGTATTTTTTTTTACAGCCGATGTGTTTCTATAGCACTAGTAGGTATGTAAACAATATAATCGTATTGGCGTAACATTTTTAAACATATAACAAAATACCTACATACAAAAGTGTCTAACGAGCGACGTAAACACGGGCTCCAATCGTTTGTCAGGAACACGGAATCAAATAGATGATCTACAATCATCGAGACAGATATACTTAACACGTAGGTGTGAAAGAGACAGCTACTGGTTGTGAGCCCCGTCGTCGAAGTGCTAATGAGACGAGAGGTCTAATTACGTGTGAACACAATTCTGATGATAACTTGCAATACTTTATTTCGTTATTAAGTTGAATGTTTTTTTTTCGTGTTTTTTTAACAATAAAATAATAATTATTTGTATATATAAAGACTAAACATATCAGTTGAAATATTAAGCATATCAATCTCCTTCTGATTAGCAAAACCGAATCCGACAGAACATAATTACAGTGGTAAGCAAACGTATAGGATGACGTCACTTCCACTATTTATCTTCGGAACGATTCGTGACCAAACCCAAAAATAAAAGACGAAGGTCTGACCGTTCGGAGAACTGAACTTGTTAGTACCATTTATTACACCACAGGCAATTCGAAAACGCACAAAATTGAAAATTTGACTCCATCTTAGGATTGAAGTTAATTTTAATACAAAGTATCCAATTTGTAATATGAATCGTTAATATAATATGTATTTGGGATATTGTTAATTTAAATTTGGAACATATTTTATTATTAATGTATCACTTTAATGATTAAAATGATATTAAAATTTATTTTTATGCACATTCTTCAAATGTCGTATTTTTATTTTGACTTAGTAACGAGAAGGTTGATTTTCTTGTTTCCAAAACATCCTACCTGTATGAAAACTATGAGTGTTGTATGAATTTACAATAAATTATATGTTTATTAAAAATATAGCTTTACTATTTCTTTTAAATAATGAAGCATTTAATATTTTTTGTTTATTTTTTAGCGATGTTGGTTTCTGGATTTTGTCTTTACTGAGCTAATAAAAATAATTACAGCGAATCAATACCAATTAACATTGAAGTAACTTTTGTTAAACTTGTCTCAGGTTCGATTCCTGTTAAACGATAATGCTTCGGAGAATGCCCGAATCGTCGACAATTAGTTTAGATGGGTGGGCGTTTTTGTATGGTGTAATGTATATTTGTTATATTATGAGATGTGATCTTTTGTCATCCCGGATGCTGTCATAGTCAATAAGGGCTAACAGTGCAGCCAATTAATGAAAAAAATATCCTTTGTTATAGAAACAGTCCCCAATAGTTTAATATGCGAAACATATTTCTATTTCTCTTAATTTTTAACTAATTAAATTAAGTTTAATTAAGAGTTTAAGTTTTTATTACAACATTACCAACTTCTAATAACACAATAATTAAAATGAATGCAAAATATTATTCATGTACATTTATACCTTACATTGTACCTTATAAATACGTCACTTCACCTTGTTGATAAGATAATAACCAATATTGTTATATTTAGAATATACTTTGAATACCAATATTGCGAAAAAAAAAATAAAAAATAAACAAATTAACACCAAAGAGGTAATATATATATTTTATTCAATACATTTTGATGACTTGATTTAGTGATAAGGGTTGAGAAGGACGTACATTTTATTTCAAGAGATTATTTTCAGTCTGGGTGTACTTACTGTCCATATGTATGTGTGTATGTATAGGTGAATGTTTGAGTGTCCTTACCCAGTAACACATCCAAGCCACGTGCATTTTAATACAAAATAGATGTCGTATGTTATCTTAACACACCATTCGACATCGATCAACGGCCCACGGATTAAGATATCAAGATTTGTTCTGATAAGCTTTAGGGGTCCGCGATAATAATTGTTATTGCTTTTTGTTTGTTATTGATCATTTTGTTATTTCTGTTCGTATATCATAGATAGGAAGTTATTATTGACTTCAACGTAGCTACAGTTCAGAGCTTGTAGGCATCATATAAGAATTATTATTCGACTAGAGAACAATGGTTAGGTCCATCTGATCTTGTCTTCTGATCTTAATCTGATGTTAAATCTACCTTGATCCTCTTAAAAACAGAGGGAATGATAAGATTATTAGACAGGGAGAGGAATAGTCTATAGTTTACTTCAAGTCTTAAATAACCAGGGAATGTGAACTTTTAAAACATAAAAATGCCAATTTCATAGGTTAAATACTTCTCCGTATAGACATAAAGGTCAGACATCCATTATGAACTAGTTAGGACTTATTCTATTTATTCAAGGATATATGTATTTTATTCATTTATTCAGTAACATTTATTAAGTCGATATAATTAATAATAGATGCTTATACAGACGTCTCCTAAATTTAGTATTTTTCCTGAAATAGTTTTAATTTATACTGGATTAACATTAAGAGCAACTTGATGAATTATTCCTAGTCGTCTAAGACCATCTGCCGTCCCTACATGGTGACAGACAGACATACCATCGCGTTCATGTTACAGCTGTGCTAATTAACATTAATTAAAAACACAATAATTATTATATTCTTGTTATCCTCAATGCGGTGGCATTTAATACAAGAAATACAATTAATGTAAGTAAATACTTTTTTGTTATTTGCTCTGTTTTTAATGTATATTTTACCCGACATACAACTCCATTGCGGGATGGCGTAACTATGGTTGTATAATATTGTATTTAAAAATATTTTTTATTGTAACAATGTTACCAGCTGTTCAATATCCAACTCATTGGTCATGTTAAGCAGAGCATGTTAAATGTATTGTAAAAATATCTCCGATATTATTACATCGTACCAGCCTTAATGTATAAAAAACATAATTACTATGAACATATTAAAACACATGTTACCCTGACAATCCATGTCAAGACATGTCGATAAATAATTACAATCACGTAAACTCAATTGACCGGATCAATGGTCGTCGAAAAATCTATCAAATTGGAGTTACCCTTGATTTGGGGTAAACACGTCCGAGTGGGGTAAACTGATTGCGTTTATCCAATTACGACCCTCTAAGGATAGACTGGGCTACTATTACTTATCATACGACATTAAACTATTATGTGAAGGTTAATTAACATATATATCTATTTGTCACTTCTATTTCGTACTTATACTATTCCAAAGTGATTTCATAATCGGTGCTTAATTATTTCAAATCGTTATAACGTTGGTACAAATGTTAGATACAATAATAAGTGTCGAGTGATGTAAAAATAATCCCCAAATATCACTAAGGTGTTAAGATTTCTACGGTCCATTGACCCTTTAGAGGAAATGTGCTCGAATTAATGATAGCGGAAACAACACGATTGGTTATGTCCATTATATAGTGTATATTGTTTGGGAAAGACTTCAAGTGGAGAGAATTACGTGATGCGCGACTGGAGACCGATTCGTTCGGCTTTTTATCGAACACTCTTTTTGCTATACGATTGATTATGTCATAAGTATTTAAGAGTTAATCATAGACATTGTTACTTGAAGGAGGCTTTTATTTAATTCTCAACAATTTATAAAGTAGTATAAAGAGGTGTGGTTTGTAATTTGTATTGCTTTATATCCTGCAAAATAATTACAAACAGTATGTAAGAGATATAGGAACAGATTGTTTAATTATAAGAATACATTTTATCAAAGATAATACATATTGTAATAAATTCCACATTATTTACAAGTATCTCCGACATTCCTTGCCACCTAGTTCTAAAATAAAAAAACAAAAACTTTCACAAAACTTGATTACAATTTATATTTTAATTATTAAAATAGAAATAATTTGTTAAGGTTTGCTTCACACTTGAATTATTATTAAAATAAAGAAAAAAAAAGGGACAAAAACCGAATAGATTTTTTTTTTCAAATTCGTGTAAGATAAATATTAAATACTAATGATATTTTTATTTGTTACAGGACAAGTCAGGCGAGCCCTACTCGGGCAAACTATCGGTGAAGTCTGACCTTAGTCCCGTCTTTGGTGAGTACCTTCACTAAATATATCCGGAATATAAATAAATAGGGAGAGGCAAAACAGTTTATCTATTTCTGATCCGGTCGCCAAACTTTTTCTATTTTTGGGGTATAATGTTTAAAAAAATGTTATTTTAATAATAAAACTACAAAATCGTTTCGTATTATATGTATAAGTCTATTATCTCAGATGTACCATGAACGCATAGAAGTTCTAAAAAAATAACATTCAAGTCTTACGTTTTCCTATGATGAGCAATAATTGTAATGATAGAATAGACCAATGAGCATTACTTATTGTTATGTCATTTTATAATAATTTAAAAAAAATATCATTGCTTCTATGAGACAAAACATGCTAGAACTACTCAAATAATAAATGTTAGAAAAATCCTTAATATTATGATATACATTTAAATATACATATGCGATCTGTGGCCGAAATTTCCATTGAAATGACTAAAAGCAACTCTTCAGTTCCATATTACCGTTTATATCCAGTATATCAGTTATAAATCAAAATTGCAGAAATGTAAACTAAAACCAGTTCTTAGGACATGTCCCTATTCAAGTTTTTGAACGAAATATCACGGAGCTACTAACTAGCTGTTTGATTCTCAACAGTTTTGGACAAAATACCGTTTGGATTCAGAGAATATTCAAATCATACTGTATCAAATAAACTAAATAAACTTAATGATAGTTGTCGATACTGTAAGGTATACAAAATATTCAATTAAGAAGGATATTGCTTTTCAAATTTTTGAAAATAGAATAGGAAGGATCTATTCATAATTTTATATTGGTCTAACAATTTATAGTCGTCAAAGATCATAATTCTTGGTAGATTCTGTAAGGTGTCAATACTGTCACATACAAGAATAATTTCTGATGTAAGAATATACATGAAGGTCATTGTAAGGTCATCATCATGGACCTATCCTCTTGACGTATTTAGAGTCTGACGTTTCATAAGTGGAATGTAAATCTTATTGAAATTAACTTAGACATCACACACATACATACATACGTTTGGAAAGAGATTAAAGTACCTTTTATTTCTGCTAACACCAGGATAGGTTATCTTAACCTAGGAATGTAATCAGTAGGTCTTGTTCTGTGGTTTTTTTAATACGTAGGTACTACGTCATTCTAATCCTATACGTATACAATTCATAAATAAAACAATAAATCAACTAATTGTCATAATGATACCTTTATTATTTATTATCTTCCATCAAAAGTGAGATACCTTAAAGTGCAATTTTTATCGGATTTAAATGAATTTGGAATTCGGATAACTTTCCAAAATGTCCGCGAGTGATTAAGCGCTGAGGAAAAAGGACTAACATACTTTTAGCATTAACGAATCATCGCTCTTTATAAGGAATTCCTTGCGCAAGCGCATGATATTGGGTGCTTGACATGTAACTTATTTTGTAACAATGCAATGAATTTAAACAAACAACCTATACTTATATTTCAACTTTTATGGTATTATTAATAATATTTGTCTGAGCGTGTGTTATTTCACGTAACACTACTAAAAACTTCATCGAATGAGATACAGACAAGTTTGTAAAAGATAACGTGTGACTTCAGAATCGTCACTAAAAGGCTGATTATATTTTCAATATGAATCACCAGGTACGCTTTAGGTGGGTATTATCAGCGTGTTAATGCGGACCTCGGGCGACCATTATGTGAGAATTATGTGTGTTTTATCGCCAGCTTATAATCATCTGTCACTATCGTTACAATATTTTCGTATAATTTCATCTGACTCCACCTCCGTTAGTGTTGTGGAGATGTCGATGATTGTGTATCGATTTAATCGATATAATGTTTCGAATTTTGTATTGTAGATATAAACGCATACTGAATTTATGATAATATTCTATATCGGATTCTAGTTTTTATTATTTATTAAATAGTTATTATATCGACAAGTGAATAATCGATATCCCCACATCACCAACACGTTCGACCGCCTCGTTATTTGTTGTTATTAGTGTCGTTTTTTGTTATTTTTTACCCGGGATGTTTTCGAGGAACCGGTTCTAGTCTAATCTGATCAGCCTGCCACGACTCCGGACAAAAAAGAAAAAACCACTAGTATTGGATGCTTAACGTATTTTATGGGAAGCTATCTTCTATGTTGAACAATATTATGATTTACAAGCCTCAGGTTTACAGGTTCTTATAATTACTATCGAGGCATTGTGTATTAATTATAAACGTTTTTAAACTCTTTGTTAGTTCAAAGAAACTTATAATAAGGCTACTTATAAATAAGGCATTCCTCGTTACGGTTTAAGATACGTTCATGGGAAATCATCATTAATACTAATATTTATGTTAGAAAAATACTTTATATATGTTTTCTTATCAGAACTAATCGTCAGTTCATTGTTCATATATTCTCCTTTAGATTTTATTATTAAACCGATTTTAATGACCGTTTTACGACCAAAGTTACTAATAATAAGTTTTAATTCTTTCTTTTAATTTGAAAGTATAATTACAATCAAAATAATTATTTCTTCACACTGTAATATCTAATTTCTGGCTAAATATATTTCAAGAAAAAATTACAACATCTACTGCAAAAGCAATGGGTTGTCTATCAGTATCAAGAAAACAATAGATTATCAACGAATATTATATTTACTTACTAACCCTACCCTTTATTCAAGTTCATTAGTTCGATTAATAATTATCAATATTTTCGTCTCACTTCACCTAACTAGCTTCAACTATCTATCTTCTTTTTCTATCTTGTATTGATGTTGTCATTTAAAGATTATACTCTCGTTACATAGATAACTTGAACAGATTATTACTTTTTACGTACGTAATGTAAATTTGAATTAAAAAATATAATATCAGATAACATATAATTATTAAATCGATTGACAAACAGACGCTAATGCACTCATAAAATTTATATGCAACCGAGGTTTTATCTTACGTCTTAAGAATCAACATAAGTCCAAAGATGCGTATCGGATGCATAATAAGATGGCGACTACAATACAGATGCATTAAGTTACATCTATCCTTTTCTCCACTATCAATACAATCTCCTCTCTCTCTCGCTCGGTCTGGACTCATATTCTTGGCTACCTGTTGGTTTTATGTCATTATATCCATCTTCTAATTGGAACTTGATATGTGCGACAATTAAGCGGCCTCCTATTAACGAGCTTTTTACTATCAGCTCCAAGTGACGTACTGACAGCGTCTATTTTATCTATACATTTATTTATATAAATAAAATCAGAAGTGTCTGTTTGTAATATCAAGTTAACACTATTTTTCTAAACGCATAGGAAAGTATACATTACTTACCTACATAAAAACATATTTTTTAATTAATAGATATCAGTCTGGCTGTCTGTTTGCTTTAGCTAATCTCTGGCTGGATTATTTTAATTTGTCATAAAAATAATGATTTCTTTTTAAACAAAATAGAAATCAACGCAGACGAAGGCGTGGGTAACAACTAGTATATATCTATAGTTAATGAGAATTAATTGGCGTGAATCGCACACTCATTCCATCTTGTATTTATTCAAACAATTGTTTTTGTTGTCCGTCTATGGCTGGAGCTACTTCCTCAGCCGTTCAAGGCACCTTTAGATAATGAATATTCAAATGACTCGCCTGACATTTATATGTTATTTTTAATTTTATGCAAATCTGTCTGTCTGTTGGATGAGTCAATTTATTTAACAAAAAATAAACATGTGTAAACTCTCTTTAAATTTGAATGCATAGTTACACCCGTCAAATAATTTGACCAACTTGTCTAAGTTGTCTTTCATTACTATTTATTAAATCGTGTGTCATATTAAAGTTCTTGTACCATGTTTAAGATAACAAAGCGTCAGTTGGTTGTAATTTTAAAATACTGGTTCTTACGTATCGTTCCTCAGCTGGTAATTGCTTTGCTAACTCGCCGTCCCTCATGGGCGTCCTCATCAATCATTCTTGTAAAAAGAAATCCTTTATTCAAATTCACATTTGATTGTGTCGCAGATTGTGTTTTTTGGTTTTATCATTCATATATATTATCAGGCATAATGACCCCAGTAACTTTTAGTTGAAGAAATGCTGAGAAAATAAAAAAATCTATTAGAATAAACCCTAAACCCATTGAGAGTGTTGTTGACGCGTGACGCGGATCTCGCAGCCTCCTAAACAAATATATGGTACAAATGACGTGACCGCAATTATAGTCACCGGCCCCCCCAGGTAGTGCACAGATTTCGGCAATCAAGTTATGACTCACTGGTTTACAAACTAGATGTTGTCGGACATCTTTAGATATTTTAGATAAGAGTTTAAAAAATCTGGTAAAAAGTTTTCTAAAATTTTGTAGATTTCTTATTTGTCTGGTTTTTTTTATCTTAATAATATAATAAAAACCATAGTAATTTATATCTCTATATTTCTTAAATTAATTAGGATACGTGGACGACTTCATACTTTTTAATTGTTATTGGCGATAAATGTAAAATTTATGTTATTATTTAATTTATGGAACGGTTTCGCTAATATGCATAGCACATTACCAACTCGTTCAGCCGCCGGCGTCTCTGAACACGAACATAATATACTATTAACATCAAACTTATACATGTTTTGCACTTCATTTATAACTTGATAACTAGATCCTTTAGATTTTTAATAATTATTACTTAATTATTAATATTGAATAAATTTGTGTATAATAATATTGGTCGATATGTCTGTCCGGATCACCAGTAGCCATACATGGTGTAACTTTAACTGCACACTCTCAAAACGTGTGTACACACATCGTTACACACTACGTCAATATTGGTTTAGGCTTAGACCCACCACACTACAGCGTTCTAAGAATCATACGTCTTTATAGCAATATGAAATGTTAGTCATTCTCCATTTTGGAGTCTGTTCGTTCATCAATTTTGTGTATATATTATAATTGACATACTCCTATTTAATATATAAAAGTTTTTATTTATGTATTGTTTGAAGAAATAAATAAGACATTGTGAGATTATTTTATTTATTTATTTATTTATTTATGTACCATCAAAACTTAAAAATATGAACATATACAAAGAAAAAAAAAAACATGTACAAAGGATCAACTTATCTCTTTAAGAGATCTCTCCCAGTTATCCTCCAAAGTAGGATAAAAACATTATAAATATGCGGTCGGGCACGTAGATAGACAAAAATTATTTTAATGATATTTTTAATACATAAATCATACATACTACATAAAATATATACGTTATGTATATATAATAATAATAATAATTGTAAATATATTAATGTTACATATTTACATACAAATATACCTACATACATAGATACATACATACATACATACTTCATCATATATTAATAAGAATTTAAGTTATTGAAGAAAGATAGTGCTCTTTAACTCTAGTTTTAAAGGTGCTAACAGATGGATTTCCTTCAAAAATATGTTTTGGAAGAGAGTTCCAAAGGCGAGCTGCAACAATAGTAAAGGAGTTCGAATAGAAAGTGGTATTGTAAGAAGGTACTACCAGAGAATTTAATGAGACACACGAACGAAGAGGTCTCGTTCGTGGAATTGGAAGTTGAAAACGTTCACGTAAGTAGGAAGGAGAAGAAGTTCTAAAGATTTTAAAGATCAGGGATAGAATATTTACATTCCGGCGAAGACGAATAGGGAGCCACTTTAATTTTTTTCGGTATTCGGACACATGGTCGTATTTGCGCAATCCGTAGATAAAACGAATGCACAAATTTTGAAGTCGATCAAGCTTATTAAGTAACTCCTCAGAGACATCTAAGTAGCAAACGTCGGCGTAATCAAGAATAGGAAGTAAAAGAGTTTGTGTTAACATTATTTTTGTGCTTAGAGGAAGGAAATTCTGCAACCGCCTAAGTGAATGAAGAGAGTAGTGCAGCTTTCTGTTAACATCATTAACTTGCTCTGACCAAGAAAGATTACAATCGAGAATGATGCCAAGGTTTTTCGATTTGTCTGTAAATGGTATGGGAATAGTATCATAATACAAAGTGGGTAAATTTACATTATTAATTTTATTGCGCAATTGTTTGCTACCAATGATCAACGCTTGTGATTTCAACGGATTTACAAGGAGACCGTATTCATCAGCCCACTGCTTAATCCTCTTGAGATCACTATTTAGTGCGTCTATAGTAGCGGCAAGATCGTCGATAGTTGTATGTCGATAAATCTGCAAATCATCTGCATAGATGTGGTAGTGACAAGAAATTACTTTTGAGATTTCGTTGATAAATAAAGAGAATAGAAGAGGAGATAACACGCCGCCTTGTGGAACACCGGCAGAGATAGCTGCCCAGTCAGAGTTTTCCTCATCGGTACAAATTCTCTGCCAGCGACCGCGAAGGTAGGAATTAAACCATTCGATTACTGGAGGTGAGATATTAAGAGAGCGTAATACACCAATCATTACATCGAAGTCAACTGAGTTGAAGGCGTTGCTAAAATCAAGTAATATAAGAATTGTAACTTTTTTAGTGTCCATAGCAAAACGTATATCCTCAGTCACTTTAAGTAAAGCAGTTGTGGTGCTATGGAAAGGACGGAAACCAGATTGGAAAGGATTAAGGAGATTATTTAACGAAAGAAAAGACGTGAGCTGTTTATAAACAGCGTTTTCAATTAGTTTAGATAAAATAGGTAAAATTGAGATAGGACGAAATTGTGAAAAGGAAGTAGGATTAGCGGATTTGGGCAATGGAATGACATGAGCCAATTTCCAAGCATGAGGATAAGATTTGGTTATAAGGGAGAAATTTATAATGTGTGTAATTAAAGGGACCAAAATGTCTAGTATAGGAATAAGCATATCGCAACTAATATTATCGCTTCCAACTGCTTTAGTTGATATGGCCAGAATACCCCTCTTAATATCAGTCTCCGTAATGTCCTGGAAGCAAAAAATATCACAGATAGGTGGAGTGACAGATGCCAATTTTTGAATAGTTAAAAGTTTGAGAGAGTTATTTATTTTGAAAGTAGGAGAGCAAAAGTAAGAATTAATTGAGTTTAGGTTCATTTGATTATTAATTTTAACAGACGGCTTGCCCACACCTAGTGATTTAAAAAATCTCCATTTTTGAGATGGAGAGAAATATTCAAGGGAAGATAAAATGTAACGGCGCTTTGCGTCCCTACACATCCTATTGCAGAGATTACGCAGCTTTTTATAAACAGCTATACTATCGTCGCTAGGATTTTTTTTGCAATATGTTTTTGCTTTGTTGCGCTTGAGCATAGCTTTCCTGATCAACGGACTAAGCCAAGGCGCAGGAAAATGTTTAACCCTTACAGGTTTCAGTGGTGCATGTGAATCAAATAAAGCAGTAAGGGTTGAGTTAAAAGAAATAACCTTGTCGTCTACAGTAGCAGCATTGTACACAGAAGACCAATCACAAGTAAGTGCGTCATGGTTTAGAGCTTCGAGATTTATTCGTTTAAGGTTACGGCGCAGAATTACCTTTTTTAAACTTTTTGGGACAGCCAAATTATATTGTAGGAAGAGGAGATCGTGGTAAGAAAAAGGAGAATCGAGTTGACCGAATTTAAGTACATTCTCTGATTTGGAAACTAAAATAATATCTAACAGTGATGCATCATATATTGGGGAAAAATGAGTTGCCTGAAGAGGTAGGATTGACATATCATAAGAGGAAATAATAGATTTTAATTTTCTAGATCTGTAGTCATTTTTTATGAGACATGTATTTAGGTCACCCATAATTATAAAATGTTCAAAAATGGGAGAAAAGTTGTCAAGAAGGAGTTCTAAGTCATTGAAATAGTTAACGTTTAGAGATGGGCTATAAACAACCCCAAGAAGAAGTTTGGAATGTAAGGAGGAAATTTCAAGAAACAAATATTCCAGTTTGTCTGGAACGGTGTTTGGAGACTGGCTTACGATGCTGAACGAAATGGAGTTTTTGAGATAAATACCTACTCCACCTCCTCTTTTATTAGGACGATCATTACGTATCAGCGTAAAGCCAGGAAGAGAATAGAGAGTGGAAGAAAGGGAAGGTTTTAACCAGGTCTCTGAGACCAGTATTCCATCTACTGCGACGTTACTAAAAGATGCCAGAAGGTCGGGAAAGTGTGCCGGAATGCTTTGTGCATTTATATGAATGAAATTTAGACATTTTTTACTATTAAGAAAAATTGATTGAAGTTTGCAATCTAAAGGAGAAAAAGAGTCATCGTCTAGTGATGAATTACTGTTAGCGCTAAGAAAATCATTCGAGGAAGAGCATGAAAAGTAGTCATTGTCTACGGTGTTTAAAATAGATGAATTATACATATTTTTATATCATTATATTCAAATTATACTTTTGTAAAATATACAAAAAAATGGATATTTCTTATTTAGTATGAAATATTGATCTAAGTAAATTATTATCCACACATATACATTATGTATTCATAATATTAATTGCATAAATTGATGTAATTACTTCATAATCATATCTCATTTATTTATATAAACTATAAACTTTAAATGATTCCTAGAAATGCACAAAATAAATTTCATTATCATATCATCGAGATACGCGTTATCATACACAGATAAATGAAATGAAATGTTTTAACAATCTCATATAGTTCCAAAATTAAAATATTCTTTTGTTTTTTTTTCACCTTAAGAAACAATCTTTTACCTTAAAGAAACAATGAATAAATAAAATATATTTAATTTTTAAATCATTTGAAGCGCAGCGCTTCTTGCAAAATATTTGATGATATGTTTGTCCTAAATCTATGTAATAATTTTTGTTTCTGTTTAACAAATAATTATATTCGTATAGTTAATTAAAACTGAAATCATAAGAATTTACAAATCACTAGAATTGTTAAGTACGTAGGTTTCAATTACTGATACAGTCTATCTCTACAGTCACTAATCATTATTGTAGTATGCGATAAATAATTACGATTATAAATTGATAATAATATATGTATTTCCATTATCTGCTTATAAAAAACATCCAGATTCTATATTTCATTACTTTGAATAGATAACAAATAAACCTGAGACACGATGAAATAATGAATTATTTTTCATGCTTGCAATTTTAATAATCATCGAAAACGAATATTCGTTACATCACTAGTTTTAATTGACACTCGATACAGAACAGAATTGTAAGGTATTTTATAAAGTGAAATAAAAGCTTGATTTACAAATGCAACCTCGAACAAAAAAGATAAAGAAACAATTCCATTATCAAATTATACTTTTGATGTCTGGTTTTATTTATTGCTGAATTTTAAACCAAATGTGAATGCAATAAAATTTAATAAGAAAACGATGCTTATATAAATATTGAAATTTTTAAGTGTATACAAAAACATGTCACGAATTGCCAATACCGGGGCACTTGCCCAATATGTTACAAATCATCAATTTTAATATGTTCTTTCGTCATTACATACATATTTGATATCACCTGCTTCTAAACTACTTCCTCCGGACAAATAAGACATTTTAAAATTAACTTCAATATCACTAGAATAGTAATTTCTTACCGGATGTCAGTGTAACCATTAAATATAAGCACCAAAATATTCACATTAATAGTATATAATTAATAATTCGACTACAATTTTTTTTAATAAATCCAAACCCACTTACAATTTAACTTAGTATATCTGTATATAAAATGGGAATAAAACAAATTGTCACAAATATAGGAGATACAGGAGAATGCACAATTACACCTACAGATGGCTGTAATTTTCCAGTCTAGTATCCAGCCGGGATTTCAGGACTATCTCACTGTTCATTCGATGTCTTATACAAGAAACGATGTGTCAGTTCAAGAAATAGATCATACCTACTTAGTATTAGTTAATAGATCACTGTGAACTATCATCTGGTATATTTCTAACAATTCCTAGTATTCATCCTATTTATGTATTGCAGGTAAATTCGAACCGCATCCAGCGGCCGGCTTCAACATGGGCTACCTCATGGCCCCCTACCCCTACCCCAATGGGGGGGCGCACCCTCTACCCGTCTCGATGGTGAGTTGTGTTTTTAAAAGATATTGAAAGTATATTTATGTATTTTATAAGGATACAAGCTTTTGCATGCGGCTTTATTCGTTCTGTAAAAATACAGTACCTACCTATAATTTTTTTTTATAATTTCTCGAGATATATATAATAACACTTTTTCCAGGATTTTTATCCTTTTCTGAAATCATGTTAAATTAGGTTACGTTAAGGTTAATAAGGCGTTAATGCGTAACAAACAACCATACGAATATATAATAAACAAACAAAACCAATAGAATTATAATGATTAGTTAAATTTCTATGACATGATACAGTTGCTAATTACAAGAGAATGATCTCGTTACCGCCCGGTCTTCTCGGTATACACTTACGTCATTTGGTCACCTGACCTTGGTCTAAGAGCTAATGCACAGATTAATCACTTAGTGATGTTGTCCTTACAATGCATTAGCTGTACACGTTTAAGAAGCTACTATGACTTATATTTAAAACCTTTTATAAAATAAATAATACATTGTTCAGATCATTGTAATTTGATAAAATGACATTTTTATTAGATAAAACCGCACTCGTCCGGGATACGACAGCTCCTATACATTTTAATAATATCTACTGAATTGCATCTTTTATACAGTTATTTATAGTTATTTTATACGTTTATTACACATTTTCAAGATATTAGATTATCATTTACATCGTTAAAAAAAAAATCGTAGTTATGTTGTATGAAAATTATCAATGGTTACTTAGTTTATATTAAACAAATTTCTTTGACGAAACGTATAATACTTATTGTCTTCTTACACTCAATCTCACTCTGATATCATAGAACCAATCCTCTTTATATCCCTAATAATATTATGTTTTAATTATAAGACTTTGGTCTACTATTTCTATTATATAAAATATAGGAAAATTTTTGACTAATGTATGAACTATACATAAATACTATGCTAACTTATAATTGCTACAGTCCTCACCTACCCTACTTAACAATAATTAATAGACAATAATATTTTATGCATTCCTTACAAAAGTTAAATTAGTTAATTTTAATTTGATAGCTAAAGGCATAGAATATTTATCCATATTAAAACAATATACAAACCAATATAGTAATTTAATCAGATACTATTTTTATTGGATTATTTCCTCGTAATAACCACCACGTGTCCGGGAACGAACCCGGGACCGCCGGAAATGGTAACACAAACATTTTTATTTCTGTCTTCTGGACCTGTTGATGCGCTGGTTTTTGAAATTTGTTCTTTATTGCTCTCATTTTAAGATTGGTTGAAGATTAATTTTGTATACATACAGCGTAGGGTTGCCGCGTATAATAATCATAATAATAAATATTGTTTACATTTAATTTGTTTCTAATTTCTGTAAAGTGTAAAATATGCCAATATCATGTTTGGAAACGAATTTTGTTACATTCAAAAGGGATAAAACTGTTAACATATAACAAAAAATAGACAACCCTAATGGTACTAAGGGTGTTCCTATAGTAAAATATTTTGTACGGCATATTGTAAAACAATTTTAATCACAAACGGGTCGTCGTCGTATAGAATGTGTTAATTAAATTTATATCGATTATTGCATTTTTGTCTCTCATAAGCGATCATATGATTACGGAAAATTTAATACAAAAATTCTGGTTCCGTACAAATATTTTAGTTTAAAATTGTTTAAAGAGATTACAATGACTTAAAATTAGAACTCATTTCAATAATCGAACGTTGCAATACCCATCGATACGCCGGCACGCATACAAATCTTTGAGACGGAAAAGACACGAAAATATGAAACTTAAGCGCAACAGGTTGACGTATGGCCGTCTCATTCTTTTCTATGAGGTTTTAAGTCGTCTCCACCCCCTCGTCGCCGCCTCTATGGGGCGGGAAATCTAAATGAAGGAGGGGATGGAAATTTTCTTTTTTCTTTTACGGCTTTTGTCTGGGTGAATGCGGCCAGCAATTTCGGGGTCGTTTAGGTTCCGTTCCGAGTCGGGATTTGAAAATGGAATGTTTTATTCGGTAAAATTTGACCGCGTTTCCGAAAAGTTTAAAATGAACTTACAATCGCTGAGGTCGCGATAAAGTACTATTTTACACTACTTACTTAGAATTTGGATTATTCCTTAAAAATAGCACGTTTAACCAAAAAATAATAATAATATGCAGTTTTTTAAATTATTACAGACGTTTAATAGGTAGGTACTTGTAAAGATATATTATCGGGACATCGTAATAGTAATTTTCCATAAATTAATTGTTCTCTTTGATAAGAAATTATTATTACATATTAATTGGCCGCTGTTAACATCGGGTCACTTCCTAGCACATTTATCGTTTTATTTAACATTGTATTTATTTAAGTGATTTCTTTTAGTTTAATTTCATTCATAAATTTAAGTTACTGTATAGTTTATTTATATATATGTAATAGTTTTTTAATTACATAGGTTAATGTTTGATACATTGATAGATAGGTCGGTTGTTTCCAAAACTATGAGTACAGACCCCAATTATAAGATATCAACCCGCCATATCACGAGCACGTAGTGTCGTGAGCGATCACCCAGATGACTTTATCTAGAGTCGTGCTCCATAGAGATGCTGGGATAAAACTTTTTTATTTAAAACTTTACGGAACTTTATTTGTGAGTTAACATCACGGATTAGTGACTGCGAGAAGGAATATTAAAACTATTATTTTACTCTAACTATTAGGTCTTATTAGTATCTAAAATATCTACTTTGTTCTAATAATTAATAGTAATTGAATCACACCAATTAGTCCTTAAACACTTACTAACTTCAAATATAAATCATATTTTCCCGAGAATTCAACGAATTCTATCAATTAAAAATAAAAAAATATTTTTATTTATGAAAAGTCAAATAAAAAATGAAGCGGAAAATAAAACCGATTTTTACCGAATGATTTATTACAAGCACTTCATCCCGTAAGCGCATATGAAAACATCGCGTACAGAGATATTACAATATGTATTTTACATTCCCTTTTTTCAATAAATATTTTGGAAAAAAACAACTTCATAATAAACAATACAACTTAAATTATATTAAATTCTAACGGGATTATATAATATCGATGTAAAAAGAACATTCAATTTAGTCTCCAATTCTCCGATACCGGGCATAATTCCGTCCGGGAAAATCATTACACACGCCCCGGTAATTCGGATTTCGAGAGACCCTCCTCTCCCCTATCCACCCTCTACGCTGCATCTCATTTTCAAATACCATACAACTAAGCCGCCTCTCCTCCGATACTCACAAATCGACGCTCGAATATCGACTCTATTATATGCATGTAAGGTCGGTTTTCAATCCAACATAAAACTACATCGCCATGCCAATTGTAACTTTGCATCCTACTACCTAAAGTTAGAATTTCTTTGAGTTTTCTTGTAGTATAGTGTACTGAGGGTGGACTGGGGTGAGATGAATAATAGAGGGGAGGTATCCTCTCTTTATTTTTTCGTGAATTTTTTATTTAAGAAAGGGATAAGATTTTAATGTGGGCGCTCGCTGCCTTTATTACTCGGGATTGCAAGATACTCCATTGTTGGGAGTCTTGATGCGTATGGGGTTTCCGCTTAAAGAATTTTGTATGGGAGATAGTAGCGCTATGTCCGTAATAACGTTTTGGGTTTTTATTCTGTTGCCGTTTTGCGAGGGGGCCTTATCAGAGATTTGTCTTTTTATTGTGTTTTATTACGATTTGGTCGAGAAAAATTAATATTAAAAATGCACTCCATTTAAATTGTAGTAAACCTCATTGTTTTCTTATATTCTAATTCAGTATCTTAAACAAGCTAATAAGCTCGTCTTTGTTTGTCTTAATAATGCATTCCCATTGTCCCAACCCCCTGCTCTACATTGCGGTAGTTTTAAATACGTTTTCGCACTATTGTTTCTCAAATTAATATTTTCTAAGCTTGGAATTAACAACTTTACAATGTACTATATTCTATTACATAATGTCTTTTCTTTAAGGAACAATATTTTTTTATTGTAATAAATGGTTACAATATTATCCTTATTATTCACCGGAAGTTAAGCTACATTCCATGGTTTTGTCTGCCCTTGAACCGACGTACCAAAAACAATATCTAGATATATGTGGCTTAACTGACAGGCTCAAGCGTTTTTAGTGTTTAGTTTAGTTATTAACTTAGACGCCTGTTTTAATCAAGTTACTGTGGAAGGGGGTAAGTATATGTATATTATAAATGGAATGTATACGAACTGTTAAAATATGACAAATTAGTCGTAATTTTATTGACCTTAAATATATTTCGTAATTACGATATTTAGTCAAGACCGGTCATTGAACTCGGTAATTATGATATTAAATACAGAACCAATCAATCAATACACGAACTTAGATTCAGAAGTCATCTCACGTCTTCTAACTTGGTCCTCTCCTTGAGTCACCAGATCGGAAGTAGGAATTATATTATTAATTTTCTTTGTCGGCATTTTCGGACGCTTTGCGACGCCGACAGTCTTGTATCTTATAATTTAATATTGTTTGTCTGTTGTAATATTACGTGGTTTGGTTACTCAAAGGTTTGGCAAATATTATAAATCAATTAAATATAATCAAATTAAATATTATATATAAATTAACACATACTTAAATCTCTACATTACGTAGAAATTTTTCATTCATAATTTTTTGCATCATTTGTTTATAAATAAATGAAATTTTGTATGTTATTCTGTTTAATCTCCTTGCATTGAGCAATTGACTATTGTTGTAATTTCAATTTAACCTAAATTATCAAAATTATAACTGGGATTGATAACTGTTTGTATAACTATCAAAATTGGACTCGAATCAGGTAACAATTGTTAGTATTATGACGTCATTAATAATATTTCTACTTATTAAAATATTAATATTGTTCACATAAGAATATAAATCCAATCCTTTTAAACTCCTTACTAGATCCAAGTTGTCATAATTCCTCGTAGGGGCGAGGGTAATACTTTTAAAAGCTTGGCAGATCTCATTGTACAGTCGGCGGGAAAAGTGCACAGAAGAGTCTTCATATTTAGGACCATTAATATTGGATTTTAGAACTTAAAAGGAAATATTTTTTAATACACATTAAAAAAAAACTTTTTCTTCATTTATAACGAATTTTGTCTGATCAGTGATTATTTTCAAATAATATCAAAATATACCAATATTGTATTTATAATACTAATACGAACCAAATAAAACCTCATTCACACATGCATAGAATCACGTAAATAGGTTACTGAACAAAACTGGTGCATACTAGCACTAGTGCATTTGTGCTTCAATAAGATCATACAAGTCCATCCCTACCTGGTAATTGCCTAGAAAGTCCTATTTTCAACTCTACCACCACCCTGCCCCCACACACCCCCACAAACTACATACAAAACTCCCCCCTATATATATCATCTGAAAGCTTATATTGCTTTAAAGATGTATGTTTTGTCGCCGACTGTACATATGCAACATGTATTAAAATTGACAAAGGACACTCGTTCTTACGTCGGTAGTAATAGGAGCCACGTGAATAATTTCGATCCGAATGTTATTGTGTTAGAGTTGCTTCGTTTTCAGTTTCATATTTGAATTTTGGTATAATAAGATTTGTACGCTTAATGTTGGATTTTGAATTGTAAAAGCTTTTGATGACATTTTATAAAACTTTGATAGGTTGGATTTTAAAATATTATTGCTAATGTATATTTATATTGTATCAATAATTTTATCGTACATTTTAAAATTGAACTCAAACACTTTAAAATAATATGTTTAATTATTCTATATATATATATAACATTGGGGTGTCTGACCGTAAATTCCAAGTAACTATGTCTTCCCAAGTGATTATACATAATAATTCATTATTCCAAGACATAATCATTTTTAAAAAATTGTATGTTTGACTGTCTGTCTGTTTGTCCGGAATAATTTATCCGGATTTTTACTGGCAGATTCAAGAACTAATTCAACATAACGACTGTAGGTATGTTGCTTTTATTAAATCAGAGTTAAATTGATTCCAGTTGGTACATGAAGATAGAAAATATCATCAAATGGACCATAAATTATACATAATAATTATATATAATATACTTGGTAAACTAAACTGATGTTTATAAGATTATATCTGAAGTGAAGTGAATATACATTTGAAGTAATTAAGCATCTGACTTGAGATAGAAGATCAGAGGAGGTCGCGAAGTGAAGCAGACGAAGTCGCTGGCAACAAACAAGTAAACAATTAAAAGCATTGATTTAACTAATACGCGTTTTTCATACAAAACAAATAAAAACCGTTAAAAACATAATACAAGCAGGTATAATTACGATAAAGCTACATTAACGGCAATGGTGTTAATAATTACAAAGCGCAATAATTACAAATTACTCACAATTAACCGAATTAAAATAATGACGATAATAAAGATACATACAAATAGTTTATTGTTAGTGGTAACCCCATCTACCCTCAATGAGCATTCAATTTCACACAAGTGTTGCCATAAACGAAAATATTAAATCCAATTTACTTACCCCCCGTATTAACCCTCGATTATCCTCTCAAAAAAACATAAATTATGACTATTATAACCTCTTAAATGCTATTGTGTGTTAATCGAGTACTCTATACGCTCACCCCGCTGTTTGCCAAAAAAATAAATATGATTTTATGGCAGGTTAAATCTATTATAAGCCGGGATTATGTTATGAGTAATATTTCTATTTGAGGGGCTGTTAACAAGTTATTTGACACATTGTATTGCGTGCGGTGAGGATGCTGGCTACCCCCTAATTATGATCCATCTCGCCGCTCCGGTTTTTGCTTTACACGTAATCATTCTGAATGATGTATTGAGTCATTTGAATGTCAGTACGATGTTAAATTTTCTTATACAACAAATGTCATTTGGTTGACATTCATATTTTTTGGTTATGTTCGGTTTATGTAATAAATAAGAACGTCTTTATATATATTAATTATGTACCCTATATGATGTATTAATTTTCATCGAATCGAAAATCAAAGGAGCGATTCCCAGAGGACAGACGGCGGTTTAATGTGTCCAGGGCTTGGACAAAGAGGATTATGTCAGGACATTTTCTTATCAACATGTGCTAATATATTTGCAGGGTTTTTTCCTCTCCACCATTATTTGTAAGAAACGTGAGTGTGCTATTAATATTGGGTCACGTATAAATAATGTCTCATGCGACGTGGCATTTTATATTTCTAAATTGCTAGTTGTTTTCAAACAGAGCGCAATAATACGCTCTGAACAGTGTTTTTACAGTAAAGCTGAAATTACTGAAGCGTTTGCCGACTCCCTACGTTTGCTCACAAAATACTCAATTACGTAAACAAGGAAAAGAAAATAGAGAAAAAATGTTTAACCCGACATTGTAATGAAAGAAAACAACACACCATTACCAGAACCGCATTTGCTAAACAAGCGAAGTTTTCCCACAAAACGTGGGTTTAACGTTAATATTTAAGGGTTATTGTTTGAGTAATTGCTCGCTTCGCGAAATAACCTAATGGGTGTGCTTTGAATGTTGTAAAAATCGATTCACCCATATTTGTTGTTAATTATAGTCGGTTCAGCCGCCCTTCCGCCTCCGCTGCTTCGAATGTGATTTGAGACCCTCCCTGGTCCAATTACAGAGTTCTCAAAAGCCCCCCCTCTTGGCCCCCCCCTTCATTTTTAGATCGAGCCTCGTTTTAATGACCTCTCGAGCCCCGATGTTCATTTGTCGCGAGGGTTCTTGCGTACGATTATTTTCGAATTTTTTGTCCATGTAGCGTTCCCGATTGAAGCACTGAATGGTTAGCTTTTCACAATCGAGTAGCTTTTCTTATAATTTTCGTACAAAAGAAATATACTTTGCCCTCGAGGGTCTTTTCCGCTCGACTTGCTCAGGGTTACGCGGCTTTATCTCTAGTGGTAATAATTCAAATGAAATTCTAAATCAACTTTGTACTCGAAATACGAAACATCGTTACATTTTTATCAGTTCAAATATTGTATTTGGCTATATTTACATTTTTTTGTGCGTAATTATTTAAAAGCTGTGCACCCCATATTAAAAAATGTCCCCATTAATAGAACATAGCGCAAGGGGTTCCTTTGTGCACTCTATGGAATCCTGTAATTTTATGATTCTGCAGTTTGCCCCATTTTTCGTATTAATTGCATAGGGTATATTAAATCTGAATTACTTTTAGCCGTACTACCGACAACTATTAATCGGCTAATATTTATCAATTAATCCTCACTCTGAAATATTTCAACATTTTCGATTGTAGTTTTTTCGCGAATGCCGATAATAAAATTGGTATCACATTTGAATATAAAATTGGTTGGTTGTTTTATGACTTTATACGTTTCACAAACAATTTATTGAATTTATTGATAATATTCATATTTACACCGTTACTACGATGCCAGTATTCCAAGGACTTTATTACTCGTCATCAAATCAAACAAGCAAACATGCTAAGCTCTTGACACGACTTAAACAAATAGATCGAAATAACATAAGACTAAATACAAATAGTGATGTTCGTGTACAAACAAGCTATCGTATTGTGAACTGTCCGAGCTGTGCCTTCCCATCGGTCGCAAATTTATTCTCCCGTTAGAATTGCAAATGTAACCCTCGGGTGTACGGAGAAAGATTGAAATTTTAAAAAATACTACGATTTTTTCAATGTAAAACTTTAGAAAACGACTGCACGACATGTGTCATCACATCACGTCAATGGAGGGATTATGATAACCATCGGATGCCATCTAGCCTGGGGAATCACCCTTTGCGATCTCAGCATCTCCGTCGAAACAATAGAAAACAACTCGAGCGAATGACGAATTAAAAACCGACTTTCACAGCATGCAATAGAGTAGAATATTGATTGCGGGAAGGAGTATGTCGCTAGGGTGATCTCGAAAAGACAATTTAACCCTAAAAAGTGCAGGACATTAATCCGCATGTAATATCGCAAATTTGTCATCGCTCCAGCGATAGCCATCTGTCATAGTACAGGCCACGATTTAGAGCCATTAGAGACGGGACAGCGGCTCCCAATAGCAACCACTCATGAAGACAAAACCAATAAGTACTTGATTGGGTTTATGTATTTAGCTCTTCAGTTTTACATGTTATCAAAAAAAAATGCATTTGTAATATCTTCTGAGAAATATTTATATTAAGCGATGAACTAAAATTAAGCAATATTAAGTTCAAACAATTCAATTCCCACTACAGTTAACCCTCTGTCAATATCGCCCTAATGTAACAATATATATAAATTTGTTCGACAAATTGCCCTTTTTGACGTGTTATTCAACTATTCACAGACCACTGGGGTAGTTGGTAATAAAGAATGTATTAGACACAGCAGACACGCGCCGCGCATCTTCAGGTGACATGCATTGTGTCTGCACCCTATTGATGACGGAAATAAATTTTATGCTCGTTATTTACGGTGTACTTGAAGTTCATATTTTTAATATTATTTTCGTAAAATTTTCCAAAATATAGTATTGTGTAAAGTTGACAATATTCCTTTTTAATAAGAAATCTGTTGAGCAATCATTTAAGTTTGAATAATATTACTTTTCTTAGTTAATTTGATTTGTTTTTTAATTACTATAAATACTATTATTTATATTTATATACTAATTTGTTTATAACGCACCTATAATTTGTATATAACTTTTTTGGTTTAAGTGAGACTTTTTTCAATGTTTGGATTTTTTTTAATCCAATGATGAATAGGTATTAACTCTATTTTGCAAAAAATATCGCTTAGACCAAATACACGGACATCTCGAAACGAATCGTCAAAATATATCTATGTATATTGTAAATGCAAAAGAAACTTTGTTTAGTTTTAAAACAACAAAAAACACTTGTTTAAAAGAAATAGAATAATTGCAACATCAAAAACAAGGAGAAGGCCAGTAGTTTTATATAATTTTTCTGCATTTAACCTGTAACGAGGGTGGCTGACATGTGCGATGGGCGTGCGCACATTGTTTGTAATTATATGTCCACTAAATGGATGTTCTTTATTTGAAATTGAAATGCTAATCTCGGATTAATAATGGTGGGTAGTTCGGTTATTGTTTGTGTCATTGACATGGATATAAAAACTTTTTGCACTAATACTTGAAAATGAATATCCTTTCTATTATACCACTATCACACGATCTCTTTTTTTAGTATTTT
Source organism: Napeogenes inachia (assembly GCA_959347355.1). Taxonomy (NCBI): domain Eukaryota; kingdom Metazoa; phylum Arthropoda; class Insecta; order Lepidoptera; family Nymphalidae; genus Napeogenes; species Napeogenes inachia. Next base: position 21,380,888 of record OY365798.1, on the reverse strand, counting down.
TTTAAATAACTCTTTTCTTAGAGATAATATCATTTTTGTGTCGCAAAGAGTTTTCCGAGCATACAAAATAGTGGAGAGAAAGTATACCTGGACTCTGAACAACCATACGTGGATGGCACAAAGATTTGTCCCGTGTGAGCATCGAACACACGACCTTTGGTTCAGCAATCGGAGTCCCCACTATACTAACAGTATATATAAAATATAAAGCTGGGACCACACAAATAATTGTCTAGGTTCTAAAAATAATTCTAGGCGAACATTAACCCGCTATATCCGCTGGACAAAAACATGCGTTGTCTGAATAATGATGGCTTGAGTTCCGTCTTATAGAAGATATTTATGGATGTTGAGGTTAGGACTCATAGACGACTATGAAAGAAAAAAAAAACCAAATGTTTTGTGTTATATAATGGAAACGTTTTAATATTATATTTATATTATAAGAAAGATAAAAACTAAATGAGTACAAAAAACAAAAGCGTTGTTCTGAACTTACCCTTTCATGGCTCGTAGATTCTATTGTTAGTAATCCAGGCTTGTTCTAAACAAAGGAAAATAACTAATTGTAGCAAACATACTGCAGTTAAAAAAACTAATCAAGAAACTTTATATTCATTTAAAAACTGGCCTTTTAAATGAAAACTTAGGTTTAACTTTACTAATATTTGCTTTAAATTGCAACTTAAAGAAAAATATGTGTAAATAATTATATTAAATATATAATATGTACCAGCCCTTACATCTCCATCCGCTGAACCAGACACACCGTCGTCTGCACAGACGCAATATAAAAATAAGGACTTCCCGCTGGCGATTATTAACTGATTATAATAAATGTAATCGTTTTGTAACATTGTATGTATGGTTTTTCAATACTTGAGTTAAATGGAAAAGTATTTAATAAACCATTTTATTTATCGTATTAGTTAAAGCTAAGATAAATATATTGGTAAGTAAGTAAGTATAAGCCTCTCCTCAGTTCCCCACATTCATGTGTCAATCCAACCTAGTCACCTACATTTACAAACCTCACCTATATCGCTAAAAACCTTGCACCGCCTTTTCCTAAATCCAGCGCTTAAGTCTAAGACATGAGTCTAGACAGACTGAATATTTGATGCCAGGTAAGAGCTTTTAGCGAGGAGTTTTAAGCTAAAATGTTTGTCTCTTCATCTTGTATTTTATTATTACTAAACGTTTTATATATCTTTTAAGTATTACTTATAAAAAAAAACCTTTGATTTTTTAAGAGTTTCAATAATATGTATTATTTATTTAAAAATATCATCCATTTAGTCCGATCGTAATTTTAGGTTTAATCTTGATCCACAAAAAAAAGATCGCCTAATAATACAATCGATTTTAGATTTAAACACAGACGTTTCCAAGAACACAGACAGATACATAATTCTTTAGCATGTAGCGTGTCATTATCTCATAAAGTACCTCAATTAATATTCAAATGCCATTTTGCGTATCTTGGTAGCTAAGACACGCCCACTTTTGAAATTAGAATAAAATTATACCCGAAGCGTTTTAACGGACACCGCTATGACTATATATCTAATAATCGAAATTCAACCTTATGCATCAAATAATAGGGACTGTCATATATATACAGTCTTATCTTAATTAGTGAGTTGTGAATTAATTATTCGCGGTAATTTAGTGGGCCTCATAGTATGGCATTTTTAAATCTTGTAGCTGAGAGGCTGCAAACATAGAAAACGAATGCAGAGCTAAACTTAAATTAACAGCTGCTAGTCCTGGACCTGTGAAATGTCATAATAACAAGAACTCGTTGGAATCATTCAAGTGTAACTAACATACAGATGATGATAGCATCATGAAATAAATAACTATCTCACGCTGAAGACGATTGCGTTTAGTAGCAACCATGTATACTTAAATAGTTTTATATATTAATAATGTATCGGTTATTATAATGTAAGCAAAACATGGATAATTGAAATATGTATTATGTATTTTAGATAAAGATATTTAAAATATAATCAACTTAACGTAAATTCTGGATAAAAACGAGGGTTACAATCTCAGTTCCTAATACCGAAATATAACAGAATTATCTTATTTTTCTTTATACAAGATAGCAAAAAACGAGCTTATCTGTCAAAGCTTGACGGAGACAGATGGTGAGATAAAATACAGGTATATTTTATATATTATTATAAGCCTATCAAAATATTGTGGAATGGTCGTTAGACAAATAATATTTAAAATTATATATTGTAATATTATATTTTTTGTTTCAGGTATGTCCACTATATCCTTCAAAATACATGTATGAGTAAGTTACATTAAAAAAAAACGGACTATGTACGAATGTTCAATATTTTACACGTTACTGTATGTCGTATCGTACCCGCACATGATCGTATCGTGGTCGTCTCAGCTAGACTAACAAGCAAGTGATTACGATTCGTTCCTCGTACCGGCACATACGTGAGGTGCTGGACGCTTCACATGAACCTCAGTTTGATAATCTGTCGCATGTATACACTTTTCTTCCATTCTTTTATAAATCGAGGAATTTCTTTGTTTTTTTATTATAAAAAAAATATCCTAAAGCTGTATGTATTCTAGTAGTTTTGGAAATTACGTACTCATAGTAAAGGTGGTAATGATTTGACGGGTTCGAATCCTTGTTCGACGGCTGTGAAAAAAATGTGAGATGAATACTTATTTGAGGAATTTCCAAATATTCATGAATTTAGTATCCAATTAGACCGTCAAATAATATAAGCTTACATTTAAACAATATAAATGTGGTAATAAGGCCTTAATATGTATATTTTTATTTTCGTTTCTAAAATTTGTTTTACGATAATTATAAGAGCCAGTGAAGTATTTATTTTTATTTGATATCAGATTGAAACGTCACAAGTAACTTCCTTATTCTTGTAAGTTGCTGCACATCAAAACAAAGGTTAAAAGTTCGTGGAGACATCAAAGAAAACACTCTAATTTGAATACATTAGTAGCATGCAAATCGTTTGATGATATCGTAACATATGACACGAAGGTTATAGGGGGTCAAGGGAACTAATATGACGTTTAATGTTAAAATCTTACAAATTAAAACTACCCTCCATTCTTTATGATTAGTTCAAAAGTTCTAAAAAAATTGGTCAATCTGTAGATTTGTTTAAATCATTGTCGGTTCCTTATTAAAGTTTACGGAATTGCTTTGTTTGAAGTAGAAATGTTAAAAATGCCATTTTATTGGGTATATACCCACTAAAATATTTTATAGGACGAATCATTTGAAAACAGCAACTAAATTAACATGTCAAAGGACTATTCGTTATTCAGTATCTAAGCTTTAGGTACAGCGTTGCAAATTTAGAACAATATTTAGATACACAGGTATTTTCTAAAAAAATACATACAGCGCACAAAAATAATCAATATATTCCTATTAATATGTACATATTCATCATATATCAAAATAGTCTTACATTACATTACCGCTTAATTAAGTTTAATAGGAGTAATTTAATAAAAGATTTTATTTACCGGCTCGAAGGACCAAAATCCTCACGACCAAAGACGTCATACGCAGTGGTTATTCCTGAAAATGTCTATCATTTAACTAGAAAACAAAGCTAAGCGTCGGTTAGCCAGCTTTCGTTCGCAGACGGCGTACTTCAAAGAGAACCGCACCCCCTGCGCCTAGGGTGGTATTGTTTTGGAACCGATATGTTTGTTTACTTTACTGAACTTAATAATAGGTATTTAATTGAAAAGCGTTAATTTTAATAATGACCTAACCTTAACTACATACATATATTTGACAATGAAAAGTGATCAAATATCATTACCTATCAGTATTTAGCATCTACCAACGTTTTAGTAAAATATATTTTAACTATGCCTGCAAATCTAAATAAAACTCATTTTTTAAGTTCAAAGCGCATAATGAGATATATCAATATTCATAGACGAGCTGGCCACGTGCCGGAAGAAGGGAGACAAATTATAGACATTACCCCTCTCGCTCGCACGCACTTTTTAATTTCGAAACAATCTCGAACGTCCTCTCCCATTAAAATTCGAACACACACTCCCTTTTATTGTTTGACGAATGCCACGGATATTGTCATTTTAAATATTTTTTCTAAGGTCTCCAGTCATCGACGCTGGTGGCATAGAAATTGTATGCATGAATGCATCTGAAGATTTCAAATTTATTACTTTACTCAAGTTTTATGCTTTGTTGAAATAGAAAGTATGTTTAATAGTCATACACGTAAGTTTATATTTATTGCTTTGACGAAGAAAGGAAACTAAAATTTATAATATTATGTAGTATAACAATAAGACAAAATAAATATACTATTATTTCGAAAACAATGCAGTAATTAAGAATATTAAGAATAAGTTTTTTAAACTTTCTAAAAGTGTCATTACCGCACACGCGTGTGATATAATTAGAACCATACATTCAATAGCACGGTCCCACGTCGGGCGCCATTCCTAATTGGCGGTTACACTTAATTGTACAGCCTTAGGCCGCTGCTTATAAAGACATCAATTTTGGTTTAGCCAGCGGTTCCAATTATGTATAACAATGTGTGGTATATTTATAATGAAATAGTTGTAGACAAATTTTAAGTGCTAATAATAACTTTCAGCTATATTTTTCTAATATAATGTTTATTCGTAGTCCTTGCAAATTACATTTAATATTCATTATATAATATAAAAGTCTAAATACATGTTCGTATGTCAGATTGCTTAAAAGACAAGCGGATATGATATTATTGTAAATTATTGTCTTATCTGACACTTATCATGTAGATGTTATCTTCGAGTGGCGTGCTGTAAGAATAAAGCGAAAAGTTTACACCGTGTAATGTGTAAAGAAAAAATTCACAGTAATCTTTTGGGAACTCTTATCGTTCACAAACGTACCATGAATCTGGATTGTAGCTCTCGAGATTATCCAACTACAGATAATAACAAATAGTTTGGAAGTTCCATTTGTAGATAATAACATTGTATCTAGATTTGTTAGGTTGCAGCTTTGAGTAGGTTTATCAGTTGCGGTCCTAGTTTAGAATATTCGGCTTCGTTAAAAATTAAATTGAAGATTCTTGACTACCCTGCATGTATGTATCTCAATATTTTACCTAAAAACCGTACCTATATTTGTAATTCGATTTGTCCTTTTCAACAGCACTCATTTGTCTAGTCAATCAAGGGCTTCTACATTCAATTAATAGGGGGTGCATGAGAGGCGTATTTTATTTGGTTAATTAATAAGACCAAATTCAAACAAATCCAACTATTGATACACTCAGGAAAGGGACTTTCTAGGGTTGTCAATTTTTAATTTTACTTGTTTTTTTTTTTATAAATTGTAGCAACACTCGTTAAAATCCAAGTTTGGTTCAAATTTGATGAGGGTATAGAAATAATCCAAAAACAGCTCTAATAGGATAAATAATATAGTTTTTTTATTAGTAACTTCTATCAATATTATCAATTAATGTGGACGTAGCTGTCATAAAACACCTACGTCCACATAACACAAAAACAAACATCGAAAACTTTAAAATTCAAGTCACGTCAGCCCTAACGTGAAGTAGATGAAGGGTCCAAGTTTGAACCCCATTGTGCGGATTTCTCCTTGTTTTTTAATATAGGGACATTTTCTATTATTCCTCATTGTGAGCTGTTTTCGTACGTTGACATGCATTCCCATTGTGGACATTTTGGATCGTTAATGATACGGTGGGAGGTCAAGTGGTTTGGAAAATATTACTGAATACTAATTCAGTATATAGACTGTCCTATAGACACTTATTTAAATAAATGTTTTTTGACATAAAAGAATTGATTTTAAGTACACTTAATCATAGACAATATATAAAATAAGGAGAGCTCACGAGAGCAATTGCGTATTTTAAAAGCTTCATGAGTCTGAGTTTGGTAATTATTTTTTCTTATTCCCTACTGCTACATTTAAACAGCCTCTATAGGATTCCGTACAAAGCCGTCGTGTCGAACAATGAAGCCATTAACTGTGAATGAGATATCACTTATTGTTTTTTTAATTGTTTCCTATGATTTCTTATTTTGCTTTTCGGGGAGTGTTTTCAGAGCCCAATCATGCTTCGTTTTCAGACTAAGGTAATTGCGGTAGTTTTATTCTATAGGCTGAAAGCTGTAAAAACTTTCATTCCAAACTGAAATCAAAACCGGACTAAAGATATTCATACTTAAATGGTCAGTACTGAATTAAAAAAAATAATAAAAATATTCTTATTTTATTAGTAACCTTCGAAATCAAGTGGCAGTATCCGTTTAATTTCTTATGAAAGACTGATTTGAATATTATGAAACTAAATCTCAATCCAACCCTGGTTGTTGATTGGTTGTATGTTATTCAAGTCCTATCATGATAACTGATGTTTGAAAGCTCTTTATGTTTTAAGTGCCATTGGTCAATTCAATACTGAAAATGATGCAAATACGCTGAATTGTCAACCTCACTTGATAACTTAACAATCTATCGGTTTCAGTTTTGATTCAGACACAATATTATTTGAACAAACAGCTAAGAGATTTCATGATAAGATTGGTTCTATAAAGGAAAGTATGTACAACTTTTTTTGTAATATAACAAGAAATTTTACATAATATAAATTTTAACAAGTCTAACATTACACGTGTATGTTTATTTTTAATACTTTTTATGACCAGTCTAGATTTTATTTCTAAAATAATTACTGTGTAAATTACTATCTAGTTTTCTTTGTCATTATGTTCTAGGTCATTCGTGACATACTCTCACAACTCTTGTAAAAGTAGCTGTAAATGTACATTAAACTATTTAACATATAAAATGTCACTCGCTTAAAGGCTCTCGTATTCAATTTACCTCTTTACATTAATCTGAAAGCTGCAAAAATACTCGTAGCAGTACTAATATACATTTTATGGAACAATTTAGCTCTAACTGTAATGGCATTACAATTAAAAACTAGTTAAACATTTCGCCTAACGCGCTCCCTAAACGCGGCGAGACTGAAATGAGACGCATTTTTAATTAAACCCCGCCGGAAGCCGCCATGTTGCCGCGCATCCGCAGTCGCCATCTTGCGGCGACCGTTTGACAAATTGGTACGGCAGAGTGACGCGCAATTTTCCCGCTTTTTTCCCGCCCATTGTTCGCTTTTCCCCAACAAAATGAAAAGTCGCGCTATTTCTATTTATTTATTTCTTTTTCGGTAAATGTTACGGTTCAGCCACTGTATTGCAGATTGTTTTGTATTGCGGTTGTTCATTTCTCACTGTCGAATTTTTTTGAATGTCAGTTTTCGTTTATGGATACTCCATTATGTTCAAAAACATTCGCCAACTATGTCACTAATATCTGTTCTTTTATAATGAACAACACGAAAGTGTACACGTAATAGCTTGGAATAAATTGACGTCTCCGAACATATAAATCCAAATAGGCTCGTAAAAGATCTCGAAAACAAATTATCTACATTCATTAGGTTACACCATGTGTAAATTCGCTGGCTACATTGAATACTAATAAAACCTACACTAAAGAAATCTATTCCGCCTGTTCCTAAGTGTGTCATATTTATTCAGTGCGTGCGTCAGTGTGTGGGTGAGAATGACAATTGATAGGCGTTGAAATCTCTTCAACAAAAATTGTTTCACTTTATAAAAAGATGAAGTATGCCATAAGATTTATAAGAGAATATACTTAACCTTAATATTGTAAATTCCACATATAATTATCACTGAAATTATTTTGAAATCTGTTTAATTAAAACACAAACATTTGATATCCGGAAAAAATATTTTCTTCTTTTACCACAAACATTTACTTTCTTTTCCTTTTATTAGTTTCTATATTTGTTAATGCTTAAACATAGTAATATGTCATAAAAAACTCGTTAGAACTGTTTAAACGTCTACGACTACTCACTGATCTGAATATCATCTCAGCAAAACTAATTCAACACAGGTCCACATTAAGCCCACCTCAAAAGTCAGAACCAAAATGTTATGTTATGACATTTGAAAGATCTTTTCAAAATTCTAAACGTATCTTTTTACTAAACAAATCAGGCAAGCGATCCGAACTAGTTACTATATACTGGCCGGCTCATTAAAACCGGCGGCGAGATCAAACGATTCCGAAATACACAGCAGACCTACGAACAGACTTGAATTAATAAGTGTCACTAAAGATACACGTCAGAGCTAGCTGCCCGTTATCTGTTACCGATTTGCAGGTATTGATGTTTTTTTAGATTTCCCGTTTTTGCAAAGAATTAAAATTTTTCATTTATTCTAGTTGAAGTAAAGATAGTTCTAATATTTTTTTTTTTGATTGTTTGAATGGACCAAGCAATCATATGGATTTTTTACTGACTAGTTTATTACTATTTTGGTATTGATCTAATAATTAACTGCAAATGAATTCATTATTCATCACAAAGACATTCCAACTTATCTTATAAATAAATGAGAAAACGCATTGTAGCTAATGTTTAATAAAAACGAACTAATGATAAAAATAATCAATATTCCAAAGTGGATGGCTAATTAAATTCTGACATCGTTTTCACGGTATCTAAAATGATACAAATTCCCATTGATTATGTTTAGAAAGTATACGAAATGTTAATTTATCCTCGACGCTCATAAAAACGATTTCCTTTTGAACCAGTTTATAAAGATCAAGTTTTCCTATACCATATGAAATGTTGTAAATTCCACGATTCTGTCATATACTTACATTATTTTCAATATTAAATGCTAGCAGGGATTGATTGGGACTAATTGGGTCGTTACGTGGTATAATGATGACCAATTAGTAAATTAAACGACTCGTCTAAGGCGGAACCTCGATATCGTTTTAGTTTTTATGACGAACGGTATAATAGAAATATGGACCTAGTTAGGATCCTAGAGGTACCCTTTAATGTACCTACTAATGTAAAAGTTGGAAATTGTTTTTGGATATTATGTTGTTTGAACAAGCCAGATTTAAAAAATATTTGACGGCCCGTTTATTGAGAAAGGTTGTACACTTTTTTTCAAATATAGCAAATACCAAAAGTTATTTTTTTTTTCAATTTTGAAAATTTATTCTTCTGACGTATAAAAGCTTTCGATGACAGGCGATGTCGAGGGCATTAGCTCGTTATAAAATAAAAAATTAGGTTCCTTGAATGATATGACTTGAGACGGTAAATCACAATAAATATAACATACCTTAAATATATTTGAAATCATAAGTCTCTTAGCGCTGATATTAATCACACAGTATCTAAGCGTTTAACGAGTACTTTATTGCCGGTCATCAACTCGACTCCTATAAAATGATTCTCGAAAATTTTAATCTAAAAAAAGCTTCCAGTTTCGGTTTTATTGTACCTCCATAAAATCTAAGAGGCCGTAATCATGTCTCAGCATCAGAAGACTTTGTTCTCTTAAAAGTTTTTAACCCACTAGTTGAACGATCTTGGTCTATTTGTGAATTTTAGAATCGTAAATCTACAGTTGTTAGCAACAATTATCTTTATTGTTTGGTATTAATTCTGCTTCTGACAAAATATTACTATAAGATTAATATGGGTTATATTTATTTACATTAAATTCATTTCCTTCTATTATAAATATGGATTGTAAATTGTTTCCAAACGAACAAGATTAAATTAATTCTTCTTCTTCTCCTATATTAAATTAATTCTTCTTCTTCTTTAATAAAAGATTATCTTTTAAAACATAAAAAAACGCAATAATAAAAAGATAATACTATTAAAGTTCTAAATAAACCCTAGCTTCTCTGAAGTTTTTTAGAAGATATTTTCTGAATCTAAAATAGCCTATATTGTTATTTCTGTCCCTTTCTGTCTGTTACAAAAATCAAATTGATCCGCTCAGTTATTGAGATTACCGCCTACATATAAACTTTATATCTTTATATACTGAATGATCGGCTATGTTTTTTATTTTACCAAATCGTTCAGGGGCGGTATAGAGAAGTATATCATTTGTTAAAAGAATAAAGCCAGAAAACGAATATCTTCTCTGTGGCGCCATCAATTTTGATATCTGACGTTTTTATTCATATTTAAAATTTCGCTTTGAAGAATGTCTCACTAGATTTATGAATTTTCTGAGACACACGGCCTGTGTGGATATTTGTTTTCACGGAGCGTATTTCAAGTATATCATAGTCACTGTATTCTAGGTATTTTTGTTATTTCTCTTTAATTTCATACCTTACAAGTAACTAGTTTAGTTATAATTATCTAAAGTATACATAGTCCGTATTTACTATCTCTAAGTACCTAAGTAGTTCGATGATTACGCAAATATGTTATTAAGAAAATTTTATGTGCTATAATATAATTTAAATGTAAAAATACTTAAAACCGGTAAGATTGATAATTTATAACTTTTTGAGGTGATTAAATTTTATGATATGTCCGAAATATTAGAAAATTTGTTATTTATTAAAAAGCGACACAATTTGGCAACGACGACATTTGATTTATCTCTTACTATTTCGCTCATCTCGAGAGATTTTTAAAATACTTCTATAGTTATATGTTTTTTATTATTTATGAGATCACTCATATCTTTACATGTTTTTAATTATCTCTAGAAATATTTATAACATATATTTATCCTTGGAAAAAAAAAAATCTCATCTTTAATCATTTTCTTCACACAATTAACAATTAATTATAAATACCTACCGGTACAAAAGTGTTCAATATTTTAAAAATACATTTCTTTAGCTGTACCTATTAAATATAAAAATATGAACAAATTGAGAAACATATATTTTTTTTGCATAATTTGTTTCAAAAAAATCCAAAATAATATAGTTCATAAAACTAAATATATACTAGAAGTGCATTTAATTGATATAAATGTTATATTTACAGTAAGTGTTCAACTACCCGCGGTACCATTAGTATTAACTAGTAATCCTATTAATAAATTATCTTTTGAAACTGGTGAGCGGTCATATGAATTTATAACGCATATTTAATATTTAGTGCTATTCCTGAAAATTAAAATACAATATTAAAAAATCGCCTATATTTCAAATTTTAAAAAATCATTATATTATTTTTTTATTTTTAATAAAAATTTAACATTCATCATCATCATCCAGGATTCGAACCCATGATCTCATGATCGCAGGGGTCGATTAAATATGTAGTATGATATTTAATTAAACAATATTAATACGTTTAACACGCTTATAGACAATCGCAAACATTTATTCACTGGTCTATTTCGTACAATGTGTGGCCCAAATACGTTGGTTGGTAGTTGGTGTATGTTGGTGTATGTTGGTTCATAACAGAGTGTCACTGGTTGTTGACATTCTAACTTGTCAAATCTCTCGCCCGCCGGTTTACTCTAAATTCACGTAGATTACCGTCCCATACCATTGCAGCTGGTGCCGTTTTAATGAGAACTACGCGAGTTTTTCGTAACTATTGTTCTAAAAATAATATATTTATAATAATAGTAGGTGCTTTAGTTGTTGCTGATTTGTATATTTTTTCGAGATGTTTAAAACAGATTCTGAAAATATATTTTCGATATTACTTTAACATCGTACAAAAAGTAATGAATGTTATAGTAGCATTTACTTTAACAATTTTCCCAAATTTCCGCGAAAACGTAGTAACGAATCTGTGTTTACGCTTCAAAATACGAGCGTGACGCAATTTGCAACACCCAGAGGGAGGGGGGACTTCAAAGGGCTCGCCGACAAAGCGCTAAATAAGATGAAAAAAAAAATACCAACGACAATGGGCAGGGAAATCGGGCCTTCGAATATTCTTTTTAGTTTTTCGCGCTAAAATTACGTAGTGTGCTCAGTACACTCCTGGAGCCTGCGATTTAACAAAAGCCTGATGTGATTCTGGATTCTTTCTGAAAGCGCTGTTTGTGAAGACTTTCAATGGCTGAAAATGGAACCCTTTCAAATTAGCTGCATGAGAGTTGGTTTCGTTGCGCGTGAAATGTAAAGTGAAGTTAGCTTTAGAGTTTTAGAGTCTAGATTCTGTAGTGCATTTAGTAGGGTTTGTTTCTTGTTCTGTTTTTAAGAAGTGTTCTAAATAAGATTCGTACATTATTAAACTTTCAGATAATTTTTATAATGTACAAAAATACAATTACAAATTCTGATTATCGTAAACAATAACAACGGTGACGGTCTAGATATTTCTATAATGTCATTTGTTTTTTAAAAGTTATAAGTGAAATAAATCGTATGCAAAATTATTTATTACAGTAAGTTTCACTACTCTCTAAAAATCCAATATTGGTTAATGTCATAAACTATGCGTTAAAGAAACAACTTCTGTGAGGTCAAACAGATCACTTCCAATTAATTAAACGTTGTAAACTTCCAATATTGAACCTAAGCGAATCTTATAAATCTTTGCAATTATCAAATTCTCAGTCTCGTCTCATCTGCATAAACGCACACACGCCTAAACACACTGTACGCACGCGCGGCGGCAAGATCAAAGAGAGCCCGACCCCTTTGTATTCGCCGACGGCGCGTGCCGTCTTTTTTCTTTTCCTCCACAAGTCCGTCTAAGTTTGCAAGTGCGAGGGAGACGACCGTCTAGCTGATTGTATAGCTTCCGATGTGAATATTTCACCTCGTTATCGAGTCTTGTTTGTGTTAGATAGTGTTAGAACAAAGATGAATTAATTTTGTCGATATCGATGTCTGCGAATTAATAATGACGCAATTAAAATTTATACATTTGTTTATACAGCAGAATATGTCATAAATAATTTTAATTTAATAAGATTGCAGACTACATAAAATTGTTACTCTGTTAACTAAATAGTTAAAAGGTTTCTTTCTATTCTTACCAAAAAGTACAAGAATTATAAGTATAGTAGGTTAAAAATTCACATTACATTATTTTAAAGAAACATTCATCTTCACTTTACCTATTTAGTATTTACAAATTTAATAAACAGAAAGATTTCAATTCACAATGTTACGCCACTCACAAATAATCAAGACATATTTCAAAAAATACTTAAGTAAAATCTATAATTAAAAAAAGGTTACCATATGTAGTAAAGACCTTCTTAATATCATTATAATATTCATGAATAATTAATCCAAATATCGATATGTGTAGTGCCTACAACCCTAGTGGAACACAGCTCCCGGGCAAGACAGGAATCTGCCGATATCAGTACTAGTAATTAAAATAGACTTATTGCGTAGCGCACGTACTTTATGGACCTCTACTTGGCTATAGTATAGTATAGTACACTATAGTATAGTATACTATGAGTAAGATTGCGAAAGCTTTCCCTTACTAATTAAACGTAATTTACGTGTTACGACTTTAAATAAGTGTTGTAATTTAGATGTTTTGATGAAATCTCATTAATCTTGTTTAAATCCAGTTTTTATGTAACAGATTTTTTTGTAAGAAAAAAATATGCTTTTAGGTTTTTTATACTTCAGGTTAAAAAACTTGACTTGATACATTAAATTTACAAAAAATAATAACAAGTGAATACAAATGGTTATACATGAAATCCTATAATGCCACACAATGCATATAAAGAGAATATATACCAGTGTTAAAATTTGTTAACCAGTGTTAACCTTTGTTAACCTGCATCTACACCCCCCTTAATATTTTAAGGGAAAACGTCGCCAACAGTACCGCATTATTTTTTCCTTTTGATGTTCGCTCGTGTCTGCCGGTAATGACATTTTGTTTCGTTTAAATAGGGTCGCTTCTATTAACTTTGACACGTATGATATTACCGATTACTTGAAATATATTTCATATTTGTGATCATAGTTTTTTTTATATTATAATAAAAAATAAACCCTCCAAAACAAATACCACTTATTCATTAATCTTTATCTTATCGGCGTTATGTACTAAATCCACCCTCAAGCCCATCCCTACATTAAACCCTACACAACCCATATCTATAAATATCGCGTATTTTACATAATCGCGAAGGTCGGGGCCTGCGGGTGAGTTTCCGCTAAACAATTCATACATTTATATTTGATACTTCCTTTGAAGTCCCGCCGCGGGCGCCGTCAGCTGCAGGTAGGAGCTTGTTTCAAAACGGGAATTAAAGGGTTACTAACAAAATTTGAATTTACTCAAAGATTTTTTTATTTTTAATCGACAGGGTTGCCAATATCAATATTTCATATGACACTTTCAGTTAATTGACCAATAGTTAACAACCCTTCGTATAAACGATTGTATTGAACCAGGTATTAACCCTTTGACAGTATTCTAATTACCTGTTTGTTTATTAAGCGGTGTCCTATTTGTCACGTAGTCCCCACACACTTATTCTAGACATCTTGTCCTTATTAGATGTTTTTTGATTTTGTTTTTTTTTTCTCTGTTTATTATTATTTATATAATGACTTTCGTACCATTAATTTTTATACGCTTACCAATTAATTTTAAGAAAATATTTCTATAGTGAAAGGTAATAAATATATATTTTTATATGTTTAAATATAATTTTCTACACTACCTTTCAAAAAAAAATATATTGTGTAAATTCAAGAATTCATATTGTACTATTTTCTTGTCCAGAATTAACCCGTATTCACTGACGACTTATTATTTACGACTTTCTGATCTAAATTGTAGTCTGTCATATTAAACGACATTAGCGACAAGGCATTTTAATTTAACAACATAATCACATGGCTTTCCTTGTAGGGTTCGTGATTGTAAGGTTAATTACACATTTAATACTAAAGTATAGGATATCAAAGGAAATCTAATTGTGCTTCGAGGCTATGAAAAAACATTAATAACCTATTGGTTATTAATTTTAATATTGTATTGTACTGAAATTATCTGAATAACATATTCTGGAAACTAGTTTCATTTTAATTTAGAATATTTTGTGTTTAAAAAAAGGTATTCATTAATTAAATTGTTTAAGTTTATTAATTCAGAATGTTTAAATGATTCATCGTGGTCCAGACAGCATCACTTACACAAAAAATATTTTTGGAATGTTTCACCGGAAATGACTGTGATTGGATGAAAATATCTATACATATAAATAAAGTTGAAATATCTGTTTGTAATTCCAAATGACCAGTTTTTAACTAAATGTATGTTCCTAAATTTTTTTTTTATTTCTATCAGTTTGATTGTTCCAACAATTCACTGAAACGGCTGGACCGATTTTAAAAGGACTTTTATTTTAGAATTAAAAAAATATATATTTCCTGACATTAAAATTGAAATAAATCAGATAGTAAAGAATATCTTATTAATTAGTATTAATAAGTATTTATAAAAAAAAACATTCAGACGATGTCGCGAATAACAGGCAGTTACTTATTTATTATATACTTAGGTGTTTCCAGCGACATGTCCATTCTTTGATACTGTATCCATTGCCACTGAGACTGATAACTAATGGATTTGATGAAGAATTTTTACGATTTGCAATGGAGACAATCGGGTCGCATTTAATTATAAATTCGCTGAACACGTAACCAATTTTTGACTTTATCTAATTTTCATAAGGTTTATTTTGGCTCGTACGAAATGTTCAATGTAATAAATATCTAGAGCGTCCCGTTGAGGTGTTTTGAATTGTATCTTTTGAGTGCTAGAACACAGAATCGTTTGTGTAATTTATTTCTGGAAGATTCTTGTAATGGCCGCAATCTGAGGAGCGCGCGATATGGCGTTGACACTTGACGCACGCGCAACTGAAATACTTAACATGGACAAAATAAAACATTAAAAAACAATGAGATTTAATTCAGAATTTATTTCATTATACAAATAACCACAGACTAACTTGTAAATCTAAAGTAGTTATAGTTACTAGTAAGTGAATCACTTTTATTTTACTAATAAAATGTTTAGTTTATTATATAAATTAGGTACGTAATATTGTTTGGAAATCCATATTATGTGATACATTTTTCAATTTCATAAGACATGACTAATATTCGTCACAATCCGCTTACTCAGATTATATGGTAGATATAGCTTAAAAATAATTACACGTTTAAAAATATTTTCTAATAGATGTTTCATAAATTCACGTCCCAACAAAGTAGCAAATATTTAATATAAGGTACCTTAATAGGATAGGTTCAAGTACATAACCCCAATTCCAATTTGAGCAGGCCTGCGTCAAAAAGATAATTGGCATACCCTTGCTTTGGTCAGGATGTAGACGTCTGGAAGCGACTCCTATTAATAAATAATTAAAACAAACATTCCTTATTTAACTATGGAATTTGTTTATTATAAAATTTTGTAGGTTCTAAATCATTATGTCGTTTCACTATTACGGAATAGTTTATAGGTAGGCATCTGCATAGGGATTTTCTCCCGTGCGAGTAAAAGTGAGTCAAGTGAAGATGTTTATCTTTTCTAGTGTTAAACCCTGAGGGCACAAATAGCTTACTTTAAAATCCTCACCTAATGACGGCTGCCTCCAACCACATTGGATGAATGGGTGTGAGAAAAACCCAACAAAACTGCATTTTTTCTTAAATTCTCTAATATATACAGATATATGTATTATTTAAATTCGTGTCTAATAAATTCGTTATATATTTTAATTCACGCTCCCCCTTATTCTAAATTCACCCTATCTTTTCCATTCTCTTTATATATGTATACGTATCCAAACCAGCCTCCGGAAAAAGGTCAACAGCCCCCACCCTTAGAGCCTCCCCGATCTGTAGATTTGAATATTTTACCCTCGAAAATTTAAGCATTAGATTTTTTCAACCGTTGGCGAATTTGAGTATTAGTTCGAAAATTTTATTAAAATTGTGAGACTGCCAGTTGCTTTTTTAAATCTAACAAATGCCTGTTAAAATTTATGAGGCATACCTACCCATGATTTACGATATGAATAAATATATAAATTAAATATTCAAATTTGAATAAGAAGTTATTTTATTATAAAAGGCTCCTTACAACAAAGGGGTATAAAATATATATATTCAGTGGTTTTCTCGTTATAAGGTTCCGGCGGCGACATCCGGCTCGAAGGACGAAAACGGAAATGTATAAGAAATGACGCGGAATAGAGGGAGACTGATTTTTTAAGTACACTTAGAAAATTGCTTTCTACCCTTCGATTTGTACTTCAACGATACCCGTAAATATATTAGACAGCAATTAGTATACCAACAAATTTGATTTTTTTTTTAATATTTAGAGAGGCTTCTGGTGCACCAAAATGTTTATCTTGCTTTTTATTTAACAAATATTATTTCTAAGTTATCGATTATTATTTCTGAGACAATGATAATTCATGTTCGTCTGTCAAGGTTAACGCTTAGGTGAGTTGTGACTTTGTCCTGCATAAAACGAGAAATGCAACTATAAGTAGAGCGAAACTTCCAAGGTCGCCTCGCAGCCTAAACCCACACTAACAAGCTGCCCCCTCACCCACACCACCACGGAGCACGTGAACGCTCACCCCTACACATGGTTGTCATGGCAACGCAGCATCCTATTTCCACGCCCACTACCCTGGGGGCGAACTCTCAAGATATTACGCCCTACTTCGTCCGCATTGGTGAACTAAAGGGGTGTACGCGGCGCACTGGTGTGAGTCCGTTTAGATCTGAAATTCCATTTTGAACTGAAATCTCGTGACATCGACAACGTAGATTGCCATTATTGCCTACGTATTATAATCGTAAAAGGTGAAGGCTCCAATTTGTAAGAGAGATGAAAAACAGACGTACGTATAAGGTAGTTAGCGAATGCTAACCAACTACTCGACTCCATTCGCAACATTCAGCCGACCGCTCGTTAACAAACCTATTCAATTTTGAAGTATTAGTCGATTGAGGCAACATTTCTCGCGTCCTATCGCCACGAGTTCCAATTAGCGACTGGAGCCTGTCGCTTGAGTGGCGGTGACGTCACGCGGTGCTTTCATGCGCCTTCAATAACTACCCTCTCGACGTACCTTCAATAGCCGGCCACTCCACCTGGCCTTCATTAGGAACCTTCTCAATACACGCGAAGAGCTGAAAAGGCGATGCGAACCTACTAATTTCAAAAATGCAAGTTTTAACGAGAAAAGTTGTTTAGCTAATAACTGGCGAACTCCAGCTATCGTATCCGGCCGCGTAATTGCGTGATTTAATTTTGAAAATTATTACGAGCTGTCAGATGAACAAAGCTTGCTTCGGATCTTTTGTTACCACTCTCGCCATAGACAAATCTTATTATGGAAATATTTTCAAATTAAGAACGCGCTCTGCTCCCGCATTATGCGTCTCGACTGTCATCATTGTCTATGGATTCTTTTTGTTCGTCCTCGCATGTTGAGTCTTTTCGACCACCGTTTCGGTTATTTTTTCATTTTTTTGTTTTTTTTTTGTCCGCTGTCCCGAGCGTGAATGAAGGGCTTTGTTTGTGCGTGTTTTATTATTAATTAGTGGGAACTCTTTGTTCGTGGTAATTATTGTCTTAATAAGCAGTTCCTGCTCGAATGTGAAGGAGCAGCGAAGGAATTGTCAGCGAGTTCTCTTTAAAATATAAGAGGTTTTAAAGATTAAAAGAACCGGTTCTAGCTTTAGTGTTAGTGCACTAACCCTTTCTTTGGCTGTGCTGTGTACAAAATTTTTGTTAATTAAGATAATTAACTCTTCTTTTTCAACTTCAATACTTTGAAACCATATTCTGAGACATGAATACCAGTACTTTTCATTTGTACCTTAGTAATCCAAGAAACATTTCTGAAGACACATTCTAGACATTATAATTCAAGTACGTTACAATTTCACCGAGATGCTACTCCCTTAGACGGACTAACGAAGGTTTATACTATCTAAAATATTGTGTGAAACACATTCAAAAGCATGGAACCATAAAACACCATTGAGAGACTCATAAAAACACCATAATTAATTTACGCCTACGTGTCAGCTTGATCCTGTCGTTTATTTCGCATAATAAAGTGTTGAAAAGAAGATCTAGTTTAATTAGAGGTGAGACAGTTGAAAGTGCGACGCGGTTGAATGGCCCTCGTCGGGCGCCATTTTGCATAATTGGGCGGGAGGGTAGGACGAAATTTATACGGTACCGCCGCCAATTTACTTGCTAATGATGCATCTTGCGTTCATCCCGGTTTTGTTCGTGTGCACAAATGTTTCATTTATCTTGTTCATTTTGTTTTGTTTTGATTTTACTATGGAGGTTTAATTAAAGATGAAAACCTTTTTATAGGAGTTTTAAAAAGTTTAGTTTGACGTTTTTATCTTTATGTGTACCGAAATAAAAGCCGCATGGCTTTTATGTAAGTAAAATGGCGACAACTAAAGCAAGAATATCTGTTCGTGATTTTGCTGAGGTTTAATATTCCGCTTTATTTGATTTACTGTAATGCCATCTTTTGTAACTCTTCTAATTATTTCTTGTATAGAAATAAAAAAAGTCTATAGCATCCATAATTAACAATACTATCTCTTCCAGACTGGCAAGATGGGTCTTCCAGCAGGCGGCGGTCTCTCCCTGTTCTGTCCCGGGGGAGACCTGGGCCAGCCGCCGCCAGCACACATGGGCATCCCCCCGCCGTACCAGTTGGACTCTAAGTTAGGTGAGTTATAGTAGATAAATATGTGCTTAAATTGTTTGATACAGGATTTAATCTTATCGCACAAACTTTTATTGCCAAGAAAAAAAAAACATTTTATAGCACTTTTAAATGCTGTTTAAAAACCTAGATTTAACATGATATATGTATATGACAATATATAGCTCCAATACAAAATGATAATCCTAGTTCTCGTTCCAGCGGCTGGTCTGGCGCGGACGCCCATGTACCCCTTCCCCGGCGGCACCTACCCGTACCCCATGCTGAGTCCGGAGATGTCGCAGGTGGCTGCGTCATGGTAATAAGACTGTTCCATTAGGTTCACGTTTTAAGTGATGCTAAACATAGATTATTATTTTACCTAAAGTATAAAAAAAGTATTTTTTATTTTTATCGAATAATTACATAATATATGTTTGTAAATGGGATCTTTAAATGGGCACGGTAAATGGTTTTGAATAAAAGATGATGATATTTGAGCAGTCTAGTGCATTACTAACAAATTTAGTAATCAGGAATAATGTAGCTTATATCGGTAATTTAAATACAAATTAAGATAAATTAGTAATTGCAGATTTTATTTTAAAAATTCTAGTTCTAAATATGCAAAATATGTAACGTCACATTAAATAGGGAGGGTCTTACAAACCACCTGTAACAAGAACGGGTGAAAGAAATCATGAAATTTGTTGTGACGTAATTTATACTTTTTTTTATAACAAAACAATAACAGAAGTGGATTATTCCTTAATTCTTAAGCTAACAACAATATGATCAATATCAGTGACAGACAGTGTATATCCAAAGTGTTATTCCAGGCACACGCCAAGCATGTACCCGATTACGTCGGCCGCCAGCGGCTTCCGGAGTCCTTACCCGACCTCGCTACCCATCAGCACCTCTAGTCTATCCAGGTATGTTACACTCTGATATCATCTAGAATCTAGATAGATAATTAAGTATACTTTATGATTAAAAAAAATAATGACCATCAAAATCTAAAAAACGATAGGTAGTTACAACGTCATTTGTAAATAAGATAAGAATCGCATTATACCAAAAACATTAATATTACATTAATAATTAATTTATCGCGTCCATCTGTTCATTGATTCGTGCCGATATTACAGTAATTACAAGACTTTTTAATCTACATACGAAAGCTACCGCAATCAAATCAGCAAATTAATTTAAATAACAATATTTAGCTACAAGTAAAAAAAATTTTTTATTTTTCTTTCATAATTATTTTCATGATAACCTTCCGAATATAAAACAAAATAATTTAAAAAACATTATTTATAAAAATATTAGATATAAGTGAATCGCTAACACTCGCACCACACACCGACTTCAACATTGTAAGAACGGGACAGTCAGTCGAAGTACTGATAGTAATATCTATTGCAGCGAACTGTATCGGTTCTCCCCGACCCTGGGCGGAGGCCTGGGCTTGGGTTTGAGTCCCGCGTTGGTCCCACCACCACCTTCCAAGAGTGACCTTTTCACACATCATTCGAGGTAAGTGTAGAAGATTCAAACAAAATTTTAGTATGATTTAACTTATCTGTAACCTCTCATAGTAATTGATATTAATTTTAGCGATACGGTAGCACAATTGGTAGAACGACGCGACGGGACGGTTTCCCAGAGGTCGCGGGTTTGAATCCCTGCCCGTATCGGTTTATTGTTCATTCTATATTTATATAAATTTATATAAGGTTAACATGGCTATACATGTTTAAAAATATTTTCAAACATTGATATTAATTATTATTTTAACTGTATACGGCAGTTTTTAATGTTATATAAAGTATTTTAAATAAACTACAGTTCCAAAAATGGTCTCTATTGCTAACACAGCCAACAAATTTTAAAAGGAGAAAATTATTTAATATTATAAAGTACAAATTACAGGATTGAAGTCACGTGCCAATCACAGCGATCAAACGATAAATTTAAATTATTGTATTAAATGTGTAATTAGAGCGATAAAAACTAACCCCTTGTAACGTGAGTACATAATCACTACTCTTCATTGATCGTATTTGGGGAATCGTAATGTTAAATAATTTTATCATGTTATAAATTGAAAGTTAAAATGACTTAATAACATACAAATTCATAACACAAGTATTGGAGTTATCAGATGTCCTGCCCTGAACATTTAACGAAATCCTAGCACTCCGTTCCCGTTATACTCCATTTAAAACAATAACAATTACTCTAAAATTAATCGTTCGAACCGTTTGATATTTTAGCGACAAACAAAAATCATATTGTTATATATATTTAATTGTAGCTGTTATTATAATAAAAATAGATTTCCAAAATAATATTTAGCAATACCAAAACCAAAAACATTTCAAAAGTGAACGTTTAAAAAATCACTTACATGACATAATTAGTAGCATTGACACTGATGTTATCGCTATCACTGGGGCCACCCTTCTATCTGATAAGCGGACAGATGTGAGTAGGGGTGAATAAATGTTATGGAAGTGGGTCAATAAAATAAATGAATACGGTCCTTGTGATGTTTTATTTTTATGAATATACATCATACATTATAATGCATATATTTTAAATTATTAGATGAATCATTCAGAAAACACAACAATTGAACATTAACAAATTCCATCCATCCTACACTTCTCATTAGTATTCTATACAAACAAAAAAACACTTAAAAAAACATCTTCAACATTCCAAATTAATAAAAGGAATCAAACCCGTAACTAAAGAACACACTTGGCGTGGTGCATGCACATTTGTAATCTTACACCTTTCAACACACTCGTGTACAACGTCGTAATCACTGTGCGGTCTCAGTGAGAGCGGGTAATAGTGGGGTATGGTGTTAGTGCGGGCGTGTATTAAATTAGTTGTATGATGACTATTCTTTCGTGTCTTATAGTATAGTATTTTGTATGTAATATATAATTTTTCGTATTCTATTACAGATGTTATTCTATTTAAATATTTGATTTGATACAAAAATGTTATATTTGCAATTTTTTGGATCCGCTACAAAACTGGACAACACATCCATATATAAAGCAGGTAATCATTTAAATAAGCTGCTGGAGGTGAAATTTAATTAAGATGATATATGAGACGCCCTCGGCTGACGGGCTACTTCCAAGTACAGTCGCACCCACAATAACATACCTATAGACATAATATATGGATTGTCAAAATTAAACAAACAATACCCGGTTTAACATATTATTAATATTAAGTAATAAACTATGTACATTCATATCATAAATTCGTACAAGTTATATTGTCGTAACTTGTGTTAAAATAGAAACTAAAAGAGTGTTTATCTTGTGGGTTTATCCGCGTGTAACAAATCCTCACGACTGTACAATAATTACTACGAGTTGAATAGCTCGTTTGGAGCGTGTGCGCATTGTAGGATTTTTCTTTCCCTCTTTTAGAGTTCCGTGAATGGGGATCTAAACGGAGACTGGGCTACTTAGCGCTCACGCTAAATAGCAGTTTGTTTGTTTACTTTTTAATACGTAGTTTCGCGAGTAATGTTTTTTAGAGAAGCTTTTTTTTAGAACTCTTAAATACTTATATATTTAGTAAACTTTTACTATTCTGCTCATTTATATATCTTTGTTATGTAAAATAATTCTCTCATATCACCTGATAATGCACTATAAATAAATTATCAGATAAAACAATTTATTAAAACACATCAACACCTCAATAATAATGTGAATATAATTAATTATATATTGAATATAGGCTATTTATCAATTTGGTAATTTATATCACATTTGTTTACACGTGTTGTCTGTGTGTTTATAGACTCGGCGTAATTTGATAAGTAGTGTTAATTAATATTCGGTATCGCTTACTATGAATTCAACAAGAGATCGTAGAATTATTGTTGCAGTTTTAATTTGACTACATTAGTTTTGAGAATTTGATCCACTAAATATAAATAAGGGTACAGTTGTTTTAATTATTTTTACATAGATACAAACATTCGTAAATAACATATCATGGGCCGATAATATTCAAACACAAAGAAGCGTTAAAAATAAAGCAATTTTTTATAAGTTAATATAAATACCAAAAATATAAACATCTATTTTTCAATACAAAACAGATCTTATAAAGGAAGTCATCCAACACCATGTTATAAAAGAGTAAAAAGTAAAGAAATGTTATATTTTATCTATTCTCTGAGAATACTTCAGGAAGTCATTATTCAGTATTCTTGCTCATATATAGTGAAACGATTAGAATAAATTAGTGGGTTGGACGTCCATCCATCCTACATGATTCTGGATGAGTATTTTAATTGGATGAGATATAAATGTCCTAAAAAATTAAATTCATACAATATCTATAGCTTTATATGTAAGCGACGCCTGCAATCATTTATTAGTTAAATTATAGTGTATATAATTTAAAATATTTTATTTAAACCAAAATTAAAAATGGTATAATAAGATTATTATTCATATTTACGATCTAATTTGGATCATATTTTGAACTTCGAAAGCAATTTGCTGTAATATGAAACGTTCGATATTTAAATTAATAAATCTATAATAGATGCCACATGTCCGATGCGCACGCGCACCGGAAACGCTGTCTATTTCCAACCGGACGCGCGCTTGTTTATTGTATGTCTCTGTGTCGTTAACACCTTAACTCGTATTAAGACCAGATATTTTAAAACATTATTTACTAATTATTTTCATGCTTAAATGAGAATTGTTTTCAAGTTAATTAGTTTCATCAAGATTGTCATTTCTTGTCGATTGCCTCCATTAGCCTTTACTGATGTTTTGCTTTGATACAAGAAATGTTTGTTTGTCGATATAATGTCTAAGAGATATTATAGCATTAGGTCGTTACATTAACTGGCTGTTGGCCGCAACTTAGCGTGTACCTACTACAGAGTGGAATAGCGATACATTAATTCAGAACTATTTATACAAACGAAAGAAAGGGAAAGAAACAACATTTTCTCATTCCTGTACTGTTTGTAGAAGTCATTGTAATTTTTAAAGCCTATAATAAATCTTTTAGAATAAGTGACCTCAAGTTCAAATGGTTTTGAATCCGACAAATAATTCCATAGATAATTGTGTTCACTGTTCAAACCAAAAACATCATATTTTTTTGTTATAGTATAGATTATAGTAGTAGTAGCTGTGTCGTCAGTAGTTGTGTATCAATTGCAGGTCACAGGACAAGGGAACCAGCAGTAGTAGCGCGTCAGACAAACAGGCGGACAGCAACAGTAAGGAACAGAATAAGAAACCCCACATCAAGAAACCTCTGAACGCCTTCATGCTGTATATGAAGGAGATGAGGGCGAAGGTTGTCGCCGAGTGTACGTTAAAGGAGTCTGCAGCCATCAACCAGATACTTGGCAGACGGGTGAGTGATGTTCTGATTAGGGTTGTCACTTTTTTATGTGTATTTGAATTTTAATTGAATTTCTTATAAAATTTAATTTCTTTTGATAACTCAAGGAGATGGCTGATTCTGGAAAAGAATAGTCAAATATCGTCGTTCACATTCGAATTTGTAAATATTATATATAAATATATATCAGGTGTCATCTAGAGATAACAGATGTGGATCCTGAAGTCTAAAAGAAACTATGATTTTCAGTTATGATTTTGTTATTACCCTAATTTCTCAATAATTAAATAAAGATATCAGAAGCTAATGAACCGATCGATATCTTTTATAAACACATTTAAGTTTCAGTTTTATATATTTTTTAGAGGTGACCGTTTTTATTTATTTCACGTTTCTAGAATCACCACGTGTACTGTTCTTGTGCTTATTGTTAATCTTGTTAGGAAAACGATTCAAGGCGCGTAAACACCTCACGCTTACTGGAAGACAATGTCGTATCTAGTATCTGTAAATGTATTGAATAATGAATATCCTACCGCGAAGTCGACCGTCGCCGTACATGATCTCTTTCCTAACAAGAGTAACCAAGTTCCACGTAATGGTGGTTGCCCGACGTCCTTGGCGAGTCGTAATGCTGATACTCATAAATACGCAGTGGCATTCCTTGAGTCGCGAGGAGCAGGCAAAGTACTATGAGAAAGCGAGACAGGAGAGACAGCTTCATATGCAGCTGTACCCCGGGTGGAGCGCCAGGGACAACTACGGTTACGGTTCCAAAAAGAAAAAGCGGAAAAAGGACCGCGGTCCCGCTGAGCTGGGAGGTATTGGACCCTAGGCCGAGACCCGTCACGAGGGGATGGATTGTCACGTCGACGCTTCTGTACACTCGCTTCACCCTGACCCACCCCTACCCATCCGGAACCCCCCTAACCCCCAGGGACTCGCTTGCCGTCCAGGGCTCCTAACACGAACTAACCGGCTTGATCCCTCCGACGAGCACCCGTGCCCCCCGTCCCTGTATGTGAGTGTGCGTGTGTGCGTGTTCTCCACTGTGTTAGTGCGGCGGCCGGTGGTGCCTGTGCTAGAAAAGCGGCTGGAACCGTTGCCCGCGAGGCGAGCGGCGCCGGGCTGGCGGGCTCCTCCCGGCCCCCCTCCGCCGCCCGCCTCCTGCGTGTTCTGTGTACTGTAGTCGTCGAGTGACCGTGTACTCACCCTACCCCCGATCGGAAATCATATTGGTTTGATCTGTGTCTAGACGAGGCGCGACGATACCGACCGCAGAATAGGTTCTGTGAGGAACTTCCAATTGGCCATTCTCATTTTTGGGGCGTAGGTTCAAAATTGTCAGGGGTACGCTCACTGCGGGCTGTTTTTCTAGCACGAACGCTAGGCGCGATCGCGAACCACCGTCGAAGTGCATTTCTCTTTTGTTTCCATATTGCGGCGTGTTCGGTACAGTGGCATGCGCTCGGCCGCGAGGAGCAAGCCAAGTATTACGAGCTGGCGCGACGTGAGCGCCAGCTGCACATGCAGCTCTATCCCGATTGGTCGTCTAGGGCTAATACGCAAAGGGGCAAGAAGAGGAAACGAAAACAGGAGACAACCGATGGAGGTACTGCCTTACACGACCGCTGCTGCCTCGATCCCCTTCCTCCACCCCGCCTCTGAACCCACCCGTCAATCCACGTGACCGCATTAAATTATTTGCTAATTTGGATGATGCGTTTCAAAATCGGTCACGTTCCCGCCTATCCCTATTGGGTCAGCGACGGACGTCTCGGCGCACTTAAACCCGATGGCCGCTTTGGCTCATTAAAAAATGAGGTCAATTAATAAAGGATTAGCTAGAGACGTCGGTTGCTCCCTTCTCCCTCCTCCCCCCGCGCCGCCTCGCTCCCATCTGTGAGTTCAATTGCTTTGAACTCTGTCCGAACCGACCGAGCGATGTAGAAACTTGCCGAAT
Source organism: Napeogenes inachia (assembly GCA_959347355.1). Lineage (NCBI taxonomy): Eukaryota > Metazoa > Arthropoda > Insecta > Lepidoptera > Nymphalidae > Napeogenes > Napeogenes inachia. The sequence continues at coordinate 21,353,869 of OY365798.1, read as the reverse complement.
GTCTATGGTTGAAGGGGTACAGGTTGTAGACATATACAGCATTTTTTATTTAATATTTATCGCATTTATTTATTTTTCTTTTGTAATTACAAAGCTATTTAATGAGAAAACACCCTGTAAGTGGCACTCCTTCGAAGGTTGTCCCGGTTTTTGGCTCCGTCATGCTCTGAAGTGCCGTCTACGTTCGGGAGCGTGCATGTTTTATTCAACAGTCAATATTTGAATACTTGAGTAATTGCTTTGCAGGGACTGTATATACATGTGCTCTGTGTAAAGGCTGGGACAGCCTTCTTGATATAATCGTATGCGAAGGAGTTTGTGAGATACCAGTATGCATGAAGACGTCCTTCTATATCAATACGTAACGTTTGACAACAATATATCGAAGACGAAGGAGTCGACTAGACTTTAAACCAACAAAAGCCGCCGAAGCTTCTGTGTTGAATGATACTGGCCAAATGATCAACATTTATTTTGATTCCGGAGAACCTATTCTGCTTGAATTTGCTTATGAGCGTCATGTTTATTTGTGTTTTTATTTCGACTAGCGTAGCGTAGTTAGAGGTTTATTTTCGAAGTTTATGCGAGTAGAGCGCTATTTTTAAAACCAATGTTTTTTCCGTTATCATTATCATTTTTCCCACCTGTCCTTGCATGTTTACTAACACGTTGACGGTGTCGGTGCATGTGGCTTCAGTAGACTAGTATAGCAACATTATTTTAAGAGCTTCAAACATATTATTTGATCAATTTATTTGTGCTGAACACGATGGCGTCAAGTCCTTATTATGTATCATTAGCTTCCAAAATTCAATGACGCCATCTGAATCTGAAAAAACGCAAAGCCTTTGATTTGCATTAAATTCTATAATTTGCTATAACCTTAAACATCGGAACCGAACATTTTAATTATCAACAAACCATTTCGTCTTCTAATACAATTATCAAAATCTTACAGGAAATAATTTGAAGAAATGTCGTGCGAGATACGGCCTGGACCAGCAGAACCAATGGTGTAAGCCTTGCAGGTGGGTGCTTAGAGTCCATATTATTTTTACTGCTATATACAATATGAGCTTTAATTGCTCCTTCATTGTTTTTAACTTCATATTGTTTCTATGTGGAAAGACTTGGCTTATCTTTCGTTTACGGCAAGCCTGGTCGTAACATACTTTTTATTTTCATTACTTGAAATTATGTAGTAGTTGTGTTTATGTTTTGGAAATATATATAAAATACACTGTTACGCTGCTCTATCTAGAAGAACAAGGGCATACGATTAAAGCGAAGCAGAGAACCGTTCAGAAAATGTGTCTTTTCACAAAGAAATAACGTTTGATGTAGAAACATACGGAATAGATTTTTTTGAAAGTAGACAAAGTGTGAAGTCGTAGTGAATATAGGATTAGAGGAACAGTTGACAGATCTGAACAGAGAGAGGGCAATCATTTGTCGAAAAAAGCTTTCAAAAAAATCTGGACACATTTTCTGAATAAACGCTCGCTTATTTTGGATAAATAAAGAATAGAAATGTAAGTTGTTCGTGATGTTATTTACTCATTGAAATGTTTTTTCCACTCATGATTGCCGCTTCTCACGGATCGAACGCTGGATTCCGCTGGCACTATTGGTGACGATTTATACTGTCCTTCATTATTTTAATATCACCAAACGCTCCTTGACTCAATTGTTTATCCATAAACGTATTCCCTTTGAATCCCAAACCCACGATTCACCCTTATCGTCCCTAACCCGTGGGCCCTCAGTCCCGAGTCAAGTAGCGTAATGGTATCGGGAGGGCTAGGGCTCCTCCGACCGGAGCCGGCGACGCCCTTGCCGGCCGCCAGCCTGGTGGGGAGCCCTCCCCAGGAACCCACTTACGTGAACCTCTAGTGCCGGCCCGTCGCCGCCGGACTACTCACGGTCAGTTACAATACGACTATCATATCGATGTGACTGTTGCTTTACATTTAGATTTTTTGAACTTGACTTTTGGCCATGTTTTCTTTTATTTATTTGTAATGATTCTAGATTGTGATGAAAATAATACAGTTTCGTTTTCACGGATTTTTTACTCATTATGAACATAAAATAATTTTTTTACTGTTTTATTCATGATATTTGGTTTTATTTTCTTTTTATAAAAAGAAATCAGATAAATCTGATTCAACGATATTATTATAATTGATATGATCTTCGTATGTTTAGATGTTGTGAGCTTGAGGCATGAACTGTACAGCTGGTCTACAGTGTGGCCATTACTAGTAATACTTATAATATTCTGTTAGTTTTAGTTAAATTGGTTTTAAATTGAATTGTATCATAGATAGGAGAATTGTTTTAAACTTACTGTTAAGTTAGTTTGTAGAATAGTTTTTATTTTATATTTTTTGTTTGTATAACAATTGCAGGATGTGTTTTTTTTTTGTTTTTTATAATTGAAATGAATGTTGTGTTTTTTTTGATAGTGTCTATTTAATAATTTATTTTGTTATATGTAACAAAATGTTCGCATGAATCTTTGTGTGTTATTTTCTAACTTACAAAAGCATGTCTTAAATTTTTATTAGGCCTTTTTTAAAAGATTTTAGCTTTAATATTTTGTTTTGGGTTTTTGTAATTTTTTATCTAATGCAGAATCTATCCCTGGATTACAAACTTAGAGAGCAACAATTTTTTTTTATATATGTAAATGTAATATGTATAAAATATGTCAAGTCAAGACGAGTCAAGTGGATTTTGTTAATTGCGTTTATTTTTATGAATCATTGCAGACTCTCTATGATTTTAAATATTCTCAACTAAATTTCACGTTTCAGGCGGAAGAAAAAGTGCGTCCGCTACATGGAAGCCCTCGCAGCGGCTTCGGGGACCGTCCCCCTCCCGATGGCGACGCCTCAGTCCCCCTGTTCTGAGGAGGATGTGAAACTAGAGGAGCTGTCCGACGCGTCCAGCGACGAGGCTGACACGCCCCTGAACTCGGCCTCCAGCCCGGGAGGCCTCAGCGCCCTGTCGTCCCTGGCGTCGCCCGCCTCCGATCCTCCTCCGGCACCCCGCAATCCCGTCGGCACCAACCCTCGGGATGCCAACAACCCTCTGTCCGTGGGACAGCTCACCTCCCAGTCCTGGCCCCGGGCGGCCCAGGCGAGGCCGGGACACGAAGTCATATCCGTCTCATAGTGACGGCGGACGTCCGGTGCCCGCGCACGCACGGACGCGACTAAATTAAATAAGCCCGAATTTAAATCGAAATGCAATTTTGAATTTCGATCCTCGTCGTATTCTAGAACGATTTCAACTCTCGATGCAGATATAAATGAATCCGAATTTATAATCGATTCCAAACGTGCATTACGACTTCTTTTATATTCTAGAACCGTTACAAATTCGTTGAACGGAGTTGAAATCGTAATTGAATACGACTTGAGCACTTGCACGATGCCGACGGTTGGTGTTTCAAAGACATTGTTAGCTGGAACGCGATAAACAGTACCGTAGTGACATCTACCGACATAGTGAGGAACGTGTAGCGCCATCTAGTTGGCCGCATAGGAATCAGGTCGTGGTTGTGATATTCAGTATCGTTGGACACTGGCTTCGGATAATTACAATTTTATCGGGTGCTATATATAATATAACACGGGTCTGTGTTTGAGTTTGAGGAACACCGGCGTTTGAGATTTAGTTTTCATAAAATCACTTCAGAATGCAATGACGCTGCGTGATTATAAATAAGGCCTAATGCATTTATTATTGTACAATAACCGAACGCACGGTGTTACTGAAACTCAGACTGTTCTGTGAATGTGTATTATACTTTTAAATTATCATCAATAATTAAGTCCCGATACCACAGTCATCATATATTGATCTCAAAATTAAGAGCCCACAAGTCATCTGCATTTTTTATTCCACGCTTCTTTTCAGACTAATATTAACTTTTCACTAGTCGCAGTCTGTGCCATTACTGAAAACTACACTTACTGAAATAAAATACTTTTACTATAATATTTGGACTAATAAAATTAATCACAGTTTATAAACTTCTTGCTGTGCCTTTAAATATATAGACAAAATGTTTTATCACATGGACTCAATAAAATGAAATAAGCGTCTCTACTGCTCTCTTATTACGTACTTTCTAATATTATTTCTTGACGGCCGCACCAGATGGTTCCATATAGTTTTAGAATTTCGATTTTAGTTGTTATCTCCCTTCGCCCTTGTATAAAGTAAAGGTTTAAGATATGGCGAAGGGAACGCCGTTTTTCCGTTGTGCGGAACTCATTAGACTGTCGTAGAGTAGACTATTCACGATGTACAAGTGATTGTGAGCGATGTACCGACATTGGCCCTGTGACGTCACTGTCCTCAGAGTCAAGAAGTGTATGTATGTCGGTACAGCGCCCCCTGTATATGTATACACGCAGTGTTATTGTATAAAGTATAGGTTAATCTAACTGTGTCATATTAGCCGCTAAGTGTATTCTACTTGCAAATACATATATACATTATTGATATAAAAAGATGATTAAAATATTAGTTAAATGACTCAAAAATATGTCATACGTATATATCTGGTATAAGTTATTTTGTGAAGTTCAACGACCCCCAGAGTTTAGGCTCGTCTGTAAATAAATTTATAATTCGCGAAAATATTTAGAACATTTTTTTTGGTAAAAAAAAATGATTGCATTTATTATTATTATTGAATAAAGATTAGTTCCCTGGAATGTTCTCGGATGGTTTGTTTAGTCCAACAGTTTCTTTTTGTTGTTTTATTGTTATTATTAAGATTTTTAACGTTGTTAAATGCAATATCAACCCATGACTTATATTGAAATTGCTACGATTGAAATAAATTACATAAATATCAGATTTTTAAATGATTTTGTTTTTGTATCAAATTGACTATAGGCAATCTTATAATGTTATTGACGAAATTCTTTAATTAAGGTGTGATTTTGCATAAAACTTGTGCAATACTGAAATATTATGGGTACTGTATAGTTGACTAAAATTAATTAGATTCACCGTAAATTTGTTTTAAGGCTATACATTTATATGGAATTTGATTGTGTTCTGAAAAGTTTTATTTTTATTCGAGACCGTTTGCTTTCTGTGTGAGCGAAGTGCCAAAACCATCTTAGAACCTAGCGTATTTGACGAACGGACAGTTAACTCTTCTATATATAATCTGTGCCAAATTAACCATGTAACCGGTATATTTCGATACCTAATACCTCTGAAGGTCTTTATGTTGATAGATTTTATAGGTTGTTTTTATTATTAAGATGGTAAAGACAAGGCTCTTGCTAAAGCTAGTTATTATTTTTTTGTAGGAAAAAATTGTCAAATTAGAGAACTCAATTATTAGGTCTGGACCGGTGTCTTGTGTTCAGTTAAACGAATATTATTTTAATAAACAGGATAAAATTGTATTTTCATGTTTTATTTCATCCTCTTATATTTAAAAAATACGATATATTTACTAACAAACTTACGTACATAATGATGTATATTTATGACTGGATATCTTGTGAAACGAAACGGTATGGTGTTGTGGAAAACAATGTTTTCTCAGATATTGTTGACCCACATCGAATAGCCAAGTACCCCACGATGTCGATTTGTTATGAAGGGAAATAGATAAACCCAGCAGCAGTCGACCAGCACCAGTAGGAGTAGAACCATTACAGCCATGTTATTCTGTATAACTGAACAGACCACGACGAAATAGAGAAGAAATCAAAAAATCCACATACCATGCAATTGTGTTTTAAACTTATTCGAAAAATGTACCATTTTTTTAACTAAATATAATAATCGTCCTAAAATAAATAATAGGTATTATAAGCCGACTATCATTAAAGATTAAGAAATAGATTTAATAGCAACGCAGAAAAAAAAATTACATTATTCAGACATTGGCTCAAAATGATATCTTGCCTCCAAGCAAATCAGAAAACAAAAATAATACAAACTAAATTTTTTCATACATATTTAAATTATAATACGTTAAAGAAGTTAGATCCTGCTTAATTCATCATCTCGCGATCATCTGCCAGTTTGTGGATTGAATACACGATTGAATACACCGGCGTCACAGACACCATTGCAGCGTGGAGAATCAGTCGAAAATATCTCATTCGTTCTTAATTAATAGAATATCAGCTAAATTATCTAATCACTACACAAATGCTTGAATATACTGTAATTACAAAATAAAAGTGTAACATGATTATTATGATTATGCTGATTATTATGTTACTTATGATGAAGCAAGCAGGATTATTATGTTATTTATGATTAAGCAAATTTACTGCAAATTTTTAATTTATTTAATAAGAATTATTTTTCGTCTATTTATTATTTATAAGTTATAATAGGAGAAACGGGCCTAAGATTTAACCTTGAGGGACTCCCATGTCAAGCAAAGCCCCAGTCGATGTCTTTTTAGTCACATCTACTGTCTTAATTTTATTAAACAAGTAAGAAAGCAAGAGTTTGAGATCAATGTTTTTAAGAAGGCCACAAAGGATTATTGCATTAAATCTCATTAAAAATCAAAGAACTAATATCAAAGAAGTCAATTTTTTTTGCCAAGTAGTTGGTGAATAATAAAAAACAACACCGATTTTTCCTGATACATTTTTAGAAAAACCACCTAAAAATAAAACAAAGTTTGAGAGATTACATTCTTTATTTGTGACAATGCGGAATAAAGAATAGAAGTAGAAAAAATGTGAACCGATTACAAACTAGGTAACACTGAAAACAATACCGATCTAATGAAAGATTGAAGATCTTTGGTTACATAAACTTTGAAATGCCTTAGAATTGTCAAATAATTAACGCTAAGTTAGAAACATGGTAAGTGAAGGTAGATGGCGGTACTAGAAGTACTAATAAAATATTAATAATTAAATTGGATACAAGAGTGCAAAATACATCTAAATACTAACTACACTAAATATATTAAAGTTAATATAACGCGTCAAAAACAACATTCATAACAGATGATCAGTTAAAACTATAATAAGTACAGCGGATTACAAATGGTCTATAAACGGTAATATGATATCACATGGGTATTAATATTTGTATATTACAATCAAAATCAGTTTTGACACTTGAGGGATATCATGCAGCTAAAATATCTATTGATAAATATTTGAAATCTAGAATATTCTAGAGACAAAACAAAATGGCGTACCTTTTTTTCGAGATTAATTTTATATTTAAAAATTTATAAAATCACACATTCCTATTTGGTCAATTCACGATATAAACATAGATTACAATTTTTCGATTCTCTAACAATAAATAGTTTTACTTGCGTAAGAACTTCGTCTATAGTCTATTTTGTCTATGGATCAGTCTATGAATAGAGAACAGAATAAATAATCATTACATTCACATGCACTAAACATTAAGCACTAACATTTACATAAATTATCGTATTCTTAGTTTTAAAAGTTTATAAAAATCAAAATAAGATATTTTTTTCGAGTAATATTAAATGCATATTTGGTGTTTCATTATTTCTGTAAAAAGAATACGAATATTTATGTTAGTATTCACGGCTTATATTATAAACGCCTCAAGCTCCAACACAAATGCATCTTGTTTGTGGAAAAACACCAATCAATCAAATTATATGAATTACAAAACTATAAACTGTCTCATCTTACTTTTCAAACTTTAAATTTCCACAAATCCAAGCATATCTAGCGCTGCCGTAAAGCAATCGACCTGAACCAGCCATGTCCAGTAACAACCGGTTAAAACCGGCTTCCAGTTAACAATAACTAATTTGTGATGTTTTTACATAATAACAAATTATAAATATTAAGTCTCGATTACAATATTTATAACCAGTAGTAAAATTCGGTTGTTCATATGTATAAACCGGTTGAAACTGGTTGCGTCCGGTTTAAACCAGTCTACCAGAGGCCGGATGACTTTCCTCCGGGTGGGTTTCGTACCCGAACTGACGTCTTGGTGTCGAGACCTTCTAGTTCCTCTGAAAATATAAAACTTTAGATTTAATACAATGTAATGTTTGCGTGTGTGTGTGTGTATGTGTGCGTGAATCTGTTGTACTCACGGCTGATAGAGAAGGTAGAGTTCTGCAGGTTCCTCTGTCCTGGTTCCCTCATCTTACGGCCGGTCGGAGTGCTGCAGCCGGAGAGAGAAGCCGTCTCCAGCTTTTGAGAGATCTGCAGTTCTGGAAAACACAAATGTGATTTAAGAACATGTTTTTAGATGCGATGGCACTATTTATATGATGATATGTACCGGTGGGAGTGCCGTTGGTGGCTCTGTGTGGAGAGAGCCCGTGGTCTCCGTGCGGCGGCGGCGTGGTGGGCGCGTCTCCATACACGTACGGGGAGTTGGGAGGAGTGGGAAGGAACTTGCCGGAACCTGAGCATAATTAGGAGAAAACATTTCATTTAGGATTTTAAAATCTAACATATTTATATAAATAAAATATTTCGACAAAATATTGTTTTAAATAATAATAATATCACAGGACAATACAAATACGATATTACCTTCAGCCACCCTCAAGTCTCCATCGTCGAGGCAGACTCGCCCGTTCACGATCACGTACTGAGGTCCGCCCACCACCCTCTGGCCCTGGACAGAAACAATTATCATTTTACTTAGATTATTATTATATTTTAATTTAATTGACTTTACATTTATTAAATATATATAATGGTACTTATTAGTATAATATGTAAAATTGTAAGTGGTTGAGTGAAATAAGGTAAATGAACTAAAATAATTGTGTAAATTAAATAAAACTGTAAATAAAGCAAAAAAGAGATAAAAGACAATCAAATCAAACTAACCTCAAATATGTTAAAATCGATGGCATGATGGTGAGTCGCAGCGGAGATAGTCTTCTCCAGTTTGGGATCCCACACTACCACGTCACCATCCGCTCCTACCACCACGCGGCCCTTGGACGGCAGGTTGAAGATGTTGGCAGCATTGGTACTAGTGACCGCCACGAAGCGACACGGGTCCATCACACCTGGGGAAACAAAATTACCATCTCGTGTCACGATGATCACATTTATACGGTAGTTATTGGTAAGGAACAATACTGGATTAAAAACAGACCCTTGAGATATCCCTCAAATATATGTGATTTTATATGAACATTGGATTTGGATATTAGTATGTTTAAATCGCTTTGTTAGTGTATAAATGTAGTAAAATCTTAAGATTTTTGTTGTTTGGATCTACTATCTAAAGCAAGTATAGTTACAAAATTATTAGGCCAAAAATTACAAGTTTTTTATTTACTCAGCTTCATATGATATCTTCAATCACAAAAACATTTTAAAGCCTATTACGTTTGTTGTGGTACGTGAAGTGTTTAATTCCGTAATAAATTTTGACTTAAAAATATTAAAAATATTATCATCGACGAAATCATTTCGCTATCAATGACTATTTGTTGATACATTATATTTTTTTTCGGGTGTGCTGCGCAAAATAATATTATGTGTTCCGTTTGACATCCGAAGTCCGTTATGAGAGAGTGCTCGCTTCGTTTCGTAAACAGCCGCTAGATTTCGTTAGTTTATTCCATCACGTAATCGCGCCTGCAGCGCTCCTAGTATCAAATCTGTGAACTACTTTCGAATCGAATATAATCCACCCTATTGAAGTGTTATGTCATTGTTGCGTCGTTTTTTCGTGCAGTACGCAGCTTCGTTAGATTATCAGTTAGATTAATCCATAGTTATAGAACTTTTGAGATTAAAGTAAAAAGTTCGTAATATTAGTGTTTAAAATAATTGTGATTGTTTTCCGTCACGTAAGTAGTGTTTATTTCAAGTAAAATGAATAGTGAAAGTGTAGCGCCTAGTGTTGCTTCGCGGAAAAGACCGCGAAGTTCGAGTTCTTCATCTTCATCGGATGAGGTCGACTCGGTGTCATCGAAGAGTGATTTAGGAGAGCGAGCGCCACGCAAACGCCTTTACCAGGCAAGTGCGCGTTCCCGCTCACAAGACACCGAGATGGACCGCAGGTTTGATGAACTCTCCCAACAGTTGGTAAGTCATGTTAATAATGTATTATCTAATTACGCCATGGTGAATTATGCTTCACTTACACAAGGAGCAACAGCCACGCAAAATTATACTGAGAATGCATTACCTACGACTTCGGTGTCGGCGTCTACCCTCAATTTACAAGAAAATTTTTTACGTCCGCCGCAGTTTGCTCCTTGCTTAGAAAATATTGCAGACCTTGACGTTTCGATTAAAGAACCTAGTATACCGAAGGCTAGCCTAGAGCGTGTAAAGAAAATAGCGGCATTGCAGAGATTTGATTCTCCGGATTGGAATGCTGTACGGTACACGGATGTGCAAAAAAAATATGTAGCTTCTCCCAGTTTCGTTGAATTGAAAGTAAATGAAGAATTACGGTCTTTTGAGGATCCATCTGCACCATTACGATGGTTTCAAATGGAACGAAGTTTCGCTGCGTTATCAAATGCTTTTCTAGCTCAAAATGAAAATGTAAACGTGGCTTTGCAAAAACTTATTGATTGGTCTGCTAGTCATGACACTCCTTTATCTTCAACTACCCTCTTTGAGAAACTTCAAGAATTGTTTGGCACTGAATCATCTTATAAAACGGTTTCACATGATATCCTTCAAATTATTTGCGGTAAACGAGCTGAGATTTTAGAGATGCGTCGTCGATCTTTATTAAAAAATATTAAAAGTAAATATATACGTGATGACATTGAAAAAATTCCACCCTCTAACGAATATATGTTCAACCCTCAAAATTTATTCAATTATATTCAGAAGATTGGAGGTGTAGAAAAACTAGATAAAATATATAACAATGCGAGATCTACTCGGCCTAAATCTCCAGAGCCTTCGACGTTTTTTCAAGATAAAACATTTCGATCACGACAAAATAAACCGAAACGCAATGACAAGAGAGAACCGAACAACAAGCGAAATTATGATTTCAATTCACAAAAGAAGGGGAACCGAAAAGACAAGATCGGTAAGAAAACAGGATATAAGCAGAAGTGACTATGTAATACCAAAGTTTTGGGGCGGCTGTCTTCTGCATTATATAGAAATATGGAAGCATTTCAACCCTCCAGAAACTGTTTTAAAAATGATATCTGGAGCCCGTATTCCATTCAATCGAACACCGCCTTTAGTTCTACCTACTTTAAATACCCTGTCAAAATTTCAAACACCAGTTTCGGAAAAAATGACTTTAGAAATTCAAAAAATGCTTCAAGAGAAAATATTGGAACCTGCTCTTTCGACCCCTTCATTTATTTGTCCACTTTTCATGATCACAAAGAGCAACGGCAGCAAGCGAGTGGTTTTCAATTTGAAAGCACTAAATTCTTACATGGAACCAAAACATTTTCATCTCATTCACCATCAGCAGATTCCTACTTTTCTGCAACAGGGCGACTGGATGGTCAAACTGGATCTCAGCCAGGCCTATTATCACCTGCCGATTCGTACAGAACACAGGCGCTATCTGCGCATCAGCTACGGTGGTCAACTTCTGCAGATGACATGTTTACCGTTCGGCCTGGCTTCCGCTCCCAGAATTTTTGCAACCATAACAAATTGGACAGCAGAATACCTTCGCAAAAAAGGACTACGTCTAGTTGTTTATCTAGACGATTACCTGATAGTTCACCAGAACAAAGAAGTGCTCGGCGCGCACCTAAACATAGCTGTACGCTTCTTATCCAGTCTGGGTTGGTGTGTGAATCGGGAAAAATCGATCATCAGACCAACGAGGTCGATCGAATATCTCGGGATCGTTTGGGACTCTCAGATGAACTACAAGTCCCTGCCATCACAGAAGGTAATAAAAATTCACCAGAGCCTCCGAACCAGACTCGCAGTAGGCAGTTGGAAACTCAAGCAGGCACAACGCCTCTTGGGACTTCTCAACTTTGCGTCTTTCATCACCCACCGGGGAAGGATGCATTGCCGTGCGCTGCAATGTCAGATGAAAATACTGCGTCAAAATCCTCACAAAGCAGTACTGCTGACTCAAGACATTCGCGAAGAACTCGCTTGGTGGATGGAGAATATAAACCAAAAGACAGCAATCCACACAAATGTAGTTCCCACAAACTTTATCATCACGGACGCTTCCGACATTTTGTGGGGAGCTCTTGTAAACAACAAAAAAGTGCAAGGCTCATGGGAAATCCACCAGAGAAAATGGCATTGCAATCTCAAGGAAATGTATGCTGTAATTGCCGTTTTATTGAAAGAATCGAGCACCCTCAGAAATTCCAGGATCATTCTACAGACCGACAACAAAACAGTGGTCTCTTACATAAAAAAAGAAGGAGGCACGAAATCTTACCGATTGATGGAGTTGACACGGAAATTGCTCAACGTAACGGACAACCTCAATGCTGTACTGATCCCTCATCACCTGCCAGGGATGTACAACACCGAAGCCGACCATTTGTCGCGAAATCGTGCCGGCAGCGAGTGGCATCTAAAGGTCGCAGCGACAACAAAGATTTTTCGAATTTGGGGAACGCCAGAAATAGACTTATTCGCTTCCAAAACCGCAAAAGTAGTAAAAAACTATGTTTCTCTAGACTCCTCAGACTCCAACGCTTGCTATCACGACGCGTTCAGCAGATACTGGCAATACGACCTCGCATGGGTGTTTCCGCCTCCGGCTCTGCTTCCACGAGTTCTTCACCACCTGAACTCGGCATCAGGTCGGTACATCATAATAGCACCCAAGTGGACGAAACCCTTTTGGAGGCCAGACCTGAAAAATCGTTCCTTGGCACGACCTCTGAAGATCAGAGACTTGATAGAGGTTCTAGTGGACACAATGACGGGTCTACCACCAGCTCGCGTTATCGATTTGCAGTTGGAAGCCTGGCTGATTTTGGCTGGGACAGTCTCATAAGGGATTGGTCTCCACAAGAAAAGGATCTTCTATCATCTTGTTGGCGAACTTCAACTCTCAAAATTTATAAACCCATTTGGAATAAGTGGTCACTGTGGTGTAGTCAAAATAATATAAATTTTCATACTCCAAAGCCGGCAGATGTTGCGAAGTATCTAGCTTATTTATATCTTACCCAAAAGTTAGCTTACAGAACTATTCTTACTCACAAGTCCGTTATTGCATCTATTTGTGAAACATCTTCAAATATTAAAATTTCTTCTAGTCATATAGTTAAATACATTTTGAAAGCAATTTCACTTGCAAAGCCTTTGCCACCTAAAGTACCCACATGGGATGCCAGGATATTGATAACTTATTTAAAAGATAATATTCCTTGTACAACTAATCTCTACGATGTGTCTAGAAGAACCGCGACTATTTTATTATTATGTTCCGGGCGTCGTATTTACGATCTCTCTCTCTTACACAGCGACCCGGAACATTGTATAGATAACGGAGATTCGATAACTCTACACCCAGAATTCGGATCAAAGACAGACAGTGCGTCTTTCAGGCAGTCCAGTTGGGTTCTATTGGCATGCCAAGATCAAAATATATGTCCACTGTTTTGGCTTCGAACGTTAAGAAAATTATCAAAAGAAAAACGGGGTTTGATAACTAATTTGTTCATAACTACTAGAGGTCCCGTTAGAGCAGCCACACCAACTATTATCAGTGGTTGGGTAAGACGTGTCCTATCTGATGCTGAAATTCAGGCAACTCCAGGTAGTTTTAGATCAGCCGTGTCGTCTTTAAATTGGGTAGAAAATTATCCTATACATGATATATTATCTAAGGCAAATTGGAGGCATGAATTAACTTTTAGAAAATTTTATCGCAAGGAAATCAGATGCAATAATGAGATGTCTTCGGTAAAATCATTATCAAGACTATTTCAGGTAGCTGATTAATTGAAATTCATTACATTTATTATTAACATATTTTATTAAGATTTTTAGTAATATGTTTTTGTTTCCTAATGATTTGCTGTAAATTCACAATGATCTATATTGTTTATAAAATCTTTGTATATTTTGAGTTTATAATTCACATTGTTGCTTTTTATTCATACAATCCACCAGGAGATAACAAACATATCTCTCATAACGGACTTCGGATGTCAAACGGAACACATAATATTAAAATTTTACCTGAAAATAAAATTTGTATTATGTTTCCTGAGACATCCGAAGTCCGGGCAAGGCCTTCCTGGTGTACCTTAACACCATTATGAGCAGAACAATGACATAACACTTCAATAGGGTGGATTATATTCGATTCGAAAGTAGTTCACAGATTTGATACTAGGAGCGCTGCAGGCGCGATTACGTGATGGAATAAACTAACGAAATCTAGCGGCTGTTTACGAAACGAAGCGAGCACTCTCTCATAACGGACTTCGGATGTCTCAGGAAACATAATACAAATTTTATTTTCAGGTAAAATTTTAATATTGTTTGTGGATTGAAAGGGAACTGCTAGTGACTCCTTGCATATAACCTACAATACAAGAATGTTAGCGACATAGTGCTCCCATGTGATTGGTCCCTTAGGTAAGTTTTCGGGTCAAACAGTGCGTTGTAGAATGGATGTTGAAATTGAATGAATTAAATTATTAAGCGAAACTGCTCTATCTTTGTTCCAGTTTTAGAAGTCTCTATAAAGATCCCGTTTTCTAACGTATTCGATCATATTCTCTACATGGTACCGCTATTAGAGGTCTTCTTTGAGATACTGAATCATTCTAAGCATTTTTTAAATGTTTTATTTTATTATTATGTTATTATGACAGAATTAATTAATAAATAATTTCATAATAAATACCTATATTTTGTCTTGTTACTGTTGTTACAACAGGTCCCTACAAGTTCAAGAATGGCATATTTACTTGATTTAATAGAATTGTAAACTGGTGTCTATATACCTATATAGTCCATTGTTTTAACTCGTCGTAATTTTGTTACAAAATCAGAATTGTGATGTTTTTCATGTTTTCTATTTGAACATTTTTGTTGTTGAGTGATTTCTGTTGTTCGCTTCGTTCGTGCGTCATTATTTCGTTGACGTTTTGTATATTTTATAAAACAGGCATAGCCATTGTTCTTCATTTGTATCTACGATAAAATACATATCTAATATATTTTTAAAATAATTTATTAATGAAATAAATATTGTTCAACTTTGTTAAAGGTACTTTGTAAATTGTAATTAAACTCGACACAAGAACAATTATATTAAGAAATACATACAATAAAGTAATGGAAATATAAACATACCTTTTTATATTAAATCACTAAATACAATGAATTATTAACAGTATTGTTCAGTAATTATTTATTTACTGCTTGGTTCAATGGTCTAACGCTGAGTGATGCTGTCTGTCAATGTGTCACTGTCTGAACGAGTTACGACAAGTTCTAAATAAGGCCGCGTACACACTTTCGATTCGAATTCGTAAAATGACGGTCTTTAGTTGCCATAATACTATTTGTAGAAGCCTACCAACGTGTGCTAATGTCGATTATTTCTGCTAGAAACAATCTAAACTTGCGATAGTAGCTATGTCGGGATTTTCTAAATAAAATATTTTTCTTGTATCAATACCGGTATTAACTGCCTTCTGCCACAGCACGGCCATGCGGTCCTCTACTCCGTTGACTCCATTGGGTATCTTGGAGAAGTCGTTCTTCCCCAGTTCCTTGTCCTTCTCGTGGAAGGTGCAGTTGTCACTCGCGATCACTTGCAGGTCATCGCTGGAAGGAATTTAAATTCAATTTTTATTATTTTTATTTTGGCAAAAGACAGTTAATAACAAAGCATTATGGATACAAGCGTAAGATTTATTTTTTTTACGTACAGACAAAATAAACAAAAATATGTTTTATTGTGAACTACGGGATGGAATGAATGGAACAAATACAATACTAGGTTATAACAACTTGATTGACAATACATGGATAATTCCAAAATACAAAATAAAAATAATAAATTTACAATATTTATTCAACATCACGTAAAAATACTTATATATTAGATTTAATATAATAGTTTGTGCTTGATTGGGTTTTTGATTCATAGGTATATTTGTACAGGTAAAATAAGAACAAATAGACAAACTTATTTGCGCCGAATTTTCTATCTACAAAAATATTTTAATATTTAATTGAGAAATAAATTTAAAAAAGTTGCAAATATTTTTTTTAATTATTATTTAATTTAATTACTTAAAAATTTACTTTATGAATATTTCTGGTCACTATTTTACTAATTGAATTTTGCCAAAGCTGTTTAAAATATTAATACCTTTGAATGCTACTTATTGCATTAGAAGCTTGTAGTTGTAATTCGTGTAATCATGAAATAATTACACATACTTATTTTTTATTAAATTCTATTTATTTTGTCTTGGCCGCTACATTTTGATGGAGCAATCAAAAATGATTAAAGAGAGAGCGAAGAATAATAAAAAATAAGTTAATTTATTGGCAAATAATAGTAAAGAGGTGTGGGGTAACCACACATACAAGTACCTAACAATGAATTTTCTTCCTTTGAATGTTGAATTTATTAATTAGTTTATTAGTGCTACATAGAAATTTCATTACTGTAGATATTTAAATATTTATAATTTTATTATTATCGATTTCTTATTATCTTTCTTTGTTTCTTTCTATTTATTATACATTTCTTTTTGTTTAAAATATTGAATGTTGCCAGCTTAAGCTAACTTTATAGTCCCCAAAATGTTATTGAAAATATAAACATTTTATTAATAATTACTATTTTAAATTTCGTTTAAAGTTTATTTCCAGCCAACGTTGTTTTATTGTTATATTTATTAGTATAACAATTTGTTATAAATTTATTGCACTCGTTTCTTCATTTAGATAATTAGGGCAGTGTTCTTAAATTATTTAAATATTGGTCTTCTTCCGATTAATATCAATTTTACCCACATTTCGTGTAACGCGGCATGTGCATAGCCACATTGTTTGCTTATTATGCATATTTTGATTATAAAATTCAATGTCGCGACCTTTAGAGTCTTTTCTTTCGGAAGCACTTCCGAATCCAGTATCTTATTAGCGTTCGGTGAGTTCGGTTTTTAGTTATTCGTGATCTTATTAAAGCATTTAAAGCGTTGTTTCTTAAATTCATTGGAGTATTTAATTGCAGGGCTGATGATTTAATATGGAATAATTATAATTCCTATTACCGGCACTCCCCGGGCAATTTCAAAGTTTGTTGGAACATTATTTCGTAAGTAATTTGAATAATTACTCTGAATTAGGAGATGTTTCATAGGTTTTGAGACTTTATTTATTAAAAACAAATTATAACTTAACGAAAGTAGCAATTTGAAATAATACTAGTGACTGGTTACCCTACAAGACATTGTTATCACTTTTTACATATGTCGTGTTTGTTGAATGTTAGATGTGTGTGTTAGTTGTGTAACACTCAGTACTCACTGCGCCAGCGCATCTATCATGTAGTCTGGTGTGGAAGGATCCCTCAGGGGCGGAGACAGAACGTGCGCCGCCGCGTGACGGAAACAAGCGTTCTGGTAGTGAGACCCTGACAGAGACCACACGACATCATTCATAACATAAAAAAGATTAATACTTGAAAATTCTATTATGAGACCTCTGAAAGACCTCCTTCGATAATATAATATTGTGTTGCTGTTACTAGAAGACAGTTTCAATTTAAATAAACTTTCTACATATAATACAAGTATTAAAAAATTTAATACATTTTAAAATCAGATTTCATCAATTAAATGATTTTCGCACAAAAATAAAAATCCAGTGTGTGTATAGGTTGGTAGATAAGACTTTTATAGCATAATGTAATAATAATCAGTATTTGTATAACATGAGAAATATATTGCTTTACTGATTAGAAATATAAAATAGAAGAATAACAAATTAAATTTCAGATCATACAGTTCATAAAAATTCAATTCAATTCTAAAGCTGACGTTGAGCAACTTAGTCAATGATTCCCCAAAATTATTTATTTCTAACGGAAAATGAACTTGCAACTCCCAATTCTTATGTTTTTATTCTTAGCACTGTGTCCATCTCAACCAAAGCCGTCGGTAATGATAATATTATCTAATAAGGTCATTTCTCTCCTAGACACTGTTTCTCTGATGGTTCAATAATCTCAATGAATCATTCTCTACAGGTTTTTTCTTGAGACCCAAACCTTCCCATCGCTCTACTTCAGTTAACATCTGAGTGAAATATGTTTGTTACGGAATAACGGTTAACCTTGCGAAAAGCCAGATAAATACTAAAATGTTTTCAATCAGTATGAATTTCCTGTTTTTTTCTAAAGTTCTTTAACAATTAGTCTTAGGGCAGACAGACTGATTTTATTTGCTCCTGTAGCCCCTAACTAATCAATGTTTAGATGACTTCTGTCATTTATATTTGTATGTTTATTCAGGCGAAGGTTAAAGAAGCAAGAGATGAATGTAGAAATTATGTCAGGTACACCATAATGCTTAATGTTTTTATTAAAAAGTAAAAAATAAATATTTGAAGCTAATAATTTTAATTGGATAACTAATATGTCTTCATTGTAATCTTTTGGATCTCAATCTGTGTTCGAGGAAGTGTCCACTTGTCACTTGCACATGTTCGAACTAATGACTCCACTATATTTAAAAAAATCTATCTCTGTCTCTTTTGTTACATTCCATCTTCCCTCTCTGTTCCTCACGGGCGGCACGTGTCGCTCACAGCAATAGACCGCGTCAGTTCTACACTGATAATCTATATTAATGTTCTAACAAAAACATACATGAGTTTGTACTAAAGATAAAAGCTTCAAACCCGATTTAACAAATTCTTTCACCAATACACATAGCTCGCAAAACACATCAAGGACTTTTTAAAGGGTCCTTATTTTATAAAGTTACCGAAAAACCGTTAAGCGATTGAACTGTTGCAATAGATATATATAATATATATGTATAAGGAAGTCTCACCGTCCGTCCCCACGGTGGCGGCCAAGGTCTCTCCAAACAACTGTCTCTTGTGACCATCACGAGCCAGACGGAGAGACTGTACTGCCGACTTAGACATCATGTGTACTATGTAGAGAGGAGAGTCCATCTGTACGTAAATGTATATTATTATTATTATATGTATAGCGAAGCGGTATAGAGAAACGGTAGCTCAATTGGTAGAGCATCGGGACGGTTTCCCATTGGTCGCAGGTTCGAATCCCTATCCGTATCGGTTTTTTTATCAATCTTTATTTAAATTTAAATAGGCTTGACATGGCTATACTTGGGTAAAGACATTTTCAAACATTGTTATTAATCATTTCATGCAAATATATTATGTAGTTCGAAATTTATTAATGTCATTAAAAAAAACTTTTACTATAGCCAATATCATATTCATTATTAACTCATTATATAATTATAACTAACGATCACTGTCTGGTGAAATCTGTGTTTACATATTCCCCACCAGCTTTCGAAACTCATGGTGTTAGGCGAGTATGGAAATACAAGTCAGCAGATTGGGATGAGATGCGACACTTTTTTGCGTCTTATCCTTGGCGGCAGGTCTGCTTCTCTTCTTTGAATCCGTCGAGTTGCGCGGATGCTATAACCGATGTGGTGCATCAGGCAATGGAGTATTTTATTCCTTTTGCTGACGTACCCATCGGTGGCAAAGCTCGCCCATGGTTTAATGCTGAATGTGGTCATGCTCAAGACCGAAAACATTCGGCATATCTCATTTGGGCTGATGCTCGAAGCCGCAAAACTCCGGATGTAAGTTCGAAGAAGAGAGCCTTTAACCAAGCTGCCAAGTCCTACAAAAAGGCATTGCGGAAGGCTCGTCTCGATCGAATCGCTAAGAATGGCGAAAAGCTCTCTGTCAGACCAACTGGCAGTCGAGCTTTCTGGTCTCTTGCGAAAGCGATCGAGTCGAATTTCTGCCAACCCTCACTGTCTGCTCTGCTGAAGCCGGATGGATCCCTGGCCCACACAGCAACAGAGAAAGCGAATGTACTTGCTTCTCTGTTTGCTGATAATTCGCATCTAGACACTGGCAATGCTTCTCCAGCACATCTTCCTCACTGCGGTGTTTCGATGCCTGAAATCCGCATCACTAACAAAGAGGTATGGAGAACATTGTGTCGTTTAGATGTGAATAAAGCCAGTGGTCCTAATGGTATACCAGCCATTCTGCTCAAGACATGCGCAGCTGAGTTGTCTCCTGTACTGACACGTCTGTATCGTCTCTCTTTCATGACTGGAATAGTGCCGAAATCCTGGAAGCTTGCTAATGTGCAACCCGTGCCCAAAAAAGGCAGCCGTGCCGACCCTGTCAATTACAGACCGATTTCAATCACCTCCATACTCTGCAAAATTATGGAGCGTGTATTGAACTCGCGCCTACTAGCATACCTAGAAGGTAACGATCTCCTCAGTGACCGACAGTACGGGTTTCGCCGTAATAGGTCTACTGGGGACCTCCTAGTGTATGCTACTCACATTTTAGGCGAGGCCATCGAGAAGAACGGAGAAGCGGTCGCCGTCTCTCTGGACGTCTCGAGGGCATTTGACAGGGTCTGGCATGCTAGCCTTATAAGCAAGCTTTCAACGTACGGTATATCTCCTGGTCTGATCGGCTGGGTAACGGACTTTCTGAGCCACAGATCTCTCCGAGTAGTTGTCGACGGGTGTTCCTCGGAACCCTTGACAATAAATGCCGGAGTGCCTCAGGGGTCCGTTCTTTCTGCAACTCTGTTTCTGCTGCACATTAATGATCTGTTGAAGCCCGGTATCTATGGGTATGCAGATGACAGCACAGTTGTAGAAAGATATCTACCGAGTACTCGGGCTAGTCGAGATCAAGTACAGTCTGAAAGAGAAGCCATGGTGCAACGTTTGAATGACAAACTTCAGGCAGTCTCCGCATGGAGCAATGCCAATCTTGTCAAGTTCAACGCCACCAAAACGCAGACGTGTCTATTCACCGCCAAAAGGAGCCCTTTAACCTTGGCTCCTACTTTCCAGAATGTATCCTTGGAATACAGTGACCGGCTTCAGATGTTAGGCTTAGAGATTTCCTCGAACCTCAACTTTGGTCGGTTCATTGAGTCCAGAGCAAGAGCAGCAGCAGCAAAGCTTGCCGTTCTGGCGAAGGTTCGGCAGTACTTTACACCGGGACAGCTTCTTGTTTTATACAAAGCACAGATCCGGTCGTGTGTAGAGTACTGTGGTCACATATTTGCTGGTGCCGCAAAGTCTCATCTTGCGGTTCTGGACTCAATTGAGAGGCGAGCAAAGAGGCTTATAGGCGATCCCGAATTGGTCGGAGCCGACCTCCAAAGCCTTGAGCACAGGCGTAGAATTGCTAGCCTCTCAGTATTCTATAGGATACATTTTGGTGAGTGTGCGCAGGAATTACACAATTTAATTCCCCCGTCCCCCTTCCATCACCGGACGTCCCGACGCACGGCAGGTATCCATCCTTTTGTTGTGGACATTCCACCTGTCCGAACGAAGCGCTTTGCTTCCTCATTTTTACTGCGTACAGCAAAGGATTGGAACAGCTTGCCTGCGTCGGTATTTCCGACCGAATACAATGTGGGTGTCTTCAAGCGAAGAGTGAATAGGTTGCTAGGGTAATGCGCCTTACCACCTAAGACTACATTCCACTTACCATCAGGTGGAATGTAGTCAAGCATTGCCCTAGATAATATAAAAAAAAAAAAAAAAAAACTATTGAGTGTTATATTTATTTGCTATCACGCTCCACTTGAATTTTAATTTGTTCTCACATCTCAATTATGACTGTCTATTGTATATCTTAGATTTAGACTTGGGACCCGTGCAGCTATATACTGACGGTAATGTATAAGTAAAATGTTTAACGAATAAATAAAACTTTTGAAAATGTTATATATTTATCTAAGTTCTGTTGGAGCGTTACAAAAACGTTATTTTTACATTCTGGAACTTGTATTGTTTTTTGAATAAACTTTTATATCTATGGATTTTTTTTTGAGAGGTTAAGAAAAATAAGAAAACAGTATAAAAATAATATAAAACTTTGATGTATATGTCTGTACCTGGTCGGCGATGACGCAGGCCCTGTTAACGGCCTCGGCCTCCACGCGCTCGTCCCGGGAGGCGGCGTGTCCCTCCGGCCCGCTCACTCCCGCCGACAACAGCTTCTCCGTGTTACGAGCTATGATGCTGCCGTTCTCGGCGTGTACCTGCAGGTTATTAAGAATATTTATCACGACCCATCCAGGGCACTTAGAAGTTTCCGACCCTCCAGGATTATCTAACCCTGGACTCACCATGGGCAGCGCCTTCAGTTCCGCGCAGGCTTCCATCGCCAGGCACAGGTTGTAGTCGTCCAGCATCCAGGCGTCCTTGTAGGCCATGAACATCTTGAAGGAGTTGACTCCGTGTTCCTTGACCAGCTGGGCGATCTCCTTCTTCACGTTCGGAGACCACCATGTTATTCCCACGTGTAACGCGTAGTCGCAGCACACCTAACATGCAACAATAATAATAATATGTAATATAAGACTACTATGATAATTGGTAGATTTATTTCATTTTAAGTATGGATATACGTTGTCCGGACAACTTTTTTAATTATTATTTTATGCGTAACATATGAGTCTTTTTTTTTTTTGAGTTTTTGTTTGTCTCGATAATAGTATTAAAATATGTTATAAGTCTAAAAACTTATGAGCATGTTTTTAACTAAAAACGATAACTGAAAAATTAAATTTATCATTCCATTTGTTTGTTTAAATTTTAGGCAAATATCCCATTCTAAGTTTTTATTATTACACTATATTATTCTTTACCACATTACACCTAATTTTATACCACAAAGTCATCACGGAAACGAAAAAAAATAACTTTCTCTCATTTGAATTTAAATTTTGTTGTTTCTTGTTAACTTCACGTTTACTTGACCACGTACCTACTTAAAACAATTATCATTTACTTAAGTAATTTAATATGTTAATTGAAAATTTATAAGCGATTTAACTGCAAGTACTCTTCCTTCAAATAGAAAGTTTTATTAAAAGCACGAATTCTTTATATTGAATAGTGTACTAAGTGTAGTTTGTTTCAAGAAATTGTGTTCGAATCCCTGCTCGTATCTATCGGTTTAATTTTCCATTTTATATTTATATAAATTTAAAAATGTTATTATTATTACACCCTACTAAGTCTCCAGTATCTCTATTCCTCCAACTAATTGGTTGCTGAAAGAGACTGCTCTTTAGCGATAAGGCCACCAAATTTGTATTTTTCAGTTTATTTTTTTTTTGTAATTTTATATCTGTACAATAAAGAATATATATAATAAACCCTTTCCAAGTAAAAACAAAATATCATTCAACATTTTTATGATATTTTCTTTCCATTTTCCTTTTATTCAAAGAGAAATAGCTAAATCTACGTCTACACAGTATTGTATATCATATAGTTTATATATATTTTTACCTTATTATCAGCTCTCTGCCTCCAGTGACCATATGCTTCAATCAAGGACTGTCCCTTCTCCGGTAGAACGAAGTCAACTGGAACGTAAACCAAACATTATGTAATATTTATCTTGTATGTAACTATTTAATATATAAAATATATATTTGAAATTGTCTACATCATCTTTGTAATGATATGCTGATCCAAATTTAGGAGAATTCAGGACAAATTGTTCAGAATCTAAACCTTAAGTTTTGGAGATAAACTATGTATTTAATTCGCCTACTATCACCGTAGTAGCGTGGTAGAATTAAGCGTAACCTATCTATACATACAGACAGCCCTGAGCCCAGCAGTGCCACAGCTTTCTTACCATCCTTTCAGAGCCCTGCATATACCTACATTGACGTCTGTTTCAATAATGAACCGATTACATACGTTTATAACTTCTGGTACTCACTGACGGTGGTAGTCCCCCCGGCCACAGCCGCTCGGGTGCCCTTGTAAAAGTCGTCAGCAGTCCTCGCACCCATCATCTCCAGCTCGAAGTGGGTGTGGGGGTCGATCCCACCCGGCATCACCAGTTTGCCAGTGGCATCGATGGTACGCGTACCACCGGGGATGATGAGATTTCTGCCCATTTGCCTGGAATAACGTGTTATGGTATATTATTAGTAAATTTTTATACAAATAAGAAATGTAAACATGATATAAAATATATATCGTTTCATTTTATGTAGAAGTATTAAACAATTTTATAATAAGTGAAGCCCCGAAACTATTGAAAATTATAAAAAATGTTAACAATATTACTACTATTATTACTGTCGGTAGTTCAGCAACACTATTTATTCACTTATCTACTACTATTACGTATCAACAGAATATTGAATGTATTCAAATTTCAATAAGTACTAAGTAGTAACAGTGCGCACTTTAGAAGTACATGTTATATTATTACTTATCAGGGATGCTTGATAAACATCAATGTTCGATGATCATCGATGTTGAAAGCAAAAACATCGATGTTGCTGTACAAACGATATCATAACATCGATGTCAACGGAATCGTCATCGATGTTAACTCAGGGTTCACGGCCTCACATTCAACCAACAATGATAATATCACAGGACGAATTAGACACATTGATCTGATTGCTAACTAACCAAATTATTTGCTTGCGTTAAGGGTGTTAGACAACGATACAAATACATAGAACATAGAAAGACACAATAAATACTGCGAATATATTTAATAAACGACCAAACTCAGAAACCCATACATCTAAGCTAATCACACATCAACGCCATTCGAAAGACTTTTTAAATCTTCACAGTTACTCGTTTGACGTTTTAATATTGTTTGTTTTAGTGTTCGTGTTCGTTTCACATTTTTTTTTCTGCGATTATACGTTATTGTGCTTGACTTTTATTTCAATAATTAAATATGTGTTAAGTGGACAATCTAAAAGTAAAATACTATGTGCTTACTGTGTATCGATATTTCAGTAATTAGATAATACAAAAGGTTTTATAATATTTTATAAAGTTTAACAACGAAATGAAATGCAAAACTTCTATTTTTAAACGGCCTCTTTAGGAACTTTAATGTGCGACTTCAGCAAAAAATAATAAAATGATTAAAAAAATAATAACAAAATTTCACCTGTGGTCATCAGTTTTCTGTTTTTATTATTCTAATAAATTTGTATACTAATACTATAAGTTTTTATCATATTCTATTCTACTGTCCCATTCAATCTAAACTGACGTTGATTACTGACTACTAAGATTTACGGCTTGACCTAAGACAAAAGATTCGATTGTTACTTGAAATTGGCAAAATATTAATTACATACATAGATGTAAATGAATCCATAACAAAAAAAAACTTTCTTATACTTAGATATTTATTTAGATATTTTTTTAAGTACGATTCTCTTTTCGAATTACTCATGAAAAACAGTATTCACTTATAAATAGATATCGTGATTCGTGTCCCTATATGCGCATTAGACCCTAAAAAAGTACTCGATACCTTGAAGTACCTACTGATACTTTTATGAGTACGATACTAGTCTACTCATGAGGACAGTACCGATACTTTTTAATTGATACCGTGTCCCTACTTCCTAATAGGGACGATCGATGATCACCGATGTTGAAAGCAAAAACATCGACGTTGCTGTACGAAAAATTTCATAACATCGATGTTAGCGAAATCGTCATCGATGTTTACTCACGGCCTCACACAGAACCAATAATAATAACATCACAGGACAAATTATACACATGGATTTAGATCCACCTCTAAGTAAGCAAAATTATTTGCTATTTTAAGGGTGTTAGGTAACAATACAAACACAGAGAAACACATTATATATATCCGAATATGTTTAACAATTGGCCGAATCCAGAAATACAGACATCTAGACTCATCACATCTCGGTAATCGAACCCGAGCACTATTGCGTCACTATGCGTTAGCTGTCTGCGCTAACCACTCTACCAACTTTAAATTCAAAATTACTTTTATTTCAGTAAGTTGATAAAAAATACTGGAATATGTAATAATTTGTTCTTGTTCTTACTTCATCGTACATTTCTAAAGATTCCACTGTATTTTAGTGATTACTTTGTCAATTACTATTTACTAAAGCTAAAATCATCGAATGCTAAATATGAAAGATCATAGATAATTTCATCATCTATTATCGCCTATCGGTCATCCCTGCACATATTATATTCATGTTTTTAACTGAGCGTCGACCAGACTTTTTGCCAGTCAACACCCTTTCAAGAGAAATCTTGTTTCAACGACAAGAACGTCATAGTACTAAATAAGTCCTGAATGACTAGTACCCAAGAGAAATACCATACGATACCGCGATTCAGAAGACTAGTGGCGCCATCTATGAAAACTAAACTAAAATAGTTTAGGCTGTATTGTAACGGCAAAAATAAAAGAATTATATAATATTAGGTAAAAATATTGGATATTATTGCCGTGTTCCCATTATAAAATATATTTGTATAAATATAAATAAAAATCTTGCTGACTCAGCGTGACGAATAAACATTTTAATTTACCCAATTATTGGGATACAGAGTTAAATTGGGGTCAATAGAATCTTTTAATATAGAAATGCGGGAAGTGATTAAATTTAATTAAAATGAGTCGTTGTTGATGTGATTTATTTTTTATAAGTTTGATATAATAATAATAATTTAAAGAGTACCGTTGAATGGGTTTAGCAAGATTCATCATGGCTTTTATTGTGTCTAAATATCTTTTATACGACATACTAACGGTTTATTTTATTAATGACTTTTATTGTCAAATCAGATTCTAAAAAAAATCTAATTAACATAAGTCATTCAAATTCAAAAATAGAATTCATTCCGACAGGCATCTATAATCTATGATAATACGGAATCCGCTTATGGTAGTGTAGTTTATGGTGTGCGGATGTGCTTGTTACCGCATTAGTTGCTTCCTGCGGGCGTCGAGAATACGGACTTCATTTGTTTCATTTAAATTGTATATAATATTTAATACAACTTATTAAATCATATAAAAATTATGTTATTCAAAATGCCTGCCATGGCCTGCAATTTATATTCAATTATCATTTTATTTTTTTAATACCAAATACTAAACTTATGATGATTGACGTTAAATTATTACAACCTCACTCAAGCAAAAAAAAAAAAAACTTTTTAAACTGTGTAAAAACCTATTAAGATCCCATTATAATGTGCAAGTCATGGAATCATTAAAATCAATAAAGAAACAAATCATCAAATACCTGTAAATGTTTTTGAAATACTTTAAATATCTAAAGTCTAAACAATTACTACAATAACTGTTAGTAAACAATAACCGACACTATTATTGTTTGTTTAATTACTGATTTGTATTGGTATAAACAAATTTATTATGTAGTATTATACTGTACAAATTGTATTATATGATGGTTCACATGAAACAGCTGTAGACAGTAATCTACAGCTGCAATTAGAAGAACATTCTTCTTGGCTAAATCAATATTATCTTAATATAGGAGCAATCTGTCAAGTGGCCCAGAAGTTACAGGTTCTTTCCGACACTAAGATTACAGGTAATTTATTTTTTAATGGGTAACGCTTGAGCAGAAAAATATGTTTTTTTATACATCCTGTTGTTTTTTATCCCCCATGGGCCATGGCCAGAATCTATACTGCCTCATTTAAACACACTCTGTATATGAATGATGTTTATAATAAATAACAATGAATCATTACTTTCTTTATCAAGTCTAGGACTTGTAGCCTTCAGATGCTGAAACCTATGACGTAGTTGAAGCCCTAGTGCATTAATAGGATTCTCGTAATATGCCTAGGTTTATGCAGTATCTTGTGTTGATTTTTGAAGTGAAACTTCTTTAGAATCGTTGTGATTTCAAACTTGATGCAACGGAAAAAACGACAGGTAAGAGACACAAATACAAAAATGTGTAGAATGAAGCCGGTAAAGAAAGAGACAGAAATATACACATTATTTTACACTGTATGCGGCTGCGTATTACAGCTTTTTAGTAAGATGTCAGCGTGGTTTGTTATTCTTTAACAGTGTGCTTGTTTTCGTATAGCTTCATCTCTTTTACACCATGTTGCTATGGAAATACTAAATAATCAAAATGACAAGTATGTGGATTATAAAACACAATTTACATTAACCAAAAATAAAATTATCGGATTAGAGTTTTATAATTAAATAATGAATTGTAATTACATACTGGACAATACGGTTTTATGGACTTGGTATTGAAACTAACAAATAAATTAAGATTATAACATGAAGAAGAAATTATGAAATATAATTTATAATATTTTTAAAATACATTGATTGTCTGAAATAGAAGAAAGAATGAAAAGAAATACGAGTTTTGGCTGAGAAATGGAGCATTGGGGTCCTGATCTTTTACAAGGTCTGTTTTGCTATACCTAGAATGAACAACAACTCGAAACAGCAGAAACCATGATGAAGAATAATTTTATTTGTGATATAAGGGCCTACCATGAACTCTTAAAAACTATCATAGTTTTAAGACGTTTCGTAGCAATATTACAATAATATTACTTTGATTCGTACCATGAACTTTATAAAACAATGTTGTTTTATTCCTGCTTAGTGACGTAGAGGTGGCGTAAATGAACGAATGCTTTTCTATTCCTGCAATAGGAGGAAAAGGGACATCACTTTTATTTCGTATAGCTTCATCTCTTTTAGACTATGTTGCTATGGTAATAAAAAATAATTAAAATGACAGGAATGTGGATTTCAAAACAAACAAACCAAAAATAAAATTATCGGATTAGAGTCTCATAATTAAATAATGAATTGTGATTATATACTGGACAATACGATTTTATGGACTTGCTATTGAGACTAAATAAATTAAGATTATAAAATGAAGAAGAAATTATGAAATATAATTTATAATATTTTTAAAATACATTGATTGTCTGAAATAGAAGAAGTAAGAATGAAAAGAAATAAGAGTTTTGGCTGAGAAATGGAACATTGGGGTCCTGATCTTTACAAGGTCTGTTTTGCTATACCTAGGACAAACAAAACCTCGAAACAACAGAAACAATTAAGAAGAATAATTTTATTTGTGATATAGTGACGATCCAACATGTTAAGAAGTCTATAGTTATTATTTTTAAAGTGAATTGTGTACATTTGTCTGTTTTTTATGGTACTTATGTGTTTCTTTTATGAGAATATTATACGTCAGAAACAGTCGATTTACTTCTTACGTTTTAACTAATTAATATTATTGAAAATTATGACGTTTTTCTGTTACGCGCCATCTTTATTTCTAAGTCACATTTTTCTGTTACGCGCCATATTTGAAGTGAAACTTTTTTATCGACGGATGGAAGAAATTTTATAGAAATTTCAAAAAATTGTAACGTTTTTCTGTTACGCGCCATCTTTATTTTTGCTTAAACTTTATCTAATTTAACTAAATTAGCCATTCCTGTAAAGTTGTAATTAGTGAATTATTTTTCAAAAAAATATGTCATAAAGAAGTTTCACTTCTTACATGTGTACACTAATATACATGTATTTTTTATTTATTCTTATTGTCATTGTAATTATTAAATTTTAAAGCAGTTTATTTGTTGCTGTCGCTAGATGGCGTTACATATTTTATATTTCCTATATTTTATGAGTATGATTTCATTTGAATTTGTAATTTTTTCAAAGATATTAATTTTTAATTTCATGTCTCTTCATTGGAAATCGAACAAACAAACATTATTTTCTATATAATTTGATACTTCATACTGTCTTCGTGAGTGCGTCGGAATGGATCATACTGTCAAAATTTGCAGCGACAGTGATAGGTGAGTCAGTCAGTTCATATAGATAGTACATGTAGGTATGTGTGTATATTTGCAGGTAATACATAAATTGTGCGTCGACGTAACCACGGAACGCAACGCTGTCACGGCATTGTGCCATTTTCATATCTTGATTGGGTTTTTATTCGCGGAAGTAAGGATATTTATTATTTTTGAGTTAGGTACTTTTTTATCGATTCTTATTACGTAAGTTAGTCATAAAAGGTTGTTAAGATGGTAAGTCAATTTGCAACGCACACATACACGCACGCAATCGATATATTAAATCTAGAGCTAGTCTTTTAAGCACCCTACTAAATATAAAAATATGAACTTAATAATTATACAACTTATTTATAATTTATAGTTTTAGAAAATTAGTTTTTGTATAAAAAAAAATATACCTATATTCCTAAAATAATTGAACAAATTTAAGATATAAGATACAATAGAACTATAAGATAGAAGTTGATACTGAAAAGATGAATAAAATTAACTTTTCTAGGCGTTGCTAATGAAACTAGGTCGCTAATTAAGACTAAAGTAGGTAATATTAGCATGTCGGGAGTGTGTTACCGCCCATATTTTTAACCAACCTATAATATAATAATATCAGGACAAATTACACACATTGATCTAACCCCTAAGTAAGCAAATTATTTGCTTGTGTTAAGGGTATTAGACAACGATACAAATACCCATATAAATACTGAAAATATATTTAATAAACGACCAAACCCAGAAACACAGACATCTATGCTCATCACATAAATTCCTGTCTCCGCCGGGAATCAAACCCGAGCCCATTGCGTCGTGACACGTTAGGCGTCTGCGCTAACCTATATAATTTATAGAATAGATAATAACAGATTCTGTACTATTCAAATAAAAATTAGTAAGTATAATCATATTTCAATTTATTTTACAAGTAAGGGATGTAGTATCGTTCATATAACAAAGATAATATAAAAATTACATGGTGTAAGACGATATTTATTAATTGCGAATATTTAACCGGTGATTTATAACAATTATGTGGGCCGATCCCGGCGGCACTGCAATGCCGGGCCGACCCGTGACGGGAGTGGAGCGAGCCCCGAACATCCCGTCGGTTTACAAAAATCAGATTAATATACTGGTCCCGACATGCGGGAACTTTCAGATATTAAGCTGAAAAGAACAGATACTACACTTTGATCTTAGCCAAAAGGCCGAGAAGCGATATTTAATTAATCTCAAAACAGGGGAGTCATTCTACCTGCAAAAATTTCATCAACGCGTTTCAGAATTGAAAGAGATCGGAACAACGCCATCTATTAGCAAAATGTAGTACCATCTTTATGAGATTGAAGAACCTAACAAATGTTTTTGTTATTTTAATGATATATATGTTCTTTACATAAAGATATTCTTTGGGAAGTTAGCAATTAGTAAATAGGGTCAGCAATTACCGTCATGAATTAAAGTTTCCAATAACCATGCCATATAGTAACACATTACACATTATTTAGGATTTTAATGTCTATTATTATGAAATCTACTAAAATACAAATATATATTATATAGACAGCTATCAAGTGCAAAGCTATAGTCTTTCAAAACAAAGTATTGAGTGTCGTAATAGTGACCTATATTGATGAAGCCACAAAAATAACAAACAGACAGACTTAAGTGCTGACTGTAATCTATTAAT
This sequence comes from Napeogenes inachia, assembly GCA_959347355.1. Classification (NCBI taxonomy): domain Eukaryota; kingdom Metazoa; phylum Arthropoda; class Insecta; order Lepidoptera; family Nymphalidae; genus Napeogenes; species Napeogenes inachia. Next base: position 21,322,283 of record OY365798.1, on the reverse strand, counting down.
TACCACTTAAAAATAATATTAATAAATATTATGATGAGCAAATTGTTATCAAGAAATTTGAATTATGTATATTTTGTTAGAATAATTATAATAATAAAATTGTAATAAATTAAAATATACTAAAATATTTATTTAACGAAGAATTCATTATATGTGACGTGACTCTTATATCTGATATTTATCTTATAAAAATAATAACAAAAACATTATATCAGGGTCAAGTGTTCGTGGTTCGTAATCTGTAATGTTCTTAACAGCGTGACTATTATCGCTTGAATAACGATACAACTAGCGTGCCACCATCTGATAACACGCTAACTAACTCATAAGTGTTTATTCAAACTATATTTATATTATAAACATTACAAGTCTTATCAAATAAACCTTTTATTTGGTATGAGGTTGCTACTTGCTAATAACATAAGGTCATTCACCTTTCAATTCTACCCATGATGTTATCAAAGTAAAAAATAATAATATAATGCATTTAAGTATAATTTCCCTTGTAATACTAGTAATCCCTCGCTTGTAAGATTTTGTGTCAATCATTAGTTGTAGCAAATTGTAGCGATAAAGAAAATACGTGCACTTAATGTGCGCGTCTAATAAGATCTAAAAATGAAAAATAAAACCCTGTAAGTATTGGATATTATTAATTCTAAAACAAATAAACAATCGAAATGTTGACAACCCTAATTCAATCATTCTAGAACAAAATCTCATTTATATATAACTGCTATCAAAATCCAATCAAGCAACTTTCTGCTATCAATATACAAAGAATAATACATGTTCGAGTAACTGTTAAATCTTAGTAAAATCGTTACAATTCTACGCAACAATATAATTCATCATGTTACAGCACACAATTAAGTAATTGGCTTTAGAAACTTCGCGTGTGAAGTTCCATTGAACAAGGCTTATTATTGTTGAAAAGGTTTTATATTTTTATATTTTATGATTATGATTTTATAAAAAATATTTTTTTATTTATTCAGATACCAACTATATACACTTCATTCAAGAAAATAAACTTTTTATTACATGTACATATAATCAAATATATGTAATAGTAATAATTTAAACAATTTCACCACCCTGTAGCGTTTTGTCGACCTTCAGTATAATGAATGTTAACTTGACACACGATATGACATTGACGTTATTTATAAAGCCAGCCCTTCCCAAATATTTACTTTAATTTAACAAAAAGTACTATTATTATATTGTTAATGGAGTACACTTAAAATCTTTCGTCTATAATCATAAAACAGTTCGTGACTGACTTACTGACTGACAGACAACGCAGTACTTGATTTGAACTCATAAACAAGACTCTCTTATAATGTAGGCAGGCATTTAATATATTTGAGATATAATAATAATATCAGGACAAATCACACACATTGATCTTACCCCTAAGTAAGCAAATATTTGCTTGTGTTATGGATGTTAGACAACGATACAAGTACATTGAAATACACATTATAAATACTGAAAATATATTTAATAAACGACAAAACCCAGGAATACAGACACCTGTGCTCATGACATATAATGTCTGTCCCTGTTGGGAATCGAACCCGAGCCCCGTTGCGCCGCTATAAGTTAGGCGCCTGTGGTAACCACTCGACCAACGGGGTGGTAAATAAATCAATCATTTAGGGAGTTATTAGTTTAAAATATCTGCTAGAACTATAGACTTTAAATTCTATTATTCAATACTATAGGAAAAGTATCAAAGATCCGACTTCTAAACCCAAAACAATATTAGATACCTACATTAATATAATAATTTGACAGTGTCACCAGTGACAAAAATGGTGACAAATAATAATTGATAGTATGGCTACGTCATTACGTAAAAGGGATGAAAACAGAAATATGTGACTAGTAGAGTCTTAAGTATATATGTGGATATAAGTAGACGTCAGAAGAAGACGTGGATGCGTTAGAAATATTACCAAGAAATAAATTTCTACTGAAATGACGTTTGGAATATCGTGGAAGATATTGCACATATGGCACGAACTAAAAAAATAATTGATAAGGGTAGGTGAAAGATGATATTATGTTGTTTCATCTAATATTATTGTTTTTTATTTAGTAATGGTTTTACAAAAAAATCTTTTCTATAAAAATCATAAAAATGATGTTCAATATTGAAAATAAAACAAAATGTTAGAAGGGGTAGTGTAAATACTTAAATATATAATCTTTATATTATTTAATAAATAATGTCTTAAAAATATTATGATTAATAATACCATTAAGATGTCTAGTTTGTATGTATGTTTGTGTGATATTTCTAATGGTTAATGAATCTCACTTAATAATTCCATCTTCAATGTAAACGTCAGCATCTTCCATGCCATCAGCGTTGACGACGCACCCATTCTTGATGAGGAGCCGGTTCTGGGAACTCTGAAACATTCAATTACCTTATATAATCTTCATACTTCAAAGTTTTACAAAATACAGAAACCATAAAATACAAAAGACGATTATATATGTAATATGTAATAATTATACATTGTTTATGATATTAATTTTACTTAGTTAAGTAATTATTTACATTGAAACGATTTAGGTGGGTCCATTACTCGTTATATCGTTATCAAGATCTTAGAAGGATGAAGAACGAGAGCGTATAGAGAACTAAGAACAAGACAGAACGAAGAAAGAATGAACCAACTGAATACTTTATCCAGGTTTCCTAAAAATGTTGGATTAATAACAATGAATATAAAATTATAAATCGAAATAATAAAGATCAAATTCAAAGAAAGTCCCTGGTGACCGCTGGTTATGATTCTATCTATAGATTGTACCTAATATCGATCTGAGGAAATACTAAACACATGGAGCAATTACAATCACTTTCACTGCATTTTTTACATCTACTTATGAATACTTCAGTTTTACTTTACAGTGTAAAAATCATTTCTTAACAGATTTGAAACACAAACATATTAACCGATTTTTTTTATTATCTTAACTTACTCAAGTTTGTGTCCATTAAATAAGTTAGTCTAAGTTTCGTTTTCTATTAAGTATTATATATAGATGCAAGTAGGTGATTTGTAAATTCATGAACCAGACATGCATAAAATTAGCAGATTTGTCATTTAGAAGAGTCTATTTATAACAGTGAAACTAAAATAATATGACATGTTTATATTTCTTTTATAACTATAAGAATTTTTCGACTTAATTTATAATAAATCTACAAATTACTCAATAACAAACATGATAAAAAATTTAAAGTTTATTTAAAATTCAATATTTAACAAATACATATACATTAAAATGCTTTTTTAGAAACAAAGAAGACGCATAGAGATTAGATTTAGCACAATCACTTATCCTTTTGTAGGTGGCGACGAATTTGGAACAAAGTCAAGATCAAAATATATTAACTATTTAAGTAATAAATCAAACATAACATAAATAAATAATATCTCACTTTTATATTAACCCCGGATACGGTATTTATAGTTGCCATTTATATTAAAAGTGCAACAAACAAATGTCGACGTATCGTTACCGCGACTGGCGAGAAACTGAAAATCTGATACCGAAAATAGAATCTACTCTCTCACTACCACCAGCTCAGGGAGTAGCCTCAGTAATCCATTCTTTATATATCAGTACCCCTAATACGAGATTTGACATTACGTAAACTATGACAGTTTACCAAATCGTTAAATCAAAACAGAATTATTGACATATATAAAAGAATCTCTTAATAAATATATTTATCTTTGGTTATTTAGGATCATTTTATAAATCTCCCTAAATAAGATAATTTTTAACAGATTTTCTTATGATCATAGTACAGACGTACTGACTTAATAATCAAAATTATTTCGTTGTTATATTAACTATATTATTTTCATCTCAATTTTGTCCAGAATAAATATTTTGTTAATCCATTTGCTGCCGAAATTAGTAATCAGTTTGATCCATATCTATCAGTGCCAATAACCGATCTATAAAGTAAATATATTATTAGTAACCATATTATTTATTTAGCATGAGCTGGACTACACGTAAATTAATAACATCAAAGTTAAAACAGGTCTCTTCATTTGAATATTTGACAAATAAAACGTGATTTGCATATAAATGTTGTTTTATATTGAAAATTAATAGTTGTCGTAGTAGGGTTTTTGTGTGACTCGAATTGTTTTTAAGTTCTTTTAAGGTTCCTTTCTAAAACAATTGTTACAGTTACTTAGCGGATGAAAAGCTCCTTTTAAATACAATATCTTTTGTATGCCAAATACTTGAATAACGCAAAGCTTTCAATGTGGGATGGTGGGTGCTTGAGGGTGAGTGCACTTTGGGGTAAAATTTAGTCAAATGTTTTGTAAATGTGTCATTATTGTAAGTAACTGTAAATAATAATATAGCGTAGCAATATGTCTTGATTGTAAATGTTCATAGCTTAGTTAAATAATGTATAATCTAATTATTTTAAAAAATGAAGATCTAGAGTTATGGAGATTAGACTAAACAAACAGACAGTAGTAATTTTTAATATTATTAACTGTTACTTGTTAGAAATGATCGCTTTATTTGGTTGAGACTTGATGAAAGTGGAAGTAAAACCGGAATAACCTGAGTCTATATTTCTTGTAATATCGGATTGATTTCTACTTAATAGATTAATTATTTAAATATATTTCATGGGTTCCGACATTATTAAGAAGCCATATTTGTAAAAAAAAATATTTATTAATATTTAATTTATATATATAATTATAATATTATACAAATATATAATTTTGTCCGTAAAATTAGAAAAATAATAGATAGCTAAACTAATAGTACAATCAACAAAAGTCTCAACTACATATAATATTAAGTGAGTACCTAGCTATTATATTAGACTAAGACTATAATTAACAAAGAATTAATATTACTGAATTAAGTAATAAAAACTCTATACATTAATGTGAAGTAATTGTTTACTTAACAATACATAAAGATTACCACAATACAAATAATTATATAATTCAACTTAGAAAGCTATAGAAAACATAGTTTTCGCACATAAATCATGTCTTGAATTAGTCACGAATGTATTGACAATGACATTTTACACGTAATTATACATAAGAAAGTATAATTGTTTCGTAATGTGAAATTTAAGGACTTTGAACTCTTTTATACACTAGCCGTAGGTAACTGTGAAATGTATATAATATATAAGCTATCGTTTTGTTCTAAGCTAGAATATATTATATATGTTTTGCGACCATTGCCTTAAGGGTGTCCAAATTCACCCAATTAAATTGTGTAACTTGAGCATTATTTTCACTTTTATGAAAATACATGACAGTTTATAAATTTTGGCAACCTAAAACAACTTATTTTAATATTGTAATAATAATTTGCTTAGGCCGTATAAGTTAGACAATCGTTTACCATGTATGCTTGAAATAGAAATTTCTAGACTTTTTTTTTATAATAAATAGGTAACAAATAAATAATAAAAAAAATATTGATTTGCTCCTGTTCAAATGATATTCGGACATTAACAAGTCATTCTAAAGAACCTTGTAGCGGCTAGTAAAGTGTTGTTACGATTCCAGAAATATCAAAAATTTACGTTTTAATCTGTGTTTAAAGTGTATTTTCATTAAAATGTTCGGCGAACCAATTCAATTACAGTAAGAACAAAAGCCTAGTGGTAATGAATAGTTTATTGAATGAATTATAGAATAAATGGACGCAGATTTTTCAAGGAAAATGGAGACTTTTATCCTAAAGCTTTAAACTGTAAAACTATAATGTTCAAGATAATAAAAATTCAAAAAGACATTAGGTATGGGAAAAAAACAAAATATGGAATAGCATTTAAACATTAGCTTCAAATATTGCTTGAAACTTGGTAACGTTATAGCAAAAAAAATAGAATATGGAACACATAAGAGTTTTCTTAACATGACCTTTGAACCAAAATAAAAAATAAATTATAACTTATTTATTCTTATAGTGTTTTATTTGAGTGATCTATATCATTTGTCTTAGGCAGACAATTTATTATTTTCAAACAGTAATTTTTCGGAAGTATATTTTTTCATTACCTTGCAGTAGGAAGTTACAACAACGAAATGTAGCAACTTTTATATAAAATTTCTAACAAGGCAGTGTATATATAAGTGTATATAAGTGTATATACCAGCAAAATATAAATTCATCTGAGGACAATAAACTGTCTGACGGAAGGGTGAGAAAATGAGGCGGATGTTGTTATTGGATAAACGTTTATCTAAACAGTGAACTAATATTATCCATGGTTTTGTGAGCAAAATCTGCATAAAACTGATTCTAACTATTATCAAAAAGTATTAATACAATAACATATATTTAATTAAAGCAATACTAATCCGTTTTCGCTCAATTTTTTCCTTCGAAATTTAGAGTAGAAATATAACAAGATGGACTTATTAAAAAAATACAAGCCTTTGTAGAATATCGCGTAATTGGAAAATGTACTCCTACAGGTCAACAACCTTTTCAGTGCTGTATTCTCTTACGCTTTATCTTACGAAACATTTTGCATAGTGTCAACTACAATATAATTAGTATGTATGACTTTCTGTAGTGCAAAGACCTGACTTTCTTCTATTTTAGCTCATACAAGGTTTCCTTACCTTGCCAATTATATTGACAACAATGGTGGAAAATAGAGCAAAACCTTTACAGTGTTTATGTAGATTATATATTATGTTTTTAAAAAAAATATATTTTCTTTCTATAAAAGATTTTTGTTATCTCCAAAAAATAAAAATCTATTCACAGATTATTAAACAATTTTAGCCGGTACCGGACATTCTGTTTGGCCAACTTGTACCAATTGCCACACATTTGAATTGACACTTACAAGTAAAATAAAAAACTGTTATGAATGAAAAATATATTTACATTTGGATGGTTTAGATGATCCCACGCTTGGCTTATAATTGTAAACATGTGAATTAGAGATAATTATCACGTGCTCTGAAAAACTTCTTAACTAGATAGGTCAATGTCCTATGATATCACTTGTCTTATCTAGCTGTTGGATAGAAAAAGTAGGAGTCATATTAGGAACTCTAACAATCATAGTTATTGTATCCTACGTTACCGGACTACTAACGACTTCTTGAGTTATTCTTATTTGTTCTAAGACCCAAAAACCACGAGCTATGTTCTTCGATAATCCTCAACGTTGGAAGTTAGAAATATTACAATAAAATTAAAACAGAAATTGTGATTTGTAAAAGGGAATTGAAGAATATTTAAAATAATTTTTTACTCATAATTCATTTAAAATCAAATATAATTCATGACTTGCCAAATAACATTTGTCTTATATTTAAATTTTAAATTAGCATTTTCAGTCAAGAAGTACACTTGAATACGGTCGAAGTTAATTAAAAGAGAAATGTTTTTAAATAACATTTATAAATATAGTAATGTTTGCGATACTAAAAGCATGATATTAAATTTCTTTGACCGACACACTAATGGAGTATTGTGATTTTAGCAACTTATCCTGTTTATTTTGTGGTTTATATATGTTTTGAGGGTATTAATCGAAGTACTTACCAAGCGGACAATAATTTGGTCAACACAACATGCATTGGCCCATATTGGGCCAACATATTAAAACTCTTAAAGAGTTCGTATGCATTGTAATGAGTCGCAAGGCCACGATACAAAGCGCTAAATGACCTCACATCATGACCACACCATATGTCCAAGTTTTGTTCACATGGTACAACACTAGGTATCATATTACGAATATTATATGGTTTTATAAACTGTTTTAGAGACTCGTGTCGTTAAATATGCAAGAAAAATATTATGGTAGAATTATTCTAATTAAATTGGTAATAGTTATTTAAGTACTGATTTTTATCTCAATTGTTTAATGACTTTTTTAAATTCTCAGAAAAATATTATCTCCAAAATAATTTACAGATTCTCACACATTTTAGAACTGTAGAACAACCGTAAAATCGCTTTCATTTAACTTGATAATTAGACCTGAATATTTACAAGACGATTACTCCTCGTTTACCCGAAAAAAAAACCTAGAAAGATCTAGAGATGGAAATCCAACATATTTTCTAACACTTACAAAAAAGGAATTGTGAAAGTGGTATTTATTACCAAGTAAACCAAGCCTTTATTGGTTTGGTTTTTACTTTCGTTTGCGGAGTTAAAGAATATAATTAATCTGTCATTTTGCGAACATTGGTGTTCCAAAATTGTATTTTAAATATGGGTGCCATAGTAACCTACCCTTCCTCAACTTAACCCTTGGTAAACTTTACCCCATTGGGTGAGTCAGGGTTTTCCCAAGATTTTATCGTTTATGTTGTCTTTTCATTTTCTGTTCCTACCTTTTACTCAATACTTTTAAAAATACTTCTTGTACACTTCGTAATGTATTTAACAAACACAACAAACTGGTTGCCTAAGCCATTGACTTAACTCAAACTCAAATATTGTGTCAATGATGACCCATTTTGAGTATTTGCAACATCTTGAGATAAGATTAACTTATGATAGACTTTATAGTCTCAAATATTGTTTCTACCTGATCCATGAATAGTGAGGTACCACAATAATTATGTCTAGATAGATTCGCATATCTAGATGCAAAAATTAAAAAGATTCTAGATTAGTTTGTTCCAACAATATAAAAAAAGTCCCTTCGATATTACGAACATTTATAAATCCATATATATTAATATTTTATTAGATAATTCTGTCACACGAAAGAGCTGATAAGAGATAAAATATATCCGCTGTGGAGAGTATCGATCACTGTATATATCTTAACTAACTAATATAATTTTATAAAGCTAATTTATTCATCAGCAAAGTTCCTAATGGTTTTTTGGTGAATGGTTGCTTCATCCTAGTGTAATACTGTAAAATGTAGTAATGATGTTGTCGATAGTGCACAATCGATAACTAGAAGTGGGAATATCGATATTATCGACAATTTGCATATCGGAAGAAGGAACTCGGTAATTACAGTAAGTTCGTTACCATTGGCAACTTGTAATGGATGTAATGATACTAACAAAACTATGATATATGGTAAATACTGAAATTGAGACTAAGTATGTAAGATTGAAGGGTGAAAAAAAATATTTGGATTCTATCTACAATAAAGATATATTTTTAAATTAGACTAAAATAATTTAGCGGCTGGGATCAGTAATTCCCAAACTTTCTGCCCCTTTTTATACTTAAATATAAAAAACGATAACCTTTACTTGGCTGTAAATATTGGAAACAAATTTATCTCTAGGTGTCGAAGATTATATAGCGCCTTTATTTAATCATTTTATTAATATCTCAACTGAATATTACTAACGAGATATTTCTTGCTATATTATCTGCGTCTGCGCACACACATCGTATGCTCCCCTGTCATTCACCTTCAGTCCCCTTCGTATACCGTTTTATGGACAACGTATCTTGCACTACAATAAATAGATTAGTACCGTCATACTAACATTTATTAGTAACTATTTTAAACTTATTGAAGCATATAAAAATATTTGTATTATAATGTTTTTATACATATTTTAAAAACTAGCTCCAATTGTAGACAAAAACTTCACTTATTTTGGACAAATTGAAACAAAGTTATTATTTTTGCTCAACAAATGTTATATTTAATGTAAAATGCAGGCTTATCAATCGTATCTGAGGAATCAAGATGAACGTAAGATAAAGAGGTTGCAAAATAAGATGTGATATAAACTACTGATAAGAATTTATTATTGAATACTACATTGATAATAAATGTATGACTATTGTATTCGTTGTTATTTCTCTCATTCTTATTATGTATTCTTAAACCGTAATTTATATTTCAATTCTGTTAAATTCACAATAAGGTAATATAATAATTAAAATTTCTAGTTTTCTAAAAATTTCTAGACATTAGTAAGTTAACTTTCTACCAAATTTTCTAGTTGTCATGAAAATTATTATTTTGTGAACTTTTCCTATAATATTTATGATCCTAACTTAACTGAGAAAGATTTACTGCTTTTGCGAAACATAATGTTTTATCTGTTACGACTTACAGACGAAGCAGCAGGCAAAAACTAGCATGTATAGTATAATAGTATATTACAACATACAACAATGGGTTCATTTAAATGCTACTTGCATAAAACAAGAAACTGTAATAACATTGTGAGACAGAAGCAAGTTTCACTTTTGAGATCGGGATGTTTCTCCGGAGATGAACGAACAAACAAACATGCAGAGAATCACATTACTTACATTTTATGAATATTTTATGATTACCGAAGTATTATTATTCTTATTGCAGATAACCTTTAATACAATTAATCATATTACGTAAAATACAATCTGTTTATTATTAATCTGTTTATTATTAAAGTATGCGATATATTAGATATGTATGCGCATAAAAAGTAGAGATGCGCCGAATAGGGGTTTCACCGAATAACCGAATACTATACGGTTTAACTTTTAGCGAATCGAATATTCGGCCGAATTATTTGGTTGACCATTTTTTTTCATACACAGTTTGTAACAAGTAGGTACCTACCTATGTTACATGTGGCTTCTGGCTAGAGGAATAAATATGTAGATTTCTGATTAAATTAAATGTTGTTTTAAAGCTTAATTATTAAGTACCTATTGTGTTGCTTGTGTGTGTTGAATACACATTATTTATAGGATTTCTTTGACTTATAATATGACATAAATCTTAGTTTTGTCTTTTAGTTCTTTACTGTGTCGTGTAGCAAAGAAAATAGAAACACTCGAACCGAATATATTTTTCACCAAAACTGAATAAATACAAATAGTGAACAAGGTGCCGAATATGCCGAATACTTACCGAATGTTCCGTGAATTTCTATAATATATAAAGGAAACTATCTTGAATACTGGTAAAATTGTATTTATGATGTAATGTGTGCAGTCAACGTGCGCACGCGTCGATCTAGATGTAATGATTCAATAATAATTGTAAATAGAATTCTAAAGAGCCACCTAAGTCGTTGATAATTGATGAATAAAATTGAGTTTCGTATTATTTTTATTGAATACCTACTTCGTGTCTGATATGTTCCTAAATTTATTTATTAAGTAAGAAGCCTGTTAATCGTAAAATCTTTATAAAGATAACATCTATCTTAATGTATCAAATCAGATGTTATCAGTTATGGTCTGGACTGGCCTTAACTGATTTCGGACGTCAGACTCTGTGGGAAAATATCTACAACGCGACGAGAAACGCAGAGATTAAAAAAAAATAAATATTATATTTATTATTTAATCAATATTGAATACTTACTTGATTAGAAGTACATTTTTACTTGTATTCTATTACCATTAAAAAATATATACAAATAGAAAACCAATTTAAAAAGTTGTTTATAAACTATCGTTAGTCTAGGTACAAGCACCAATCAGAGCCATGGGGATCCCGACCATGGAGGGGGGAAGGGGGATAGGCTGTACTCTTGTGGCATATTGATTTTCGCCTACATCTGATGTTGCTAGCTGAACAAACTCAGCTGAAGTGAGTCTGTGTTATGTATCTGTTTTCTTTATAGGATATTAATTACATTTGTCCTTTTTAGTTTTCGTGTGTAAGACAAGGACAAGATATACCTACTGAGTATATATTGGTTGAAAGTATTTAATTCAGAGTTATATTATATACTATACACGTAGAACCTACAACATTCAACCATTTTAATTATTCTATCTCTAAGAGGAACATAAGGGTGCGGATTAAGTATTTATGATAAATAAGAATTACCTGAAGTACTCCTAACGAGTAAATTTGGTTAGATCTATCGATATTGGTGAAAATTGACAAATATATAAAAAATGTTGGTTTGTATTTTAGTCTGCAATGCGTTTCTTATATCCCTTCTTTTACTTATAGAAATACGGTAAAAATAAATAAGAGCTAGAATAGTATTCATGTTAATTATTATCCATATATAATGAATACTTCAATAAAATAAAACATTTTAACATTCAACGCGAAATGAAGTCTCTCAAGATTGCCAGCAAGTATCAAGTAGGTTTAAAAAGCATTTAACAAAATTAAACCTTACTTTTACAGTATAAGGGTTACTTTAGATAATCAAATAAAACATTTCGCAGAACCGGTATAAATGTAAGTTGTCAATAAATCATTATTTACAGCCCTTTGTAACCCTTCTGCGGCTAAAATAGAAACTAGTTCTTGGTATTTCTTTATACGAGTTCGGTTAATAAAGTTATTATTTCTTTGTTATTTCAAATAACATTATACTAAAACGCCAATGTTACAGTTATTAAGATTAATCTTATCTTTTATTGCTTCAATTTTATATAAATTATCTTTTATCTTTTTTAATACATAACACCTTTCTTTATTAGTGTTTTCTATAGTTGTAGTATGGAAAAGTAAAATGTAAATATATATTATGGGGAAAGATTGTCATCTGACCTTCGAATCCCCTTTACATTTGGCTTGGAAACCGGAAGCAATGGCTTAATATACAAAAGTCACACCTGAAGAATATATATAAAATATATGTAAGCTATATATATAGAACATTTTATAGAGCTTTCTATAATATCTTGCAGCAGTAACCTTTAAATAGATATAGCATACCTAGATATAGGAGCACTAGGTCTGAAGAGTGAAATCCTATTACGTAAGCGACGGGGCGCGTAGGTAATACGTTTAAATTCTGTCTGGATTTGCCAGATAAATCTAAAAGGGTTCTAAAATTTAGCTTTTGAATTCGATTTTGTTTATTGAATCCTAATATTATTTTGATATTGTTTTTAAGTGTCAGGCCGCAGGCGTAACTTAAGAATTCATGGGCAAGATTAGGATTCAAACTGGAAACTTTTAGAAAATTATCATTCAATATTTATAAAATAACTAAATATATTTTGGTATATTTTGTTTTTTGGTCTAGTGATCCTTATGATGAACCAAAGGTCGGGATAAAATATGTTTTTGGTAGATTTTTCCGTATTACTTATATTACTTACATATATTTTTTAATAGTTTGAGGGAAAATAGAATGATCGATGTTTCTTGAATGATGTACCAAAATAAGGTATAACTTTTATAACAGTAATTACCTATCTCAAGATATTCTTTGAAATATATATATTTTAAGAAAGCGTGAAGCCTGAACTGCAGTGATAGGCTCTATCAATTAAATATAATGAATATTCTAGTAATAATTAAAACGAATGACCGTCAAACTATAATTAAAACATGCATTTAGCTCCCCTCTGAAGATTTTATCAAACATTTTTCACTCGGGAATCGTTAGGCTTTTATGGTTTTTGAACTTGAAAAATTTTACTCCTTAATTGTAATTAAAAATATTTACGAAACAATACATAATCTTTTATAGTTATAAAATTAATGAGTATTAAAATTTTTAATTATGTGTTTTCACTCATAAAAGTTAGTGATATATGATGACAGATGCAGACACTTTGATCTTAAATGGTGTCAACGTCTCAAATATCTTATGGAACAAGATAAAAAATAGATAGGGTTCCAAAGAAAATAAGGCATTAGATTCTTTAAGCCGATTAGTTATTACGAAAAAAATGATTACAGATATTTTAAAATAAAACTCGTCTATGTTACAAAACAGGTTGACGACAAAAAAAAAACATTCAACTGATTCAGTTGTTCCTATTCTTTTATTCTGTTTAGATAGAATTTCATAGTTAAGTATGTATTTATCTAAAGTTAGCATAAAGAGCGATCTTTGGCTATAAGCCTCACATCCATTGCGCAAGTCACGAAGTGTTGCCAACCTAGACCCTTGCGAAGACTTTATGGGGTCATTCACCTAAAACACATTTTACCCTTCGCTATAACTTATAAAATTAATATAGGTACCATGGCTAGTAAGATGGAAATTAAAAAATAAAAACCTATCTTGAACCACAAAGAATTGAATCGTAACGGATATTGGGCTATTTTTATTCCCGATTTTATTGGTTTATTATTAATTCACTATTGTATGGAAATTCTCGATAGTCGAAGAATTTATATTTTAAAGATAAGTTAAATTTACCCAAAATAAAGTAATCAAACAGGGTAAATTTTTACAATGGTTTACTCTATAACATACTGGGACTATAGTCACTCCCATAAATGATGATATTTTTTGACCATTCTAGCAACGCTTCTATTTTAAATTTATCTTCTTAGTCTGAAAGATCATAAATATTTATTTTTGAAATACCTCCAATTGCGTTAAAATTCACATCATAATTATAATCACTGATAAGACAGCTATAAATCGATAATGTTGAAAGTGTTATTACTTAACGTTTTTATTATTGTTACAGTAAAAACAACGATGATATACAATCAAATGTACCAGTCAAGGCCCGGACGAAAACCTAATTTTATACAAAATTAGGTCACACCTTGCCGGCAATATGAAGAACTTTAGCAAAATCATCGAAAAGAAAGAATATATGTAGTTTTATTTAGTCTACGATTATTTAAATGTGAAAAATTATGAATGATCTAATTTTTATGTGTTATCGCGAAAACAACAGGTTGATGAAAACCGTTACATACCTGTAAATGAATTGGAACCTTTTTTACGGGTGCGCTGGCCATTTTCACCAAAATCCGTTCAAATTATGCACTAAACACGAATGTTTATTTATAAAATGTGTAGGCGGTCACACAGCTATATCTTCTCGAATACGAAAAAGACGGAGCACAATCTAAGCGGTGTATACACATTCACTTAAACCGATCTAACGAATACTGATTATTTGATATTTCAATGATCAGTTTACACTTCCCTCCAATACGCATGAGTTGAAACATTGTATTGTGATTGGCTGTTGTTGGTGTTCAGCTTTAGATAAATAGGAGCTTAAAAAGTTCTTAACATTACCAAGAGAGGTCATTAATATAAATAAAATTATAAAACATGCTGTGATGATAGAATAATAAAAAGTATAAAGTCTAGTTAGGGATACTGAAATACGTAGTTATCTAATACTTAACAATTTAAATCAGTTTGTATTTGTAATATTTACATAACAAGATGGTGGCTGAAAGGTACAATAAGTGTTATTGCTAAACGCTAGATGGCAGTGTATTCAAAAAATAAAAGTCGATATTATGATGGGTCGAGCCGACTTCTCCCGACCAAAACATTCACTCGAGCCATGCATTGGAAGATACAGATTTTTGGCGCCCGTTTTATTTCACAAAATCAATGAAACAATATTTTTTTCTTAAAATTTAGTAAATGTGCAGTGAACTGTGTGTGTAGTTTATCCAACCTCCATGCCCACGCTACACCTGAAGCCTGGATTAACGGTAAAACATGTTCCAGAAAACCAATATTTCCAGTATATTTTTGGCTTTGTTATAAAAATAACTACGAATTCTTAAGAGTTTTTTAAGAGATAAACATAAAGTGGGTTATAATATTTTTTTTATTCGTTTTCTAATAATATTAATAAAAAAATAGTTTTTTTGGTGATATCCAAGATGAACGCTTTTCATGCGCTTGGAAGATTCGATTTTTTAAGTTATACCTATTAGAATAAGAAATATATTTTTCTGAAGAAAATAATGTACATTTGCAATGTTTTAATATGAATATTTTAAATTAAAATACGACACGAAATATTGATTGATTGATTACGGCATGTTTTCCATTAATTATAACCATTTATTTATGATAGTTGTAAACGAGAACACCCTTGTATGTTATTATAATTACGAAAATATTATATTATTATTAAGTTTTCCTAAATCGGTTTTCCTTGGGTACTATCTGAATGTTTACAGAATTTTATCTCCGCAATGATAAACGTGTGTCGGAGGTGAGAGAGAAATTAAAATATATTCATAATTATAAGGAGTTAAAGTAACAGTTTTCTCTAAATATTAAAAAAATCTCAGACCATCATAATCCATTGAGATTAAAAAACCCCTTTTCACCGAATTTTACTTAAATGTCGCGCTTAAAGTATAAAAGAATTTTTCAATATTGCTCGGTTCTTTTGGTGTAATTGAGCGTTCAAAAGTTTAAGTTTCAAATAATTTATTCTAAAGAGACTATCCACTGGACACTAGCCAGTGAACAAATATGTACCTGTATTAAGTAATATATGCTTATTATATTCTAACTCGATGATAGACAATTGAACATAAAAATACATCAGAAATCTATATACCTATAGACAATTTTTTTCTGTAAAACTGTGCTTAAAATCACAAAAAAACAACAAATAACTAACCAATTACATGGTAAAAAATCATTTGTAGGTAGATTTTTAATCCACATCCAATTGCGTTCGAGATAAACCAGATAGAAGGTAACATGTATTGATTTTCTCTTCACCTGTCCATTCGAGAGTGATACGATTTATTGTCGGTAATGTACTAAAATCGTCTTTTTATTAAATAAAGTTATTTTCGAGCATCAGACGGCGAGACAACGAAACCAGACTTTATATATCTAATGAGAAATTACATTTCTGTAATATATATATTTTTTATAATAAATAGTAAAACGTTTAGGATTCGAAAATATTTTTGTGAGTATTTTCGAGTTTCCTATAAACTGATAATGGTCCTCTTTAGCAAATAGATACACGGCTTATCAGCAAGTTTTAAATCAGTTTTTTACCACTGGATTATATTTTTTTGGGTAAATATTTAAATAGATTAAGTATAGGTATGATATATCTGATGTTTTGCGTAGATGCTTGCTAATGCGTGCATTAGAATTATTCTGGACTCGTAGAAGGACTGAGTGTTTTTGTTACCAAATTCAATTTACTGTAGCGAGTAATAAGCTTCATACCCTTTTCATTGTTACGAGCTAGTTATTATTTTTAATTCTTTTTAAAAAGTGATGTATAATAATAAAAATTAAACCTCTTAATCCCTTATACAAATAAGATGATGACACAAAAATCATGCTTTTAAAGAGAAATCCTTGTTATGAAACCTCTAAAAGCCTTCAAAATGTCGTCATTGTTTCCTTTCCTGTGCCAGATGTTATCCAGTTTTGACCAGCTGTTTTAATAATTTCATCACCCAACCTAAAGGCCTCCTTTTTTCATTTATTTTATTTTTATTACAACTTTTTTTTATTTTTTTTTTATTATGCTTTTAATTATTTTTTTAATATGCTAATTATTTTTAGCGATGTAGTCATGAAACTTGGTAGCCTTCAGTGGAGAGAGATTATCTGTTGTATTCAGTAGGCTTAGAGTAAAGGTTACTGAATAGTTAAACCTAATATTAGATTACAATGGTGCTTCTGATATAGAATTACTATGTGTGTCTATAATTACACACAGATATTTATTATCTGATAGGAAAAATAATTCAAGCAATAACAGACCTTTCCTTACTTATAAAACGAATAAGGTAAGTATAAAAGTCAATTCAAAGGCAAGGCTTTCATATCCGTTGCAATATCGTGAGAAACTCTATTTCCGGTTTTTGATAAGAAAATCTAAGTCCTTTTATAACTTCAAGCTCTTAGTTCATAAATAAAACGTAATATAATAAACTTATTATATTTAAGAAAATAATAACCTGAATCGTTTCCTACATTTAGGTAGCAAAGCTTTAAATAATTCGGAAGTGAAGAGTCAAAATACAGAGCGAGAGGGATATATCTATTTTTAATTATTAGTGATGTAGCTAGCTGTTAGTATACCTACGTTATATTGAACGTGTGAAATCTATAATTAGTAAGTATATCTTGAATGAACCAGCACATTATTAGGCTTCCACTTTCCAGATGTAACTCATATTGAAAATTCCCGCAGATTCTGTTTATAGCAATCGAGTATCTGTTTCATGGAGTTTGTTTATACACTATTTTTATTTTCGCTCACAAAAGTTCTGGGAATTCCGTAAATTTTATTTTAAATACAAACTTTTCATGTTCGATGAATGACTTATTTTCACTATCTATTTTCGTTTTGAATATAGTCTTTATCTATATTTAAATAAATAATTGGTTTAATTACACAATTGTTTACTTCCGAATTTTAACTAATTGTATCCGTTACTGTCCCTCCATAATAAAAACCTTCTAGTCACGGCTCAATTTGGGATAAACAATAAGATCCTCCGGTAAGTTGTTGAGTTTTATTCAGAATATAGACGAATAAAAGATGTTTTAAGAAACATACTAACTAGGCTTTGAGATAGTTCTACGATAATTGGTTTGTTTCCAATGGTAGTTATCTCTCTTGTCTCTTTAATATTTTTTTTTTTCAAAAATATTTTCAATAGCGCCTTAAAGCACACAGTTAAAGATGGGTCTATATTTTATTAAAATGAAAAATGTGTGTCAGATATTTTGTGTAACTAGTTAGATAAATATTGAAAATGTGTTTTGTTATTACTTTATCATATCAAGTAACTGTCACAACGGAAGAGAGTAATTAACTCTTGTCACATGATATATGTATGTATGTCTTATAGAATAACCATGGTACCCCTTTTTGTACTCTTTATAAATTTAATTGGTTAAACTTATAAGGTGACAAATTTTCTAAGATGTTTTTTATCAGTTGCGAATAAAAGCGTATTGGGTTCCCTGTGTCAAAATTGTAAATCAAGCAATTCTGTACATTATTATTTAAATATTTTTCATAAGATGGACCTTTGATTTCGAGCTATAATGTTCCTTTTGTCTGTCTGTCTTTTCTGAATAATAATAATAATAATAGTTTATTTGCATCAAGTTGTACATTTTACATTAAATACACGGTAGTATATAAAATTAAAGGTAACTATACAATAGTGTGGTGACACCAGCACCCTTGCTAAGTTGCCATGACAACTTGTGTTAAGGATGCTGGGCCCAACCCTTTATTAGGTGTTTCTTATTTTAATTTAGATACATTCATGCCATTTTGTATTTATACGACTAGATTTTTTACATGACATTGATAAAGAGGCAAATAAACTGTTTAAAAAAAGAACAAAGCGAAAAAACTATACAAATAATAATTATAAGTGTAGTAGTGTGTGTAGGGGAATGTGCGGTTGTGTGTGTGTGTGTGTGTGTGGGTTTGGGTGTGTGTGTGTGTGTGGGTTTGGGTTTGGGTGTGTGTGTGGGTTTGGGTGTGTGTGTGTGTGTGTGTGTGTGTGTGTGTGTGTGTGTGTGTGTGTGTGTGGGTGAGTGAAAGTTTGTATATATGTGTTTTTTATATTAGTGAGTAATGTTAGCTAGCGATGAGCAAATGGAATAATATGAGGATAAGATAAGGTTTAACGGGAGGTGTATTGAGTCAACAATAGGCTTTCAGTGTAGTTGTAATTAAGTGTTTGTAGCCACTCATTAAGTTTCTTTTTAACTGACATTATAGGGAGTGAATAAAAGTCCAGTATTTTGTTAAGACTGTTATAAAGATGGGGTCCTTGAAAACAAGGAAATCTTCTTGTAAACGAGTAATAACAGCGGAAGTGTTGGCATATCTTGTCCCTGCGTCTTGTGGTGATTGTTTTATAGGACGTTTTTTGATGCTGGTATAGTAATATATGTAAAACAAATAATTGTCTGACTGTAAGGACTTTACAGTTCCTATACAGTTCTTCGGTTGGGAAGAGGATGGATCTAAAGGTACTGACTTTCAGCACGGCCCTTTGAGCTCGTTCTAACTTCAAAAGTACCGTTTTGGGTGCACCACCCCATGCGGGTATACAGTAGGTTAGGAGGGACTGACAGAGAGCAAAATATGTACACCTAATAATTTGATATTCTGCGATGTGACGAAGATTACTGAAGACAAAAATTAACTTTCTGATTCTTTTTGTCAGCAACTCTATATGAGGTGCAAAGCTCAGGCCATCATCAAGAATCACACCGAGATATTTGATGGTTCGGCAACGTTCCAATTCCGGACATGTACATGTCGCATTGCCAGAGAGTAAACATGAATGCGCTACCAAAGCATATGAATTTGGAGGTTGAGTGGAATTTCGTAAGCTGTACGTAAGAATTTTAGTTTTATCGGTATTAATTGTAAGAATGTGTCTTTCAAGCCATTGTAGAACAGTATTTAGTCCTTTTTGTGCGGAATTGAAAGTTTCATCCCAAGTGTCGCCAGAGAAGGTAAGGACGGTGTCATCGGCAAACGCCACGATTCTTCCACTTTCTAGACTCAGATTACATAATTGGTTCACGTAAATAAGAAAAAGAGTGGGACCAAGCACACTGCCTTGTGGAACGCCGAATGTCACTGGTTCCTCTTTACTTAGATAATTGAGTATTTTAACACACTGAGTTCGGTTTTGAAGATAGTCCCTAAAGATGTCAAGTGATTGGCCACGAATTCCGAGCTCCTCCAGTTTTATTAGTAAGTCAGAAATAGAAACCGTATCGAAAGCCTTTTTCAGATCCAGAAAGATTGACAATACTCTCCTTTTCTTGTCAATATTTTTTGTAACATGGTCGATTAGGTCAATAATTAGGTGAATAGTTGATACCTTGACATGCTTAATCTAATTAAGGAATTTTGATTCAATTTGGCATACAAATATAATAAACCAAATACACTATTCTACATTACATATACATACACATATTGTTATTATGTTTTGGTATAGATAGATAATATATAAAAGTTATTGATCTGTAATAAATACGGTTTTTGTTTGCAAGATTATAAACATTATTCAATATTTAATACTTTTGAATCCGTACACATACATACCTAAAATACATTAACTATACTTATAGTTAGGGCTAATACTTATTTATTATCTGAGTAAGATTTAAATTAACTAATTTAAATTCTTTAAACTTTTTTTATAAAACTGAAGACGGGGCGACACCGACTGCATATTAATTAATCTTCAGATAGATGATATTAAAAAATAATGTAAGAAAATTAAATTAACCATGGAGACTGGTAATTTTTTTTATCAACACTATGCAGATTTTTTGAAATATGTTCATCAAATACTTGTATAAACTTACACATTTTAAAAAATCTGCATAGTTTTGATAAAAAACAGTACCAGTGTCCATGGTTAATTTAATTTTCTTAAGATTAATTATGTAGTTTTTTTTAAATATGTTCATTAAATACTTATACAAGTATTTGATTTAAAAAGTTAAAACATTTTATAATTTCAACTGCTTGTGTCAGATCGCCGTAGATAAGGTCACAAAGTCTCCACTTAGCAGTGAAAACTTATCGTTTCGCTAGTGATGTACCTATTTTCTTGTTTAGTTCTATTAAACAAAACCGCTTCTATGGTAATTCATAAAAAATAAAATAGTGCTTCCGAATTTTTAACTCTTGATCATATATTTTCTTCACCTTTACAGAAATACTATAGTAGTAGTAGTTTACAGTAATACCAGCAATTGATTGCTAAATTATTTTTAATCGCACTCTTTTTATAAAATCAAATTAATCTTCTAAGAACTGGAAAAACATTAAGCTAAGACAACATCTGGACACTTTCCATCAGCTAAGTTTGCATTCCTAACGCGAAAAGTTGTTTCGCCAATGTATGTAACAAAATTGAGGATGTATAACATTTACTGATGGAGAGTGTGAAGAACGAAAGAGAAAGAGAGCTGTTGGTAGTAGAGTTGAACTTAAATATATTTGATGTTGATATTATATCATCTAGATTATCAAATCCTACTACAGAGCTAGCCACAAAGTTTTGTTCCTTAGTATCTATACCTATCCATAATTTCTAATCACTGATTAATAGGATTCTTAAATAGTCTAAATATTGTAACTTAATTTACTTAGCTTTATTGTTGGTTATAAGAGATGATGGAGCTTACTTGTCCTTGTGGATCAAAGCTCCCTTTATAAAAGTAAAGATAATAATAAAAATATATTATTTAAAAAAAAAAAATCACATTTACATTTTACGTTTCTGGTTTTTTGTATTTTTAATTATGTGTCATGTCTGATGTGTGTTTCAGATGGCTCGGTACAAGAAGACTGGCTTCATGGATGATGATGCTGGAAGCGTCAGCTCGATACAATTAAACGAGGGGGTCCGATCCGGGGGCACTCACATTCGGTATCATATGGTGAGCTTAGATCATTAAGAAGTCATCTATCATAATCATCATACTATTTATGAAAGGCAAAAGCAAAGCATTATTTTTATCATACACCGAATCCAATAATATATAGGGTGTCTGTCCCCTAAAAATCGAAAAATCCTTAAACATTACGAGAGATAGCGTCCAATATAGCAAACGTTAAAACTATTATTGTATATTATAATTAACAAACGTGAATAAAGAAACTTAATTTCTTTTGATACACAGAAAAGGACATAGGGTATCTTTTACTCCGAAAAACGGAATATTGTTTAGAAATAGAGTTTGTATTAAATAAAGTACTAAAATAGAGTTAGTTAGTAGTAATAACTCTTAGTAGGCCGACGATTGGAAAAAAGGACAGTTATTATACATACAGCCATAGTGATGGCGCAGCCGCTAGCAATGGTTTTTTAAGATATAAAATAAACCTCCTTAAAATGTACGTATTATTATAATTTTTGGCATTTTCAAATAATTTAATTCATAAATAAAAATTAACATTTTATTTTCATGGAAAATAAGGAATAGGCAAATAAAAAGTAACGAATGTCGAATAGATATTTGAGGGAAACTTATAATATAATATTTTAACGCCTGTGATTTGTAAATACTTTTCACAAAAGACAACAACACACTGAAATTGATTGCTTTTATTATTTCCAAGGAGTTGGAAACTTTAAATTGCAGAGTGAAATCGTAGTAGGTACATATTTTGTTTATTATATAATATTATAGTTGTACATACGTTTAAAGACAATTAAACATAAATGGTGTAACAATAAATTTTCAGGAATTATACAGTCTAATTTTATATATCTACAAATAAAACTTAACTTTTAATGTGGTAATATTTTTAATTATGTAGGTAGAGGTTATAAAACATTATTTTACCCATTTAAGTAGGCACTTACTCAAGAGCTTAAAAAGTTTCCCCGCTAACTTTCGTGAATTTGTATTATAAAAGCTTTTTGTTTTACCAGCATGATACTTAATACTTAATATTTTAGGGTTCCCTAAAAAATAATTTGAACCAACATGTGCTAAATTGTTCCTAAGTTATTGTGATAGTTTTATCTATATCATACATATGCTAGATATATTTGAGAAACGATACATGTGTAATATTGACACCTCAGAAAACAGTTATACTTAACAATCATTTATCCATACGATATTAATACTATAATTTGGTACAAAATCTCTTCGTGTACTCAAATCCTTTCTGCCCAATTACCCCCTAGGCATATGTCTCGTCCTTGGATGAAAATAAACTTTTATTATGAGGTAGACTGTCTAGACTAAGTCCCCTGTTACATATTACAGTATACCGAACACCAGAGTGATTTTTTTTATTTCGTTATTCGCAATTCACATTATCGTTTCGTTAAACGCATACAATCAAAATATAAATTATTTATTTTATTTTACTTGAAACCATCTTAACGCCTCGAAGACCAAACCAACTCGTATGATGAGACGGCAAACAGTATAAAGATCTTCTATTCCGTTATGCCACTTATCTTTATTCCTTATTTATTTCAAGATAAATAAAGAAGCTATTTTATATACAAATTATTAAAGTTGCTTTAAGAAATACAATGTGCAAGGACGATTAAATAGAAATGTATGTGTAAGTTGTTTGAAAATTCTTGACCGATTTTAATAAATCAAATGTTGTAGTTGACACTGATTTAATCTAATCAAAATGTATATTTATTAAGACATTAATTTACAAGTGCAGGTACTTTATGAATTGAATATACCAGTTTATTTAAATATAGAAGCTAATTATGGTTTATTGACATACGTACAACACATAAGCTCTTAGTTTTTTAAATATTCCTCCAAAAAAAAAATCTGTAAATGGATTTGTACAAAAACGCGTTTTTCATGAAACCCATTTATATTAAATGTATCCCTTAAAATTGGAAACGCTATCTCACAGGGGATTTATATGTCCGTGCGGTTCGGAGTATTGGAACTGATTTATGGATTAAGTTCTTGTCTTGTATTATATATACTATAAGGCGCCGCTATATATTGAATATAATGAACGATAATTATTTGCATAAAAATATTCATTCGCACAATATATTTGCGATAACCATTGCAGGAGCAGACACCTCTGGTTGATTAGCGAGAAACTATTGATTTAACATTTAGTACATCGAGAAACGTTATTATTGTTTGGTATATTTCCATACCATGAACTGATATGGTGCTACAAGGTGATATGATATAGCTATTGATGGTTTTATCTAGATATTAAAATTTCCTTATAGGAAGAATTAACCAATTACTAATAATGTCGAGATACGCGTTACTGGTAAGTAACCAATCAAATTCACATAGAAAATGAAATTTATCGTAAATTTCTTAATATATATATATATATATATAAAAATCAATGATCCATGTATTACTGTAAAATAGTTAAAAGTAAAACAGCTACCAGGAAAAAATAAAAAACCTATACGTTAACGTTTTATGAAACGGACATTGGACAGTCATATTCCTTTCACTACATTTTATTTAAAGATAAAGCTATAAATCTGTAAAATTGTGAACAGTCTCATCTCATAAAAACAAAAACCGGACATAAAGATAGAATTAAAATGACATTAAGAATCAAATATATAAGTCCTTATTACTAATATAAGAAAGTAGTCATAAATAAAAAAAACGTTAATAGTCACCGCACTGAAAGATGTACAAAAAAATTTGACATCCTACGAATCTAGACATATAGCGACACAACTTTACTTGGACTCTAAATCTGATAACTTGTCTTGTGTTTTACCAGGCTATATACCTATCTTATACACAGTTCCTTATGGAAGTGACCAAACTTGGAGCACATGCAGAACCCCCCTCGGATGTCAATGAGTGTGGTCTTCAGGGAGGTTTATTCTACGAACTACTTAAATATATATATATATATATACGTATCTTTCGTCAACGGCGTTTTCAAGGCGATACGATATCTCTTTAGAAAAACATCTTCTTTGCCGACAGTCTCTTGTATGTGATCTGGTTCTTCTATAATCATTGGGTGATCACTTATTACCAGGTGATGTTCGCTTGTCCTCCAACATCATATAAAATATATGGATATTTTAGATAGGCACTGAAATCATTGTTCTGATTGTAAAGGTAATTAATGTGTTTGTATTACCTTTGATAGTTTCATTCGAAACCTTGGTGCATTGAAAAAGGAAGACTTCCGCATTTATAGATTTATTGACAAAACAATATTTGTTTTTTATTAGACAATAATATTGACGTATTTGTTTCATTGTCGCCTAATTCTTAAAGGGCATTTATTAAAAGTGAAGAATTTAAAAAAATACGATGAAAAAAATGTTGTTAAAAGACGAAAACATAAATGGATAGTTAAAATCGATGTTACATATACGATTTTTATAAGCGGGTTTAACTTTTTAAAATGCTTTGATCTTTCGTTTAAATTAAAAATATTACTGTATTTTTTATTTTAGTTCACGTTTTACATATTACTATATTTTTCATAAGATCGTATAAAAACATATAATATATTAAATTTCGTAATTGTACACCATAAATCAAAAATTACTCTAGTAGTAGTTTCCTTATCACCTACCGGCGACTTTTTCCAGACAACCTTAGGGTTAGAGTAGATCTAATAAATATGGATAAGTATAGGCTGTGGTGTAATGTAAGAAAAATAAACATACATACAAATAACTACTCTATATAAGTCAAATAACACACTATTTTTTAAAAAACACATACTTTTAAAACTTGCTCTATTCGTTTATATTATTACTTGGTACTACTACTATTGTACCTACAATTAAATATATAATCAAATTGTTTCCATATTCACATTGCGTCTTGTAATGTAAAAAAAAAATATTTATCAATATTGAATAGTGACTACGTTATTCCGTTTTTAAATAAAAGCTATAAACATTTTTTTACACCAGATTTGTTATCAATCGTCACTCGATCAATCTCAAAAACTGAATTGGGTGTTTTTATGAAATCAACAAGTCCAAATAAAGCATTCTTAATGCAAATTATAAGCCATTTATGTAAAGTCCGTCAAGTCCCATATAATTAAGTTATATTTATGTAAAATATTGACGTAGTGTTACGTCATTACGTATACCTGTATCAAAGCACGTAATATGTAACATTATAATTCCGTTTTCGTTCTCGCTTGATCTTCAAAATGTATTGTAGGTTACATTTTAAATGACATTCGAGTTGAATATATAAATTGTGACTATTCTATTGATTTAATTAAAACTACATACACTTAAATATTAAACCTCTTTAGATTACTTAAGATTGAGATTTATTTTCATACACATTAATATGAATTTGTCCATCCTTTGAGTGAAGATAAACTTTTAACCTTTCAAGCTTATGGAGAGTTAACCAATTTTCAACATTGAAGAAATACCCTCGAAAACCTGTTGATCTCGTTTATTTCTTGCTGTACCATATACTATATCACTATAAGTCAATGTCATTATCATTGTCTAGATTATAAGATTCTCTTGTTTCTCGGACATATCACATGAATATATGTAACAGTTTAGTTGACTTAACTCTAAGTATAAGACGGTGATTTGAACTCTACTATTAGTCAATCTAATTCATCTTTTAATCATTAAAAATATGTATACTAATTTATAAATATGTATAATTTATAGCCTAATAAAATTCTGCGACAATTTTACTCTACGCCACTTTTATAATTTATAAGTATAATAACAGTGTGACAGTGTAACTAACAAAAATCTAT
This sequence comes from Napeogenes inachia, assembly GCA_959347355.1. NCBI lineage: Eukaryota > Metazoa > Arthropoda > Insecta > Lepidoptera > Nymphalidae > Napeogenes > Napeogenes inachia. The sequence goes on along the minus strand of OY365798.1, from coordinate 21,295,355 downwards.
CTTAATTCTAAACGGCTTCATACTCAAATGCGCACGCGCATGACGTTCCAAATTTGATGTTTGAACCATTACAGTACCGCGGCGCTCTTTAAAGAGTGCGGTCGTGTAGCAGAGTATTTCATCTAATTTATTCGCCACATTATTTATAAAATAAATTAGCATTTTGAACCTATAAATGACACGCTAAAATTATTATTATTATAAACTAGTGAGTTTTATGTACAATTAAGATGACAATGATTTAAAATAAGTATATTTTCCTACATTTTAAATTCATAATAAATTTCCATATAAAACATGTTTTAAAAAATGTGCTAATATTGCAACATATTTTTGACGTATTCGAAACATTATTAATAGAACAAGTGTTTATTTGAAAATTTATACTGTGATAACCACCGAACCAAATTCAAAAGTGTACGATATGTCAACCTCAGAATCTACACCACCTTCCAGCGCCACACCGGAAGATACTCCTACACCATCTCCTGGACCGGAGAGGATAAACAAATTCAATTTCCTCAAACATGCACATAGAGCCCGAAACAATCCTTTTATTAAAGCGCGCCCGACGCTGAACAGGGAGAGCTCTACTGCTGATTTGTTTTCTCAGGAGAACTCTAATTCGGATTTCTTTCAGAATTCTAGACTCAATCTCTTTGATACCTCGCCAAAAAATGAAGCCACGGGTGGTTTTGGAAAGGTACATAGTTATTCTATAAAACATTTTAAAATTAGTAAACAAATAATATTTTTTAGTAAGTTTTTATCTCAGAACTATAATTATGAAAGGATATGAAGTCATAGCGGAAATGAGCTAAAATAACATATAAGTATTTCCATTAAGATACAATAAACAGACAGACTCACAATAGGTATATATAATTACACCAACCAGCAATTATTCATTCACATAAAGACCTCTAATTTGCATCGTACTAAAGTAAAAAGACAATACAATGTACGGAAAGAAATTGTTAGTTTGATATTAATAATCTAGTAGCTTAAAAAAAAGCAATCAAGTTTTTAAAATCACGTTAAATTTATAACAATATATATTTCTAATGTTTTCTGTACGGACAATACTTATCCTCGGTAGTATGTCATAAACAGTAGGGTTGACAGGTCAGGCGGAACAAAAAAATACATATATATTTACTAGAAAACAAGTAATCAATCTTTTGTTTCAAAGCATTACCTAATCATATGTTTAAGATTGTGTATCAGTAGCTGTGATATTGTAAAGTATTTTCTATACGTATGTACCACCTAGTACATGTAACGTGTTGGCAGTTAGTCCGTATATAGATCACAACTCAATGCTTTGCATGTCAACTATAATAACAAATATGCTTTCATAATTGTAATAACCAATACGTAAATACGTATACATAGCTATTTTGTATATTTGTATTCTATGACGTACCGAATATTTTACATTGCCATTTACATAAATAGGTAAACATTTAATATTAGTAGGTATATTGTTAAATATGATTATATTTTTTTGTCACAAATAAAGACTTTTTCTTTATGTTGATTTGCAAATTATTAAATTAAACATGCTGTAAAATTTATTGTTTGTTTGTCTCATCACAGCATCATCAACTCAGAAACTATTTCAATAATGCCCTTTTATTATTAAAGAATAGATAAGTCATTTTATATATTCTCTTAATCTTTAAAATTTATAACAGGTAGATAGGTACTTAGCTATGATTGGATGGAAATCGGCTAAAAATAAATCATGACTGAGATCAGATCTGGCACAGCATCCATTACAACCAAGTACTTAGAGAATCATTTTTGTAATTAGTATAATCTTCAATTACAATAAATATTTAACTAAGATTTACCATTCAAATATATCTGTATTATTAAACGAAACATAATAAAAAAAATAATGACCATATCATGCGATAATCAGAAAAAATCTTGGATTAAATTATAAATTATAATTTAAAGCATCATTAACGGCCAAGATAAGTTCAATGTAGTATTTCTATAATTTTTAAAATAAACAACAACAATGACGTCATTCAATTTACGAATTCATGACGTAGGTAGTATGTTACCGACTCTATCGCCTAAATTAGGATTGACAATACATCTTTAAGTCATATAAATTGCGCCTCTAGTCTAACATAATGACAGAGATTGTAGTATACACATATCAGTAGACTAACATAAACAAAATAAAAAATATGCATATTTTCTTTTTAAACAGACCTATTTGCTTTTTGCTTTTTTATTAATTTTTTAATGTATATAGTAATTAAAAAGGTTTTTTTTATTCTTTCTCGCTCTAGGTGGGGTCTTAGGTCTTCCGTCAACGTTGTTTCTGATATTTTTAAGTTCTCATTTACTTAGTCCATCCATCTCTTTTCGGCCTCCTTCTAGTGACTGACATGACTTATCAATTACATGGCATTTTAAACATTCTATTACATGAACATTTCTTATCTTATGACTTCTTGTTACTGCACATTATTATCTCGTTGACAGTAATTCGTCGTTTATAAAAAACAGATTTTTTGTTTATGAGGCCTTGAAAAAAAATTGTATAAATGTTATGGTACCTTTCCCTGAGAAGTAGCTACTGCTTTCTTTACCATCTTCTTTCTTTCTTAAATTTATCTGATTTCAATTCAGAGTCAATAATACCTACGTTTATACAATCTCTTAACGAATCTTATTATTCAAGGTAGTTTATGGTAAGCTATTTATACAGTTTAATCTTTTGTAAACCGTGTGGGAACACTAATGGTTCCTTTTACAGTCCTAGTTATCAAAAGTTGACTTCTTCTCAGAAAAAAATAATTAATCTGGCTACTGTCAGCTGCAACAACACCCATGCAGTTTCACATACCATCTAATTAATGTATCTACATGTTCATTAAAAACCCTAACTATGTAGATATCCTCGCATTGAGAATTGGGCTTCAGGGCAGAATGAAAATCGTTCTAAATATTAGTTTTTTTATAACATCACAACTAGCTTTACACAGCCATTATGTAAAGTATAACATTCTTCGTCATTTTAACCTCTAAAATAGTACCATTCATTATCATCACATAATCTTTAACTCAAACCACAAATACACAAGCCACAAACACCACAAACTCTGTTCCTCTTACCACTGCTTCCAATTTACCACTTTGCAATTTCTTTTTATTATGTTTACACTTCGTATTTTATAAAATGCAACATTTATTCGAAATCTTTTCTATAACAACCGTTATCCCTTTTTTATCAGTCATCATCCCTTAGTAATAAACAGTATAATCTTGTTTAACTAGCTTATATATTTAAACTGTGGTATATAATAGATGATAGTATCATTGGCTACAATGGCTTAGCATATATTTGAAGTAAGATTCTAACCAGTGTTTGACGTCCCTAACCATGAATTTGTGAATATATGAAATACTTATGGAAATAAAGGTAAACAATATGTTTTAAATCTAAATTATCTAACTCTCGTGTTCTTGTCAAAACAGCCAACACGTAAACTGAACAATTATCTAAAAATTTAAAGTAACATAACTTCTTAAAAATGTTAATTTCAGTAACATGACTCCAACCTTTTTATAATAATAAAGACGTTATTTACGAAACAATTTACACTAGAATGCCTACAATAAAATTTCGCTCTCGGAGCCATCTGATATCAATAAGGATTTAACTGTGCGCCAGACATCTGCTTCTATTAGAGTTAAATCAATATGTTTCTCCTTTATATCGAATGGTCTTAACTCTTAGATAGGTTACAACTAGGTATATCGCATTTATTAACTTCTAAATACGGATTTGTTTGTAACGCATATTCTTACTATATATTGTCTTGTTAGGAATTTTAAAGGTAAGAATGTTAACTATAAGACTTAAAACCATAAACTTAGATCAATAATTGCGTCTTAAATGGAGCTCGAGTCAATCTTAAATTAATTAAATTGCTAATAAATTGCCAATTTTATAGGCCAAAGGATATCAAATACAATTTAGGTTGATAGATCTCGTTACTATATAGTATATACCAATCTATGACACCGTCTACAAGTTGATATTAAATAAGGGGAATGTCTTCGTGTTAATTATTAAATAAACAAATATTTTTGTTAGTGTAACGTTGTTACATAGTATATTTTACGGGTCAAAATATTTAGCAACTTCACGGTCAAGTTCAAGGTTATGCGCAATTCAAGATTTCAAACATTACAAGGTTTTCATTTCGTTTGTTAGGAATTTTAGTTTAGGATGAGAATTATTCATTTTGTGGATTTTTTTATGTATTAATAAGTAGAAAACTCTCATTTAATAAATTAGGTGTAATATATTTAGACTATACAGTGTTTTCAATAACTCCTTTTCTTCAATATTCTATTAAGCTTGTGTGGTAATAGTTTTAATACATTCAGTACTTATGTGTGAGTGAACTTATGATCTTGTTCTATTATTATGTGTAGAATAATAAAATCTGCAACAGACGATACCTACAGTGGCAGAAACATAACGATTTATGAACTCATTGTGGTACCTAATTGAATAATGGCTAATAAGCAAAATACCTGATTGATAAAGTAGGAACATTGTAATTTACAGTTAAATATTATGGTATATCTACTTTTGTATAAATTCGTGTAGTTATTGATGGAGTATTTCTGCAAAGTTAGGATATACCTAAATATTTTGCAATAAAAGAAGATACATATATATAATATTGGACAGCGATACGAGAGCTCAATTGGCAGAGCGACGGCACGGTTTTCCAAGAGGTGGCAGATTCGAATACTGCCCGTGTCGCTTAATTTTTATTCTATATTAATGAATAAATTATATATGATTAACATGGCTAATCATGTTTATAGACAATTTACAATATACATGATATCGTTTCTGTTTATACCTAGATCTGATTGAATTTTATTAATAAATATTTTTTTTATGACGTCTAAAATTTCTAGTTTATATAGTAGTTTAAATATCAACTTCTGTCTTATATTCATATGGAAAATATATAAAATACTCCTTTTTTCAGGGCGTTTCATTCATAGGATGGCATCAAAGAACAAAGTTGGAAAGAGTCCTTCTCGTTACGAGCGCGTTCCTCCTGGTGGCTGTTCTCCTCACTACTTGTCTGCTGCTAACCATCAGAGGACCTTCCTACATACCTGTTCCACCTTGCTATCAACCTGAACCTAAAGGTAACATTAACGTTGTCTGGAAATACCTATCTTAAGTCCTTTAGTAGGTACTTTAGTTTGATTCTAGAATCAGACTTCTAAATCTATAGTCAATTTGTAATTATGTTTTTGATTTAATAAATGTAATGTTAAATTTCTTATTTTACATTACAACAAATATTAATTTTCTGTTCCATCACTTTGAACTCTCAGGCCATTGTAATTTCCAAGCGCTGAAATTTCCATTTAAAGTGCTGAAACAAGAAATTCAGAGTTAAGTCGATCGCTTTTCAGTAACGTAATGACTAAGTAGAATGCAAAAGACTAAAAGCTTGTAGGTTTTATATACGTAGGTACTAAAGGAATATTATTTTAGGGATTTTATAAAACATTAATATTTGGGAATGGTACATTGGTAGAATAAGGCAATAAGAAATAATGTTGGTAAACAGTGTAGCGGCTAGCGCCTAGCAGTAGGTATAATTGATTAGTAACTACACCAAGGTCATTGTTAGCCCTTGTTACAAGGTCGGGTCACAATTGAGGACTGTTTCAATTATTTTTATTTATTGTATAATAATGAATAAAACTGAAATGCTTATAAATATAGACCTTTTAAATAAAATACTTTTAGTGACCTATATTCCTAATTAATTAATATGAAGCGACAGTTGTTCAAGCCGCACCCGATAAGTTTATGGTTTGTACGACATAAAACAGTTCAATTACTTTAGTAGGTATTTCAGATGACATTCGTACACACGCAATATAGAGTAATATATGAAACAGTAACATAAAAGAAAGAAAATGTTTGTATAGAAAAATATTTTGTTTTATTTGTTGAAATAAAATGACAAGAAATATACCAATTATTTTCTTATAAAGTTTCTTTCTTGCATAAAAATATATTTAGTAATTGTTAAAGTGAATAAATATTTATTAATATGAATATGATAAAAAATATGTATTCCAACTGTTTGAGGTGCGTTAAAATATATAAGATTTTTTTCGTCGAAATCTAACGTTGAAGACTAAATAATATAATATTTTCATTAACACCATACTTTGTTATTATATACCAGTTATAATATCTAGCTCGTAAACAGTTTTACGATATTTAGTTTATAGTTACTATATTACTGGGTGCTTATAGACGGGATGTTATGGATAACACATAGTACCTACCAGATGTAAAACTAAAATAAAAGTACCTATTGGTTTTAACGACCGATTTCTTGAAAAAAGTAAAAGTTATTTGACACCACAAGTCAAGAGCTGTGATTGGCTGTCCATCACGCTATCGACCAATAAAAAAATAAACGATTTAAAAAAAAAAATGTTTCAATTATATTTTTATTATTTATGGCATTCGATTCATAAGGTTTGTGTCTTTTTTCAGAAAGCAGCGTTTGTCTCTCTAGTTCCTGTATTTATACAGCCAGTGAAGTAATTAGGGCGTTAGATGAAACTCAGAATCCTTGTGATGATTTCTATGATTTTGCTTGCGGAGGCTGGTTGAGGAACAATCCCATACCCGAAGGAAAATCGAGTTGGGGTATCTTTAGTAAAATTGAACTGCAAAACCAACTTATAATTCGATCAGCGATTGGTAAGGCTTATAAAACTAGTCTTAACTTTCTTTTTTTGCAATTAGTTTTTAGTTAAATGGTATTTGGTGTACCGCTGGGGCACATTTTTGAACCTGACCTAAAACTACCGTGTACATTAAAAGTATAATATGTTTCTTAGATTTGCACGAATGCTACACATTGAAATAAAACTATTTTTAACGGATTAAACTCGCACTTAAAGCTATTGCCATTTTAAATTTAGCTCAACTTCGATTACTAGACAGAGACACCTGTATCTCGTCTTCCCGTGAACACGATTACTGCAAAGTAATCGAAACTTCGCGTTAAATTTAAAGTATGTAAATGTAATTATAGTTTTATTTCAAAGTATGATATGTGTCGACAGTATGCAATAGTCGTTTATCTTATGATTCGCTACATATTGCTGATTAGTTCATGTTTTTAGTTAAGCCGATTATTTTGTTATGTTATTGAAGAATTACTTACATTAGCAAAATAAAACTATTAATTGTAATACAATTATTTTGAATTGTTATTGATATATTCCATTTAAAGGTGGGTTCACCCAAATCTAATTAGAGTTGCTTTGTGAATTTGTTGTATCTGGTATTTGTAAGTAAAATTCGACCGTTGATTTTGGAGACTATTTATATGAGAAGAACATGATTATTGATTCCGCAAATAACTCTGTATCACATACATATATTCTGATTGATATCGATTTATATAGTCAAAATGTATATAGGCAAAATTAGCTTCTATATCCTAGAATTTACAGACCTATTCACTGTGAACCTATTTTATTTTCCTGGCAGGCCATAAAAGGTAACTACAATAATTCATAGTTTAACACATTTTTAATTACCTAAAAATGGGAAAGCAATACAAATGTTATTTGTCATTTTTGAGGCAGTGTGATATAATTTATATCAATTCTCTAGGAGATAAAATCTTGGATTGAGCTGCATTTTTTTTTTTATAAAATACATTGCCAAGACCTCAAAGATAGGGATAAAATGCGACGGGCGGTTTTGAGTAAAAACATCTGTACCATAACATATTACCCCACAAATGTAATAAGTATATCATAATTATAACAACGAAACAAAAGAATACATATTATAAATTTACAGAAAAAGTTAACATCTCAAACAAAAACGACGCAGAAGCAAAAGCCAGGATATATTACGATGCGTGTATAGACACCAATGAAACTATAGAGAAGTTGAAAGAAAAACCATTAATAAGCGTGATCAAGAAGCTGGGAGGGTGGCACGTTCTCTCCAACACCTTGATAAAACAGCACAAGTGGGACCTGCAGAAACTGTTACAAGATGTACAGAACTCGTAAGTAAAGAAGTAAATTAAAACAAAGAAAATAATTTAGAAATTTGGTCGATCTATTTCAATGTATATTTGGTAACAATTTTATTTGCATACATAATTTAAGTATCGAAAATCTCCTTATCAACAGCAAAAGTTTTAAAACAGCATTTGAAACAACGTCAACGTCAACTCTCTTTACACACGAAAAATAAAAACTAAGTCGATTTCTCTGTTAAGGAATCAGGATGTCACAGACAAGTAAACAGATACACACATCAAATAAATATCCCCTCTTTTTGATTCCAGTGGTAAAGAGTAATTTTTAATATTTCAGATATAATTTGGGTGGATTTTTCAATTGGGCTGTTACGGAAGATGACAGAAATTCCTCAAAGCATGTGATTGTTGTAAGTTGATTTTATTTATGGTAATAAGGTCATTAAGCATATCTAGAATTATATAATACTTGTATTTATACATATTATTAAAACTATTTTAAAGATTCAACAATAAATCGTATTTGGTTTGTAGCTGGATCAAGGAGGACTTAACTTACCAACCCGTGACAACTACTTAAACGCAACAGCCCACAAAAAAGTACTGGACGCCTATCTAGATTACATGACCAAGATATGCACTTTATTAGGAGCTAACGAAACCGAAGCAAGAGCACAGATGAGGAAAGTCATACAATTCGAAACAGAATTAGCGAATATTACCATCCCCTCTGAGGATAGACGGGATGAAGAAGGATTGTACAATCCCTATACTATTAGACAATGGCAGAAAGAAGCTCCGTTCTTAAACTGGTCCATGTTCTTTAATGATGCGTTTAAACTCGTTAATCGCAGTGTAAGTATTGTGATATATGTAATTAATCATCATTCATTTCTGATATTCCACTTAAAAATAATTCTTAAACATTTCCAGATATCTGATAATGAGAGAATTGTCGTGTATGCTCCAGATTATTTCAAAAACCTCACTAAACTTGTGCGAAAATACAGCAAAACTGAAGAGGACCAAAAGTTAGTTTTATCTTTAATTTCAGATTGGATTAGATGATTTTGTCTTTAAAGCTCTAGCTCAGTGTACAATGTAAATTAAACAAATATTTGAGCCGTTACCTATTGCAACAAATGTTGCTTTTAGTTTTTCAAGCATACAAATTTATTAATTTTTTACTTCCAGAACTCTCACAAGTTACATGATGTGGCAAGTATCTCGTTCTCTTTCTTCATATTTGTCCAAATCCTTCCGAGATGCGACGAAAATATTGAGAAAAGCTTTGTTCGGTTCAGAAGGAACAGAGGAGTCTTGGAGATATTGTGTTACCGATACTAATAATGCTATTGGTAAGTTTTTAAAATTATTTGAATTCGCATAAGTGTCAAAAAAAAATTATCATTGTTAACAACTTTTGGTCTTTACAATGTTATCCGTTACAATTTTTGTCAAACGGTTTTTTTAAGGTCCATTTTTCAATTGCCGATGATTCTCAATATATGAATAAAAAATATTATTAAAATAGGTCTGGTCATTCAAGGAATTATAATACCCACTTAATAACCTAAAATTTGGTTGGTCAAGGTTTCGCAGTAGGTGCAATGTTTGTTCGGGAAGTATTCCATGGTGAGGCGAAGACCCAGGGAGAGATAATGATAGATAACATACGAGCGGCGTTTAAGAGAAATCTGAAGGAATTAGATTGGATGGACGCAGAGACACGGGATGCTGCGGAGACCAAGGCGGATGCTATTACTGATATGATAGGTATTTAATTGTTTTTTCTATATTCTCTCTTGGTCGCCTTTATTACGAATATCTAATAGAAAAATTAGATTTATTTCATAATATTTTTTTTTCTAATATAGGTTTTATACATAAGATAGTTTTCAATGACTTTTACTTTTGTTGCCCCAATTTAAGTAGAAGAAGTAATTGCATCTAACATTAATAATGGCTGGTTAGTTCATTTTAATGTCTACTATATGTTCTTGACCTATTTTATTACTTTTCAGGCTTCCCAGACTATATTCTAAACAAAAACGAATTAGACAAACAATATGAAGAACTTGACGTGAAGCCAAACGAATACTTTGAGAATAATATAGCTTTCAATACCTACAGTTTGAAACACGATCTGAGGAAGTTGGACCAACCTGTTAATAAAACTAAATGGGGTAAGTTTCAATCATTGATCCATTGTCGAAATTTCTTTAATCTTAACATATTTATTCGTAGAACATTGTGTTATAACAACTTTTGATGACTGGATCATAGTTTATAACAACTACACATATTTCTAGGCATGACACCGTCAACTGTGAATGCATATTACACCCCCACCAAGAACCAAATAGTATTTCCGGCGGGCATCCTACAGTTACCTTTCTACGATGGTGATAACCCCAAGAGTGTTAATTACGGAGCCATGGGAGTGGTGATGGGACATGAATTGACTCATGCGTTTGATGATCAAGGAAGGGAGTATGATAGGTGAGATTGTTTAAGTATTGAGAATAACACTATTTGCAGATCGTAATAAAAATGTTTTAAAGATATACACCATTTTATTTATAAGGTCAAAAATCTTACTTATTTATTAGTAGCATAAAACAGTATTATGCATATTGGTCGGTAAGGTTACTTATATGTCCGTACGTGGTATGATTTTGATTGTATTTCAATTTTAAATATGTTATAATTATTGTCAGATTCGGTAACTTAAACCGCTGGTGGAATAATGCGACTATAGCGCGGTTCAAACAACGCACACAGTGTATACAGAAACAGTACTCCACTTACGAGATGGAGTCACAGCATTTAAACGGGAAACAAACTCTTGGTATGGCCATCTCATATTATAAAATGTTACTTATTAATTTTCTTTGCTAGACAAAATATATTATAGAGAAAATTAAAATTAAATATCCTGATGAAAAATCGAAATTAATTATTATATATTCCATGTTAATGAGATTACTTATAACGTCATTATTATAGGCGAAAATATAGCAGACAATGGCGGCTTAAAAGCATCTTTTCACGCGTACTTGGACTACAGCAAGGACGCCAAAGTCAATCTAACTTTACCCGGCTTAAAGTATAACCATCGCCAGTTGTTCTTTATATCTTTTGCTCAAGTAAGTAAAGTTTGTTCATCTAAGAAAATAAACATATATTTATTATATTGTTTATCCAAGAGTTTAAAAAACTATCAATGGTTTATAAATTATAGAGAATAGGTCCGAAAAAAGTACCTTGGCATACTACTACAGACGAATGTAATACTAGAGTTTTACGTAATTTTGTTACTACTAAAATTGTTATTTTCAATTGTATTTTAACAATTACAATATTAATCTAAAAGCAAAGTTTAAAATATACTCAAATGTTTAACTTATTATATTAGTGTGAATGACGTAATCAAATGCCTTCGATTTCCGAAAAAAAGATTTTTTTTTATTTACAGGTATGGTGTTCATCAATGACAAAGGAATCCACGAAAATGCAAATTGAGAAAGATGATCACACTGTAGCCAAGTACAGAGTCATTGGACCAATATCAAATCTTCGAGAATTTTCCGAAGAATTCAGCTGCCCTAAGGGATCGAAAATGAATCCGAAACATAAATGCGAGGTATGGTAAGGGGTGATGGGGTGATATATCCCTTCACATAGAAACTGTTCAAAAACAGAGATACGTTTTGTAAGATTGTTAATACCTGCCTGATGGAACAGCGTAAATTATTAAAAATATAGTAGCCATATTTATATCTAAACATGTTTTTCGTACAATTTGATCTAATCAACTATATAGCTAACGGATGAAGTGCCAAATATCATTTTGATTTTTTTTCTCAAGTTAATGCGCGCGAGCTTAGCGGTGTTAAACGGGTATGTTGTAATTTATTATGTATATTTTATATAAGAACAAAGTCATGGGGTAATGGATTACTACAACCAGTTATCTTAGAGACAATATTATTTCCATTTATTTATTAATTGTAATTGTAATTGCAATTTAAGTATTTTACCAATGTTAAAGTGCAGTGAGTGAGTTAGTAACAATATACAAGTCAATATAACAAAAAAATTACTGCGTAGTAGGTCCAATAGTGAACTTTATGAAAGGTGAAAAAATTAGAAATTTTCCTTTATATTCTCTTTTTGGATCTTAATAATTAGATGTTTTAATCAATATGATTTGTTAGTTGTTTTTGTTTAAGAGACTATTATTGTATAATGTATAAAATTGTTAGGAAATATAAATAATTCATATTTACAGGGTTATTTGTAATTAATTGGCCACCTCCTGCAATTAGTAAAAGTAAAGTTTTTGTTTCGTTTTTTTTTGTGTCGTTTAACAAGATTCGTAAAAAGTCGTAGAACAAATGTTGTTTGGATTGATCTAGAGAGACTGCCTGCAAGAGGTGGCCAATTAATTACAAATAACTCTGTATATTTAATTATATATTTTGATCACGTACTTATACACGCACTCTATATATATTTCAATTCGGACATCAATGCACAATAGATCAAATTACAAAAAAAAACAATAACCTAGTATTTTTAAGTTGCTGTCTGAACCGGTTGAATCTTATTAAGAACAAATGACTAACTTATATTTTAATCACTAAGCCACGTACGGACCAACAAATCTTAAACGAAATGATAATAATTTCACTCTTCAACTCTTTTACAGTTTTTGAGTGATAAGTAAGTAAGTGTGAATCAGCCTTAACCAAGATTGCGGCAGATACCGCGAAATCGCCTCAGAATTAAAACATTGCATTATGTTTGAAATTGTCCATAAATATATTAATAAATATAGAAATAAAAAAATATCGATACGAGCCGGGATTCGAACCCGAGACCTCTGGAAATCCGTGTCGTTATATCAATTGAGCCGGTTCGAATCCCTCCACTCATCGAATAATTATTCATTCTATGTTTATTCAAATATATTGCCCTGCGTTATGGAGTTTAGGAAATGATAAACATTTTTCGTTATAACAATAATTATTAATTTATTTTTATCTTACTGTATCTCAGTAAAAATCGTCGTAATATTCTCTACTTAACGTCATTTAATAACTCGAAACCCCATAGATTACACTAAACATATATTTTCAATTCGGTTATCCAAGACAGAGAGCGCTGGTCGCTTACTTCCTGAATATTTGATTTAGTAGGATTTTTATTTTGAGAGTGGCAATGATAACGTTAACAGACCGTTATTACTTTTATTTGTATTCATATTTACATTTATTTGTATAATTTAAAATAACATAGTTATAAAGTATAATTATTTATGTGATATGATTGTATTTTGTGTTTTATGATGCCCAATATACAATTTATGGTCTGTTAGTATTAAAAAGATAGATGCGAAACGCTTTAAAAAATATATAAAGCGCTTTTTGTGTCTATTTATATTCTATGTTAGTGATATTTCATGAATACATTTCAATGTTGCCTGTCCCTCTCATACTAATTGTAAAAGACAAGGATAGCACTACATAAAACATTCTGATTTTATTTTCAATAATTATTCCCAAAAAGTATATTCAATATTATACTCTATATATGTTTTTTTTTTTTATTAATTTAAGGTTCTTATAACTCCTACAATTTTAGAATACACATACGTTGACAATAAGATTCAACATTCACCTAATCATCATTTTAGAATACATCATCAAAATATTTTATAATAACCATAATTATTAAGATAAAAATATATAATATACCATTAGTTGTAGGCTGGCAACCCTATTTTTTTGCCTGTATATGTATTATAACGCGTACAAAGAGTGCATAAATCACAAACTAAATTATTATTAATAAGGTTTCAAAATATGTATAATATAATTAACTACATCTCAATGTTTTTAAGTTTCGCTTGTAAACATGATAATATTAAGATAACTGCAGCTACCTGTTGAGTACAGATTAGAAAATAAATGTCTAAATAGAGTTTAAAAAGTTCATGCGATGGGTGTGCCTTTACATACATTTGAATGTTATGCCATTTAGTAATTTAAAAGGCTAGAACCATGTTAATCACATCTCTTATACCCATACTTAAAAATTATCGTCTTGAAAGTATTTGGTAAATTTACAAGAATATCTAACAAAGTATTAAATAATATAGATAATAAATTTAATTTGCAAATGCGCTGATTTTATATAGTACTAGTCATTCATATAACCAGTAATATAATTAGTATTAAGATATATAAATCCCTATTTAAGTTATGTTATTTTTTAATGTATTTTCTTGTATTGTAATTAAATTCAGACCATTTAATTATAAATAAACCGGTATTTTTTTTGTGTTATAGTTTAATGGTATCTGGAATTATAGTATTATTATTATAATTATATACATACATATCTGAAGAACTAAAAATAAATTTACCTATTCTCATCAATTATGGCAGTATATTTTGATGTTATATGAAATATTTTATTATTATTATCATAATATTTCTTTAATGTATATCTGTCCGTAAATATATAAAAATGTATTGATTAATTAAAAAATAATTATACACAGCATAGGTTTTGTACTTGCCTTGATATTTTATTTTTGTCAATTATTTATGTAGAAAAATAGTTTATTTTTGTGAGTAAACTTTTGTTTTTTTGACCAATGATAGCTACATCTATGTGTTAGGTAATTAAATATGTGTTTATAAAAACATATTTTTATTTATTTCTTTCCCAACCTACGTTTTTTTTTCTTAAAAGTTGAGGTAACAAATTTCAAATGACAAAATGTTTTGAAATGGTGACTGTATAATACATTTGATAAAATATATTACGAGGTTTATAACTATCAACTGTAGTAATACTTACCACATTAAATTTAGAGACATAAGTTTTCTAAGTGACTACACAAAATATGTAGATTTTACAAATAACTTCATATTTTAAATTAAACTTTTGAAAAATGGCGCGCAAAGGTAATCAGAAATAATATGCCGACGGATGCGTCTTTATAGTAGGTACTCTGTCGATGCGTTGGCTATGGCCTACGTTAGAGTATGTAGAGGTGAGCGATACGAATTGTATATAATCATTAAAACTTTACATCGTAGCAGTACTTTGTGGTATAGACTATAGACAAACTAAAAAGTAGCAACAGGTTATACAAAGTAAGAGTTCTGTCTGTTGTGTTTTCAGAGATCAAAGAGTACTTCATGTCTTCGTGTCTATGACATTGTCTGTCTGTCAAACTGACTTCAATGAACTTACCATCGAGAACTTATATTTCTTGATCATAAAATGGCGGATGATTATTTCTTCTTTAGCAAAGCATTGCTGCGCTTATGAAGTGAAGTATTTTTTTTTAATATTTCCGATCGTTTTGCCGCGAATGTCAAAAAATATCAACAATTAAATAATATTTATTACTTTTTACTGTGAATAGTTTTACCAAGGATTTTAGTGTTCCATGATAAATAATTTTACTTATTCCCAATTTCCATTCAATGAAATGTTTTTCAGTGTTCCTATTATCTTCAAAGTTTTACGAATACGTAATAAAATTAAATGTCTAAATTATAAATAATTATAAAAAAAAACAACCTTTGTATACTGTGAAAATGGAGCAAATAGTAGTAAAAACTGAGGTTCAGCCAAATGGGGACATACTACTTTTTTATGTTGATGGTAAGTACAATAACAATCATCATCTAAAACTTGCTCTAACTTTCGACCATATTGATATCAAATAATATATGTACTATTTTATGCGTTGAATTACATTAATTATTAACTATTTTTCAATAATAACTATATTCATAATTCAAAAACAAAAACAATATACATCTTTTAATTTCTTAGCAATCATTAAATTTAGTATATTCAGATTATGTATAAGCATTTTATTCTGTTTATAGAACATGAGGAGTCAGAGATGGGAGTATTAGAAAATGAACAGGAAGATGTCATGCAAATGTTGCCGGAAACTAAGTATGTCATAGAAGATAATGGGGAAGGGGAATCAGCAGATGAACTGGACATAGCCCAAGCTGCAGATGAAGTAGCAAAAGAGATATGGCTGGATGAGGAAATAAAACGTCTTATTGTGTTTTACATTGACAATAAAGAAACATTCCTCAGTGGAACGACAAAGAAAAAACACCTGTGGGCCGTTGCCTGTAGAACTATGCTTACAGGTAAAAATCCAGTTTCCTGTGAAGTCAAATTACGTATGCTAAAGCAACAGTTCATCCAAGTATGTCTTGAAAAGCAAAAAGGCAACATCGTAACATGGCCATACTTTGACTTGTGTCATCAAGCCTTCTACGAAGACAGTGTTGTGAATGTATCTGTTGATGAACCTGAACCAACCAAAGTTGTCATAAACATGCCGGTTCAAAATGTTGTAAACCAGGATGGTGTCTTAGTTGTTAAGAAAGTAAACACCAGTCAAGGTAAAGATGTAGATGAAAAAGTAGAAGCAATGCTTAAATTATATATAAAACATAAACAGGTATTTAAAAAAAATCATCATATGCCAAGGGGTCTCTGGGAAACCATAGCATTGGAAATGGGAGAAGAAGATGTTGAATATTGGCATAAAAGATTTTTGAACTTTAAGCAACATTATGTCAGAATGTTATATAAAAGGAAAGAAAGTGGTCCTGATGGTATTAATTGGCCTTACATGAAATATTTTGATCATATATTTGGTGATGATGAAGAATTTCAGAAGAAATTTATTCAAAATGATAATGATGATGATCCAGATAATCCTGATGTTGAAATTGATGACAATTCCTGGAGCGATACTGAAAAAACTTTCTTGGTGAAATATTACTTTGATTGCTTACATGAGTTCCAGGATCCTACAATACCTAATAGGTTTTTATGGCAAGAAGTTGGGAGATTACTTAATGCAAAACCTGATGAATGTAAAAATAAATATAATGAATTAAAAGCTGAACATTTTAGTGATCTTACAGAAGGGGGATATGATATATCCAATAGGGCACCAATAGCAATTATCTTTGATAACATCATAGCGAAAGAAACAGTGCTAGAATTGGAACACCCTGTAAATAGATCAGATTCCACAGATATATGGAAAACAGAGCAAATAGATGAGTTAGTGCAGTATTTATATGACAATATAAATATGTTAAAAGATTCCATTTGTTATTATGTTTGTTGGGCGACTATTGCTAATAAAATTGAAAGGAGTGTGAAATCATGTATTAAACAGTGGGATATTTTAAAAACATTGTATAAAAGTATTTTAGAGGACAAAAAGGAGAACTCCGATATGCAAATAGATTGGAGGTACATAGATTTGTTTGATAGAATATTTGATTACGGCATGGATGTTAATTTGCTGGATGGTTATGAAAAGTCTCGGGAACTTAGCAATGGTAACATTACCGGCAAAGTTGGAGGTAAGTTTTTCATAAATAGTTTCCCTCTAAATTTCGATCACTAACTCTACCTGTATTTGTTACACATAAAATAAAATAAAATGTACAGATAACAAAAAAAAATCTAAGATTTTAAATTAAGTACATTTTTTGTTACATTAAATAAAGGGTTGATTGACTGTATAATTTTGTTATTTTTTTTTCAGTTAAAAAAATCACTATTAAAAATAATGATAAAATGACAATTGAGGGAACTGATGACGAGGAATCTTATGATGAGAGAGGGTTCACAAAACGCTCAAAGAAACGTAGCGGTGATGCCAAAGCATTTAAAATATTAGAGTACTACCTGAAAAATAAGGACAAATTTTCCTCATCTCAGCAAAAAAAACTTGCACTATGGGAAATATTGGCAAAACAAATAGGCATATCGGCTACCGAGTGTGCTCACAGATTTCGTAACTTCAAACAAGTTTACACTGGATACGTTCAACGAGAAATTAATAAACCTGAAATGCCAATATTATGGCCATACTATACTCTGTGCAAGAAAGTGTTTGGATACAGAGCAATAAAGTCCAAATTAAAAAACGGAAAAATGGAATCCGAAGACGGCGAAGATTGGTCCGCAAAAGAGATCAAGCAATTGATTAATTTCTTTTCTAGAAATTATCACAATATGGCGGACAATATTGAAGAAAAAAATAGATGGACCCTGATCGCCCAAGAAATAGGTAGAACTGAGAACAGCTGTCGTGATAAGTTTTTAGAATTAAGGAAATCGTATAGAAAATTGAAAACAATGAAATCGAGGAATCCAGATGTGAAAGTGTCGTGGAAGTATTTTAATATCATCGACGAGATTTATCAAAATGGAGCCGAGAATGTTGAAGTTTTAGAAGAGATGGAGGTGGATGAGACGAGTGTCTTTGATGTCAAGACCGAGATGCAAGAAGGTATTTTATATCATTTAATATCCCCTATATTTGGTATACTTAAGGTTTATGTTTTTCATAAGTAACTAACAATAATTATTTTCATAGAGGCTGTTTTATGATAAAAAAAAGAACCAAGGAATTCAGACCTTTATAATTTATTTACCATTGACCGGTATTACTATTACTATTCTATTCAAGTTTATCATAATTAGGGACTAGCATCTCAAAAGAGCGGTCCCGAGTTTAATGCCTATTTACGGTTATTAAAGGAAATTGCACGAATCATTATTTGTCCTAGTTTAATCTGTAAATCAAAACACATTAACTACATTGCAATATTATTTGACTTTAATTTTTCACAAATTTTGACGAAAGTTTGACAATTTTTTATTGTATTTATTTATTTTTAGATGACGACTTCCAGTGCATTATCGTTATACCAGAAGGCGAAGATATTAATAATGCACAAATAATTATACAAGATCAGGAGAAACAAATAGATAATACAAAAGATTTCTTTGCGGAAACAAAGAGAAATGTCACTCTATGGAATAGACGAAGTAAGAAACGACTTCTCACTCTGCATCTTAAATATTTAAGAACACATAAAGGAAAGGAGATTAATTCAAAAGACATGTGGACGGAGGTTGCGTCACAACTAGAAGAAAAGACACCGGTGTCCTGTAGGAAAATGTTAATAAAACTTAAAAATCAATACAAATTAGACAAGGAAAGCAGTCTTTTATCCCCATATCAGCCGCTGTTGGACAAAATTTTGTCTTTTAAACCAAAATACGCAAAATGTAATAAAACTAAAGTGTTAGAAGATATCACAATTTATAATGACGTGCCAATGTCGGATGATAAAGTATTTAATGCTTTAAATTATTATTTGCAAAATCTTGAAGATTTCGTGAGCCCAAAATTCGAGAAGAACTATCTTTGGACGGAGCTTGCCAAATTCATATCTGAGCCCGTCACTAATATTTACAGCAAAATAAACTATTTAAAGCAGAATTTCGATAATGAAATCGAAACCCCTTTCCGTGAGATTTTACAAGTAATAGTGGCGAAGGAAAATGCTCTTAAAGATGATATTAATAAAGATTTAAATCCCGCAAGAGAAGAGGAGGCCGAGGAACAAAACTGGTCCGATTTAGAAATTGAACGTCTCTTGACTTGGTACTTGGCACATTTGGACAAATTTAAGAATCCTAAATTTGTTCGAAGTTACTTGTGGATGGAAGCTTCAGATATATTGAAAAAGAGTCCACTAGTTTGTTCCAAGAAAATGTTAGAAATAAGATCACAGTATCGAAGTATGGTTAAAGAAAATCCAGAAGAATTGAACAATTGGAAATTTTACAATTTATGTCAAAGAATTTACGGCACTGGCAAGAAAAGCAACTAAAATAATAATATATGTAAATAAAATAAGTTTATTCTTACATTTTTTCCTTAAGCTATTGCGTAATGCAATTACGGCTTAAAATAAAGGGACCTAAAATTATACTTTTTTTAATATAAAAACCTTTTTTAAAAACAAATATATCTAAATGATTATAATAAAGATATAAAAAGATAATAAAAAACCATATTTTGAATATCTTGAACATTATTTTAATTTTTAATGGGAATAATATTTAAGAAAAATGACAATTATTTATTAATTTAATAAATCACACTTAGTAGACGAAACAACCACCTCCCTACTGTAGTTTTGAATTAAGATATTACAGTCTACAGATTTGAAATGAACCATCGAACGATATTCAGAGGTATTATCTTTTATTATTTTTAAAAGCCACAATTATTATATACTATTCATTAATCTATAGACATTATTTAACATTAAAATTTAAACCTTAAAGACTATGTATTCAGAGTACATAATAATTTCTATAGCTTGAAAACAAAACTGATTTATGCTTTTAGGATTTTGCTAAAGCCTGCTAATAAAACAAACCCACGGGACTAATTTAAGAAATGGTATTGTAGCTTAACGCTAATTTAATATTTAATACTTTTAAAAGTATAGAAATTATCTTTATTTTAACGAGAACAAAATCTTATTGAATCTATAGAAGTTATTGAGTATGGTTATTTTAATAATGATATTTTGTGTCCGTTGACGACAGTAAGTGGTGTTGTAGAACACGTGGAAATGCGTAAACATTGAATGAGAGGGAGGGAGGGATGAATTGAGGGAGAGGATGAACACAAGGAAAGAAGTTCAAGCTTCCGGCTTTCTCTCCCACCACACTAAGTCTAGCCATAATATAGTGTTTAGCATCAGTACTATCCTGGTGGAACCAGCCCGGTTACAAACCGCAGCGTACAGATAACCTATCTACTAAAATTGAACTATTTTGTAATATTTTTATTGACACTTATTAAAATTGTTACGATATATAAATGAATTTTACACATGCACAAGGCATTATTATTTTCTGTGATAAAACTTCCTTCATAAACGTAATTCTCATTTGCTACATTTTCGTAAACACCAACCAACACGAAAAAGGATTAAAAAAATATGTGTGTGTGTATTAGTGTACACATGTAAGAAGTGAAACTTCTTTATGACATGATTTTTTGAAAAATGATTTACTAACTACAACTTTACAGGAATAGCTAATTAAGATAAATTAGATAAAGTTTAAGCTAAAATAAAGATGGCACGTAACAGAAAAACGTTACAATTTTTTGACATTGCTATAAAATTTCTCCCATACCTCGATAAAAAAGTTTCACTTCAAATATGGCGCGTAACGGAAAAATGTGACTTAGAAATAAAGATCGCGCGTAACAGAAAAACGTCATAATTTTTTGATATTGCTATAAAATTTTATCCCATCTGTCGATAAAGAAGTTTCACTTCAATAAGATGGCGCGTAACGGAAAAATGTGACGCGTAACGAAAAAATGTTACAATATTTTTTTTCCAACCCCGATAAAGAAGTTTACATTCAAAAAAAAAATATTTTAAAAGATAAACTTTTGATATATATAGATTTAAGTCATGAGCTTCTAATCGGCTGTAACAAACTCAACCGAATTAAAGGCGATTGTAATATGCAAAATCACTTACCGTTAGGAGGTTCAGGTAATTTGTCTATACTAATATTATAAAGAGGAAAGATTTGATTGTTTGTTTGAATTGAATAGACTCCGAAACTATTGAACCGATTTATATTTAATACTTTTATAATCCTACATTATCCCTGATGAACGTAAGCTATATTTAATCATCTATACCTATTCATATAATAAAATTGTCACTGCTCCATTTCTGTACATGAAAAATATTAAAAAACAAACATAGGGGGCCTTTATAAGAGCTAGTGAACCCAAAACAAAGGTTTTTCAGTTTGTCGGTTTGTTTGTGAACGTAACTCTAAGAAACTGCTTAACCAATTTAAATGCGGTTTTCAGAAATACATTTTCACAGTTTTCACTTAACGTTTAGTGTTTATTTAATCTAAATCGGTTAAAAAATAAAAATGTTATGTAAATTTATGTTAATCAGGTAATAGGTACCATTCAAATCTTATTCTATACATGTAATAAAGCTGTAGTAGTCTTTATACATTGAAAATATTTCAAAAAACATACCTCGATGTGAAGTGATAACTAACAGAATTCATTTTTAGCATTAAAATTAAAATCTTTGTCTGTTTATCTGTTTGTCTTGTAATTGTGCACACAACGCGAAAAAAATATATTTTCAAAAATTCATACAGTGGGACTTTTATATAAGCAAGAGAACCCAAAACATTTTTTTTTCATTTTGTCTTTTTGTCTGTATGTTTGTATATATGTATGTTTGTACGCCAATCTCAGAAACGGATTAATCGATATGGATGCAGTTTTCGGTAATATATTGTCATGGGATTCACTTTATATTTTGTTTTTTACTTTAACAATCGGTTAACAAAAAAATAAGTTAATAATCTCTTATTGTCGTACCATTGCTTCTTACCAGTTTGAAGGTTTATAGTTTTTACATAATCAAAATCGAAAAATACGCGTACGAAGTCGCAGGCACAGCTAGTATTTAATAAATTAAATAATTGGAATACCGATACAAATGTAAACTCTAGACTTGTAATTACAGGACGAAGGTACTATGTTTTAAACCATTTCCAATGATATAGGGAAGGCCGCGAAAGCAGTCCAAGGTCTGCTCTTAATCCTGTTATGTCTATATCAATAAAATATGCTGATTTATCACTATGATTTTATAAAACCTGCCACTTTAATTGTTCTTTAATTTAAATCACCAACATCTATATATATTTGAAAATAAGTAGGTATGTACCTACTTATTTTCAAAAATATGTATCTTACATACCAATTGTGTTTTTGTATTTGTTTCTGTCTGTAATTTGAAAATATTATATGAGATAGTTCTGCTGTTGCTGTGGATTTTTTGTTGATATTTAAATAACTTATAATGTATCACACATATGAAGATGAATGTAACGAAACATTATTTTTAATTAAACGCTTGTCACTTAGACCGTATAACAGAAATAGAACTTCAGTCGTTCATAGCGTTTCAGTATGATCGCGTCGAGTTTATCAGTTTTATCATATTGTTATTAAGTTCAGTGTTAATCGTTATAAATATGAAGTGACATTTTCTATTTCTCAAGTGACATGGGATTTTGAGTATAACTTTGTTATTTCTTATTATTTTTTCAATTAAAAGGACACGAGTTTTACAATTAAATATAACAAATGTTCGAGATACTAATGTTGTTTTAGATTAATACAATGGATTCAAGGCTTTATTACTTTAAGAATTGCTTTTCAGATATTCATTTTTTCCAAACATCTGTTGATATTTTATTATTTATACCTAAGTAACCACAATAAATCAGGACAGAAATGTATCCTAACAAAAAAATTGACAAAGCCTGGTATTTTTTATTATATTTTATAGCGACATTGACGGAGTACTCAATAGTCTAGGCATAGAAACCATACAAGTGATATCTATAGTAAGGCGGTATATACTTATACTGTTATATTAAAGAAATTTTAGCTAAAGGGATAATTAAATAATCACCTTCCATTAGTTATTTATTCAAGCGAAAAATCGCATCAAAGAAATTGATTTTATAACTTTATTCACGTATTGGTATACCTACCTAAAATATCATCTCTTATAATTTGATTACTGAATCTAAGTACACTGAATTTACGTGCTAGTGTTATTAAACGATTTCTTTATTAATGTAATTTTTCAGGGCAAAAAAACTATACTTTCATACCTATAATAGAAAAATAAAGAAGCAAAATCTGTAGGTAAATTAATTATTAAAAAACTAGTTTTTTCCAGCGACTACGTTTTGGATACATACTTGGATACTAGCCTAAAGTAACTGATCCATGCCGGGAAACAAATAATATTATTATTGCTATAATATTTTTAGAAGGCGCTACCGCTTTTAACCGTCATACTATAATGTTGTTTCGAGCTTATGAGCTTCCGCAATAAATAGAAAATCAAAGTCAAAACATTCTTTCAAATCCTAGTTTTAATTCCAAAAGTTAATGTTTAAAAAACAAACAATCTTTATAGAGATATTAAATAATGTAGATGAAGTTGAAGTAGACCATGGTCTTGATTTTAATTATTACTTTTTAATAGAAATATTCATTTCGTGGTACAAAGAAAAAGGTATCTGAATATCATATAAGAAAACAAACAAAAGATTTACATGCATTTTCTGTAATTGAATCACCACAGAAAGAACACGTGTTAATGCGTTTATTACGTTAGATAACTCCTTTAAAAAGATTACAAACGAAAGGTCAAATAGTCTTCGTACAAGATGCAGATATGCTTAAAGTATTGACAGCAAATATGGAAATAGTGAGGTGACATTGGAGGGATTAAGGGAAGGATAACTGAAATACTGAAGGGAGTTTAGTGACAAATGAACGTACGTATTTGACAGTTAACAAAATGTGGAAACTTATGGTGGTACTTACGTCCATGATTCTTTTGCTGGTTCGGATAACTGATGCCAGTAGGGTACATGCAGTCAGTTTTCTGTAAGTATGTTTTAGTATGTCCTTACGTACTAAGAGATTCTTAAATTTGTCTAAAAGTAAAGATATATTTTGTTTAAACGAAGAATAATGATTTTATGATAAATCAAAAACTAGCTTGGACTATTTAGATTCACTGATTATTTAGATTAGATTAGATGAAAAACCTTTTAAAAATATGCCTAATATTATATATCGTAAAACAACTAGGTTCAAGAAGATTACAGTATATTGGTTGTATCCAAAACTTAAGCCCTTTTAATAATTGATCAAATTTTCATCTCAGTCTGGGATCTCTGCCTTAGTAAACTCAAAAAAAAAATGCACGAACCTAACACAAGAAGCAATAAATTGCTAAAATATTTACAGCAATAATTCTTCTTACCAAGAAATGGAAATGAAATCAGAAACCAGCTTGTCTCTACGAGACATACTGCCAGTTAAAGCTAAATATTACGATAAGAATAGAGCTCCTAAGCTTCTAGGAGAACCCACCATAGTCTACTTTCATGTGACTGTCCTGTCCCTGGACTCCATTAATGAGGAGAGCATGGTAAGGAGTATGTTTTTACAATTAATATATCTGTAAATTTTATACATTCAAGGTTTTGTCAATGTTTTTTTAGACCTATGTCGCAGATATTTTTCTTGCACAATCCTGGCGAGACCCTCGTCTTCGACTGCCGGAGAACATGCACGAAGAGTACCGAATCCTTGATGTCGACTGGTTGAATAAGATTTGGAGACCCGATTGCTTTTTCAAGAACGCGAAGAAGGTTACTTTCCATGAGATGAGCATACCCAACCATTACCTTTGGCTGTATCACGATAAGACACTGCTCTATATGTCTAAGTAAGTTGATATTAAATATTAAAATAGTTTTATTAATGGAAATGAATATACGTTTATGTTAATGTGTACTTTTATAATTAAGCTGGATAGTTTACTTTTTTAGTGGAACCAGTCTGGTTAGAAAAAAACATTTTTCAGACCCTTATATTATCGTGCAATTTTTAGATGTGTCATTTAAATATATTAGTAAAGTAAATGTAGATAGTATAATGCGATTCTGAAATGCACCATGCGCTATCCTTCATGCGGATTCTCGGGTAGCAGCTAGTGTTCTTGAATAAGAATAGTTTGAATATTATTTTGTAGATTGACGTTGGTGTTATCCTGTGCAATGAAGTTTGAATCATATCCACACGACACTCAGAGCTGTTCCATGATGATAGAGAGTTGTAAGTAAATATATCTTTAAGAGTTATCCCTACCGCAGGGCATAGCGATGCTGAGAAATTGGTAAATGATAAACGAATAATAATTGTAGACACAAAATGCGGGCACAATACATTTATTGATATTGTTTGTAGTGTCACACACAGTGCATGACTTGGTGTTCATCTGGAACCTGACGGATCCCTTGGTGGTTAACCCGGAAATCGAACTCCCTCAACTCGACATATCCAATAACTATACTACCGACTGCACTATTGAGTACTCTACAGGTAAATAATAACTAAAATAATATTAGTCATCAAAATACAGACAAGAAACTCGACATCCTTAGAAAAGGATTATTACTTATGAAATAATTTTCAGTTAACCTTATGGTAGTAATTACTCGACAATTGTAAAATGAAAATTTTAATAAAAGAGATGTATGTTAAATGACCATCTATCAAAGTACTACTTTGGGTTTGATGTGTTTCAGTTCGGTAAAATATTTTCACTCGTTTACAGAAAATATATAAAAGTGTTGAATTGGCGAGCCGCCTGTGTGTATAGTGGGAGTTTTTTAAACTTCGAACGCGTTGAGGAAACTTCGATTTGTATGAAATAAGAGCAACGTCGCTTTATTGGCACCAGGTGGCGCTGCTCTTATTTTATACAAACTTAAAAATCTCGGCACTAGGTATTATGTAATGTAAAATGGTAAAAATATTTTATTACCAACAACATAATTGTTGTTAATTATACAGATATCTTTACTTAAATAATGTTACAAGTGACTTTAGTAGATAAAAACATGAGAACTGACAGTTTATTAACTTTATACAAGTTGCCGCTTTAAATTTTCAATCGTGAAAAGACAACCGTTACAATTTCCTCTACGGATTCATTTAAAACATATGTAGATTAAATGTTTATAATTCAGAAACCTGCCTGTATTCATCCAGCTCAATATTCCAGGTAATTTCACGTGTCTTGCGGTGGTATTCAACTTGCGGCGTCGTCTCGGCTACCACCTGTTCCACACCTACATCCCCTCCGCCCTGATCGTGGTGATGTCATGGATCTCCTTCTGGATCAAACCAGAGGCCATCCCTGCGAGAGTCACTTTGGGTGTCACTTCGCTTTTGACTTTAGGTATATATATCATACCTGTACTTCATTTTTGGATTTTTTTTTTATAAATGTAAGTACAGAAGATCACAAAGTTTTTAATTTCTGTACGGAATTAGAATGTATCAGTTTGACTTTTAAACTCAAAAAATAACAAGGTTTCTGCAACAGTTTCCAGTTTCTACAAAATGCTTGCAAATTTATTATCATACCCCCAGATAGCAAGGGGATTCGAAAAATCTTTTATTAAGATTAACTGGCTGCTCATGTATCAAACTATTCCAGCGACACAAAACACACAATCTCAACAAAATTTACCTCCTGTATCTTACGTGAAAGCGATAGACGTCTGGATGTCTTCTTGTTCCGTGTTCGTGTTCCTGTCTCTCTTCGAATTTGCGGTGGTCAATAATTACATGGGACCCGTGGCCACAAAGGTCATGAAGGGATACTCGGATGAAGATTTGAGTAGAGATCTGGATGCTTACAAGGTAATTCGATGTTGATTATGTTTTTACAAGAAAAGGAATTTGGTCTAGATTTTCAAATTAATTTTTCACTTTATATTACATTTTTTTTTAATTTATATAGATAATGTATTTACGTTATTATCGATACAATAAAATATTTTAAATTTCAGCCCTATTTCCTGTTTCAGCACATATTCCCAAACTCAGTGGACCCTCGTGCGAGTACAACCGCCTCGCTCCCACAATACGAAACCTTCTGCAACGGGAGAGAGACAGCTATATATATCGATCGATTTTCCCGCTTCTTCTTTCCATTCTCTTTTTTCATTCTTAACGTTGTATATTGGTCTACGTTTTTGTAATAAAATATTTTTACGAAGTAACTTGGACTAGTCTAACTCAAGTAACTCTTTCTTCTTATTTTTGTACAAACCACAGACTACTAAAATGAATTAGTTGCAAAGTTACTTACTTTTAAGTCTCGCTGAGGTTCTCTGTCGTCTTCTAACTCTACTTCATCTTGTTTTTCTCTTTTATCTCTATTTTTAATGTTAAAGTGTCAATAGTGTTTTAAAGAATAAATTGTTTATCTAGTATAATTTATATCATAGTTCCTATATGATGAATATTGTTAAAATGCGTGTTTGTATTAATTTATTTCATTAGCCTATTAATTTTTAATTATTATCTAATTGTAAGGTAGTGTATTTTGTGTGATGACTGTGAAAAATTATTGTAAAAGAAAAAAGTTTAACAAAGAAATACAAAAAGGTGGGGTTTTCTTAAATGAAGTCAGTTTTAACTGCTTTTAATAAAAAAGTATTATTAACTACAGTCGCAGCACATACGTATCTCTACATCTTAATATTATACACATTTCAATTTATATTTTCAAAGAATTTTAAAATGTAGATAACTTTAAATTCTTTTTATTAGCGGTTATAAAATATCAAATGTTATTTTAATAATTATTTGGAAAATTTAGCGTTTAAAAGTATTGTTAACAACAAAATTAATATAACATCGAAATATACAATATTTCAGAAGAAATATATATTTATGTTTGTTAGTATATAGTGACAAAATATTAATAATTTATTAAATAGATGCCAAATATATTGGTTTTTTATTAACGTAGTATTATAGACAGTTTATCTTTCTATACATATTTGTTTTTGCTATTCATAATTAGAGTTTCTCATTTTACCTAAGAAAGATCTAAATAGATAAAAATAATAAACTTTACAAATAAATCAGCTTGCTATAATAATATAATATAACACTAAATAAGTAGTTATATAGGTATTTCGATTTCGAAACCTTTTTGAAATCTATTTAGTGCTAACATGTTACAATGAATATTAAAACTAAACATACAATATCACCTAGACGTTAGGCAGACTATTAAAATGGCAGTCATTCGCCGCTATTCATGAACACTAAAATTAGGCATACATTTGAATCCATTATATCAAGTCTAGACTTCCATGTTAGATTTATTAAGGGGAAGTTGGATGGATAATAATGTTAATAAAACTATACACATTTCCCGTTTTTTATATGTAATTTAATTCTAAGGGAGATATGCGCGGAAATCAATATGAACAAATTGTTTAATATTGTTTGTTGGTTTCTCGTTCCTAATGTAAGAATCGCGTAATTATCATCAATGCTGTGAAGATCAGCCGATGATGAGATCATACATGTATTGTGATGATGATAAGATGGTCAGTTCGTCAAATATATATTATTTAGTATAACTAAACCCTAATAATAATTTTTTTGTCAATTTATTTTGGTTTTAAATAATTAAGAAATAATATTTGTGATGCAGTTTGTATTAATAATTATATGAATAAAAATATTTTTATTTTTTTTTTACTAAAATTCCAAAGATTTAAAGTCTAGCACCGACCGAGCCTTAATCCGAATCATCAAAGGAATACAAAACGGATTGCCAAAAATCAGACAATGTTTTTATTTGCATACAAAACTATGTCTAGACAGTACGTGAAGAAACTTACAATCAAACTTGCACTGGCGGATGCAACTAAATTTTTAATATACTCTTTGGTATTTGAAAATACGTGCGATGGAGCTAATCACAAATCAAAACAGTTATATACCTTGCTAATAAATATTATAATTAACAAAAATGTGTAGTATGTTGATTATATTTGGTGTGAATTGTATAAATGTTATCCAGTTTTGCCAGACGCCTAAAAAATGCTGTACCTACATGTAATAATATAGTGCTAAAGGATGATGGGGTCACAGATAGGCCAATACAAAAGGTTTTTCTTTAAAAGGTTCTGAATATTTATATAATTTATCTGCACCAAACTAGGAACTATTTCTACTCAAAGCTAAGTGCGGTTTATTTTGGACAGGGGGAATAAACTTATAAAACTGTAAATATAAATATTATTTGCGACTCTGGTCTACTTTACGACTGACAGCAAAATATTTAAACAGCTGTTTATGTCTGGAGAGAGTTTATTATATTATCTACAGACTTCATATTACTTTTCAATAACATATTTAAAATGTTATTCCAAGATAAAAAAGATAAAAGTAAAATTAATAAAACAAGAATTTCGTATTGTTGAAGGTGAATTACCTAATATTTTTTTTGAAAACAATATAACACTTATCTTTAGTTCTATTTAAATACCCCACAATCCATATTTAACTTATCAATAAAGTTATTAATAACAAAGATGCAACTGTAATGGACCTATAAATTTCTTATTGACAGGAGATATGGGAGTAAACTTCTACTTTAACAGACGGATAGACAGGTCTGATAAGAGGAATTAGTTCTTGTTGTTAAGACAATTAATTGGTTTTATTATTTAAATGTTTTATTCCGATTCTGGGATAGTTTTTTTTTTTAATTTAATTTTTCCAGGTTAAGTATATGACGGTGTAGGTACTTTCCAGGTGTTACAGCCTTCACCTGATATTTGTTTAGGAAACTGAATATTTCCTTACAGAAGGAAATTTATTTAATATTATTATGAATATTAATATAAAAATTTTCGTTTTCCATCAGAGTGTATTTTTTATCAGACAATATTATTATAGCTTCATTAATTCTCTTAGACTTGGTTTTTTGACAAAGAATATATGATTTGTTGAATACCTAAGTGATAAGAAGATAATTAGCATGAAATGCATGTAACGTAAATGTTAGTTGTAGGTTTACTGTTGCACCAGAACTTCTTAAAAGAGTTAATATAATTTTCTAGAAAAATCGATTTTTCTAATCTTATTAAAATTATCTTAAACTCATAGCTTCGATGCCGTCTTTAATGTTCCTAAATACAAAAACAATATTTAAATCATTCGATTGCAATCTCGTAGTTTTGATCCAAACTCTAACTTTAAGTGAAACTCTTGGTCTATCGCGTGGTCTACTCAGTGATGTATTAATAACAATCTTAATCACCGAGTAGACCAGTGACCACGCTACAAAAGTTAAGTCTGATCAACTGCACCCATTTCGCTCTGCACCCACGCCAGGCCTCTGAAGGTGAAAGGTTATCGGCTCAGGGTGTCATAATCCAATACAAATACTGCTAGAATAAGTATATCAAAAGATGGTTTGATGTATCAATTATAAGTTACATTTAGTAGGTTTGGTCCAGAATTTAACAATATTACATGGAAACTGCAAGCACTTAATACTGTAAAAACAAAACGAAATATCAGAGTAGTCGTAAATCTCAATGACAGCTTTCGTTAAACTAAAAATAGAACTAAAAGTAAAGGTGACAGCACATTCAGTCTGTTATCATACGAAAGTTTTAAAATAAGTCTGTTCATATTACTTATAATAAAATTTCAGTCAAAAATTGTATGAAAGTCAACAGAAATACCTACTGTAATAATAAAATATAAATTATTTTCCTCGTTTATGGATGGATTATTAATAGTAACTAAAAGAAATAATTAATAAGCCTGCCAATAATAATGAAATAAGTCTGAATTAGTTAAGTTTATTACATAAAGCATTATTATTATTATACGGTAAGTGTATCAGTTCCCTAATAGAACCAAAACAGTACTTTTTATAGCTTCCCAGAAGTCCGGTCTCCGTCTGCTCCTTAAATAAATTCGAAAGGCAGGTCCTTGGAACTTGAATATGTAAGGATTACTTACTTCGTATGCTTGTTATAAACTTTTAAACTATTAACAAACTTAACTTCTAAAAACAATGTGAATTCAATTTTTAAAGAGACATTTATTACTGTAACTTTCAGCACGATTTCAGAAGAAACTACATATTAAGCGGTAATTAAAGATAGTTATGAAAAGCCTTTAAATTAAAAGCTTCATAGATTTAAGCTGAAAAGTCCTTAAGGAATCAGTAAAAATAATATTTAAATTTACTGGAATAATATGAATTATGAGACCACAAACGGTGAATATGTATAAGGGAAGCAACGTGTGGGGTCGCCCGCATGTCCTTGATTGAGATTAGTATTCACTATGGGGGTTGGAAGACCCCACATGGGGTTAGATGCACCTTCTATACTTTTTAGAGCTTCGTTTTAATATTTGTTAAGGTAACATGAGATGAATCATTCTATTATATTGTTCTAAAAAATACTATTGAAAATTTCATTCATTCTTTTGATTCGGAATAATGTTTTCATATAGCTGAACAAGATGTGAATGAATGTATACTAAAAATCGTTCATATCCTGCGCATGCGTTTCCATTCATCAATTCGTTCCATTAACCCTTGATTAGTCCCCTTTCTCTCTGCGTGGCATTGGCATTGCGGAGGAATTAGGTATGTTATTTGTAGGGTGACAAATTTCGTAGATTATTAAAAAAAAAAGAAAAATAACACTGAAATGAAATTATAGCTTTATTTATATAAAACAATGTATTGGGTTAATTCTAAAAATAACAAATAAGTTACTATTATTTTTTGATACAAATATATATGAATCGAATCTTACAGGGAATTAAAATGTTAAATTGGTGTAAATTAGGAGAATTCTTAGCGAAAGCGTATCAGATGGATGCTGTACTCTTGCGCACCGGATGTGAACATTGTCCTTCGCTAGCCTTGGCTCGTTTATAGCCCCGATTGTGCCAATTAGGGCTGTCATACGGGAATATTATTTCTTTCTCAAATTATTATTAATAGCTTTTATATTTGGGTTGTATACTTTACACTGCAAATTGTATGGGTCAACCCTATCTATATGACACTAGGGACACTATAATTATTGCTATATGATTTATATAAGTAAACTTATAAGAAAACTTTTATATATTTTGATTCACATCTTTTTCATTGTTTATATAGATATATTTATTGACAACGCAAAAGAATTCAAAGACTCGGACAATACGTAAGTAATAAATTATACAATATAAAGCAAAATAAAACATGTCCGGTGAAAATTGTTTACGATATAGGTATCATATAACCGTTATAAATCCGAGTCGAAAATTTATTTGACCCAAATAAATACGTCAACGGTCGACGTTCGAAAATTTCTCCTGACCCATTTTTAATGATCACTTACATCCTTTTTGGCAAAAAGATGAAATAAGGCCGAGAACCGAGGCTTCTGATTGGTCGGTATCCGCGAAATTAGACGTAGGTAATAAAAAGATTGAAGTTTACACATAATTAAAAATGATTTGTGTCGGGTGAATGACCCTATCCTTATGTAGTGATGTGAACTGTTTAACCGATATATTAATGCGAATTTATTCCGGAATAATTCGGTTATGTATTCCGTATAATATTATTTTTTACTGTTATGCTCATAATGCAATGACTAATGAAACAAATAATTATATTTATGAATAATTCATCATTAATTCACCAGACGTGTTGGCGTCGATAAAAACTTTAGCCAATCCAAGGTATGATTGTAATCGTAATACTATTCATATTAATTTTGTTTCCTGTAGCGAATGTATTAGTTTTAAATATAGAAGTTTAAGTCAAATAATTGTTAACTGAATGCTACAAATGTTCAGTGTTTGAAGGTAATATTTTTTTTTAGGTAAATAAGTCAGTTAAATTAAATTATCGATGTAGGGACCTCTCTAGCATGGCCTCGCTGGTAGTGACCGCAGCATCCGGGCCTTCGTGGGAATGACTGCATATCCCTTGACCCAAACAGAGATAAATCAGGAACTAGCAGAACATTTCTCTTCACACAAAAATCATTTCCTTGTCTCATTATTTGTAATAATAATTTTAGTTAATGAGTTGCTATATAGAAGTAAGTTGGTTTTATAAAACACATAAAGTTGGCTTTTATATAAAAGTTAAACATTATTATTTATAAATACTTAGTACATTATCTCCATTGCTAAAAAATATTTGAGAGCTAGAATCAACAACATTTTTGAAGGTGGTTTAAGCTGATTGATCTGACACCTCGTCGAAGATGATTGAAATTATTTTTTTCTTTGCAATTGTCCAAATTACGGATAAATTAGTAATCTGTTGGAGTTAGGTCCGAGGAGCTTGGTGGGTGTGGGAGTCCAATATAGCGACCGTCTGTCGTGACGTGGTTAGGGTCTAGCGTTGCTTGAAGTAACAGTGGGTCAGAACAATTGACAGACACTATTATTTAACATCTAACTATTCTATCACGGTTTTGAATTGCTATTAATACAGTTCTATCGTATCTGACCAGATCTTAAGATTCTGTAGTGTATGACATTAGCACATTGTGACGATTGGTTAAAGTAACACAGAATTCAATGAAAGTATATTGGTGTACTTATCTTCTTATCGAGCTTTTTTTCCAATTACAATGACTTTATTCAATGTATAATAATCATTAAATTCAATCTCTACATTTTTATTATATCTATAAATAATGAAAATAAATGGCAAATAGATGGCAAATGGAAATGTTGAGATGGAGGTGTACGAAAATATTTAAAAAGTTAGCGTGTAATTAGTGCGTGATGAAAAAGATGAAAAGTGACCTTTTTTCGTGGTATTGTCTAATAAATCTTGAAATTAAAAGTATGTAACGAGAAGTCTTAACAATAGGTTCGGAAGGTTAAGAGTTGAGGAGATCAAAGTGAGATGGATGGAGTGCGTGAAAGATAATAAGTCACGCAAGTCTCAACTAAGACGCCGTATGATAGAAGAGTGTGGAAGAGATACCCAAAATATCTGGGGTAAGGACAGGTGGAGAAATAATGTGTTATCCCAGCGTATAACAGAACTAATAGGTTTACAAATATGTTCTAATTATCGTTATGTAGGTATTATTTTTTTATAATATCTAATTTTTAGATACGAGTAGGTATACAAGGTTGACAGCCGTTCTGACTGTTGAGATGGTTTTTGTTGTTAATGGATAGTTGAAAGCAGATTCAATGATTTTATCCGAAATTTTGTTTTCCGGTGATTATTTCTTAAATACATGACCGTTCACGGATTTTTTGTTGCTGAACCATCGATGATAATGCTGCTATTAAATAAAAAAAACCCGATGACGATCGGTTCAAGAGTACAGGAGAAGTAGCATCAGGGAGATCGCATTGAAGCGAACTACATAGTACATGAGCTTCGCTTAATTAATCGAGGATAATTTATATAAAATAAATATTATATAGAATTTCGTAAAAGTTTTTTAAACACGTCTCGCCATGTTAAGTTTATTAACATTTTTAATGATCCCTTTTCTGACAGTTTCCCAGAGGTCACGGGTTTGAGGTCTGCCCGTGTTATGAATACTACTTATAATTTAACAGTACGTGGGTCTTACTCTTACTACTTACCTACTACTACTACTACTACTTATTTACTACTTACTCTTGGGTCCAGTTCAAGTAGCTGCTTGCGTTCAGTCGTATCATCCCAAAATACAGTAATAAATAAATAATTGACTTTAACAAAGATTAAAAGTTTCTTAATCCTAATAAAAATAATATATATCTAAATCACAATAAATTATTTCGGACAAAGCGGGAGCATGTTACAAAAAAAAAAATTGTCATGAAACTCGGCAGGCAGGTAGGTAGGTAGATTTAAAATAACTATTGAGTAGGAATAGCTGTAATTATATAGACATAATATTAAAAAATAAACACTTATCACATAATTTTCCCAAATCTGCCTTTATATATTCATAATCTAGTTAGTATTTGTTGTACCTCTCTAAAAACTATTTTGTTTTTTACATTTATAAAATGTTGATTTTAGACAAGAACTACCTATATGCAGGTAACTTATCAAAACTAAAAGCAATAATTTCATATCATTCGAATCTCTAAGTTATATAAGAATAATTCCTATTCATCATTGTAGATTTACCAAAATATAACAACCGTGAAGTAAGAAAAAATAAACTAGATAGCTAGTTTAACAAACCGTTGAAGTTACGAGAAGAAGAGAGTTTATATTGATTATAATAGAAATTTAACACTTTATTTAAAATGTAAATCATTTATAGTTTATAAAAGATGTGTCTTTAAGAATTTCTAAAGTTTTAGGTCTAAAAAATTGTTTGTATTTTTTTGAAGATACAGAGCGAAAAAGCTGGTAAATTACAAATTATTAACAATAAAACCTTAAAACCATAATTTGTTGAGAAAAACTTACTAATAATTTCTCAACTGTACCGGAGATTACGATTCTAAGTATTCTAAATTATATCTGTTCAATACTATGCCATCCATAGCGGTGACTTTGAACTTTAGGTACACGAACTCGTACAAACTTTGAATTGCGTTATAGTTCAACATCATCAATTCTATCACAAGTCACTAAGGTTCAAGTTAGATTACCTTTTTATTTTATAACTGTAAATTAATCTGGTTTTTATCCACATGTGCGGTTCAGAATATTGGTCGTAATTGTTTAATGTTACCGACATTTTGGCGTTCGGTGACATGTCACCAGCGAATATCAGTTCAATATTGATGTTATAATCATCGTATTGAGATTTATCTATAACTCTCTTAATTGACCCCCCTTTTTAAGATAATTAAAAATGTTAAAATTGTGTTTTACCTAATATATTAATATTGTCAATTAATTTGGTGTCAATTTAATGTTTTGTCATTTAAGACTTGAAGAGATTTAAAGATCTCAATCGCAGGAGTGAAATATCTAGAAGTCAGTAAACAAATCAATGTAGTTAGGCGAGGGGGGAACGTACCTCAAGATTTGGGGTCCGTGACCGTCCAAATCTAGTAATCGCTCCATTTGTAAAGGATTGGCAGGATCTTATATACAATTCAGAGATTTAAATGATGTGAACTTTTTGCTCTTAGTTTTGGTGATTGTTTTGTAGGTCAGTTATTTAAAGAATTGTTTCTTACCCAATAAATAAAGATAGTATTTTATCAATTATTTATTTGTGTGTATATTTGTATACCTATGTGTGTATACATATATATAGTGGTGTATGTTTGAATGTATGTTTATCTAGTACTGAGATAGCATAAAACCAATTTAGCTCTAGTTAATTTAAGATAATGGTTTTATAAATAATGACCTCACGGTTTCTTTTTATTCACTCGTAGCTTGTAAAAAAATAAAATAGTATGTTATTGTGTAGGAATGGAAGACATACGAACATATTTTTCCATCTGATGGTAAGTGGTACCTACCGATGCGTGGATAACTGGTAGTATGGAAGATTGCAGATTCCTTCCTGAACGAGAGGGGAAGGGGGTAGAGCACTATAACACATTTAACTTAACTCAATGAATAAATGTACTTATGTTTAATTTCACCCAAATATATCTAAATAATAGGTATAATATATTTACATACCTACCGTCTACGGTCTGTAAAAATACTTACCCACCATTTTGTTATTAAAAAACGATGTAGAATTCTCATTAAAATACTATACTTAAATAAAACACAGTATAATTAATTGTTATCATTCTCTTTGTAAATAATTCTTTAACAGTAAGATAAAAATGTTTATTGGATAAAGTACTTTTAATGTACTAAAATAATACCTTTGGGAAAACCACAGCATGATTGACGGCGTTTAAATATGGTTTTAAAATGTTTTCATTTATATTAAGGCTTCGAGGATAAGTATTCTTTAAAGTATAGATAAATGTAATATAGGTTGATATAGACACATAAAGATTAATATAGAAAATAATAGGCCGGTAGATTAAGTAGGAATAGAAAAGGAGAAGGAGAATACCGGGAAAGGAGACGGAGTTAATGAAACAGTCTATATATACTATGATTGGATAGTAATCGATATAATATATTGTATATAGCGTAATATTACGTAAATTAAACATTAAAAGTTAATAAAACAACATACATTTGTTTACTAACAATTGTGACCCCTTTAAAAGATGGGGGAGATGAAAAAAAGGTCCCACGCGCTGTAGGTACAGGTCATTCACGTTTGTCCCCTCAGGGTTTCTGGGGAAGAATGACCTTAAACAAACTCACTTATAAACTGCCGTCAACATGTCTAAAGATCTTGGGAATATATAGAATAAATAAACATTAAAAGTAAATGATTATAAAATGTATATTTTATTGTTTTCTTACCACTCAATAAAATAATTGATAAATATTATTTATTTGAAACCATTGTACATACTTATATTGAAATATTTAATATTACTAAATAGTTGGTTGACCTGTGACTAGTAAATAAATTAATTACATTCTAATGAATTATTACTTGTATTATAAATACATTAATTGTATTAATAATCTAAGCATGTTTGATAAAACAGATAACGCACTGTCCTGGTCATTTCAAATACATATTGATAGTAATTTGAATGATAGGATACTTTGCATCTTCGGTGCAAGTTATCTCCAGACTGCAATTAAAAATAATATGTAACAAGTGATAAGACATTTAGTACAATATTATAATTGACTGTACTAATATTTGCTTTACCGAATTGTTTATTCGTTGCTTATTTTTATATTAATAATATGTATCAAAATTTGTCAGCTTTGTTTAATGAAAAAAATATTTCTTTTTGGCGCCAAAATTTTCAAACATTCGAAACGATGACGTAAGTAATGGCAATCTGTCATTTTAATAGAACCTTTTTGGTTGTAAAAATAATTAGTCTTCTATTTTTAAGCTTATGAGATATGTGAGTAATTGATAAAATCCATACTAATATTATAAATGCGAAAGTAACTCTGTCTGTCTGTCTGTCTGTCTGTTACGC
This sequence comes from Napeogenes inachia, assembly GCA_959347355.1. Classification (NCBI taxonomy): domain Eukaryota; kingdom Metazoa; phylum Arthropoda; class Insecta; order Lepidoptera; family Nymphalidae; genus Napeogenes; species Napeogenes inachia. Next base: position 21,256,841 of record OY365798.1, on the reverse strand, counting down.
TTTCACGCCTAAATCACTGAACCGATTTTGATGAAATTTGGTGTGAAGATAGAACTGAATTTAGGAAAGGACATAGGATACTTTTCATTGCGAAAAAAATGGTAAAAGAGGTTAAAATAGAGGATGAAAGTTTGTATGGAAGTTCCTTATTGTCAAACATAAAATCATATAAAATGACATAAAATCATGTAAGACTAACCATGTCGCGCGATATAAGTGAATTTCACGCTGGCGAAGCCGCGAGCGGAAAGCTAGTTATACATAATAATCACAAACTTCGAAGAGGAAGTCTCTTTGTTTCTGGAAATGCTAATTATATAATATTTATTACATATTTATCAAGTTTTTATATTGAAGCATTAAAAAAATAAAATTATTAAACAATATTTATTTTTTGGATACAATTAATTGCAGTGCAATTCGTTAGGTTACAAAAACTGAACTTGAAAAAAGGTTCCCTTATTTTTTTTATAATTACTGAAAACATTATAAATAAATCATAGCAAAAATCGTGCCGTAATAAATAAAATAATTCGAATTCAAAAATTATTACTCAACAAACATAAAAACCTTTACGTAAACTTTTCCTAGCTACAGACAATTAAATATAAAGCTGCAACTTTGACATACAGATAACATTTAGGAGATAAAAATATAAAAATAATTAAACTACCTTATCAAACCAAATAAGTACATGCACTGGAGAGGATTTAAAAAAATGACGCTTAAATCTAAATTCAGAGAGTCTGTATTTCAATATATTAAAAATTCGAGTACAATGATTCAATCTCCTTGTGAGCTAACGTTGTAGTCTGTGTCCATTGACATTTATAAATTGATGTGAAAGTTTTGAATTAAAAACCCTTTTTCGCGCGCACAATAATTGTATTGCTATTTTTTTTACCATTTTCTATGTTTAATATTTAGTTTGCCAGGATCTATCAACTGATCTTTCGGATTTCTTAAACCGGAATTTAAGAAAATAATTTTAGGTATTTTGAATGTTGTTTTAATATTATAGAAATCATTGAAATATTAACTTTGTAGCTTATAGTTGAAACGATATTTTCCATGGTTTTCTAAAATATTATAGCTCGACTTATGATTATGACAAAAAAAATACGACCTAACAGTTATAAAACAAAATAATATAATGTATAGCTAACTTTAGTTACGATATTGCACCTGAAAAATAAAAAAAAACCTAAATTACAGTGGAAACGTCTTTGTAACCCACGCCTTTTAGTTCTCTACAGACTCATACCATCTCCCGAACGCAGTTCATCACTAGCCGTTACAAAGCGCGCGCGTTCGATTATTTCAAATATGGAATCCGGGAATGAATTCCAATTGATGCGCGAATTCGAATTTAGAATCAATTGTTTTCGAAACGGAGTGACAGTTTGTGTCTTTTTTTAATGGTTGTCTTTGTTTGGAGCCCGAGTGGGTAATGTATGATAAAAAAAGGTTTTATATTTGTGTTTGAAAATGTAAGTTTTTCAATCCCTTATATTAAAATTGACTAACTAAAAGTCTAAAAAACTCAACTAATCGTTAGTTAAACTATATTTTTATAAAACATTTATTTCTTAATTAGCACAAGTAGTTTTTGCAAATTTATTTGACTTACATTACGTACGAAAAACTTTTTATAGGCAAATTTATTATTTTTTATAGGCAAAGTTATTCGGCAAATTTTCAAATGTTATATTATAAATAAAGGGCTTTATATATTTTTTTAATCACATTAACATTTAGCCACAAAAGTAATGGAAAAGATAATTGAAATTTTCAATATTTTTTTTAGATTATTAATTAGAACAAACCTGTAAAACCTTTGTTATTCTTACATTGTCACGTAAGTAGAATAATTTATTTAATGATTAAAATAACCTTTAAAAAAGTGCCCAAATTAATTTTATATCAATAATTATAATTCTTTCAAATAACATGTTTTAAATGAAATACTTTTAATTAAAAATTAGATAGGTATATATCTGATAGTCCAACAATAAAAATAGCTAAATGGTTTTAAATATCCTGTCTGGACGAAAATATTTTTTTTTTCCAAAACTTTTGACTTAAAAATTCTATTATTCACTGTTATAACAAGTCAAGGGTAACAAATGCTATAATACATTTTAAAATAATATTTTAGTAACTTAAATAATCTTTCTCAAAAAATAATATCCAATTTGCAATTATTATGGAGAAAGCAATCATTAAAACTCTTCTAAAAAGAACTAAACGAGTTCTACTACTATATTCATAATTCAATTACCCATTATTCGTATTTGACATATTTTGTATACCTATTAGTATTTTTGCATTACTTTTGAAGACATTATTTAACCTTTTATAAACTCTTCAGCTTTTTTTTAATATACTTAAAAGGTTGTTTGTATATATAGCCAAGTAAATATCGGTACCGTTATATATTTACACTTTCTTTAAAAATCCGTTTAGTCAAAAGAGTTTTATCAAAAACTACCTATCTGTTATCACCAATAATAAAAAAATTACAAAATGTTTGTCATTCAGTACAAATACATATATTAATCACGTTGTTATTCGCTACAAGAATGCGGACATCTTAAATAATTAATATCTAAAAAATGCGATAAATTACAAACATTTAGAGTTGACACATATTTCAAGATGGTAGATAAATGTCAACTCTGCGCGCGCGACTTACAATCTGACATTCAACAAATATTTGGCAAGTTATCTTTGCGATTTTTATATCAGTGCCGTAATAAAATAAACATTTATATAATTTAGGTATTTATATCTGTTACGTACTAATATTTGATTTAATAATGGCGCATAATTTGTACGATTTGTTAAAATAATGATACGTTAAAAGAAAAAGGAAAAATATATTTTGAAAAATGTTCCATTTAGTTTGGTTATATCATTTACTTAATAAGCAGATAATACATTGCAGTTATTTATTTATCAATGAACTATATACCTACCTTATTAAATGTATTTTAAAACAAAGTAAGAGATATTAGTAGAATTCCTGTTAGAGTCGCCATCTACTACTCCTACCACTACTTACTTCTTACAAAAAAAAAATACAGTTGAAGAAAATAAAATTATCAAAATTTAATTGAAAAACCTCTAAAACTTATTTACGGGGAAATAACGCAATATATCAAAGTTTTCCACAAGCTTTAGTTACTTAAGTCACATTTTTGCATCTGTGTACCAAATTTGTTATATTTTCATCTGCATTTTATGATGTCATCGCACAAACTATTCTCCTTCCTAATTATGTACCTAGGTCATGTCTCGATATCTACCGACCTAGCATAGATACTGAAAATAATAATATTAAAAATAATCTTTAGTATAACTTTTATTTTCAGAACTATAAAAAGATAAAGTTATTAAGGCTATGAATAGTATCTTATATTACAATTCTCTTGTTAAATTATTTCCTTGGCCTTTCTAGAACAAGCATCGGTTCATTTCTAGAACGTACTTCAAAGGCGGCATTAGTAGGTTCTTTCCAAATTTGGTTAGGTAGGGAGAGGAGTGTGGAGGGTGAAGGTGAGCGTTTAAGCGCACAATAAAGGGGCCCCTTAAACCTACTCCTGGGTCGCAAGTCCCAGGCACTGCTTGCACTCCTCTCCTTGCAACGCGATGGGCCCGGCACCCCCACGGTGAATCCATGGATTGCTAAGAAGCTTCGTCTTATCTTCTATAATTAAATAATATATTATTTTTTTATAAATAAAATATCTTTTAAATAATTTATACGTAAAGCAATAAAATAATGACAGCGTTGAAGATAATGCAAGTTTGTAACAAACATTTATGTAACAAAGAAAAATATGTTTTTAATTACAATTTATATGTTGTATACACAATCTTCTTCTTATAGTTTTTTAATACGAGTTTCTTCACATACTTCACTTCACTATTGATTTGAAATAAAACATCAAACATTATCAAAGTATTATTATATGAAACCATACAAATACTTATAGTTATTATAATTGACTTACTCTAACTCATTTATTATGGTGGCCTCGATACTTATATAATAATATGAAAAGCTTCATTAGAACATCATTCTGCAAAAAACCTACCTGCTGTCAAAGTAAGTTATACCAGCGGTTTAGACCGTCATTGTAAGTCTTTTTATATACAAATTTATATTCTCATTTTTAAGTGAACGTTTCAGTGAAATTTTCAGCACATGCATAGTAATAAATTTTAAAAAAGCATCTGAAAAATATACAACATTTCAGAGAAACATTAAACAGAGCTTAGTACGCCACCGACGATACTAAGTGTAAACAACCGTTGACGGATTTATTTACGTTATGCCAAATTAGATGAAGTTCAGTTGCTACGATTTTAAATAGTTGCGAATTGCTGTATGTATGTTGGTGGGTGGCGGCCTTCTCTGCTGGATAACGAACTCGGTATTTTTAAACACATCTATAACACCTGCCAGTTCACGAAATTTGGAGTTAGTTGTATACCTACCACCTACCGACTGTGAGTTTGTATATGTCAAGGGTAATCTGAGTTTTGGAATTATTTTGAACTTCAAAAAACACATCTAATAAAAACGCGTTATTTTGTTACCTACATTTTTTAAAACTAATACCTACATATTTAAGAATGTGCGTTATCAATTTTTAATCTCCAATGTTTTGACGGTTGAAAAAATGTTTAGAATATAGCTTAATACTTTAAGGGCGATCATATAATGCTTTACTTATATTCAGTATCCGACTGGAGTTTACCTCAAAATATTTACTCAGTATCATTGATCTCTGAGTATCTCAATGTTCGTCATAGGGTTAGAAGAATCGTCCTCACTGACGCACTACACTGATATGGAATGATTTTTCTTTTGACAATTTAACTGAGAGGCTTTTTTTAAATAAACTAGTGTATACAGATGCAGGTTCTGTCGGTTTCCAATAGACCCTTTTAACATACCAGAAGTTAGACCACATTACCCTCAAAAATACTTTTATTGTAATAACCAGTCTAACAATAAGGAAACATGACTGGTACCAATTGGTATAATTATTTTCTTAGAACTGTTCGGTAGAGGGCCGCAAATAATATAGGAATAATAAATAATAATGACACATATACCTATGTCATATTTTCCAATTAAATATTGTTTTTATGAGAATTGCAAAATGTTCTTGTGCAGTACCTATGTATAGAATTTTTATTATTATCCAAGAAATATCTTCTTTGTTTTGAGATACCTATTATAAGATTATTCCAACTGGTGATAACGATTGTACCTGAAATTTCACGAATTTCACGAATGAATGAATGAATTATTGAATATATCACAAATATTTTTTCATATCTAATACTGACTGTATTTGCTATAAAAATATATTATTTATTTTTAATTTTTTTATATACCTATTTATACCCAGTTCTAATATTCCAAGATAACAAGTTTTAAGCTCAAAATATTTACTTTCTAAGTTAGTCCTTTAAACTTTTTTATTTTTTTTACACTGATTGCTTTAATTTCTTCGTTAACTAAATTTACTTTAAAACTAAAAAATGTTTTCTTGTTTCAGGTCACGTGAGAAGACAAGATATGAGTTTTTCATATTTATAAGAAAATAAAGTCTTCATATTTTTTCTTTGTATTTTTGTTTAACAGTGGCGTTGATAATGAAGTTATAAAGATTTTTCAGCAAAATTCTGTAAAATTAAGTGTAATTGGATTGTTTTATAACATCTGCAAAAACAGTGAACGGTGATGAATATAAGGATTAAATATATTTGAGAGTGGCGGCTCTTAATTATATTTTATGATTTTGAAAGATTTATGAATGGTTTTTGTTGTGTTATAAAATAAGAAAATTACATTTAATGTACACTTATTTTTCTCGTATATGTATAATAAGCGTTACCATATTTTTGTATTTTGAATAGACTGAACGAATTTGGCTCTTTCATAGAATCGTCCTTTTATTTAATTAAACTTTTGGTTTTTTTTTTAATATATTTGTCTGATAAAACTATTTTTTTTCCACATTAGATACACGTCGCCACAACAACTTCAAGGGTCTCAAGATGATAAACTTCAAATTCTCCAGCAAGGTACTCCAAAATGAAGTTGGAGAAGCCTTTCTCAATATTCATATCCAAGAATTAGAATCTAGATACAATGTTACCATAACAGAAGATCAATTTAATATAAATACACAAGTCTATAGAGTAACTCGTAACAGCCAAGGAAACAAGGCCTCGGTGTTGTATGCGGAGAGAGCGGTGAAGATGTCGGCGAAGGATTTGAAAGTGGGTCGGTGGGTGAAGGTGAACGTCACCACAATGGTGGCAGAGTTCTTCAGGTTGCCGAGGGAGAACCTGGCGATCGTGGTGAGAGTACAAGACTCGAAGAATAGGCTGAGTTTGGGAGTACCACATCCGAGCTCAGAATCAAATAACGGTTTGGTAAGTCGAAATGTAGACAAAAAATTAACTTTAGAATAATAGTATAATATACATTAAATAAAAGTATAACTTTTAAGTGTTATCTTGACAACTTATAAGCGTCTCTACTCTTTAAGGTTAGAGTTAAATTTTATTTAGCAACTGCTAATCCAAATTCTTAACTAATATATTAATTTGAATTAAGTGGGTTTGTTAAAATTTTAAAAAGTTTTAACAAACTCACGGTTTTTGATATTTTATTTTTTTTTATATTACACATGTTTTGGGTACGGAATGTCTTGTATCTTCCTTCCTACCTTGAATCTCGCAAAAAAGTATTGTTCCCATGTGATCGATAATTTGTGTTTGTCAATTTGTTTGTTAAAATTCTGGTGCCAATTATACCGTTATTAAGTCGCCTGTGGAAGAGAGAAAGTAGGTGAAGTTGTTGGCAAAAGCTACTTTGAAAATAATGGGCACATATAGAACTAATAAGATTGTTATTTAATGACATTTGCTTCACCCCTGATAAATATCAATTACAACTCATGCAATGGTAATAAAGAATACATAAATTATCATTTTAAAGAAGTATAATTTTGTATATCTGTCTACGTATCGAATTGGCCTATAATCGGGTCAATATGTGGGTCAATCGACGAGACCAATAAGCGATTATTTTAAATTCATCCATATTGCTGAATTACATTCATGAAATCTTGAATATAATCTCAATAATAGGTAGTTTATTGTTTAGAAACAGCCAACAATATTCTGAATATCTGCAGTATTATTCATATTGGTAAACCACAAAAAACTTACATTACATACATAGGAACCCGAAAAACATTTTATATTTAAAATAGTTCTAGTTAAACGATAATTTATTGAATGCTAGATGACCTAAAAATATGGCGTATTTTATTTTGAGCACTTGAATGTGTGACGCAAATTAAGAACATCATCTTTATCTTTTAACGCGAAATATATTTATTTCATGCAGATAACCTACTTTTAAAAAATATAACCTTGACCATAAATATTTTACTAATTATTTGTACCCGACTATACTTCTAAAAACCATTAAAACACGGACATTGGCAAATATGACACTCTTATAAGTTGCTAATTATTTTCTTGGACACCGTCCTTACATCCAACAGCAAAGACTCTTCTAATACTATGCTGTAGATTTTTTAAGGGCAGAAAAAATGAAGACAGTCTAATTTTAGTTAACTTTTGTATTGTAATGGTAAATAATTTCTCAAATTCAATAAATTCCAAAGAATTGGACTTTTGAACAGACAAGAAAAACTCTTTCACATTATCCTCTATTACTTTAGATATAGTATTGGGGATATGAACATAGTTAATATATACTTATAATTGTAATTGTTTCAGGTGCCCTACATAGAAGTAAGTCTAAGAGACAATTCGCACAAAAGAATCCGAAGAATGATCGGGATGGAATGCACTGAAAACTCGAAAGAGGCCCGATGTTGCAGGTACCCTCTGTCTGTTAACTTTGAGGAGTTCGGTTGGGATTGGATCATTGCGCCCAAGCAGTACGACGCAAATTACTGCAGTGGTGAATGTCCTTATAGCTTTCTCCAAAGGTATCCCCACACCCACTTAGTTCATTTGGCTGCTCCTCAAGGCAGCGGAGGCCCTTGCTGCGCTCCGAGAAAAATGAGCAGCATATCTATGCTGTACTTCGATCATGAACTTAACATCATATATGGAACTATTCACGGCATGGTCGTCGAAAGTTGTGGCTGCTCATAGCAACTGCCACGATGCAGTATCGTCTGCAATTGTATGGACGTTAGAAGATATGTTCTTTTCTTCTATCGTATTTAATTTACTTGGGACTTTAAGAGTAGTGTTGTCTATATTGTGATACATTCGGTCGAAGACTGTGAACCCTTGTGATGTGTGCGTGAGAGTGACTATGTACATTCGGTAGTACATCTATCTTATTTACAATTCCTTTCTATTTTTTGTTCATCCCAGTATAGAATGGATTCATTAGATTTCTTAAGTCTTTCATAAACATTTATTAAAAATGCCATTAATTTAAAGCCATAAAATCTACTTATGTATGTTTAAATGATTCTGTATTTCAAACGTTTTAGTAAATTAATGTATAGAATATTTCAATATTAACTTGTCTTTTTTGAATATTGTAATTAAACCTCAATTTTCCCAATATTAAGGATTTTAAAGATAAAACCATTTTACATATTTCCAACTATATTTCTTTTTATTTCTAAAGTGGCATTTATTTTCAAAATAGATCTTAAAATCTAGAATGTAAGATATATTTTCAATTGTAAGTAGCTAAAATGTAACGCAGGCACAAATTGGTAACGTCCAAATGAAAATCGTAATTATTTTGTAGAGTCTATTAAAATTTGAATAGGGTGGATACAGCCAAGAAAATAACAATAGCATATGTAAATTCGTTGCACACAATGGAACCTTATAAATTTAAGGATTGTCCTTGAAGTGAGGTTTTTGAACTAACATTTGAAAACAATGGTTTATAAAAAAGGTCCATTTGTCATTTCATATGAAACAATGTTATTTTCTGTGGGTTGTGTAAATGAAATTATTATATTATTATTAACAATTTGTGCCTGTGATTATTGTCTTTAGAACTTGTGTTAGGTTAAAAACAAGTGCCTAAAGCTTTCTCTACAAAATACCATCAAATTTTTACTTTAAGTAGATAGTTAGGTATGTATGTTTATATTTCTAAATAACGTTCTCATGAATTTTCTCTTGACATTGTTTGGATCTCGTTCAAAATTATATTTTTATAAAGTTTTTACTAGTTTTAGCGGGTGGTGCTTAAATATAGGATTTTTAATATTTTTTTTGATAACTTCAGTACCTACCCTATAATGAAACGTATTATGATGTAGTCTTTGTAAGTTTTAGAAGTGTCGGATGTGAATTTTTCAAAATTAGATCTCATTTTGAGGCAACTGTTTCATTTTAGGTGCCTTGTCAAGATCTCCCATTTCTTTTGAGATATTTTTGGTTTGCGATAAAAAATGTTTCTTTACAAACATTTTAGTGTTAAGTAAATTGTTCTCTATCTACCGTAACTTGACAAAATATTCAAAATTAAACTAACAATCTTGTGTCATAGAAATTTTGAAATAAATTTTCAACCTGCAGCTTGATTTTTATTATTCTTTTTTATACACATTTTTTTTTAAATAGGTAATAATTAATTGAACCGACCTTCCTAAGAACATATCAATTATCACGTATCATAAAAAAGTAATAAGAACCATACAACTCAGTTATAATAGAACGGGTAAATACTGTTTTCAATAATACTAAAAAACTAAACTGGGATTAATAAATAAGTAAAATAATTGAGTTGCGGGTGTTCTCACAGAACAGCCACTCTTTATTTATATAAACTTTAAATTATTTACACATTCTGTTCGTCCTACTTTACATTATATACTCAACGTTATTAAAATACATACAAAACAAAAATATATAACAGAAATACACAAGACCCATTTACAATTACATTTAGTTAAGACAGTGGGGGAGGTGGACTAGTATACCCAATTACAAAAAATAAACCTCCCGACATTTTTTTTATATTCCATCTAAAAGTATTTCATAAATGTTGGCGCTAAAAGATATATAAATTATTGTTTTATGAATATAAGCCAACACTTGGAACACTTCAGTCTAATATATTGCTTAATCGATGCAAAATATACAAGAAATCATCATACCTGTATCAAGTCTAATAAAAACAATTCCTTATTTTATTTGATATATATTATTTCATGGCATTAAAAAGGTATTAAAGAAAGTCATTTAAAATATTTAGTCTAACATCTAAAGTACAGGACCGTGCACGAAACCGAGTGGAGTCAGTCTATAACAAGATGGATGGATTTCACGAGTTCCATAAAAAGGTAGAAAGCCGTTTGATCACGAGATACTCTAATTCCCGTTATGGCAGTGTCTTAACAATGTCGAACGTAAAGAAAACTAAACTTACAAATGAAACATCACAGATTTTTAAACCTAATAATAAGATGCAGTTGAAGATGCCATGATACAAACCGAATTTCGACAGTAGAAGTAGTAAGGTCACACAGGAAGTAGTCTATATCTAAACGCTAATTATATACAAGACGAGTCACGGCGGTACAAAAGAAACGTGCTCGCGACACTGACACTTGAGCCGATATATTTAAATAGGATCACAGTGGAAAAAGTGATTTCAACTTACATTTACAACTAGTCGTCTATAAATATATGTTTTAAAGTCCACGTTATGGCAAGTTTCTACGTAAACGCTATCACTCGACCGTGATACTAATACTTCTATGTCTACAATCATAGAAAAATTCATTCGCTATATCTGTACATTATATTTAAGTCATTTATATCACTGTCACTGAAACGACACCGGTCGTTCAAAAACTGGGTTGCGATACAGTCCTCGGGTTGCCGGCCTGTGGTTGATACACGTCGTAGGAGTTGTGGGGCTCCAGATGACACACCACGTTGTTCTCGCCGTTGAGGACGGCGGCCAGGGCCCTCATGTTGTTCTCTTGGGGCTGATGGTAGGGATGCATCAGTCTCCCGCTCTCGTAGGTATGTCGTGGGTCGTAGGCCCGCTCCAAGGTGTCCCATTTGCCGTATTTCCCGTAGTGTTCCTGGTCGTGGTGGTGTCTCTCTCCCGGGCTGTAGGAAATGAGAGGGCGATGATCACCAAAAAATTTTGAACTACTCGATCCGTGGTGACCGGGGTTCTGTCTACAATTGTCCGGACCGGAGTTATCGTCCGACATATCCGACATAAGAGTCTCATTCCTTTCGATCTCCTCGTATACTGGATCGTCTTGGATCACTCGAAATTCTTCAGAGCCTCGTCTGTACGCCCTTCCTTGCTGCGAGGCTATTTCGGAGTAAGTGTGGTTGACGTTTTGGCTGCCGTGGTGGTGATGATGCTTGCGGCGATTCTCATCCTTGTAATGCTTCCTGAAGATCATTTCCTGGCTCCCGGGGGAGTGCTGAGACATGTATACGTGTGGGTTTCTGTAGTCGTGGTTGTAACTCCTGGTGGTTTGGTATCCCTGGGGGTGGTGGAGGGGAGACTCCTCATCCTTGATGGCATGTCGTGGTGATGCAGGCGGCAGTGGTCCGTCACACTCGGGGTAGGGACTGTGTATGTGCGTCTGTTGCGCCAACTGGCGGGAGAGAGTGTCGTGGTGAGGAAGCGTCGCCGCGTTCACCGGATGATGCTTAGAAGAAGTGTTCTGTAAAAACATTATTTGGTAAATTAAAATCAGAATTCTATAATGAAAAAAAAAACAAAACAAAACCACGAATGATTGAAAGGCTAATAAATAAATTAGAATAAAGACAGCTCAATTTGTAATACATTATGCCTACTTTTTGATACTTATCTACAATTATATTTTTTAATTATCACATAAATAAGTGGTAGTGTAAAGACATGACGATTTTTTACAACAATATTTTTTTTAATATTATAATTAGTATCTAGCAGATATAAATAACTCCTAAAATGGTATAAAATGCAAAGGCCGAAATTACGGACACATGTAAATTATAAGACATGAATGAATTAGAAGGAGGTGGGAAGGGCTACGGTGTGTGTTCAGATGAAACATGCAACGCTAATTTAGGTCATGCAGTTAGTGCACTTAGGTAAGATCTCTAACCATCACCTGAAAAATATAGAGATTTATAATATTATATATATTATTCATAAATGTTGCCTTCCGGTTGAATGCAATAGTTATATTCATATTTATATTTTTATTTTATGTGTGTCAAACACAAGGAGTGTTTGTAATAGACGCTCAATGTCTATGGACCGTAACAATATTCATTTATAAAGTACTTACCTTTCAAAAGTTATAAAAATATAATTTCTTTGTTTATATCGAGATCTTACCGAAGTGCTGAAAACTAAACGAAAATCATTCTATTAGTGCCCTCCCCTCACCTTCCAGACATTGCTTGTATTCGCCATTAACGCCCAGTCGTTCGCGCCAATCGATGCCGCCATTTTGTTCGAGTAACAAGATGGCGACCGCGATCGAAGGTTCTGGTAATCGTTGGGTACTTCGATATTGTTTCTGTAGCTATGCATGGACGCGATGCTATGCGAGTGCGAGGAGCTATGAGGTATGTTTTGGGGCGTCGGAGCCCGGACGCTCCTGATATCTTCGGTTACGTTCGGAACGTACAGTGGCGCGGTCGCACGAATATTCCACCTCGATGCCTCCGGTTGTAAGTTGTAGCTCTATATAGTTAGAAAAATAATAAATAAACATACATATATATGTATATATGAATACAGTCGAAAAGATATAGATACTGAGAGAAGTCGACTAATACGATACATAAATGCTGTTGTAAGGACACGCATTACAGTCTAGAGATAGGATTTTTGTATTCGGATGGTATAATATCTTAATATTATAGTTTTTATATTAATATTAAAATAATTATATACATCTCGCATCTACAAATCTAAAACCACCACACCACTAAGTGTTAATTTCTGAAGAGATCGTGTTAGTAGTTTAATAAGCGTTAGTCAGTTAGGTTCCCGATAAATAAATAAAACATACTCACCATTAAAAACAAATTTGGTAAAACTTAAACATACTTCAAACATGTTAGTGACAAAAACACATTGGGGTTAAAAAAATAAACACAAAACTGAGCTGTCTTATATTTTAGTGACAATAAAGCCAAGTGGTGTTTGGTGGTTCGTGAATACAATTTATTCATCGGTAAATCCTATCTCTAAATATAATGCGTACCTTGTTGCACGTTCTGTCTGTAGCCCTGTGGGTATCTGCCGCTGCCGGCGTTCAAGGGGTTCCGTAGATGCGACATGGGGGCGGGGGGGTCTCTCTCGGGGATGTTGTGGGGGAAGGAACCCGCATTGAGGGTGGGACCGAAACTGGTCGAGGGGCCGAAGTTTTGGTTATCTTGTGAATTTCTACGATTTCTATGAGAATGATAGCTGTGAGCTGCCGCGGCGGCCGCGAGGGTGGCCACGGAGGCGTTGTTGATGACATTGTTGTTGTTGTGATTGTTGTTGTTGACTACTACGTTAAGATTGTTGATGACAAGGTTGTTTGTTGTCGACGCCGACACGGAAGTACTCGCCGAGTTCTGTAGCGAATTATAGTTCTTAACGTCTAGATCTTTTCGAATATAGTCATTATAAATAAGCCCGCCACCAGTACATATTAACGCACCACGTAATATTCTTCACAGGACAATAAATTAAATAAATTGAACACTGAAAAACCCGTTTACAGTTTTAAAACCATTTCACCAAATCCCACATCATTGCAAATCCAATGGACAGACGTACACTCAAATATTCACCGACTTACAACTAGTTACTAAACGAATTAACTACGGATATCTAATCTACGGTACCGTGACGTCACAATACACGAATAAGGATCTTTATAAATGTGATTGATATTTGACAGTCACTATGTCTACAAGGGTAATATATAAAAAAGTATTTATATTTTTTTAGTTTCAAATAAACTCTTTATGTTTAAATAAAAAATTAAATCGAAATGAGGTCCGTCTTGATCACATTAATTCAGACCCGTCTATGACTATAGATAGACTGTGGTATGTGACGTCACCGGTGTCCAGTTCGTGTAGTGAGCAACTTGTGTGTGTGTGTGTTACCGTGACGTCACGCGGGTCGAGTGCGTCGTCGTCGGGTCCCTGGTAGCGGCGGCTCTTGACGGAGCCCTGCCTGGTGTCCTGTGAACTCGGCGCCTCCAGCGGCAGACAGCGCGCCAGCCACGGGTGACGACGACACACGCGACCGCACTCCTTCTGGAACTGGAATTGGTTGTTTTTGAAATTGGAATATTGTACGAAATATGTATATTGTTATGTAAGTGTGTATGTGTGTGTAGTTTATTTTGAAATTAGAATATTGTATGTTTTAATGTTGAATGTGTGTGTGCAAAATAAAATTATATATATGTTCATAAGTATGTCTGTAGGTGCGGTGTTTATTTTGAATTTGGAATATTATTCTCGTTACTTGGTATGCCAAAGATGTTATTTTTTTAATCCGGTCCTAATCATATAATCTTGAATAGGAACTTATGAAAAGTTATGGAATAAAGGACATTCCAAATTATTTTATTTTAAGGAGAAATAACAAGAAAAAAAAAACTTACGATTTCGTTTTGCAAGCAATGGAAGATGAATATAAAAAGTCCTTGTAAAGAGTTCAATATCGTGAAGGCGTACGCGAAGACGATGGTCTGTTCGTTCAAGTAAAGAAGTCCAAACGTCCAAGTTAGACCAAGAATTATGGCCAACATTATAGAACTTTTCAACCACACCCTGGAAATAAAATGAAAAAATATATCAGGCTTCTTTTTTATAGGTATGTATAAAATGTTAAAAATAAATTAAATACACACTTGATCTTGAATATTTTGGAGTTTTCTTTCGTCTTGATAGATACAGTCGAGTGGCGACACATCATATTTATCACCATTCCTAGACAAATCCAATTGGCCTGAAAATTTACAAATATTTCTTACAATTGGTCAATGTTACTCTTATATTAAACATTAAAAAAGTCTACAAAGCAAAGAATTCCCTAAACCGTGGCAATAAAGTACACTCACCACGAGCACCACCACCACCGGTCCCACGAAGCTCATGATGAGCATCCTGTCCGTGGTGAGCCAGCAGTGGTGTTGTGTTCCGTAGCCGGTGGGGTACACGGACGCCGACACCAGCACCACCACCGCCGGGGTCAGGTAGGCCCCCGTGTAGTACCAGAAGATTCGAGGTCGTTCTGGTTCAAACACTTCTACTAGCATAGCGTAGAGGTGGAAACCTGAAATTTAGAAAGCGGAAAAAATTTAGAAGGCGTTAATAATTATATTATTAATATTGTTTAAAACAATTTATTTATTTAAAATATAACGAAATTTTATTCAAATTAAAAGGAGAATTAAGAGGTTCTAAAAGATTTTAATATGCCGTTTCTTAGTTGATTAACTGCAAATACGTTAATATAAAATTAGGACCAGGGTCGCACCTTCCAAAAACATCCAGGCGAATGCCGCCAGGAACAGGTAGTGCAGAAGTCCGGCCACCAGACCACACACCACGCGGTGCTGGGTCTGCTCCAGACCACACATCAGCACCAGCTCACCCAGCAACAGACACAGGCACAGGTGCTTGTGGATCAACACGCGCTCCGACTGGGAGGTGGAAGTGAGGTCATGGGTTATACACGATTGTTAAATACGTAATGTATGTTAGTTGTTATCAGAATTTTCAAAGCAGTTTCATATCCCCTCATCCATACCTTCATATTCCTGAAGCAGTGGAACACGAGCACGGCGGCCAGTAGGGCCGCGCTGGAGACCCCGCAGCCCACCAGCGTGACGAGGCGGAGCGCCAGAGCGTGCGCCCCCGCCGGGGTTCCTCGCACGTCCATCAACACCGCGAAGTTGGTGAGGTGTGAGCACGCACAGCCCGTGTGGCTCGTGTTAGACCACTCCACGTGACAACCTTCCGACGACCAGCCACTGAGGGGAGACCATTGTTTATATACACAGAGTAATTTAGGAGATGTGACTGATTAGGTTGCATTTGTGTTTTGTAAAATTTGTTTACTGTATAAATGTTTTTGTAGTACTCATAAGTAACGAAATTCATTTATTAAAAATTACATTTGATTTGTTTAAGGATGTTCACTACTTTTCCTATATAAGAAACTTGCTAAGTAATTTTCAAAAATAATAATTTAAACAGTTAAAGTATGATGGTCTGAATGTAATAAAATGCAAATGTTATATCTTTCAATGAATATTTAAATCTTGTAAGAAATAGTGTACTTGAGTGCCACAAAAGAGTACTTCGTATTTTGTATAGAGTCCCAAACCCTACTCTGAAGAACACTAGATAAGTCTAGTCTAGTCTAGATTTCTTAGTGATCTTGAATATTCGAGAGATATCGAGACTAGAAAAATGATAAATTGTGTAAGATTAAAAAATACAGCATTTTCATATATTTAGTATGAACATGAAAATTAAGTAAAATGTAAATAATTGTTTAATTATAATAAATATATATTTCACTTACTGTAAAGTATAATCCCAAAAGACGCAAACAGGATTTGTAACATTTTCAGTCTTCAGATGTTTCATAGTGAGTTTGACCATTTGTGACAACTGAATATGTCTGCCATTGCCGAGACTTGCTGAAATAACCTGAAAAAATATTATATTAATTAGAAAAACATAATTTTTAACATTCCCTTGTACCTTTACTTCAATAAAGTTTTAATTTAAAAACCGAAATTAAATAAGTATAATTATATTAAAAAACTTAATTAGGACTTTTAGAGTGCAAAAAAAATTCTAAGTAAAAAGTGAAAGCTACTGTAATACTAAGGATCCTTTTAACTACTTAGAAGAAAACAGATTGAAAATATTTTCTCTAATATAAAATCATCTCTCTAAATTTAATTCTTTTAAATTATTTCTATGTGTAAGAATCCAGAATACAATATGAAATGTACTTTAATCCTCGTACCTTAGAGTTCAAAACGCGTGTAACATTCGTCTTTTCCTTCTCAGAGTTGATGCTGGTAGAGCTGTCAGTAGAGTAGGCGGCGAACTGAGGACTCTTGCCGAAAGTGGGGGGGAGGATCTCCTCCAAACGATCAAACGCGAAGAAAACTATACGCACCAGGTCTATTGGGTGGTTATCTGGAAGAGAGAAATTATTATTTTAAACTTTGAATACCGTCTTTTTATTTTAGGGATCACATGTATGTTATTTAGTAAGGTTACCGTGATATAGCTTGATTGGTTGTTTAAATAAAAAAGATAAGTGTAGAATTTTTGTTAATATATTTATTAATTGAAAAATTAAAATACAAACCTAGTAAAGCTAGTTTAGGTATAGTGATCGTGTCCTCAGATGCCTTCCACTGTTCCTGAGCTATCACTGATGGAAATGTCTCATCCTCCACATTCTTCACCTCCAAAATCCTCACCGAAAGACCTAAAATGAGAAATTTAAGTATAAAAAGATCAAATAAGATAATACATATAATAATGTTTAACTTAATATACATACATATATTTTTGACAATTTGTAATATAGTTTTTTCTTTGGTAACCGCATCGGCTAATAAGAATGCGTTCTCTTCCAACTGTGTCAATAGAGCGCTGGCCACTCTGTTCTGTGCGTCCGTACTGAGGTCCGACCAGGAGGCTCGCTGACTCTCCTCTAATAGATTGGACCCTGGGAGTAGAAGGTGGAATATGGATCAGATAAAATAACAACACAAAAAATACTTTTACTGTATCATACTAAATCAAATAAAAATTGTTAAGGTTAATTAAGTGATAACACAAATTGAAAAAGTTTAGATAGTTAACAAGAACATTACTCGCACCTAAGACTTCCAGGTATTGTATTGAAACCTACCAGTCTTAATAACTCCCAGTAGCATGTCAGTGACAATAGCTTCCTTCTGTCTCGGATCCGGGAAGGTCTGTACGTTTTGTGACATGCGCTGAGCCAGCTTCTTCATGATACTGGTAGTAGTCATCATATCTCCACCGTAGAGGGTTTTTGAAGAGGTTACCTGTCAAATTAATTAGTAATTTAAAATATTAAGGATTTCAATATTGTATTTTTTATAACTACAAGTGTTTTTATAATATTATTAAATGCTTTTGTAAAAAATAATAAGATATGTTTGTATTGCCAACCTGTGCCAGGTCGTTGCTGATGCTGAGCAGTGACTCTCCCTCCCTGACGCGTGCCTCCAGGCTGTTGAGCCACACGGAGCGACACTCACTGAGGTCTGGCGCCGCGGGACGCCACGACACACCCTCCGCTGGGGGAGAGTGGGGGGAGGGGCTGGTTAGGTACATATAACAACTGCAGCGACTTTTAAATCTGAATGATTTCTTCTAACATCACATGTTGGTAGTTATATAAATTTGTAGTCAAAGTTCCTGTTTAGAACATTGAAATGAAATATTTTGGAAACATTATTGAGTGTTAAGATTTAACATATAATTAATGATACTAACAATACATAGAGTCACTAGTGGATACAATATCAAGATTGCCTTGTGTGTCGGAGGTGGCGGCAGACCCGCGGTAGTCTATCATGTGTTCTGGAATATCACCATCACGGCCTAAAACCAGAGCAAAAACACTTTTTTAATATTGTTTGCG
Organism: Napeogenes inachia; assembly: GCA_959347355.1. Taxonomy (NCBI): domain Eukaryota; kingdom Metazoa; phylum Arthropoda; class Insecta; order Lepidoptera; family Nymphalidae; genus Napeogenes; species Napeogenes inachia. Next base: position 21,238,102 of record OY365798.1, on the reverse strand, counting down.
TATATTATCAAACAAAACAATAAATTCTGTTCTTTAAAAAAGGGCCAGGAACTCAATATCGACTATAAGATCACATAACAATATATTTATAACCTTTCAATAATGCTTCAGAGCCCAATCTCCTAATAATCTGCATCTGTCTTTCACTAGGCGGGTCCAGCCCCAAGTCGTGATAGTTCTCCCCGGATTGCAATCCGGAGCCTCGACGCTTCGGACGCTCTTCTTCCACGTGTGATGGTAACGTGCATCTGGAGAATGAAATAAATAAAAAAGTTGTATGGGTTTGTATTTAGACGTGATGACATCAATAAAAGAAAGTATGTTTAAAAAAAATCAGACAATATATAAGAAAGTCCCATAGTTGGTAAAAAAAAAAAACATTGACAAACAAGAATTAAAAATAATAAAAAATGATAAGGTAATGAATGTTTTCGTACTTCCAGCGCGCCAGGCCCGTGGCGCCCCCGGGGCAGGGCTGCACGGCGTAGGAGCCGGCCAGCGTCCAGTTCCAGTGCAGGCCGCGCGCGTGAGACTGCGGGCAGTACGCACGACGACCCAAGGATGGAGTAGAACTCGTTGCTGGGGGAAGAGAATATAATTAGATTTATTTATTTTACATACATAAATATTCCATATTTGGCAGATATTGCCAGTAAAATTCAATTTTTCTATCTTTAACTACATTATGAGTAACTAATAACAGATCGCAAGTGAACTTCTTGTTGTATTATTTGACTTACAGAATGTTTTGTCGAAGTCGTCAATGATATCGGATTCGGACGGTCGACTCTCCTTGGGCGGTATATTTACTGAAGACGTTGAGTCTGAATCTTTGGGAGGCCAATGTATAGTTTCATCGGTTACAGCTGCTGGAAAAATTGTCGCTACTTAGCCTAAAACATAACATTCACTTTTTTTTTTTTATATTTAGGCGTTGATTCTACTTACAGATTTCCTCTTCTTTCTCTTTTGGTTTTTCTTCTTTAGGACTATTTTCTTGCTCCACAGCTTTGGAGGTTTCTTCAATGACGTCAGGGATTTTGTCAACAGTTTGGGAAGGTTCCTTTTCTGATGATGAATCTGGTTGTCGCGTTGTTGTTTTCTATAGCAGAATATTTAAATATAAATATTTTAAGCCTTGTAACAATATATTGACAAATATAACAAAAATCTCACCTTGGTGCCAACATTTCCAAGCTGAACTTCGGGAGGTAATGTTATATGAGGTCTAAAAGTTGGTGGTGTGATCACTGTTGGTTTTTTCTTTTCTTGCTGGGTTAATACTGGACTTTTAGGCACTGGCGGGACAGTCGACCTCCATACAGTTGGCTGAGAAGTTATCAACCATGGTGGTGACGGCCTGGTCGTTGTACTGGTCGTTGAAGCTGGAATTATAAATTTTAAGCGTATGTAGAATAAGAAAAACTCAATATCTGGATATATATTCAATTGGACAGAAAACATTTAAAAAAAGGAGCTGTCAATGTAACAGTAACTATAAATTAACCATACAATTACATAGTTGCTGGTTTGAAGGTATTAAATAATGAGGTCATTAAATTTAATATTTATAGACTTACAAACTATTTCACTATCTCACTTTCTCACCTGGTACACACTGGTAGTGAGCTTCTAAGTATTTAAGTGTGTTGGGACACGGGTCACCGAACATATTTGTGCTGGCTAATATACTACAATTTTGGTGCATACTGCATCTGTTGGGGAATAATAACATATTAGATATATTTTAATAAGAATAACACAGTTTCTTAACTCTTAGTTTATCCCAGTTTATGCTAAATCTTATTATCCTAAATGGATTTGGCGATGTTGTGTTGGATTTCGTAGAGCCTACTGTTCCCGTTGCCGGTTAAAAGCAAATCACTGGATTAGGAAAGATTAAATGTACTAGTAAGATCCAAGATAGCATTGTTATCTGAAGCTAGTGATAAGAAGCTGGTCTAACATCTTAAAACGATCTCTTATGCACATGGTCAGAAACTGAACTGATAAAAGGAAGTGAAAATTATAGTTGACCTATGTAACTTTACAATTAATAACACGTAAATAAAGGACTACACTTTCATGAAACGTCAGAAATTCAAATTATTACAGGTAGAACAAACATGTTTAAATCAATAAGAAGTAAATTTGGTGATATGATTGTATTGTATATATTGGTACCAGCACTAATAAGATACATCCAAAAATTGGCAGCTAAACTGTTTGTAATTTCACTAAATAAAGTTCCAACAGCATAATTACAGGACGCCTCACTTAAAAACAATCGATTTAAGCGTCATTTACATGCGTCAGTGAGGGGCAGTCTATTGGCAATCTCGTGGTAATATAAAGTTGGGGAGTATTTAATTTTCGGCACCAGCGGCTGAGAGGCAATTTTAGATATTTTGATTTAGCAATTTATAATGTTAATAGTCGAAACTAAATATTGACGGTGTAAATAATTGAAATATATATAATGATTTATTGGTACATGAGGAACAAATAAATAATTATATAAAGTGGTTTAATGAAACCGGAATCAACAACGGAATACAATTTGGAATAACATCTCATTATATCTAAATATAGTATGTGGTGGAATAAAGCCGCATCTACACAACCAACAATTCCCTTACCACAATAACACTATGAAACAAATTAAACCGTGGTATAGACATAAAGCCGATATAGTTACGCTGTTATTCCAGTTTATATTGCAATTTCAATAAAATCTTCCAAGTTGAAATTTGAATTTGAGTTCTCTTACATATAAAGTATTTTATTGTGAACCAAAAATGTCTTAATCTATCATCACATAACGTCAATAATATGTATTCAACTTCAAATGTTTCCAAAAATATCTACATTTTTATATTTTCAATTAATCAAAGTGAAACGGCTTAACAGATTTGTATTTTTTTTTTTATAGAGAGATTAAAACCTAGATAACATAGGTGTTTTTAAAATAGGAGGTCCAAATGAAGCTAAACACAAAGTTATATCATAATTAATTAAAAGCTAATACAATTGCCCTTTGTACGTTGATGACAAAGGAGATGAAGTAGACAAAAGCCTGAGAGATATCAGATTTAAGATTAAAGAACGCTCAGATTAATATTTTTAGATTTAAATACTATTTCGAAATTATCTTTGTTATAGTGGCAAATGGGTAATAAGTAATTTTTGGTAACAATTATCAAAAATCTTTATTTATTTTACCTGCTGTGTAAAACCCGTAAACTCCTCGTACTCATACAGTTCACACTCCAGTCAGTGTTGCCGTGATCATTGCAGATGGTGATGGAGAACCGGCCGTAGTTGGCTCTGATGAGGTGAATCACAGAACCTTCGCTGCATCCGATCTTGAGGGTCTTGCCTTCACAAGCGTATGCTGTCTCGTATCGTGGTTCTAAATAAAGAGTTAAAAAAGTTATGGTTTGATTAAGAAATCACATGATTATTTATAAAACTATAAAATGTTATAACCGAGACAAAATTTTTTACCTACAAATTTATCGGACCATCTCGCATGATTCATTTTTTGTTCGAAAATATGTTGGTAGTTAGTAAACTAACGCGATAGAAATAACTTAGCACCTAACAACGTTGTCGAAAAATAAGCCGTGGTCCCGCCATTCATTGCGAGTGTTCCAGAAAAACAACATTGAAAACGTACAAAAATAAATCCAATTAAACGGATCCGACATTGTTCATCGGATCGTTACGTTCAGAAACCATTTACCAATTCAAAAGCAAACACCCAATGAAAGACAAAACGTAAAAACTGTCGACTCAACGTTTCATAATCAATTTCTGGACGATTCATCAGCTGAGAGCAAACACGGAACGGAACAATATTTTCTCAACTAAAAGTGACGTACATCGCGCGATGTTCACAGATTAGTTTTTGAGCATGTAATTTAAGATGCAATGGATGAGTTTCTAGAAGATTTATCGCTTCAACTTCAAAGCGGGTTAGGTGTGCATATTCTGGATAGGATATAATAAATCTGGGCAAATTAATGACGGCACCGACAGATCGTTTAAGGCGTTTTCGCTACGTCATACAACGAAATGAGGGCTCGAACAATACATAATATACCTACTGTGAATCTTATAACGGGGTTGCGATGTAAATTAGAAAAGTGTCGATAAACTTAACTGAGCTTCGAACAATTTTCTTTAAAGCGGAAAAAATATCATTAATCTAAAGTTCAGCAAATTAATGTGATACGTTACTGATAAGGGCGAAATATAAATAAAATACGCTTTAAGGTAGCAACAGAACTTTAATCTAAATCCCTTGTTAGTTTTTAAACGTTTTTCACAGTCTTTAATTACACTAGTGAGGGGACAATATGTTTGTACATCGATAAATGACACACATTTATTACTATTAGTGGAACGAACGTCTAATTTAATATCGAATTGATTGCTTTAATTATTAGAAGCGTTCTGGCCCGTTTTGATGTAATACAGAAATAAATAATACTGATGATGTCCATTCGTGTTGTCACGAATATTAGATATAATTAAATATGTTCTGTATAGGAGACAAACACAATTACGAATGGTCGAATAAATGAATTATCAATAGGGGACTATTTTAATAACAATGTTATTTATGTTTAGAGACATGTAGATGGTAGATAATTTGTTTGAAAATAACTTAAATTGGACACAATGTATTCATATAAATCTTTCGAAATTATAGCTTATTTAAAAACCTTTTATTTTACAGTCAATAAATATAAATCTCGATACAAAGGTTATCCTAAAAGCTCCTCACTATTATTCCTCGCACGCGAAGCTGCACTTTGTATCGATATGAAAGTTTAAACCTTTCGAAAATAACGCCTCGTATCGAACTGAATCTCGAGTCACCCTTATGTGTAATAAAAATGATTTATATCAAGAGTCCGTTACTTGTTATGAAGGGTCGAAAACAATTTACGGTAAACTCAAAAGGGAATAAGGTAATTTTTGAAGGTGAAAAAGTGTCTGTAATAAGTAGTTGTAGTTTAATAGAATAACAAGAAAGTATACTCAAAAACATTTTTTTTACAGCAAAAACAATAAAAAATATCTGCATATTTTTACTTTTTAAGAATTATTTGAGTGTAGTCAATAGAATGCTCTTATAAGGGCTGCCTCACCCGAATTTAACTCTCTCTCTGACAGAAAATGGGCGTGTAGATATACCTTTATACCTTTTAGATATCATTTTGAACCTCTCAATAGATGACCAATTAGCAATAGATGGGTCTGCTTGTTTGACAGTCGATCTCATAAACATACCTTAAAAAAAAAAACTAGTAGAATTATAAGTAATATCTTTCCAATACAGATAAGATTTTACTACTGCAATTTCTATTTCACAAAACTTTAAAGCAAGCTTACTCTACTCGCACTTCACCAATTTTAAATATTCCACTAATCGTTAAGATCCCAATGCATTTGAATTATCGTTTATTAATCCGTAGAGAGTACTTCTGTTCACGTAAAATTGTAATTACTTTTGTGTTTTACTTAACAATTCCTTTCATACCATAACCACCCTACATTAATATCACATACGTTCTTGTTACAATGCAAAAAGGTTCAAATTCGTCCGTTTAAGCAAAATGAGATAATAAGCCCCTATCGTGAAAACTCGTTAGCGAATATATGTGAATGTCATTTGATATCCAACCACCGAACGGTACGGACGTGCCGATATCTCATTGTCCTTCTAAAATAAGTGTTCTACATTTGTAATACGGTTCAAATTAAGTTACAGAGTAAATGCAACAATGAGCTCCGGTGAATTTAATTTCGCATCCCATTAATCGGCGTCAGCAGCCTCTGGGATTAGAGCTAATTTTATTATGAAAGCCGCGGCGAATGTATTTGGTGTCCAGGTGTTGGTATCAAGATCAATTACATTATATACTGTTTATCAAAATACAACAACACGCAGATAAACAGATACATTTCCGGAAAAAATATAGTTTCAAGAGAATAGATGGAAATTTTCTAAATCTACCCTCAATTTAGTGGATATTTTTAATAAACAATGTAAACAGTGGCGCTACACGCAATTTCAACCTGTCTAACCTGTAATATATCGATACCTCTATCAGGGCTATAAATTATATGTAGCACTAAACCTATCCCGGTAAAGTGGCAAATTGAAAAAGCGTTTTATAGTGTATTTATGGGTTCCCGCAGGATCCACGTCAGTGTTGTCAGGGAAAGATTTTTGGCATTTCTGATGTTTGAATGGTATGGCTTTATGATAGGAAATGTCAAAGGAAGATGATGATCCCTTTTATGTTCTGAATATTGATTTTTAGTTTAACTATTTTATTTGTAAATAGACGTTATATAATCAAATATTTCTGGTTAGATATATTATATGATTAATGTATACATTTAAAATCGGTAAGTCAGTCCAAGTCAGTATAACTACCAATTTGATTTTAACTTTATTCTTATTAAGTTATCAAATGAATAATTCTATTTTATAAAATTTTATAATATGTAAATATTTTCATATATTTTCATTGTCCGTTCGCAAAATTTTTATCAAATTTACATACACTGCTTAGTTAAAATGAAAGGCAAAGTTATATCTGAATTAAAATAAAAGTGACAATTTTCAACAGCAAATACGCCCCTCTGATTTAATTATTTAGAATTTGCATATTTTCGTCTGAAAACTGAAACGTTCTGGTAGTGAGGCGGAATATTTATAGCGATATATACATTGCACACTCCTACGTACTTATCAAGCACGTAAAACTTAGTTTTATCTCCATTTTAGTATTGCTGTAAGCTATTTTACAAAATATCCAGCTTAAACTATGAAGAGGAGGGTAGCAGTAAGAGGGTAGTTTTGTTTTACATCAAGATTTAAATCCGTCTAACATTGTTAGCGTCAAAGTGTAATCTAATACATTGTGAAAAGAATATTGCTGACAACAAAATTCTTTAAAACTATTAACACATTTACAGTCAGGGATGAGCAGTAACAACAGTAAAACAGATATAAACCGGTGATGTTATAACAGTTATGATGTTATTAAAGAAAATACATTAATATAACATTGTAGTTAGTAGCCGTGCCAATAATGAAAGGAAAACAAAATAAACTTTACACTTTTGAATAAACAACGGTCTTGAAGCCGCCATCCATTTCATCTAAAGGGGTACAAATTATTATCTGTAAGGAATCGTACAACTATCCAAACGTCACGGAAACCACATTCGAAATTTAAAAGATTCAACTGGGTCGCAGTAAATCCGACGCGAGTTGGAAACGTTGAGCCAACCTGACGTCTACAACCAGCCAGGATCGATATACAATCGAACGATTTACAAGACTACCAACTTACACGTAGTAAAAACAAATATTGAGATTTGTGTTTGTGAACATGTATAGCCAAGTTGAGTTTGTTTATTTTTAAATAAACATAGAATAAAAATGAAACGTTATACGTTAATCCTGCTGATTCGAACCCGCGACCTATATTCACATGTTTAATGTTAATGTAATACAAATTAAGAAATATTGATAGAGAATTTCAAAAGAAGCTTAATATAATAGAATGTAATAGCTTAATATTATTAATTTATAGAATATTAAATTTATCGAAGTGCATAGTAATGTAGTTGCTTCATTGGTGGATGGACCGATCCCAGAGATTGCAGGTTCGAATCCTATTTGTATAGATTAAAATTTCTTCTATATTTATGTAACATATTTGTTTGTAACAGATTTGATTAAGAAACACAATCTACTCTTAAAATAGTTTTAATTTAGAAAAGCATTTGAAAGAATTTTTAGAATCGCGTTTCTTACACATTAATCAAGGAAAGAGAACTGATCACGCGATCTAGCAATTAATTGCAAAGACATCGGATGCAGTTGAATAAGATAGGAATTATGTTCTACCGTTGAAGTAATAAGCAATTAGTTTCCATTCATCCAAAATGAAATAAAATAACGATACTTTATATTAGATAACACAAGTAGACAAACAAAGCATATGATTTTACGCATGTTTGAACATGGAAATTTAGACCGAAATGGATATTAGTGTACTTGATACGGTAAAGGAATACCATCAGGTTACCTTTGATTGTCAAACAAGATTATTACGGACGAATGCACGTCTGAAGCTAAATGAGACATACCATACTTCAGGATCGGTCGACTTCAGTATGGTCATTTACCCTTACACAATAAAGGTTATTTTTGCATGTCAAAAGATTTGGACTTGAAATATCGCAAATATTTTTTATACATTTATCGCTATTGGCTTTAGAATAAGGGTCATAATCAGATGTCGGCAATTGAGTGCTAAGAGGAAATCGTCCACATTCATATCATTTCGAGCCAACAATGAGGGGTCGGGCGGAACGGAAGAGAACCCTTAGGGGTTTTTTTTAACAGTTTTTGGGTGATGTATGCACCCCCGGTCACGTCTCATATGAAGTAGCTTCCTGCATAAGCGGTTTCATTATTCTTTTTGGATTTCAGGACTGCTAAGATAATTTATATTACGATGACCATTATATTTACTACTTATTTATTAAATCCATTTTTAATAAGCTTTCACTATATATATTATAATATATTCACAATGTTAACATTTGTAATGTTTATAAGTCAGAAAAGCAAGGCTTCAAAAGTATTAAGGGAGAATTGTTTTTTTTTGGGAATTATTCGATTTTTATTCCTAGTGATATAAATTTCTAAATTCTAAACATAAACACATCGGCAGCAACCCTAGTCTATACAGTACGTGATTTACTCAGTACCCGAACAAGACGCGTGAAGATTCCAGCCCTAGGGGAGGTGAGAATGCGGGGGCCTGTCAAATAAGATTTTTTCCTCAATCGAAGGGCCCGAGGGCTCCCTCATGTCCGGTTATACAATTTAGGATGTAAGGGTGCTTGGTTCCATTTAGTCTGAACGATCTTGGACTGCGTTATCGACCTTAACTAGCTTGGCGAACAAACTTTTATCGTGTATTGTATTTGTCCCTGAGGTAAATTGATACAGATAATAAATAAGTATAGCCACAAATATCTATATGTCACATATCCATCCTTATTTACTTTCCAATTTATTGACAAAAAACATATTAATATGTAAAGTGGCTTAATTTAAACGAGACCCAGTAATTGATCTTTAAAACCCAATCAAATACAGTGTATTTATTTTTGTGTAGGAGTTCAATTCACAAATAACAAAATAAAAAAATATAAGAACCAATTAGTGTTTCCAAAAAAAATATGAAAAAAATAAACATTTCACAAGTAATACTGCCGCCAGTATGTAATTCAATTTTCATATCTCTTATTTCAGTAACTCAAGATAGTTTCCCCTCCTTCACGCCTCACACTTGGCGAAGTGCCTGAATTATTTTTTAAGTGTTAAAGGTTTTGTGGAACCCCAGCTGGGGTCATAAATACATCCGGTGTTGATATAGTTGGATGTCTCTCAAGTGGTTTTTCATTTCGTAGATTCGTTTCGTCGGGAGGGCTCACACATAGTGCAAATGAAACGTGATATTATATCTCAAGATTTTCAGTACAAAATCCAAATGAAGGAAATACGCTATAAAGATATAGAAGTCTAATAGGTCAATGACCATTGGGTGTGTAAGATTCCTGAAGTTAAAGGTATTTACTTCTTAATTCCCACTCGAAGCTGGTATGCGATGTGTCTTCGTAACTAGAGCACTTGCGGTTATTGAGATCTCTTGTGACTTCTCGACATACCACTATGGGATATTCATTTGAAATATTCATTGTTACATAAGAGCTCTTATTGTTTTAAATCAACATGTGATTTTTTTTTTTAAATAATAAAAGTTGTATCTTCATATTCAATTGTATAATTTTGAATATGTAATTATTTACAATTAATTCTCTATAATTGAATATTTCTAAATGCTTATATAAAGTATATTATTAAAATAAATCACCGAAGCTAATAATAATTAAGTTGTTTTGTCATTATCAAAATCACTTCGCCAAAGTCACACATCCACAGGGCTGTATCGAATTACATGCGGTTGTAACAGGACACCCATTGTTCAGAAAGGATATGACCGGAATGCGGTCAGAGTTTAGTTCTGTGAAACGAACACAAGCAAACCAAGATAGGTAAAATAAACTTATAAGTAGATTACGTCTATAATTTATATTTGTAAATAAAAATCGAATTAATGTTTTTGCTAGTCTTACCAAATACAGATATCAGTATCACAACTCTAGACGATCATTACAGTTCTAGGGATTCACTGAGATCGGAGGAGATTGCGGTGGAACAGACTCCGAAGTGGTCATTAACCACCTTTTTATAAGAAAACTCTCTGAAAACATTTGACTTTTATTCTAGATAAACGATTTCGTTATTCAAGAATATTAACTTAACCGGATGTTTTAATGGACTATAACGTAATTTTATGCCATCGATTAAGATACGTAGGTCATTAAGAAATCGGAAATACTCTGCTATTTCGTGAAAAATAAAAAATAAAAATAGGTATTTTTATTGCGCAGTAGGTCACGCCCATCGTGTAATATAGTGGTCACCAATAAAACGTAAACGAGTTCTTTCCACTATAAACAACCTACTATAATTATAGCAGACGAAATTCCTCTTATCACGCTCATATTTCACCAAAGAGCCTAGCATTAGTTAGAATAGAAAATACAATGGCTCGGTGAATAAAAAAAAACATACAAATTACCTTCTTTCACCTCGATTAAGTGATCATTACAAGAGCAAATACCATTTATAATGGTGCGTCGACACGGCGTAGCAAAAATAAAAAGCTCAGGAAATTGCGTATGCGGTAAAAAATAAATACAGTAAGAAAATGGCGGGAAGATTTTGACGTGACATGTCGCCATCTTGGAAATGTTTAGAAACGTCAATGAGGTCACGTATTTCTATTTTCTTAAACAAATCTCGATTTGAATCGCTTTCATTTCCCCTTTTTTGTGTTGAGCATTGTTATTTATTCAAACAATAAACAGTTACGTGATGGAACAAACACAATATTTGAGGTGATTTTTTTTAATATTAACTAGATCGCAAGAAGTTATAGAATATAATAATACAGCAGTTAACTTATTATTACTGTAATATATCTCTTCAGGCACCACGTTTCTTAGAAAAAGAATTACATTTCTTCGTGTCACTCACGTAGTAATGTGTGAAATAATATTTCTCAGCTAGAGGGCGCCTGAGGCACTCTTAAGAGGTAGGGCGATCCCGCGATGTAGTAATTCAATACACAATATACCCCAAAGGCAATAGAGGTAGGCTTATGTACAGGAAATACACGATTTATGTTTTTTTTTCCACACGTTTAAATGTATTCTATGTACTGAGAAACTCACAATAAAAAAATATCTCATTTAATTATTGATAAAAGAAAATTTAAGTTCTTTAAAATAGCATTTGAGGTGACAAACCAATAGAATGGAAAGAAAGATGAAATAAAAATGTTACCAGCTTAAATGTCAATATAAAAGACGCTCCATTAGCGCTACCATAGACAAGACGCCACGTCGTCAACAGATAAGACGATCATTTCAAACAAATGCGAATTTTTCCCGTTTTCCGACTGCAAAATTTAAGAGTACAATTCCTTCGAATGATTGCGAGATTAGCTTGTCCTTTCAAATCGGATCGGAATACGAAAACTAAAAGATATATCCAAACTGGCACAAAAGAATTGGCGCGATATCGCGCGCTGTCATGTGTCGGCCATCTTGGTTTCCACTAAACGTTTGGAAATCGAGGTTCACCTCAGGGATTTGACTATCATAGAATGATAACGATATTAAAGTATACAACAGGTAAGAATATTATAAATTAATGTGGGGTTCGGCAATTAACTGTCCTGTAACCTAAAATTATAGTACATTGAAAATGTCAATTTTCTTACATATACAGTATGACTAGCTATACATAATTAGATTATCGTATATAATTGTTCTGACCATTATATTATAACTATTTATAACCATAACGCGATAAAACATATAAAACACCACAATCAGTAGCACTACAGCATTCCAAAGTCATGTTATTTGATCGCGTGACAAGAAATAATAAAAAGTTGAACGCCAAATTTGATACACTCCCAATTTAATAGTACATCTTTATCTAAATCGCAACATATAGCACTATTACAGTGGCCTGGACATCGAAACCGCGTATAATTTACACCGTAAATGTATTATTTGATTATAATATCACAAACCAAGCCATACTTTAATCTCTTAAATATATGGCTGATTTAATCTAGTTTGTTATCATATATCACTGGTTATATTTTCGTAAGTATTTTAATTTATGATACTAAGACTATAAAAAGCTCAGCGTGTAGTTGAATAAGTTAATATTTTGGGTGTTACTAAAACTCAAAATACTCTGGCTTCAGCTGATGACTACTGTTATTGGATTTTTACGTAAATTTCCCTTTTGTTGAGCTCATTGGCCGGATTATAGATGCTAATGTGCTTATTTGAGGGCCGCCCGATTTCACAGCGTCGATAAGCGGGTACTTTGAGATTTTTGGACGTTAAATGCGTGTCAAAATGTATTTTTGGGGGCAATCCTGCAGTTTATGGCCCGCAAAATGTACGTTACAATTTTATTAAGGTCAATCTCCATATAAATTAGATTGGCTGGGACCTCAATTACCTGACAAATTTATAAATTGATGATTTTTATGTTTACATTGTCGTGTATTATGGGAAAAAATATGATATTACAATTATGCAAAAAAAATAAGTTAATTAAATACAAATTTTTAACTCCAATAATACATAGTACTTTTACACTTAACTTACTGACTTATTACTATACTTAAAATACAATGATTTTACCTCTATCACACGTATGATACTTATTTTGAGTCACGACCACTGTTAGCCTGAGGTTTGCACACGTTTCTTTAGTGTGAAAATGGGATATAATTTTGGGGAAATAATCAAAAACCGGCTCGCGTGCCCAATGGGCATTAGCAGGGCCCTACCCAGAGCGGCCATGTTAATGTTGCCAGGTACATAACGCGGTATGTACGTAATGAGCCGAGGAAAATTGTGTTGCCATAAAAATAATTGTATTCTACCCCCTGTTTCTTGTACGTCACTCGATTAGCTACATTATGGTTTTTGTTTGGGTTTTCTATGGCTGTGCGGTGACTTGAAAATAAGGAAAATAGAAAAGTAGGTTAATCATCAAACCGTTTGTAAAATTAAATTATTAAATTTTATTTTCCTAAAAATATAACATACGTATCTAGAATATATAAATCCATCTTGTTAGGAACACTTATAGTCTGTCTGTATATTTCAAGTAACCAAAAACCACATTCGCATTTTGATCTGACGTTAGACATGCTCGGAAACCGTAAATTTTCTAACTCGAACGTTCTCGAACGAATATTGGATTTATGTGTTTGATTTCTCCGACTTTTACGTTCGTAGTGAGTGCTCGAACAATGCTCTGTTTGCTTATTTCTGGAACTTTTCGTTGATTGTTACAGACCTGTTGTATATCAATCCTAATTCGGAAACAGTGTTAGTTATTTTTAAAATGATATATTTAAAACTTCAAACTTTTCTCATAACTCATAACAACGTTAACTCTGAATAAGGGTAGACAGACATATAGCAATATGTATTTTTTTAATAAAATTACTTAATTAAATCTATATTAAAAAATCCAACAATCAATAAATAAATTGCAAGAATTAAGTAACAGCTTCAAACTTACTAATCGAATAGAAATTATCTATCTGTATAAAAGAATAAAAAAATAATTACTTTCATTGCTATTCAATTAACAAGACTATCGAAAAATAACTGAACCGAACTGTATTGGACTTAACGAAATTACGCTAGCCGGCGGATGGAGTGGCCTCGACCACTTAGCAAAAGTTAATAATATTTTGTAGGGTATCTTTTTATTTATTTAATAATATATCTACTTGAAAACAATATTTTTGATAAGTATATTTATATGTGGTTCCCACTTTAATATAAAACATTCCTAAAACTAAACCATTCGGTCAACCCTGTTGTTACTGAGGCATGGTCGTTAGGACCCGGCTACCAGAATTTGCAATAACCGTAATAAATTACTATCCAATCCAAGTTGGTTTAATAAGACGCGCCCAGGATTTCACTTCGAGTACCAACCAGGATTTCATAGAAGGTAAGATAGCCATTAATTTAATTGAGTTTGGATACAGTTTAGGGTTAATTGATATAATGTCGCCGGGTCTAAGGTTGGGGGAAATCAAAGGCCAACGAATTACAGCGTAGATAACGAAATTTAATAATTTTAGTGAATATTTTGTATTAAACTTTATGAATAGTGAAGTTGCTTATAATTTATTTTATTTTGCTTAAAATAAGCAAGGATGGTGATTTGTCCAACATTTATCAAAAGTTTTCAATTAAACAAAGGTTTTGGAAAAAAAAGTATTCTCAGAATGTATGAACTATAATATTAAAAATGATCAAAGAACTGTAAATGTTTGTATAGTGTCATTAAATAATATTAAGTGTAATTTAATGGCCGCCGCATTATACTTTACAATATCTCGGAAGCCGCATGCTATATATTTTCATGTAAGTGTAGGATGTGTTGTGTAATAATAAACATTAAAAGTCAATGAGAGCACTTCTGGAAGTATAATTTCACTTGCTCGGCAAAACTGTAGCACCTTCTACCATCTGTGCCCCTCCAAACAAAGAAAGAGAAACACTCTAGTGTACAATTACGCGAACATTATTCACAAAAAACCATCAGACGAAAAATTATAGCCCTAAAAAGCATTACAACACATACTGCGGTGCATTGAAGTAAAGTGAAGTGGGGGGATCCAGTGGGGGAGGGGACCCAGACGGAGGGGGAATAATCCGATAATTATCGGCTTAACGGTACACGACATTAGCAGGTGGGAAACGCTGGCGTTCGGGGCTCAGGTGATCCCCACCTAGGTATTTTAGTGTTACATTGACAAACGTTGCCGACTGATAATTGATTTATGTGGGATTTTGCGCGTAATAGGGTTAGATCTAGAAAAATAAAGGGCTTTACGAGGGTTAAAAAGCGTATAGGGGGATGATAATTTACCTCATGAAATTAAGCCTTTTGGGAATTCAATGAGTATTGTAACAAAATGAATTAAGTAGGAGTAAGGAAGGCTCGAAATATAATTGATAACGTAGTATAGCTTAACATAATGGTTAACCGGTGACTGGAAAATGAAAATAGCTGTTACCTGCAATAGTATCTAGATAATGTTTTCATTTCATAATCAAACCAGATTTTATCGGACGAAGTTTGAACTCGCTTTGAAACCTAGCGCTTTGTCTATTGTTTTCATATTGTTAATGGAGTCTGGACGGATTTAAAACAAACTCTAGCGGGATTATGACCCTTATGCAGTAGTTGTAACTTACAATTGGTAGATAATAGAAATGTTTTTAAAAATCTCTCAAACTTTTAGAAATTACAAACAATATTTTGTTTTATTTATGCCACTTGAATTTTAAAAAGTTTTAAGTTTAAAAGTTGACAGATCTCATATTTTTGTTAACAATTGTGTCAAGACCGTTATAGTCATAAAATTAATGTATAATATCTCTATGATTACAATACTACACATAAAAAACTGTCAGACAAGACAGATGTACTTTTAAAAACTCATAAATAATACAATCACATTATAATTCATTAAGTTTCTATCATTATAAAAACTAACGAAGAATACTTCACAGGCTAATGGAAGTCCAATCTGGTATTATCAAATGCACAGCTTAAAACGATTCTCATGTTTGGCGCTGGATAACGTATGGTCTATCGAATTTTAATACCGGATTTACCTACTCTGTGGTAATATTAATCAAGCAGGCGATTTTAAGCCATCTATCGATCGGGTTATGATCGTTATTCGTGTGCTTTCAGCCTGATTGGTTTATGCGGATTAAACGCGTCTTTTGGAGTGTTTTATATTAATTTTAGTATCGAACTGTATTAGTTATTGTTAGTACTTTAAGCTGGAGCAATTATAAGTTCAAATTTACTATGATAAGTTTACGGTTTAATAAAAATAATGTTTGCATATAAAGGATATGGCCACTCTTTTATTGAATGTCTGTCTGTTATCGTTATCTTAAATCATAACATTTTCTAGATGCCTAAGGTTTGATCGTTAGTACCTTCCTCTCACAGAATATATCAGAGAAAGTGGGAGAACCAGATGTAAAAACCCTATACTTTAATCTTCGTGTATGGATGTTCATGGATGCAAAAGACCTGACCGGTCTTCTGCATCCTTTTTCATTCCCGAAGGCAATGCGTTTGAACTTAATCATATTTTTAGCTGACCATGGACCACATCACTCACCACCAGACTGACCGTCTGTCACCTTTCCACCGTAAAAAAATATTCTTTTGGCCATACCTGAAACAATACAATGAATACGATTAAACAATATTATAATTAGTTAATTTATAAACCCGGATTGCCGGATACCCAAAGGACCGCCTAATTATTCCCAATTCAATTCTACCAACATAAGTATATTAAAGAAGAAATTAATATAATATCTCTAGGTTATAATACTGGAAATGATGTTGAGATTTTTATACTTTACTATACTCTAGACTTTTTCTTGCTATAATTTCTAACTTATCTGCTTTTTGCATTAATAGAATTTAATTCATATTTTTTTTACAAATAACTGGCACAATATTCTAACTAAACAAATAGGGCAAATAAAATTATCATGATAATAATTAATAAATTAAACTAATGTGACAACTCCTAATGCTAATTAATGGTTCCTTAAAAATCCATTAATTTCACCTTTTGTATGTACAATGTAGTAACATTGTCGGCAGCAAACTAATTCAAAGAAAAAATCATATGAATTAATATAAAATTATATTTTCAGACAAAATTACAACCCTAAATTACAAGTATTTTAACATTATGATAAAATTTTAAATAAATATAGAATGATAAAATAATAAATACAGCAGGATTCGAACCCACACCCTCTGGCAAAATCGTTCCGTTGCTCTGCCAAATGAGATACCGTTTCCGCTACCCCTTCCCGCCACTATCCCAAATTCATTTCTCATTAAAAACCTTTTATACACAATTTTAGTACCTAAATCTTTCATAGTTATACATATACATAACAATTTTCAAACATGATATACTATTTAATTAATACTACTCAGAGGTAATTTT
This sequence comes from Napeogenes inachia, assembly GCA_959347355.1. NCBI lineage: Eukaryota > Metazoa > Arthropoda > Insecta > Lepidoptera > Nymphalidae > Napeogenes > Napeogenes inachia. The sequence goes on along the minus strand of OY365798.1, from coordinate 21,220,811 downwards.
ATTAATATTTTAAAATGATTTCATACAATGTAATATATCATGTCTATTTTTATGAAGCATTTGCAAAGAAGTGGAGTGAAAATATATAAGTTGAAATAACACTACCGAAGTAGGTTAATTCTTAAGAGTAATGAAAAATAGTGCTTTCTACGAAACCTGTTGTTATTCTGAATTATTAGTGCACTAGTTTTTGCACATTTAGGCTATTAGCTTGCTTGCGGTTCTTATTAATATAGTACATGTGAGTTTGTTTGTTTGTTTGTGGATATAATTTTAATACGTACAACATTACTACTATGATAACGAAAAGAGATAATTCGCATCCAAGTAGAGTTATGTAATTTATCGATAGTCCTAAAAAGTGCTAGTTTTGCAGATTTTGATTTTGTAGCCTTTTAGTTAAATTGGAGTGTTCGGCTTCCGCTATTGTTGACGTCGAAATTTAGTTCATGATTCTGCAATAGTTTTTTTTTTATTAAAGTTTTGTGTAACATTAGCTCTTCATCTTTGCTTACTGTTTTGAAAATAAGTCGGAATATTAAAAATACACAACTGGTGTTAGCGCACTTAATATTGTATTAGAATTATCTCTCATGACCTAAATACAGCATACAAAAATAGCCCAGGTGTTAGATATTTCACAGGTCACCTGACACCCCTGGGTTTGATGCCCGGGTGAAATAGAGCGACACACTTATATACTCCTGTTCAGCCGTAAATAATTTATTTATGTCACGCGACAAGACACTATAAGACTGTCGCAGTCGCAAGTCTGAAATTCAACTTCTATCAATAATGTGGTTTATATATTGAACATAATAATCATTGTAAAAGTGAGCAACCGATCAAGTAACCAATTTGCATCACTGTACATAAAATATCGATTCATGTACAGACAAGGTGTCCTTACCAGGCCATCCACCTCTGAAATTTATAAATGGTTCAAAGAAATAAAATATACTAAATTAGACAAACACATATAAAAAATAAAAAAAAAATCACTAAGCAGTACAAAATATATTTAACATATTAAAGCCTTATTTGTAATAAGCAATCAAAGATCTTGTTTCGATATACCTTTAATAAATGCTCAACATCATTTCAACTAAATTCTTCGATAGTTCTTATAGTAAGTTAGTTGTGTGGACTTTTAATATTATTAAAAGTTAGTTTGTTTATTTGTTTTAGTTTAAACTTATTTTAGTTTTTATATCATTCGCAACTAGATACCGTTTATTCAAAATGAAAATTATTATTTTAGGCATTCGCTTATGAATAGTAATTTAGTACAGATACAAAATTAAAATACTCCAACTGGCAGCGGAACCCTAAACCTTATCTGTTCCGTGATGGAGGTGACAGCTACATCTCAGATAGATAGCAGCATCCATTAGCATTAGTAGTAGCTCGGATTTACATAAACAAGATCATAGTTTTACTCAGACCATACGTCATTGATTATTAGATTAATTATATACCTACATACATACACTGTGAAGTTACAATGATTTATTTGATGATATTTTGAATGATTGTAGCGTGTTTTGGGTTTAAAATGTTATCTATGGAAGTGATATGTATTTTTAGTAATGTATTGCAATCGTGATGGAGCATGTGTGTGTTAAAAAACTTTTAACTTTAAATGATCTTTAACGATTTTAATGTTTATTTTTTTCATCTATATAACTATATATCTACTGTTACTTCAGACAGACACTATATCTAGACTAGTCGGGATGACTGATGGTGTATACGCTACCATTTATTTACCGTAGTTGGATCTTGTCGCATAGTTTAGTGATACAGACGGACAAACAAACCATCCAACTGTATATAATATTGATTAAATTATAATTCTTATATTTTAGTTTACATTTTCACTAAGTTTGTAAATCGTGTAATTATAATTAACGTACAATTAACAAAAACTGAGAGACTTACCGCATTGTAAAATACTAAGACAATCAATTTAATTCTGTTGAATATTTGAATATATTATGTAGTGTATTAAATTGCTTAAACTGCATGGATTCATAAAGTTTAAAGCTAATATTACAGAAATAAAAGCTTTTCGCATCATTTTCCATAAAATCCCCATGAATGCTAGAACACTGGACTAGTTACAATAAGCATTTGCGGGCTCGTAAAAACTTTTTATTACACAGATAGTACTGTCGTCAGCCGCTCTGTTCTTTACGACCGTGTGTATTATATTCGTAACGATCTATGTAGGAAGGCTTTAAAACTCTTAAGTGTATTGGAAATCTGGTATACATACATTAAATATAAATTCGAGGGATTTGAGGAAAACATTGAATATTAAAAAAAAAAACAAAACAATGAAAGTATTTAAAAAAATAAGATCTTAACGCTGAAGGTGCTAAGGACACTAATTAGTGATATTAATTATCTAACAATGGGAGCATATGAATCACCTGGAGCTCATCTTCAAGATGGAGAAGAATTGAAGAACTTTGAACAAAGATTGAGAATTGTGCGTGGCGGGGATTTATGACCCAGAACAAAAGATGAGGTACGCCTCCTTCAAAGACTTAATTTCCTGAACAAAGACCCAAGTTTTGATATTGAACGATCATCGGATATTACGAAATTAAATGCGAGTATTAAGTATTGAGACGTTATTAAACGTAATTAGGCATAATATTTGAGAACTTGAAAAAATAAGGGCTGAATTTTTAAGAAACAAAACAATTAAATGAAAGGGTGTTCGGATCTTTATCGTCTTGTCAAGTGATAAAATTGTCCTAAGAACTTTAAACCTGTAATTAATCACCCAAATCGCCTCATTAGCTTTGAACAAACGAATCGCATCTTACGCCAATTAATCCGAAATCTACTGAACCTTAAAACGGGTGAATGGCCTCATTAGAGGTCTGAAAAATAATTGTACACTTAATAACTTTATGACTATATTAAATTATTTAATTCAATTAAAGAATAAAAAGATATATCTCTACTATAAGTCACGTCAAATGGTTTTATGAAGAAAACGATATTCTGAAGGTAAAATATAAAATATTTTTTCATTTTTCAACCCTGAAGCGATACAAGAGAAGGGGATGATATTTCGTATTGAATATAAAATATTTAAATAATATTTAATGTCCTTTATACACTGATATTTTTGCAACATTTTGCGAGCTCTTTGTATATGTGTTAGATATTATTGTATTTGTTCAGATAGTTAATTATATTTAAAATATTTATCTCAAAATACATTTACGTTATGATTTAAGAACTACATAATAGGATTTGTTATTCTGCAGTACTGTAATTGTTTTAGTTAGTTAACAGATGTTTTTATATATATTCTATAAGGAAATAACGTTGTATGTTTGTAGGAGCTGGGAGTGATATGGTTTTTGAAAGTCGTTTGGGAGAGCAAAGGGAAAAGGGGCTTCCCGGAAATTATATTCTTGTAACTAGGAGACCGAAACAAAAAATAAAAATATTTAACGTAGACGTTATAAATTGACTATTTAGATAGATTTTAAAAGTTTAGATTACGATAGTTTTTATATTTAATTTAGAAAAGTAAACCTTAGTAAATTTATGTCATATTTAAAGTAAAATAGGTAAATAGGACAGTTTAGTTTCCCAATTATATTATTTAAACAAAAAATACAACTGCCATCGATCAAGGAAGACTTAATTGATTGATTACAAGAAGTTTTCTTTCAATATTAGTCAAAACATTTTCCGACTCAACTGTTCTCGTAAATTTATTAACATTTTATTTGGTACCTGTTGAAATTGTTTGGTAATGAGTAATTTATTATTTAAATAGACTCGGGGTTATTAACCTTTATACAGCGTTTTTCAGTTAGGGTTGTAATTAACCAATTTGATTTATAATTTCCAAAAATATATCGTGAATTTTTATTTTATTCATTCATCATCAATCATTGTAAATTATTTAGCAATTGAAAAGCTTGTTAATTTTGTTTCTTACTTACTATTTTTAAATCTTTAGCAGAAAAAGCTTTACATTTTAAATTTTTTTTTCAAATAAGATTCCATCAAATTAAAATTTTAAATTAAATTCTAAGCTTTACCAAGCTTTACTCAGTTATTTTATTGCATTAGTGATGTAAAAAGTATACTTATACATATATAATACTTTTCATTTCCTACTTAATCAAAGTTTTTATCCAATAACACTAAATTTAAAGTTACAAAAAAAAGTGCTTAAAGTTGAGTAAAATGATAATTACAGTTTTTCATCTTCAAAGTATAGACAACAATAATGTAAGCTACTGAACTACCTCATCTAAAGTTTTAACTACCCTCCTTATATATGGATTCATCTCCACGGGTGCTTCCCGTGATTTATAGGACCGAGGAAAGGGAAGGGACAGTTCAGAAGCTCAGGATTTACGACTTACAAGATGTAAGCACACGGAGGTAGGAATAGCGTGTTTTGTTTCTAATTTTAAGAGTTCAGTCTGTTTAATTAAACTCCAACGCCCGAAATTAATAATCGATCCCTAATCCGAGATTGAAACTTAAAATAATTTCTCTCAAAGTAATTGCAATTTCATCTTTACTGACAAAATTAATATCAGGATTGATTAATAATTTTCGAAGTAAATCGATTTGTTTCTTGTAGTTTAAAGTTTAAAATTTACTGCTAAATGAAGTAGATGGTCCTAGCTGAATATCTGAAAATACTAATAGAATTCTAAGAATATTTATAAAGAACAATGTAATTTAATAAAGTCTCAAAGAACACGCCATTTTTATCTTATCAAGATGCAAGGTAATTATTATCTTCTCCGATAGACTAAAAAATGTTAATAAAATTACGTCCTATGCGCTGTCTTTTTATAGTACCTTTACGTCAGGCGAGAATTATACAGTTAGTTTCAACAGCCACTGCACTAAAAATCTTTAAAGGCCAAGAAATATGTCTTCTTTAGCAGTGACACCTTAATTAAAAGAAGCAATTTTATTAGGACCTTCTATTTCTCTATTTAAACCTAGTAAATGTATATTTCAGGTTTAATATAAAGTTTATCTCCTTGAATAAATATTGTCACAAGAAATTCAGGGCTCTTGTTATAGTGGACTCTGGTAACTATATGTTTGATGATGGATGGTCAGGTATGTAGATGCTCCAAACATATTGTCTCACATTTTTTATATACTCAGATTCAAACAAGTGTACATGTGTTCATACGCGTTGGTGGGCAATTATCACAAGTGACCATTGACCTGCGAGTTCATGCCTCGTTTGTTTCGTCCCAGTACTGGTTCAAGTGATAAGCACTAAAAATAACATCAAAGGCATCGCTTCAAAGACTAATACTTAGTTTAGACACCATGAAAATTGTGTCTTTTTTGGAAGGGTTGCGGAAAAAGCGTTGTTTGAGTTTAGAATTTTTATTTATAAAAATGTGTCAGGGACAAAAGGATAGAATAGTGTGTGTTTTTTAAATAACACTAGGAAAATACGTCTTATGGTGTGAGAAACACAACATTTGTTACTGAATATTACATGTTATATATGTATATTAGAATCTATTTTAAAATCAATAATAATAAGGTTATTTATACTGTATAGGATGGTGTTGGAGTTCCGTTTCACCCTTTATGTAACACCGGATAAGTTAGAAAGCATTTTTAGTTTCCTGTTAAATTTTATCAAAGTGAAAATGAACTGTTATCAAATAATTTCATATGTGTTAGATGCGACTTTAAATCATTCGTTGTATCTCTAATCTGGACCAGATAACTGTTTAAAATGGTTTAAAATTTATGCCTTTTATTTGTGTCGTGTGATATATGAGAGTTTGTGGGAGCTGTAATAGGGTGCCCATATATTAAACGCCCTCCAAGGCTGACAGGCTAGACCACAGAAGCTTGACAAACCAAAATAACCTCTATTAAAATGATTTAGGGCTCATGGGCTGCTAAGATTGAATGTCATAAACGACAGCTTCTGATAACGAAAAGTAGCTTGCTTTAGCTTGATGACGTTTTATATTATCGCAACAATGTTTTTTTTACGTAGTTTCCAAAAAAGGGTAAAATTTCTTTCTATCGTTACACCTTAGTTATTCGACATTCCAGATACAAAAGTATTAAGTATGGCTGAGCGTGGTATTCTTCACGCTGTTCACAATCAGAGATGATCGCGGCTCACTAATTAGAAGTGTACCTACCCGCGTTATCCGCAATCAGTTGAACATTTCCACGTTGTCCCGCTGTGATACATCTACTTCGTTTGGGCCAAGTTACAAGTGGAAGCGACATCACCGCTTGACTGACTTAGAACATCACCGAAGGGCTAGCAATATCATGTCTTTGAGATTATGAATCTACTAATGATGTCTCCTATCGAAAAACTAAATAGCAGTTATGGACACAAATAGTATGATTGACGAAAAATTCTTTATGGACCTATCTATAATGATAATAATTAAATAATGATTTTAAAGATTTGCACCATTTCTGGCAACTTATTGCTAAAATATGAGTTAGGTAAAAATTTCTCGTCAGTGTCATCGCACTATGCGATACAAGCTGACCTATATTCAAACCACTAGAAACTAATCAAAGGCACTTGATTTGTTTCAAATTCTTTCACTAACTCAATAATCACTTGAAAATAATTAGACTACGTTATCTTCCGCCTTGTACCACATCCCTTCTATCTCCCTAACAGATGACGGCACGGGAATATAGCTGTCCAAACAGACAAGATCCCTTGCTACACATTCATCTTATAGCTTCCAGTTAGGATATCAGATGTTGAGGAAGCAGGGAGTGTCAAGTTAAGATGGTTGCGGTGTATCTTTGATTATCGGCGCGAATTCATATCTGGTTTGAAGTCTCGTTATTTTGTATCAATTAAAATTATGAGGCATCTGATTAAGTAGTGCATAACATAAAGTGAAATAATTATCTTGGAGATATATTAATGAAATGTGTTGTAAAAAATATTAATTATTATATCATATATATATATATATATATATATATATATACATATATATATGATATAATAATACAAATATATATGAAAAAAATACACATACGTATATATATATATATATATATATATATATATATATATATATACGTATGTGTATTTTTTTTGTTTATTTCCTCTATATTCGCAGTAACTAAGTTTAGTTTGGAATATTTTTAGTCCCAAAACCATTTTGTGAAAATATGTTATTAGGTTAGCAAAATGTCGGACGCACATATGTTCAAAATGTCGTGATATTTCCGAAAGGTCCCAAGGCACCGTCACCTACATAACATAACATTTCGACGAACTGGCCTCTAAATAACACATTTGTCTATTATTGAATTATGTGTTGTAGTTTCTATTCTAATTAATTTTGAGATAAATATCGAGAAGCTTAGAAATAACAAAGAATGATATCTTCATAATAAATGTATTTAAATACACGTGTTTTTACGGAAATAAGGAATAAAAATGAGAAAATATGGAAAAGATAAAGAGAACAGCTACAAAATAAGTAATGTCCATAAAATATTTTTATTTCCACCATCCGTGCCAAAGGTCTGTCGAAAATATAATGAGTAAACTTTCCCAATTATTATAGTTGTAGGTGGCGGAAAAAAGCAGTAACAAAGTTGGGCTCATCGAAGTCCCATTTTGCTTGCAAAGTTATATTTTTCCCAAAAATCTTATATACTTAAGTATTATAATAATATAACAAAAAAATCTTTTTATCAGTACCTACCTAACTTTTTATTCTCCCCGATTCGTGATATTTTCAATATTCTGTTATAAGCATTAAAAAACAACAAAGTTCCGTTATAAAAAAAAAACAAGATGTCTCCCAACTTTCCCGCGCTCATTCGACAACCGAAATTACTACAAATATTCTAAACAGCGGGATTCCCGCCGCCGCAATTTATATTACGAATGTATTAAATTAAATTTAAATTTCTAGAAAGAGATGAAAGATATTTGGTATACTTAATTTTAAAAACCGATAAAGATAAAAGATGCGGTATGACAACGGATTAAGGTAAAAATTACTATAAAGGCTATTATTGGACAGACTATGTACAAATGGCTGATTGTTAAGAAAAACACACGGGGTACAGTCCGGGCTTGTAATACAATTAATATCAATTTGCGAGTTCGAGGGGGGCTCATATTTTATTGTCGAACCAAAATAATAATTTGATATATTAAATAAATTTTGTGTCGACGTTTATTAAAGAAAGAGTAGAATGATTACATTAATTTTATTATTATATTACAATGTATCTTAATTATTTAATCAAAGTCACTGTAACAAATATTATATTTTACGTTGTATTTGATTTTTTCTGTAGGTTTAGTAGGTATTCATAAAAAAAATATTAATAAAAATAAACAGAACCACTGCATATTAAAAAAGTTAGAAAGTTATTAAAATTAACCAAAACATCCATAACAAAACATACAGTAATGAAACGAGAAGAAGTGCGCGGCTGAAATCTAATTATTTAGCTGCCATGACAGCGAGCTTCCCGCGCTTTGGCGCGTCTAAAATGGCGGCCGAAAATAGCGAATGGAAAGCGCGGTGTCAACAACACAGCGATATTATGAAGCGAGGACACAACCGCCGACAGCCGCTAAGCCTAAGAGCCTTCTCTTATTTATATTTAGACAAGAAATGTAGCGCCAGGAAATTAATTTTCATTTTTTTTGCTCGAATACTCTTTAGTGTCGATCCTTCTGTGCCGTCAGTATTTTAAGTAAAAATCCTAGAAATGTGTCTATATTTTTGTTGCAAACCTTTTATTTTTATTTTGTAACAGTTCTTAATCGAAAATAAATTTTGACTTTGCTATGATAATATTGTTTTATATGAAATAGCTTAAGTTTTTGTGAATGTACCTATATCGACTCGTGTAAAAAAAAATCTGTAACAATTTTGAATTTATTCTGTGATAAATATTAAAATAACCCAATTACCGGTACTTAAAGTAATTGGTAAAGCAATTTTTATTTCACACCCATAATCGCCGCGGGTTCTGTTGAGCGGCTAAATATACAGGGTGCTGGGAACCCACTGAGAGTCATTCAATGCGTCACCGAGTCAGCCATATTAATATGTATGAGCGACACAACCGATCGCTGTAAATGTGCCAACTTTATACAGAGACTTTATTATATATCGCGTTGAAGTTATGAATTGCAAATTAATAAACGAAGTTACTTAGACACGAAAATAATTGACATAATTAATTGTGTAAGCTAAAAAAATATGTTCGACGACTTATAGGTAAATAGCTTTCTACTGATTGTGGACACTTTTATGTTTTAGAAAAAAAAAAACAAATAATTAACTGAACAAATAAATAAATATGTGGATTTTTTAAAGGCAAAACTTGAAGTCTGCTCCATAATAAGTATTTAAATGCAAATTTTAAAGTGTTTGAATTTCAAACTGAAACAGTCAACACCGTAGGACATGCTATCTGTACAAGTAATTAATCTATTTCACACTACTTCCAGTCACGAGGTACCCATCCCAAACCTGAACCGAATAAACGTTAAATGGCCAGAATACTAATGTAACGGTATTAACCTGTAAAGAAACAAAATACCTTCTCCATTTGACTCCAGTTTTCTGAATGTGAACAAATATTTAGTTCGTGTGCCGCCTACTAACGAGTTTTGTTTGGGCGAATATCTTGAAACATCTCATTTTTAAAGGTTAACATTTTTGGGGAGGTGAGACAATTCTATTTGCAAGTTAACACAATTTTTAAATTAAAATCTTGAGCTGTTTCACTTGGAATGGGTTTCGGCTTTATGGATAAAGCGAGAAAATTATACAAATTCAAGTTACCAAGACATTTTAAAGCGACATCTATGTAAAACACATCTAGATATACTCTATTTAATTGACCAAAAGAAATAAATTTGACCCTTTATCACAAATACAGTAAGTAAAAACGATAGAATAGCCCATTCAAACATACCGGATGATAAATCATTTTCATTGCATCAAAATGATGGCAAACAAAATTAATGTTTCCGAGCCCGTCACTTACCAAGGTGTAATGCTGGGTAATGCACTAATGAATGGACTGGGTCACTCAATCGGGAGGGGTGGCATAAAACCTCCATTAGTAGTTGAATGCATTTATACTAAGGACTAATTACAGGGGGAACACAGCGTGGATTTCAGGATCGTGGCGAATTTCTTTGTTCAGATATGGTAAGTGCAGGGGAAGTGATGCTATGAATGATAAGGCTTGAATATAATTTACTTTACACTTGAGGTTTGTGCTTTGAAGATAAGCTTTTATTTAAAATTTTGTAAATAAAGAATATTACTAACAATAACATGAAATATAACTAATAAATTAACATAATGCCACTAGTGTTTTAGTTTATGTTAATAAATTATCTGTAATCAAAAAACTTTTTGTATCTTTAGTCTAAGGACTTGAGTTGAGGGTAGATGAACATTACCTCATTTTCTTTGTTACACAGTTTCATCCCATCAGTGCTAGTAGTTACGGGCCACAAAGGCTGGTACATTAGAAACAAATGCATTTATACGTAGAGCTAATTACGGGATTCTTTTCGGTAATATTTTTTGTCCACATTTATTTCAGTTTCATGAAAATGGTATTTTAATAAACTTAATATTTAGTATTAATAAATGACAATACATACATGACATACATGTATCTTTACGTTTACTATGCTTCTAATATAAATATAAAACATAATACTAGAAATATAACCGATAACGAACTTATACAACATTTTTACTATTTGTTTCATCCATTTGTTGTTCGCACCTAAAAGTTATCAAATAAAAGTTAAACTTTCTGTCTTTTAGCTTCAATAATTTAAGCTTGGTAAGAAAAAATTAAACAATTCGGTTTCTGTGTCATTATTATACATATTTAAGGAATGATATGAAAGCCATTGTATTTTATATCCTATTTCAATATTACATTTAAATCCTTCCAGGCCAGTGCTTTTATTGCCATCCTACGTCAACTTCATGTACCTTTTCAAAAACACATCTTAAATAAACAGAATGGCCGATTCAAGTTTGGTTTAATCAAATGACCTTTAACTTTGATAGGCTTTTCCTATTAAACCTAAAGGTCATTTGATAAAACCAATAAACCTAAATAAACAAACCCCAACTACTTCTATAATTTCACTTGTAATGATAACGATTTAAATAAGCATTTTGGTATCAAATTTAATTTATTTCGAAGTTGTCCTTTACTTTACGCGATGTAACTTTAAACTTTATGTTATTATTGTTGCAAACTCACGTTATCTTCTGCTAGAGATAACATCAGTTACCTATGTGTTATATATTTTTTGTATCATTATCTTTATTACATTCTCATTTTGGACTGAATATTTTAGAGGTCTTTATTTTGATTGGACGTATGATTCTAGTTTTCTTGTCAATTATGTAATATTTTAAGCAGGCATTAAGAACAGAAAACATAATAATATTTTGGGTTGAATTTATTCAAGTTAACATATATCTAAATCTCAACTAGCGTGGCATAATGTAGACATGTGGCGTTCTATCGCTTGATTAATGAGTACTCGCCCTATCAGATTGTTACAAACGCTCTCACTTGACGTTGGTTTTCAAATTTCCTTAATTATAAGGCGGGATTTAACACCCTCATTGGGGTGTAGATTGAGTTCGTTAGTTTCACTCGGGTGCAAATGTTATTCCTTTTAAACTGACAACATTGTGTTGGGTTTTGTTTGATACAATTTCGATACACAATTTGCTCGTTAAAATCATTGTTCCTTTTTTTATATATTCATATTCAGCATTGATTTTGTAAAGTTTTTTCTCAGAATATTCTTTGAATGTTGTTATATATATATACCTATATAAAACAAAATTTTACTCTGAAATATCGTAGAACATTTATAATTTAATTTCCTATGAGCATTGCTTTGATTTATGTGTCTGCACAGTTTTACCGGTTATCCGGCTAATGTGATTATAACCTGTAATCTGCGTCTTCCCCATGTGTGCACTGCTTTATACCCTAAATTGGAATGAATTGTTCGTAACGATGTCGTTAGGGTGAATTCACATAAGATAACAAAGACTAAATTAAATTTAGCTAAAATGGTAATAAGGGGGTAAAAACAATGATTCTTTCATCACTTTAAGTGTGGTGTTGAATTATGTATCCTTTGTGATTTGAGATGACATTGTTAAGATTTTATTAATTAAATATAACTGATTAGGACATTTTGATGTTTATTTTAGATGTAAACCTATTACTTACAGTTTTTCTTATGTAGTATTAGATTAAAAACTTACCTGTAAAGAAAATATTTATTAATTTCAAATTCATACAATTACAATGCAACATAAAACATCTACACTAAAATGTAATTTGTTTGAGTGCGGCAGATATTTAGAAGAGTTTTTGTAGAATGTTTTTAGTTCGTGAATTTCCATCTAAAACTAAAAAATAATATGAAGCACCAGTTCAATCAAATGATGTCTAAATACAAAGAATTTAATTCAAGCAGTAAAAACAGTTATACAAAATACATTCCAATTCGCATATTCAACTAATCAAAAGAGTAACAAAGAAACAAGCACAAACATGGCTGACCGGAAGCCGGAAATTGGTTGCATCGAATATTCTATTTTATATCAACCTTAATTATCTTTTGAAAACGCGCCATTGCACAGGTTCTCTCTATTTTTTATTTTTCATTCACTGAGACGCGCAGTTTATGTATTTTCACCACAGACTTTGATTCTCTACATGGGATGAAATAACATAAAATATTGATTTAATTGTATTTATATAACAGAAACAAGTCAAAATAATTTCATGTTTCATAAATGATGAATACAATATTAATGTGTTTAAAATTACAACTGTAGCCTTTAATAAAATTATAGAAAAACATGATATTATATATATATATATAGTATTGAAATAATAATAAATATATGTAGTATTTAACTCCTGAAATTTTCAATAAATAGAAAACAATTTTTATTTTGCGACGAGCCGTTTAACTTATAAAATTAACTTTTAGCGGTACTTATTTGAATTAAACAGTATTTAATTCTTTTTATCTATTAAGGTACTAAAAAAAAATTAAAATCTTAGGTTTTATGCTTAGGGTTCAGACTGTAATGAAAACATAACTCACTAGTGGTTATTTACTTCTTATATATTGTGCACAAATAAGAATTAGTAGAGACACCCTCATTGTTGTGGGTTCCTTCAGCTTATACGTATTAATTTTAGTATTAAAATATTGCGTTTTTACCTCCCACGATACACCCGCATTTACGGCGGTTACCAACCACAGAATTTTATAGCTTCTTACTTGTCTCATGTTACTGGTAACTTACTTTCTACCCACACTGTCTACTGTATATTATACACTGTAGTAATATTAAACATGTTTTTACATGTCATGAAATAGTCGCTAAAATTGCAAGTGTTTGAAATTATTATTTAGTTAAGTGAACGAAGTTCGAATAGATATGAGGTCAGGTATATTTATAAAACCAATAATAAAATTACGAAACAAAGATATTGGGTGTCTGCACTGGTTACCAAAAATAAACAATACGAAACTGAAATCATACAAAGTAGGATATTTGATATATAAATGAAGATGTAAAAATACTTCCCTTTTCGCAACTCTGGCACAGGTTTGACTTCTCGGTAAAATGTTCTAAATAACATGTTAAGGACACAATTAAAACATACTTAACATTTTAAATATATTTTTGCTGATATTGAATATTAAATATTATGTCCCCTGTTAATGATGAACATAGCCCTTAAACTCTGTATTTTAAAATCAATCGTGATAAAACATAAGATGGGGTGATTAGGGAATAAGCCGATTTTGATGTTCACTTACTTGAAAATATTAAAACGATAAATTTAACGATCAACGTTTTATAACGATTATTAAGAATTTTATTTTTATTGCACGTTCCAATGTTGGAAAAAGATATTTAGTATTTTGTAAACAATAATCAAAGTTCGATATTTCAAATATTTTAAAACTATCAAACAACACTGTTCTAAACAATAGTTTTAAATTAATGGAGAAGGACCGTCAACAAAAAAATATTATATTATAAATAAATTAATGATAATAAATTATACAGGTATGGGATATTGATACATAAATAAAAATAGATAACACGAAATTATAAACGCATTCCACCTATAAGCGATGTGTCGACGTCAGCTCTCCGCTCTCGGTGTACAGGAAATGGGGCGATGTATGTAGTCTCATAAATCCTACATATCTTTTTGGTTGCGTGAATGATATGGAAAGCGAGAAAGCCTATATTTTTTCATTATTGCTATGTCACTTATTATTCTTTATACATTTTTATTTTAAGTATATTATGTCAAGTTTTTAGTCAATAATTTATTTTTCTTACTTAACAATACACTAATGCGATTATTTTTTATTATAATATAAATATTTTGATAAGTAACAAAAACAAAATACAATTTCATCCCAATTTGTAATGAACATTACTATTTGATATGTGGTTATTATTAATTTACTATATCCAATGCTCTATTTATATAGAGATAGGAGTCACTTTTCAAAATACAATTTATTTCGGTAATTTTAACCATCTGCTGATTGTATTAGAATTAAGTACAAATTAAACAATCATTACTTATTTAAAACCTTACAAGTATTAAAATAAGGTCGTATTTAGTGCCTCAATATTATTTCGGTAATATGACAATTAGATTCGCATATGGTTCAAGGATTAGTATCACATGTGTTGTGGGAAATATCGTCATTATATCACCAATATTTATATAATTACCTCAGCAATATTTAATATTAATGACAGCGGTATATCGGCTTAACGCGATTGGTTTTCGAGAAAATAGGCTTTGACTATTTCTTCGGTAATATCGGGAAGATTTGATATGAAATTACGATTTAAATCAAATGAATATAATATTAGGTAATAATAGAGAATGTTGGTATTGTCTTAATATCTTAGTATAGTTATTACAAACTAATATATTGCAAGAGGTGACAGTTCTGTCTAACAATGGCTTGGTTTATTAGTGGAAACCATAATTTAGTAGACATGTTGAAATGTTCATAATGCTCGCGAAATGAATACTAAATATATATATATATACATTATACATATATATAAGATTTTGTTTGTAAATACCAAGTTTATTACCTTACCTTCTTATTATGTATATATGTCATTCTAATTAGCATCTGTGAATGAGAACTACACGAATGCGTGAATGGCGAACGAATGAACGAATTAAATGTTCGGTTCACGTATTGATTAAATGACTAATGAAATCATGCGTTCATCGTGACTCGTATTGTTTGGGAATCGTGTTGAATTTTGCGAAATAGAGATATTTAGACATTAGGTTAACTTGTTTCCATTTACACCTTGTTGAAATTATGTGTTATCATATATATAATATAAATCTTATTCTGCTTAAATGATATAAACCGGAAATTACATATCGAAATTGTCACATCACAAAAGAAGAAATATATGTCACACATTAAAATATACGAATCTGAGTCGGACGGGTGCTTCTTAGAAGGAAATTAAATGTCAAAAAGAATGACTGAATAACTACTTCATTTAACTTTGAACTTCATAATTATAATAATATAATAAATAAATATAATAAGAAATTACATTTACAAAATTATGTAATTAATTTAAAAGAAAATGTTTTAATACAAAATAATAAAATCAAATCCATTGTTAAATCAGTAATTGATTGAAACCAATTGATTCGGTTACACTTTATTCGATTGATTTAAAACCAATCAAGTGTTAAAATCTATTTATTGTGGTTTGAGTACTTTTCTAAATCTTGTACAACTACTAATAAACCAAACGATATTAGAGAATAAAATCTAAGATGAAAGTAGAATATAATAAAAACAAGACATTAAACAAAAAACACAACAAACTTTAAAATTAAAAAGGAACTTAATACCTCGAGATATTTGATACTCAATCTAGACATTATTTTAAACAACAAAAGCTCCCCTCGTCAAATTAGCCGATACGTTCCTTAATCGTAAATGCAAATTGAAAAAGAGAAAAGAAAACTTCTAAGATGTACTTGTTTACAGAAAGTTAAGGAAAATAAGATTGGTGATTGTGTAGACTTCATATTTTTCATAAGAATTTGTAATATTATATGTCTCTAGTTATGTTCGTGTTAGATTCCATAAATTCAGTGGATCTATCCCGATATTATGTCTTAGAATATGGTGTTTCTAAATATCATATTATCGAACTTTCATAGCAAGTTTTGCCAATTTTGGGCAAATCCTATCAAAATAGGCCGGCTTTGTTACCGATGCCAGTGGTCGAATTTAAACGTGTATGCTATCAATCATACCCAATGTCTCCCACAATTTATCTTCCAACCCGTATATTAAAAGGAAAACGAATTTACAGGCCGCCACTCACGGGAATTCGCAAAACATTTCAAACAAAAATACGCCGTATAATACTATCACAAACACCAAAATTGCTTGAGAATTTAGAAGTTTTTCTATTGTTCCCAGAAAAATCTGGTGGTTCGTGCGCGAATAATTCATGTTATGATACTACAGCGGAAAAATGTTGGTTTTTGTTATGCTTATTAAGGTTTCTGTGGATTAGTTGACGTAGGATTGTCAGTGCATGGCATGAAATATACGAGAAGCCAAGAATACTTTGTAATTTTGAGAGATTGTTAGAAAACCGCCGGCGCATAATTCAGTTACCCTTAGATGTAACTAAGTTTAGCTCATGTTTTTTTTTATCAAAAATAAGTAAAGACATTAAAGTTGTAATTGGGGCTGGCGGCTTCTGGCAAAAGATGATAATTTAGTTTAGTAAAATAAATAAGATGCTTAAGACTTGTTTCATTCTAAAAGATCCAATAAGAAAGCATAATAACACCTGTCTGAAACAATACGTCCATAAACCAAACGAAAAACACAACTTTGTTGAAATCAAACGATTTTAAAACCACTAGCATTTAATAATTTAAAATAACATCCAAATCCTCAAAACAAAAACCTGAGCGAAACAACTGGTTTTATTCATTTATGCGTTCTGTTAAGGGATAGCAAAAACGAAACAATGGGAATCTAAATTGAAGTCTGCTCTGTGACAGCGTAGCCACAGTTCGGAGGCATTTATTGGACTATCAATCAAAATCGTCTGCACTCAACATTCATCTTCCCCTTAAATTGTAGGGTCGCTTGTCATTTATTCGATTTCAGTAATCGAAATGATTGCAGAACTGACGTGGATTGTGGTCTCGGGTTGATGATGACTCTATTTGATATTTTGATAAATTTTATTAAAATGGAGTCGACAGTAGGCACTTAAATGTATCAGAATAACTTCAGAGGCGAGTTTAATAAAAACGTCGTACAAATATGATTGTTTTATAATTTAATAATTGATCAAATCAAACAATTTCGATAAATAAAATACATGCAGACAGTAAACACATTTTTGTGTAAATTTCATATCGATATGACGTGAAGGTATTTGTTTGTGTCATAAAATTGGAACCGTATCGATTGATACGCATTCGCAATTCAATTTCGAAACGAATGGGACATAGAATTATTCATGTTGAATCGATTACGACGAAAGGTCTTCAACCACACGATTGTATTTCGATATAGTTATTTGCAGCGTCTTTGCACATTTATTATATTGATTTATACATTTCAAATGAAACTCAATTTAAAGAAAATAGTTAAGCGGTCGTTGATTCTGATTTTATGATTCCAGACGATACTACCAACGTAAGTTTTATTTGATAATAGCCGTAAACTCAATCCAATGAATGATTCAATTAGGTATATAAGAAAAATAATAAACGAGATAAATTACATTAAAAGAATAGAGGCTGTACAATAAACCTCAAAGTAGAACATATGGAAATAGCATCCGCAATCCTTTATCACCCTATATATTTATATAGTAAGCTAGGTTTAACATTTCAACTGCACTGTTAGATGCAACCCGCATACTTAACGATCACTTTGCATATGATTATTGTGTATTAGGTACTCGGATACTAAGATGGCAGCGGTTAGGCTCTTGTTATGCTTTGTCATGCTAGGGTTATTGTAACATGAATTATAAGCTTCAGCTTTCAAATTCTCAAAAATATCAAACGCAATTAACTATATAAGAAGCGAAAACTAATTTGATTTAAAGTTTTTAAGTCACCAACGAAATTTATAAGTAATTTAAACTATAATAACAAACGAATTATTATGATAATTGTTCATTAAAAGCTTTAAAATACATAAATAAAGTACACTAGAAAATCATAAAGAAAATACAATGAAAACACGTCAGACAAATGACATCTGTACAACTGTTTTAAAAGGTTTTACAAGCATTGACTTTAATTGAAAGTTTATTATGCAAAGGTCATTCCGACAAAGTACATTTCTCTCAAGGAATGACCTCAGAGAATTCAAAATGACCTTCTCAAAAACTATTTACTATTATGAATGTAGAGATTCATTACAAAAACTCGCTATTTCACGACGAAGAAACTGTTAAAAGGAGAGAACATTAAGAAATAAATAAACCGTTTATATTCTGACAATAAACACATTAGTGTCTCCAGTATTAATGCGGCGCGTCGTAACATGACTTAGTACGCGTTTGTGTACGAGGCTTCCTATAAACCTGTCTGGGGTCTAAACTCTGCTTACATTCAAATACACGGCGTACCATCGTGCCTTGCATTTTGTGGGAACTTTACAGTTATCTGTTTATATTTTCGCGACAATGAAGTTTTCGTTAGCTGCGGGGTATATTGTGAATATTTTATAGCCATCAAGACATCCCGAATAGTCATTCAGAATGTATTCTTATTGTGGCCATTGGTTTTAATACGAAAACATTCAAAGTGAAGGTAAAATGATATCACAATTCTACGCACTAACAACGTTGTTCATTACCTCTGCCAGATAATTTAATAGTTAAGGCAAGTACTGAAAGTTATTATTACAACTATGTCTATATATTTTAAGTGCAGACAATTCATTTTTCAACGGCCATGCCCTGAGTTGCGACTTAGAAACTTTTCGCGAAGTTGCCGGAAAGTTTTGATATTCGCATCCGTTCGACCTATCCCGTCTCGGTTAAATTCTGTAATTCCACGGTGGGTTTGCGAAAACTTCATATATCTTTATGACTTACCGAATTTTAAAACTAGAATGTACTTTTCGATCCGAATAGGTTTTTATTGATATGTGTTGTCATTGAAATCGAATTTTATTATAAAAGAATGAAAAGAGTGCTTTATCTTTTATTGTAATGTATACTAATTGTTCTGCTTCAATAACAATAGAATATACTATAGTGTATTAAAGAACACAGAAGAAATATTTTTGTTTTAGAAAGGAAAAAGCTTATATAAGTTTTGTAGGCAAGTAATATATGTAGGTAGCACAATTTCTTATTAAAACTCTAGACAACTTTATTCCAACTAAAGTGCACGGTAATAATGCTAATCCAATGAATCCGAAAAACTTTCAAAACAGCGTATGATAATGTGATTACCAGGCTTCATGCCATCATCTTGTTCGTTTCGATACTGCATACTGTAATTTAATCCACAGGAATATATCCCAAGACCGCAGCGACGGAAGTCTGTGGGGCAACGTCTAGCTCCGAGAATCTCACAGGGAGGTACTTTAGGACACGCATTGTTCCTCTTTTATAATAATACTCTTTTTGTCTTTTGGCGTGCAATTTTTGTCTCTCACCCATTTGGTGTGCAATTAGGGGTGGGTATTTTTGTATTTATTAAATAATTTTCTTAGTATAAAATAAAACATGTCCACAAAAGAACAAGTACACGTTCGGGGAATAATGTAATAAGATTTTGTCTTCGTTGACACTTCAGAAACTACTAAAAGTTAGCACAAATAACTTTGTTGCATGCTGTTAGAACCACGCAATAAAATCAATTTATGGCACGGCTATAGGACTTTATGTGAATTTTACACCTAGATGTTTTTGTTTTGTCTTACCTGTATCTTTGTATGACAGGGTCGAGTGTTTTGTTGTTTTGACAACATTAACAAAATTATATGAACCTTTGAAGATCACACGTCTAATTACGGTGTAGTAATTAATTTACGCTCTCCTGGTTTCTGTAGCAACTTGGTATGTGAATTCAAGTGAATAACATCTGTTGCTTATTCTATTTCCAGTTTGCTCTAGTTTTTCATTCATGTTTTAATAGGATTATAATTTTACTGACTAACCGTTGCTATGTTATATATGTATTGTCTTGAATATGTCAGTAATATCAGGCTTTGGTGATTTCATTAATTAAAAGTATTTTTTAAGAAACTGTTATCTAATTTTTGTAAAATTTTCAAGATTATATTGGAGCTGTGAATTGATATAAATTTTAAATATTTTCTGGTTTAGGAACATCGTTACCCACATATGGTGCGCATTGTTGAATAATGGAATAAGCGCTAGCGAATATTCTCCTAGGAGTCTGAATTTACTCGGATCCCAGTAATATTAGATTTAGCTAAACATAAACAACATTTTCACCAAACTTTGATCTCTGGATTTTCTTTTTCTTTTATTACATTTAATACGAATGTATGACAGTACCTATTTTATTTTAAAATATTCAAGTGAGCTACAAAGAATAATAACCTTGTAAATACTGGTTACACTAACAAAATAAAAGGCATAACCGCAAGAGGATAAGAGCAAAAAGCCGATATATACTTATCGGTGTAGGTACATGTCTGCGGTATCAGCTTCACCTGCTATAAAGCTTATTAATATGGACTTCATAAAACCTGTATTTCCCTTACTTATATATATATTTTTTTATACATAGACACCATTCGGCGAGACGAAATGCGCTCATTTTTATACAATTAATTTATGGAAAGAGGTGTTGGAGATAGTTTAAGGTTAATTAATATATAGTATAATTGAATGTTGGAGATATTTAGAAATAAAATATCGAATTGAAATAAAAGTACTACAAATAAGTTTATTAGATTAAGACCAACTTGTTTCTATATTGCAAATAGAAATGTTTTATTACTTAATAACATAACTGCAATTTACAAGATAGTACAAAGTTGTGGTTTATTTGATAATCTAACATAGCTTTATAAAACAAACTCCAAACAAACCAATACAGATCGATAGAATATACAATCTAAAACTTTAAATGAAAATTTGAGCTCCCACGTAGAAGTATAAAGACGACGAAATAATAAACGTAAATATGACAGAATTGCACAAAATGTAAAATTTGTCATTTTCTTTTATTTAAAGTTTAATCATTGAACCAATACATGAATCAATTTAATTCAAAGCCATTGTAAACGTATGACTGTTAAAATTATATATTTTACATTTTAGTTTTCTTGAATTTGATACCAACTTTGAAGGAATATTTGATCACATTTCATATCGTGGTTCGACTCCAGCGGTCTTTTAAAAGTATTTACAGTCCTTTCGCATGGAAATCGTGTTTTGGAGCCTTCGTATATTCAGTTTATATTTGAATACATATTTATGTTCTTAGAGTATGAGGAGTTGCAGCTTTGTAACTTGACTATGAAATAACAGTTTTACTTATTTTTCATTGGGTTTTTTCATTTATTTTTATTATTCTTAAAAAGGAAAAATCTAGTTGATTTATGATTTAGTATAAAAAAATGTAAGATATAATTAAAGCTTGTAGTATTAGATGACAAATTCTATTTAGATAGTATTATCTATAGGATATCGGAGAATATCTTAAGAAACAAACAAGATCAAGTTTCTAAATCAGCGTAACCATGCGCGGAACTTCACCGGACTAATCCGGTTTCTATTCCAGTTTGGCCCTGTTGTAATCCAGTCCGAAGCGGTTTTGCCCGGATTTAACCGGCCCAGCCTAGTTATGTCTTTACCACAAGTTTTCATTGACTGTTTGATATAAGCTTAAAAAATTAATAAAGCTTGGATTATTGGTGGAATGGTTTTAAACTACTTTTTACTAAGCTTTTAATAAAGCTTCTTTTATCCTGTAAAATGAAAATATGATTTTAAAATCAGTTTGTTAAAATAGTTTATTATTCAATTCAGTTTGTGTATCTTATAATAAATTTAAACCCAAATATCTCGGTTAGTAGCAAAGTTTTGAAATATATTATCAATCGTATCCGTAGTGGCCATTCGAAATTACCAGAGTTAGTTTACTACTGGGCTATCTCCAAAATTCGACTATGATAAATTAAACTGTTCTGACAGTTGATGTTTATACAATACACTTGAGTTTAAGTTTCGTAGAGATAAAGTATAGTTTGTTGGATGTACCCGCTTATAGATATTTCGGGAATTCAAGGTAATAATAGGGTTGGCGATGGAATATATATTTATTTATTACCGGAATTAATAATAATTTGGTGCGTCAATAACTTCTATTCTGGACAGCTTAATGTGAACTAAACCACTTAAGATATTATTAGATTGTAGATTATAATTTGATCTACAACTCATTACGGATCGGTAATTACTTCACTAATGTACGGCCCACACTTTATAATTTAGATTAATAATTTGCTACTGTATTAAGCTGGGTGGAGACTATAGTGAAGTTAATCGTCTTTCGGCTCGATTCAGGATATTAATAGTGTTAGTCTTTTTTTGTGTAGTATAGTTTTGTTTTTAATTTATTTTCCTGTCTTATTTGATTATACACATATATTTTTTAAATATTTAGTAATACATTTCTATAAATTCAAATTTATAATGAGTAAATCCAAAGCGAGTTATTACTTAGACATATTTAGGTCTCAACAAAATAAAAAAATAAATAAAACTCAGTGTACACATGTCCTTACACGAAACATCATCTCAAGTGGAACTATTAAATTCGAAACTATAATCTTAGCGGGTATACGTTTAGTGCAGGCCTGAGATGTAATTGCTTGGTACTCTGTAATTTACGCAGTGCGTCCTACAATCAAGCGTTGATTATCTCATCTGATATCGAGTTTGCGGAATTAAAGACTTTTATTTATCAATATTACGTTTATCTTGTTACTGATAACGTGTGGCATGTTTGAGCCAATTGGAAACCTGAAAGCTATCGACGTTGTTATTGGTTATTTGTTATAACGAAATTGGTCTTTATAAGAGTTATTGCAATACGTTTAATAATTTCTGGTATATGTTTGAACAAACATGAAGTTATCAAAATAATGTATACATTTGTTTATTTTGTAGGTAATTCCATTCACATGATTGGTTGAATTTGTTACTTCATTTTGTTTTCGGTAAAAAAGTTTGCAAAGTATATAGAGTTAGCTAATAAGATCTTGACCTTAAAAACATTCATTTAAATGTATTAAACTTAGAAAGTTGTTATCAAAATGGCTTTGGAGTACTGAGGCAAATAGATTGATGAGGAAGCCCTCTAAGGGACGCCTTTATCAAAATTATCAATAACGGTATCACGTATCTCTTTTAGGATGATAATAATCTATATTAATATAATAAAGCTGAAGAGTTTATTTTTATTACTCTATAAAAAATATGAAAAAGAAAATTTGATTTTAAAAAATATTTATGATTTGATAGTGTTTTTATTACCAATAGTAATAAAGTTACAACTACAGCTCTTTAAAAAAGAATAAAGAATGTTTTCTACAAAAATTTGGCAAAATTTGTTTAACGGTTCGGTTGTTTTTAATCCCGAGCAAAGTCACTGGCTACATATAGTCTGTTATTAGTAATTACCTACTAATAAAACTTATTTGGTAGTTATTGAAGAACATGAAACAAGAAAACCAATTTAATTTCTTTTCATTAATTTTAATATGTGGTTATTGACTTTCCAAAAAGGTTCGTTAGCAAATAAATTAAATAAAAAATTATGAATAATAACGTTACATAAATTTTACCATAACTTTAATATGAATCTAGATTAATTATTTTGTGTCTAGACTGGCTAGCTAATTGCTGAACGCCATTGCTTTAAAATATCTAGGTATTTTGTTTTTCATAAAGCTTTTAACAACATGATTTCGATATTGTGTTTTAACGATTATTATATTGTAGATATTAATATAATAATGATGAAGAAGTATTTCATGGAATAATAAAAGCTAATACAAAATTTGGAACCAAAAAATATCTATATAAAATAAATAAAATGTACTAGAATTTTGTGTAACAATTGTACAATAGTGAAACACTTTTATTAAGCTCCATACGTAACTGTCACAACAAAGTAAATGATGACCACACAGCATCTCAGGTTCTTGAGATATCCGAGAAAATTCGGAGAAATCCTCAGCAGCCATGTTGAATTTCAAGTAGACTACATTTTAAAGCACTGCTAAGTTTAGAAGAAAACAAAAATCACAATGTTATTTCTTATTTTAACTTTTTAACAAACTAAGATACTTTATCTTGGTTTCGAAGAGATATAAAAATGGTAAATAATACTCAGTATTAATAAATATTTGAAGCATATATTTACAATAAAAAATGCAAGCATATAATATTAATATTAAGACGATAACATTATACCAATAAAAGTATTCCTAACTTATATTAAGAAGGAAGATAATATTAGAAATATAAAAATAAACTTTATTCCTCCAATAAGAATATACAGTTCCGTAAAAATACATAGAAATATCGATGATAAGTCGAGATCGAATATTATCCTCAGAATAACCCATAATTTTATCACTCAGTGATATCTACGTTCGACTTGAGTAAATCCAATACCGGTAGATCTAGACTTGATTTTCGAGCTAGATGCTGCCGCTAATATAATAATATTGTTTATTTTAGATGTGTATGAGAATCGAATAAAGCTGACAGCTCCCGAAGGGATACTAAAGTTCAATTCTAAAGTTGTTTTATTTGCAGATGAATATTTGTGGGTTCTCTTTGCAGACATAAAGTACCGACTTTGTAGAATACAATTTTATTTATGTTTTAGAAAAAATATCCATAGAACTACCTATAGAATAAAAAAATCATTTAACATTGCAATATAAAATCACAATAGAAAATGTATTCGTAAGCAATCAGTTCCAAAATATTAACAACAGTGATATTTCAAAATCGTTTTGATAACCACACTCGATCACAAACTGTCGAATATCAACAAACTATAATTAAATAAACTACAGTTTTATTGCCATCTGCAAAATTGATGACGAACATCCAAAACTTATTAAATTATTTAAAACATTGCATTACAACCGCAATCAATAACACCAGATAAGCTACAGATAAATGTTCAATTAAAATATTATAATATTCGATATCAATTATTTGTGATTTTCAACGCATATGGACAATATTTAACATACGTCTGACTATTTACATTCTTTCGTATTATTCTTTAATACATAAGCTTTTGTATAAATTATTTATTTTAAAAGTATTATAAATTTAAACCATAATTGCATTTTATTTCAAGTTCCATTCAGATATGAAACAGTGTAGCTTGTCATGTGTAATGTAATAAAAAAAACCGGATAAGAGCGAGTCGGACTAGAACACGAAGGGTTCCGTACCATTATACATAGTGGCAAAAAACACGTTTGTTGTATTGGAACCACCTGAAATGTTTATTTTATTCTGTATTTTAATATTTGTTAACAGAGCGGCAACAGAAATACATCATATTGTCAAAATTTCAACTGACTAGCTATCACGGTTCACGTGATACAGCCTGGACAGACGGACAGCGAAGTCTTAGTAATAGGGTACCTTCTAACGCTTTGGCTACGGAACCCTAAGAATATGCAAAATATATGGAGGTTTCTGAAGTTACATGTTAATTGATGCTTGAATGTTAAAACTATTCGCATGTATGTTAACCAGAAAGCTCTGTCATTTCCAGTCAGTTACGATGTTTGCGTGTTGGAGAGACGAACATGAAGGGTTTGAGTTTGTATCAATTTACTTTTTTATAATACCAATAACATATTTAATGTCGTATTAAAAATGTACTACGGTACTAAACATGACGTTAATTTTGTATTTTTAGTTATTTTAAATAAACTTCTCAAGATGCAGAAAGTGTGGATTAAATACGCGTTTATTATTTCAAGCAGACAGAAAATGTTCTTAGTGACAGTAGTGATCCTTATAATTTTATTAAAATATTATTAAACTTTTGATGACCGAACACTTCCTCACATTCATCTAAATAAATCACCAAGCAAGTAGGTTTTTCTGTACTAACTCCGTCATGTAAAGCTGTGGTCATAGTGATGAGCGAAAACGATAAAATGGCGTGTAAAAAAAAATAAAAATCATTTATTTGTATGTTATATTGTAAATAATGCGAAATGAAAAGATTATTCCGCAATAAAAAATTAATAATTGTAGGTTTAAGACGCGTTCTCCTATTGTTGCGGCCATAGCATTTTATAAGAAATTTTATTCTTTAAGTTTTATTATTAATGTGCATTTAGCGTGCCGCTGTGGCACGCTTATATATAAATTAAGCACAAACCAACATAAATATAATGTGTGAATATATTTTATAATATGCGTTGCTTATGTTTTAAGTGGCCTAACGTTTAAATTTGATATATAATAACTCTGTTATATATTATTAACATTAATTTTGGATCGCATCGTAATAATAAGTGTTAATTTGATTCAATTCTTATCCTTTTTAATTACATCTTACGAAAATCCCCAACGTGGCCTTAGGCCGTAGATAATACGTATTTTAATAGCTTCCCCCTTGGCTTAAACTCTTCTTATGTAATTCTGTTGAGATTGAAGAGAGATTGGAACAGATAAAATAAAAGCAGAAGCGGATTTATAAGGCTCTTTAAAATAATGTACTTAATATTAAACTGATAATAAATATTTCAAATTTATCCCGAAAGATGTCAAAGAAGAAAGGAATAAATAAAAAACGCGTTTATATTAAGTCGCTTCCTCTTTGCTACGCCCGCTTTCGCCTCTGACGTGGTATGAGTGTAATAATGACGAAATTGTCTTATTTGCTTGTAAATTGGTGTCTGCAGCTATGAGATATGATTCGAAAGCAATTGTTATAGATGGCGCCATTGTATGTATTCGATACCTTACAATGTGGGCAGAGAGGGCAGATTGATTGGTAGGTTAATATATATTAAATGATATTCGTTATAAATAACATTCGTATTCAGTAACACAAATACAAATATAAAATATTCATTCGTCGAAAACATTTTTCCATGAATTGTAGAATGATAAATTTTAAATACACTATTACATTACTAATATATCAAACGGACACAAAAGTCCATTTCGTTCGAATGAAAAATGCAAGCTTAGATTACAGCTAGTTGGATCCGGAACGTTATAAAGGAGGGAAAATATAAAAACAACGTGAAATACAGGAATAATTTAAAATATAACCATTAATCTGGTTCGTGTACGAGACTGTCACAGGACGTACGGTCAACAAAACAAGAATAAAGCTGAATTGATTTTTTACGCGTCATACTTTTTGATCCAGCTATATTTTATGTCAGTATAAATAGAGAATGAAATACTGTCGCATTTTTTGCTTCTAATTCGCATATATTCATATAACACTTTATTTCCGTATTTATATAGGAATCGAGAAAAACATAATAGAATATAAAGTTTAAAACCTGATCTAAATGATTATAAATTCTTAACAAAAGCCAAAAACCAACTCCTACACAGTTTTAAAAATATATATTTTTCGTTTCCACTCTAATTTTTCTGCCGACCCTACTTCAAATTAAACTGCCTTATTAATAGATCTGAGATACGTTGTACTCACGGATTTAATAGAAAATTTAAACAAGCCAAGTGTTTCTGATTAAAACGGCTTCATTTCACCCACGAGCAAGTGAAAATCTTAGAACGCGTGATACATTGCTGGATGGAACGACGAATTACTTAATTAGGAATATCTCGTTGAATTTAGACTCGCTAGTGACATTTATGGCACACTTTGTTATCCCTTTCGCATTGGGTAAAATAAAATCAAGTAAGATGAATATTAATAAACTACGAACTATTGCAATAAGAGCACATCGACTCTTGGAGAGAAAATTTATTCTATCATTAGGTACAGAATTTTAATTAGAATAGATGAATAATTTAAATAACACAAATAACCTTACAAGTAAATTATGTATGATTAATCATAATTAATTTAAAATCCATTCAGTTCCATTAGCACTGGTAACAGTTCGCTTCCAGTGTCACATATATGATACCATTGTCAGATTACGAGGATACGTCGTTAAAATTAAATTTCTGCGGCGTCATCCTCAATTTGAACAGTTTAGAGCATTCTTGACACTTGATTTATGACGTTCCTTACAAATTAGTCGCAGTGATGATCAAATTTCACAATGTAAATGTATTAATGTACACAAAATACACTAAAATTAGACTTATCTCAACATTGTTTTTGTTTTATATAACTGATTTCTTTGGAACTATTAGTAAAAACTCTGTCGCAAATATCCATCATTATCATTATTATTTTTATCTCAAATGTTACATAGATTTAATGTTTTAGAAGACTTTAACATGTTTAGACAAAAATACCTCCGGTCACGCGTAAACTGAATCTACCCACATTAATGATCGTAAATCAGCAAGTAAGGAAAGAACGGGGCGATATTTTTGCTATATTACAGTGGATGGCACATAAGGGATTTAATACATTCATATGGAAAACAGCTCGGAATCGCGAAAGAGCGTGGTAATATAGGAATTTAGAATCCTTTGTAGATATCATTGATATTCTGAATGTTATGTGTATTCTTATTTTTTCCAATTTATTCCATAATTGAATGATTCTGCAATGGATTTTATTGAATAACTTGGTATTCCAGGTAAAATTATTTATATCTTAATTTAATTTAATCAAAATAAGAAGCGTGATACACAAACCTCGAGCAACCAGAAATAAAGTTGCCATGACTAATTATTTTAACATGTCAATTAAAAAATGTAAACTAGACTTGACAACTCAAAAATATTTTCCAAGACGTACATTCTAATCTAAAAGTAGCTCTTGATTAAATTAACAAGCATTAGACGGCAATCAGACTTCCTAACTCCAGCCCACACTCTTGTCACGTAGTCGGCAGACAATTGTTTATTAATTATTCCAAGAGTCCTCCCATCCACTTTATTACAATGGAAATTCGAAGTTAGACACATTTTACGAAGTTCGTATTATCTTGTTATATGAAGATATAACGTAAAAGAGGATCAAATATTGCTTTTAAAGTCAATATTTTTTTGATTCCTCAAGGGCTTTATCTTGGTCCATTTTATATTATACTGCGTCATTATATAAGGATATAAGTTTTATCGTGTAAATAGTTCAAATCTATATTTTACCCAAACTTTTCACGCCACTTAATCGACGTAAACTACATATAAATCTATGTTATTCCCTTAATGAAAAGGCAAGAAACAAAGTCAATAGAACAAGTTTTAAATTACAGGAAGCATTACGTAAGCCATAATAAACATTTAACTTAATAGCAACTTACAAAGACATAGCTACAAATAGCTGGCGTTGTCGCTTGAATCTTTTATAAATCAAGTGGTTTAAGGCATAAGAGTCGTTGAGATACAAATTGGTCTAGTTAAAGAGAAAGAATTTTACTTTCACAAAGAACACAATTACGAGGTAAACAATTTCAAAATGGACAACTAAATGCAAATTACAAGATGGCTTAGTTATTTGTTCAGTGCTTGGAAAACTTGAGTTAATAATGAGTGAACTATTTTTCTAGTAAACACTTATCTTGTATTATTATCCCTAACTTATAACATTCAATTAGTTTATTCAAAGAAGGAATTTTAATATTAAAATAATAATACATTTTAATTATTCCTACTAATTTTCTAAGAATCAAGAATTTGAGTAAAGATTTTAAAATAAACCCATTGCTTTTAGCAAAATATGCAAAACTTTTGATATATTTCAGAAACATTTTACATATTCATGAAATTAAAACCGAAACATACATTACACGGATTGGTTGTCACTCGTAACTTGCAAACAGGCGGCAAAGGAAAAGACGTGTACTTAAATATTCAGTTCCTACCCGGAACGGGTGCGGTTGACAGTGATACCTATTACAACTTATAGAAAAACTATTCTATTTTTCAACTAAGCTTCTAGTTCTATAACTTCGCACCGCGTTGGATCTAAATTTATTATGACATCGGCCGGCATAATGAGCCTTTTTATGTCGAGTTTACAATAGCTTTGTTGATGTTTGTTTGAAATACTTTTTATGTTCTACTTTTTGTTGTTATTTGTTTAAACACTTTTAAAACTTGTGGGTAAATGTTGCTTTAATCGGGAGACGTAATTGTGTTTTTAGCTATCTACGTCAGTCAAGATGTCATTCGAGATTAATATTTTTTTTATTGTTCGTCGTAGCGGTTACGTCGCCATTTTGTTTGGCGCGAAATTAATTCAAAATGGCGCTCGTAAACCGCGCGTTTACGCGAAGCGATGTGCTTAATGAGGGACGATTAAAATTGCTAGGGAATGCCGATAGGAATGCAAATTTTTTTGTACAGATTAATTTTATCTACGGTCATTTGAGTGCTCTGCAATTAGGGATAGGGATGATATTTTTTTAATGATAGTATCGTTTAATTATTTTTGGAGCACGCGTCGAGGACGTTTTATGAGATTAACTCCAATTTGTCAGAATAAGTTGGAATTTAAAACTATAATATAATTTAAATATTACACCGATGAAATTAATTAACCTAATGATAATTACGTATAATATACCGGTTTGTCGGCAGTTACTAAGCTCGAACTGATAAAAAAATAAATTAGAGTAATTCAGGGACCTAATAAAACAATAACATACAAATCGAAGCTTCCTAATTAAATGAATTTACATAACACTATCCGCATCTCAAACAATAAATCGTAGAAGCTGTTCTACCTGACAACTTAAATGATATAAACTCATCAGATGGATATTAAAATTTAAATAAAAATGTAAACCGCCGCTGTCCCGCGCGTAAATCTCTCGATGTGGGCGCAAGATTGATAGCTCAATATGAAATATGTGTGCGATGAATAATAATATACTATGGGGTGTTGTTTAATTTAATTAAAACACTTGACACAAGTAAACAAAAATGTTAATGTATATTTGGTCTACGATTATCTTTACCGTAATTTGAATAAAAGTATATTTATAACCTCCATAGCGCAGGGTCGCGTCATTAGTCCAGTGTATCTTCATTCACATGTCACTGGACAAAAAGATAAAATATAGTGTTCGAAAACATCATTAGTAGTTGTCATACGTATTCCAATCACATTCGTCATAGCGGGCATTAAGCTCGCCCCTCGGCCTATAAATTAAATTCCACACTAATGAGTTAGATTATGTGCTTTTTGAGACTATTAACTAATACGGGTGGTCTAAGATAAATCAATGTTTGCATTGTATTTGTGGCCATATATAACGAAATTATTTATTAGGTCATAATTTTTAATTATATCCAGAGGCGTTCATAATTGCAATTATTTTTGATTGTATTATTTATTATATAAACTTTTTAATAGTATCGAATTAATAATAAATTAGATTTATTTTCGATCTTAAATGTCAATTTAGATGTCCGTTAAAGTTCCAATAGAATTAAGTTTGGAGAATCTTTGGAGAATAGTTCTTTTAGTAGCCCAAGGCGCATTTGAGGATATCGCTAAGAGCCAAAACGTGTCGGCTTTGTTTCGTTAGGCCACTAAGAGTAACCTCTTGTCAGCCTGTTCCTAAATTTGTTTAACACGATTCTTTAATTCGTTTTTAATGACCTACGCTATTTATATTAGAGAAAAAAATATTTTTCAAACGTTACTTATTTACTTTACTATTACGTGTTATTTTTATCGAACTAGGATATTCTTTCTAGATGCAGATTTTTTCTTGCTCAGGATAAATTTTATCTTTAGCTAATAAATAACGAAAGATTCCAATAAACTTAATGACTTTACTATAGTTAAGTTTGTATTAATAAATCAGATATGATAAAGCAAATTCTTCTCCATTTGATTTTAAATAAAATATTTAACAATTACTAGCGTTTCTTCGGATTCTAACATAGCTACGAACTAAAGTTAAGTAACAACACGATCATTAACAAACATACTGACGATTTAATATACTTGTATTATTAAAAAGCCGTAAGTAAGTATAAAATACTAATCAAACTTATAGATGAATACAAGCATTGAATTGAATATAATCCATTTTAAGTGTTCTTATATTATAAGACTAATGACGAAAAGCGTGGCTATTGACAAAGGATTGCTATTACAATGTCTAAGTGCCTTAACATTTAAATTATTGAAGGAATCCATTATTTTCGTACCAACGCGTCCTATGCCCTACGCAGGATAGTATAGGCCGAAAAAAGAACTAACTATTTAGAATTTATTTTATTACTTTAAGAGAAAAACTAGTCTCGGCTTCATTATAAATTAGTTTTTTGTATGATTATAAGACGAGGAATTGGAATATAAAAATTAACAAAAAAATCCATTTTAATATGGTATTATGTTTGATTATTTAATTCCGCGTCACTCTACTATATAATCATAATTAATGTTATAATAAAATTATGGCTTGTGAATTGATATGTCAAATGAATCATTCTTCCTTTTGTAGACAAAATTAATGAAGATATTAAATATATTAGATACTAATAATTTTAGATTGCTTTAATTAGATATACATTTTATTTGTTAACATTTAAGTGTAGTATTTATAGTTTTATCTGCGTCTCAAGCTTGGTCTACTCAGTACAACGATCATAACACTACGTGGGAACTCACAAACGGTGCTGACTAAGCACAAAACAAATTAAAACCTCACAATGAAACACTAGTTTGCTATCCGAAATTGCCTTTACACAACGCTACAAAAGACGATTCAGATTTCAACTTTATTACCATTCAACAGAGTTCTATTTACGTCGAAGTTAAGTTCAGAAAGATTTACTTTGTTACAAGATTGTGGTTCATAAAAGAAATATTGCCGAAATAATGTATAAAGATATTTATAACAATATATAAAATATTTTGTATGTTCATTGTTATTTCGATTTCTTTGATAATTGTCGTTAAATACTTACTTGATTTTATTTTAATTGATTAAAGTTAGGCTTTTATTCTTATTCCTAATTGACAGACGAACTGATAGAAGGTGCTACAGGTCATTAGACTAGACACTAAGTAATTATTTTTTGACAAAATCAATGTCAAGAAAAAAATCATCTGAAAAAAAGATATAACACCTTTGAGGTTATTTACTTCAATGTACTCTTAAAGATATGAACGGTTTTATTAAAATTGTCATGAGTCACCTAAATTACATGATTATTAAGTTTTTGATCGCTACATTCAGTATCACCCCCCGGAGAACAGTTTCCACGTGTGAGGACATTGATTATATGGGGTAAGTTTGTTTTACTGTTACAGATAAACTTACAAACGGGCTTAGATTATTATAAGCTTATAATTTTTCTTGCAAAATTTTTAAAATTTATTACCTATATAATGTTTACTGTTTATTTACTTCATTTTAACGACAACAGTAAACTTCTACACGTCACATTAACAAAGTTACTATTGAATTTTTGTAGTTAACTGAAAAGTTTTAATAATTGTTTGTAAAAAAAGTATCCATCTGCAAATTTCTCATTTCTAGATATTGGGATACTATCCAAATACAGGAGGGTTCACCACCACGCAGGCTTACCTGGGGGTGGTGGATAACTTATCATAGATTTGAAGATATGTCTTTTTCCTTACACCGTTTAATCCATTTTAAATGTAGGTTGGTGTATGAATTAAAATAGAGTAATTTTCTTGCTTTACATTTAAAAAAAAAAGTGTTTAATTATCATAGTAGGTGAATTTCTACCAGTAGGTAGGTATCTGCAAACATTAAAATAACAGCTTGTAATATATTTCAAAAGAACATCTACCCTATTAAGGCATCCTAACGGCGTTGGTTTTTAAATTGTTAAAATCCAATTCTAGATCGTGTAGGGTCCAAAGGGAATGTCGTCTGTCCACGAGACGGTTGACAAATAAAACATTTTTATCACTAATATTCGCTAATATTGCTGACCATTAAATTCTACTTATTTCTTATCCTGCCCCATTCTTGTTCACTTAAAACTATTTTATATACAAGGCAAACTCAATCTTATTTTAGTTACCCTAAGCTCAAAGTCGCTTAGAATATAATCTTAGCAATTTTCAATTACTCGCAAAGGCTGTACTGCTCTGTTGTCTCCTTAAAATTATAGCTCCTCAGTTGTGTAGATATTTTAACAGCAAATGGATGCTCAAGTAAACTTAGACTCGCTATTTAGGATTATAGTATCAAAATCGGTTCGTATGCTTCTATCTTAGTCATAAGCAATTTGAGACAAGAGGTAGACTAGAGTCAAGTACCCTATGGATTTACAGTGACGTCATGAACGCGTCATAAGCATGACGTATAATTAAAGCGTCTTGAAATAGCTGTTCTATTCCTGTAAAGCTTATAAGTAATTGTTTACTGTGAGAATGTAACATGTTCTATGAATTGAAATAAATAATTTACTACTGTTAACTATTAAAATAATTATTTCAAATCGCAATGACGTCAATTGTAGATCTTTATTACCATGAACCGGCAATTAGACTGCCATGTTAGGTATAAAATTGTAACGTGTAAAAAATATTGTCAAACATTGCTATTGTCATAGATTTCATCTAACTGCATCAGCGGAAAAATAACCGGGTCAGCGGAACTGAAACTAGTGATTTTGTCACTTTTTTTATAAATAACACATGTGCTTTTGTTTCTGTTTCAAAAATGTTTTCTTTGTTCAACACAACTGTTTGCTCGGTGAAACCCCGTCAAAGTGAATGGTAGCAAATTACATTTTAAGGTCATCCCAGATATAATTAACAGATTTGTGCCCATATATATATCTGTTGCTTCTTTTTAGTTTTTGAATATCATACAACACCACAGTTTTCATATGTTAGTTTGTTTAACATTTTACATAATTTGTAAATTTAGTAATGAATCAGAATTGGTATATTTTCAAATATTTTCATTATATTGGCGCATTGGCAATATTCCAAGTTTAATTATGAAAATTGGGTTGTGTACTAAATTCTATCTAGTAAAGTAATGTGGTACGAGTGAACAAGATGCAAAAATTGGAATTTAAAATACAATTTAGTTTTCAGAGTTATGCATGAAGTAGGTAGGTGTATGATTGATTTAAAAAGGTAGATATTTATTATAAATTAACATTATTCGTTTATAAATGTAATAAATGAGAATACAAAATAATCCTGAAAATATACGAGGCAGTGAAAATGAAATCGATTCAGAGCAGAAGTTAAAATTACCAACTCGTTTCTATTCTTGAAGCTCGTAATTAGATTAATGCATTTGCCTGGTACTTTTTAGGCTTTTTAGGAGCTAATTTGATCATGTCAAAACGGTCCCTCTCACATTCATTAACACTGATTGCAATTTTCATTTGAAAAAACCTTTTTAGCCGCTGACACCTGTGTTAGATATAATGGAACAGAACTTTTATCTTTCATTGTTCAAACTCAAACTTACATCTGTACTATAATTGTAAACAGACTTATTTGTAACTTTAATATTCGAAATCTAATTAATATTTGTGTTTTGTCATCGTCATCGTCAATAATTATAGTATTTGGAACAATAAATCAATGTTAGTAAAATGGTATGAGATAGGAAAATAACGAGGCATCAGCTTTGTAAACAAAACGATTCCATAAATCCTAACATAACTCAATTAGAAGAAAAGCACTTGGTCCAAAAGCATCGACATACGTTGTAATTTAATTACGGGGCATTTACAAAATGGAAACTTGTCTGCCATAGTAGTGCCGTAAACAGTAGCAGTTTTTATAGATAGATAAGAGATAAAGAAGAAAAATGGTCCACTAAATGAAGAGAAAAGATATCAACGTGAAATATATCAAGTCGGGACGGAATTATATTTGACATCTCAAAAGAATTTTCATCATTTTCATATTGTATCCAGGGTGGATTTTATTAGCGAAATTGAATTTGCAATAGCGTTAGCAGAACCTAGTTTTAGTAATATTCTAAAATCTTTGTTCCGAACCTTTTCTATGCAGGTCGATACTAGTGTCTAAATAACATTCAGTCCGAAATTGCCTTTTTGCTGTGATAAGAAGCATTCTTTTTTAGTGCCGGGAGATAAAAAGTGCTCTGGTTTGAGATAATTGCATTGTTAAGAGATAACGGAAAAATAAGAGGAAAATCTATTTGTATTTGTCAAAAGCACACAACATCACGGATGTGGTTGTTATTTAATGAGATTAATTGAATAAGGCACTTCCCACGGTTTAGTAACAGTAGTTTAATTAATGGTAAGCTATAAATAAATATGAGACCTTCGAATCCTTGAGCTAAATGAGTCTAAGAATTCACCCGAGTTTCAATTTATCACCTAGAGATGGCGTTGAATGTATGAATGAATTGAAAGTTAGATTACACAATTTAAATTCCCCCTTCATGCAAAATAGGGACGGAAAGATGAGGTCTGAGGGGGGGGGGAGGGGGTGAAGAATACATTATACTTAGGGGGAGGTTGAAATATTTACCTCGCGGGAGTTTGGAAGTGTGTTCGACGGAGCGAAGCAAAATCTTAATGGATTATGGTATGATTGGACCTCTCGGTTTACCTGGTGATATTTTACACGTTTTTTTTTCTCAATTCACGGTAGATTGGTTGCTATAAAGGATTAAACGGGATCGCTTCAGCTTTCTGTCTTCTGTTTTCCCGTAGATTGCGTGCAATTATAAATAACAATTTAATTTTTTCTCTGCAATTTCAATGTATTTTTTCACGTATCGGAATTCGAAAACGATTAGTTGATTGTTTCTGTTATGAAAGGGTTGAAATGTTTTCTATTTTCCTATAATCTGCAAACGCTTAGCTAATTGGCTCGTCCAATGTCTGCATGTGTCTGACTAATTACAATTTTGAACATCGCTCAAATTAAAAATGGTTATCTAATTGCTTTTTCACATTCACGTTATCTTTATATCAACTACCTCTAAAATGATGTTCTGTTACATCCTCATAACTAACAAAGTTACAAGCTGAACCAACAGTTTAAACATGCTCGTATTTTCTTGACAAGCTATATTAATAGTTATCTTTTGCACCTGACAGAGGGTACTTGTACTTGTCTTGTACGGGGTTGGTTTTAGTTTATTACCCTCGCTCCAAACTTTTACTGGATGGGCAGGTTCAAGAGAAAAATGCACCTATTTGGATGCTGCTAAATGTACAGCCAAAAAAAGCAAATGACAGATCTCTAAATCGAATCAGAAATAAGAAAAGTATCAGAGCATAATATAGTTGTATCTGTAAAAACTCGTTGTCCATTTAAAAAGCTCTTATGTTCTTAATTATTCAATAATAAAGGTGTGA
Organism: Napeogenes inachia; assembly: GCA_959347355.1. Classification (NCBI taxonomy): domain Eukaryota; kingdom Metazoa; phylum Arthropoda; class Insecta; order Lepidoptera; family Nymphalidae; genus Napeogenes; species Napeogenes inachia. The sequence continues at coordinate 21,183,192 of OY365798.1, read as the reverse complement.
TTCACGCGAAATGTAGCACAAAAACAGTGTTTATCCATTTTACCTGAACATGTTAATTAAGATCTACCTTTCACCGCTGACTAAGCTTTATGGCATTCTGTTCTCTGAGTTTATACGTATTTTTGGGACTACATAGAGCTTTTACAAAATACATACAATACCTACATTGTATGAACCTTGCCTTATATACTTATGTTTAAAATACATTGAATAATTAGTAAAAATTACTTTTTTAGTTTAAGGAGTATTGTCATTAAGCGTATTCTCTTGTTAAGTCATTATTCTGTAATTTTAGGCTCAGACAGTATTTAAACTTTACTCGGTGAAATTGTAAATCTCTTCAAAAAGCCTCGTTACTGTAAAGCCCTTTGAGACCTTGGAATGTTTTTACATCACGTGTATTAAGTTTAGAAATATATAATATACATTGAAATGATAATATAAAACACAATACTCATGTGGTTAAATAGTGATTAATATGGCATAATATGTTAGAAAAATATAAAGTGCAAGAAACTCCTTTTAAAGTGTTTTTAACATTTGTCGGGAGCGGGTCGTCGATTTATTGCATAGTTTCTTTGTTGGACTTAAATTATTGCTTTACTTTTAAATCCCGCTCTTGTTTTTATTTTTCTTATTTTGTTAAGTTTTCAGTTAATTAAATATTGAACTATTTTCTGTAACTTTAGTCGATTTGAAGTATTTGTTGTTACAACTAGAAAATTAGCTTTAAAAACAGTATGAGTAACGAAATATTTTTAACCTAAAAGCTACTATTCTTTAAATTGAATGGCTGTGATTAGTCATATAGGAAAAACCCAGATTCCAAATCTTCTGTTCGCAGATTTCGGAGAAAAAATTACAAGAATATTTACTTTATTCATTATAGTAATACAAAAAGTATGAGTATGAGGAATTAACAGGTTTAATCGACATAAATAATGTTAACTATTCATCAAAGGATTAGTCATTAGTAAGAACAGCTAAATTTCTACGGCGCTTTTGCTAACTTAAATTAATTTAAAATAAAGAATATCTACTAACCTGAACTTCTCGCCTCAGCTAGCAGCCTGGTGTCAACAAATATCGCCACAAACACTAAACACATAAGAGTTGTAAGTCTACTAAGAATCCTACACCTTGAGGCGCTTTCACTAAATGTTACACTATCATTATTGTGTACACTACTATTATTGCTAACTCTATAGACACTATTGAAGGATTTGATTGTGCCTCCTCTGTCTTCTAGAAGGGATTTTAGGTCTAGAAGGCTTTTCCGTTTAGTGGATTTTGCCTTTTCCAAAGGCTCTTCACGTCTCCCGGTCATGGTGTTTTGGTTCAATTGTTTCTTCTAGTCAAATCGTCGCATCATCTTGTCGTGACATCTGCAACAATAGAGGCAATTAGTAATTATTATATTTTATTATAGTGTGGAAATAAAAATAATTATCATTTGCACAATTCTAAATAAACGTACACTAATAATAACTTAGTCAATATACTGTCAAGTGAAATATTTAGTATGTTCTACTAAATGGCTTAAATAAAGATATTCTCCCGCATCTAAAGTATAATTTAAGTACAAATTCTTAATAAATAACACTTAGTAAATTGACAGTTATTGGGGATTATCCATTTACCTCCCCCTCGAGTCAAAAAATAACTTAATAGAGAAAAACGGATCGTAAAATGTAGGTGGTATTGGAAAAAAGTTATTACAGAATTCTGTGACTTTGTATACATTTTGGAGCAAACTTCTGCGTACTTTAAATTAAAGTAATGAAATGGGGAGTAACTTAGAAAATACATTAATTATTTAGAAAATCGTAAGTACCTATACTTCTTTAGTTATTTTAGTAATACTTAACTCATTACACAATGGTAATTATAACTGTTCTGTAGTAATATATAACCCTCTAAAATAACCGTTATTACGTGAATTTATATTTCGTGAATACATTTATCAGAGACAGTGTTATCACAAGGATGAACACCTGCGTCTTAGATAAGCGAGATGAGCCTGTTTAACGATCGAGTCGCTCTCACTGGCTTTGCTACTTTTGGGATTGCTTCTTTTATTTAAATTGTTGTTTTAATAAGTTATAAATTAAAAATTAAAATTGTTAGTTACGTAGTATTTATTTATAATACATTTCTGTTAAAGCTTGATGTAAAATACTACAGTACATAATTCCGCAGTGTATATTAAGCACATAGTTAAGATCATAAACGTAAAACATATTACCACATCTATCAAGCGAGCCGTAAAGCACATATAGCGTTTAGGAACTGAATTTCAGTTCCGGACCCAGGTGCTGGCTCGGACTGCCTCATTAATCTCCCCTTCTTATCTTACTACATTCGTTACCCCACCGGGTGTTCCTATATAGTTTTGTTTATTTTTATCCGCAAGCTATGATATATAAGGCAATTGTAATGTTTGAGAACTGAACACCAATTGTAGAGATCGTACAAACGCTATTTTTATACATTTGTCGCAACCAGTCACGGGCTCCGGTGAAAAGATCGTAACTGAAAATTGTTAAAATTCCCCGGAGAGGACTTTGAAGTTCCATTGGAACTTGTGAGATCTTTCGCAGGTGTCATGAGTTATTGTGTCATTGCACCAGGTTCATTGCGCGTGAAGATGTGCTATTATTCCTCGGAATAGTTTCGGAATTGTATGATACTCGTAGAGGTATGAAATGGGATTTTGTTTATTGCTTTTATTTTTATGTCGTGTGGGATTAATAAACACTGAAACTTTTATAGTATTTTACTTATGTACTAAGATATATACAAGTTTTAATATCTTAGTTGAAGATAATAAGGTGAAGTAGATTTAATCTATATAATTGTACATTGACAGTTGGAAGCAGTGAAGAGACGTATAGTTATTTATCCTGACAATCCCTAGGTCCGTTCTTGCCTCCAGGGAGGGCTCAGGTGCTGCCCCCACTTGACAGATTGTTTGTCTTATCTCGGTTTGTAGTCGTGTTTTTTATAATTTGAAGTTGCAGCTTTGTTAGGTAAAACCGTAATCGTAGCTGACATTGTGTGTGCAGACTTCGTTTTGTTCTGTAAAAAGAACTATATAACATAAAGCTCCAACAGGTCAAATGCGAATGCTTCTTTTTTATGTGAAAACAAATCAGTCGGTCATTTCCCTGTTACAGTACAAAGGGTATTTGTACTTAAACGTGATATACCATCTTGTATCGTATGATGACTAGTTTAATGATTATAATTCAAGTACAAGGTTATGTTATTATCTATACAACAACTCTTCTGGCCGAAATATTTTATATATCTACTACAATTTTTTTATTTTCCGTTATCCCCAACATATCGAACGTGTTCTCTTTCAAAAATCTAGCGGCCATTTTTATTTATTCAACTCTGAATATCACATCGGGTGAAATATTTCATTGTATTTTAACGCTTGCTGTCAAACGTGTTTTACAAAAAACTAGTTGAAACCTGTTGAAAATATGTTCATAACTTATAAAAAAAGACAAAAGAAAATTGTCGTTATAAGTGTAAAAAAAAATTAATAATAAATGGTTTATCTTTGAACATTTGCTAAGTTACGAAGCTTACTTTTAATTGGCACTATTATATTTGAATCATCATATTATTCAGATAACGCTGTTTCTATGAAGCGAATAACTAAGAATAGTGATTAATACTGAGAATAAAAACTTTTATAGTTGAACTATTACGTAATACAAGATATGCATTTAATAATCTTTATTAGGAAACTTGGTATATAGCTTTTCTTTGTATTCTTATATACATATGCATGACTTACGTACTTTGGAATCATACATTTTTTTTGTGAGAACGTCATAGAATAGAATTCCTTAGCAATAGTATAGTTAATTTACGTTTTTTCTTTTGTTTCTTTGTTCTCAAACAAGGTTATTTTTTCATGTCATGATGATCACATAGTAGTAAAATCAAACGAGTGATTTTTGTCTAATTGAAAAACTTTGTTTTTAAATAAATTAAACCCACTATTTATTAGTGTTTTTGATATCTTAATAAATATTATAAGATAAAGCTAAGGACTTAATCCTTAAATAAATTGCAGTATTAAGACGGAAAAGAGCAAGCTTGAAAAGAAAATTGAAAAATATATTTAAAATTCACTGAAATATCAACATGGACGTGGAAATTAGAATTCTCTTCTAATTAAATATAAACTGATTTTCTTCTAATTGGACAAAACGTTTGACAAAATTTCAAACAAAAACTATAGAAATTTGTAAAATTAGATGTGCATAAAATCACAACAAACAAACAAACAAACAAACAAGAGAATGGAATTAGTTAGATTGGTTCAATTTCAGGAAATTGAAATTATAGTTACCAATTCCATGTTTCTGTGAGGACGTTTCTAATATATTGAGCGACTTCAAATGCTTTACACGCTGCTTGACAGGAAATTAGTTTATGGAGGTGAAATTGCTAGACCAATGGCCTGAAAATGGTTTTAAAGTATCGAAGTGTATTGAAGATATAAAATTACTTAGTAATTGCATAAAAAATCCTTATAAGAAAAGTTAAGCATTTGAGGAGCAGACACTTCGTGGATGGGTGGTCAATATAGGAATCACTTACAAAGATTATATTAATTGAGGCATATAAGGACACTTTATAGTATTGTAAGATAATATTATTTGATCTTATATAGCATGATAAACTTAAATACTAGCTTAAAACGATGTTAAGATCTCAAAACTTTAAGCACTAACTACTTAAATTCAGATAATTATCCTAAAATTACCCTTGGGAAACCTAAATAGAACTCATTACATATCTAATGAGATTTGAACTTAAACTCGTAATTACAGTAGGTACAAGTTTGTATGATGTACTGATGAAGGGTAGCTTAACGAAATATTACCTTTAATAAGATAAATTCACATCTCAAAAACATCTCGTTAAATATTCTTGTATTCATATTAATTGATTTAAAAAATGCAATAATTATTAAATTCACCTAGAATATAAGTGTATTTTTCTTTGAAATATTTTATATATTAAACTTACAATAATAATTATAGCAGGATAACACAAGTTGGTTCGACCGCGGCAGATGTCAGTATGATGTTAGTGAACCTGTATCCACCCTTCGCAGTGGTCATTGAACTTCAAAACGTGATGCTATCTAAATTATAGATATATTTATTACAAACATCTTACCTTGATCTAATAAAGGAATGTTTTATAACATTTATATATCTCCAAAACCTAAAATCCTCAGTTCAAATAAGCGAGTGAATAAAATAAACTCAATATTCCAGGGTATTACCAACCCATAGCTCAGTCTATCTGAATGAATGGAACTGCGGATTTAATATTTTCCATTCAGTAAAAGCATAAAGTTTTCTCGTCGAGATATCACGCAGATAAAAACTAGAATTTATAGCCCTGCATCACACTTAACCGTTTCACTAAAATTTTGGATGTATACGAACTTTGGTAATGTTAGAAAACGTTCTGAAATTATATATAAGTTTAATATTATAAATACATATTTTTATACTATAAATTTATTTTTATCTACCTATCTTTATAACAGTAATATTTAAGAGCAGACTTACTTATCATTAAAATACTATGATAGTGATTAACAACTATCATACTACATACTACTCATGAAATAACGATAAAAAAAAATTGTGAATTCGGAAATCAGTTCCTAAAATAAAATAGTCTAACATAACTTATATTATTTCCTTTCTTTTTGTCAAACAATTATTTACTAAGACGTGAACCTTGTGTGCACATAAACAATGTATTTTAACACTAACAAATAACGTCCCTGTCGTAGTTGCAAAACAATCTCGTATGTTTCCGCAAAAAGCTTGTTGTTTCGTAAAAACTAAAGCAGTGACGTGAGAAATGTACCGCACCTGGTACTAGGAATTGAAGCCAGCGTTTAGGTCATTTGTAGGTGTCCTAGAATTACTTGTCTCTTATATATTTGGAATTGCTTCCTCCTAAAATTCTTGCTTGCTTTTAAAATCTGATTCTTGTAAGATTTTTTTTATTTTATTAACAATCAAGATATTTTAATATTCTTCGATTCTAAAAGTCAATAACTTTGTTTGTCTCTCCGAAAAACAAAACTTTGTTTTCCAGATCTGTAACAAACAAGTAAATTGGTTTCAGTTAGCATAAGGCGAATGAAACAACATACATTTAATATTCATATTTTCTTTATATCTATGTTTTTATATATATAATTAACATTGATAGTTACGTGAATATAAATTTGTGAAACATTAAAAATGAAGTTAAATAACTATTACAAATAAAACACACACTTAAAAGAAAAATACCTCATAGGAACTGTTGCCAAAAGGAAAACATTTCTCTTCAAATAGTGCAATGGAGATACAATCGGACACTAAGATCACAATCAAATGTACTACAATTTGTCGAAACAACGCGAGCAATAATAGTTTTTATTTTAATGGATTACAAACTAAAATCAATCGAACTATTATTTCATGAAAAAGCTTCTCTCGAAGCATTTTGTTTAAGATACTTAATTCTTAAAAGGAATTTATTTTATGTATTTGGGTTTCGTTATATTCATAATATATTCCAATAAAATATTTTCTAACAATAAATGGCTATCAATGCGATTTTCAAGTGTTCTTGTTCTTCAAGTTATTTATAAGCAAAGAAGCAATAACAAAGTAAATCTATCTTTTTTAGCCCGGAGCCTGTAATCGCCAAAGAATAAAAAGACCATTAGTTACTGCGGCCATCTTCGAAATTTTTATGCGAATATAAAAGTTCAACCGTTTTTATTTATGCGAGAACATTTGTGTTGTAAATAGCCTCATAAAATGCAAACTCAATTGAAGCACAGTTATTTCGGTGGCTTCCTTATTTTAAGTAATACCTTTAATACTACCATCCACTTGTCACTTTCATATACTGTCTCGCTTAGATTAGCTCGAGGACACTTAAATTATATGCTGCTTGAGCTTTATATATTGCAATCTAAATGAAAATTTGAAAATGAACAAAACTAGCAAAACAAAAAGGTGCAACAAAAACTTAAATGCATACGCGATTAATTTAAAAAAAGAGGTGTTGTCTATGCTTACAAATAAAGAGCAAAAATAACACTCTAGTCCCTGTAACCTCGGAATAATGTAATGACAGCCCTAACACGACAATTCCATTCAGACAGACTGTCACTCATTAGCATATGTACATAAAGCGAGGCGCTCATTGGCCGCGCCATGTTTGAATTGCAGACATTTTGTGACGCCATTTTTATTAATTAAAAACTCTTTTTTCCTACACAATTGTTTTGAAAGTTACCTTAATGTTTGCTCGGATTCAACGTAATTTTGTGAAAACGGGTGCTTTTTGTAAAATTATTTATTTGTAAAACAGGTCACGATGTGAACGTTGCGCGGATTTTGTAAGTGTACTCTTTGTCATTAACAGGTTAACTGGTTAATGGATACAGAAATTAATTCATAAGAGAGTACTCTTACCCGTTTGTAAACTAGATTATTATTTATATAATATTATTTTTTAAATGAAATTTAAGCAAAACGAATAGTTATATTTATTTGATAGGTAATAAAACGTTACCGTTCAAACGTAGTATTTCAGAATCTGAATCCTGACTAGTCACGACTAGGTAGTCGACGGGAAAGCTTCTTTCGAGTAAATAAAAATAGAATATATTGAAGACCCGAGGGATGGCCAATAATTCCAGGATTCGAAGGTCTGTGAGTAGTGGTCGGAGATAGTTTATCGATATTGATATGACATTTCATAACTATAAGATATATTTTGTCAATTAAACCTTATTGAGATTAAGATTAATCTACTATGAAAATTAATAAAGATATTTATAACAGTAAAATAACGTACAAATAAACAGTACAAATACACAAACAAGATAAATTGAAAATAATAAATAGAGTTTATACTATCCTGTATACAATTTTTAAATCATCATCATTTTATAAAATGACATCAATTTTCCAATCCATCCTACAATTTTCTATCGATAAAAATGCTAATGCACATCCCTCGGTGGTACAGAATGATTGCACTGCCTTGAAGCTCGTCTTGGGACTGTAAGTAGATTCAAGTATAGTTCACTTATGTACGCTATTGCATTGGGAAGAGAGTTCTAAATCGCACCAAATAATTCTTTGTGGCCAACCGTAAAGCACAATAGCTTTTCCTCTTGACTTTATCTGAATTTTCGGGGAATTTCAAAACGGTGTATTTTTAGTTTAGAATTTGATTTTACATGTTACGATTGCTTTTAATTTTACTTTTTATAATTTGCCTCCATCGACACGAGATAACTGTTGGAATAAAACACTATTAGCTATTTTAGTGTATTTATATGTTTGTTCATGAATTTTTTTAATTTAATTTTGTATCCATTATCTTAATTAAAAAATATAACTCTAGATTGGATTATACATTATACAATAAACAAACCTTCAGGTAGAGGTTAGTATATACATATATATGTAATATTGTAAACAGCCGGGTGGTCCCATCTCGCAAGCGATCCGTGGAATTAACCAAGGATTAGCCGTTAATCCGGGTAAACCTTACGACAATACAGCCTTATGTACCAATAAGAAAATATCACCCTTACAGTTAAAAATATAGAGTTTAAAATTCAATGAATTATTTTTGAGTATAACCCAACTGAGTAAAGTAGGTACTTCATTCGAGATTACAAAATTTCAGGTGCCGCAATATATATAAGCGATTGAAAGTTTGTTTTTGTTTTCGCGAAACGATTTCGATGGTACTTAAGCTGATAAATAGCGCAAGTTCGGGATGAGTACATGCCTTTATTGCTCTAATGCGCCATTTTTGGTCGAACTTTAAAAATTATGTGGCGAAAATATGTGCTTTGCGATATAAATCAATTGGTTCTAAACCGTCTTCTGGAAATCCAAAGGTTGTATTGTTCGTAATATCTACCAAATATCTGTTGAGATTAAGTCTCCAACACTTTAAAATCACTTCCAACATCTAAGTAGCATTGTTTATCTCAAATACCGATCAATATTGCGTCTCATAGATTTTCGGTCAATCGTATGTATATCCCTCAAAGCTGAGGATTTAATACTTTAGGGATTATGCCGGAACACAAAGACCGTCTGAACTGCTTTTATGAGTGATCGATTTACGTGTATACCGTTATTGTGACATTTATATACACTGACTTTTTACGGTCATTTACAACTGTCCTTGTCTAAACTTAAACCGCTCTATGGCACAACTTTAAAAATAAGTTAATCAAGCCAATAACCTTTAATACTTTACAGCAACTTTCGTAAACGTGGAATAGTAAATTTCACAAACTAATTTCCTTTGAATCCGTTTCACCCTTGACCTATCATTTGTTATTATTAGCCATAACTCACTGTCAGAGACACAACGAACGAACTACAGTAATACTGACATAGATTTCAAGCCCTCTGTTATATAAACTTATGGTTCATTTTGCTGTGTATATATTAAACTATACGTTCTGGATGGTAAGGGTATACCCGGTCTAATTTAATGCTAACAAAATGTTTGAATTGCGTGATACAACCTACTTTTGCAGTTTTGCATATATTAAACATTGGTATGCATAATCTACGTTTTCGAGTTATAAGATATATTTGTGTGTTTGATAAGTTATAATCAAGGCGTGGTTTTATTTGTAAATAATAGTAGCAATAAAACTACATAGAATTTTCTTTTATTTCACATTTGCAATTTTTATAGTATTGATATTTTTTATAGATGTTCTAGGAATAATGATTTTTTACAATTTAAGATAGTTTCCTACATATCAGACGTCAGTTATAAAATCTAGACGCCAGTTATTGGCACTGAACAACCGAATTGTAATTCCAAACTTTAGTACCAAAAATTGGATCAGAAACGAATATTTAGGGTCGTAATCGAACCTGCGTATTATAGACGTAAGTATGTCGAGATACATTTGAAAGGCTGGTGCCAAGAATTGGATTCTCTTCGTTATTTTCTTTAATATAAGTTTTCTTAAAAAATATTTTATTGTCATTTTACGCACCAGTTCTTTATAAAACTTAAACTGAAGGTTCTATTTAATAGTAACAAAATGTTAATGCTATTAATTTAGCTATTCGGATCTGCATATTTAGCAAATAGTAATAATTATCCTATTAGCCTATCTCAAGTAATTTAGTATAAATTATCTTTCTTATAAACTTTTTCTCATCTTGTATACAGTTACGAACACAAAAAAATCTTATCAATTTCTTTTCTAAAATGATCTCTTCATTTAATTCAAGCAATATGAATGCTATAAAATTGTCTACATCTATATTTATATTAGAGTTGGGACTAAAGAGAACATTTAAATATCCCATATTAATCAAAAAATCATCATGAATATAATGTTTTTTAAAATCAGATTCCTATCATATAAACATGAAATACTAAAACTCTTTAAAATCAGCTGAAGTCATTGATCTTTATGAATGAGGAATCACTGTTGCTTCGTAGAAATCACAACAAATATGTGTAAATGGTAGTCATAACACACCCCAACATTTAATTAGCTATTGTATTCCATCTAAAACGTCTTATCCCAGGATAAACTTGGCCTTTCTTGCCAAGTAATATGCATAATCGCCAAGCTCCAAGTTACCTTGAATGGCTCAAGTTGTAAGAGATTGCGTTATGACTATATTACAACTTTAAATTTATTACAAAGTGATGTTTGCGGGAGGTAATCTCCAAAACTACTGAACCGGTAGCAGTAAAATAGGAGACGTGTAGCAATATTATATTCGAAAACTTTTCATTTGTAAAATAGTGTTCGACTATACAACTGAGTTTATTATAACATTATATTCGTTACAGGTTTATGTGCCTGGAATAAACTAGAAGAACTAATTTGATAACAGAATAATTAAATTATTTGAATAAAATGCAAACAGTTATTATTTATACTATGTAAATATAATAATAATGTTCAACGTAACTGTATGTCAAACTACTTAGACAAACTACAACTAAAATTTTAATATATTGTATAAACAAACTCACAAGCAGTTTGTTTATACAATATATTAAAATTTCCTTTATTAGTAATAACACCGCAACAATATACTTAATTATCTTGATATCGAATATTTATTGCTTGTCTCTTATAACTTGTGCCGTCTCCTAAAATTTGCATACGAGATTTACTTCGGTCCCTCTCTGATAGTTCCGTATATAATTTCTACACACCATTTGAATCTCAATTAACTTTATTTCTAATGTTTCGTAATGTTTATAAACTCATTAAAACTAACTAACAGTTTTATTTATATTTTTAAAGTAATACGACAATAGAGCACAAAACTTTAAAAATATATTTATTATTTTATATAAATATTTTTTATTAAAAATTTCACTATTTCACATTTTGTTTTTTTTTTTTTAATATTATAAGATATTAGGTACTTTGTTGCCGGCACTCTGTCCACGTGGACTTCAGAAGGCATCGGTCGAGAGAAAGGTATTTGTATTTGCTCAACAGTTTTTTTGTGTACTTATTTTACAAAAATGGTCTTCAAGAAAGGATTATCATTTATATAAAGGTTCATTCTCAATAATAGTGATAGAATTTTTGGATCGGATTCGGATCGAAGTGGTTTTCTTATATCCTAAAGAGATCTCCTACAGAGGTAGAGAGAAAGACAGAGTCTCAAACTTACAAACTTTATCTCTTTATAATATTAGTATGGCTAGAATTCTTCAAGCCATACGTTTATCTTCAAACACAAAATGTACATTTATTCTCACGAGAGCAATAATTCTGTCTGCGCTAAAGAAACCCTTTGCCTAAATCTTAGATAACTTACATGTATAGTTAAGAACTAAGTCTTAAAATCTTGACTAAATGCCGCCTTACCAGAAATCTAAATGTAAATGTAATTTTAAATACATTTTATTCCATAAATCTGTTTCATAATTATTTAGAAAATGATAATTCTTATCAGTCAGTGCAGTCTAGAACACAGACTAGACTTGAGAAACGTCAGAAAACTTAGCTAAATCCAAAACTACTGGCAGGGATTAATAAGTTTAGTGCATCTTAAAACGTCAGTTAAGGTCAGACAATAATCTAACAATACTAATAATTATTATGCAGTACCAACTTGGGAAGGTCTTTCTTTAGGAAGGTTTTCTAGATGTTTTGCATACTTCGCAATTTACATACCTTTCAAGTTTAGGCTATGTGTGTAATATTGTAATAATTCTGACCTAGGACCTACAGCATTATATACTCGCCTAATATAATACTGATCACGACTGTATTAGCTCTAACATAACATAATTATACTAACAAAATATATGTCTAATATAATGAAACAAAAACATTAATCTATAGCACATCATAACATATAATTAGCGAACAAAAATCTTACAGAAGTGTAATTATTTAATTACATACATTTCAGCCCCATATGGGATGTTAATTAAAAACAAAACTCAAACAGTCCGGACATCAAAGAGAACCAATAATAATTAAAAAAGTATCAATAGTACTATAAATTAATATTTATTTTGCAGGGAACTTTATTTGCGGGATTAAAATAAAGGGTGTTTGCAAAGAGATCTTATTGAGGGTGACGTTTTAGTTTTTTTGCGTAATTTGTCTTTTTCCTTTAATTCTAACGTATGCATAGAACATTTGAAAATGTCTCGAAACAATTTTGGTATGCTACGTTTAATAAAATTTCTAAATAAATTCCAAATTTTACTTCGTTTACACGAACCGGAGTCGAATCTGCGATCTCTAGGGCGGACCTCAGAATGAAAAGAAAAATAATCAAAAGACTAACAACGCAGAACATGCTATTTATCGTATGAAAATAACAGAGTTTAAGGAAAATATAATTATGTACATAAATCATCGTCTATTATAAAAAGCATAATATGCATTTTTAGATTGCCTGTACGAGCTTATTAAAAAGCTGACGCGAGGCATTTTCCGGCCGGTAACAGCTCTCGATGCACTATCATTAAATTCATGAGGTCTTTAATCCAAAAAGAAATCCACCAGAATCCCAAATCGAGGGTCTTTTGAACAACTTCAAAGTTAAACAACCCCCTAGTAAGGTTGTCGCGCGTCGCACCTTCTTTAACCAAATGCACTTTACCCATCAAAAAATAAAGATTATTTTCGAATAACACAATGACAGTCCAAGAAACAAATGTTCAGCCGTGCAATTTAGACTGTATTTCCGGCAACACGAGTTACATTTTAAGTTAACAAATATTTAAATTTATTCATTGAGCATCACAATCCAAAATGGACTTTAAAACTATTTGTTTTAGGTGTGAATTAAATGAGAGCGTGATCCGCTCCGGGGTGCTCAACCGCGTCGCGATTTTTCAACGCGGCCCGCTGAATGACGTCTGTATATTTTACTAGTTAAGTGACAGATGGATAAGGGCTGCAAACTATTTATTGTGCCATTACAGTTTGGTTGGCAAATGCCGCTGTGAGAGCTTGGGGTTGACAGTTGAAAATTGCGCTCTTACCAAAACGACCCTGCTTTGTGTTGCAGATTATTATACTATTGTAGAAATGCGTATGTTTGGAAAGTTATTGAGACGCGTTATTGCCGTTTTATTTGTTACGAATTGACGGCTCATAAAACCGGCCGAAAAGCAATTTGTTTTTATTGTCTCAGGCCCGGTATAAATTTCAATCTATTTATGATAGGTATAAATAAAAATGTGATGTTTCTATTTCCGTGGATAAAAAAATTGATTTCGTACATTTCGTCGTGTAGTCTCGACCGAGAACTAGGTCAGAGTAATTAAAATGTTTCCATTTTACTATATATAAAGTTTTCATAAAAAATATGTTTCAGGTTTCACTTTATGTTAAATATACAGCAGAGTCATCATACACAAAATATCTTAATAATCAGACAGTCGTACTTGTAAAAAAAGTCAAGAAAAGAATAAATAAATATAAAATACATGACAAACAATAAAACCTTCTTACGTACAGTACAGGCCAGGTACACACGTATACGTTATTACGTAATTCTTTCAAAAGAATACATCGCTTCTGCAATGAATGTAGTTTAAAAAGTAATTTTCTTCAAATTTTATGATTAGCTAGAACTGCATCGGAATTGCGTCTGCTAATGACGTCATAAATTTAGAAGCTTTACGGAGAGTTGGTTCAGAAAATTATGTTTGTATAGGTTGAGGTCACTCCAATTTTATTTAGAACATTAATATCACTTATTTATTAAATTCTTAATTTAACGCCAGGACCCAGAGGACAATTGACTCATCGCCATATAATCGACAGTCATGATAGTGAAGTGCTGACGGGGTCTATAAATTTTACACCATTTAGTGATGTCACTCCGCCATGCGGGCGTTACATACATACATACTATTATGTACATTAATTGAGATAGGTTAGTGTAGGCGACGTGTAACTAGATAGTTACACTGGAAATACGAATGATAGAATGTTGCTATTGTTTTCTTTTGTTAAATTCTAATTGTCAACTTTACTGCTTATCTTTTTTTTCTTTCGTGCTATCGAGAGAATCGCAAGTTCTTAAAAATAAACCCTTCATTATCAATTAATAACAAAACCATACTCAAATAATATGATTTATATTATAAACCTGGTAGTCCATGTACGTATGTAATGCAAACAATGTTTCATTAATTATTGTGTTAAAAAGTTTAAAAGAACGAAAGAATAGTTTTTTTGTAATTGTATTTGAGGTGACGTCAACAAATATTACAGAGTTCTTTTATTTCAAGAAGTATGTTTAGGACCAAAACGAGAGGAAAATGCTGTTAAGTCAAAAGTCATTTAATATAAATCTTGGAATAAGAGCAGCACATAAAAACCGAATCAAAGAGAAATCACCCCACTTATCCCTACAGAATCTATTCAAACAACGGTAAGCAAATTTCCCCTTTCGTATAAACTAGTCAACGCACACTTATAAAGGAATCCTACTAAAGAATCAGTTGGATATTGCTTCTTAGATGAATCGCACACCCAAGGTCCGGGATCAAAGGATTGTGACCTTTGTCCGACAGGAAATAAGTGTCAAAGCGCTTCTTAATTATTTCTTCAGCTATCTGTTCCAAAAGGTTGAGCCATAGAGTCGTTACTATAGCGATATTGACAGTCATTAGTTTGTCTCTGACAGTGGCGTTAGATTGTTCTGTGTACTTAATTATTTCTACGCCATTTAAGAGTTACGAAGTGTAAATGTCGGATAGAAAAGATCAATCTACGACTTTTGTTAATGGAGAAAGTATTGGTTTTAACTTTTTTGTAAGACGAAACAATTGGACCGCTTATTATTTATTTATTATTAATAATGAACTGATATTTCGGATTCTGCATTATATTTTTTAATCAACAAAAACGATACAAAACAGCCATTGAACTGTAGTTCACCGAAATTAGAATTTCTATCTAAAAATGATTTCAATTCAAATCTTTGAATTTATGCTTAACAGCCTTTTGTGGAAATTGAAATTGAAGTAAGAGATGATAAATGAGAAATGTTATAATAGCTACCAATAAATATGAAAGCGCAGAAACAAATGTTCGACTGTCAAACGACAAAACGTAAACATTAATTTGAATGCGATGACAGCGACACTCATCAAGCCAGAACTGAAAAATTAAATCACGGTATCTTTGAACAATGATCTATTCATACAAACTCAGAACAACCCATGTTCCATTCAAACTGGCCTATGATTAATCAAACTATTTAAACCTAGGGAATTAAATAGAAGCGTCTTCAAGAACCATTGTTTTTTTTTTTGTTTTAAAAAGGATTTTCAGGGAAAATCGATAGAATACTAAAAAAAAAAAACGAACTCAAGGAAAGATCAAAACTCTTCCGAAGTAGCTTTATTTCTAAAATCCTGATTTTAAACAAAACGGTAATAGGAGTATGTTTTTTTTTATAAAAACAAATAATAAAATGTTTTTTGTTATTTTTATTCTAAATATTTATAACCTAACCTTGTTTATTTTATAAAGATGTATCTGTTTTTGTTCTTAGCTATTTATTTCGAAATTGTTTATCTTTCAAGATATCATTCCCCTTTGTTTTGTATTTTCATAAACAATTGCGAGTTAAGCTTCAATTTCGACAAAATGTTGTGGAAAAGACATTTTTACAAGGTTCATAAAGCTTATTGAAACCCTGTAATATTCATTTTAAGACTGAAATTAAATTAAAATCAAGTCATCCAACTGTTACGATAGAAGGCAAATCTTACGGCTGTCACCCTTCTGTGAACGTACGACCAATCAAGCGAACTGAACGCTGTACGCATACAGATTAAAACAAACTTATTTAAAATTAGGACAACGCTCTTATCAAAAAGACATAAGAGTCAATTTAAATTGGCAGGTCTGAAATTATTAAGGCAGCAACTTAAAGATTGAACGTTTAGACTCGACATTGTTCATTTTGATAAGAATCTAAATGTATTGACCGAAGAGAAAAGTGTTCGGTTGAACGTTTTTGGGATATTTATTGGTTTCTTATTCACTGCGCATTTAAATGGTAATGACGAAATTAGAGTTATTCGTTAACGTTCACCCGAAGGAGACAGTGAATGCTATCCGATTTAAATTTATAAAATGTTCAAAAGTTATAAGACCTGAAGCAAGTTTTAATTTTTATTGTACGTGTTTCTAAATCTGCATACAATGAACAATGCTGTGCAGCCAATAACTATGGAAGCTGCATTTTTTATTTCGAAAAATGTAAATTGTTAATGTTCTTTGTTACCAATATAATAGACGAAAATGCAAAACAGCCATTCTTGCCATGAATTTATCAATATAAATAAACAATTGTGATAAAGATGAACACGAAGAGATATAAAGGTAAATCTAGATAGCGCTTTTGTTTGAGATAGCACTATTTCAGATTTAAAACTAAATTCAAAAATACGAACGGCTACTTTACAATATTCTAAATCAAAACGAAAGGAGACCGTTACATGAGTTTCATCTTTTCTATTTTTTTTTATTAACATCCCTTCCTTTGCAATAAGTCTATGCTCATCCCTTGGGACATCGTATTATGAGGGGTAAGTTAAAGCATTGCTCTCGTATGTGTACTTTTAATGCAACACAACATTAGAAATATTACTTTGTGTCTATTCAGATGTGTACTTTAAAAATATACCAATGGCAAAGGGTTGGACAAACGCACTGCATGATCCCACGACCATTGTTGACGTTTTAATACATTCTATGATTGATGTCCTTTTTCGTATACATTTATTGTTCCTTCCTTTTCTATTATGATTCGAATAGTCCAAATATACATATTATCAAAGTATAATGACAATTACCCCTCCCGATTTGTTTGAATATGGGTAAATGAGGTATTTTTGGATCATTGCAGGGGTTGAAAATGAACTAAAGTTCTTAAGAGATTGTCTAAAAGTATGACGTAAACAAAACATCTACTTAACATTAAAATGGTTTAAAAGTCCACAGTGGGTTGTAGAAGAAACCCTTTCCGGACCTTATTTCTAGCGACGCACGAGAATTCGTTTGAACCCACTTCCGGTTCGTTATCATGTAAATAGTTTGTTACATACAAATCGCATGTAGCTGTTAGATATGAAATCTGAAAAGATTATTGTCAAATCTTAAATACGTCAATAAGAGAAACTACTTTATGAGACGATATTCCGTAATATGTAAAATAGTGTGATAATAAATAAAAAATTAAAAAAAATATGGCAACCATTGCAATTATGTCGAGAATTCATTGAATATAAACTGAAAGAAAATAAAAGTTAACTTTTTCATTACAACCGTAAAATGTAACGACAATACAATTATCTCTATATTTATGTATGTATGTAAAAAGAAGACGCTAAGTAAAATCTTTTAAAGCTTTTACACAAAGTAGCTTAAACAAATGATACTGAGGAGAGGAAATTTATTTTATGTAAATCTAAACAAATAAGTCTTGCCACTAGACAATCAATAAGATGGTAGCGAGTTCGAAGGCAAGATTTTAACAAGATGGTATATATTAAGGAAAAATAAGAGGCTTTAAGAATTACAGAAATGATTTTGATAACGATGAACGATACTGATGATGAAGCTGATGAAATGACAAACAACGCTCACATTCATTATGAATATCTCGAAATTTATTATTGTAACGTAAATACAAAAACAACCCAAATGATTCAAAAATAAAATCGTCAATGTAGCACTTGGCATGAGATATTACAATAAGCACTATCGCCTAATGCAATGTAAATGTCTGAATCAATCTAGATGTTTCTGGAAGTCTAGACTAAGTGTCAGACATTGACTGATACAAATATATCCAGAGAGTAACTTGAGGTTTAAGCGACTGGAGAGATTGCATTAGTAAATCCTAATGCACTTGCTTGATTTGAGTCGCATAACGAATTAATCCCATCCTTTGTGAGAGTACGTAATAAACTTTTGTAGAGGGTTGGAAGCTCTTCGTCTTCTTTTTACTTTATCTCTTGAATATACGATTGATGTCTGGTTTATATTCAGATTTTAACATATTTTGAAACTAAAACAGAGAAAACACTGATGTTCTGATAAATTATACAGTCAAATAACATTTATCATTATATTTAAAAGCATGGATTAATTAGGTTATATAATTGTTTTATCTAAAAAAGGTGTGAAAATACAGAACAAAAAGTGCTACGGCTTCCATAATTGAACATTTGATAACGGTTTTAACAATGTAATATACTTAATAATAATAATCCTACGATAATCCTTATCGTGTATTTAAATTACTGTTCACACCGCTTCACACCTCTCAAACAAGGGTTCGTTGAACTCACAACCCTCACAATAGGGGTGCTTCAGCTATTGTTAAAGGTTTTGATATTTGTAAGGTGTTAAAATTTATACAAAGCTAAATCTATACGGTGGTACATTTGTTTTACTATTACAGTAACTCCCTATCTTTTTGTTTTACCACACCCTAGAGTTAGGGTTGTACATTCTTGTATTATTTGTTAAAAGGTACATTAAATTTATTTGGTTATGGTTAACGGTTAGGATTGTGTTGATTATAGCACACTTATAAAAAAAAAATGTAACATTTTCGCAGAAATACCTAATCGGTTTAAATTTCTGCAAAGTGTTCTTACGAAGTAAGTTACACAAAATTATAATCTCATCGTAAGAAGGCATTTTGAATAGCTCTGATTCGTAATATATGTAAATTATCGCGTCTTCAATTCATTATTCCTACTTGATTTGTTTGAATCGAAACAAGTCCTTTGATTTCACAAATTTCATTTTACATTATGATTCAATGACGCACTAAAGCTGTATCGATTATAATAACAACCAACCAACCAACAATAATCATAATATTATGATTTAAATCAAATAATCCTTGGCAATATAACAAATTTAATATTGGGGAAGAATACATTTTATAACTGTGTTACTCATATACTAGTTAAGATAATATAATTTTGCTGGTTGGAAAATATTAAAATAGCAGCCTTCAAAAACATACCAGTGCATCAATGTTCAGTAAAGATGTTTCATTTACCTATGAAATATCGCACTTCAGCGTAAAACCAAAAACACAAAAGCTAAACTATTTCGGGCGATTCATTACAAATTACTGTTATGTTATCGCTGTTTTGAAAAATAGATATTGATTCTAGGAATGGCCTCTTACTGTGTAATGATATACGGTAGCTGGTTTGCCCGGGGGTGCAATTACTGGTATAGGCAAATTTCCTCTGACGCTGACCTGTTCAACGTTCATTTCGATGCGAACGGTTATTGAAGAGCGTGTATTAGCTGTTTCGCTTTGATTTGCATACTTTGCGGTCAATCGATATCATGCTTGTAATTATTTTCTGGGTGTAACCATTGTGAATTTCCAAAGCTCACAATAGCCTATGCGTAAATAATTAGAGACTATACAAGCTTGGCATATTGTTTCTCATGGTAAATATATATCAAATGAACTAAGAATACTGGCTTCGTAGTACAAGAAAAAGTGTTACACCCAGTATTAGTCCTAGGTAACTCAAACTTGGAAATATAAATAAATTCAAGGTCTGTCATTACAGACATCTTTGAGCAATACAATTACATTATAATAATTTAAACTACGCAACAGGTGAACTGAATGACATTTACTCAAAATAGCTAAACATATCAAATAGCAGTGCGGGGAAGTAGATGTACGAAATATTTGTCACTGAAATATGCTAGTTTGCGTTTCGATCAGAGCGGGGAATCCTAATTAGAACTGTAATAAACGTTTTGGATATGATTGCAATGGCTTTTATCATTCTATTGCGATTCGACGTTTCACTGTATTGTATCATTCAGAATATTAAACACATACCTTAACATTTAAATTTAAGTCTATATTAGTAATAATAATAGTTGTTGATATTATCATAAATATTTATTTATTTACTATCAAAGCCACTCTTTCGTTATAATTATATTGTAAGTATTGTTTCAATCAGCGTTAAGATATATTTACCTTTACACAAACCCTAATAATCAATATCAAGAAGCCTGTAGGCTTGCCGGCGACAAGCCGACGACTTTGAACTTTACTGAAGGATAGGGTTGACAGTTCGGAAACTTGAGACCAACTTTATAATTTTAATACATTTTTGAGTAGAAATTAATCATTTTTAAACTAATAAAGTAGACACAAATTTTGACAACGATAAAGTTTTTTATTGAATGGAATAAATTTTAATTTGATAATAATTGTAAATTAGACTTATTTAACGTGTAATACTGACAATGATGCACTTTATTATTTTATTATGCCTGCATCTCTACTCATGACTTCATCTGACTAAACTAGTCTTAACTCAATTTTTTTAACACATTTATAACATCTCATTCTTTTATTAAATATTAAAACATAATATTATAAGATCAACCCCTAGCTCATCTAACCGGTTAGCTTTACCTGATATAGAAGAGAATTTGTTGCCAAATTGCCCAACTAGAGCTCTCTGGATACTTATTGAGAGGTTTATTTGAACGCATTCAGTTGATTGGAAATTCTACGTAAATTCAGGACATACTTGTAAACCTATTTTCTATGTTCGAACAATTTATATTCATAGCATTATAAGATATTATTGTTCATTGTGATGTAAAACACAATAAAGAGTACATTAATATAACAACATCAGTAATTAAAGCTTTTAGTCGATTTGTACAAATAACCAACTATGTCCTTTTGTGTTTGTTATTTTCTGTGCAACAAAACCAGCCGGTCCGGTTTGAAAAAGGCTCGGATGAACGAAATTAGTACACGCGTTATTTCATTAGCCATACAAAGCGTGAATACAAAAAATACACCGTGTGATCTCTCCAATCGGTGACCTTTTTACTGTTTTGTTTAAAAATAACTCATCTTCAAGGGACGTCTGTTCTAGCCATTAAATACCATTGAGTATTTTTTATAGACATCAGTCTTTCTGTCCGTTTCGTTTAAATTAGCCGCGACGTCGCTTGTCGGGGCATATAATTTGTACACAGTTTTAGTTAAATCTTACTCTATTGCTAGGGTTTAAAGTCTGTTTTTAAGTTGTTTGTTCAGCCAGGCGAAGGACAAAAAAGTTGACATATGTTTTTTCTTTTGTAAGACAATTTTAAGATTTCCTTCTATATCTTGCTTCAGATAGTAAAAAGGTACATTTCGTGACGAATTGTGAAATGTCAGAAAACAATAAAGACAAATAGGGATATTTGCGTATTATGTTTATTCGTTTGATTTGTGTTTGGGAGCGAGGCAGGAAGGATCTGGAATTGTAGAGGGTTATCGCGTGACTAGGATTACGCATTTAAGTTTATTTCACGCACAAATAAATTGAAATTTGGCAAAATATAAAATACAAGTATACAAGATGGATAATATATAATAGAATAACATTGAATTTAATGTAATGTAACCAAATTCTTAATTAAATACTGAAAGATATTATTTATATTCTAAGTAACAAAACCTAATAGCATTGCTCAAGGGTTTAATTTAGTCTGGAGATGTAAGATTGATCTAAAAAAATACACTCACGTATTTGAAGCACCATGTGAACAGTTTTATTCGTTATTGTATTTTGGCAATGGAAATGATTCACCTAATATTTTTGTTTGTAAAGTAAAATAATGTACCTATCTAGGGGTCTTCAATGGATGTTTAAAAAAAATAAACCTACCTAGGAATAGGTAAACTAAAAGTTGAAGGACTAATATGAATTACTGAAACAATGTGGTTGTTGTAAAATAATAATTGATTCCTCGGAATTGAAATGTCCGTGTGAAATATTATTATTTTTAATGAGATGATAAATTATCATGTCAAATAGTAACCTACAGTTACGATAAAGTTATCTAAAATAATGTTTTACTTCTAATATTACATTTAAGAATAATTGATTGTTTTGTAATATAAGATGAATTATAATTACAAGAATTTTGGGGCTTCGTAACTTCAATGTTGGATTTGATGAATTTTATAAACGCATTAGTTTTATGAAATTTATAATAAAATGATATTCTATTTAAATTTCATGTAAAACAATTTTAATTTAGTTTAATGTTGAAAAATCTAGTATTGTTTGTCACTTCGAGAATAGGGCAAGTTAAATGATGGTGTGAAAATGCGGGGTTTCCATTAAGTTATGGGGGTCACGATTAAGAAATATCGTCGTCGAACCAAGAATGTAATTGATATAAATGTCATGGCGTGATACTTTTGTAGTGGGGCTCAGAGCATATCTGTCTGTGTCACAAAAAATATACGAAAAACTTGAACTTCTAACTAACTTAACTCAAGTTAAGGTAGTATTTGAACTTGAGTATTTCTTGTACCTAAACCAAAGTGCATTTATAAGTACATAATCCTTACTATTATGAACAATATCAAATAACAATTTAAAAAAAAAAACAAGTTAATTGAACATTAAAAGCAGAGGCGCTCAATCTTTGTCACCGCGATTTTAATTATTAAATGTAATAATAAATGTAATTCCGCACCTGTCGGTCTGTCATGTCGGTGACAACGTTAGGGGCATTTTCCATTTCCTTCGATATTTTGTGAAGCTTAAACCTTTGGTTTTAAATTAATTTTAACAACATCATTTGTTTATGGCCCAATGTTATATAAAAATCTATCAGACTCACCCCAAATTATTTTTTTGCGCTAAAACATTTTGATTGATCACTCTGTTTACCTGAAAGAGAAACAAACTGTTAGTTACAACCAAATACAATCAGTAATATAGAAATAATTGTATTTTGATGACATCGTGTTCCTATCAAACTATTTTTATGTGTTGGAACTTTGTGTGAAGGCAGAGTATATCGCAAGGCAATATAATTATGTTATTACATTACGTTACAATAACAGTATTTAGTAGTTAATGCGTTACACGACTCTATACCACGCCCCCCACTTTAATATGCATAATGCATGAAAATGGGAATTAGAGAGTTATAAGCCGTAATTAGGATTCTTCAGAGGCTTCATTTCTATTACATGCGACTGATGTAAAATATCCTATAAAGTATTATAAAATGTATTTATTAAGAATAACGTAACAAAATGTTACAAGTTATTCAGTGTATTTAGATATACTCCAATAACAAGACTTGGATACAATTTCAAATATGAAATACATTAATATTTTGAACATAATTCATTGTAACGGACAAAGAAATATATTCCGAATAGGTACACCGGTAGCTTCCGGCTATCCATCATAACGGTTCCTGAATATAATCTGTAATGAAGGATCGATGCCAGGGTCTGCAGTGTTAATATTTGAACAGATCTAGCCTATTTGTGTATCTTTGGTAAATACTGTATATACATCTCTTATGGTGATTGGATTTGGTTTATATAGTAATGAAAGCTGAGAAGAGATAAGGTTTCAATGTATTAAGTATTATATTAAACATTTAATAATATTAGATTTTGAGTAATCTAGTAAATGAGAAATCTATCACTTTTAAATGTAGTATATAATAACAAAACCAACACATAGCCCAGCGGAACACCTTGCGACATTAATCTACCCTGTTACAAATATCAAATCTATCGTCCCATAAATACGCGCAAAGGTCATCGGTTAGGATTTATGAAGCTTGCATCCGCTTTTGACAATTAATATGCAAACCTCTCTGTTCAGCGGAAGATGATTTGGTCGAATGCTGACGCTGCTTGTGATTAATGACGTTTCCTGACAAAACTTCTTGTATAATTACATATTATTGCGAAACGAAATTATATAATATTTGAAAGAAAAAAAAAACCATTAAAACTTAATTAGAAGTAGACTGTAAACACATTATTCATATTGTCATAAATTATTTTTATATGTAAATTTTTAACATAACCTAAAAGTTTCCATTTCATCAAACGTTAATAAGAGAACAAAATCTCCGGCGTTATAAAAACACAATTTTACGCTTTCAAACACACTTTCGACACTTAATAAAATTGACGCTTATATATAAATTACAAAACTATTCATTGTTCCCAGAGTTGTTAAGTAATGACAGACAAATGTACAAAGTAATTTACCTATTGATATCGATAAATTGATAGCTCTCGCTGCGGTAGATAATGCGAGGCTTACAGACGGACCTACATCTAAATTTGTATAGATGTTAATTCTTAGTACAATGCAACATTACTCTGCATATTTCTAATGACAGAGATATTGAGGTTTAAGTTCGTTAAGGCAATACAGATTTGAAAATAATGAAACAACCACGTAGGTGAATAACAATAAAATAAAACTTTAATAAAACCCACTGATTTAATAGAAACGAACTGATGATTTTTAAATGATCGAGTTGATGAGGTTTTCAAAAAAAACCTATTTAAAAATCAGTTCATATATTGGAAGCCAAACCTATACGATAAGCATTTAAATGTTTTGCAGAAGAATTTAAAAACAAGTAACGACTTAAAAATTTAATATTTCTATTACTAAGAAATCAATATTATAACGGCTGGCATTAAATAGACAGACGCAGTAATAAGAAAATAATCCGCCACTTAATATAATTACCAATGGATTTCTAGCAATTATGAGAAGAATTGATACTATCATATTCATATCATTATTGAATATTAGGAATGGAGTGTCATTAATAGCTTTATTAGGTTTTGTGACTAAGCTTATTTTAAGGATTCATTGCGTTAGAGTAATGATATCTAATGATAGGTCTAAGGGTAATTTAATGATATGGAGACATTATAATGCGTATTAATTTCTCGGTAGAAATTTATTACCTTTACATATTAGTTTAAGTAATATATCAATGTAAGTTCATAAGATTGAAATTAGTCTGGCAACCTGTGGTTATGAATTATGTATATGTGATATAAGTCCATCTGTTTATATCGGTGCAGACCTCACTTAGCTGAAATAAGAATATTTAATTAGAATTTCAACCCTCTCACGTCCTCTTTATAGGACTAATGATACCTCGGGTGTTAAGAATACGACCGATATAAAAGTAAATGTTGGAAGGTATTTATGAAACGAGTATTTACTTAATAATGTTTTATTTTTATTTTAACATACCTTTATATAATCATAGTTTCTTTTTCATGAATTCAAAAGAAAATAAATTACAAAATGTTTTAAAAAAATACACGGTTATAGTATTTTAATATTTTAAATGTATTTAGGTTAATGTATTAAATATAGAAGCATGTAATTAGTATTAGTATTCCAAGTAACTCCGGGATACAGACATTAGTTTTAAGATATAAAACGTGCAGAGCGTGTTACCCCCATATGTTGTACCGGATAATGGGGTGCGGGTGACGCACTTAGCGTCTCGTGACATGTACTTAATGTACGTCATATACCCAAAATGAAGACAAAATTTTATATCAAAATACATTAAAAATTATAATAATGTAAGCTTGATTTGTGTTTGAGGAATGCTAAAAATGAAGAAAAAAAAAAACAAACAATTTTCAGCCATAATTCTCCTGAAACAAATTAGGTGGGTGTCTACATCAAATTCATAATCTAATTTTTTACGAGGCTAGTGCAAACAAATTTGCGAAGTAATTAATTAGACACTTATTTTATTAAAGTATAGACTTGTTTTTTTTCTAATTTATATACTTGTTTGTTGTTTTCAGAGAAGCTGTATATTTAATATTAATATAAAACTAGTAAATAGTGTAGTTCTTTGAAGTCTCCATTTATTTATGGTTTTGTATTAGTGTTCTAAGTTGTAGTAACGTTACATTTCGACGTCTTTCATCGTATGGAAATATTTAATAATTATTCCTTACATAAATAGTAATTAGGAATAAGTTTTAATAGAATTTGTTATTTCACAGTTGTAAATAATATGGCCATTAATTAAGATATGCGAAATTCCTTCACGGTACATCAATTCGTAATGTAATTTACAGTTATTGTAACGTAAGACGTCTATCCATCATTAGGTAATGATCATAAAGGCTAGGGTGTCATGGCATGTGTGCATTTAAAGCCACTGCCATGTGCTGAGCGGAAGCGTATTTAAAATATAAAAGCTATTTTATCTCAATTGAGAACCCAAATAACTTTTATCTGCAGCAAGCGAAAATTGGCAAATCATTCTTTAATTATATCTTATATTTAAAATAGTAAACGCCTCCGCTTCAGCTTATGAGGGTGTACAGAGTGTAACGGTACAATATATTAACCGCAGATTCATAACGGTAATCTTTTGTACCTGTACTATATTTTCCTAATAAATATCTGCATCGTGCGTGAAAATTACTGTATCCTTTAAATCTTTAATATTACACTTGAAGTTCAGATGCAATTACTAGTACCTAAGTACCTACCATCAATTATAACTACGTAATCTTGGTAATATGTGATAATATTTATAACCGTGTGTGAGGACATACTGTTGTAAATATTTTCACATGTGTGACCTCAATCACGATTTAACGATTCGAATTTTGTTTACTTATATATTATAAGAACACTAGTCAAATGTTAGTTTATTAACTTTATAGCTTTATTATTATTACCACCCCGTTGATCGAGTGGTTAGCGCAGACCCTTAAGCGACCCAGATAGCGACGCAATGGGACTCGGGTTCGATTCCCGACAGGGACAGGCATGTATGTGACGAGCATAGATGTGTGTATTTATGGGTTTGGTCGTTTATTAAATATATTTTCAGTAACAACCTTAACACAAGCAAATAATTTGCTTAATTGGGGGTTAGATCAATGTCTGTAATTGGTCCTGTATTATTATTATTATTATTATTATTAATTTCGGATACTGAACATACCAACAGAATTTTAAAAAGATTTTTTAAAAATTTAATATGCTATTTATTGAAAATAGCATTATATAACATTAAACTACAAGCCGTACAATGGGCATTGAAATGTGCTTTTAAATAAATATTGCAAAAATATTGGAAGTATGGCAGATGCTGATAACGCTGCTTCTCGCCAGAGTTCGATCAGTAGCTCTCTGAACTAATGTTTCTAACGTGTTGGTACTACAGAACGCGAGAAAGTCGCGGGGAACAGCTAGCTATTATATCATTTATTTCCCTATATTAACAGAAGGACCCCATTATTATCAAATAAATTCTTCAAGAGGCTATTAATAGATTATTTTGAAGATCGAAAACCTTAAACGAAATGCGTAAACAACCTTCTAGAACTCTCAGAGCGATATTAAACCTCGGAGTCTTTGTAATGGTGAAAGTTTCAGGTAAAAGTGAGGATACAAATATAAACTGTTTTGTTTTGGTGTTTGAAAGCTTGGTGCAAAACAAAGAACATATACATTTGTGTTAGTTTAGAAGATTATTTACTCTACGTTACTTTTATGATAGAGTTAGGGTCTTTGTAATTAAGGATATTGTAATTCGACTAATGTCGGAAAGAGTACGTGAACATTAGCATGTCCTCTCTCTGTAACCCACCAAAAAAGTAAATGTTGGAACAAAGAAAATAAAACAATGAAATTAAATACATATTTTATAAGTTGGAAAAAACTTTTAATAAAACAAATTGAAATGACCAAAAAGGTTCCGTTGGGAAAGATTTAAGATAAACATTGGTTCTGAAAATATAGAAAGAATTTTGAAATATTGGTTGAAAATGTAAACTATTCAACGATTTCGGATTTAATATTCGAGGTAAGATAAATTGTCAGGGGAAAGGTAAAAAAAACCATACGAGTCAGACGTCTGGACTCAGAGTTTTATTTTTGAATAGTTGGTGAAATCTTGTGATATTTAGAATTAGATTTTGAAATATCATGTTCAAAGAAATCTAGAATATTTTCTGATACCAGTATATGTTGAAGGCTGGCTGTTCCCTCTCAATTTTTCTTCAGTTTATTTTATCAAAAGCTGATTATAGTGCAAATATCTTTATTTTCCATATATCAGAGATTAATGCATTCAAATTTCAAACAAACAAATTCTTTAGCTTTATTATATTAATATAAATTTAATAAACATTGTATTTATTTAATTTAATTAATTTATTGTATATAATTAAAAACGAGATAAAAAAATACTTAAACAGTTTAAAGTTTTAAGCAGTTTTTATAAATAATGTAAAACATTTATAATTAATTACTTTATAACTATAGAAGCTTCTTAACATGCATTCTTAAACTGAGTTTATTTATATAAAAAAAAAAGACACCAAAATCGATATATTAGTAAAGAGAACGTCAATTTTTCCGAAGCGCAAATAAAGTAGTCTCGAAGGAGTTCCATTTTATTTCCAGGTGACAATGAATGCTATTCGTTATTTCAACTTTTTGAGGTAACTTGGAAAACTTTTATGTGACGATTGGAATTTTACTGAAGAAATAACGAAAAAAGTGAGAAATCAGACTCGGACGACTATAAGAAACAAACTCGTTACTTTAATCGTTAATGTACGTGAACAACAGAAATCCTATAACAATGATGTAACAAAGTAATATTCATAAAACCCTAAAACGCTATGGTTAATAAAGGTTTAGAACTAAACGACAAACGCAATTATTGTGATCCGACATTAAGTAACTTCTGCAATGAATACCTACTAGCTGTTCATTTTAGCGACGACAAAGATTATTAATAACTATAATAAAGAATTATTTCACTTACCTAATTAAGATATAAAAATATAATAAAATTAAATACTTCATAACGTCTTATTAACATTATTTAAAAATTATTAGTTGATACGTTTAAATATTTTTTATAAGAGGATGAACTCATACCTTGCACAGATATGTTTTGTAATCTATCCATAATATTTAATATTAAACAAAATTAGTTAGAATATAATAATTTTTCATTTGTCCCCTCTGCAGAATTAATCTGCTAGCTGTCCGAACTATCGCCGCTTCGTTACAGAGCAGATTAATATTTCGACGCAGTAAATACGTTATGCGGACACTGACCAAACTTGTCCAACTAAATTGGCGAAGTTGCCAGCCCTGGGGACGCTGGCTTTTTAGGGTTGCCATTGTTTATATTGTATGGATCAATTTTAATGAATGTCTTCGTTTCAATTTTTAGTCTTAACATCATATTTGTTTGTAGCATCTACTTTCTACACTTTACTTTAAAAAGGTACATTTTACATATTTTAATATTACTTACTTAATATTATTTGATTTCAATTTTATAACAGTAAAAAATATATATAATTACAATTCAAACGCGCACGAATAACATTTCCATTTGACCACACAGATGTCCTATTTATTTAATATACGTTTGTAAAATTATAGAGCTACAAATATAAACGCTACTATCAGAAACCATTAAAATGTGTTTAAGTTACAAAATATGTAATTCAATAATAAATAGGGGACTGATTAAATTCAAATTATTGTACGGCAGCTTCGATGTAAACAGGGTTGTGCTACAGGTTTTCGGGTAATATTGATCATTAAGCTAAATAACAGTACAAGAATCAGAAAACCTAAACACAATGTTACAAATTTACGTAAAACAAAACAAGAGGACGTAAATTACATTATAATTTGAGTGACAGCCCTAATTGTAGACAGCCAGGGTTGTACATGACGTGTGACGCTTTACGTTGATACTCAATTAATTTACAGGTAAAACAGGTAAATCGCCACTTTCAAATATAGCATGTATGAAAATTAATTAATAATAATTCGATAGAAGTTTCTGGTGATAGAATAATTTAAATTAAAAATTATGTTAACATTGTTTGTTGTATGATATTAGTAATTCGAGGTTATTGAATGTAACTCAAAGCTCTGAAACATTGTTTATACAATATGTTTGTATTGTTTTTATATTTCAGTGAACACACACACACATACACCATCGAGTGTCGCAACACTTCATAAAACTTAATCTTGATTTAAAACAATTGCATACAAATGTAAATATTGATAACGCGGGCCAATGTAATTGAATTCACTTTTGCAATCGTCAAGTACGGACAGCATAAAAATATTTTAATATTTTTCTTTTTTCACATACAATTTATTAAATTAAATAACTGTGGCAAGTATTTCGAAAATGAAATAATATTTCAATATTCGTCAATTTTAGGGCATTGTAGGATTTAACCAGAATTTATATTCGACTATTCAACTACAGAAACCGAGAATTTTATTATTAATCATAATAATCATAATAAAACCGCAAATATATGAGTGGGTGTGATATAGATTGAGATAAATTATAATACAACTGTTAATATTCATAGATCGCAACATAACATGCGGCAATATCAAAGGAAACATATTTAAAATCACCGCTCATAATCTATCATAAAATCATTATAATACAAGTGTATTATAATGTCGGTATTAATTTACTTTCATAGATATAATATATTGGTGTTTTTTTTTATTAAAAATGTGCTTCTAGAAGAACATAATTTTAATATAGGCATTGATCTGTTCACATCATCCTAAGTTGTCGGAATTCAGAACGAAATTGAATAACTTACAATTCATAAAGTGTAAATAATACGTTATATTATTTTAGCCAACCAACACAATATGTGAATACATAAGGTTGCACACAGACATACATACAGGTTAGATAGCAACCACCAGCAGACGCACTTGGATGGTATCATGTTTTATGGCCTCAAAGGTTGCAAATTGTATTCATGTAAATAAAAACAAGAACTAGTTTGGTCTAGAAATTGCAACTGGGATAGTGTTTTGGTGAGAAATGTCTACTGGTTCATGAGTTATTACGTCACTATAACAATTTCTACTAACTGATTTTTTATTTTCAGCTTTTTGCAAAGTATTCTTTATTAATAGTTATGTATTTCAGGAAATATAAAACCATAAATAATGGAAATGCAAGTTGTATAGATTATGAATCATGAAAAAGTTTGTCCTGAATTTTTTTGTTATTCTGTTTCGTTTTGATGTTTTTCACTACTTTTGAATTTGGAATTGTAATCATAGGATAATAACATATATGTAGTATTAATGTATAACATACAAATATAGTCAAACATCAATTTGAGTAAATGAAAACATCAACATGATTCCCAAATATCAGACATTTCAAAACATGGTCGCACTACTCAGCGCTAATAACATTGCGTATTATATCCAAATGTCCGCAAAACAGATCCATTCATATAAATAACTGTGTTTTGACGGAATAGCTTATGAAACGACAAATTGTATTGTGCATTCTCTGAGTCATTACGTATTCAAATAGGAATTTTGTTAATCGAATTAGTTTGTACGATGTAATGAAGAAATATACTAAATGTTTAATTTGAAGCAATAAACAGACATATATATTGTAATATAATTCGTAAATACACAGAATAAAACTTTAAGATTCCTTTTAAATTGCGATTAAAACTTCATTACCATAAACTAGATGGCGTTGTATTTTCAAACATTTATAAAACATCGCGTACCTACTTCACTAATTACATTTATCTTTAAATACAAGTTTAAAATATCTTAACAAAGCGAGTTTAATTAACAAGGAGCAACACTACTAAAGGAATGCTGCCAATGTTCTGCATTTCTTACTGTTCTGTTACTGTACTGTTCTGTTCATTTATCAATGTATAATTGTACCATTAATTAGTAATAAGATTTAATTTTATTATACTTACATATATTGAGAAATAGCTTTTTTATTCTTAAATCCCCATTCCTAAGGTGATAAAATAAAAACAAAATCTCATTGCAATAATCACGTAAAACATTCACAATAATTTCAAATTGAAATTGAATGCAATTGAAGGCAATAGCAGTACGCCTGATCGCTCTAATTAGGTATTTGAGTTTACGACCGTTCTGAGAATGATTTCCATGTACATAAATTGATTTAATGACCAATAAATTTCTATTCACAATAGCTCCTTGGAAATCAAAGGGTTATTGTTAGGTGCAAAGTAATGACTTAACAATACCGATTAACGGTTTTAATTAAAGCTATAAGATTTATTTTATATCTTTATTAAAGTTTTTTTTTAATATTTTATTCATACCCATCATTCTAGAAGT
Organism: Napeogenes inachia; assembly: GCA_959347355.1. Classification (NCBI taxonomy): domain Eukaryota; kingdom Metazoa; phylum Arthropoda; class Insecta; order Lepidoptera; family Nymphalidae; genus Napeogenes; species Napeogenes inachia. The sequence goes on along the minus strand of OY365798.1, from coordinate 21,150,555 downwards.
AACATAACGTTTAATAAAATACAAAACACATCCTTCAAAAATATTTGACTATTTTAAAGACAAAGAAAACAAAAATAATAAATTCATATTGATCAATTTTGATTTGAATCTAATTTTCTAGCCGCTAATAAAAATATTAAACGACAAATCTTCAATACTGCGTAGCTGAAGCAAATCGGTGTGATTGCGAATTCAATTTAAAACGAATAGTCGATTGATTATTGTACAGGTTATCGAGTAATTCCCGAGTCGTAAACGATATCGATACATCGATAGTTGATAAAAGAAATATGCTTCCTTTCTTTCAGTAATGGAATATTTGATTGTTTATTAGAGTTTGTTCTACCGTGCAGTTTGGTTTTGAGTATTATCGAATATAACTAGTAGGTTCGAGTCTTGGTAACACGCTCGTTTTTGTTATCTATACTATTATTATTAATTCAATCTTAATTCGTATGTAAATAAGTATTTTTTTTTTGCTGTATATTAAGTTCAGCAAAGACTTAACGTTTAGGTACTGAATAATTCAAATAATTAATTTCTTAGCAGTGACATTTACAATATTTCTGAGCTGCTCAAAAAACACCCTTAGTAGCAAAAAGGGTCACCACACACCAGGAAACCAGGTTACAATAACCAAAAGTAGAGCAACTATTGTAGTTACCGACAATAGCTAGTTCTGACAGTAAGCTCAAGATAGATGGGTATGAGTGATTTGAAGTAAAAGTAGGCAGAAGTCAGTTCCAGAACAATCTTCAACGACAGATTGATGGACAGTTGCACCAAATGAGACCAGCAGTTGATCCAGTACTCCAATAAGACCTAGAAAGATTATGCAATGACGTCATTAAAACTTAATGCAAAAAATGCAATAGATTCCCAGCAAATCTAACAATTCTGATTCAACAATAGACAGACACAATGAAACATCAATGACAAATGAAATGTGACGTCGACCATAAATTGTGAGGAATAATAAAAGATTATCTATTCCCGAAATGAATACGGGGGAAGGACAATGGACGCTTTATTACGGGAGCGCTATGACTATGATCAAAGTTTGATTCCCCTAAAGGGGACTGAAACATCCCAACGTAGAATTTGGATATTAAAAATATTGCTTAACTGCAAACGCCTAAAACAGATACAACAATATTGTATCAAGGTACAAAGACAGTTATCTCAAAATCGTAAACAGACAAGATATCAACCAGGAGTCAAATTGAGTGGTTTAAAAATATTCTTTGTTCAAACTCCTCAGACAAATTACAAAGTTTAAAAAAAAACATGGATGTTTTTTCTTGTTCATCTCTCTCATGTTGACGCGAGAAGAGTTGATTATGTTTTAATATTAGTTCAAAAGTCTCGGAAACTTTATCTAGAGGTTCGCGGCAACTAGTGTTTTATGATGTTTCATTTCATCTTCTTTTATTGTTATACTCTCCGCTACTGTTCGCTGGAAACGAAAGCTATTTGTGCTCTAACTGATGATATTGCATGGGTTTCTTGTTATTTTTTATTTATTTACAACCTATTCACTTTGTTGAATTCAATTTGATTATTCATTAATTTAAATAAAAATATAAATGATCTATAAGCGATTTAAGTTGCGATTTATGATTTATTTTTATCACAAGGGTCTAGCAAATAAATCATCTCAGACCAGCAGGGATCACAGTAATTCCCATGATTGCGAATAGCACGCGTTTTATACATTAAGCGTCTGGGGTGACGAGAGGAGCCACGTGCTGGTAGTTAGTTTAAGTTGTTTCAGTTTGGTACATTATTGAATCTGGTTATCCAAACAAGTATGTTGGTTTATATATAGGTGCTGTTCAATTCATTTTAAGAACCTGTAGGTACCTATGTTATGGTCAGTTAATGGCGATTTTTTAGTTTATGATATTTCTAATAAATATATCTCATAATAATGATTTCGCACATCATCTAGAGATTAAGCAGATTTATACTGTTGGTAATGAAAATTGGGGAGTATAATATAAAAATATATTAACGCACGATATAAGTGAAACATTACACCACAGTGAATAAGCGATAGCGGGTCTATTATTGTATACAGTCTCAAAAGTGCAACATAAGTGCACTCCTTGGTTATATCTAAAAATTAAAATTTTCAAGAAAAAGGAAAGGTAATATCAGACATATTTTTATTGAATTAAGATAAATTAAACAAACAAAATTTTAAACAAAGTCATTTCAAAACATGTTTTAATATCACAAACTAAGATAAATCGTATACGCTCCCGCGTTCGCTCTCGCTTCCGCTTATGGATGTGAACATAGTTATAGATTATCGGATATTGACGGGTGACTGCGCCTAAATACGCAATCTTTACTATACTAGATTTATGATAGACATTCAGAGTATGGAACATTTGATATTAAAGGGATGATTATAAAAATGTACTTACTGACTCATTTATCTGTTAATATAAAACTAACACCTGTCAATCGGCTTCGTTTGTATACAAATAATATATAAAATCAATATATTTTTGATCAAAAATAATATAGTTAAAATCAAAACTCGATATTCTTTTTAGTTACCCTGGGTTCCGAACTATTATAAATGGTAAGAAAAACTAAAAGTTCAATTTAAGAATCTTTTAAACTATCGAAACGATTCCAAGACGTGCTTCTATTACAAGAGTCGGGTAGATTTAATAAAAATAATGAACTAGTTAGAAGAGTATCAAACCAATGATAAAATTAGTACTTGGAAATATTTATACGAGAACAAAAGTTTAAAATATATTAATTAACCGCCCCGTTGGTCGAGTGGCTCGCGGAGACGCGTATTGCGGTTCGATTCCCGTATGTATGTGATGTGCATCTGGGTTTGGTCGTTCATTAAATATATTCTAAATTTTTTTAAAGGTGTATTTCTATTTATTAGTATCGTTGTCTAACACTCTTAACTCAAGTTAATAATTTGCTTACATAGGGGTTAAATCAATGTGTGCAATTTGTATTGTCATATTATTATTAATATAACGTGTCTTATATTTATATTAAAATTTATACTCTACTTGATATGAATGGAGAGTGAAAATAGCAATTTGACTAATACTCAAACTAATTAGCGTTCTAATCGTCATAAGAGCTTAAAGATGCACTTTCATACTTAGTGGTGTTACAATTTGCCTACACCTGACCTACTTAACTTCTCTCAATATTAGTGTGCAGTAAAATATATCTTAAAACAATAGGAATAAAAGCTGGAAACGCGTACACATTTCCTCGCTGGGTCGTGAATGATGCGTCGAGTTGTCACGAGAGTCTTCAGAACATGTGATGAATGTTGTTTTTTAATTAGAAATGTATTTTAATGCAACGTACATAAATGTGGTTCTTTACAATGACCTCTCTTACAATATTAATTACAATGGCTTACACAATTGTAACTTTTTTTATTTAATTCTACCTTGGAATCCTTAAGATCTTTTCAACGTGTCTATAGTACATGATATGTGCAAGATAGAGTCCATTTGTATCCAATTAGTAATGCAAGAGTGAACTAACAAAGTTTAATATAAATAATGAATCTATTTAAAATAATAAATAATAGATTCCGTTTATATTAGTGTATTTTCCAGCTTGTGTCTTATCTTGTATCTAAATTAAGTAATTGTAATAAAGCATGAATACACTGACCCACTTCAGGGACACTCAGAATAGAGTCAAACTATGACATCCTATTGACCGTGCTTTGACTTCATTTAATCTGTGGCGAGAAAATAAAATTTATATTTTGTTTCTCTTTAGGTAATCGTTTTTTTAATATGTTCAAGTTCCTCTACTTAAGGTAGGTACAGCTTTGTATTACCCAGAGCTCATTCAAATTAAATATTAAAAACCTTATGATATTCAGATGACTTGCCACTTGGTACAAGATATTTATACGGATAATAATGTTTAATGCTCAACCCAGAATATATAATATTAATATCTAATATATTGTTTTAAATACATAGGATTCATGTTAAAATTACATAGTTTTGTTGCACTAGGACAAAATATATTTAAATATCAGAAAAATACAAGTCTTAATAGTTTTAGACTTTATTTATATTTAAATACATTATAATCAATTAATCTTATCTTAATGTTGCATAACACTCACCTCCGATTGGTTTTTAATACACTGAAACTAATTTATCAGTCGCGTATAAAGCCATTCGTAAAACAAATTTTATTGCTTACAAAACACGCCATAAAGATTACTTTAAGCAAACATATGAATAAGCAAAACATGGATGACGATATCATAAGTCAGTCAATAGAACATAATTTGCAATTTCCTTAAGTTAAAAAATTCAATACAACTAACTATCCAATTAATCAAAATGCCACAAACAGTTTAAAAGAAGAACGCGTTGCAGCTTGGCAACTATAAATTATAACTTAGTATTTCATTTGTCAGTTCAGCTTACATAAACAAATTTATAATAAACCACAGAACCGAAATAATACTAAAATTAAAAAATAAAAAATATTCAAATACTTTCTAAAGCGAGTGACGTGGGCGGAGATAATAAATAACAGAGTGCTCGTAACAGATTAATAAAACGTTAAATAAATTGACGTCGTACTGGCTATAGAGGGAGTTATTAAATATGTAAATATCCAGACTATGTCACTTGTAGTGGAGTCACGTATAAGAAAGCTGACAAACTTTTCGCTTCATCTATATTCAAAAAGCTTGTTAATTTAATAATTATATTTTTACCAAAGTATCATGAATTATATAAAGTGTATTTCGTTGTAATATTTGTTGTGAATAAATCAAGAAGCGAAGGAACAAGATTACTTAATAGTTAATTGTGCTGGTTAGCTAAAAGCAATTTTAGTTTAAATTAAACCCATAATTATACGTCTTTCTTAGTTTAACCGAAACTACATTGTCTATCAAATAAATAGATACAAATAAAATAATTAAGACAAGTTTAAAACTTACATATAAATTAGATCAAACCGAGTAGTGTTAAAAAGCTGTATGAATAATTAAAATAATTAATCCATCTCAAAGGACTAACTTGAAGTGAGAGAATTCTCAGGATGGCGACGAGCCGGAGTAAAGTTATCTTTGTAACAAGTGTAAAATTTACCTCTTACTTGTAGTGTAACTTGACACATGTTATCACTGGTGTCAAGAACTGGTAAGAGGTTGAGCTTACATTAGATATATAAGCTGACATTAAAAAACATATAAAGCAGTAAAAATAACAGGTTATATATGAATAAAGATCGAAGGAAATAAATCTGAAAATATTTTCTAAACCACATTCGTAGCAAGCATTACGTAATACAGCTTCAGATCGAAACATGCCGAGCGACACAAAGCATCTCCTTTTGATTTATAAATTTTGTTTATTCAAATGTATTCGAAGACAAAGTGTAACGCGTCGAAGTTGCGTTGATCGCTCAATCACAGATCAATCCATCCTTTTCCATTTTAAAATAATAGAATGGGACAGTTGATGTAAATTCAAGACGATTTATCCCAGCCAGCGGGCATCCGCAAACTACACTCCTAGTTATTAAACGCCACCTGAATAATTCATAACATGAGGGTAGATCGAAATAACTTCGTAAGTTTTATTGGCGCTGTGTGCAATAAAATTTAAACTCTATGACCGAACGAAAAAGACTAAATTGGAACGATGACTTAACTAACATTTTTATATCTGTCTGTCTTTTCGAACAGCCTTAGGGATTGGAAATCAAAGGAGTTAAACGGTGGAGAGAATCTTAACTACGGTTACTATTGACTTTTTGTAGGATTTTATTGAAACGCTAAAGAAAAAGTTTTATTAAGTTTTGTCAACCCCAATCCGCTTCGTTTTAAAGTTGCCAAGTCAATATTACACTTAAATATCGCGCTAATAAAACGTCACAACACTTCATAATTACTGTCAATAACGAAACTTTTAGTAGAATTTAAAAGAAAAAACAAAAATTTATCTAATAAGTGTCATTAAATTCAAAGTAATTAAGCAAACACCATAATTCAAGGGAAGAAAAGATTCTGGCCAAAGAATTAGAGACGCCTTTAGGGTTTACATAATAAAACAATGGGTCGCTATTATCCCTCCCCCAATTTACGCGCGATAATACGTTATTTGACGTGAATTATGTGAATTATTTGCGTTAAAGCGACTCCGGCCACAAAATTTTAATAATGAATTAAAACATCCCTTTAAAATGTAAATTTTTAATTAGGACCGCGTCGTCGCATCCTCGCTACTGTGCTCCGATGAGATTTTTACTATTTTATCCAAAAAACGTGAGTTTTAAACGTTACAAACATACTTTTGTGCCGCTAATAGCCAAAAAAATAATTAGCCAAAAAATATTTAAGTTAAATAATATCATGAAAATTTAGAATGCATTCATCATTTCTAGAAAAAAGTCTTTCTAAATGGTGTTTAAACTATCAACAAAAAATAATGTTTGTAACATCCTAAGCAAACACCACTATATATCCTCATCTAGTACCCAAATCAAACGACACCACATCTAATTATGTTGAATGGTATCTGTAGAGTCCTTTAGCCAAAATCCTTTTCACAGTTTATGAAGCAATTTATTAGACAGAGCTTATCAAATCAGAAATAACTCAATTTAAATGATGAGAAATAATTTCGCAACAATTCTCTTTAAATCAAACTGACAAAGGTGTTGTTTGTGATTTCAATATTAAGTACACATAAAGTAAAACAATTTATTTAAATTCAGACGTAAAATGTATTAATTAATTATATTAATACTGCCGGTGAAACACATCAACAGAGGTCGACAAACAAACTTAAAAGCAAATTGAAAGGCTGTCACCTCTTTGTCTCTGCGGGGCTTAAAATCGATCTGCCATCGTTTTATAATATTTCTATAAGAATCCCCCCCCCCCTTCCCCACTCCGTTTAGTCTCTTTGTTCTTAAAGGGACGTTTCCAACAAAGTTTTGGTAATTAAATTTTTATATCCTCTTTTCGAGTTTTTATTTAACGAGCCGGAATATTTTTAAAGGGTTACGACAAAAAAAGAGTCGTTTTTGTTTTAAAAGTGATGACAAAAACGACTAATTATTATCTTCCATTCTTGGGCCGGTCATGAAACCTTGTAATTACTTGAATTAGCATTAAAGATAAACTTAATGTGACGATTATATGATAATGAAACATGAGCCCATTCTATTGTTAAATAAATCCAAGACTATGAATTTTATTAAACATTACCATAATCAAATGCTCGATTAAAATTAAAAATGCAATACTAATAGTGATATAAATATGTAAAAATCCAACACCCGGAGATATCACAAGTACATCTGAACGCTTTCCCAAAGGAGAGTCGTTAAAATATTGCAGATTTATGCTAAATGTTAAGGTAGACTCGGAATTTTATTGCCATATAAAAAATAAATTCGAATTAACTTTTAACGTTTCCAAGTTCACCTTTTAAATGAGAATGATTGCTGTTTTAAATACTTCTGTAAGAAAATATATTTTAAGTTTAATTGTGTTAGATAATAGCTAAATGATTCTATAATATGTTTTTATTAATTATATTTATAAGAAGAATTTTGGTTTAATTCATTTTATTAGGCTTTTTTCGAAGCTTAAAAGATGTCATCACCGTCCCGATAAAGACGATCATATATAGAATGCTTAATTCACTGATACGTACAGCGATACGGTAGCTCAATTGGTAAAGCAAAGGGACGGTTTCCCAGAGGTCACGGGTTGGAATCCCTGCTCGTATCGATTTATTTTTCATTCTATATTTATAGAAATAAATAAGCATAACATGACTATACATGTTTATAGATATTTTCAAACATTAATTTTATTTGTTATTTTCTTTTTCTGTGTCTAGAAAAAGTTTGAGTATATATTTTACTAAAGCTTAAAACTAAATTATATTAAGTCATTAATATCTTCAAACGAATCGAGCTTTAGCACCTAGCGGTCATTGACCGCACAACTGTTACCTATACCGGCCCGAATTAAAAAAAAGTTCTCGTGAAAAGGCTCGGGATAAAACTCATCGGCATGTACAACCTAGAAACCGAGAATATTAATATTGAAATGAGAACCGACAGGTGTATTAGGTAATCATACGATACGCTTATCGCGTACGATATGAATCATTTTATAATTAGAAAGCTCTAAAACGGCGGTAAAGCAATTAAAACACTTATAAAGATATCACTTCGTTGTAACTTTTAACTTTGGACTTAAAATGACTGATTTATATAAAATAATTATATAAATCAAACAGCATTTTAAAATAATTTTTATCTTGTTTTTATTTATAATAACATATGACGTAACGCTGGTACTATAAATTTTAATGATATAATATGTAAGTAACTCAATAATAAGATTATATGATTTACAAATGTACCTACTTACTTTAGCCAGAGACATCAGACCTCTATAATATTTCAAAGGTATTATTTTACGAAACCTCACCGTAATTACACTCACATCTGTATGCTCTTGATTTCTTGCAAAGCTATCAAAATTCCTCTCATCAAAAACTTTTATTCCCGCTTTTCATTCTTCTAACATAGAAATATCTACAGTCGTCTAAATGAGGAGAGGTTCGAGAATTGCCCCCCATGCTTACTCCCCACTTGTTAGGGATTAAGGTATCCTTTTGTGAAAAATATAGCAGAGTGTACGTTTAATCTGAGGCCCACGCCCCGCTTGGGTTTTTGTCGGAGAATTTTTATTTTTATTCAAGATAATCTCAGAGCAATTTTGCTAGCGATACGCACTCCTACTTAACGGTGTTCTGCAACAGTTGATGCTGTGTTCCTTAATAGGAACAGATGTACAGCGGGACGGGAAACGTCTTATTATATTGAAACCAATCAGTGAGCAAATTTAACAACAAAGAGAAACTTTTTTTAAGTCTATGTTAATATGCTCCTTGTCGGATGTCTTAGTGTTGTATAAATTTGACTGAGTTTGCTGAGCTTTCAAAATGTTCTAAAATATAGTCAAATTGCGCTCACACATGTAAACATGTGAGATTACATAAAGCACACACTAACAGACAAATCGAGCCGTGCAGCTATAGGTTCGTCTATTGACGCAAACCTGTCAAGCGTGGCTCTCGCTGAGATAAGAAGACGCTAGGGTTGTCTGGTTTAGAATATTAAAAAAATATATCAAAGCAAAGATGTTGTCTCTTGAAAAGTTATATTATAATTATAAAGATACGATCATTTAAGAAAAATAGAATAAAAAGGCATTAAAACTAAATAACTTGCAACTAGATTATAAAGATATGTTATAATTTTAAAAAAAACCTTTTAATAGCAAGAAACAAAATAAGATTAATTGACAACCCTAAGTAGCAATCTATTCGACTGAGTGAGATTCTGAGACGCTGTAAGCGCAATACACATGTTCATATTTTCGTCGTAGTAGTGACGTTATAACTTAAATATTATTACAAGTTTAATTTTAACCAAAAAATAATCCCTAATACTATTCATTTATGTATAGTAAAATATCTTATTTTAATTACTTAACCAAATGGAATTCAATATGAATGCATAAATATAATGTCGATACATCCATAAAACCGAACAAAAAATTCCGAATCATTCACACTATAAATAACAGAAGCCTAAAAGTCACCGGAGTCTATGGCATCTAATAAAATATTTATAAAAAGTTTAGCCAATCCGAAACTGTATACTGATCATAAAAACGAATCCATGTTCGGTGGTTATGAATCAACGAAAACAAACTAACTTCGTACATGAAAAACCTATCAGACTGGCTTTGAAGCTAAAAATATTATTGTACATGTGTGCAAGGTATTGGCAAATATTTTGGGATAAGAAAATTTAACTAAATTTTTATTTAAAATATATTTCCGATAACTCTACGATTTCTAGTAAAAAATGTACACGACAGACACCGTAATTGGAGTGTTGTCAAACAAAATTTAATGTTAATCGTTTCCCTAAAGATAATAAACGCCAATTACCTCGAGTCAATATTTTTCCATTCCGACTTCAAGAAAGTCGTTCTAAAATACGGACACTGATTATCGACCCCAAATCCGGGTCACGATTTGCCCCGGAAGTCGTCTCTTTGAAATACGGAATGACCGTCCGCATCACGTAAAAACGGAAACTTGACTTATGCTTTCAAGTCAGCTAAGAAAACCACTTTTCGGAACATCCGATATAAAGTCACATTCATTCTTTCACACTACATACAGATAACTAATGGTTCTGCTTTTTAGATATTTATGAATATCAATGTCAAGTAAAGTTTGTAATAGTCGTATAACATAAAATTATGGACTGTATTAAAATTTTACTATAATATCTAGTTATCCTTAAGTTTGCTCTAACGATTTAAAAATATATGAAATGATATGTATGTTGAAAATTTAATAGAGCGGCATTAAATTCGCTGAAAGACTGAATATTGGCTCTCCGTGACACTATTTCATCGAAATTGAACTTACGACCAATTTACCCGATACTGACACTGGCAAGTGTTCCAATTCGACACAAATAGACTTCGATATCCGTTAGAAGAAAGTGTTGAAAGTTATGTAATAAACTTTATATGTTGTAGATTTATTAGAAAAGAAGAAGTAATCACCAAGACTCATTAATACTTGTCTATAGGTACATTATATGTTATATTGGGGAGAAATGAAGGTGTTTTAACTTCGAGATTAAGTTAATAACATCTTAACACCCAATATACTAAACATTAAAAAAATATAGACAATAGAGAACTATAACCAACCAACATTTTCTAACCAAAAATTATATTTACCGAGTTCCTCGGTACTCCACACCCTATTAAATCAACTGATATAAGAAGGGATGGGGGTGAAGGGGTGTAGGGTGTTGTTATTGGCGCAAATGATTTCCGCTTAGGCATAGTGTGATAAGGGTAGATAGAAATTACCTTGAGAGTTTATTTTCATTCTTCATAACGAAAAATACCGCCAACCGTAAAAAATGAGAAATGATTTATTCGAGATGAATTATTTATTTGATAAATTTTATTCCATACTTCTAAATAGCATCAAAGTGATGTTAGATCACGATTTAAGGCACATATTTTAATTGCGAAGATGCAACATTCTAGAACAAATGTTCCGTTATTCTTATGAAGTCGACCGCATTTAACAAAGAGCAATTATCTGATCGTAATCATTTTGATTTATAGATGAATATTATTACGTTTTTAGTATCATTGCTGTCACTGAAATATTGTGGGTTCAAATGAGACCTTTGATATTATTAATGCACCGTACATTATATAAAATAACAATACATCAGTGAACTAAACAATCCCGACATGGTATTCGAAAAATCAAAAAAGCTTAGCCCGAACTAAAGCGAGATAACTCTGCTCCAATAATTGGCATCCGCGGACCGCTCCATTGCTTCGGTCGGAGTAGTTTTTTTCAGACACGCTCTGCCTACCAAACTGCGCTGTGACATTCAATCGCGAACTTCATTACTGTCTAGAATCTAGAACGGGTTTGGCCTTTTTAAAATGCACGGGATATCTGTTTTTAAATTTACTCTTATTACATTTATTGATAGACGTTTCCTTGAGTTTATTTTTATTTTGTACAAATTTTTAATAAAACAGTAAGCACCTACATTATTTCCGAAACTTGATAATACATAAGTTATTGTCACTGTTGTAATACTCTATTTATAAAGTCAATATTTTCCTCGCTCAGGAAATATTGGCCAATATCGAAACAGCGGAAGCCCTTCACGTAAAACATACATAACGCCTCACCTGTACCGTTTGTATAACAGCATCTGAAGTAAATAAAAAAGCATAGCTGACAAAGGGTTTCGGAAAGCAATTCCCACGTCAGCCACACCCTTAGATCGCGATAGGGCTTATACAGACTATCAACATGTGATGACAAAAGGAACAAACACTGTCGTGTTTGAGACTGAAGAATCTTTAAGGTTTTTGTAAAGGAGAGAAAGGTTACATTGTTTTATTTTAGTTTGTGTGTAGGTTGACTATGTATTGATACAAGGTGAATAGTAATATATATTTTAAAATATGATTTGTTATAAATCTCAGATTAGTTATATGTAATAATGTAAAGGGTATGTCAAGTAGTATGCCATCGCCCTTACTATTTCACGCCTCATGGTGTATCGGCGATAGGCGTAGCTTTCAGATTTTTAGGTCAAAGCGTTTGCTTTTGTTCCCTGCGATTTGTTAGTTTCGCTTGACAAGTTTCATTTAGAAACACAATATGATGGTAGTTTTTTGGTGTGCTTCAGCGGTGGAATAATTTTCTAATATATAACCTTTAGCTGAAATTTAATCCACCTTTTGCGTGTTGTGTAATTTATTATCAACCGCAAGCAAAGCAATGGCGGAATATGCGGAGGCTAACGTACTATTAGTTATTAAATATAAAAATACTATTACTTATATGAGGTAGTGAAATCTGTTTTTTGGTTATAATATTTGTATAATCTGAACGGAATAGGAATATTATTGATACACTTGTGATACTATTTATACATAAATTATATTACTAATACCTAGAACATGGTTAAGAAAGGTTTTTATATTTTACCCGTGAGGTAATCACGTTAACCATAGATGTTTAAAAAAACGATGAATTCTATTTTCGTTGAGGACAAAGACCTTTCTAACAATGTAGCATTTTTAAACAACGTATTTCTCTTTTATGCATAAAATAATGTGTTGTGACAAGAACTTAGGGTTGTAAAACTTTTATTACATATAAGTTATTCACTAAATGAATATGAAACCGGCTTAAAAAATATGAAATACGAAATAACCAGGTTACTTTACCATTATAAGTAAAAAAGGAAGAAAAATAATCAGTCTTGAATTGATGTTTGTACTTTTTGTTAAAATCGCAATTGCACTGATGCTCCCATATATTAGCGCAAAAAAGTAAAACACACAGGTTTCTCTCAATGACCGCATTGCCAGTTCGTACTCTCCCAAGAGAGATTTACATTTGCTAAAAGTTCGGCAGGAATTTGGAAACCTCAATCTCCATAAATAAGACCAAATATCGGTGGTAATTTTGAATTCTAAATTCGTCTGTATAACTACTGTAATAAGGGCGGATATAGTGTGATAGTAAATAGAATAAGTGTCATTCAGGTCATATCTAATACAATATGGTAGCAGTTAATAAAGTATAGCACGTGTATGCCACGTGCGAACTTCGTTTTGATAAATATAGTTGGCCACTGAATTCTGCGAGGGGAGATAAGTACTTGTAGCTCTCCTGATATTATATTCAAGATGACTTGTACAATAATACAAACTAAAAGGTTTTTTTAACATATGTTTAAAAATCAATTTATCGATGGATGATAATTTGTTTATGAAATATGTTGTTTCAAAAATAAAAGTTGAAATGAAAATAAATATTACAGATAATGTAAAGAATTTCATGGCAGAGATTGAAAAAAATATTTAACACTCAAATAAAATGTCACCGAAAAAATCTTTATCCTTTTTCAAGTGTCAAAAAATTCCCGTGTTCTTTGTCCAAACAATGACAGTTACATCCACATGGGACCAACCAAAAGGGCACAGTATTTGCTCTGAGCTGTTTGTTCTCCCCGATTCCGGGGGGTGGGGAGGGATGAACTCGTTTTCATTAGCCGAGTGTGCTAGTGTCATAAAGTGGCCGGGTCTGAGTTACTTACGTTTATGCAAATTTACCTAAATATGCTCCATGCATATTTCATTTATTTTGGATAACTTTATGAAAGGAAGGTATTACATAAGACTACATTGTGTGAAGCCGACACGGACCTACATAAACATATGTAATAAGGTAACCAAATTATTTTTATTTTTGTTATATTTTAAATATTTACTAACAAGAAGTTTTTAAGTTTTTTGTTGATGAAGAATCAGTTATGTCTTAACAAAAACCTGTTACAACCAAATAACTATTAAAGTAACTTTGATCTGGTCCCCTTCAAAGTTATCAAACTTTTTACTGCCTTAATCCAAACTACGGTTAATTTCAAGCCTATTTTCATTTTAATGGAACCGATGTCATGAATAACTATAGTCTGTAACGAGGTTGTGTATGTCTGTTACAAGCATTAAATGAATTTACTTTTTTATCATCCCCAAAATCTTGAGCCTACCATGAAATTATATGCAAATTGTTTATTTGTATAAACGAAGTTATGAAAGACATTTTGTTATCGTATTTTTATACAAATAAAATTTTCCGACAGCATTGTCTTATTTTCATAATAAAGGTAGGTAAGTATTTAAAAATTCCGTAGAAATTTTAGAATGATTAGCAATAGAGTATTTAGAACCTAGAGTGCCGTGAAGCGTGAGTAAGAGCTGAGTAAGTTCTCAAGGAAGCCGATGTTAAGAACAATGTTATTATAAATTCACGCATCACTCACGGTCTATATTATCTTTGTATTTTAGACTTAATAACTATAATTAAAGATAATGATTGTAAAAATTGAACGTTTGTTGAAGTGACATTTAACAGTAATTATACTAGATATAATAATACGGTAGTATGTTTACTTAGTGCTTAAATATATTTAGGTTATCCGTTCAACATCGATTATGATTTTTAATTTTTAAACAATCAAACAAATATTTTTAATCTCTATGCCTTCAACCAAAAACAATGGGTACTTTTTATTAAAGCAAGACGTTGAGTTGAAATAAGTCGCATTTCGTATTTAGGGAGGGAGGGGGTAGGGGGGAAGGCATATTATCACGTAACAAATTGGTTTCTCTACCTTTGTTCGGCATTCGTCGCAGACCCTTTAGTGAGAAGAATAATGTACTGTCAGCAAAACATTTACAAGATAACGCAATGATAGATAACATTTGTTTTCATAAACAATAAGAGGCATAAACATAAAATAACCTTACCAAGCAACCGGTTCCCAAAGCAAATATATGGATGGTGTTACCTGTAAAAAAACAATGTTTAATAAGTCCGTATTCAAACAACCAAATTTTACAAGGTTAAAATGACGTACAGACCAAACGTCCAGCCTCTCATCCTATTCCTCAATGAGGAGGCAATTCTTTTGCATAGCGTGATACTAACACTCTATTAGTACCTTCATAAAAAAAATCAACATATATTTTTTTGCTAACGGTATCTAAAATACAAAATCTGCTTAACATGGTAGAAAAAAGATTCTATTGTCGTATGCATTTCGAAGACTAAAGCCTGCGGAGGCACAATACTCCACGTATTTACGTTATTTTTTGTCAACCATACTTACTCCATTGAACATCGGTTAGGTGACGGATTTTTTTGTTTATATTTCGCTACTGTAAGTATCGATTAGTTTGTTTCCATTGTTTTATAAAATTTTATTGGCAATTCTTACTTTCTTCTTATTTAGTAATAAAGGTTAATAAATTAATTTTCACCAGGTTTGAAGTGCAATAACTGTTACATTGAAATATTTATTATCAATCAAATATAAAATATATGCTGTTCCTTTCCCCTTTTAAAATTGTATATGCAATTGGAAACTTGCATATTTTAATTAATAGACAAGCATATACTAAAATAAATGTAAAAGTAAAGTATACTTTTAAAAAACTCAAACAATACTCAAAAAACTCTCACAAACCAAAAAAATTTAACTATAAAGCTATTATTAAAATAAAATTGTTTTCAAGATAACCTTATTTTTTATTTCGTTCATTGGTTTTAATCTTTTTAACAATTATAAATAATCCTCGGTCAAAGCTTTGTTGGCGATTTAAATCCGTTCGAGACTGGTATGAGCAAATAAATCAGTCGTTCATTCATTCGTTCACTTTGTTCTTAATGGAGCAAGTGACTTGTTGTTAATGTAATAAGTATTGTCTGTATAATAATCTGTAAAAATTTTATTTAATAATATAACACAATAAATAAAAAGAAAATAATTGAATTAGACAATTTCCTAGTCTGGAGATATATACTATTGTCTTATACAATATATGTTATTTTTCAAGTAATTTAATTTATTTTGTGAAATATTCAACTAGAACTATTACTTGCACAATTAAAAGAAAACCAAAACTGCACTAAAACTAATTAGAAGGGAATAGATCTGAACCACACAAATACTGAATAAAATAAAGATCACACCTAAGTACTTTATACAGAAGTTTAAAAATATTAACACAATAGACACTTATACAAGATTTAGAAAGAGTATAATTTGTATAGTCATGGCTATGAAATAATTGTTCACAAATACCAGCCGCTGACATCTTACCAGCATGATCTATGCAGGTCTTAGATCTCAATAAACAAGAAACTTATTTAGTCATAACATTAATACAAGCGAAATATACATTATTACAACATTCACCTTACACTGGGCTCTTATTGCCTTTGTATATTGGGTCGTTATTTCTCATAAACACTTTGTCAAGGACTATATTATACTTTATAGAGTTTATATAGCTTAGTTTAACTGTGGAATAAATAGAACGTTCAGAAATCGTAGTTCTAATGTAAGCTGTTCTTTAATTACAGTTCATTATTTGATTCAATTTAAAAGTTACAAACGTGTAAAAGTTATTTAATCATAATTATATCCACAATGTATAAACCTGTAATAGGCAGTGTTCCGTAAACATAACTGACCGGACATCTTGTATGAAGTTATTAAAAGACTAGAAAGCTCGAACACCTCAGCGCCCAGCACACGGTCAGTTGAGAGCGAATCATTCACTTGAATCGTTCAATCGTTCATTCACTTTGATGTGCCGGTATCACGCACTTTCCACTTCACATTGCTTAAGCATTGTTAACTCATTACATTCATTCGCTTTGATTGATATTGCTTTTTACATTATTTACTTGTGGAGTTTTTCATTCGTTCATTATGTGTCTGGAATACATTAGTGTTGGCGCTTGTATGTATTATATTTACTAATACCCAGACACATGTACTAATAACGTAATACTTCCATCACCATTATTTATGTATTATGAGATAAGAAAAATCTAATTTAGAGGATGATCTGATTATGTACTGCGAACGAGAGAGGGTAAAAATAGCGAGTCGTCATCAAAACACACAGTAGGTTACTTTATTTCACAATCGTAAACATTTTCCTTGACATACAAACAAATTTTAAATTAAATATCTTTTTATTTGTTATTATCGATATATTCCATAATATAATAAAAATAATATTGAAATATGTTTTAAATATAAATCACTGTCATTATTTACACCCGTGTGTTTGCATACATTACATAGTACCTAAATAGAAATGATCGTGTTGACTGAAAATGAAACAGGTCAACAAAATTGTTGATCGGGGACGCCGAAAAACTAAAGCAATTTGGGAAACATTGCGACACTTGTATTGAACATGGTAAGAATTATTAACAACACCAATGAACTCACGTGGTAAATACAGTAGGTAAAGAAAATAAAATTGACTTTTATTAAAAATGTATATTTATATAAATATGTCATATTTGCTCAAAAGCTTTTTATTTTTAGAGAAATTTAATTTTAAATTAAAATGAAAAACATTTTGTAACCAATATTTTATATAAATGGCTTAAGGATGTAATAAATACTGTTTTATTTTTTCTTATTTCTAATATAAATAATGGTGTGATATAAAAAGGTTTTGTTACGAAATAAAAATCTGTCACCGCTCAGACTTTGATAGATCTTTACCAAAATAAATTACAATGTAATATTCTATTGATATGAATTTTATTACGTTTTATTTCAAAAGCTTTTTTTTTTGACACATTTCGTACAATATGATTAAGCCGTAGTTTCCTTAACGTCTTGAAAAAAGAAAGGAATTTCTCGATAAAAGCAAATATATTTATTCAATTGGAACTTTTATATAACATTGAGGTATTGATATCTCTATTAATGCCTGAAGGAACTGATAAATAACAGAACAGAGATTTTAAGTCGTTTTATAATATTCAAGGCATGAAGTGAAGTTTTCAGATATTTAAAATTCAATACGTACACATCACCTACACCATAGATCACGAAGAGGAACGTGCTTTAGTTTGAGACTATCTTTAAATATTGAGTTTCGACGTGAGATCTAGATTCTAGTATTTATATTCTAAGAAATATCTTAGTATCACAGAAAAATCTATGAAAACTTTTAGTATTTGAGACTTTATTAGTTTAATAAAACGTAGTAAGTTTTTCAAAACGAAGTAGGTAGGTATATAATATTAAATGTTAGGTTAGTACTTTGGTGAAACACTAAGTAAACCATAATACTGGGCCACAAATCATGCGCCCATTGGGGCATAAATCAAGGGGTCCCGGACAAAATTATTAGACATAAATAACACATTTTAAGCAACGGTTCAAAGACCGCGAGAACCTGTAAAACTACAATGGCCTATAAATATTTTAAAAGTAATTATAATGAAATATTACCTCGGGGTAATCACTAAATATTTCCGGAATTTTATAGAATTTAATTACAGTTTTACGGATAGAAGTTTCGTAATGGGCCATTGTTTGAGAATATATTTGAGTTATCATATTTAAGAGCAATTTAATAATGTATTGAACCGTAAAGTATAAATTATTAGAAAGGAAGTGGAGGTAGATATAATTGTCATGCTACAATTACCAAAAATGGCTACATTTCTTAAAATCTAAATACCAAATCTGTAGTAATATAATATCCAAATACACTAAATCTCCAGTAATCACCTCAAACATGCACCGAGGTATTAATTAATAGGCAGTCCATCATGCAAGTTTCAATTGACCACAAGATATTAGATCACCTCCTAGATATTACGTGTAATCTACTTTCGGTATTACAGTGATATATATAACATATACATATATATAATGCAAATCCAATACAAAGTGTTCAAGACTAAATACACCTTACGTTTTACCGTATATAATTTGCAACGAATTATATAAGTCGTGACCAATTGACACGTCATCCCACATGACAGAAAGGTGACTTTTCAGCACAAAATATGTGACTTGTTTATGACTCCTGTTAAAGTCAGTTCCCATAAAGCAGATGAGACAATGTCTAACATGTTAAAAATTCAGTTATAATAATTAGATCGTAAAACTTTTTATGTGCTTCGTAATTTAAATTAAAACTTTGGAATTGTAAGATTTTTTCTTATTAATAAGTAATATAATGCTAGTAAGTATTGTGTATTATTTGAAGAGTTGTTGTTCTTAACAACCCCATGTTAAATGTTGTCTTGATCAATTCTGCAACAATGAGGAACAAAAATTGGCACATCGAAGTGGGTTAAACGACTTCCCGTATTTCTCGCTTCCTGAAAGATATTAAATGCCGCATTCGATGCTTCAAATCAAAAGATTGTCTTGCCTCAATAAAATTTTATGAGGAACTCAAATTGTCGGTTGACGATGTTTGTGATTTATATAACTTCAGTTTTGGTTATGGCTTCAGTATAGTTATATATCTCTGTATCAATATAAAAGTTTAGTTTGTGATTTCTTATGGTGAAGTTAATCCAAACAAAACGAAAATATTTGGCCAATTAGAATTGACCTTCGGAGATATAGGTTGTATATCATTCGGTTGAAATAGAAGGGCTTTTCGTGGATACTAAATTTATAAAGTAGGTTGATGAAAAACGATCCACAAAATGTACTTGCGACTTACGCATGCTGATTTCTATAAAACAACCTAACTAAAATATAAATAACTATTCAATGAAGACAAAGTCGCAGCATAAGTTAGTCTATAATCAAATTAAACGACTAATGACTACTATGTCAAATTGGATAGTTGTTCGAAATATATGGACTTAACAAACTAAACTGAGGACTTGAAATGTTAAAGAAGAATTTTATTAAAACCTTTAAACTGAAAAAACATCGCCACATACGCACACGTGTGTTCATAACAGGACAAACGACTGGAGCCTCTCGAGTTAATTAAACGTCTAAGAAATGACTTTAAATATTATTAAACAGTAATTGCTCGTAACGGAAAATATATTCCATTTTCTATTTGGGTCAACTTGCTCTTAACGGTAGGTACTCGATCGCACATGTCGGTCCTTCGTCCAGAATAACGAAATTAGATTTCATAGAAATACAATTATTGTGTCATCAATATAATATCCTACTGACCATTCCCGTTCGATGTCAGATGTGGGACGGAGTTTTAATTATTTGTCAACAAAGAACATTCTAGAATGAAACAGATGTTAAAAAGAAATTGTTTCTCAGAAAACATGTGATCTCCAGCAAGTCACGTAGATCGTAAAACTCTGACAAACGCCTTGCTAATTAACCCTGTAATGGCTATTACGTTTTAACGCTTTATTTTATGACCTGCGGGTTGCGAGCAAACTGTAACCCGATCATTGGTGGGTTATTCAAACTTAATAAAGGTTCGACTTCATTATTGAAGAGCTAATTAAGGCCTAGTGCTCAATTGAAGATAAATGTAACTTACATCAACACTTACAAAAGCTTGTAGTCAAACAGGTTTAATATATAATATATTATTTGAGTATATATTTAAAAAAGTATATAAGTAAGTACTCATTAAGAATCCAAGCGATGAGAACGTTCTAATTCTTAAATCTCGTAAAAAATCTATCGACATGAAGATGTTAAGTTTATATATAGTAAAATAATAATTGATCGTTTGTATTGAAATATGACTCTTATCACATATGTATTAATATTTAAAATCACTTAACAATTATTTATACGATAGATGCAAAAAAACTACACTTGAAATCCGACCCTCGTTAAATTTAATACCTTTTCGATATTTCTTTATTTTGCAGTACCTATTTTATTTTCCGTACAACATACGTAATAATAAGAGAAATATATAACAGCTTATTAGCAACGCTTTCGAGGTCAAATGAGTTCATAGAAATACGAATAGGTTGTAGATATTATTAGTAGATATTCAACAACACATTTTTAAAATATTGTCTAGTTTGAAACTTATATAAATAAAAATATAATATCTTTATAAACATAATCTTCGTGAAATATTTAAAATTCATTATTTTCATATTACATATTCCACTTCAGGGTTTTACAAGCTTCCTATATAGGGATAATTTCAATCCTCAGACGACCCTTAACTATGGAATAACTCTTCTATTAGTAATCTAAAGAAAACTGTCAAACATACATAATGCCTATTAAGCAGTAGTTGCGTATAATTCGCAAGACACTTAAATTGTTTTTGTACTGAAAATAATATAATCATAAATGTCAGGTGTACCCACCGTTGGCAATCATAAAATAGTTAAATAAATAAACATACAATTTAACCTCTGGTTAAGACTTCCTAAGGGATTAAAAATCGGTCATTATCGACATAAGAGCTCTACGAGGTCTCAGTATCGCGTGGCCGAAGTTTACAAACATTTATGCCTGTCTGAGTTGTCGTTTGTTGAAGTGTCAAGTTACATGGCTTTTTAAAACTTGATGGCTTGTAATAAATGTTTTTGGCTGCACCAATCGTTCTGCTCCACTGGTCCATATAACATCTTTGTTACTCATATGACCGGAGCCACGAGAAAGACGGAGACGACATTCCGATTTGTGTCAGCTTCGATAAATTTGTAGTAATAATAAATATCCAACATCGTTTTGCGGTTTTTTATATACAACTGGTTTTATTTTAGTTTGACAGATAAAAATTCTAGTTATATTTCAAGTGTACTGTGTACTGTAACACGGTAACTGAACGATCGTGTTCCGTTTTGAATATTTTCATATTAATTGGTGTTTCGGCGTGAAATTTTATATGTTTTTGAATTTAATGGTGCGTTCATATAATATTGATATAAAAATAATACATCACCTGTACCATTTGTTTTACAATTTTAAATAAAGCTTTAGAAATTCATGTTTCAGTAAATGGAATATGAAATCGTTAAATAAATTATTTTGCACAATGGTATTTCGAAATAAAAGTTTTTATTTTCCTAAGAATAGTAAAAAATAAGACAATAATGAAGCTAACATCCTTGAAAGTATAAAATTTACATTGTGTTTCTTAGCATACATAAGGTTCAAGATATATTGGTCACTGTGAACATTGTCTGCGAGCTTTACTGGAAAGCTTTCGTTATAGAAAAATACGAATAACAGCTAGTCCATAACCGCAAGAAATTCTTCAATAATTTTGCAATACAAAGGTGCATTACAAATTCTTGGTGGCTTAAGGCTCGGTCACCACCGACAATGGATTATAAACAATACTATATTTGCAAGAATGCTGACACAGGGTAATAAAGGATTCGAAGAAATGTAACGATAATACGCACGCTACCAACATTATAATATTAAACCTTTTTATGTTATTGATCAAAGACTTAGCTTTAAAATTGTTTATAAAAACACAAATTCCTTTTAGAGATTTTAAATCGAATTCTATAATGATCTTCTAAATCAACAAAAACAAAACTTGGGTTTGTATTGTTTCTTCGATTAATAAACGGGACAAAATGTATTTATGAGATACTTTTTTTTTTCAATATAAAATATAATACCAACATACAAAACTGTTTAAGTCATAAATGTTTACAAAAAAATGCACCTAGCCTCAGTGTCAAAGGTCAAAGGCCTTTTAAATATTCAAAATAACAACCCGCTATGATGCCTGTTATTTGGTAAAATATCTCAGAATATATAATAAGAACGAAAGGTTCTCTTATAGGTAATATCGAATTTGAAACATACCGTAAAATATAACATTCATGATATGAATATTTTGTACGCGGTAATAAGTTTCCGTTTACTATTAATAAAAAAGCTAAAAATAATAAAATATTGTTGTAATTAAAACAACACATATTTTAAGAAATTAAATCATCGTTATTATATTTAAATAAAACCTAACAAATTCTAGACAGTGCAATTGTACTGACATCACTAAATATTACGATTCTTATAAAGCTATTTCTCATGAATTTAAAACATAATAACAATGGAATACGAACAGATTATATGCATTATAATTAATGATCTAACAGTTGTTATTTTACTATTTTACCTGCAGTTTAATAACATGTCAGAGATGTTAGAGTAACAGTTAAATATAATATAATAAACATATAATTTGAATTACTCTTGGTCTAGATAGTTAAATGTATAAAGTCAAATCATGTTTTAGACATGTTCTATCTAACATACAAATAGCAAACAGAAAAAGTATCAAAGTTGATATCATTACAGCTAATGTGATTATAGTGAAGTCAGTTACGACATAGGAAGCAGGACAGGATGCACCCTATTATGACGACCCACTGGTCTCTTGTACCGTAAATGGGCCTGGCTATGTTATTTAAACATCATAAATAGTAAATAAGTCATTTTGTACCATTCAAAGCTTTTTTCCCGCGGCTGAGATCGTTTATTGAAACCGAATTGGGGATAACTTGTGTGTGTGCAAAATTATGTATCGTTTCGCTACTTTTTAGATTGATGGACATACTATCTTTCATATATATATAATAGGTTTTAAAAAAATAAATATATTTAAATAGAGTACATCTTTATCAAATTCTAAGTCAGAATAGAATAAAAAATATCATCAACAAACAAAAAAGATATCCGAGTTGATGTTTCTTTCTATAACTATTTATTAACAATTTAAGTATATACGTATCTAAATTGAGATATATATCAATGATTATAATAATAAATAATACATACTATTAATAAAGTTTATTCTATTAAATATTCGTATGATATTTGAACTCTGGCCTTCTCATAAATGTTTATAACACTCGTCAATAAAACAGAATATCCTAAACTGTATAATAAGATTAAAATAGGAATATTTATGACTAAATGTTTTAATTTAAAACAAGTCATCAACATAAATAAAATAGAATTTACAATGACTGATATCACGGACTTACTTTGGTTTTTATTAACATTTTTGATAGAGGTTTTATGACAGCATGAATAGTAAATGTCTAAGATATATAATAGGTTTATATAACTTCGTATTTTATGTGATTAAGTAAATAATACTTGATATTTTTAATGTATGATATGAGCAGGATTTTTGCTTATCTTGTATTTTTTATTATATTGGTAAAATAAACTGTTCGCATTTTCTTACGCTGTAAAAAATACTGTTTTCTTCCATTATATTACTATCTTCGCATCAAACAATTTCAAGACATAAGAACATGAGGAATGGACATTAGATATTCAAGATATTCTCAGAACACGGTAATAGCTACCAACATACATTTAAATCGGTATTATGCATACAAAAACAAAATTCCGTAATGTTTACAACACTACTCACTGCCTAATGTTTATAACGGTAAATGGAAGCCTTTAAAAACTGTTTTATTTAACGAAACAAACGTTCTGGTGCCGAAAACCCATTATCACAAAAAACTGGCGCTAAATAACCCGAGCATCTGACATCATCACGATCATTACCAGAAAAGGTGTTCCGAGAAAATCTTAACGAACAGAGAGAAGTGAAATTCAGTTTTAAAGAACCTAAAATACGCAGTCGACAAACATTACCGGATTTAACGCCAACGTTTCGGATAACATTATTAAATAAAACACCCAATATAAATAACCCTATCTGTGAATCGTAAAACACCCGATTTCGGCTCGCGCCTCGAGGTTTTTAAACGTAGGCCGAATAACAGAAGATTCTCGCCGCGTCGTTTCTTAAAAAAGGTTCCTTCCATTTGCTTTCTGTACACGTAACTTTTTTACAAAACGCGCCAGCGGCAGCCTTAAGTACGGCCAATTTATTCACATCTAGCATGTTAAAGACTCGGCCGGGGGCATAAATCGAGTGATTCCTCGCTTACAGGATGAACTGCAACATACGTCTAGTTTGATACTCGGATGCCACACAAATCACAATAACCGCTCTTCATTATCCGCATTTCAGTGGAGCGGGGCCCGGATCTATCGGAATGTGCCCACAAAGGAGTATCCATACCGAGTTACTAAGTCGCTACACTTAGTTCAACCGGCTCCGCTCAAACCAGTCCGCCTGTGGTGCGACCGCGGACACAGAACCGAAGCGTCCTAAACACCGGTTGACTGACACTTAAATACCACTTAGGCGTTGTTCTCTCAAATTTTTATTGGTAATAAGTAGCTTGTTTATCTTTGTTTCCATATGTATTAGTCACATCGTGTTCGAACTTTGCCTCTAAATTTTGAAAGGTTTTTTCAATAAAAGATAGTCGTCGCTCGAATAGTTTCCACGTTGCAGTGTTATGTATTATCGGTTCGGTTCGAGATCGCACTATCAATAAGGTTGAAAGATGCGTGCACATTAAGGGCATTTACGCCAAGATTCCGGGAACAGGTAATGATGTGAAGCGGCGAGATATTTTAAGTCTTGTATCGTTGCACCATAATTATAGATGTGCCATCAACTTAAACAGCCGAGTGTGGATCTCTTCAAAGCTGTCATTTGCTTCTCCGATGCCTTTTATTCTCGGGATATTGAAGGGATTCTGCACGTTATACCTTATATAGGATGGTTGAATTTTAACAGCATTTCGTTACAAAACTACCTAATAACCATTACACTACAGTTATCAATGTTTCTTTCTTATTTTTGCTAACATAAATGTATCATACTTAAGCGTTAACACATCTTGAAAACTCTATTAACCACTACACTAATAATATAAAGAGCTATAGTTTGTATGTCTGTAAGAGTTAATCTCTGGAACTATGAACATGTTTTTTCAATTGGATAATTTACCACGACCATCCTGTATTAATTAAAAAGATGTGAGTTTATAAATAAAGTCAGATGAAGTAATATTTACAAGACACTAATTATACACAGAGTTTAAATAATTAACAGAAGAAGCCACTAATCACACTAATGTATGACAGATAAATGTTACAGTTCTTAATAACGTTGTTAAAGTCATTCACGGAGTTTGGTCTAATTTATAACAAGCATTTATCATTGACTTAGTTTCCAGCATCTTTTAAGACATTATCATGTAAGTCGCATTGGTCTCGGTATGTAGGCGTTGTTCTTGGAAACACCAAAAGCCTAAAAATTCAATCAAACCCAAGCAAAAAAGAAGGTAAGAAAAAAATTGCCTTAGCGTTTGTCACTATCAGAGATGGGAACAATTGAAGCATACTGAACATTGGCCCGACCGATATGAAATTTCATACAAAGGAACAGCCCGTATATTCCATTTGGCTGAAAAATATACCCCTGAAAAGACGGGAGAAGGAAAATAGTAATTACAAGTCAGCTTCAGCTATTGTGCCTTCCTTACAATGCAGGGAGTCTTTTTGTCCTCGCTATCGGGCGTTTGCACCCGTGTTCGTATTTAGATGTAGCAGTCCACTGATGTTTCCAATTATTTTTAACAAATTCTTAAACGTTGCAACAGACGTACATACATAATATATAAACAGGTGATCGATCGTAAACCGGTACCGTAAATAAATCAAGAAGCCAATAAATATCTAATAATATAACATTACTCTGTTAAAAATAAAAACGGATGTAAACTGAGAATACGGTTAATGGTCGAATCATAAACGCCAGCATATAAATTTACAATCGGTAGCTAATTAAATGACATTGGTAAGATGTTGAAACAAAAACTAGTAACTCTCATATTACTACCGCGTTGCTTTTAAACTAATAAATATATGTTATTTTAGAAATTACATTAATTCAGATTTTTTATAGTCATCTTAAGCTTGGATGTTTATTACTTGAATTAACTTCCCTCAATGTTCAGTACTTTTTACAAGTTAAATAATGTATCTTATATATTTTTGAATGTATATAAGTATAAAGCTTTATTTGAACTTTTTATTTTTAATACGTATAAAAAAATATTATTTATAATATATTCTTAACAAATGATAACGAATTATTTTCAAAAAGAATGGAGACGATCTACGGTTTATTTAAAAAAATATATATTATTGAATATAACATTAATAAGAACCTCTTTTAAGAAAATAAATCCACATGATTCATAAACTTGATAGAGCTAGAAAATAAGAGCATTTGAATATTTTTTGCGATGTAATAAATGTTATTGCTATTTAAGTATTCAAAATTAAATATTTAAAGTATCTTCAAATAGTTATAGTTTCATAATAGATATCGGCTTTGTATTATCTCCTGGCACATAAAGGTACTTTGTCCCACATTAGGGCATCATGCACACTGCAAGATAAGCGAACAATAGACTAGCTTGTCGCATCATTACATAGCCATCTATGTAATAACTTGATAACCCATAACAGGATTAAAGAGGTTAAAATGAATTAAGCTAAATTAAATTTAATTTCCCAAACCGACGATACCAAAAGTCTAATATATCTTATATATAAAGAAACAAGCACATGATAATCTAAAGCCCACTGTTATTATGACATTAATTCCTTTCAAAAGCATCTCAGAAAGACGTTTAACATCCAAGAATGTAATTTACATCTTCTTATCTGCTACAAGCAGGAGGGTAGTTTTTCCTAAGAGTTTATTTTGCCTGACAAATTTCTGAGGAACGTTATTCCATAGATCGAGGTAATTTTATCATATTTTACAGATGATGTCGCTTAGACAAGATAAAAACTAGACAAGTGTACTTCAAAATATATTTACATATCCCCTTTTTTCTTTACATTTTAATATTAGTATTTTAGATATAACATTTGGAAACTTGGATCTTTGTGGTTTGAAGAATCTCTTGAATAGAATTATTCTGTTTTACGATGGTTGATATAAAAATATAAAAACATATAAATACTTATGAATAAGTAAAGTAAAAATTGTTTTCAGTCGCGACGGTACTATAACTGCAGAAAGGACATTCAGAACGGATGCAAGAGAAAATAAAAGAACAATGTAAGACTCAGAAGATCATATAAAAAGTTTTTTATCCCGCGGTAAAAAGCCACTGGAGGCATTCAGATTAATTAGACATACTACTTTCAGTTAATTTAAATTTTATATTACGATGATATAAGTCGTACGAAAATTATTATGGGATTATAAAATGTTTCCAGTTTGTTAACTATGCTATAAACACGACACCGACAATCAAAAAAATAAGACGCACACATACATATGTGTATTACAAACTTTTGCCCTCGTCTTTGCTTGCAGAGAAGTACTTAAAAACTATTAACTAAAATAACAAACAAGACTCCTTATATTACGTTTCTAATAAAACGGGGCTTAAGGCTTAAGGCATTTTTTACGAAAATTTTCACACTTACATTGTAACTCTCAGATAAAATTAGAAATAACTTGTGTATCAACACAATTACATATTTGTTACACAATAAATACAACTGAATTCCTTTTAGATACATAAAATAGATAAAGGGAACCCAAAAATACGTCCACGCCTACATACAACACCACAAAAGATAGGAAAAGATAGTTATATTTGATTTAATGGTAACACCGTTACTTTTATAGGTTTTAAAAAAACGTGCTAATAAAAAGTTTATTAGTTTAGTTTTATGGTAAAATTATATTTTCAATTATGATTTAAATTCATAAAAATTTATGGGATTATTATATCTGTATCTTGTGTGCATGTATGTGTATTGATGGTGGTCAGAAGGTATATATATATATATATATATATATATATATATATATATATATATATATAGTTAAAAGCTTTAATGAGGTAAGTACAACTTACGTTTTATCCGATATTCCAATAGCGTTAGTATTTCGTAACATACAAATGTCACTATATATTTTATTATCTAATCAAACATAAACATATGTTGCTAGAAAAAGTTTCATTTAAATTGCCGGAGTCGACTTCCATGCATCAAAAAATAGAGCACTTAAGGATTAACAAAATGTAACATATAAGTGAAACAGTCCGACAATATTTGATCTGCACTTAAAGCAAACAAAAAACCAACATCCGGCGAGATCGCGCCAAAACCACAGGCAGCCTAAAATTCAGTCAAAGACCCAAACCAAACAGCCGATGCACATGTAAACACTTCTGAACGACCGCGCCACTACGCTTCCTGGCAGGGCAAGTCCTTTAAAAAAAAACAATAAAAAGTTCCTATATCAACAAATTCTTTTGCAACAACGGACAAAACAGCACCAAATGCTTTCACAGTCGTTCTAAATTTGAATGCAGTTAAACTCTTAGTTAATTCAGTAACAGGTGGTGTAGTTTTTTAAAAACCGCATTGTTTTTATTGAAATAAAACCCTTATTAGAGAAAATGATTTGGTAAACCGCAAATACCTTTATTGTTTCGAAATCGTTCCGGTTCACTACAATATACGCGATCATGGTTAAGACCTAATTTAGTACTGACATTTAACTAGCGATAATCTGCTTTACTACCGATGGTAATAAATAATGTAATATGCCTATAAAGTTTGATACTTTACCCCTCACGAAACATTGGAACTTATATATAAATTATTATTAAATATATTTAAGATCTCAACAGTTACAGCGATTGCATTTGCATAGTAACTAATTAGGTGAAAGACAAAGGAATCTTACGAGAAAATGAATGGGTATTTTTAACGGTTAAATAATATCGAATGTTTTTAACGATTCATTAAAAGTTTGAAAGCTTCTCATTATAGCTACCAATTGAAGTGTTAAGTTGGACTCTGTGAAGTATCTTAGTGCTGTAAGGATTTGAAACAATACATCGAATTCACTTCTAGGCATTAAGACTCCATTGCAAAAGAGTCCTCGGAAAGCTCTAGAATCTTTAAAGAAGCAAGTTCCTTTATTAAAGAGGTCTCTAAAATATAGTTTCTTACCGCAACCAATAAATATAGATATAGAAGTTTCTTTGACAATAGATGTTCAAGATAAAGAAGATTTAGTACTGAGAATAGAATATTCGCCGGAGATCGTTTATCATTCTAATCGGGTAACTGTTACAGTATTAAAAGGACATATTGTATACGTCTGGAGGCGAGCCAGGACCAGCAGCCAGAGATGAATGAGATAGAGGGAGCAGTCAGCGGGCATTGTCAATATCACACATTAACACTTTTAGATAATTGATATTTCTTTTTTTTTTTGTTGCTCTGTCAATAAGCTGCAGCCTATATATAATATTTAAATTATTTTCATATTAAAAACATAAAAACAACATGTTATTGAACAGCACTCGAATACAATATTAATGATTCAACAATCGTTCGTACATATTTTATATAATGAAGGCGCAACAGTCGATTTTGACAAAATCATTTCCATCAATTTTAACTGGTCGAAAAACATCATATTTTTTGAGAAAAACAGATTCCAAATATTGTAGTCCACTTATAATTAAAATTATAATCTTTATTATACCGAAGACCTAATTAAATGTTATTAAACGTTACTTATAACATAATAATACTTATTAGATTTATTCCAAAAAAACATTCCTATATTGCGCTTACAATACGTTACTCTTGGTACTCGAATCTTAAGAATAAATCCTTGGAAAATATTCGACATTAATCTTCATTAATACTATTTAAAATAATTATTTTCTGAGCACAAATGGGCTTAACTGAAGGAATAACTACATCAAACTGCAAATGACTCGAAAAGTTCGATATAGCGACACATAGCTGTATATAATACTTATATCAAACAATATCAAAACTAAATCCTAATGAAGTATCTAAGCTAAAACAAACACACAACAAACGTAAGAACACACAAACTGCTCACCTGTAGCTAAAAACCTACTGCGGCCTCGAATAAACAGCTTAGGCAAATCCTATTATGCTGTGCTTACACTATTCTTTGGACAAGTTTGTACAGCATTTACTTTTAGTCGTGTTGACACATGTTCTAAGTGGTTATTTATTACCAATAATGGTCATATTGTATTTTTAATTCTGTTTTCTATACAATTTTATTGGTTTGTAGCATGTGGTTATGAATTATTTTTTGACCTCTGTAGGTAGTATGGAATCAGATTCTTGTAGAAGGTTCTTATCTCTGAATAATATATTCGGCCGCTGCCCGCCAGCGGCTTAGCCCGCTCATATAAAATAATGATTTCTTTACCGTACTTAATATAGCTGGCTGTTTTACTCGTAATTAAGTTATAATCAAAGGTCTTATACATTATATACCTACATTTTGTATAAAATGTTAAGTTTGTATAATTGCAAGAAGGACCTGTGCCTAGAAACAAGATATGTATCATTACAAAGATAGGCTGATAGTTTAATTTTAAATATATTAAGTAAGATTGGTGTTGATACTGAAGTCAATACTTCCAATTACCAAGTTTCATTAAAATATATAAAAGAAAACGTTAATCACTCTTTAGTTTCCTTTCCAAATTAACCCTTTCGAAGAGTTCACCGCACTCCAGCCGAAAAAACAACGGTCATTACTTACGATCTTAACTCAAAAGTCTGACCACAGTAGGAGCTGAAACTTCAGAGCGATTAGTAGGTGAATTTCAGCAACTCTACCGGTAACCAAGTTCGCGAGTTGGTTTTACCTAAGTCTACTTTGGCTAACCAAGTATAACAAAAATATTTTAAAGGATGTTCTATATAATTCTCTAATTAGTTACTTAGATACTACTTCATATAGAAACATTGCCAATGGATTATTAATTTATTTTATTATATTACAAGAATTCCATATTATATATATATGCTCATGTATATATGTAAATATAAAAGATATTTGATCTTACTTTATTTCATAAAAAAACTCATTAATTATGTCAAGTATATTTTTATTATCCACTTGTGATATCCATTAATGTATAATTAGTATAAGTTAAAAATGTGGATGTTATTTTTATAACAAATCTGATCAAAAATGGGTATAGGTATATGATTGAAAATAATATTTTAAATAATATACTTCGATATAAATAACCTTTCTCAAAGATTTAAAAGATTTAATCCCCGGTGTAGTCAGCGGCATAGATTTCAAAGAATTTAACCGGATTTGACGGAATTTGTCAAGATCGTTGGAATCCTAGCGTTTCTTGCAGAACCATTTTCCCTGCGGTCGCTTCGAAATAGATGAGATTTGCATATTGTTAGGATATCAGCTGTTCTATTTATCTTTTGTATTTTCTTTGAGCTTTACAACTTATATGTTGGCAATTACGAGTTGTTACGTATTCTAGCAACGTGATGAAATATAATATATATATAAAAATAGTAGATACTGAATCTGAAATAAGCCCTAAATTATTAATATTTCGATTATTTTAGTGTTTTTGTGTTTTTATTATAGAATATACTGAATTGATTATGACAGAGCTTCATGGTTATTAATATGATATGATCTAAGAGTTTTATTAATGTAACATAATACTGCACATCCATCTCTTCTAATAATCATAATTTTGTTATTTATATTCACATTATATTATAAATGTATAATTTAGTTTCTCGTTTTTATAGAATTACGGACATATGTTTTGTATGTGTAGATCTGAAGATAATAAAACAAAATAGGTTGCTTTTTGCCGCTATCACTAAGGCTTATCTGAGACCGCGTGAAAGAAACCGCAGTCAAAAGCAAGTTTACATGAGGAAGCGGTGCTATGAATATAATTTAAACAGGAATAGCGAGAGGGTACTAGGTAATAGTAATTAGTAATATATGTGTACTCGTTATACAAATAACCAAAACCCACAGACTATTAAGCGAAAACGAACGAAAAAGCAAGGACCGTAGCTCCCATGGGAAAACGCCCTAAAACTCGAGGCCACTTTTAACCCCATTGCACACTAATGAGCGGACGCAAGGCCTTTTTGACCCAGAAGTTTGTGTGCTCTAGGCTTATGTTGACATATTTACGGTCACTTTTATTCATTAATTGAAAAGCGTAATTAAAATCATTGTTATTTAGTATTGTGTTTTATAGATACTTGGTTTAACATATTTCAATTATTTAATACCTGCAATAAAAAAATATAGATACAAAAGTGAAACAAGTGATTTTAAAAAACATTTCCGTTTGTATCCTTATCTAAATTATCGCACTCGCTACCTCCTCCGCTTCGACCGGCAATGTGATCTCAACCCATCAAAATGTTGTTTCAGGAACAGTGGCCATGAAAAGTTTCCCAATAAGCGTTTTTTTCCTGCTGATTTAGAGGCCCCTATTTTCTTTATCTCTTAATAAGTTCGGGAGTAAGAATGTCTTCGTAATTAATTATTGTTTTGGCTTCAACATTATGTAAAGGTTTCCTGGCAATTTTAATTTATTTCGATAAACATGGATATAATATAATATATTAAATATCGATGATGACTTGATTAATTTACCGCGAAAGTGTCTCAGTGTTATACTAACGAATGATTTCCCGTGGGCCTGTAATAATATTAAATACGATTTTAATACGACAGAAAAGCGGCTTTATTCATATCACATCACAAAATTAATCGCTGGAATTGATTTTAGGGTTGTAAATTCACTTTTATTTCACATATGTACAAATTCGATAATAATATATAATTAAATCGTTTATTTATATACCGCGCTACACTCATGTATCTAGATGAAGATATATCTTCAATGACGCTTTAAGAAACGAGAGGAATCCTGATCTTGTATTCAATTAAAGTGAAACATCTCAATTGATCGCCTGGGACCTTCACGAAGAAAGGACTTAGAAAGAATACATGGCGCATGTGAACCACTCAGGTTAGTAAGTGTTATTAAATAACGCATTTTTATCATTGAGGTAATTGGCTCTAAAATATTTATAAGATAAAGTAAAATGCCTTAAATACTTTAATGAATCGATGTTTTAATTAAGATAATTCTTCTAACGAGTTGTATTAAATAAGTTTGTATATAAATAATTAAATAACGTTAAACTGACAGTTAATTTCAATGTCTGCTGTTTAACCATCATTATTAACACTTCGCCTACAAAGTTGGTAGAACCCGCATCGAATTAAAGCAAAATGGCGTCCAACAACGTTCTTTTACGCGAAGATTTATAGCAACACTTAGAGTTTTCGTACTTTATTCGTGAACACTTAAAATTTTTCGTACAAGAGTGGTCTGTTTGAGAGCGGTAATTATAGTTTATCTCCATGTAACACCGTCTTTATAATAAACTAGCTGAACCGCCCCGACTGCGTTCGGGTGATATATGTGTTTAAAAAAACACAAAATACAAACATTCATGGATATAACTTAAATTTAAGTTTTATGCAAATGCAATACGTAGAGTTTCTAAAACCTTTTGAACCGATTTTACTTCCAAATATAGCTATGTTTCTGTTAAACTTCAGCATTCTAATTCTATTCATTCAGTTAGTCGGTCAAACGAATTTATAAGTATAAATAGATTTAGTTTGTCGTGTTTGTATAACAAGTAATTATACTAATATGAAAATGTTTTCCAGCAGCAAGCAATTATGTGACTATTTACCTAAGCAGTGCTTACTGTTAAATAATTACTGTAATAAGTAGAACGCTTCCGCTAGAACTGACGCCACACCTCAAAGTTGCAACGATTCATAGTTCTCTCTTTGTTTACATTCTGGCTTTGTTGAAAGAATGTTCAAGTTCTAAGTTGCAAAAATCGCTTAGGTGTTTAATTAATTCAAAACCTTTGTGAAGCAATAAAGAGCATAACAATGTGATTGTCCTTTTGTTTAGTTCTGAGTTTTATTTGATAATTTATTAGTGATGTGAATTAAATTTGAATGATCAATTTGCATTTAGGCCATTTATATACAAATACTAATTAAATAAAACATGTCTCAGTAGTAATGTTTTTTTATTTATGTTAATAATTTAACCATTGTATTAATTATGTTTACGGAAATAAGTATTTATTTACAAAGACCATGTTTTGTACTGTATTGACAGTATTGTTTTATTGTAGTGATTCTCCAATAACAATAAACCGATACTTACCGAATTTATAATGTTTATAAAACCGGCGGTTTCACATGTTTTTGTGGTTTAATCGAGTTAAGGGTTTTAATATTGAAATAAAATGATAAATCTCCACCACAATAATCAAAATAAGAATTTTCGTTGTTATACCATGACTATCAGACTGACTTAATTAAATAAAATATACAGCTTTAAACACATTCTATATCAAACATGCTTTATAAATATATCATGAGAGCTGTAATAATTAAATTCTAATTTATTTTCATATCTGAATTTTCTTTTCCCAGTGTTTAAATGAGAAAATGAATATAAGGCGACATTGACGAAAAATTACTATAATCTAATAAAAATATAAAAAAACATTACACAAAAATCCTAATCATAATTTGAGCACAAAAATATTAAAGGGATTTCACCATTTGTTATCTCACTAAAACATTTGACCTTGATAATATGCCAACTTACGGCCAAGTTCACGTCGAAATATTACATTTAAAATCTAAAATACTAACCTATTAAATATTTTTACAACCACAATATATAATGCCTTTACTGAAATAGTACTTTATCACAAGTCCAAACGTTTCCGCAGTTGAACAAATTGAAACTTCGATAACATAACGACTGAAAAAAACTATTTATTGTTTTTCATAGACCTTTATTTTTCTATTTATGTTTGTTAATACTGAATGTATGTTATGCGTTCAACGATTACTTCTAATTAATGAATTTTCGTTATTTCAGACAAGGTCAGACAAGATATATCAATATTTAGACTAGAATTAGCCATTAGTTAGGACTAAGTTTTTAAGCAAAAAAAAATATTCACTATTGTACTTTAATGTTGCTCTCTTAGAAAGACAAAGGTTTTGTGTATTTTTTTATTTAGTCTTAGTCTTTGATATTTTAATATTATATATTGTTATCTATTCAGATTATTATTAAAATTTAGGTTAGATTGTTATATAATATTGTGCAGCGGTAAAAGGAATGTATGTATACTTATAATACTTGTACAATACTTACCATACTTGTAACATGAAAACTAACTTCATCAGTGACACTCCTGGGTCGACTTTGTTCAAACACAGTCAGTGATGATTGAATTTAAATATTTAAAACATAAAAATAAAAAAAAACTTGAAATATAAATAAAGATGAATCTGAAAAATACAATGATTCGAATTTATGATTCTATGAACGATTAAGTCTATTAGAGTCATATACATCATACACAAACATTTATAATTAGTACAAAAAAACAATAAATTAAATATTTTAGAAATTCAACGAAAACCTCAAATTTTATAAGATATAATACAAGAATAAAACTACACGACGTTACCTTAACAAGATTCTGTTCAAATTGACTAATAAACCTCACATTATCGTTAGAACTACGGAACACTACTAAGTACTATTAAGTAGATCATATAAATTCAGGCTTCATGCCTGAAACTTAAACTTCGTCCTGAGTCACAACAATTGAGATAAACATGCGTTTTGTATATTTGGAAAAACATATTAAAAAATATATATAGTTACAAAAATTATAAAATAAGTTACGTTTTTGCATATTCCAAAACCACTTCTATAGTCAAAATAATTAAATTAAAAAAAAAAATCTATTTCCGTTATAAGA
The DNA here is from genome assembly GCA_959347355.1 of Napeogenes inachia. Classification (NCBI taxonomy): domain Eukaryota; kingdom Metazoa; phylum Arthropoda; class Insecta; order Lepidoptera; family Nymphalidae; genus Napeogenes; species Napeogenes inachia. Next base: position 21,113,976 of record OY365798.1, on the reverse strand, counting down.
AAGCACAAAGACGTAAAAAAGTATCAGCTAAACTCAAGAGATATTTATAGCATTGTTACCAATGATATCTAAAAATATATCAGTATTAATAAATTCCACGTAACAAACTACACATGGTCACATGGCCGAAAGTACGTGATGAGCAAAGTAACAACGCATCAGAACTTTGCAGACTGGACTTCAAATTACTTGCGAAGGAATATATTTGTTTAGTTAAGTGTTATTTTATCACGTCGTACCAGTAAAACATCCTTAAGAGCCAGAGAACATATATTCGGAGCTGAACACCAATGATGTAGAATAGATAATATATCGGTCCTAAAATGTATCCTTGGGAACTCTTTATTTATAGTATTTACGTTCTATACGATCTATTACAAAGATCGTAAACGAACACGAAAATATTCTGACATACCTACCTATAAAAACTACAACAGCAAAATTTTTATATAAACGTCTTAGGTAATGGCTTATATAGAATACATTGGATATTAAAATATTATCATTATCTCGTCAATATAATGATTTAGTTACCTATTCTAATATATAACAGATAGAACCCCAGATTCACTAACATCATCAACGTTCTAATAATACGAATAGACTAAGCATTCGAGTATTATGGAATTAAAAATAATTGACTTATTTACTATCTACTTAAAGAAATAGGTCGTCTGTTTCTCAATTAGGATGGACACTTTAAATTGAATTACTTTTTTTTCCATTATCAAGATAATGTATACCAAATCACTTAATCTAAGAATTTTATCAACCTGAACTTCTAACTTATAACTACTTGCAAACGGGACTTCTAATTAAGCGAGAAATTCGAGTAAGTTATGAATATTCTAATTTGTTACTTAGGGAAAAATCAATAATAAATGTTAAAGACAATTCTAAATTCCAAACGAAAAATGCATTTGACATATAATATAAAATTTATGCAAAGTTTTTAAACATATGTCGATGTAACAAAGACATTATCTATTAAAAAGATTAAAACCTTACAAATGTTTAAATCGAGAACTATCCCGTTAGAAACGAAATCCTATAAAACAAACCTTAATCTCTCCTTTGAACTTAATGCAACACAAAAAACCTGTTTTAAAGCCTCATCCTCGCCGTTTCCGGCACAGACAGATTATCTGATATCAACTTTATTTTCTATGCAATTAAATTGAAAGTTAAGTACCAACTGAGCAATAGAGAAAGATATTAAACTTTTTAAGTTAGACCGTAAGTTTTATAAAATAAGGTTTATATTTAAATATCGACGTTGTACTTAACACTGGGGTGGTAAGGTGTGAATTGTAATACGTTTCTGATGGATTTTTAATTTAGTCTCGTGTGAAACTCCTGCGCACTAATAGACACATTATTGGTGGTTAGTGAATGCCTGTGATGTAAACGTTTCCGTTCAAGGTCGAGTGACAAAGCGCTAAGTAGTAAATGCCATATAATAATGGAACACGTAATGTATTCAAAGATGACACATAGATACAGTCAATACTTACATACTTAATTAGTTGGCAATGGATCTTGAATAAAATATGGATATTTCTGGTACCTGAAACAAATAAATCACAATTGAGAATAATGCCTGAAATTAATTGAATGTTTAAATAGTGAACATTAATAAAATTACACGAGCTAAATCTCAGAAAGTATTGAGATATTTTTCCCGTCTTCCACTTGATTAAAATGAAATTTAGAGCAAACGTAAACTTAGAAGTGAGTAAAGTAATTTAGCCAGGTTCGAAAAGCAATGAATTTACAGGGAAAGCCTGGGGTCAGGTATCTGTCGACACTTGAGTGGATCGCAAACAACTGTGTTTACTGACGAGATTGGGGATTACGGGTGCTCCTCACAAGGCATGCCTGCCTTGAAACTGAATTTGTTTCTCTTCCAACACTCCTATTTTATCGCTTAAGATATATCGATTGATGGTTAATATTGTTAAAACTGTAGCAATATCTTTGTGTTACAAAGTCAAAATCGTTTATTTATTTTTATTTGTATTTTTTTTTAATTGGCTTTATTTATTATTTTAATTTGGAATTACTTTAACGATACCGATTTACGAAAATAATGTTAACTGATTATCTGAAAACACTGTCAACGGGAAGTTAATTGACTCCTGAAGATGAGTTGAAAGGTAGTGACATTTAAATGGAAAAAACGTCAATTAGACCCACGTCAACACGAAAATAAATATTAAATAAAGATCATGGATCTCAGCAGTAGCCATTAGGTATAGTGTAGTTTACTAAAAGCTGGTTGATCGTGTCCGACATTTTTCAACGCTAATATTTGAGAGAATTTTAAGGTTTTATCGTCGACATTATGGGTGACACTATGATGCTAGAGCTGAGGTACTTAACAAGTTTCGAAAATGTACTTATCTATCCACAAAATACATATTTTTTTGACAACATGTAAATAACGTATGAGAATTTATGACTTAAAGAAGAAAATTCGATTTTGTCATTCGCTGAATTCGCTTTTTTCTGTGGGTTATTCTATATAAAGTAAAGAAAACTACATAGAGAAAAACGTGGCCAATATCTTCAAGTATTGATCTGTACTATCCCGTAAGGTTAAATGTTGGAGTGAAGCCTCGTATTTTATTGTTCAGAAAGAATCGAATACGTCAACAATGCGCGTCATTGTGAAGGGACAAAGCAATTTGCTGGAGTGGTCACGCCTCCCCTTCACCCTTGGAGATAAGGCACATCTTTATCAGGTAAAGCACGAATATTGTCATGTTGTCTTATCTATTTCTTTGAGACTTTTATAGATGACAGCGGCAAGATGCTACATTATTTCAAAACGATTCTGGATATAACACAAATCAATCGAAAATATTAGGATAAATGACTTCATATAGTAAATTAATTCAATAGATCTACATATGGCATTTTAGAATCTGGGAACTGAATCAATATGAAGCAGAGCATCAACTATAAGTTTGCCGCTACAAGACGTACGTTGGCAACATCTTAAGGTTCTCAGGCACGCAGAGGGGAAAGACGTAAGCGATTTGAAAGAGCCGATGAAAGCTCTTCAATACGAAACTACAGGGTTGTCAACCCTAATTGAAGTAATAGTACTGACTTCCTTGCCAAAGTGAAGGCTGACATAAGCAAAATAAAAAACAATTCAGATATATTCTTTTATCGACAAAATGGATCTTCACATTAAACGGGACGTTCAATATATTTATTTAAAATACTTATTATGTTATCATAATAGGTATTCTAAATAAATATATTGAACGTCCCGTTTAATGTTTTTACAAAGTAAGTTAATCTCTTCGATTATAAATATACTTATTAAAATACAAAGTCATAATGTGTTTTACTATATTTTAATCTTGTTTATTTCTGTCTTGTTTACTGGGCTTAACTCGAGATTATTGGATTTTATATAAAATTTGTTAAGATTTTAAAGCCATTCTATTTTATATATGAATTATAAGACTTTATTTTATAATTTTTTGGTAGTCTTAAATATTATTGAGTGTTGTGACAACCCTATTACAAGAAGAGGCCAAGCACTTACATCCACTGCGGTTGCAAATTCCCTCCCCACAGGTCATTCATCCCACTCATTAAGGGAATTCCATTAGATGACAAGTGTTACGATCGTGTGACAAATCCCTTGCAAATACGTAGACATTGTTCTTTTATTGGCATTTATAAAAGGAGACCTACTAAGGTTATTATTTTCTGTTCCGAGTCCCTGTCATCTCTTTTCTGATTGTTTAGGGCTTTATTGTGTTATTATTACTATATAGTTTTAGTAGTTATCCAGGGTTGTCAAAACTGCGACATGCAATTTAGGTCGTGTTGTTCCCGATCTCTCAAGTACTCACATAAATATTTTTAAGACCTTAAATATTTTTAAGACCTAAGCTTAAGGGGATCCCCTGGGGTGCTATTTTAACCTTAAGTGCAATTAAATGTGCCTTGGCCTCACGTTAATCTCTATCATTGAGACGTTAATAGACCGATCCCTTACTTTTATTTCAACTACAAAAGCTTTTACTGCCCAGCGATATCTTTGTATCAATTAGGTTACTTTTAAAGCTTTTTTATTCAGTTTATAAAATTAGTTTCTGGTTATATAAGGCAATATTGCCTTGGTACGCCCTAACAAGACAAGCGCACTCACGTTGACTGCGTTTGCAAAATTTTCCCTCCTCAGGTCATTCACCCCTCTCATTAGGAGATAATTCTATAGTTTCCGAACATATTTAACACGAACATTACGTAACTAGAGCGTCATTTGTATATTACCGGCTTGTTATTTAGAAAATAAACTAATTCAAACCAACATATTAGTTCTATTACGATTATTATTCTAGTAGGTACTATAATATTACCCATTAACTTGTAAGATACTTACTACATTGATCAAAGTTAATACGTCAAACAAAACTTTATTACATTTTAATGGTAACATATTCATAAATACTAACTTAACAGAGACATAATATATTATTTACAAAACATAAAACATTAAACGACTGGTTATACTAAATCATAACCGCATCATAACCTAATGGTAACATGTCACAACTGTCACAGAAATAACGTTTAACTACAAAAAACAACAAAACGATGTTATGTTAAAAATAAAAATACTTTTACGTCTTCGGCGTCAACACATCTAGTGTATCCCACGCAGTATTAATAACAAAGCTTAGAACACACGGATAACTGTAAAACTATTAACTGGTAGTCCGAATAGTTTGAAATAGTTTCCTTGGCGCACCGCCAGAGGGCTGATAGATGGTAGTGCCGTGCTTTTGACACGGTTGTAAACAAAAATAATAAATAAGCTAAACGTACCGAACTCGGCATATTTCGGTTGTGTACAGATTTTATTTCGGTTGAGTTTTATTGCTTTCACGTAACATTAGGTTTGGCTGTTATTGGCGACAAATTAGGTTAGTTTCGCTGGGCCGTTTTTCAACCTTATTACTACGTTTCATTTATTAGGTTTAGATTTGCAGGCAAATAAAATATCCATTAACATTAAATACAGCTCATAAAATACAAACTAAGATTTATCTCGGTATATATTTTTTATAATTGATTCTGTATAGATAAGAAAAATAAAACTTTATCACCGTTATAAGCAACATTAAAATTTCAACACAGAATAATCCACGAGAACTAGTTACAAACATAATACAGAAAGTACTATCATTTCCTCTACAACTATTTCGAAACCCGCAAAATTTTCATTCAAACTCCGCAACTGTAGAGCTACGTTCTATTTTTTGTGCCAACCTACATACATATATACTAAGCTTAATATTCCTAAGTACCAGGCATAATTCTACTTGCCCTTTAGGGAAATAAGTTCTTTACAGTGGCCTCTGCCGTTTTAGAGGATAGGCTTTCACAAAACTGTAGTAACGAAGCCACAAGGTCGTCTATTCTGTTTGTGTAACTACCCCAAAAATTAACAGACCCGTCCAATTTATTTAGTGACAATGAGTACCGGTTATCTGAATATGTAGAGTTTAATTAAGTAAATAAAAAGGGTAAGCATTAGGGTAGTTTACTTTAGAACGTTATAATAGCTGGCTCGCTTTTAACTATGTTTTATACAGTTAATAGTTTAAATATATTTCACGAGGGACAAAAAACTACAGATAAAAACACTACCATTGTTTTCAGTGCATTGTATTATTAAATTAGTTATTTCCCCATTACATTTCTAAATTATGACTCGACCCAAAAATGTAAGGCTTTAATGATAAATAATTCCCATGAGGTTTTACCGATACTTTCTTTGCTGAGGTCGTATGTACGATTAAATACAATTTTGGCCTCCCGAGGGCCCTCTAGCACATCCGGAAAGCCTAGTGACTTCCGCCATCAGACTTCCGGTAGGATACCGCGTTATTTCATACTTTTTTCAAGTGTTCCTTTTCAGTGCCTTTTTACCCAAAAAGTTGGGCGAATGCTGTAAAAAAGTAATGTACTCGAGTGAATAGGATTTTATTTGAAAGTGGTATAATTGTGACAGTTTTTATGTTTTAAATTATTTCATTGTAATAAAATTATAAAATGTTAAATATTTTTCTGCTGTTAAAAAGCAATAACCTTTTTCTTCATTCATTATAAATCTTAAATTGACAGCACCAACATAATACGCGTTTAATTAACTGCCACAAAACATAATGTTTCGTAAATCTCCAAACAGATAAACTGATGATGGATTAACAAACGAAAAATTATTGTTTGAAAACGTTAACACCAAACTGTTTTGTTCGGCTGTTTCTCATCTGCTCAGAGCAAACAAAGACCGACGTCTATTTCCCGATTTACAAAACAATACAATCACGTTTCAATATTCTATAATCCTTAATTTAAAGTAATAGATGCTACAATGGAACTGAAACTATTTAACCAACTGCACAACAACTTTGCCGTGTTATTTGACCCGAATGCAATGGTTTTACAACTTTCAACTCTACGTCAATGAAAACAAAATTTACCGATCAATGAAATATAAACAACGCACCACATGGTTGTCTAGTTAACATAATATATTAAGAATATTGTTTAAAAAACATCCCGTCGACAGACATTAAGTGGCAGTACCGTTTAAGTTGGAAGAGAGGCGACGACTAAATGTTTGGGTGAGATTTATTTTTAATCATTAAACCTTAACTACACACGCTCCTTTCTAAATAAAACATAGAAATATCTATTTTCAGTAAATAAATTTTCTATTACAATAAAGTCTTCATTGCAAAAGCGTTTAGTTTGCCTTAGGACAGACGTATAAATCTTTAATTATCAAGATCAACTTGCTGCCCAACGAATAACAAGATACAGATAAAATAGTTATGCAAATGTAGACTAGTCCCGCTCGAAACAGACTCGGTGCAGGGAAATTTCAACGGGTTCTATTAGGGTTGAGAACTAAATTTTGCATCTGTAGCAGCCATATAACGAGGGTTGTACGTAATAATAATCGTAAAAACTTTATTTATATCAAAACAATGTTGGACTATTCAATACAAATTGGAGAAAGCCATTACTGATAGATTGTGATTGGGAGCTCACCTGACAATCTAAATAAACAAAAACAAAATTTCAATTTGAAAGACTTAAGTAACCTTCCCGGTTCGGGTCGCAACGGGTCTCAGCGCAAATCCCACTTTGATCGACTTCCCAAGTGTCTTCGAGTGATTCCCTTTAGTTTCGTAGATTTAGGCATTCAGGGCGCATATTCCTTCGTCCCTCCCTTAACACCTACTAGTTTTTCTCATACATTTTAGTATACAGAAGTTTACATAATCGAAATTGCTCGGGTCTCAAAGTGATCGGGTGATTTACTCGGAGCTTATAAATCCCTCGCTTATTTGAAATTGTTAATATAATTCAAGGGTATGGAGATAAAATTATCATAGAATTAACAATATATTATCATATTTAATAATATATGTATTTAAAATGCAATGTAAATGTTTTCCGGTACATTTTAACGTATATCCCTGATAAGTTAACTGTAAAAGAATATTGTTATTATTTTACTGCCCGAAATTCGCCAAAGAACAATCGCTGAATTTATATATATTCTTGCCAATAAAATTTTTCCATGTGTTGTCTGATTTCTTCTTGTCTTACATGTCTTGATTGATTCATTTTGTGATATGACTCTTTTTAATTGTTGGTACAAATTGGACATTTGTGTCAGTTAATATTAACAGAGAAAAATATTTTAGAGCACTTTTAGTTAAGTTTAAACGTTAACACAAAAATAGATTCGATTTCCTTTTAATGTGTTCGTGTACATTTATGATACTCGTTATTTTCTATCTCCGTTCTCTTCAAATATATTTGCTTTGAATTTTATGTGTGTGCTGATTTCTATTGGTTAAGTCTTTATTACTATTTGATTCATGTCTTGTCTGGTTGTTAGTAAGTTATTTAATTTCCTTCGCATCTGTGATGGTCGGAGTTCCCGGAAATCTTTATGAGGGATGATATTATGAGAAAAGAAGACGAAGCATAGACGGAATATTAGTTTTTATCGAGGACAGGATTCCAACTTGCGCGTAATTAATTTCATCATTCAATTTTCATGATTAAATGTATTTTTAATCGTTTTGCACATTTGACGTTACTAGCTACTTGTTATAAACTAAAGTTGGTACGTTTTCAATCCATCATGAATTCTGTTTCCACTGTTTCTTGATTATATCCTTGGTATAGATGTCAATATTAATCCGAGATTACCTTAATCAAAGTCACCGCAGGATCAAACCACACCCGCAACGTTATTTATAAAATACTATTGATTTAGGTTAATTAGGGATCAAGTCAATTTTGTTTTATTAAAATTGATATACCTATATCAAGTGCAGGATTTTGATTAGTAACTATCATTAAATATTTAAAGATCTCGAGCAATTAAATATTTAGCAGGGTGTGTCGATGAAATAAATGTTAAAAGTTTGACTTTGTAATCAGAATGGTTATTATTCAGGCTTTAGAATGATCCATATCTACATTTAAATGTTATTTATGACAAGAAGAACAGAAGTCATATGCATAACTAAATAAGAACCATTTTCTTATAAATATAAAAAAAAATCGTACCTATACTAAACTGACAAATGTAAATAATCCGCTAAGGATGGTAGTTTCAGAATATCTCGCAGGTACAAGAAAATCAGAACGGTTGTTAAACCTAATATGCACATACCGATAACTGGACGATGAGATGAAACGACTCATAAAAACGATGCTGGCGTAGCGACATAAAACCGCTCCTATAGGGTATCCAGAAATAAAGGAATCCCGTAAAAGTGGCGGTGTTTCATAAAAATAATTAACAGCGCGGAATGTAGGGATCACCACGTGTATTGATTTGTAATTAGGATCAAGGATATCATCATTATATTTTAAGAACAATATATTAATATAACAGTCATATTTTGTAAATACATTTAAATAAGAGATAACCTGTATTAGATTGCAGCATCAGCCATGTACTGGATATTCGTAAAAGCACTCTCCGATATTACTGCATTCAGATGTAGTAAATTTGGGTTAATGATTATCTCTTTGTGCTTTCACTCGTTACGAACCTATTAACAAAGAGTTGCTCAAGTCCCAGCATTCGAAGATGGTCAACCTTTAGCCCGTTGTTTTGTGGGCGTCTTAGTTTGTCGTGACGTGCCAAGTGTCAAATTAATGATCCCAAACAGTGAAATGCTATGACCTCGTTCTTTGAATTCTTTTTGATGTCTATGCTCAGGTTGACGCAATTTATGAATTCTTTCTGTTTGAAATATATTACAATCTATTACTAAATGTTTTTTTTTCTTTATAATATCTAGATGATTCTGTTGAATGGTGCGGTTGAATTTAGTAAATTTTATCGTCTTACTGTATACTTACGAAGATGCAACATCATCAATATAAAAAGTCATCAAGATAAGCACTAACCATAGACTCAAATCATCGTTCTCGGCTGTGGGTTCCCTCTGTACAATTACATAACAGATTACAAGCTGATAATCTAATCGCTTCAATGCCTCTTGAACTTTCGCAAGCGTTGCAATAAACCATTCGTAAGGTTCACATAGAACGAATGCTTGGAGAAACCAAAGTTTGCATTTTTTATTTATTAAGATTAAGGGGTTTTAAATCTGTATTATTTTCTTTATTATTTTATTGATAACTTTACGTACAAATTAATTTATGTAGGATTAACGTTTTTGTTCTAACTTATTTCAACTTTTAATTGTACAACTTCGTAAGGTTAAGGGGTATTGATATTATACAAATTATATGGACTGTACAAAATTATTACCTTTTAAATTAATGTGATTTTAAAAAGCGTATTAATATGAACTGAATAATCCATTCTTATTCAGTAAGGACAATCAGTGCAAAGGATCTATTTTATTTTTCAGAATTTCATTTAATGCAGGATGAAGATCTTCAGACTACGTTCAGATAGGTATTTTAGTTGTAGGATGCATTCGAAGCTGAATAGGAATCCATTTATTATAGAAGTTCTAGAGTTTAAATGTTTAATAGTAAGAAAGTAAGTAGGTATTAAGTAACTACAAAAATCCAATCAATTTAATACAATGATATTTAATAAGTAATTTAATATTTTACTTAAACCTATGCGTGTTGTAACAACTTTACTAAGTACGAACCTATATGTATAAGAAGAATATTAATAATATCCATATCGATAAATTTTGATTTGATAATTCCAGAATGAATAAGAAACCAATAAGTAGCGGAAACAGCTAAATCAAACCTAGGGCTGATATAAATGTCTGAATCTCTTTGTCGACAGTTCAGCTTACGTAAAGTAAAATGATTTCAGAACGCAAGTTGACGGCTAGTGTACCGGTGGCTATAGGGTAGGTTGCCAGAATCTCGTTAAATTTTGAAGGGATGAATATCATTATTTCTGGTGAATCATTTAGTTATTTTAATTTTTTATCACAATTAGTCAATACTAATAATACAATTTAATTCAATACAATGTATTGAATTGGAAGAATGTTGAGTCATTAATTAGAAAATACAATAATATTTTTATGTATGTATTTGTTAAAATAGACTAACATGTGAATGTGAATGGTTAAAACTGACTGAAATGAAAAATAGAAAGTATAAATAAAAAGCAAAATATAATGTATTCATTAACGAACATTTTAATCTTTAAGCAAAATCTTAAAGAAACTTATAATTTATAAAGGCAGGACATGATGTATTTTTATTACAAAAATAGCTTACACAACGTTACACCTTCTATCACGTCGGCACATCTACTCTATGCGTGCGCCTGCGCATGTTTCATATCGACTATAAAAGATTTATGGCGCCTATTTAGACCGTGTAAATTACCCTCATGTTCACCGTCCCGTTTCCACATACCTGAAACTAGTTTAGAAAGAAAGGATCAAATATGTTGTGTAAGAATTCTTAAAGCTACTATAGTAGTCGTCTACGATACACTCAACACAATGTATAAATATATTGCGCCGTAAATAAAAGACAAATATTTTTTTATAAGGCAAGGCTAATCACTTTAAAATACACAATACCTAAATATAATCTATCTTACATATGGAATTATAGAATTAAAAAACTAACGTCTAATAACAATATCCAATAATATGAATCATATTAATTATAAAAAAACACATTTTTAGCTTTATCGTTACAATAATATGCAATTTTATATACTCGCAAGTGGCTGAATAAAAAATAAACAAAGGATCACAAGCCGAGTCATCACACGAACTAAAAACAAAGTTTAGATGACGTATAACTGCACAAATACTTTGAGAATCACTGATAAGTTATTTTTAAACATTTAAGATTAAATAACGTTAGTGTTTAGGATATTATGTCGGAAAGTATTTCTGAAATTCCCTCGGGGTTCTTTATTAATTAGGATTCCCACATCAATTATGTAGTTCCTTTTTACACAGAAAGGTTTAATTACCTATACTTTCGACATTTATTTCAATGCTCAGTGGGTATTTTTTTCTTTTATCTCTAGGAAACCTAATAAAGGCTTGTTGGTTGTGGGTTACGCTCTAAGGAGCAACAATAAGGTATTTCCTGTAATAAATAAAATGACTTTTTTCTGACATTCCTTTCTAGGTCATAACTATGATCTTAAACAAAATTGCAAAAACAATTTAAAATTTTACAAAATCCCGCAAAAACGTACGGTTCTTCTAAATTTTTTTGGTAAATCCGAGTGCTGACTGATAAGAGAACAATGCAGCAGCCTAAAACAAAGCCTTATCTAGAGGTACCCCTTGCAGGTAGAACCTAACCTTTTTAAGCTAAACGAAATAATAAATGTTAACATATGTTTGTGTTATTCTTAGTTTAAGTGTTACATTATGTGGGTACTTTCTTAAAAGGCCCATTAATATTTATTTTTTCAATTAATATCCAAAAGTAACTACCTACTAATACATAGTTGCATTTAATTAACAATTAACTTCGCCCCCGGCTTATAAGTATACATGTTACAAAGTTTATTAGAAGTATTAATTACTGAAAATAATTAACGGTAGGGTTAATAAATCGTAACTAATTAAAAACAAGTACAAATTTAATAATATATTCATTTATAAACTTATCATTTATAGCATATTAGTTTATTTTGAGCATGAAACGTAAAGATAACTTTATAAAAGATAAGAAGAAACATATTATAAATGCATGTCACTTTAAAGTTATTCCGGCAAGACCACACAAGACGTATTTGCATATAAATAATTAAAGAACACTAGTCTTGTGCATATAAAGCAGGGTCATGTCTCCGCATGTTTAAACTCATCAACCAGATAATACTTTCTTTAAGGGTAGCATCGAAGCTATATTCTATCTCGACGAGGCATCGAATTCAAGTCACTTATAAAACCAGGTCGAAACTAGACACTTCCAGATTCTCTGATTAAGAATAGGTATTTAGGCAAAACTTTGCTCCAGATAATTTCCAAATAAGACTTCTATTTACGAAACCACTTATTCGTATCTAAATCTATTTATTTATTTTTATAGGATATCCAACTTTTTTATTTCAAACATTATTTCGTCTCCGTTACAAGTATAGGAGTATAAAACGTACTTTGCAATATGGGCGTATCTAGTTAGTATTTATAACGTCAGAATTAAATTATAACAATAGTGAACAAGGGGCGGCGACCGTTACGAGTCATAAAGTTGAGTAACATTTTCACCTTAAATAACTTGAGTATTGAAACAGATATATTTCACCAGAGATAAAATTCAATTCTTGGTATTGAGCTTTGAGTTACAAACTAACATTCAGCACTTCGGAACATCTAACTAAAGGTTGCGCTAACAATCAAATCGCTTAGCAAAGTTACGTAGGACAATGGCGAATGGTCGTACTTCGTAAGGTGATGCTGAATCAGCTGTGACTGGCCGCCATGTTGGATCTTTTTATTTTTTAGATTGCGCTTGCATGTCAAGCATTCGATCCCATTCGGTTTGGATTCTATTGTTATTTTAGATGCATCCATTTTATTTATATAAGTAAAACTTTCGAAAGTCGCCAAGTCAGTGTTCTTTAAAATAATACAATACCAGTTTAGAAACTGTTTGATATACAAGTTTCTATTTAAAATTGAATTCATCAAGCACTTAAGTGTAAGGTTAAATATGACGTCAATTGGTTTTTTGACGACAATTTACCTTATAAGTAAAGTAAATTTAGTCCCAAAATTAATCCGAACGAAGCAAGTTTTCAGAAATTTACTTTGTAATTTATACTTTTTATTTTTTGTAAACAATGAGGTAATAGTTTTTGAACAATAATAAAATAAACGTTTTTAAACGAAATTGAATCCATTTGGAAGATTAATATAAAAATATTAATAGCGTCCCCGATTCTAAATCAATTGATAAATTCGTAACAAAAAAATCCCCAAGAAAAATGTACAAACATGTCAGGGGACCGGTTCAGGTACGCCATTTTTTATTCAATCGAACACCTATGCCCGAGAGGGACGCACAATCCGCCGCCTATTCAAGCGCGGTAAAGAACTACAAGTTAAGAGTAGGACACAATCATATTTCCATCCTTCCCGGAGCGATGCATTCATGAGGACAAAGAATAAATAGTAATAAAGACGTGACATTCGTGCAGATGGTTGATAAAACTTAATACTTCGCAGTTTGTTCGCTCTTTTGCTATTAAAAGGAAACGAACAGATACGTTGTTACACGGTCTTTAGTTTTCGAGACTCATGAAAACATTAAAGGAAATGGTTCTCTCAGACGAGGTCGTATATTGCCTCCATGTTGGTGGTATCGGAGAACCTTTTTACTTTTGCTATTGGCGCGGAATTGGAGAGAAACGAAAATGGGAAACATTCAATGTCTCAATTTAAGTCAGAAGAAGAGACGAACTTGATTGCGTTTAGAGCGCTTTTTTTCTGAAACAGTCTCAATAAAAATGTACAATTATTTTTTAACATGCCTAATTTACATCGTTTGAATTGCTGTGCCTTTTAAATGACAAATACCTTTTCCGTGTTTCGTTTCACAGTATCTATCAGAGTATCCCTGTCCTCCCGAGCCAATTAGTGAAAGAGACACAATATACCGTCCTGAACGCAAAGGGACAAGTTGGGATCTAATTTTTACCTGATGTTTATTGCTCGCTCTGACAGTGGTATTTCTAGGGCTGGATAACCTTTTCTAATTCCTTTAAATTATGAGGCATTCGCTATTTTAATTTAGTTAATGTTTTGCTAAGCTTTCAAGTTAGTATGCTAAGCATTTGTTACAAGTTTTATTTGTTAGAAATTTTATTTTAAGTAAATCGGTAACAATGCATATCTTCAATCAAAGAAATCCAACCCACAATCCGATTTAATGACACATCTCAAAAGTTTTGATGACACCAAACTCCGCAAATGAGTTCCCGGAAATAACCTTCAAGCCGATTTCAGAGTCATACGAAGCTCGTAAAACCTTGGCAGCAAGATGGTCCCAGCCTTGCCGATTCTTGCCGAATTTAACGACTCTGTCGTTGGCACGGTTACATTTCTCCTTTCGCACGCAAATCCTGCACGGTTTGTAGGAAGACATGCCAATATATCGCAAGTTTTAAGGTAAGCGAAAACATCGGCTCCAGACAGAAATTCGCAGCGAAAACTCGTAGCGACGTTACGTCAATCGATCGTTTGTTCGTCTGATTGCTAGATTGAAAATTGGCCTTTCTGTTTTGTGTTCACAACTCTCTATATGTGTTTTAATATTATGGGCTATATATAGTTTTTAATAGGCCACATATACCCAATTATGTAAATATGTAATAATAAAATTAATTATATTTAACGAGTTTTCTAAATTAAAATAGGGCTAAAATAGCACTAAAAACTAAGATTAATAAAGAAAAGGTAAAATCTCTAGATATTTTTTTAAATAATGAAATTATAACTTATAATCACTCCGATGCGTTAGTTTAGTAAGATAGGATACCTACTTACTACTACATAATATAAACTGCTGGCTTTGTATGACATGTAATATAGATATATTAACTAAGATCAAATAACAAATATACTATTTAATATAAAATTGGATGAAGAAGGAGAGGAAGGCCGAAGAAAGGTAGAAGTTGGTCCACTGAGAAATGAAATGAGTAATGAGGTGAAGAAAGAAGAGATTTACTTACTATACCATCTATATCTCCATCTATAGGAAAATTCGAGATGATAATAGGCTATGTTTAATTAGATATATATACATATCACTATATATTTATAATACAAGGTTATACATAAAGTATTAAATCACTTCAACGAATGTTAAATACGATGAACATTAAATAATTAAAAAGCTATATGGCTTAATAGACATACTTGAATATCAAATAGATGGACCATTTAAATTGTAATTTAACATCATTCGTAATTATCTATTTAACATATTTTTGTTTCAAGTACCCTCCACATTTCTCCACACTCTTGTCACAAATATGGTGCAAATTCCTAACTAAAACTATGTTTCTAGTGTTCAAGTAAATACTGTAATTAACATCAGCGGTACTAAACATTTTAATTCTCAAGTAATATATAATTTATTTTATTACATATAATATATAATTTAAAGCCTAAATTGCTGTAGTTTATTAAGCTTCGTCTAGGGATCATATATATTTCAAGTACTTATTAGTTTAAAGTACACACTTAGCAACTTGTGGCTTCTTAACCAGCGATCGAATTACAAACGGCCAGAGAGACTAATAATATTATTGTTAATTCCATTTTGTTATTTATTCATGTATCATTACTATGTGTCATATGAAATGATATTTTTTATCGCAACCATTGTTTGATGAATAATTTGTAGGAAAATTTATTACATATGTTAGTTTGTACGTGTCTCCATTGAAGTCAACATAATTGAACAAAATGCCTATATATATTGTTTTATAAATATTACTATAAAATGTATTGAGTTAGGAGTTTACGTTTATTATTAAACTTACGATCATACATTCATATAAATAATGCTTTTAGTATGTATGTATATAAATGTATGTTTGAATGTAGTTGTTAAGTAAATATTTTTCTAGAATCTTTATTGTCTATAAATAGGTAAAAAGCATCTATTTGAATTTAAATTACCAAAGTGAATCTATGAGTCAGGTTTTACCGTTAAAATAACACACCCGTATTCAAATGCATTAAGGTCCAAAGTGGTTTATCATCAATTAATAAGGATTATGTATGTGCTTTAAGTTTTATCTGTAGTTTTTATTAATATGACTCAATACGTTTTGGAATGCTCTTACAATATTTATTGAACGTATACAAGTCGATTGTCTCGGTCAATACTTTCTTATCAAATCTAGGTTAAGTTGGTTTTGTTATTACATTTATTTATTATAAAAGTGTTTTGTTACTTATAATTATGAAATCTGGATAGAAATGCATTTATTGTCTTGTAATTTTCTGATTGTAAAGAATGAATAAAAATGCATTCTATAGAAGATAAATCCCGATCGATAAAAGTATTTTTTTAAACATTTTATTCAAACAGCAAAACTCTGTAGCAAAATTATTCAAAAGCATTATTGCATCTAAGATAATACCTCTAGAGAATTGCAAAGACTTGAAAAATGCATTGAGCTTGTTTGGCTTCTTGGTCATTGCAACAATAAACAATATTAAACAGTTACATGAACTTTAATTAATAAGAAAAAAATATAGATGAACAGAACTGTCATTTTAAATCCAATTATTAATGTTATATTTAGCATGTATATTCAAAAACCTATAATTTATTAAAACGAACATAATGTTTGTAACATTTATCATTTGAATGAAATCATTAATAATAAATCTAATACTAGAAGGTTTAACATAAGTATCTCGTATGACGGCTAACGGTAAACTATGGTCCAGTATTTTTTACTGTTAAATACGAGATAAGAACATCATCCGAAATTGAGTCCATAGCCAATGACCGTATTGATGTGTCATTTGTATATATTTATCTATATTTTTAATAAATCTTATTGCAAATAAACAGTATTTTTTTACTATTAAAAATAGTGTTGTTTACGACAATGTTTACGTATACCAAAAAGTTGTTGAGTCATAAAATACTCAAATAACGTGCTAAAAAGGCGTATAATTTAAGACAATTACAATAATTTCACGACTGTACAATTCATCGTCAGATTAACATTTGACCCGTCTATCTGACAATGAGTGACA
Source organism: Napeogenes inachia (assembly GCA_959347355.1). NCBI lineage: Eukaryota > Metazoa > Arthropoda > Insecta > Lepidoptera > Nymphalidae > Napeogenes > Napeogenes inachia. Next base: position 21,096,694 of record OY365798.1, on the reverse strand, counting down.
TAATATGTGAATTTATATTACACTTGATATGGAAGTGACATTAAAAAGATAAATGTATTAAATATACTTAATACAATTTTATGTTCAAATAACAAATACATAATAAAAAAAAAATATAAGCTATTATTTTTTGCTTTTATTTACTTCATTTTAATATAACAATAACATGCATACAACATTTAAAGCTACACACACAACAAAATCATTTCAATAATAATTTTCCACTCTTTCTCTATTTTCTACTGAAGAGGCACACACGGCTAAAAGCTTTAAGAACTGAAATAAAACAGTTTAGTATATACAGAATGTTAGTAATTTGGTGATAAATCGTCGGTATGTTGGGGCACAATTCTTCTATTTTAAAGTCGTGAATCAACATGGTAGACATTATGCTTTTTATTTTAAAAAACATTCGAAATGAACCATTTCATTTTCGAATATTTAAATTACGACATTTAAATTTGGAACGGAATCTAATAAACGTCAAACCGCCCCATACGTCATTCGGGGGGCGTTCCACAAATGACATTGGACGTACGAAGGTAACCACAATTTTTATTTTTCCTAGTCAATTAGCCTACGGCGCACGAGTGCCTCGACATATGTCGACATCTGTTCAACAACTACCGATGGGACACGTTTCCGGCCGAATCGAGATTTTTTACGCGGTAAATTAACGCTTGGAGCTTTCGAAAATCCACTACACGACCCATACGAAGTGCTGACGGAATTAGTCGAATAATGCGTAATTGCTATTTTTGATAAAACAATTATTGCTTACTAACCGGCGACAATTTGGAATTTAGACTGGATGATTCTATTGCATTGTTATAAGTTTAATATTTGATATAAACAGATTATTGTAAAATATTTTATTACAACAACATAACAGTTGAAAAGTTTTTAATATGTACTCACAAACCAACACTTTGTCTTACTATCCGAGGAAACTTTTGGCGTACCGTCATCACGTACCCTGGTCCGTTCCTAACATCTTCAACAATAACTAACAAAATTAATTCAAAGTGGGTTGTGAATACCCATTCCGACTTCACAACTTTATCTCACGCGACTATATTTATGGGTTACGATTTAGTAAAGTCATATTTAATGTTAACTTTAATAATCGGTACCCAGAGCTGAACTCACACTTTAAAAAACACAAATTGACATAGACAATATTTTAGTACAAAATGTAGGTTTTATTTAATAAACAAAATAAACATAATTAGTAGGTATAACATTAAAATTGATATTGCATATATATAAATCATTTCAAATTACATACTAATTTAATATGATAAATTACGCTACTATGTAATTTTGATTATGTCTGGTCTGGGTGACAATTAGCTGTACAGGTAATTATTATTCAGGCTGTGATAGCTATTGTTTTGACAAAACACCAAAGTTATTAGATTATGTTCCATTAATTTGTTGTTTAATTAGCTGTAGGGATTTGTTTTCAATTGTAGATTATACGATGTAAATATACGAGTAATTCCTAAGTACGCCATCTATTGGAGTATTTTTATTATTTATCATTTGAATTTTGTACATTTAGGAAGTTTATACAGGTGATGAACTTTGGTGTTAATTAAATTTAGTACTTCATTCTGTTATTATTAATTTCACGTCGTTCCAAAAAACATTACAATATTTAAAAATATCCGTTCCCATTTTTCCAACAAGTTGTGATCAGAATTATCTTATCGAGTTACCTAGATGAGGTTAATGACCAGGAACAACTGTAGCCTAATTAATAGTCACCACCAAGACATGAACCTGCTTCCGTGTTTACCGCACACTAACAAGCCGCCTACAATCTACATCTACAAGGCAGATCCACAAACAAGCTACACAAACTGCGATTCAAGACCAAAGCATAACAAGTCAAAGCTTGCTCGCTCGTATTCGAAACCAAATCGGGACGATCGATTTAACTACATGAGGGCAAGAAAGAATTCCTTACAACAATGAGACGGTGTAACAATAAATACCTTAATGATATCCCAAGTTCCGAGAGAAAAGGCGTCCGGCGGCGGCAGGCGAACCACGTCCCACACTTTTTAAGAGAAATCCAACACTATAACTTCAGGAACACGCAACATCACAATACTAAATGGCACAATCTCACGAGCACTATAAATGTATCCACAACACTGGTTTGGTTATGATACAAAATATGTTTTTTCGTAACACAACTGCATGGATAATTCCTTCTGTTAACAACCGACGCTCACGGCAGCCGGGCACGAACTGAACTGGTTTTGCCGGGCGAGAGGGAGGGGGAAGACGGGTGCGTTTGGTTCGGTTTTATGAAAATATTTCGTGAGTAATGCACGTGTTATGTTGAGTGCGTCGGCCCAGAGCCTCGTCTTTGATTGAAGTGCATCGAAACTACATTGATAAGTATAAGAAAGCCTATAACGTGGTTATATCACATAATATGCTCGCCTTTGTCTTCCTACGCCGTTGTGCTTACATTCTAGAAAGCAAAGCTTAGAACTTTAAGGCTCTGGCAGTTCTATCTGCAATCAAATTTACAGCGTATGGGCGGGTTCGCTCGATATTAGTTTTCTTATTGGAGCTATCTTTATGTTGATAAGCAAATGCAATATAGCATTAAATTATTAATTCCTTTAACTTATCATCCATAGCACACAGATAGTTAAGATTTTAATAACACAGAGCTTTTACGCATAAATGAACTTACAATTGAAAGGAAAAAATGTTAGTCTCTTTTGTTATAAATTGAATAGTGCTAATTGTTATTTATTTTCAATAAAGTAAAGGAAGAAATTAATTTCTTAAAAAAAAATAGAATTGTTTTGTACAGCTTTGTAACAAAAAATACACCTTTCTGAAACCAAATTATCTAAAAATATTCCAATTATTGATAATTCCATGTGCATAACCGAGATTAAACTTGAAACAGCTTAATAATTTAAAAGCGAAACGCTTAAGAGGCGAGCTAGCAATTTTACGATATTAATATAGCTCTATTAGCAGACAAGATGGCGCTCGGTAATTTTAAACACCTGAATAACATCTGACCGAGTTTTGTAATTATCTCAATACTCCTTTTGGTATTTAACTAGATTCGAAATATTGTTAAGGTCTAAATATTTATATAAGTATGATGCCTATATGGATGACATTATTTTTATATATATGTTAGTGTCAAATGGGGTTGAAATAAAAAAAATGCGGGAATCTTCCATTCGAATAAAATCCTCCAAATGGACGGATAGAGTGCACCAAAAAATAGGCTTGGATTGAAATATAACACTTATCCGTGTCGTCATAGAGATTAAAATGCTATTAATATAGCGTTAGTTTGCATAACCTAAAAAGTACACACGTGCACTGGAAAATGGAAAATGGTAAACGAATATTTTTTTCGTTTTATTGATTTTTCTAATTTAGTTACGACATTGGTAATAAAATATTGGTTTTAAAGCATTGTTTTTATAAATAGGTATGTTATCATTATTAATTTAATATAGTTTAATATGCAATATCGTAAAGAATACAGAATATAATCTGTGATATTTCTTTTTTTGCTAAATTCATGATGTAGTGAAACCTGTTTAAGACTCGAAAACCAGTTACTATTCTTAAATGATATAAATAATTTTATCAAATGCCCTGTATACTTAGATACTACATAATATATAGATAATAATTAGAAACTCATTCTACATCTTTGTAATGACAGCCTACAGGAAGTACATAAAACATTTCAATAACCAATACTTACAATAACATATTCCATGTAATAAAAGTTAAGCACTCACCATTTGCTAGTAAAGCCTGAACTAAAATAATAATTTCCACTGAACATACAAATCACTGGCGAGCGAACTATTTACTTGAAATATTGCACTCCAAGCCTCCTTCATTAACTGTTCGGAAATTAAATTGGACCCTTCCGTGATAGAAACATCCTCGTTAACTAGATTATTATAAACTATTTAAATACTATAACGTCAATCTATGTAATTACCTACTCACTGAAATAGGAATAATCGGCTGAGTCCCTAAATTCTGTGATCCAAATACGCTGACAAAATCTTCCCATCAAAGCGCTTATTTCTATAAAAACGCATTTTCTGAATTGCGGTGGGCCTTTGAAGTTAATCCCCGGATTTTCCTTTTTTGTCGTTTGAATATAAATGTTTTACTATAATCAAATTGAATGTTTATAAATAAATTGCAAGTGAGAAGCTTACATCTGAGCTAAAGCGAATAGAAAAGAATTTCCTACCGTAAAGTTGTCCATGATCCAGGTAAATACAAAATTATGTTTACTTTATATTTTTCTGATTTTAAACGAAATATTCAATTATATATTTATAAATAAGCAGATTACTCAATTGATAATTAACAAAAAAAAATACTTTTTGAAAAGTAATCCTAAAATATATCCGGGCATTCCAATATAACAAAATTAAGCATTTCAAAATGTCATTTTCTATAATTCTAGTGTTGTTTTCGACATATCACTAAATCGTACTACCGGGCTTATGTCGTTTATTCTCTTATTTTAACGAATCGTAAAAGTATATTTGATCTCGACGAAAATGGGGGTAAATTGGATACGCCACTAGCGCCGCCGTGCGGAGGCGCGTGTAATTACGAAAGTGACGCCGACGTCAAGTGGACCGTCAAAAATTCGAAAATCGAATCGATTCGCTCCGCTTTCGTTTTGTAGGAAATTGAACATGAGACTGTGACGTCACTCCTGTCAAAGGCTTAAATAAGGATCGCGTTTTAATGTTGAGCGTTTTATTTGAACGACATACTTAATAAAGAGTTGTTCAGACCAGCGTCATTTTACAAGTACTAAGTAATTAGCCTTGTACAAAGAGCATGACCTAGGGCACTGGAACGGACTGCTTTTCGCAAAATTGGCGCCCAATTTTTTGGTTATTACCTAAAAGGTAAGAAGAAAATCTTTATGTTAAGAGTTTCGCAGTTCTTTAGATTTAGATTAAGATACCTTGTCCGCTTAGAATTTCGAACTTGTTAAAATACTCGCTAAAACTTTTTATGTAATATCAAAATAATTGATGATTTTTTTGTAAACCAATTCAGTAAAAAAGTGTCGGCATTTAAATGTGGAGTAGACTGGGGTGTTATAAGAAAATGTTTTGAAAGGGCGCGTATTGTTTTCGGTTTTTTCTTAACAAAGTTGATATTAAAAAAATATTCCGTTGTTAAAATATTTCTCACCTGAAAAGAAAAGCTTTATCATATGAAAAATATTTAATTAAGAATTTTAACAACAATATATTATTTGTGTATTATTGAAAGGTATAACCAAAATCATGACCATTTTTTGTTATTTTGTTAAACAAACACTAGGCAGTTTATTTGTCTGTGTTTCTAGACTCAGACGTATTTACTAAATTTATTATGTAAAATATTCAAAAACTTGTAGTTCAAAATTACTACACTTAATTATCAGATATTGATTACCATAGTAATGGACCCTCCCCTCGATCTAGACTCCCCACCAATCTTTCCACTGTTCCAATTATATATACTCTTGCTAGCTGTCTGGCTTAAGTCAGGTAATTTTTATCGACATGAAGTAAAAATGAATTAGTATTATATTTTTGCGGTGAACCATAATCTGATTAAACGTTTAGAATAAATTATAGCTTCTATAAAACAACAAGTTCACAGAATTCTGAAACTTTTACCAGCACGTGTAAAAATAATAATGTAAAACTGAGAACTTTTAAACGGAGCCCTCGTAATGAAACACACATAAATCTCGTTCTTTCTAACTTACTAAGTAAATTTCACTACAACATTTTCTACAACCTCATCAAGAAAATGACCTAATTAGGACCTAAGTCCTACAAGCTCAAGGGTTCTCGAAAGTTTCAAAAATGTATATTTCGACCAAGGCTCAGTGCCTCGAGGTATTAAATAATGTCGTAATGGATCTCAATTTAACAAATTTAATATAACGTGGGCGTTAGTGACGTCAAATGTTTTTAGAATATTAAAAGAAACGTACAATTATTTTCATAGACGTATTAAAATTTGTGCAAAGTGCATTAAATTTTGGAGCATTCTGTATCAATCTCTACTGAAACTAGTACAAGTAATGATAATCTGGAAGATTCTAAGAAAACGATAGTTTTTTTAGAGGAATATTTCGTTGAATATTCTATAAGACTATCATTACTTATAGTTAGGTGACATTTAGGACCCCTAATGATCTTACAAATATTGTACTCTATGTTATTTAATTCGTCATAGAAGGTATTAAATCGAAATACAAAAATATTTAAAGCTATGAATGCATTACATTAAAACTTGTTTATTAAGTAATTATGTTTGTGTTTATTAAAATGTAAGTAAGAACTAATGCATTAATAATTAGAATTATACTTAGTATCTTTTTCACCTTTGCCACTAAAGACGTCACCTATGTATCAGTATTATTGTGACCCTACTTATCACTCAAGTATTTATCACATATTTACTTAGAAATTAGTCCAATTATGTTTTAAATCAAATATTAATAAAACATTTATTATGTTTTTATTAACGTAACAGATTGAACAAAACGACATTTATTATGTTTGTCGTTTTGTTCAATCTGTTACGTGATAATATTGTTATAATTAAAAAACACTCTGTATAAGAAATAAGATATAATATTATGCAATTAGATAGTATTGTGACATCTTCCTACACTTTCTATATTGTTTTTTTAAATATGGAACTTACACAGGATGGATTTATTTTACATATTTTTCCTACCGTTATTAGTTAAATGAATGTTTTAGGAAGTGAGTACTTTATCATTGATAAATGACCAATAACGACTTCCCTTTTCCAGCCAAAATATCAAATGAAATAATTGGAAGGACAGGGGGACATCGAATAACTAATAGTTTGAATAGAACTCAAACAAAAAATATTTGACAGCATTATTCAATAACAAATATATATAAAACTCTGACAAAAAGGTATAAACTTCTCACAAAAATAAAACCAAAAATGTTTGAACTGTAACCCGAAGTACTTAATTTCATTTATTTGCTTAATAAATATAAAATTATCAATTTTATATTTATTACGCAAATAAATGTAAATTATCAATTAACAATCCACATTAATCAAAGTTAACGACGAATATAATTAATACCGAATTAATATGGTCTAATTGCATAATTTTGGGTCATAATAAGATTTTATCTAAAGAGTCCATTAAAGTTAAGGACGCTATAAAACTTCAGTTTCGCTGGTCATTGACCCTAAACCAGTTATGCAGTTTTTTGTCGGTGTGGACACTTTTAATGAAATAATTTAAGGATTTGTCACAGTGGTACAAAGAATACGGCGTAACAAATTAAGGAAAAAATATATTTCATTATATCTTTTGTAATGTTTTGTGTAATCAGCACAAAATGGCGTGATTGGTTTAATTTTTTATTAGTTATTCTTTTATTTTTTATAGCTTGATTAAGATTTAAACAAAATATATATAGATTATAAATATATTCTTTTTTATTTTGTTCTGTACTGTTTATAATTTATATATTTCTAACTGTTAACGAAAAAAAAACTATATAATCTCAAATCGTATTGTTTTATTGTAACTTAGGGACGCGTTTATAGTTATGCCGAAGATTATCAAGTTCTCAGTTCATATTGCTACAAAATTAAATTTAATAAAAACAATTACTAAAAGAGATATTATGTTTCTTTACTTTAAAATCTTTGAATTAAAAAACAAATATTTTAGTTTTTAATATTATAAAAATATATACATTTTCGGTCATTTCTTTACATATATTCAACCGATGGAGTTTCTGTATATTTTTATTGTATTTTTTACTATACAAGAAAAGATAAAAAATATACTAAGAATGAATTTTGTACGTAGTACATAATTCATAGTAGGTACGTAGTACAAAATACTTTCTCTTCCAGTTTTATTTCTCTAGGAACAGCAGCTACCGAAGTGTACCTACCTTCAGCTAACTCCATCATATCCGAAAGTATTATGTCATTATACTTAACGCTACGGTTTAAAGACGAACGAACTAGCTTTTCTCGTCTAGAAGATAAAGTAGCAGTCACTCTCCACTGAAGTGTGCATCTTCAGGTCACCGTGTAAACAATACTTATATCATATTTATATTCAAACAATATTTAAGTATATTACGTGTATCTACATACGAGTTATAACAAAAGTAAATTAAAAATGATTGAAGTAGGTACTTAAAAGCACAAAATTGAAATATTAATAAATTCTAAATATCACAATTGTTTCATTTATACATTATTCCCGCATTATAAATGCGTACGCGTGTGCGTACGTGTGTAGTTAAGCTTTGTCAATGTAGTGATGCGATTTGATACCTATCTGTTCTGGAAACATCCGTATCTTGATATTGCTACTGATAACATAATTCCATAGTAAAAAAGAAATTTACAGACTGGTTGTGTATAAAAATCATTGACACAACCATGACTATGTCTGGATGACTGATAAGCACCATACGATATAAATGTGACCTTAAGAAGTCAATACCTTGGTATGCAATATTTTTATATCATTCAAATCTAAGTGATTAGACCGAATTTGATAATACTTTATTGATAATGAAGTGACGCTGTTGAAATCTACATGTTTTTAATTTTACCATTATTTTTAAAGAATATTTCTTTGGTTCTCTTAAATAAGTAATATGACATTAAAAAAAATATGTATGAAGTTTTTATATAAAGCTCGTAGATGTATAAAAGGTCGGTAAACTTTATAGGAGGCAGGATTAAATGTTAGTATTTTCATCCACACTTCGCCGCACTGCTTTATACCCAGTTATTATCTCTGACGGTTTCTGAGAGTGATCGTTAGGTCTTGAGGTAATTAGACTGCCCTGAAGTGTAATTTGTTGGCTATTAAAGATTTAAGAGCATTTGGCCCATTGGGCTTATTCATTCCTGCTAAAAGTAAATTTAAATACTTTGTTCTTTTATTTAAGATGGTCTTACAATTGTAATTATCTATCAAATCATATTGTAACCTTTAGATTAATTATATACATAAGTTTGGGTGGGGATGGGTGTTGGGTGTGGATGTGAAGGGTGTGTTGTCACCCTTAATAATGTTTGTTAAAATGGTACCAAGTCTTGTTAGAAGTTTTGGGTTAAGGGTTGAACTGTATTAGTATGTGCCACCTGAAGACTAATCGTTTTAATTTAAGCAGTTCAAACTAACTGTCATTTAGATTTGGTCGCTAAATAGAGTTGGTAAATATGATGGTAAAAGAGCTAATTAATTTGACTGTATTTTGATTGTTTATAAATGGTAAAGTTTTTTTTAAACTTAATTACATCAATTCTTTATTTTTGTAAGTGGTTCTTAACTTAAATGTATATGTGAACCCTCTTATTGTACCTTACCTATATAACAATTAACAAAAAACCTAAAATTAATTATCAAACAATATTACATAGATATGCATATACATAAGTCAATTATTATAAAGTAATCTTAATATATTTTATGTAATAGTGTATTTTTCGGCATAAAGTAAATAATGGTAGTTTTACAAGCCATCAAATAGAAAACAGTCGCATAATGAGCTATGCAGTTAAGATAGTCTGGATGATACAAGTTGCATGCATCTGGAAGGCGTCCAGAGACTCCATTCAGTTGCACTTGAATTAATCAATTGTTTTAATCCGCAGTGAATGCAGCTGTTGACCGCGCTAACTGTTCGGGTGTGGCCTTAGTGGTAGAGCGAGCAGAGCGGTGGCGGATCGTGTGAAGAGAAATATATTAAATTTTCATATAAGACCTTAGCTAAAGCTAGCTTGGAGCTAGTATATAGGTAGACTCGACCACCCTCAAAGATAAGCATGATGAAGATATTATAAATATTTACAGGGTGGGTGAAAAACTCTATTTTTCAATGATTCTTAATTATTGGCATCTAAGTTTATAAATATCCATACGTGATGAGATCACTCAGTTGGACATTAAGTTCGCGTACACTTTAAGAAAAAAAAACATATTTTTAAATTTTCGTTTCATTTGGAATATATAGTCCATACTCCTTATTTTTGATATGATTATTTTGTTTAAATTTATGTTCCCTATAATTATTTACATCGATACACTTACAAAATATCTTTTACTCTTAAGAATAAATTACGTGTTACATAGATATAACTGAAAAACAAATCAATAATAAAATACTAATAAAAATAATGATTTATATAAATAAAACTCACAAAATCGCTTCAGCTTGTGACTTAAAACACACGCGAACATTGTCAAGATCTATTTATTGTTGTAGCACGTGTTACTTTATTTGACATAAAATACATTCTAAATGCCTCGTTAGTTCGATACTCGAGTGATATTTAAATTTACTTTGATCTATGGAATCCTTTATAGGTTTTTTGTTACTGTAGTATCATAATAAATAGGGATTTGGATCTGTATTTATAAGTAAGTTAAATAAATATAATGAAACTAGATTCCAATCTGGGATCTTTTGCGAAATATAGTCCCTTTGAATAATTTAGAATTAAGACAATCGTTTATATTTTTTAATATAGTAAGGTCAATATATAAAGGATGGTGTTTTTTTTATCTTAAAACAATGACGTCACTGATATTTCTGAAAAAAAAATTACGTTTTTAAACATAACTCCATAATATTGAGATGTGATATTTAATCCACAGGAATGTTATCAAGATTACTGATACTGATTTCTCCAGCATTATAACTGAGTTATTTAACTCCAAAGAAAACAATACAACACTGTGGCTACCATCCTGGCCACGGCAACCAGACTTGAAGACTTGTACAAGCACTGAGTGATCCTGTCCTGTCCTGCTGGATATAAATAAACAAAAAAATAAATAAATTATTCCTATCTCATTGTAAAGTGATATCCTTTTTATTAGTTTATTTATGTATTATTTATATTATTATTATAATATATGTTTCACATCTTGGATTGTAAATATGTATATAGTATTCTTCTTTATAATAGTTTATTGAGTGTTAAAATTGTTTGTTAAAACTAATAAACATTGCACCGTTTCGAAAATCAATGATGAAGTCTTGTTTCATTTGTATGCATATATTTAAGTATGTATCTATGTATGTATGCATATATGTATGTATATATGTATGTATTTATGTATGGAGTACACTACAAAGCTACAGAGAGTTAAATGATATCCGTATGATTGTGCATTGTATCATATGATTCGCCTATGTGTTTTTGTTTTTATTTTTATTAATATATTTACATGATTATCTGTGTTTTGTCAAATATCTTACAGTACATATCAAATAAATTATAAAAGTAGATTTGTTGCTACAACGTTACCAGACAATATCAGTACTAGTATTTACAAATTCAAAGCGATTTAAGTGGTAAAAGCATCGTTTTATATATTTTAAGTATCAATAACAACAGAAATAAGAAAGATATTCTTTTAGAAATCAATTGAATTAAGAGTTGTAACATAAATACCATACGGATATTATAATTATTTCATATGAATATACACTTACTGGAAATAATATAGAAACATCGTTCTAACAGTAGAAACATAAATAAGGTGTACAGTCTATCAGTGGTAACGAAAGCTCTTGAATAATAATGTCTAAAATATAAACTATAATTACGGAACCTATATTTAACTATTTTTTTTTATCAACAACAACAATATTAATAACTTATCAACAACAATATCAACAACAATATCAACAACAATATTAATAACTTCGAAGATCAATTTTTAAAGACACTTTACCTTCCATTTACGCTTTTATTAAAAACCTTTCTCAGAGGTGCTTTGGTTATAAAAACATTTCCGAGTCTAGTCTTAGCTGTGCGTTGAGTTTTATACTGTGATAAATTAGAAAAATAATTGTTGAAACTTCATCTTAAATTATTATCACACAGCTTATTACCTGAAACATTTCTAAATAAGATAAGTTACGTTTATTCCATAACGATCTGATAAGCCTTATCACTTCCAACGACCTATTTAAATTATATTTAGTATCAGTTATATTTGCAAAACGTGGGAAACAAAGATAAGGCCCAAAATATTATTATTATAAACAAACATACCTACTTAATTTTAATATTTTTTAGATTTAATGCAATAGTTTAAATTCGTTCATTTAAATCTTTTGTTTGATATAGATATATAGATTTGTTAATTTTCGTTAGCCTTCAATAATTTATGATATGGTTGTTTTCAGGAAATAATTAAAGCAAATTGGACTGTATATTATTCTATATTCTAATAAAGATAATTAACACTTCCATTTATTTGTTTAGTATATTCTACTCAACTATTATTAAATAATTGTGAGGTAATAAATAATTATTACCTCACTATAAATATTATTATTTATATAATTCATTCTTATAATTATTTTATCACACGATAATAAAATATTGAACTATATTTTTCTTACAATACTACGTATAACACACTAAACTGATTTTGATAAAAACGTGTATCGCGATAGCTTATTATGTCAACATGTTTTTTCACAAGGTATTTAAGGGATTTTAAAAAAAAACATAAAAACTTGTTACTTGTTATAATTGTAGCTATATCAGAACTACTAGTAGTGTGCGAGCAGTGTGTAGTTACTTTACTATCTTTAAAAATAAAACAAATAACATGGTAGAAAAATCTTAACAATATTTATTTTATCTAAGATATATATGTAACGATCAGATATTTTTATATCCTTAGAATATTAATTCAATTAATTTTAATAGTACATGTTTTAAATGGTACCAAAGTTTGTTGTTTGTAAGTCACATTTGTTCTGTTTTCCTGTAATTATATTAATAGAAGTTATTTATAATAGAATTACACATACATACTGTCATATTTATAGTTAATATATATAATAATATAACATATAGTTGACTGAAATATCAATACGTTAAGTAACAACCTTGAAATCGTTTAATAAAAATATTAATCACTAAAATCATTTTATTTTATTTCTTTTGTTAAATATCTTTCTAAATTACGTTCATTTGATAAATTAGTTTCGCTCGAGCTTGGATTAGTTCATACTATTGTATAGAAACACGATTTATATACAGTCTTCTTTATATCAGAGTTTTTATGATCTTAGAACAAAGATTATGGCCAGTAGACCCGCGGAATGACATACTTGAAGGTAACTGACACTGGTGAGTGTGACTAATGTTATTGCTATCAGTAGTTTATTGTCTATATTAGAGATGCGCCGAATATTCGGTAAGTATTCGGTATATTCGGCATCTTTTTCACTATTCGTATTCGGTCGAATTATTCGGTTTTGGTGCCGAATGTATTCGGTTCGAGTATTTAATTTTTTTTATGTGCTACACGACAAGGTAATGAACTAAAAGACAAATAAAATTTATGATTTATTTATTAGAAGAAATTATATAAATAATGTGTTGAATAAAGCTTAAATATATAAAGCAATTTAGGTTGAAATCATCATTCTTTTCGAAATATATAAAGTCAACATATTTATTTTATTATTGCTAACCTACAATTAGTATTTACATTTATTCAACATTTATTTTGAAACATTTTTAAACCATAAATCAACTTATTTATTCATCTAGCCAGCAGCCATACGTAACGTACATGTTAGGACCTGTTTATATTAGTTATATATATATACTTATACATATGTGTTTTTTTTCAGTACACGATAAAATTATTTTATTAAACTGTGACTTATTTTTCGTTTTTCGTTAATCTATGTCCAAACTGTTTTTATTAGTTTCAAAACACATTGAGTTTTTTGTCGACGTCATTAGTATTGTGGTTGGATTATTTATTGCATTGCGCTGATATTATCTGCCATTTATTGAGTTACTTCATAGTAACTTCATTAACTTCAACAAAATCTGTATAATATTTTTAGCTAATACAAGCTTTTTCTGCGTCCACGTATACGTTCAAACATACCATATTGGAGGACAGTATAACTATGTAGATACATAGAAATGTGAAATAAATGTAGATACATTTAATAAAAGTGACGTACACTGACCTTGTGGTCATTTCCGCCACCAGAAATCTTGTGTCGTCACAGAAGAATCATGAAATTTACCAGTTGTCGTGTGTGTATGTGAAGCCTTTTTCGTCACTCGTGCAAAGAACAAAACAAAGCCTGATATACTATAAATATTAAATAATATTCATTATTAAACATAGATTAGTTTTGTTTGACGTCAATTAGACCTACAGATTTTGTGTACAATCATTTGTAATAAGTTTTGATTTATTTTCAGACAATGGGAGTAAGAAATGAACTTTTTATAACGGTACAAGGCTTCGAGGTTGAAGTATTTTTTAAAGATATTCTTTTGTAAAGCGTTTGCACACTGACAAAACCTTTTTATAATCTAAGAATACATTCTCAAATAAATCTTTACATAATCGTTATTTCAATCGTGTAAGTACCTACTCGTGTTTTAACAGACTGAAGCGTACATTTGTTCTACGTTTTAATTGCATTAGAGTGCTTTAGGCCTGCTTACTAATAAGTACTGTATTAATGACAATACCTAGGCAGCGCTGTAAGCGGTGTAGTGTTTGTAGTTTTTTATGTATCGTTTCTTCTCGGACAGAGTCACGAGATAAATCTATCTTGCATATGTTAAACATGGCACTGTGGTAGAACGTGAACGAATAAAGATGTCAACTTATAAGTTTCACAGTACCTACTACATAAATTGTAATTTCTAAAGCAATATATAGCAATTACTTCGCAGGTAAGTCGTTCCTCTTAGTTCCTGTGACCTATAAACCTAGACATCCTGAGTCTACAATGCTTTTTAGAAATATACCTTAAGAGGTATAGAGTGATAAATAGATAGAGTAATTTTTGTTTTTTCTGTATATTATTTTACAATCATAATACTATATAATTAATGTTTAAAAATATCCATAGACATGTATAGACACGAATCGCAGGTTCGAATCCCTCTCCGTGTCGGTTTATTTTTCATTCTATACTACTACTATTATTTTATTTTTAGATATCTTCAAATATATATTTATCAATATTTAATAACTCTGTAATCTGTTCGAAGTTTTAAAAGAATCTAATTCTCATATACCAAATATTAATATAATAATTAAGTTCACAATCATTGTATCTTTTTTAATTAAAGATCTATTGAAACGTTTTCTATCGAGAGATAAAACTCGGGATAAATCTTTGTTTCATTGTCACTGAAATGACTCTTGAGAATTATTTCTGTGGTAATTATTTAGTTATAGCATTTTATTTATATCATACTAATATTTTTTTTCCAGAATATAGCTGATATATATATTTTATATTTAAATATAAATACCACTGCTAATTCCTAAGAACAACATGTACCTAAGCATTTCTTGTTGTTAATTAAAAGCTGTATAGTAAATGGTGAATCATGGCGTAATAATAAGTTCCATCGGTAGTGATCTCGTATGATCTATTATTTAACGGAACTTTGGAATTTAATGTGGATGAGACGATTTCAAACTTTTTAATAATAAAAACAAAATTAGTGATTGAGTTTTCTATAGTAAAACATCTAAGTAAAATTTTCGTAATAATTTATATACTTTTTTAAAATTCAATACACTTTTATCTCTATATACACAATAACTCGCACACATACATTACACACTACTACAAGAGTATACAATGACTTATCAATAAATCTTTTTATCAACGTTCAAACAAATTAGCGACTCCCAATGGCATTATGTTATAAATTCATACAAATATAACTTACATCTTGAAGAACAGCATTCTTATACAAACAAAAATCAACTTTACTGCTATATAATAAATAGCATTTTACAATGTATATATTTTCTAAAGTATAAAAGTATTTGTTTGTAAATATTATGCCTTAAGCCTTTGCGATAAGGGTTAAAATTATTGTGAGTTATTTTAAGCTGAATCTACATCATTTAACAGAACACTGTCTGTTAATCCCACACCACACCCACATATTTGCAATTCATACTTAACTAGTACATAGAGCCAAGTGTTTATATATGTTAAGTAAATTTGACCCATATACGTAAAGACATAAGAATCGTTTTATCGGGTATATTATACTCTCCGGTGTACACCTATGTCCTGTATCTAAATATAAATAGTTCCTCATAAAGTAATCTAAAAACAAATCACTTCTCATTATTTTATCTTTCTATAATAAATATACAATTATAAAATATTTTTCAAATTATTAATATGGCCAAAGATTTTTTATTAATTTTCATTAAGCAAAGCGGATGGAAATATACTTTTTTTAATAATAAAAATATAAAAGAAACATAAACATGCTCCTTTAAGATATCTTCTAGTCAATAAAAAACAAATCAATTAAGTTTTATTTGGTAATTAAATTAAATTAATTGTATTATTGTAATAATATAACGTCATGTTACACTAAACTAATAAAATACACCCTTAGTTATACGAAACCGCTACGATGAAGGGTCAATGACCTGTCACTGATACATATTTTTTATCTTGTAATAAGAAAATATAGTGTTATATTTTATTATGCAACTAAATACCTTATTAAAGTAGGAATTTGATTTTTATAGCACATTTGTTAAAATTCTCCCAATATGTTGGTAAAATTTAAATGTTTACTATTTTTTGTTTTAGCAATAAATATTAAAAAGAATAGAAAATATATCATAGAGTTGATAAAGTCATCAGTACTTATTATTAAATTATGTTTTGTATCAATTATATAAATATAAGTATTATAGTTATATAAGTGATTTATAAGTTATTAAAATCACTACACCATCAAGCTAATTAATAAGGAATTTAGAACTAAATAAATATTAAAACAACATATAACCGAACCAATTTAGGAAGGTATTACACATTAAATGTAATTTAGCGCTACTTTATTAAGACCTTTAGTTTTAGTCGCTTAAACATGGAAGGGTTAAATATGCAGCGTGCGTGTTCAATGTAAATATTGTGACCACGTGTGCACTCGCGCTTAGGACGTAAAGGCGGTGGCACATAGACGTGCAAATGCTAATATTTTTTATTGAGAGCAGTGAGGAGCGAGGCTCATGTAGTTGGATTTACTGCGATATCCCTGAAGTTTCTTCCAAACTGCTGAACCGATTGTCATCAGATTTTTTAGTTTATAGCAGCATTATCATCAATGGTATAGCAAATGATCAGTGACTGGACAT
This sequence comes from Napeogenes inachia, assembly GCA_959347355.1. Classification (NCBI taxonomy): domain Eukaryota; kingdom Metazoa; phylum Arthropoda; class Insecta; order Lepidoptera; family Nymphalidae; genus Napeogenes; species Napeogenes inachia. The sequence goes on along the minus strand of OY365798.1, from coordinate 21,079,422 downwards.
GTACTGCAGCAATAACCACCGAAAAACAAAATTTCGCAAAATGTACGAATAAAACAATCGAATCTGCTCCTAACTAACAGTATGAATGGCTGTCAATCTAGTATATAAATAATTATAATAGGTATATGATCTGTCTATTATGATATTGAAAAAGTTTTGGTAGAGAAATATTTTGCTTATATTATATCAAATTTAAATTCATTCGTTTCTTCTAATGCTGATTAAAATCAAAATCAGTAAAGATAATTACTTGAGTACTAAAATGCTCAGTATTAATAGACAAATATCACAAAATAAAAATATGATGTAACTATCTTATTTAAATATATTTTTTTTCATAGTAAACGATTATTTTTGTAAAAGTAGCTTTCGTTATGTTACAAGCAGTCTTCAAAATAATAAAGTCGTCTTGTCACGCGCACACGGTCCCGTCTCATTACGCTCAACTGTTTCTGTTAGCTAAATAAGCATTCGTGTACACCCAGCCTTATATCTATATCGACATGTATACGCTGTTTTTGGGGTGTGACAGTTTTTTATTAACAGATTATTAACTATTAAAGATATGATTTTCAATTAGCAAGCATTAAAGATAAATAAAAAAAATATGATCGCAAAAATTTATAAAAAAGTAAGTAATAATAAAAAGTAGATCTTGTTACATCTTTTATTATAATTTAAAATAGTTAAAATAAAGGTTATGCTTTCAATAAGGAATATTTATTTTTGTGCGTTTTAAAATCCGATTCTTTGATATTATATATTTTTTCGAACAAATAACAAAACCGTAATAGATAAAGATCAAAATCATAATATTTGAGCATCGTTATTTTGTATCTGTATTGGGTTAAAGCAAAATAATTGCTATTTCCTACTAAAACATAGAACATATTGACTTGACACAGGTCAACGACCGCTAGTCCCTAAAAGATGAACAGTTTATGTGTTTACATTAATTTACGAGCGAGTCAACACTTATACCTAATTTTGGAACTTTTCCTACGATTAGGGGAGAGTTGTTTAGAATCATTTAATACTTTAAGGGTAAATTGACTTGGCTTATGATATAACGAATAATTGCGTGGGTTTTTCTGTGCATTATTGTTTTTTAATCTTATAATATTACGAGATAAAATTTATTTGTAATTTATAATCTTTATATTACTTGAAAATTTAAAAAGCTACAACATTTATGGTTGAAAGTTTTATATATAAAAATATGTCGGACATTTCTAAGTCATGTTGGAGTAAATAGCACTTCTTAGCTTTAGCAATGTATGTGGCCTTATCTGTAAAAAAATAGAATGCTATAAAATCATAACGCCATATGGAGCTTTATTAAAACTATCAGAATAATTAAATAGTGGCGCTAGGAGCAAAAGCTAGTATTATAAGTTTAATTTCAAGTTGTAAGAGTAAGAGAGAAATGGAGTTGTCGGTTAGAACTTTTTATTTCATATAATAATAATATTTTTTTTAAATAACAACATTATCGTTGGTTTCAAATGTTACAGTTAAATTAATAGCCCTTTGTAAGGTTTTTATTGCGGGTTCCTGAAACATTACAGAATTATAAACATTACAATCGCACTCTGAATATTTATATCCATTAAATATAAAAATATTGAATATTTGAATATTCAAATACTTTTATATTTTGAGACGCGACACTAGGATAAAAATGGAAATATGCTAATATTTATTAAAAATTTGGTTTTCAACAATTAGTCATACTGCAGTATTTTATGTTATTTATATATAAACTCATTTTTATATAGATACATGTAAACGGTAAACTGCTGGGTTGGTGTTAAATACGGAATATATATATTTTTTTTTTGTTTAATTTAAGCAGAATTAGTTAAACTAATTGGTTATTTTTTTTTATACATATTATATATATTTTTTTTTATATTTTACTTCATTATATAATTTATATTATTTTTATTTTATATATAACACGTTATGTCTTGTAATGATAATAGTGATGTTATTCAATCAGATGATGACACGTTCCTTTCACTGCACGACACAAGCGGCACTTTTGACACTTGTGATGACTCCTCTATTGAAATCCTTACTACATTAAATGATCAGCTGCAAGAAATCTTTTCAAGAGATAATACTTGTTTTAACGTCTGCCACTTAAATTCCCAAAGCATTCCTAGTCACTACTCTGAACTTGAAGCCACATTTTGTCAAGAAAGTACCATTCATGCGTTGCTCATTTCTGAAAGCTGGTTAAAGCCATCGCTGCACTCGGCACTTTATCCTATACCTGGGTTTGTTCTAATTAGAAACGATCGCACAGAGAAAAGAGGGGGCGGTGTAGCCATATATTTAAAAGCCTCTTTTTCATACAAAATAATTTTAGCATCTCCTTCTCGATTTTCTGGCTCCTGTGAATATCTGTTTCTGGAGCTTGAATTTAATGGTTCTAAGGTATTATTGGGGGTAGTTTATTGTCCCCCATGACTAATTATTTCGCAGATCTGGAAGCGGCTCTTGATAAATTTTCGGCAAGTTATACACATGTCATTATAATGGGTGACTTTAACACTAATCTATTGAAATCTTCTTCGCGCTCTTTAAATCTTCGATCTATCTTTGAGTCGGTCCACCTCTCAATTCTTCCTTTACAGGCTACACATCACAATTTGGATTGCGAGGACTCGTGGATAGATCTTATAATTGTAAGTTCTCCTGATTTTGCCAAGTCCTACGGACAGCTTGAAGCTCCTGGTTTCTCGCGGCATGATCTCGTTTACTTGTCGTACAAATTAAAGCCACCAAAATATAAGCCCACAGTTATAACAATTCGCAGTTATTCGCGTATCAACCTAGATCGTTTAAGAATGGATGCGCTCAATACTGATTTTTCAATGGTGTCTTCAGTAGCGACGATCGATGACAAAGTGTCTCTTTTAAATAATAACGTTCTCAAGTTGTACGAAATCCATGCCCCGTTGAAAACAGTAAAACTGAAGCGACCCCCGGCGCCGTGGATGACTGAGGCTATCCGGGTTAATATGGCAAGGCGGGATCGTCTATTTAGAACTTTTAAAAATGGACGAACTGCTCAGGATTGGGTAGCTTACAAGATTATGAGAAATCGGTGTAACCAGATGATACGTACAGCTAAACGCCGTTATATCCATCTTAATATAAGTAATTCTTCTCCTTCTGACATATTTAAATTTCTTAATTCCTTTGGTATATGCAAAACCCCCCCTTCTGATTGTAGTTCTTCTCTACCCATAGATGATATTAACAGTCATTTTGTGTCTACTTCTAAGTTGGACCGCAAAATTCTCTCTGAAACCCTTTCCTTTATTGCATCAATGCAAAGTCCAGTTATTCCATCTTTTTGTTTCACATCCATCGAAGAGGATGAAGTAAAGAAAACCATTTCCTCAATTAAATCTAAAGCCGTGGGCTGTGACGACATTAGCAGTTCTATGATTTCCAATATTTTAGATTACCTCCTAGGTCCAATAACTCATATCATTAACTTTTCTCTAAGTTCTGGGGATTACCCCCATATTTGGAAAAAAGCTTTTGTACATCCTTTACCTAAAATCCCTCAACCTACTCTTCCAAATCACTATAGGCCCATCTCTATTTTGCCATTCCTTTCTAAAATATTAGAAGCCTGTGTATATAAGCAACTCTCCTCTCACATTGCAAAATATAACCTGCTTAGTACTTATCAGTCTGGGTTCCGCCCTGGCCACAGCACCAACACTGCTCTCATTAAAGTAACTGATGATATTCGACTTGGCATGGATAATAAAAATATAACTGTGTTGGTGCTGGTAGATTTTTCAAATGCTTTTAACACAGTTGACCATGAAATCCTGATCGCAATCCTTTCCTTTCTTAAATTCAGCCCATCGGCTATCAAATGGTTTTCATCCTATCTTCGTGGCCGCCAACAGTCAGTTCGCTCGGGGGAAGCCTTCTCCGAATGGGCTGATACGGTAACTGGAGTGCCCCAAGGCGGAATACTTTCTCCCATAATGTTTTCCTTGTTCATAAATACACTCGTTCCTAATTTCAATTGTTCGTATCATCTGTATGCCGATGACCTCCAGATCTATGTGCAATCCAAGGTCGATGACCTTCCAAATGCCATCTACACTGTTAACAGCAATTTGAATAAGTTGAGTGAATGGTCACATAGATTTGGTGTAGCAGTGAATCCCGATAAGTGTCAGGCTATAGTCATTGGAAGCTCTAGGTTACTGGCTGGAACTGATCTTAATAGTTTGCCATCAATAAGGTACAATGGCAACATAATTCCTTTTTCCTTGACTGTTAAGAATCTTGGGTTATACATAGATAGTACATTGAGCTGGCACCAGCAGGTAAAAGAGTTGTCCCGTAAAGTTACCGGAACTCTTCGGTCTTTATATCGAACTAAAAATTTTTTACCTCTTAAAACCAAGATCGTATTAGTTAACGCTCTCATATTACCAATTATTGATTATGCAGATAGCTGTTACCCAAACCCAAGTAACGAGCTTCTCCTTAAACTTGATCGCCTTCTCAACAACTGCATCCGCTACGTCTTTAATCTGCGGAAGTTTGATCACGTTTCGGAATATCGCTCCAAACTCAATTGGCTTACTATTCGTCAGAGGCGTAGCTCTAGGATTCTCCATCTCCTCTATTCCATATTAAATGATCCATCCTCCCCTACATACCTTAAAGAAAAATTTCAATACCTACACGCCACCCACGACAGAATACTCCGTTCATCCTCCAACCTTACAACCACCATTCATTCTCATTCCAGTGACTTCTTCCATAAATCCTTTACTATCCAAGCCTCACTCCTATGGAACCAACTCCCGGAAATAGTAAGAAGAGCACCCTCAAAGAGCAATTTCAAAAAGTTAGTTAGAGCACACTTCCAAAAGACGTCATGATATTAACTGATTATATTTGTCATTATTATTTGTAATTTTTAAACAAGCATTATATTATAAGTATGTATTTGTATGTATGTTTATGTATATATATATGTATGTATGTAGGTAGATATATAGATATATGTATTGTAATATATTTGTGTACCTTCGTATATGTAAGTATATATATTATTTGTATAATGTGTATTTGTATAATGTGTATTTGTTTAATGTTTATTATTGTTAAAATGTAGACTTTTTCCGTTTCATTTTGGATAATTACTATTTTTTTTTTTTTCTTTTTTTTAAATATTTTTTTTTAAATTTTAAATACGTCTACCACAATTTTTTCACCATACGCAGAGGTTAACTGGGAGAGAATGCCATTAGGCATTAAGTTCGCCTTTTGTATTTATGCAATAAAGGGTAAATAAATAAATAAATAAATAAATAAACTAGTGACTCGCCTTGGCTTCGCCCGGGTGTAATGTAGATACTAATATGGGACAGTGAAAATTGATTAATATAGAATTTATACTACAGGATGTCTTTTTACACAATATTTAAGCTGTGCCTTCGCTTTATTAATCTCTGATATCTTCTAAGACATCCGTTTTAATGAAACGCTGTTAAGGGCAGTATGAATCTACATGAAATATACTTATAATATATAATTAATTGGATAAGAAATAATACTGTATTGTATAAAAAGCTTTGTAAATAACACATTTTGTAATTTACAAAAAAAATGTTATTTCGGGTTATCCTTTGGAGATAAATATAAAAAATTGTGGACTTTCATATTGATGTTTGAATGATATATATTTCCATAGTTCATTAATTTATCTATTTATTTTAAGGTTAAGCCATTGCGATTTAAGATCACAAATGTTTCTTGCAAGTCCCACAAGTCTGGCTTTTCTGTACTAAAATATATATATTATATAAAACCTTCCTATTGAATCAGCGGGAAGCTACTCGTACTTTGCTTTATACTATGTAAAGATAAATACTTTATAATTAAACATGATGTTTTTAGGTTGTTTTTCTAATGGGTAATGTAATTTTAAACAAATAAAGTTTACTTAAAACAAATTATAAATTTCTTAGAAATGAATTGTGGATCGGACTCAGGATATGTGAATTAAAAAGTAAATCTTAAACACCCTTTCCATCCGAGCCGTCTGATTTATATGAAATTTATTTAAATGAAGCGATTTTTTTTTAAGTTTTGACATATTTTATTTTAACACAGTTACTGTATTCATTCATTCAGAGTCTAAATAGTTGAAAACAGGATTTATTCAGTCTCGTTAAATTTAAACCTAATTAGTCCTGTTACGAGTGTCAACCCTAAACAAAAGAACAGGACCGGACTCGATCTGTTAAAGATAAAAATATTTTTTGATATCTACTATTATATATTTCTACTAGATATATTTTAAAATTTGAGATGAAGATGTTTTTTGATTGTAATAAAGAACTGATTTCTTTCTTATCAACGGATTTGTCAATATCTTGGGATTAAAATGTACATTATTAATGCGTAAATTGAGTTTAAACTTATAGCGAATTCAGAGGATTGTTTACAAATTTATGGGATTTTTTTTTATAAAATAATGATTTCCTTATGTTATCTTAAAACTATGACCGACGATATTAACTTAAAGTTAGAAATCTGAATATATAATCTTCACAAAATTAAGATTTTTACATAGAAACCGTAATTATATAAAATAAAACCTTAGGGTTGAAATATACCAAAATTTTCTTACCTACATTCTAAAATGAACTACTATTCAACAGAATAAGTAATATCGTTTTATTATCGATAATTCATGATAAATCACTGACTGCTATATTTTTATCACTAGATATATTATCCTAATCCATAATCTTCGCAAACCAGAGTCCATCTCTGTCCGGTATAATACATGTCGCTGTGGCATTAACACGCGAGGCACTAATTGTTATTATTGTGGCTACCTGCAGGAATGCCACGTATGCAATGGTCGCCACGAATTAGTATTGTGAGTTATGTTATGTCAAGTATTCACGATATACAAATTGCTAAAGAATTTGTGGCATGGGGTTGTAATAAACGTATCTACTGATTAATATATTAATATTTGTGTGTTGGATATAATATAAATACAACATCCTGTATGTGAGTTTATCAATCTGTCAGTATTGGATTCTGTTTGTGTGTTTAAAAAAGCTTGTTTTACAGTTTAATGGAGGCTGTGTTACTAAAAGTTTATATTCGCAGGTAAAGCATTGAGATATGGTTAGTATTTAATAAATAAATCACGAATTACACTTTTTCTAAAGAGTGTAATTCGTTCGTAATTTCTATTAGTATTGTATCACTTTCATGAATTTCATAACTTTAAAAGAACTTTATATTTTTCTAAAAGTAATATATATATAAAATAAATACTTTATACACATCCTGTATGTTGTGATCAAGTATAAGAATTCCTAACGGTTTTTGTTTCACGAGCGTTTCACATATTTCAGTTGAGGTGTATTTTATAAGCGAAGAGAATTTCGTAGATAAATATATTTATTGATTAAATATTCAATGTATGTTATAATTTGGTCTTAAACTGAATTTCAGCATGATCTTGAATTTAATTAAAATACCTTTGTTTTAGACTTCAATATATTCTCATATTATAGACAGTTGGATGAATACTAAATTCATCATTATTTGAAAGAATATTTTCAGTAAAGCTATCTTAAATATATTTTTTTCAGAATATTATTATTTTTTAAGATATAAAATTCTTAATTAAGTACCCTTTCCACTTACTTTTTCACACTTTCCACTTACAAAACATCTTATATATTTTCTGTGTAAAATTTGCTGAAAACATGTCTTCAGTAAAATTTGCTTATAATATACCTAGTCTTGCCGTAAATATTGTAACAAAGAAAAATCATTTTTTTTAAATTGCAAATAACATTTATTACTTTTACAGTGTGTTAGTTTAATACACAAATATGAAACAATTAAAAATATAAAAAGCTTATTCGATGTGGTGTCCATTGGCTGCAATACAGTCCTTCAAATGTTGAGGTCAGTTATCAATAGAAGCACGCGCTCTTTCCATGGAGAAATTCTTCACTACCAATCGTATGGATTGTTTTAGGGATTCTAAATTATCATGACGTTTAGAGCAAGGTGTAGCTAACACCCCACCAAACCGTCACTGAAGTCGGATAATGCCCACGTCGCACTCTGTTGACTAATTGGGAAGTTTCCTTAGAGCTTTGGGCATAAATGCGGTCATTTTGTTTGTTAAAATTTTGCTCAACAGTAAAAAATCTCATCCGTAAACAAATTTTTCTGTGATCTACCTTTGCGTACCGCTCCGGTAGTGGTTTCGATTTTACCACCCTATTCATCTTTAATTTATCAGTTAAGAAATGACCAGTCTTATAAAAAAAATAACAGATTCCAAATTCAAATGTAATATTTTTTATTTTAATTGTATCAGTATTTATGACCAGACTAAGTATAATAATTTAAGAATCATAAAATATATAAGCAGGATGATGATTATTTATGGAAATTTTTCATAAATAATATGTTTTGTTATGTTTATTTTTATTTTAATTATTATTATTATTTTAGTTTTTCATAAATATGTTTAATTTTATAACACTTTCAATACAATAACATGTTACATATATTAATCAACTAATTGTTACAGTACTTATTTAGCAAAACGGTAACAAATTTATTAAGTTTCGTTTAAGAAGTAAAGTCTGGAATTACGTCCTATCTTGGGAAAAGAAATGCTGGGACGAATCGCTTCATATAGTTACATATAGGTAAGCCAATAATCGGAGCACAATCCGGGATTACAATCAACTTTAGATAGCTTTCTATAAACTCAATCCGCACATCGGTTATTGGTACTAATAACTCCAGAAATGGATTGTTTCCAACTTTGCTAGCAAAGCTTGTATATAGATTAGATTTGTACCTATCACATAGTTTACAATGCAGTAGTTAACCTACTGTAGACTGCCGACTAGCTTCTATGGTAGTTAACTCATCTGTGGCCAAAGATATATTTCTCGGTATAAATAACTTATGGCAAAAAGTATTAAACATTTACCGGTTAAACATTTTAATTATTTAATATAATTGCTGCAAAATAGAGATGCGGTCACATTGTCAAGAGATTACGGGTGCAATCAGAGTATTGTAATTAGTTCATTTTATTTGATGGATTGTACTAAATTCTCCTGTATTTGTATTATTTTTAAACTATTTAGTTATACATATTTTGTGTTATAATAATGGGCTCGGTTGTCTCCCAAGTAGGTAGGTATTTAAATTCAATAGGTAGGTATTTAAACTCAAATTTATTTAAAAAACATCAGGTAAATAGTTTATCTATACCATAACTTAATATAAAATATTTTAAGTAAAAAAAAATACCATTTTTATTATTTATTAAATTTTAAAATCTCCAATGTGCTCTGACCCTAACACAGAGTTATAGACCATCGTTAAGACATATCGCAGACCAGCAGATGTGGAGTCTTGTTTATGGCAACACTTTATAGCTATCGCTTTAAAGAAGTACCGTGACAATCAGAATCATTGCTACAATTTCATATAACAATTATATATATATTTATATATATATATATAAACCACTTCATCTTAACTTGCTTCCTATCAACGTTCCTTGATTTTGGTTTCGAACCCAGAATGGTTGACTTTATGGCGACTATAAAAGTTAATTTTATATGTAAAATATAATTTTGATTAATGATTGCAAAGTTCTAAGACATTACAGGACTAGGAAGGTTCTAACTTTAATGAGGTCAATTAAAGTTACTTGAACTTGTAACCATAAAACCCACGGGTTTTCTCTAGTCACCTAAACCCATCTACCCTCACAAATAAATAACTTTAATTACATTCCAGTGTGAATGTTTTTTTTCATTGCCATCTATAAAATCTATTTCCCTTTTTACGATTACATAAAATACGAAATTAACGGTCTCTGCTCAATGCATAGCAAAATAACTATAAAAATAGTTGATTTGAGTCCAGACTACTTGACGACCCGCCATTACTGTATTGAGAACAACGGTCTGGATGGATTGGATGGTCTGGATGGTCTGGAGGAAGCATAAACTCTCCACCATGAACTTCACTAAAGGGGCTTAATTCATCCGGAGACCAAGAGAAAAAATTTATATATAAAGCTTTTAATATGTATTTCAATAAAGGACAATTTCAAAGGATACTAAAACTGAACAGAATACGTCTTACGAATATCTGGTCATACATATAATAAATAAAAGTTATGCACTCAATATTAATTGTATTATTATTACTATTTTGAGTATCAAATTTATCTTTGGTTGCAAAGTACCTTGCTCAGAATATTATATTCAAACAACGATTCGGTAGTTCAAATAGTAGAGCGACGGGCCGGTTTCTCAGACGTCACGGGTTCGAAACCTAGCGCGTATCGGTTTATTTTGAATTCTTTATTTATTTAAATTTATATTCATATTTTTATTTATTAATTTATATTAATTAATTAATAAGTTTGTTCAAAATGTGCTATTACTTTTTAGTTTAGTTGTTAATTATTCGATACATTTCTACATTAATTACTTTGGTTAACAGAAATAAATCCTACGTCACGATAGCAATAAACTAATTTGGTCATAAAAGTGACAAACTCATCACGTACCCATGATGTCATGGAATAATGAAATTACAAATGTTTTATTCATCTAGAGTCCTACTTATCTGGAACTTTTCATACAGAGCACGGAACGTCCGAACTTTATTGAATAACTGATGACCCTCCGTTCTGAAGTTCTGAAGTTCTGAACTGAACCGTTTACCTTGTGCCTCTTTGCATAAACAATATCTATTTACTATTTCAAATTCTTAATGGTTTTCTTTGATTTGTTGCTGCAGTTTTAAAGTGGTTTGTTATTTTCAGTTATAAATATTAGATTTTTGAAGTAACTTGAATTGACTCTAGTAATTTAACGATTAAATTAATTTAAAGGAAACAGAATTCTCAGTTAGGCTTAGTGTATGTTTACCATAATCGAATAATATTTTGGATTCTTAGAAATCCCGATGAAGTATCTCTTTTATATCACAATACCGGTAAACTGAACCCACGTTTAATCTAATCTTTACCGTTTCAGGAACTACAATGTGTACTCGTATTAAATATTTACGTTTACTATTGTATTATTAATCACAGAATTAAACACAATATCAAATGTTTTGATAAATCTAATATTATCCTATCATTTTAATTATATATACATTAAAATACAAACTTCATAATAATATTAAGATAATATATTCCAAATTCAAACTAGAACCGTGTCAGTAACAGAGGCGATTCATCAGAATTAGCGCTGATTGTCGGAGCGATGACGTCATCAATATGTAACTGCTCTGCTGATGGAGGATGACCGCTATGAATATCGGATAGCGAGTTTGAATTTAGAATTCGTATTTATGAATAAAGAAATATTTAATACACCAACAATTCTCTTTTTTATATTCGTTGAAGTGTTCTAAATTCAAAAAATTGGTTCCAACTTCAAACAATAACATTTATGGAAATTGTCGTAATTTATATCTGTCATCAATTTGATAGTTTTGTTTAGTCGTATCAGTGAACTTTTTAAATATCATATTTCAAATTAGTTTGAAACATTCAATACTTAGTTTAAAACTATAATAGGTACTGAAACTGTAATTTCATCTCCATTAACTGATACCGTAAGTCTATAAAAAATACTTTCTTTTGTTGTTGGAATCTTAATAAAAATAGTATAAAACTTTTATACAAAGTTTTCCAGTAGTTGTTTTGAGTTAAATATAATACACTAAATAAGTTTCTAGCATTAAATTAATTATGACTAGTTATTCCTTTGTTATATGAATAGATATGACTATTTTAATTATCTCTTATAACTTCGCTGCCACAAATAAATATACAACTGATTGCTTTGATCGAAAGAAATACAGAGATACAGACACATGTGTTAGGATAATATTCTATTGGGGGGGCGTCATCGCCGAGAACCTCCTCGTGTGCCCGTCTGTTTCCCTTGTTGCTCGGATTCGTTCGGTGGCATCGGAAGCGGTACGGGCCGGTGCTCCCTGGGCAACAACGGTTAATGTGATCCTTCGGGTTTGCATTAGCCGTTGGCTAATACTCGGCGCGAGGTGGGTCGGCCGTGGGGGTTTGTGCCCGGTTCATGGCTGGCCGGCGGGCAGGCTGCCTTTCGGGGTGGTCTGTCTGCGAGAGGGAGGCTTGGACCTGGAGATGGTCTGGGCATTTTTGGGGTGCCTGGGATTTTCGTTGCCGTTTGCGGTGCTGGGGCGCATTCGGTGGCGGAGGTTTCGGGGGCAGTCGCGGGTGCCTCCTCAGGTATCCAGCATCGCCGGGAGGTATCCCGTGGCTGTCTGATGATGGGCGTGTGGGGTAGAGTGGGCCGAACTTCTTGCTCCAGGTGCGGTGCTGGGGCGCACTTGGTTGCGGGGGGTTCGGAAACAGTGATGGATTTCTCCTCAGGTATCCAGCATCGCCGGGAGGAATTCCGTGGCTGTTAGGGAGGAGTGCGCTGGAGCGCGTGTGGTGTAGGGTCGCGGGATCGCTCCTGGTACTTCTTTGATAGCAGAGTTGACTGTGGAATGATTCCGTTGCTGTATTTACAGCGCTGGAGGTTGGGAAGGAGAAGGGTTCAGTCCCATTTCCTTCCCAGCCGTAGGCCTAGGTGAGAGGGGGGGGCGACCTCTCTTGCCATTGCACTAGGTCTATGAGGTAGGGGTACACTGGTTGCCCGGGGTACCCCTATATGGAGGAGTTCCGCCGGGGCGCCACGGTGAGTGCGAAAGCGATCCCGTGGCGTCCCATTGTAGCGTCGTGGGCAGCCGTTGGTTTTTTAGTGGGGTGCCTTAAAAATGGCAGTCGCCGGGTGCCGCACATACCGCCCGACCATCGCCTTCCTGGCCTGGGTGAAGATGCGAAAACGCATTTTTCCAACGAAAAAAAAAAAAAAAAAAAAAAAAAAATTCTATTATTATTTATTAGTGAAACAAAACAAATGTATATATTTTTAAACTTCCAAGTTTAAACAACTTGTAGAAGGTTAATTGGTTTTACGAACTTAAATTTAAACTAAGATCAGTTACTGCAAGCTCGCTATTGGCCACTGAGTGATGACGTCATCAATACTTGTCACTCGACCAACCACAGCTGACGTCAATAATAATACTGAAATAAAAACTAATTTACTTGACTTTATTTATTGTTAAAAGAAACAACTAAACTAGCGAACTATGGACTTCTTCGAGATATGATATTGCTGTTTATTTCTTATTTCTTTATTCTTATTTCTTATTTCTTTTCTTATTTCTTTTCTATAAACTTCAAGACTTATTTTACCAGACAAGACTTGTGTCTTGAATATTAACTTAATTTTATAAACAGAATACAAAATATCATTTTAATGCATTTTCCCATGGCTTATAAAATTATAGATGCAGAATATATATAATTATTTAAAGAAGTTAGAGAGAGATGAAGATATATAAATATATATGTTCGAGAGAAACAGCATACATTAACGACATTACTGGGGGAAATCTAGACTATAAGGTCATAGAGAACACTTGAATATCTAACAAATGTATAGTCATAGGCATAGGAAGTATCTCATAGAGACGGTTTTTTTAGTTTCTAAGAGTAAATATTTAATTTAGTTATCCATAAAAGGGTAATCAAAACTTTATTATATCGATTTAATTAAAATCCTAAAATGTAGGAAAATACTGAAATTTCGTCCCACACTTATTTTATGAACTTTTTTCATTATAAAATATTTTACAATATACAATATTAGGTATATGTTTTATCAGTAAAACAAAAACGTTTTTTGGGAAAAGAAAATTCTTTTAAAAGACTCGCCCGGTACAATAAGTTCGTTTGTATATCTTAATATATATAAATTACGTGTCACGTTGTTTGTCCGCGATGGACTCCTAAACTACTTAACCGATTTTAATCAAATTTGCACACCGTGTGTAGTTTGATCCAACTTGAAACATAGGATAACTTATATCTTAATTTTAAGTCACAATATTATTTTATATCAAAATATTGTTATTTCGTTATTGGCCTTGATAAATTTACTTGCATTTTTAATTTTTTTCTAATACCGTGACGTCTTAAATAGTTTACTACAATGTAATAGGTATATCCAAAACCTTAGCAACCACAGCAACGCGTGGCCGAGTCTGCTAGTTAGTTTATATATTTTTGACATATTCAAAATATGTAAGTTAATAAATGTTTCAAGTAAATTAGCTTTAAGATGAACTGTCCACATTGATCTCAAATATATCCGTTTGTTTTGGGATTCCAAAATCAGATTCTAAAATCAGAGTCTATTTCCGTTTTGAATTTAGTGATTCATTTGTTTTAGAACCGTTTAAAAAATGGAAAACAAAAAAATATCTGAAAAATGATTTGTATCAAAAGCTAATGTAAAAGAAAACATCGTACGTTTTTGGTTCCAACGTTTCTGTTTAGGAAATGATGACTTATAGAATAAAATCCAAGAACAACCGGAGATTCTAATCGTTAAGATTTAAATCTTTATTGTGAAATTATTGTGAAAGCAGATTAATCGCAAACCAGGCTAGCTTCAGTGAGTCATAAAATTTCATTCAATAGAAACAAATTGAATTACTAAAAAAGTCCGAGAAACTGAATGCCGCGTGAATTGAGTGCAGTACACCAACAAACATACATTGGATGCTACAGAGGATCTATTTTACCCACTCGTCACAATGTGATGATGTCATACACTACAGCATCCTAAGATCTGATCAGATACGGTAGAACTCTATTGACAGCAATGATAAACATCATGGAATAGATGTTACCACCTCACCACCGCAACCACTGTTGCTTCAAACAATGCTAGGCCCCATACTTCACTACAGACGGTCGCTAAATGAGAGGAACTGCTATAGGAATGCCCCGGACCCCACCAGACGCTCCAGACCCTGCTCCAAAAGAATATATATATTTTTTTAATTAGGCAATTTCTTACAAAGAAAGAAAAAAGAAAAAAAGTTTTCATAATGCATTCCAAAACCTTCTTTAAAGATTTTATTAATTCTCATTAATAAACGAACCTGTAAAATGGTAAAACTGCTGAATAATAATGATAGATACTTAGATTAAATATATATATATTATTTTGGTTCGTTTTACTTTTTGCATATAAAATGATTATTCAATATTAATCTGCTTCATGTTCGTATAAGGATCTGTAGTATAAGCATCTTACACATACTTTATAGAAGGATGTTTATATATTATTCAATATTAGCGAATAAAATACCTATATTTAGTATTTTTAACTGAGAGTATTAAAGCCACCTACAATTAGTGACGAACGAATTAGCGAATTAATGAATTAGCAAGAAAAGCAAGGATTTTTTTTTGCTAATTGATTAAAATACATTAATAAAAACCTTTTGAGTACAATTGCAACAAGAGACTTAGCCTTCTGTGTTTTTAATACTCTTTCATATTTAGGGTTGCCAAAACACAATGAAATAGTTAAATTGCTTATATTCATTTTAAAATATAAAAGTATACTTATCCGAAAAAAATAATATTTATACATGAAGGAAAATTCGTTTTTAGATTTTTTCGGCAAACAGCTGCTGTATTATTAAGGGCTGAGCAATCTCAAGCCCTATGGGACATGTTAGATACACTTTATTCGCTTCGCAGGTACCTAATAAAATTCTATACTATCCACCCTGTGACTGTTAAAAACCTTTTAGAAATCTTCATAGACATATGTATTTGTGTATTATAAAATCATTAATTTACGTCTTTGTTGAATTATATTATATATAATCGTTCATTATATGAAATACAAAAAAAAGACATAAAATCACCAAATTCTGATTATGTAACAGAAAAATCGTCTTTAATATTAAGTTCACGAATTCGCTGTTTTAATAAATAAATTGCTATATTATTTGTTCATTTAAATTAAATAAAAACTACAAAGACGTTCAAGTTATAAATAATTAGTGATAGTGCATAACGCCATCGTGGATGTTATAATGCGGCATTGCCGCAGCGTTAGAGATTTATCGATGACGTCACAATAAGCTCTCAATTAATTAACCGCTGGCTAACCAGTGAGTAGTCAGTAGTGATCATTTACTGGCGGTTTCGCTGATTTCGCATCATGTTTATGATGCTTTACAGTTTACATACATTGTGTAGAATGTGCTGGAAAGTTGCACTTTATAAGTTTATTAATTTAACTGTATAAAGGTAAAAAATCTAGCTGGAACGGTTTATATGTATGAGACGATACTCCAAAAAATCAATATCAAGAAATTATACCCCAAATGTAGATTTATTTCTTGATATTTACTACATATGGCCGCTACTATAATCATCAGACTGGCATTATTGCTATTCTGATGATTGTAGTAAAGGTCATCTGTCAAACGTAGCTGGACATTTGTCCTACTATTTGGATAGAGAGAGATTTAACTAAGATTAATAAAATTATTATTTATACTGTATTTACATATGTATTTGTTTTAAAAATCTATTGTTAAGTTATGTTTGCTTTCGTCCGTGAACAATCGTGTACGATATATTTAATCAATGTTGAGTAGAATGGAGAAGATAGAGAGGAGGGAAGTCGTTACACAATTATTACGATATTTTCAATTCGAGTTAATTCTGAGTATTAAAAAAGATACTATTCGGAAACAAATAAAACAATAGAAAGTTACTTCATTACTTTTGGAATATTGACTATTTTATTAACCTCTTTTTTAGTTCTAGTGCTTCTTTCTAAGTCATCATAATGTTATTATTATAACTTTTAACAAATATAATAATAAAAATATTAATACTTTAATAATACTGTGTTCGAATTTTTATTTTTTTTTTCAAACGTTGAGTCGCACTAAGAAAATAAACCATACCTATTTTGATATTGATGATATTTAACATCGGATTTTTGTTTTTCTATCAAGATTGATATCATATTTTATATTTTTGCTTTTTATACAAAATAACAACCGACTGAACAAAATTATATAACTAGCATTAAAACCTTTATGGAGGATATTTTAAACACATTTCTTTGGAAACTTGTTTAAACATGTTTTCTCCACATTTATACAAGTTCAAAATAACATGTGCCCTGTAACTACTAACACCCACTTAACTTCGTTGCGTAGTTGAAGACGACTTTACTTACTTTATAACGTAAAAGCTCTAATATAATATAACAGGCTTTTTTTGTTTAACGCTTGTACCTAACTGTACTAACATCTTTAATTTTATATGAAACTATTTAAAAACCCTGGCATTTACTTACATACATTGAAATGAAGGTGAAATATGTCAGGCCGTTCCTAATCTTAAGACTTAAAAACATCTTTATTTATTGAAATAAAATGTAGACTTTATTATGGTGATTAAAAAAAATGCATATTAAAATACAAAAAACAATAATACTTTCTCCTCTGTGTGTGATATTAATAAATAATAGTCAAAAACTAATCGCTTATTTTAATGAAAGTTAAAGCAGATTAATATTGACTAAATACAATGGTTAGAATCATGTACAATTTCATCTATCGACAGATAAGTGACAAGTCGATCCATCAATTTGTTTCCAATTACACGACCCTGGAAAATTAATGTTTTGGTTGTTTCTGAGTTAGGTTTGTGATTATATTTCTTTCATTGTTTTGTTTATATATTGTGTCAATTATATTTATGAATACATTTTGACTATTTAACGAAATACCGTATCAATAATTTAAGATAATATGAACTATAAAATAGAACTAATTAATGTATCTACATCATGTTAACAATTTGTTAACATTAATAGAACTTTTTTATTTAATAAATCAAATAACAGCTTGAGATTTTTGATACTCTGTAATACAATTTTACTATAAAAAAATCAGATGCTTTTATAAGCTGTCAATTAAATCAGAACTTAATAATTATATTATTATTATAACCGTCTATAGTCTGGTTGTCCGGTAGTTAATTAGTTGGGAGCTTATTGTGACGTAATGAATATATCACTAACGCTGCGACAATTCCGCATAATAACATCCGCGATGATGTTATGCACTATCACTTATGATTTAACGCGTATATTACTAGACCCTAAAGATGAGATGCTATATATATTCTATATAATAAAATTGTCACTGATCCATTTCTGTACATGGAAAATATTAAAAAAAAACATCACAGGGGGCCTTTATAGGAGGAAGAGAACCCAAAACAATGTTTTTTCAGTTTGTCTGTTTGTCTGTATGTTTGTGCACGCTAATCTTAGAAAAACGGCTTAACTAATTTGAAAGCAGTTTCCAGAAATATATTTAAGCAGTCTTCACTTAACATTTAGTGTTTATTCCATCTAAATCGGTTAAGAAATGAAAAAGCTATGTCAATTTATGTCAATGACGTAATAGGTACTATGCAAAAAATATACCAGGATGTGAAGTAATAACTAACTAAATCCATTTTCAGCATTATTAAAATCTTTGTCTGTTTATTTGTTTGTCTTTTAGTTGCACAACACGAAAAAAAAACATTTTCAAAGATTCATACAAAGGGGCCTTAATAAGAACGAGCAAGAGAACCCAAAACAATGTTTTTTTCATTTTGTCTGTTCGTCTGTATGGTTGGGCACGCTAATCTCAGAAACGGATTAATCGATCTGTTTGCAGTTTTTGGGAATATAATCATGAGATTCGCTTTACTTTTTTTTTTTCAACAATCGGTTTACAAATAAAGAAGTTAATAAACTCTTTTTGTCGTACCATTGCTGCTTACCAGTTTGAAGGTTTATATTTTTTCCATACATTGGTAAGTACAAAAGGTACTTTTCATCAAAAACGAAAACTGCACGTACGAAGTTAATATTTAAATAAAACTCAATTGCCACGTGTATGTGTGTGTGAAAGACCAACACTTACGAACTATTTTGATTATTTTTTGGATAACATTGATATGAGTGAAAGTTTGAAAAATTGATCGGATTAATGTATGTTTTTTTTATTAAAGATATGTCTTATTTTCGTCCTTGTATTCGTACGAAGTCGTTGCTAATCGCTAGTTCGAAATAAAAATCTTCATTTTATCCTAATTCTTCACTATTAGCCATAGAAGAGAAGTTACTTTGTTTAGTAAATATTTTATTGAAAATTAGTATTAGGTAGGTACGTTGAATCTTTTATGCTTTGAACTGAAAAGAATCAACAATTTCAAATCTTGCAAATTACAATTAATATATTAACTTGTGATTTACAAATAATAGTAATCGTTTTTTTTTATTTG
Source organism: Napeogenes inachia (assembly GCA_959347355.1). Classification (NCBI taxonomy): domain Eukaryota; kingdom Metazoa; phylum Arthropoda; class Insecta; order Lepidoptera; family Nymphalidae; genus Napeogenes; species Napeogenes inachia. The sequence continues at coordinate 21,060,068 of OY365798.1, read as the reverse complement.
TATTTGTTAAATTACTTGTCTAATATTTGTTAATTTTTTTTATTATTTCAGTGCATATCATTAGAATAACATTTAAATATTTGTATTGTAAAAACCGTTATTTATTTACAACTACTATAGAATAGTAGTAGGTGTTAAGCAAATAACGCGAATATAACATGTCCCTAAGGGCTCGGAATGGCTTATCATCGTTGAGTCCTTAATAATAGAACAGACGTGAGCTCGCTGACGAAGCTTACAACTCCGAAGTGTTCATTTACATTTTTGTATATTCCATAATATATATGTATCGGCTGAATTTTTAGCTTTTAAAGTTAAAAACCATCTATCGAAACATTGTTATTAAATACTAATTTTTGCGAAATGCCCCAACTAACACACAATTATAAAAAGTCTATGTACCATTTTTTTTGTTACTCGTAAAAAAAAATAACGATTGAGATAAATTTGTCGTTTAAATAGTTTTTATTGATTTAATAAATTAGCCCTACAATTAAACACTCCAATGAATTTAAGAAACATCGCTTCAAATGTGCTAATAAGATCACAAATAACTAAAACACTCACCGAAGGCTAATAAGATATTCAATTCGGAAGTGCTTCCGAAAGAAAAGATTCTAAAGGTCATGGACATTGAATTTTATAATCAAAATATGCATAATAAGCAAACAATGTGGCTATGCACACGCCGCGTTACACGAAATGTGGGTAAAATTGAATTAATCGGAAGAAGACCAATATTCAATCAATTTTATAACAATGCACTAATTATCTAAAAGAAGAAACAAGTGTAACAAATTGATAACAAATTGTTATACTAATAAATATAACAATAAAACAAATTGGGTTGCAACTAAACTTCTGAAACAATATGACAGCTACTTTCAAATAATAATTAGCGATATGCCTTTAATAATGATTAATAAAAGAAATTTAAAATAGTAATTTTAAATAAAGTGTTTATATTTTCAATAACATTTTGGGGACTATAAAGTTAGCTTAAGCTGGCAACATTTCAATATCTTAGCAAAAAGAAATGGTACATACTAAGAGTTTGTAATTAGCTGTCAACAGATAAATAATTTACCTTGTCTACGAATTTGACAGATAATAAGGAATCGATAATAATAAAATTATAAATATTTAAATATCTACAGAAACGAAATTTCTAAGAAACAGTATTTATGTGTACCTACCTAGTAAAGTTATCACAACATTGAAAGTAGTTTAGATTTTTTATCCTATAGGTTTCATTTAATATAAATTACTGTAGAATGCTGTATTAACTTAAGAGTTAAAATTAACGATATTACTAATACTTTTATAGCTAGTATGTAACCTTAATAATAACTTTGTGTTTCTTTCTAATGTACATATTGGAAAACCTAAAACAATAATACTTTTACACAATGCATTATTAGTTCATTTGCACAACGAATGAATTGAGTATAATAAAGAAATAATTGAGTATAATGCATAGATAATAGTGAAATGAGCATAATTGCAAATTGCCTTAAATAAAATATTAATAGTCAAAACCTTTAAAACATAATAATTGTGTCAAATTAGAATAAGTACTAATACTACAACCAGTCAAATTATTTAGGAATATAAATAAGAACACGAATCTTATCGCTAGCTGAGAAAGAAAAAAGTATTTTATCAAGTAAGAACAAGTAAGACCTAAAAGATGCAAATATGTATTTGTTATTATTTAAGAACAATTTTTTTTTTTTTTAATGTCTTAGTTTTCATTTACATTGAATCTTAATTCTAAAAACAAAATGAATAAACGAAACTTTTTTTATTGGTTTCCTGTAAAGTTAGTAAAATGACGCTTAAACAAATAGCTCTTCACCCCTCAATGGCGTGTTGCAACATCATTTGTTTTAATAAAAGGGTAGATAATTCTTCTGTTTTAGTGTAAATTGTAACAACTATTACGTATCGTGTAATGAATATTAAGTAACATAAAGTACTTACAGTGTTATCTAAAGATTGTATTGTTTCTGTATTGATTCCGAAACCAAGTGCAATTTATCTCCCAAATGAATGAGAATAACAACTGTCGTAAACAATCAATGAGTACAGCATCTTTGAAAACAAACAATTTACAAATGTTTTGAAAATGACTCAGTGAAAGCCGTTAAACCAGTATTATCTCTGCACAGTATTATCGGTCGGTTAAGAATGTAAAGATGATTCATAATTATAGTAAATAATTTGACAGCACTTCCAAGAGCAGTGATTGGCTATTCATAATTTCATCCAGCAATCAGAAACTTTAAAATCAAATTAGACATGAAATAAGGGTTTTTTTGTTTATTGTCATTCTGTGAAAAGTCAATTGTAATTTCAAAATAACCTCATATAAGATGAGGTGCACTATATATACTAATTTGATATTTTTTAATTTTAATTTCTTCAAAATCCAACCTACCCGATGTTATTCTAAATAAACTATAAGTATCCATTGATATATTTTTAGGTTTCAATACCTAAAGATAACTAACTTTAGAAGTGTTTGGTGATAAGCAATTCAAGATGAAAGTATTATATAAGACATCGAACTATAGGACGGGCAAATTGTATTCAATTTAAATAAATGTCATTTTAGAATTGTTTCTCAATTCAAAAAAAGCTTTTATATAGAATATCATTTATGATTAGTTTTCCTAAAAAAATAATAAAAAGACTACTAATAATAAACTCAATAACTTAAACACTTAAAAAAAGTTAATGTTTATGTAGGTCAAACAAAAAACTAAAGAGTCAACTATCGCTTGAAAAGTTCAAAACTTCGCCTGCATCAGTAACGAGGTCAAGGTAATAAAAGGAAACACAGTTGAGTTTAAGTTTTATGTTAGATAGCAAATGGAACAAGAGAGAAAAGTGATAGTTCGTACATGTGACAAATAAATATCATATGAGAAATGCTCTATTCCAGGAATTGTTCTTGTTAGTGAAGTAATTTATTACTAAATTTAAAATAAAGTGATTTTTCACAAAGATTTTGCGGTTTGTGGGGTTTTTTCTATTTAAGTTCTTTTTTTTAGTTATATTTACCATCTAAGAGTCAATTTCGCCTTGAGATAACTCGTATTATAGTTTATTTGTTTATCGGTTATTTTTTATTGGATTATTTTCCATATCAAAATATATAGATTATACCTACTATCACAAAAGTATTCTAAAAACTTTATTAACTAAAGAAACCATTTTTTCACTTGTTATCGTATACGAAGAAGGTTGGCATTTTTAAGCTTTTAATTATCGTAAGTAATTTGTTATTCAAAGGAACCGAAGTTATATACGATAAGCGAATAATGTTTTCCGGTATTAACATAAAAAAGTTATTGAATATGGAAAGAAAACATAGAGTACATTGTTTTTCAGAATGAGAAAGTATTGAAATAATTTCTAAGATAGCATTTTCCGGTTCTTCTGAGTTCAAAATCTTGTTTAGAATGAGCTTGACAATTATATTGAATCTTTTGTTTACAGATATAGTTTGTTTGTTTATTATAATACTAATTGTATCAGGTTCAGTCATCCAACATTTACATCCAACAATGCTCTGCCATGAATTGATGATAATGATTAAATGACAATTATCTATTTTTAACCGACGATAAAATTACAGTTAAACTTTAGACAAAACACTGTTAGAACCTTAAGACAAATAAAATGAGATATCTGAATTTTTAGTCAATGACCTTTTACAGAGGGCATTATTAGCTTGACAGTCTGAGAATTAATCAATATTTATTATTCTAAGATTTTTTATCCACTGTTATAAATTTTATGAATAAAATACGAAATAAGGCTAGGTAAAGATACATTTATAATTGATTATAAATATATCTTTACCTAGCTTCATTTCGTTAATTTACATCTTTTATTTAAAAATGTCAGTGAAATTAAATTATAATCGAGTGTCAATCGTTGATTCTTCTAAAGGCCGTAATACATTTTAATGGGCACTTGTCTTTTTCTTTTGCGCATTCACGTTAAGATTCTTTCGAAGTGCTTTTGTGACGAATGGACATAATTTATGAAAATTTAATAAATCAATATATTTAAATTTAAATTGGAAGCGATGTACCGACTGCTGCGGTTGTGTTATGGTTGGCGTTCTTACAAATTAAGTATAAATTTTCTAAATTAACTTAAAAAAAGATACGATTATTATAAACGAACATGATAGTAACTATTTTCCTAGAGTTTTATATTCCACAATAGGTTATCGCTTGTTTATGAGTATCGATGATAAGGTCGGCCTTAACATTTTAAACGGATGTTAATTCTGTTAACGCCGGTGTTTCTCAAGGCTGCGTGCTATTCCCAACACTGTTTTTCAACTTGGGATACCCATAACATTCATTGTTATGAGGTAATATCCTTATAACAATTAATGTTGTACCAGGTTGTACTAGGAATGCAGTATAATTACGAATCAAAGGGTCAAGCTTTAGCTACGAAGCTAAAGCAAGTCTGGTCACCCGTGAACGAAACATTATCATCTTTGGTATCACCCTAGTATCAGCTTCTATTATTTGATCGGGTGAAAGGACGAGCCGATCGGGCTGTTGCTGACCTTGTGCTCTTGACCTTTGTGGTGGAGTTGTGGTATCGTATTTCTGTGTCTATCTCTATCTCTACCACATATATCACGGTAGATTTTCTAATGTGATTTCTGTCCTCGATTTCCATTTTCGCTTTGCACGTGACCGGTTACAATATCATACCAACATATTATTGACGCTCTTCTACAGTGTGGTTTTCGTAAAGCTTTCATCTACGCACTACCAAAATATGGAATGAGCTTTGCAGTTTATTCAGGTTCACAAGACACATTAAATCTTCTTGAAGGAAAAATATAGGGCTTTTTCTTCTCTTAAGTAATGATGAGCTACGTTTAGCTATACTGGAATATATATTCTATTAAAGTTCATTATATGCGAATATTAAACATTTATAAGTAGTATAAAATCGTTGCATCTGCAAAAATTAAATATCATTTAAATCTGCAAAACCACAAATAATTACATCGACCTGAACTCTGGTTGTCCGGCGGTTAATTAGCGGCCGGTTGTGACGTCATCAATAAATCACTAACGCTGTAGCAAAATAATATTTTATAACGCTATTAGGATATGAGACTGGTTGTGGGTTTGTATGTTTTTCTACAATAGTACTTAAACACTTTAATTTTTTTATGTCTATTTCCTTATCTATGCCATTATTTATATCGAAATGTAATCTTTATTCCATGCAAAATATATATATATATATTATAAATTTATTTAAACATTAAGTTTTAAAAATCTCACTAAAGCTACAATATTTTTTTTTTGTACAATAAATAAACCTATTATTTATTTATCTATAATATAACATATAACTTAGACCTTAAAATGAATTGGCTAATAAATAATACATTCATGAAACTAGAAAGGGTTTGAAAGAGTTATTTCAGAATTATTATTCTTACCAAATTATTATCATAAATATGCTGTGTGTGTGATTGCTTTTTTTGAGAAATGAACAAAACATTTTGAATAAAAACGGAACAATATTGAAATAAAAATTGTATTTTTGAGTATTAGTGATGATTAACAGGTTTTGCATAACTAAAAAGAAATCAAATATATATTTATTTTCTCAGAATAAATTAATTTAATATTAAAAGATGACAATTAAGATTCTTCTATCACTTTATTTTGACCAAATCTAGATTTATAATTAAAATAGGTCCATCGTGACATTTTATAATACATAGTATTAAAATTGTGGACAGCTCTTTATCATGATAATCTATACTAGGTATTAATTATCTCTTCCAATTACCAATTAGAATATAGATTATTATAATTATCAATTAGGGGTTTCACCAAACATTACATGATACTCAATATATATATAATTTTATCTTTGCTTAATCTCGTAAGCTCTGTTTGACCTCTCATATCCTTCACATTCCCCTGAAATGTCTAGAAAATGTTTATAATATAGAAAATAATAAAAAGAAGGCAGAAGCTTAACATAATACTGGAAAAACCGGTATTAAAACCTAAAAATGAAACTGAAAATAACAATTATATAGAACAGTTAAATACAAAAGAATTTAAAATATAAACTCTAGCTTAGCCAGTGTTAACAAGTACTTGTACAGTCGGGCACAAAACTTAAGAACATAATAATTGTGTTATTACAGCATTTATAAAATGGAAGTAAGTGAAGTCGTCCTCGCTGTTACTACGAAGTAAGTTGTGTAAGTGGGTGTTAGTAGTTCCAGTGGGCTTTTCTTCTGAATATACTTTCAAAGTTAGGGAGAAAAACTGAATTGTTAATTTTATAGTAAAATTAGGTTAAAAAGGCGTAAATGTTGACATTCTAATATAAAATTGCAAATAATTATGAATTTAAATAAATATAGAATATAAAATAAACCGATATGGGCAGGTATTCGAACCCGCAACTCAAGGAAACCGTTCCGTCGCTCTACGAATTGAGCTCCTGTATCGCCGTCCGCCGGGGTGAATTAGCATTCTATATATGATCGTCTTTATCGGGGCGGCGATGACATCTATTAAATAAGCTTAACATGGCTATACATGTTTAAAGATACTTTCAAATAATAGTTATGAAGTTGATAATAAAAATAATACAATCTATGTTCTATGTTTTTAGTAACAATCAAACAATCATCTTCTAAGTATGCAATGTTGTGTGTTTAAATAATCACGGACTGACTTACACTGTGTAAGATTTTTTAAATTTACGTTTGCCAAATACTTTTGATGTGTCTCCCGAGTACACAGTTATGTGTAAGAACTACATTATCAGCCATGCAAAATGGTGAATTCCTTCAGCTATCGGAGGGACTGGTTTTAGCAGACTCCAACAGTAAGTGGCAATGATATCAGCCAAATACAGATTTACAACCCCTCTACAGCCCTACAATCCCTTTATACATATTTCCCACTCATAATATTCATCTCTTTTTTTCGTTCCGGATTAATTCACTTACTTCGATTGCAGAGTACGAATGACCTTTTTGAAAATTACCAATTGTTTAAACTGCCGAATTAAATTTGGTAACTTTTTATCAAATTTTCACCGTAAACAAAAATTATGGTTTGGAAAATAACCATACCCTCTGTACACTAAATGAAAAATAATATTTCATTTGCGCAAAGTTAAATTAATTTTTATGTTTGTTTATTATTGTTTTTTTTATTATTTAATTATTTCTGTGGTCTGTAATCGTTGTAAAAAAAGTTAAAGTGCACAAATTAGAATCAATATTTATATTTTTAATCAATATCAATATTTAACTTTGTGAAAATAGCTAAAGAAAAGGGTCATATTGAATATAATACTTACATCTAGCAAATGTTTGATACATTTTGTATAAGAAATTTTCAATAAATGAGCCAAAAGACAAACATATGCCAAATTCTTGCTCATATACTACCTTCCAAGCAGTTGGTTAAAATAAAATATTCACTAATACAAGAGAGAAAATTATTCGAGGGCAAAATAATTCAACAGCAGAGTAACATCTGCTACACAGAGTACAACATCATAGCCCTTGAAGCTGAAACTGAAAATATATCCATCCCTCTCTAACACATGTATGTTTCACATAAATGTCTCTCTCTAGGGTTTTCTAACCCGTTAGCACGAATGGGCATAATATGGCGTGTAATGAAAACATTTGTTTTCATAATAGTATAGATAAATCTTTATGTTTATGGAAATAAGAAGAAAATAAAACTAACATTATTTTGACACTTATGTAGGGATTTATAAAAAAAACACGTGTTTTTATTTTACTATGGAAATGAGAATATTAATTCAATTATTAAATCTTTAAAGCATTTCATTTTATTTTTCAATATACCCTCGCTGTAACGAAACCATGGGGACAAGTAATTTCTTTCGTTATAGTGTAAATGTTTTTGTACAATTATATCTGTGTACAGAGTTTTCAATTTATCAGGTTCAGAGTTCAAAGTTATTTTGCCATTATTTTACTTGTAATCTTATAACGTTTAAAAGGACTAAACAAGAAAATTAATAAAGACTTCTTTTGAAATTATTTTTTGTTTTTGTAAATTTTAAAACTGGCTCATAAATCAAATCAATTTAGGGAATTTCAAGTTTAAGTATACAAACTATTTCATACGAGAAGTTCGTTTTAGTTAACATATAAAATGTATCCTGACTTAAAACAGGCACCCAAAGATAATAAGACAGTCTGAGAAATACAATAAAGTACTGTTAACTTAAACAATATACAAATGTTTTGAAAATAATTATTTACTGGATATTTAATAATGTTTGGACATGGAAAAATCTTCCTCTTTCACAAAACAACCAAATATAGTTTTTTTTGATATACTAATTGTAATATCAAAATATTTTTTTATGAGATTGGTTTTAATAAACGAGACGATGATCTAGCTGATGATATAACCCATAAACATTAGAAAATATAGAATGGAAAGAAAGCAGCGTGGCTATTCTTCAGAGTTTTGGTAGAATTCATTATATTAGAACAAATGGACGTAGAAGAAAGGAAATTAGTAGTTCCGACTCTTGGACGCTTCTTACCACACTTAGCTGGAGCATTTTTTTTTTTTGTGACCCCGTATACCATCTACTGTCCTTGACTACACAGTCCATCAAATACAAAACTGTTTTTCAAGAAAGGATTCTCTCTCCTCTCAATACAATTCTATGTCTATCAGAAATATTCAAGAAGAGTACAAGATTTATTAAGTTGATAGTGTTGTCTATTTTCTCAGGGGAACTGATATAGTAGCCGTCCTTCAGCTTATTTGCTGACGAACCTTACTGTAATTTTATATATCTCAAAAGATGCATATTAAGGTTTATTTTTAAAAATTAAGTTAAGATTAAATTAATAAAAATTAAATTAAGAGAAGATTTGTGTCAAAAACCCAAATCTTCAACCCCCATTTAAACTCCTACGGGGTTATCTTTCCAAATCTCATCTTAAAGAAGACCTACATCTAATAAAGGAACCCTTACATGAACTTTCCGCGTTATAACCCTCGTAGTTTTTGAGGTTTCCTGGTCAGTCAATAAATGTTATTCGCTTTAATAAAATATTACAATAATATTCTCTTAGAGCGTATAATTCCACTTTGATTTATTTAATACGGTTGAATGTTTTATTATGAATCAAAATCTGAAACTAACGGCAGCCATGAATCCTTATTTGATTAAGTTAGGTGCAATTATGAACATTCCCTTGATAAATAACCTCAAATGAGAATTCTCATTGAAGCGCTACCAAAGAAGCTTTAAAGTTCAATTAGTCTCTATCAGATCAAGTAGATCTCACAAAGGCTACAGACTACCTACGCTTCATTCAACTTAGTATGGTACACCCTAATTAAATATATTTAGTTTTTATTTTTATACTATTATTGACATCAGCTGTGGTTGATCGAGCGACAAGTATTGATGACGTCATCACTCAGTAGCCAAAAGCGAACTTGCAGTAACTGATCTTAGTTTGAGTTTGGAATTCAAGTTCGTAGAACTAATAAACTGTAGAACTCAAAGTTCAAACGACGGGAAAATTAATAGTTGTGTAACTCTGTTTGTATGTATGAGTTTTTATATTTAGTTAAAAAATGCTTACGTTACCTAATTATTTCTAGTAACCATCGTGTGAGTTACACCATGTGATTTTGTTCATTAAAGAAATATCTATTGAATTAATAACTGGTTTATTACATGTTTTGTATTTGCATATTATTTAAACCTTGAAAATAAACAAGAAACATCTAAGTTCATCAAGTGCATCAAGTTATCCAAATTATGAAAACATATTTACGAAACTAAAAGACATGTATCAAGCTACACATGTATACAAGTCCCACTGCTGTTCAATAGTGTAAAGTCTACTTAACCCTCCACACAGATCATCTGTAGGTTGGCGGGTAGTTGCACAAAAGTTCTAAATTCAAACTAAGTAAGGCATATTAATAGCGGTCATCTTCAATCAGCGTATACATATTGATGACGTCATCACTCTGATAATCAACGATTTTGATGATTTTCTTTTTTTAACTCTGATAACGAACCAACAGTCTCCCTACTAGCAGGTAGAGATGATGGCCATGTTGGACATATATTTGCATATATGTCATGCATGGCCAAATGTTACAAATGTATTACCAACCTGTGGTACAGAAGGGCTGTAAGAGACTAGGACAGGGAGAGGAAAGGAAAAAGGAAAGGAGTGATTTTAGGCATCCGGTAACCTTAATAACCTTATGGAACGTAACGATAAGAAATTTCCTTGTCGGTACTGCCTCCGTAGACCGTTTACGAGATCTACTCTAATAACTATTCGTAGGCTATACCACTCTTTTAAAATAAAAATGCTGTTACTCTTTTAAGAAAATGCTGTCTTCTAAAATAAAAAAAATAATGTTTTATAAATATTAAAAACAACTAATAAGGGACACGCCCGATTGTATTGTTTCACGGATTTTTAACCGACTTTAAAAACGAGGAGGTTCTCAATCCGGCCGGTACATATATATTTTTTTTATGTATGTACACCAATTTCGCCGAGGGTGCTGAACCGATTTACGTAATTCTTTTTTTGTCATTATGGTCATGTGAATTCTGAAATGCCTACTTCAAAAATCAAGAAACGTAAAATAAGCCTATAAAAGAGCAATTAAATCTTAATATTATTATTTTTGAATCGATACAAAGAAAAACATAAAAATAAATAATTATGGCTTGGTATAATATATAAATAATTTAAAGTTATTAATATTATCTATTTTTCACAATGAATTATAATCTATATTGTATATAATATTTATATGTTTTATAAATAAACTGAACTCACAGTTTACTGCATCATTTGAAAGAAGGCGGTGTTTTTAAAATATCCTTCACATATTCTGGACCGTGTCTTGTAAATTTATCCGAATGACCTTATTTAAAAATATCTACATTTTACATGATGTTTACAAACAACAATTTGATATTTGTTTTATTAGACCAAATATTAAGTAACATGTTATTTTATACCAACTCTACACATTTTAAGTAACTAAAATGATTACAAAAATAAATTTAAATTAATAATTAATTAAAATCACTTAATAACATCTCACCCCGTACTTCACACACTTAATTTTTAGAATAAAAACCATTTAACTTCTAACTGCTATATATATACAGAAAGCTTTTATAAAATTACAACTTTCTCGTAAAACGACGGTCTTTCAAAGAAATCATTATCTCATATTTAATTCATCATTGCATATTAAAACTACAAATAAAACCAAAACGTTCAGACTTGATATTTCTAGTCTGAATAACCAATGACTCATCAGTTATTCAAAGAGGACTTACTGTCAATATGTATATATAATATTACTAAATAAACACATAGACCCAATCTACTAAGCCAAGCCATCGATATCCCATCAATAACCCAGCACTCCATAACTTATACAAGATCATTGATCTACTGACGCCATGGGAAATTATAGAAGAGTGTTTAACTTTTATGAATTGATGTTTTCAGGTTAATCAGTTTTATTTACATATATAAATTTGTGTTGAACTTTTATAAATTAATTTCAGCTTAAACTTAAATATATTATAATAGTATTTTTGCTTATTAATAATAGTTAATGTAATGAATCATTGGTTAAAACAATTACTAGCTATAAAGATTGCGTTAAACACTTAAGAAACTTTTTTGTCTAGACTGAAAGTTAATAGTCCTAATCGTAGTTCTATCGTAGCATTAAATAATTTGAGCTTTCTGCGTAACACCAGTAAATCATTACCATTTGATTTCGAATCGAAAGAAACTCGATTTTAGTATATTTATTTAAACACATATAAAGTTAGATATATTTTATATATGATGCAGCCACTGAATTATGTGAATGTAGAAAGAAACTGTTTATTCGATTAGATTGACCTAAAGTTCAAAATGTATTCAGATGCTCGTATATAAAATAATTGAATATATTTCAAAGACGAGGAAGAGGTTACTGTTTACAGATTTTTATAAGAAATTTTAATATTTTCTTTGTTAATAAAAATGTTGTATGTACTTTTGAACAAAGTAATTGTCTTTATGTAATTTAAACATTCCATTATAACACATGTGCGATTGAATGCTAGAATACTTTTAAAGTAAGTTTTTATAACAAATATAAAGACAACAAATATAAGCTTATTCAGAGCTATTCACAGGCTTTATTTCCACAAGTGGATAAGTGCGAGTCTTTATCCACCGTCTTAAATTACCATAAACCTAATTATTAGAAAAAATACTAAAACATTCACAACTCGAATCAAAATCGACAAAATCAGTAGAAATGTAAACAATGAACTCGAATGAATATAAACAGAACAAATAGTAGCATCAAAATCTACAGCCGATCTGGCGTCTCGCCATCTACAGCATCCATCTCAATTAAAGCACACGCAAAAACTTTATTTGCAATGTATTTAAAACAGATAAATTGAATCGCATTAGGATGATTGCAACCCACTGCGTGAATTATGGTCGTCTACGCTTACTCATATTGAATGTGGAAATTAAATTATTTATAGAATGGCTGCATAGGCTTACTAACTTTTATGTTATCCAAACATTAATATTTAAGAGTGTATTAATCATCATCTTTAAATAACTATCTGAAGTTTAAACCTAGCATTTTTATGAATTCAATCGCGATGTCGTAAGGTTGCTTTACAGTGGTCACGTATTGAGATGAGGTGAGAAGACTCATGTTACTAAATTATTACTTTTAGGTTGGTATTAAATTATTACTAAATTAGTCATATCATTTTTATCGTTAGATATAGTAGTGTGTATAGGTATTTGATGGTACATACTTATTTTTAATTTGTCAATGACGGACTCAATGGTATTCGATAGACTGCCACGAAAACTTGTTTGGCAAGTTACCAGATCTCAAGAACTCCCCTATTTGCAGTTCATGCCTTTTACTATGTCTTCATAGTAAACAGCATGTACTGCAAATGCGCGACCCAGGCGAGGAGCACAGCAAGACTGAGTGACCAGTGAAGTAACAGTTGGCGTTCATCAAGATATACAGTCGGTCTTGTCTTTTATCTTTGTGACTTTTATAAGCAGCCTATGTTGTTTTTGCAAACAAATCATTAAATGACATACAGAGAGACCTGAACCTAGAATCAAATGGCCTCCTCATAATTAGATTAAAAAATGAACACATACACGGTGCATTCGTACCTATATCAACGTAAGGACTTAGCAATCTGAACATCGGGGTAATTCCAATACCATCTGTGACTAAGTTCAGATAATTGGGGTCAATCTTAATAACAGATGCAGAACAGATACCAGACCAGATACAAATTGCATAGATAAAGTCAAGGGACGTCAGGCATTCTGTGTGATAAACGTATGCCCATGAAGACCAAGGGTTAAGTCAAAGCCGATGTCAGACCAGGTCTACGGGTCGGAGTGCTGGACTGTAACTCTGAAAAACGAGCAAACGTTAATTGTCGACGAGATAAGGATACCATCGCAGTCTATTAATTATATTTTTATGTATATTTATTATGTTTATTATTAAACAATAAATTCAATTCCTCTCATCTTATGATATTCACAAAACATTGTTAAATTTAACAAACTAGGGTACATCGGTTTTAATTACATAAACTGTAATTAAAGGTTCTAATTACTTTATTAATCTGTAATATATATTCATAGTATAATTAGTATAGCTATTGAGCATGGTCTAAAGCCCTATAACTTTGCGGCTAATATCAAATTTAACCTAAGAAGTTTTATTAATTGCCTCCCAACCACCTAGACTATCTGACGCGAACCTTCTAACCCAGTCGCTTATGTGCGATATTTAACGTAATTATATAATAATAATGCTTCTATTATCATAATTACAATGAATCCAAGATCAAACTAACAGAAAGCTCTCAAATATTCTCATAATATTAAGAAATACATTTACAACGAATGTTTCTATTTCTAGACCCTAAATTAACAGACCTTGTAGAGATAAGAAGTAAATGCAACTCGTTAACATGCTCGAGATATCTCTTAAGGTGTGGTCTACAATTTGATAACTTAACGCGGAATTATTTATATTAATTCCACACAAAGTACTATTTATTGTAACTACAATAAATGACTCAGGGCACTAAGGAAATACACATCGGAATTCCATTATCTCGTTCTGTTGTAGTGTAAAACTCGAAATTTCTGTATTTTTATAAGTGTAAGTTAACACAGGAGACAACGTGATTTGATACTTTACCACCCTGTCAAGGTGTGCGAGTGTATGTCTGTGTGTTTATCTGTGTTTGTATGACATAATCGACTTACACTATTTTTGATGTATGTAATACGATTTTTTTTGTTAGAGGATGTTAGAGCTAACGGTAAAAATAATGGTAGTTAAATAAATTAGGCTGTTTACCTTTATTAAGAATATTGCTTATACTTAGATGACGTCTATGTAGTTTTGAAAAATAAATTTGAATGACAATAACTTATACTGTGACAGTAAATTTGTAATAAGATTAATGGGACTATTATACTCCACATAGACCTTGTTAAATTTTATTTTAAAAATATATAAATCGCGTTATTATAAATAATTATCTTTTTTTTTTCAAATCATTTTATAAAACCATTTAATTAAAAAACAATTTGTAACAATTGTTTCAAACTAAAAAAGAAAGAAACGTTCTACCTGAACTAAACAGTCATCATTCTAAATTTAAACCAGAGCAACCCTACATAAATCTGACCCTAGTATGTCTAGGACTCCCTTCGGTGACCTCCACTAATGGGGTTGCCAAATTACCCATCTATTTAATTTCCGAATGGGTAAACGAATTACGCTGGCAACTTTGAAACGAATTAAATTTTCAACGGTAGGTTCATCTGGTACATGCTCTCCCTTTATTTTTTATTATTAGATTAATCAACGATATTTGAACAGTTGGGTAGTACTTAAATTTATTTAAAGCACTATATTTAAACAATATCTTGTTTAATTTATTTTAATGGACACTTTTATAGAATTATATTCTCGTTTTTGTGTTAAGATTTATGATGTATTACATTAAGTGCCATAGACTATAGAAGCAAACTAATAACAAAGAGACAATTACTCAAATTTTTCTATATTTAATGATGGTATTATATATTTGGCCTTTTTTTTATATTTTTATATATTTAATATTCTTACATATATTTTTAAATACATAAATTTGTCAAATTGTTAAGACGTTTTAGTGAGATTCTGAATAAAAAAAAGTTACGTGTTTTATGTCAAAAATAATAAAAAAAAAGCTAAATGGTTTTTAAGGCTTTTATCGGTTTAAAATATACGTAATAGGATCTGTGGCTAAAATAAAAGTTTTAAACAAATATTTTGTGTCTTAAAAACGTAATAACAATTTGATTTGATTTGATAAGCTACGATATTTAATTAAATTTAAGACCTTGAGCTTAGAAATTGCAATTGAATGATTTGTCAGTTTTCCCCTCCGTCTGAACCGGTGTTGCCCGTTTAAGCAATTCAATTTACACCCTGACTTTTCAAATTTTTAAATAAATTGAAAATAGGAATGGATTGCCTTGTTTTGATATTTGGTGAACAACAAATAACTTATAGCTATTTAAGTTAAATAGCAAAAAAAAATCTGATGTATTTATGTTACGGTTAGGTACATAATTATTTAGGATAATTTCAAGGTTTGTTTCCTGGACATTTCCGCTGTATATTATTAACAGGGATAAGGATTTTTATTAGATTTAAACGTTTTAAAACATTTAAAAATGTTTTAAAACTTTGTGTTAACTTTAGCGCACATGAAAATAGGTTCTTTATGGCTAGTGAAGTGGTCATAAGATAATATCTTCCAAAACTAGTGAGGGTCATGAAATCGTTCCCTGCTCTCGCTGGAGGGCCGTAATAAAAGGTGGAAAATGTAATGAAAGATATAATATATGTAAAATTTGATATAAAGTTTGGGGAACGACAGGGAATGGCAAAGTACAAGGGTTTTATAGTATCAGGATAGAAAAAAAAGGATTTTCTTGACATTCAGATTTTATATAATGAAGTTATTTTAACTATTTTTTATTATTTAATCGGAATATGCTATAGTCATCATACCAATCTTTTTTGTTCACTGCTGAACACAGGTCTTCATTCGATGGTGTGAAAAGCGATCATGATGGACTTCCATCCATCGACGCAATCCAATCTACTGTCTTCGGTCTTCCCACAGCTCGCTTAGCATTTTATGGTGGACGCCATTCGTAATAAGAGCTACATGGTCAGCCTACTCCAATTTCAGCTTTGCAAATTTTGAAGGCACCACAAACAACAACCACAACAACAAAGGTATCACAAACTTTGATTTTGGCGCGTACTGATACTGTACAGCCCTCTTCATAGCAAGCTGAAAAACTATGAGCTTCTGCCCATAGTCAGCGAGCACGTCTGGTTTCCATAGCTAATCACTTGTTGCTACTCACATTTTTTTTTAGTATTGATAGTTGCATTCATTATTGTCTGAGTAAATTTCAAGATGAAAAACATTTTTGGATAAACCACAAAATTTGGATGGAAGGTATGTAAATCTCAATATTAGAAAAAAATATCACTTTGTCAACACTGCTGTTTTAAATTCATTTAATATTAGAAACAGTTCAATTAAAAGTAATATCATTATACTTCTCATACTCTTCTCTTTTCACATTCCACCCGTTCAAAGCCATAGTAGGTAATAAAAATAAAACAACATTTTAGACACCCTTAATCCTCAACGATAACAAGCCTTAGATACATACACACATACACACATACATACTAACATTCTTAAGGAATACAAACGAGGGTACGATAAATAATCAACAAGAGACATTAAATCCACATCAAAATACCCCAAATTCCCTCATGTTGTAATCTGTTTAATACAAATAATTGTTTACATAATCTGTCCCTTTATTCCACGACACAATTGCACCCTTTAATTAAGGAAATAGAGATAAAAAGCCACCCCTACGTTCAAATTAAAAATTTGTTTCGGTTTACAGCAATGTTTCGTGATTTTTATTTTTATTTGTTGCAATGAAATTATGATTATTTTGTAGATTTAGATGAGTATATGATAGATTAGATAATTATACTATTAATCATTAATCATCTAGTATCTATAAATTACTTACCTATGTAATGGATATTCAATTGCTTAATACTTGTACGGTGAAGCCGTTTAAGTGCTCGGTAATAGATATAGATGCTTCTGACCTACAATAAGCCGATGCGGCTAGCACTGGGTTACCGCCCGTACATACTACATGCCCCCTGACAGACAGACGTCGGTTTTAAATTGATCTAGTTATCTGGTAATGGCAAGCGAGATATATAATAGTACCATTTTGTAATAAAATCTTAAAAGTGTTTATATAAAATGTCATGATTTTGTATTTTTTTCCTTTTAGGTGTGGAATTTATGTAACCCTTCTTAGCGAGAGTATACGTCCTAAAATTTAGTGCAAAATTTCAGACTAACAGCATAAATCGTTAAGACTTTTAGACAAGTTTGCTCTTATAGTTACAAATTTACAATACATAAATAAAACAAAAATGTTTGTTAAATAATAATGAAACAGATTTAAAATATATACTTAAACTAATGACAGTAATAAAACTAATTATAATCATGAAAATAAAACATCAATGCATTCTTATCTTAATAAGTCCTGACCTTAAATAAGATATCACTTTTAAATTACATACAGATTAATAATAATTATAAATGTGTGTGTGTGGAAATACATATGATTTGTTCCTTTTATATTTACTATACATTTTTGTGACTGACAAAACAATCCTATAAACGATATCAGGGTGAGAGGTTAGTATCAGATGACAGACGAGACCCATCATTTAAATGAAGATCATCACATGAAGATATTTGATTGATGAGATGATTTCTTCGCTTTGGGCTAACACAAAAGTCATGGTAATATTTAATTTTATTCTCATAAATCGTCTCTTTTTTTTTAATTACCGATAAGTAGTCCATTATGTTAATAGGAATATACTAAATAGACTGAAAATTTTACCAATTCATTATTAATTGCTTTGCTCTCGAATAATCTGGAGCACAAAAATACATCATCACAAGCCTTCGATATTAAAAACGCTAATGAATCTGACCCACTTTTACTGCGAAATTGAACAATTATCGGATCAATTATACCAATTTTCAATCCATCGGATTTCGTTCTTTCTATTCTAAATCTGTAATAGATTTGATATGGAACATATTTCCACTTTTTAATTACAATTTTGTAGCTATTGTACAAAACGGTTATTGAGGTTTGATCTGTTTTGATAGTTCATAGTTATATATGAGAGATCATTATTGTTGCAGGTCCAGACTCCAGTGGCAGTGACTGGACTGTTTAATCGATGTTTTTAAGCCATTAACAGATGCATAAACAAGTAATTTATCTATGTTTATACAACACACAGGTTTATCTATAGTCTGGGTTAGAAAAATCTTAAAAAAAGTCAATAAATTTGTGTGTCCATTATTGTAAATTTTTGCATTCTTTATATTTTGCCTTAAAAAAAAACACCTATATAATTAATCGTAATTAATACATCATGTGCTCTGTATGCGGAGTATAACATACATAGGTCCTGGTATCTTGCACGGTGCTATGTTTGTATGTATGTACTGTGTGTATGTGTGTGCTGTGGGGTCACGGCCTGCATTAGCCGGCTATTTTTATATTGTAGGTCATATTTATAGCGCTATAAAGATACATTAAATTGATTTATAGTTGTTTATTATATACCTGCGCGTGTTGCGTAGTTTTAAAGTTTAACCTATTTCTAAATCGATTACAAATAAAGTAGTTTTAGATATTCGGTAGCTTGTAATTTTATTAAAACTATAACACAATAATTTTAATAGTAACCTTAGAAGAATTAATACTGACACCAGTACCTACAGAGAAATAATAGTTAGTGACAAGACAAGACAGATTAACCTTTTTCATGTAATAAATTTGCTAGTTTAGAAATTTTACATGTATATGATATTCGCTGCCTTCTTCATGTCTCACCTCCTTAACGGCTTGACCCGTTTTGATATTTTTTCTACTGATGGAATTATCAGAACAGTTATTAACTTTACTTGGTAGGTAGCATTGTTTTCGAGATCCATAAAATTTTAAATAAATTTAATTAATACTTATATCAGTTTCTTAAGCAAGCAGGAGCAGGAGCAACCGCAAGGCATTTATTAGGGTACTTCTAGATAGAGGTCAATACTCGCGTCGACATGATAAGGCATTAGAAATCATACGGAAAGCGGTTAGTTTTTCAGTAACAAGGGGTCAAAAATATAACAACCACCAAACGATCTGTAGAATTCGTGATAGAAGGCTCCTCCAAAAAATCAAAACCGAAGCATTATTCAATTTTAGGCGCTGCTCCTGATTGGACTCTCATGATGGACACGTATGAAAAGCATTACAAAATCCCTGGGTATGTTGATGTTTCATCATCCAGATCGGACTTATTATTGTATTCTAAACATCTAAGGCGCGTGATACTTCGTGGAGCGTTCCCTGGGAAACAAACATCCGCAGGGATCACACATTCTAGCTTAATAAGTATTACGAACTGACCAACGAACTGTTCAAGAATAAGTTTATAGATAGTTTGTACTAGGTAAAAGTGGGAACGAGAGGCATAACAGCAAAATCTCTCTAGAACTTACTTAAAGACCTTGGCCTTTCTAGAACAAGCACCGGTTCATTTCTAGAACGTATTTCAAAGACGGCATTAGTAGGTTCTTTCAACTTTTGGTTAGGTAAGGAGAGGAGTGTGGATAGTGGAGGCGAGCGTATATGAGCATAATAAAGGGACCCCTTAAACCTACACCTGGGTCGCAAGTCCCAGGCCCTGTTTGTACTCCTCTCCGTGCAACGCGATGGTCCTCGCACCAAGCACCTATTTCTTATTGTGAAATTGGAAAAAAACATTTTTAGTTGTGGTGTCATCCTAACTCTCCATACATTTTTTAATAGACCATATCGAACGGATGCTTAAACTTAGTTTAAATAAACAGTTCTGGGATAAGTCTCCTGAATCTATAAAAGGTTATAAAATTACATTGTGAATGAGGATTCTGAAATAAGAACATCCATTAGAGCTAACCCGATGTTTAAACAATTCTTGGAGAAGTTAATTTAAACTTTAAATCAATTAGCTCTTAAGTTGGAAAAAGCGTCTGTTTGTTTTCCTCGGACAAAGCTCGGGAACTAAACGTCAAATAAACAAACAAACAAATGGGGATGAAAGCGGTTAATTTGGTTAAATTAAGCGACTGTTATTTCCAACTCACTTCAATGATTTTGTTGTTAGAAGTAAAAAAATATTCCGTTTTTTCACAAATGTATTAAAAATCTCAAAGAGCCAATATGTATTAATGTTGGCTATAATTTTTTTATTAGAGCAATAAAACGAAATATTTTAAAAGCACTTTCGCGATCTTGCGATAGTTTATGATGTTTTTATGACTTATTTATATGTTAACGGTGTTATTACGTCAGAATCGACCGCTGCCTTCGTGTTTGACGAATTAGAATGTATTTTTGTTTTTTTTTCATCATAATTAATCAAAACCACATTGACATGTTTTTTAGTCTATTACAGTGAAATAAAACTGTTAATTAAATGGAGTTCGTTTTATTTTTTTATCTATATAAAGGAACGTGTTCACTAAATACACATGTATGTATTGTTTTATGTAAATTCAAATAAAACTTAAACTGTTTAAATACGCCATTTGCTCAAGTATTTGTTTTTTTTATTGTTTAATTTGCTAAACTATGTTTTAATAATGAATTATTTCATTTGACTGGAACGGGGTAGTTGCACCCTCGCACTGACTCCATGGGGGTAGTTTCACCCTCTGGCTGTACCTATTATTAGTACGTCCAAGTGATGATGGTGGAAGAGCAAAAAGCTAACTTCATTACCATCTCCATGTCCCGATCTCATTCATCAAAGATTTCAATAATATAATATTATTTTGAATATATCTTTTGTTTATTTATTTATTAATTATATTAAATAAATATTTTTTTCACATGTTATATTACATTACAATCTGAATCTCATAAAAATGCCTGAAACCATATTACAAACGTATGCACGTTCCACAAAAGCTTCCAAATGTTAAAGGGGTTGGCATTTTTGTAATTATTTTCAGCTTTTCACGTATAACGAGGATTTAGTGTAATTAGTTGAACATTTTTAAATGTAGAAGTGAGATAAACAGACCTTTTTTTCATTGGATCGTTATCCTTGTGGTTCAAGTGATAAGAGATGCCATTGACCGACGAATTTTTGATAGAATTGTCACTTTATTTACACTTTTAGTTCATGTAAAATTCTGAATTTCCGTTTAATTTATATACATGTTTGTGACTGTCTTAATAATAAATTGAATTATATAAAATAATTCTTTTGGTAGGTTTTTCTAACTAATGTTTATATTTGTTTCAAAATATCTATAAATATGTATAGCCATGTAAAGCTTATTTAAATTAAAATAAATATAGTATCAAAAATAAATCTATACGTGCAGGATTTCGAACCCGCGACCTTTGAAAAACCGTCCCATTGTTCTAACAATTCAGCTACCGTATCGCTACCCGTCTCGGTAAATTGAGCATTCTAAATTTGATCGTCTTTACTATGTTTTGTTTCGTAATTCCCTTACCATTTATTTATAATTCGCTCGTCACTTATAATTTGTACCACATAACGCGAATGCTACAATTTTACATTCATTTGTCAAAGTCAAGAGGTAAATTTACTAGTATTTATGGTCGGTGGCACAGTAACCCTACACCTAGACTGTCTTGGACCTTGAATATGTAAAATCAACTACGTGTTTTAGATCTACCTAACCTTTATAGATACAAGTGTACAAGTAATAGGGCTGTCACTTGAAAGTTATTTATTGTTTTAATAATTCTTATTTTAATGTGAACGTAAATACAACAAAAGATATACCAGTAAGTATAAATACTTATAAAACTTTATTTACATTTAAAATTTAATTTATCTATAATGGAACAACTTTAATGGAGTACTATGTATATTTTTGTTTTCAAAGAAATCAAAAGTAATCTTAAAAAATAAGAACGGTATGGTTAAAACAATATTTTTATCTAATCGTATAACTTGTCATAACGCACACATTTAAATTTTAAAACATGACGTGCTGTCATTGTCAGCTGACAGCTTTTGATTGCCCCAAATATAAAACCTTGATAAGACGTTGAAGGAGTCGCGTCTGATATTGATATTATTAAAAAACAGAGGTAATGTGATTTACAATACAGTATTTTAAGTTACATCAATTGTTTTTTTAAACCACAGAAATTAAAAGTACTTTTTTCTCTCTACATAGTCCTGCTATTATTTTATAAAAAAAACACAAATATATCAATTGAATATGAAGGTACATATATGGGTGTAATATTTTTGGGCCCAAAACTTTATTTTCACGCTAAAACGCCAAGCACATCAAACTGAAGTTTGGCTACAATCAATCTTGAACTTTGGCCCAACTTCCAACCCTTCGAGACTCCGAGCTGACGGCTAGTGTAAATAAACTGACAAATCAATCAATCGCCAGTTGATAACATAAATGGATGCTGTGTTCAATGATGTTATCTCAAACTAAAAGACAAAAGGAAATATAAATAAGATTGGTTTTCATATTGCTTCTATATCGAATATATTATTTCTTATAGTTATCATGTTATTCTCTAAAAGGTACAAATAAGACAAACGTACACAAATCTTTCCATTAATCTGATTATTAAAAAAAATATATCCTGTTTAGCTAGTAAGTAAATATAGAATAGAAGGAACATATAAATTTATATACCATATTTAATCATCTAAATCACTTACTTAAATTACTCACAATATGTGGAATAATAAATAAGCTTATGTCTATATTCTGATTCCAGAGCAAAGCAACCAGCAGTTATTAAAAAAGTAAAAACATCAGAAACAGTCAGTCAGCCTCCCCCCCTCTTACCCTCTCCCCCTACTCAATGGGTTTCAAACTCAGGTCTGAACTCAAGGGCGCGAGTGCCACCGACGTTTTTACAGCCCTAAAGAATAGCACATTTATTATTTTTATTTGCCACGCGCCATTGTAAGGATTTTTTTCGGACCGTTGATATCTTTTGGATCGGACTGAGCGCGTGAAAATACGGAAAATATGATTCTTTGATATATTTGTTTTCTGAGAAACTAGTATCATTGTATAATAATAAATGTTATATGTTTTTATGTAGTGTAGCTTTATCTTTGTTTTTTAATTTTTTGATATGTGTAGTTTAAATTGACTTTTAGCTTTTATTTAATATATTCGTTTAATATATTTATTTTTGTATCCGCTTACAGTACAGTATACATCAGTTTTGGGAATGTAGGCTTAATAATTATTTGTACTATTAGGGTATTTTATTATTTTATTGATCTAAACAAACCAAAATAAGACTAGATATACCAACGTTTCAAACTATCCAATTTTAGAACTCCTTTTAAAACCCTAAATAAATACGATTATAAATTTGGCAATTCTAGAAACATCTAACAAAAACCAAAGTGTAAAGTACAAGGATCTCATTACCTTGTTTATAACAACCAAATCAAAATAAAACTGATTAAGGAAATCTTTTTCGCAAAGAAGAAAATATTATATCCAACTTGAAAGAGTTGGCTGTCATTCCAGTAATTATAAAATGTTTATTCTCGCCTCCAAAACAACTCTTAGAGGTCAACAAACTCTTATAATAGGAAAAAATTACCTCCTTAATTGCTATTTGGCAATTCTAAACATGTTTAAGGGTTAAAAATAAAAAACTCGAACGATAAAGAAACAATAATAACATAAAAACAACAACCAACAAAAAAAATGTTTTAAGAACTATTCAATTTTAATAAGAGATTACAAAACATATTGGAACAATGTGAAACCTTATAAATCCAAATAACTTGACAGTCTTATTTATTACATATATGTAATACTTAGTATTTATACTATAATACATGTCACCTCAAGCAACCTGTGCGGTGATAAACCACATAATAATTACACAAACATGGTCCAAAAGACGTCAAATATTTGACAACTTCACAGCTGGGGTCAGCACCGATAGACA
Source organism: Napeogenes inachia (assembly GCA_959347355.1). NCBI lineage: Eukaryota > Metazoa > Arthropoda > Insecta > Lepidoptera > Nymphalidae > Napeogenes > Napeogenes inachia. The sequence goes on along the minus strand of OY365798.1, from coordinate 21,035,731 downwards.
ACTAAACACATAATTATATATATATATATATAGCAGATGTTGTCCTGCCCTGAAAATATACAATCTTCCTGGAGTATGATAAAAACACCAAGTGCGACTTGAAGGTTATAATTTCACATAAATTTAATAAAAAAATATATATTAACTATTAAGGTTGGTACAAATATTTAAAAAATCGACCCAACAGGTCTCGGTATAATATGTTACACACACAAAAACAATCATCCAAATCGGTTCAGCTATAACAGTATAGTTATAGCGAGACTATAGACAAATAGATTTCCTATTTTTTACAATATCTTCACTATATCTATAGTCAATACCTCTATGAAGCCGTAACAAACAAAACACTATTTTTAAAAATCGTTTCCCAATTCGCAGAGATATCGCGTAACATACAAACAAACAAAGCCTGTCGAACTGAGAACCTCCTTTTATATGATAAAAATACCTTATGGTTGTAAAAAAGTTTATATTATAACACGGTTCTAGCTTCACGGGTAGATATAACGAGATACAATTTTAATCCAACCGTTGCCGGTCCTCTAATAATAAGCTCTGAAGACTTATATCTGCAATATTCGTTGAACCCGCCACAATATGAAATATAGGTACAAATGGTACAAATGGTACAAATTCAAGCTGTACCGCCGAAACCGATGCGTTGGTCTGTGAATGATTTACAGCGCGTTTTATTCTTCATATCGCATTCCCTCAGAAAAACGCGAATTTCTGTTAAGTGTGTTTCATATACACTGGATTGTATTATTTTTCTAATTTATTTATGATTAGAAAAATATTAGAGAGTGTGGAGGTTTGAAAACATCTTAAATTAATGTTTCATTCTTATTATTTTATCTGTTTGAAAATTAATATCTCACCATATCAATTACTTGCTGTTTCCCACAACTAATTTGCGGTATACTAAATAAATAATATCATATATTCAATATTATAAATTACAGCCTCATTTTGAACCCACTATTTATTTGTTTACAAAAATGGCTATTTTATTATTTATGTTGTTCACAAAATAAAGTAATATTTTCAAATTTAATCAAAATCGCTACCATAAAACACCTAAAATATACTGACAAATTCAATCAAATCAAATCTTCCGACTATTATTGTTAAATCCTTTAATTTAGAATCCTTCAAGTTCTAATAAACGTAGCATATAACTAGTAGATGTGGAGTTATTTATTCTAGTTTCCTGTCAGTACAACGCTTTATTTGAATTATATTTCGTTCTCACATATCAATTATGAGTGTCGCAAATAGTCAATACTATAAAAATAGTATAAATACCTAAGTCATAAGACTACCATACAATCTCCTGCTGAAGAAGAACCAGAAAGAAGGAAGGAAGACAGTTGTATGTATGTACATTATGAAACCTATGCCTAATTGAAATAAAAAGAAACATAAGTTACTAAAGTTTTTCCGCGAAAACGGTTCGCGCAAAACATTTCAAATGTCAGTATAACATTAAAATTAACAAAAGCAACGAATTAAACCCGTACGATAGTTTAACTAAATACTAAACATTAGTATTGGATTTTGTATTTAATATTATTTGTAACCACCACTCTGTGTCCCCATTATGTGAAATCACCTTCCTCACAAGGTACGTGAAACACGGGTTTGTAGATAGGATGATATTAATTATTTGCGCTCCCGAATAGAAGCGCTTTTATTTGTGATATCGCGTTAGACACAAATAATATATTCTACTAATTAATTATAAATAATTTATATACAGAAACACAGAAATATCTTTTGTATATATTTATAATTTATATTTATCCTTCATAATTTAGATAGGTTTTTGATTCATTTTTTTATTACCGGGGGTGCCAATAAATCTTATTAATATGTTGTAACATTGTGTTAATTACCTAAAAAATTGGGTCAATTTCAGTAGTTTTCACGTAAAATTTTTACTTTATTAACACAGAATTTCTAAACAAAAAATTACCAAAATATTCCTAAGATGGACCTTATATGTTATAAGATATAATATGCAAGTTAAAAACAATACTTTGTAACATTAAAAATACAGTAGAATAAAATAAGAAGTCTTTTCAGATTTATGCTTACCATAATTTTCAGGTTCAACAATGGCTGCTTTTATCGCAGTAAGCAACGTGTGAACATGTCAATGTCACGAGAAAAATATTTTTTTCGTTCGGCGGCACTTTTCCCGCCAAATCTGCTGTCAACTGTCACTGTACCGTGTCGTACAGCTTTTCAATTCATACAACATGTAATATTTTGCATATTATGACTTTAAATGTTAATTTGAAATATATAAAGAAATATAATATTTAGAAGTAATTATAAAAATAATTAAATATAAAATTTTGTCGTAGAGAAATTTACTGAAAAAATATTTTTTTCCAAGGTAATATATATTTTTTATGATTTTCATCTTAGGTACAGTTAACATACATTTACTGTTCTCAATAAAATATCATAATGAAATAACAAGCTGATAATATATGTACAATGTATATATTAGATCTATAAATATTGGTTTAAAAATATTGAATTAAACAATACATATGTGTATGCTGATGATTTTTCAATGCTTTTGTTTAATACCAACTTGAATATAAAAAGAAAACAATTCTTAAATTGAATTAAATTTAAATTAAGAAAACAATGCCACGTACTTTTAAAGTATTATGTGTTTTTATTTTATCCAGGATTTAGAAGTTTCACAAGAATATTAATACAATACATCTACTACAACAAAAAACAAGTATTTATTTTAATTCATGGTACAAAATAATTTAATTATAAGCCTGCGATCACACAAGAAGCCAGTCAAACGAGACACAGCATGATAAAAGGATCACGTGTGTCGAGTCCCTTACTTTACTAATGATGTAGGTAAAAATGTAATTAAAAAAGATATGTATAGATAAATATCTAAGCACCAACATTCCGTATATACAAAAATTGTAAAGCATAAACATCTAATTATTTATATTGCCACGACATCTCTTTCGGCTTTTGTGACTCAGTTCAACATGCTGTGAGGTCGCCGCGGGTGGCCATTCGCGAAAACCACCGTTACTTGAACTCCCACCCCCTCCTCCGCTTATACCATGCAGATGCCCGCGACGACCGGGCTTATTCCTGACAGGTCTAGTTAAATTGGATACGAAACTGTTGTTCTGATTATCATCGCAATCGTTTGTGCGAATTTTAAATGGTATGCCATTATGAGCCTTATGCGGTTGGAATATGGAATAAGTTTCGTGGAAATGCTTTAGGTATATAATTACTGCAGTTGTACCGTACTGTCATCCGTGAAATATGATATGTTTGTTTCGTTCTAATGGCAGAGTTAGCATTTGTTAATTGTTGACATTATTTAAAGTATTTCTTCTCATTGCTTCTGTTTTTGGGTTGAAATAACTTCTAAATATATTTGCATACAAAACAGTGAGAGGAGGATATTTTTTTAATTTAAACTACATTTCTATTAAAAGTACCTAAGTTTGATACTTTTTGTTCATGAAATAATAAAAGTAAGAAATTATTAGATTTATCTACTATATTTGTATTAGTTGACCACTTCTTGCAGGCAGCCTCTCTGCATAAATCCTGACAACATTTGTTTTACGACTTTTTAAAAATCTTGATAAACAACACAAAAGACACAAAACAAAAAAAAAAATTGCTCCCCTTTTTTACTTATTACTCTGTATTTTGTAAGAAGTGCTTAAAAGGTCAACGCCCAGGAGCCATACCTACGCTCAGAGTTAATGTCAGTCCAGAGGCAAATAAATACAAGTACAAATAAATTTTGTGTGAGAAAACTAAAATTTTAATAAGTCGTAGGTACAACAAACGTTGTTAGGATTGAAGTAGAGAGGATGCCTGCAAGTGGTGGTCAGCTAATTAAAAATAACCCTGTATAAGGTATATTCCGTCTTAAAATTAAAATTATCGTGATGACACATAGATTTTACAGGAATAATTATTTATTGATTTATTAATAACTTTAATAAAAAAGATATATATAAACAAAAAAGGCAGGTAATTATAAAGTATCGCGCCAGTGCCATGCGAAACTATAATTAAAAGAAAAGTTCTTTGAAATATTAAATATGTCATTAAGTAGAATCATCGTGCAAGTTAAAATTAAAGAGTGCATAACTTACAATAATAACATTGAAGGGTATCAAAATGCAGGCGTTGGTGTCAACTATGAAGTCAGGTCACGCCATCTAGCGGCCATTGATAGTTACGACTAACCCCTACTAATGGTGACATAAAACTTTAATTTAATTATATACACCTGGACTTATATTGCAGTAACGTATTTAAAGTTTCCTAATCCTTAGTCTCAGATCAAGAACCGAAGAAACTAGAATATCTTGATTATTGAAGTCTAACAAGCGTACATAAAAATGTTTAATAATTCGCAGTACCATACTGGGTGTTACGAAATTTTATTTACATTTTAAAGTTCATAAACGTTTAAGGCATTATTTTTATTCGTGTCCGATATAATTGTGGTTTGAAAAAACTAATTGAAGCCAATCTGGTCCGCTCCATTTTTACAGATACGTGACCTATATGTAGATATGCTATATGTTCTCTAATCCTAGTGCAGACCCTTCTTTGTACATTACTAACATATAACAAACCTTATATGTTGTTGTTGTTACAGTCTTGATTATTCAGATCAGCATATTGTAATATGATGTTAATATTTGGTGTTCAAAAGTAAGTTTCTAAGTTAGTAAGTTAATAAACAGCATCTGACAGCAATATAAGTTAAACTTCGTGACTTGATATGAAATTATCAAAATACTTGTAAGCATGTTTTAGTGCTATACTAAGGGTGACTCAAAAAGAATAACCAAGTTTGGATCGACTTCTAAAACCAGTAGTAGTCTCCAATTGACTCATTCCAGGAACAGCGAAATTATTACATTTTTAATACTACACAACTAGGCTATGCACTAGCTAAGCTCTCAATAAACCATTTGTTACACGCGACTTGACGACGTACACTGTTTATCTACGATCGATGTTATTTCTTATTGAATATTATTCTTGGTAAAGTTTTTAAATAAATTAATATTTTATTTAGACAAATTGTGATTACATACTCTCTTCTAATAAATATCTTAGAATAGATGAAATTCAAAGTGAATGAATATTTAATACAATCAAATAAGTCAACTTTAAGGTAAATAATATGTAACATATAAGTGATTTGTATTTATTTCAATCATGTACTACATTGTTTGTATAACATTAGCGTAATTGGTGACCTAAATTCTCATATTACTTACCTACTACAAGTCTATCATGAAATTAACTATTGAATAATATTGTAAGAGTCGAAGATCTAAACCTCAAGTTTTTTTGTACGACATCCATCTAGATCTAGATATAATTTCAGTATCTAGGAAGTATTTTATGGAGCACTAAATTCATGAGCTCTAACATTTATATTACTCCATACTCAAATTTGAAACTTTATTTCATACAGGTACGTTATAATTGGCAATAATAACTTATCTGTTGGAAATAAAATTTCATATTATATACTATATAGTATACTATAAAAAATATGCCAAATTATAAATTTGGCAGGGGTTAATATTTGGTCCTTTTCTTTTCTTATCTTATATTAACAATCTATTCTATTTTATGACTGAAAACTAATATAATCTTGTTCGTCGGTAACACTTCTCTTATTTTATAAATTTAAAAGGACAGTGACTAATTATTACATTAATACGATACTTCAGTGGTCCTTTTAAAATGATTAAATAATGTTACAAGAAAATGTCTCAAGATTTCTTTACCTAATGTTTTCCAAATAAGCTTAAATTTAATAATATTTTACGACATAATTGATATTGTCAACGAAATGTATTTTTAAATATATTTCTATATATGACAGCGGGGTGTTCATACCACTCTAGCTAAACGTTTAAGTTCAGCGGTATATGCGGTTAGGAATATTAGACAGTTTACTGATATCACCACTGCTGAGTTGGTTTACTTTGAATACTTCTACAGTCATGTCGGACGACATTCTGTGCTAGGGATCGTGCAGATATAGAATCTATATTTATTAACAAAAGATTCAGTTACTGTGATAAACATTATAGGGAATCCTTTAAAACGGCTTTCAAGGACGAAGCTTTCATTTAAGTTTCTATAATTATAAAAATATTGAAAATAATTAACTTAATATAAAAACTAGACATAATAAGAAATGATAATTCTTAAATTTAGACTAAACAAAACTGAAAAAATATAGCAAGCAAGATTTTCACATTAAAAAAAAATAGGCTGCGTTTATCACAAATCGGTTATAAAATTAATCTTTCATTTAGTGATGGCTTGTATTACAAACTTGTTTAGACGGAATAATTTATTAAACCACTATAGTTATAGTACAAACTTTTATTTTAAAATATGCGAACCATGCTGATCAGCAGCATGGCGCAGCACAACTCGCAGACTTAAGACTAAGTGATAAACAACCCACTGGTAACCTATAATTTAACATTATTACAATTTAAATGTATTTAATATAATTTTAAACACCGAATATACTTCATATATTTTATTAAATATCTTTTAAAATATAATCAACATGATTAAATTAAACTAAGAATAAATTTTTGTTTTTTTTTTTTTTAATAAATATGTATATGGTTGGCAACCCATGTTCACTTAATTGTGACGTCATGACTTGAGAGATCACATGATTTAAAGATAGTATTTTGGAGGGATTTTGGAACTTGCAATTTATTTCGTTTATTTTCATGAAAGCTGATATTCCAATACACAAGCAAATAAAAACATCCAAGCTCAGTATTACCTATTTGTTTAAAAATCTGAATAAATTTAACAAAACATTCAAATACCTTATTATTATTGGTTAGCATACTATAGTAAAAATACTTTATTATTTTTTAGAAATAAAGAAATAAAAATGTATCCTAACTTTCATGTTATATGTATTGTAAGCCACACATAATACATATATATAATAAATAGATTGTTAGCAGAAATTTTGAAATACGAAATACTTTTCTTGTTTATATACAATTTATTATTGTGATGAAGGAAAAATATTCGCAATGTTAGCGGAGTTTGACCCACTTTCAGTACTGAAGCTGTTTCAGCACATGTAAATATGTTAGCAATAATTTGTTGTTTTGGAATTATTAATACTTTTGATATATTACCATTGCTAAAATATTTATCAATCAATATGTGTATTTCGAGTTACACGAATGGAATCGAATGACTTTATGAACGAATGAATGACGTTACGAAAACTGTCGGAGTTTTGACGTTTTACTGACTAGTACACTAGTTTCTGACGTTACCAAAACTGTGACAGTTTTCGAAACGTCAAAGCTTTTAGTAAAAAACTTCTTTAAACGCCACAAGTATAATCATTTCTGTAATATAAAGCTGCCGATCGAATAATATTTGTTAATATTTCACGACGCTACTGATATTGGTATTTTGAGAAAGAATGTTGTTACCTGGACCTTCCGGGATCTGCGCTGAATATTTCAAATGATATTGATGTCCAGTAAAACTTTATATAGCTTATATATAATAGCTTGTTATGTACAGCGATGACCCCCCGTGGCACATATAACCTTTCTTAATTAATGGTCTCTCAAATATATTTTTTTATATATTTAAATATATTTATGTTATTGATTATTTGTTTGTTTTATGCAAACGAAATGATGTAGTTTTAACGATGAAAAAATGTTTTGTGCAAAACTGACTTTCAGTAAAGATTTTTGATATTTTATACTATAAATAGAAAAAAATAATTTGGAATTTTGATAACAAATTTCAATTACGAATATAAACTAAAAACAAACTATAACTGCAATCAAATTTCATATCGAGAATCTATAAACGTTATTTGAAAAACCAATATGGCTGAATTAGGGCAGACACTGGAATTAGATGTGGAACTTTTATATTTTCATTTGTAAAAAAAGACCATTGTAGCGTTTTCTAGACGATTTCAATTACAGTTGTGTGGTTTGTGTGGAAGAAGCTTCTTATTTAACACAGCCACTGCAAGGAGTGTGTGTTTATTTTAAGTTTTAACCTGTACATAGTTCTTTATTACTTAATTTGTCCTTTACATTGTAGTACTAAGTACGTTTTTATTTATATAAAACTTAAAGATGTCTTTATTATTTTATTTCTTAAATATATAATTACATTTTTAATCAGACACATTTATAAGCTAGTCTTAGAGTCTCTAAGGTATAAATTTAAAATCATAATATATTTTTTTATTAATATATTATAATAATAGTTCGTCTCCACTCTTACACCGCATTGGTAATTTACCAAAGAAGCGGCGTCGATTTCCAGTCTCCAGTATTCAATCGTTTTGTAACTAAATGAAGAAGAAAACGGTTCTTATTTTATCGAAAACAGATTATGTGTTGTTGCATTTCCATATTTTTAAATAATAATCATATATAAAAAATTACTTTATATTATTTATCACTAAATTTTAACAAAATTACATTACATTTTAAAGCAAATATTAAAAATACTGCCGACATCTATATAATAACTGATAACCCACCACGCTTGTTCACTGTGAGAGAACGGGTAATATATTTAGGTAAAAAGATAGATATCACAACTTCACGTGAAGTTCTCTTAAATGTTACTTGAATGGACTTTATCAACATAATCAATTTATTAAAGATATGTGTACAATAACTTCGGCCATAATGGTCCCACGTCGGTGTTCATCCGCCATTTGCCTATTGGATAAAAGACAGTTATTTTCTTGGCAATTGTTCAATATTTCCAAGTACCCTGGTTATTGTGTTAAGTGTTTCAGAAAATCTTATAATAAAAATAACAATATCTCAGCCTTGTAAGCCCTCTTTTAGGTTTGTTTGAGAAAAACATCGTTTTCAATATCTTTCTATCTCGTCCCCAGTATTGAAAAATGAAGCACACATTCAAATTACGAGTCTTCATTTTTTTTTAGTTATAAATACAAGTTCTGTTATTGAAAATAGAAAAAAAAAAAGTTTTTATTCTATTGTTTTTTTATGAAAAAATAATCTTCATTCTAACATATTTTTACAAAAGTTGTAAACTTTAATTTAACAATAGTGTTATGATATTTATACATAAAATAAAATGTATTCATAATTTTAAATAAATATAGTTTTAAAAGCAAATTTAACATTGCTATAGACTATTTCTAATATGTTTTTAAGAACAAATGAATCCAGTTTAAATAACATTCAAAAACTTTAAACTGATACCCAAATATTATATATTCTATTCAAGTATATATATAATAATATATCTCAAAGCGTTCTGTCTCCGTGTCATGTTTTTATCGTTAGTGGGATAAAGTATTGGTTTGTTATCGATTTTCAGAGATAGAATTTATATTGCAATCTTAACTAATATTATAAAGATAAACAATATTTTTGAAGAATTTGTTTATCTTTTGAACCAGTCGAATTTAAAGAAATAATTGCTCCTTATAGACCATTTATTAACATAGGTTATAAACTATTATAAGGGCCACGTCCAATTGTATTGTTTCACAGGTTTTACTACTCACTCTTCACTTTTATATACTTGTATTTAATCCTTCCTTGGTGCTATCCAGCAGTGTCTGTCCCGAATATAGTCCTAACCGCAGTTTATATACCCTTCTTTATTAACTCCCTCTTCACATAAATAATAATCATAGTCAAATCATCTACTTTAAACGTACAAAAATAACAACTACTCGTAAAAGAACAATTGTATGTATCGGTAAAAGCGGTATTAAATACTGATTTTAATTATGAAGTCTTAATGGTTCTTACTTTTCTAGCTTATTCAAGTATTTACTAATCAAGCAAATGTCCCTCCTCACATAAATAATAATCTTAGTCAAATAAACTACTTTAATATGCCTACGAAAATAACCATTACTTGATATAACAATTCTAAATGTTACTATTTAAGTTAATAAAACAACGATTTAAATAATTACACCTTATTGGTTCTTCTTATTACAGTTAAATTAGTAATTCATTAATTTATATGGATCAATACAGGGACCATCAAAACATTGAAACGAATCAAAACATTACGGATTATTATAAAATAGTCGTTCAACAATAATGTAACCTTACAGCTCGGCCGTCCTGCTCTAAGCAAGTCCCTTTGCTTATAAAATGTAAAAAACGAAAACAATCGATAATTATTCGTATTTTCTAAAGCAGTTGAGAAACGTCACTTAAATCTGAAGTTTCTAGGACGGGCTGTCTTTTCCCCGCCTTAAAGGTTTGTAGGTTCTTTCTCTCCTCATTTTCCATTTTGACACCGTATGACGAGGCTTCCGTTTGGGATTCCATCCATATAGCTACCCAAACTACATAGCGTGCTTGGCTTACTCTCGTCCGTAATTGGAATTAGTCCTTCCTTTCGGCTGATTCAACTATAATAAACACCTGAGATCCCAGGTGTTCACATTGCGTAACAGTCCTCAACTGATACAACTATAGCTAAAAGCTTCCGCTTTCGGTTCAGTCAGTCCTTTGGTTATCCAGACCCTTATCCTTGGGTTTACATTAACCCTTATCCTTGGGCTTCCTTTACCCTTATCCTTGGGCTTCCTTAACCTTTATCCTTGGGTTTCCCTTAACCCTTATCCTTGGGTTTCCCTTAACCCTTATCCTTGGGTTTCCCTTAACCCTTATCCTTGGGTTTCCCTTAACCCTTATCCTTGGGTTTCCCTTAACCCTTATCCTTGGGTTTCCCTTAACCCTTATCCTTGGGTTTCCCTTAACCCTTATCCTTGGGTTTCCCTTAACCCTTATCCTTGGGTTTCCCTTAACCCTTATCCTTGGGTTTCCCTTAACCCTTATCCTTGGGTTTCCCTTAACCCTTACCTTTGGGAAAACTTTGCCTTGGGTTTCCACCATTACATTACACCGTTCGTTTCATCATTTATTGTAGTATGATCTGTAATTCAAGTTATATATTAGTGATGATATTTCATTCAATGAAATCTAAATTATAAGTGTATAACTCCAAATGAATAAAAATACAAATCATAATCCGAGTAAGTTTACAAAAAAATAACAAATTGACTCTTTCTTAGCCATTATATCAAAGTCATATTTTTGCTTTCGTAAAATTAACCATACGCCATGAATAAAATTTTATGTTATAAGATAATCTTACTATACGATAAGTCAAAACCTTCTATGAGCACATGTTTCCACTCGCATACACTCTATCTGTTCACATAATAAAGTACAACAGTTGATAGTTACAAAATTGCTACAAAGTCATAGTCTTTATGTATATTCACCTATATCGTATCTCATCTGCTATATCAATGCTTATAACTCAAAAAGTCCCTTTCATAAATACCAAATAACTCCCATATATTTGCCGATGATTCCTAATATTGTCTCGTAAAACTTTAGTTTTAAATGTAATGGACGTCACAACCTCTTACCTCATCACTAAATATGGCTCAAAGGACGACCTTCGCAAAATAATATCCCTCGCACTCGTCAATGACTCCCAATCTTCATATCGTCTGTATAATATCATTAAGGACCTGCAACACATATATAATTGGTGCCTCCAGTTTAGCATAAAGATCAATCCTTTAATATGTCATACAATAATTCTAGGCAGTCAACGACAGCTGTACACATTGGCATCAGTCAAATCTCTCAATCCTTGATTATAATAGTGTACCCATTCCCCTTGACAAAAATCTTGACCTATACAGCTCATTAAGCTGAATGCTCATGTTATGGAGTTAAGTTACTTAAGCCGTATAGTAACAGGCTCACTAAGTGTATTATATCGACATATAAAACGTATTACCGATTTGAACCAAGACTTTGTTAATGCAATCACTTATCTTCCCCTTCTTTTATCTATCTCGCTCTACATCTATCTCGCTCTACATCTATCTCGCTCTACATCTATCTCGCTCTACATCTATCTCGCTCTACATCTATCTCGCTCTACATCTATCTCGCTCTACATCTATCTCGCTCTACATCTATCTCGCTCTACATCTATCTCGCTCTACATCTATCTCGCTCTACATCTATCTCGCTCTACATCTATCTCGCTCTACATCTATCTCGCTCTCCCTCCATCATCTATCTATCTATCCATCTATCTACCTATCCTTCTATCTATCCATCCTTCTACCTATCTATCCTTCTACCTATCTATCCTTCTACCTATCTATCCTTCTACCTATCTCTCCTTCTACCTATCTCTCCTTCTATCTATCTATCCTTCTATCTATCTATCCCTCTATCTATCTATCCTTCAATCTATCTATCCTTCAATCTATCTATCCTTCTATCTATCTATCCTTCTATCTATCTACCCTTCTATCTATCTCTCCCTCTATCTATCTATCTATCTATCTATCTATCTATCTCTCGCCCATTGTATATGCTGATGTATGTTGCTCTAACATCTCCGAATGCGACATAAGTAAATGGCATCGTCTTTTCAACAGTTGCATTCGTTTTATTTCGGTCTTCGTAAATATGTTCGTATATCTCTCAATATCGTTCAAAGCTTAAATAATTACCCTTACGCGAGCGAAGACTTTTTCTCTATATTTAGCGATCCTGTCTCATCAGTATTTAAAATGTATATTTCAATTACTAGGAAGTACTCACGACCTTCATCTTTGCTCTTCTCCAATCATAATCCTTTATTCCTTCGCATTATACGGGGTCCCTCTCAAGTTCTTTCACAATGCACGCTACCAAACTCATATTTATGACTTGCTGAAATTGAGGTCAATCTAGGTTGCGGGGATTTCTTCTAATAAACACAGTTCCTTTTTTGAATCGCAGAGATCTAAAATAACAGAGCAAAGAGTAACGAATGACAGAAGATAAATAATAGACAAGTCAACATGAAAGTTATGGCATTAACCTTTAAAAATAACATGATCATCGAATGTTTGTCAGGTAATGTACCTAGATAAAATTTTCTATTAACTTCCAGATTTCTGACTGCTAATTTTATAAAACATTTATTAAATTATAAGAACGCAACTAATCTGAACGTCGCTTAGTATGTACATAACGTAGCCGTACCTTTTAATTTAATATAGTTAACTATATGATTACAATAATTTTTCACGTCTACATTACAATTTGCACGGTCTAATCCGACCTTGCTTGACAACATTTTGTGTGGGTATTTTGAAATATTTACTTTAGCAATATAAAATTCTATATACAATAAAACGAAACTTCACAAATAGAATGTGGCCATTAAATTTTTTTTTTTTTAAATATGTAGGTACCCAAATAATAATTTACGAAAGTTTTAAATTGTATATAAATTACCTTCGTTTTATTTATACTTTTCGATTGTAACAAACAACTAGATAAATCGAATCGACTTAGCCCATAATTCATACAGAGGTCCACTACACCGCGCACTCAAAAGTTAAAGTCAGTGGAACTAATTAACTCTGTCACGTCATATGAACTCGTTTTTATGAGTAACAAATTTATGAGACAAGTCATCTCAAAACATAAGATAAAGAAATTACGGAAAAAACTTACATTTTCAGGATCCCTTAAGATACCTTAGCTCCAAGTAAGATATGTTCATACACCACGGGCGTATCCCGGCCATCCACGCCTGAAACTTCACTGCAGGCATCTACAGATATTTCTGATGTCAGTTTGAAGAATAATCAAACTCTAAAATCAAGCTCAACCAACAGAACAATTATCCTTTCTGCCGTTTATCTTTCTGCCACTAATATTCAAAGCCTTTGTATTCGGTTCTGCCAAATATATATAAATTGTAAAAAGAGTCGTCCTTCTGCACACCGATGTAGTCGCACCAGTCCAATAAAGTTTCATCTCCATCGGGATTGCACGCTGTATTTAGTACTGCCATTTGATATCACCAATATCTTTGTAAACTGTAAATTAACTACAATAAAATAAGCTATAAGTGGTGGATATTACAATGCTATCTTACGGCACATGCCAATAAATGAAACCACCAACCATCAGCAATCCTTAGCTCCTCAACAGCATAACAGCACTCCAACAACAGTAACACAAATATTATATTCAACAATTCGAATAAAAACTTAACGCAAAATATCTACAAAAAACAAAACAATATAAACCCTTCTATTAGTCATCCGCCTACCTAGTATGTCAGCCGGGAACTTACGTAACAGATAAAATTTGCTATAAATGAAACTATTCTCGTCTGAAAAAAAAAAGTTTTACATTTGTACCATGGCTACCCTCACCAAGATAAATCACATCTATAGTTCGTCACGTAATATATCGCAATATCGGATATAGCACAATAACCTCCTGTAAATGCTCTAAAAAATATATATATATATATTGGTATATTTACTACCCTCACAAAATATTATCCAAATTTCACTTCACATAAAACAAAAATATAAAATATAATATAATAAATTAGCCAGTAACACTTACATTATTCCCAATAATGGGCGCGGAGCCAGAAAAAGACAGTTTTTTCTGGGTATCCCACTTCTGAATTATAAGGGCCACGTCCAATTGTATTGTTTCACAGGTTTTACTACTCACTCTTCACTTTTATATACTTGTATTTAATCCTTCCTTGGTACTATCCAGCAGTGTCTGTCCCGAATATAGTCCTAACCGCAGTTTATATACCCTTCTTTATTAACTCCCTCTTCACATAAATAATAATCATAGTCAAATCATCTACTTTAAACGTACAAAAATAACAACTACTCGTAAAAGAACAATTGTATGTATCGGTAAAAGCGGTATTAAATACTGATTTTAATTATGAAGTCTTAATGGTTCTTACTTTTCTAGCTTATTCAAGTATTTACTAATCAAGCAAATGTCCCTCCTCACATAAATAATAATCTTAGTCAAATAAACTACTTTAATATGCCTACGAAAATAACCATTACTTGATATAACAATTCTAAATGTTACTATTTAAGTTAATAAAACAACGATTTAAATAATTACACCTTATTGGTTCTTCTTATTACAGTTAAATTAGTAATTCATTAATTTATATGGATCAATACAGGGACCATCAAAACATTGAAACGAATCAAAACATTACGGATTATTATAAAATAGTCGTTCAACAATAATGTAACCTTACACTATATATTACCAAAAAATTCCGTCTTAAATAAATGTAATAAAAAATCTTTTAAAAATAGGAAAAATCAGGGATAATGTTCCTAGTTACCTTGATCAGAAGTAATAAGTTGTATTTAAATCAATCTTATATGCTAATGACAATATAATAAAAATCATAAAAACATTTATTGAAGGTAGTATAATAAAATTTGTGAGTCATAAAATAAACCAAGTAAAGTGATCATGCCTTTGTCCTTAGTTTAAAAATAAATGCTAAAAAATAGTTCAATAAAATTAAGCTTGTTTCTTTAAAAAAAGTTTATATATTTTTAATTAATGCTACTAAGTTTATTAAAAAAATATACCTCCTGCGTACAAAATGGCGGGCAATAAATCCTCAGTAAACGTGGTAAATGATCGGGTTGAGGTTGCCAAGATTTTTTAGAACAAGAGAATTCTTGCTGTTTTTCTTTCTTAGCAAATGGCTTTTCCTTTTAAGAGAAACTTTATTGCTATTATTCTGGTATAGGAAACCTTTTAGTGTAGAAAATGTTTCTTAATTCTGATACTGTATATTTAAATTGGATACTTATTTTTAATATTATAATATTCTACATACTGGTCATATTAATGATATATAATATTATGTATGTAAATATAAAACGATAAGATAATAAAACTTAGTATTAATTTAATATTACAATCTACATATGAACCGAAGGTATTAAACGAAAATGAGGTTTAGGAGGTTCGACGCAAATATAGATCAACACTCATATAAGAGAAGCTACATTTTAAAACATCCCTCCATTTTTTAAGGGATTATAAAGCCTTTAATACAGTATCATTTATAAAATAATAACAAAAACATTTAAACATATTTTCAGTTGGTATAAACAAAAGTGTTTCAGTAACTGACCCGGATAAGTGTGGACAAAGCCGTCTGTATATCCGAAGAAATCCTTAAATAAAGCCCCAGTAGGTGTAGGTGTTTTTTGATATTTATTTATTTTTTATGTAAAAAGGTTGAATCCTTCTGGATTTGATATGAATAAGTTATTGAGTATTGAAACGCACGAAAGTAAATAACATAAAAAAAAAATAATGATTGTCAGATTATAAATCTTTGTATAAAATTAAAATGACTTTGTATTCTATTGATTTTTATTATTATATTCTATATCTCACAACTTGGCAGGTATATTTTTTCTAATTATGGAAAAGGTGGATCACAAAGCAGTTTCACTTTGTGGTGGTGGGTTACATATATACAATTGACCAGACTTGGACAAATATACATTCTTAATATAATTATTGTCTTGCAGGAGACAGACCTGAACAAGTATAGTCAGTAGTCAGCATTCATACTATTAGGTACTCGTACGTCTGACCCTCGTCAAACTATATTTTGATAAAAATAAAAATGTTATTTCTCTGATGATTATTAATTAATTGACATTTATTTCATTTCACCAAACATTTTCATAAAAAATTTTCTCAGACATAAATCTTCATCACAGACTACGGTAGTAGTCTAACGATATCCCGGATTAAAAAAACCCGGATATGATTCAAGGTTCTGCACTGCAACTCGTATGAGAGCTGGCTCGACCAAGTTAGGACCACTCTCTCCTAGCCAATTAAAGTAGATGATTGTCGATTGTCATTTTCTAGGTTGAATGGGAGACGTTGTTTACGTCACCAACCAGCCTCTCTTCACTCAATGTACCCCCTTTTTTAATTTACCCTATTTTATACTTTTAAAGTAATTTTCTATAGCTTTAAATGAATAAACTAGAGAATAACATTTAGCTGAGGCTAAGACTGACTAAGACTATTAGAATCATTCCTCAATAAGCATCACACATTTAATATCAGAAATATTTTAAAATCACTTTATTTATATGTACAATACTAAGATACAAACGCAAATATCGTTAAAATTCTTTCAACGCAGCATCTGCACCTAAACAATAACCAGACGAAACTACGTCGGTTATAGGAACGCTCACCCGGGTAACAGTAACACCCGGGTAACGGTAAACAAAGCCGGGTATCGGTCGCTATTGTTATCCGGAAATCCAAACAATGCTAGCTGCTTTGGTTTAGTTTTAATGGGTGATTTGTATGTGTAATATTTTTGTTGGGTTTTATTTACATTCGTGTTGATATTAAATTTTAATATATAGTGTAAATCCTTCCATTCATTTTTAGCTTTTAGTTTGTCTTGGAAAAAATAACTGGAAATAAAAAAAATCGCTCATTATTGTTGTCATCTTCAGTGTATATATATTTTTTGTGTATTAATGACATGTTTGTATATAACTATTATATTAACTATAAAGATGTATGATAAATATGATATATAAATATGTTTAGCTTCAGTACGTTAACCGGATTACAGTTAACAAGAAGAGGTATCGGTCGACATTGTTATCTGAAAATACATACAATACTAGCTTTGTTTCTGCCAAGATTTATGTTAGCAATGAGTGTAATACGAAAAATATTTTCCGAATATATTCTAGTACTTTTCATATAGTATTTATTATAAAATACAAAATGGTTTAAAACGAAGCATTTATAATTTTAATTGCAAAGAGGAGTTTAAACTTCATTATTATAAACTAACAAAACTACATCCCCATCTTATAAAAAACGGAGATAAATTTCTGTTTCAAATAAACATTTGAGGATCCCTAGAATATAGTCTAATTTAATAAAAGAATATGGTAGCTAGGACGTTGATGATTTGGAGTAATAAAAGCTTCGCTTTAAAAACATATAAAACTAACATAAAAAAACAATCTAGAAGCAATGCTATCAACGGAGATAAGTAAACACAGAGTCATAAAAGCGTCAGTCTTGTATCAAAAGTAGAACAGCAAAGGGTTTCTCACTCCACAGAATGAAAGTACATGACAGCTGTGATGGTCCTGATTTGTGTGAAAGTTCTTTGATGTTCTAGAATCTAGGATACGTTACTTTATACTAGAATGATTTTTCGATGTGTTGATTTTTTTAATCAAAACAAGATCATGATTAGGTCATTAGCTTAGGCGCTGATATTGAATAAGGATCTTAATTACTGTAACAAATTAAACCTAAGGGTATTTTAAGTTGGAATAAAATAAAATTAGTTTATTTTAGACTGTTTTTAAGGAAGTAACATTGCAATTAGAATATTAACATGAAAAGAACTCAATCATTTATGTAAGATAAATGTAATTAGACAGCAAATAACATTGTCAGTTGTCACTCAGAAATCTAGATTGTTTTATACTGGATTTTGCCAGTTGTTACACATATGGATACTTATGAATTTTTCTCGGTCTGTGTAGTTTACGTAATATTGTATTATTCCATCTGGAGTAATGTGTTTTTCATACGATGAAAGATTTTCTCAAGTGGTTGCAATTTCGAAGATTACTCTCCACGTATCAACCAACAATAACAGACCGTCCTTATAATATGAATTAGTATAGATTTTGGCAACTAATTTATGAGCCACTAGGATCTCATCACTGTAGGTAAGTAATTGTAGGTGCATAAACTAAAGTCATCAATAACTGGAGTACCTGACGTAAGTTTGACTGGCGCAGGCGGTGAAGCGGAGACGTCGGTAATACCTTACCTATCCAAGACCAAGTGTCACAGACTATGTATATCAGTATACTCGTTATACACGGGTTGACAATACATTGTTTTATTATTAATATTATTTCAACCATAGTGTTAATAGTTGTTTGTATTAGAATAACAATCGAGATTTATAAAAAGATCAAGCTAGAATGAAAGTAAGGTTTCGGTCAAGCTAAGTCCTGAGATCCTTTGAAGATAAACTCTGATTTAGAAATTCGTACTTCGTTAATAATAAAACCGGCTTTATTTTTAACTAGCAGTTGCTCACATTATATATACCAGTTATATTTATTTTATAAAATAAAGCTTTTGTTATCATCAATAATAAAACACAATAGCATATTGACCTACCGAGTGTGCTTCATCTGTATCAGTACTGAAATTTCCATTAGTTGGTACGTAACCCGTTCATTAGTCTACGTAAAGTGGCAACAACACAAATAAACATCAGCTCTAATTGTGAATCCCGAAATTCCAATGTTCATGAAAGCATTTGGAATTTGTTTAAACGAAGTAAATTAAACATGCAGTTATGTCGAATTTATTCTGAATGGCTTGCTTTCTATCGAAAACTTGAACTGACCCACTTTAGACGTTCAAACATTAAAATCAATATACCTATAAAATAAAAAGTATGTATATATTATGTTCCTTATAGACTCCGAAACGGCTGGACGATTATAACGAAATCTTCAGAGACTGACCTAGCGGGTAATTCTCTAAAGTTTGGTGGCGAACAGAGCATTTTTCACTACTGACATGTTATTGTTTTTTGCATTTACGTATTTAAGGTCAATTATAACGCCATGGATATATCCGTGTACCCGCTAGAGAACCGAGTAGAAAAAAATTAAATTGATGGATGAATCATAATTATTATGGCTATTTTTACATTCTCAAAATTGTATGTATTTTTATTATGTATTTCCAATTAATATATCTTTAATTTAATAAAAATAAATTGAATTTTCTTTCCTATCCTATAAATAAAAAATTTCAAACTCTTTTAGGAATTTATTCAGAAATATAAATACAATATAATTTTTTTCACTTTGTAGTTTCCTAAATAAGGACAGTGAGTCCTTTCGCACCCCATTAGACATCTATAGAAGCCTTCCATTTCCCCCATAATTAAAAGCAAATGATGTAACAGAACCCTTCAGACGCGAATTGAAATGACGGCACACAAAACAGTCTGCACTCTGCCTTATTGCTGTGTACAGGATGTTGTTATTTTTTTCTTGTATTTTTTAATATACAATGACATGACATATTTAATATTAACTTTAAATTTGTCAACTATAATATCTGTTTAGATTCTTTAGAAATTTTCTAGTTTATAGGTTTGATTTTCAGTATTACCTCAAAAAATATAAATTAAATTTATGAATACATTTGCGACATAAACCAATTTAAATAAATTAATACCATATTTTTTGTTCATTACTAACTCCTTAAGCAGTCCTACTTCACAGCTGTTATTCTATATAATACATTCCATATTTTTAAAACAGAACCCTGTCGGTCCGTATGTCTCACCCAATTACGTGGTCAGCTGCATAATATATCCAACCATTTGTATTCGTTTCTTAGCCCACAATTTGTTATCCTAAATTGCCACTATTCCGTTGAAATTCAACGAAAGCACAAAGAAATAAGCATAATAAGTGATGTTTATCGTTAAAAGGCTTCGCTTATTATTTCTATCCTCTATTTAGTTATTAACTTGAATTGTAAAAAACACAATTTTATATAATCTAATTGGCATTTTTGCTTAATATTTATATATTATATATTCGTATATAAAGAATTTAATATAATATATTTGGATACATAAAAAATAGTTAAAATATCTTGTTAATCTTTCTTAAATAAGTATATATCGTCAATTGTTGTTAATATAATTATATAATTATTATTAATTGGCTTGAACCTATGACTTTTGGGATAACGTCTTTGGCGCTCTGTCAACTGAACTGAAATGCCGTTATCCGCCTATATGAGTTTATTTCTATATAATATTGTATACATTTTTAATTAAGTTTTCTTTCGAAAATTATTTATTATTAAGAGCAGTGAGATGTGGTAATATGAACACTCTGTATAAAGTGTGTCTATCACACACAGAGTAGGCGATGCATGCCTTGTGGCTTTGTTGTGCTTTTAAAAAGGCATCGCGGGAACAATACCGCGTTCAGGTATATGTCCCGTCTCAGACTCAATTGAAATATACGAAACATATTTACGTCAAACATGCGTATATCTAATCTGTCAATAACTATGTTAAAGAAATAGTTCTTTCCTTTTTCCTCTTTAGAGAGGTCTATTTCAAATGACTACAATATAATTATACAATATAAGAAATGATATAATATAAATAATTGCTTAGATGTTGGTAAATATTACATATATAAATATTACATATATATATATATATATATTATTTATAGGTTCAAATTCTAAGGTAATATTACATTCTAACTCCACTAACTTTATCCGTTAATTTAATAAAAGATACATTTAAATGTAGTACTAATTGTTCAGCTCGATGTAATTTAGTTTCGTATGTTTCAACAACAATCTCTCATCACGAACTAAACGCTGATTGTAGTAGCGAGTCAGCTCAATGCTACCAGTAAATATCTGTTTGGAATACATGTAGCCGAAATGATAATCCATATATATGTACATATAATGTGTATCAACTATTGTCGTGTTGTTTCGTTCGATTACAATAAAGTATGTCAACGATTGTAAAGATAACGTAAAAATTTCAATTTATTTAAAAATAGAGAAAGTTAAAATAAATTACGGAATATTTTCAGTAATTCGTGGAAAGCAGTCATCAATTACATCGAAGGTCAATAATGATTGTCAGTTGATAACTTTTTGTCACACCTACAAATTTATTTTACAAATTCATGGAATAATTTCAAACAATAATTATTTTCTGTCATGACAACTTTAAATATATTGCTTTTATTTAAATTAAAATACATTACATTAATAAATAAAAGATGATTATTTAAATTAATCCAAGAAAAGACATAGTTAATTAAATTGAATCACGAAACTTCCATCTTAGAAAAAGTAAACTCATTCGTAATTCAAAAAACGGATGTAAGAGGAAACAAAATGGCCGACCGAGAGAATAAATTTTAAAACAAATCCCAACTCCTGTCAACGAACAAGTGAGCAACAAAACAAGAGATTTATACAGAAACTTGTACAGCTTAGAATTAGTTACGTTCTGAATTAAGAGTTGGACGGTCGCAGTAATGTTTGGACGATTACCGTAAATTATTTTAAATGCTACCTTTGCTGGGGTCTTGTTAATTATTTTAAATGCAAAGTTAATGGACTGATTTACTTAATTTATTCAATAGATTGTTAAAGGAGTAAAAATAATTTACACTTAATAAATTATAATTATAACGAAAAATACTTCAGGATATAAATTATACATAATATAAAATAAACAATAATATATTATTTGGTTATTTATTTATAAACTATTCAGCAATACAATACATAGAAATAATGATTACCAAATAATTGAATTGGTACCAAACATTGAAAACCAAATACTTTGACCCACCACTATAGTATGTATTATCTTCTAACAACCTTATAATACATATAAATAAAAAATTATGAGACACAAACACATAGACAGAATTAAAAAATATATATAGGTACCTACAATGGTAACAAAGAGCTTATTTTAAATTCCTTCAATTATTATATTCGTTAACTCTTCTTATTTAATAAAGAACGTGAATCTTTAAACTTCTTAGTACAAATGTGTATTTCAATATTTTTTTTATTTTTGAACACCATGTACGATTGATGTAATTTAAGAATGATATTCATAATTAATATATTTTTAAATTTTCTGGAGTACCTACAAATTTAAATTTTAATAATCTATATATGTAAAATATTTATTTAAGTCGTGTCGGACAAACCTACCTACATCTCGTCTTCCCGTAGACAAGATTGCTGTAAAGCATTAGAAACATCGGGTTCATTTAAAGTTTATATTGTAATATATAAATCCAATTATACAACTTCGTTCCGCGAAAAATAGTTTCCTCTAGATATTTATACTTATATGCATTTTGTTTAAACATGATTGAAAAGTATTCAAATTTATGTACTTAAGTCTTATCCGTCAACATTAGAGTAAAATGTTCCTCTAAGTGTTTTGATATTTACCTAAACTTGAAAGAAGGCAACATACCTACATTAAAAGTTGTAATAGTTCAGAACGAGTTGAGACACGCTACAGAAATCATCAAACTTACAAAACTTTGAAATTACATCAAAATCAATATCTATTATTTATTACAAAAGAACTTCACAACTTATGTTACAAAATCTTAATAAAAAGAAATTAGAACTGTAACTCTGTTTTCATGTTTGAGTCCGTGTCTGTAATATTAAACGAAATAAAACTGATAAAAGAAATTCACATACCTAATATTTGTGTTTCACCAAAAATATACACACAAAGAAATATCCGCTATAAAGTAAAATAACAAAGGACAAATTCAAAACCATATTTAATATGTATGAATTATAATAATGTTATCCTTAATTTTATAATTCTTTAGAGTTATCTTTTTCTTAAAACAATATCTAGCATTATATTCAACATAGGTTTTCTTTTTTTGGAATAAATATGAATCTAAAAGTGAATATCAATATTAAAGTAACAGAGAATGCTGTATCAAAAACATATTTACTGGTATTTTCAATGAAACTTTAAAATAAGAAATGTTAAGAATCACTGAAAATACTAATAATATAAAGTGCTCTCATATATCCAGACAGTTGTCTGCATTAATCTTGTATTGTAAAGCATACACGCCATCTTGAAATTTTGCCAAAATGACAGCGTTCAAGGCCAAGACAATAGAGAAAGTAATAAAAATATATTATCCAAGAATTCTCGAGTCACCTCACTATTTTAATACAATTGTACATACTTTTAGGTACTTCTTTTTTAACTAAGTACATATTGAATCGATGATTGTTTTTACTCAGAATAGGTTACTGAGAAAATACTTATTCTTCTGAAGTTTTAATTCAATAATGTTGACAATAATTCTCTATCACTCAAATAACCCGCATTCTATAAAAATCTTGTAATTATAATATCTTAAACTACCTATCATGCAAAATATTGTAACGGAGGTTGCTTAGTTTAAATTAGGTAAATATAAAATAGAAAAGTTAAAGAGGCCTTTATCTCAAAACTACACGAGTCGGCAACAATTTTTGAAACATAAATTCATGTTGCACAGTCATTTTAGTTACACAACATTTGCATCTGCAAGACCTGTTTGGATTAGCAGGAAATGTGCTCAGAAACAGTGCATCTACAAATAACATTCAATAAATCTTTACCATTACGTGACCCATGGAATCGACGCCATCTTTGTTACTAGGATAACTCACGTCCACTAAATGTGGCTATGAAGAGGACATAGTGACGTCATCAATCGAGTTAAATGGCAAGGGACGTTTGTAGACAGCCGATAGAATGTTACGTTTAAGGCTTGGTCGAGTTTAGGCGTCTTTGTTAAGATTTTTTCCATTCTAGATAGATCAATGATAGAAGTATTGCAGATACAAATAATATCTTTCTTAGTTAGTTAGATAGTTTCTTAGTTAGATAGTTCTAGCGCATATTTGTAGTTAGAAAATCTTGTAATATCTTAGCATTTTTTGGTTGTTGTTTTTTGGATATTAAGTACAAAATAATTCTTAATTTAATTTTTTGTCTTATCTTATTTGTTTTTGATTGCTAAGTAGATACATTTTAAAATTACTGATTTTTTTTTTTATTAAAAATCGAGTAAAAAAAATAATATAAATTCCTCACTCTCAGTGCGACCACAACACCTGTGGCCTACATCCGACCACGGGCTAGACGTGTTGAATATGAATACGGTTCCAATGAGCTGAAGAATTCCAAGCTTCATCTACATACTATGCAATCTTATCATGGAACTTGGAAATTCTTTGCAGATGTATTCGCATTCAATTTATTTACGATTTTATTTAAATCTATCGTTTTATTCATTTATATAGGAAAGTGTAAAGTGTTGTAGGTATCTATTTTATAAGTTTGCTACAGAAACAAACAAACAATCGACTATAAGAACTTTCAAATCATTGTATATTAATACCATATTATAATTTTTGCTCAAAACTTTCGAACGTTTCTCAGTAAAAGTAAAGAGACCAGCCCAGTTTATTTTCGATTTCTTTCAAAGGCCAAAACAAGAACTTGTATTTCTAATACAAGATAGATAAGAATTGAAACACAGTTTATTATATCAGCTACAGCCTACAAGTTACTTCAATACTTATGACCAATACCGCGATCTATTTAACATGCTAACGCCATTTAGTACAATAAAATACAACTTGACTTGTGTGTTTGTTTTCATTGCTTTCAATTACACTAATATGCAAATTGCGGTTACATTTCCGTATTATTTATTAAGCTTTAACGTATATTTATAAGCATCAAATATTAGAAAGCATATTTTATATCACTAAATCATTATTTCGAAGAATTATACGCAGTACAATTCTGATATAAATTAAATTTCAATATGACTTCCGTGTTTAAACCAGCTGTTTTTCTAACATACATTGACGTTTGACAGAAACTTCGCGGTAAAACTAATGTTGATATAATGACATTACTTTATACGTGGTTTGACGTTTGATATTTTGACATATTATAACCCTACTCAAATGCAAATACACATAAACATACAGTATTAAGGAGTCCAGCAATTTTACTTTTGCAGATTATAAATTTGTTAATTTCTCATTCAAATTGTACTTCACGGAGTTAAATAATATTATTTTTACCTGAATTTGCTGCAACATAAAAGAAGCAATGAAGCTTCAGTTACAGTTTTTTTTATTTTTTTTTTACCGAATAATAAACTGAGATAAATATAAAAATATAATACAAATACATAATACACCTTGTCATATATTTTTATCTTTAATAGGTTATTCATCTGAAAAAAACATGTTTTGTTGATTATTAATGGTTTATTTCTAATTTAGAATAATATATAAATCAATAAGTAATAATAACCAGTAAATTATATTGTTTATTTTGCGTACATCTAAAAATGTGATTCAGGCCAAAAATCTCAAATACGAGCATACAGGCTTTGAAAAGAAAATATATTACAGAATTTCTTAAAGGGTATCCAAATTTCCTAACGATGTATCCGCTAACCCGACCCTGATATATCATTGAATATCAAAAGAAATTTAGACAAATATTAGCATGTAAGGTTAACAACTGGCAAAGGATAATCAGATAATAAAAAATACCTAATGATATCATTGATATATATTATGATATAGTTATATGTTACGGAGATACATACATATAGAAGAACATACATAAAAGCATGAGATTCATGGGAATCCATTGAGAACATAATTGCACATTCGGTTAAAACGTTATCTCCCGAACGAAATTGCCCAGAGGAAACGAATGGAGAAATTGCTTTAGAAATGCCCTTACAAAAATTTACTTTTTTCTTAAAATAACAAAAAGGACCCATTTGGCTGGAACTCGTCTGACAAAAGCCTTGAGTGCATGGTATAGCCGTAGTCGCCAACGACATACGGGAAACGTAACTTAATTTTCTGGTCTTAAAATATAAATAAAATATGACTATATAAAAGTAACCTCAAACTTGAATTATAAAAAATTATAATTCAAAAATTACTTATAACTTATTAGTAATACCCGTATCAAATAACACCGAAATATATGAAACCTAAATGTATCAAATAAATGAATTACAAACGAAGTCGAAAAATAATCTAATAATATTTTTTCTTTTTATTGTTACGGATAAGAATCCCGTAAAGTGTCTTCAATAGCATCTACTTCGACGCCGATATCTTGTTTCATTTCAAGAATTCCATTACATAAATGTAATAAATATATGTAGATTGTGGAGAATCTAGCTCCAATAATTCAATACTTCGACGACGCCAGGAAGGGTCAAATTAGATTCAAATGAGGCGAGACGTCGAGACATTATTATTTACAAACGAAATTACTCCTCGATTCAATATTGAAATATTACCTATGGTTTTATCTCTGATATCACTTTTATCTTACTTTTGATACAATTGTGACTAAAATATTATATTTATATATTAAAACTGAATGATGAATTTTTAAACATTTTTTTCAATCGATCTCCGGAGTTCATCTTGTTTGATTTCCTTCCAATTTCTGAACTATCAATATAAAAAAACATTAACGAATTCAAATTATATATAAGTAAAATACGTCTGAATTAATTTTCAAAGCATTCGACATAACGAACGAAAACAGGACTCGAAGCTATGCAAGAAATGCTGTCTAAACAAAAACAGCCACCACGAAGCCACAACGTATGGCTGGATGCCGCGCTTTTTGCCAATAAATATAGACCTTAATATTAATTTGACTTTATAATGTGAAATATTTTAGCGATTTACTGCTCATAAATACTTTAAGGATTTTTAAAAATGTTGTCAACCTTTTTTTATATAACTGGAAAGATATAAATCTTGTATTACTCAATATGGATGAATTTATAATACTAACATTTTCTTAATTGATTCCATAAAAAGCAATGTTACTTGTTCCATACATTTTTCTTAGCGGTAGGTAATTATAATCTAATTTGAAAACGCAAGTCTGTTGTGAAACGATCTTATAGTTCCCTATTTTATCCCAAAATCAATACAAAAACCAAATATTCAATGCCACTTAGAAAACCGAATGGCACAGTATCGTAATGGGAATTCTAAAGAAGTTGAACGGTTCGAAAATACTTTTTGAAAGTTGTAAAACTATTTAAAGAACATTTTAAGCTGTTTTGTAGTCTACTTTATTTAAAACACTATCAAGATCAAAAACAAAATTCATATATTTATAGAGAATGTTTGTTTTTTCTAACACTCTTATATAAAATACCTACTTGTAAGAAATAATAATACACATAAAATGACAGTTATTGACAATTTGGTTTTTTAATAAATCATTACATTAGCATAAAGCAAAGTCGCTTTCCGCGTCTGTCCCTATGTCTGTATGTATGCTTAGATCTTTAAAACTACATAAGGGATTTTGATGCAGTTTTTTAATAGATAGAGTGATACAAGACAAAGACAAAGTATATGTATAATAACATGCTTAATATATTAGAAAACCACTAACAATGTCAAGATTTCTAATGCGAAGTCGGAAACAAACACTTTATTTTGCGTTTACATTGCAAACGCTGGCTGAACTCTACGAGTTAGATCAAAATAATTTACTAAGTATTGTATACCTTAAAAAGTTCTACAAGAAAGTCCTCGATGGTATATGTTTATCTGTTAGGGATAACCCAAAATAGCTAATTTTTATCCTTTACTTTTTACGCGAAATAATGGCTTATTTACGAAGCGATTTTAAGCAATATAACATTAATCGCTATCTAATTAAGTAACTTAAATACATTTAACATTTAATATGGAACAATATAGCCTTTTACAGCATGTATATTAAATGAATATTTTCGAAGATATTACAGATTTAAAATATAGGGACATCTCGTTTGCGGCGGTACAGTCGGCCGGCGCACTATAGTATGGACCGTGCAAATCGTCTTAAAAATGACTTTTCTGAATGTTCAGTATTGAACATTTCGTTAGTGCATATGGCTAACTGAATGTCTAATACATATTATTTAACATTCAAAAAAAATTTTTTTTTTTTAATAAAACCAGATCTGCAAGTTGATGGTCAAAATAACGTCGATTGTGTAGCTTAGAATTCCTCAAGTTCACATGGTCATATTTTGATTATTGATTAGAATGGTTATTAAGTATTTAAATAGACGTTTAAGTAAAAACAAGGGAGGAGGTATAAAAAAAATTACAGTATCTAATATTGTCTCTTTATTAAAAAATTAAATAGACTTTTGACAGTGGGCGATGTCTGCCAATGTTGCAATTTTTATTGAATCACTTAAAACAAGTGATATAGAAGCCAATACAAAAAAGGGAAAGGGGAATTGTTTTACTACGAATTTAAGGCGTGCGAGGTCGCGGGAAAAAGCTAGTTAAAAATAAAATCTGTAACGTTTAGGTTGACTGGTATTTATTCATTCAAGTTCACTTCTTCATTCATTCATTCGTTCATTTTACTGTCATTTAAATTCATCAGTATACTGTAGCTCCTAGCAAAATATTATAATGCACTTAATTAACATTTATGTGCAGTTGGTATCGTAATTTTGTTATCCTATTATTGGCGTCCCGCGTAACTGATCGGTAATGGCGCGTTCTTCACCTACTAAACTGTGGACGTGGCAATTATATAAAAAACTTTGAATGTTTTTTTGTTAATTGTTAGTCAGAATCGTTTCAAGAATAATAAATTATTACAAATAGTAGGTATATTATTTACAAAATTTCATTATTTTGACAATATTTTTTTTTGTTATAGTTGACCTCAGCTGTCGTTATAAATAAACTATTTAAAATGAAAGTCTATATGTTTAAAATCTAATTTATTTATGAACAAAAAAGTTACAAACTCAAAGCATTGATATAAAAATAATAAAACTATAAATAAACCATATCCATGTTTTCCATTGGCTATAGAAACAGTCCCGCCGCGGTGGTGCAAGTCGCAATTCGTCACATGTTCATTATTTACCGCTGGTGCAATAAAATAATGATTCACCTGACAAATAAAATAATGATTAAACCAGTAAATAATAATAATGATCGATTTAATATTACTACAAATTATCCTTTATGTTATGTTTAAGTTATGAATGTAATCTTATCTGTATAAAATAACATTTAAGTATAAGTTTATTAAATTTTAACTAAAAAGTTTGTCTTAACTGTTTCAAACTTGGTTTCAATTTATCAAACCTCAGATAATTCTTACTTATATGTTCAACATAAAATTGATGGGGAAGAATTGAAGGTAAAAATATACTGCGCTGACCCCAGAATTTGGATAAGGGCAGAGAGACGATAATGATATTCAATAAAAAATTGTTAAATTTTATCTCTGTAAGATCTGTATGACGTACTATAAACCCAAAAAACATATATATATTTCAAAGCGCTATCTCCTCAGACCGGATCAACAAAATTCAAAGAAAACAATATAGTATTCAGAAATCTAACTCCAAGACTTGCGTGCATGTTACAAATGCCGCGCCAAATTAAAACACAAAAAATATGTTGCAATTAAAAGAACTGTATGTATATTCATGCTGTGGACACAAACTGACAAACAAGACTGTAACAGGTCTGACGGCTCCCGCCGTGAGAGTTGGTTCGGTTCTCGCGTGCGACAATATCAATAAATAAAATTAAAAAAATATATCAACGCACTGTAAACTTTCTCGCAAGTATTTGTCTGTATAATAAATATATTATAGAGACAATTAATTACAGAATATACTGTAAATCAAGCAGATACTAAATCTGTACACGTAATTATTTAAAAATTATTCCAAGTGAAATAAGTTTTGATTATTAAAAAAGAATATTGCAAATAAAGGAAACGCAAAAAAAGTTAAGAATTTATAAAATATCTAAATAAGTAATTTTTTTGGTACTGAACATTGACAATGAAATCCGTTGAAATGCAAATAACCGACTTGTGTCTTAATATCCAGGAATCTATCTAAGATTGATATTAATCACGAAATATAAATCGATACTTTCGACGATAACATAGCACTTGATAAATAGATATTTGATGTATTATCATATAACAATTTTAATAAATATTCAACAAAACTTACTGCCTGCTATAAAATGTATATAAAATAATTAGTTTTAAACTCTTAGACGTTATGTCGCCCGAGCACGACACACTTGGTGTTAAGGCAGTTCTTTTTACTTAATAGTTTATTGACATGAAACCTTTTCGGTATAAATACAAGATTTATTGATGTGTATGTGTATGTGTGTGCAATTAATTGAGGGTTATTTGTGTGTTGTTTTGTAAACGTTGGTGATTTTCTCTGCATTTTGCAATTGCAAATGCAATTTATTATAACTTTGATTAAATAAATATGTTCTATACAAGCCCCCCCACATTACTAGTTCTTTTAAAACTTTCTTAGTAAGTCGTCCATGGGTCTATCATTAAATAAATGTTAAAACATTCTAATGAGACAAAAACTATAAAGAGTACTTACTTAACTTGTAAGAAGACTGGTTTTCCAAGGTTTTTTTTAATAATACGGGACAAATTACACACATTAATCGAACCCCTAAGTAAGCAAATTATTTGCTTGTGTTAAGGTTGTTAGACAACGATACTAATACATGGAAATTATAAATACTGAGAATATATTTAATAAACTACCAAACCCAGAAATACAGACATCATGCCTGTCCCTGTCGGGAATCGAATCCGATCGCCATTTCGTCTCTATACGTTAGGCGTCTGCGCTAACCACTCGACCAACGAGGCGGTCGAATTTGTTGATTTTATTTATATAACACCGAAATTTTATACAGGTGTTAAAACATACAAAATTTAATATTATATTATATATAACTATTTTTTTTATATATTTTTTTATAATAAATAACTTAGCTTAAGTTAAAAAGTAACCATAGACCTCAGAGAGTATTAATAAGCGTCGCAATTGTAAACTATATAAAATAAAACATCTTTTATTTTGTATCTTTATCAAGGCATCTGATAGCATATAAAAAATAATTACTAAGATATACAATATACATATTATATAAACACTTTAAATTAATTAAGAAAATATGTTCCCTTGAAATTTAAACTAATGATGGGATATACCTATGGACCATCTAAATCTAAGAGATAAAAAAATTAAAAAACCTCCGATACAAAAAGACGTCTAAAAAGGATAAAAATAATAGTATTATGTAGACGGTATAGCGTCACACGTCAGCTAAATATTTTTTAAAAACTCAAAAATGAAAAATTCAAATGTAAGTTACTAAAGGCAAATAACGAAATAATAATAATAATAAGACACACAGATGCACAGACACACAGATGCACAGACACACAGATGCACAGACACACAGATGCACAGACACACAGGTCAAATTTATAACACCCTTCTTTTTGGGTCGGGGGTTAAAGATAAATCTATTTCTATCTATTCACAGCCTAAATAACTTTATTGTTTTGTATATTCAAAATTTTTCCTTCTCTTATATCTACCCCCAATACACTATTGTCTTTTCATTGCTTTATTCTGTTACATTAACTTATAAAGAATGTTAATATTAAACTTTTCTATTAACTGTCGATGTTAATAAAATTGTCCATTAAAAATTACTAAAGTTAAAGAGAATTTGAGACATTCATTAAAGTCTATTGACCCTGAAATCTCATACATACATGTTATCAGGATAGGATCAGAAAATCCTGACATTGTTACAAATTCCATAAGATGACGGGAGCCTTTTTTGTCTATAATGATAAATATTCATTTTCATTTCATTATAATTCTATAGAATATAAAAAGAAAAAATCGTAACCGGTTTAGCAACCGACCAGGATATGAGCGGACACTTCCCTAAGGCTATTTTTAATATTTTCAAGTGATTTCAGATCAGGAGCATTATTTTATTTATAATTTCATCAAAATAAAACTAATTTTCCTGATTTATTATAAAAAAAACTCATATCATTAAAATCTTTGTACAAATATTTCATGAAGGTTTAAAATTAAATCAAATACAAAAAAGAAGTACCTAATACCATATTTAAAATAAAACCAAACACCAATCAAATCTAAACACCATTGAAATCTATTTAATACTTCAAACAAATCAAACGCCAAAAGTTTTCCATTGATCAAAAAATATAGCAAACAGTTCGTAATAAATCAAACCAACGCATAACAATTAATAACAAATGTTATAACATAATCCATTACAAAGTTAGAAATAGTTAACAAATTATATTCTCAAACTTTAAATGTAACATGAATTCGGAACATTTGATCATTCGTGAGGTTAAAAAATAGAAGGGTTCATGTACAGACGGCGACATAAGTGTTAGACCAACTTATTGTATTTGAAACTGAACTAGACTTAAGTAATTAGAATCCGATTATAAGAAATAAATCTGGTCAAACTAACAGCTTTTATCTTTGATTATCTTAAACGTTAACTATATAATAAAACAAAACATAACCATAATAAAACAGCCAAACAAACAACGATTTATTGTAAGATATTTTATAAAACAAAATAAATGAACAAGATAAATAAATAAGAGTTATCACTTGTCCGTTCGCTAACACCCTCGCGTGACAAACCTACATAAGGTGTTCACGCTAGTTTTATGCTGTACTGAGTATAAAAAACAACGCCCCAATTGATACTTACTACTGTACTTGGATTAATTTTACATGTAGATAAATTTGACGTTTTTTTTTACCGATAAATTTATAAATAATACCGATTTTTTTTATGCATTTCGATTTTGTTTTTTAATTAAACTATATTAATTGCTTTTTCAGTTTAGTTTTGGATAATTAACAATTCTTATATTACTTATTAATAATTTTAATTTATTACCCATTAACTTAATGATTTTTTGTTGTTATTGTTATCCAACACTTAAAGTCGCTATTGAGAGGCTGATACAATGTTACAAAGGAGATAAAACTGACTGACTCTTAACTCATAGGGATGTACACTCAGTTTAATAATTTTAAGCATTTTAAATATATATATTTACATTTTTTTTCTGCATTCTTATAAAATTTAAAATATTATTAGAATGTAATATTTCTAATTAAAAATTATTATTTTAAGCCGGTTATGTAGGAACATAATAAAAGTACGTACCTTATTATAATAATATGGTTAAAATAAATATATCAATATTTTTTACCACTCCAATAAAATAAGAAATAGAATAACAAGAAGAAAACGCTAAAAATATTGAAAATATATTTTCTTTCCAGTCCATCATAAAATTCACAAATGGTATCCTAATAAGATCATAAAGTATCAATACTTCAAAATGAACTTCGGAATTGGAATAAAGAGATTGTACAGAAACTATATGTATGTACTTTATTAGGAGATTTGATAATACACATTAAATGCTGAGTTTCTGTCTCCGTCTTTTTAGTGGGAGACACGATAGAAAAACTGTTTTTTTTAAGGATTTTGATTATCACCAAATTTCAATTAACCAAAGCTCAAAAGTTTCTTAATATACAAATATAAAGAATTAAGCAACAATATCTTTTAAATTTCGTTATTTGATACAATATGATATTGTATATAAAGACGTCTGATAATACAGACAGCAACACATGAAATGTACAAAAGGTAGACTTTTTACTAATAATAAATATCATATTTGTAGAGGAATGGAAAAAATATAATTATATGAGTATTGACATACTTTTATAGTTTAATAATTATTAAAGAATCATTTAAATTGGCTCCAAACATGTCCATCTTTATTATATTTTATACGAAACATGAAATTAAACGTTCATCGACAAGATTCGTATTCCGTAACCTCTGGGAAAAGGTTCCGTCGCTCTGCCAAATGGGCTGCCGTGTCGCTGCCCACTTCGAGGAGTATATCATTCTATATAGATTTATGGACAATGTTTGTTGTTGTATTTTATTAAAGTTATTCTACATTTCTTAAAAAAAATATTACAGTATTATTATTTTCAGAGCTTGGAAGTCTATCGAAATTTAGCAATGTCAATAGCTTTAATTGCACTTGAATTTTGTTATTACATATAATTCACACTTTACTATTTGTACACAAGAGTAACGCGAAAGAAAAAATACAAAAAAAAAACATTTTATTTCTTCCGTTGTATATAAAAATATATAAGAATCCTTGATCGCCAGATATCCTTAGATCTTAACAGTTTAATTAGATCCATAAAACAATTCTCCGTCTCTCCGCACTCATTAAGTTTCCTGGACACGATAATGACCAAATAAATTGTTGCAATCTATCCCACCATTGAAATTAATGTGGCAAATCTATGAAAAGGAATTAAAAATAACTCAACTATTTTTTTTCTGTTTGATATTTCTTTTATTTTTATCGCTTGTGTATTATTATTAATAAGTTATTTAGGTTGTATATAATCATTAAAATTTATTTTTGATTAATGACGAGAAAATTTTCTTGAGATTTAATCAGGGTTTAAATCATGCCGTATTAATTATTTTCAATTCTATATTTACTTAAAATTATACAATTAAGTTGCATTTTCAGGCGTCATTTCAGAACTTTTACTTAATAACAACTAAATGAATAAAAAATATTAATTATTTTAGTACCTAAGTAAAGTTCTAAAGTCCATATTAGTCCTAAAGCTGAGTCCCAAGCTATTTTAGGAAATCTCCAATCTAGACCCAGGCTATTTAAACAGCAAGGTTGTGTAAACGAATATATCATAAACTAAATTACATTTTGACAAGCAATTTGGATCGTTGCCTTTTAAGGATATAAGGCTAAGCTCAAGGTACAGATAATATTATAGGTTGGGATATTGTTTTTCAGTTTTATAACCAAAAAGATTTTAATTTTTTAATGAAATCGGTTCTAAAACTTACAAACTCAAAAGGACAAACGATTCGATTTAAAAAAAATATTTATTAAATCTAATAGAAATGTATGTTTTTGGTAAAAGTAAAACATACACTCTCCAATAAAAAAAAAATGTTTTTTGATACAACACATAATAAATATATTGTAAATATATTGTAAGTCGGTCACTACAATAAAAAATGGGAACTTGCCCGCTGTTTTAAACATCACAGCAATGACTGGAAAAATGACATGCGGACTCACAATAATTACAGATATTGGTTATGTTTCTTGTCACTAAGATATAATTAAGGAACCAATAAACATGGGAAAATAGTAAAATAAAGAACTGAAGAAATTTATAATAACTTATTTAAAATGACCACAAAATATTTACGCTATTATAAGTTGATCATGTTATGTTGTATGAATGTATGTCATATTATGTTGTATGAACATAGTTTGAGATATTTCTACTTATATCTTTTTAGGCAAATAAGATATGTGACATATATATTATATTTTCGTGTTTTTAATATATATTTTTAATACCCAGGTTCTACAAATGACAAATGCTTAGGTACGAAAATAAGTTCTGCCCAAAGATGGATAAACTAAGATTCATATCTTTCTTTATACTTACAATATTAGTAAGCAATTTGTATATTCTTGTAACATAACGATGATTTATAATATATTCGAGTGTTTCATTATATTCCTCAATATTAATGGTGTTCCACTCGACTCTGTGACAAACCTTTTATATAACAGTTATATACTACTGATGAACTTTAGCTTTTGAAAAGAAAACGAAGTATCATACACGAAGTGGATAAAAAGCGATTTTATCAGAAAACATTTGAAGGAGGTTTTATATTGAAGAAAACATAATAAACATTTATATAATAAAACACCTCAATAGACCGAAATAGCAAATACAACTGCTTAAGTGATTTGACCAATTATTGCCTGTCTCCCGCAGAGAATCACATTAAAAGAATTCCGCTACGTGAAGATATATTTTCTAGATAGGAGAGTTATAATATTAATATATTTATTTTAATACAAAATTAATGAAAAGAAGGTTGTTCTACGAGAATAAATAAGTTAAAAAATAGGAAAGAGAGAAAAAATAAAAGGGAAATTTGATAGCCTCTAACTACAAATGCTAAAAATACACTGCATTCGGTGAAAATTTCTACATATATATATATAATAACAAAGAGCTTTGCACAAACTGGTCATTTTTATAATAAGTTTTTAATTGTACTGTATTATTAAAAAACTCAATATTTTCTAACAAATCCTTTGGGCTATATATTATATCTACCTTCTATTCACATCCAGTAACTATGAATTGAACCTGCAGTCGTACAGTATTACTACTATCAACAAGGAAATAACTAACTATTCAGGCAATAAAACCGCCGTAAAGGTTACTTACACTATTATAATACTTCCCTTAATACATAATAATAATATTTGTTTACGTATTAATATATTTTATATAGTATTTATATTTAAACTCTCTGGACTTTCTAGAGTCAGACACGATTTCTGAACGTATATTCAATGCAGTTCTATAATAATGCTCGTTACCGAACAGGTTTTAATAATTTCACACGTATTGATTCAGAATGCATCTTTATAGAATGTATGAATCATACAACATTTTACTCATTCAATTATGCTCCAATTAAGTGTATGAACGTCTGCAAATTATTTATTTGCATCATTTCTGATTTATATTTTAATCTGTGACATTTCAAATTTAATATATATTTTTAAAATAACTTGTGTGACGTAACAAGCGTGGATTTTTGATATATTGAAAAAATACTAGAATTGAAGAAGAAAAAATATTAAATATTCAGACAAACTTCTTAGACTTTCTCATAATTATAGAATACAAAGAGAAAGTAAAGTTATATTTGCATAGTAATATCAAAAGTGAAGACTGTAACATGATAGGGAGCGTATCTTGTTACATACCACAATGTATTCATTACCGCAGATTAAAAAACGTAAAACTCAAAAATTGCCAGTTTAGCCGCAGGAGAGGCTAGTATTATTATAATTGAGCGAAGCTACCCGACCGGTCCGGCGATTCGTCGCGCGATCTGTCGAGTTATTAGTCGCCCATTAAATTACCTAGAGGCGGCATTAAATTGGTTTGAGAGCGAAATAAAATTGCTTTTCTGACACTTCTTATGTTTGATCCCGATGAGTTAGCGTCTAAACAACACGTGAGGTAATAAATAGATATTAGAAGTGTATCAAATGTATTACTATTATATAAAATGGTTTCCGTCCAGATGTTACCTTGAAACCTAAAGATAATATTAAATCAAATTCTAAACATACCTTAATAAAAAGTATGAATAACACTGGTAAATTGCCATAAGATTTATATTCTGATAAATATCAAGTAATTAAAAACACATGGCTTTGTCAGAGATTATCAAAAACATAAGATTATACGAAACGAACAATTATAAAACAAAACTGATATCAATCTAAACATGAGGAACGAAATTACCGGTTGTATGAAACGAATTGTAAATAAATTAAAAGATTTTTGATCTTCACTTCTCTTATACTATTGCAAATAAGGCTTGTTTTAATGCCGATTATTTCATAAAATATATTCCCATACTTTATTATAGTTATAGAACATGTTGAAATCTTTTGATATTTTAAATAAAATAAGATTATTTCGAGTCCTGTAAACAGAATATGATATTATCAAATTTGGATTTGCAACCTACGAAAATATTTACTTTGACCTCGAGTGACCTATTTTTACTTCATATGAGAAAGATCCGAAAAATCGATATTAAATAATATACTAAGAGTTGAACGATAGTTAAATAAATCTCTATACTTTGTAATTGCCTGACTCAGCACCTTTGCATATTTTTAGTTTCTATTTTCCTGAAACGAGCTCAATTTTCTGTTCAAATATTTAAACTCAAAATCTCCATGTTATACATGTAATAAATTAATATATTACTTGTTTATAGACAGACGTCTTCTCGTGAGATGTTACACGAGATGAAATCTACGCCTCTATGATAGACCTCGATCACCATATTAAAAAATTACAATATGTTTAGTGGTTCTGTTCAAACATACAAACATATTTAAAACAAAAATGTTAAAAATCACTAAAACTTAGAAAATAAATTTAATTAAACAAGCAATTATGTTTTAAAACATGATTAAAATTTTCACAAATTGTTTATTTTTTATTGTCATTGAACTCTTATAGATATCTTTATACTATTGTTTTCGTTAAATATTATAGGTTAGATTTTTTAACCTGTTTTTTCGGTGTTTTCAAAAGGATTTTGGCAATTACTAATCTTCACGCTGTATTGTGTTAATTAATAGGTTTAACACGTTTTAACGTTCAATCGGTTAACATTTTAACAACTAAATAGTTGGATTAGTAATTTATCTATCTAAAAAATTGAAGCAATAATACTATTGACACACTACTTATTACCTGCTTCTGGATGATATATTAGTGAAGTACTTAATATAGACATATTTATTTAATTTTTTATTGAACAAATAATACATAGCATAAGCGTGCTTCATAAAAAAACACTATTTAGCCAACCTCACTGTGTAGGTAAAGTAAAAATAAAATACCAAAAAATATATAAAATACAACTATACTATACAAATGATAAATATAGAGTTAAATTTTTTAAACAATGTTACAATGCGTCACTTGAACCTTTTTATTTTCAGTAATTAATTACCAAGTCAAATTGCAGTTACAGTAAAAGACATTGAGAAGAAATTAGTTGGATTAAAAGGAAAATGGAGTAGTCATTTCTAGAAGAAGAGGTCTGCCATGATTCAGATGAGACAGATAATTTATATTTAAGATTAGGTTAGAAATATCGAACATTAAACAGTAAAATTAAAAGATTTTAATAAATGTTTTAGCCGTGTTGGTTCGTAAATTGCTTAGAAGTGGGTAATTACGTGTATTATATTAAAATATGCTTTGTTGACGTGCAAATAGCATGCATCAGTGTTGGGTTCCGGAAACTTTTATAATGAAGGCCAGGTGTAAAAAATGTTCTTTTTTTAAACTTAAAACTTGTAAAATAGTGAAATTTAAAAACAACAACTGTTTAAAATGAACAACAAATATTTTATTTGACTACTTAATAAAAATAATTCGGTATACACAAAAAGACTTTCCGTATCGGTTTTTTACATTCTATATTTATATAAATTATAAAGACTTTTTATTAATATTGAATAAAAGTTTGTAAATTTAAAACATATGACTAAGTGACAAGGGTCTGTTGAATATATTTTCGTTCACGCAATTTTTTAACTGAGTTATCCACACACATTACAGATGCAAACCAATATACATAAAAACAAAAAGTTCCAGAATGCATATTTGGTAACTGTTTAAATTGACGTCTCTATAACAGTATTAGTCTGTGTGGAATTGACGATTGACGGCAGTAAATTGACAATATACAAATATATAATTATAATTAATTATAATTTAAATAAACCACAAAGTAGTCGAGTAATATGACTATTTAAGCTTGAACATATATTTTTGTACACATTACAGCGTGTGTAAATGCTTGCATTGAGGAATCTGATTCGGCTAAACAATTATCACTATCCCTTACAGTTGCCCGGCCCTGGTCGAAATAGAAAACCACTAATAAGAAACATCTGCATATCTGTATGTACAGCAATTCTATAACATGTAATTCACAAAGCAATGGTTCAGCATTGAGTTAGGTTTCTTGACGTTCCAAGTGAAATCAGAGGTCTGTGCCCAGCATTGTCACGTGTTTACCTTAAAAACTGCAGAAATAATAATAATAATAATGCAAAAATAATATAGTTTTAAATCTGTTGTTTTTTTTTTACATATAGTTAAACAAATAAATACAGGAAAATGTTGCCGCCTATCGTGCTTTTTTTATTAGAGTTCATCATTTATTTTTTTTATATATTATGATTTATATTTTATATATTGTTTATTGTATACAAATGTGTACAATAAAGATTATCTTATCACATCATACAACAAAGAATTAAAAAGGTACGAGAATTCCGTCACCGGGATCATTCCTTGCCTGTCTGAGGCTGTTTACTCTTCGGCAGCCGAGTGCCGAGCGCCGTATGAGAAACAGCATGGCTTCAAAACATTCCAACATTACATAAACAAATCTGAATAAATAATTTACGTTGCTTAAGCGATAACTTAAGTACACTTAACGTCATGTTAAACATCTCTTAACTTTTGCCAAATTACATATTAAGACATCAGTTCTTTAACCATTAAATAAACCTGAATTACGTGACTATTAAGATGAATTTATATTCGAGTAGCCATTTTATAATGAGACAAGTAGAATTAGAAAGTTATACGATACCTGTTTTAGCATTAGGACGTCGACACACGTAGCCACCAACACATGAGGCAGGGCAACCAGGTGTTAAACACAGTCAGGTTGATGCCAAGGGGCTTAAAACTACTCTTGCAAATTCCGATGAAATCAAAGTAAGTACAGATGTGATATATATTCTTATGAGTCATAGTCAAAGGATCTAGAAAGTTTAAAAACAAATAATATAAACAGTTATAATAAATGCAAACCAAAAGAAATCAATG
Organism: Napeogenes inachia; assembly: GCA_959347355.1. NCBI lineage: Eukaryota > Metazoa > Arthropoda > Insecta > Lepidoptera > Nymphalidae > Napeogenes > Napeogenes inachia. The sequence continues at coordinate 20,994,576 of OY365798.1, read as the reverse complement.
TAATATATTTCTTATTTCATTTAACTCAAATAGGATCTGAGTTACAATTTATATGCAAAAATAACATTTCGTAGTCAGAAAGTATTTGAAAGATGTCAGTTAGAATACAAATGTCATTATCAAACGTCAAAATCATCATAACTATAATGGTCATTAAAGAATGAAAAAAAGGAATATATATATAAAAGAGATATATATATATATATAAAAAAGATATATATATATATATATATATATATACGATTAATAAAAGTATATATATATATATATATACTTTTATTAATCGTAATGTAATCGTAAAAACGTAATCGAATTCTCTGGCTTCTGATGTTTTGTGCATTTAGCCAGATATGTAACTCTTCCACGTACAGCACTTTTATGACAAATTATATCCTATAAAAGAAGGGGATTATTCAGTATCCCTCCTTACAAAGTTTATTAATAGTTTACTACTCGATAATTCATTTTTGCGTAATTAACTCTTAACAGCCGGTCAGAACTTACAACTACAGTTATAAATACTAGCTTTAGTCTAGCTAATTGTAGTCGGTAACTATCTATCTTTTAATCCGGCCCAATAACTCAAATATGTATTCTCTATCTCCAGATAAGAGCTCTACAAAAGGGATAAATAAAATACCCAGTTACTCGAATGTTTTAAAAGTGGGATGTTAAGGTTCTTATTGTTTTCGGAATTACTGATGAAAGTAGAGTTAGATATTATTTTCCATTACTCACCTTTTAAACAAACACAACTAGTCTTTTAGGAGAGCAAAAATAATTTGTTTGATTGTTTTTGAGCATTTGTCGAACTGTAACTATTTCAATATTGGAACATAAGAAATAACACTTTCATAAAAATAGCAATCCGCAATCGGTTGTCGCATCTTCTTACAGTAGATCTTGAGTAGAACCAATAAAGAGATATACTGAATATTGAACGGCCATTAGAAACTGAAGTTTTATTATTGGCAGTAAAGTTACAGATTTCGAAGGAAACATAAAATGAGTATTGCGCACGGTTTTAAGCATGTACAGATAAAAGGTTTGCAAGACACTTTCTAATAGATTATTAAAAATACAACATAAAATATTTAATAAAAAAACATATATATATATACATGTATATTTATGCAATTTTATGTTTATTGTAAAACTAATCAGAGTAGAAAAACGATTGAAACAATAAATGAACAATAAGAACAATTTCCTAAGACAAAAGGTTGATTCGAAATTATAAGGAATTGATTTTTCTAATTAAACATAACAAGCCATCCAACAATAAATCTTAAATATATAAGACCAAAAAGAAATGTAATTCCTTTAAAGTTGAAACATTTATTTCGTTCAAAACTAATTGGCGAGTAGCGTGAACTAAACAGCATTCCACTCACGCTAAGGAAGATGAACTGGAAGAATTAAGATATACCTACACTATATGTATATACTTTCATTTTTGTATCGTCCTAATATGATATACTCGTTTGTTTGTTACTACTCTTTTATTGTTCGTCTTGAAATTTTGAACACACGTGACAGAAGACACGTAAGGTTTCTTATGTCCTGAAACAATATTTTAGCCTTCTGTTACCTACACTAGAAGAAGATCCCGGCAACAGCCAGTGAGCATATAAAATGTTGGTTTAATTTTTATAATATGCTCTTGGAGACTTCTTCAATAAATATTTGTTTTTATAAGGCTTTAAACTTTATGTAGATAATCCTTGAACCTCTCCCCCCACCCGCCACCTTCCCCCTACATAAAGTATCATCACAACATTATCGCAATCATTAAGTTAATCGCAAGTAATCTAGCTTCATTTAAGTGAACATTTTTATCAAATTATCAACACAATTAAAATTATTTGCGAGTTTAATCGCTGTCGTTAAAACTAAAATATCATTATCGTATCTTAAGTTGGCAACAAATTAAACCGTCCTAATAAGGTAATTCTCATTAGAGAAACGTTTAATATTTATTTAAGCTAATAAAACTGTCGCTTCATGTCCACACAATTTATTGTCACGTTAAAAATTATGAATGTTATTTTCTTTATACATGCTTATCTCTTAAACTGCTTCTTGGCTTGTAAAACTTGCACCCACGTGATTCTAATCTTATTGCGGCCAAGGTTTTGTTAAATCGTGGACAAAAATTATAAGATTATTAATATATCATTAAAATATCGATAGAGAAAACTATATTGAAGATATCGATTGGAAGACATCGCTAGATTTAGCGATAAAACCGCCTCTTATCCTTAACTTTTTCTAAATTTTTTTGGTAATATTTTCATATGAACAAAGTATTATACATAAATTAATAAGTTCATTTAACATATATACACACATTCTAACCTTTTCTTGTAATATGAAGGTGGTAAAATGTTATAGTGTTTGAACTGTATAAATGTAGATACCTACTACCTATATTAAGTTTAAAATTACTTCGAACAGTCATTCATAAGATTTTGACACCATAACAACGATCTCAGATGTAATTTGGTAAATTCAAATCGAGACTCATCGATCATGGAAACGAAAAATAAAACCTTTCAAAATTTAATTATGACCCCGCATGAGTCATGTCCATTCTAAAATTTAGGACTCCACAAAAATTGCTTACAATTTCGAATTTATGTGAATATCTTGATTTTTAATTAATTCACTTTTATGTTCTTAAAAAGCGTTTAATAAACATGTGATGAAGGTTTAAATTAATTATTATATAATATAAATTAGCTCCAAAAGTTAATATTATCTAATACAACATCATCAATTTCGAGCCATCAGCCCCAACGTAATAAACCTAAGTAGGTTAATTGAATATCAAGATTAATTGCTTTAAAATGAACATACGCAATGCTATAATAATTTATTTAATGTAATACTTTCGTAAATGGACTATATGTATAGCTTAAATACATTTATCTTTTATTTTACTATTGTACAAGCTATAGCCCGCGGGTCAGCCCGGAGCAAAATTCGTCTTAATAATATGTATTAAAAAGTGCCTTTAATATAGTACCAATCTAATTTTGTAAGAATTATTAGAACCGGTTCAGTAGTTTCAATAAATATTTCCTCTTAAGTATATTGCTATAGAAAATACTCTTAAAGTTGAAACGCTTTTCAAACTCAAAAGCTAGTGAAAATGGCTATTCTTATTCCATTAAATAGACCTAACTTCATAACAGAATGTTTATAAAATATAAACCTAAATAAACTCAAACACCCAACAAAATCTATTTAACTATAATTCCCTTTGAGCGGCATCTTTTTAAAAATTTACGCTGAACTTAAAACTTAAATCTCCTTAAAATTGAAACGCAAATAACTTAATGCTTCGCTGCTGCAGAAATCTTTTTTGTTGTCATCTGTTTCTGTAAGTGTTATTTAAATTATTTGTATACTTTAAATTGCAACGTCTTTAGTTTAATTATAATGTAGTATTGTCTTATGCTATTCAGATTTTATTTAATGATTATTTTTATGGGATTGTATGGTAAGTGGGCATTATTGCCCATGAGCATCAGGAGAAATACGAAGAGACATTGCATATACCATTGTAGAAGAATGAGGACAGAAGACCCAAAGATAGAAGTAGAAAAAGAGGAAGAAACACAGAGTCTTTTGGCTTCTATCCCGGTAGGTAATTTATTCCTTTGATTTATTCTAACACAATTAAAAAAGTATCTAAAAGAGCATATTATTAAAAAGTAGTGCAATTCTAACTTAGTCCCGGATAATCTGTGTATTAAATGGCATCCAATTTCGATTCGTTTCAAGTAAATTAAACGACTTTAACAAAATAGTAGGATAAACATTTTAAGGCAGTCACCCTACAAAGTCCTGGCTCCATGTACTGAGTATTAGCGGTCATTTTAGTAACACGATCCAGCGCATGTTGTAAAATGAGCGCCATAATTAATGCTAAACGTCAAAAAATACCACAGATAAAACTTTTATCATAAATAGATTATTATCCATATTGCGAATTTAACGATACTCTTTCAAGTTTTATTTCAATTGTTTTATGGTAATTATTCGCTATAATCGTAATATAGGTATTTGTTTTTACAACTTGTTTGCTTTATAAACTTTTATTAAGTTTTGTTATGTCTTTTAATACTAAATGTTTATTATCTGTATTAAAAATTGTGACACTGTTCTTTTTATGTCAATATAAACACATATGTTAAATCAACTGTTTTATTAAAATGAAATATCAAAAGGTGCAAAGGCAAAGCTCTTACTTCGCAATCATTCACTATTATTCATCATAATATTAAATTTTGAACTTTCAATGAAGGATGAATAATTAAATATCATAACACAAAGTTAAAAAAAAAACGTATTTGAGGACTGAATATCTTATAACATCACTTTAATAAAATATTTCATAAGTACCTCCATAATTACATTCAAAATAACGTTCTGCTTTTTATCTCTTTTGTTCTCTTAAATCCCAACATACATCGTGTAACATCGCATTAACTTTAAAAAAGTACAAAAAGGCGCGAAAAAAGACGCTGACTGCAAAACACGTTCAACTGGAATTAAAAAAAAAGTGAGAAAGAGAGGTGTGATTTGTGTGCTTCTTCGCACTAACCGATAAGAGGCGTCGATTAACGATTCAATGCGCGTCGATATCGGTTGTTAGCACGAGTGATGCGCGGGCGCAGACCAACTAGCGACTTATGTGTTGTAATCTCGGAATAATGTGTAAGGTTGATAACATTGAAGAATTTATTGTAGAAAGAATTACTAAGGATTTAAATTTGCGTTTCAATAAACAATCCGAATCCCATTTAGGATGTTTTTTTTTTACATTACCTAACCCCATATTGTAAATTAAGAAGTACATTAATTTTTCCGATTACAAAACATTAATAATAAATCGATATTTCAAATATTCGCAATAGTGATGGCACAAAGTCTGCAATAATTTTCCAGCAACTGATTTATTATCGGTAAATCATATTAATTGTAATTTGTAAGAGCTCGGTTTAGCCGCGGGGATATTTTTTACGAGTTATAGCCAATTTGATAATTAGAAAATTCCCATACAATCTGAATTAAGTGATATATTCAAATCATAAAACAATATATTAGATTGGTGCTCATAACATGTTTTTTTATAATTTTTCTATAAGACAAATTTAACAAAGCCTTCAATAATGTACTGTTGTAATTTTTTTACATATAGGTATATCATTAATTAAACAAATAATAATATTTTAACATACTTTTGTCAATAAACATAATTTAGAGGAAGTAATAAATAATGTCAATGACTTATATGTATGTTTAATGTTATTATTACTTTGAATCGCCTGCTTTTTTCAGTTCTGTGACAAATAACTTTCGAAACCGGTGAAAGATTTGACAAAATAAATGCTTAATAGAAAACCTACTTTCAATAAGGACATAGTATTTTATTTCTAACATATTAATCGAATTTTCATAAAGTATGTTTAAATATTTTTCTATTTAAAAATCATAATCAGTAAAAAAACATTTTGAACATTCTAAATCAGGAAATTAATGTGTTTTAATAAATGTATAAAAAGGTAAAAAATAAAGAATAGAAAGGTATTTATATTTCAAATATTTCATAAGCCTGGTACACTTGTGAAGAAAAATCGCTGAAATTACAGCATTTTGTTAAAGATTGTTATCCTGACATAATACATTTCTCCCCTCAGCGTTTAAACACGAGAGGGAACAGCGTGAAGTGGGTTTTAACATTGGCATTTATCAAGTAACATTTATTAAAATACCCAAATTATTTTTTATTAATAATTTAGACTAATATAAAGCATGTTATTGTTATTATTATTTCGATTGATAGTCAATCCCTCAGACCATCTGATAGTACTCATAAGTGTGACTTTTTATCTACATTTTTGTTGAATAGAAAGAAATGGGATTTTGGCATCCCGTTCTCTTTCTCACGAATACGAATACGAAACTTAGCATATACTACGCCAATATTCTTTGCTAGGATGGTACCGTTCGAGTCAGTACACATACAAGCTGCATTAAAAAATACATTAATTATTACTAATACTTTGATCGCAATTTAAAAAAAAAATCATTTTACTTAAATTGCCAAACTAAAAATTAAAAAAAATATTTATAAAATATATTTGTTTCATTGGTAGTCAGGTCAGGTTTCATTGGTAGTAGTTCAGGTTTCTGGGAAACAGTTGACGACAAGTGCACAGAGCAACTTTCTTAAAAACTAAGGATTACAAAAAAACTGTTAACATAAAAAATTTTCTTCATGTACTTACTTAACATAAAAGACTAAATATTTATAAAGTCGTAATAAAACATCAACATAGTTAAATCTTATCGGTCAATTGTAAATTCGGCTTTTTGATATAAATAATTAAATCGTAAATAAACTTGATATCTTAACAGTTTTTGAAATCCTTCGGAATATAAATGTTATTCAATAGATAAGTAATATTTGCAGATAAAAAATGATTCTAAAACAATTTAACAACAAATTCTAAAACTGAACAAAAAAAGCACTACAATACGATTTAAAAATAAAAAACTTTTAATTTACTCCTGAAATATTCTTATATATATTAATAGTAGGAAACATAGAAAGATTTCCCCTACTACAACAGAATTATGAACATTTAGTGAGAAGTAGCTGGCAATAGCTAGACTATCTATATCTACATAATATTTTTAGCAATCACTTTCATATGTCAAGTGGCTATTCATTATAATAATTGCACAAGCAATTATTGAATAAAGCACATCACTATCTCGAAGACATTTCGATTTCTATAAAGTATTTTATTATAAAACCTTACTCATTAGATCATTATGATGGAACAAATATAAAGCCACAGGTATACTGTTGTAATTTAAAATACTTTGTTATTTAAAAAAACTTTTATAAAATATTACCTACCTTCCAATTTAGTCATTACTTACAAATAATTTCATTAAAAACACAAATAAAAAACTTAAATTAATGTTAAAAATATAACTCAAATGTCTTAAGGATATTTTATGTAATTATATTAATAGTTACAAAACTAAAAACACGCAACTTAAAAAAGAACAAAAAAAAATGGTTTAAAATAGTGGGTACATTTAATAACAAAAAAATTTAAAAAATCGTGGGGTGTTTTTTTTTTCTAGATTATCAAAATTATCGTCCTTCTGCTTCTGTCAATAAAATATTGATACCTACACTCTGCACCCCAAGCTTATTTTAGGAAGAAAAGAAGCTAATAGATCGGTGCTAAAAGATTTTAAATTTCGTTAGCAATATATCAAAATATAGATTGTAAATGTAAACTTACCTTTAGACCACTCTTACTCATTCGAACGTCAATTTAATTATTACAATTCCTAACTCCATAGCAGTAGTTTTTGCACAATCATTAGATGAATGTGAATCAGAGGCTGTAGGTATTACTTAATATTTCGTAATAAGTAAATATTTCACTAATACAAGAATAATTAATTAAATACTTATTATTATTTATTTCATTGAACGATTTTTTATACGTTTACATATATTTATGTAATCCTTTGTACTCCTTGTGTACTTACATAATTGTATAGGTAGGAGTAAACTCTTTATTTTTTGTTTTTTAATATGAAGTCCAAGCTACAGAAATAAATATAATAAATCAGGAGACAAGTTTTGTTCACATACTCAGACATATATCCAACAGCAGTTCCATCTCGTAAAGATACTTAGGAATTAGTTATAAATTTAGCTAAGCGAAACTAAAGTTAAAAACAGCGAGACCCGGGAACGAAGAGCAAATTTAACTAATTAAGCACAAACTGTAGCAAGTTGCAACTCCGACTATCTTGGACTCTCTCTGGACGTGAGAAATGCTGTAATACCTAAATTATACAGACCTAGTTGAAACTAGATTTAGACTCCGTATTTGTGACCTTTGAATGCCTGGATTTTTGATCAAAAGCCTTTGAAATAAAGTTTTAGTTTTGTTATAGTTTAACTAACTAATTTAATAAAATTAATAGGTGAAAATTTTCTTTCTACTTCTTATCCTTTGAAAATTTCGGATAAATATTTTTTTTTTTTTAAATAAATATATAATTTTTATTGCAATATCACTAATTAGTTAATTTGTTATATAAGGTTATATATATTATTTTAATTGGAAATAGACAAAATATTTTTTATATAAGAGTATTAGAAAAAGAGAGAGCTTATAATTATTTTTCATAACACTGCTTTATTACATTTAACTAACAATGAACACTGCTTACGATAAAATAAAATATATTGTCGGTATCAAACTATTAAAAGTTATTAGGTCATTATACAACATAAGAGTATTGAATAGAATGATTATTTGAAATTGGAACTGCTTAGTTATAAATACATCACCACTGTGTAGAACAATACATCGAACTAGAAACCAGTAGCGGATTTAGGTTTAAGGACGCCCTAGGCCCGAGACGATATGGCGCCCTTTATCTTTTGTAACAGTATATATATATGTTTATATATATATATATATATATATAAACATATATATACATATATGTGTGTGTGTATAAAATAGTTAAAATAATAACAATAATAATAAGAAATCTAATTCAGGTATAAATTAAACATTTATTTTTTTAACAACTTTTAGGACTTGCCTGATTAATTATTTTAACAAGGAAATTCTACCCTCAAAATGGTACTATGTTTCGATAGTAAGAGCGCAATAAAATAAACTTTAAAATTTGGTCTTGCAGTTTACAGAAAACCCAAACGATTTTAAATTTTAGTCATCTTAAAAATTTTGGCGCCCCCAAAATTTGCCGCCCTAGGCCCGGGCCTCACGGGCCTAAGCCTAAATCCGCTACTGCTAGAAACATACCATTGGTGTGCAAAGACGTATGTATGTTTATCTGTTGTGTTATGTAAAACATGCAGAGCATACATGAATAGGAATCTTGGCACAATTTGAATGCAGACGGGTAATATTGAACATTTTAAGACTGGCCACCATAATAATAGTAAAAACAAATTTAAAATTGGAACTCCGGTAGAACGATTTGCTTTTACAATTTGGCGGCAATTTTCATACTTATTGTGTTATGACAAAATGGTTTTGTTTTCGTTTTAAAATCTCGTAATTTATTATTATAATTAACTAGATGTTTCTCATTCAGTCCGCGGAATACAGACAAGTCTTAACTTTGGAACCTAAGTTAAGAACTACTGAAACCTAGAAGACCAAGGATTGTTGTATTTGCTATATTATTTTATTAAATTTCTAACATTGGTCGTTGATGTCACAGGAAGGTTATTTATAAGTTTTCTGAAATCATTTGCATATTCATTTTCAAATCCGACTTCTAGTTTCAGATAATTGATGCTTTTGAAACAAATAACAATAAAAAACTTTTTAATTAGCATAAATGTATGAAAATGGTATTAAAACCTTAATAAAATTATGAAACTTTCATATAAGTTATGTTTCAAAAGTTCTTGTATTTTGGACATCTTTACGACCGACTGAACCAAATTCTCATAACGAATTAATTTAAACTTTAATCGTAACAGAATTCATTTAAAATAAAACCGTATTTAGGTTAAAAACATTATTAATGTGTACTACATTATTTTATTGCTCTGTATATTTTATGATGTGTATATAATATAATAATATGATTATTTCCAGGTATCATATACCCTACACTAGATCTACCACATGACTCCGTCCGTCTACTCTACACAGGGGCCTTACAAGTTCAGAGCATTAATTTAGTACTGACTATTGTCAAAACCCTTAAAAAAACATTTGTCAATTTTTTTGTATAATACTGTCATAAAACAGTTTCTTAGCTGATAGCATAATTCCTAAAAATAGCTACAGGCTTACAAAAGAATATATATATATATATATATATATATATATATATATATATATTGAAAATTCAACAGATAGTTCAAAAAATATCTTTATTGTGTTAAGTATACTTTCATAAAACAGATTAATATCTTCTTATTTCTATATAATTAGATGCAAACCAAAATACATATATTATGATGGTATCAATACTGTCATCGGTGATATTTAATACTTGGCGTTTTAAGCTCGCTAAAATATATCGTATCTTTGGATACGTCAATTTATAGCAGCCTTATTGAATTCCCGCCATTGTGATAAACTTTCGGATTTATACCGGTCGAGTATAACACAGACACACACACATTATTCAATCGTGGTATTTTTTACGCTTTTCAACGCTGTAACTTATTACATTTTCTCAATTTTATGTGTATATTCGTTTGCTAACAGTAAAAGAAATCAATATTTTTTTATTATAAATATAAAATATGTAATATCTTAGCAAAAAGTGAATTTAGTTCCTTAATATGACCTTTTTAGCTATGTATTATTTCCATAAATCACAAGAATCAACGAAGTAGCTAATTAATTCTTTTGTGCTATGAAACTACTACATTTCGTTAATATCTACATCAGCTAAAATCCTTATTAGTAACAATTCTAGACAACTCGTACTTCAAACAAAGAAAAAAATTAAAAAATCTCTCCAGATGCATTCGACATTGCAAAGTTTAAAAAGTAAAATATTAAAACTCTTTAATACATTAATCATTTCTACTAAAGTAATTTTTATATTCAAACGAAAGATTCAATTTAAACATTATAACTTACATAAAATAATATGCAATATTAAAATTTAAAATAATCACCTGCATGAATACTTTGAAGCTATGATTTAAATCAATATTCCACACCGATAAAGATAAAAGAGATAGCGAATGAAAGAAAGAGAGGCCCGAGTCACGTTTTATATTTTATAACTTCGATTTGGAGTTGTAATGAATGCTTATAAATAACTTTTAAAAGGGAGTTATACGACCGTTTCAAAACATGCACCTGCCTTGTAGACTAAATGAACTCGATAAAGACAAAAAGCTTTATTATTTGCTATTAAATTCCTGGCTTTACTATATAGAGTGATTATATACTCTGTTATAAAATTCCTGACTTTACTATATAGAGTGATTATACTTATACGTAGTTTGTTTAAATATTTTATTTACTTAATTTTTTTTATTCTATTTTGCTTGGAGGTGCCGGCAAATAATTGCACCGCCTCTTATCTTCCTGAGGGTGTCGTAAGAGACGACTATGGGTAAATTTATACTAAATGGTGGGCAGCAGCGCCTTCTGGAGTATTGGATAGGATATGCGGTCGACTAAGGGCATTAACCAACAATGAACTGTGCCAAAGAAAAACAGCCACCATTTCCACTATTCCCGACCAATGTAGCGGTCACGGTAACGATGAGGCAGAGGGTGCGAAGAAATTCCGGGCTACGAAAGGCTGTCATAACAATTTACACCTGGCAACGAATTATGGTAGCTAAGTAGAGCCAACTAAGTGGAAAATACTAGGGTTGTCATAAATCCGAAGAGAGGGGGGGGGGATATGATGATAATGAACTCTGGACACTTGCTCTACGTCTGAGAAGGTGATAGGGTTTCCTAAGGTGGTGTCGGTTTTCTGGTTCACAAGACCCTCAACATTGTCGAAGCAACATTCGAAGCAACATTGTCGAAGCCATTATAGTGTGTCGACCCGGGTACCTTGTACTAAAACTTACCGATAGTTGGAAGGTGGTGTAAGTATATGCGCTAACTTCGAAACATTCTGACGAAGAGGTTCAGGCCGTGTAACATATCAGGAGGACATATCTAAATCTATAATGGAAACATTTCAACTTTCTACAATGTTATTGTTTCTTCAACGCCAAATTAGGAATAAAGAACGAAAAGAATCGAAAATAGGATCACACCGATTAGGTCGCAGAAATCACAGAGAGCAAATGCTGGTCAAAGGTCTCTTCTAGATGTTTTAATTATTCAAGGAGAAGCCTCAGAGAAAATGGACTCAGCAAAGCCGGCATCATTCATGGCAGATAGCGCATATTTTCAGAGATGTCGCAGTGATCAACAGGTTTAGTACCGGGAGTGGCGCTGACTTGTCCGTGGCACTTTATATATACTACTTCGAGCCGAAAGGTGCAACTTGATAAAGTCTATTGTTAGACCGACGCCACCCCAAATATGCTCTGGGTCTGAACAGTTTCATTTCAAACTACGATATCGAATCGACTTCCTGGAAGCCATGGGCGATGTGGACAAGATAACCGAACACGTGGTGAAGACGGTATGTACACTTGGTCGCAGAAATTTCCCATCGATGAAGCGCACGAAGTTATCTGAACCTTCTCCTGAAACCGTGGATATGTAGAGAAAAGACGTGATTAGCCATCCTCTAAAGTTGCGTTACTAGAATATAAGCAACTTTCTCTAGGCGGATACAAAAACTCAATCGCAGGGACATCCACCGCTCTACTACAAGCTCCATCACAGCTCTTATTGAGTTGAGCCGGAGGCCTTAACTTAAAAACTTAATTATATTAACAATAAAGATAGAATGAAACAGTCATCAACCGGGGCTTAATCAGAGAGTATAGATATATATCTATGGCTAGTATATATATATATATATATAAATATATATCGAATCCCAAATTAATCTAGAGAAAAAATGACGTGGTGACTCATGAGGACTATATCCGAGGTTGGTGAATTTTTCAATGTATTTTGACATTTTATATATAAATAAATTAAATAGCTAATATCTTTATAGACAATTGGGAATATAAATTTAGTATGATGATCTATCTTTATTATTAATGATGTATTGTAATCAATTTATTATCATTATATGAAGGTTAGTAATTTTCAAAGAACCGTTAAATCTGGATTGCTTAATGATATAGAATGATGGATTGCAAACTGTTTGTAAAGCTAAAATACAATCGTGAAATCTGTTTTGTTTGAATATCTAATTACTAGTCTTTAAAAACACAGTTATAAAAAGATGAAAAATACCTTCAAATTTAAAATCAAAAGGATTGGAAGGATTTATCTGAAATATTTAATAAAATAACCATCTTGGAGATCTCGCTGATTCGATCCGACCAAGTATCCAGGTATTAAAGCTATATTTTATCTCGTATCAGCTAGCGGTACGTCTCCTACGTTTGTTCCGGGAGGGAATGTGGTTCCCGTCCCGTGAGAGTATGGCCATACACTATACGAATAAAGTATAATCTTGACTTGATCATTATTAAAAAAAAAGGACAAACGAGAAGATGAATGTTTTAATAGAAATAATAAGTGTAAAAGATATTGATAAAAGACTATTCCAAGAACTATGGAAGAAATACTGAAAATAATTAATTTTATGAACTCCTATATGTCCTTTAATTCGCCTATTATTTCATATTAAATTAGTAGACAGATCTTCAATTCAGTTTACTTTGTTCTAATATATAGCCAGTACATTTTAAAAATATATTGTGTTTACTGGAACGCTTTATTTCTAAGCAATATTGCTCAGAATGGCGGTCCGTTTGATTTCTACAAGCTTCAATGGTAAATTATTGCAAACTCATTAACCGGTTATTACTTATTAGGTCTGTACAAGCCCTAATTGGACTGCATTTTAGGCTTTCTACAGACGGACAGCTAACTGTTTACTTGAGTATTTATTCACCATTCAATATTATTGTAAACCTTTTATCCTTCACCAATATAATATGTGTTATTTGCTCGTTAATATTGATGTTAAAATTATATAAGTGAATTATGTATTTACAATCCGTAATTATCTGGATTAATACTAAGAGAACCTGCTATTTCATGATTAAATATTATTATCGTAGAAATTAACAAATGCTATTGTATTTTAAAGAAATATATTTAATTCAAATACAATGAAGCTTATTCGTTTAATGATATATTTAATTAATTTGTATATTTAAATATAATTTGTGTTGTCTTATATTTTTTTTTCTGCCAAGCTAAAACAAAAGAGTAAAAGAAATAAACGAAGGTAAATCGATGATATATACTATTATAAAAAGAAGGCTGTTTGTATATTTATAATCGGTAAACTACAGATTTTAAAGAGAATTAATTATTAGTGTATAGTGTTGAACTACTTAGCTGTGATATCTTTGCTACTGTTCTGCCTGTTGTATGTGTTACCTATGTACCAAAAATAATATATCAATCACAATATTTGGACCCGACATGTAGCGTTACTAATATTAGCATTAATTATTTTCTTGAGGTCAACGTGGAAGAAAAAATTTCGTAGTAAAATTCGAATTATTTATCAAAAAATATATTCGAGTATTAAGTAGATTTAGCAAAATTCTCTGTCCACCTTACAATAGAGGGCGAGCGTGTCGGCGCCGAACCCGCTACGGTACGACAACCACTGAGCCAACTAAATCTCATCTGATAACGATCCTTGTCAATAGGGTTGCCACTTGCTGGTTTATATTTAATTCAAATGATATAGTACGTAAGTATCTTTGTACTTTTTCTTTTTTTATTAGGATAGTTCATTTTCCTGGGGATCAAGTTTAATGCTATTTTTTTACCTCATTCACATAGAATAGTTATATACGCACCATTCAAATAATGTCAAAAACATTGATAATTTTCAGCATACTAATTTGAGTAATTAAATTTATTACAAAATTATTGACAAACATTTTTATAAATAAGTTTCAGTTGTCGAAATCAATACTCATTACTAAAATTGGATTAACGTTATTTTTTTTAATAAAACAATATTTATAACGTCACTTTTATTTGTCATCTCATTAAATTTGATAAATTATTGCACGTCATAAAATACTTTCAAATAAATTAAAAAAAACATAATTGCCAACCCTACACTCAACCGTTATATTGCAATGTTATCGCAAGATATCTTTCGATATCGCACGTCCTTTCCCAAAGACAACTATCACCTAATGGTCTGAGCCCTACATGTTCAACTAAATAAGCAACTTTATACTAAGATAAAGATGAATTCTAGAAATACTATTGGTGAGGTAATAAATATAAACCTGAAAAATAACTACAATTACAACCAAAAAAGGTTTTATAACAACCTTTTTTACCTTATAAAAATATATCGTTAATAAAGGGTGACTGAAAATGCTGGTTGCTTTCCGGGTACGATCATGACTTCTGAACTAACGTTTTGAACTTGTGACACACCTGTATCCCTAGTATTAATTTTGACGTTATCAAAACTACGTTTACCAAATCTCAAAATAAAACATATAATTATTATACATTATTGATTTATAATCACAATCTTTTGACGAACAACTTATAATAATCATCCTAATTAGCTAAAGGTAAATATCATTTGTAAAAAAAAAAAAAAATATGTCCATAGATTTTGTAACGTCTCTTAGTTTTGGTAACGTCGAGACTCGTACTAAATGCACTGAAGAAGTGGACAGAGTCGCGGGAAACAGTCAAACAAGTTTTAAAAACAATTACAAACTAATCTGCAATATTACAGTCCAGTGACTAATACGTAATCCTTATAACAATTTAGGTTCTAGGAATACCATAAACTACTATCTTTATCTACTGCTGTTAATATTTAATCAAAACCATATTAAGTTCAATAAACGTTTTAGTAAAGATAGCGATTATCACTTCTGGATAACCTTATAGTAACAAACGATAATTTGTAACTTCTAATGGAATAAATTATTTATATATTTCTGATAAACGACAAACATGTTTTCTTTTGAAAGATACATTTATTTGCATATATTTATAAACCTACAGACTGTCCTTGCAACGACAGAATATTACAAGTGTTCCATCTTTTGTCTTTGAGAAAGAATAGTGTTGGTCCTTTTCCATTTTTCTCTAAAATACAAAATTGCAAGTTAAGCAATAAGTCCATATAATATTTTTTATATATTTACATAAATATCAATAAATACGAGTAAAAACTAATTAATGTTAAATCAATTTCAAGATCTTATCTCATATTTGCGCAAAACATTAATACGAAGATAAAAAATGTTTATCTTATTAAAAACTAATATTTAATTAAAAATGCTTCCTTATTTCACGTTCATGGAAAGTTCATAATATTTAAATTTAATAAGGCAATCATTATGAGTACTAAATGCGTATTCAATAAAAAACATTCGAAACTTAAAACCTTTTTGTTAATACACAGTACATTGCCCTTTAATTTACACACTTTTATAGAATAATTGATTGATGGATACCAAAATGTTCTTAATGAGAGGTACGAATAAAAAGACCTTCTCAAACGAATAAGTACTTGCTACTTTGTACGGTGACACTTTGTAATTCAATGACTTTGTATTATGTAAAGGCATTCCAATTATAAGCGAATATTGATGACGCTAAATATAACTTTTATCTTTTTATATGTCATGTAAATGGTCTTTGATTAATAAAAATGCTTTTTGAAATAAGTAGTTTAATATTAACTTTAATAATGTTATTCATGTATTTAATATCCATAGATATATATGTATAGGCATGTTAATAGAATGTAATAATAAGCTAGCGATGCGGTAGATGCATTGATCGAACGACAGCACAGTTTCCCAGAAGTCGCAGGTTTAAATCCTTGCCCATATCGGTGTAATTTTCATACTATATTTATTTTCAATTTAAATTTATAATAAATATACACTACAATAGTTATTATCGGACTTAAAGACATAATCGTGATACAATATCTTATCACGAGCCGTTTTCTTTATTAGAATGCTGATGCGACTTATCTATTACATTGTATACCATATACAGACAGACAGAATTCTACTGTATCAGAATATTTCCAATTCACAGTTTCATAATAGTATTTTGTTATTCTTAGGTATAGGTAGGTAAAAGCATATTTAAGAATACCTAAATTTACTGTAAAACTAATTATTTTTCTTTGTAAGTCGTGACACCTTAAATAATAATTATATATTATAGTGTTGACAAGCAAAAGTAGATCATATTCATTATTATAGCATTGATAGCCAATGCTGGAAACAGCATCTGAATCCGTATGACATTAGAAGTCCATTTGCAAGATCTCAATGACCTTATAAGGGTATCAGACTAATTCAGTTGAATCTACTCGCCTTATTCAGATTAAAACAGTCAGTTTAAAATCATAACGATATTGCAAGTAATATTATGCAAACATTATCAATACATTTGGATTATTTATTTAATTTACGTCATTGCCATATCATTATTAATTTAACATTAAATCTGTGATAATACCACTGTACGTCCTACGACTTATAAAAATATGTATTATTATATAAGCTTTATTAATTACGTAATTATGATTGCATTGTTTGTGTCTCGGTATCTTTTTTAATCAGCACAAAATTTTGAATAAGCAATAAGAGAACATAAAAATATTTACTTTAATTAAAAAATAATTATAATTTACATTACACAATAAAAAATCAGTTTCAATTTCCATCTGAACAATATAATACATTTTCAAAATAAAAATAATTAAACTATAATAAAAACTCCACAAATATACAATTATCTAACTTTATCCATTCTCTCGCGCGATTCCAATTTAATCAATTAAAAACCAACTAAAAAAAGTGCGATAGTTTATGTCCTCAAACGTCTAACATTACGATAATATAACAATTTAAAGTGCGCTAGTAAAAAGTAGCAAGCTTAGTTACTTTATGACAATTGGTTTAATAAAGTGACTCTGCCATCACGAATCCAAACCAATTTGTATTTTAGTTCTCAGGCTTTGATTCCTGCAGCAGCAAGCAAATCTTTATTTTCGGGTGAAACTTGCTCGACGACGTAGATGACTGACTTTTTTACCATTAACACCCAACAGACCTGTATTAAGTTGGTTTCCAGGATTGTTCTTGTTGGATCGAGGCTGTAGCGTGAATCTCCTGGCGTAGCCGTGGGTGGTTGAATTTTAGTCAAATAGAGCGTAGACAAGTACTTAAGTTATTCAACTACTTAAGTTATTCAACTTAGCCAGACGAGAGCAGTAATGGATGTGTATAAGGGTACATCTATAGGCCATTTAATAACTTTAGCCAACTGCACTACAGTGTTAATAAAATTGTCTTGTTTATTTTCAGGAACACCCTGGATTTCGTTATTGGTGGTGCGTAACTTTTGGTCTACTTGGGCTAATCGTGAGGAGATGGATTCATAACTAACTCTTAATGATTTTGTTTCAGATTGTAGATCATTCATCATAGTAGCCTGTTTACCCTGAACAACCTTGATCTTTTCAAGATTTTCGTTGCAATATGCCATAGTTGTCACAAGGGTAGATATAGCGTTTCGAACTTCCAATAGCTGTGGATGAATCTTAAGGTCAAATAGGTATTGGATGTCTTCACGAATGATTTCCCGTATGTTGCTAGCCGACAAGGAATTCGTGGCGCTTCTTGCTTTACTTCGACTGGCTACTTGAGTAACGTTCTCATGATGTGGTGAGGTATTACTGCAACCTGGCGTATCAGAGTTATTATCACCTTTTAGTATTTTCCTATGACACTTTAAGCATGTCCAATAAATTTTATTTGATATCCCTGTGTAGTACTTAACACAATTTTGATGAAAACTTGCACCGCACTTTGAGCAGTGCATGAGAGGCACAGCCGTGGACACTATTCTGCAAACCGCACATTCTTTGTCAAATTCCATGTTCAATAAGTAAAGAGAATAGTTTTATTTAAAATTTTGTCTTCAATTTAGTAAAATATTTATTTAATGATTTTTTCGTTCTTTTATCTTCTTTTCTGTATTTTTAATAAATTTATATATGAAATCACCAAAATAAAGAGATTTTTTTTAAAATAACATCTTAAATGAGTGATGCAAAATTAACAGGTTAATTTAAAACTTATACACAGGACGAGAAACTGTCTTCACGGCCATATACCTAAGGTAAATTAATGTCAAACGTAATCTGAGATGAGTCACCAAAACTTGAACAAAACACTAACGTTCCTCTTCACTAGCTGTTATAACGAAATCTTTCTTTATTCTAAAAGATAATAAATTAATTATATCGAGCTCTGTAAAGTATGTGCGCTCATCGCCACGATATTATTCCCTATCTTAAATATATTTTAATAGTAATTATATAACGCAAAATAAATTATTGGAGTTGCTGAACAGAATTATAATTATACTAGCATTGTTATCTTTTGACGATGTTAAGATACAATTTCATTTTTATTCATTAATCTTAACTTATCCATTTAACCACCTACTTAACATAGATCATATGATACAAGATTTACTGCACTCATACATCACTACAACAATTTTGGGTTTTCGTACGAAATAAAATGTTTGATAAGTAGCATCGGAAACACTGTATCGAATTAGGTGCAGTACTTTAACATAGGGAAAGCAAAGTTATAGACTTTATAGAGCTTTATAAAAGGAAGTTATAGA
Source organism: Napeogenes inachia (assembly GCA_959347355.1). Classification (NCBI taxonomy): domain Eukaryota; kingdom Metazoa; phylum Arthropoda; class Insecta; order Lepidoptera; family Nymphalidae; genus Napeogenes; species Napeogenes inachia. The sequence continues at coordinate 20,975,188 of OY365798.1, read as the reverse complement.
GCTTTATAAAGAATTACAACTTTTAGCCCTTTTATGTAAAACGATATTAAGGGGTTCTTTAATCATCATGCCAAATTATCATCCAAATATAAACATTATTAAAAATGAATAACATTTATCCTCTTATATTACTACTAGAAGTCTGTAAACCTTCACCGAAAAATGGATTTCAAAGTTTAAAAATGTTAGAGAAACACTATGAATCAGGATTTAGAAACCTAGTTAGATTCTAACGTAAATCCTTACTACAAAGAGAGCTGAAGGGAATTCTTGTCTTAACGTAGCCGGTAGCGACTGCTCTTAAGAACCATTTGTTATTTGATTATGTTGTCAATTTTGTCATATTATGTTTTTCGGTATAGATTGATTTATAGATAAATATAAATATGTTACTGTTTTTTACAAATACATTATGTTGATATAACGATAAAGAGGGACGAGATAACGATGATAACGAGATAACGATGTAGAGGAACAAATCAATAACGTATAAGTTCATTTATATTATAATTGACCCTGAGTAATATTATCGATTAAAGAAGTTTTTATTTGTATGTATTTTTTTATGTATTATACATGTATGTATATATATGTGTTATTTCCCTCAAGCTGAAAGGGTTGAAGAAAACAGCCTTAATAAAATACAAAAATAAAAGAGTCAGATATAAGGAAAGTTACTAGATCTTGAAATTAAGTATTTTAACATTAATAACAAAATAATACAACATATATTTTGTATATTACATCATCGAATATATATGCTGAAAATTTTAATAAGGAATATTAAAAAAAATCCTCTTCGACTTACTCTAATGATAACTCTCAAATTTATCTATCAGAGTCTATAGTCTATTAGGAATATCTCCATGGTAGTTGCATCACTCAAAGGAGTATAAATGAAAATTCATAAGGTATTATAATATTAAGTTTATTTATAATTTTATATTTTATTATAAAGTAGTTACTTTACAGACGCACTTACTTTACTTTTATTTACTCTCTTACACTATAGTCTTGGATAAGTCTGTAGTATAGAAGATTAGCTGAGTAAACTTTAAACATGATACATTCTTTTTCTGCCTTTGTAACTTAAAAAAGACTATACAGTGATAAATAAATCTCAACTTAACATCTTTTTTTTCAAAAAACATAAGACTTCCTATAGAATATTTATCTAACTAATAAAAAAGACGATCTTACCTAAGTTTATATTTTTAATAATGATTCAATAAAAATTATATAGCCAACTACAGCTACAACGGGTTAAGTAATTTCGTGGTCCATGCAGATAGATGGAGTTCCTGGATAACATTTATAAGCAACTTAATACTTAGTCAAGTGTGTTAGATGTAAGTTACGGCCAATCTAGTGTGTGTCCAGTAAACAACTATAGTATCAGGCTATTATTGTAAAAAAGAAATATTTTAATGAAAATACTAAACGAATCTCGAAAATAGTATAGTCAAACAAGTCAAAGTAAAGTAATAATTATTGCAATATAATATTAAAACAATCGTACATCTTAGATAAGTGTCACCTCTAAGTCTACGAGCAAACCACACGTAGGTATACATACCCGAGTGGCATACTATAATAACATATATAATCTGTAATTAATATTATACATATTAATGATAATAAAAATACATTAAAAATAAATTTTCTAGAAGCTACAGAATTCCGTCACATTTTTTTATAGCAAATAGTAGATAAAATATAGAAGAAATGAATAAGCAAATAATTGTATGAAAATAGCTAATCTATATGAAAATAATTTACATTGCACAATCAAAATTATGGTTCTTTTTTAGTCAGAACAATGCATTTTCAAAATAGAACAAAAATATAACAAAATCTAGTATTAAATAATACAATGGAATTCTTATTATAGTACAAGTTTTTGAAATGTTTTTGTGAATTTGAGGAAATATCCATCGTTAGAAGTTTGTTCGATTTATATCCAAGACCAAGATTTGATCTCGCAAGGACGCGTCTAGGAAATCTCGTATTTGTTTGTGGTAGAAGATCAAGGACGCAAAAGTGACCATTTGTAAGCTTGAACATGATATCTAACGTCGTCCGTAGGTCAGAAAGCTATTTCATGTGGAAATGTTGCAGGCGGTTTGTTTCACATGAGCAGGTTATTGACGACTTGCAATTATAAGACAAGTCGCTTTTACACACTCTCAAATATATACCCTAGTGTGGGTTCCATACAATACTACTATATTCAAGACTACTAAGTACAAAAGTCCTACCTACCTGTACCTGTACCTGAGTTTTCAATGTGGGTCATATGTTTGGCAAATAATAATACTACTACTACTACTACTACCACTGCTACTGCTGCTGCTGCTGTGCTGCCGCTGCTATAAGTACTATACTATAAGTGGATACCTACAGGTTATTTAATAACTTTAGCCAACTGCATTACAGTGATAATAGAATTTTCTGGTTGTCTTCAGAAATACGCTGAATTTTGTTCTCGGTGGTGCGTAACTGATGTTCTATTTGAGATAATTTTAAAGAAATGGATTTGGCAATTAGGAATTCGTTTAAGGATGGAAAATTATTCTTCATACCCCGTTTATCCTGAAAATCATCGATTTTTACAAGTTTTTTTTTGCAGTATGCCATAGTTGTTTCAAGGGAGGATACTGCGTTTTGCACTTCCATTAGCTGTGGGTGAATCTGAAGGTCAAATAGGTTTTTGATCTCTTCACGAATGGTTTCACGTATGGTGCTTACGGACGAGGAAGAGGAATCTGTAGTGTTACTTGCTTTCCTTCGTTTAGTACCTGTCTGAGGCTGATCAAATTTGCTAACACCCTTCATTATTTTCGAACAGTTTGAGCAGGTCCAACTGATTTCAAGTGTGTTTGACTTCATAAAGCGGAAATGAACACAATCTCGATGAAAACTTGCACCGCACTGGTGGCAGAGCATGATAGGCTCTATCTTGGTTCCTTTTTTGCAAGCCATACATTCTTTACCAAATTCCATGTTCAATGAGTAAAAACAATAGTTGTTTTTTTAAATTTTATCTTCAATTTAATTATAATATTTGTTTGATACTTTATCGCTTCTCTTTTTTAATGACAAAGTCAATAGTATAAACCAATATAAGTATATAAAAATACAAAAATAAATATGGTTTTTCAAAATATTGAATTGGGATTTCAAATTGCGCAGAAAGCAGAAACTTCCTATTACAATTTGACTTGTTCGAGTCAAACGTAACCTGAGATGAGTCACCAACACTTGAACAAAGCACCTCCGTTCCTCTTCACTAGAGTTTTATGACTGAGTCGTATTGTTGAACACAGGTGATGGTTTTTCTCTTATATTATTCAAGTACATAACTACTTCATTTTATATCACTATAGGCACTTAAATTCTTTATTATATTAGATAATAAGTAAATTTTATACAGCACTGTACGTGCGCTTGATGCGCTATATTTTAAAAATAATTTAAAAACTTACAATAAATACTTTGTTGCTGTACATAATACAATTATGCTACTCGTAGCATTGTTATCTTATTGTATCGTTATCTTTTAACGATAGAAAGATATCATTTAAGATGTATTAATAAATCTACCTAATATATCTAATTCATAGTGTTTTTTAAAAAGAAAAATTATTAAAGACATCAAAGGAGATACAGAACTGCTTTCTTCTAAGACAGCAGTTCTGTATCTCCTTGTCTCTCCTTGATTAGCCACGCCACGCCACTGTCTACAGTGGCGTGGCTAATCAAGGGCCAAGCGGCCGCTCGCCCACGGCCTCGCACTCAAAAGAGTATAGCGAGGTCTTGTAGTAAAGTCCAAATCTTTAACTCTACTTTCTTAAAAAACCACCATAATCAAATGACAGGCTATGATAAGCAGAAAGATCATATCATCACAATACTGAAATAAATATGTTAATAAAAAACTTTTATTTTATTAGGTGACAATTTATTATGTTCAATTATATATAATCACATTAGCAATAAACAAGAAGAAGCCTTAGTTTTTCATAAAGTAGTAGGTTTTCTCGATAGTAGGCGCCCTGCATGGCTATCTATCTACAAAATTTCAACTCAACGTAAAGCATTGGTGTCTTGTAAATGTAATCAAAAAGTAGAAAACACGACTTCTGAAACTATCCATTTGTTTACGACACTAACACTGTCTCAACAATGCAACAAACTTAAAAATCTTCTCGAACTTTAAAAGGAAATCTCTAGAAGTTTCTATGCATAAGTAACCAAGGCTTGCGGTTAAAAACAGCCTCGAAGTTAGCTCAAATCGCCCATTCCGTTAGTGCATCGACAACCACTGCTTGTGGTGATACCATCATTTTGATAATTCAAATATATTTTAAACGGTAACACTAAAAATGAATGGCTAAACACGATTTTAAATCCGTGAAAGTACCAGTTATATTTGAAAGAATTATTTGCGTTATAGTATATAGAGTATTTTTTTTTTTTTTTTTTTTTTTTTTTTTTTTTTTTTTTTTTTTTTTTTTTTTTTTTTTTTTTTTTTGTCTTTCTATCCTGTTAGCCCTGTTGGCTATTACAGCGTCACCGGGTATGCCTACGCGTACACGTTATTACCTACTGTGAACGCGTCGTCGGGGTCAACGAGTACCGAATTGGGTCTTCTTTTTCTGACTAAAGTAGTCTTACGTGGTCTATACTCTGCGGCGTCAGCCACCAGTGGGTTCGGGTGTCGCTCAGCACGTTCAAAGTACTTTTGGGAAAGCCCCTTGAAGTACTGAGCGATGGTCGGAAGGTCTAAATCTCTATGGAGATCGATGTTGCGTACGAACCACGGCGCCCCGGTTGCAATCCGTGTAAACCTGTTCTGAATCACCTGAAGGGGTTTCAGATTAGCGTGCGCAAAAGCGGGACTCGCATAGGACATGACGGAACGTATGCAAGCTTTGTAAAGTGTCACCTTATTGCGAAGGGACATTTTACTCCGCTTGCCTAACAGCGGATATAAACGACCTAATATGTAGGCCGCTCTGCTACGAACGGTCCTAATATGCGCAGTGAAAACTAACTTTCTATCTAACGTTACTCCTAGGTATTTTGCCTCGTCTTTCCAAGGTATCGGTTTATCAAAGAGTTTGATTCGCGGGAGAATCCTTGGGGGGCCCCGTTCGAAGAGCACCGAAACGCTCTTCTCAGGGTTTACCTCGATCCGCCATTTCCGCAGCCAACTCTCAAGGGAGTCGACTGCGGATTGGAGACGTTGGTATATCTCCCAGTGATCCTTAGAGGACGTGTAAAGCGCGGTATCGTCCGCGTACATGGCAAGGTGCACTTTAGATCGCGGTCTAGGAATATCGCTAGCGTAGATGGAATAGAGGATGGGCGAGAGAACTGAACCCTGGGGAACACCCGCCCTGATGGGGCGGGGGGTTGACAAGACGCCTTCCACTCTGTAGCGAAAGGAGCGATTCGTCAGGTAGTCCCGTATGATGAGTACGAGTCTGTCCGACACCTTGAACTGGTATAACTTGTACACCAGTCCATTGTGCCAGACCCTGTCGAACGCCTTAGCTACATCGAGGAAGAGCGCTCCTGTCCTATGCTTCTTGGCCCTCACAGTGGCCCCTATCAGTATGTGCTCCGTGAGGCGTTGCACCTGATGGGAACATGAATGGTTGGCTCTAAAGCCGAACTGCTCATTTGGGATGATTTTGAGTCTCTCGACTTCCGATCTAAGTCTACAGAGGATGATTCTCTCATATACCTACCCTAAGGAACTAAGAAGACTAATGGGACGGTAACTACTAGGCAGATGCCGGGGTTTGCCCGGCTTATGGAACCCTATCACTATGGCCTCTTTCCACTGGGCCGGAAACGAGCAACCGGCCAGTAGAGCGTTAAAAATGGTAACCAATAGGTAAATTAAAGGAGGCGGAAGAAGCTTTATCACTTTGTTAGTGATCCTATCGGGACCTGGCGATTTCTTGACGTGAAGCGCCCTAACTATGGACGTCACCTCGTCTAGGTTCGTTTCCTTGATTGGCGGACCGGCCGGTGGCTGAGAACACATTATATTGACCGATTTGACGACTATTTCGACATGATCGCGATCAACGGATTGAGCAGACAGACGGCACTGGCTCTCTAGACTGTCGGCTAAGCACTCAGCTTTGTCAGGGTCGTCAAACGCGATGGCGGAGTTAGGTCCAACCAAGGGAGGCATATCTGAGACAGTGTCCGCCTTCAACGCTCTCTGCAACCGCCAGAATGCCTGGTGTGTTGGAGAGAGCGTCGCAAGCGTCCTATCCCAGCCGCTATCTCTGAAGTCGTCGAGAGCTTGTCTCGACTCCCTCTGAAGACGGCGCAGCCTCCGTCGGTTGTCATCTGTCGGGTATCGGTCATGGGCTCTAATCGCGGCGTTTTTACGGGTGATGAGAAGTCTAATGTCCGGAGGGAGTGCTCGGTAACCCTCGAAGTTCACTCGGACCTCCCTCGAGGACTTTCCTATACTGTCTGCCAAATGTTCTGTGAAGTTAGTCGCGGCTGAGACAGCGTCCTCGACCGATGTAAGCTGGTCAGGAATTTTGTCGAGGTGCGCTGGTACGGGGGAATGGAGTTGCTCTCGAAGCTTCGTCCAGTTAATAATTGTTTTGGTCGCGGGTTCCCTAAGGGGAGGAAGTCCTAGCTGAAATAGGACCGGTCGATGGTCAGAGTCTAGCTCGGATAGCGTCTCGATAGAACGTAACTGGAGTGTCACGCCCTTCAAGAGTACTATGTCGAGCACGTCGGGTCTGTCATGTCGGAAGTCTGTGTCGCAGTATCGCGTGGGACTCAAAGGCGCGGTGATCTCGAAGTCGAGACCAGCCTTGTAACTTAGCCTATCAAGGAGATTTCCTCTACTGTTTGCGACAGTGGAGTTCCAGCGGGGATGTTTGCAATTTAGGTCGCCGGCCAGAATGGTTGCGTTACCTAATTGGAGTAAGGACTTAAGGTCCCTCTCAACTAAGGCTTTATTGGGAGAAAGATAGACGGATGCTAGTACGATCGACTGATGGCCGGTCATACCCACCTGACATAATGACGCTTCTACGTTGACTAGTTGGGGCGGATCGAGCGGAGTGCAATGAAGAGACCTTCTGTAGTAGATGATGGTTCCCCCCTTCGTGGTTGCCCTGTCGTTCCTAACGAGACGGTAATTTGCGATGCGCGGATCACGATTACACGGCTTCAGAAAGGTCTCTTGTACTAACAGGACGTCTATCTGGTGCGTGACCACGAAGTCGCGCACTAGATCTATCTGCTTAAGTAGCCCGTTCGCGTTGAATGTAGCGACAGTCAGAGAGCGAGGTTTTACCCTTCCACGCGATGTCATCATGTTGACATCGTGTGTTCGTATATCGATTTGATTAGGACGGCGTGCTTGAGGAGCACTTCCATCCTCGCGGGAGGGTTCCGCGCGGAATCCCTCATTTCATTCGAAAAGACTAGGAGCTCTTCGATGTCTATTACACCGAAGAGGCTCGTGACGCACGCGAGCGAACTCGCAACTCCGTCGGTGGAGTTACGAACCGGCGGCGGCGGCAACGACTGGGGGACGGGCTGTGGGATAATCCTCGGAGGCTTCACCCAAGCGTTCGCGATCGCGTTCGCGGGTGCCTGAGGGGCCTGGGATGCCTGAGGGGCCGCGGGCCTCCTAGGGGCTAGAGGAGCCCATGGAGGCTGTGCGAACCGAGGAGGATGCCTTGCCGGCTGTGTCCTGCGCGGCGCTTTGGGGCACCCGCGATAATTCGCAGGATGGCCCTTCTGTCCGCACAGGACGCAGCTGGGAGGATCCTCAGGGACCGGTCCCTTCCGCGAGCAGTCGGCTGTCGCGTGGTCGTCCAGGCACTTGACGCACCTTGGACGCGCGTGACAAAAACGTTGGGAATGCCCATAGAGCTGGCAGCGATGACACTGACCAGGAAAACCGCGACCGCGTGGAGGTTCGACCCTAAGGCCGGAGAGTTGGCAGACTGCCTTAACGTTAAAAATTTGCTTTCCTTCCGGGGAAAGCTCGAGATGGACGAGAACGAGATCGAACGGGACCCTAGTGGTCGCTCGGTACATGCGGTGCACCGAGATGACGGGGAACGATTGGGACTTAAGGTCCTCGAAAATCCGCTCAGTAGTGAGCTCTACGGGGAGCCCTCGGATGACTACCGTTAAGCGGCGTTCATCCTCTAGCGCGTAGGTGTGGTATCCGTAACCACGTTCGCGGAGGAGACGAGTCAGACCACGGTGGTCCGACGAAGACGCGGTTTGAACGCGGATACCGTCGGCGGTATTTCGGGCGGACGTGAAATGGAGCTTGTGCTCCGTCATAAGTGCGGACAGAGTGTCCCACTTAGACTTGTCCCTTATGTAAAGCGGCGGCGGCGCGGGGGACTTCCGTGGCGCTGAATGCGCAGGCGCTGAAGGTGCCTCCGCGGGCGCTGAAGGCGCGGACGACGGCGACGCGGACGCGGGCGCTTCGGGCGCGATCGGCGCGCGTTCGCAAGTCGGGCCCGGGCCCGAAGAACGGTCGGGCGACGCGGGTTCGCTACTAGCGGGTTTTGAGGCCCGTTTTCGCGGGACGTTCGAGGAGAGCGCTTTCGTCGCCTTCCTCTTGGCCGATTTGGTCTGCACGGTCGTGAAACCGTCGTCCTCGTCAGCGTCCGAGGAAGGGGACGAACTCCCCGACTCGGACTCCGAGGCCGTCTGCTCCGTAGGAGTGGCGGCCTCGACCTCCATGTCGGAGGTGCTCTCGGTCGCGATCGCGGCGCGCGAGGTCGAGGGCGGAGACTCGATGCCTAACAAGACAGAGTAGCGCAGGCATAATTCAGGCGCAATTCCGTGGACCCAACCAAAGAACTGCGACTTGGACAGATCTTCGGGTTCCGCCGCGGATTTGGGGTCCATGGTGGAGCCCGGAGATATGAGCCGTTCCGTTCCATTCCGTTTCGTACCCTAACTAGGGCGACGTCGGACTTGTTGGACCCCTATGCAGGCTCGCAGGCCCGCAGGTGTGCTTGCGGCGATGACTCACACACAAACACAATCGCACCGCTGGCTTGCACACAATGGAGGTCGTTATCTTGACTGGCGCAGGTGTACGAACGGTCGGTACAGGTGGTCGGTGCAGGTGGCTGGGCGGTCAGCGTGACGGCCCAGGTAGGTGGCGCGAATAGGTGGAGCAGGTAAAAGGGACATGTGTCCCGGTCGACTGCTCAACGGTGAATGATATAGAGTATAACGTTTAGAACTTGTATCCCATCTGAACGGAGTCATATAGCTATGGTGTTCTTAAATAATATGTATTAAATACATATTAAAACTTACGGACACCCTACACAAGCCATAACAAAAGCTATTACCTGTTTCGTACTGACTTTGTAACTTGTACAAAATGACTTGGATTACCCGAAATATGTTTATATGCGGTTAGCAATGTTATTACTGAAATTTTATATTCGAAATGTGTTATACCTATACTATTAATATTCTAGATTTATATATCTCTTAAACTTCTGAAACTCTTTTTTTAACACAGTCTATTTTTCTTCTCTTTCAATCAGATAGTTTATAATGGTTGATGTCTTAATGTTTAAGCTGTTCCGGCATTTTATACGATGAATTTCTATGGATGGATGGTCAGAGCTCCGATGGTTTCTATAATTTTAAACCAAAATTGTTACGCTCTCTAAATAAGGTTGAGAAGTCCGCTGAGTGCGCTTACCCGAGCCATAACTTCAATATCTCTATGACACTTGCATCTAACTTTGACATTAATAATTTAATCTAACTTTTAAATACGAAAGAGAAGGGAAGAAGAAACAAGTTTTCACAGAGATTGCACCTCTCTACACTCTTAGTATTTTTCTTTGCTTTGCGATCCGATCTTGCGCCTGTCTATCACCCTCTTGAGAAGCAGATAAAATGTCCTTTGAACGCGGGATATCTATCTGAATTTCCCTGGCGAAGGCCACTTTTATCTGCGTCATTGTTTCCATAATATTACAATGTGGCTATCTTTATGGCGAGACATAAATTCACTTATTTTCTGATTAACGTGTTCCTACTAAAACACTATAGCGGCCAACTGTTCTTTTTATTTTTTCACTCATCACGAGTAAGGTTTCCTTTCCCACGCTAGCAAAGTTTCTGTCTTTTATAGCCATCTTGGTATTATATTCTATGATGTTGTATTTTGTTGCCTTCATCGCTCGCCTGATGAATCGGCCCGTCGCGTCGTCCTCGCTGTCGGTAAAACACACAGCTCTCGGTATGATGCGACACTGCTACAACCGCGTGGGGAACGCTGTCGTGCAGTTGCATCTTACTTGTGGGCCAAAAGTGTGTCCTTGTGCTTGATTTATAGTTAGAATACGCGACTGACTGACCTGATCCATAACCCTCGTTAGACAATGTTGTCTTCTCTTCTTGGGTATTGGGTTGGGATCGGGGTGCACTAGTTTCCAGCTGGAGTAGATGCCGGAGTAGACCTCTCCTAAGGCATAGCGCGCTTCTAAGGGATTCCGATGTGTGCACAGTTATTCCTGGCTGATGGACGTTATCAGGGTGGGACGACAGTACCTTATATATATTATATTTAATGATGTAAGGTTACAGGCTCACGTCACCGACGAGGAGAATTTCGCCAGCGCTGGACAACCGCATAGCCATTACTATGACTCCGACATGGTTCATAAGAGGCTCGTCTACCACCAAACAATGATAGTTTTCTGACTATTTGAATACATTTTCTAATACAGAGGCTCTGGCATGCACTCATGCATGCACTCGATTTTTGGCTTCGTTGCCTACACTCAGAGAAATCTTCTCTCCTAAATCTTTGGCGGTCTCAGTTGTGGTTGTAAGGATGATGTGCTTCTCCGCGTGGTCTTGCTACATCCTGGAACCCCGTTGATCCAGTTTAGTATTGGCACGGCCAATATTATCATTTAGAGAGATTCTTTATCAGTTACTTCATCTTGAAATTCATGTAGTAATGTCATGGAGATATTATACATAATTCTATGAGTATTGTTACATATATAACAAAAGAATACAACATACGGTCATATATTTTGTATTCATCATCGAATGTATTATACTTATATACCGAAAATTGTGATCTAAGATATATTTCTAAAAAAAGGGACTTTCACTTGTTTACCAATACATTTATATTTTTTGTTAATGTATTTTTATATTTATATATATTTTTAATGGCTTGATTCTCTAATAATGACTCATTTTAGAAGTCCCTCGATTTTGGTCCAAATCGACAGCAATTTCAAAAATAATAGTATAATTTTAAACAATAGGTATAAAAGCTTAGGTTACCTTTAAAGTTGAGTGGGACTCTAGGTCTTAGATCTCGCAATGGTTACTAAGTTACCGCTTAGAGATACCTATCTCTGTGAATAATGGACGATTGCACATGAATTAAACCTTACCTCGTTAACACGATAACTTAGGCATAGGTTATATATATAAGTATATGTGTATAATTTGCAGACGACATTTTACTATTTACATTGTAGTTAAAACTGCTTTCACTTCCGCTTGAGTTAACTGTTTTTAAATGAGAATAAATTAATTTAAACAAATAAATTTCGATTGTTATATTTTTGCCTTTAATGTAAACTTTAAATCTAACATTCCAGGCTAGGTCTCAGCAATATTTACGTGAGCAGTATTTTTCAGTAGATACTATAATCTAGGTTTCTAATTATATTACATCTGTGGTTCTAATTTAATTAATTAATTTTTCAAAAATAGTTTTATATTGGATAAATTCTAAATCTTAGTCCAGTCCTAACAAGACTCTCCGTAAAAGTCAAAACATTCAGAAGTAAGAATAAACAGAATCAGTTATCCTGTTATACCTTTGACTGCATATCCGTAGCGGTCAGTTTCCCAGCTTGTTATGCTTGTTAGACCGCATAGTTTCTGACAAATACTATGTATATTCCTGTTTACGTTTCCAAGTTTCTACGTACTAAGGTATATCTATTCCGTATAATATTTAAATATAAATTCTAACACAAATAAAGAATTCGAAATTACAATTAATTACAGATATGTTTTTTTTGCGTTTTAAAACCAAAGTGTCTGACAGTACCCATAAAACTTTTCATTGTTTCTGAACTGACTTTTCTGCTTAACTCTTGAAAATCTTATAAAATATTATTATTAATGAGTATTTAACAGCAGCATGTATAAGCTAGTATATTAATTAATGCATACTTATCTTTAAATTCAATTAAATTCAGAAGCCACTGATTGCAACAAGCAAAACCAGTTGCTTTAAGATAATCTCATCCTTTGGGTAATTTCACACAAGATGCCCTCTGGGTCAGAACAGCTACATGCAGTGAAAGGGTCTTGCGTCAGTATATATCCATGAGAATTCAGAAAACCCAGGCTGGCCGGGTACCGACTTATGTTATATTTCTGACGTATTTATGTTATTTATAATATACACTTTGCATGTTATGATCATATAATATGTGATCAGGGACGATAAATCATATCTTTTTGAAGTTTTTCATGTCATTATTCAATTTCTATATATTTCAATTATTAGTAATTGAATTTTTAAATACATTTACAATTAAAAATTAATCGACGATCACATATATTTCTGTAGATCATTTGGTACAGTTACGGCTTCCCAGAGGTCACGTGTTCGAACCTCGGTTTATTTTTCATTGTATTGTTAAAAAAAAATAAGTGCAATATGGCTATACATGATTGTAATACTTTCAAATATAATCTATATATTTTTATAAACATGTCTCGTACATATCATAATCCAAGCCTGCACCCCTAGTGCGTGTCTCGATCTCGTTAACTGGAGGAAGAGTCTCCTATTACAATTAGATTGTGTGGAGATAAAAAAGGGAAATGTTAGTTGTCCTATGATCTTGGACTATTTGACTTATATCTTCATCCTTATCCTAGTCCTCGTCCTTGTCCCTATTTAATAATATCAGATAATATTTATTACTTAAATAACAATATTTTAATCCTAATCCTTTGCTTCTGACTGATAGAAGATATTATTTCGTTGAATAAAAAAAATAGGAATTTACATAACCATCGGTAATATAAAATTTTTATTTATCGTTCAGTATAATATCGGAACAATGTAGTAAAGTACCAACATTCCATATTGGTCTTTCCATATTCCATAGATATCAGGTATGCCTTCTATGGTGTGGCAAAAAGCAACATTATAGTTTTTTCATCTGCGTACTTGAGATTGTGAAAGTATTATGTTAATTTAATATTATGTTGGTATAAATATTGTAGCTGATATGAATTACAATATTCTAAATACAATAATTTTTAGTGACAGACAGCTGTCAACGTTTAACTTCACTTAAAACGATAGGGTTCATTATTATGTATTAAATAACTGTATTCAGTTATATAATACAAAATAATAATAAATTTAGGTGGAGTTGGAATGTAATAAGGAAGTCAACATATAATGTATCCATCGAAAAAAAAAGACAATGAGTCTACCTATCGATCTCTCTTTCTCGCATGTGTGATTAGATATTGATAAGTATGGGTTTTCATCTTTCCTGTTTTATTATTTGTTAAACACTTACAGGCCTGTCCCATGGCTCCTCTACTCTAAGTATACACTACGCCTAAAACCAGTTGGTTATTACAATATTTAAGTACATAAATTCAGGTTACATAATTCTCTATTTCCCTTAAATATTTAAAATTTAGATATATCTGAAAGAGATTAAACTATTTGGCAATAAATAGATAACATCAAATGTTCACGTTTTGAAGTCAGATATTCATTTCGAAATTGATTAACTATATTTTATAATAATATAAAAATATAATTTTTTTAATAATTTTATGAAAAACTAACATGTTTTTGTATTATTATTAAATAATATTATAATGTATACATATATTTGCTCGTAGTTGTATTCCAATATTAGATTGTGCTGATTGAGCTACCGTTTTAGGCATTTTCCGCTTAAATTACTTTGTTCCTTAATAACATGAAAACGAAATAATTATGATATTGTTATTTTAATTAAAACAGACAGTTCTATTTATTGGCTAATAAGGGATCGGTTTGTCTTTGATGTTTTTGAATATGGACAAGGTATTTTATTGAATCCTTTTAAGTTAGTAGGAAGTCTATTGTAGGTATAATAATCTTAGTAACTTGATGTCTGTTTATATGGAGACTATCTAGAGACACTATTTAAAGCTTGAGTTGACTGCTATAAAGCCATTTAAAGAGTTCTTAAGCATTATGTTGCTTGGTCTGATAACAATATAATATAACGTGTCTGTTTGTCCGTTTTTTTGTATTTTTCTATAAATGTTATGTTTAAATTTTATACATAACATTCACATTAAAGTTCATAACAGTCAAAAAAGTACCAATACCCACATTAAAAACTAATTTTGTGTGAGTAGTATGTAAGAGATATTAATTAAACAAATAATAAATTTCAAAAGATTTGATATTTTGAAATTGATATAGTAATAAAAAAATATTCATTTACATGTATGACAGACAAAGACTTGGACCAACCTGTATATTAGTAGTAGGTACTATTGAGCCAACATTGGAAAAAATATACACCATGTAAATGAAATACATTTATAAAAATATGGAAAAATATTGATAGTCGAGTTATATTTTTTTTCGTAATACAAAAAAAACAAAAAAAAAAGTAATTAAAACTTAGAAGAATTTGTATATATATATGGTAGTTAAATATTATATTTTAATTAAACTTTAACTTAACTTAAAGTTTAAACTAATTTAACTTAAAGTTCAACCGCTGCTATAAAAAGTAATAAACAGTTATATAATGTCTTTATCAATAATGTTATATAACAACTCTGGTACATGAAATAAATAACACTAACATCATGACAACATAAAATTCCTTTTACAAATTTTATGGCAACTATTATTATTATAAAAACGGAAATTAAAGCTCTATTAAAAAGGTGTCACATATTTTATAATTGTCTAACGTATCAGGGGTCACATAAATATTAGATATTAATCGATCTCCTAAAAAAATAATTAAATATAAATAAATATTTATAATAAGAATTAGACAACAAAAAAGGCGAAAGGAAAATGTTATACATAAAATAGTAGTAATATAGGTATTACCATGTTTTATAAAAAATTACGTCTAACAGAAGCCATAAAAATGTAATTTAATTAATAGTTCAGTAGTCAGCCACAGAGAAGTTACAACATAGAGAGTACACACTACTGGTTGACTACACCTGCTTGGAAATATACAACACAAATATGACGTAAGATAGTTATTAGTTTGAATTAAAAAGTTACAGTTTACAAACATGTTTTATATTGTACTCTGTGTTATAGTTTGTTTGTCTTCATCTCTGTTAATGTATAACTTTGATTAACTTGAGCCCAAGGCGTGGGTAACATGGTCCTTTAAAGAACATAAATATTTCAAATACCTATTTGCATGAACCACACAATTTCAAAGGTTAAAATCTTTGACAAAAAAATTAAGTCATTTTAAATATAGCTATCTTTACAGAGCTAAATTTTTCCGTAAATATTTATAATAGTCCCTATTTATGTACATGAAACTCGCAATACAAGAACCTTAATGATTTGTAAATATCTTGTGAATGTATTTAAATATATATATATATGAAGACAAGCTTTTTATTTTTAAATTAATATTTTTGTCAATATTATGTGTACATTTATTTCAATAATAATAATGTACATAGCACACCACATAAATAACCTTTTTTGAATTAAAAGAAGTAAAACAATTGTAAAGCATGGTATCTTGTAAATGTAATCAAAAAGTAGAAAACACGACTTCTGAAACTATCCATTTGTTTACGACACTAACACTGTCTCAACAATGCAACAAACTTAAAAATCTTCTCCAACTTTAAAAGGAAATCTCTAGAAGTTTCTATGCATAAGTAACCAAGGCTTGCGGTTAAAAACAGCCTCGAAGTTAGCTCAAATCGCCCATTCCGTTAGTGCATCGACAACCACTGTTTGTGGTGATACCATCATTTTGATAATTCAAATCTATTTTAAAATTTAAACGATAACACTAAAAATGAATCGCTCAACACGATTTTAAATCCGTAAAAGTACCAGTTATATTTGAAAGAATTATTAGCATTAGAGTATAATGTTTAGAATTGTATCCCATCTGAACGGAGTCATATAGCTATGGTGTTCTTAAATAATGTGTATTAAATACATATTAAAACTAACGGACACCCTACACAAGCCATAACAAAAGCTATTACCTGTTTCGTACTGACTTTGTAACTTGTACAAAATTACTTGGATTACCCGAAATATGTTTATATGCGGTTAGCAATGTTATTACTGAAATTTTATATTCGAAATGTAATACCTATTATTATTCTAGATTTCTATTTCTCTTAAACTTCTGAAACTCTTTTTTTAACAAAGTCTATTTTTCTTCTCTTTCAATCAGTTAGTTTATAATGTTTGATGTCTTAATGTTTAAGCTGTTGTGGTGTTAGGGGTCAATAACCCCGTAAAAACCTATCCATTACATGTAATAAAAATAATAACCATATTTGTGTAAACGGAATCTTTCATACAACATTAATTAATAATTTCAGTTTAAATCGGATTTACTTGTAAATGTCTAGATATGAATAATATTATTTTAACATAAAACAATACTTAGTCTTCATTGTAAATCCGTCTTGATCGATGGTCACAGAAGCCGCCTAGGTCCCTATTATCAAACTGAATCGATATTTCATTATTGTTTCGTGTATGGCGCATAGATCTTTTATTGAAATATACTTTCAAATTAGTTTAAATAATATTAAAAACGAAAACATATATGCTTTTTTTTAAACTACTTTTATTATGATTACAGCTTTTATATTAGGTAGAACTATTTAAAACTAGAATAAAACCTGGTTTCTGTATAAAGACTTGCATTAATATAGGTTATTGCGAAATATCTGCAATGTATAATCTAAGCTGGGTATCCTATCAAAGGGTACGTTGATGTTCGGTTCATCTTCCAAACTCCATCGATTTATAGTTCAGAAGCTTCAAATTCGGAAGCTTTCATAGCATAAAGAAGAATGAGACTTAAGATATTACTCGAAAATTTACTAACAGGAACTAAATAGTAGAACTATTTAAAATATATAGGCCAGCATTTATTTGACAAATGTTTATATTATGTAAATCTCATATTTACTATGTATTAGAACATATATATCAAGTTATACTTTTAACTTTTTTGTTTGATTATAACTTCTGAAACTTCCAATTATATTTGAAAATTTCTTTAAGCATTTGATGTTCAACTTCTAGAAGTAAATTATAAGCTATATGAAACCGCAATACTAATATGAATTTTCATACGATCTGTACTAATAAACAGACATAAGGTAGCTAATAAAATTTGTATATAGTATTCGATATACGCATTCGACTATTATCGCACGCTACAATAATAACAGTCCTCGGATTAATGTCACGCAAGATTAAAATGGCGCGCATGATTAAAATGGCGCGCATGATTTATTCTATTTGACAAAATGTCCGCTTGTGTATCGAAGTACGTAATATACAGATCACAATATGAGATTTACACTCGTAATCCAACTTAAAATTCATTTCAATATGACTAACAGACATTTATAACTTTTTAAAATATATTGAAAACAGTGATTCGGTTATATTTAAAATAAATATTTGATTTGTGTATAATTTGAGTTGTATTTAATAAAATACAATTATTTTAAGTACAACGTTTTGAGTTTATTATGTTTACGTAATTTATTGAACTTTTGAGAAAATAAGATATCAGAAAAAACCTCAGTAGAAATTATAACTTCTCAATCAGTTCTGCATTCGTAAAATAGTTAAAATTATTAAACGTTTTTTACTTTTATGATAAAGATATATAAAATCCCAAATATTACTGTTTATTTTACACAAATTGAAACTGTTTTCAATCAGAAAATATGTTTTCATATTTTTTTACGGTTTTATTATATTTTATGAAAATAAGTTTTTAAATATAAAACTATGATAAACAATAAAATACAATCATAAAATTGAACATAACTTCGGTAGGTTAAACTCTTTTTTAATTAATACGGAGTATAACCCACCATAAAACTATGATAAACAATAAAATACAATCATAAAATTGAACATAACTTCGGTAGGTTAAACTCTTTTTTAATTAATACGGAGTATAACCCACCACTCTATTTCACAAGTTGATGGGTATCTAGGTTTCCTTATTATCAGTTTTATTTACGTGCGGATAAATAAAATAAATTTTAATTATATGCATCTTCATTATGCACGCGTCAAGTAACCAGCTTTCGTATTAATTTTAACCTGTTTTATAAATTAGATTTTAGCGAGTAGGTGCAAAAATATTTTCTATCGCAAATGTAGTAAAAAAATATTTTCTTTTGTTGTCGAGATCTTTTGAAATCAAAGGTTACGTGTAGTTTGCATATTCCTCTTCATCCGAGCTGATCCGACTTGATAACTCCGAAGCCGGATTTATAAATCATTTCAAATATTTTACTTTACATATTGCGACTTCATATATTGAAAATCGTTCAGAACTGCCAATAATATTTCGTAATATAATTTTAAGAATTGACTTCGGTTTGTATGTTGGCTCGAATGGAGTACCATTAGAAATAACTAACATAGTTACATTTATGTATGGATCAAAGCTATTCTTTCATTTCTCTCTCTCTTTCAATCTCTCACCTTCTTCCTCTCCGACACTACTACCTACATCTCTGCCTGCTCTTCAGGAATAGCAAAACTTTCGTAACTTTCCACTAGCTCACCTACTATTATGAAGATAGTAAAGTGTTAAAAGATCTCAATAATTTAGTAAATAGGTTATTTATTTCATGGTTCACTCAAGTTGACACTGTACCCTTTTGAACGAAGTTGATAAATGCCAAGTAGGCTCGCCTTCTTCTGATATTAATGAAGTCTTCACATTGTTCACAGGTTTACAAAAAGATATAAACATACAATAAAAATGTAATTATCTATAGATGCAATTAGATTTTTTAAGCAAATAAATAAAGATAGAAACAAACCTACCTAATGATTTATACACAAGAGTAGCTTCAAACTAAGTATGCCATCGGTCTGACACAGCACTATTGAACTGATAGTACTTAGATATCCACAATTGCATCTAGCGAGCTGATTGACACAGCGACCCGCCGCTCCTATGATACTGAATACCTATGTTTTACGATTTAAGCATTTCATATTGCAATATACGTAAGGTATAGTTTTCTTTAACAAATTTTACATCATATTCAGCAATTTTTAATTCTATATCAAGACAATAAGGTATCTAATCGAATGGCAGTAAGAATCCTTATTGGATCGTGTAGTTCTCCATTCACCCGTTTAGATTTATGCAATGATTTCCTTTAAGTAACAATTTTATAAAATCGTAAATCATTATGTATAATTGTGACCTCTTTTAGTTATATATACTTCTATTACGTCATAAATCTGTCTGTCGGTGTAACTCTAACCGCAAAACAAATGTCCCAAACATGTAATTACTTAAATGATAAACTGTATTGAAATGAGTAAAACAAGTCGCCATTTTAACTAATGCTGTGGTCAGTCGTCGTTCTAGCAATTCTATCACTTAATGGGACATAACAAATAGTTCAAAACCCTGGTTAAAGCCACTCTACCATCCTTCTGTCAATATCCGAGTTTTCTAGTTTAGTCCTACTGATCTTCCAGCGAGCATTATCCGCATTTTATTTCTATTTTACCAACTTACTCTGTAACCGGCAGTTATTAATACGTGATACGAACAATACTTGCTCTTCTAAAATATCCAACAGTAACAACATCAAGAAGGTATAGCCCTAAAGCTGATGATTCCATAAGGAAGAACACTGAAGTCTAACTTTATTTATTTTTTTTTTTTTATGTAAGAGGAGGGCAAACGAGCTGGCGGGTCACAGATGACTTGTGATCACCGCCGCCCATGAGCTCTTGTAACATCCGAGGATGGATTTACAAGAGTGTTGCCGGCCACGTAGGTGACTGTTATTTGTTTTGTTTTTAATTTAAAATAGTATGTCCAATGGATATATTAATAGTATATATGTATATATATAAATATATATATATATATATATATATATATATATATATATATATATATATATATATATATATATATATATATATATATATATATATATATATATATATATATATATATATATATTATAAACCGCTTTATACAATGTAGTGCATAACGGTTAATAGTAATATATTTTGTGACCACATATAATCAGAGGCCGGAGATTGTCGGCCGTGTTGTGATGACACACCACACCTCATCTGACAAACGATTGAAAATATACTTAATATATATGAAATATATAAATAATCATTAAAATTTAATTCTTAATTTAAAAAAGCATATGCTCATACGTAATGTCAGACTCTAGTTGCGCTCCAAAAGGTCCAAGACGAACTAAATTAATAATTCTTTATACAATTTTGCTACGATTCTTATCAACGTGTATTGCATATTTTTGCCACATAAAACATTAATTAGTGGATATTTATTATCATAGAATTAATGGCTTTCGTATAACGTAGGCGGAGTCGGGGCGTGTAGTTTATAGTTGAACTATAAAATACGCTTCCGTACAGATGGAGATAGGTGTAAGTTATTAACCAATGAGTCTTGCTTAATATGTTCGTTAATATTTACGTCTTATCTTCTAAACCTGCGCTTGTACAAACTTAAACAAAAATTTAAGTAAAATCGATTTTATTTAATAGTATTAAAGTTCAATATTCCGTGACATAAAATTGAGGTTGTATTTCTAGAAATAACTTTTAGCTGCACCCATTACGACCTTTTCCCACAGCTTATCAAAATGTGATTATTAGCAAAATTAGCAACCAGTCGTACAAAATTTATATGATCTAGAGATTAGTTTCGAAATCTAGAATATTACTGATCTAAATATACATTCTTAGAGGAGAAAAAAATTAAATGAATACGGAACTGAAGTTCGATTTTTACCGCTGTACGTTTTTAGCAACTATTCTAACTTCTTCAAGTTATCTTTACCAAAATTATATTTTGTTTATAAGATTTGTAGATATAATATAAAAGTTTCTGAACGTTTTGTATCGAAGGTGAAATAATAAATGAAAGCCTAAAAAATGGAGGCAAAATTGAGATCGTATCCGCCAAAGTTCATTCGATTTTCCTTCTTATTTCCGGAGCAATAAACCACATTTTCTTATTTAATATACAGTTCATCTGTTTTTCTAACTTTGTGGGTCAATAGTGAGTTTGCCAGCTACACTCGTTTGATGAATGAGTATTATGTGTTAAGGGCAGCCATCTTTTATTTAATATTGTATCAAATTTAGAAAAATGCAAATATACAAATACGAATTCTAAAAAAATCCTTTATGTAAAACGAGATTTATAGAATAACCCTTAAAAAATATTAAAATACCCTAAAAACCATATGACAATATTTCTAAAATTACCTATACACTTAAAGTAAATTATAGGAATTGAATAAATAAGTAGGTATATATATTACTTTATACATTAGTTCGAGCCTTACCAAAGTCAATTCAAAATAACTTATTCTGTTGTGAGAGGTTTTCTTAACATAACAAAATCATTCTTATTCTAATTTTATTATAATATAAAGTAAATATGATTAAAGACCCTAAGATAAGTATTTTTTTTATCCAATAAAAACGCAGTGGAACGAAAGATAGATATCATTAAAGTTAATAATCATAGTTCATTGAACTAACATATTACAAATGTTAATTAATTAGGTATTTGAGAGCAAAACCTAACATTCAATCTATAAATTTTAACTAACAGAAACGACTCTCAGGTTTTAGACAAACTTTATTGGTTAAAGAAATCAAGAATATCGAGCAATATTTACTTAGTAATTATAAAAAGATAAAAGTGGATTTCCACTAATTGTAATTAGTTAAAATAAAGTTTTTATTTTGTTATTACACATTAAGTTAAACAACATTTAAGTTTATTTCGATTCCTATCAACGCCTAAAACATCCTAAAAGCTATTAACAACTATCAAGATAATAAACTTGACAAAGGTCAAAGTACGAATAATAAGCCACGTGAGTTAATTACACAACGGATTATTATGATTAACTTACTCTGAAAAAAGGGTTCCAGAATTACGAACCGCTCGCTTTGACCCAGTTTGCTAATTCCTACAAAATTATCGGCACACGTTCCCGTTACTCACCTTGCTTTAGAACCTTTTAAATTACGAAAAATATGTTTGAAACACGCTTCATACATACTACACATGAAAATATTTAAAGTTTATAAAATTATGATAGTGTATCCTACAGTGTAAATTATTTATAGATTTAAAACCGTTTTACTTTCTAAAAAAAATCAGTAACCTATGTCGTCACTCTGTGACTATTATTGGACAGAATTTAACCAGTGGCATTGACTTAAGATAAATTGTCATAAATAATAATTGAAATATTCATATTAAAGTAAAATTTTATACAAACATTTGTACCAGATTTCACGACAAAACATCAACAAAACAAAACATGTGAAAATCACAGCAAATGAAAACTACACTATTTTTACGGAGGAACATTTTAATTTTACAAAGGAAGCTAGACTCCTCAGAGTAGACCATTGTGGTGCGAGAGTGTTTTGTTGACCCACTTTCCTAATTCCTGCTAAATTGTCGCCATACAACTTTTCATCGCTATAGAAATATATTTTGTTCTTTTCTAATACTTATAAAAAGTTAAGTTTTATATAAGATTAGATATATTTTAGAAAAATTAACCGTAAATAAAAATATTTATAACAAAATTGGCAGAAATCGTTTGTGATATATTTGACAATTAATAAATTATTGGTAGTAATAGGGATTTATTTTGTTCATCTTTATATAAATAATAGGGCAATCAAAAACATTGGTGTAAAAAAATGTATAATGCTTTAAATAACATTTCAGATATTTTATTTCACTACTGCATGAAATAAAACCATTATGCAAATAACATAACCTTAACGATAGTACAAAGAAGACTTCGTCATCTGGTCCCGCCATTTCTAAAGTTTAGCGTTCCACATTCAAATTTGAAGTTTTCTCAGTCGCCATTAGTGGAATCGCGAATACGAACACGTCCTGTGTTCGGAAATTTATATTTAAGAAGGTTTATGTAACAAAGTTTTAATTGCAAATGTCTAACTTCTGAAGCTCGGAACTTGAAGTAAATGGAAACTAATAAAAGAGCTTAAACAATTAGTTTTTCTTTCAGAAAAGGAATGCAACCAGTTTACGTTTTACTCTTACAATTACAACGTCAACAAATAAAAAATAAGAATTACCAGTAAGGCCAATTTAAAAAATAATATGATTTTAAAATGTTAAACTCTATAAAAATTCATCGTACAAAATGAACATAAGAATATATAAAACGAAGTTTACATTTCATCGCAAAGGCAAAGGGAGCACCAATCACGTTCAAACTCAATTTCTCTTCGGTTAACCTGATTGGTCGGTGGCGACAGTCTCAAGTTTAAATTTGAACTAAAGATTCAGGGTAAGACTTTGTGTCTACAGAATACAAAACTGAGCGAGTGACAATAGACTATAGAGTTTCGAGAGCTTCTTAAATAAAAATAGCTAATGCTTACTGCTTTGCTTTGAATAAAACAGTTCGATTGCCCCATTTACATAGTTACTCTACAGACTTTTGCTGATGGTTTTACTTGCGTCCTAATAAATGAACTTACCTTTTTATAATAACCCCTTAGCCGTTGCGGAAAACACTGATTTAGTTGTCATTATATTTCCAACCAAAAATCTAAAATGTGTTTTTTTTTCTAATATTGCAATTCTCATAAAAGAAATCCATGCTACCGCATGACACTGGATTTACAATATCAAAAATATATATTTACAATATCAAAAATATATATTTTTGCTAAGATTTGCTTACTCTAAAACAATTTTCATAGCCTTTAAAAGTCAAATCAAAATTGATACAGACTTAACAATGCCTCAACAAAGGATCACAAACTAGTAAACCACAATTTCCAATACATGAAATAAGAAAACTGACAGCGTGATTTTCTTTACAAACTACTGCCATCTAGTAACATACAATACAACTACATTAGTGATTGACGCATTTTGCTAAATTGAAATTAAATAAAGTAATGCTTGGATACACACATCCAAAGATCACTTTTGTATTCTCATGATGTATAAAACAGTGTTTTGGTCTACAGTATAGAAAAAAAACATTTTCCCAGCTTCTTTATAACTCGACTCATAACTAAATATTAGTAATATTAAAAAGAAGATTATAATATCAAAAGAATAAAAAATCCGATATTTTATTACAATCTGAGAGTAAGTGTTTGCTCAACTAATATAATTGTATTAATTATACTTAAATAATATATTCGTAGTAACTTACAAAAATGTGAAGGGCACTTTTATAACTTATTAAATTCCGAATACATATAAATTATAAATTAAATGAACATAAGAGACTTGACTCATACGTTTATAATTTGTTTAAATTCAATTTTATGATAATCAAACAAAATTAAAATCTAGATAAATGTTTTAATAAAATTATGGACTTTAATAACGCTATAATTATGATATATGGATGTAAAACAGGTTGTGTTATTAACATATAGTATGTATGTCTGTGTCGGTATATTTCATCATGTTTTATTGCTTAATCGCCTAATTTCTTATTAAGATTTGGGGGTTTTTTAGATATAGATGTATTAATTTTAATAACGGCCAATTAAGACAGAAGACATTAAAATAAAAGATATTTAAATAAAATGTTTTCTTGTAAAAAAATGTTGACCTATAAATATACAATTGCATTAATATTCTAAAACAAAATAATAGATATCGTTCATTGTTTGTCGATAATTAAGATGTCGAGGCAACTCGATCAATACTTTATAAATGCAATATTGATATTTGATATCGTACGTTAAATCGCCCACGTTCTGTTTATTTATACATCATTATATGTATATTCCGAGTAGGTCTGCAATAATAATCACTATATTAAAACGCCATGCATGTTTTCGTTTTGTTTTAAGGTAATTCTTCTTCTGTGCTGGTTTTTTTGACATAAGAGTTAATAAGAAGATAGACAGAAAATGGTTCATATAGCACAGATATTGAAGTACCTTAATAAAAAAAATTGTTAGAGTTTGCGTAAAGCAGCGAAATAATAAATTGAAAATACTTTTCTATTTTAATACTACAGTAAACAATTAAAAAAAGTCTAAGCAATTTTTGAAATGTACTTATCAATAGAAACGATCAGCAATAAACCAACGTTTAAACAACAAACAAACAACAGAACAGATCACGCAATATAAGCAACAATGTCGTATCGGGGTCGTTCCGCGAGCTGTAATCAGCATTCGATAGATATTTATATAAGATAGATATTTATATATTTAAGTGAGGTGTAGTTTTAATGAGTCTAATAACCCCTCATAGTTATGGTCAAGTACCGCTGAAGTGACTCACACCTCACTAAATACAATGAAAATATAAATCATTTTATATCATAGGTACGTCATAAGTACACCAGATTGTTACATCATATTGCTGTCACAATGACACGAGTATGCCCACTGTGTCTGTTCATTACACACAACATAAACTTAGTACTTTTGAAGGTTTTCTTTAAAACTATGTATAACATTTTTACTTATTTTTTTGTGTCTGTCTATGCTGTTAGCCCTGTTGGCTATTACAGCGTCACCGGGGAAGTGAGTGGGTCAGGAGACCCGCCCTCAAAAGGGGGGCCAGATGGGCCCCCATGGGGAACGACGTCCCGAGTGCGTCTCAGATTGAGTCACGGACCTCGGCTCGGGGCGTCGTTAGTCAGGAGGGAAGCTAAGGAAATTTGGACACTAGCGTCCTCCGACGGCAGAACGCCGGAGCAACGGAGCACTTACTCAGTTAGGACCTCGTCTATACCGGTATAGACGGTGTGTGTCTGTATGTTATCACTATGGTATGGTGTCACTTATGCCTACGCGTATGTATAAAAATTCTCTCAAATATGTAACTGGAATGATAAAAATACTTTAAGTGAACGTTGCGCACCGTTTTATGCTATATCAAGTGTCACTTGTTTCTAAGTAATACTTAAAACAAATAATATTTTATATTATTAAGTTACAGGTAAAAACATAAAGCTACGCATAGAACGCATACGCATACGTGGCCAAAAAATTAGTAGAACTAAATCTGAATGCTTAACGGTACTCCTTTACCAGACCACCCGCGTCTTTCGGCAGAACCTTAGCTCGAACTGGCTGATGACAAAATAGTTGCTGAGAAGACAGCAACTTCGTAGTGAGGACTATTTGGGACTCTTGTTTTCACCTTAGACTACATATCATGTTGTATGGATGGGAATGTTGGACTATAGAGGATAATAATCAATTCATGATGCTGAAATGCGATTGTTGAGATCAATGGCATATTGCAATAACTGATATTGGATAAAATAAGAAATGGTAGTACATAGTAGTATATAAAAGGTAGTTTAAGAGTAGTTTGATAGAAAAAATATAAAATAGATAATTGTTTGTCTATTGTCAAGTAATGCGGAGCGATGAAGATGTAAAGATAAGAGTGGTTGTCTGATGGTTGAGAGATGTCTTTTATAAAAAAGGGTGCCTAAAAAAGATAAGGATGCCATGCATGAGAAATTATACAGCAAGAAAGCTGGATTATACCTACACTAAGATGGTTTTATGTTATGATAGGAAAAATGAAAGAGATTCGCATACTACGCATAATTTAAATATTTATGATCAGGGCTAGTGGGTGAATGGTGTGTTATGGTAGGTTATATTATAATAATAAAAAAATAAGATTTCCGTTTATAAAGCAAATAGGCTCTTGATCCGTTAATTACCTTGCGAAGTTCCGTTTTATCCAAATAAAATATATATTTTATTTGTTCATATTGTTAACAATGCAAAATAAATATATTTTTTCTAAAAAAAAAAATATTTTTAAACGAATTTCATAAAAAAGAATGTGTTACTTGTTAGATATCAAATATATAGGTGGGCGGTAAATTGGATTAGCTTGGGCTGCAAAAACTCATACTCGACCTTTGGCTGGTTGAAAAGCTCGAAAGCTAATCGCTTTGACGAAATGCTTTGCTTTTGCAATTTGCATTCTTTACAATCTCAACCCAACAGTGGCTTGTTTCTATCAACCAACTGTAAGACTGCTGAAGATAGCAATCTATCTATGAGAGTATTGTCAAAAAAGTATAAAACAAGGCCTGTAAAATGTTCCATTACAGTATTGTCACTAAGTAACCTGTGAAGGGTGAACCTTAGACTTATACAAAATCATCAAAGTCCATTGCGATAATGTCAGGACATTATCGCAATGGACTTTGTAATTTTGTAATTTTGTAATTTTGTAATTTGTTTATAATCCCGTTATATTGCTAAAGTATATGCAGGATAATGTGTCTTTTGTTCTTGGTATTAAAAGATTCTATGCATTTCCGTAAGACGGAGTAACGACATTGAGCAAGAAATGCTCGGTTCTGGTATAAAAGGTTGGGGGTAGTTTCATTAAGAGAGTAAAATCCCGATTTATCATCCATCCCTAATGTTGTCGAAAATTCGACATTGTGACTCTACCACATTAAGCCTGTAATAGTCTCTTACGACACCCGAAACAGAGAACAGTGTCAAAAATCGAACAGAGAACCACTTAAATAAAATAATAATTTCTATTTAATGA
The DNA here is from genome assembly GCA_959347355.1 of Napeogenes inachia. NCBI lineage: Eukaryota > Metazoa > Arthropoda > Insecta > Lepidoptera > Nymphalidae > Napeogenes > Napeogenes inachia. The sequence continues at coordinate 20,947,250 of OY365798.1, read as the reverse complement.
GTGTCATTTCAATAATGGCTCTTCTAATAAATTTTCAGAAACCCAAATAGAATGCTCTAAGTTTTATCTTTCCCTTGATTTATCGATAATGATAATTATCAATTAAAGAAGTTTTTGCATCATTGAATAAATTATCGTCTTAAAGGAGCTCAGTTTAATTAGTTTTGCTGCAAAATAAATATAAGATGAGAAAGATCACATTGTATTATGTAAAGGCTTATTTGTTAGCAAATCTTATATCATATTTATCAATGTGACAAAATAAAAGACTTATGTAACGTGTAAGTATTAAATTAAACAATTATTTATTCATTTGAGCTAGGCAATCCAATTACAAAAAAATATTGTAATTATTAAAAAACTTATTGACCTTAAAAATGAATTTCTTGATAGTGTTTTTCTTTTTACTTCATGGTAGTAGGTTTTCACAATAAAATACCGCGAAATGTCAGTTCTAATATATCGAAGCTTATTACCGATATGTACCGGTTTTGACGCTATAGGCTTATAATACCTAGTTGTTATTTAGTACGAACACCTTTCTCTACTATGAAAAGTCACTAAAAACTCGATAGGAATTAAAATAATGCTGTGAATTAAAACAGTCCCATCACTTGTGACAATGTTGTAGCTTTCTGTTATTTACGTTATAAGCTTATAAGCTAGTCCGAGTACCGCTCGTAAAAACAGCATAGTGCTTAGTTCTTTTGTTTATTACTGAATATTAAACCTTAGATTTACCAGCCAAATAAAATAAAAATAGAAACTCACTTAAATGACTTACATTGCATTTTGCACATAGTAGGTACTATGTCTCTCTGAAACTAATCGTAGAAAAACGGTAGTTATTTCTGACATACACTTAACAAGATGATTATTAGGTATTGTAGAATGTAGATACAATTGTTTTCATCACTAATTTTACAGTTCGTATCATACATTTAAGTGTTTTGAATTACACAACCTAATAAATACCTTTATGACATTATAACATCTGTCTGATACGTAGTTGACATGTAGGTGTGTTTACGTATATCTTTTCTGTGCCCTAAGTATGTTAGTAAAATTTTAAATACTTTAAAATATTTATACATGAAATATCAATAGTATAAGTTACTCTACATAGCCATACCTACTACCATAATTATTGAAATGTACGAATATATGGAGCTAACACATCACTGCAACTAACACATCATCATAAAATTTTAATTTACAGCATAATTTTGAAGGAATGGACTTAGTCGATTGGACGGTAATGAATGCATGCTGCATTCATTACCTTCAGATAAACTGGTAGTTATTTTTTATTCACCATCTCTTTTAATTTCTGTGTTACTTCCATCTCTTTTCAAGTAAAGCATTAGTCAGCACTGATTTAGCTTACAGGTACCTAATATAATAAAGTTACGATAAGAAAAGAATATTGCAAAAACTGGTAAGGTACGTCGTACGGTACATCTGATACGGATGTTCCCCAAGACGAAATAACTGAGTGCGGTAGGCAGAGGATGGACAACCATTACCCCTCTATTGACATTTCTAGATTTCAGTGACGCTTCTAACGTGGATTTTGACATAATTCCAAAACAACACAAGTATCCAAACACAATTAATTGCTTTCATTGTTATATCTGAATGGTCGACGACAGAAGGTTCGATTACGTCAAGCTTATTTAGATTATATTAGACGCTTTGATATTCATCTACAAGTCAGCGCGTTTTGTTCCCTGTTATTTTATAAACTCTGTTATCACCTATCTTCTCTCTACATGCTGATGATATTTTGTAACAAATGTCTCAGAATGTTTCCTGAAGTTCTAAGAACATTTGGAACGAGCATCTATATGGAGCCAAAGTACATTATAAAAGAAAATCCAAGTAAGAATTAGGTTATCATCATAGGAAGTCCAAGACAGGTAGCCTAAATTAAACTTCTTGATATACAACTAATAATTTTGGGCGGATCTCCAACTTATTAAAAAAAAGTATTATTTTCAGAGTTCATGTTAATTTTAAACGCAAGTACCTAAAATAAGTAAAAAGATGTTTGCAGCTACAGGATTTCTCGGTAGGTTGCATTATTGTCTTCCCATTCTTCTAAAAAATTTTTTTGTACAATCTTTCCTACTAACTCTTCATGAATATGCCGATACTTCCTTTTACGGAAAAGACCAATATTATAAACTTGAACATCCTCAGAATCTTTATATGCTATTTATATTCGGTCTTCTCAAGTACGACTATTTTTCTAAGAGTCGATACAAGCTCAAGTTGTTCCCAATTCTTCTTCGCACATTCTTTACCTTCTTTATTCTATATCGTTCAATTCATGAATTATTTTAATAAATATTTTAATTATTTAAAAACAAAATTTAATTATAACTAAAAGAATAGCAGTTCATTATGACAATTTCAAACTCTTCTTTCTCTACTTCTTCATTCTTTACAAATTCTTTTCAACATTAATCGTATGGAGAGACTTTCTTGCTAATAACTGAACTCTTTCTTTTATATTTGCCTTTGTAAATTAAGACGAAGCTTCTTAGCGCAAAAACGCTCACCTTCACCCTCTACACTCCTCTCCCTACCTAACCAAATTTGGAAAGAACCTACTAATGCCGCCTTTGAAATACGTTCTAGAAATGAACCGATGCTTGTTCTAGAAAGGCCAAGGTCTTTAAGTAGGCTATAGAGAGATTTTGTTGTTATACCTCTCGCTCCCACGTCTACCGCGTACAAACTAACTATAAATTTATTCCTGATCAGTTAGTAGTCGTAATATTTATTGAGCTTGAATGTGTGATCCCTTGGGATGTTTGTTTCCCAAGGAACAGTAAGCTCCACAAGTATCACGCGCCTCAGATGTTTCGAATACAGGAATAAATCCGGTCTGGATGACGAAACACCAACATCCCCAGGGATTTTGTAATGCCTTTCATACATGTCCATCATGAGAGTCCAATCAGGAGCCGCGCCTAATATTAAATAAGGCTTCGCTTTTGATTTTTTGGAGGAGCCTTCTTTTACGAATTGTATAGATCTTTTGGTGGTTGTTATACCCTTCCGCGCTCTTGCTACTGAAAGACTAACCGCTTCCCGTATAATTTCTAATACTTTGTCGTGGCGACGCGAGTATTGACCTTTATCTAGAAGTACCCTACACCCTCGGTGTAATAGGTGTCTCGCGGTTCCTATTGCCTCTCCACAGATGTTGCAAGACTTTTCGGTGGCTTTGCCCCATCTTACTAAATTACTTTGATCTGGGAGAGTCATTTGGAATGCATTAAGTAACTAATCATAAATTAAGGTGCGCCACTTCAAAGCTAGTAGAATACAAAAATCTCCTATGGTCACCCATTCGTTTTGAATTTCTAGGCTCATCGCGTGGAGTCGGTAATTATCGTTTTCGTCTTGTCGAAAAAAAGATTTCGTTATATCTATGTCTTGAACTTTCCTACTGGATCCTAGCCCTACTTTATTCGTTTGAGCACCTATCATAGATTTTTCATGGAATTGAAGTCGTGACTCGAGCTCTGAGGCAACTTTGACTTTTGGGAGAGAAGTTACAGTATCATCTTTAGATTTTCCGATGATATGTCTTTTGGTAACTCTTAGATGTTTGTAGAGCTCCGATGGTTTCTTTAATTTTAATCCAAAATTGTTTCGGTCTCTAAATAAGGTTGAAGAGTCCGCTGAGTGCGCTAACCTGAGCCATAACTTCAATGTCTTTATGACGCTTGCATCTAACTTTGACAAAAGGGTTTTATTAATATCATAAACGAGGAAAGGCCAATTTAGACGTGATGTTAAAAAATTATCGTAAATCCACGCTTTTTTGACGTTACTTATTGGTTGGTTGTCTACCTTTTTGAGATCATTTAAAAAGCTATCGACTATTACATCCGACGATGGAGTACGGCCTTGGTAATCGATTTTTTTACCCAAAAATTTAAACGGAGCTGCTTCCGTAACCGTACTAACGCACTGACCGCCTATTATAAGACCCGGATCGTAAGAGGTATATTTGGTATTCCGTCTACCCAGACACAGACTAAAACATTTACTTGCTTTGTCCTCAATCCGCCGGTCCACGTACAGAAATCCTCAACTACATTTAAAAGTACCTGACATTGTTTCGGATTACGTCAGTATCGCGAGATCATCTGCAAAAGCTAGTATGGATTCTGTGTATTTGTTGTTGAACTTAAACCGATAACCCCACTTTTTTTCATTTCTAATTAATTTGTCTATTAAAATATTAATAACTATATTAAATATAATAGGAGAAATACATAATATGTAGTTTTAAATGTAGGTATTTTTCATGTCTAAAATGTCATGTTTGCTGATTTATATGTAAACACCGTGTACACTTCCGTTCGCTTCTTCTCGAGTTGACAAATCTCTACCCAAGGGTTGCCGGGAAAAGATCGCTTTTAGTGATAAGGCCATCTGTTTGTACGTTTGTACGTCATCTTAAAATGTAAATGGTTCTTGGTGTTTTTTTCTCCCTTTGTTGTACAATAAAATTAAGAATATCATATTTTTATAACTAAAGGAAAACTATATAACATAACGTTTTTATCTTTTCTACGTATACTTGAAATAATGTCGGCTGAAGTCATAATTAAAGACATGAATTTATCAAGATTTAATTGTGTTATTCCAAAGACAGCTAGAAAATCCATTCAATTATGAATTTCTAGGTAAATAAGTAACTTTCAATCGACGATCAGAATATTTATGTTAAATTCAAGATATTTATGACAGCGGGCCAGGTGATGTGAGAACTTCTTACTGTTTATATGTTGAAGATAGTTTATTTAAATTATCGTACTTTATTTGCAGCGCTTTATAAAGGTGGATTTTTTTTACACTTTCATATAAAAATAACTAGTGTTCAATTATTTTATATATTATCCAAATAACTTCGACCTTATACATTTTAAAATTGCAGTTGAATAAAACGCTCCATTCTCGACAATTACGTTAGCATAAATGTACTTGTACATAGTGGTACATTTAAATACAGGTACACGTCAATAAGTGAACCGACACTTACCAGTAGTTAGATATGTATCGCATATATTTACATTAATCCAGTGCAGTGCAGGAAAGCTTTATAAAACATCGAATATCCATAATGCGGGGTTTTATGCGATACATTCGAACAATAACCAGTAATCCATTTTAATGAATCTACCAAATCAAATACAACTTACATTGTTGCTGTGCGGTTAGACCTATACCACACTGTTTTCGTTTTGGTAAAAATATTATTTGATTGAGTTTCTTTATACTATCTCATTAGTTAACTCTAATCCTATTCAGATAGTTTATATATAAATGACTGAAGTAAATAATATTTGAATTTGATAAGTATCTGTATTATAAAGACAAAAACATCTTCAATGTTCAAAACAAACAATAGACTTTTTTATTTACTTTACATTTTTAGGTACTCTGTAGGTTCTAGATACTAACACTAGTATATACACACACGTAAATCTCAAATCTTTATCTTTACTCAAATTTCATAATAGACATTATTTATCGATTTGATATGCATTATAAATTAAAAATAGAATAAAAGCAACCTAACATGAACTCAATAATAATGGCTGAGTGTATTAAGAGACTCAAATAAATGGACTACGAAATAATATAGATATATAGGAAACAATAAGCCATAACGGATTTAATATTCCGCTCATCCATTATTATTTATGTTTAGTAATAATTTATCTTAATGCACTTTTGGATTCTTGTTTTGCAGATTTTTATAATAAAATGAAAATCAAGGAGAAATTTTAGTTAAGACTTCCAGGTTTTAACTAATTTCTGAAATTTTACATTTTAATTGTTCAGACTAGACAATAAGAAATGATTCCTTTCATACCCACTCCACTTTCTAATTCCGTAGTCTATGTGTAGACTCTAGTTTACTCCAACTTGCAGTTTAAGATGAAACACTTAAAAAGGAATTCTAACCAAGATGCGACTTCAGTCGTCGAGTAGAAAAGAGAAAATCAGAGGTAAATTTAGATAAGAATTAACAGTACATTGCAGGTAATAAAAACAAATAGTTTTTCTACTATAATGGAGAAAATATGTAAAGTATGTTTATAAATATATGGGTAATTATTATATATTACATAGTTATAAAACTTTATAATAAAGTACTAGTTCTTGTTAAAATATCTTTAAATAAAAACCTTAACATCGTTACGATTAAATGTCTGATATAGAAACTGTTTAAAAACTACAAATCCGCTGTGTCATACAAGAGTCCTCAACAACACGGATTATTTCACTTAGAACTCCTACGCTTAAGAATTCTTAGCTCCGTTTTTCTCAAAAGTAGTCGTGTAAGAGAGATTTCTCTTCTTAGAGTGATATATAATATAACTATCATAATTACAGGTAGGTATATATATCTTATACCTACAAGTTATTATGATAGTTATATTTATTATTTCTTTCTCTTTGTACATAATTGATAATGTATAAATAGAAAGAAACAAAATAATACACATAAGATTAAGAGGGCAAATAGATTTAAGACATTGAGAGAGGACTGTGTTTGTACGTATGTATTTATTTATGTACGAGTACATGTATGTATGTATGTACATATATTTAACAATGTTATATACCTAAATTTAAATATGACATATAAAATAAACACTATATTCAAAGTTATTGTTTTGCTTCGAAAGATTGGAGTGGTTGAAACGTGTGTGATATTCTTATTATATGCGTGAGCCTGTTGCTATTTTTCGGTTATGGCGTCGTTACTATGGCTATTTTTGTATAATGCAAAGTTAGAAAATTTGATAAACATTTAAAAAAAAGCGTAGTAAATTTTCGATCTGTCCCTATAAAAATAATAATAAATCAAACAATAAGGAATGTTAACGTGAAAAATAATTCAATTCTGAGTAAAAATCGTGGGGTGCATTTTACTGTGATTCATAACTATCCTCTCATAGATAGTTGCTAATAGAATGATTGTAATACCTTAAATATCGAGCACCCCACGCTTTTTACTCAGAATTGAATTATTCTGTTAATAACTTAAATTTTATTATAATTTTATATTAAGGCGATCCACTATGATTAATTTTTCGACTCCTACTTACTACTGTAATTACTTACTTCTTCTACTACTTACTACTACTTACTTCTACTACTGTAATTTTATACTCTTTGTCATTAAAAATTATTTTCTAGTTTTTAGTTCGGTTAGCTATAAAAGCGTGTTTTTTTAGTTTTTTAAACTATTGTTTATTTTTATTTTTTATTTTTTTTTATTGTTTTTTTTATATTTTTTTTGGGAAACTTTTATCAAATTATTGCATTGTCATCGGTCCTTGATACGTGTGCAAAGTTTCAATTTAATCAGATCGCTGGAACCTGGTGAAAATTAAGCTCGAAGATTCCGTTACATTCATACATACATACATACATACATACATACATACATACAACCCAAGCTAATAAAAGCGTATTAAAAAGAAACAACGTCTGTTTTACCTACTAGCATTTCTATAAAGTAAACCTGACAATACAGTTAATCCGTATTCAGTGGCGTAACTACAGGGTGGCAAGCCGGCAAAATGCCACGGGCCCCCAGCCGGAAGGGGCCCCCGATCAGAGGAGAATCCCAACTCCTAACATTTATTATTTATCAAACATGTTTAGTAAAAAAAAGTTCTCTCTTTGATTTATTTCTATTACCTACTCAGTTGCATAATAAATAAGTTAAAGGCTAGGAAGCTGGCCTAAAGCGGGCATGAGCATAAGGGCAAAGCGAGCATTCTTCTATTTTATTATCTAATTTACAGATAAGAGAAAATATATTTATTAAAACATCAGTAAGTTAGTAATAAATGAAAGAAAATTAAATTAACATTAAAATCTCAATTTTGAAACAAACTTGTAAATTAATATTTTTTTTTACAAAATTAAAAAGTGATTAAACCTAAAAATAAAACAAAGATAATTGAATTCTTATCACCCTTCAATTTTTTATTTGATTTAATCAATCGTAATTAGAAATCACCACATAAATTAATTTTGCTCCTTTGACACAAAGAATAAAGAGTTTAATCTCTTGACAAAATCATAAATGTCATCATGAGGCCATATTTTACAGTCGTTGCATTGGATCCAGTCCCCATATTTAGAGAAAATAATAAATTAGCATCATTTCACAGCAATCAAGAGTAGGTATATCAAACATGACACCGAGGGCAAAAGTAAGCATGCTCGCTTTGCCCTGCCCGCTTTGGGCCTTTACGCCGTGCCCACGTTTTCATCAGACCTACCCTAAAAATGGCTTCCAAATTTAGATGCAAGATTAAATAAAAGCAAGATATACCCAATACACACAGATATATCTTTATAATAACGAAGGTTTCTCAAAAATAGACAAAACACAATCTACATTCCTTCCTTTTTTTGTATAAAAACCGTAAAATTCTATTTTTTTTCCAAGAGTCTTAAAGTTTGTACGAATTGTCAGGAACGACGATAACATAAAGTGGCGGGTGGGGGGTAAGGGCTATGAGATCTGTGAAGATGCTAAGAGTTTGTTTAGCTTAAGTTTTTAGCTGGTGCCCACTTTGCCTAGTATTAAACGATGGAATATATTATCTAGTTTTCTGACAGTAAATTAGAAACCGGAGTACCATCAAATTCAGTAACATAAAAACAATGAATCCAACTAGATGGGCAGGACGCTTTGATGCCATGTCTACTTTAAAAGTTCGGTTTGTTGATATTTAAAAGCACTTACAAAAACTATTTTATTAAATTCCAAAACAGACGAGACAAATGAAGCTATCTTGCTGAAGAAGAATATAGAAAACTACAATTTTATTATGTTGTTGGTTTTCCAATGCAAAGTCTTACAAACTATAGACGCGGCTTCTAAAGCCATCGATCTTTCAAATGCTTCAAAGCGTTTGCAAGTCTGTCTAGAACAACTTGAAAAGTATCGACATGAATTTGAAGATTTAAAAATGGAAGCAAATAATATTGCAGTGAAATGGTCTATAAGCCCTGAATTTCCTAAAACTCGTCAGAGAAAAGTGAAACGTCATTTTCATGAAATTTGTGAAGATGGACGTCTCCAAGATCCTGAAAGCTTGTTTAAAGTGAACGTATTCTATCGTGTATTAGACATAATCATCAATCAACTGAGATCGCGTTTCGTTGGAATGAATGAAATTGTTTCCAATTTCAGTGTCTTGCAACCTGCCACTTTGCAAAATTTGAACAATACTGATTTATTTACGCGTTTTCCAAGGAAACTCTCAGTTTTCGATCTTCTTTTAGACACGAAATAGAAACATCATCTTCTATGAGAGAACTTGCTGACTATTAATAATAAAAAAATATTTTATATCTTCAAGCTTTTGGAAGGTGCACTGCATTTCTATTATTTCTCACCATTTCTGCGACTACGGCTAATGCCGAGCGATCGGTTTCAAAACTGAAATTGATAAAAACTTATTTAAGAAATTCAATGGGACGAGAGTTTAAGAAATTCAATGGGACGAGAGTTTAAGAAATTCAATGGGACGAGAGTTTAAGAAATTCAATGGGACGAGAGTTTAAGAAATTCAATGGGTTAAGGAACTTGGCTATTCTATCCATCGAAAATTCTATGGCCCGAAATTTGAACTTCGATGATGTTATTACCACTTTTGCTGAACGGAAAGTCCGGGGGTAGGAATTTTAATAATTAACATTTTATATTTTGAACACCTTGTGTGCTTAAAACAATATGATTATTCGGACTTAATATATATATCACATTGCTTTTTTGTTTTCCATATCATTTTGACTACGCTATGTGCCCATATCTATTAGATGCTGACTGTACTTTAAATTAGACAATCAAGTAAGTACCTAATTATTATTATAAAGCTTAAATGTAGGTATCTACTTACCATAGTGATTTATTATTGTACTTTTAGAAGTAAAAGTGTATAAATAAGTATTATAAAATAAAAAAATATTATTGTTGGTTCAGCTTTTGTATATTGGGGGAAGGGGACCCATCCGATGAATTTTGCCACGGGCCTCAAACGGTGTAGTTACGCCACTGTCCGTATTATATCTTCGCATCAGGAATTAAGAGAAATGTGATAAGAGACATCTAGACACGTGCCTCGTTATTAAAAACTCCTAAGAACACAGAAGCAAACATATACAAGAAGAAATAACTTCAGAACGGTTCATTCTTGATTTACAAAATTTCTGTTAAAAGTGCTTATTGTAAACTGAATGGTACAAAAATAAATAATTCTGTCTTTGCACAATGAAAATGAGCTGATTTGGATAGCAGGCGACTACCAGAAGGAACCTTCACTACCGCTGCCCAATATATCATGGTCTTTTAAATCTTTCTTTTTGTACAAACTACCCTTAATTATTATTTGACATTTACTTTTCGTTCGTGGACACGAGGCAAGCTCTCCTTCTTTTCTCTCGCCCCATTGATAGCACAACCATCTGCAACTTTTCATTATGTCAAATGGCCATACTAAAACTATCATAGCCATTGAAATTGCGGACATATTAATAATGTTTTAATATATGTATTTGTCTATGGCAATTACGGTTTAATTAAGAACTTATTCCTTAAAATTATTTATTTATACAAATAATCTTTGATTTGCTGGAATTTGGTGTACACTCTATAGCTTTGAAGAGCTCTTGAATGAATTAAAATTCCTGTTATAATAATAATATATAAACATTAAATATAATGTCTATAAAATTATTTCTAAATAGAAATTTATAACGATCTACTACAATGTAATTTTATTAGTGGCCATAATTACACTGAAAATATAAGGACTTTCGTAATATAAAGTCTTCTCACAAAATAACAAAATTTACGTCCTCATAAAATTATTTATTAGTTATTCTAACCGATCATAAATTAATATACAATATCAATCAATTAGAATGTTACGAGTCTTCAATTAATTATCATTTTTGTAAGGCCCCAAAACCAGCGGGACGCCGTTAAAATTTTGCTATAAAATTATATTTTATAGACTTTTTTATTTACACAATTTCCCTTGTTTTACAACTTACCTTTTCACATTAAATATATATCTATGATCATGAAGGGATTTTTGTGACGACAGTATTTTGTATGACAGTTTATGTTTTATATTAACTTTTTGTATAATTTTAAGGTAAGATAGGTTTACTGTCTGTGTGTGGGTAATAAATAAAAGACACATCTATTTAAATGTATTTAAGTGTATTAGCAACGTTGGTACATGAGATTACTGGAGAATACTGTCGTGGGATATCGTGACGTCACCGTAACATTAGTGTCCGATTAAGTACAAAATGTAGTCACCAATAAAACGTGCACACCCTAATGCTTATCATAGTTAATACAACTCCATGTATGCTTCTATTACACCTATAAATTCAATAACTGATTAATATTATGACACTACTAATTATATAAAACGTGAGCATTCATACATTTAGGATTTAAACTCCACTATTTGATTTTTAAATCATTTCAAATGTCAACTTTGATTCCGTTCAGAAATCGCAAATGTCATATTAGTTTTGCTAAATAATTTAACTATTACATTATATACTATAAAAAGTTACTAACAATGTATAGTACCCGATAACGGAAAACGTTTTTAAAAAAATACCAAAACAATGGAAGCATATAATATTTTATTGAGTATGGGGATATTTTAGAAATATTAGTATAAATGTCCAAAAGCCTTAACGAATTAATCGAGTCTCGTTTATACAAATCCTTGTTCCTAAATATCAATACCAAAAATGGACTCAAAAGAACTTTTGTCATGTGCCTACAATTTATATAGGCCATAGTGTATAAAATAATTAATTATATTAAATCCAGTAAAAAAAATAATAAAATAAAGGAAATAAAAAGTAAAACAAAACAAATTAAAAAACCATTCTTTAATTTTTCTGTGTATAATATATTTTTTATGTAAGAGAGAATAATTTCTATTTAAATCTACTTACAACATGACATAAGACAAACTATTCAATAAACACCTAATAATGTCGCTGCGACAAATGATTGTATTTTTATTAAATAAAATTCAATTTTAAATAAAATATAAATAATCGAGTATTACTGTTTCAACAACTATATAGTCTCTGGTTGACCACAGACAATAAAATATTTATTTTGTGGTGTAACACTAATTGTGAAGTATAAACTACATAGAATCTTCAGAGATCTTGTTAAAGGCAGAACAAAACTTAAACAAAAACACTTCGACATATTATTTATAAGGTATTAAAAAATATAAATTGGTTTAAATTATATTTGTAGTCACTATTAAATAATAGCGGCCACGTTAGCTGCCTGAATACTTTTAAAAAAGTGCTCAATGCATGGTCATCAGCAAAACTATACAAAGTACATGATATTTATAATCCGATATTGTAATAAATGCTATTTCATATAAAACAATAGCCCTAATAATGCCTACAATTGTCTATTATACTCACAGGATATCATAAATAAAAAAGTGATTAAATAAGTTTCTAAAACCTAATTTCAATCAGAAAGACGCCGGTGACATTTTAAGTTTATTGCTTTTTCTTAATAAAACAGTTAACATGATTATTGGTAATACTTAGATTACACTAGTCTTTCTGAAAGTTGATTAAAAGAAAGATTAAATTGTGTCATAAATTATATTGTCTGACACGACTATCGAAAATTATTCAATAACAGCCGGTTTCTTAAATACAAAATAAACGAATCAGCTGTGAAAACCCCCATGCTAAGCTTTCTGATTGGTTAATAGCGTGAAATCTAGCCAACCACGGCTCTTCAAAAAGCTGTCATCTCATATATTATAACCATCGTCACAGAAGCCGGAAAGTTTATGGCATCAAATTCAGACAGTCGGGTCCGACAACAGCTGGAACGTGTTCCCGGTTGAAATAAATTGTAATGTATGAATATTTATAAAAGTTGCGCTTCATAGAAGCGACGTCGCCCTGGCAAGCCTTGAAAAAACTGTTGTACATACGCTTAATTAAAAATATCATACAAAACTTACATACACTTAAATCATATAATGCACTGAATGAGGGTAGATTTGTACCAGGTTACTCAGTCATACCGTCTTCCTGACGAAACGCATTATTGTGCAAAATACATCAAAATATAATCACAAAAACCTTATACCGTATATACGATTAAATACAGTACAATATTGATTATACAAAATAAATAGTTATACTAGAACTAAATTCAACTAAAAGGAGGGAAACCATCGTTTCTAAACTAAATTCAACATGCTCTCGGAGATCAATATCGCTCTGAGATATCATGTGTCTATGTTCTTTGTAGCAATTCGTGATTATTTTTTCGTTTATATCATTCCTTTAAGCATTTCTTAAAACTTTCTCAAAACCATAGCTCACAAAAGGACAATGTATTAATTATATTGTCTGATTTGTTTTAGATTATTTCTCATTCTTGTTTAATAATTGAAATTTTCTTTCAAAACATACTTATAATGCTATAAAATTTGAAAGTATAGTAACCAAGAAACTGTTAGCGATTACTTGAAAGTAATGAGCTGAAATGCCGTAGCTATAAGTGAGACAAATGACCTACAAACTGAAATTAAAGCTTACACAGACATCCCAATAATGCTCTTATCGCTATATATAAGACGGATATTTCTTAATTATACAAAGAGGACAATTACACTCGGTATCTAAAAGATTGATTTATAAATAATTTGCTGTCAAATACAGTGTTAACCCTTCTGATTGGTTGATGAGACAGCCAATCACAACTCTTATCAACTGTCAAATGTCAAATCATTTTTAATTTCATCATCATTTAGAAACCGTTAGACACCTATATTACATTAACGTCCTGGAATGAATACAAAATGTTACAAAAACTGTTACCTATTTGCCCATTACAATAACGTAGATAATACCGGGCATTGTCTAAAATAATATTCAAATCCCGAATATAAGAATTATTAGGTTATTTTATATTAATGTAGAGTGAAAGATTGATTGTTAATACGCTAAGTGATTATTGTTTATACAGTCAGCAAGAAAATATTAACTAATACAAAGTTGTAAATTCAGTTTTCATTAATTTCCAATTATTATCTTAATTATTAGATAACAATAATCCAAGCAATCATTGCAACAATAATAATTGTATCTTTTGTCGCTGACTGTACACACTCTAACAATGTCAAACATAGGTCATAGAGGATCGATTTCATTACATAGAAAAGTACACAACATCTACGGAAATCCCGAATTAAATGGCACGATTATATACAGGGAATTGACTTTATTACTTAGAAGAAGTACCAATCGGTCACAAATTAGCCTGCTAGATTAATTATTAAAGACCTTTGTCAAATTAAAACGGATTTTCGTTTTAAAACAAAAAATAAATATGTTATTTCAGTCCATAATTGTTATAATAATTCAATTTAATTTCCTAAAGTTAATGCAAGTTAGTGACGTACAAAAAGGTCCAAAAAACACGATTAAAACTGTATTATAAATAAATTCAAAAAATAAACAGACTATCACAAAAAATATGAAAAAAAAACTTGTACTCTTATTTATTTATCACAAATCAAAATGGGTTTATCAAAATGGGTTTATCAAAATATCTGATTACATAACTCATTTGCGCAAAATTATAAATAAAACCTATTTGGAAATACATTTGCGGGTACAATATAAAATTATCTGAAGTACATTCACAAACAAAAGTGTCTACCAAGACGGGGTTCACAGACATAAGTCTAACGACTGCTGGGTGGTGGCATTTGAGCTTGAACTCCTTGGAGGTTCATGGGTCGACCGTTTGGATTACCCATGCCCAGACCATCAGCGTAGTTGACGTCCATGGCCGGCATGTCATCGCTCTGCAAATGTAAAATAATATTAACATCATAATTTTATTAAAATGATGATTGAGGTCGATCCTAGATACAGTCACTGGACGGTAGTTGGTGCACTGGTTGGTGTCCTTCTGACACCTGGTGAGTGAAAGAGTGTTTTCCTTCTCTGTGTACCTTTTCCTTAAATGTACTTACAATTAAAGCGTTATAAAATGCTCTGTACATAATTAAAAACCACTTTATTAATTCCTGTAGTAACACACACATACAAAAAACCCAATAATGATGACTGACACACACATCCAGCTTACATTATGAATATGAATTACAATTATACAGAAAATGAAGATCTGTGCTTTTTGTTACGTTAGTATTAATATGATAATAATGAGTATCAATGAGTTTTTATTTTATATAAATCGAAACACCCCTATTTGAAAAATATGTTAACAAACAAGTGATAATATTGTCTCGTTATATTATTATTAAAGGTATTATTTTAAATATTTTTTATTTAACGAAGATATTATGTTGTTACTAAATAAATTATTTTTTTTTTCTTTAGCTTATTTATATTTAATAGAAGCCCTAGAAGCGATCCAATTTGTGGACATGAGACAAAAAGTATTGAGAGTATGCCATTTCGCAGTCATTAAAAATGTACATTATAATTATAAAAAAAAAGTTTTTCTGTTTGATTTTAAGTAGCTCAAGTTCGAACGTCAGAAATATTAATTAACCAGAATGTAAGTAATAAAAAAAGGCGATAAGGAACGAGAAGTTAACTATATATTAATTTTATTATAGTTATTAAAGAATTTACTTTATTAATATATATTTAAGTGGTAAATTGATATTACATGACATATTTTGTGTTTTCTTCAACCCACAGATATTTTTTCTAAGAAATTATATCTTTTCATCATACTATGTGTTGTTCTAAATTCTATGTGTGTGTGTGTGTATGTGTGTGTGCCTCACCTCTCTGTGTCGTCGTATGGTGCGGTCCTCGTAGCGCGTGCCGCCGGTGGACGCCATGGGGCGGCTCAGCGTGCTGTTGGCGGCGCCAGGCGAGTGCGGCGCGCCGGGCGTGCCACCTACTTACACCGCATATGTACAGACGATGCTTGTGTGCGTTAGTACGTGTATTTGAACAGTGTGTGATATGTTGTGTGTGCAAGGTCTAACGTACAGTGTATTTGAACAGTATGTGCATGGATAATGTGTTGTGTGCACACGGTCTAACATACAGTGTATTTGAACAGTATGTTTATGGATAATATGTTGTGTGCATACGGTCTAACATTCAGTGTATTTGAACAGAGTGTGTGTGAGTAATGTGTTGTGTGCGTACGGTCTAACATACAGTGAATTTGAACCGTGTGTATGAGTGGGTAATGTGTTGTGTGTGCACGGTCTAACATACAGTGTATTTGAACAGTATGTGCATGGATAATGTGTTGTGTGCACACGGTTTAACATTCAGTGTATTTGAACTGTGTGTGATATGTTGTGTGCGCACGGTCTAACATACAGTGTATTTGAACAGTATGTGCATGGATAATGTGTTGTGTGCACACGGTCTAACATTCAGTGTATTTGAACAGTGTGTGTGTGTGAATAATGTGTTGTATGCGCACAGTCTAACATTTAGTGTATTTGAACTGTGTGTGATATGTTGTGTGCGCACGGTCTAACATACAGTGTATTGAACAGTATGTGCATGGATAATGTGTTGTGTGCACATGGTTTAACAAACAGTGTTATAAGGAAATTACTGTGTACGTATGGTACGAGGATCTATAATTTAGACCCCACTTATAGGTCATTTATTGTATCCGTTTCTGTTTTGAAAATATGACCGTTTATTATGTTCTATAAATGTCAATAACAATTTATATAGACACTGTTGTAAACAGTTTTAATTTCTGACTTCTCCTTTATCTCGAAATAAAGAGTTTACGTGTGTGCGGAAGATGTAACGTGTATGTAGTTGTTATTTAAGCTGTGTGAGAGAGCCACATGACAATGTTATATGACACATGGTTTTTGTACAAAAGATTCACATTTACACATTTACAGAGATACAAACCAACATGCTGCTTTGTAAGAATATGGAAACTAAATTAACAATGAATATAATATAATTGTAATATATTTATAACAAAGCATCATGTTGACTAAGACTACTGTACATATAATTTATCCCATATCCAAATTGGCGTTGGTACAAAACAGAACATTAATGATAAACATTGAAATACAACAACAAATGGACATATATACACATATATATACATATATTTAGATATACCTCTGATTCATAAAATGAATGTAAACAAAATGTACATATACCTACATCTTATTTGTAAAAAAAATATACGTTACTTCCATATTGTGATTTTTATTAGCATCAATTATTATTATACGTAATATAAATAGGGTTGTCAATAGCGCTATGATCGCGAGGGTTGTTTTAAATACAAGTATAAATGTATATTCAGGGTTGTCACTGACCGCTGGTGTTGGAGGAGGCGCGGGGCTGCGCGGCGCGCGCCGGCGTCAGGAAGTCTGCCTCGCGCCAGCCGTGCTTGCGGTACACCTCGCGCAGCTCCGCGTGCGACCACATCGTCATCAGCACCTGGCCTGCGATTATGACACTTATGTACGCGCAGTAAGGATTGGTTTCACTTGCTAAAGAAACTCTATAAGGCGCTATAAGGTTCAGTTTGTCTGTATTTTTACACTTACCGGCAAACTTGAGTACTCTAGGCGTGTGACGGTGGCGCTGCTTGGTCAGGTTCAGCAGACGCTCCACCCCGCCCGCCTCCAACAACGAGCGAGAGAACTCCGCACTCTTCTTTATCACCTCGTTGAGTGTTGCCAGTACTGCGGCTATCGTGTCATCAGATGTTCCCTATGTAACAGGTAATGTATGTTAGTTTAATACAATTGACGATTTTTCTAGTGTAAGGGTATGACAGTTGTTCGGCTCCTATTCTGATTTCTGAGAACCATTCTTGGGTATCACAAATTTGTATTCAAAGTTTCCATACTTAATCAACATATTTTATTTATGATAATTTAGATTTAATAAGATACTGTTTTTTTCTGCCCGCCGAAACTAGCAAATTTGGCCAAATTTGCCGAAACTGGCAAATTTCGTCCCGCGAAGTTGCCGCTTTTCGCCTTCGTCGGACAGAAAAATAGCATACAACCCGCGGAAAATAAAATAAGAAAGCCTCAGATGACATGTTAGGCGACGTCGGTTCCACCTCGGTTGACAATTAATTACATGTGATCTGAGACATTTCTTACTTTTCCTCCCTAGGTGTGTAATATACTATTTAAACATAGCAAACTATAGACATCTCTAAACACTACTACAGATGAGAGTCAAACTAACTTGGTCGTGCTGCTGGTTCCCGCTGGGCAGCTTCTGCACCAGGTCGCGCATGGCGTACTTGCCGATGAGTTCCTTATTGCGCTGGTCGATGGCCAGGTTACGTAGAGCCGTGGCCACCGCACACACCACCCTGTCTACTTCCATGCGTAAGAGCTCGACGAGGATTGGCAGACCTGGAACGAACGAAACGAATTTCTTACATACTGAAAAATAAATAAGGTTTTCTATTTGGCGGTAACACATCATTTAACGAGGAATTAATGTAAAACGTTGAAATGGAGAAATATGTTGTAATGTACGTATTTTTACATTTTGCACAACCAAGCATATTTCGTTTATTTAAATAATTGTTAAGATTATTAAGTATTTCTAGCAATGGGATGACTCGAGCCTATATATGAGATTTTTTGTTACAACTGTGCGGTGGTACCCTTCTCTTTCCTGACGGCGGCTCGTATGTCTATGGAGGGCTGCCAGTAGCAGGCGGCCAGGTTCTGCAGCGCGCCGGCCGCCGCCTCCAGCGTCTCCGGGTTGGAACACGTCTGCAGCAGCGCCATGTACAGCGGCACCACCTACAGACATACACTCGGTATACATACCACGATTCCTACTTGTATTACTTTTATTATCTGTGAGTAACAATGTTGTTTTAGTTATTAATTAAATTAATAACACTTAAGGAGCGCACCTCAGGTGACCACAGCATTTCGGTACCTTTGGGTACACTGTACCCCAGCTGTGTGGTGTTGGTGTCTGTTTGTGGTTCGGGGTCACTTTTACCGAGCGGACTCGTAGAATTTGACGATGAACCCTCTTTCTTCTTTTTACTTCCTCCAAAGCAGCCCAGGTTTTCTCCTGTAGAATATTAAAAATGAAATAGTGTTATCTGAATTGAGATGATTCAAAATAGTTTGTTAAATTCATCAAGACCTATAACAATAAATTGCTATGCTGAATAATATTTTTTGAATATGTAATTATGGTAAAGTATTACCTTTCGAGGCGCTAGCTTGTATCCTGGCCTGTCCGGACGACTGTGTCGGTGGGGCTCTAGTGTCATAAAGTGGATCTTCTATTTCTTGACACCTAAAAGTACATATTGGATGAAAACATAGGGTAAGAATAAAAATTACAATAAAAAAATATGTACATATTAGGAAAATGTATGGTAAAGTAAAAAGAAAATGCTTGTATTACAAAAGAAATATTGTAATTCCAGCTCTTCGATTACATTACGTACAGTGTCCGTGACTTGAACGCTATATAAAATGAATTTAGTTTTTATTTCAATGGTCACAGAGTGCATAGTGGTGCGTGGCGCTCACCTGTAGGAGAGGTTCCTGAGCACGCAGACGCAGTTCTCGACGACCTTGGTCCCGATGGCGCTGTTGGCGAGCGCGGCGCGTACTGTGTGCAGCAACGCCTCCGCCAGACCACACAGCGAGCGCAGCCGACGACGAGCGAACTCGCCCGCAGACGACGCGTTGCGGAGCACACCAGACGCGTTACGGAACACTGCGGGGCGGGGGTGGGATACTTATTAAAGGGTTCCCGAGTGTCGTTATCGCCTAATTGCTATCCTGATAATATTTTTTGATCTTTTACATATAATTCGTAGGTACGTACCCCCCGTATTTAAGATATTGTCGTCTACCAAACCGAGGAAGAAAACATCTCTTTTTATCGAGCTAGTTAAATCTACGTAAGCTATGAAACGCCGTAGAGTAATGATACTAACTAGATTTACGCGCTTTACACAACATTTCGGATAGACGAACTATGGAACTTTAAGGTTGTACGTTTGGAGTTTTTCAATGGGTAGATTTTTTTATATTATAACTACGCTCAATTATTTTCTCAAAACCAAAAGCAATAACATCATAATATTCAGTTTCCATTCATGTTAACTAATTTAACAACGATAAACATTAACTGAGTACCTAGTTTTTTTTCGGTTAACATTAATTATATTTACTTAAAAAGAAGTGTTGGACACTTTGAATACTGTTTTATATATTATATTATAAAACTAATATCAATACCTTTTCTATACATTCAAATTAAAATTAAGAAATATTAATGATAAACTTTAATTATGTACCGTTGGTCCAGTAAGTAACCCCAGGGTTAGTGGGATGCCAGCCGGAGTTGTGTATGATGACTTTGTTGAAGATCACTTGAGCCGCGTCATCTATAATGGATTGCTTCAGGTCTTCACACGATGACATGTTCCATATCACGCCTGTTACTAGCTCTTTTACCTGAATGTAAATATTGATATATGTAATTAAGGAAGTTCGAAGAAAAATTTTTTAAAGAATTTTCAATTTAGTCTTTCTACAGGATTTATAAAAGATTAATTATAACATAGTCAAAGTATATTTGTACATTGTTATTTTTTCTCTACATTTTCATTAATTATGGAGTACTGATGTAGTTTATTTATATGGTAAATGTAATTATTATTACTTTTTACACGCGACTCTTTCCGAACACAAAGAATTATTAACGAGTCTATCACAGATTTGGTCACTGTATTTTATTGATAACTGACATACATACTAAATAAGATATTTTTAACATATATTTACCTAATACTAATACATAAACATGTACATAAAATTTGACTGTAATATTGAGAAAAAGAAGTATACGTAAATGAGCTCACTTATAAAAAAAAAATAAGACTTTACTAGACCGCATTAAAACAAATTACTAAGTTATGTATGTATTAATATAATAGTAGTTCCAGCCACCTCCATGTCCGTGGTGCGCACCAGCAGCGCCATGAGCGCCGGGATGCCGCCGGCGTCTCGTATGGCTCGCTTGTTCTCGTCGTTCTGTCGTCCGTAGGAGAGGTTCCTGAGCGCGCCGCACGCATTGCGACACACGTCCGCGCTCTCGTGAGAGATCAGACGCACCAGGGGGGGGATGCCGCCTGGATCATATTATTTACATTTTATAACTATTGGGTATTTGTTATTGATGAATTTAAAATCGTTTATAAGAAAGTATATTTATTTCTGGTGAGGTAATCGTACGCCGGTTGACATTATTGTTATATAAAAACTTCCCCCGGGTCTCGTAGGTGAAAACTTAATGAAAAAAGAACTTATGAAAAACATCTACGCACCCCATACTTTAAACAATCCATCAAACTCACCCAGACTCCTAGTCTTCTGTTTGTTGGGATCGTCCATGTACGTGAGATGCTGCAGGTAGGCGGCCGCGTTGGCCTTCACCACGTCTGAAGGAGAGTTGAGGAACCCGATGACCTCGGGCAGGTTCGGGTCCCGCCACTGCAGGCCACCGCCGTCCTCACGACCGCCCACCCCGCCGTGCACTGGACATAGTATATACAATGATGATTTATATATACAGTGTCATTATTATAATTTTGGAATAGAAGAACCTAACCTTAATCATTGGCTGTAGCTCATATGAGCTTACATGACCAGGGTAGCCACGCCCTCTTACAAAAGATCAGTGTAGTGCACTAATGTGGAAATATATAATATGTATAGCTATATGGTAAGATTGTAAATATTGTATACGATTTGTTACCCAATGCCATGTTAGCCATTTGCTTCTGTAATTCCTCCTCATCCCCGTACATAGACTGTCCGCCCGTACTCCCCAAGCTTAGGCCGTTTTGAGAATCCTGAGGAAAGAGAAAAAAAAACTTAATTACAAAGCTCCAAGGCATACAATTTTTCTTCTCTTAATATAGTGAAATATTAATAACTTATTTTAATTAGCACCATACTGAATGAAAGAAGCTCGGGTTGGTAGTGATAGTAGTAGATAGTGATAGTGGTAGTACCTTGAAGGCGGAGGGCTGGTGCGCCGTCTCGTAGGCGGCGGGGTAGTGTTGGTATCCGTAGGCGTCGGGCGCGTACTCGCCGCGCGGTGACGTCACGCAGTAGTGCCGGCCCAGCCGCTCCAGGGAGGCGGAGTCGTACCTGGGGAGGAATTGGATGTCGTGGTTAATTAGTGACAATGTGCAGTCTAAAATAATAAAAAGATTTAAAATGTGGAGCTGTATATCTATCGAGCTTAACGGCACGAAAATAAAATATTAAGATTCCTTAAAAAGAAAAACGATAAGGATATTTTTTAATTGCAGTAATATACCTTTGCTGTAGGTGTAAGTTGTGTTGCGGCGGCATCGCGCCGGGTGACGCACTGCGGGGGGAGGCGCTGCCACCGCCCTCGACATACTCCTGCAAACAAAAACACAATCCAGAACGCCGCTTTGCATAATCAACACATATTTCCATAAGTGATATCAAATACGTTCACCTTTTTTAATCATAATGTATATCGCTTACGGTAACCTATCTTGCAAATTGACTACTCGTATACTGAGTTGATAAGGTCGAGGTTAAACGATCTTATTGTCTTATAGAACCGATAACCAATTTACAGATACGCAAATATCTAAAAATTAAACAAAATGAACACCTCTCTATCTCTCTGTCTCCCTCTCTCACCTGTGCCATGTAGGCCGGCACCTGCGGCTCCACGAGGTAGGCGGGCTGCGCGGGGTACGCGGACCCGTAGTGTGCGTACGTGCCGTAGTGCCCCGCCCCCGCGCCGCCCGCGTAACCGCTGCTCACAGACACCGCTTCCATCACCTGGGTATACCACAGACCAATGGTAAGTAGATGTTGTAAGCAAATATGCATAAGGGCTAGCATAGTATTCTAAAACACATGTCTACGTACGTGAGGATATTTCTGCGAGGGCGCCATAGTTAGATGTCCCATGTGGTTGTAATGGGCCGCCGGAGAGGACACGTACTGACCGTAGTCGGGCTCCACGCCACCGCCCACCGGATATTCGCCCGCCTAACCACATTTACAAGAATACCTCAATAAGTGAATACAGCTATTTTCGTTTTAATCAATGACTATTACGGAATTCCGTTTGATGAATCACCAACAGTACTTCATTCAGGCATATAAATAAATTTTCAACTTCAAATCAGTATTGCTTAGTTATAACAAATCATACTATTATCATTTCCTCAATTTGAATGTATCCATCATAATTGAGAGAGTCAATTGAAATTAAAAAAAAAACTATTAAAAATTTAGAAAATTACAATTTCAAGGTTTATATAAAATATTTATATAGTGACATATGACTTAACTGTGACTTAACATATAGTAGAGTACCTGCATGGCGAGGTGATGCTGGTGAGCGAGCGCGGCGGACAGCTCTGCGTCCTCAGTGGAGGCGTCCGACCGCGAGACCGGGCTGTGCTGAGGTCCATACGCGCCCTCTACCGGCCCGTTGCTGACATACATACAGTAATGTTATACTATTTACACCAAAAAAAAAATCATTAAATAGACTACAAATTTTAAATGTCGTTTATTTTAGACATCTTTGCTCCCGAGTGAAACAATCTCGTAATTTGTTAGGCTTATAAAAATGATAACCTTGCTGTTAAGAACATGGTTTATCATCGAAAGCTCTCTTATACAATGACAATGAAAAACTCACGACATGCACCCATTCTATGACATTAATAAACACAATAAATTATTTTATTTGTTAAAAAATAAAATATTCGGTAGCTTTGCAACACTGACAAATTATAATTTAAAAACATTCACATTGTCCGATGCACAATAGCAACCTACACCAACGCTAAAAGTACAAAGACGTCTTTGATCTCAGTCGAGTATTTCACTTTTGAATCTAGCTTTCTGTTTTTATCTTTGAAACTCCTCCTAAAAGTTTTGTGTAACATAATTATAAAGTTTGCTGAATAGATAAGGATTGCACTCTAGATAATACGTTCAAAATCTCAAGATTTACGCGAGTTTATACAATTAGTAATAAATGTTAAAAACTGCCATCTAGAGATCGCTGTTTTAATTTTAAAGTCGAAATAACGTTAGTTACTCTATGAAAATATAAAATGATTAAATTAATAAAACTGGTAGGTACCGAGTTTCAGTAAAGGAAATGTTAATACAATTGTTAATTTGAATTTATATACTGTACAATTTAAAATGACGTCACTGTATTCATTTCTGTTTTGGGGTTGTTTTTTTTACACTGTCTAATCTCTTATTCTTATCAAACGGTATTATACTATTGAGTTTTAAAAGATTATTCCAAATCATAATAAAAACTAAAATAAACAAGTAAAATTATGAACAATATTTATAATTATAGATTCACACATATATATAGGTCAATTGTAAAATTTTATACGTAATGCAAAGTAACGAACAGACTACTTAAAATAATTTCTATATGCATGCCACAAAGACTTATATTATGTTTAAATCTAGAACATCGGTATAATTAGGAAATTTATTGTATAAAAGTGGTTATCGTAAAAATTTAAACAAATTGTATCGTTCTTCAAATGTCACCTAGTAGGTATCAGTCATATGGTTCTATTTGAAACCTCTTTGAAGCGTCATATTTCAATTCAGGAGTCACGAATATATCGATTAAAATCTGTTTACGTCACAGGTTTAATGAATCAATTATGCGACCGCGATTCTCACGAGCACATGAGGACAATATAGGCAAGGAGCTAACGGATAAAAAGGGAGCTAACGGATAAAAAGCTATTTTTCATCATATTAACTATTTACAGACTGGGTACAATAAACATGAAACATATTGAAAAGTACCGCGTGTTCAAGTATTATTTTGGTAACGAAACAATAACCAAATATACGATCAATAGCTAGATTGTTGTCTCACGTAACAAAGCTTTAAACATTACTATAATTAGCGTTTTAAATGTAAATATTTATCGATCGTTATATTGTGGATGATCCATTTTACATACTCTTATGGTCACTTAAGGGGCAGCTCTTAGACTATTGAATAAACTGCTCTATGTAATACACCTGTGCTTACCACAATGCAGATAAAGCAATTTAAAAATATGACGTTTTGCGGTAAATGTAATGTGGTAAGTGAATTTTTGGTGAAATGTTTTAATTTATTCGAAACTCTCGATAGTAAAAAGTTAAATGTTTATTTAATTTCCTATTGTTCGTTTTCTTTTCATCCTCTGTATTCATATTCGTTTTACAGATGTTTACATACGTCAATGCTTTCAAGTTCAAATGTTTACTCTACATACAATTCATGAAAGATACGTACAAAGCTCGATAGCGCTTTGAATATTTGGAGGCAAGGATCACATTTGATAAATGATACCATCACATATAATATCAAAAACATCTCTGGAGTATAAAAATATTATACATTACACAAAATCAAATAGATGTCAATACCCTAAGGAGACATGTTATTAAAGTTATTATCTCCTCTTAGTACAATTAAGTTGAGAACATTTTGCTACCCGTCGCTTAATCGGCGTGACCTTAATTAATAATGATGTAATCATATGACGAATGGACAGTCAGAATAACGAGATTGATATACATTGTTTTTATTTAGACTAATTCGTTAGAATTCATAATAAAAAAAACTATCATCAATTTTAAACGGGACGGTTTCCCTGAGTTCACGGATTTGAACTCCTGCCTATGTAAGTCGTTATTTTTCCTTGTATATTTATTAAAATTTAAATAAGCTTAATATGAATTTATTATAACAAATCGTATAGGTTAAAACTTGTCAATAATTATCAGAATAACATTTAATGGAATATAAAGTCGGTTCTTTGTTGTGGATGCGTTTATTAAAATGTTTTTTGCTGAGCGATTAACAAAGATGTTGCTTTGAATGTAATTTGACCCAGTAGTCTCATTTTATATTTACGGTTATTTACATATTTTTAAATTTATGCATTCTGCAATTATTATGGATTGTTGAACTTAAATTAAACTGAATCATTTTAAACGTTTGTAATGATTATAAACAACGTGTTGCCTAAATTTCCTCAAAAGTTTTTGTCGACTCTACATTGGGTCAGCAAAAAAGACTTTATAGGATAATATACCTTATATAACATACATTCTAAACTCCGAAAAAACATTATAAAATTTGGATTAATACTTTTAAACATACAAACGAACAAACAAAGAAACAATTTTAAAATCCACCTTACGTTAGTTGTTTAAATAAAAACTCAATTAAGTAAAACAGCAAGTTGAAATGTTGCGCATATTAAACAAAAACAAAGAACACACCCATAATTTGTATAATAATCCGACATACAAAATAACTTATGGGTCACGATAGATTATATCACGAGATAAATGCAACAGAGATCCTGATAACTTGAGGTCCCAAATGGTAGCTAGCAGCTTACATTTTAGAATTTGCTGTTGAATAAATTACCACTTCCCCAGAGTATACATTTCCGGGAACGGAACTTCTGTATTCTGAAATTAAAGCGTCAAATGACCGAAGCACAAAATTTATTGGCATCAAAATATAAACTTGCATTTAGAGAAGTCAGTCCAAGTGAAAAGTTGAATTTTTAAGTATACTCTTTTCCCGGTATCCGGCGCTAACGTATTATGATTTTTTTTTCTATTTGTCCGATGCTTTAGAAATCTGTAGAACAAGTTTTCTGGTCTATTTTATTTAATCTTTTAGTTGTACTTTATGAAGGTCTATAAAAAATATTTTTGCATAAGGTGTTCTATGACAGTTTTATGCAAACATTCATATAATATTTAACCCTTAGAATGGAATAGAATATAACAATGCCTTAGTACAGAGCTGCTTTGATAGATTAGTAATTCAGGACAAGTCTTTTATATATGTATATACAGATTACTCTTTGGACCTACATTCTCCTCCGTTATCATGAGTTGATAAATAAATATTAACGTTAAACATACTCATACATTTCATAGTAAAGAAACCAATTACTTGATCCGCTTAACTTTGCCTAAAAGATCTATTTGACTTAGGTTAAATTTTAGGAGATTATTTGAATTAGAGTGACCACATTTCCCGCCACATATGACATTTGACAGTCAAACTATTGGGGTCAACCACACTGAACTGCCAAATACATATTTGAAATAACATGAGCTCTAATTGGCTCAGTGTAGTAACAAGCTAACTAATTCTCAACTATTAGTAATTTAGGTAGTTAAGGAGACAATTAAGTGAACGTTCGCATTGTAACATAGAATACAACCTTTAATTAAAGATTGTTAATGACAATGACATTATTAAAAAAATAGTTTTCTATTTATAAATTTGACATATCTGGTATAATACAACTAATGACAAATACTATTAAACTGGTAAGCTGATTTATTCTTTTCATTCCTTTCTCAAATGAACATAACCCATAATAAAAAAAAAACGTACTGCTTTAATGGCCGTTTAATTCTCAATATGTAGTCTATCTCTTAACTAAACCAATTCATGATAGATACATTCCTTCATTCATTCATACATTAATTCTTCCTTCTAAATAAGGTTACTTGCTGTGACAAACCTGTCTCCATAGCTATCTTCCATCGGAAAATCTTATATCCTACTACGGTTTGCCATTTCTAAGAAAATTATATTACATACTTTCCAATCTTTAACGAGCAAATTGTATCGTATCCAATCAAATGACAAAATATTACGAACGATTTGACAGACATTCCTTGTATAACTAGTCCATTCTTTTTTTTAAAAGGTAAGTATTAAAAAATAATTCGGTCTGAACTTCAAGCTGTTGTTTTAATAAAAGCTAAATCGTAATATCGTAATAACATTTGAGTGGCTGGTAATTTGCCAATGATAATTAATTTGTCTTCCGTTAATTACAGATATGGAACATACATTCGAATCATTTAGACGGCTCATAACTATGGATAGAATTACTAACTATAGATAGAATATGGAGACTGTCTTTAGTGTTTAGGAGATAAGTCATAATATTAAGTGCTAGTAATGCAAACGAACACATCAGTAATGCACCACCTGTATGGAATGTTAAGGTTTTTATAGTAACTTATGCAACGTGTACGCAACCAGCATTCAAATGAGCCTTGCGAAATATAACATTCTTGCATAGATATTAAAGAATTATTATTACTAAAAGTACAAGACATAAAAAAACAACAAAATTTAAGATGAAAAAAACTTCATTAAAAAGAAATCCCGGTACATAATTTATTATACCTTTTAATAGGCTATCGGTTAACCATGAAATAACTTCATAATTTTTTGTAGCGGAAAATTAATAATCTCCAGTTTTTGTCGATAAATCTTAAAATTTAAGACAGATATTACTGCTTACAATCTTGTTAGATGAGAAAGGGGGGAAGAATACCGAGTCTCTATATCTTCTTTAGTACCTCCCTTATTAAGTTCATCCCTTTAATGAGATATAAATCTTATGAATCTCTAAAATAATTCGAATAATGTTATCATTGTAATTATAATGCGTGATATATTTTTTAATATTTAGAGTTGTGGAGCAAGTCATGTCAATAGTACACGCAAGACAAGAATCACCTTTTTAAACTTACTTTTTTTATTATTAGATACAAAAGATATTGGTTTCTTTTAAGTTAATATAGCGTTGGTTTCTCAAGAATGACCTCATTCCTCGTGTTCATATAATTGCAAATGATATACCCTTTTAATATAAGATTGCAATGCTCAATTAGATTGTCGAATGCAATTCTCATTAGCAAGGTTCAAGATCAATCTCTAAAATTATATGGATTAAATCTACCGACAGATTTTTAGTATACATCAACATATTTACTGTCGAATTAAGTGTACCTATTACATATTTTGTCTTTTTTTTACTATTCAGCGATTGCAAGACACTGAGTCTTGAGTCATGACAGAGTAAAGGTAAGTAATATAAATATAGATAAGATCTTAACTTTTTAGTAATTTTATATAGACTTAATAGTAAATTTACAGGACACATTTCGATATATATAAATATATAAATTTCGGGAATAAAAATGTACATATTTTATATATCAGAGTTTTTTTTCCAATACTCCTCAAACACTAACAATAAATTGATATATCATATAGTTGTATATATATAAACTGGTGTGCAAGCCACACATCATGATATCATGATACTAATTCCGTCTCAATTTTTTTTCCGAGAACTATTCGATGTGCTTTATCTAAACAGAAACATAGACTAACTATAACACAGGCCAATCTAAAATAAAAAATATATATACATATATATTTTTAAAGGTTATGTTGATATTAAGCACATGACATTGAACTCTGTAGAATATTTTTAGGATATTTTGTAGTGGTTTTTCACGAATTTCGCTAACCATTTTCTTACAGTTAATAATAATGATACAGTTACACAGTGTTACAATTCTAGGATAGTCTGATACAATTGTAGGATAAATGTTATTAATTTAAATATTTTAATTTCCAATTGGTAACTTGAAACAGAAAAAGGAGCAGACAAAGTAGGTACTTGATAAGATTGTTAATAATCTATTAAAAAAATAAAATAGAGAACTAAAAACTAAAGGTTAAAACAGTTGAGATTTTCCAGAATTATACTGACGATTTCGTTTGACTTAGTCAGGTTATCTTTAGTACATCATGTTATTACAATATTACATAATAACTAACATCCTGAATGTATCAACAAAGTCCCTAAGGCACCACATAATCATATCCAACTATACAACTATATGTAAATTAGTTAGAAAACTAAATCAAATTTTCAGACCGCACTCCCGGCGACGCGGTGAATCTAGAAGTCTACATTTAAATTCACCTAACATACATGAATCCAACTTTAAAATCATACACATTTAGTATCTCACAATGATTTACCGAAATAAAATATTCATGTATAAAAGAAAAAGATAAAAGATAATATAGAAGTTCTTTAAAATGTCTTAATTATTCTTATGAATTTATTATTCAAAAGCTTTTTCATCTTCGGATGACAAGTAAAGCTAGGGTTGTCAAATATACTATTAAAACAGGATTCCACTGTTATAACCCGGCGTGAATGAGGTGGGGTATCTCATACCCGTGAAGTTTTAAAACGCAAATTGTTTAATGTTATTGTTGCTATGCATGTCCCGCCGTTGCAGTAGCTGGAGGTAAGGGTGTGTTGGGTGAGGTTCGGCATTGAGTTTAGTTATTCACCAATTGCGAATGGAGATATACGATTGCAAACTTCGCCAGGGTATGACATACCCCACCTCGTAGTTGGTGTCACATATTTGGAGTGACAGTAAGTTTATAATTTATTCTTATTTTTAGTATTTTGTGACTTATTTTAAGATTTATCAAGATGTATTATGAAAAAAATAAACACCGTAATAAATAAACGAAAGAAAGAAGGTTGACAATCTAGCTGCAATATTATAGATAATTCAGTAGACAATATTAGGGACCATTATGTGCCTTCCGAGAACTTTACTATTGATGAAATTTAACTATCATTTCATGTATAAATTCTTAACGAAACTGACCAAAGGTGGACTCAAATTTCAAGCTCAATATGCGAAAAAGTTTTACATTCTCAAACTGGAGCTATACGCAGGGAAATAACAACCTGAGTTATATGGTATACTCAATATGGCTTCTATAAACTATCATAATCTACAGGGAAAATCACTTAAGGGGCCAAAAACGCATTATGCACCGTGATTATATTAGTAATTTAGGTTGAGGTCTGAACCTAATAAAAGATAGTTTTTGCAACATTCAAACTAAGTTTGTCTGCCAGGGGAAATACGAAAGAGAATTGCCGATCACCTGTGGAGACCTTTACCAGCAGTTCCCAAAAAAATGGTTAGCAAATATGTTAGATATGATATAGCTGTCCTCAAAAAAGAAATAAAAAGATAAAACATTGCTGTTCTAAATGTATAAAACCAATATGTATGGTATCTATAGCAATATGTTACAAGATCTCATAAGATTGTTCAGTTCTTTTTTGAGTTAGAATAGTTAGAAAATATTCTTATTATGGTGATTTAACAAAGAAATTAGAATTTTGCTAGATTTTTATGCAAAAAGTTAATTAACCACCGAAACTCGTATTTTTTTCATAGAATATTTATCAACATAGTTATTTTAATAATCATTAAAACTGTATGTACTTAAACCTCTTTTCTTTTTTGTAATATTGTTTGTCTAAAACTGCGTTTTGATTATTTTATTATATGTAATGCAAATTAAACGTTTGTATAAAAAAAATAAGATTAAAGTTTTGGGTATCTCATACCCACCTCATAGTCGGTGTAACAATTACTCACCTCATTCACGCCGGGTTAAGTGAATTATACTTTTCAAAGTAAAAATAAAACATCAAATATTTTGTAACACTGTTTTCATCATCAAACTGACTAACACTAAACTAATTCATGACTTAATAAAGGAAATTGTCCTGCTCATACTGCCCATTCGTATGACTGCTCATTTAATTTAATTTTAATTTTGTTTATGCACGAGCAACACTAAATAATTAATGTCTAAAATATTAAAACATCGAATACTGTTAATTTCTCTAAAGATAAAACCTATTGTATGTTTTCTTACTCAGTTAATCTATAGACACAAATATTTTAAATAGTTTAAATAATTCAATTATTTCTTCCCATGATTTAACTACATTATCCAGTTATTAATCCAGTTCGATTGTCACTAGTAAGCTGCCATTAAATCTGTCAAAATGACAGATATAATCTACCAAATACATCGGACGATGATGGAAACACTTGACATAATTAGCGAATCAATTAACCTCAGCTGATGATACCAGCTCTGAACTGTGAAGGTCAAGTGATCCTCGTTATCACGTAAATCTATACTACGTGAACAAGTAAACAAGCCATTATCTAAACGTTTGCTGATATTATGATCCATTGTCTAAGTGTGTACCTACCCTTACTTAGAACGTATATAACATAACTTAAGCAAACATATCTAAAGCCGGTCTTTAACATAAGTCTCACGTTTTCAAAAATGACAACACAATGTCTAACACTGTTGGAGCGGTGGGGTAGCCCCTCCTCCCCCCACACACAACACCCTCCCAGTGTCATAGCTCATTGCAAATTACAAGGACGTCGGGATAGTAAAGCTTCGGGCAAATCTTTAAATCCCAGATTCCACCGATTGGATCTCTCGAGAACGAGCGTTGTAATAAAAAACATTAGTGTTTGATGGCAACTTTATATATTTACGAAGTTAAACTTAAGATCAAGCGTTGAAAGTATATTTGTACAGACGTTGTTTGAGTGATTTTAATTTAATTTACACCTACATTTATTCTACAAATAAGAATTAAGGGCAAACTGTCTCATAACTTGACCAAATTAAGGGATGTGTCCCACGTCACACATTATAAAGGTGAGGTTACAAGTTAATGCTTATTACCATGCTAAAAATTAGAGATATGTAACTATTAAATTTATTTTTAAATTATCTTTTTTCAGAGTCATAATAGTCGTAGAAAGTATCAGGATACACGTGACCCAAGGCTAAATAGTGGTGTTTCAAATTATAGAAGGGTTTGAAGATGAAACCAATACACCACTTGGCAAGTAACATATATTATATAATACTTCTATTATAATCAGATTTTATATATTTTTTCAGAATATCAAACCATCAATTCAAAAGAAAGCATTAGCTAAGCCTTAGGGTCACACAACAATAAAGGACCCTAAATTACAACGTAAATTTATATAATGTACCTGCTAGTTGTACTAAGGCCATTATAATACAACTCTTTAAACTTATTATGAATCGCCTGACAACTACATATACATATACCACATATACATATACTACATATGCATACATAATACCAACAGCAAACAACAACATTGTAAAGGGGTCTATTGTGTATGTATCTACATAAATTACCAGCTTCATCAATCCAGATTATAAGTAATCTATATTATTTGTTTCATATCACCAAATATCTTGTCAGTCCGAGTGCAATGTGATAAGCGACAACAATTTAGTTTTATCGCTAATGTTCGGAATCTGGCACCACTGCCAACTAGCTGCCTCCAATACAGGTGATATATCGACTGAAGGATAATACTATAAATATTTTAACGACAATTTTAGATAAATAACGAGATATATAAAATATACAAGATTATTATGTCCACGTTGGCTGAAGGCCATTGTATAATCGAAACTTTAGTTCAGAAGTAAAGGTCTTATTCGAGAAAGATAAAGAAGATACACTCCAATACTTTGCCATTACAGGAACTTCTCACTCCTGTTAAAAGGGTAGTAACTAGTATGATGCTGTATTTAATATTACCTTCATTGATTTGGGGGTTATCAAAAGAAAATCATTCTTTACTTTTTGACTGCTAGTTTTAAAGACAACATTGAAAAACTAAGATAAAAAAGAAAGCATTAGCTAAGCCTTAGGGTCACACAACAATAAAGGACCCTAAATTACAACGTAAATTTATATAATGTACCTGCTAGTTGTACTAAGGCCATTATAATACAACTCTTTAAACTTATTATGAATCGCCTGACAACTACATATACATATACCACATATACATATACTACATATGCATACATAATACCAACAGCAAACAACAACATTGTAAAGGGGTCTATTGTGTATGTATCTACATAAATTACCAGCTTCATCAATCCAGATTATAAGTAATCTATATTATTTGTTTCATATCACCAAATATCTTGTCAGTCCGAGTGCAATGTGATAAGCGACAACAATTTAGTTTTATCGCTAATGTTCGGAATCTGGCACCACTGCCAACTAGCTGCCTCCAATACAGGTGATATATCGACTGAAGGATAATACTATAAATATTTTAACGACAATTTTAGATAAATAACGAGATATATAAAATATACAAGATTATTATGTCCACGTTGGCTGAAGGCCATTGTATAATCGAAACTTTAGTTCAGAAGTAAAGGTCTTATTCGAGAAAGATAAAGAAGATACACTCCAATACTTTGCCATTACAGGAACTTCTCACTCCTGTTAAAAGGGTAGTAACTAGTATGATGCTGTATTTAATATTACCTTCATTGATTTGGGGGTTATCAAAAGAAAATCATTCTTTACTTTTTGACTGCTAGTTTTAAAGACAACATTGAAAAACTAAGATAAAAACGCTAACTGTGCGTGCGACTTCGTACGCGTAGATTTCGTTTTTGATAAAACGTACCCTTTGTACTTACCAATGTAGGTAAAAACTATAAACCTTCAAACTGGTAAGCAGCAATGGTACGACAATAAGAGATTATTAACTTCTTTATTTGTTACCCGATTGTTATATAAAAAAAAAATGTACAGTGAATCCCATGACAATATATTCCCGAAAACTGCATCCAAATTGGTTAGGCCGTTTCTGAGATTAGCGTGCACAATCATACAGAAATACAGGCAAACAGACAAACTAAAAAATCATTGTTTTTGGTTCTCTTGCTCTTATAAAGATAATGTTTTTTTTTAATATTTTCCATGTACAGAGATGGATCGGTGACAATTTTATTATATGTATATATAATAGTCAACGAACTGTATCTCAATTCATAACATCAGCTTAACTATTATTCTTTATTTTGTTGCACATCCTTTTCCTATGGAAAAGGATGTGCAACAAAATAAAGAATAACAAACCTTATTTTGTAAAACTCAATCATCGACAGACCGTTTCAGAACTTACGACCGGAACCAGTGCATCTACAGATTTGGAATTTAGAAGAAATATTTTCCTGAAACTTTTTCTCCTTAGCTATGAAAGGTTTTATTGGAGTTTATTTATAAGATGTTTGAAATTCAAAATTACCTATAAACAAGTTTATTTATAATAATAAATTATATAATAGTAATAATAACAGAAACGAATCAAAGCATATGTATCGTAAGAAACAGTAGACGATCGAACGCCAGTCAAAGAAAAAGATGACGTTATTTTTTAATTCAGATAGAATTACTTTTCTGAACTATACCATAAAACTTAATTACATATACGAATAAATATATTTTTTAATAGGTCTGAATAAGAAAATGAAAATAAACGCAGTTTTCCAGTAGATAAATTGCTTCGCAGCTAGTGTCGTTTTATGTGCAATTTACGAAGTGTGAACACTGCGCGATTTGAGGTTATTTACTTCCTCATGAACATAAACATCATGCCTCATACTAATTTAAATTTAAACAAACATTTTATATATAATTTTGAAGTTTTGCTGTACGTTCTGTATTTTATTTAATAAAATATAGTTCCAATAAGTAATACTTATGAAAATTACATATAAATAGGAGAAAACTCAATACCGTCGGCTTTTCCTGATATTATATTTTTATACCGGCAGGCTAAACAAGCAGATGGCCTACTAATACAAGGTGGTTACCGTCACCCGAGGAATAAGAAAATTTAAAAGAAGAACAAAAGATAAAAGGTTTTCAAAACCAGGAGACCATGCCAGCTACAATCAATTGGTGACAGCTAGATTCTACCAGTTCAACTTTAGAAGCAATTATAAATGGTTTTATACCCTTTTAAAAAATCTAAATAATATCAATTCCTATGAGTATTTTAAATTGAAGACGCATCGGAGCATGAAGTGCTCTATGCAATTACACCATACGTGTGGGAATAAAACTAAAAATGATTGTTTATTTAATTTTAATAACTGCCGTTACCTAAAAAATATCATATTGTAATGCATAGTTAACCTACGTATACTTTCTACCACAAAATGTAGTATTCTCCTTTTTTACCAGTACCTCTAGTACAAGTTTTGACGTTACGAAAACTGTTTCAGTTATCGAAATCTAAATTTATATATCAATAATAATAATAATATGTAATAGATTTGACGATTTCGAAAACTGTCATAGTTTTCGTAACGTCAAATCTCGTACTTGGGGTACAGGTAATATTAATTAGTGCTTACTTACAAAGTTAAGAAGACGCTTATATTAGATGAAAAAACCAAAGTAGAAATTATTTTTTAAAATATCTATAAACATGTTAAGCTTATTTGTATTTATATAAAAGTATTTTATTTCTACATCTTGAAATAATTAAAATAATAATCTTCTCCCGGCATAACTGTTTATTTAAAACTTTAATAGGACGTTGATATTTGTAGAATTTGCAGAAAGTACTCTAGTAGAAACAAAATACCAAGAAAGAACATTTAAATTATTTTGTTATTTTTATACTTTAATGCAAACAATGTTTATCCATACTTATTTTATAACGTGTTTTATTTCTTTATATTTAAAATTTAAAAAACCCGGTTCTATTAATTGTTTAGACAACTATATTATATCCAGCTAACTAAGGTTGTTTTGTTGTAAAGAAAACGTTTATCTTCGAGCAGATTCATACAAAAACTAATTCAATTTGAGGACATTGAAATATATGAAACCTAGTAAATATATATCAAATAAGAATAAGCCAGAATAACTGTTGGAACTGTTGAGGTCCACCGAATTACTTGATTAACAGGTTTAGTTGTTAAAAGCCCTAACCGCCGAACTACAGATCGTGGGTTCGATTTCCTCGCTGCAGAATACTTTAAGTAATACATAGATTGTTTGCTTGATATACATTAATTATTGCCACATGTTTCAAGATAACAGTGAAACCATGGAATCAATACTAGGAATATAGAACAAACATATAAAGAATTCCTTCTCTCTTCTTACGGAAGTCGTTGTAATTAGATTTATTTATCAAGCTCCAAGAAGTCGACAGTGTAATATACATTACTTATACTCTTAAAGATAGAATAGCAGTACCCAGTCCATTCAACAACGAAATCTAGTTTATAAATTTTATTAAAATAACTAGCATATCCAGCCCGCTTCGCCGAGCTTAATATAAAGATGTATTAACTCAAAACACAGAATAAAAATATATTAAATATGAGAATTAAGTAACTTAGAATTAACTACCGCAATAATAATAACAATATTATCATTTTCTTCTACTCGTTTCTCTAGCATGTACATGGATAGTGTCATGACGTTATAAGTGTCCTTAAATAGTTTGATGTAAAAAACAATATCAGGAGTAAAAAAAAACTGTCATTGATAGTTCAATAAAATCGGTCAAACCCTTTCGGAGTTTATCCGGAACATGCATACATACTTTCTCTTTTAGAAGTATAGAAGATAGATAGATAGATAGATAGATAGATAGATAGATAGATAGATAGATAGATAGATAGATAGATAGATAGATAGATAGATAGATAGATAGATAGATAGATAGATAGATAGATAGATAGATAGATAGATAGATAGATAGATAGATAAATACCGTATTTGTAACTTTTTAATTTTAAGTAGTAATTCTAAAGTATCACCGAATCTTCCAAAGAGATAACGTAGAACTGTATAAGATTTTTATTCACAATAAAATAAAAAGCTGTAAATTATATGATACTAGCTGTGCCTGTAACTTCGTACGTGTAGATATCGATTTTGCTAAAACGTACCCTTTGTACTTACCAATGTATGTAAAAACTATAAACCTTCAAACTGGTAAGCAGCAATGGTACGACATAAAGAGATTATTACTTCTTTATTTGTTACCCGATTGTTGAAAAAAGTATAAAGGGAATCCCATGACAATATATTTCCGATAACTCCATCCAAATCGATTAATCCGTTTCTGAAATTAGTGTGCACAAACATACAAACATACAGACATACAAACGAACAGACAAAATAAAAAAACATTGTTTTGGGTTCTCTTGCTTATATAAATTAAGATTTATACATTATGTTTTTTTTAAGATATTTTTTTTGTGTTGTGTGCACAACTAAGATTTTAAAAGTCCTGAAAATGAATTCTGTTAGTTATCACTTCACATCCTGGTAATTTTTTTTTAACAGATTTATTACATGTATAGAATAAGATTACCTACATATTACGTGACATAAATTGGCATAACTTTTTTAATTTCTCAACCGATTTCGATGAAATAAACACTAA
Organism: Napeogenes inachia; assembly: GCA_959347355.1. Taxonomy (NCBI): domain Eukaryota; kingdom Metazoa; phylum Arthropoda; class Insecta; order Lepidoptera; family Nymphalidae; genus Napeogenes; species Napeogenes inachia. Next base: position 20,909,010 of record OY365798.1, on the reverse strand, counting down.
ATGTTAAGTGAAGACTAAGATAAGATAATATATTCCTTAAAAAAATCATTCAAATTGGTTAAGCCGTTTCTGAGATTAGCGTGCACAAACATACAGACATACATATATACAGACAAACTGAAAAACCATTCTTTTAGGTTCTCTTGCTCTTATAAAGGCCCCCCATAATGTTTTTTTTAATATTTTTCATGTACAGAAATGGACCAGTGATATTTTATTATATGTATAGATTTTTCGCGACCGATAATATTGGGAAAAACGCTGCAGTTATTGCGTCACTATTTAACATTCTCGACTTTCCAGTGTGAATCACACCTTAAAAAAGATTTTATAAGACATTATCGATAATAAAATACAATTTTACACCAAATGATAAGACAGATAGTACTTTTTTGCTATAAACAGTGATAAAATCACATAAATCCTGAAACAGATATTAATTTCAATAAGAAAAAAAATATATAAAAAAATTAATAAACAGATAGATCCTTTGAAGTCATTTCCATGGACAAAGATTTATAATATTAGTAAGTAAGTATATTAAAAGACTAAAATCCACATTCAAAGGAAGCTATCCAAACACAAACAACAATTAATCAATTAGTGGGGAAGTCGTAATTCTTAGTTATCTTGTAATCACTGACAGGTTTACATAACCAACAATTACTCAAACAAATACTACCAACTAAATAAATTACATTCAAGATTAAATGGCTTTTTATTTTGATATGAAATAGAATTTCTTATCGAAATATAAGCCAGAATTTTCTTTAAAAACTATTCGAAGGTTAAAAATAAATCGAGAAATAATTGTATATCGCGATACGGTAGCTCAATTGGTAGAGCGAAGAATGGTTTCGCAGAAGGTCGCGGGTTCGATTTTCTGCCGATATCGGCTTATTTTTCATTCTTTATTTATTTTAATTTAAATAACTTTAACATGGCTATACCTACATGTTTACAGGTATTTTCAAACATAATTAAGTAATTAATATAAAATTATTTATTTATATTTAATTAATACCTTTCTACCAGCGGATTTTTTCTTACTGAATACTTTTTGTTATATTTCGCTATGATTATATTAATACAATTTAAAAAAAACCTTTCATCGAAATTAGTTTAGTAGTTTTTGTGAGAAAAAGGCACATACATCCATCATGGTATATATTAAGATAAAATCTCTGATCTATTCCAATCAATCTCTCATTATTCTATAAGAAATATGCAATTTCAATGGCACTTAACAATTGAGTTACAAATAGAACAATAGAATATACCTGTTTTATTTATTTGTAAGAAATTTGAAAACGACTATTCTTTTTTTTCTTACATAGAGAAACCGCATTTTCGTTCATAAATGTAGTGGATTGAAAGCGAAAAAAACAAAAGACAAAAAAAATATGGTTTTGTGATTCGAATAAGCTGTCGCTTTTGCGATTGGAATAGCTGGTACTGTCCAATAGCAAATCGATTTTCAGTCAGCAGAGCAGTTAATTGGGTAAAATGAAAATGACAGCTATTGGAATTTAAAAGTTATTTCTTAAGTATAAATAAATTAACTATTTGAGTATATAAATTTTAAGTAAGACTAACATACAGATTTTAAAAATGAATATATATAATAATGTTATATATGTTTATATATTTGAAGCATCTAAATTTACGTGAAAATAAGAAATTTCCGAGTACCTATCACCTTATATTCAGAATAACAACAATAAATGTGATTCCATTGTGTACATTTGATTTCCACAAATATATTACTGAAAGCATTTATGATATTTGAGGAAAAATATCTTACGAATTTATATAAAATCCGAGGTAGAATCGATTGTTTAAATCGTTACGATTCAAGAGATGCTATCGACAGCTTAGACGGTAACAGACAACGCCTCTCTGAAAGTAATATTGAACTTACAAACTTTATAGACATACCGATATCCATTTTATAGACATAATTTATATATTATAACATTATATATATAATAACATTTGAAAGTAAAGATATCTTAGAGTAATAACTTAAAATACTTCCAATACTTTGATTAATTATTAATGAGCTGTCAAGAATTTTGGGTGGTCAATTAATATTGTAAATTGATGATAGTTAATTAGTAAACAACAGTTAATACATCAGTGAACAGAACAGATTGATACAACGCAATCAGCATTACCAACTTGACGTAAATTACTGAGGTAATAAGTAAATATTAAATATTAAGATATAAGATAAGTTTAGATTTTCAAACGAGAAATATGTCTGGGTTTTAAAAAGAAAACTGTTTTGATGTCAGACCTGTAGAAAAAAAGAGAAAACAAATAAATGAAAAGAAAAAGGTAACGCTGCTACTCCTGAAGGCAATGAACATTTTTGGGTATTGTACCTTTGTGTCAAAATTGTTCTGAATGTACTAATCAGACAAATATCTCTTAGATACTTTTCTATACAAGGAAAGAAATATATTAAAATGACGTAAATATTATATATAAAGACTTTACCAATTTTTATAGATATGTGTTGAATAATGGGACAGTTATTTATACAATATATTATATTTATGCTATTTAATTATGCTAAATTCTAATCTAATCTAATTACGAAAAAATAACGAATGTAACATCGATACAAGCAAGATTCGAATTCGCGACTTACGGAAAACCGTCCCATCGCTCTACCAATTGAGCTACCGCATTGCTACCTGCTTCAATTAATGTAGCCTTCTATTTTTTTAAATCTTTATTGGGAATGAGGCGACACCTATTAGACTTCTTTCAAAAATCATAACCCTTTTTTCTATATATTATACTGCTAAATTTTATAATTCTATATAATTTAGCAGTATAATTACCATTCAAAAGCTATGCTACAACAGAAATTAATGTTTGAAAATGTCTATTCATTCTATATTTATAAAAAATATATATATATAAACTTAACATGGCGTAACATGACATAGACTTTTACAAATATTTTTAAAAAGATTCATAAAAGGAGATCATTTGAATTACTAGGAACTTTTTTCCGAAAGTCCTGTACATCTGTGTCCAATGTCGGAAACAAAGTAAAGAATATCACAACCTATATAAAGAACAGATCAGACAACCCGGTCCTAAGTTGATAAAGTTCGTATGGAATCATACGTTTATTTTACCTTGTTTCAAAGATAAATAATATACCAAGAAAAATATTGGATGGAACAAAATATATAAGAAAAAATATATTCAAACGTACAATTTTACATATAGAAGCTTGTTTTAAAAGTATTTCTTATTATAAAACCAGAAATTTGAAAGAAAATAAAATGAATAATAGAATAAAATAATATGAACATTTGAATTTTAAAATTTTTAATAAAACAAAATCATATCTTTTCATTCTTTTAGGATATTGGTGGTAAAGTAGCAGACGGTCTACCTGATGATAAGATGTGCTTATGGCCTACGGGCATCTCTAAATATGAAAAGTTGCGTAAATGTTGGAACCCTTAAGGAATAGGAGCGTTTTCTCCGAGATTGCGACAGAAAAAGATAAACATTTAGACAAACATATTATACTCAGACTTGAATACTATAAAATTATACAAATACAATATAATTATACAATATGATTGATAAGATATTGTCAAAATCTTAGTCTTTAACTCCTGAGATCATAATGCTTATGTCAAATGATTTTACTTGGGTGAATATGTTATAGTTTTAGACAAAACTTTTATACATCTGTTAATTAACGTAGTTTGCACAATGAACTCGTTGCTTGTTACTGACTATCACTGGAGAACTTTGCAATTTGAATATATCTCACATTCTAGAAACTTCTGCATAACAACTATAAAGTTCATCACAGAATTGTCACCTTCCGAAAATATCAATTTGCAATTCGAATTGTTTTTTTTTAACGAAATCGTTACTTATAACTTGGATTCATGGCAATGGGTATAACATAAAACTAGTACTTAGTTCCACATTTGGCTACGAAATAAATTAACAGCAGTTTTAGCAAAATATTAATATCACAACTTATTATAAGCGAGTGTAGAATACAATATAACGCTCCATCATTAAAAGGACCAACACAATTCTGTAAACGTATACCTCGAAATACTTTTCCAAGCATCACCCTTATAAAAATCTTTTTCAGAACATTAGGTACATATATAAAAGGGACGTCTATACCTATTTTACGTCTCTATTGACGAAAGTTTATTCAGTCGCCTCGCCTCTGCTCGTTAGTGAATATATATTAAGTTTTCTCGACTATCATTTCTCAGAGGGTCTGATAAAACTCAATATTGGGAATACTTTTTTTTAGAACAACTCCCGCAATAGAAAAACAATCTTTGTATCGCTGGGGGTTTTACAAACAGAAATAACGGACACAAGGAACCCCCAGACCCGAAATAATCTCTGGACACAAACCACTGATACACGTAAGTAAGAGGACCACTACACACTAGACCAACTGACCATCTAGATTAATATTAAATATGTATGTATAACTTAACCTAAATAAAGACCTAATTCTGATTGAAGTAAAAAAAATATCATCGTAGCTGGTGTGCTACGAATCCAGAGTATGGCTTTTTTATTTCGTAGCATTCAGTTACGTATGTATTAAATCGATGATACAATAGCTCTACATTTCTTCTCATATCTATTCAAAATTGTATTCCATTATAAACAGCTTTACCAATGGAAATAGAATAATGTCTGTGTGTCTAGTTATTGTACACTATCTAGGTAACACAATTGTATTCAACTAGAATCATTGTTAACTTGTTTGCGGTTTCATTAACGTCGTGAAAAGTGGCTTTTAGAGGAAATGTTAGGTGTATATTTCTCGCTTCTAGAACTTTTGCATATACCTATAGAATATCAGCCACCACGAGGCTCAATTATAATAGCAGAGAGAGTAATATATTATAGATTTAATTATACATACATTTATTTAAACCAGAATCTAACCCAATCCAAAATACGACATATTTATATACTATTTATCTTATATTATTTTATTTGCAATAAAACTAAAAGACATTTAAATAAATAACGATACGTATCTCTAGATATTTAATTCTAAATATATCTTGAAATAGTAAAATTAACTAAAAAATATGTTAAATATATATTACAACGAGCACAATTGCAGGTTGGTTAGGATAATCCCCGTTTCGTAACGCAACAATGAAACTTCGTCCGACACAACCTTAACTAGAATTAGGTTGGCAACAATGCTTAGGCTATGTATACACTAATGTTATATTTCCATGACAATAATAAAATAATAAATTATTATTAATAATAAATATTTATAAAATTACTATTGACCACACAATTTAAGATAATGGCTATATTTTTTAATCCAAGTCTGTCTAGGTACCTTAAAAAGTCTAGAAATTATAACCCTTTGTAGTAAAATCGCAAACAAAGTCCACGTGCTCATAGCCTTAGGCACCTCACGTATGCTCCCAAGATTGTTATTACACCGTTGTATGCTTAACACTAATGTAGACTAAGTCTTATACCTCAATGTGAACAGACTGTATATGGGAGTGTCAAACCCGGCATAATTTGGAGACTTCTGACAAGCCTCTACTATGCCAGTTACGTCAGTATTGAAACGCGCTATTCATAGACCAGCCTACACCGCCATTGTGACGATAAAATTCAAATTATAATATTAAAGAATCATCTGGGTCTTTGAATTTATATTTTAGGTTGGAAAGGATGTTGAATGTTATATGACTAGCTGCTGAACGCGACTCCGTGCACTGCAGCATGTTACACGTTCGTAGCAAACAGAAAAACAGTCCCAGTTTTTGTAGGTTTTCTAAAGTTTATAGTTTTTCTAAGGGTAGTTATGAACCGATAACTTTTCTCACGAAGTGTACTATGAAATGCAAAAATATTTTTTCAAATTGAAGAACAGAGTTAGCTTTTAAATGCGTTGAAATAAAATGCGTTGAAATCTTCAAATTATATTAGTATATATTATATAAAGAATATTAAGTCGGCAATGACAATTATATTTTGGAAACGTTAAACGAAGCTTAAACAAAATGCTTATTTACATAAATGCAACTTATAACTGCAGTTTCTGCAAATACACTTGACTTAAATAATAATACTGTATAATAAATATTTATTATATTTAAAGGACTTAAGCTGCTGTACTTTTAAAACACAGTAGAAATATATACACACACATATAAATATTATTGTGGGGGTTTATATTGTATTGTAATCTTGGTAAGTCTAAAGATTAACCCACAAAAGTTTTTTATATACATATATTTTATTTGTTTGTTTGTTAATTACGCCTAAACTTATAAACATATATAGTTATTTTGGTGATTATATATCGTCGGGGTCCACAAAGAGCTTAAAATACTTTTTATGGTGGAATATGCTCTTTGGAAAAAAAAAAGTTAATTATAACAAAACGTACGAATTTTGTTTAATATTTTTATCACGATTTAAAGTGAAGATAGGGCCACATTTTGACATAGATTTTACGTCGAGGTTAAGTATTTATATCTTTAAAAATAATTAACGATAGTCATAGATAAAGAATGTCAGTATAGACCCTATGTTGCACGATCTAAATATGCATTACTAATTATACATACAAGATGCGAACATATGCAAACTATTTTTAGAATACATTCGTGACAAAAACAAGGCAGGTCAACACAGTTCTTGTTCCACTTTAGAAAAAAAACTTACCGATACAGTGTTCCCGAATGTATTTTCTTCACGCCGTCCATTTTCGTTGTATTTTTATCATGTCTGTCCTAATAGCTAAATCTATTCAACAGTATATTCATTATGAACTGGACACGGCACCTGGAACAATGGAAACGTAGCTTTAAATAGTTTTTATTTGTAAAATACAAATAAAAATCGATGCGATTCTTTGCGAAATAGGTTATCAGAAGCGAAATTGTCGAGATGACGATTTGATTATATTTTTAATATAAGAGGTCATTAAACTAGTTGTATATTAGATCTATCCTAAACATTTCGAAATCTTCTTGCGCAATTACCTTATCTTTACCCTAAATTAATATAAATATGAAGACTAAAATAAAAATGTAAGATAATACATTTCGGTTTAGATTCAGCAGGGTGCAGATGCAATTGGAGCCGTTTCTCTGCGATAAGACGAGCTCTTTGCAAACTGTCACTGTAATCCAGAAGTTCTTACCCTATACTGTAACGACAAATCGGTCGAATAAAAGTTACTTACAGTATTACCTACTTAAATCTAATTGCTTCTAATATATCTCCATTCGTTAACATTAATCGGTTTTACGGTTGATTTACAGAGTAATAGTTGAGATGAATAACTGGTGGATTATCCGGGAGGTCTGGTTTTCATTGGGCTTTAAGTCAAAAGAAGCGTTCACGAAATGAGATTGTTAAACTCAAATGGTTCTTTAGCTCTTATATCTCACAGTCCCTACTAAGCATTGCGATGTTCATTTCGAGTTTAATAATAGAAGAGAATCGCAACAGCGTGGCGTTTACACTTTTATTAAGATCGGGGTAAAAATCGATCGATACTTTTTAGAGAAAGATAACACACGAAACCCGAATATTATTATAACCGGTAATACAGCCTTAAGTCATACCCGACAAGAGAATTCAGGTCAAAATTGTATTCAGAGACAATTCCCATATGCTACAAGTTATCTCGTAATATAAACAAATATGTTAAATTGATTCTTCTTGAGATGGTATAATTTTAGTTATTTTTAATTTCACTTTGTTAGCGTAGATGTGTATATATGTGTATTTATATTATGTATATCAACGTATATGTGTATGTATCTAGTATATGTAAATGTATAAGTATGTGTATTTAGTATAAGAATATAAATCCGTCCATATGGATAAATATAAGTATGTATGTATATTATATTAGAAATTTGAATGTATTTATTGATATGTAGTATACTTTATTTCTATAGCATTGTTACATGTATTAGTTTGTATTGTGTACGTGCTAGTAAGTAGTTTTATGGATATTAATTCCATTATTTTAATTGTTTTTTAATTTTTAATATTGTGCCCCCTCATTTTTAGATTTCGGTTACTATGTCGGTTGACTGGTAGAGAATGCTTTAGCATTAAGTCCGCCATTTGTACGTTTTTTTGTGTGCAATAAAGATTTTAAATAAATAAATAAAAATAGTAACTGGTTTTATAACTGGTAACATGTACATATGTACATGTACTTGTACATAATTACAAATTTCAATTAGTTCCATAGAATGAAATATAATATTTAATAAAAGAAATCTGTAGAGCTAACAAGCTAAAACTAACGAGCAGTTTGACCTAAATAATATAATATCTTTTTTAACACTTTTAAGATAATTAAATAAACAGCAGTAAATGATCCGAACTTTGCTGCTTTTATATTAAAAATTGCCTTAGTAATTTTGTTTCGAATTATGAGTTGCACATTATTTACAGTCTAACATCGTTACGAGACCTAATCAAACATACGAGGTTGTTATTACGAAGGCATAGGGACTGTTACAGAATACTGAGTATCAAAAGGATGCTGTGAGGTTACGTGAAAAGGTCGCTTTAATTTTTTTGGCAATTAACGGTATGCCAGTGAAAAGAACGTCTATCAATACTCATCAATACATTTATGGTTTTAAAAAAAACATCGGTATGAGCTATTTCTTAATTTATAATTGAACAAATGAAATTTTTAAAAACTATAAAATCGTAATAGGATTCAAAACTTCACTAACAGGTAACACATCCGATGACTCACGTCACAAAGTTCCTTTACATTTCTTAGTAATGAGATCGAAACGACCGTCATTTCCGATTGTTGCCCTCAAACATTATAATTATAATTTAAACATGTTAACTATATAAAAATCAACCAATATAATGCCGAATCATCAGATTTATACTAAAACGTAATAAGAAATATCGTATTAAAATAAATAAACTAATTGTCACTTCATTTTGTTGACTGGCACCAATTATTAAATACAAAATAACTTGAATAAAATGACCTACATTATTAATTAATAAATTAATAAATATTTATTCATTTTTTTGAGTGAACAAATGGAAATAATACAAATTTATTTCCATACATAGTATGAGTGAGTTCAACAAGCCATGTAATACATCAAAGGGATAGTTGAGTTGGATGAAGTATGTAAATAATGTTTTTTAATATTATTCTTAATTTGAATATGTAAAGAATGTGTACTTTGCACTTTGATTACTTTGTACATAAAGCTAATTAAAACATATAATATAAAATATAAGTAAAACATGAAACAGTTTTTTTTTTCAACATGTTGTATACATACTTTTCATTGTTAATTAGCCACACATAAGAATAGTACACTAAAGATAAAATAATTAAAATTCTTATATAATAGATAATTTAATATAATACATAATGCATTCTATAATAAAAATACCTAATAAGTTCTTAAGTTAAAAATATATTTCATACTCTATATAATTTGTTTTTTTTTATTGTAAAATATTGTATATATAAAAGAATCTGAGTGTAAAAATAAATATCAAAAAATGGTTTTCATGTAGAATAAGACCATACTTGTAAAGACAGGGCGGGAAAGGATTATGAAAGATAAGACGAGAGCTCTTTAACATTAAGCAAGCAACTAACAATGACAGCATTAATTTAATATGTAAATGTGTTGTGATTTATTGACTGTCTTAATGTGTATGAAGAATTATTTTAATGAGAAGAAATCTACCATTGTGTTTATACATATAAGAGCCTTTATATTATATATTAGGGTATTTCATATATGTGGCCATATTTGAGTATTTTTAGGTAATACATATATATTGTGGGAAACTTTACTTATACTCTTTTTTAGCTAAAATAGGATTGTCTAGAAATACTATATTATTAAATAATTTCACATTAACCTAAAACTAAATTGTATACTAATAAAATATATATATTTTAATAAATATACATTTTGTAAGTCATAACAATAGTATAATAATAATGAATATATATTTTTTACTGCATTCTAATAAATAATACTTATTTTACATATCATGTTAGTTTTGAGTGGTAGTATCTTGCCAGAGACTAATTCAATTTATAGAAACCAAGATACTAATCTCCGACCTACAAGAGTGATTATAATCTAGAAAATTAAGTATGACATAATTATGTCCACCCAAAAATCAAAAATAACTATTGCTCAGGAGTTGGCAGTCCTTGACTCAATTAAGCCTGTATTAAAAAAACTGCTCTCTAATATAAAGTAAATAATAAAAGTTTAAGATCTCAGTTATATATATTATTTGTATTTTTAAATTCTATATTTGTATGAAATGAAAATATATTTCGTTATTTTATTTATTATACGTATTCATATATATTGGTATTAATATAAATATATATTTAAATTCTAATGTAGTTAGTGAACTTTATTTAAACCAAACTATAGAATTAAAAAGATATAAGTATGTTGTTGTAACAGACTCATTATTTACATTATACAATTAAAGTATAGAAATGACTATCAGATAAGCTTACAAAGAACTCATATGAGGGTCAATCCACATGTAGGGCACTATATTATCGCCAATTTACACGTAAATACTACCGATTTCTACACTCAGTAAAAAATGGCTACAAACATCAAATACGTACCGACTCGACACTATTACACTAGCGGTTTAAATTAAATGGGACTTAAGATTAGTTTTTACATAAACAATTTCTAGTATGAATGCACTTTCCAACAGCTTTTACTATCACACGGCCCCTACTATGCGCAAGTAGTACAAGCAGTATGAAAAATACTTGAAGACTGACGTACGTACTCTAGCACTGGGAGCGGTCGGAATGTAATCACCGGTAGTATCCAATAAATACAAAAGCATCCAGTTCACTGTTAAAGTATGTAAAAATGTCACTTAATTCAATCAATTAATGATTAATTTATCACTAGACACATAAAAAGTTAATACGCGACAACGAAGCGAAATCTATCGTTGCCCCTCCTCCCTTCACCGCAAAAATTGTCATAGACTAATAAACACTTTTTGTCACTTGTCATAAATTAGCAACGATTTTTTAAAATGGGTACTTATTGAATTATTTAAAATTGTTTAAAGATAATTTGATATTTTTAATATGTCCGTCAGATACCAATTTTTTACTACATTATAAACTTTAGAAATTTCTTAATAGTATTCTGGCACCCGTAAGCAAGGCGGCCAAGAAATTGAATAATATTATGTTATATTTAAAAAAAATGTTTTAAAACCTTTTCTTATTGTTTAATACACTTTTCAAAAAAACATTAAAGAAAACTACTCCACTACAAAAAAAAAACTACTATCCACTCAAGGAAATATATTGTAAACTACTATTACATACTTCCAATTGGTATAAAGACAAATCTTTGTGTTTTATATATTTTTAAATAATAAAAAAATGACACATTTATTACATTAAAACACCAAAAATTATAAAAAAATATTTCAATATAACCTTTCTTAAAGATTTTAATGCTATTCAGAATAAAGTATTAAAATAATAAACCATGTCTTAAGATAAAAAAGCAGCTATTTAAAAATATATGTAAAATAATATGTTTATGTATTTTTAAATACGAGCATAATATGATTTCTTCTCTCCATAAAAAACTCGGAATTTTGGAAGCCATATTGCATTTTCAATTAAATAGACATCAAAGCATAGACAATTTTTATTGAATATTGTAACTATTTGCATCATTGATTTTATTTATTATTTTGTAGATGTATTGAAATAACATATGAGAGTTTATCTGTAAATATATTTAGCAATATTGAAAAGCACTACATACTTTTTATAGCTAAAACTTATAAAACAAAAAATAAACAACTAGAATGTCTTATAGCACAGCGTTCGGATACTCTTACTGATTCTCATTTTAAATACAAATAATAATTAATTATTGGTAGAATAATATCTTCCTTGAAAAATTAAAAAATATATATTGATGTGCAGTTATCGAATATTTATAGGAATATGATATAAATTTGCTCTATTAAAGTGGAACATAATCTAATGTAAAATATTAGAAAAATGTTTGAAATTTAGTTCAAGAGTACCTAGTAACACATTTTTAAATAAAGATATATGTAAGACAAGACATATTAATGTTGTACCATTTTAGGAGTGAAGGTAAAGTAAGAAACGAGGTAAGAAATACAATCTACTACCTACAATTCCTATCTCATGTTTTAAAAAAGGTATAACCATATCAATATTCATAAACAAATATATCTTTGTTTTTATTTAATGCACGAACAAACAAGGAGATAAGCACAATTTTTAAAAGTTCTTGTTCAGTTTTATGTATTATGTTCTTTTCTCTAAGATTGAATACTATTTTATTCAAATAACTTTTTGATACATACATTTTAATTGTGTTTATATTTATATACCTAAACATATAAAATATCACTAAAAACGAACTTGCTGGTGCGTGTAACCGAACAAATATCTCACAGTTCGAGTTCTCGCACTTTTGTTGTTTTTGTGTAGAAAAGGAAATTTGTGAGTGAGAAGTATCCATCCCATGTGTATTGGTGTACATATATTATGTATGTTGTGTTGTGTGTGCGTGGTGATTTGTGTTATAAGCTTATAGAAAGAAATTAATAAATGACTACAATTCAACGATGCAGTTAACATAAATGTGAAGAATCACCGTGTTTTGTGTTAAGTGCTAGAAAATCCGTCAGGAGGCGGTAATCATGTAGGTTTATTCGCTATTTGTGGATTCTGGATTTCGTCTCGTCGATGTACCATAAACAAAAATGTCAGCGATCCCGATTTTTTTGTTTCTCGCTGCATACCCCTCGATATACCTTAATTAGATCACACGAATGATATAAATTAATGTTAGACGCTTTCTCTGGAGGTGTCGTCTCGTTCGTACGGCGTGCCTTTATTATTAAATCGGCCATAATAAACGTGCGTTTAGTGTGCTTCGCGCCTGTCTACACCCGATCTATCTCATTGTTTATGTATGGAGAATAAACCTGGAGTTTTTATAGCATTCGTTTGTGAAGTTTAGTTTAATTAAATTCTGAGCATAATCGAAGATCGGGACGGCCGGTTGTAGCAAGATAACGCCGCGAGCGTCTTTGACGCCAAGGTTCTATAAGATCTCTATTTATAATAATCTCCCGATCGTTTGCTGCATAATGACATTCTTGTAATGAAGTGCCATTCCGTGGATTTGTGGGACATGTGCCAATTATTGCTCCCGTGACGAAAGGTCCGCGGACCGTTTTGTATTTGTATGTATACAAAATTGTAATACAGTGCTGTTTACCTGTGAACATGAATGGTGATCATTTATTCTTTTTTTATACGTTCTAGCATCCATTCAGTGAATGTTAATCAGTTAATATAAATCAATGTGCATAAACATTATTTTATGGATCTAGGTTACATCAAATGCCAATAACTAATTATACATTTGCTCAGGATCTTGCATCAAATTATCCTTACGCTATAATATATAAGCCTAATGAATCTTTAAATAAGCAAAAATTGTAAGTAAAATTGATTTTTTTATTTTCTAAAACTAGTTTGGATCCATAAGCCCATCAGCTGTCTGAAACATTTTTGTAAACACAACGATATAAACTATCATTACTGTAATTCTATACCACTATACACAACAAAAATTACACTAACAAAATATAAACAATGTTTTACATTTTACAGTAATATAAAATACTAATTTGCATAGTTTTGCTAAGAAATTCATTGATCTATTTAGCTCTTTATTATTACAATATATTTTCATAATATTTTTATGTTTTTGACAAACATTAATTTTTTTTTTGTTAAATACTAAGCTTACTATTACTATAAATTTTGGTATGTTTGATGCCAGATATTTATGTGTATAATTGGATACATGTATGTATGTGTATATTTATATAAATACATATATCTTTAAATAAGTGATCACTATTCTCAGTAAATCTCAATAATCATAAACAGAGTTGTATTCATATTAGATGTCCAGATATTTTAACCCAAAAGGTATCTATAATTTTAATTAAAATAAAGGTATATATTTCTAATATATTATTTTTTTTCTACTCCAAAAGTAATTTGTGAAATATATATCTTCCAATTAACATTTTTTTAAATAAGTCATCACATTAATTATCTTTGATTTATGTACAATATATGTTTATACTGAATGTATTTGTCATATAGTCAAGTTGGCGAAGGCACGTAGGGGTATGATCAAGGAGAAGGAGAAGGGCGGAGGAGCCCGACTCAAAGATGAACCCAATGATCCTGCAGAACCAGGTTTGATATATATTTTTTTTATTTTAAATTTTATTTTATTTACTAGTTTCAAATTTTAATTTGTTTTTTAAAATTTTAAGTCAAGTTAAGAAATAACAGTGAGTTACAGTAGTACAGTAATTCACAAAGCATTAAGATTTATCTAAATTAAAATCTATAGTTGTTAAAACGTTTGATAGATTTAAATTAGATGTAGCTGATAACAAGAGAACCATTTTTATATCTTTTTTTAAATGAATGCATAATAAATATTAATAATTTTGCTGCAGTCATAAGAGATGGCAAAATCAATATCTTTATAAGATAATCATCACAAAACTTTCCTACACAAAATATTATAATACATTTTGTAAATTAACCAACATCTGCAGGGATTCAAACCTGCAACCTCTCATACAACCCCAACTCCCAGAGTTTGTGAATACAAATTTATTTTTCATTCAATATTTATGCATTCAAACATGGTTATGCATTCTTATAGATATTTTCAAATATTGTAATACAAATAAACATAATCCTAAAGATAGCGCCTACAAAAGCATAAGTTTTTTTTATAAATTTTTTAATTTTGTAATTTTATATCTAACATCTAAGAATAACTTTTTAGAGGATTCCATAAACTACTATGTTCATTGCATAAACAACTATTTAACTATTGTAAAATTAGTATAATTTCCAGGTATATATATGTATATAAAAAATTTATATGTTATGCATTGGCTAAAAAAATATTGATAATTTAATAATAGTTAATATTTTATAATTGCATAAATAAATTTGTGGTTAATAATAGATTGATTAAGTGAAAGTTCATTATATTCGGTGATGCATGATATCAAATCATCTTTTTCATAAGCGAAGCCACATCAATCAATCACATTAAGTTATTATTAAATGTAGAACGATATTAAATCAGTTACTGTAACAGGAAATGGTCATTTTATTTATTACGAAATAAATACAAAAAAAGGTCATGGGTCACGTCCTCCGTCGGCGTCGCTGCCGACCCCAGCGGCGTTAAAGAAGGAGCCGGATGAGCCCACACACAGGGTCAAGATGGAGCCCCACAGCCAGGGCAGCGGGGAGGACTCCAACGCCGACCTCGGTGTAGACGGCATTAAGACTGAAATTGACGGCCTCATGGATAGCGATGGTGAGGATTAACCCCATGATAGGAGTTTGAACTTTGTCCTCTGAAAATTTTATTTGTTTTCCACATTGAAAATAAAACAATATTAAAAAAATCCCACATAATATTATCAATTCATATCTCTTATCATTTACAAAATCGTAGCTAATATATGTGAGTATGATTTGTGTTGTAACCTCAAGAACTTACGCGACTGAATACTTACTGCAATTAATGTTGACCTCTGACTATAAATGGTTTTAATGACCTCTGTAATTGCTTTTCGTATTCTTAATTTGTTTAAATATGTTCTATAATATCGAAAGCAACTTATTTCTGCATTTAATTAATTGCTAACTGGGACAATTAATAAATTATTAGTTACCAGTTTGGTTTAGAAGTAAAATTACAATATAAAGAAAATTTCAAATAAAAATTATATTTATGTATTTTTTTAACATCTTTAAAATAAAATTATATTGAAGAGTAACAACACTATTTAAGATTTTTGTTTGGTATGATTGTTATATTAAATAATCAGTTTATTTTATTGTTCTATATCATTAATTAACATTAAAAAATTTTTTTTTTAGGTGACCCCACAAAATCACCTCAGTGCGATCTCGGCGGTCCGGGGTCCTTGAAATCCGAGCGGCTCTCTTCCGACTCCAATGATATTATTGACCCCCAAACCGGCCTCAGGGGTTCCTCTGGAAATTTACAGGTAGATTGTATTCAATTAACTGCTTAACAGTATATAATGATTTCAAAAAAATAGCGCTCTACGTAGGTATCAAATACTTTCTAATTGCTTGAAGTTTCGGCCAGGTTGCACAGGCCGTCGTCACAGGCTGACTCAGCCAGAGTGATACATAATCCCGAACTTTACAAATAAAATTAATATTTATTTATTTTCTTTTAGGATGGCAATCAAAACTGCCGCAACCCGAATGGTCCAGATATGGGATCATGTCGTATGGGGAACACTGGTCCCATGGGCCCGGGGGTGTCCATGGGGCCCATGTCGAGTGAGGCACAGACATTGCCTTCTAATGTCATCAGCAAACAGTCCGGCAGCATGGAGGTAACATTGATCGATTTTAATCATTATAAAAAATATTAGGGGTTTGGTAAACAATTAGGTAAATAAAATATGTTTAAAACAGAATTACTGTTAATTATTGGTTTTAAAATCATTTAAGTTAATGAAATTGTGAGGAGGTAAAACAATATATATAACTCGGTGGTACATGTTACAACTGAAATATTTATTTTATTGTCTGTTTGTATCTTTACCTGCATCCCTGAATGTCTGTTTGACCGCAACGAAAAAACCACTGGTCCGATTTTATGGATGAGCGTTTAGTGCAGTTTTTAAGCGCAAAAAACCTCATTTTGACAAATAAAGTAGTTTGATCTATGAATAAAATAAACCAAATCCGTTCGAATTTTTTAGATTAAAATAATTTCTATAAACAATTTATTTTAATAAAATCTTATATAGCAATACTATATTACCTTGCTCCATCCTCATATTAGACTCGGTTGTCGAAGCTTTAGTACCAAAACTTTTAATTGTCACAATTACACTTCTGATAAAAAATAAAAGCAATAGCCTGCGACTCTGTCCGCGGGGGCTATACAAAAGTCGCACTAGTTTGGAATATTAGTTCAAAAGTACTAGTTGAACCTTTGAAGGAAATAATATATTATACTAATTTAAAAAATATGATATTATTGTAGAATACAATTGTAATATTGGTTTGCTATATAAACAAATATTTTTTTAATGTTAAATGTAAGCGTCATAGTGCTATATTATATAGACCTTCGTCAATAAATAGACTACCAGAAATGTAAAGTAGTTCCAAAGATTCTTTCAAACAAATTCTTTCTATTGGGGGTCAGCACGCGTAAAATCGCTGATAGCACTGAATTATACAATAAAGTCACAAAGGAAATATGTAATAATAAATAACTAAGGAATAAAATTTAACTGCTAAAAGTTAATGAGGTTGGGCACATAATATTGAGTACACATTTTAGAAAACTTATACAACGATACCCCATAATAACTACAAAAACAAAGTATCCCCATTTTCAATGTATTGGGAGGGAAATATTTTTAATTCTCGGTTCATAAATTCACCTATATAAAAAAATGGTAAGAATCCTTAAATAATTATTGAACTTAAGCATATGACGTGCCAACAAATGCACAGGACAAAATAAGTCGCGGTTTCAATTTTGTCTACGGTAGTCTAAAAAATAAACTTCGCCACCTTAGATATAGATGTAGTAAACAAAGTGAAATGATAGAAGTAATAAACATTTAAATTAACCGTTTTATTTCTAAATGCAATAATATTTGTGGGTATAGTTACGTCTTAGATTTCACTTTAAAACTATTATATTTCATATTATATCTCATTTGAATTGTTCTATAATATTTTTTTAATAAAATTTCCAAATAAACAATGTATTAAGGTAACAAATGTGAAAAATATTGGTATTTCTAAACATTTTCGTAATTAAAAAAACCCATAACAACCCCACTAAAACACCACGTGTGTTATTCCGCTAGCAGCAGAGTCAGATCTTCGTGTTCTCCACACTGCTGGCGAACAAGGGCGCGGACTCAGTGATCTCCGGACAACATAACTCCATCATAGCGTACCACTGTGCACAACCAGGGACTAAGAAGTATCTCGAGGTAGGTTTAATGTTTTATTTTAAAGTAAAATAATATTGACATGACTTATTGTAAAATGATAATGGGACATTTCAGAAACATCCACTGAAAATGGGTCAATTTAACAAACAAAATCCCGCACAGTGGCTCAATAACCTTGCCATGGCAAAAACGCGCGGTGGAATGCGCGGCGGTCCCAATATGATGGGGGGACCCAATCAAATGGGTCATATGATGGGCGGCCCTATGGGTCCAAACATGGGGCCGATCGGGCACGGAGGGATGGGACATATGGGACCTAATATGATGGGGCCCAACCGTATGGGTGGACCCGGCAATCAAATGATGATGATGAAGGGTGGGCCTGGACAGATGGGGCAAATGGGTCCGGGTATGGGTCCAATGGATGGGTTTCCAGGGGGCACCCCGTCCTGTGGTGTCATGGACGGCCTCGGTGCTGATGGTGAAATGCCCTGGGACACCGTGAGTATAATCATGTTTTATAAGCGTTTAATAGTGACAATATATATTAGAATAACTATTACATCCTCAAAAGAAATAGAAAAACAGTAAAAACATAAATAAATAAATAACTAAAAGCTTCATGTACATGTACATTATTATTGTAAAAGACAATGGTTGCATATTTCCTATAATGACCTTCAAAACTAATGAATTTAATTAATTTGTTATGTTTCAGAAAAACTCCTCCGTAATGTCTAACGGCATGTCCAACGGTCCGTCTCAGATGCCGCCGTGCTCTGAGGCGGGTGACGGCGACAACCACTGCCAGCCCGGACAAAAAGGTGAATTATTATACTTATTGCTCGTATGTTGGCTAATGTTATAGAATTTTGCGATATGACAAATTATTTTTATGCTATTAAATACTAACTTTTAGTCGCGGCTCTCCCCGTAAATTATTTAATTTAACCAGGTTTCTTTATGCTGAGTTCAGATTTATTTTATTTTAATATATTTATTGACAGAGCCAATAAAACTATAAGCTAAAGGCTTTTATTTTTTGTTTAAAAATCAAAATAAATAATTAAAAATAGGTTTAGTAATTTTAGAGTTTTGCGAATTATTTTCAATTGCAATTAATGTTGGTGCTAAAGAATAATTTTTCAATGTTCAGCTTTAGTTTCGTCCGCAGGTGTGAAAATACCTGACGAGAACCTCACGCCCCAGCAGAGGGCGCACCGTGAAGAACAGCTCGCCACCATACGCAAGATGCAACAGATACTGTTCCCGGAGAGTGGAAGCAACCATAACCAACCAAATGATGGCTCGCAACTTCAGAACGATATCAATCCTCCTAATTCTTCCGCTAATATGAATATGCCGTTCCCGCCCATGTCCGCTCATGGCCCTATGGGATCGGGTCCGAACGGCCCCATGGTGTCAATGCCTAGCAGCATGAATAGTGGACCCAGTTGTACTATGTCCGGCCCGATGGGTCCAAACGGGCCAATGGGTCCGGGGCCTATGGGACCGGGTGGACCGATGGGTCCAAATGGCCCTATGAGTGGTCCTATGGGTAATATGGGTGGGCCAGGGATGGGGATGGGTGGACATGGGTCCATGGGACCTAATGGAATGATGGGCCCGAATGGGCCCATGATGCCGGGAATGGGACCCAATGGACCCATGGGGCCAATGGGGCCGTGTGGGATGAAAGGGATTAGGGGACCATGTGGCGGTCCAGATATGAAATCCGGGATGTGTACAGATATGCACATGGGACGAGGATGCGGTGGTCCTATGGGAGTAAGTATCAATTTTGTTTCATAGCTGTTTGTTGTCTAAATATGTACGCTCTATATGTTAAATTGCATTGTATTTCTCTTAACTCTGTTGAAGCGTATGCCAAACCCTATGGGCGGTATGGGCGGTCCTAAACCATGTATGATGGGCGGACCTCACATGGGACCACGAATGATGCAAGGACCCAACATCAATGCAATGAATGGTAAAAAATAATTCATAAATATCACATAAAAAACTTGAAATGTACATGTTGAAAGTTGTTTAATATTTGATTAAAATAAATACTTAGATCAAATCGAAAATAAAACCACAGATAGCGAAATATAACGTATCAAGTAATAAAACTAATCAAAGTTATATACTTTAAAACTCGAATAAAAGAATACTGGAATATCGAGAACTTGATAGTAATGTATTCCATGTTAAATATCTCGTTTATTGTTACCACTGTAAACTAATAAGCTGTGTGTATTTCCAGGTGGTATAATGATGGAGGGTGGTATGATGGGCGGGATGGTCCACGGCGACTGTGGTCCCGACCATCACATGGGTAATGGACCTCTGTGTGATGAGTATGGGAGGGGCAGGAGTGTAAGTGAAATTAAAAGAATATTTGTGATAGATATTTATTAGCTTTGATAAAATATTCACTACTATTGCCGTTTTGTCTTAAGATAATTAATGTTAATCAAATTAGGAAAGGATATGACGACGTAAACATATATTTTTAACAAGTTGTATATCTTATGATAAAGAAAGTTATAACATACGATAAATAAAATGTCTTCAATGTGTAATGAGTAATTAGTTAAGTTATGTCATAAAGCCTATATATAATGTATATGTAATTCCAGATGGGTCCAGGCGATCCCGGCGGGCTGGGTCCGGGACTGGGCCCGGGACTCGGACACAAGTCACGCAGTCCAAAATCACCGACGGATATCGACTGGCAAAAATTACAACATCAATTCTTTGATGATAATAAGAATATGGATAATGAACTCAGTAAGTATGCACTTATTTCCGAATATTTATGTGGTAATAATGCAATCAGTACGCAATGTTGTTATTTTCTTTACTACTCTTGTAATCATTTCCGTATTCACGGTACACAAACTAGTAACACTTAACCAATTCATCAATATAATATGTTTTAAAGTGTTAGTTTTAAACGGAGATTTATTTTAATACGGTATACATTAAATAGGTCCTCAGGAATGAACCTTTAAACGAATTTATAGTTCAATAATGGTTTAATGAATCAACAGGTACACAAGTGAAGTCTCCCTGTTCAGAACGCGGCGGTTGTCTGCCGCCACCGCCTTATGGAGCTTCGCCCTTACACAGATCCGCCTCGGTGCCTATAGGTATTATATAATTTATATTGTGTTTATGATTTACTTACGTTTACAATTTACAGAATCATTGTAATACTTTTTAATTTAATAGATATTACATTAGTAATACAAAGCTTAATAAAAATATTTATACAATATTTTTTTCGTAGCAACATCACATTGTCGTTGTATGATTTTGTGTACTCATAATAAGAAATTATATAAATAAATCCCTATTTAATTGATGTTGTTATAAAATTCTGGTTAACTCTGCCAAAGTTCTAGAATAATATGTATTTCGACAATATACTGACCCCTCCTCTCTCCCCAGCGACGCAGTCCCCGTCGGGCGGCATGATGTCGGCGGAGGTGTCCCGCGCGGGGTCGGCGCTGTCCTCGCCCGCGCACTGCAAGAAGAACGATCCGCCGGGTGGGTACACACACATATATATATACACACCATTACGCACATACACTATATGACACTTACACGTTACAATAGCTCAAACACACACGCGCACGTTCGTTAGTGCCACATTTTCTACTATCTACAAACCATAGATCACATGAATTTATTCATGTTCATTCATTTAGTTTCCGAAACGATTGTATCGTTTCGGTACATTACTAAGATTTATATATATTTTTATACATTTTACAATTGTGAAGGTGGAACATAGACACAAATACAATGATACATATTCACAATATTAGAAGTAGAAGCCATAGAAGTAGAAATGCATGTTGCTATTTAATCTGTTACACATTTTCCCAACCACAAAGTTCATATTGTTTTATTTTTTTTATTATTACTTAGTTTGGTTTGAATTGCACTTTTATTTTTTATTTTTCTGTAGTTGTAATGCGTATTTTTTGTTTCCCCCCTCCCCCGCAAAACGCTTGACCGCTTGAAATCCCACCGTGTGACGAAATAACAACGTAAAATAACGAAACGCGATACGTATTGGACGAAACATTGGTCAAATAAAGAGATACTAGAGAAGTTGGATGATGGTGTGTTTGTCCGAACGCTCCAATGTTTGGCGGCGCAGCAACAGAAGAATCAACAAGGCGGGCATTCGAAGGAGCCAAGTTTGATGCCTGTGCCGTCCCCGCAACAAATATCTTATCTCAACCAGTTTGAAGGTAACTTAGCTTAATATGCCGTTTATCGATATAATATTGATATTATTATCGATGATGGTAAACTTTATGCTGTGTGGTATCGCTTTATGTGTTACTTGTAAATAAAAGATGGCTAAAAACATATTTAAATGTTTATATTCATTATAATAGATGGGCCATTTTTTAACCTATCGGCATGCAAAATTTTCCGCGCCGATGTATATTTAAAATAATTTCGCAATGTGTTGTTACTTTTTGTTTCATTTTGGTGGTGGTTGGTGAAAATGTGCTAACAAACTTTCATACTCTATGGCTAATTCTCTGTGTTCATCGAAAATCAATGTTGTCACCTTTCATGTCATTGTTATTTCGAGTAGATTAATAAATTTTTATTTGCAACAGGTCAAGAGTTAACGATACAAAAACAACCGAACACGTCATTAAAAGACAACGGACCACCTTCAAACAGTGGAGGGCAAACACCACAGAATAATTCGAATCAGAAATCACCAGCTGGGTAAATACTTATAATTGAAATAATAAAATAATATTGTTCTTATTTAAATTCTTTAACTAATATTTGGTTTACAAAAAGCATGTTACCCGGAACGCCGGAGGGACACTCGTCGCTATCAGAACAACGCGCCGGGCGGTTCTCTATGGAGCAAAGTCCTGGGTTCAACAACCCGCAGACTCCAACCGGCCCTAATAAATGTACACAGGGTATATATATTTTATATTATTTCTCTTTTATGTTTTATTATTTATATTTTATTACTTTTGCTACAAGCATTTTTTCAGTCATCCTTATTTAATTCCAATCACTGCGTGTAAAATTACAGATGAGAAATCTCGGCCCAGTCCATCGTCAAACAGGTCAAGTCAGGACAGTTCATCAAAGACCCCCCAGCGGGAGGGCCGAGAAGGTCCGTCTCTCAGCCAGGGTCCTTACGCGCCTTCCTCTACGGCCAAGAGCAGCTGCAGCGTAGTATCGGCGCCCTCGCACTCTGATGATACTATGGCTACCAATACAGAGGTAACTTAACAAATATTTATAATATAATCTATTCATTCATTTATTTATTTTTAAAATTGTAAATTTTCCTACATCCAAGGAACTTTTTTGGTCCATTTACCATAAATATATATCAATTAATTTAAATAATCATCTAAAATAACATACAACTTCTCCAGACAACGTTATCGGGCGGTCCAAATAGCACGAGTCTACCGGGTCCGTTCCCCGGGCCGTGTAGTATGAACAGGCCCGACAATATACCGATCAACCCAAACCAGGGCCCCAACGGCCCCATGGGTACCTCCACGTCTTCCTTCGACCCCATTTCGTCGCTGGCACAGATGTCGCAACAGTTGACTAACACGGTGGGCGGAGGGGGCCCGGGGCCGGGACCCATGGGGCCTAATCCCGGCAACATGGGACCGTTCGCATCCGGACCCCACCATATGCAGCACCATCACTCGATGCACCCACATTCTCATCCACATATGATGATGAATGATTTAGGTACGTCTTATCATCGTCATTTTAAAGTCATTTATGTTTATTTTCTTAATAAAATTAACAAACCCTTAGAACATTATATAATTTTTATTCGTATGATCCAGGTTGTCACATGGATAGTATGGGAGGCCCGGGTATGGGCGGACCGATGGAAGGCATGATGAGCGGTGGAGACTTCCCACCCGATATGAATCTGAGTCCGAAAATGAGCGGCGGTCCTATGGGAGGACCCATGGGTCAGATGGGGCCGGACGCCTCCATGATGGGTCCCCGGATGGGCGGACCCGGAAAGATGCCACCCTTCAACGGCGCCAACGTTCAGGTCAAAGCCAGCGCGCCCAACACCATACAGTATTTACCTACGCGGCCGCAGATGGCGTGCAACACGGGACCCCGCGGGCCGCCCAGCCTGGACTTCCTGCAGCGGGTTACTAACCCCATGCAGATGGACGGCGGGAAGGGTGGCGTGCAGTACTTCCCCGGCGGCCGCGGCATGGACATGGACGGGGGCATGCGGGGTGTCATGCGTGCGCCCGGGGGCATGCTGCGGATGCCGCACTATCCCGCCGGGTTCAACTCGCCGCCCAAGATGGCAGGCGATCCGTTCGGCGGCCCTGGGCCTAACCCCATGTGCGGGCCGGGCTTCCGGGGTGTGAAGGGTGGCATGGGCCCCGGGCCCGGCCCCGGCGCGGGTGGAGTGCGCATGGGCGCCGCGCAGCCGCTGCCGCCGTCCATGGGCGGGCCGGGGCCGGGCTTCAAGGGCAACTTCCCGGTGCCATCCACGGCCGACCCCAACTACGCGGCGCAGTTCCACAACTTCCAGCAGCAGCTGTACGCGACGGGCTCGCGCGGGGCGCAGCCGCACCCGGGCTACCCGCACTACCAGCCGTCCAAGTGATGACCGCACGTACTTACCGGTGAACCGAGAGATCAAATATTTTGTTAGTGTTATAGTTACGCCGCGTATTATTGTGAGATTCTTTGATATGAGACCGAGTGTCGCGCTAGATTCGGTAGGCCGGCGTCGGACCGACCCTCGCGGTCCGACGCTTTAGGTTTCTTGACTGAGTACGAGTTCATTTAGCGAATGTGGAAGTTTGTACAAATTGTACAAATCTAGATGTGTTATCTTGTAGTCTACATAATTTAAAGTACAGTTAGGCATATTTTGCTGATGGCAATAATATAGATTTATCTTTTTTTTTTATACACAGGCATGCCAGGATTTCAGTGTATTGGTTCCTTTACTTAGCTATTTTTTTATATATGATTCCTATGCACACAGATATCTAGTCAATTTTGAAATTAATGCCCGACCCTGTGTTAAAGAGTATGTGACAGTCGGTCAGTCCACAGTTCGGTCGCCCTTGATGACACAGAAGTACATCATTTTATGTAACCCTATTATTTTTGTCCATTTAGTTATAGATATTTTTTTAGGGAAATTGGTTTAATTTAATTATTTTTGCTGGTAGGCCAGTATAGCTCCTGGAACGTTATCCTAGTTTATTGTAATAATAATATTTTATTCAATTTGATCTGATGCAATGTTTTTCTGTCTTCCATACATTAAACTCAAGTGTAATAAGGTTATAGGCCGTCTCCAGAAACAAAACAAAAATCATTACATTAAGTTCAACTTAGTCTAACTTTTTAATAAACGTACTTAAAATCTGATGCCATATTATTTGCCACATGAATTTAATTTCGTGATATATTTGAATTTTCTTATTTAATTTATTGTATCTTTGAACAATGCCAATATATTTTCGAACGCTACATTTTAGTATATAGGCATATTGTAACGCTAGGCTAGTTAGCACATTGTGGAAGACACAGTGGCCTTTTTAATGCCTTTTTTACGAAGCAATGAACCCCGGGCACACGCGTATTGCCCACCAAATCTGAAATCCTTATGAGATTAAATGTAGATACACACTGGTGACGAGCCACGCCGCTCGCCCGCGCGACCGGGAGCGTACACGTCGTGTGAATATGTTTCTGTAGATAGTTCTAGAAAAATGCACAAGTTTAAATCGCGTCGTGTCGGTCGGCCTGGCCTGTCTCTACTGGCTCTACCTTAAAATAATGGCGTGGCAATCTTGTGAAATACAGCACAACAGTCCAGTAAGAAACACCCGCTAGAAATTAGATAGTCTTAATATAATTGTAATTATAATGTTAAGGTAAAGAATGGTTCTTGTTTTAATATAAGTGAAGAGTAATGATATGAAATAGTTTGTGTAATATTAAAGTAAGAGAAGAAATTAAGATGCAAGCTATTGGTTGTGATTCTGACACAATTTGTTAAGTTGTTCGTAGATTTGTCACAGTATATTGTGGGAATTCAACTTACTTGATGATAAGGCCCTTTTTTATTTTTATTATTTTGTTTTTTGGACATTTTTACTTGTCGTTCTCGTTTGTACATCGCTAACAATAATTGTACAGAGTACTTTTGGACTTAATTTAAGGCAATAAATGTATTTATTTTATAACTCGTGATGTAAGAATTTATTCTTAATTATTATAAAAAAAATATATAATATGCTTGTAAACACCTGTTTTATTTACAAATATAGCATAATAACTTTAAGCCGGTATGGATTTAATTTTTTTTAGGGAAGCATAAATCAATCTAAGAAAATGTCTAACATAGCACAATAAACTAAATCAGTAATTAAATCTGCATGTTCGTTCCATCAAACCCAACGTGCGGGAGTGCGACTCGCACTTGGCAGGTCATTTTATTTGCCTGGCGCAACACACATCTCAATTTCAACAATAGCTCAAGTAGTCGAATTTTACATGTTCTTTGCTGTACGGTATTATTTATTCTACTCAAGAACATCTTCATACTTAAAGGAAAGATTAAATACCAGAAGATTACCTACTACAAAACGTACAGATTTAAGATCGCCACAATTATCAATTATCAGAACGCTTGTCAACAAATCCAAATTTTATAAACATTTTTTTACAATATGCACCTGTCCATACGGAAATCAGAAACTTATTCAAGAAGTCTTTGAAGAATCACTTCTCAATTTTCATCTAAAAACAACTACTTAAGACGACTTATAATAATAATGTATTATAATTATCTGTACATAAATATTTGAATTAAATTAATATTACTCATTTATTTATTCCTATTTTTTTCATCTAATTCTATTATTCTATTAGTGTGTACTTTTTTGCCTGTGTGTTTGTTGTTGCATTTTTACGCCATTTCTTTTTAGGGTTACTTACAGAAAAAGTAAAAACGGAACCCTGTTACTAAGACTTCGCTGTCTGTCTGTCTATCTGTCTCTTGGCTGTCTCTCGTAAAGCGCGATAGCTAGACAATTGAAAATTTTACACAGTACACTACACCGGATCTGTGCTTTGTATAATACAAGAAGCAGAACTGTCGCACCTTCGCAAGTACAGCAAGCTTTCCTGCAGCTGCTCTTGCTCTGGACTCAATTTACCGACCAAAGTTGAGATTCGAGGAGATCTCTAAGCCTAACAACTGAAGCCAGTCACTGTATTCCAAGGATACGTTCTGGAAAGTAGGAGCCAAGGTTAACTAGGGCTCCTTTTGGCGGTGAACAAACACGTCTGCGTTTTGGTGGCGTTGAATTTGACAAGATTGGCGTTGCCCCATGCGGAGACTGCCTGAAGTTTGTCATTCAAACGTTGCACCATGGCTTCTCTTTCAGATTGTACTTCATCTCTACTGGCCCGAGAATTGGCAGATATCTTTCTACAACTGTGCTGTCGTTTGCATACCCATAGATACCGGGCTTCAGCAGATCGCTAATGTGCAGCAGAAAATGAATTGCAGAAAGAACGGAAACCCTGAGGTACTCCGGCATTTATTGTCAAGGGTTCCGAAGAACACCCGTCAACAACTACAGGGAGAGATCTCTGGCTCTCTGGCAGGAAGTCCGTTATCCAGCCAATCAGACCAGGAGACATACCGTACGCTGAAAGCTTGCTTAAAAGGCTCACATGCCAAACCCTGTCACAAGCCTTCGAGACGTCCAGAGAGACGGTGACCGTTTCTCCGTTCCTCTCGATGTCCTCGCCTAAAATGTGTGTAGCGCACGCTAGAAGGTCCCCAGTGGACCTATTTCGGCGAAACCCGTATTGTCGGTCACTGAGGAGATCGTTACTTTCTACGTACGCTAGAAGCCGCGAGTTCAATACACGCTCCATAATGTGGACTTGTGTATGTACGTATGTATGTCTTTGATTTTGTGGTGGATCATTAAGAATATATGAGTAAGTATAATACTAATTATAGCAGATCACATCTACCCTACGCCTTATAACCAAACACCTTTCTACCTTCCTTTGGTAGCAACTTAGGTAATTAATTTCTCAACTTCCATCAATCTCTAACTTTTTATTTGTATCATTTGGTTTGTCCCTAAACAAAAAAGGAAAAGTTGTAGCATATTATTTTAAAGTCATAATACCTTAAGGCATACAGCTGATTGTGTAGAAAATAATGTTAGTATGTTTTTTAAAATAAATGTTAGTATATTTTAAATTACATTTTTTGTGTTACTCTGTATTAGGATAATATAAAAAATATATTGTTCTGTGACTATCTGTGTGTTTGAAGGATACCATAATAAAATATACATAATATAATTCTTGAAATCAACAAATGAATGTTTTTAAAAGAAAATAAATTAATGATGAATTGGCATTTTTTGAATACATATACAGCTATTTTAATCATAAATATTTTTATTTCTTATATTATAAATACAGTTAAATATTACTCATTCATTATTCAAAAAAAAAGTAAGAGGTACTTGTCTATGAAATCACAGAACGGAATCTTGTAAAAGATTAGGCCATTTCATAAAACAAATGTATAGTAACTCGCAGAAAATATCTTCGGGACTGTTATATTTATTTCAGATTTGCATTTTAATTTAAATTGAATCGTGAACTGCTTTGTAGGCCCATTCAAGAGGATTCATCTTCGTCTTTAGCGGAAGGGTTAGCAGTCTTGATTCTGCTATTGAAAAAGATTGCATTGAGAGGAGACTAAGGTAAACATCGATTTATTTTCTCCAAAAATGGAATCGGTTCACGATATATTACTACAGAAGTTCCTAGGTGTTACATAGTGAGTCTCAAGTGTTTGTAATTATTTTTAGTGCATCCTTGTACGAAATGAAAGTTTGACTTATGCCACATATTCTCTTGAACGGCAGCTGGCGGACGTACGTTTAGCGTAATAGTAGGTATATAAATGCTACGTAAACGGTGTTAGAGTGTTCTACAAAGTTATTTTAATATATCTATAGAGTGATAGAATATTTTGGAAGATTCACGTAGAAATATTTGATTGGATTGTTTTTACAAAGTAAAATGTCAAATTATGAACTTGTCAAACCTGGGTTGAGTCATTGTTAAAGTTGCTGTATCTCACTAATTTATTGCTTAAAACCTGTAAACAATGTTTACGTTTACCGTTAAATAAACTGTGCCTAAGAAGAAGACTTTAAATATTACTGGAAATCTCGTTTTTTACTTACTGTTCTCTCAATTACTATATTAGGCAAGTAGTTAATAAGCATTTCTATTTAGTATGTGGCAAAGTTCTTTATTGTTCATAGATTATCATGATTCATTAGCAAACAAAGTGTCTATCTTAGAAACATGACTCTCACCAAATCAAATGTGTTCTTTATTTTATAATACCAACATCTTTAGTAAATGAAAACCAGTTTTGAAATTGGATCAAAACAATCTTAAATGTAGGATAAGTGTTAAAAAGATTTGAAATGTTATTCTTTCTAGTAGTTCTAAAGCAACAGGTGCACAAAGAGCTATGTCACTTATTGGCTAGAAATCTGCAACATATCTCATATAAAGGTTTAAATTTTTTTACCTATTGTTAACCTTAGTTGAAGTCAATAACATTAAAATACCAAATACATATAAATCAAGAAAAATGTCAAAAGTTTATATTATTAACTGGATATAAGAGTAATTTATTTAAATTATGATTTACAACTAAATATATTTATATAAGTTGTTATTAATATAATACCAAAAGTCAATGTTTTTAAAAGAACAACAATTTTTTCCATTCATATTGATCATCAAAACAACAATGTTTTATATTTTAATTGATACTTTCATATTATGCATAAAAATGGCAAATGTTGACCCCTAAAACATACCTTTCTAATGTAAATCTTACATAAGTCCATCACGATTGGTTGAGTGTTGTAAAATGCCTTTCCAAGTATATAAAATAGAAATTGAATTTAAAAGACGGAATATGTTCAGTCAAAAATTAATTAATTAGTAGTGACACTTAGTGAAAGAATGTATACAGGATAAAATGTATTTTTTTTTCCTTGACTTCAAAAGCATCTTTGAATATCTTTTTTTTTTTTTTACCAGGGTTGTTGTGATAATATATCCATGTAACATAATGAAAGATAATATAAGGCTGTGTTATATTTCAGGTAAAAGGCGAGGTGGTATTTGTTTGTATTTGCTAAAAGTACAAAACAATTAGCTCTTATTGACTAGGATGTCAGTGCTGAATCAGAGTGGAGAAGAGCAGGTAAATTGTGACAAATTCAAATATAAATAACCTAACCATTTAAAATCATAAAGTGACAGATGATTGAAGTGAAAATATATCTCATATTTATATTTGATACCAATTTAGTAAGTAATATAAAATAGTTTAATATCATTAAAAAGAAATTATAAATCCAAGAATATACTTTACATGTAAATTAGGGGTGGTTGTTATAAATAATTAAGTTATATTTTAATATTTATTGTTTTAAAAGATATTAACCCAATTTGATGTAATGTAAATTGTCTTGTTTGATCTTTTCTAAAATTATAAGAATATACAATTTAAATTATCTTTAACTGTAGATATGGAACTGTCTTTTATGCAAATTGGTTTCAATTGATTCAGCTGAGCTGAAGAGAAAAAAGTATCAATGAATTTCTTATTCTTATCTTAGCCAACTTAAGTAGTACTATATTATGATAAATGTAACTAATTAAGAATGGATTTTAGTTTATAAGTATAATATGATAGTTGCAACCTGACACAAAATTCTTGCAGTTAGAAATGTTTAAAATATAGTTTTGATCAAGTTTCAGTGTCTTAAAATTATAGTTCTCAATTTACAATTGATTTTAATTTTTCTAAATATTTTATTAAAAGCAAGGAATAGAATACCATATACCATATAATTATTTATGTAATTTTGAATGTTCTCAGATGTTTCTAGAATGATTTTGGTAATATTAATACTGTCTATTATATATTACAGATTTTTATAAACATTGGTTTCAGGTGGAATGTCCCCTGTGTATGGAACCTTTGGAAGTGGATGATCTCCACTTCTACCCGTGCACATGTGGCTATCAAGTAAGCTATATATAATTGTATCACCTTTATACTAAGGCTATATCTAGATTATATATAATTCATTTTCTTATTTTTTTTTTGTTGGAGATATAGAAAATGTAAGACATTAAAATTAGAATACATGGTAACTAATATTTTATATAGTTTTAGGGGTTTTGTCTGTTTATAACTGCATGTTATTCTAACTTACTATACTTACTTATAAATAACTAAATAGTTTGTGTTTTCATTATCATCCAGTATCCAATGTGTATGACAATAATAACACAATTTCTAAACCAGCTGTTTAAATACAATCTTTGAGCTGTAAATAAATATTATCAGCTAATAGTATAACTATTCATTCTTCATTACTGAATACAAATATGTATTACATAGTATATATGTATTACATAGTATTTTCTTCAATGAATGTTTACAGTAAATGTTATTTTCTCTGTTATTTTCCCCACATTATAAATAAAAATAATTAAAGCTGAATTGACATATAAAATAATTGATTAGTTTTCTATCTTTATAACTGGTAGTGTTAGGATCAATATTATACTCCCCCAAATCACTTCCTACATCAACAAAAAATTACCCACCTCCTAAGGCGTGACCCTCTTTAAATATCCTGCTCCACGGACGTGACGGGTATTTTTGTTTTACATGGGAAACACCCACAAAGGACAGATAGAGGATATGCAATCAGTGTGTCTTGATAGCAAATGAAAAAAATACCATGACGCCTGGGATTTTGTTGGTACCCTTAAAGTGGCAATATCATCTATGTTGCTAACACATAACTACCCTCACCTCCCACTGTATGGGACCGGATCTTTAAAAGTCCCACAAAAAAAAAGTACTATCACTAAAAACACATTATTCAAAAGGAATCTAAAACTCCAATGGTTTAGCGGTTAGATTGTGAAATTAAATAACAAAAAAAATCTCAGGTGGAAACCAATTTGTTTTGTATATTTGATTTTAATTATTGTAATTGCAGATATGCAGGTTTTGCTGGAATCGAATCCGGGAAGGCGAGAACGGTCTATGTCCAGCCTGCCGGAAGGCCTACCCCGAAAACCCCGCAGACTTCACGCCTCTCAGTCAAGAGCAGGTGACTTTCATCTAATTATTTATAGATAATATGGATAAATGGAAATATGCATATTTCCATTGTTTATTGGTGCCATAGTATGCAATGCAATGGTGGATATAGTATGCAACATTTTAGATATAAAAGCATTATAAGCCATATTAATTTATTGACTATGGCCAGTCTATTATTGTTTACAATTGACAAAATACATTGTAGATGTTGTTAATACTTTATAGATTAGATTAGATTGTAGCTAGTTTTTATACCTGTCAATTATACATTGGTTAATAATCAAATCAAATTAGCCTATTTTGTCTGCAAATGGTCAATGAGTTATTATATTTTAATCGGACTATTTTCTAATGTTAAAAAAAATCAATGCTTTTCTTTTAATTGATAATGAAGCCTAACATTCTTTGTTGTGCAAACAAGACAGTTGTGTGGTAGTTGAGGAGAAATTTAAAAAAAACTTGTATATGTCAAAATATGTGTAATATGATATCAGTCACGATCATGAAAATTACAATTTCTATCTAGAAAGTAGACCTTTTCTTATTAATATATTTACATTTATAGACTTATACTGTCTCCTAACTAATGTATACTACTTGTAGTCTACTAGTAAATAATGATTAGGTAATACTATTTTGTAAATAAAATACTGCTTAGTTACTATATTGGTTAGTTCATTATTAAACAGGAGCATTATATTAGAATTCAAGAGTTGAAGTGTCCTTGTTGAAGATTTATAATTTCAATTCCATAGAATAGTTTATTTATATGACTTATTTCTTTTATATTAATTCGCATATATATTTTTGTCCAATTCTAGTAATGGACACAAAGACATGCAACTTGTAGAATAATTATTTATGTACCTAAATTTAAATAAAACTAGGTTACAATTAAATGTATGAAGTTAACAAAAAATATATCTTTATTTTATAGCATTGATGTTATAAAATATCTGGAGCTAAATCGAAAACATAAAACGGTCACTATCTGCCTTAAAATAATGAATTCAAATAATCTCAGGTGGCAGCAATAAAAACGGAGAAGAAAGCCCGCGAACAGAAGCGCCGCAACAAGACGCTGGAGTCACGACGCGCGCTCGCCAACGTGCGCGTCGTGCAGAACAACCTGGTGTTCGTGGTGGGGCTGCCCGTGAGACTCGCCGATCCGGAGGTTGGCTCTATGTTTGTGATGTGGACCAATGTTGGCCATACTAATGTCTTCGAATTTAAACAATTGTGTGACATGCCAACATTAATGTGATCTGCAACCAATATTTGCCATTCGGCTACAATCATGTAATTTAACCGGAATTCGCCTTCTGGTCGCGGTCCGCCATTTCTCGAGCTTATGGATAGGAACCCCGAATGGGTTCAAAATAAGTCGGCCAAATTCCGTGATTATAGCCGGGTAAACATATATTTAATAATCATCATAGTTCACGAAAGTTTAAATACCAAAATATTTGCTATTATAATATATCGATAAAAGTGACATTTAAATAAAGCTAAATTAGGAGAAGATTAAGTTACACTAAAATATTAAATAAGACATAGTAATAGTCTATATCACTAGCCTCAACCTTTTCTTGGTTATTAGTACGATGATTTTATTTTATATTTTTTATTTCTTAAAAGTTTTTCATGCATCTAATAGAGATTGTATTTTTTTGCAGATACTAAAACGGCAAGAATACTTTGGGAAATATGGAAAAATTCACAAAGTAGTTATAAACCAAAGTAGTTCATATGCAGGGTCACAGGTAATTATTTAAAATTAATCAGATTTAAATCATATTTTGTTCGGTTAAAATAGTACCTATACTATAAGTATTTACAGAGTCCACTGGCATCAGCGTACGTAACATACGTGTCTCCGGCGGACGCGTTACGGGCGATCCAGGGCGTCAACAACGTGACGTTAGACGGACGCGTGTTGAAAGGCTCGCTAGGGACCACCAAGTACTGCGCCAACTTTATGAAAAACCAGCCCTGTCCTAAGCCCGACTGCATGTATCTACACGAACTGGGTAAATCACCAGTCTCAATGAGCTTTATTAATCTAACCACCATCATTTACCCACACTCGTACACAATTAAGTTAATCAAATCGATAAACTATTAACACCGAACTCATTGTACTATGTCACATGTATAGCTAAAATGGATGCGTTATTTAAATGAGTATATTATATGTGTGTGCAGGCGATGCGAAGGCTTCGTTCACAAAGGAGGAGATGCACGCGGGGCTGCACCAGGTGTACGAGCGACGCCTGCACCAGCAGCTGCTGCAGGCGCAGCGAGACCGTCCCGACGAGCGACACTACTCCGACGGTACACACACACACGCACACACACACACACGAAACATGTACACTTGTTCTGACTTGTTATAACGGTCCACAAACACATTTGTACGTATTCATACAGGTATATAATATACAATATTCCGACCCTACACACACGTTCATTGTCAGACAGAAACATAGTTAAATACAAATGCAGTGTTCTTCTAGAGGAAATGTACTTACGTACGATTCTAATAATGTAATACGCGATTCACGAACATACACTCAAAGGAGTAAGATAGAATTTCTACGATAGCGCTCAAACAGGTACACGCACATACGCACACGCACTCAGAAACAGGCGCACCCTGACGCACGTAGTTGTAAACCACAAAAAAACTAAACTATTTCGATAAAGCGACGATATTTGATTGATACAATGTCGATATCGTACACAAAAACCAGCTATAACCCTTACAACCAAACATTTCCACAAAGGAAGTCTTTTGTATTGGTGACACTCACACGTCAATAATATTTATTCTTGTTTATGTTTTGCAGGAAACTCTAGTTCAAATGGGGATAAGGCTAGTTCTAAAGATGGTAAGTACATTTTTATGCTTATAAGTAAATGTTGTTTTTTTTTTTACCAAAATAATAACTTATGTTTCAGGTAATCAATCGAACTTTATACCAACAACAGTGGTTACATCGTCACAAATAAACGTAGTCAGCACATCTAAGTGAGTTAAATTGCTAAATACAACGGGTAAATAATTACTAAAACACAGTCACGAGCCGCTCATCATGCGAATTACCATCACAATACTTATATATATATATTATTTAGCCTTCGAGGAAATAGATGTCTCTCAGTAGATATTTTAAAATACGTGTATTACTATCAGATCAAAAAAGGAATCAGTGAACGGCACCAGCAACGGCAGCAGCAGCAAGGAAGCCTGGCCCAGCCTCGGCTCGTCTCCGCCCGCTGACAGCCCGCCCAGGACGCACACCAGCCCCAAACCTACAAGTACTACCATACTGTATATTGTCTATACTTTGTTTAAGCTTTTGGTATATTTCGAATTTCATTGTTTCAGTAAAATCACTAGAAAACGGCATATCAGAATCCTCCAGTCCGACGCAGCTCCAAACACAACAGTCTCAAACGAAAAATGGCAAAGAAAACAAAGAAAATCACACAGATATCAAAGCTAGGAGTAATAAGGACAGCAATAACACAAACGGTCAGACAAGCAAAAAAAGTAAAGACAGCAAATCTAAAAAGAGCAGTAATAACACAAGCGAATCCAGCGACCCTGACACCACGGAAAACAACACGGAGAGCAACACCATCAGTATACAGACACAAATCAATTCGGTGTTCGAAAACGACACACAGAGCTACCTGTCAAATGAGTTGGACGAATTAGAGTCAGATAGACACAGCCTATTAGAAAATCACGATTTATTAGATAATTCAGATCACAGTCTACTTGAAGACGACAACACACACAATTTACTAAACGACGCCAACAATGAAGTCATGATGATGCAGAGGCATAGAGAAATGCTAGCGGGCCTAGTCGATAATAATCATTTATTGCCACAAATGAAGAGTCCCCTAAACGGATATGGGTTGTTAGATAGGGAATCTATGTATTTAGGTAATGATAGACCGATTAGTCAAATTAACCACGGTATGATGGAGAAAGAATTACTGCTCCGGGATAGAAATCGAAGCAGCCTTCTCATGAGGCAGAACGAAATGATGGCAAGACAACATAATATGGAGCCCAAGCATTATATGCCCTCGTCGAGTATAGGACTTGAGTCTGCTAGTGAATTATTAGGTAAGGTCATTATTTTGCCGTTTTTAATATATTTAGTAATATATTACTTTATAATTTCTTATTACTTCGATAATATACAATATACAAACTAGTATGTAAAAAAAATTAAGGAAAAAATGACACACATTTCAATTCTGAACCATGACAGAGTAACGCTGTATGTTCCAGGTGCTAATTTTCATCCAAATCACAGTATGCTTCCACCGTTCGGTATGCGTGTAGACAACTCAATGGCCGCGAGCTCTATAGGAAATACAATGACCACACTATCGGCAAACACATTATCGAATCCTATGACAAATTCACTATCAAACACACTGGTAAATTCTATGGCAACAAATTCACTGGCTGCAAACTCAATGGGGAACTCTATGGGAATGTCGATGGGCAAGTCCATGGGAGGATTCATGTTGGCGGCACAACAGTTACCACAGATGACGACTCAGGGACAGATGCAAGGCGGCCTCATCAATGGTTTCGATTCACCACAAGCTGCTGTAAGTTGTTTGTATTACATTTAAAACTGTTCATTATTATTATTATATCATATTTATTTAATTAACTTTATTGAAACTTGATCATGATGAAAAGGAATAGCTAAGGAATAAAGGAATAACTAGGAATACCTTTACCGTTGGTAATAAATAATAGTATTAAGTAACAATATTTTGTATAATTGAAATTCACAACATTAAATCTGTACTTAAAGCAAAAAAATATCTTCCAGAGTGAGGGTCGTTATCAATCAGAGACAATGGATAAATTCTTTACGGATTTCCATAAGGCACAGCAACTGCGGCAGATGAGGGACGAGCGACGCGAGCCGCCGCACCTTCTGGAACACAAACACAGGTACCCACGGTGGCGAGGCGGCTGATAGCTGCTGCTTGCTAAAAATATATAAATATTTTATTTAGTTGTATGCTTCTAATAATATAACAGAAGAATGCAAATAGTACAAACAAATAATTTCCAGAATGAATAACATGCGAGCGAGCGAAACGCTGAGCGGTCGCGCCGCCGGAGACGGTGACGACGACCTCGACTTTGATCCCTTCAAGGAAACGCAGAAGGCGCTCGCCGAGATGATGGAGACGGAACTCATGCTGAACACGATCTCTAGCGGGTAGTTATAAATATTACACCGTGATAGATATTACTTCTGAGGGACCGATGTCACAGTTCTTTTGCCGCACATGGTAAATAATGCATCAACTAACATCTCGATATAATTTAACGTCAGATTGCAAACGTTCACAGCGACAACATGGACCGCGTGCGTCGGTCCCGGCTGCCCCCGCCCGGCTTCAGTCACATGAACTCCTTCGGCATCGGGATACCGAGACACCAGACACACCATCAAGGTATGCCGGTCATTCAAATAAGTAGAAGTATCCTAAAGAAACGTGCGACCGGGAGCACGGCCATCAGTCTCAAGTGTGCCAATAATTCCAGGCTATAGTTCCAACACCGCCATGTTCTCAGACTGGACGCAGATGGACCCGGCCATAATGTCGACGTCGGTGAACTTCGGCAGCCGCGTGTCCGTGTCGGGTGCGGCGCTGGGCGGCGGCGGCGCGGCTCCCAGCGCGGGCGCGGCGCTCTCGCAGCAGCAGCAGGAGCTGTTCGCGCGGTTCAACCAGCTGCAGGTGGCCGCCGGCGCGCCCAACGGCGTCAAGCAGTCCCAGCTCAACCTCAACTGGGCGCCGCCCAAGCTCGGCTGGGGGCACTCGGTGCCCCTGCCGCCGGGCTTCGCCCCCGCCAAGCCGCCTCAGCACCCCGCGGAGTGCATCGACGCCAAGTAGACCTCGCGTGCAATCTATATTTTCTATTTCGTCTCTTTCCGTTGGTGATGTGATCGATAAATCTTTGTATTGAGAGATATTTTAAAGAGAAATATGATAACAAAGGAATTTGTAAAATAAATTAACCTACTTGTTTTATTTGATGAGAATATTTATTTTCTATAGTTCTTTCGGTCTCGCTGTCCCGACTCTTATCATATTTCTTAGATTTCGTTCTATTAGCTCTTTCTCGACTGAAGATATATGTATATTCGTTATATATTATATACTTGAATCAATACTGTTACGTCAGATTATTTTTTCTATATTACAATGAGATGCCAATTATTGGTTCGGTCTTGTACAATATTGAACCATAATCCATTGAAAAGATCATTAAATTGAAGTATTATAACTAATTCTTTTAATGCGATCACCTACTTTGTATTCCATCAACCATACTAATAAGGAAATTAGTTTTTAAAAATTGCATAAAACTCTAGTTTTTACTACATATATGCAGTATTTTTCAACACTAGACACAAAGAAGTAAACAATAATTCGTAAGTAAAAGTATTTCTACTATTGTTTAAATTGTAGATTTTATAAACATAATTAATTAAGGCTTTACCTTAAAATAATCTAAAAGGATTGACATTGACTAACTCGAATACTTAAAAAACGAAATTATCAGAACAATAAAAAAATTGCAAAAATGTTTATTTATATTACAACAACCAAAAAAAAAACATTAAATTGGTTTGCCATCAATATACCCTCGAGGATCTGGGCCATCCCAGGGCACGTCGGCCCCATTGTGCCACACGAACCGACCTCCCTTGCCAGGGTGCAGTACCAGGTCCATACACATCTCTGCAGCCTGCTCCGGAGTCACGGACCCTGCACCGCGGGTCATATCTGACATTACGTAGCCCGGGTGGAAGCAGTTAACTTTAACACCTGTTAATACATTTTATTAATAATTATAATTTCTAATTAATAAAGTAGATTCTATATTTCTTTATTCCACTACATTCCTTACCATACCTTTGTTTTCTAACCTTCGATTTAACATAAAAGTATATGCGTTAACTCCAACTTTTGATACCACGTAAGGTGATTCTCCCCAACTATCCAGCTCTTTATTTAATTTAACAGCGTTAATGTATTCTCCAATTAACATTTTTAATCCATCCAGACTTAATTTAGGGTCTTGAAAAGTTTTCCTGATTTCATCGGAAGGTATTCTAGATAAATGGCCCGACGAACTTGATATATTAATAATAGTACTCTGATGACTTAACAAAGGCAAAACCGCTTCAGTAAAATTAACCAATGCCATAAAATTTACAACGTTGGTTTGCTCAGCTTGGTATATTTTTGATTCTTGACTCTCCTTAAGAAACAATATTCCAGCGTTGTTGATCAACAAATCAATCCTTTTATTCTGGGAGCGAAGGAAAGAGCAGAACTTTTCTATGCTCGTTTTATTAATTACATCAAGTTGGTGATATTGAGGTGAATAACCTATATTCGTTAATTGTTCACAAGCTTCTAGACCAAGTTTCTCATCTCGCGATGTTAAAAATACTGTTCCCTTAAAGTTTTCACACAGTGCTTTAATCAAAGCAAAACCGAGTCCTTTATTAGCACCAGTTACAATTGCGAGTTTGTTTTCCATTATTTATACCTATTCGAGGTTTTGTATTTATGGAATTGCGTAATGTGCTATATTTCTTAATAAAAGATAAGATATAGTATTTATCCATGTAGTATTAGTAGGTTCATAGGTCATACATTGTTTAAACTTAGTTCTAGGTAGCAAGCAACCCAAGATTAACATATACTATTCAATATCAAATTATTCATTACTTGAGCCATAACATGTGGCAAAACGCTTAAATGAAATATTAATGATGATACAAAAATGACAATTTAAGAATGTTCATCTATCTTAAAAAAGTTACTAGGATTCTTTTCACATCTAGATATCACTAAAATTGTTAGAAGTATATTTTTCTATAAATCTTACTTAGGTACCTACCATTATTATAGACTATAATAGGTTTAATGAAACGTTACAATGAGATATTTTAGGATTATTGTGATTAGGTGTATTTAGATGACTGATAGAATACAAACTGAAAACCTTCCACATTAGTATAATTATAGATAAAAACTATAAATATAAGATCATCTAATATGTTATTACGAAATCGAAAGTTGAAACCAATACAACCCTAAAATATATGTGTATACTTTCTAACATTGTACAGTTTCTAAGAGATCGAATTTGCTTCATATTTAGACATCTTATTGAAGTTGCCAGTGTAGAATTTACAAAAATATAATATATTTTATATTTATCCGTTATCACAATTAGGAAGGTCATAACATAACTTAATTCAATATTATGTTGTTACTTGTTACCATTTACGCGCGTCGCGCATATCCATTTAAATGTTCGTTCACTCATTCGCTCTATACGTTCTTAGTTCCTACATCAGCTGAGTAGAGTATTACTTATCCCTGGATTGTTTATATTTATTTTGAAGGCTGAACACTAGAATACTACCTCAATATGTCTTTATGGCCGACATCGACATCTCTTTTTGGAGATGAAATAGTTTTACGTTCTATTGATTGGTTGGAAAATTTTCCGTGGAGAAATGAAACGACAACCAAAACAGAAAAAGATAACTATCAAATTTGTTTGCATTTGAGGAGTTTTAACCCGGAAGAAATAAGTATTAAAACTCAAGACGGTTTTATAGTTATTGAAGGCAAGCACGAAGAGAAACAAGACGAAGATGGTTATATTTCTCGACATTTTATAAGACGATACCCTATACCAGAGGATTGTAGAGTAGAAGCAGTGCAATCTAGAATGACCTCTGAAGGAATTCTTGTTATTAATGCGCCAAGAAAACCGGTCGTTCGTCGAGACACTGTTATACCTGTTTCACATGAAGGGAACATAAAATCTAAATTGTAATAGGTATTATTGTATTCTTTATGACATGTGCTTAAATTTTTCTCTATTGATATAGTGTAAGTGTTTAGAGTTTATTTGTTGTGGTTACAAGAATAAATTAAAGTTATGTATGTTTTATAACCTATCATCGTTTTGTTTATATAATTAAGGGTTGTAAAGTGTTTTTTTTATCTTATTATTTTACAAATTTAAAAATTTACACATTATTTTACAAATTTCACCTTAGTGAAAAAACAACCAAAATTATATTTTATTATATAAACGGTGGCATTATATTTATAACCTCCAATATTTTAATATTACAATAAATTCCAACAACATCCTAGTAGTTATTATCATATACCCATCTACGGCAATTGGCGATAAGAATGACAAAAGCTATGAAAAAGAATGAAAATATACCTAAAATCATAAGTTATACAGGGTTTTTTTTAATTAGTTGACCACCTCTTGCAGGCAGCCTCACTACATCAATCCCAACAACGTTTGTTCTACCACCTTTTAAAAATCTTGATAAATAACACAATAAACACGAAACAAAAAAAATTGCTCCCTCTTTTACTTATTACTCTGTATTTTGTAAGTAGTGCTTAAAAGGTCAACGCCTGAGCGCCATACCTACGCTCAGAGTTAATGTCAGAGGCAACAAATAAATTCTGTATGAGAAAACTCAAATTTTAAAAACTATTAATATTAAACAGTTGTAGAACAAATGTTGTTAGGATTGATGTAGAGACTAGAGAGGCTGCCTGCAGGAGGTCAATTTATTAAAAATAACCCTGTACAATTATATACGTTTACTAAGATGTTTAGGTACCTATATTTTATAATAATTAATAAATAACCGTATAACTGCAACCAAGTCTTAAGAAAGAAGGTTATCAATTCGATTTGTATATTACTATTATTCAACAATATTCAAATACATACCTACATACTTACAAATATTTTTAAAGTATTGTTATATCTACCAGTTGTTGCGACGACTGTGACTTTTAGTAACCTCTAATCTTTTAAATATGTAATACATAGATATATAAGTTAGCTGTCATTACTTAAATTGTAAACAAATAATGCTTAAGTTTTATAGGACATATAGCCCAAAGCAATGTGTTTTATTATATACATTTATTCTCATGTACAGTGCAGACTTCTAGGAAAAATTTCTTAGGTTACCTAATATTTATCTTCTATTTCTATGTAGAGTACGTTAATTTAAAAAATGTTTATTTTTACTATACCTACCTGTCGTTATCAATAATTAAGTTACAAACCTAGTAACAGTATCAGTGAGGTGATCCATTAATTAAGTAATTCTTGCAGTTTGCTACTTATTATTTGCATTAGAATACATTTTTTCCCCTATTGTGTAAAAAAATCTTATCCCAGTTTTGGAATTCTGATCGAGTGGTATATACCTATTTAACGAATAATAAAAACTCAATAAGATGTCATTATTAAGTATTCACTCAATAAAATATTTAGACACATAGAGCTCGTACCATACTGAATAATTAATTATATATTCGACTCGCTTCCTGTTGTCACCGATCAGAAAAAAATTACTTAATATTTACACATCTATAGCAGATATAACAATAAAAAGATTAAAGTATAAAATATACGAATTAAATTGCAACATAAACATTGTTTTATTTTTAAGGTTGTCTATATATTAAAATAGGAAATTAGGCAAAGTAACTAGGTAAAGTACTTTTACATGATTAATATATTACACATGTTTAACTTTGAAGCTTAATGTTATTTAAAAAATGTAAATTTGTCCATCTTAGTATACGACTTCATACACATTAGGAGTTGGTCCATGGACTGAAAATATGTGGAGAATCTACTTAAAATCTTAAAAAAAATATGGTTGCCTGTAAAGTCGGTTTCACGGGCGAAGATTTACGTGACCACGTCTTTTTCTCGGTAGAATATTTATTGATATGAATATTATTAAATTGCACAATATTTTAATAATTTGAGTGATTTTGTTGAGGATAGGACGATGAAGACGTTGTCACGTAAAATCATTTTATATATTATTTATTTTATATTATATTATTGATGTTATTATTTTTTACAAAATTTATTTACAGACTTTTTCGATACATCAATTAGTTGCGGAGATATCGATCATTGAAGTTATTGTTTGCTACCAGTATTTTATATATTTATTTTTTTCAGTTATAAAAAAATACTATTTCCAATTGTGTCTACCAAGTATGGTCACATGTACTGGCCTACATATTAAATAATAATAAGTACAGATAATGTTATGTGACGTCACTTCTGATTTTATATATTTTAATATTTTTAATTTTAAAGAATTAATTTGAAAATCAAAACACTTATTCAGATCGAAGGTTCAAATTTTTGCTAAATAAATTTGAAATTAATTAAAATTTGTAATTGTAAATAATGAAGTTGAAAATTAAAACATTTACTTAAATTAGATGTTAAAATTCTTGCTCAACACATTTTAAATCAAGTTTTCTTATATCTGCCACTTTTTCTTAATATTTGTAATTTTAAAGAATCAATTTGAAAATCAAAACATTGCTCGGCGGACCGATCATGTTTGAGTGGGAGAGAGACGCAAGGCATTCGGCGGGCCTCTCTCTCGTTCGGTGACTCATCGTTACGTTACCGGGCGTTACACTTTTTCATAAGTGACTCCCAGCTTAACCTAATTTAAGACGTTGTCACGTCAAAAAAACTATAAAATGTTTGTTAAGAGATATATTTTACAAATGGACTTTTTCTACTCATTGTAAATTATATATAGAATACATATTGGATCAAAGTCCATTATGTATCTCTAAAGATCTAAGAGATATCAAGTAATTACATTACCTATAATAATTCTTATATGATTTTTTAGTCTTGAGCGTAAATAATTAAACTTTGTACGCTCTGATAAGACTCGTTTCATATAAGACGTCGTTGATAACAAAAATACAAAAATTATCAAAATATTAGGTAATTTATTTAATGCCTAATTACAGCACGGTGGCGGATTATCATCTATCCTCGGATAATATTAAAAAAAATATACCTACATTGTAATTTACCCAAGTTTAAAATAATGGAACTAAATCTTCACACAACATTGAACTTCTAGAGAA
This sequence comes from Napeogenes inachia, assembly GCA_959347355.1. NCBI lineage: Eukaryota > Metazoa > Arthropoda > Insecta > Lepidoptera > Nymphalidae > Napeogenes > Napeogenes inachia. The sequence goes on along the minus strand of OY365798.1, from coordinate 20,864,501 downwards.
TATGTTAAATCATAAGCTTAGTGCTGATATCTAAAACTGTTTTATATTAATAAATATTCCCAAAATCACTAACTATTCGGACAAAATTCCGATTATAGCCGGGTTATGTACATAATCATGGTTCACGAAAGTTTAAATACAAAAATCACTAACCACTGTCGAATCGGGTAAATCAAATACATTTTTTTGTTTAACATTATATACAAATTACATAAAACACAAGTAATTCTGATATTAAGTTATCTTTAAAATCCTTTGACAATATGATTTCACGGCACATCTGTTCATAAAGTATTGAATATAATCATATCAGAAATGATAAACACATACCTACTTCAAAACTATATCACAGTCGCATACAAAGATTTGAAGTATTAAGTCAATTATATGTGAATATATAAAATGATTTTAAAATATATTGGTTTAAGGTTCAAATTCGATTGAATTACCTATTATAGTGATAAGTGACCCTGATCTTCAATATGGTGATCACTGATCAGTAGGCGGTGGGTTGTCAACTGACGCAGTCAGAATTTTGACTCGCATGTGATAAGGTGAGAATTAACAATGTTTTTTATTCTAGTATTGTGCAGAGATAATAGAAGAGACTATAACGTCTAGATTTATAAACAGTCCTCACAATATACATTCATACTTTTTAGTTATTAATAATATTACTTCATTCATCTTTAATTTAACGCAAATAAACCTGTTTTCTACAACACATTGAATTAAAAGGCTTATGAATTATCAGTGAAAATAAAAATATGGAGTTTATTCAAACTCTGGATTTATAGAAAGTCAGCTAAGGTATAATTCAATCTCGAATTGTAGATCGATAATTAATTTCCACGGATATGTTATTTTATTTTGATTGATTATTTTTTGGATATCATAACTTTTGAAACGCAATGCAATTTAAGATATTATTAATGATAAAAACACACAAACAGGATTCGACATCATGGCGGTAGTGAAGCCAGAGTCCTTGCTCGAGTACATCGTGATAGAATACCGATGGCTGCTCGTAATCACTGTACTAATGCCGCTGTCCTTCCTCTGGAAGATCTGGTCAGCATTTCGGAACTATGTGGTCTTTACCCTAAACAGTGCTCCGCACGCTCACGGGAAGAAAGTCAAAGAAGTCCAGAGGCAGGTAAATAACAACCTTGGCTGTCTTCAAGGTATACACTCAATGTAATAAATATACCCGATAAATAATTATTTACTGAGTAACTAAGTTATAATTTTAACATAAAAACAATATTAAAACATATTGCAACACAACTCCTTTTTAATGACTTTTATTTTAAAGCTTTTTAAAAAGATTAAACTAAAGTAAAATAATAATTATTATTATTCTTATTTACTGTACATATTATTCGGTGGTGAATGCCATTCAGGAAATAACAGTATACTAAATATTATACAACAACAACAAAAATTATAACACAAAAACAAGAAATAAAAAAAAATACTATTAAAGAATAAACCTTTTGGCTATTAAATATTATACAGCTAAGTAAAAATATTAGCACAAAATTTTCCGGAATTCCGGTAATCTGGAATTGCGAAAGTCAGGTGTTAATTATTTATCGTAAACATGGATTTTTCTTTTTATCTTGTCGATGTGGATAATTGAAATAACTTTTGTATCTGTAGATATGTTAGTGTAGCCAAATCAATAATTTAGATTTTTTTATTACACAAAAAAAATGTATTTATCAAAATACTACATTCAAAAAATAATATTTACTACTTACCTATAAATATAAAATCTTATTTACTATCTGCTCATAAAATATATTTGTGCTTCCAGGTAAAAGCCTGGTTAGAGGGAGATCGCAAAACCAAGCTATGTACAGCCCGTCCGAGTTGGCAGACCATGTCGTTTCGTCATGGTATCTACAAGAAATCATTTACCAACATTAATGTCAATCTCGTAGATGTCCTTGAGGTCGACACTAAAAATATGGTGTGTATGCCAACTGACAAGAAGTCAATCGATACCTTCTGCAAAAAACCTAATTAGTTCTTTACATTTTAAGACAGTTCGGTGCGAACCTCTAGTCACTATGGGCCAGTTGTCCAGAACCCTAGAACCTTTAGGATTGACATTAGCAGTAGTTCCAGAACTAGACCAGCTCACGGTGGGAGGTCTCGTCATGGGCACAGGAGTTGAGACATCTTCACATATATACGGCCTCTTTCAACACATATGCCTACAGTATGAGTTGGTGTTAGCTGATGGATCAGTTGTTACGTGCAGCCAGGTTAGTTTCTCATTATTATTTGCCGTTATCTCAGATTTTATTTATTATCTGATATATTTTTAGGACGAAAATCCAGAACTTTTTTACTCAATCCCTTGGTCTTATGGCACATTGGGATTCCTGACCTCAGCAGTTATAAAAGTCGTGCAAGCAAAAAAGTAAGATATATCTCTTTATTTATAAGCACTTTTACTTCGGTCTGACTACATTAATTGAAATGTAAATATAGTAAATCTGTCTTATTGTTTCTTATTATTATTTTCACCCAAAGATACGCTCGAATCGAGTACCACCCATACACAAGTCTTAGAGAACTAGCGAACAAATTCCAAGAAGAATCCTTAAAAAAAAACCCTCATCAGTTCATTGAAGCTTTGCTGTACAATAAGGACAGTGGAGTTTTGATGACTGGTGATATGGTGGACACAGTTGGTGATGAGAAATTGGTAATCATTTTTATTTATATCACCTTCCAGACTATAAAATGCATATAATTATTTAAATCAGAAATAATCTCAATTAATTGACATAATTTTATCTCTGCATATAGGTTTTTGAATTGTGGTAAACCATTGATATAATTAATTGTTGGTATTAAATTTAATTTGATGCACGGTTATATATTTTCTGGATTTTCGTATTAACATTGCTTACTTGATGTTTATACAGCTGAATCCCATCGGCAAGTGGCATTCTGAATGGTTCTTCAAGCAAGTGGAAAAATATTTGAACGAATATCGCAAAGGGAAAAAGAATACACACGTGGAGTATATACCATTGAGAGACTACTACCACCGACACACACGTAGCTTATTTTGGGAGCTTCAGGTATGTTATAAACCGTAAAAGAAAAATATAAGTAGTCACCTTTTTAATGGTACAAAATCCCCATTGGTAGCGATAGAAAAATTACGTAAAAGATTGGTTAGAAAATCTAAAAAATACTTTCCAGGATATAGTTTCCTTCGGTAATAATGTATTGTTCCGCCACCTGTTCGGTTGGCTGATGCCACCAGAGGTGTCCCTGCTGAAGCTGACGCAGCCGGATGCCGTCACCAGGCTCTACAATAAGGCGCACGTCATACAGGACATGCTGGTGCCTATCGAAGCGCTGGAGGAGGCCGTGGAGGTGTTCCACGAGGAGTTTGAGGTTATTTTTATTATAATTTATAAAGTCTTCGGTAAAATAACGAAATCTTATGCACTGTAATGATGAATATCCACATAGATAAAAATGTAATATTCTATAAAATGGATTAGTCTCTGATAATAATGGGGAGTGATATGTTGATGAGTTATTTTTTTATAAAACAATACACATATAAAATGAGTAGCAATAATCAATAATATCAAAACTATTGTAAATACAATTAAAAGTTACTATTTTAATCTTTATTTTTAGGTATATCCTATATGGTTGTGTCCCTTCAAAGTGTTCAACAACCCTGGTCAGCTGAGGATCCATTCTGGTGAATCGCAGATGTTCGTTGATATCGGCGTATACGGTGTGCCTAAAGCAAATAAATTTGAAACGGTAAGTAGTTTGTTATTTGATATATGTATGTAGTTTTAGTTTTGCGTAATTACTAACCTTTGTTATGTTATTGTTACCGATTTGAATGTTCATGCTCAGTTTCTGTTCAGATTGTTAGGGAGAAGAAAGTGACTCATATAAAACATGTTAAGACTGTCATAATAAACCTAAGATATGTTTAATAGGTAGTTACTTACCAAATAAAATACATATATAGATTGTCTCGAACACCTATGCCATTAAGATAAACGTCAAAATCAAAATATATCTTAGGAAATATTCGATTTTTTTAATAAACTATCAAGGATATAGGTGTCACATAGTGCCCCCAATAAACAATATCATGTGACTGGGTCCTCAGACCAAGACAAAGCATTTATTGTTATACTAATAATAATAAATATTTTCAGGTGTCCTCTACAAGGAAGATCGAGCAATTCGTGACTAAGCAGCGCGGCTTTCAAATGCTGTATGCAGATACTTACACGACTCTAAATGAATTTAGACAAATGTTCGACCACACGCTCTATGATAAACTGAGGAACTCTCTCGCATACTGCAAGGAAGCTTTTCCTGAGATATACGGAAAAGTTAATAGAAATGTTAGGAAGTAAATGTTATTAGACATTCACTTTTAATTACTTTAATAACTTAAAATAGTCTCTTAATTAATTATATTATTTAATATATCTAATTTGTTAAACTCTTCTTTCTAATTATATCACCATACATGTTCCTATATAGCGGTCTTATTTATTTCCAATGACAAATGTAATTTGCCACCTTTTCCATGATTCCCATAAGATTCTGCCCTATAAGGGGTCTTAGTAAGATGAGTACCTACATCTTATTCTGATTCTAAGATACTCATCATATTCGTACCGCTTATTCGTACTTTCTAGCTCTTTTACAACAATTTCTTTATATTTACTTCTTCTAGTGTTGAAGCTTCTAGCTTTTCAAACTGTGACGACGTCAATCCTTGAGAAGAACTTAATGACTAGACTATTTATGTTGACGACAATGACATAAATCTCACTTCAACTGTCATACTTTCCGAAGTATATAAAAACCCACACAATTTTTTTCCTTGCATAAGTCCGAATGATATAAAATTATTCAAGCACCTCATCGTAACTTGGTCAGTATCAACCACCCATTCTTGCCGATCTCCACATAACAATATTTACGTTTTCCTCAACTAGGTTCTTTATCTATGAACTCATATTGATCTCTCAATCGAGTAAAATACTGTCGCATAATCATAATCCACACCTGTTTTATCCTATGCACAGAATTACTAGTTAAAATAAAAAAAATGTATTTTTTTTAATAAATGTGTAAAATATGTAATGTATGTAGTTATGTATATAGTTCTAAGCATCTTTATGTTATAAATAAATTATTATTAAACGCAATATATTACAAAAATGGACGCCGCCCATAATATACACAAGAAGGTTGGCTGCTTTTTGCCCATGGTCAAAACCATATCGTCTTTCATTGATTTACTGGTGATTCCCGCGGCCAGGAGGTGCTTAAAGTACTTTTAAATGGAAATGCCTAAATTGACAACTTCGGGGCACATGTTCTATCACGATTTGCGAAATACCATTCGTTTCTATTGACAAAATACTGCTTGAATTGTAAACGATCGATGAAAGTAGAGTTCTCTGATACCATCGGCTGGTAGGTGGTGTGTTTCCATGGTCGTCCATAGTCGAGGCAAAACTCGTTAAGGTAACCCTAAAACAAGTTGTCTTAGTGAGAGGAGAGGGTAACACCTCTCATCTATGACAGGCATATCCATAAGACCCATAGCACATAAGATACATATCCATAAGACTTAAGTCTTATGGATATGGGTGTTCTAAGTTGCTCTTGCATCCTTATATGGAAGCTTCCGCCGAGGCATTACGATGAATGCGTAAGCGATTCCGTGGCGTCCTACTAAGATAATTAGGGCAATGTCGCTTTTTTTAGTGGGTAGTCTTAAAAGTGGCAGCGTCATCTGCCACTTTTAAGACTACTACTTATAAGCCAGCCGGTCATCAACTTCTTGACCAAAATCCGTAACGGATTTTTCCCACAAAAAAGAGATAAAATAAGCCCAGTCAGTTTGTGATTTCTCATGAAAGAGAAATAATAATCATATATAATAACTAAAATATCCAATTTTCATTCATTTTAACCAGCAATTCGTTGGTATTGAACTATTGCTCAATTATGTTTCTGTCGTTTCCGCTGAAAAAAATATTTTTTTTTGTTATAATATAAAATTATCTTATGTTGAATGGGGCCATAAGAGATAATAATCAAACAAAATTTTATTATAGTAATAGAAATTTATCTCCAACGGAGATTTTTAGAGAAATTTCTATTACTATAAAGAAATTTATCTCCAACGGAGATTTTTAGAGAAATTTCTATTACTATAATAAAACATACAAAGAACTTTTTTTAAATATTCTTAAGTAGTGTCTTATACCTACTTAATATAGAATCATTTTCTCGAAACAATATTTAATGTTCAGATCATTCGTATTTATTATTAATTCATATGCATACCTAAAATCTAGTTTATATTTTTATATTATAAAAAATATGACACAAATTGACCAAACCCAGAAATACAGACATCAATGCTCATCACATATATTCCTGTCCCTGTCGGGAATTGAAGCCGGGCCCCTTTGCGTCGCGATAAATTAGGCATCTGCTCTAACCACTTGTCCAGCGGGGCGGTGGTTACTTTGTTTAATTATTTTTTTTATTTAATGTAATAAGTACCTTTTATTGTGTTGTAGTAAGAAGGTAAATATTTGAGCATTCATTTAGTATGCGTATACTAAATAAATGCTTAAATATTTATTTACACATGGGACATCATATATCGAGCAATTTTTTGTTTCGTGTTTTTTGTGTTGTTTTTCAAGATTTTTAAAAAGTCGTAGAACAAATGTTATTGGGATTTATGCAGAGAGGCTGCCTGCAAGAGGTGGTCAACTAATTACAAATAACCCTGTGTATATTTTGTTTAAAAATAATGAAAAGAGAAAACAATAAATGAAAAATCGTCTACATTGAAAACATGTATTTTATTCAATTCTACTTAAAGCTAAAAATATCATGAAATAAATTTGATCGGGTACTATAAAAGGTTAAAAAAGCTCAATGATTAAAAATAAATACAAATACGAACAAACACACAAAATTATAAAAATAATCAGCCTTATACAAATAATCAAGATCTTTGGCATAATTATTCTTTCCTGACGGGTCCAGTTTGAGCAATGGGCACACTTCGCTCATTATGAGATATTGATGGAACCTTCGGTGCAGTAATACTAAGGACTCCATCTGAAGACAGTCGGGATTCCACGGTGTCGGGATTACAGCCTTCTGGAAGTGCGTATCGTCGAGTGAACTGACGAGAAATGAACCCATGATCGTCTTTCTTCTCTTCATGTTTTCCTTCGACGACGATGTAACCGTCTGCTGTCTTCACTGTTATCTCCTCGGGCTTGAAATGCTGGACGTCCAAGTTGACTTGAAATTTATCTTTGTCAGACTTGATTGAAGATCCTACATCTCTTGCAGCAGCCGCAAGCTGACGCCAGGGTCGGTAGTAATCACGAGACAGAAATGGAGACACTGCGGCAGTTAGCAGATCATCCGGAGTCAAAGCCAGACCAAAGTCCTGGTCCAAGAGACGGCGCGGTTGTTCATAACCGATGAAGAATGGTAGCAGAGACATAGTACTTTAAGTACAACGTGTGTTTAATAATAATTCCTCAGAACTTCTTTGATTTCGGTGATTTAGCACAAACGTGTTAATCCTATCGCTTTCAAGTAGTGAATGTCAGTACGTCTGTTGGTGCGGTATATATATTAACATGCCCACCATCTAGTGGCAAGTAGAAGTTTCTGGAGTCTTACCCCACAGTTGCGTGCGCCACATTTTTTCCAAGCATCTTCTAATTTCTAGAATTTTCTATTAAGGGTGTGAACTTTTAAGATTTCGCGAGAATTTATTGCATTTATTCATTACCTTGATCTCAAATGTTGTAATAAAATTAAATCAGAACAGTTAAAAAAAATCGGTCATAATTACCTAATAGTTTTATAATGGACAATATAATTTTGTGCTATTTACATATTAAGTTAGGTAATTTATACAAAAATAGGATTATTTTATGTCTTTATTTGAGTCACGAACAATATTCAGTAATTGGTATACAGTTAAAAAATATTTTTTTGGTTAAAATCTTTTTCCTTAAGGTAGTTTAGATGTGAAAATAATACTTATAAATGAAAAGCCGTGCTCTTGCTATTTGTTAATATAGTTAAATAATATTTTAATAATTTTCTTTCTAAATTAAAAGCTAAAACACTTTACGAGATAATAAATGCTTTAGGAGATATTAGAAATTGTTTATCAAATTTGAGCATTTCAATCGTGTCTCAAATATTGTTATGCGCGCCATCTATTGGCTGATAGAATAACAGCTTATATGCACACGCCAATTTTAATAGAAATAACTACAGCGTTCTAGAATTTTTCAATTCATCATGTTCGATTCTAGTGTTCCTATAAAAAAAATCAATAATAATTTAGGAAACCGGATAATATCACTATATTATTTACGAATTTATTGATTCCGCGATTGAGAATAAAATCAGACATTTTAGTAGGAAATAGATTTGTGGTTGGTACTTACGTTTTGCTCTCAATTAATTTGTTTGTTATGAAATTAAAAAAATAGTTCTTTAATGGATAAACCTCTAAAGATTATATTTTAAATATGATGTAAGTACACTTTATTTACGTTATATGTATAACATAATATATAGGCTATTCAAGACAGATTTCGAGGTTCGATAAATTGTTAGTTAGGTATAGGCTTTGTTTCAACATTTTAACGCTATAAGGCCTAAGCCTAGCACCAAGTTCGGGTAGATGTTCGAGTTTTTAAGTGAAAAGCAACGCTTGTCAGTAGGTAGTCAGAATTCAATAGAAACATCTATTGATTTCGATAACTTTTTTTTTTTTCGGACCCTAAACCGGCTGCTATTATATTGTAGGTAATCAATAAAAAAACCCTTAATATTCTATCATTCAAAAGTTAATAAAACTAATGATCCTCTGATTGTAATATTATATACAGTGATATTATGAACTGTACTGAGGTACTGTAGCTTTATTTCAAATCAAATAGTTTATGTATTAAAAATTTTGAATATTTAGACTTGTAGGCCATCTTTATTTAATCACGCATTTCTATTTAATATTTCATTCATTTTTCATATGTTAAAAGGAAACATTTTAATAATAATTGAAGAACTAGGTCTTTGTTGGTCTTATGTTTCTATATTATGTATACTACTTAAATCTGTTAGTAACCAAACCAATGCGATTACAAATATGCCTTTAATAGTACATTTTTGGATTTTGGACCACATATTTTTGTGTTAATTACATAATTCATATTTGTACAAAAAACGATCTTTAAAAACTTTGTTTAAAATTTGTTTCTATTATACATTTTAGTAATTATTTAAAAAGTATACCTTGGGACTGATTTATATATTTAAATAAAATGTACATCACTCTAATACTTTTAAAAATTAAAATTGTGAAATAATCAGTTATATAGTATATGTACTCGTAACATTTCCTCCTAAACTGTATGGGCATTATTTAAAACAAATTAATTTAAGAGTTTGATGATTCTCTTCGTCGATATACCTACATGAGATACTCTGAATGTATGCCTACAGTTAAGACGATATCGAACAAAACATCAATACGAGATTGAAACATATCTTCTTAACTAATAAAAATATGTAAATTTTTAAATAAGCAATGTAATAATGTAGATTTAGGTTTGAAGAATTTCCGCAAATGAAAAGTTGAAAGGTGATGAAATGAAAATTAATGAAAAAACTTATTATTTTTTAAATATTTTATTCCAATCCACTTACACAAAATTATAAAAAGTCAGACTTATAAAGCTATTTGGTACTCATTATTTATTATTCAACTGTCCGGTTTGATCCTTGATCTCCTTCCTGACGGGTCCAGTTTGAGCAATGGGCACACTTCGTTCATTATGAGATATTGCTGGAACCTTCGGTGCAGTAACACTAAGGACTCCATCTGAAGACAGTCGGGATTCTACGGTGTCGGGATTACAGCCTTCTGGAAGTGCGTATCGTCGAGTGAACTGACGAGAAATGAAACCATGATCGTCTTTCTTCTCTTCATGTTTTCCTTCGACGACGATGTAACCGTCAGCTGTCTTCACGGTTATCTCCTCGGGCTTGAAATGCTGGACGTCCAAGTTGACTTGAAATTTATCTTTGTCAGACTTGATTGACGATCCCACATCTCTTGCAGCAGCCGCAAGCTGACGCCAGGGTCTGTAGTAATCACGAGACAGAAATGGAGACACTGCGGCAGTCAGCAGATCATCCGGAGTCAAAGCCAGACCAAAGTCCTGGTCCAAGAGATGGCGCGGTTGTTCATAACCGGTGAAAAATGGTAACAGAGACATATTCCTTTAATAGTACAAAGTGTTTTTAATAATAATTCTTCAGACTTTCTTCGATTTCGGTGATTTATCACAGACGTGTTGATCGTATCGCTTACTAGTAGTAAATGCCATTATGTCTGTTGGTGCTGTATTTATATTAACATAACTGCCCTCTAGTGGCAAGTAGAAGCTTCTAGAGTTTATTCCCACAGTAGCGCGCGCCACCTTTCTTTCGAAATATCTACTAATTTCTAGAATGTTCAACATAGAGAAATAGATTTCTGGAGTATTATTCATCACTTTTTACTACGATCTTTTCAATCTTTTGTAAAATGTAATTAATATTTTAAATTCTATTAACGCTTGATTTGAAATGGCGATTACTAATTTTTACCAGATTGTTTGCCAATTTTTGTTTTAAAATTTTTAAACTATAGTAATTTATGAAAAGTAGGTAATAACATTTCTTTCATGCTTAATAATTATTAAAAAAAATATATTATTTTTGTAGTCAGGACTTTGAACATGATCAGACTCATTAAGCCGTAAATAAAATAAATAATTCCTTATTAATGTAAGAAATTAAATAAATTGTATAATAGACATAAAATCCGTGTTTAAAATCGTATATTCTAACATTTATTATTTAAACGCTACTTCGGGAGATTCAATAAATAGTTAATTGTTGTAATCTTTGTATCCTACCACTAGGACAGGTAAGAACTCGAGTTGATAAGAGATAAGTAACGCTTGTATCTATATTCAATAGAAATATCTACTGATTTCGATAATTTTAAATGTTTCTTTTCAGACCCTATAACGGTTGCTATTATACTGTAGGTAAGTAATAATAAAATCCCCAAAAAGCAATAAGCCCCTGTTGTATTGTAGTTAGGTAAGTTATAAAAAGAAAGTATACATACGGTCAATCAATTATTATTTAAACTAGTGATCCTGGGTGTATATTTTAAATCACAGTAATATTATGAACTGTACTGTGGTACTGTAGCTTTATTTCAAATCTCAATTTTATAGTTCGTTAGATACATACAACTATGTAAATATCTATTATTTATTCGTAGGTTAACTTTGTTGAACACTTATTTAATATCTCAGGCCTTTTTTGATTTGTTAAAGGCAACTTTAAATATTTTTATCTCTGATATCAAGCCCCAATTAAACAACTAACTCTTCGATGATCTTATATTTCTGTACCACATCATTAGGTACATAAAGCAAAGTCGCTTCCCGCGTCTGTCTTTACGTCTGTATGAATGCTTAGATCTTAAAACTAAACAACGGATTTTGATGCAGTTTTTTAATAGATAGAGTGATTCAAGAAGGTTTATATGTTATTATATTATATTAGTAACATGCTTAATATATTAGACAACCACTGATAATTTCAATATTTCTAATGCAAAGTCGTAAACAAACACATTTTTTTGCGCTTACAATGCAAACGCTGGCTGAGCTCTACGAGGTAGATCAAAATAATGTACTAGGTATTATATACTTTAAAAAGGCCTACAAAAAAGTCTGCGATGGTAAATGTTTATCTCTTAGGGATAACCCACAATACCTTAAATAAATTTTACATTAAATATACAACTAATAACTATAACTAATATTTAATATAAAAAGAATATATAAAGTAATTTAAGATATTACAAATTTAAAATATCGGGACATCGCGTTTGTACGGTCGGCCGACGCACTCTGGTATGGAAGCGTGCAAACCGTCTCAAAAATGGCTTTTGTGAATGTTCAGTATTGAAAATTTTGTTAAAGCATATAGGTAACTGAATGTCTAATACATATTATTTAGCATTTAAAATAGAATATATATATATATATATATTTTTTTAATAAAACCAGGCCTGCAAGTTGTAGCCAGTGTAGCTCAGAATTCCTCAAGTTTACATAGTCGGTCATATTATTATTATTTTCAATGAAATCTATAAGTGTGATATATATAATGGTTATATTAAGTACTCTGTTTAAAAATATTTAAATGGACGTAAAAACAAGAGAAGTATAAAAAAAATACTGTAACCTAATGTTGTATACTTATTAAAAACTTTAAATAGATTTTTGGCTTATTTTGATTGTATCACTTACAACAAGTGATATGGAAGTCAATACAAAAAAAAGGTAAAAGGGGAATTGTTTTACTAAAAATTTAACGCGTGCGAAGCCGCGGGAAAAAGTTACTTTGATATCATTTCTATTAAAAACTGTGACATTATATTTTTTTTAATTATTCTTATGATTTCAACAAAATAATACAATCATATTTTAAGTATTAAGCAATTACCTATCTGTTAAATAGTAAGAAAGATTAGACATATTTGCAAAGAATTTCTGGTACTTGTTGACCATTCTACCATTATGAAGATAACGAATTTTAAAACTTTTATTTTGATATGTATTTGGGGATGTTACATGGACACTGTGTTGGTTGTTCTATCACTATTCACCAAAATGGATTCAAAAATGCAATCTCTTCGCAAGTACATTAAATATTCGTCAATCAAATACTTTTCCTTTATGTTAAATAATAAGTTAACGTTTTTATATTTTCCATCAACCTTTAAGTAGATAGTGCTAACAAAATGATTGTTCCATACCTCTTAATGGTTATTATGTTAAATATTAATTATTATGATTTCTATTTCGTAAACCAGCTCTTGACCAAAATAACAAAGTTTTTATCTAGATTTTTTTTGCATCCCAAGCAATCTGTTTACTAACATTTAAAACATAAAATATTGGACGAATATACCTAATTCATATAAATTGCTATTATTTTGAGTTTCATTTTGAATTATTGAGTTTTTAAGGAAATAATTAAATTAAAAACGGTTTCTTGGTTTTGTGATATTTTATTGAAGCACACTTGATACTATAAAAAAATGAATTTGAGTGAAAAATTGAAGTTCAATAAAAAAACTCAAGCTCTGAGTTAACACACATTAAATGCTAAAGTAAAATTACCAAATTATAATATACTCAGTCTTATAAGCTAGGAAAATAGGCGGTTCAAACTTTCCTCGAAATATATTATTCACCATTAGCCGCCTGGCCGGTTTGATCCTTGATCTCCTTCCTGACGGGTCCAGTCTGAGCAATGGGCACACTTCGCTCATTATGAGATATTGGTGGAACCTTCGGTGCAGTAACACTAAGGACTCCATCTGAAGACAGTCGGGATTCTACGGTGTCTGGATTACAGCCATCTGGAAGAGCGTATCGTCGAGTGAACTGACGAGAAATGAAACCATGTTCGTCTTTCTTCTCTTCATGTTTTCCTTCGACGACGATGTAACCGTCTGCTGTCTTCACTGTTATTTCTTCGGGTTTGAAATGCTGCACGTCCAAGTTGACTTGGAATTTGTCTTTGTCCGACTTGATGGAAGAACCCTCATCTCTTGCAGCAGCCGTCAGTTGACGCCAGGGTCTATAGTAGTCACGAGACAGAAGTGGAGACACTGCAGCAGTTAGCAGATCATCCGGAGTCAAAGCCAAACCAAAGTGCTGGTCCACGAGGCGGCGCGGTTGTTCATAACCGATCAAAAAAGGTAGAAGAGACATATTCCTTGGAATGTGATATAAAACTTGTTTATAAAATTCCTAAAACTTATAAAGATGCTGTGACTTCGCTCTTACTTGTTACTCGTATCGCTTTCAAAACGTGAATGCCAATATGTTCGTTGTTGCGGTATATATAATAGAATGGCCACCATCTAGTGGCAAGTAGAAACTTCGAGAGTTCTACTGACTCAGTTACGCGCGCCATCTATCTATCGAAATATTAATTAAATTCTAGAAAATTCTTCAACACAAGACAGAGATACCAAATTCTAGAACATTCATTTAGAATTATTCGTTGGTTTAATCTTTTTAAGTAAAGTTATTTAAGCAGGAAGTCTGATATATTTTTGTAATATAATATTTTCAATTAAGTACATAATTTTATTAATTAATTAATTAATTGTTTAACAAAAAGTATGATATTTTTGCTGTAGACTGCCATCTAGTGACGAATAGATTAATACTCCTAAGTTCAGGTCTCTTCAACCTTTAACAAAATTTTAAGGTGTATAAATATTTAAAGTAGAATTGAAGTAACGAATACAAGATTGTAAAATAAATTAAATCCAATTATATTTTTTTTATAACCAACAGTTCGGGGCAGTTAACACGATTTGCGATAAGAAGTATAAATGTGGCTTTTACTTCTACTCGGACTTGTTTCTTCATTGTTCTTCAGTGTATATTTTTCTTAACTGTAGTTCATTGTTAAAATACAAACAATGTTAAAATAAAAAGATCCTAAATAATAAATCATTCATTTATTTTAACGATATATTGAAATGTGAATCAGTAATCGGTACTTCGCTTAACTTAAAATATTTATTTTGATTTAATTTAATAAAAGGTTGAAGAGACCTGAATTTAGGAGTTTTTTCTACTTGTCACTAGATGGCAGCTAAAATAAAGCAATATTATTACTTTTTTTAAAGGTAAGTTAGTTTTTAAAATAAGTAAGTTTTTAAAATAAGTATGTATTTTAATTGATAATGTTATAATACAAAAATATTTCAAACGTCGAAGTTAAACTATATAATGAATGTTCTAGAATTATGAATCTCTCTGTTCTCTTGCAGAATTTTCTAGAAATTTGTAGATATTTCGATAGGTAGGTGGCGCGCGCAACTGCACGCTTGAACTCTCGAAGTTTCTGCTTGTCACTAGATGGTGGCTATTTCAATATATATACAGCTCCATCAAAGACACTGGCATAAGGCATTCAATACATGAAAGCGATACGACAAACACTATTGTGCAAATCACAGAAATCTGGGAAGCTCTTTAGATATTTAAACGCAAGTTGAACATATAAAGAAAAATGTCTCTGTTACCTTTCTTCATCGGATACGAACATCCGCGCCGACTAATGGATCAGGACTTTGGTTTGGCTTTGACACCGGATGATCTGCTAACTGCTGCAGTGTCTCCACTTCTCTCCCGTGACTACTACAGGCCCTGGCGTCAGCTGACGACTGCTGCAAGAGATGCGGGTTCTACCATCAAGTCTGACAAAGACAAATTCCAAGTCAACTTGGACGTGCAACATTTTAAACCCGAAGAAATAACAGTGAAGACAGCAGACGGTTACATCATCGTCGAAGGAAAACATGAAGAGAAGAAAGACGAACATGGTTTCATTTCTCGTCAGTTCACTCGACGATACGCTCTTCCAGAAGGCTGTAATCCCGACACCGTAGAATCCCGACTGTCTTCAGATGGAGTCCTTAGTGTTACTGCACCGAAGGTTCCAGCAATATCTCATAATGAGCGAAGTGTGCCCATTGCTCAAACTGGACCCGTCAGGAAGGAGATCAAGGATCAAACCGGCCAGGCGGTGAATGGTGAATAATATTATTCCATGAAAGTGAAGCTGCGCGTATGTTCCTAGCTTAGTATAAGACTGAATATTAAATAATTTGATACCTTTAATTTAGTTTTAATGAGTTTTAGTTTTTAATTGCGGTTCTAGTACTCACTCAAATTCATTTCATTACGTTATAGTAGCATCAAGTGTATTTCAATAAATTATATTATAAAATGATCAAAGTTTTTCATTTATTTACCTACATGTATGAATATTTAAGACAAAGAAATTATTATTTATTTTAGAAATATTAAATTGTATTGACTACTTCAAATACTTAAATAAACAAATTATTTTACATGTCATAAAAGGTTAAAACATCTCTATAAATGACTTCACTACTTTAGTGGATCGATTTTTATAAGATAAAACTACTAGGTACGTAGTGTAGAAAACTTAGGGGTTTTCCCCCAAAATTTGGAGGAAATTAAGCGTCCCGGGCTTTTTTTAGGGGGACAAAATGTTTAGGGGTTTTTAAATTTCGATAAATATTTGAAAAAAAATGTATTATTGGTATAATTTTCAAACAAGGTATTTAACCTGCTAACCCGTATTTTAAATGTATATAAATATAGAATGAATTTATATAAATTTAAATAAGCTTTACATATGCTAATGTTTAAAGATATTTTCAAACAACCCGTATTTTGTTTAATAACATTTGACTAGTAACATTAAATCAAAATTAAAATCACAAAAACATTATGTTAATTTCAAGAAGAATGTTATAAGCTAAAATTAATGTGTAAAATTTAAATGATAGCAAAGAATCTACATATTTTATTTGTTCAATTTGAAGTTAAGGGGTTTTTTAGGGGTTTTAGAGATTACATTTAGGGGGGAAAAAAATCAGGTGTTGGCAACACTGCCAATAGGTTGAATTTCCTAATTAATTATTATTTGTTACATTATTTTTCGTATTTCCATAAACACTTCTAGAATTAGATTCCAAGGAAAGTTAGCGACTTGTTTATAAATAGCGATTAGTTATATGAAGAGGCTATACGCCTGTATAACTTCAAGTAACCAGAAACTCTATGGGATTTCTAATTTTATGTGTCTAAGAACTGAATTATTTTTAAATGGTACAGTGGTCTAGATTTAAACAGTTCTCTTTCAAAAGTAAAAGATATACACACGCATGTACCTTTCACAGATTATTTCTCAAACTTTCTATTTAGCTGTAATATTACAGAGAGCTTTAACTGAAGCTGTGAATGGAAAAGAGAAAGACAAATGCGCGTAGAAAAATGAAAACAACGTTGAAATTGTTTTAAATCTATCAAATTTGCTGTCTTTCTTCGTTTTGATTTAGGTTGGATCTGCATAATCCAAAGTAACATTAAATTTCGTACTTACATTCTTTTGGTAGGAATAGGTAGGAAAGAACAAAGTCGTCGAAAAGAGTTGTATAGGTTTTACAACTGAATTTTTAGGTGATCAAGATACTGTATAAAACACTTTAATACATAGTATGCTAAGTATATAATATACAAAGCGTTGTAAGAGCTTCTTAACACTGGAAGTATATGGTTCATTGAAATAAATTTGTAAAATAATTCTGGTCCTATTAGTTATAATATTTGAGATTTCAGATCCTTAACTGTAAGGGTCACGGCACTGGTTTAAGATATGTCTTATAACTGATCAATCGTAACAAAGTCAACCATTAGAGGGATAAAAGGCCCATACGACATAAGAGAGAGCCGATCTTTTGTGCACACTTTTCGTGTAAAGGTGTTATTAAGGGGCTTAACTACGTTCTCAAGAATGATATTTTGATACACTTGTGCTGATGTTTTGATACCTTTTTCACAAAAATATGGCTCAGTCACTCCTTTATAGCTAACACCCCTCCAAACCGTCAATAAGGTCGGGTAATGCGTACGTTGCACTCTGACGACCAATTGGGAAGCTTCCTTAGAGCTTTGAGCATAAATACGGTCATTTTGTTTGTTAAAATGTTGCTCAATTATTAAAATTTTCTCATCTGTAAACAATATGTTTCTGTGACCTCCCTGTGCGTACCGCTTCAGTTGTTGTTTCGATTTTACCACCCTATTCATCTTTAATATATAAGTTAAGAAAAGACCAGTGCGTCTTTTATAGGCTGCAAGACCTAAGTCATCTCTTAAAATACGCGACATCTTCATTTCCCGAGATGAAATCTTTTGCTTTTGGACTGAATTTCTTTGAATTTTTTCCTTTACTGCATTGACCACTCTTACTACTTGGACCACCCTTACTGCTTTGACCACCATTTTCATACGACCACTACGTGGACGGCCAGATCTTTCTCTGTCACAAACAGAGGAAGTCTTATTGTACCTATCCATTAATAGTCCGGTACCCAAATATTTGACAATTTCCAAGTGTATGGAGAGTTTTGAAAATTGCATTTGGCTCCATACCAACTTTGTGTAATGCAATTACAGCGATTCTGTTCTCTTTATCACCCCACTCTATTTTAATACCGCAAAATATTGTAAGCAAAATGTATTGGCGTCAAAATGAGAAAACACAATGAACAATCGTATAAAAATGACAGATTCCAAATTCAAATGTATATTTTTTTTTAATTAATAATTGTAACAGTATTTATGGCCAGACTAAGTACTATATATTTGAATTATTATAATCAAAAAGGTTTTCACCAAAAGATTTATGAAATTATATCTTTAAAAAAAATATGTATATTCAAAAATCAAAGCATAACCCTATTTTATGTTCGTAACATTATAGTGTACCTACCTAAATATTTAAAAGTAATTCAATAATACTTTTCTCTAATAAGCTTTTATTAGTTTTGTATCTTTAGTTTTCAGATAGTTGGGAATTGTTTGTATTTTTCTAATTTATCTAAGTCCAATAAACTAATTAGGTATAATATTTGAACTATCCCTATCTATCTCTCTATTAGTACACCATCTGTTGGTCAACATTTTTAAATAATTAACACTTTAATGTATTATACCTTAGGTAGGTTAAAGGTTAAAGTGTTTATATCAGTATAATATTATATTATATTATATATATAGAAGTCTCAATAAAATTATTAACCGTCAAACCATTAAATGCATCAGTAACGGTTTATTCCAGAAAGTACCCGAATACTCTAAAAACCATAAAAGTTAAAACTCCCTTAGCAAAAGAATAATGTTTGTACCTATCCGAACATTATCAATACAAATACATTCTATCTCTCTTTACTGCGCATCGACTCTTCTAGAAAGCATTAATCTTTCCTTTCAGGTGTTGCCATCATATGGTAACCTATATTCAATAAATATATTTTTGTATTTTTTTTTGTTAATTCTTCTCACCAATTCATTAAACAAAACATTAACGTAGTTTGATATGGTTCATAAAATATAAACATGTATCATTTATCTTATTTATAAGAAAATAGACTATTATAGCAGGATAAATATTAATTCGGTTTTTAAAACATTATTAAAAGAATAATTATTTCGGTACATCAAATATTTGTTATTAATATACATCATACATCAAAAAACAAGTTGACAGATATAACAAAAAGAAATGTTTAAACAAAATGCATGTACATATTTTACATAAATGCTAAATAAAATGATGGAAATATTTACAAAATTATTAAATCCAGAACAATGTACGCTTGCAACATTAATATGCGACGGCAAGGTATACCCATCCTCTTTTCGCGTAGCTATCTCTTATGTGATTGGTGGAAGTATATTCTCGAACCTTCGGTGCACCGCTATTGGATCGTTCGAGAGCAAGGTAGAATGTTCTCGACTTCTATTCGTTCAATATATAAGCGGGGGGATTCGCGCGTAATGTCATAACAGTTTGAAATACGAAACAGAGCAGACGAAGAGTTTGTGTGCAAACGAAGCGAAGTTTTACGAGTGTTATTACAAGAACTATTTATTTATTTGAGTGTTAAAAAAGAAAATTAAGAAAAATGCCCGCTATTGGTATTGATCTCGGTACGACTTACTCCTGCGTGGGTGTCTGGCAACATGGAAATGTGGAAATCATCGCTAACGATCAAGGCAACAGGACAACACCATCTTACGTAGCTTTCACGGATACAGAGAGACTAATCGGCGATGCTGCCAAGAACCAGGTAGCCCTGAACCCAAGTAACACAATTTTTGATGCGAAAAGGTTAATTGGACGCAAATTTGATGACCCAAAGATACAACAGGACATGAAACATTGGCCCTTCAAAGTCGTCAGCGATTGTGGCAAACCGAAAATACAGGTCGAGTTCAAGGGTGAAACGAAAAGATTTGCGCCCGAGGAGGTCAGCAGCATGGTTTTGATTAAAATGAAGGAAACCGCAGAGGCGTTCCTCGGTACAACAGTTCGCGACTCTGTGATCACCGTTCCGGCTTACTTTAACGACTCACAACGTCAGGCAACGAAGGATGCAGGCGCAATTGCAGGTTTGAACGTTCTCCGAATAATTAATGAACCCACAGCTGCCGCCTTAGCGTATGGTTTAGATAAGAACCTTAAAGGAGAACGTAACGTTTTAATCTTCGATCTGGGAGGTGGCACATTTGATGTGTCAATCTTAACAATTGACGAAGGCTCACTATTCGAAGTGAAGGCTACCGCTGGTGATACACATCTTGGAGGCGAGGATTTCGATAATAGACTGGTGAATCATCTCGCGGAGGAATTTAATCGTAAACATAGGAAAGATCTTCGCGTGAACCCACGCGCTCTGCGACGTCTCCGCACTGCCGCCGAGCGAGCGAAGAGGACTTTGTCGTCCAGCACTGAAGCGACGATTGAGATCGATGCTTTATATGAAGGCATTGATTTCTACACTAGATTATCACGTGCTAGATTTGAGGAACTCAACTCTGATCTCTTCCGCGGCACGCTAGAACCGGTTGAAAAGGCACTAAAAGATGCAAAAATGGATAAGAGCCAAATACATGATGTGGTTCTCGTCGGTGGTTCGACCCGTATTCCAAAGGTACAGAACTTACTACAGACCTTCTTCTGCGGTAAGCAGTTGAACCTATCTATAAATCCAGACGAAGCAGTGGCATATGGCGCAGCTGTGCAGGCGGCTATCCTCAGTGGTGAATCAGATTCGAAGATACAAGATGTATTGCTTGTGGATGTGGCACCTCTTTCGTTAGGGATTGAAACCGCCGGAGGCGTCATGGCGAAGATAGTTGAGCGAAATCGCAAGATTCCATGCAAACAATCACAAACATTTACCACGTATTCTGACAATCAACCGGCCGTTACCATTCAGGTGTACGAGGGTGAGCGTGCTATGACCAAAGACAACAACCTACTTGGTACCTTCGACCTCACTGGTATCCCACCAGCGCCGCGAGGAGTCCCAAAGATCGATGTTACGTTCGACTTGGACGCTAATGGCATTCTCAATGTATCGGCAAAAGAGAACAGCACGGGTCGCAGTAAGAACATAGTCATTAAGAACGACAAGGGCAGATTGTCGCAGGCCGACATCGACCGCATGCTGGCGGAGGCCGATCGCTATAAGGAAGAGGACGAGAAGCAGAGACAGAGAGTCACAGCTCGGAACCAACTGGAGTCTTACATATTCGGCGTAAAGCAGGCATTGGACGACGCCGGTCAGAAACTGAGCGACGCCGACAAAAACAGCGCTCGAAGCGAATGCGATGAGGCGTTGAGGTGGCTCGACAACAACATGCTGGCGGAGAAGGATGAATACGAACACAAGCTGAAAGATCTGCAGCGAGTGTGCTCGCCCATCATGAGCAAGATGCACGGGACTGATGCCGGCGGTATGCCCGGTGGCGGCGTGCCAGGTTCTCGTGGAAGTGGACCCACCGTCGAAGAAGTCGATTAAATCGTCTTTTAAATAACATTTGTTTGTGTGATATTTTTTTAAGACTGATATTTATTAAACTAGTCGCAGTGGCCAGCGAACTGCGGGGGCGAGTAACTACTGTAATTTGTCTATCTGCCAGTTAAGATTACCTACATTAAAATAGGTAAAGCTATTCCAAAGAGTACGTAAGAATACTTTTTAATATGTAAATATATGTAAGGTTATTGATACATGTGGTAATTTGTTAAGTTAAATAGATCTGATAAAATAAATATTGTTATTAAAATTTTCATGTTTTTCATTTTTATTTACATCCTATCTTTTATTCTCGTTCTAGCTTTATAAGGGCTAACTCTTAATGCATAATATATAGGTACTCATCAATTGGATCCCGAATTTTTATAATAATTGGAGAAGCAACATGGCTAGATTAAATAGTAATTAAATATAATTTATAAATAAATTAATTGAGAAGACAATCAAAACGTTATACTGAGTGCCATCTTCATTTACACGTATGCAGACAGTCAAAAAGTCTTTGCTCCACTTTGTATTTAACAATATAAAAAAATTAAATTATAAATTTAAATAACCCCCGATACAAAAAGACCTCTGAAAAGAATAAAAATAAAATTATTACATATATTCTTATTGAAGTCGTTGCGTCGGTTTATAGTTTTTACAAACATAAAGTACGTGATACAAAGGGCACGTTTTATCAAAATCGAAATCTACGCGTACGAAGTCGCAGGCACAGCTAGTATATAATATAATATGTGTTGAGTATTAAAGAAAGTTAGCTATTCGAATATTTTTTGAATTTGGTTTTATTTTTTTCGATTCCAAACAGTTGAGTAAGCTTTTCAGGTAGTACCTACCTATACAATACTTACACTATAGAATTATAAAATATTATACATCTATTAGGATCAAATGTTCTGTTGTTTTCTCCAATTCTATTAACAAAATTGTAGGGAAGTTAACATTGTGATACATTAACAACAGCAGAGAAGCTTTTTTCTCGTTTTTGTTGGTACACCCACTTTAAAACACAAAAGAATAGAAACATATTAATTGTGTAAACAGTACGTAGCTTAACTAATATGTTGTCAAATGAACTAAAGCTTCGCAAGTGTTTTAAACCTTTTCTGGCGTTTCTATAAGATTTATAATTATGTATAAGGGCCACGTCGAATTGTATTGTTTCACAGATTTTATTATTCACACTTCACTTTTATATATGTACTTGTATTTAACCCTTCCTTAGTACTATACAGCAGCGTCTGTCCCGAATATGATACGGTGTTTTCTCACTCTCCCGTTTGAGACAGGGAGACGACGTCTGAGCGCTGCTCCTCTGTCGTTGTTTCTGTCTCCGTGTGTTACGACACACGGGTATTGTGTGCGAGCTGTTGCCCTGAAAAAATCTTAGTGGGAAGGATGGGGTAGTAGTGTAGATGGGATGAGCCTTTGTGCCGAAGGGGCGGTCTGCCCAGCCGGGTGAGACACCATAGGGTGAGGCCCAGCTTAGACGACCAGCGACCCTAGGGCGGCTCGAGGGGTTAGGATGGGGGAATTAGGATATCTCGAGGTAGCCTTTTGATGGCTGCATCGGGAGTGCGTGTATGCCACGGCGCGATGTTCCTGATGTGAGGATACACCGAGACATCGGCCTGGCCATCCATCTTCGCAGCTAGCCTTGGAATGTGGTCAAGCAGGCGCTCGGTACGGAGGTCACGCTGAATAGTAGCGTTCCTCACGTACCACGGTGCCTGCGTGACCCTGCGGAGCGCGATGTTTTCCATCGCCTGGAGTCGTTGCCGTTGGTTTTCGCTCGCCAGAGCGAGCCAGGCGGGTGAAGCATGAGTCAGGTGTGGCCTGACGTATGTTTTGTATATTGCTAATTTGGTTCTTAAAGGTAGCTTGGATCTGAAAATGGGACTTAGAATGTGGAACGCTGCTTTAGCGGCGCTCCTTGCTCTCTTGATTTGATGTGTCATTGACAAATTCTTATCAATGACCACCCCCAAGTATCTTCTGTTGCCACGCCAGCTCCTTACCCTGGACGCATAGCCGAGGAGGGACTGTCCCGAATAAAGTCCTAACCACAGTTTATATACCCATCTTTATTAACTCCCTCTTCACATAAACAATAATCATAGTCAAATCATCTACTTCAAACGTACAAAAATAACAACTACTCGTAAATGAACAATTGTACGTATCGGTAAACACGGTATTAAATACTGGTTTTAATTTATTAAGTCTTAATGGTTCTCACTTTTCTAACTTATTCAAGTATTTACTAACTAAGCAAATATCCCTCCTCACATAAATAATAATCTTAGTCAAATAAACTACTGTAAGCATACGAATATAACCATTACTTGACATAACAATTCTAAATATTACTATTTAAGTTAATAAAACAACGATTTAAATAATTACACCTTATTGGTTCTTGCTATTACAGTTAAATTAGTAATTCATTAATTTATATGGATCAATATAGTGACCATCAAAATATTGAAATCAATCAAAACATTACAAATTATTATAAAATAGTCGTTTAACAATAATGTAACCTAACATATGTATATATTTTAGATTTAGCTTTTATATATTTGTTTAGTTGAACTGTTGTGTTTATGAAAAATAAACTTCCTTTTTTTACTTCTCTTTCACATGACTGCTTGAAGATATTTCTATTTGAAATAAGTAGTGCCTCCATAAGAATCTATTAGTATATATTATCTGTAATGTGTGTGTGTGAAAAAAATTAGTATATAAATGAAGATAATACATAAGAAATCGTTTTAATTTATTAAATATATTTACAATAAATCCACTTAATACCTTGTACCTCCACTTAATTTACAATCAAACATAATGATATGTTTTTGAGGCTAAAACATTCAAGTAGGTATACACTTAGAAGAATACGAAATTTGGAATCGAAATTTAAAACATGTTTTAATTAAATGACAAATATTTTTCTTTCATTGGCATAAGTTTTACATGACCACGTGGTAAGTAATTTTCAATCTTTAGCCAATTTAGTTAATAAAAAAATCACGAGATCAAAATGGTCTGACTGCTTCTTGTTATTATTATAAAGATTTCATAAGTTTTCCAAAATCTGAATAAATAAGTTTATCTACTTGTATAAGTTTAGCTAGATGGCGTCTATACAATCACAATAATGTTTTATAGCATTTTTTTTATTTATCACTATAGGTCAAACTATATTGTGGGTAGGTAAGAACCTTGAAAAAAAAAAAAGTTAAATACATTAAGTGCTGTGAATATTATAAACGAATTTAATATTGTATTTTACGATAGTAGTATTAATAGACATGTTCTTAGAACAAGATAACGAAACTAAGGAATGACGGAGATTTTGGACAAAGGCTTTACTAATTGTATAAGACTTCTGCCGCTTCCATCTTATGTTGTAGCACCACGTGGTAACCTCGCCTAAATTCATCTTCTAAACACATCAATGTCCTCACTGTGCCTTGTTACTATCAGTCATATTAAGTTTATAGAAATATTCTTTAAAGAATAGAATACTGTTCAAATTTAAAGGTAGGTACCTGATATTTTTGTAATTTTATTTAACAATAAGACAGATGTTCGTAAGCTTTGACGTTAGAAATCCAAAGTGGCGGTAATAGTCCGGGAGCCAGCGACCAATTTTCATCATGAATTTCCTCCCGAGTGAAAATTTGTAAAATGCAATAGGAAGTTGTGTTATGAAGCTTCGCGATCGTCAGCTGCGACTCCGGTGGTGGAGAAGGCAGTGGCAGCCTCCCACGCACAAAGAAAAAAAAATTTTTTTTAGTCATTTCCTCCCATTCTAAAATTTCTTGAATAATAGTTTATCTAATATCTTGAAGGGAAAATAAAGTCAGCTGACCATAACATGGTGGATTATACGTCAGCTGGCCGCCCGAATATGAAAAAAAAAAAAAAAAATTCAATGATTTCCTCTCAACTAAAAATTAATCTGGTGATAGTTTATATGTTACTGTGAATGAAAATTAACATCAGCTTGCTGTATCTCAGTGGAAAGTTCGTCAGCTGGTTACTTGAAATGTGTAATGTAGCTGCATTTATCACCTACTGAATCTTATCAGCTGACGACTTTTCCCTTTACTTACAGCTAGCTGATTTGTTTTATTATTTACTAGAGTATATTAACTATTCTCTTATAAATTTTCATCCAGGAGGAAATCACTTTTCTCAGGTTGTTTGGCAGTATATTTGATTTGATAATAAATATGCAGTTTAATAATGAAGGAAATATAGTTATAACTAAAGTTTAATTAATCAATAATTTATTGAAGCATAATTTTATAAATTAATGAAATTTTATTTTAATATAATGAATAAAAATACTAACAACGGTTATTCATTTTCGCTCTCGCTTTGACTTGAGTCGCATCGACGCAGTTTTAGAATCATATAGAATGTAATTTAATTATAAAATACATTAATTTTAAGTATGTCTTATTTCCTTTTGCACCCTCTGCTGCGACCATATATAATTAATAATTAATTATCTATTAATTAATAATTAATTATTTGTAATTTATATTATTATTACTTTTGATAACAGCGCACATATACACTTAATGCTTAAGTAAAAATTATATATGGATGTTTCTCTACTAACGGGAATGTTTTGCATGAAATTTGTCCGGCTCACTTTTTGTTTTAAAATAGGGTTTTAAATATATAGAATGAAAGCTAATAACAAGCGATTTTCAAATCTATAAAAGGCTGGAAGATTACTCTGCTGTTTTCAATTTTAGAAGTTTTCAATTTTAGAAGACTTCACACTGTCAGCGATTCATTCAACAGAAAATTGAGTCGTTATCATCTTAATATATATAAATTACGTGTCACGTTGTTTGTCCGCGATGGACTCCTAAACTACTTAACCGATTTTAATCAAATTTGCACACCGTGTGTAGTTTGATCCAACTTGAAACATAAGATAACTTACATCCTAATTTTAAGTCACAATATTATTTTATATCAAAATATTGTTATTTCGTTATTGGCCTTGATAAATTTATTTTCATTTTAAATTTTTTCCTTTACTTAGCGGTCGGGGGTTTTTTAATTTTAATTTTATTTTTTCTAATACCGTGACTTCTTAAATAGTTTACTACAATGTAATAGGTATATCCAAAACCTTAGCAACCACAGCAACGCGTGGCCGAGCCTGCTAGTAGACTATATAATTTTGTTTTATTTTTTCAAATTAACCAGAGGATTGTGTTCAAATATTTAGGACAACATTCAGGCGGTAATTTCGAATGATTATTATTACATTTACGTAGTGTTTGTTCAACATATATCATTTTCAGTATATTTAGTTTTATAATATACTTTAAATTTGTTACACGCACTTAAATATTATTTTAAAATTGGATTTAAAGTGAAGATTCTGGGATGGGGACGCGCCAGGGGACTGTGTTTTGACAGGTTGGGATTAAAAGAAAAAAGATATAAAACATTCATATGGTCAACAAGTAGGTAGCCTCAAAGATACTGAAATGTACTATAGTTTTAGATATTTTCTTAAATAAAAAATATCCAAAACAATGTGCAAATTGCTTGGGACATCAATTTTCCCGCTAGTAGAGAAACACCCATATATATAATGTATATGCTTACTGTAGAAGTTCTCAATAGTGTAATTCCCTAGTTGGAATACATGACGCAAATAACGCATTGCACTAAATTATACTTTTTCTTTCAATGAATTGTTAAAAAATTATAATCGAAATAGTAGAAAGAAATAATATTCTACCCATATATTTACGTTAATGTTGAAGGTGTCTCTTCTGATGTCGTTCTTATTTTCCGATATTTTTGCGGCAAAGCAGTATAACGTCGATAACACTTACTATGATACAACTGAAAATGGTTAAGTTGTGTAGGAAGCACATTATTTTGACCGGTTAGATTATTAACTTTTCGTATTGTTAATATAGATCTACACTTATTTAAATTATCTTCACTATAAGTTTAATTAAGCGTATTCTTTAATTAAAACTGACATAAACCGCCACTCCGTTCCCAGGAGCGTGTAGTCACATGGATTACAAATAAAAAAAACTAAAGATTTCCATAAATTAATAGAGAAAACTACATTTATCGATATGTAAGTAGCGAACTCAATACATGTTGGCAACATTTGTAGACACTGAGCGCTATACATCCCATTAATATTTATATTTAGATATATATATATAATAAATGGATTCATTGTAGCCTAAAAAAATGAGATAAGCAAATAGCTAACTCTATAAGTTATAATCTATACATATAATAAAATTGTCACTGAGCGATTTCTGTACATGGAAAATATTTAAAAAAAAACATTATGTGGGGCCTTTATAAGAGCAAGAGAACCCAAAACAATGGTTTTTAATTTTGTCTATTCGTCTGTATGTCTGTATATGTACGCCTGTATGTTTGTGCACGCTAATCTTAGAAACGGATTAACCGAATTGAATGCAGTTTTCGGGAATATATTGTCATGGGCTGCACTTTACATATAGTGTGTTTTTAGATAAATCGGTTAACAAATAAAGAAGTTAATAATTTCTTTTTTTCGTACCATTGCGGTGAGACATTTTTCCTAAATATTTCAATTTAGGAAAAATGTGGAAAAAAGTGGTTCTCACCTCAGGGAATAATAATTTCCTTAGAATAAAAAACATATCTATGAATAAAAATTACAAAGCGATATAAATATAAATTAGAAATACTCCAACAAGCAAAAACTACTAGGCGGAGTTTGATGAAACTTTGAGCGGATACGTTTTATTGAAATCGAAATCTACGCGTACGAAGTCGCAGGCACAGCTAGTAACGAAATAAATATATTAAAAGATGCCTATTACGATTTACGGACCAAATATATCTCGTTACAATAAAAACTGTCTTTAATACTTTAAAGTACTTTAGAAAAAGACCCCTGATTAAATAAAGTAAATGTGAAAAGTGCTCGGGCGACGTGACTTTGAATAGAAGTAAAAATTATTAAAAAAATATCAGTTAAGAAATGACCAGTGTGTCTCTTATAGGGTGCAAGTCCTAAGTCGTCAGTGCTATCTTCATTTCCCGACATAAAATCTTTTGCTTTCGGACAGGATTTCTTCGAAATTTTTCCCTCACTGCTTTGACCACCCTTACTGCTTTGACCACCCTTACTGCTTTGACCACCCTTACTGCTTTGACCACCCTTACTGCTTTGACCACCCTTATTGCTTTGACCACCTTTTTCGTACGACCAATACACAAACAGAGGAAATCTTATTGTACCTATTAATAGCCCGGTACACAAACATGTACCGGTAGCAAGTGTATGGAGAGTTTTAAAAATTACATTTTGCTCCAAACCTACTTTGTGTAATGCAATCACAGCGATTCAGATCTCTTTATAACACCACTCCATTTTAATATCTCAAAATATTGTACTAGGATCCGCCATAATGCGCTTCCAATGAAGTTGCTGGCACCGGAAAGGTTAAGAGTAATGATTGGCGCGCGCAGGTTCAGTTAAGCTCAAGTTTATGGAAGATTCAGTTTTTTGACCATATCTTTCTAACGAAATATTATTTTTTATTCTGTTTTTTGCAGTAAAAGCCCAGTCACGTCCTTGACATGCGTAAGATTATGTCCCAAAAACTCCGTCTTTCCTTAGTTTCATTATCTTGCTCTTAAAACAAGTCTATTATCATAACATACAATATCCAATTCATCTATTTTCATCATCTACACATATAATAAAATTGTCAATGATCCATTTCTGTACATGGAAAATATTAAAAAAAAACATCATAGGGGGCCTTTATAAAAGGAAGAGAACCCAAAACAATAGTTTTTTAGTTTCAGTTCCTGTTGAATCCGAATTTAAACCATTACGAAGATGAATTTTTAAACTATTATTTTAAAATTTAGGGATGTTACGTAGGCTCTTTGTTGGTCGTTCTATCACTATTTACCAAAATTGATTCAAAAATGCAATCCCTTCGCAAGTACATTAAATATTCGAAAAACAAATGCTTTTCTCATAGTTTTATGTTAAATAATAAGAACACTTCTAAGAAGTTAACGTTTTTACATTTTCCATCAACCTTCAATAAGATAGTGTTTTTTTTTTTTTGTTTGTCTATACTGTTAGCCCTGTTGGCTATTACAGCGTCACCGGGCGGGCGGGCGAGCGGGAGAAATAAGATAGTGTTATCACAATAATTGTTCCGTACCTCTTAATAGATAATATGTTAAACATTAATTATTATGATATCTATTTCGGAAACCAAAATAACAAAGTTTTTATATAGAATTTTTTTACATCCCAAACAATATATTTACTAACATTTAAAACATATAATATTGGAAGAATATAATTCATATAAATTGCTATTATTTTGAGTTTCATTTTGAATTATTGAGTTTTTAAGGAAATAATTGAATAAAAACGGTTTCTTGGTTTTGTGATATTTTATTGAAGCACACTTGATACTATAAAAAAATGAATTTGAGTGAAAAATTGAAGTTCAATAAAAAAACTCAAGCTCTGAGTTAACACACATTAAATGCTAAAGTAAAATTACCAAATTATAATATATTCAGTCTTATAAGCTAGGAAAATAGGCGGTTCTTCACATTCATGAAATATATTATTCACCATTCGCCGCCTGGCCGGTTTGATCCTTGATCTCCTTCCTGACGGGTCCAGTCTGAGCAATGGGCACACTTCGCTCATTATGAGATATTGGTGAGACCTTCGGTGCAGTAACACTAAGGACTCCATCTGAAGACAGTCGGGATTCCACGGTGTCGGGATTACAGCCTTCTGGAAGTGCGTATCGTCGAGTGAACTGACGAGAAATGAAACCATGTTCATCTTTCTTCTCTTCATGTTTTCCTTCGACGACGATGTAACCGTCTGCTGTCTTCACTGTTATTTCTTCGGGTTTGAAATGCTGCACGTCCAAGTTGACTTGGAACTTGTCTTTGTCCGACTTGATGGAAGAACCCTCATCTCTTGCAGCAGCCGTCAGCTGACGCCAGGGTCTGTAGTAGTCACGAGACAGAAGTGGAGACACTGCAGCAGTTAGCAGATCATCCGGAGTCAAAGCCAAACCAAAGTGTTGGTCCACGAGGCGGCGCGGTTGTTCATAACCGATCAAAAATGGTAGAAGAGACATATTCCTTGGAATGTAATATAAAACTTGTTTATAAAATTCCTAAAACTTTAAAAATGCTATGAGTTGTGACTTCGCACCAACTTGTTACTCGTATCGCTTTCAAAACGTGATTGTCAATATGTTCGTTGTTGCGGTTTATATAATAGAATGGCCACCATCTAGTGTCAAGTAGAAACTTCGAGAGTTCTACTGACTCAGTTGGCGCGCCATCTGTCTATCAAAATATTTATTAAATTCTAGAAAATTCTTCAACACAAGAAAGAGATACCTAATTCTAGAACATTCATTTAGAATTATTCGTTGGTTTAATCTTTATAAGTAATAGTTATTTAAGGAAGGAAGGGAAGGAAGTCTAAAATAATTTTATAATTTAATATTTTATATTTAAGAACATTCTTAATTATTTAACAAAAAGTATGATTATGTTGCTTTATTTAGGCTGCCACCTAGTGACAAATAGATTAATACTCCTAAGTTCAGTTCTCTTCAACCTGTAACAAAATTTTAAGGTATACAAATATTTAAAGTAGAATTGAAGTAACGAATACAAGATTGTAACATATCAATTCTTTCAATGAAAAATCAATCAGTCATTAAAATAAATTAAATACAATTATTATATTATAACCAACAGTTCAGGGAAGTTAACAAGATTTGCGGTTAGAAGTACGTGTGTGTGGCTTTTACTTCTACTCCTACTTGTTTCTTCATTGTTCTTCATTATTAAAGTACAAACAAGTAAAAAGATCATAAATAATAAATTATTCATTTATTTTAACGATTTATTGGAATGTGAAATAGTAATCGGTACTTACTTAAAATATTTCTTTAATTTAAAATTTAATAAAAGGTTGAAGATACCTGAATATAGTAGTTTTAATCTATTTGTCACTGGATGGCAGCTAAAATAAAGCAAAATAATCGTACTTTTTTAAAAGGTAAATAAGTATATACTTTAATCGATAATGTTATATTATTAAAATATTTCAAACGTCCTGGTTAAATAACTATTACTTAAAAAGATTGAAGCAAGAAATAATATTTTAAATGAATGTTCTAGAATTATGAATCTCTGTTCTCTTGTAGAATTTTCTAGAAATTTGTAGATATTTCGAAAGGCAGGTGGCGCGCGCAACTGCACGGTTGAACTCTCGAAGTTTCTGCTTGTCACTAGATGGTGGAAATTTTAATATCTAAACAGCTCCAACAAACATAATGTGATTCAGTACAAGTTCAGTATTGTGCATATCACAGAAATATAAGAAGTTCTATATATATTTAAACGCAAGTTGAACATATAAATAAAAATGTCTCTGTTACCTTTCTTCATCGGATACGAACATCCGCGCCGACTAATGGATCAGGACTTTGGTTTGGCTTTGACTCCGGATGATCTGCTAACTGCTGCAGTGTTTCCACTTCTCTCCCGTGACTACTACAGGCCCTGGCGTCTGCTGACGGCTGCTGCAAGAGATGTAGGATCTTCAATCAAGTCTGACAAAGACAAGTTCCAAGTCAACTTGGACGTGCAGCATTTCAAACCCGAAGAAATAACAGTGAAGACAGCAGACGGTTACATCATCGTCGAAGGAAAACATGAAGCGAAGAAAGACGAACATGGTTTCATTTCTCGTCAGTTCACTCGACGATACGCACTTCCAGAAGGCTGTAATCCCGACACCGTAGAATCCCGACTGTCTTCAGATGGAGTCCTTAGTGTTACTGCACCGAAGGTTCCACCAATATCTCATAATGAGCGAAGTGTGCCCATTGCTCAAACTGGACCCGTCAGGAAAGAGATCAAGGATCAAACCGGCCAGGCGGCGAATGGTGAATAATATTATTCCTTACTTTCCTAGCTTACTATAAGACTGAATATTATAATTTGATAGCTTAAATTTAGTTTAATTAAGTTTTAATGAGTTTTAATTTTTAGTTGCGGTTCAAGTACCTACTCACTCAAATTCATTTCATGATTCATCACAATACAGCATCAAGTGTATTTCAATAAATTCTATTATAAAATGATGAAAGTTTTTCATTTATTTACCTTAATGTATGAGTATTTAAGACAAGGGCACAAAGGAAAACCTTATTTTAGAAATATTAAATTGTATTGATCACTATGTCTAAATAATTAAATAAACAAATTGTTTGTCATGCCATAAAAGTTAAAAACATATCTATAAATGAATTGATTACTTTAGTGGATTGATTTTTATAAAATAAGACCACTAGGTTTTATTTTCCTAATAAATTACTATTTGATACATTATTTTCCGTATTTCCATAAACAGTTCTAGAATTCGATTCCCAGTAAAGTTAGCGACTTGTTTATAAATAGCTATTGGTTTTATGAAGAGGCGTATATGTACAACTGTAGGTAATCAAACTCTTATTATAAAAACTCTTACTATAAAAAGAACTTAAAATAATTATAATATCATGGCTCTGACAGTTTTAAAATTTGAAATATGTATGTATACTTTGTGTATTTGTATACGTACTTCTAATCGACAACTGTCGGCTTTAACTAAAAGCACTCTAGTTATCAATAGAAGCACGCGCTCTTTCTATGGGGAAATTCTTCACTGCCAATAGTATGGATTGTTTTAGGGACTCCAAATTATTATTGTGTTTAGAGCAAGCTGTACTCTCTAAAACTGACCATAAATCATAATCCAGCGGATTTAAAGCGGGACTAGACGACGGCCAGTCTTCAGCTCTGATGAAGTCCGAAACGCTCGCTTCCAACCAAGACTGTGTGGACCGAGCTTTATGACCCGGTGCCGAGTGTTGCTGGAAAGACCATACTTGGTTATTGAACATGGTGTTATTAAGGGGCTTAACAACCTTCTCAAGAATGGTATATTGATACACTTGTGCCAAAGTTTTGATACTTTTTTTACAAAAATATGGCTCAGAGAAAACACAATAAACAATCGTATAAAAATGACAGATTCCAAATTCTAAAGTAATATTTTTTATTATTAATTGTAACAGTGTTTATGGCCAGACTAAGTAGGTACTATGTATTTGAATTATTATAATCAAAAAGGTTTTCTCCAAAAGATTTATGAAATATATTATTTTAAGAAAAATATGTAAACTGTTATTGTTTATATAACTGTTATTGTGTAACTGAACAATATATAACTGTTATTGTTGCTATATGTAAACTGTTTTGTGTTCGTAACATTATAGGTAGTGTACCCAAATATTTAAAAGTAATTCAATAATACTTTTCTCTAATAAGCTTTTATTAGTTTTGTAGCTTTAGTTTTCAGATAATTGGGAATTCCCAATATTCCAATACAAACAAATCCAATAAACTAATTATAGTACTTGTAATATCTCTATCTATATCTCTATTAGTGTATTATCTGTTGGTTAAAAAAATAAACAAATGTAAATAATTAAAACATTTTTAAATAATAACCACTTTAATGTATTATACCTTAGGTAGGTATAATATGTTAAAGTGTTTATATATCAACTTTATATTAGAACAATATCATTTATATAGGTAACTATCAATAAAACTATTAAACGATAAACTAATAAAGGCATCAGTAACGGTTTATTCTAGAAAGTACCATAAAGGGTGGGTCTCCTGACCCACCCGCTCCCCCGGTGACGCTTTAATAGCCAACAGGGCTAACAGTATAGACATACAAAAAAAAAGTAAAAAAACTAGAAAGTACCAGAATAGTCTAAAAGCCATAAAACTCTTACCAAAGAAATAATGTTTGTACCTATCAGTACAATATAAATACAAAAACATTTCATCTCTCTCTACTGTGCATCGACTCTTCTTGAAAGCATAAATCTTTCAGGTGTTGCCATCATATGATAAACTATATTCAATATTTTTTTTTTAATAATTTCTATTTATTGTTACTTCTCACCAATTCATTAAACATTACCGTACTTTGATATGGTTCATTTATAATAAACATGTATCATTTATCTTATTTATAACATAATGTACTATTATAGCAGGGTAAATATTAACTCGGTTTTTAAAACATTATTAAAAGATTAATTATTTTGGTATACCAAATATTTGTTATTAATATACATCATAAATCAAAAAGCAAATTAACAGATATAACAAAAAGAAATGTTTAAACAAAATGAATGTACGTATTTTACATAATTGCTAAATAAAATAATGGAAATATTTACAAAATTATTAAATCCAGAACAATGTACGCTTGCAACATTAATATGCAACGGCAAGATATACCCATCCTCTTTTCGCGTAGCTATCTCTAATGTGATTGGTGGAAGTATAATCTCGAACCTTCGGTGCACCGCTATTGGATCGTTCGAGAACAAAGTAGAATGTTCCCGACTTCTATTCGTTCAATATATAAGCAGGGAGCTTGGCGCGTAATGTCATAACAGTTTGAAATACGAAACAGAGCAGACGAAGAGTTTGTGTGCAAACGAAGCGAAGTTTTACGAGTGTTATTACAAGAACTATTTATTTATTTGAGTGTTAAAAAAGAAATTAAGAAAAATGCCCGCTATTGGTATTGATCTCGGTACGACTTACTCCTGCGTGGGTGTCTGGCAACATGGAAATGTGGAAATCATCGCTAACGATCAAGGCAACAGGACTACACCATCTTACGTAGCTTTCACGGATACAGAGAGACTAATCGGCGATGCTGCGAAGAACCAGGTAGCCCTGAACCCAAGTAACACAATTTTTGATGCGAAAAGGTTAATTGGACGCAAATTTGATGACCCAAAGATACAACAGGACATGAAACATTGGCCCTTCAAAGTCATCAGCGATTGTGGCAAACCGAAAATACAGGTCGAGTTCAAGGGTGAAACGAAAAGATTTGCGCCCGAGGAGGTCAGCAGCATGGTTTTGATAAAGATGAAGGAAACCGCAGAGGCGTTCCTCGGTACAACAGTTCGCGACTCTGTGATCACCGTTCCGGCTTACTTTAACGACTCACAACGTCAGGCAACGAAGGATGCAGGAGCAATTGCAGGTTTGAACGTTCTCCGAATAATTAATGAACCCACAGCTGCCGCCTTAGCGTATGGTTTAGATAAGAACCTTAAAGGAGAACGTAACGTTTTAATCTTCGATCTGGGAGGTGGCACATTTGATGTATCAATCTTAACAATTGACGAAGGCTCACTATTCGAAGTAAAGGCTACCGCTGGTGATACACATCTTGGAGGCGAGGATTTCGATAATAGACTGGTGAATCATCTCGCGGAGGAATTTAATCGTAAACATAGGAAAGATCTTCGCGTGAACCCACGCGCTCTGCGACGCCTCCGCACTGCCGCCGAGCGAGCGAAGAGGACTTTGTCGTCCAGCACTGAAGCAACGATTGAGATCGATGCTTTATATGAAGGCATTGATTTCTACACTAGATTATCACGTGCTAGATTTGAGGAACTCAACTCTGATCTCTTCCGCGGTACACTAGAACCGGTTGAAAAGGCACTGAAAGATGCGAAAATGGATAAGAGCCAAATACATGATGTGGTTCTCGTCGGTGGTTCGACCCGTATTCCAAAGGTACAGAACTTACTACAGACCTTCTTCTGCGGTAAGCAGTTGAACCTATCTATAAATCCAGACGAAGCAGTGGCATATGGCGCAGCTGTGCAGGCGGCTATCCTCAGTGGTGAAACAGATTCGAAGATACAAGATGTGTTGCTTGTGGATGTTGCACCTCTTTCATTAGGGATTGAAACCGCCGGAGGCGTCATGACGAAGATAGTTGAGCGAAATCGCAAGATTCCTTGCAAACAATCACAAACATTCACCACGTATTCTGACAATCAACCGGCCGTTACCATTCAGGTGTACGAGGGTGAGCGTGCTATGACCAAAGACAACAACCTACTTGGTACCTTCGACCTCACTGGTATCCCACCAGCGCCGCGAGGAGTCCCGAAGATCGATGTTACGTTCGACTTGGACGCTAATGGCATTCTCAATGTATCGGCAAAAGAGAACAGCACGGGTCGCAGCAAGAACATAGTCATTAAGAACGACAAGGGCCGATTGTCGCAGGCCGACATCGACCGCATGCTGGCGGAGGCCGATCGCTACAAGGAAGAGGACGAGAAGCAGAGACAGAGAGTTACAGCTCGGAACCAACTGGAGTCTTACATATTCGGCGTAAAGCAGGCATTGGACGAAGCCGGTCAGAAACTGAGCGACGCTGACAAAAACAGCGCTCGAAGCGAATGCGATGAGGCGTTGAGGTGGCTGGACAACAACATGCTGGCGGAGAAGGATGAATACGAACACAAGCTGAAAGATCTGCAGCGAGTATGCTCGCCCATCATGAGCAAGATGCACGGGACTGATGCCGGCGGTATGCCCGGTGGCGGCGTGCCAGGTTCTCGTGGAAGCGGACCCACCGTAGAAGAAGTCGATTAAATCGTCTTTTAAATAACATTTGTTTGTGTGATATTTTTTTAAGACTGATATTTATTAAACTAGTCGCAGTGGCCAGCGGACTGCGGGGGCGAGTAACTACTGTAATTTGTCTATTTGCCAGTGAAAATTACATTAAAATAGGTAAAGCTATTCCAAAGAGTACGTAAGAATACTTTTTAATTTGTAAATATATGTAAGGTTATTGATACATGTGGTAATTTGTTAAGTTAAATAGATCTGATAAAATAAATATTGTTATTAAAATTTTCATGTTTTTCATTTTTATTTACATCCTATCTTTTATTCTCGTTCTAGCTTTATAAGGGCTAACTCTTAATGCATAATATATAGGTACACATCAATTGGATTTTTTATAATAATTTTTTATAATAATTTATTTTATAATA
The DNA here is from genome assembly GCA_959347355.1 of Napeogenes inachia. Lineage (NCBI taxonomy): Eukaryota > Metazoa > Arthropoda > Insecta > Lepidoptera > Nymphalidae > Napeogenes > Napeogenes inachia. The sequence goes on along the minus strand of OY365798.1, from coordinate 20,826,800 downwards.
ATTGGAAAAGCTACTTGGCTAGATTAAATAGTAATTAAATATAATTTATAAATAAATTAATTGAGAAGACAACCAATACGTTATACTGAGTGCCATCTTCATTTACACGTATGCAGACAGTCAAAAAGTCTTTGCTCCACTTTGTATTTAACAATATAAAAAAATGAAATTAAAAATTTTAAAAACCCCCGATACAAAAAGACCTCTGAAAAGAATAAAAATAATATTAGTATGTATTTATTGAAGTCGTTGCGTCGGTTTATAGTTTTTACAAACATAAAGTACGTGATACAAAGGGCACGTTTTATCAAAATCGAAATCTACGCGTACGAAGTCGCAGAGTTTTAAAGAAAGTTAGCTATTCGAATGTCTTTTGAATTTGGTTTTATTTTTTTCGATTCCAAACAGTTGAGTGAGCTCTTCAGGTAGTATCTATACCATACTTACACTATAGAATTATAAAATATTATACATCTATTAGGACCAATTGTTATTTTGTTTTCTCCAATTTTATTAACAAAATTGTAGGGAAGTTAACATCGTGATACATTAACAACAGCAGAAAAGCTTTTTTATCGTTTTTGTTGGTACACCCACTTTAAAACACAAAAGAATAGAAATATATTACTTGTGTAAACAGCACGTAGCTTAACTAGTATTTTGACAAATTAACTTAAGTTTCGCAAGTGTTTTAAACCTTTTCTGGCGTTTCTATAAGATTTATAATTATGTATAAGGGCCACTTCGAATTGTATTGTTTCACAGATTTTATTATTCACACTTCACTTTTATATATGTACTTGTATTTAACCCTTTCTTGGTACTATACAGCAGTGTCTGTCCCGAATATCATCCTAACCGCAGTTCATATACCCTTCTTTATTAACTCCCTCTTTACATAAAGAATAATCATAGTCAAATCATCTACTTCAAACGTACAAAAATAACAACTACTCGTAAATGAACAATTGTAAGTATCGGTAAATACGGTATTAAATACTGGTTTTAATTTATTAAGTCTTGACGTTGAACATGTTTTAATTAAATGACAAACATTTTTCTTTCATTGGCATAAGGTTTACATGACCACGTAGCAAGTTATTTTCAATCTTTAGCCAATTTAGTTAATAAAAAAATCACGAGATCAAAATGGTCTGACTGCTTCTTGTTATTATCATAAAGATTTCATAAAAGTTTTACAAAATCTGAATAAATAAGTTTATCTATTTGTAGAAGTTTAGCTAGACGGCTAGACTAGCACAATAATGTTTTATAGCATTTTTTTATTTATCACTATAGGTCAAACTATATTGTGGGTAGGTAAGAACCTTGAAAAAAAAAAAAGTTAAATACATTAAGTGCTGTGAATATTATAAACGAATTTAATATTGTATTTTACGATAGTAGTATTAATAGACATGTTCTTAGAACAAGATAACGAAACTAAGGAATGACGGAGATTTTGGACAAAGGCTTTACTAATTGTATAAGACTTCTGCCGCTTCCATCTTATGTTGTAGCACCACGTGGTAACCTCGCCTAAATTCATCTTCTAAACACATCAATGTCCTCACTGTGCCTTGTTACTATCAGTCATATTAAGTTTATAGAAATATTCTTTAAAGAATAGAATACTGTTCAAATTTAAAGGTAGGTACCTGATATTTTTGTAATTTTATTTAACAATAAGACAGATGTTCGTAAGCTTTGACGTTAGAAATCCAAAGTGGCGGTAAGTTTAAATGAACGTATTCTTTAAATAAAACTGACATAAACCGCCACTTCGTTCCCAGGTAGGAGCGTGTAGTCACAATGGATTACAGGTAAAAAAAAACAAAAGGTTTCCGTAAACTAATAGAGAAAACTATATTTATCGGTATGTAAGTAGCGAACTCAATACATGTTAGCAACATTTGTAGACACTGAGCGCTATACGTTCTATTAATATTTATATTTAGATATATATATAACAAATGAATTCATGGTAGCCTAAAAAAATGAGATAAGCAAATTGCTAATTCTATAAGTTATAATCTATACATATAATAAAATTGTCACTGAGCGATTTCTGTACGTGGAAAATATTAAAAATTATTATGTGAGGCCTTTATAAGAGCAAGAGAACCCAAAACAATGGTTTTTAATTTTGTCTGTTTGTCTGTATATTTGTATGTACTGTATGGCAGTATGTTTGTGCACGCTAATCTTGCAAACGGCTTAACCAATTTGAATGCGGTTTTTACAAAGATACTGTAATTGTCTTCACTTAACATTTAGTGTTGTTTTATTTAAAACGGTCGAGAAATAAAAAAGTTATGTCAATTTATATCAATCACGTAACGGGTACCATGCAAATCTTATTCTATACATGTATTAAATCTGTAGAGGAATAATCTCTGTACATTTAAAATATTAAAAACCTTTATATAACAAGAGAATTCAAAACAATGTTTTTTCATTTTGTCTATTCGTCTGTATGTTTGTATGTCTGTATATGTACGTCTGTATGTTTGTGCACGCTAATCTCAGAAACGGATTAACCGGATTGAATGCAGTTTTCGGGAATATATTGTCATGGGCTGCACTTTACATATAGTTTGTTTTTACATAAATCAGTTAACAAATAAAGAAGTTAATAACTTCTTATTTTCGTACCTTTGCGGTGAGACATTTTTCCTAAATTCAAATAGTGGTTCTCACCTCAGGGAATAATAATTTGCTAAGAATAAAAAAATATATCTATGAATAAAAATTACAAAGCGATATAAAGATAAATTAGAAATACTCCAACAAGCAAAAACTACTAGGCGGAGTTTGATGAAACTTTGAGCGGGTACGTTTTATCGAAATCGAAATCTACGCGTACGAAGTCGCAGGCACAGCTAGTAACAAATAAATATATTAAAAGATGAAGTGTGACTTGGTACGATTTACGGACCAAATATATCTCGCTACAATAAAAACTGTCTTTAATACTTTAAACAAAGACCCCTGATTAAATAAAGTTGTTCTAAGACTTCAAATTAAATATTTTCCGTATTGGAAAACATAAAAATATATAAAATATTAACTTATATATTTTGATTTGAAATAAACCTGCAGCAGGATATTTTTTCGTTATTATAATTACAGTCCTAACATCCCCACTTACGAAAGATACTAAATACCTTGTCTTGCCATAAATATATGTAACAAAGAAAAAAAATATTTATTTCATTGCAAATAACATTTATGTATCACTTTTACAGTGTGTTAGTTTAATACACAAATAAAAAACAAATAAAAATATAAAAAGCTTATTCGAAGTGGTGTCCATTGGCTGCAATACAGTCAAACTAACAAATACAGACTAAATGTGAAAAGCGCTCGGGCGACGTGTCTGTGGACAGAAGTTAAAATTAATAAAAAATATTAGTTAAGAAATGACCAGTGCGTGTCTTATAGGGTGCAAGTCCATGTGTGTATAACCATATGTGTAAGAAAGATTAGACATATTTACAACGAATTTCTGGTACTTATTGACGGAATTTAAACCAATACGAAGATGAATTTTTAAATTATTATTTTAAAATTTAGGGATGTTACGTGGGCACTTTGTTGGTGTTTCTATCACTATTCATCTAAATAGAATGAGAAATGCGATCTCTTCGCAAGTAGATACATTAAATATTCGAATGACAAATGCTTTTCTCATAGGTTTATGTTAAATAATAAGAACACTTCTAAGAAGTTAACGTTTTTATATTTTCCATCAACCTTTAAGTAGATAGTGTTATCACAATAATTGTTCCGTACCTCTTGATAGTTATTATCTTACTACTATTATAAAGGCGAAAGTTTGTAAGTATGGATGTATGGATGTTTGTTACTCTTTCACGTAAAAACTACTAAATGGATTTGAATGAAACTTTACCACAATATAGCTTATACATCAGAATAACACATAGGCTATAGCTTATACATCAGAATAACACATAGGCTACAATTTTTGAGGTTTTTAATGAGAGGTCGTAAAAAAACACTGACTGAATCCTACAAGATAGATCAAAACAATTTACTACAGTATTGTACAACTTAAAAAGGTCTACAAAAAGTCCGTGATGACATATGTTTATCTCTTAGGAATAACCTACAATAACCATTTTTTATCCTTTACTTTGTACGAGAAATAATGGCTTATTTACGAAGCGATTTTAAGCAATACAGTATTAATCCTTATCCAATTAAGTATCTTAAATACATTGTGCATTTAATAAAGATCACGTGTTTCCAAAGCGAAGAATCTGCATGTTTATGCTGAAGGAAAAAGATCGTTAAATGTAGTTTATAGGAGCATACTGCAGTAGCTACCTATAGGCCTATGATTAGGGCTCTGCAGTGCTTAGTTACCGTATTTCTTACTTATTACTAGACTAGACGGGACGAACCTGAAGTCCACGCGAACGAAGTCGCGGGCAAAAGCTAGTGTTAAATATTAATTATTATGACTTCATTTCGTAAACAGGTCTTGACCAAAATAACAAAGTTTTTATCTAGAATATTTTTACATCCCAAACAATATATTTACTAGCATTAAAAACATAATATTGGAAGTACCTATATAAATCGTATAAATTGCTATTATTTTCAGTTTCATTTTGAATTATTGAGTTATTAAGGAAATAAATTAAAAACGGTTTCTTGGTATTGTGATATTTTATTGAAGCTCACTTGATGCTATAAAAAAAAAAATCGATTGAAAGATTGAAGTTCAATAAAAAAAACTCAAGCTCTGAGTTTACATACATTAAATGCTTAAGTAAAATTACCAAATCATAATATATTCAGTCTTATAGTAAGCTAGGAACATAAGCGCATCTTCACTTCCATGGAATAATATTATTCACCATTCGCCGCCTGGCCGTTTTGATCCTTGATCTCCTTCCTGACGGGTCCAGTCTGAGCAATGGGCACACTTCGCTCATTATGAGATATTGCTGGAACCTTCGGTGCAGTAACACTAAGGACTCCATCTGAAGACAGTCGGGATTCTACGGTGTCGGGATTACAGCCTTCTGGAAGTGCGTATCGTCGAGTGAACTGACGAGAAATAAAACCATGTTCGTCTTTCTTCTCTTCATGTTTTCCTTCGACGACGATGTAACCGTCTGCTGTCTTCACTGTTATTTCTTCGGGTTTGAAATGCTGCACGTCCAAGTTGACTTGGAATTTGTCTTTGTCCGACTTGATGGAAGAACCCTCATCTCTTGCAGCAGCCGTCAGTTGACGCCAGGGTCTGTAGTAGTCACGAGACAGAAGAGGAGACACTGCAGCAGTTAGCAGATCATCCGGAGTCAAAGCCAAACCAAAGTGTTGGTCCACGAGGCGGCGCGGTTGTTCATAACCGATCAAAAAAGGTAGAAGAGACATATTCCTTGGAATGTGATATAAAACTTGTTTATAAAATTCCTAAAACTTTTAAAGATGCTGTGAATTCGCACCAACTTGTTACTCGTATCGCTTTCAAAACGTGAATGTCAATATGTTCGTTGTTGCGGTATATATAATAGAATGGCCACCATCTAGTGGCAAGTAGAAACTTCGAGAGTTCTACTGACTCAGTTGCGCGCGCCATCTATCTATCGAAATATTTAATAAATTCTAGAAAATTCTTCAACACCAGACAGAGATACCAAATTCTAGAACATTCATTTAGAATTATTCGTTGGTTTAATCTTTTTAAGTAAAGTTATTTAAGCAGGAAGTCTGACATATTTTTGTAATATAATATTTTCAATTAAGTACATACTTAATTGTTTAACAAAAAGTATGATTATGTTGCTTTAATTAGACTGCCATCTAGTGACGAATAGATTAATACTCCTAAGTTCAAGTCTCTTCAACCTTTAACAAAATTTTAAGGTGTACAAATATTAAGTAGAATTGAAGTAACGAATACAAGTTTGTAAAATAAATTAAATCCAATTATAATTTTTTTATAACCAACAGTTCAGGTCAGTTAACACGATTTGCGATAAGAAGTATAAATGTAGCTTTTACTTCTACTCAGACTTGTTTCTTCATTGTTCTTCAGTGTATATTTTTCTTCACTTTAGTTCATTGTTAAAATACAAAGTAATAAAAAGATCCTAAATAATAAATCATTCATTTATTTTAATGATATATTGAAATGTGAATTAGTAATCGGTACTTCGCTTAACTTAAAATATTTATTTTGATTTAGTTTAATAAAAGGTTGATGAGACCTGAATTTAAGAGTTTTTTCTACTTGTCACTAGATGGCAGCTAAAATAAAGCAATATAATGTACTTTTTTTAAAGGTAAATAAGTATGTTTTTTAATTGATAATGTTATGTTACAAAAATATTTGAAAAGTCGAAGTTAAATAACTATATGATGAATGTTCTAGAATTATGAATCTCTCTGTTCTCTTGCAGAATTTTCTAGAAATTTGTAGATATTTCGATAGGTAGGTAGGTGGCGCGCGCAACTGCACGGTTGAACTCTCGAAGTTTCTGCTTGTCACTAGATGGTGGCTATTTTAATATATAAACAGCTCCATCAAAGACACTGGCATTCAATACATGATTGCGATACGACAAACACTATTGTGCAAATCACAGAAATCTGGGAAGCTCTTTAGATATTTAAACGCAAGTTGAACATATAAAGAAAAATGTCTCTGTTACCTTTCTTCATCGGATACGAACATCCGGGTCGACTAATGGATCAGGACTTTGGTTTGGCTTTGACACCGGATGATCTGCTAACTGCTGCAGTGTCTCCACTTCTCTCCCGTGACTACTACAGGCCCTGGCGTCAGCTGACGGCTGCTGCAAGAGATGCGGGTTCTACCATCAAGTCGGACAAAGACAAATTCCAAGTCAACTTGGACGTGCAGCATTTTAAACCCGAAGAAATAACAGTGAAGACAGCAGACGGTTACATCGTCGTCGAAGGAAAACATGAAGAGAAGAAAGACGAACATGGTTTCATTTCTCGTCAGTTCACTCGACGATACGCACTTCCAGAAGGCTGTAATCCCGACACCGTAGAATCCCGCCTGTCTTCAGATGGAGTCCTTAGTGTTACTGCACCGAAGGTTTCAGCAATATCTCATAATGAACGAAGTGTGCCCATTGCTCAAACTGGACCCGTCAGGAAGGAGATCAAGGATCAAACCGGCCAGGCGGTGAATGGTGAATAATATTATTCAAAGAAAGTGAAGCTGCGCGTATGTTCCTAGCTTACTATAAGACTGAATATTAAATAATTTGATAGCTTTAATTTAGTTTTAATGAGTTTTAGTTTTTAATTGCGGTTCAAGTACTCACTCAAATTCATTTCATTACGTTATAGCATCAAGTGTATTTCAATAAATTCTATTATAAAATGATGAAAGTTTTTCATTTATTTACCTACATGTATGACTATTTAAGACAAGGGCACAAAGAAATTATTATTTATTTTAGAAATATTAAATTGTATTGACTACTTCAAATACTTAAATAAACAAATTGTTTGACATGCCATAAGGGTTAAAAACATATCTGTAAATGAAGTTATTACTTTAGTGAATTGATTTTTAATAAAATAAGACTATTAGGTTGTATTTTCCCCCATTAATTACTATTCGATACATTATTTTCCGTATTTCCATAAACAGTTCTAGAATTCGATTTCCAGGAAAGTTAGCGACTTGTTTATAAATACCGATTAGTTATATGAAGAGACGTAATATAATTTCAGGTAATCAGAAACTCTATGGGATTTCTAATTTTATGTGTCTAAGAACTGAATTATTTTTAAATGGTACAGTGGTCTAGATTTAAACATTTCTTTTACAAAAGTGAGGATAGACACATGTACCTTTCACAGATTATTTTTCATACTTTCTATTTAGTTGTATTATTACAGAGATCTTCAGCTGAAGCTTTGCAAGCTGAAGTATTGAAATGAGATAGACAGTCAAATGCGCGTATAAATATTTTAAATGACGTTGAAAATGTTTTTAAATCTATCAAATTTCCTGACTTTCTTCGTTTTGATTTAGGTTGGATCTGCATAATCCAAAGTAAGTAACATTAAATTTCGTACTTACATACTTTTGGTAGGAATAGGTAGGAAAGAACAAAGTCGTCGAAAAGAGTTGTATAGGTTTTACAACTGATTTTTTAGGTGACCAAGATACTGTATAAAACACTTTAATACTAAGTATATAATATACAATGCGTTGTAAGAGCTTCTTAACACTGGAAGTATATGGTTCATTGAAATAAATTTGTGAAATAATGCTAGTCCTATTAGTTATATTATTTGAGATTTCAGATCCTTAACTGTAAGGGTCACGGCCCTGGTTTAAGACACGTCTTATAGCTCATCAATTGTAACAAAGTCAACCATTAGAGGGATAACAGGCCCATACGAAATAAGAAAGAGCCGATCTTTTGTGCACACTTTTCGTGTCGATCAATCGTGCTGCAAACATTACCACGGAGTTAAATTCGGTGATAACGCGTCTATTTCGGTGGTTGTACAGGAAAGTCCTTGACGTATGGTAGTCTATCCTTATCCATCTTCTACATTATCTTATTGTTAATGTTAGATAGATTTCTTTACCTCTGGTTCTTACTCTGAATAATGGTAACATTTGTAAGAGAGTATTAGACTAGACAAAATATTTGAGATTTTATATTATATTCTATTAAAATAAATTAATGTAATTGTTTTCAATACAGTCTGTCTGCTTCTCAGTTTCAGGTCAAATATTCTGAAGTAGTATTATGAATAACTATAATCGTCACTGTTTATTTAATAACAGTTCTATGGCTTAAATAGGACTTAAAATAATTATAATATCATGGCTCTGACAGTTTTAATATTTGAAATATGTATGAATACTTTTTGTATTTTTGTATGCATGTATACTTTATGTATTTGTATACGTACTTCTAATCGACAACTGTCGGCTTTAACTAAAAGCACTCTAGTTATTAATAGAAGCACGCTCTCTTTCTATGGGGAAATTCTTCACTGCCAATCGTATGGATTGTTTTAGTGACTTCAAAATAATTTGGAGCAAGCTGTATTGCGTTTAGAGCAAGCTGTACTCTCTAAAACTGACCATAAATCATAATCCAGCGGATTTAAATCGGAACTAGACGACGGCCAGTCTTCAGCTCTGATGAAGTCCGAAACGCTCGCTTCCAACCAAGACTGCGTGGACCGAGCTTTATGACCCGGTGCCGTGTATTGCTGAAAGAACCATACTTGGTTATTGAACATGGTGTTATTAAGGGGCTTAACAATCTTCTCAAGAATGGTATCTTGATACACTTGTGCCGATGTTTTGATACCTTTATTACAAAATATGGCTCAGTCACTCCTTTATAGCTAACACCCCACCAAACCGTCACTGAAGTCGGATAATGCCCACGATGCACTCTGTCGACCAATTGGGAAGCTTCCTTAGATCTTTGAGCATAAATACGGTCATTTTGTTTGTTAAAATGCGACGAGTGCGTCTCTTACAGGCTGCAAGACCTAAGTCATCTGTTAAAATATGCGACATGGTTCTAGCTCTAGGTGCTATCTTCATTTTCCGAGATAAAATCTTTTGCATTCGGAAAGGATCTCTTCGATTTTTTTTCCTTACTGCTTTGACCACCTTTTCCTACGACTATAACGTGGACAGCCAGATCTTTCTCTGTAACAAATAGAGGAAGTCTCATTGTACATATTAATAGCCCGGTACAAAAATATTTGACCTTTTCCAAGTTTTAAAAATTGCATTTGGCTCCATACTTACTTTGTGTAATGCAAGTACAGCGATTCTGTTCTCTTTATCACCCACTCTATTTAAATACCGCAAAATATTGTAAGTAAAACAAATTGGCGCCAAAATGAGAAAACACAATGAACAATCGTATAAAAATGACAGATTCCAAATTCAAATGCAATATTTTTTGATTATTAATTGTAACAGTGTTTATGGCCATACTAAGTACTTTATATTTGAATTATTATAATCAAAAAGATTTTTCCAAAAGGTTTATGAAATATATATTTTAAGAAAAATATGTATATTCAAAGCATAGCGCTGTTTTATGTTCGTAAGTCGTGACATTATAGTGTAGGTAGCCAAATATTTAAAAGTAATTCAATAATACTTTTCTCTAATAATCTTTTATTAGTTTTGTAGCTTTAGTTTTCAGATAATTGGGAATTGTTTGTATTTCACTAATTTATCTAAATCCAATAACTAATAATACCTAGTACTTATAATATCACTATCTATCTCTCTATTAGTACACTATCTGTTGGTTAATAAAATAAACAAATGTAAATAATGAAAACATTTTTAAATAATATACACTTTAATATAGGTATTATACTTTAGGTAGGTATATGTTAAAGTGTTTATATCTCAACTTTATATTAGAACAATATCATTTATATAGGTAACTATCAATTGCATACCAAACCATTAAATGCATCAGTAACGGTTTATTCCAGAAAGTACCAGAATAATCTAAGAGCCATAAAACTCTCTTACCAAAGAAATATTTTTTGTACCTATCCGAACATTATTAACACACACATTCTATCTCTCTCTACTGTGCATCGACTCTTCTAGAAAGCATTAATCTTTCAGGTGTTGCCCTCATATAATAACCTATATTACTAATAACTAAAATAACTAATATTTTTTTTTTTATATTTTTTATTTATTGTTACTTCTTCTCACCAATTCATTAAACAAAACATTACGTACTTTGATATGGTTCATTAATTATAAACATGTATCATTTATCTTATTTATAAGAAAATATACTATTATAGCAGGGTAAATAGTAACTCAACTTTTAAAACATTATTAAAAGAATAATTATTTCGGTACACCATATATTTGTTATAATTGTACATCATAAATCAAAAAGCAAATTGACAGATATAACAAAAAGAAATGTTTAAACAAAATGCATGTACATATTTTACATAATTGCTAAGTAAAATAATGGAAATATTTATAAAATTATTAAATCCAGAACAATGTACGCTTGCAACATTAATATGCGAAGGCATGATATACCTATCCTCTTTTCGCGTTGCTATCTTTTATGTGATTGGTGGAAGCATAATCTCGAACCTTCGGTGCACCGCTATTGGATCGTTCGAGAACAAAGTAGAATGTTCCCGACTTCTATTCGTTCAATATATAAGCAGGGAGCTTGGCGCGTAATGTCATAACAGTTTGAAATACGAAACAGAGCAGACGAAGAGTTTGTGTGCAAACGAAGCGAAGTTTTACGAGTGTTATTACAAGAACTATTTATTTATTTGAGTGTTAAAAAAGAAATTAAGAAAAATGCCCGCTATTGGTATTGATCTCGGTACGACTTACTCCTGCGTGGGTGTCTGGCAACATGGAAATGTGGAAATCATCGCTAACGATCAAGGCAACAGGACAACACCATCTTACGTAGCTTTCACGGATACAGAGAGACTAATCGGCGATGCTGCCAAGAACCAGGTAGCCCTGAACCCAAGTAACACAATTTTTGATGCGAAACGGTTAATTGGACGCAAATTTGATGACCCAAAGATACAACAGGACATGAAACATTGGCCCTTCAAAGTCGTCAGCGATTGTGGCAAACCGAAAATACAGGTCGAGTTCAAGGGTGAAACGAAAAGATTTGCGCCCGAGGAGGTCAGCAGCATGGTTTTGATAAAGATGAAGGAAACCGCAGAGGCGTTCCTCGGTACAACAGTTCGCGACTCTGTGATCACCGTTCCGGCTTACTTTAACGACTCACAACGTCAGGCAACGAAGGATGCAGGCGCAATTGCAGGTTTGAACGTTCTCCGAATAATTAATGAACCCACAGCTGCCGCCTTAGCGTATGGTTTAGATAAGAACCTTAAAGGAGAACGTAACGTTTTAATCTTCGATCTGGGAGGTGGCACATTTGATGTATCAATTTTAACAATTGACGAAGGCTCACTATTCGAAGTAAAGGCTACCGCTGGTGATACACATCTTGGAGGTGAGGATTTCGATAATAGACTGGTGAATCATCTCGCGGAGGAATTTAATCGTAAACATAGGAAAGATCTTCGCGTGAACCCACGCGCTCTGCGACGCCTCCGCACTGCCGCCGAGCGAGCGAAGAGGACTTTGTCGTCCAGCACTGAAGCAACGATTGAGATCGATGCTTTATATGAAGGCATTGATTTCTACACTAGATTATCACGTGCTAGATTTGAGGAACTCAACTCTGATCTCTTCCGCGGCACGCTAGAACCGGTTGAAAAGGCCCTGAAAGATGCGAAAATGGATAAGAGCCAAATACATGATGTGGTTCTCGTCGGTGGTTCGACCCGTATTCCAAAGGTACAGAACTTACTACAGACCTTCTTCTGCGGTAAGCAGTTGAACCTATCTATAAATCCAGACGAAGCAGTGGCATATGGCGCAGCTGTGCAGGCGGCTATCCTCAGTGGTGAAACAGATTCGAAGATACAAGATGTATTGCTTGTGGATGTAGCACCTCTTTCGTTAGGAATTGAAACCGCCGGAGGCGTCATGACGAAGATAGTTGAGCGAAATCGCAAGATTCCTTGCAAACAATCACAAACATTTACCACGTATTCTGACAATCAACCGGCCGTTACCATTCAGGTGTACGAGGGTGAGCGTGCTATGACCAAAGACAACAACCTACTTGGTACCTTCGACCTCACTGGTATCCCACCAGCGCCGCGAGGCGTCCCGAAGATCGATGTTACTTTCGACTTGGACGCTAATGGCATTCTCAATGTATCTGCGAAAGAGAACAGCACGGGTCGCAGCAAGAACATAGTCATTAAGAACGACAAGGGCCGATTGTCGCAGGCCGACATCGACCGCATGCTGGCGGAGGCCGATCGCTACAAGGAAGAGGACGAGAAGCAGAGACAGAGGGTCACAGCTCGGAACCAACTGGAGTCTTACATATTCGGCGTAAAACAGGCATTGGACGAAGCCGGTCAGAAACTGAGCGACGCTGACAAAAACAGCGCTCGAAGCGAATGCGATGAGGCGTTGAGGTGGCTCGACAACAACATGCTGGCAGAGAAGGATGAATACGAACACAAGCTGAAAGATCTGCAGCGAGTGTGCTCGCCCATCATGAGCAAGATGCACGGGACTGATGCCGGTGGTATGCCCGGTGGCGGCGTGCCAGGTTCTCGTGGAAGCGGACCCACCGTCGAAGAAGTCGATTAAATCGCCTTTTAAATTACGTTTTTCTTTGTGATTTATTTTTATAAGACTGATATTTATTAAACTAGTAGCAGTTACCAGCGAACTCGCCCCCGCATTACTGCAATTTATCTGTATGCCAGTGAAAGTTACATTAAAATAGGTTAGGCTATTCCAAAGAATACCTGAGAATATTTTTACTTTGTAAATATATGTTAGGATAATAATAATGATAATTTGTTAAGTTAAATTGATCTGAAGAAATAAATCAGTTTATTAAAATTTACATGTTGTTCATATTTATTTACATCTTACCATTTACTGTTGTTTAATAAAAGGTAACTCCAAAAGTATGTATGCATAAAATTTGATCCCGAATGCAAAAAATGACTGTCTAAAGTTGCCCTGGACCGAAGTAGTCACAGTACAATTTGTATGAACGTTTCCGTACTGTATCAGTTTTGTTTTCCGGACAACTAACTTTTTTTAATTTAAATTAATTACGAAACAAAGCTTTAAATAGTAATTAATGTTGCAAGTTATGCTTTAAAAATTATTTTTTGTTAAATAATGTATTTTGAGTTTGTTTTTTTTTTTTTTATAATCATGTATTTGCTCTTTATATATTCAGAGTTCTATTTGTTATATTAATGATGAAACTTGTAACTCTTGCTAAGCAAAAAATTCTAGGAGCTAATATTATTTTATTTATTTTATTTATTTAGTCTTTATTTTAAATTCTAAAACTAGTACAATTGGCGGACTAAATGCTTAAAAGCATTCTCTACCAGTCAACCCGAGAATACAGTGCAAACATTAGAGTAAGGCGCTTAAAATATAAAACACTAGCTTTTGCCCGCGGCTTCGCACGCCTTAAATATCTTTTAAATGATAAACATTCAGTTAGCTATATGCATTAATAAAATTTTCAATACTGTACATTCATAAAAGCCATTTTTGAGACGGTCTGCACGGTTTCATACCAGTGCAGAGTGCTCCGGCCGCCCGTACCGCCGGAATCGCGATGTCCCTATATTTTAAATCTGTAATATCTTCGAAAATATTTATTTAATTTAAATGCTGTAAAGGGCTATATTGATCTTTATTAAATGCACAATGTATTTAAGATACTTAATTGGATAAGGATTAATAGTGTATTGCTTAAAATCGCTTCGTAAATAAGCCATTATTTCTCGTAGAATGTAAAGGATAAAAAATGGTTATTGTGGGTTATTCCTAAGAGATAAACATAAACCATCACGGACTTTTTTGTAGACCTTTTTAAGTTGTACAATACTGTAGTAAATTGTTTTGATCTATCTAGTAGGATTCAGTCAGTGTTTTTTTTACGACCTCACATTAAAAACCTCAAAAATTGTAGCCTATGTGTTATTCTGATGTATAAGCTATAGCCTATGTGTTATTCTGATGTATAAGCTATATTGTGGTAAAGTTTCATTCAAATCCATTCAGTAGTTTTTACGTGAAAGAGTAACAAACATCCATACATCCATACTTACAAACTTTCGCCTTTATAATAGTAGTAGGATTAATACAGGAAAAAGCAAAAGTATTATATATAAATACTAAAACATTCTCCATCTATCTACGTATGTATTTGTCATACATAACAAGTTTATAAACAGAATGCTATAAACGAAAAGCTAGTATGGTTGCCTGTGAGACGGTGTGTCTGCAGGTTTTAATTTTAGATACAAATATGCCCCCATTAAAATTGAACTATTTTTAACGAATTTATAGTTGTAAGATCGCGACTCCATAGGCTTGCCACCCGTAGTATATTACATTCTATCTTATTATATTTTAAGAATACGTACTATATATTATAAACCATATAGTACGAAAAATACTATATTTTCACGTTTAATATTGAGGTTTATTGCTTAAATCCTTATAATTGTTTTAAAAATAATAGAACTTTGCTGTTTGAAAATAATTAAACTTGAAAAATAAATAAGTAAAGAAAAAAGTTTCCTAATATTATCCTGATTATCCCAAAATAGTGTATATTTTTGTTTCTGGATGTAATTTGTTTTTTTTGAAAAAGGTGGCTGCCGTAGCATCATATCTTCCGAGGATGTCGTAATAAGAGTCTGTGAAGAAATAGAAATAAGAATGGATACCAAAGTATTATTTTTATTTTTATTTTTTTTTGGGTGGCTGGTTGGGGGCGGTCAACCATTACTAAACGATTGCCGCCTCCCTCGCATTCCATATCCAGGAGGTTGACCGCCCAGCACGGGAATTGCGCCGCCTCGTGACGGAGCGATCCTCGGTTGTGGGGGGTTGTGGAGATTTCGAAACGCTCATATTTGTTGTCCGAGAGAGTCTCCACCTCCAACAGCACCGGACAAACGATAAGTCCGTCACGGACCCCCGTTGTATCGCACGCACGTGTGTGCCGACCCTGTAATGAGAAGGGTCAGGCCCTCTGTGGTGGCAGCCCACTCTCTGTCGATCTCTCCATGAGTGTTAGCGGAAGGGTTTCTATAGTCTTGGGTTTTGATGTTCAGTTCCCTCTGCGAGAGAAACGGACGTGCGCCTTTCTACCAACAACAGCGGCAACAAGGTCTACGAGGGCCTCCAGTCCAGTTTCACTGCGGTTTTGTTGGGGAAGAAGTTTACGCCCACTATTGGATCGTCTCACGATGGCAACGGAGCCGTCCGGTTCACCCACCCAGCAGGGATGAGAAGGGGAAATATAATACTTGTCCCTTGCATATTTTTAATGGTTAAACACCGCTTGTGTAGGTTTTTACGACCCAAAAGGAAGGGTGATACAACTTATAACTTTGACCTCTGTATCTGTGTACCTGTGGTCTGTCTGTGGTAGGGAGGGAGGTTTTTTTTTACGAAAATAACGTATAAACTTTTTGAGCAGGTAAAACAAAGTATTGTTAAGAAAAAAAAAAATAAAAACTTAAACTTATACTGCCTTAAAAACGTATTTTTATGTGCTTTTAAGTTTTAGCACAAGCTAACATTTTTACTATTTTTAATGTGTCAAAACTTGTTTGACAATCATTTAAGTAGATAAACAATTCGTTTCTAATTAAATTGGTACTATTTAAAAATGTTCAAATATAATCTCATTTAAATACATCATTATAATCATTCAAAAACATATAAGGATGTATGGAAAGTCAGTTATGTTCGCTAAAGCAAACCATTTTGTCTTATAACTTAAACTCCTATCAAGAAAAAGTAAAAAAATACTGATAACTTCATTAAATAAATCGGGTGATGACACATTTACATTAATATGTGACTGACTGAATTAAATGTTAGATACATTTCGTTCAGTAATTATAAATCGTTTCCATCATCTGTTCTAATTTATATGTTAAATACTTAACACATAAATCCCATAATAAGTGTTTTGTTCTATGCATCGCAGTAAAGCTTGGAAATCAAAGTATTTTCACATTCTTTATTCATATTTTTTACCATTACCAAAAATAAAGCATAATAATTTATTATAAAAATATGTCAAAAGTATAAAAATAATATTTTTATGTATTTATTGAAGTCGTTGCGTCGGGGGACCGTTAACGTTGATGGTGTCTATTTTACAAATTTTTCGGAGCTAATGAATGAGGACTCAGTCTATACGATTTGATATTGTTATTTCGTTATTTGCCTTGGTAACTTGCATTTTGAATTCTCCCATTATTTAGCAACAAAACGACTTCAATAAGTACATAAACATATTATTTTTATCCTTTTTTGATTTTTTTTTAGCATAGGTGGTTATTGAAATTATTTATTTATTTTTTTTGTGTTGTATGTACCTACTAAATTAAACTATAAACACACTAATTTCACTTGCTTAGATTTTTACTATTAATATTGTATAAGAACCTTTCACCAGCACAAATAAAAACTCCATGTCTTTGAGACAACTGCTTCTATTTCGACTAAATATAGCTAAGAACCATCTCGACAAACCAAGCTTTCGATTAAAAAAAGCCGCATTCAAATTCATCCACGCATTTGGCTACTACGTTGCCACAGACAGACATAGATACATCAAACTTATAACATCCCTCTTTTTGGGTCGGGGGTTAAAAATAAAATTTAATTCCCATACCACAAACATGAACTTTTTGTTGAATTTTAACAACAGCTACAAGTAGATGCTCGAAATAACGACAGAATTTTTGGGTAATTATTCACTTTAAAAGTAAATAGTAATTAAATTGAAATAAAATTATTTTGTAGGGGGCTCTCACACAACAAACATGATTTTTTTTGCCGTTTTTTATATATAATAGTACGGAACCCTTCGAGCCCAATTCCGACTCGCACTTGGCCGGTTTTTTCAGTTACGTGTTCGATTGTTAGTGCTTATCTATCTATCTAAATAAACAATAAAAAATGTCAGGAAGATAACCAAAAAATAAACACTCTCACTTCTAACGTTCTAAGAAAACGTTTAACTTCTGTACATGGTTTGCTTAAGGTCATATATTGTTCTCAATATTGCATGTAGTCAAAGAAAGATAAGTTGTCAATAAGATTACCTTTCTCTGTCTCTCTCTTTCGCAGTCTCACCTCTTTATGTTAGCATTACATGCATTTTTTGCTAATAAGACTTCATAAGACGTCAGTCTTATCAAAAAGTTTCGAAATTTAATTACCACAATTTTTTTACCATATGTTTTATATTATTGATTAAAATTGTTTTTTCTTTTTGGATAAGGAAGCTTCAAATCAAATGATCTGATGCAAGAATTATTTTACGTATTATTGATATAAATAGCTTATTTTACATAACAATCCTTTCCAAGCAACAATGATCATGACTACTGATTCTGTCAAGTACATACATATATCTGATTTTATGTTTAATTCACTCATGTACTGATAACATTTATGTAATATTATTATTATCTTAACATCTATTCTATTTGTCTGAAACAAAAGTAAAAATTTTACAATAAATATATCAATAAATTTGTCAAAAAATATATGCAAAAAAATAAGTCTTTAGTCATCAATTGTTTTATCTTCTGTACATTTTAAATCCATGTTAATAGCTAGTTAAATTATCGATTCTACCTGATCATCATTGTTCTTAAACAATCTATCAGTATTATCTGATTAGCTGCAATCTAATCGGGTTATGACAACTATATCATTGAAAACAGTTGGCAGGAGAGGACGTGAACATGGTAATAGCTGTTTAGATCGGAAGATGGCGAAAACCAATAGCTATGTGCCGTTTTTACGGCAGGTGAGTAATTGTATTTTTTTTTTATAACTATAGGTAAGTAATTATATAAATATTTTTTTTTATTTTGCGCCTCGACAGAAAATCATTCTGTATTTTTTTGTAAATCTAAATCTTTATTCACCACTTAATGTTATATATACAGCAGGAACAAATAATCCATCTGCAATCCGAGATTAAAACAAACCGACAAACTTAGCCCACAGAATGATATTTTTTATTAAACTTAATTGGATTTTAATTTCATTTATAAAAATAATAAATCTGGATAGATTATATTTTTTGTCACTCGAGCAATAACAATATTATATCACAATATTATTATGAAACATATTATAAAATTGACTGCAACTTTACATACGTCGCTATACTTACGACGCTACTCAGAAACAGTCTCTACTAGAGCACTAAATAAACAACTCGGTGACACTGATCTTAAAATAATCTCTCTATATTTTAACTCGACATCTTATCACCTCAAGAACATCTCGTTCATGATCTCTATCTGACTTTCTATATTTAGGTATATATTTGTATAGTAATAACTTCGAACCATATATTTAAACTAATACGTTGAACACTGAAAATATACGTATAACCGATTTTCATAAAACTATGTCTTGTAAAAGCTCTATTAAATTTAGAGTAAATATTTGTATAATACGTTTAAAACATAAAAATGGATTTGGCAATTAACTTACAAATTTTGACCAAATTACTTATTATTAGTGGTGGCTAGTTATTCTTGGGAAGAACAGACCACATATTTAATATTTTAATAAATTTGTATTTAATATTTATTATTATCAACGCGATTTATTGAAAATATAAATATAAATATTATTAAGCTACTACCAATTGAGCTTGGAGGTGTTTAACAAATATAACATGTGTACCACTTTAATTCAGGATATGTTGTTGTTTTTTAGTGGGTAATGCTAAAAATGGTAGAGTCCATTATGTGTAATCCCATATAACCCTCGCTATCATATTCAAGACCGACGCTAATTTATCATCTACGCAATATTTTGGGCAGATACCTTGATCAAAAATATATTTACAACTCAGTACAAATTCTTCATAATTCCTTGTTTCACAGCCAAAGAGGAAGGTTCTCTAGGAACACTAAATATGAACTGCTCATTGCCAAAATTATAAACTTAAATCTTATCTAAGTGTTCTAAGATTAGTTTCGTTGCCAGGTTCGCTTTATAGATAATAATAATAAATGATCAGACACGTACAAGTATTAATAACTTTTATCAATAACGATTTTTTTTAGGCAATAATTTATAGAAAGTAAATTTATTTATTTAAATTAAGTGCGCCATTTACTTAATCCTTAACACTAAACGTATATGCATGCTATTGTTAACTTTTAACCCCAGACCCAGAAAGAGCGGTGTTATAAGTTTGACATGTGTATCTGTGTGTCTGTCTATGGCATCGTAGCAGCTGTCTAAATCCTCATTCATTATCTCCTAAAACTGCGTGAAATAGTATACTTCGGTCCCCTGACGCAATAAGTACATTATAATATTATTTTTATCCTTGTTGTGGTATCACAGGTTTAAAAAAAAAAAGAATTCTTTTTTTAAATGATAGACAAGGAACCCATTTTTTATTATTTTGTAGTGGGTTTTTAGTAAGACCTTGTCCTTGATTATACAGTGATAGGAAGTTTATTTACTCACATATCTTTATAATTTGTAATATTTGGATTTACAACAGATAAAGCAGTCAACGAGTTAATACCGTCTTAATTCTTTTAATTTATTTTATCTATTTATGTAAGCGTGAGTGTAAATTAACGTACCTGAAACCTGAAAGTACTAATAATGTTTTAGTATAGACATAAAAGTAGAAATACATATATACGAGTACATTCAGTCTTTAACCATTTAAAGTGCTTCTGTAATGTTCCGTGATTGTAAATGACTCAAGTTATATTTTTAAATATAAAAAATATAAAAATGAATTAAATATAAAAATGAAGAGTTATTTAGGTTCAATTTAGTTAATTGGTTTTTAAGTAGAAATCGTTAATATTTATGAGATAATAGTAATAATCGTCTTTTAATATAATTGTTCCCAAACATGTTAATCTTAACTCATTGATAAAGATACTTAGCACAGTTTTATCAGCAATAGGTAAAGTAAGATCAGAACGAGGTTGTATTACTAACTGCGTCACTGTATAAGTATTGGACCAGATTTCTGATAAGATTTGTATCCAACGCCTCTCAAGGATGATGATTTATCAATATATTTATAAATCATCGCCATATATGACGCCATAATATTTTCTCCTTTTTTTCTTCACGTCTAGCGCGCCATATAATTCTGTTTCTGACTTTTACCACATTTCATAGTCAGAATCACCCACACTCTGATCAATCCGCAGTTTTTATTCATACACTTCAAAATTTTATTTTTATAAAATATTTTAAGGGAATTCACAGGTCACAGGTATATGTCATATACATTATTTTTACAGTCTACGTAGACGGAGTCGTGAGCTACAACTAGTATATCTACATATATATAATCGTTGGAGCATCTGTAGTGGTAGTGAAACTTTTAAACGACCAATTGAGGTTATGCTCACGCAATATAATATTTGTTTTGAGATTCTTCATATTACTGAAATACTTAAAAATTGTAAAGAATTAAGACCGCCTTTTTTTTACTTGTCTTTTTGTAATTACTACTTTGAAGAGTGACCTACTTCTAATGTTGTATTTTGCACTTAGCTTTGTTTGAGAAGCTGGTTAAAATTAAGTGTCAAACTATAATAGCTTTATTTAGAAATGTTAAATGTATTTATGACAAAAACTATGGAAGGCTCAGAGTTCAAATGAGGTGAGCTATGAACGGATTTTTTGTTTTCTTTTATAGAAGAAGAATGTATCCTAGTAGCCCAACAATAGGATGGATTTGAATGCGGTTTTTTATTAAAAGAAATTCTAGTCCGTCGAGATGGTTATAGAGCTATGTTAATATAAGCAGTCGTCTCCTGCATATTGAGGTTTTATATGCTGGTGAAAGTTAGGCACTTATAGCAATATTGATAGTAAATACCTAAAGAAGTAAAAATTTGTTTGTTCGTAAGTTAATACAGAAACTGGTACAATTTGGAAACCAGTAACGTATCTTTAAAAATCAGAAAAAATATTAATTAATTTTTTCAAGAAACCCCCATTTAAAAATACCTCTAAAAATGATAATAATATATTATTATATACTTTTTGAAGTCGTTGCTTCGGGAAACCGCTAAATATAGGAAAAAATGGAAATTTAAGTAACTTACCAAGGCAAATAACGAAATAAGAATATCAAATCGTATAGCCAAGTCCTCATAACCTCATTCATTAGTTTCGAAAACTTAGTAAAATAGACACCACCGTCAACATACTTACAAAGGTAAATCTTAATTAATTAAAAAAAATGACCATACTCACAATATAGATAAGCTTAGACATAGAATAATGTACGATTTAATCTGAAAGATAGATGTTATCTATTCATGATACATTATATTTGTGTTAGATATGATGTTGTTTTTGGTTATCTAATAGCTTTTATAGAATTAGTACCAATAAAAACTTAATCTCGCTACGATAAGTGATGTGTTTAGATTATAATTTTTTATTAACGGATAGTGTATTTTTTAAACCATAATTTATATTTAGTCGATTTAACAAATTGACATATTTAATTTACCATTTACTGGATAAAGATTAGTCTACTGCATTTAGCGTAGGCAGAAAACGCCATATAGTTACCATACGTAGAGAAAGGAAGCGAAGGTCAGTTTTGAGGCACTGTATAAGGGAATAGGTTTTTAAGGAAAAAGAGAATCAAATCCTGAGATACTCGTACTAGATACTAAATATTGTCAATCTTGTTAGGGTTGCTTCTTTAAATGTAAATCGTAAGAGAGGAGAGACAAATGACGACTCTTATTTATTACATGTTATATCAAAGTTTATATTTCTTATATATTTAACGGCAATCGGAAGTGATACGTGATGTGTCAACGTATTATCACGTGATTTGGTCTGGTCTGTCTCTGGTCTGGTCTGGCCTGTTTTTAAAAGGTGATGCTGAACCTAAAACCCATGTAGTAATATTATCCTTGTATTATCTGCAATATGTTTTATCAATTAATTATTGTAATCTAAAACAAGTAGCTTATTATGTTATCAGTGGTAATGACAATATAAATTACATATTTAAGGAGATGTCATTTCTTTATCTATGTATTATCTAATAGATGAAGGAATGATTGTTTTGATGATTTTATTAAAAAAAAACTTTAATCTTATAAATGACGAACTGAGAAAAACTTTAATTTAATAAAATTAAGAAAAAATAAATTGTTTATTCTTGAATACATTTATTGTCAAAATTAATGTGTGCCAGCATTTTATTTTTCATTAATAATTTTATGCACTTGTTCAAAGATATACCTACTCGTAAGAACCAAACTGTCGCGTTGGTCCATTTTTTGACAGTAGACACGTGTGTGTGTGTGTGTGTGTGTGTGTGTGTGTGTGTACACGTGTACCCACAGATAAATTACAGTTACCACTTGATAATGCTATTCTCGATTTATTATCCGATAAAACTGAATGGTTGGGTAAATAATTGTTTAATAGCATTATAGTGAAATTGTTTCATGTTTAATATTTAGTAGAGTTAGGGAGGCGTTTTTTTTAGTATTTAATATACTTTTTATAAGTGTCTAAAAATGATTCAAAATTTCTTTTGAGACTAAAGAGTGACGTGAAGGTGCACTGATGAATGCTACTAGATATTCTAGAGTCTAGACGAATTGAACTGGGTGTCTCGAGCTTAGACTGTTTTAGTTTTGATAAGATCTTACCATCAGACTTGATGGAGTAATCTGAATGAAGGTCCATAAATCCTTGGTACCGGTGATTTCTTCCAGGCAACCCTGGGGTTTAGGATAGCGCAAGCCCTCTTTGCCGTGGTCGGCCGCGAGATCGCTTCTGGTACTTCTCTGATACCAGAGTTGACTGTGGAGTGGTCCCGTCGCTGTATGGGGGGGTGCATATTCAGCGGGGGAGGTTGGGAAGGAGAAGGGTTCAGCCCATTCCTTTCCAGCCGTAGGCCTAGGTGAGAGGGGGGGCGACCTCTCTCGTCATTGCACAGGTCTATGACGGAGGGGTACTCCGGTTGCCCGGGGTACCCTTATCAGGGGGGTTCCGCCGAGGCGTCCCGGTGAATCTTACGCGATCCCGTGGCGTCTCATTGTAGCGATTAGGGCAATCGTTGGTTTTTTAAGGGGGTGCCTTAAAGATGGCGATGGCCGGGTGCCGCACATACCACCCGGCCATCGCCTTCCTGGCTGGTGTGCCGATGTGAAAACGATTTTTTTTCAACGGAAAAAAAGGAGGTACTAGTACACCTTCTGTAATATAAAAAAAATAATTGGAGGGGATAAATAAATTATAATTTGTGTAAACATAACGTACTTCCTACATAACACAAAGTAATGCAAAATAGGTACGTACGTACTAAGAGGACATACTTACCTACGTACGTATCTACGTAGTAAATAATAATTGATACATAATACACAGTACGTAATATTCATCAAGTATAAAAAATTCTTATATTTATACTATATAATACTTAATATTTGTACAGTGCTGCATTCTGAAGTAAAACATATTAGGCATCTTAAAAAAAAATATCTATACTTTTTGCCCCCGGAGATTCTTAATTAAACCCTCAAAGGTACCCAAGTGAACGTGTTTTTATCTTTATTTTTCTATTCCAGTGCTTCCTCACAGCCACTGTGGCGATCAACATTATCGGTCACGGCAGTGTCATCGGCTTCTCGGCGATCCTCATCCCCAGTCTACGTAGTCCTGACTCTCCCATAAAAGTTACCGCCAGTGAAGAATCATGGATTGGTATGAATTAGTTTTAATTGTGTGACCGAAATATATATTAGAAATTATTGTAGTTTAATTACCTTTTTCTTTTAAGTAAAAATAACTGTGTAAATAATAGTTTTAGTAAGTTCTTCGATCATAATTTTATTATAAATTCTAACAACTTTAAATGTAAATATTATATTTTAAAATCGTATTTACGTATTTAAAGAAGTAATTACCTAAACTAAACCTAAGTAAGTACCTAAATATAAACCGTAAATGTACACAGAAATTAAATCAATAGTTCTTAAAATGTTTGTTTTTTCGTTTATTTATTCGCG
Organism: Napeogenes inachia; assembly: GCA_959347355.1. Taxonomy (NCBI): domain Eukaryota; kingdom Metazoa; phylum Arthropoda; class Insecta; order Lepidoptera; family Nymphalidae; genus Napeogenes; species Napeogenes inachia. The sequence goes on along the minus strand of OY365798.1, from coordinate 20,802,050 downwards.
TACCACAACGAAATTTCTAAACGTATTTTGATGATTTTTTTTGTAGTATTAATTAATTTTTGTGTAAATTAATAATTAAGTAGATTATTATTGGAATCGTTTAGATCAAATCGTTGCTTTTAAAGAATAATTAAATTATGTAACAAGTCTCATCTATCATAAATTATCTTCTTTTCAGCTTCTATCATCGGTTTTGCGCTGCTTACTGGCAACTTCATCATCACACCGCTTATGGACACCATAGGCAGAAAGAAATGCCATTTGCTGACCATATTCCCGACTCTCATTGGTTGGTTTATGTTTCTCATGGTGAAGAACGTAGCAGGGCTTATTACGGCAAGGTTTCTGCAAGGAGTATCAATGGGTATGCTTGGTCCCTTGGGCTCCATAATCATTGCTGAAATGACACACCCCAAAAATAGGGGAGCCTTTTTAACGAGCGTTTCTCTAGCGCTTACTACTGGAGTCCTGTCAACTCACGCCCTGGGAACGTTCTTTAGTTGGCAGCAAAATGCCCTGATATGTTCTTTTATAACTTTTACAAGTCTTATTTTAATCATATACAATCCCGAATCGCCATCTTGGTTGATATCAAAAGGAAAATATAAAGAAGGAGAAGAAATATTCTTCTGGTTGAGAGGAAGAGATCCCGAGCAAGAGGAAGAATTAGAAAAGATGATAGCTGCTCAAAAGATGACACGGAAATTTAGCGACGTTGATCAGAACCTACCATTTAAGATTAAGGTGAAACGGTTTTTCACTTACCTCAGAAATACTTCCAAGAAACCTGAATTCTATAAACCTATAATTATAATGTTCTCGTTGTACACCACGTTTCAATTTGGCGGTATTAATGTTATTAGTTCATATACTACTGATATTATACGAAAAGTAGTAGGTCCGGATGCAAATGCAAATCTGTTAATGGTGATGCTGGACGTTCAAAGACTTATTTGTAATATTATAGCAGTTTTCTGCATGAAACTGTTAAAACGAAGGACGTTATTGTTTGGAAGCGGTATAGTTTGTGTTTTCTCGTATTTAGGAAAGGGTTTATATGTTTACGCTAAACAGAAAGATGTTTTGCCTTTCGACAACCAATGGATTCCTATAATTTTAATTGCGTGTTACATGGGCTCACTGACTATTGGCATATCGGCAGTTCCGTTTGCAATATCAGGCGAGATTTTCCCATTAGAATATAGAGGACTGGGAGGAGGTATCAGTGTGTTGGCGCTGTCAATAAACTTTTTCATTGCCGTGAAATCGTTCCCTGTTTTAACCAACGCTGTAGGACTCCCTCTCACGTATGTACTGTATGCTGCCGTGGTGGTGTTATGTTTAGTGGTGATATACATTATGTTGCCAGAAACTAAAGACAAAACTCTCCAAGAGATTGAGGACAGTTTCCGAGGATTCTCTGCAGCTGACCAAAAAAGTGCAGAACCCCTTAATGGTCATAATGAGTTACGTAGACACAGTTCTCATATACTATATTAACTATAATAGTAGTCGTTAAGTGTTGTAAATAGTGAAACTAATATGTCCAATAAGAACTTTAATTTGTTAAGTTTTATTTAAGTTTAATTAAACATGCGTGTACTAATATTTATGAATTTTTGTGATTAAATAAAAGTCGGTATAATTTTAAGGTGTTTTATTCTTATAGCTATCCTCTTCATGGTTGTCATACGCTTTATGAAACCTATACAGGTTTTGTTCACCACTCTCGATATTCCCCTAAGTTCTGACGGGGCCAGCTTTATATAACTGGAAAACAGCTCCTATTATTTTTTTTTCTTTTATCATCCTTCTTCCACCTTCTCCAACATTCTATCCTTTTCGTGAACTTTTCCATTCTCCTTTACTCCTTTGAAATGACATTCAATTTCATACAATGTCTTTCCCTTGGTCTCTGGCAGAAGATAAAACAGAAACGCCCCGCAAATAGCTATACACAATCCATAAACACAAAATGTTCCTCTTACTCCGATTTGTCTAAAAGATGTTGGAGCAGTTTTCACGACTACAAAGAACATGATTGAGAGGAACATTCCCGAAATACCACTGCCGAGAGATCTGTAGGCCAAGGGGAAAACTTCACCCGCTATAGCCCAAGGAATAGGAAGAATACCTAAAGTTTTTCCAAAAATATACACTAAAGTAGGTATTACTGGAGTCCATTTATATTCTTCTGGTAAATATCCAAAATCCCTTAAATACAATAGAAGAGCTGTTGAAAATAATGAAATGACACTGATATATATTCCCAAAAATAGTACAGTACGTCGGTTAAACCTGTTAACCACGATACACGCCAGAACCGCTGTGGCGAATCGTACCACATCCACCATGAGCATACTTGTATAGGATTCGATGGTACCACCGGTGACTTCGTTCATCATAGGCACAGTATACGATGGTACCACAGTCATGCCAGATATTTGAAACAACACAAACATAAACATCATTATAACAGTCGGTTTGTAAAACTCTGGAGTCATCACGATACTTGAGTAGAACTTTAATTTTGAAACTTTTGGTTCAGTCGCGGTTTTTTTCTTTTGACTACTTAACAGAATCTCCAATTCTTTTTCTGCTTCATCATCATTTCCTCTAAACCATCTAAATACTCTACGGCATTCGTTAAATTTTCCCACAGACGCCAAATATGGTGGCGTTTCTGGAGATAACGCGATTAGAATTAAAGATATAGCGTAACAACTTCCACAGGCTACAGCAGCTTGTCGCCAGTACATCAAAGACCCGAAGACATGAGCGAACAGCATACCGGTAGCGAAAGAGAACGCAATAGTAGCAAGGAACGCTCCTCGATATTTAGGGGCTGAATACTCCGCGATCGTAATTGGTGCTGCAGCTGCTTGGATGCCCATCGCAAAACCCTGAAAGATGACCTCATATTTTATTCAATTCCATAAATTTTTTTATTAAGAAAGTTTTTATAACATAACTGTTTAACGTTAATATCTATATAAAATTTTAAATACACAATAAAATCTCATCATTTAGACCACAGGTTACAAACCCAAAGCCTGCATTTTTATTAAATAACAAAAAACGACTTTTTTGTTTTTTTTTTGTTTCTGAATAAAATTATAGAATAAAGCGAACTGCTGGACTTCTTCTTCCATTATAATTATATAAGAAACGGATGATATTAAATACATAATGTGGTTTGAATGTCTTTGACAATGTTTACAAGTTGGGAGAAATTGAAATAAAAGAGGACCTGGACGCTCTATAAGGGCTTAAAAAGTATCTGGCCGAGCTCTAGCTTGACTTGCAAAGATATGCATGAGGTCTGGTGAAGCGGTAGTAGTTAGCACCTCAGGGTAAATAGTATCCCATATATTGACCGGTATCCAAAATCTCAGTCAGTCTCGGTCAGTAGGATTCGCGAACTAACAAATAAAATAACTAATCCGTAAATTAGAGATAAAGTCCAACAGTTAATAAAACATATATACTTATATATACGCGGACAAATTTTACCGCGTCGATGTTATTGTAATATTAATATAAATTTATAAAAATATAGAATGAAAAATAAACCTATACGGGCAGGGATTCGAACCCGCGACTACTGGGAAACCGTCCCGTGATACGGTAGCTCAGTTGGTAGAGCAACGGGACGGTTTCCCAGTAGTCGCGGGTTCGAATCCCTGCCCGTATCGGTTTATTTTTCATTCTATATTTATATAAATTTAGATAAGCTTAACATGGCTATACATGTTTATAGATATTTTCAAACAATATTTATATATATTTTTAAATTATCTGGTTAACAGCAAAATAATTATGTATATAAAAAAAAAATAAGATGTGATTCTGGAATTAAATGTCTATATGTTATACAAATCCTCAGAACGAATACCTATATCTTTATGAACTAATCTATGTATTATAAGTTCCCAAAAGAATAATTGTATCCGTGACTAAATTACACACATTTTCAAACACATACATAGATTATGTAAAAAATATTAAGATATAGTACATATACGCTCAATAATCATTTAAAATACTACTTGTAATTGGGTCGCAGTAAACAGAATAATTTATCAAAGTCAACGGAGTCAAATGATAATTTATATTGGTTGAAAACAAGTCGCAACATTGCTGCAAATCAGTATGTTTATTTTTAACATCTGAAGAAACATACTTTATTTTTTATTCATATTATTTAAACATCCAAATGTCCAGTATGCTAATAATGTGTGATGTCACGGGATTGCTTTCGCATTGCACAGTAAGTAAGTCTGGAAAATAAGAACCCTCTTCATGTCAAACCAAACAGCGAAGTATGTTCATAACTCACTAATCCAACCAAAAATAGACCCGTATGCATAAACCGCCCACTTATAACCAGACATACTTCCTCAAGGCTAAGCTTGTTCACGAGCCCTCTCCTCCCCTCCCTTCAGACCCAAGACTAAATTCGTTCAGGAGCCCCTCCTTCTTTCCCTTCAGACCCACCTGCAGAAACCTACTAATGAGTAGCGCCGTAGGGTCCTTCGCAGCTACCAGCAGTGCCCAGCCCCCCAGCGAGGGCAGAGTACTCAGCATGTTCGAAAAGCGACGACCCAGCTTCTGCATGCAAAACGGTGCCACCAAGATCCCGGATATGAGAGCCAGGCCTAGGATTGAAGCTGAAAAATTGTTGATGATTACTTAACAATTATTTTCACAATGATTATCTACTGTTTTTAAAACTCTATAAATATAATTTAAATAAAAATTATGTCCTCGAAATATAATAATATTTTGATCCGCAGACGTGTAATTCCCTCCGATTACTTCAAATAATATCAGTCATTATTATAATGATAGGCTTTTGTGTAATTTACTGAAATTATTATAATTTGCATAAAAATGTTGTTTCTATGTTTGTATTTAACCAGGGATTTTGTAGAGGATTAAATAATTACGGTTACTTTTAGTGACTTCTGGATTGACAGGAAATTTCCAGGTGTAATGAAATTTGAACTTGCAACTATACTTCGTTTGCAGGGATTATTAATTAATGCTAAACGTATAAATCTCACCAATCCAGGACTCATGTTCTGTTGTAAGCCGGAGAGCAGAGTCAGGCTGCCGCAGCTGTTCCAGCAGCACGCCAGGGTAGGCAATATTGGCACCCGTGCCAATCATGTACATCACTACCCCGCTGACGGCTAACAGCTGGAAGTAGTAGGGTAACTATTAACAGCTGGAGGATTAATTAGAGTTAACCGCTGATAATTCCACTTTGGAGAAATATTATATAAAAAAAAACAAATAAGGCTAATTATTAAATTATTAAAACACCTGGAGCAAAAGACTATACCTGTCTTAAAAAAGGGGAAGCCTTCTCCTTTTTATATGTTGAGGTATCTGTCATGGTGACTGTGTGTTTCTCTCTCTTCTCAAACAATTAATTTACCTCAGAATAATCATTGCCTGGCACTTAGCTGTAAAATAAACGATAACATATAAAAAAAATAATACTATTTTTTATCATAAAAAAATATTTTAATCGTTTCTTAAATTATAAAAAAATAACAGACAGTTACCGACCGCAGACAGTAACAATAATTTAGAAACTACCAGTAAGACGGTGAAAGGATCTACAAATGTCAAAGTTTGTGCTGCGTCTGCGCATGTAACTCAAATAAGCGGTAGTTGTTCGCAAATTATTTGAAGCAAATATTATAACACTTATTAGATGAATATTTTAAAGTAATATTAGTCAAATTCACAACTATATTTTGATTGATTATTGTTTATAATATTTATTTACTTCAAAAACTCATACAGCAACATCGAATGTTATTTTCAAAACATGTCAATTCTTATCAAAGTAGTAAAATGCAATACAATTACTGATAAGAAATTTAATGCAAGCTGCAACGAATCTGATTAGCTTAAGTTTTAATGTGTGTCCACATATTTTACTATTGACGAATAAGATAAACTAATGATATAACTCAAACTTACAACAACACTCACACTAAGAAACATTTTTTAATTAATAGGTATATAGGTATAGATATTTTAGGTAATAGGTATATACCTACATTTATGTCTGCTAAAACTTGTTTCGCGTAGAAACATTGAATCCCAATTCCCAACAAAAGTTAAACCAAATTAAAATCTAAAATCCTTACTGAAATTTGAAAGTAAGTTTTATTTATACAGATACCACATTTTTTCAAAGTTACCACCGAGCTTTGACAATGACTAATTCCCACAAACCTGAGAGGAGCTGGTTACAAATAGAGAGATTGTCATATTTGTTTTTAAATGTAAAACTTTAATTCTAAATTACATAAATACACTAAATAGAATAAATACTCTGAATAAATACTCTGAATAAATCTTGAAGTAAACAGGCAGCGATCGCTTCATAGTTCGTGCCCACGATGCATAATCCTTTAAATATTCTAAAACATTATAGTATCCGTATGCATACAAACGTTCTTTAGATAGTTTCTTAAGTTTGTTAACATACGGTTTTGATTTGTTGATCTTTTAGTATATATATATTTAGTTTATCCTTGTGTAATCCAGCACTTCTTTACTCAGCTAATTTAAACAGATAGTAAGTAGTGTATCTGTTTCATTGGAATCCCCTTTTCCAATTTGTAGTCCATTACCGTCTTGATTACCCTATTATAAATTGATAACTGTTCATTTGATTCATACGCTATCTTGCTGTTAAATCGACTGATTTAACCCGTGATTAGTGAGAATAATCAAAACTAATAATATTTTTTCCTTCGAATTAAATAAAACAGTCATATGATTTTGTTCAGGGAAGCTTATGTAGTGATGCTTCTTGTCCTGAACTACTGAACCGTTTAACATCGGTGTTTTTCAGAGTTTTATTTGATAGCAGCATTATCATCAATAATTTAGCAACTAAAAAATGAGTGACCTGTCTTGCACTTGAGAAATAATCACCAAAAAACTAAATTCAGCATAATGTACCTACGAGTAAATAATTGAATCGTCTAACAGTCGAAATGGCTGTCAACCCAATTAAACAATATAATTATGATTAACTCCTATTTAGACTATAATAGTTTCTTATCAAATTGCAACTATAATGCTAGAGTTATCGCCAATAGATACCTAAAATATACTTTGAGTAACCCAAATAATGTATTGTTTTAATTGGTTTCAAGATTTTACCGCAATTAGTCTTGCAATTAAAGAAACATTGAACTGTTTGAATTTATATTAAGTTTTTTATAATTAATTAATAATATATTAAAAAAACACATTTATATATCGATATAAGTTTTATAATGCAGATTTTTATTACAATTTAAATCCACTTTTCAACTCAAGATGGCGGACGCAAATTGTACATATGACACAAATAGTTATAGGTAGTAACCGTCATTTAAATCATTCGAGACTGTTCTCTCGACACGGAATCGAATTATTATTATAATCGTGTGATTACGAGAACAGGAAATATGAGCATGTGTTCATACATGTGCTGCAATGGACTAGAGATTGCGTATTTCATACAGTTAATATTATAGTGATGGTTATTGATTTAGTTCAAATATTAGACAATCTTAGATAATAGTCAGGTTGATCATCAATCAATCAATCGAGATTCCTCGACCCGGGTAATATTCCCATTTTACAGAATAAAGTATCTAGTAGCTACTTTAAAAAAAAATTGCACTTCGTTTTGTATTTCAATCTTCGGGAATCAGCAGCTCTACTTTTTCCTATTAATCCCATCCATACATTCACTCACGTTATTGCTTTTGTTGTAACTCATAAAATTAGATAAGAATTTCAATAATTATGTATGCGATTATTAAATATATATAAAAGTAAATAGCACCAATTCATAATATATTTGATCAATACACTTCCTCAATTTCCTGTTTTACCATGATATATAGAATTCAGTTTCCTTGATTTAATTTAGAATAACGGAAACAATTTAATTTCAATGGTAACACGTCATTTTTTATACGATCTTAAACAATGCTTTATTCTACTGTGTGAAATAAAACAAAGTCACAAGAATTATAAAAATGGTAATAGAACTATAGTATTTTTTTAAAGAAAAACTAAAGATTAGGAAAAGTAAAATAAGAAAAACAATACGTTAAAAAAAAAATCCAATATTAGGTCCACTAGAGGACTATGATAAATGCCAAGAAAATGTTTTAGGGATTTATCTGGGCTAGTTGTTAGACAAAATATTATATTACAACAATTATATGAAACAGAGCAAAAACAAAAGTTTCAAATACCTACATAATATTTACATAATAACTAACTCCCAACCTTGTACCATATAATTGTTCTCAAATAATAACCGTTCAGATAAGAGATGTTATAATAACATCACCGGTTACTAAAACATTACATAACTTAAGTGACTGATAAATAAATTAATTTGCGATTTATTAATATTGACTGGAAAATCTTATTCATTTTAATTCAAATCTGCTCAGTTCTTTATCTGATGAAGAATGATGATATTACTATTATTTACCTAGGTATATTTATAATTTTCTAAAATATTATTACTAGATAATATTAGTCTAGCATTGATAATTATTTTTCTTGATTTCAAAGCATGTTCTAGTTATTTATTATAACTAGTTTTATTAGACACAATAATTACAAGATACGTGATGATTGACAAACAGTAATTACATTTGAAAGAATTGTAACTGAAAATTAGAACGCTGGAATAAATGTCCTATTGCTAAGCATGTGATAAGCTATCAAAACACATTATTTTTCCACTGGTGATGCTGTCATACCCAGTAGGGCTAACATCATAGACATAAAAAGAAACAAATATTCATAAGTCGGTTTTACATAATGTGCTGAGACTATTATTATTACATTATGTAAGACGTGTATGTCTGTATTCACAATAGATAGTTTTTGTTAATTTTAATATCATATTTATTTTTATCGATTTATTGGCTAAGCGAAAATATTTTTTTATTACATCTGCGGAATTAACGGCATTCATAATGTCTTTGTTTTAAAGTTAAAATTAATTCTCTTTTATGTGACAAAAAAGAAAGCGGCTGCGTAAAGTAACCCAGAGAAATCAGGACAGTGTTTATATCTAGGAACTATTACTGATACTAGAAATACTCAGGTTTTGCACAGCTGAGGTGTATAAAAAAAAGACCTAAAGTCTTTATTTGTGTATAAAAAAAGACTTAAAGGTTTATAAAACAAATCAGCACAGACATGTTGATTTTTTTTTAAGATCACTTGAGTATCAGTTACGGTTTATTTTTTGTCGTGCTTGTGTGTGGGAGTTAGTTTTTGCTTGATTTTAAAGTATCTAAAGTGCGGGTCCTCCGCAGTTTGATGATTTTTTTATTATTTATATATTTATTTTAAAATTTAAATAATATTATTTTACAAAATTTATTCGGAATTGCTGTCGAATATATGCAGGGTGAAAAGTATAATTTTTTGAAATTGTTGTAAAAATTATTGACATATTTTAAGAAAGTCTGTTAAAAAAATATTATTTAGGATGTTTGTTTAGGTTGATCCGAAATAACTAAAGATAAATATATCTTTATAACAATTTATTTAAAATAATATGTCAATACATTTTAATTCACAGATTGCATAAGAATTATATTTTGATTTGTCTATTTTAAAACTGTCATAGTTTTCAAAACGTCAAAACTCATACTACATACAAGACATAAATAATTACATTTTAAGACAAAAATGTATAATATGTATGAGTTAAAATACTTTACTTTTAAAGCAGTAGGCCCCTGTATCTCTATTTTTAAATATATTTTTTGAGTACAAAAAAAACCACTGTGACATTTCAAAATACCAGCGTGGGGCAATCAATTTACATCGCAGATTATTTTTTGTCGAGTCATGCTACAGATTATAAAACAATTGTCATTACATCATGTTAAAAAAAATCTACATTTTTAATTAAAATTACAATGAATTGCGTGTAAAAAAATTAATTACCAGTGTCCTGAAATTGAGTTCCATATCCGCTTATTACTTGATTATTATATTATACTCAGGATATAAAAATAACAATAATTAATTACCTATTTCAATTTAACACAATGTTTATAAATTCTTTTATTATTATATTTTTTCAATGATAGTAATTAAAAAATATTTATTATATTACAGATAATTAATATTCTATGCTCTATCGCTCGATTAAAACATGAAACATACATTATTGTGAGGAATCAAAACTGCTTCATAGATAAAAATAGTAAGAATACATAGGTACTTCCTTGATCACTTCAAGGTTATGGAGACTTTTCTCTTCATTACGTATATTGCTTAGTGGGTCCTCCAGACGTTTTTGGTTCATCTAGCAACTTCTGGTTATAATCTCGTCCGAAAGATTACTTCATGAAGTGATACTCATGTTTCGTAACGCCTTGTACTAGGTGTTATGATTGATTGTTCGTCATTATTTTAGCATATCCATCATAAGTTCAAATTAGAAGATTGCGTTGTTCTATTTGGTAAGAGTGGTCGTCTAGTTGAATTTATTGATGGAGTGAAGACAGGTAGTGGAAAGGGAAAACGTCTCTGCTCAAAGCGATAAATATTTAGACTTCTATTTCTTAACACTATAAGATACAATAATTTTACAACAAGAGCTTGTAGATTTCTACAAGGGAACAGATATGCACATTATTGCTAGTAAAGATTAATTAGCAAAAAATGCAGATTTTTCTTATCGTGAAATAAGATATGTATATTATATATGTAACATCCAAAAAACGTTTTTTCAAGGTTCTTCTTGAGCGCCATTTGAGTTTAAATTTTTAACACAGTGTATCAAAACCTAACTGGATATAATAACAAGCATATAAGTAATCTTGACCTAAATAAATATTACAAATACTGGCCGTAATTGTTGACAATATGTATCAATCGTTTAACACATTTTGTTTTATAGTTTGTGTTTCAATTGTGACTTAAAATTTTACTTCCTTTTCCATCTAGTTTAGAAAAGTGGTTTTCATGCAATAAGTTTTTATACATAAAAAAAATAATGATTATTCTGCTTTATATACATTGTAGAATAAATGTAGTATTTTGCAAAAATAAAATTTACTATTATGTATTTAGAAAATCGTCGTGTTTAGAGTTAATAAATCAAATAAAAATGAAATATAGTAAATATATTCAAGATTATCAATATAGTCAAGATTTTAAGTAAATTTCAGATATTTTTTATTTCACAATAATAAGAATCAAAATTTAAAATTGGTACATAATTGTTTGTCCAAAAAATTGTGGTTCAGCTCGTTGCCTCGGATTTCAGTGAACCGACGAAGTTGAAGTCGTTGAGGTTAGGTTTTACCAACAACCCACGGGACCAGTTTGGGGAGAGTCGCCATGTTTGCGGGAGTGAGTATCTACTCCCCTAAACTTGGTTTGTTCCAAGTATTTTAACAGCTTATATGTGATATCAGCCATGGTCACTTTTATGACATAACTTTTTATGATCTTACAAACAATTACAAATGCAAATAATAAACACTCAAATGCAAATAATACCTATATTTGGTTAAATAAATATATACAGAGCACATACTCAGATTTTTTTACATGCACCAGTGATTGAACTTGATTTTCTCTTCTGTGTTATCTACATCTGTTTTTCACAAATTATATTTAAACTTTTCGGAGGAACTCTTTTCGGAGATAATCGTGGAAACCGAATGGATAAATGCAGGATTAGATTAGACGGAAATTCATAGAATTCTCATTAGTTATGCTGATTGTAAAAAAGAACTATAGAGAAAATCTTAATAAGACGGAATGTTAATTCTTCTTATATAAAATATTGCAATTAACTCTTAGCAAATATTCAAAATAAAGATACTACATTTTGTAATGCAACTGCAAGACGATCGATTTTTTAGAGGTTACAAATGCTCTAAGATAAAAAAACTGGTTATAAAAGTGCCAACTGGTTATAAAAGTTACGTTTTAAAAACAGTGATTGAAGACACCACTAGTGGGTTCACTTGTATAGAATACCAATTATGCATTGTGGTTGTCTAAACCCTTTGCTTTAGCAAGAGTATATTCAAATGTATATTTTCAAGGAAAGACCTTGATTGACCTTGAATTCAAAATCTTGTATGTTTTAATTCAAAATCTTGATGTATTGTGTAAGTTTTAAGTGAAAAGATAACTAAACAATATGAATATTAGAAACATAAGATATGCCTAACATGAAAGTTATTATCAGTAGGTATGGTGTGTGATATTTCTTAACACAATTATGACGTGTATATAATCTATATATGATGTAAAATGATGGTCACGTCACACGTGACATTGACATTACAGAGCATGAATAAATTAATTAAGATTCATTTTTATTGCATGGTAAATTCTAATAACAACCTAAATTGACATAAACAAAAAACAAATGTGATAAATTCCAACTGAGAAAAGCTTTGGATATATTTTTAAAAAGAAATATTAAGTAGGTATCTATTGTTTTGTGAAGGAAGTTTTAAGAAATAAAATAAAATTTTATTTATAATTGAGAACTGTGTTTAGAATTTAAAATACATTTCATGGCTTACAGTGGCAACCATTAGATTTTTATTGTAACAAGTCAATAGAAAAATGCAAATGTCTTCCTTTTGTTTCAAGATCAAGGGGACCTTTTTTGGAAGTACAAACATTTAAGTTTGCCTTATAGTCTGGCTTATAATATGTGGCTTATATGTATATTATGTTTATTTACATGTATACAGTATATACCTATATTTTACAGTATATACCTATATTTTACAATATATAAGTATATTTTTTCATTATATCAAAAAGATATAATAACTGTCACCCAATTGATTTTAGAACCCGTTAGTGACATTACCTCCACGTCCACCTGCCATCGAATTTTACATTGGATTTTTGGTTATCTTTTTAAATCTTTGTACTTTATATATGTTTTTAAAAAAAACTTCCTTTATTATTATATTTGTGTAATAATTATAATAAATTTACAAAATAAATCAAATAATAATTATAAATGTCTTTACCAAATAAATCAAATAAAATCTATTATCACTTACGTTTGAAAACAGTCACGGATGTTTTGGCGAATTAAAAACATTAATATGTTATAAATTTCGCCGCGACCCTATGAGCTCGGCCGCCGACGGCTGCGCACTCACTGACAGGATACGGTAGTGTGTTGTGTGTGATTGTGTGAGTGAACTTGAATAAAAATCAGCAAAGCGTTATTCCTTATCTATATATTGGTTCCGTTCTGTGAATTAAAAGGTTACATTTTATTGTTAATCGGTTTCTTTTTTCGATGAATTTTATTTTGTATTTTGTTAATAACTGATATTGAACGATTTTAAATTAATGATCTATAAATAGGTAATATTTAAGGAGGGTTAGTTAATTACATGAATTAAAAAAAAATAATTAATACATTTTAATTGAGCCCAAAAAGTTTAAATCTATCCAATTCCCAATACGGATCTACTCTGATTTTATTTTCCTTGATTAATTTTAATATATCATGTATATTAAACTTAAGTTTAAAAAGATATATGTTATTTACATAAAATTTGATCAGATATTTGTATTACGGTTGCGTCATTACTTACAGTAAAATAAACATAATAGTTGTTTGCGATTATTAAGTCCAGCAACCACAAAAAGCGGCAACTCTAGCAGCAAATATAATACTTTTTTTACATATATATGTAAAAATGTTTGATACCTATAATTTCGAAATATTTTTTAACCAAGTTATCGTAGATATTTGTATCGTTTTGTTTATTTATAATATCCATATGAAGTTCATCATATTATGACATCTTAGTAATGAATTACACTTTAAGCAAAATGTATGTAAATAGATTCTATAGATAAATAAATAAAATTATATTATATGCCTTCGTCAATATAAGATACTTTTGCTTTATTATTATGCCATACTAGCTGTTGCTCGCGACTCCGTCCACGTGCTTATTGACAAACAATGTTTTTATCTTTATTTTTTTTAACTTACTTCTAATACCGCCAAAAGTATGTACACAAAGTTTCATAATGATCGGTTGAGCAGTTTTCGTGTGAAAGCGTAACCAACAAACTTACATTCTCATTTATAGTATTAGTAGGATGTAAGTCATTGTGGTGGTCAAGTAGATACTAATGTGTAATGACGTCATGGGTACGTCATATTTACAACTTAAATTATAATACAATTTAATTATATGTAAGTAAGTTAGAAATCATGAGATTATTATTACTACATTAATGTATATTAATTTTGCACTTATAATCAACTTAACTCATAAGAGTTAGTTCTTTTAAATCTCTTAGAATTTTCGATAGCCAAATTGGGTTAACAGAAAATAAACAAAATAAAAGAAAATTATGTCGGCTTTTGATATTATATATTATATGATATTGTTTAAGTTATTTATAAAATAAAGTTATTTCAGTTATGTCCGGTCACTAGAGATGTACGTCATAAATACATATAGAGTAATAAAAGTTTTCTGTAATCAATAAGGAACCCTAAAAACAAGTTACTTCGAGGAAAGCCTTGGACACACAAGTAGGTATAGAGTGTTAGTGAACTAGGAAGGCTAGGGAACCCTATCAAGATTGTCTACCTCAATGGATTTTACATAAAAATCATGTTAACCCTTAAAGTAAGAACAAGAGATTTGTGTGTCTGTCTGTGGCATCACAGTTCCCAGACGGAGTCGATTGTTTTTTAATCGAAATAATGGCGAGTTTTTTTCAAGATGGTACTTAGTTATGTTTGACAGAAATTAAAGCAATCGTCTCTAAGATATTAAGCTCTTATTGACATCATTGACATAACCGTAACAAGGAAAAAAATTTTTTTTGTAGGTTGTTCAGGTATGAAAAACATTATTTTTTGTATTTTCGAAAAAAAAATCCACCTGCGCAATGCACATGTTTCAATCCATGTTGTTGGTTAAGCTGAGCATTTGATCTATAATTCGGCAAGCGCTGTGGGGATTTATAACATTTAGTAATATTTATATATTTATATAAAATAATGTACTATTGAATTGTAATGTGTTATCAAATCAATTTATACATTACGGTTCTTAGATACAATGTTTAGAAAATAATCTATCGAATTATTGTATTGTGTAATAATGAAGCCAAATTATTCATACTCACTATATGTTAAGTTAAGTTAGTTTTGAGTTTAAAGTCATAAGGTCTATTTGCGATAGCTACCACCTAATACTATACAGTATGAGGCATTAATAATAGCTTAACAACGAGCAACGTAGCGTGTAAAAGCTATATCAATTTCTTGGTGAACTCTTATTTTATAAAATGTGCAACTAAAATTATATTATGGCAATATATATTCCCGAATATAGCTATAATTGTATAATTATCATTAACTCTCCGTTATGATTTCGTTCGCATCTGAGATCATTAACCTTGACGTAAAAACAAATTATCATACCTATATAAAGTTATAAATAAATAAGCTTCCAGTTTTAGAATAACAGAAAAAAACAAAGATAAATAAATATAATAAGTGATTAATCATGATAAAATTTTATTACATTTAGTTTTAAAAGAATTCGTAAAACAGATAATGATACTTCGTTTTTTAAGACTAAAATAATAATTAAATCATAATGTTACCTAAACTTTTTGTCTTATCAGCCTCATGGTACGAAATATGAAAATGATTCAATGTAGGTCGTAAATTGGATCGCAATAAGAGTTCGTGGTAGGCCCGCTGAAAGTAGATTTGATATTTTAATATTTTGAACGTCCTTCACCGATTCCACAATGAATTTACTTTTGAAAGGTTAAGCGATAGACTTGTATTTTTTTTTGACAAAGATTTTGACATGTGATTGTAAATTAAGCAACGTCTGAGTTAAGCCGTTAAACAGATTGTACAACGCTTTAAATTTTTGATAAACATATACATATTATATATATATATATTAAATATCCCTACCCCTACATAGCTATACAGCTATGATTCGAACCCGGTCGGCAGGGATTTCCCAGTGGTTGCAGGTTCGAGTCCCTGCCCGTGTCGGTTTGTAATGCATTCTATATTTATTTAAAATTTAAATAAGCTTACCATAGCTGTTTATAGATATTTTCAAGCATTAATATCGGTTGTGGCAGCTTTTCAATGTTTATCTATACGGAAAAGTTTCAAACATTGCCTAGGATTTCGAAAGAAGCCTCAAAGACAGACGGCAGTGACCCATATAAAGACGTTCATATATAGAATGCTTCATTTACCGAGACGGGTTGCGATACGGTAGCGATACGGTAGCCATACGGCAGCGGTACGGTACGATTGATAGAGCGACGGGACGTCGGGTTATTTTGCATTCTATATTTATGTGAGATTGAACAAACTTTGTATAAAAACAGAAAACCTGCATTAACACAAGACTATTCTGAATCTGGATAAAACTTTTAATTCCATTCATATTTATGTATGCATGCTCCATTATTGTAACTTGCAATGTGGTAATGTGAATGTGGTAATACTGGTAGCCAACCTCTTTACTGTAGGCTCTTCAATGGCTAAAAAGCCAAGATATTATTTGTTGCAATAACACTTGAAACCTGTTCAACATGAATTACATTACAAGTACAATTGAGAATTGAATAATATTTATTCTTTATTACAAAGATCTTTTGTAAAAACTGCAAGTCTCGAGATCAAAAATTGCAAGTACTACATTTAAGACAGTTCTGTTTTAACCTATTAAATGTACACAAAAAATAACATTATATATTAAATCATAATTAGGCAAGTTAAACTTCAAATCTACATCTTTTTTTTTGCTTTAATATAATTCTCAAGGACTTGTGAGTCACGACTGTTTGAGCAACAGCAAACTTATTACATTCTGATATACATATAATGTCGTCTCCGAGGAAACAAGGACCCCCAATCCGCACATTCTTAAGATACATCCGTAAGATACTACTGACTTACAGTTACAGCGGAACCCTCATCTAGACTAATGACATTTTAAGCTCAGGGAGGTTAGATCCTTAAGAATTAGTGTCCCTCCAAAGAGGGGTTTAACTCTACTTTCCAAGGTGCGATCAGTTCACCCAGTGTTATTAGACGGTTTATTTAGACATGTTTGAAGTTGTCTACAAACGTATTTAGCCAAGTTAACAATATTAAGAATATTGAAATTTTAAGTTAATATAAAATGAAGGATTTAACAACACGGACTCGAATTTGTGACCTCTGGAATACCATCCCATCGTTCAACTGAGCTATGGTGTGGCTAACCACCATGATGAATCTAGCATTCTCTATATGATCTTCTTTATCAGGACGAAGGAGACTTCTATCACCTTCTTTCGAATCCTCAGCCATGATTCTAACTTTACAGTTTAGAAGAATATTAGGAAGACGAATCTACTGAAATTATCATTTTAAATGATCCATAAATATGTTTAGCCATTGTAAGCCATTTTTATTTTAATTTTAAATAACTATAGAATAAATAATTCCTTACTAAGTAGGAACTAGTTAGAGACCACATCTTTTAGTTACTATGTCATCCAACTAGTTTCATTGTTATATATCGAAGGATCGTAAAAAAAGGTATGACGCGATTTAAGATTTCATAAATATATATTTGTGTAAGCAGTATGTACAAAATATGTCTTTGTAACGACTTGTATGGCTTGTATGGTATACATTTTAAGTGAGTGTAATGTCATTTCAAATACATTTCGTGACTCTCATATGATCTTGTGTGATGCCGTAGTAAGGACATGTGTTTACTGGGAACTGTGTGAAGGGTGACGAGAGAAGACGAAGCTTCTTAGCATTCCATGGATTCACCCTGCAGGTGCCGGGCCCGTCGCGTTGCAAGGAGAGGATTGCAAGCAGTGCCTGGGACTTGCAACCCAGGAGTAGGTTTAAGGGGCCCATTTATTATGCGCAAAAACGCTCGCCTTCACCCTCCACACTCCTCTCATTACCTAATCAAATTTGGAAAGAACCTACTAATGCCGCCTTCGAAATACGTTCTAGAAATGAACTGATGCTTGTTCTAGAAAGGCCAAGGTCTTTAAGTAGGCTATAGAGAGATTCTGCTGTTATACCTTACCTTTATACCAATATAATAAACGTATTTATTTATCCTTATAATATTTACCTAATTAAGTGATTCCTTTTGCTTTCAAGGTAAATATATCACATAACAATGATGAGGTAATGCCTATTATATAGAGAAGTATTGCTTTTTATCTCCCCTTTTATATCTTAGTTAATTCTAACGAGTTCTAGATGTATCATCATAAGAATGTTGATAGTTCTAAATGATTTTATATTTATTTTCTATGAAACGTGACTCTGGTATGGTTTTAGATATGAATATTAGGTACATTATTACTAATCTGGCCATACATATTATGACAATTGAAAAACTTTTGTAATTAGTATTTTCAATGTGTTACGTTAGTTAAGTTTCTAAGGAGTTTCTGACGTTAAACATTTTGACCTCTTTCAGTGTGTCTCACTATTGAATACACTGTTCAAATGTATTGCAGTGTCTTGTCCAAGGTGAATATGAACGCGTCGTGTCGGTCATTTATAAAACCCTTCCAAAGCTTGGAATCAGCAGTGTGTTTTGATTTATTACTATAAATAGAAATACCTATTTATTTTATCTGTCTGTAAGTCCTTAACTATAAATAATTATTAATTTTGTCAAAGCCGGAATGTTAAGAAATCCGATACGCAAACAAAGTCTTATAAAGACAAGTACAGATTCCTATTAGGACTCTATCACGTATAATGAAGATTGTTATTAAACTAAGGAGAAGGTATATTAACACTTAAATGTCTAACAATTTACCTACTATCAATTGGGCATAAGATTCAAAAATAAGAAAAGTCTGGTATTCTATAATACTTCATATTTTGAAGGTTTAAAGCTAGAAGTTTTTAAGCTCCTATAAATAAGATAGCATCATAGAATTAGTAGTGGAGTGATTAGTTATTCTAGTGTTCTTTCTTCTAGCTCCATATGATTTAAGTGTATCATTCAATAACAGTATAATGGTTCAAAATGCCATCTGTTTCGATATGCAGGCCAAAGGCACAGAAAAAATGTATCATTAAAAAGGATTTTAATTATGAAATATTTTTCAGGATTGAACTGTAGTGTACCAAGAAAAAAGATTAAGTGTTTTTACACAGTTCATTCATAGTTATAAAAGTTGCTTCACTGGTGTGGAAGACGCAATGTGCTCGATAACCTGCGTCAGTTTTCGCGTGGAATGAATCACAAAACTTCAATTTTGGCTCAGCCATTCACTTTTATCCAGTAACACTCTTAACCTCATCATAAGTCACAAATTACGCTGGCCTGGCTACACGCCACGCTCTGGAGATCGTAAAATCTGGAGACTTTTCCCGTCTCTATCCCCTTGACACGACTATTTATGAATGTATTTATTACAAGCGACTAAATGTACTATACTCTGATGAGACGAATGCTTTGCATGTATTTCATTTCTAAAATATTAAGGAGTGCACATTTAAGAAAAACTTTACATAATATACGGCTTTAGCTCATGTTACAAATTCTTTGAAACAGCTACTAATGTTATTTAGAGTAATGTAGTCTAAATCATTGACTCTTCTTGATTGTAGAAACTCTACCAGTAGAGTTTCCACCATCCCAGTTTAATTATGAGTTCAGTTCAAAGTAGGTTCTACATATTGCATGTGTTTTGCTGTCCAAGGCAAGTCAAAATTAGAATCCATAAATCCATAATTATTCTCGACATAGAATAATAATAATTCTATAACGGTCAAAAAATGTAGAGCGGACCATAACTCTTTAAATATTAAACTTCACTTTAGATACCGAATTCTCAAAGTTTTAAGATTGAATTCCTAGGAGCAAAACTTTGTTATACGTTAGATTTTTTTTAAAGATTAGACAAACAAATGCTATAAAATGATTTTAAGGAGATATATTCATAAAGGTTATTTTCAATTAAATAAAGTACTCACCTCTTCACTTTATTTTAAATAACTATAAAATACCATAGAAACATCAATATAATAAGTTACGTTAATAGAAAACATAAAACTTAAACTATTTAAATATACATATACAAGACACATATTATATATAAGTGATTTGTTTTATTATAAAACTATGTATTTATTACAATTACCATGTATTTAAAAAATACAACTATGACTAGTTGAAAGACTAACATGGTTAATGACAAAACAACAAAAAATTAACAATATTTATAAAATACTTGGTTAAATCGTAAATGCTAACATTTGACAATAAACCAATCAGTGTTTAAATAATTTCGAAAATAAATATATTTTTTAAAACATCAAGTTAGGATTACATAAAAAAACAATATAACTGAGTATTACCTGTGGGTAATACTGTGGATTCCAAGAATATTCTTAAAAAATATGAAATAAAACGCAATTACGAAACTGTTTATTTTTTTAAATGTCTGTTAATCAAATAATTTGATTGGATCAGTTTTATACCATATCTACATAAAAATAACACTGTTGTTAATGCAAATATATTTTTAATCTGTGTCTAGTCTAGAAGTCTAGAAGGTATCCTTCTAGACTTGTATGATAGCGCAATTATTTTATACATTTTGGAAGATATTCTTTTAGTTGCTGTTGTATATGTTGGTACTTTTCCTTGTTTCAACATTTCTTAAGTAAATTCAACGAATGGTGTTAACTCATTATACTATTTAATAATCTGTGTATCCCGCGTTACCTACGCCATCTAGCGAGACCGGTCGATAGTACTCCTTCATCTCGCCCCACCCGCGCGGCGCCACATTGAAGTTCGGACCACAGACTAGCGGTAAGCGCGGGCTTTTTGGTGATGCGTAAACGTCATTTAACTTAGTTGGCGCCAAAGGTACGGAAACATCAACATTTTGTACATTTATTGTCGGTGTTGTTATCGGGAATGGTTCCATTTTTGGTAAATTAGAAGTCTGTTTTAGCGCGGATTTTGGATAAGTTTTCTGGTTTCTAAGGCTGGATGGTGGACGGTATGGTGTGTCGTGGTTCGCCACTGGGGTCGGCGTGCTGCATGTGTTTGATGTGTTGCGTCCTGAAATTTAAAGAAATATAGTTGTCATAAAATATATGTTATCATGTATTATTACAATCTAATAGATATAACTAGTTGGATCATTTTGGAAGAATGTTGTGGTGCGAAATATACCGATTTGGTAACAGGATTAGTTCAGCAGCTATTTCTACCTATCACCCTAGTTTTCTTTAACACCACACAAAAATCCACCATATATTTCAAAATAAAACACTTCCCACACTAGTTTCCAGTTTTTAAAGAAGCTGCTAAAAACTGCTTACCTCGTCCTTCGTGAACCCATTTGACAGATCTCTTTTTCCTATTCACGTACATGCTCTGTCCTTTGCTCATCTGGTTACTGGAATCTGAGAGCGACTTGGAAATGGCTTTGGCTAAGTCCATCTGTTCCCTGACCGTGGGGTGAACGCCTGGCACGTAAAACGCTGATGACGCGAATGTTTTTTCTGCCAAAGGTTGGAAGAGTTAAAAAAACGGAGTACACTATCAGCAAACCATTTTGTTTAGACTGTTTTAATTATAAATTTCATATCGTTGCTACTACTACAATATTGGTTTCAGTATCTTATCACTCTAACTCACTCGTACCTTCTGATGTTTTTATACAAACACTCCAATTTTATAAAGAGTAAAACTGTATGTGGGTCGCAATAGTATATAACAGATTTTACATATCTTCCGCATTTGTATCTAAAACAGTTATGTAATCAGATTGTTATAGATCATGACCAAAACAAACAACATTGAGAGCTATTCCCGAAGGTGAGAATGATAGTTTATTTATATTTAGCGTTCTCGTGAATGTGTGTGTGTGTCGGTGTCTTGCCTCGCTCTTTGCCATATAACACTACACAGATGGTGTGTTATGTCAATACTAATAAGTTTATTGGTATTCTATACATATAATTAAAATGTATAGTAGTATTTATGTACGTTGAAAATCTAGCAAAAAAATGTTATAGGTCGAACATTTTAAGGTTTAATATTTTAGTCTATCTGTCTATGCAGGAATTAAGATAAAACTCCTAGACGAATTTTGATAACAGTTGTTGGTTATAACGAAAACTGTAATTTAAAAAAAAAAAAAATTTTTTTGAATACTAGGATCCGCTACTTTAGGCTGTGGGAGTTGAGCTGAGCCCCCCCCCCTTTTTTATGCTACTAAATTAAACAAAAATTTTGTATTTAACACTGATGTAAGCGCGTGACGATTTAACATGAGAACTCCCATAGACAAATTTCTTTTTGCTATAACTTTTTTTTTTGTTGTTATTTTTAAGTACTATTTTTTTAGGAACCAAGAAATAAAAGTGAAAATCATGAATATCTGTTTAGAGGTTTCGAAGCTAGCGCGGTAGTGAAACATCGTGTGCTTCGCTTACGCTCAGCTCTATAATTAGCTAGCTATGTACCTACAATAAAAATACTAAACAGATTTTCAATAATATTTTGTCGTTATTTTATTATCCCAGTCAACATTTTGAGTCCAGATTATTTAGTTGGAAAAGTTCAAAAAGCAGTTTCATCTAAAATCTTAGATGGGTTAGTGTTTGAGTCGAGGCTAAAGAGGCAAGGGCCAGCAGACGTAGACAAGAGCTAATAAATGTAAAAATAACTAAGTATGACTATAGAAAAAAAATCTTATTTAGTTTCCAATAAATAAAATATGAATATGAATTGATATCCCACCGAATTTGCGGTCCTTCTTTATGATATGCTCCTCAGCATCAGCAGCTGGAGTGAAGATCTTGTTCAGATCCACTTCCTTGTCCCCCACGATGATAGGCTTATTTTCTAAGTCTTCCTGGTATTTAAAAAATATAATACAGAATTCGGAAATGTAAGTAGATAATGCTACATGATGAATCATGTTATTTACATCTAACAATCAAATAACAATATAAAATGACAGATTAAATACAAAATATATTTACATGGGACTACCAGACACAAAATCAAGAAACATGAAGTAGACAACATATTGCCAATAAGTTTTGACTCTCAAAAATACTAGAAGAGAAGACACTAAGTAGAGTTTTTAAATTAAAAAAATACTAAATTTATTTTTATATTTAGTAGTTATATGGTAAAAATAATATTATAAACACAAAAAATAATATGTAATAATTAAAATTAAATAATCTATTAAATAGTAGAAATTTAAATTAGTAGTTAATTAGTAGAAAACCGAATGAGCAATAAATATTAATATATACGGTTATTAACGAAAATTACTATTAATTTATTGTATGATTTTCTTGAACAGAAAATAAAAATAAATCTCTTTTAAGAATATTATTTTATTCACTGTTAAAACTATGGAAATATGTACAATAATGTAACTAGAAGATCCATTATCATCCTTACTTCTAGTTCCAGGGATGGCATGGGCATAGGTTCGATGTCCGCGTCATTCTAAAACCGGTAAATTCTAATCAATATTTCGTTTGTATAATTTATGAATTTGTTAGACTGTTTTTATTATGATGAACACAAAGATGTAATTTTTTTATGAGAAAGTGATATAATCGATTAAAGTTTTAAAACGCAGAATAGATTCAGCGACGAACCGCGCTTTGTGTATAATTTGACAGGAGTTTTGGCGGGATTCCAGCGCGTGCAGCTGCCATGCTAATTTATGATTAGGTACATCTAAAATATTTTTTAAATTTTCATTTAAGGCCGAAAGAATTTTAAAGTTTCTTTGATCTAGTTTTTGTCTTTATCAAAAAATATTGTTTTATTAACTCAATTTTAGAAACTAGCACGATCACTCCTGTACTAACTTTCTCAAAACTACATGCATATGCCTATCAACATCTTAAAAGTTACGCAATAATATGACTGTCTATAATAGGTACTTCCTTCAATTTTTAAAGAATTACGCTTCATATTTTACATAATTATATACAACACTATTATATAACATACTAACAAATAAAGGAAAAAAATACTTGAACTTCACCAATTTCTCTGAATAACGTTTTCGTTGATTTGGGTTCTAATTACGAATTACGTTCTAATTAAAAATCCCTTAACGCAAGATAATAAAGACAGTAATTTGTTTTGCCAGTATAAAAATCCAAAATAATATGTACGTTATAAGCTATCATTTGTTTGGAATCTCAGCAAAAATTTAAAAAGAGTTGTTGGATACACCCAAATCACAATACTTACTCATCAGAAAATGGCAGACTTTATGAATGTTCAATACGTTCACTTCATAGATATACCTACTTCCATATATTTAATAATTGGAACAATACCAAATATGTTTTTGTTATTCAGATAAAGTCGTGAAGCATTTAATAGTAAACAGTATTAGTCACTTTACATTACTAAGACGTAAATATAAATTTATTAAAATTGATAGAACTGTAGGGAAAAATAATATTCCAAAATTTAGGGCTTAAAAGTTTTGAAATGTGATAGTGCACATAAAATTCTTTTACATAATAAAATATTATGGGGCTAGACATTTAGTATATTAAATATAATATTCATGTCTGTTTATTTTTTTGTTCGGAGAATACGTAAAAAATGAACGCATTTTGATATAATTTGGTGTGGCTGATTGAAAACACTGCTGCTAGTAGTAGCCTAGTAGGATTTGGACAAACTATCTGATGATTGATGACTTATTACCGACATAGACGGGTCGGCCTGACGAACGGGAAAAAACTTGTTATAATAATATTAAAATATATATTCGAGATTATAATTATTATTTTCTAACATTTGTGTATTTATTTTGTTTTTAGACCGAGGTTATTGAACTTAAAGTTGACCTTTTATTTCGGTAATATGCTAAAAACAATTGCAGACAAAAAAATGTTAAGTATTGCGTCGGCGGAGTTCAATGAACAGAAAAATATTGAGAGCAAATATTAAAAACTTCGGCCGTTTTTAAATCAATCAAATATATACAAAATGAGTTATTGAATCTAAATATATACTATAAAAGCTTAGGAACATGATCAGAACTACTTAGTTA
Source organism: Napeogenes inachia (assembly GCA_959347355.1). Taxonomy (NCBI): domain Eukaryota; kingdom Metazoa; phylum Arthropoda; class Insecta; order Lepidoptera; family Nymphalidae; genus Napeogenes; species Napeogenes inachia. Next base: position 20,776,871 of record OY365798.1, on the reverse strand, counting down.
ACGTGTACAAAATGAGACTTCCAATAGTTTGATTCATTTTTAAAAGTTATTTCTATAATCTCTACTAACTAGTATAACAAAAGTGATATTTGTAGTGTGATCTTATAATATAACCTCAATATAAAATAGGACTGGTATTTCTAGAGATTATTCTATTTAAATAAACAGGAAAAAAATCGGCTAAAATAAAGGGTAGGCACCTACACCCAACTTTTAACATTTATCATCAAAATCATAATCTGTTCATCTATTGATTTAGATTGTGTGTATATATTATGTGCTCAGCGCTCTACAGGTCTATGCAGTCAGATAGTGTTTGAGGTATAATTCGGATTAAACATGGCAATCGAATGCAATCTTTCATCAGTCATCAGTTATAAAATAACTATATTCTATTGCAACTGTAACTTATCAGACTTTAATGGTACTATATATATATATATGTTCTTATAGATGAGAAGTTTCTATCTCTAACACTGAACGTCATCGGTAGATTTAAAACACCTTGTAAAATGTTGAAGTTCTGTAACGTTATGTTTAAACAGTTGGTTAGCCACCACTAATATGGGTCATCCTTGTTACATACATTATCGTTTATGTTAATAAAACATAATTCCAAAAAAAGTAGGTCATCATTCGGTAATATCGAAACATGATATTACCCATGAAAGGTCATCATTATTTGTTCATTTTAATTAAACCATGACTATATCAAATCTGATACAATTACCCACTTTTATGTTGAATACTAAAAGTTTATTAAATTTACTTTTATTATAAAATAATTACAAAAGAAAATAAAGGTCTCATCACTAAAAATTCTCAGTTCCGTCTTGGCAGGCATTGAGAAATTACATTGGCGAATGATAAGTCTAGCAAAAAGAGTATAATACTGGGAAGTGTGTTCTGGCCTTTATTTATTGGAATTTAGGTTTTACTATTTTTTGCCAGCGACTATGACTACATAGTGTTATTGTCAGTTAGTGTGACCTACCTAGACTACTACCTACCTTCATACTACCTACTGTCAAACATTTTTATATTAAAACCTTAACTATTTACTAGTATGTCTACTTTCTATATAAGTTAAAAAGTTAGTTAGCTAGTTGTTTTTCTTTAGGTCTAGAGCTATTTCAATTTCCCGAGTGTAATAGGAAGTACGTTGACTTGTCCTATTTCGTTAAGTTTTTGAATACTTGCCAAAGAGTTAGTTTCCGTCATGTTTTGCACTCTTATAATAAAAATTTAGAAATTGAGGATAATTAACTACATTTATCTACAAATATCTCTCTAACTCTTAATCCCAGTAGAAATAATATTTAATATTAATTTCAAATGTATGTAATTTTATCACGATAGAAATAATTGTAAATTAGAATTAATTTTAAAAATAACAGATTTGAAACGACTCACATTATCTGTAAATAGTGTTATCAATTATCTGTAAATAGTGTTATCAATTATCATGATACTTTAAAACTATATTTAAATTATTAAGGACCGAACTAAAAAATCCGATCCTACAAACTCTACCGATTCCTTGCACTGAAGTTACACTACCTTTTTCCTAGTTATATCAGTTGACCTACTGTGTCATCTAGGAAATTGTAGTCGCAGTAGTTATCAAAAAGGAAAAGACGTCAAAAAAATATTTTAGATAGGTATGTTACTACTAAAACTTCTCGATGAGTAAATATCTGAAATAGTTTTTGGTAGTGTATTTCATCTTAAGCGATGTTGACTCAAATATTAAAGAAGTACATACCATACCAAATTTTAATTAAATCCGCCCAATAGGTAGTGTTTTATTTTTATAATAAGTGTAATAATTTCTCATTGATAAATGTATTTTTACTCGTGTATGCTACTTGAATAAAGCTCCTATTATTATTATTATTTTATTGTATTGGATTAATACCCCAAACCCGTACCTATTTGTCTTTACCCGTGAAACTAAAAACATTTTCCCGAATGATTTTCCCGTATTTGGTCTGGATGAATGGCGCATTTATAAACACACAAAAATTTCATTAAACCCGTCAAGTATTTTCTGCGTTATGCGAAACGAACAGACAACCATTTTCAAAATGTTGGTTTTGCTTTCTTGGGCGTTTGTATTAATTAACACGTTTTTTTAAGTATACTATACGTATTTTAATTCGTTACTCTTGTAAGATTGATTAAATACCGACTTAAATGCGTAAATGTAGTTGGACTTTATGACATATTTCAGGATACCTACCATGAAGTACAATATAAATAAAATATTTTATAACTCTATGTATTAACTGTTTATTAATCCTTGGACAAAAACGATTACAAGATAAATAATTTTGTATTAAACATACGTCTTACTTGGAGTAAACATATATATAAGTTGTCATCGAACTACCCACACCATGTAACAACTTAAAACAATTGTTAGATTAAATGCGTTCAAGGAACAATCTATTTCCACTTGCCTGGAGTCGCGCCAGAATCATTAAATGCACTGCTAATAAGCGCTCACTTCAAAATAATAGGCCTTAGCTAAGATTAACTACTGTTTTACCAAATTTCAGTTGATCTCAACCTTAGGATATCGAAAAATCATATTTATTCCTGATAAAATAAAGGTTATTGTTATTTGTTTGTAAATATCATCACCCAGTTAGTTTTAGCTATATTGAAATACATAAATATAAATATATAAAATATAATAGATAAATACCGAAAATTAGCGTAGGCCCTAAATCTCCTGGTGCATCCACTTACGACTAGAAACGTAACAACTTACCCAACTTACAGGAAATAACTTATAGCTGAGATTTGTCAGGAATTCCTTTTTTTTAGGATCAAACATGTCAGAGGGCTTGAAGCCTCGTTTTGTGATGAGGGAGCTGTTAACGCTGGAAGAGCTGGTGACGTCATCGAAGCTGTCTCTGTGTACCACGCGGTCGTTGACCTTGTGGATGCTGGACATCTTGTTGGAGGAGTACTGACTCTCGCTAATCGTCATCATGTTCGCTACTGACTGTTCCACTCACAGTTTCACTTCACTACTGTTCTTCGTGTATCACTGTAATTTTTTATCTTAGAATATTGACGTCAATCTTTTTTACATACAAAAAGACATGACTAATATTTTGTGTGTTTTAAAGCCAAGATACAGAACTGTCAAATGTGAATCTTATGACCATTCATTACGGATTAACTTTAATTAACAATATTGACTCATGTAAGCCAAAGATAAAATGCAAATCTGAGCAATGTGTAGTGTTTTAAGAAATCCTATTTTAATTTAGATCACAGTGATCTCTGCTACACAAATAATTAAGTTGAAATTGGTTTGCAGCATTTAATCTGAAAATAACTTATAAAACAGTTGCCGGGCAGTTTACCGCGTGTTTATACAAAACGATGTGTGTAGCAGCGGCTTAATGTTCGAATGAACTATCTAAAATTATTGGCAAATTAACCCCAATTATAGTTACGTTATAAATTGCTTTATAATTAAGAGCTTTTTTATTGCTGATATAATCTGTTGTCTAAAATGGCAGTCATAAATGAAAATGAAAGGCCATTTTATTGTTAGTTACGTTAAATTGACATAAGTCAGAAATAAGGCTAACACATTTTAAATTAATGGTCAGAATTTAAATTTAAAAGATGCTAATTTTTGATCTCAATTTGCATAGTAGGTACCAGTGATAATGATAATGGAACCTTAACTTTAAATTCGTCAACTTTTATTGCATATTAAAACAAAACCATTGAAAACATATTCACTACATCATCTATCATGTCGTCTAGGTATTAATTATAAAGAAGGACGCCAATTAATAAACTTAACACACAACAACACCCACACAATGATACAAACACAAAACAAAACAAGGACACAAAAGCACGTAGTGTCTGCTCTGAGATCTGTTACTGACTACGTCTGAAATGTGTTGCATAATGAAGAAAAGCTCACTTGTGTAGTGACCATGTTTAGTGAATTTTCTTAGGATATTTTTATATGAAAGAATCATCGTAAAGGCAGTACAAAATCAGTGTCATCTGGCACTTGAATAGACCCTTGTTTTAGTCGTAACCAAAATATGTTTTGTAAAGGGTTTGTACTTTTTCAGAATCGTGATTTTAAACCACAATCAACTGTAACTTGTTATATACCTACGTCATTATTTTATTATACTTGATTCAAAATAATAATTTATTAATTATTCAGTCAAGGAAATAAATTAATGTTGATTGATATGAATTTACAAAAGTTTCAATTTACGGATTTCAGTTGTCCTCTTTCCAATCATCATGATGGCGCTGATAGTCGGCTGCTCGCGGTGCCAGATTCTAAATCGGTCCTGCGCTGTTGTTTCGCCATCGGTTCACAAGATTCATATTTACAACTTCGATGGAAATTTAACAATAAGCAATGAAAAATAATTACGACTCATATCTTCAATCGAATAAACAAAAACTGTGGTGCAATGAGATGACTAGATGTTATTTCAGCCTACATATTCCACAGTCATACTTTATTCAACTCTTACAGTATATTTGTATTTGCCTACAAAACAAAGCATGCTACGTGACTGACTGGATCTTTAAAAACAACATAATACATATATGTAAATATCTATATATATATTTGTATATATCCAATATAGGTATGCAATATTATTCCTGTATCACTAAACCTAGTTTTCATTGCACTTTGCGTTATTTATCAATAACTATGATGTCGACTGAAAATGTCTATCAAAATAAAACGTTAGAAGTAGGTACATGTTGATTATTATGAGTGTCAAACTACATCATTAGATAGGTATTATACATCAACATTACTTACGAGAAGTGAGAACTATAATATATATTTAGTTTGTCACTGTACTTCTCAATACTTCAACGCTTGTCGCTACCCACATGTTTTAGAATAATTCGTTGAAATCATAAAAAAACTTTAATTTTCGTATACTTGACTCGTCAAGAGTATTGAAATTCTTTCTTTATTGCGAAAGGCTGCCTCACTTTGTAGAGTAAGTAGTTATTTTAGCTGATTCTTGTGGCTGAGAGTTGGATGCCCAAACCAGCTTTCCTCCTCTCCTCGTAATTGTTGTCAGGGGTGGCGTAAGAAATGAGGATTTTTTTCATGTTTGTAGACGTCCATGAGTGGCTGCACCACTTGGCATACCTAAGATATACAGTCTTTGTTTTTCACCCGAATCACATAAAACAAAATGTTATAGTATGTCATTTTTATTTACTCAATATTTTATACTAGTATCTATGTATGTACGAATGTGGGTACTAAACAAAAGTAGCTAGTTGTAAGTGTAAAATTAAATCATGCAGTGTTTAGTACACAAATTATCTATAAATTAACATCATTTGAAATATTTCAGGGTTGCGTGTTTAACTGTGTTGCAAAATCCAAAATTAATTTCTTAGTAAATACAATTTTTTACTAATCTGTTTCCTTAAAATAGAGAGCAGATAACGTTCCAAACGTATATAATATATCGCTTGTCGTAAATTATTAAGTAAGGTTGTTTAGTTTACTTCATTTGTTAAGACCTGCGGTTGTGATTCACAACTTTCTCAACCAACTTTTTCACGGGTAATCAGATGCAAGGTTAAGACTCGGTTCACTTTCTTATTGTTTTTACTTTCCAGGACAAAATAAAATACCTAAATATTGAACAAACAAACGACTTACCGTTGAATAAAGACAACGATTACAAGACGCGGATGTCCTAGATAGTTCGAGAAACATTGGATAGGTATTTAAACCTTTAACAAAAATAACAGCTTTAACTTCTCCGACAGCGCTAATGGTTTCTTGTGTAAAAAAAACCAAGATCAATGTTTTACACTATATTAGAGTTGCAATGGTGGCATAGTTTGTCCAACTATAAGTCATCTTCTCCTAATGTATCGTATATGAATTATGAACTTGGAGGAGAACGGTTAAAAGTAACCATGATTACTACTACTTACTATAGTATATAAGTTACTCCATATTCTCCTTTATTGCTCTCCCTTCCTTAAGGGTGGCACCCAACTTGAAACCCTGTTAGATATCCATGAGAAACTGTTGCACTTACCATCCTATGAACTTTCTGTTGTTGTGCTGAATCATAAATAAGAACAACTAAACCTAAAATCATAAATGGAGTCCGAACGTGACCGCGTCAGGTCATGACATCAGCAACTACGCACCTGAAGTAATGATTCATCAAATTGAAATATCTTTTTTAAATAGGTACAATGACAACAATGGTTCTCTTTCGTGTTCTAACAATCTTTATCTTTCTTTTGTTACGTTACTATCGTGTTTTCTAGAGTTTCATGAGCATAATAGGATAGTAATTCAAATGACCACTTATTATCCTATAACGGAATAAATTTCACCAGATGTTAGTTTTGTTATTGCTAACATTATTAGCTACTTATGACCTTATTGCATTTGCAGCCTTATTCCTCATAACTTAAGATATATATTTCTAAAAATCACAGACTAGACATGTAGAAATTCAGTACTAGTTGCCAAAACTCCTAAAACTTCGAGTTGTGAAATTGTAATTCGTTGAATATATATTTAAATGCTGAAACCTACATTTTAACTGATTTTGAGTACGTAATGTTTTTCATGAGTCATCTCATGTATATTTAATGAAATTTTTGAAGCTTCTTTATGTACATTTTTATGTAAGAAAACTTATTTTGATTTCTCCAAAGCGTGATGAATCTTTAAAGAAACGACACAATAAAATAAACAAATTTTAATTTATTGATAATAATAACTAAAAAAACATATTTTACACAATACATTATAATTAGTATTACACCGCTATGAATCATTTTTAAAAACATATCAAGTTGTGGACTAGCAAATAAAAATTAACTTATACATTTTTTCATACAATATTCAAGGAATCCATGTCGCAATTTGGGGACATAGGGTTCAAAATCGCTTGACGATAATTCCCAATTCGAATCAATAATACATCTTATGCAATCTCTCGTATAACTTGCAGTGTCCCTACAATGGATGTACACTCCGTCCCCGCAATTAATTTTAATATATTACTCATACATTACTGTTAAATTATGGCAGTCCAATGCAATACCATGATGTAAAAGTGAGAAAAATTGGTCTAAATACAAAATATAAACCGAAACAGAGCCATAAATCTATCCATTAAATATCATATATATTAATATTATATCGTAAGTTATCATACACCGATTTGAAAAGAAGCCATTACAGTAGAAAACAATTTTATTTTTAAAAAAGTCTTATCCTAGACGTAATCCTAGCAGACCAGAACTATTTATTTTTTATCTGTCCAACGGAATGGCTGTCGTTATCGACATGTGTGTGATAAAAAAAAATTGCCGCCAATTCTTTGCTGTCAGATTGGACAGATAAAACAACATCCACAACGCGAAACATCCTTACAAGACAAATATATTCATGCATAATGTAAATCTATTTGCTCAATGGAGAATCATTAGAGATAAATAATAAAAAACGTGGGTACTCGTTACAAAAATGGGGGCGACTGATATGCCTCAAACCTTCGTATTTAGTAAATGTCACAAGAATACAGATAATAAAAATAATTGTAGAAATGCTTTAACCATATTGTGCTATACGCATTTTGAGCGATATATTTGAAACCCCAGTACAGGCTCGCTGGCTCAAGCATCCAGCACCCGGATGTGACGTCACCTCGCCTTACCACTACACTACATTGTAACCTATCTAGACAAAAGGCTATAATAAAACGAAGTAAAAATAACAATAGCGCGACAACGATCGACTTAAGAAAGCAAAAACCTACATCAATTTGTGCTTAATTCAACAAATACTGTGACAGAGGTTTCACGAAGATTAAAAAGAAATTTAAAGAGCAACTGAACGCTGACGTCATACGGCTAAAGATTACACTCCTATAGCTAGCTTACCCTAATATGAACTCGGGACGTCCCGATTACATTGCTGTTCAATATAACTGACTTGCACGTGTAGGAGAATAAAAACCTTATTAAGTGAGGATAAGTACTATTTTCGTGTGATCGTGCAAGGCGATGGGTAAAAGATGGTAATATCACTAAAGATAGTGTACACTGGTGAAATAATTAAGTCGTCGATGGAAATTGTAACATTTATTTTAATCTCAATCATCCTGTATCAAACAATAGATTAAATATTACAATTTTGCGATAAAATTTGTGATCACTTGTATAAATTATTGAGATTTGGAGTAGGAAAGATACCGATGACAAATATTGATTAATCAGTATATTGTAAACGTCAAAGTATAAATCATCCTACGCCTTAAATCTATTTTTAAAATTCCATAAGGGCAACGTGGCAACCCTGAGAATAACACTAACAGTTTGCCCGAAAACATGGAACTCGTCAAAGAAAAGAGCTGTATCCAAACAGTTTGGTGAATCTCACCAGAGTTATATTAGCTCAGAGTTTGCGAACATAATACCCATTCAATAAATTACATTGATTATATATTAATATTTGGTTCTTTAGTTTACAGGATAAATTAATGAACTTTCACATGATTGTGCGATGCGTTCATATCTGGAAAGATAATTCATACAATTAGTTGTTTCCTTTATAATACAAAGTAAATATGCTCAAAATTGCTTACAGACACGAACATAATACATTTATTTTATAAACATTTCGAAAGTGTTACTATATTAGACAACTCACCAATAGTAAGAAACATAAGTCGCCAGCATTCGCCGTTCGCCGAAGCCCCGCAGACTACGCTATTATACATTACACATATAAGTATATCGTAAACAGGAGTGCACACATCTCTCACACCTAACTATATATCCTTATTAATTTAAATGCTTTAGAAACCTATGTATACAATAAATAAGCAAAGAACATGAATCAGTTCAAATGCGAATCGGGCGATCAGATCATGGCACCGACTGAAATATGATCTTTATTGGGTCACATTAAAGTTCACATTCCGATGAACGGACAGAGCTAATTAACGCATAGAAAAGCATTCGCGCAAACATTCACACCGGTGTCGGTACGTGCGCTTTCGATAAAAAATAAACTGATTTTTGTGCGGAGTTACCGCGAGGTGTGCGCCAGCCTTATAAAATTTGAGCGAAATTCGAGTACAATCTCAATAGGTGACGGGTGTAGGTTAGGGCTGGCGCACACCGCGCGGGCGGGGAGCGATCTAGTTCCAGATGCGCAGGAACGAGTCCCAGGAGCCGGTGGCGACGGCCATGCCGTTCTCCGTCACGCCGAGACACGAGACGCGGTTGTCGTGCCCGGCCAGGATACCTGCAGACGAATATACTCGTTAAAGTTTCAGATAATTAGTACTTTATTCATAATATATATCATATCTAGCGTTATTTCATATAAATATAATATTAACAACAATTTAACCAAAAAAATAAACAAAATGGAATCAAATTTAATATGTAAAAAATGACCGAATTTTGTAAAGTAGTTTTCTTTCAGCTTCCGATAAAAATACAAAAACGATATCCGTACCGGCACGTTCACTCTTCATGGAGTCCCAGACGTTACAGTTGAAATCGTCGTAGCCAGCGAGCAACAGTCTTCCAGACTTGGAGAAGGCGACGCTGGTGATGCCGCAGATGATGTTGTCGTGTGAGTACATCGCCAGCTCCTGGTCGGCGCGGATGTCGAACATGCGGCACGTGGCGTCGTCTGAGCCCGTCGCGAACGCAAAACCGGACGGGAAGAACTGGAAGGAGGTTGGTACGTTTCATACATGCTCATATTTTTTTACCATTAATGTGTTCAGTAAATGCGTCTGATTTTTTTATTAGTTTTTACTGGTTTACTGCCGGTCAGATTTGTGCATATGATTGTGTCTGAAGTTCCAGTTTTTTTTTTTGTCTGTCTATGCAGTTAGCCCTGTTGGCTATTACAGCGTCACCGGGGGAGCGGGTGGGTCAGGAGCCTCACCCTTAAAAGGGGGGGCCAGATAGGCCCCCATGGGGGAAGACGTCCCGAGGGCGTCTCAGATTGAGACACGGACCTCGGCTCGGGGCGTCGTTAGTCAGGAGGGAAGCTAAGGAAATTTGGACACTAGCGTCCTCCGACGGCTTAACGCCGGAGCAACGGAGGGTTCCAGTGTATGTAATGACTCACCGTGACCGCGTTGATGTCGCTCTCGTGTCCGGGGAAGGTCTGCTTACACTGGCAGTCGCGTATGTCCCAGAGCTTGGCGGAGGCGTCGCAGGCCCCCGACACGAACGTGCGCTGGTCGGGCGCCAGCGACAGCGACATCACGTCGCCCGTGTGTCCCGTGAACTGACCGCACTGCTGGCCCGTCTCGATGTCCCATAACGCACTGAAGATCATTTAGATTAGTTATAAATTATTTCAAATGACCTCAATGAGTGTCTTATGACGATAGCCATGTCAATTGAGGTTATAAATTAAAACTATTACCAAAGTAAGATCTTTTATTTTTTAATCCACATTTTTAAAAATTTACTTAGAGGCCAATAAAGGCGGCGGGTTATTTCATAGTAAATAACCATCCTTTGAAATGACTGAGTATGTAGCGTAGACATTGAGAAGCCGATATTTAGATTTGCCGCTAATAGCTAGTTCACGGCGATCTGTGATTGTAATAGAAAAAGAATATATTGTACCAGGTCATATCCCCGGAGCTGGTGAGTATCTGGTTGTCGTCGAGGAAGCGGCAGCAGGACAGGTACCCGGAGTGTCCCGGCAGCTCGCGGGACACGCGGACGTTGCCCTCGCGGGTTTTCAGGCTGCTCGAATTCACACATCTTATTGAAATAATTGTCAGGATTCCAATCTACTACTGCCGGCGCACAACGTAATACAATTTTATAGAAATCTTATCATAAATATACGCTCGTTATGTTCAAAAATATTTAAAAAAAAATGTAAATAACTTGAACGATTAACAGTATTTACCGATTAAAGATTTTTATCACGCAGATCCAATTATAATTCTTTATTTATTTTCAAACAACAAAATATTCTTAAGTAATACCTGTAGTGCAATATTTAACATTCCCTATAGCTGAATAGATAACAAACCTATAGATAGAGCAGATGTTATCGAGTCCGCCGCACGCCACGTACGAGCCGGACGGTGCGTACGCGCAGGTCATAACCCACGACGACCGCAGCGGGATGGCGTGCACCTTGTTGGTGGTGTGGCTGTCCCACACTATCAGCTTGCCGTCCTGGCTGGCTGACACTAGATTCCTGTGGGTGATTTAAGAAAAACGGTTACAAAATATTTAAATTATTAAATTTGTAGCAATGTATTTTCGATAATTATTAATCAGTTGCTACTGAATTTTTTAATATGTATATAACATATGAAATAGATTTAAAAACGATACATATTGATTAAAATGGTTTGTTTATATAAAAATTAAAAACAAAATAACTGAGAATGACATCACTCTGTCATCAGATATTTTTTCGTTATAACAATTCATATTTATAAATACCAGCACATGACAAAACCTGTTATTATTTAGAACAAATTATAAGAAAACATTACATGTCATGATCAGAGTAAAATTATTTAAAATATCGTAATTTATTTCTAGTCCACTATAAAATTGCTATTTTGTAGAAAATATATAGATTTTCTTAGAATTATCATCATAAAATATTTATCTTCGCACATTTAGATTGTAAATTAATCGCTTCAAACAGAACTAGTGACTGTACTAATGGAATATTCCTATTACAGATTCGATTATTGTGACTAATAATAGACTCTTGTACTAATTTTATGTTGTCATAAAATAAAAGAAATATATGACAAAAACAACATAAGATTAAACTGAAATCAATATATATATTTTTTTTAAATTAGTTTGCTCAGAATTTCTTAAAAAAACGGTTATTGTTTACATTTATGAATAATTTATTTTATGTGTCAATTGTCCATCAAATTGAGTAAAATTTACAAAGTATTTTTATTTAGATAAATTCATTTTCATGTAAAGGTAAATCCTTGTAATTTATTCTAAATTGTCTACACCTGATTAGTATCTTATTATTATCCTGTCTATAATAATAATAATAATAATATCAGGACAAATTACACACATTGATCTAACCCCTAAGTAAGCAAATTATTTGCTTGTGTTAAGGGTGTTAGACAACGATACATATACATAGAAATATACATATAAATACTGAAAATATATTTAATAAACGACCAAACCCAGAAACAGACATTTATGCTCATCACATAAAATGCCTGTCTCCGCCGGGAATCGAACCCGAGCCCCATTGCGCCGTGACACGTTAGGCGTCTGCGCTAACCACTCGACCAACGGGGCGGTCATGTACACATACCACAGAAAGAATCAAATGTATTTTAATGATATTTTGAATGTAAGACTAAAATGTATCATAGTTTATAATAGAAGAAGAATACAGTCAAAGATATTGTCTCTGTCTCTCTGAAATATAAAGCTTGATAGTAAAATTTTCTATATATGTAGAGTGCCCCCCCTTTTAAGGGCGGGTCTCCTGACCCACCCGCTCCCCCGGTTACGCTGTAATAGCGAACAGAGCTAACAGCATAGACAGACAAAAAATAATAATATTTAAAGTGCAACTACATAATACTACATAATAATACTTCAATGACTAAATTACTTAAAGTGTGTGTAAAGAATATGTTGCAAAATCTAACATCAAATAAATTACAATATTTTTTAAAACGTTCGCCTTGTTTTTGGTACTAACACTTAAAATATACCTTTACATTTATTATTTCTCAGTAATCAAAACAAACTATCAATAGATGCTACATTCAGATCAACTTATATTGACGAACTATTTGCGAATTCACAAGAAATATTTATTTCAATAGCTTTCTAGGAAGTATCAGACAATTAATCAAAACTTGGAAACTGACCAATAAAATGAAACAATCCGATTTTTTTATTTTACATATGGAACAAAATCATTTGAGGAATGCGAGCAATCTTTTTGTTAGACAAATATATTGAGATTTACTATATCAATTAAATATATTTTTTTATGTAAACGATCTGTCTACGTGTATAACGTCTGATGCGCGTGCGCAAGCTACGTGATATGTAAATTAACGTCTCAAGGCCTTAGTCATGGTAAAGTTGTTTTTATGTTCAGATTTTATTCATTTTATAATTTTGTTTATTACTTGCACTATTTTCAGATATTTATAACAAAAATAGTCGACACGAGTTATATTTGAACCTGCGACCTTTTATCCTCCATGCGCATGCCTTATCCACTAAAACAAACACACAATGTTGGATTTGGCAAAGTAACAAAATTTATTAAGTATTATGTAATAATACTGATTATATTAATTATAATAAAAATAATCTGTTGATCTGATCCGTATATATTATTGTTTGTCAAAAACTACTTCCATAGTATTTTCTCGGAATTTTGATTGATATAGTTATAAAATTCCTGAGGGAAAGAGGCATCCATTGAGTACCTACTTTAAAACTTCAGAACTTGAGAAATGTTTTTTCGAATTTAAAAAAGAAGAAAAAAATAGACTATTAATATATGTGTATCTCTTTTTCCATATTTGTGTTGATTAAATGTAATTTATATGGGAAAGATCAGTTCACACATAAAATATCAAATAATTGACCGCTCCGACGCGATGGTCGAGTGGTTAGAGTAGACGCCTAACGTATAGCGACGCAATGGGACTCGGGTTCGATTCCCGACAGGGACAGGCATGTTTGTGATGAGCAATAGATGCCTGTATTTCTAGGTTTGGTCATTTTTTAAATATATTCGCAGTATTTATATATGTATTTGTATCGTTGTCTAACACCCTAAATACAAGCAAATAATTTGCTCACTTAGAGGTTAGATCAATGATTGTAATTGGTCCTGTGATATTATTATATAGTATTATTATTGACACTTAAAACCGAACCAACAGAGTAAAGGAACACATAAATTTATACTTAAATAAAAATACACCGTAGCAACTTTGATATATGTACCTACATGTTGCCAAGATAGTGTGAGTGGGTGTATGTTTGTGTGTGTATACCTAGAGTCACTGCCCCAGTGCATGGCGTAGATCTTGGCGAGGTGTCCGCGCAGAGTACGGCGCGTGCGCATCTGGATGCGCCCGATGGGATCCAGGTTGGCCGTCGCCTGTGCAAGTGACGTGTCACACGCCGCCTTGCGGGCATCCTACAGATATGACTATATTGAGTACACCGGGAAACTTGATAAAATAGTGTCATAATTACAGGGTGAAATCATCGTGGTTTATCATAACTTATATGGAGACAGTAGAACTGGGATAACTATTTTAATAGCACTAGAAATATTCCTTCATTACATAAGAAAACAGCACTAAAACTAAAATATTGCGTGATGTATCTATGACGAACGGATTTAAGCGGCCTTGCGAACATTGTTCAATCTATAAAACATTCGATTGCTCAATATTTACGCTCTGTTGAGGGATGCACTAAAATACTTCTATTATGTTACATTCATTTTCCCTAAACCAAATATGAAATTATATTATTAGCCCGAGTTATAAATGTTATGGCTACAAAAGCTTTGATGAGGAACTAGAAGTGATCTATTAGAGAATTATAATACATCAAAAGGAACGAAGGTTGTACTTCCGGACTTCTCGCTCACTTACATCGATACTGTCTCAGTTAGTGAAAATTTTTCAACATGATTCTTACCCGGATGGCATTCTTCAAAGTCTCCGCCTCCTGGCGCAGGCTGTCCAGTTCGTTCATGGTGCCGCACTAGCTTCCAAACTTCTTCACTTGCTAGTCTGCGCGCGCCTCTTGCTACGCACTCCGACCTGGAGAAAGATTAAATATTAGAAGAAAGTAGGTAGCTTGTAAGTTACAATTTGATATTAAAAATATAAATAGAAAGTGAGGTTGTTAAGTGCTATAGGTACTTTATGTATTTTGGCACTCTTAAATAATTGAACCGGTTCGAGCGAACTATTGATAATTTATCATGTACTAAATTGGTGCGTGTGCCTTCGCTATACATACGGGAAAGTGTGTCCCGTTGACTTCCTTAACATACAGTTCAGAGTATGTTAATATGTATAACAATTTATAAATATGCACGTTCCTTTGCAACTTTTGTTTTTGATTATTATAATGGTTATATCTATAATAATAAATTACAGATTTTTTAGATATTAAAAACAGGATCTTCTCAATTGGTTTTTCAGAGTATGTATTGGAAATTGGGATGTTATTTATAGTGTGAAAAGCTTCAAGTAAAAATTTGATTTTCTTCTGAAATATTCAAGATACTTTTATATTACTAGTAAACAATTCGTGTAAAAGACGCAAGTAATGAGGTCAGTAGGAATTTCAACTCCTTTTCAACGCATTGTCCCGCCATGTTGGGTTTTGATTGTAAACCCATATCCAGTACAATGGGTATTCACTGCCATTTTATTTACAATTGAAACCTGGTTAAAACTTTTTATATTTTAAGACAATATTATTTTATATCTCATTGGAGATTACGAGGCCAGGTGTCCATGAGCTAATATATGGGTAATGAAACAGAAAATTTTGATTATTAATTAAAGTATGTAAGTGAAGTACACATTTATAAATTACACTCGATATGTTGTATATATTTTTTTATTATTAGAATTTAAGAATATACATTTCATTTCAAAAGAGGATGCCTCTAAATTTAGTTAATATTTTTGATATTATTGTATTGATATTAAAGCAGGGTTATTTATTAATAGATTTTTAGTGAAAGTTGATGAATCTTAAATGAATCCAAATTAATGAGTAAATATCAACAATAAATTATTTTATTGGACATTTTATAACGATGGCTATAATTTTCTTCTTCTAAACGCTAATCCAAATATTCTTAGCAATGTAAACATATTATTTTGGCTCCAGATTTATTGCGCTTCGTTTGATACCAACCTACAAAGCGAGTTATTTTAATTTGTACCAAAAAATCATTTTAAATTGCCTATTCAAATTTTGCATTGCATATTACAAATTTTGTTATTATTTTTGTTAGTTATTACGTTTTTAAAATATGTAATAATATTATTTTATTTGAAGTGAAGAAAGAAGATAGTGTTTGAGAAACAATTAGTACAGTATCATAGTTTAAATTGTTATTTTTTAGTATATAGTTTTTATTCTTTAAATAATTAAGACTCATTACTTCTCAATCGCTGCCTTTTATGGGATAGATGAAAACGTGGTTACACTTCAAAACCTTCTTAAATACTCTTCCTATGTACTATAATTACGTCTCATAAAATGCATTATATGTATACTAATATGTATGTATGTATGTATGGTAGCAGGCTTAAAAAGGTTTCTGAGAATACTTAAATTTATTCCATTATTATTCAGTAAAAAATAATAACAATCAATTAATTAACCATATATAAAGTCATTGAAAAAATAGTAACATGTCAGGAAATCATGTTCATTATGGTTCAAAATCATTCGTACTAATGTTATAAATGTGAAAGTATTTCTGTCCGTCAATTACGCAAAAGGTACTTCATGAATGAAGTTCAGTATATAGGCTCAAGACTTATTACTAGGAAAAGAACAGATCACTTTTATAAAAATAAGTTTCTGATTTTTTTTCTACTATTCCGCCTAATAAAATGTTTGAATTTTCTTTTTCAAATGGCTTTTCGTGAAAAACATCTCGCAGCTGTAATTCATTCATTATCTAACGTTATTTTAGTTATTATTCTTGAAAGCAATCCTGCTACTTCCGGGAGAGCTGGTAGGAAGCACGTAAGGAATTTATGTTAAAACAAGAATGCAAGCGTTGAAATTAAGGATGTCAACGACAACTATATATAACATAGATAACAACTAAAATAACAAATATTTATTTTATTCCAGTGTCTAAATAACTCATTACTGACGTCCTTAAAAAAAGGAAGAGTAAACAAGAAACACAAAGATTAAATGAATCTTAAATATTTTATTAAAAGAAAAAAGTTTTCTATAGAGAATAATGTTCTATTCAAACAACATATTGCTTATTGATGTTCCAGTTACCATAGTTTGCATAATTCAAAAACAAACTAGAGATTTCGAAATCCATCTTATAGGTATGTATGTAACTAATTCTAAAATACTTTTCAGCGGATCTGTCGGACGATTTTCAACGGCTTTCACGTAATGACGTAAACAAGGCCGGGATACGTCAGCTTCAAGAATTACAAAATAAAAACGGACAAATTTAACAATAATGCACCGTATATGGTTATAGTTTTGAAATATTTTTCTTTGCACTTTCAATTATTGTGATATTCGTGTCATATTTTTAGATATATTGTATAGATTGTAATAAGACCAAAATGATTTAGGGAGATCTTGTCATAGGTGCTGATACGTAGGAGTTAAATATGTCCAACTTAAATCATATCCCTAAAGTGGTTCATGACATTTGTCAAAAAAATTACAGCTCTATATTTTAAATCCTTTTAGGCATGAAATGGTTTACGAGGTCCAATTCACTGTTTTTTAATCGCAACGGTTACTCAGATTCAACAACTCAACTTGAAGATCATATATCTAGGTTTCTTTTTGTCTAATCGTATCCTGAACCGGTCAATGAAGAACAAGACTTTCCATCAAGAACAACAGTCCTTTACTTAATTACTCAACAGTAAAATTAAATCATACAATTTGAGAATTAAACGTTGCTATGCGGGAATTAAAAGCAAAAATAAATATTTTTACCGACTATCTTTGATAAGTGTAGAGAAAGAGCATGTTAAGATAAAGCCTATATAAATTATATATTACAAAAAAATATAATTTTGTCTTTATTGAAATTGTCTTTATACTATAACAAATATATATTTTGTCTTAGTCAAAGTCTTGAATTACTTCATATATTTTTTAAAGAATGAACACTCAACAATTCTATTTCTTTCCCTAATACACCGATTACCGGCAAGTGGGTAGTTATAAATAATAATACATCGACACAGTTTTATTTATTGCTTTGATAAGATATATAAAAATAAAACTGGCCTCCATTTTACACATTCACTTTACATAGTAGACAGAATTAGCACGATTGAATTATCAATATAGCTTCAGTTGAAATATACAATTATAAAAACATCATTGAAACTTCTCCCGAGGTGATTGATAATTGACACCTTTACTTTCTTAGAAAAAAAGATGGCCCTTCTCTACTATTTAAGACACGATATATAAAACATCAGGTAAACATCTAAATTATAGGTACTGGAAGCCGAACTGTGTTTACGCTACGATGTTGGTGCTCTGGGATCGTGCCTATTCACAAAACGCCTAGATCAATTAATTAACAAAGCCTTTTATTTAAAAATAAAAAAAATATATGAGTACAACTAGGAATAGATATTTACTACTAGGTTTTTTGTTAAGCCATGCAATCTATTTCCTTTAAATACCACGCAGCGTTGATAACTCAGGATTTACTTGGGGGAATGACATTTCCGGTATTCTACGAGTCAATACCGACACAACTAGCGAGACATAACCGTTGACTGTATATAATGTAAAAACTAAAACCAATGTATACTTAATAGTAAAAAGTGAATTAGATAACACAACGAAGTCGAAGATGCGTCTAGAATTCTTGAACAAATCTATTGAATTCTTTCTATTTTACCCTATTGTTTCAAAAATGAAGGATAAACATACAACTTATATAGTTTAAGAAGGAGAAAGAACTAGAGTTCTAATTCTCCCAGTTTTCCTAAATAAATATGTCACTATAATAACTTTGAATATTATTTTCTAAACCACTAATTGCACACTAAATGTACTTACGACAAATTTAAATAATTATAGCATATAACGATAAGAAATTTTTACAACTACCAGCTAAACAACTCAACTTTATTACTTAGCAGTATTGATTTTAAAACATATTTTCTAGTTCCCACACTGAAAAATATAATAAATATTCAATCACATTATTTTGTAGAGATTCTGTGGCGAATCCAAAATATATACACACAATAACTTTTCAAAACAAAACGAGCTTCGTTATTTGATATACGACCTATCTCGCAATTATAAACATAAAAGTGCGTAGACAATCCAAATCTATAGAATCGAGTGAAGTAATACGAAATTGTACAAATATGTAGTTCATTCGCCCTATAATAACTGACCACCTTCGCCAAGCCCTGGGTTTTTCCCTATGATTCATTTGTTTTATAATTTTACCGTAATACTTGGGAACTGTGGTCGATATAAAGAATAATAAATAAATTAACTGCGTCAATTCTACGAATGTTTTGTACAAAACAAACATCTATAGGAATATATATATATGTTTAAGTTTGATAAAGTTGAAGGTATACAATTAAAGAATTCGAAAACTTATCATTCGAGTTTATTAATTTGAAGGCAATCACTGACCAGACGGCTGAATCGATTTTGTTAAAGGTTGGTATGGACTAACGCATCCGGAACGAGACATGCGCAAACATATCGAACTAACCTGTGGAGTCAAAATATGTGCAGCTTTGCAATCATGGGTATTACAACTTTGTTTCCAACCAATCAAACGTTACATGCACAATGACTTAAAAAACAAACGTCAATCATTCAATGTTGCACGATTCGAATTATACTAAGCATGCAATAAGGTTATATTTTATTATGTTTATTTCGGCCGAAAGTGATTTTTAATAAAGATACTTTTTATATTAAGGGTAAGTTTTAACATATAGGTTGAATTCTTTTGAATTTTTGAATCGTTGAATATTGGTAATATGTGCAATCTAAAAAGAATTTAAGATCAGTAAATCATTTAACTATTATACCTGAATGATGTTGTAAATATATTGATGACTTGTTCATTAAAAAAAAACATGTAAGTAAGACATGTTTGCAAAACTTCTCTACTGGATTGAATGAAGACACAAATAATAAACACATGACGTATGCTTTATCGCGCATTTGATACGAGGCACTAAACAATATTTAAAGAGGTGAGCAAAAATACGTCAAATAACTCGTAGAATCCTTGAGTCCAAACTCTTAAATTCTGTGAATGAAAACTGAACTGGATACTGGCAAATAATTTTCCGTCTATTTATAGATCTATTAAAATAGATTGCTTGTTTTTGTTACTTGCAATACATGTTGCATTTTAGCTTTATCTAACGAACCATATTAGTAACGTAAAATTAACCTTATATAGATTCATATAGTTAAAAATAGTATTGATAAAAAGGACCTACTTTGGTGGTCAATAAAATATACAAGTTGACATTACATTTAAAAGCTGCTCTCTTTTTACAAATGAAACTTTATAAAAAAAACCTAAAGTAAGAAATTATGCACTTAATTTGAAAACTATAAGCAGAGCTACAAACACAGTGTCAAAATAATTGATGTGCAAATGTCAGTGTAGGTAACATAACAAAAAAAAGATTCTTTAACTATTTTTTTAGCTAACATGAAGATAAGACAGTGTTTAGACTAATTTTAGCCAACAGTACACTCAGACCTCCGTACAGTACACTTCAGAAATCACCAGTTTACAATATGTATTTAATTAATATTAGTATAATACTCTGTATGGAGTATATTTTAATTATGTAATCTTTAATGAGAATTTCATTAAGATTTAAATTGCACTAATTGTGATTATACAGTTATGTTGTGGAGACTGGCTGGGGTTTAATTTGTATATAAAATAGTTTACATTCCATAAAAACAGGAGTATAGAAATATGACCTATTAAAACCGACTTTGAAAAAGTTAGAATCTCCTCTCCTCCTTTCCTAGAATCATTTGAATTTAACAGATGTGTATATAGAAGAATAGTTGAAACACCAGCCAGTTGGTTATGACATTAAGTACAATCTTTAATGTACAATGTTTAATCTTTAAATGTATATAGTTAAAGTATTATTATATCCACCAAATGTCTTAAGATCTTTGAGATTAAGACCTAAAAATGGTGAAGAACAATAGAAAACTTTTGAGGTTTCATGGTATTATGAAGTTATTAAGATAGCTTTTATAAAATACTTTTGAATACATTGGTTGATGTAAATATTTTAACTAAAGAGAATGGTGGGATATTATAATGTTTAGACTTACAAGCTAGACAATCCATATAACTAGTGACAAAACATATGTTTTCAATATATTGTTTTGTTGTGAATCTGGTTGAATGGCTGTTTTAATTTCAACAATAGAGCCAGAACTCTAAACAGCCTTTTCTAATCTAGTTATTTTCACTCCTCAAAATAAATTAATTTACATACTAGGAGCCAATATTTCATTACTTATGTCATTAAGTTATTTGTATTACTTATGTAGAAAAACCCTGTTATTTAATAATATATAATACTAATGTTATGAGCTTACTGAGATATTTCTTTAGCTTCAATATAATCTAGACTATAAAACTGTGTACTTTTGTGTGATACTTAAAATGTAAGATTTTTAATCATTACTATAGAACAACTTTTTGAATCTTTTTGCAAAGCACGTTGAGTGTTTATATGCATGTTAGCACTACGCTCTTGCCATTGTATGAAAATCTAGTCTAGTACACGTCAATAGTAAAACATATCAATGTTAGTTACCATATAGCACCAAACATTAACTATGTATATACATATATAAATATATGTATATATATAGATGTTGTATTATAACAATATCTATATATTTATTTATATATCATATCACAGAAATATTCTTATATACAGTACAACATTTATGCATGCCAAGGTGGAGTAAGAAATAAAATACATTTCTGTCACATTCACCTATAGGTGAATATGAATAGGTATACCTAACCTTATCCAGTACATATAAATAACCATTACATTATAATTATCTAACACTGTAGTAGTTGCAGTCAGTCAACAATAACAATTTTTAATAACCAAAATGTAAAAATGAAAAAAGTATGTAACCCATAGAGATAAGAAAATTAAGAGTAAATCAATAACTACAATCACTAATCAGGAGTTTCAAATATTAAATTAAAAAAACACATTTTTATAACATACAAAAAATAAGATAAGCAAAATCTGAATAAAACAGGAAATTCACTTTAAATATTATAACTGTATCATAAAAATTGTTTACACATAACATACTGATTTTGCTCATTTGTTATTGTCTGTCATTGTGAACTTAAGGTTAAATTATATTTTACATGATACTATCTTACTTGTATCATACTAACTTTACTAATACTTATGAAAGAAAAATGTTATTTAAGAAAAAAAATTCTTTAATTGCAAAATAAGTTATAACATAAAGGCAAAATATTGTTTTATTACCCTTGTAGATTTGCTAGATGTGGTATCTCTTGGAATATAAAATATCTAATGTGGAACCTTATCTAAACTACTAGGATTACCAGGACTCTTTAAAATAACTATGAGTAGTGTAACTATTTTTAATAAAAAAAAAAAAAAAAATTTACCAGAACCTTCAAAAACCAAGAGACTGACAACCACCTCCTAATATTCTGTAATGTAATGATGTCTTGAATATAATTTGCATTTGAAAACTACTTAAATATTAGTGATGAAGATCTAAATTGGTTCATCCTTAAATAGTTAATATTATCTGCCTCGTGTGGATGGATTAGTGAAGAGTATCTAATTATTTTTTTATAACTCATTATGGTAAGAGTAACACATTACTACTTATTGAGGAAACGTATTCAAGAAAGCGATTACGAGTGGTAAATAGACCACTCACATTTAAGCAAAAAACAGAACGAACAGGTATCTATTTGAATTATACATAAAAAAAGCAATTTCGCAGACAAATTGTTGTATTACGCTAATATGTTCGTGTAAGAGAAACGAATTGAAACAAATAACGCCCAAAACATGGGGGAAAATTACACATTGATAAGGCTTACGCACGAATCGATGTCCCTCCAACAGGGCCGGGCCTTCGTATTACATATTCATAGACATATATACAAGTACATATAATATCCGGCAAATTTATTATATCCTTCCGTTGAATAAACACAAAATAATCCTACGTCTGTACCATCGATTAAATTGATTGATTCATCCGACTAACAATAAATCCAGACATGGGTGTATCTACCACGCACTGGGCCGGCAACCATTTCATACATCGTTGGATATCTTTACAGAATATTAATGTCGAGTAAATAAAACTTTAGACGATAAATTAGATAAAGAAAGACTCCGGAATAGAAACTGATAGAATTTAATTGAAACAAGGACTTTACCCCAATAAGCAATCTCTTCGATTTATCCTCCAGTGATTTTCGGGCGCTACCTACACCACTATTAAGACTGGATCTTATCCTTTTGGCACATTTTGTATCTTTCTAAAACACTACACTGAACTAGTATTTATTCACAAGTTTTTATCACGGACTCGTCCACCATTTAGTATTTCATACACCCTCGAGTTCAATCCTTTTCACGGCCATTTGCAAATTGCGTCAAAGTTCCCTTCTTGCTATTGGTTCGTTCTGCGCCGGTACTACGCTCTCTGGAGGTAGAATAAGGAACTGAACTATTATTTTATATTAAATTATACCTTAACACATTACGTTAAGGTTTTTCCGTCACTCTAGCGGCTGTACATATACCATTTTGGTTAGTATAAAATTGGGTGCGGTGAGGCTATCTCGAGAACCCCGTGGTACAGTGACGTCAAACTGGGCGTGAGGTGCAAAAGGCGGATAATTCAAATATTATACATACTTAGCACTTTTACATAATGCTCTTTGTTAAAATTAAGTTTTAATATGGTTACTAAATGTTGAAATTATTCAATTGAAAATAAAGTAATAGTCAACTACAAAAATATAGCAGGAATTAGACACAATAATGCAAATGACAAGAGGATCAGTATAAAATCATGAATTAGTAATTTTTATTAAAATGTAAATTAAGCCAACGATTATTTGTAACTTTATTAAATAAAAAAAAATGTACGTAATTTATTTTGTCGAGAATTCAAATATGTACCGTCATTTTATTTTATTCAGATTATTAAAAGACATGTTAAATAAAATTTTGTTGTTTCTATGAATATTGTTGTATTATTTCAATAAGAGTAATAAAGGTCATAACACGTATAATAATTACATATTAAAAGCGTTTTATCATTCAAGAATTTGCATATCCATTATTCGTTTAATCGGCTGCTCTACCAGAAAGGACATGATATTTTTTTCTTGTATGGCAATTTTTAGAGAAAACTTTGATTGGTTCATTTGAAAAATCGATTTTATTCGTTGCTTTTGATTGGCTTATTGGTTTACAATAATAATAAACTGCTCTAACTGCGAGAACTCGCAATTTTTTGTTTTTGAAAAAAGTGTAAACGTGCCCTATGTATTATGCATTTTTGATGTAATCTGTCGGCAATTTTGAGTTAATCTGTGAACATCTTTGGCATTTGGCAATTGCCTTTTTAGAATTTGGCATCACTCATCAGTTGCCTTTGTTATTTGATGTGGGGATGTGACTTTTGGGTACATACCTGTTTGTTTATAATAACAATAGAATATTTAACGAATTAAAAATCTCTATTGTGCTAAATGCTAGTTAATTTATTATATTTTATTTGTACGAAGTCATATTTTCGCAATTATTAACACTCGTAATCGAATTTAAATGAGAGTAATAAGTAGTTTATTCTTTGTGGGACGATATTAGATATTGTTATTGTTGGAACATACATATCGGTAAGTGTAAAAAAATAAGTATTCATATTGTATTATATTATTTTGATATTGGTAGGCCGTTATCGAGGTTTTTATTAATTGATCTTATAAAAAATAAAAATTTTATCATATCGCATTACTACTATACTACCTAAATCACTACTAAACATAATTTTTCTGAAATATTCGTCATTAGATTATTATTTCGAAATCCTTAACATTAAATAAACTAATATACTTTAAAAAAGATTCAGTGAATTTATGGTTTAATATGCTTAATATTATTAAGAATAAATAAACACAAAAATATATTGTAACAAGATTGTATCACGAACCTATAATAAGTAATTACAATTTATTTTAATTTGTCACAAAGAAAGCAAGTGTCTTTAATAGGATACACAATAATAATTATTATAGTATATCATTTATCTTATAAATACTTAAGATTTGATGTTTAAGCAAATATGATTATTCAAAACTAATAACTATTGACAATTTTTTTTGAGTCTGTCATTAGTATCATTATCTGATTTCAATTAATTTAATCCTTATTTAAACTTGTATAAGAAAAGTCTATTTGTATTATTTTAAAACTGTGTCTAACCTAAGCAATCTTCTAGATAAGTGTTTATATTATGTAAGGAAAAAAAAATACTCTCCTTTATATTATATACAATATTGCTGCCATATTAGACACTGATTATATCAAAATAATATTGATATTGTGCATATATGGCTTATTTTACGTTGATAAAAAAATGTCTTTTGTTCTCCAATTCATTAGTCATGTGGAGATGATTTACAGTTTTTACATATTTGAATATTTTATTATATGATGATATGTATTTAATGACTAATAAGATGTGCTAGAGGTTATCTTGGTAACGACTACCTTTGTTTGGTATTTTTTGTTTTGTTTTTTTATGCATAATAATTATTTTTCAAACATGTATAGTAGACCTAAAGCATAATATATATTATCTGAAAACTTTAAGTGCTAGGAAGTCAGCAGTAATGAGGTATTATAAACACATGTATAAATATAGTGCAGGAGGAAAACATTACAGCTTGCTATATAATTAAGATCCACCACTGTCATTCTTCGCACATACAAAAATCTACTAATATTAAAAAAAAAACATTTTTTATTACAATTGGGTGGTTTAGTTGCATGGCTATTACTATATATGTTCAAATATTAAAATAGGATATGATATTAATTGAAATTGACATATGTATTTTATTTTGAAATATCACAAGGTTACAAACAACTGAAATAAAAAACCATTTGTTGGTTGGTTATAAAAAATGTTTTTTTAAGAAAACAGTTAAGTTGGGATCTTTAAAGTTATCAGTAGGAGTAGCTAAGGTAAGTATTCTGTCCTGGCATTTCTAAGGATGTGGTATATAAATATAATTATATATATTTGTTTATATTATGTTATATAAATATTCATTTTAAATGATCGTCAATAGTATGCATTTGTTTTATTATAACGTGAGTAAAACCTAGAGTATATAGCTAGTATTTTAACAGAACCAATTATTTTAAAGCCTAGGTATTTAGGGTTAGAATGTTTTACTGCAATTTAGCAAGCTGTGAAGGGACTGGCGAAGGTCATATTGTCGATTGCCACAGATTTTGTTTTCGTCTAACGATTTCAAACTTTGTTTGGGTTTTATTTTGGAGTTAAAAATTTGGTGAAGAAATTTCTGAGCTTTGACGTTAATAATTAACAAGTCTTGCTTTGTACGACAGTGCATACATAAATAAAAAATATAGTATTTTTTTGTTTATAGATTGTATTATATTATGTTTGTATGGAACAGGACGGAATAGGTTGAACTATTTATGTTTTGAAATTAATTATTTTTATTAATTTATTTATTTTAGGTACCTTTTTTCTCTTTTCACTGGAGAAACGGAATAACGACGAACATTACGATGATTTCTATTAGCCGTAAATTTTACGGTAATAGAAAATATTCTTTGTTATGTTTAATAAGTTGTAAGAAATAAAAACAATTAAAAGAAAAATTGTAAAGTACATTAGTTATGCTATTTTTATAGCATGGCAACTCACGTTATAATTAAAAATATCGAAATAATTACTCATATATGTATTCAAATGTATGCATCTATTATGTATATTGTATATACCTATATCTATGTATGTGTTACTTAAATTACTTTAGATATCTAAACAAACACAAGGTTATGAGGCATCTAATGATTTTCATGCAATTATAACAAACGGATCTAACCTTCGTTACATACATTTATCAATTTAAAAATATTTGCGTTTAATGTGTATTCTATGTTAATTAAAAAGATTTTTGTTTTTTTTTTTATTATTGTAAAGTATAGCGTGTAGTTTTTAATAATTATATATTTTGTTAATATTTTTTATATATAAAAAAATAACAAATGTCATACCGATTTATATTGTTTTTCATTGATTCATACATAACAGCATAAATCATTAAATCCCATCAATACTGTAAACTGAATCGCGTGCTAAGTTAATTTTTCAGGGCGTGTCCTCTATGTCTTATGTTTTCTAATATTATGGTTATTGGTTGGTTATAATGTTTTATACTTATAATATATGTACTTGTATTACACGCATGGAATTACAATGTTAAATTATTATTTTGTCTTATCTTAGATTTGTTTTTTTTTTAGTAATGTAGATTCATGGTATTGATATCTATTCTTAGGAAAAACAAATCAAAATTGCTTACTTCTATTTGTTTGGATTTCCCTAAACTTTTATTTTTACCACTTATTGGGAAAATAGTGTGACAACTCTACCGGAGTGTTTAAAAATGTTCTTAAGGTTGCTCAATAAAAATTTAAGGCTCTGCCAATAAGTAAATAAGAATAATAAGAAAAGTCTTGATATTTATATAACCCATCTCCATACAGGAAGCAATTGTCGCTTCTCTTTGATTTCCGTTGAATAGTTCTGCGACATGAAAAGTAAATAGGACATCCTATAAAGAAAGGGAAATTATCTTCGACAGAAAGGATATTTTGTGTGGCCACTAATGAAGAATTTTTAATGTGGCCACTAAAAAATATTTTTTGTGTGACAACAAAAACTATTAACTTGATATTAAACGTGAACTCAATGAATAGGTAATTATATACTGGTTACATTATAGGTATTTGTGATTTATTAAATTAAAGGTTTGATTGCAATTTATTAAAAAAACAACATTAACAAAAATACATTTTAATTTATTTAAACATTACCAAACTGTCGTGACGCTGTTAATTCGTGTTTAGTTTTTAACCTTCATACAATAAGACCGTTTGTCTCATAGCACGTGTTTTTGATGACTTTCAGAAAATATGATAATATTGTAATTAATTTTACCTCAACATACATATATATTTTATGATAATGTCGACGGTTCCAAGGTTATATCATTTAAGCGATATTTTAAGCGAAATTGATTTATACATTTTGGAAATTAGAAAAAAACGCTGATTCCAAATGTGTATATAACTCTATCTCGCTAAAAACTCACTTAGACCAAACAGCCATGGAACCCTCGAATCTGTATACTTTCCAAGGACGGCTTAAAATAAATTTATTGATTAATTTATTCACCTATTACCTATTATTATTATCAAAGTGTAGATATTAGCCACATATCTGCTTAACTACCTACTTACCTATTATAATAACAAATGTGTCATGGCGTTAATAACGGAGAGGGCTAGTCATAATAACGGTAAGGTGTTTGCTTAATGTTAAAATCAGCCATGTATTGTATGTGTAGCCACAGCATATTTGCTGAATAGGAACAGGGTTGTCAAAATTAAGTTCTGTTATTTATATCCACTTTAAATTTTTGGCGAATTTGTAAGTATATACGTAATTGTATATTTTATTCAAAAAATCTAGGTGATTCATTGACCTAATTTTTTATTTAAATATGAATACAATCTTTTAAGTGATTTCATGAATTATATGTTATATGATATAACACCTACGTAGTTCACGTTCACCAAATTTACGTAGTTTAGAAGAAATAAGCTAACAGGTCTTTTTATTTTACATTAAGAGTTATTTTAATTTTCATTGAACTTATTCAAATGATGACATATGTAATAAATTTACAAAGAGGTGTAATTTCTTCGTTCAACTTTATCTTAATGCCGGTAATGTTAATATGTTCAGCCCTAGACATAATTTAAAGTAGAAAGCAGTTGCTAGCAATAGTATATTAGCTCGACCTTGCTGTATAATTGGTTACTCTTACATTCAACCTCCTTCAGAGACAAGTCAAATAGTATTATTCAAGAAAACTACGTATATTGACATTTTGTAATGCTTTTTATTTTTTATATAGATATATTTTTTTGTTGTTATAAATGTATATATCTTATTCTATCTTAACAACTATATACATCTTTTATTTTTGGCTGACCAGATTTATTGGGCAAAAGGTGGAAATAGGACTGTGATTATTAATTTAAGAAAAATGAGTATTTTGTTTGATATAAGCTATTGAAGTATTTGTATTTGTTTATGGTATAATTCTAAACCAAACTATTAAATTATTATTAATTATGAAATTACAATATATCTTCAAACATTTAAGAATGCGAAATTACGTTTAATTTAAATTTTAGCATTTAAAACAAATTCTTATAAAACCAATGTTTATGAATAAACAAGAACTCTTAGGTATCAGTCTCCTTCCTTAACTTCTTTATTTTTTTTTTGTTCGATACAGTTTGATCACAGCAAACAAAGACCCTTTCGTTTATTCAGCAACCTGGATCACGAATTAATTTATTTAGCAATATTTGTTTGTAAGTATGTTTATATTATTACTACATTATCGAGATGTTATACGACTTGGTACTTTAATAGCCGCACTTTTGTTTCTGTTCTTCTTTTTAATCCCCATAATAAAAGGGACCTGCAACAGAGACCGTTCATCTGTATCGTAAAGCCTTTTTTCATAAAGTTACTTGGTACACAATTTTTTTTTTAGTAGCTTTGCATCTGAACAAATTTTGTACTTTTTGTGGTTAACTCTAGATTAAAAATTATCTTAATAATGTGAAGGTTTGGAATGGATCGATCGAATTACAAATGCTTTTTTGCGGACTGTTAAAGAACTTTGGGGGAAAACTTAAAAAATATATCTTTAAACCAAAAAAAATATATAACAATAGTAACTGCAACTATTTCTCTCTCATTGTATTTCAAACCCCCCCTCATCAAGCTGAAAGAATGTTGCCAGTATTTATACAAAACTTAGTAATAATAATGGCTACTACAGAAAAATTGCCGGGAAAAAATATTTTCTAATTTGTAGAGAAATGTCTAGTTCATACTACTTTCACGCTTATTCAAATTGTCAAAGATTGTGGCTTGTCAGATATAATGAAAATTTAGACACGCTTGCTGAGTTTCTGCAGCTTTTTTCAGATCTTTGTCAATTATCTGAGACGGTTGCTAGTTTGACATTAAAAAAAATATTATGGTAACAACTCCAATAAAGAATTTTGACATAAATTTTCTTTCGACTTTTATTGTTATTCTGTTCTAGGAGGATCTTCCAGTCTCCTCTAAAGATTATCTTTTGTGTTGACCTTCTTCGTCGGTAGTTATTACTACAATGTCAATGGTAACATGCTATTCTGCACATTTTGCGACGGTGTTTTAGAACTACGTTCCACAAATCATAGTTCTTAAAGAAAATCTAAACGAAGTCTGATCGTTGATCACATATGACATCGATGATCACCAAAAATATACACAAAAAAATAACTTGTTGCCTCTATATAGCAGTTAATTAATGATATTATTGTTAAATTATCTTATGTAATTGCTGCATTAAAGTTTATTATCATTGATTCTTAAATAAAATTTCCAGTTTTTAAAATAATAATCAAACTAAAAAATATTTGATGCCACTGTTGAGCGGTAGTCACTGAGTAATTTATTTAATTTAATGTTAAATAATTCGTCAACCATTATTTAACATTAAATTAGTTGCTTGTTTACCATCGAAAAGTTGTAAGAGTTCCATTCTGAAATATCAATTTTTTGCTTAAAGTTGTGTCATTTATTTTTTTTGTCCTTGTAATATATCAAAAGATGTGTTTGTAAAAAAAAATGTAATGGTTTTCAGTTAACTCATGACAAAAAAAAAAATAAAAGAACATACTGTAAAATATATTGACAATCGTCTATTGATGAATTGAAACCTTAACATATTGTCTAAATAAATAGCAATGTAGATATTGACCATGCCAATGTGAGAAGGCAAACATACGGGCTGTTCACAGACCGGGCAAAGGCATTTGACACACTGACATATATGGAGTTTGAGTTTTGAAATAGTTTGTTTAGCGCTTAGCTTCATACTTTGCGTAAAACTATTATTGTTGCGTATTGAAAATTTCAAGTTAATTAATTTTAACATGTGAAGGGACTTCAAGTAAATAAGGGGTCGTTTTTTATCTTTCTGTACCAATTGTGTTATCTCAGTGTTTTAAGACCTCGTTGTCAAGTGCTTGGACACTTCAACAAAACGATGTGGGTGGTGAACTGAGTGAGTGTTTGTTTGAAATGAAATTGATTTAGGTTTTTGACCCTAAATTCATTGACATTATGATTTGGAAATAATAAGAAAGTAAAGATTTTATCTTCTGTTTGAAGTCGTCATTGTATTGAAATTATACGTCATTAATGCATTTATTTTTATTTCTGGGCTCACCTGGAAAGACAAGCATGATGTAAAAAGAATTCTTTTCTAGGGCGCTCAATAAACAGAGAATAGGTCTATAGGATCGAAAATGTATTTTGTCATTGAAGATAGTAAACTTTTGCAAAAGACCAATAAATAGTTGAGTTAAGAAAATGAAATAAATATAGCAGTCCGTTTTTCTAATGTATTGCAAAATTTGGCTCTTAAGGGCCTAACTTGTCTAACATTCTAGGTCCAATTTCCGTTCTAGACAGACTGGGTCACTTAGGAAATGTGATTTTCCTTTCACTTTATATAAAAAGAATTGAATAAAATTTAAATCTTTAACTGTTTTTCCATTTGTACACTGAACTCCAAACCATTAGTGATTTCAAATTACTCTGAAAAGTACAAATGTTTTGTGCGATGACAATGATATAATGATGATGATGTATTTCCAAATGTCCAAGGTTTTGTAGATTACTTGTGCATAAGAAACAATCATTTATATAAATGTCTCTGACAAAGTTCGAAGAACTTGACATTTAAAAACAAGTTAAATAATACGCATAAAAATAATGAAATATATGAAAAGTCAACAATCAGACGACTAAGACAAAAACTATTATTAAATATGCATTTTAAGACCGAACTATAATTGTGTTTTTTACGTTTTCATCTTGGACTTGTCTAAGAGCACAATAGTGTGATTTTTGACATCTTAAGGACTAGTGGATATGCAAAGAATGCCTTCGACTTTTATGAAAATATATTTTTCTCTTGAGTCATAATAGTTCACAATACTTTCAATATATTTCTCTTCAACATGTGAAGAAATACTTGTAATATTAGCTGTCTAGTATTGATTTCATTTTATCATTGCGCTCAGCACAATGCGATCGTATTTATTGGTGAAAATTACAAAATTGTATTTTGTCCCAGATTTAGACCAACTTTAAGTGAGATTACTGTTGTAACGTCGGTGTTGCCGTTTGCTGGTAAATACCTAGTCTTTGAAAATATTAATGTGGTTTTAAAGCATTCTACTCAAACGAGGGGGTAATCTAGGGTAGCCCAGATAAACATATTCGCCTGCATGGCCTCTAAATTGATTAGACAATATACCTATATTTAATTTCTTTTGATATGCCTTATTATTTTTTTACTTGGGTTGTTCGTACACTTGTAAAATAATTAAATATCTGTAATTATTTTACAACAGCTGATTAAATTAAAATAAGCATAGTTATAAAATTTATTTTGATGCGTCTTGGAGTGAGCCAGCTACAATGGAATAGTAATACCTCCTTTTTTTTTTTTTTGTTTGTCTATACTGTTAGCCCTGTTGGCTATTACAGCGTCACCGGGGGAGCGGGTGGATACCTCCTCTCAGAAAATGACATACAGTAGTTATTAGCTAGTTGCTAGCTGCTGTCGTTTCGTACATTGGGCTATGAGAGTTTGAAGCCCAAACAGACACCTTTTCAATCCTTCCTGTTTCCTTCCTTCTTCTCTCTACATTCTGAAAAGGCGGAAAAAATATCTGTATCTACATTTGCATACGGTGGGGGACGTTACTATTCACAGATTGACCTATCATTTGCCACGTGGTTGTATAATAAAATATTTTAATCGAATTCGACGATTCGTTTTGTAGTCCTATACGATTATTATTTTTAATTTAAAGCTATACTTATATATTTTTAAAACAATCTATAATTTATAAACTTAAAAAGAAAAGAAAGATTGAAATTATATAAGTGAGCTCGTTAGACTCTGTTATAACCTTGTTTTGCATATGATATTAACAGTTATAAAAATAGATGTTTTTTTTAACCTCTACAGTAATCGTGTAATATTTAAATTAATACTATTTATTAAAATTTATTCAAATGTTATATGGAAATCTATATAAAATTCTATCAGTTCCACTGGAAATCAAATTTTAGTATTTATAATATCTGCATTTGTATAAATTAAATTAAAATCCAAGTACGAATAACATTTGCGTGAATAACATCCGTTCCAGATTGAAATATATAATAAAATTGTCACTGATCCATTTCTGTACGTGTGTACGTGCACAAACATGCACGCTAATCTCAGAAACGGCTAAACCAATTTGAATGCGGTTTTAAGGAATATATTGTAACACTCTTCACTTAACATTTAGGGTTTATTTCACTTTAATCGGTTAAGAAATAAAAAGTTATGTCAATGTATGTCAACCAAGTAATAAACACGATGCAAATCTTCTTATATACATGTAATAAATCTGTAGAGAAGTAGTCTGTACATTAAAAATATTAAAAAACTAGCTGTGCCTGCGACTTCGTACGCGTAGATTTCATTTTGATAAAACGTACCCTTTGTGTGTTTGTGTGTAAAAAGTAAAAACTATAAACCTTCAAATTCCATCAAACTCAACCAAGTAAGTAGTTTTTGCGTGTAGGAGTATTTTTGGTTTATTTATGTATATATTTTTTATGTTTAATTACTGGTAAGCAGCAATGGTACGAAAAAAAAAGATTATTAACTTTTTTATTTGTTAACCGATTGAAAAAAAAAATGTAAAGTGAATTCTATGACTATATATTCCCGAAAACTGCATCCAAATCGAATAATCCGAATCTGAATCTGAATGCAAATGATAGGTCAATCTGTGAATAGTAATATACAGACATACAGACGAACAGATAAAATGAAAAAAACATTGTTTTGGGTTCAACAAAGTGTGTGATAAAAGTAAAACAATAAATGTTACTCAGAGTTACGCTCAATTTATATGTGTAAAAGTTTACATTAGCTATATATTTTTTTTGTGATGCGTTTCTTCGTGATGGCTAATGTTAATAACTTTTATACATAGAAATTGAGCGGCAGTCAGTCAGTAACATTTCGTTTTTAACTTTCATTGCGCTCTTCACTGTATAGATTTTTAAATAAATTTAAATTAACTCTATAAAGAAATTTATCTTCATACATATAATAGAACTGTAATTGATCTATGTCTGTACATGGATTTTTTTTTTCATAAATTCATAATAGGGACCTTTTTGCAATTGCTTATATAACAAGAGAACCCAAAACAATGTTTTTTTCATTTTGTCTGTTCGTCTATATGTTTGTATGTCTATTTCTGTATGTTTGTGCATGCTTATCTCAGAAAGGATTAAAGGATATTAACCGATTTGGATGAAGATTTCGGGAATATATTGTCATTGGCATCCTTTACATTTAGTGTTTTTTTTTATTTAAATCGGTTAACAAGGTTAATAATCTCTTATTTTCGTACCATTGCAGTAAGACATTTTTTCAAAACTATTTTATTTTTTTATATTTCAGGTAAGAACAGGTTTTCACCTTAGTAGTTTTTAGTACCTTCATACTTAGTACCTTCATGATGGGGGTATAATATATTTTAGATGTATAACTTCATAAGTAGGTTATTAATTTAATTTTAGGATATCTAGTTCATAATCATGACATATATCTTTTATAATTTTATTATGTTACGTCAGGCGACTATCTACTCCTGACGATCATTATATATTTGACATTGACAGTGTTATCGTAAACAATTAATCTTTTAATGTATCATGAATGTCATAGAGTATTTGTAATGTGATACAATATGCCAAATTTCACATATATTCCTAATAAAGGATACAAAGTTTTCTGTTCATGTATTACTATAAAGATTCAATACAAGAAATCATAACATGTTAGAAAATACCTTTTAACCTGTATAGCCATGTTAAACTTATATAAATTTTAATAAATATAGAATGAAAAAAAAACTGGTACGGGAAGATATACGAACCCGCGACCTCTGGGAAACAGTCTCGACGCTCAACCAATTGTATTGGTTATACAGGGTTATTTGTAATTAGTTGACCACCTCTTGCAGGCAGCATCTCTATATCAATCCCAACAACATTTGTTCTACGACTTTTCGAAATTAATAGTTTTCAAAATTTTAATTTTCCCATACAAAATTTATTTGTTGTCTCTGAACTGGCATTAACTCTGAGCGTCGGTACGGCGCCCGAGCGTTGACCTTTTAAGTACTACTTACAAAATACAGAGTAATAAGTAAAAGAGGGAGCAAACATTTTTTGTTTCGTTTTTTTGTGTTGTTTATCAAGATTTGTAAAAAGTTGTTGGGATTGATGTAGAGAGGATGCCTGCAAGAGGTGGTCAACTAATTAAAAATACCCCTGATATATAATATCCTTAGAAATTCGGGTTGGTGAGATTGCCGCCACCTTTAGACCAAGTGGTGCAGGATTATATTTCCTTTTTTTTTTAGTCTCGAGTAGGCACTTACAGCATCATCGAAAAAATATGAGTCGTTCTTATTCTTAGCCTCAACCGCATTATCTAATTTTACCTCCACCATACACCAACCAACAAACTATACTATAATAATGAAATAGAAATATGTAATTATCTTGCGTTATAGGATCTTGTACTCCACATATCCGATTAGCCTGAATAGAAATCAAATCTACTTACGCAATATTCATTACTAAATGCTTTAAAATAAGGTTTATATTAGTGTGTATATTATTGGATTGCGTGTGCGCAGTGTTATGGGTAGTTGAACGGAGTAATGGTTTTGTTCCTATTGTATAAATTTAGCTTATTGTATTGTTTTTGGCAGAGTTCCGTATATTTACAATATCGCTATACCTAAGATTACTTAATAATAAAAAAATATAAATGACAATAATAATAACGAAAAATCTTTCTAAATGGAAATATAACAAAAGTATTTTCTTGGCTTAATAAAATATGTTTTACCTTACTGTTTTGAAACACTTTTGTGTCGTCATTTTAAAAACCCGAAGAACCCAAAATACAGCTTTTGTTCTGGTAATTTTGTAATAATAATGTAAATTACACAGTGAAGTATATTAGAACTCTTAACTCTTAAGAGGCTTCTAAATCTCGTTGACATTTACACCTCACGGTAAAAGAGAAGGTACATCTTAACTATGTAGGTTAAGTATTTGATGTGTGTGTGTGTAACTAGCTTTTACATCGTAATTTCTAGAAGTTTTACAAGTGGTATAAATAAAAATACACATGTTAATATTTTTTTACCCTTTTTAATAATTGTTTTCTGTTCGAGATTATGGTTTTCTGTTTCTCATGTTTATTTATAATATGCTGTGATTTGTACAATGTAAATGGTAATTTATCGACCATATCAAAATAGTAAAATAAAAGTCTTAAATAATGTATAATTATCACCAACTAGTAATGGTATGATACCCTCATTGATATTTATATGTTACTTGGTTAATAATTGAACGCGTTAGGTGTTATTCATTTTGCCGGGTAGTCCCACATACCCCCTCGGTCATCACCTTCCTGGCCGCAGGGATGATGCGTAACGCATTTTCCAACGATAAAAAAAAAAAAAGGTGTTATTCATTTAACAGTTCAAAGAAATGTATATAACTGTTTAGTATCAGCCGTAATACTAGGGTCCGTACGATCCATGTTTTCCTAAGGATCCCAAAACCCCATCCACCCAACCCTATTCCTGCTAGTGCACCAGTTGCCGCCAGTCATCGTACTAGCATAGCAGAACAAAAGGATTCCTACCTGCTAAATTATTTTCTCACATAAGTATGTGCTGGTGTTAAAATATATACACAATTGCGTTTGTAATAATGCAGAATGTCATAGGTTTTTGTAATATAAGTTATAAAATCATTGCGTGACAATCTCAATAGCTTGCTCAATAATTTTAATAATGTAATAAAATAATCAATCCTACTCATGAGATGTTACAAGAATTAAATACGTTTTGTGAAATACTTCACAAAAAAGAATTCTTTCGCTTTTTTTACCGTATTTTTATTTTATCTGATGTAATTTTGTAATTTTAGCCTCATATATCATCTTCTTATTTTCTCTAAATTTAATGACTTAGTAATCTATTATTATATATAAATTATATTGTCGTACACTAAAACTATAACTAAGGTACCACACTTCTTCCAGATTTTTAATAGTTCCATAGAACTAGATACGAACCAATCTTGTAATTTCTAAAACTATAGGTAATGTATTCATTCTATGACTAGGACTCTAGGACTATGACACAAAAAATATGTTTTCTTAATTATCTCTATCATTAAAGTCAATTACGATACATCAATACTTTCCATTAATCAGTTATATTGAATACGGCCACTAAAAGAAATATCAATCACGATCTGATATATCATCAAGGAAAAAAAATATTTTAAGAAAATCTTTGATACTTGAAGCTGCAGTTCTTCTCGAATCTTCTTATCTAAAACAATGTCATTTTTCGTTCTATGCATATTCTATGACTATTAAAACCATTGATTTTATAATAGAATTCGTAGCACACTTTGAATATAACTTGCCCAGCAGTGGGATGTTAAGGTGTAAGGAAACGTCACGATGATGGATGCCCCAGTACGACTGCCCTACATGTTACATAACACTGACATACAGAGGATACCGTTATGTCCAGACGCAGTCCACTTTCTTTCCACTCGTCTCATGACTAGTGATGGGGTATTTGTTTCTTTTCGAATCGATATCGATGATTTAATTATATAAAATATTGAAAAAACATTATTTTTTTAGTTTATGATATTAACTATAAAAACTGTATCAAATAACTTATAGTAACTCACGCATTAAAACGTTTAAATGTATTGTAATGTTAAAATGTAACGTTTACCCAATTAGGATCCTTCATAAAGCTATTTAATCTAATGGCCTTTTAAATGTATAGATAACAATCTTGTACAAATGATATTAACATATCTAAATAACGAAAATCTGTTTGCTTGCGTCATTCGTAAAGATTATATACTGAGTATTACAGGATATACTTTATATATAGAAGATAACATATCGATAACCAAGCTAGTGCACAGTGCGGTCATTCTACACATATTTTATTCTATGTTATATTATTATAGATTAATCAAAGTTATCGTTCGTCGTTTTTACCGTGAATAAATATCGATACAGTGCCCATCACTAGACATCCCAGTTATGAAATACAATTTGTAAGGCTCTTGCTTTTCTTTGAGATGCATTATCCAATGGCAGGTTCAACACACTTTTACTATGACCTAACTGATTGCAGACTGTAGTGAATTCGTAACTTATTATAGTAAAATTTACATGAGTTTAGTTTAGATAATTAAGAGGTTTATTTATATATAAACTATAGATATATGAACTACTCTAATTCTTATAGACTACAAAGACGGAATTTTTATACAGGGAAATGTATTTGTTGTAAAACTATTATACATTTTTTCATAGTTTAGGACTCGTGGAATGGTAAATTCATTTAGTATGGACACGATAGCTTAGTTGACAGAACAATGGTAACGATATCCTAGAGATCGTAGGTTCAAAATATGTATAAGTATACATAATATGTATGCATGTGTGTGCGCCGTTCTACGTCAATTGCCAAAAGTTATTTGATAATCAAAATCAGTACACGTGTTGATGTTTTTGTTAAAAACCTTGAAGTTATTAAAATGATAATTATTAAAATGTAATTAGAAATATAGAGATAGATATACAATATTAGATAGATAAGCAATGGACATTGAGCTCAGATAATACTATTGCTGGAGATAAATTGTAACATATATTTATTTCGTTACAAATAAATAAAATATATTTAAGATACATTAGCTTGTTTTTAATAATAAAATCGTTGGCACTGAAAAATCATTTTAGACAAAACGTCAAACAAATTTTCTTTAATTTAGATTTGAATTTATTTGTTTTATAATCACCTACATTTTGTTTTAATTATAAAAATTAATAAATGAAAGTAAATGTTGAAGGTAAGTATGGTTGCGTTATTAATATATGGGCAAAAAACAAATATGTCCGCAGGTGAATGTATGTTAGTGTATACGTTTACGACAAATCCCGGAAGATTTTTATTTTATTTATATTAAAAAAAAAATATGGCCTCTTACTTTTTGACTATATTATTATTTTTACATACTAAAAATATATTTTACTAGTACTTTTTAAATAAAGTACTATGTATTAAAAGTCATAAGTTTGAATATATTTTTCATCATAGTCCTGAACAAGCTGTTCCTTAACAAAAGATAGACTCGAACTTCACAAAAAAATCATAATACGTACAATTTTCCTATTTTTATTACGAAAAGATAAATAGGTAAATTGCAACTATCTTTTAATAAAACCTTGAAATTACTATCAATTATTATATTTTAATTCTATTTCCCTGTTCGCTTTCATTTTATTTTATCGTCCTTAATAATGTCCTCTATTACCACAATCCCGGGGAAATGATCGTATGGGTTTTTTATTCCACTAATAAAAGATGTTAAAAAAACTTTGACGTAAAATATATACACTTATGTAAAAACACTTTAATATACCTACTCAATATATTCGGGTTATAATTATAGCAAGCAGTAGGTATATTTTTAAATATATATGAATATAATAAATGAATATAATTTTCAAAGATTGTATCTTTGTTATAATTGCTGTTAAATACAAATTGTAACAAAAAATATTACAAAATAAGACCAAAAAATTAAAGTACAAAAAATCTATATCTATATAAGAATAAAGATTACACTGTATATGAGTTATATATACACACTATTATCGTTCTTATGTATATTGCGAAGTGATATATAATTCCGTACTGTATTTAGTATATTATGAATGTAATGTTTTGCTAGTATGTGATGTGAGTTGTGACTCAAGTCTCAACTCAGAGCAGTATAGGTTCTGCTGCGGACGAGGGCGGACGTCTTGTCGGAATTAGTTTTAAAAGGATATAAATATAATAACGTTGTGTTGTGGATAGTGGTGTGATAACAGTGATTACGGATATTATTCAAGTGAGTATATAGGATTAAGTGAATATTTGATAGATCGATATTATATATGTCATGCCTTTGTTTATTAGTCTTTTTAATATTCGCGGCCGTGAACATAAGATTCATATCCGATGATAAAATTAATGGCTATGAATAAAAAGAATTTTAAATATTTGCAATTTGCAATAATCAGTGTAAGTTTTTTTAAATATTATTTTAATTTGCTCAAATACGGCTATATTGAATTTTTTTATATATTTTTTTTAACATTAATATCATATTGATTTCTTAAATAGAATTTCATATGAATAAAAAAAAATAATAATTGTATGTATTTTACTAAATCGCCAATTACATAAAAAAAATCTTGACCGGTAGGTACCTAAATATAATCATCACATCCCGAAATGTATTTGCTATATTATTATTGATATGCAAATAAAGTTAGTTTCAAGCACACAATGGATATATTCTTTGTGTCTTTGATCTTTTGTTTATTTTTTATTATTACAAATAAAAAACTAATTCCTGTTTATATCCAAAATAGATTCAAAATAATCGCGTAAAATTCTAGCATGAAAAAAATAAAAATACAATAATATCAGTAGGTATATATGTACAATACTATTCTATGAATAGTCAGTCTTATTTTTCACTGACGTTATTTTTATTACTACTTCAAATATTTAAAAATTTCATCAAAATTTGTTAAGTATTTTTAAGTTATGCGTGAACAAAAATCAGATAAACAATTTTAAAACTATTACCCAAAGGTCTATATAACGTGCTGTGAAAAAGTACATAAACATTTTTTTTTTGTAACATTCATGTACCTTTCTTTTTTGAATAATCTTTATTCGGGGTGCCTATTCATGAGCTCCAAGCATGGTGGACTCGTGGCGTTCACGCCACATGATTATGGCCGGTTAAATATATACTTAATAATCATCATGGTCACGAAAGTTTAAATACAAAAATTACGTGGTTAGTTTTTTAAAGATAACAAAAAAATAATAATCAATATTTGCATAATTAGTTTATCAAGAAGATTAGACATATCATAATGTATTGTTTAAATCGCATATTTTTATTATCGGCTTAAATCTTTTTATTTTTTAAGGAGAAAGAAGGTCACCAATATATATTTTATAAACTAATAAAAAATATTTAAAAAAAATAAAAATTTAATTAAAAAATTAAATACAAACTAAATATATCATAAGATTCATTTTTTAGACAAAATAACGGTTTTTTTATACATTTTAGA
The DNA here is from genome assembly GCA_959347355.1 of Napeogenes inachia. Lineage (NCBI taxonomy): Eukaryota > Metazoa > Arthropoda > Insecta > Lepidoptera > Nymphalidae > Napeogenes > Napeogenes inachia. The sequence continues at coordinate 20,735,227 of OY365798.1, read as the reverse complement.
AATCATCAAGAAAGAACACATAGTATAACTTTCTAACTTAGCGAGATGGTGGTGAAAGTTGATTGGAGTTATTTTGGCACAGACAATCACTATCGCGGGTTATAAAATAGTTATGTATTTAATAATTTAATATTTTTGTACTTATAATAAGACAATATATATAATATATATATAAAATTTTGTACTTATAATACGTATTGAATAAAAATTATTCACTTAAATACAATTTTGTTCCACTTTTTCTTAATAAGAATAAAAATGTTATTTATTTCAAACGTATTTAAAAAACTAAGTCAAATTATGCCATCTATCATCACAATACATTAATAAAAACCCTTATATCAAATTTCATTTAAATTCGCTTAATAATTCTGTTTTGTTTTGTAGAAATAAAATCAAACCGCCTGACCGGGGAAATAATTTATAATTGTAAAGTATACCAAACTCTATCCAAAACTGTTCAGCAAAGTTGGGGTTATGCGGGAACCAACAAACCGAATATTTTGTAAAAATATTTTGAGTTCAAACTTGTATTGAATCTGTAGCAATCCTTTTTTATATTACAAATAGATTTGACCTTTTTACTATATTGTAATAAACATTTGTAGTTGTTATTGGTATGTTAAATTTATAATTATTTCATACATGTTTACTGCTCTGCTTCTTACATATTTTTGTTCAGTATCCAATATAACTTGGGGTGAAAGTAAACATCAACTTTTTTAACCAGTTTGCTAGCTTTCTATTTCATTCCGAATTAAATTAAGAGTAAATCACTTAGTACAGTTAGTATACTTACAAAAACCATAGGTACACTGACTTAAAGACAATTCACATCCTAAATAGCATAGACAACACTGTCAACAGCTGTGATTAGTCATCTGTCACTCCGTCAACCAATCAGGTTGCACGAGATTTGACAGCATATTTTTTTATTTAGCCTTCAAGCGATTCAGACTTCAGTAAATACCTAATATATAAATATATAAAAACTGTTATAATCTGTAAGTCATTTAGATAATCTACTTGCACAAGGATTGAAGAGATAATTAATGGTTTTAAATCATTATCTTGATACGAATTACTCGTATTTATGTAAGTATTGGTTGCCTCGCTTTTTAGTGATGTTGCCTATGTCATGTTAAAAAAGTAAATTTTCGCCTAAATTTCGACTGCAAAAAGTTCAAAGACTTCATGGGCTTGAGTGTACGCATATATAACAAAGTACCACCAGATATCTTCGATCTTCCTTTTCTTAGTTTTAAATCTACAATTAAAAATTATTAAATAAATTTTATTATAACATTCAAGAGATTTGGTTGATCGAAATGTGTAGAACTTGGGTTATTGACTTATTTGCATAGTTGATGATATAATTTATAAGTCATTGTCAAACATTGTCAAATTCCATTTAAAAGAGCAACTGTTGAATTTCTGGCCAACTCTTCTCATCAAAGCTGCATCCCGAGCTGGTGGTAGCTTACTTACGGAATGATTGTACTGACCATTTTAATATAATCATTGACGATTCAAAAGTGCGTGTAAATGCCTACTTGAATAAAGATATTTTCAATTTGAATATAAATATATCTTATTGTTATGATTTGACTACTGATAGTGTCATTAATAAAAATAAGTTTTTTTTTGTATTATTGACTTTAGTATAACGTAAGGGTAATCCAGAAAATGTCGAAAATGTATAAAATCATAAAATAGGACATGTATTTTACACATTTTCTAAGTTTAAATATAATGGAGCACTTTTGACCACCAAACGGGAATGATCCAGTATTATTTGGGTTGGGGAAATGCTTTATGCGAAGGATATATTGGATATCTGAAAACAACTATAACCCAGAGAGTGCAGTCGAACCTGTCAATGTATTTTAATTTCATATCTATTTAAAATTAAATAAGCTTAGCCCCACATTATGGTACAATGTCAGAATTTCGTTTTCTTCTGGCGCCACGAAAAAGAGTAGCCTGTTACCCTGGCATCAAAGACCAGATTGCATCTTTTATATTTATTTCTCATGTTTATTTGAAAAGTGACGCAGAGGCTAAAGGCAGGCTCTTGCGCCATAACAAACCAGTTGTAGTTATTATACGTAATAGTCCGGGAGCCAGCTACCAATTTTCGTCATGAATTTCCTCCCGAGTGAAAATTTGTAAAATGCAATAGGAAGTTGTGTTATGAAGCTTCGCGATCGTCAGCTGCGACTCCGGTGGTGGAGAAGGCAGTGGCAGCCTCCCACGCACGAAGAAAAAAAAAATTTTTTTAGTCATTTCCTCCCATTCTAAAATTTCTTGAATAATAGTTTATCTAATATCTTGTAGGGAAAATAAAGTCAGCTGACCATAACATGGTGGATTATACGTCAGCTGGCCACCTGAATATGAAAAAAAATAAAAAAAATTCAGTGATTTCCTCTCAACTAAAAATTTATCTGGTGATAGTTTATATGTTACTGTGAATGAAAATTAACATCAGCTGGCTGTATCTCAGTGGAAAGTTCGTCAGCTGGTTACTTGAAATGTGTAATGTAGCTGCATTTATCACCTACTGAATCTTATCAGCTGACGACTTTTCCCTTTACTTAGAGCTAGCTGATTTGTTTTATTATTTACAAGAGTATATCAACTATTTTCTTAAAAATTTTCATCCAGGAGGAAATCACTTTTCTCAGGTTGTTTGGCAGTATATTTGATTTGATAATAAATATGCAGTTTAATAATGAAGGAAATATAGTTATAACTAAAGTTTAATTAATCAATAATTTATTGAAGCATAATTTTATAAATTAATGAAATTTTATTTTAATATAATGAATAAAAATACTAACAACGGTTATTCATTTTCGCTCTCGCTTTGGCTTGATTCGCATCGACGCAGTTTTAGAATCATATAGAATGTAATTTAATTATAAAATACATTAATTTTAAGTAAGTCTTATTTCCTTTTGCACCCTCTGCTGCGACCATATATAATTAATAATTAATTATTAATTAATTAATTAATTAATTAGTTAATAATTAATTATTTGTAATTTATATTATTATTACTTTTGATAACAGCGCACATATACACTTAATGCTTAAGTAAAAATTATATATGGGTGTTTCTCTACTAACGGGAAAGTTTTGCATGAAATTTGTCCGGCTCACTTTTTGTTTTAAAATCGGGTTTTAAATATATAGAATGAAAGCTAATAACAAGCGATTTTCAAGTCTATAAAAGGCTGGAAGATTACTCTGCTGTTTTCAATTTTAGAAGTTTTCAATTTTAGAAGACTTCACACTGTCAGCGATTCATTCAACACAAAATTGAGTCGTTATCATAGACTATATAATTTTGTTTTATTTTTACAAATTAACCAGAGGATTGTGTTAAAATATTTAGGACAACATTCAGGCGGTAATTTCGAATAATTATTATTACATTTACGTAGTGTTTGTTCAACATATATGATTTTCAGTATATTTAGTTTTAAAATATACTTTAAATTTATTACACGCACTTAAATATTATTTTAAAATGGGATTTAAAGTGAAGATTCTGGGATGGTTGGGATTAAAAGAAAAAAAGATATAAAACATTTACATGATCAACAGGTAGCCTCAAAGATACTGAAATGTACTATAGTTTTAGATATTTTCTTAAATAAAAAATATCCAAAACAATGTGCAAATTGCTTGGGACATCAATTTTCCCGTTAGTAGAGAAACACCCATATATATAATGTATATGCTTACTGTAGAAGTTCTCAATAGTGTAATTCCCTAGTTGGAATACATTACACTAAATTATACTTTTTCTTACAATGAATTGTTAAAAAATTATAATCGAAGTAGTAGAAAGAAATAACATTCTACCCATATATTTACGTTAATGTTGAAGGTGTCTCTTCTGATGTCGTTCTTATTTTCCGATATTTTTGCGGCAAAGCAGTATAACGTCGATAACACTCACTATGATACAACTGAAAATGGTTAAGTTGTGTAGGAAGCACATTATTTTGACCGGTTAGATTATTAACTTTTCGTATTGTTAATATAATATAAAATATACACTTATTTTAATTATCTTCACTAAATAATTTGGAAGAACATTAGTTTTTTTTTACAAAAGGTACCACGTTAGACATTTTTATTTTCAATTATCCGTTACTATAATAACACTATGTTCGACTGACCAACTTAAACATGGAATCTTTCACTTTCCATTCGAGTCACATTATAATTTCAACTTACCCTCTCGTTAGTGTGTTTTACTGTTTTATTAGTGTGTTTATAAAATCTGGAGAGGGTAATTTGAATCTACAATCTAGCTACAATGTAAAAAGGGCTCATGTATTACTTTAATTTATATAAGAAAAAGAGATAAATAGAGAAAAGTGATTTCCTCCTGGATGAAAATTTTTAAGAAAATAGTTGATATACTCTTGTAAATAATAAAACAAATCAGCTAGCTCTAAGTAAAGGGAAAAGTCGTCAGCTGATAAGATTCAGTAGGTGATAAATGCAGCTACATTACACATTTCAAGTAACCAGCTGACGAACTTTCCACTGAGATACAGCCAGCTGATGTTAATTTTCATTCACAGTAACATATAAACTATCACCAGATAAATTTTTAGTTGAGAGGAAATCACTGAATTTTTTTTATTTTTTTTCATATTCAGGTGGCCAGCTGACGTATAATCCACCATGTTATGGTCAGCTGACTTTATTTTCCCTACAAGATATTAGATAAACTATTATTCAAGAAATTTTAGAATGGGAGGAAATGACTAAAAAAATTTTTTTTTTCTTCGTGCGTGGGAGGCTGCCACTGCCTTCTCCACCACCGGAGTCGCAGCTGACGATCGCGAAGCTTCATAACACAACTTCCTATTGCATTTTACAAATTTTCACTCGGGAGGAAATTGGTCATGAAAATCTGTTACTGGCTCCCGGACTATAATGTTACGAAAGTCGGCTAGGGTTGTTACTTAATTCTATTTTGATTTTAATTACCGACATTGAACTAGCTAATTTGATCGATACCTGAATAGAAATAGGCGTTCATTATTCCTTATAATTTACACAAAAAAATCCAGTGACATTCCTATTTTAATGTTAAGTCGAGGCTCTTTAGTTTACAACATAATATAGGGTTATGACATTTTTATAATTAACAGTGGCCACTTAACACGATGACGTTATTAATTTATTTGACGTCAAAGACAAAAAAATAAAGGAAGTATATAAAGCTACTATTATTTTATTGCTGAGATGTCTGAATTTATGATCAACATTTTCCTATATTTGTTTTTTTTATAAAATGTTTTTTGGTAAAAAACCGGATTAATTGTATTTAGGTAGTATAAAGCGTATAATTATAAAAAGGGGATTTTTTAAATTAAAAGATATTTGATTATAACAAATCAATTACTTTTTTGTAATTATAATAAACCCAAGATGTTCTAAAAATATATATTCAATAAATGTTATTCATAAGAGTACCAAACATTTTAGCCTTAGTCAAATGTTGCAATCATATTTAATTTTAAATTCAAATATTATTCTTCAATGTGGGTACGTTTTTTTTAAATATCGTAGATTCACTATAAAAGATATCATAAACTGTACAAGTAAGTAGGTTCAAGAGTTTTTTTATGTCACAAAAAATGGACTCATTAAGTATATATTTATAAATGTTTGCCTTTCACTCACTGCAATTTTTTAAAATTTCTTTTCTTGAATGTCTTTTTAATCATAATAATCCCAGTAACTGTATTTATTCAGGGTCATAATACATATTTCCAAAGGTTTTATTTTTATGTTGAAACTCTATGGTGCTCTACTTTCACATTTATATAAACTCTCTTCATCCCACCACATTGCTTCATTACATTGGTTACATACTATTTATTTACGATAGACACTTCTATCTATTGCCCCATCAATCTTTTATAGATTTATTGTCTTTGTTTTTAAAAAATGTATGTCTGTAAGTTTTGATATAAAAATAATATAATAACTATTTATATAATAATAATAATATAAACTATAATAATAATATAATAATTGCCCTAGTCATCGTGTGGGATACTATAGAAAATATCATATTTCAATGGGAATACTCAACAACCTTCAGCTATACTTACATCAAAACCATTATATCAAAATTGTATGTAATTGACCGACTCTGTTAAAGTAACAGTCAAGTTATTAGTTACAAAAAATGTATTAATTATATGTCAATAAAGATATATTGAACTGAATATTAATATAATATTAATCCTTATAACTTGTACATACAAGTATTAAACCTCATTTTCTTGTAATTGTTATTATGGTACTGATGGCTTCAGACCTCGACATCTTGCGCCACCTTGAACTTAGTACAAGGCAATTATTTGTATATCTTTGTCATTTTTTATTGTAAACTTTATTTTATGAAGTTTGATATATCCATCATTTTAATATTTTGTTTCAGCTATTATTCAAATTTGATGGGTTCAAATAATACTATGACAGTATAGGTATATTTATAAATTTATATTATGCATAATTTTATATCATTTAATTATATTTACGTGTAGCAACGGGAACCTTGTTCAGAAATAAAATAAACCTTGGAGAAAAATGTATAGATTTTCCTATAATTTTTTGAAGATAAGTTCACTCGGATACCTAGGTAGATACCTAATAAAAAATTAACTGATATGAGCTATACGGATTGGAGTCCTAATTTATATGCTTGTCTGTAGGTTCTAATTACTTTTCTTTGTAATAATAAGTGGGACGTCGGAAAGACATGGATGTATGAATATCTAGAAACAGTTGGGATCATCTTTTCTAAAGAAGCATAGTAGATGTCACTTCCGTTCCCTAAAAAGACAGTTTTCGAAGCAGGTAGCGATAATGTAGCTCAATTTTCAGAGTGACAGGTTCACAAGTCAAATGAAACTTGATATTTGTTATATTAAAAAACTTGACAACATGCGATGTTAATTTGCGATGTTCCATAGGAATTTATAGAACTTCTTCTGTGAAACATGGTGGGTGGATTGGGTACTGTGTGGTGCCAATCTGTGGGAGGGTTAATGTAACCTGTTACGTCAACGACACCCTGTTGTCTGCTCGTGACAGCTTGTACAGGGAAGTGAATGTCCTAGCATCAGCAAGAGCCGCACAAGTACTAGGACTGATCAGGAGACGGCGGTTGACCTATTTAAACCATGGTTTTCCCTTTTTAAGGAGCTCGGAAGGCACTTGCGGCCGAATTCCAGTTGACACTCTTTTAACTTATTTATAAAATAAAATTGTTCTTTGTATTAACCATTCGCGTGACAATCATAATTGATATGTGAGAAAAAATTAGAATTCAAGTAAAGTGTGGTTCAAAAAGAAGATTAGAATAACTAACCACGCCACTCATTATACATATATGATGTTCTTACATTTAAGAGTTTCAAGAATTCTAAAGTTTTAAACATACAAAATATTAGTGTGATTATAAATAATATTTCCATTGCTGTCAGCTGTTCCATGGAAACTCTTCCTCGACAGTAGGGTCGTGGAGGTTTCAGTGGCCCCGTCGACGAACAGATATCGTCTGTCTGGTTTAAAATAGGTAATTTTAAAAATGTACATCATTTTCTATTTTTGCAGGACTACCATATAACCTCCCCCACTTTCCTTTAGATGAAGACGTCCTCGTAAATTATCCCAAACGTAATAAATCAGTCTAGTCTTAGGTACCAAGACTTTGCATTGAGGTCTCTAATCTTTTTATTCGATATTACGTATTGTTTTATTAAATGTTTGTTGCATGCAATAAATTATTTTTATTGTTAAACTACACTTTATAAGAAGTACTTGTAAATATACGTAATATGTTATTAAATTATAATTGTGTATAATACACAAGAATCATTTAATGTTTTATCTCTTACCCTCTGACCCGAGACTGAGATCGTAATGTTTATGTAAATTTGTTTGAATATTTTATGAAAAATATAAAATAAGTCATGTTTAAGTTTTAATGATATTCACGTTCACCAAAATAGTTGATGGATTAGTAGGTTTTTTATATTTATTATGTGAACCTTTTACTAGTCAACTTAGTTCCTCTTTTTTTTTTTTGAAATTTCTCTTAAACAATTTCAAACTTCATTCCCTAATTAATGTGAATTTCGAAAAGCCTTCTTCATTCGATATACAATTTAGTAGCTTAAGCTGTGCGTTAAATCTGTATATATTTTTTGTATGTTTCAACATTAAAAGCTATGTTGAGTAATAGTCTAGTGGATACATACCAACTTTGGCGGCGTCGTTAATTTTTTAAGATATTTTTATATTGTCAAATTTTTTAAACAAATATTCTCTTCCAAAACTCCTTGATTTGTTTCGCCACAATGATACATGAACAAACTAAAGACATACCTTTTAATCCATATGTATAATACTTATTTTTTTTATTATCTATAAATATTTAAGACATTAACTACGTGCCAGGAATTGTTATTCACAACCTCACCATTATCTGTTTGACGTCATTGGAGTCTCAAACCAATCGATTTGTAAATGTGCTAAAGCCTTGATAAAATATCGTTCAATGTTATAAATATCATTTTAATTGGAACTCACTCGTACGTTTCATTCTAAAGTTTAACGAAGGAAGCGTTTTAATAAATTAAATATTCAGTTAATTTTCATTTGAATATTTTTTTATGTAAATGATTTACAACTTATTTTTAAAGTCATTAATCTTAATATATGCTAATATAATAATTTCAAGTATGTATGCGAAACTTGACAGCGATTAACAGAATGACGTGCGAACTAGTGATGTATATGTTTTATTATTTTTTATAACGGACGAGTTCTGCATATTTGATGATTGGATCAATGATTTCCAGAGTCTATTCCATAGAATTATTTCCATAGGGAAATCAAAACAAAATATGTCCATCGAAAATAAAAATGAGGCTACCTATCTGTCGCTCTTTTTTACGCGTGATAAACAAAGATAAGTATAGGTTTCTCATCTTCCTTTTTTTATAATTTGTTAGACAGTCGCATTGACAGACCTGCCTGTGGCTCCCCTTCTTTATGTATAATAACTCCATGATTATTTCATATGACATATATATTTTTCTTGTGTATGTGCATGTGTTAAAACGTATAAACAATTATTATTATCATTACTATACGCAATTTTCATATAAAGTCATTTAGACTTTTTTACTCGTTCAAATACAATATTAAAAAAAATATATCAGTAATGTCAGCGTTACGTAAAGCTTAATAAAGAATTTTGTCAAGGATTCGTTATTTAATACGTTTTTTATATATAAAGATAAGTAGGGCAATACATCCTTATTCGATACAAGCCAATAAGCATGGTCAAGGAAAAACGATTCTCTTTTCAATTCGTCAGGTGTTTCTCAAGGAACTGCTTGGGCCGGTGTAATTCCTATAATATTACATTGATGCATCTCACGTTTTAAGAGTAATTGTGATTAGTTTGTAATTACTATATACAATGTATTTTTAATAAGTTATCGATTTATATTTTATAATTTGAAACCGATAATTATTGAAAAATATTATAATGTGGTGTTTAATATTAGTATAAAACTCAATAAAAATGAATAAATTTTTGAAAAGTTTTATTTATAAGACAATTTTAAATAATGAACACTTCCACGAGTACTAACTTTTTAATGTATAAGTTAAGTTTTATAAGTCAGTCATTATTATAATTTGCGTTGGAGCAATCTTTTTTTGTATAATTAGGTTTATGAACGATAATTATCTAACTATTAATTTAAGCATAATAAAAAGTTTGGGATAATTTCAAAATTTTATAAATCAAGGCTTCTCTAACAAATTGGATTCTGGCAAGGTCATACAATTATATTGAAGTAGCATTTATCTTAAATGCTTATAGTGTTAATTATTTTAATAATAAATATATTAAAAGATTTTTTTTTTCTCTTGCTATTAATAAAATTGTGATGCTTACGAAAATAAAATACCGTTGTTTTGTAAGAAATATGTCTTTTCAATAACTTTAATATGAAGGTTCTTTTAACTCTTACTAAATAATAATACATTTATTTACTAAATATTAGTCAAAAACCTACAATAAGATATTTCTTTCTTGTTTTGATTTTATACATTATCTTAGTCTTATCTGTGTCTCGATTTTCTAAGTATAGTTCTATGTTGTTGTTGGTTTTAGTATACTCGTATATTTTATTAGCTAAACACTGATGATAAACGTGTCGTTTGTAATCAAAGCCCAAACCTAAATCCATACGGGACTATTTTATGCAATAGAATATTTAAAAATGTTAATACCTTTCTTACATGCGGTAAGCTAGCAATTCCAACTAAATTAATACAAAAAAATATATATCCTTAAAAAAATGTTGTATACTATATTTAGATTTAAGAGAGTATTGTTCTATTATTACTATTTTTTTATAACGACCTCTATGATTCCGTTAATATTTTCCTGTATATCAAAGGTGAAACGTGGATGCAACATCTAACATGTGTGCCACCGGATGATTGATATGGATGGAACATAATATAATATCATGTTTCAGTCATTATATTGTAAGATCCGTTAATAAATCCGCATCGTTTAATAACAACAACTGGTTATCAACGAACTGTAATTATATATCACAGTACAATGCTAATGTAATACAATTCATCTCTAATAGGTGTCATTTTATTATTCTATTATGTTGCCATTATAAGATATATGCGAGTCTTTTTCCGTTTCTATTATTTATTATATGTATAATATATTGTATTATCCACAGCTATATAGTTTGTTATAAAGGTTGTATGGGTCACTTGTTATAGAATAGGTATAGCTTATAAATGTGTGATGAGTTGGCTTACAGAAAAAAAGTTCGACTCCTATTAGTTCCAAAGATTAGTGGTTTCCAACAAAAAACTACACAACACGATTTTATCATAGCAGCATCTTCATTAATATAGGTAATAGTTCAAAGATTTTTACTTTAAATAGGCCCATTTAATTCTAATTCATTACAATTATGAAAGACTCAAGTTGCACGGTTTCAAAGAAAGTCGATGGGGATAAAAAGGCAAAAGACTAAATGCATAGTCTGTTGATTGTTTATTTATTTGCATTTTTATATTATTGAAAATGTCATTTTTTTACTATTTATATTATTGAGCATTTTATTGAGCATTTTTATATTATTGAGTCAGTCATTATTATGTCAGAACAAATTTAAATTTAAGTAAAGCGTCGTACCAAAAGAAAACTAGAAAAATTAACTTCATCAGTATTGATTTTATGTTGCTCTCACATCTCTAAGCATCGTATAATCGTATTTATCATGCCTTTCTTTCAAACTAAGAATGAACTGTTACCTTTTACTGTAGACTATAAGACTTGGAAGTGGTTACAGTGAAGTCGAAGAGATACATTTCTAGAGACATATTTCTAGTTTTCTTCTACTCTATTGCTCTGTCAGTGTTTCAATCGCTGCTCTATTTAGAAATGTATGTTTATTACTTGGACTAATTTACGTTATCAATGCTTGTTGGACTCATTACTATATTGTTTCATTTGATATCATTATACGGTTTTGCATTCACTTTTTCAAATTCGATATTACCATAAAAATACGATTACAATCTCTTTTGTTTTGTTTGCCATTTTGACATTATATTTTTATTTTATTATTATATTTTTAGTCTCGATTTTTATTACACTGTTTTGACATTTCCTTAAAATGTTAATTAATTTGTTAAAATTTTATATTCATTAAAATGATAATAAAATTATTATTAAGGAAATAGATAGTTGATGGGGAAGTAAAATAAACTAAATAATTGTTTCTTTTGAGGTCATTAGCCTACAGTCAGATATCTTATTGTGAAATGAGGTCTGCTATTCACTATGTTATTGGTTCCTAGTTTCACCAGTATTATTACAAAAGTTATTATTACCTACCGTTGTTAAATAATAATATATCTTTAAACTAAAAGCTGATATTTTCTTTATTATTTCTTACTTTATACAACTTTTGACTTGTCTATAAGGTACCGCCACGGTTGCTTAATTTACAGAGCGACGGGACTTGTCCCGGAGGTGACAGGTTCGAGACTTTTCCTTGTTGGTGATTTTTATATACATATATACAACGTATATAACTTGATTCTATTAACTATTCAAATACAATGACATTCTTTTTTCCCATATTATTGTTGTTTTTTTTTAATTAAAATTACCATGTGACATTGCATTTCTCAAGTGGGTAGTTGCCAATTTCAGATTCAGAATATTGCTTTAGATTGCATTACAAAATATATATGTATGTCAGTGACTGCAATTTAGATTGCAATTTGAAATTCTGTTATCAATGAATGGACATTTTATTGAGTGCTGCATTCTTGAAAATAAAAACTAAAAGATGCAAAGTAGAACTTTGCAATTATAATTAGTAATTAAAAAAACAGAAAGGTACCAAAAATATTTTGATAACATGCGATGTTGTGCTTCTATAACAATGTAACGTAGGTATCTAATAAAATCTATCAGAAAATTTTATTATAATTTTATTTTGAGTGTACAAAAAATATAATAAGATATTAAATAACTTACCTGACATTGTAAATAAAACTGATTTTCACACTCAGATAATATTATTAATTAAGTATGGGCTTAATAATTCAAATATGTATGTGTGTAAGTGTAAGACTAGACGGTGTGATATTTATTCGTAGGTCATTATAATAAATCTGTTTTAATGTTATATATTATAAGATCAATGACATTATTATTTCTAACCAAGAATTCACAAGGATATTGCATTCAAAATAAACGAATGACGAATAATTCTTCTGGTTATCATTATTATCATGGTTATATTATCAAAGTAGTCGAAATAATAAAATACACAATGAGCAATAATATATGCAATGAGATTTTTAAATTTCTTTTATTGGTGGTATCTAATTTAATTTTCTTTGGTTTCAGAAAATGGAGGAGAACCTAGAACAAGATAATTACACCTAAAACTATATACTCTGTAAAATAAAACAGATTGTTTTTTAGACTGTGATTATTAAACGTACGATCTCTTTAGTTATATTGTGATAAAATAATTAAAGAAATTAAACTAAATAGTAATATTTCGTAAAGTAGACGAATGTTTTACCGGAGTAATTGACAAAAAATCAAAATGCCGGCTATATTGACGAAGATACGAGAACAAGCGTTTAGGGTTCAGCCGACGATTGCCGTGGGAGTGGGGGTGGGGGTGGCCCTGGCCGCGTGCGCTGTGTACGGAACCAGGGAGAAGAAACAGAATATACCCTGTCACAATAACAATAACTATAAGGTGAGTTTCTGTATATTATGTAAATATTAAATAAGTTTTTAGTGAATTTAAGTAATTTAATTTCTTTATTTTAAATCTACACCCAATTGAATTGAACAATGAATTGAAATATTTTAGTAATAGTGCGGTATATCCGAAGTTCCGATTAAGGCGCAACCATATATTAGTTTTATAGAATTTAATTAATAAAACTATATTTTTTATTTCACATATAAATACAGATCCATAATTATATATAATTATTAATAATTAACTAAATGAAGTACACGGCAGGTCAAGTAGTTAATACCAGCCGTTTCTCTGATGTCGAAAAAAACTCAAACGTTATTGATATATAGGTACTGTAATAATATAATGACTGTCATTTCATGATTGATGGGTATGAAAGCAATTTTTAAATTATCTGCTAAATGACTTCCCGTGTTGAAAATAAAAAAAATACTTGACTTGGCTTAGCAACAATGAACTCTTTTGACACGAAAATGACTTCTAAAATAGTAGTAATAAAAAACAAAACGGCAAATCAGTATCAGTATGAATAACCTTTATATTTTTTTACATTAAAAATCTAATAAAATAGCTTAACATTGGAAGCTTTATTAATATTCGCTTAATAAATAATTTTAAGAGCAATTATTAAATAAAATCAAGGTTTATACAAAACTTAAACTAGAGACGTAAAGTGTGTATAAATTATGAATATATTTTTTATTTTTAATGTTTTCCTAATAATGCATGCATAGGTATTTAAAAATACGTATGCACATGAATATACATATTAAGTCTAAAAATATTTTAGGCTTTATTTTTGACACATGTACGAACATTACAGTTTTGAAAAATATCCTCAGTCATTATAATTATTGTTATTATATAATAATGTACTAAATTTTTCCCGCGACTTTACTTCTGATCCATTTTATTATACTAATACTCATTCTATACTTGCTTGTCCAAGGTTAGGAGTAATGCCCCCAAAACAGATATAAATTTACTTTTGAAAAGGTTTAGATACTTATATATAGTATTTATTACGCATTAAATAATGATGTATCTAAAAAGTTACAATGAATTTAAGTAAATTATTAGCACTCGAGGTATAATTTATATAACATTTGTATTGAAATCCACCTACAAACTACAATAAAATAATAAAATTAGTAAATATATACCACAAGAATATTTGAAGTGGACTATATTAAACTGAGAGCCGGTTTAAAGAAGGATGACTTAAATAAAAATAATTTGGCACTGTCCTGAGTTGTGATTGGCTACCTATTAAGCTATCAACCAATCCGAAAGGTCACGAGGGTGTTAGACTAAATTATATATATTTTTTTAATAATAATTTTCGAGTAACCGATTAATATAATATATTACTATTTCATTTAATATTCGTTTCTATAAGAAACCTAAACACTTACCAAATATATTATATTAATTTCAATATTATAAATATTAATTATTACATACTTTATAATTACTCAATAAAACATGAATTATAAAAATATATATCATTCAAATTTAAAACCTTTCGATTAAAGTAGAGCGCCTTGAGAGTTGACAACTAAATTTATTTTAATAGGACATTCTAGATTATCCTTAAAAAAACTGGAAATTCAATACTAATATTTAATATCAAATTTGCTGTTGGTTTTGACTTCATCCGCAAAATTTGCAGATAGCTTCGTAACGTATTCGCTCTTACATGTTTTTTGTTAACCTGCAAAATGAGTCTTTACAAAAAGTTTTTTTTAAGAATAATTCCGGAAGTTATAATCCACATGTTAGTAAAATATGTTTTGAAGATTATCTTAAAGAACAAACACAAATTATGAGGAAGTGTGATATTTTAAAGTTCGGAAATAATATTTATTTAAACAGTAATATATTCAAAAGCATATGAGGATCATTTCAACTTAGAAATAATGTAAATGTTTTTTATTGACACTACTAAGAAGTAAGATTTAAATTGGCATATGTAAATAATCATATTTTATTTGTAATGAATTGGCCACCGCTTGCAGGCAGCCTTTCTAGGTATCTAGAATAGGATACCCTAATTTATAGGATACCTTGTACTGCTATCAACATAGCTATCTCTCCTAAGATCTAAGTCGTGGTTAGTAGTTTACATAAATATCTCAAGATGCAACAGATTGTGTAATCATTACGTAGTGGATGCAAATCGACAAAGCTATGAGTTTATTTTATACTTGGTTTAGAGTTTATCTCCTTATCTGTTTCTTTGTTTATTTATCAGCAGTTGAAATACAACAGATAAATGTCTGCTATCAGTGTTGCATCCTGCTACATGTTCATTAAAATTATTCTTAAACAGATTAGTTGTTTGGACTTTTAATTTCATCAGTGTTCATTGTTGAAAAAACTTGAACATAGACAATAAAATAAACATTGAATATTTTTGGCTCTATACATACCTTTAAGTCAATTGATAATAATAATTTATTTAAATAAAAAATAAATAATAAAATGTTTGATTTATTTTACTTGTAATTTTTATTTTTTTGGAGGAAATAAAATAATCATGAAAAAAATATATTATTTATTTTATAAACAAAATACTTTTATGTAGGTGTTATAAGTATATTAAAAAAATACGTTTGTAGGGAAATAAATGTGTTACCTCTTTCATGTTGCATAGATCATTAAGTACAATAATAGCATTTAATGTAGTTTTTCTATTGTATTATAGTAATTACATCGATATACTATCTACACGTGAAACCTACTCTAGACACCAGTGCATTTTTAATACACCAATTACATTAAGTATATCTAAATATGTTATAAAAATTTATATAGGTACATATACTTTTTAAGTGTTATGATTTTCGAAATATATAAATATACAATAGTTAAATTTCTAATAGTATATTATAATTAATATTTTTGATATTGTTTTTATATTGCAGGTAGCAAAAAATGGTCAGCTTGAAGCTGTGTCTAATGGCCAAGCACAGACCTGCGGTGGGCGGTGTGGCTCCGAGCAGTGCGCGCTGTGTCGAGGCGACGCTGATACAGACAACAAACAAAACATCGTGAGTATATAGAAAACTTCAAATTACTTCATCTTAGTTTAATCGCCCCGTTGCATTGGCCGAGTGGTTAGCGCAAACGCCTAACGTATAGCGGCGCAAGGGGGATCGGGTTCGATTCCCGACAGGGTCAGGCATCTATGTGTGGGCATAGATGTCTGGTTAGGTAGATTATTAAATATTTTCGCAGTATTTATAATGTGTATTTCTATGTATTTGTATCGTTGTCTAACACCCTTAACACTTAGATCAATTGTTTAGATGAATGTGTGTAATTTGTCCTGTTATATTATTATTATTTGTTAATTTTTCGATTAAGTAATTAGCATACTAGCTATGACTTTAGCTAGTTTTTTTATTTCTTAGGTATTATTATTACTAGGTTCTCTTCAGTCAAATAATCTAAAGATATAGATACCACCGAAATTAAATTTTTATTTAAAATATTTCATATAGTTTTTGCTATATTATTTTGCAAATAAAATGAGTGTTGATTCCAATGTCATTTAACAAACTGGTTTTTGGCTATGTTTAATCAAAATCTGTTTAGCAATGTCAAGGTTACGCCGGGGTTTTATAAAACACGATTGTTCAATAAAAAAAAGCCAATCAACTGATTTCGTAACTCGAAACTTCAAATAATATTAATTACAAAAGTCATAGTTCATCATTTTGTATGATATATTATTCAGAAACAAAAAAATATACTTTTACCTCCTTATATTATATTAGTCGGTAATATATATTATTCTTAATATGTATAAATAAATATTTATTCTCTAGAATTGTTTATTATACCCGATTCTGATGCTAATTCTTTATCCTGTTTTTTTAAAGTGCTGTG
Source organism: Napeogenes inachia (assembly GCA_959347355.1). NCBI lineage: Eukaryota > Metazoa > Arthropoda > Insecta > Lepidoptera > Nymphalidae > Napeogenes > Napeogenes inachia. Next base: position 20,717,936 of record OY365798.1, on the reverse strand, counting down.
ACAATATAACGTTTAAAATAAATATAACGTTTAAAGTTTTTTATCGAAATACAGACATAACGGAGATTTATGAAAATTCGCAAAATTTTGGAATAATCTTAAATTAGCTTCATATCTTATCATAATTTTAAAACTACTCAAATAGGGTTCCGCACCTAAAGGATAAAAACAGAACCCGATTATTAAAACTTCGCTCTCCGTCTGTCTGTCTCCTCTCACTTGGCAGGTCTTTTTTAAAATCTTTTGAAATTACGTAAGTGTGTATAATTGTTTTTTTAACCTCAATTAAAACGGATAATTATTTGGCCTGCGATATTTATTTATTTTTTGTCTAGTTTATGATGTGAATTTTGGAATAAATACTCTTTAGATTTTTTGTACATAAATAATTATGATACCACGTTCCCACGGTAATTTATAATTATTCCTAAAATATATTGTAATTTATCACATACGGACGCGGAATTATAAATTGGTTAATTTTGGTAACCTTCAAAAATGATTTTTTTAATATTTATAAAATATTGTTACGTTTTATATTTATTTATCTTTAATATACTTCCTAAACAACTTATTAATCAGTGGTAAGTTGAATGAACTCTAATGATCATATTTTTCTTACCTTCAAGACTTTCTACATCTTGTCTAGACTCGTAACTACTTTACGTAATCTCAGGTACGTCTTACATTGTTCAGAGTTTATTTATTTATTTATAAACTTTATTGCATACCACATGAAAATACATATTACAGTTACACATTAAATATAAACACAAAAAAAACACATGGGAAATACAAAGAGCGGTCTTAGCGCCTAAAGGCGATTTCTTCCAGACAACCATCTTGTTAGGAGTTTAAAACTGCTAGTGCACATAGATAGGTGGCAAAAAATTATAAACACCGTAATCATACAAACAAATAATTACACATTAATACATAAACATAATACACACATAATTTTATATAATATATATTAACTAGTAAACTAAACAATACGAATAAAAATAAATAAATTGACAATACTTTGAGAAAAATAAATAAATTGACAATACAGAGCTATATTTGAACAAACAGAAAAATAGCTTATTTATAAATAGTATTTACTATTAAAATTGTTTTGTTAGATAACTGTCAGGGCGTTGTTTTGAATTTAAGATGTTAAGAAAAAATAAAATAATAGGTACGAGGGAAGGTAATTGGGGCTAATGTCAAAGCCAAGTCATTTTTAGTAAACTCAACTCAGCGTATGGGTTAAAAAAACTATATTCTATTTATTAAGCACAGTAAATATAATCTATTAAAGCTATTTTTATTGCCTTATGGTATTTATATTTGGGTAGAATTTTCTTACGTTAATACATTTCTTGATTCACAAAGAGAATCATTAGAGCAATCTATAACAAGAAAAATTCGTTAGTTAGGTCAAAAAATATTCTTACATTTACATTAAAGTCTAATATCAAATTCTATGAATATAACTAAAAGGCACAATATCAAATTACGTGTTGCATCATATTTCTGATTGATTGATTGCCTATTCAGATTCTAGTTCGTTTGGTTTTTATTTATTTATTTATTAAGATTACGATTTGATTGTTTGTGTTATTGTCATTGCTTTTAGTTATTAGATTCTAGTTAGAAGTAAATTCTATAGAAATTAATTTTATTTTTTATGATTTGTTATACATTTTAATACTTTGGTTTCGCTTGTTAATGTGTGGAGTAGTTATAAATTCTGATTTTTTGTTTTTTTTTAAATTCAGAACGTTATATCCATAAAGTATCATCTTCTTACTTGAATAGTCGTTTAAAAACAGAGTTATTTCGTTTATTTGATATTCAATTTACATCAATATATGCAGGAACATTATATAATATATAATATAATTATTCATACAATATAATTATGTAGGAGATAATTATAGAATCCGGTAGTTGTTTTATAATTAGATGTACAAGTATGTTATTAATGTGACATAATTAAATGTACAATTAATAATTATAATAATTACGTAAAGTTGAAAGTAAGGTTTTATCTGATTAAAGAATATTATCGTTTTACTTTCGATTTATTGGTAGTGTATTTTTTTTCGTGTAGTTACCCCTTTTTATACTAATGATAATTTTGTGAAAGTTAGGTAAGTAGGTAATATTTTTAAACCGATTTTTTTTTCGGATCTTCAATGATCCTACTCACTCAAAAGGGCCCTTTTTAACAAACCAACAACTAGAGTTGATGATTTTATAAACTTAGGTACAATTAAAAAGTATATATTTTGTATTAAGTTATCTTAAACTGATCTATTGAGTTACTGGAATAAAAAAATGGAAACATACTTTCAATAAACATTTTTTTTTTGTGTATTAGCTCGTGATGTTTAATAAAATAAAAAAAAGACCTAATTGAACCTGTACCAATTAAATACCTATAATCTACAAATTTTAGGAAGATGCGGAAGAAACGCAACCAGCCGAGGAACATGTACCGGGACTTAATCTGGAGTTCCTCAAACAGATAGTCAGTCTAGCGAAAATCATGGTTCCAGGGTTCAGAAGCCATGAGGTAGCTCTGCTCGCGGCGCACACTGTATGCCTCTTCACGAGGACCTTCCTGTCCATTTATGTGGCGTCCTTAGAAGGTTCTATAGGTAAGAGAGAGAGAGATAATTTTGTTTTTTTTTTCTAGACTAAATTAAAATGTGTACATTCAGTATGTATAAGAGGCGTATGTTTGTAACAGAATTCTTTTCTTTATTTATTATAAAAAAAAATACTATTATCGCAATCTCGTAGAAAGTAATATGTAGGTATTGATATTACTTCATATGACCAAAGAAATTTCGCGATAATTCGTTACAAATTATTAAACATTTACCTAGGGTATATTGAGATAATAAAATTCCTCTCCAGTAAAGCACATAGTCCAGAAGGACCTACGCGCGTTCGGAGCCTTGCTCATGCAATGGTTCGGGATCGCGATACCAGCTACCTTCATCAACTCCATGATTAGGTATCTGGAGAGCAGACTGGCCCTCGCCTTCCGGACCAGGCTCGTGAACCACGCGTACGAACTCTACTTCAAGAACCAGACATATTACAGGGTCGCTAACCTCGACGCCAGAATAGAAAATGCCGATCATAGGTGAGGCTCATAATCAGTTGTTTTGGAATATCGTTAATCTAATCATTTTATTTTTAATTTAAACATCCTAAATACTATTTCTTCTGTCTGAACCGTATGTTAGTTCAACTGAATCTTTATGTTTAATTTATTAAAATAAGCTTCGTTAAAATATTTTGGTGGCTAATATTAGACACATCGATCTCAAAAATATTCCAAATCTTTTATGGATGCCAGCTTAGCGGGAGGCAAGGTGTTTTATGTGGTACTGCTGGCCTTGAAATCACCATTTTAATATTTCCTCGACAACTCATCAAAACGTCGTAATAGAACGCCACGGGATTGCTTCCGCATTTAACCGCAAAATACTAAGTCAAAGCAAATAAAAACACATTAGTACTTACCCTTAAAACCACAAAAAGACTACAAAAACCGAAAGGACTAACAAAAATAAGACAGCAAAAAAAACATTATCTACAATAGTTCACTATACCTCAGGTTAACTGAAGATGTGTCAGTCTTCACCCAGTCAGTGGCACACCTGTACAGTTCACTCACCAAGCCCTGCTTCGACTTATTACTGATAGTGCTGACGCTGGCGCGCTACTCCAGCAACATGAAGGGGAACATATTCCTCGGTAAGTCATATTTATCAATTCGGAATAACTTTTGAACTTCTGCTTGTTTTATATATATTCATACACATAATAATGTACAATTTATTAAATATTCTCATATTTTTATAGGTCCAGGCATAGCGACATTGGTCATCTGTTTGACGGGTCAACTATTAAGAATGCTCAGTCCAAAATTCGGAGCCCTGGCCGGTGAGGAGGCCAAGATGAAGGCCAACTTACGACATGTTCATTCCAGACTTATAAATCACGCTGAAGAAGTTGCCTTTTATGGAGGTCATAAGGTATTATTTTATTTTCTTTATTATATCTGAATAATATGACTATTTAGTATAAATTTTATAATTATCACATTATGAACTAAATAGACAACGTTAAATTAGTCACAATAAATACTGACACTATGGCTCAGTTAGCAGAGTCCTTATACGTTAGCTCAGTTGTATCAGGTTTGAGTCTTGCTTCCATTGTATTGATATAAAATATTTTTTACTTAAGTAAGCTAAAACTATTAAATGTATAATTCCAGGTGGAACTAGGCCAGCTTCAGTCCGCATATAAACAGCTGGTGGTGCAGATGACGTCGGTGTTTAACAAGAAGCTGTGGTACGTGATGTTGGAGCAGTTCTGCATGAAGTATGTCTGGTCCGGCACCGGCATGGTGATGCTGGCGCTGCCCATCCTCACAGGCACCAGGGTGGATGGTGGGTGCTTCATACACTAAAAAAACAGTTTGATGCTCGGAATCCATTTTGCTGTATTTTTTAAAATTTATATTCAATTCTGTTTATTTTTATATTATCAATTCAGATTTACGATTAAGATTAAATTTATATGTTTTTCCAATAGACTTACTTTTATTAGTTGATTGAATTTAAAAAATATATTATAATTTGCTCTAGATTTTAAGCTTTGTAACATTAAAATAAGATCTCATTAGGTTCAATAGTTTTAGTGATGTACAAACAAATAAAAATATTTTTATTTATCTGTATAGATTACATTTTGTATTGAAACGAATACAAAGATTGTGTCATAGTTGCTGAGCAAAAGGGTCATTGTCTCAATTTAGCTTTAAAGGTTAAGGCAATGATGTTTGATGATCATGTAACAGGTTTTTAATTGAGTTATATTATAAATGTGTGTAATACTACATAGTGTGTGTGAGTTTATCAATGTGTGTGTGATGCTACATAATATTGTATATTATGTAACAGGCAGTATGGGTGAGGGTATAAGCGGCAGGACAGAGTACATGACGACTTCACGGAACCTCCTCAACTCCGCCGCTGACGCTATCGAGAGGCTCATGACCAGCTACAAGGTACGGTTCACTGAAGAAACTTGTATTACAAGTTATTCTCTAGGATATCTTTCTTCTTTAGGATATTTTCCATGCTTTGCTTTTCAAGGTCATATTTGACAACTTCGCTATCTATGTACCTTTGTATATAGATATAGATATGTAAGAGTAACTGTAACATGTAAGAGTAACTATATATATCCGTATATTAATGTAGTTTACTATTCATTATTTTTCTTGACTTATGTGCCAGAAGTATATATATTAACAGTGACGAGGCAATATCTGTAGATACTTAAAAAAACTTTACTAATTGGTTCATTTTTTTTATTGAACTTTTTTTTCTGTTTTGTTGTTTTGTCGAATTATCTGTTGGTCGGGTTTTTTGTTTGTCTTTTAAATAAAATCGACTTTATGAAATCTTATGAAACCTTTAACCCGGTTAATGTATCGGATTCTATATTACTTCAAGTAATGATCTCGAATAAAAATAATTTCGTTCGTAAGTACAAAACTGCTAGATGGATGTAAACGACATTTTTGACCATGAAAATGGTAATATTTTCTTCTAAATATCTAACGTACTATTTATGAAACGTCACAGTACGTAGAGAGAGTATCTTCGTCTTCACGATGATTGTGTCCGTGTTCCAGGAGATAGTAACGCTGGCGGGGTACGCCACGCGTGTGTCGGACATGCTGGTGGTGTTTGGCGAGGTGGCGCGCGGGCGGTGCGTGCGCGGGGTGCACGCCGCACCCACACCCGCGCCGGGGGGGTTCCAGGTTACCTTCAAGGACAGGCAGCCCGTGCCGCAGGGTGAGTGGACCTACGTGTAATTAATTTCAATCAGTATTTAATTATTTAAACATCGAAGTAAAAGTGTGGAAATGTGTTTTTAATTTTTTTATAATATTTTTTTTTCAGTGGTCTCTGCTATTTATAAGGGTAAAAGAAGTTAATTTAGTACTTATAAATGAATAACTATAATAAAATTGATTTCAGGTAAAATATCGTACACGACGGATCTTTCTATTCGGTTGCGCAACGTGCCGATCGTGACCCCCTCGTGCGACGTGGTGGCCAGCGGGGTCACGCTGGAGCTGCGGCCGGGGAGGCACCTGCTCATCGTGGGACCCAACGGCTGTGGAAAATCCAGGTAGCCCTTAAAATTAAGGAAGCGGAAATAAAAAAAAACATATTGGATATCATTATACCAGCTTCACTATCGCTCGGCGGCGATTATTGATTTTTTGGACACTATTAATAATAAAACATTTATTAATTATTTTATTTCATTTTAATTATTTTACGTATATAGATTCAATTATTATATACTTATTACTGTCGTGAGTGAGTCATATAACAACTATCCCTCCATATCGTGTCCAGTCTGTTCCGCATCGTGTCCGGTCTGTGGCCGGTGTTCGGCGGCGAGCTGTCCGTCCCGCGGCCGTGCGAGTGCGCGCACTGCGCCGACCACGACAGCGGCCAGCGACCCCAGCGCTGCCTCGCGCGACCCGTCATGTTCTACATACCACAGAGGTGAGGACTCTACTGTTTTACAATATATTATTAATCATAACATTTTATGATTTTTATAACACATAAAAGATCTGACCAAATTGATTCACTCGATTAGATAAAAAAAAATTTTTTTTTAACCATGCTGTATTTAAATAAAAAAACAAAATTGATTGATTGATACGAAGTTTCTCTGTTTTAACTATTGTTATTTTTAGTTGGTTAGTAAACATTTAAAAAACATGATATAATTAAATATACGACGACCATATAAAAAGCACACAGTACTACCGGACCCGGAACGACCATCCGTGGAACACATAGAATCTTGAGAGAATCGAACCCGGAACTGTCAATCCGAATCGGAGTCATTAGCCACTAGACCATCTCGGGCCGTATTAACGATCGTCGTGATCTCGTGAGCAGGCCGTACCTGTCGGAGGGCTCCCTGCTGGAGCAGGTGACGTACCCGGAGCGCTTGTGCGGCGCGGCGGCGACGGCGGCGGAGGCGCGCGCGGAGCACATCCTGCGCGTGCTGCGACTGGACGCCGCGGCCGCCAGGCACGGCGGGCTGCGGGCCGTCAGGGACTGGCGCGCCACGCTCTCCGGGGGAGAGAAACAACGAGTCGCCGCCGCCAGGATGTTCTACCACCGGTGGGTGCAGGACCGTTGTTATGATGATATGCCCGTTTGAATTTGGAACTTCTGCTTTTGATTTTGTATTAATTAATTATTTTATTAGTATATGAGGAAAAAAAATGTATAAATTAATTACTTATTATTAAACTATATTATTAAACTATAATATCATATTTTGTAATTAATATTCATTAAATTTAACTCTATTAATATTGACTCTTACATAAAATACAACTCGGGGATGAAGTATTCATATGTTTCGTTACTACACATATAAAAGTATATCCCTGAAGTAGTTTTCGTCAATGTGTGTATGTCGTGTCCCAGGCCGGTGTACGCGTTGCTGGACGAGTGTACGAGCGCGGTGTCCATGGAGACGGAGGTGGTGATGTACGAGGAGGCCATAAAGGAGGGCATCACGCTGCTGTCCATCACCCACCGACCCAGCGTGTGGTGAGTGCACGGGCTCCACGTACCCAGTACATATTCAGACGTTGCAAAAGAAAAGATTTTTAATCTTTCTTCTTATAGTCCAAATTCTCTTAAAGCCATCGACGCATTGAAATTTTATTTATGTGTTAAAGTCAAATAAACCGTCCACTCCTTGCTAAATTAAAGACTCTATTTTTTATGTAATTTTCAGGAAATACCACACTCACGTGTTAGAGTTCGACGGAACAGGAAACTGGGCCTTCAGACCCTTGGACAAGGAGACCTCCGCGATCACACCAGTACTGCCCAGACTAGAGGAGGAGCCCACGGAACAGACAGCCGAGTGACGTCACGTGGAACACTCGTGGAACAGGAACACAAACTAATATTGACACTACTTTTTGAAGTGTCAAGGACGTGTCATGTTAATATCAGTGATGTGACTAAGTGACAATATTGTGATAGAGGACGTATATCGTGATAATCGTGTAGTTATGAATTAGTTATGTAATAAATATTATATTTAAGTTTTTGAAAGTGAGATTTATGGAATGTTACGGTGTTGATAATCCGATCCAAGTTTCCCATATCGTCTAAATAATGAAAATATACCAGTTATTTTTTTTTACTGTAAAAAGATTTTGTACGTTGTCTCGGGTCCATTTTTGTAACATTTATGTATTTTTAAAAATTAAATAACAATGACCATTTGTAACTAATATTTTTTATTTGTAATTAATTAAAAAGTGGCTGTCTATTTTTAGTTTTATATAAAAATACATATCGAAGTGTTAATATTTCTTTCGTATACACGAGACTAGTGTACTGTAGAATAGCAGTGATGCTAGGGGTGTGATAAAATAAAGGGGTATAAAATATAAAAATGTCTTTATATTATTTTCCTGGATTTCTCCGTATATTCTCAAAGTAATTATTAGGGCATGGTTCATTAAGCAGATAAACGTAAAGGTTTATTTTATATAATTGAAAGATGTACAGATAGTCATTATAATCAGCAGGACTTGAAGATTGAGACTATAAATTCATGTGGAATTGTATATGAAAATTTAAATTCAATGCGAATATAAACGTATTATGTCATAAAATATAAGCTATATCTCAAAAACTAAAGACGCTTTTTGGTGCCATTCCTAATTTAAATGCCTCGTATATTATTTATTCATTCATTCACTGACATTTATCCAGATTATTCTTACAAATTTATATGGTCTCAGAAATTACGTATGTGGACATTATATTTATGTACATAATTTGTGTGTGTGTGTGTGTGTGTGTGTGTGTGTGTGTGTGTGTGTGTGTGTGTGTGTGTGTGTGTGTAAATCGATTCGTTATGAAATTATCATTTATAAGTAACTAACTATCTATTGTTAATTTAAATAATTAGAAGAAAGCCCCAGATAACGTGTTACCGGGAGCAAGGGTTATCCGGACTTGGAATCTGCCATTAATAATTATTAACTCATTAAACTAGTATAAATTGTTATATATGTATTTTAAAGTTGATAAAAATCTAAACATACCTAGTAACAGATAAATAAACCTCATTAATAGGGTTATACAAAGGTTTATAATAAGGAATTGATACATGTATTATACAATAGAAAAATTACTTATAAAATATTGACATCTCTTTCACTCTTGTTCACGGGGTAACGGCTTCTTGTTTCTGGTACTTGATTATCGTAGTTATTCTTTACTCCCTCACGACGTTCGTACACAGTGTAATTAATTTTGGGTTTACAGATTAATAAGCATTAGATGTTTAACTTATAAGACAGAAGAAGAAATAAATTATATTGGGATAATTTAATTTTTAATTTAATGAATTAAGTATTTTAATGGTAACTACTTAGATTTTAGTTAAAAGTTGTACTAAATTTGACATAGTACATAGATCACATATGGGTCATATTGACGTAAAATATACATTTTGCTTCAAAGAACAATTAGGTATTATTCTAAAGTAGGGAACGAATCAACTATATCTCTAAATTTTGTATATCTAAATATAAAATGCTTTTTTATGCTAACAAATTTATGAACCGGGCTTTAGAAAGAGAAGAGCCTTGGGAATGTGTCTTGGTATCATTTTGGTACATTGCGCATTAAGCTGACTGAAAGCTTATATCTGTAAACTGTAGGTACCAACAGTTTATAGATATAAGCTTTACATAAATATTTGTTAATCTAAGCCCCTCAATAACTTATAACGATAATCCGTAAAAAAGAAATATTCTATACCTCCACTATAAATACAATCTTCTAACTTGATCGACAACCAAATAGATTACTTTGCAATGCAACTAGTTTACTGCATAACTCATTGTACCTAAAAATGATATCAGATTAGGTACATTCATGTTAACACAAAATTTCATCATAAGATATTTTAATTATTTATTTTGTTATTAACTCTGGTGCGGAAAGCTTATCAAGTGACGTAATATTATAGATCTATTTCGAAGTAAGTTTTGTGTAGTTTTAAATAAAAAATAGTAAAACAAATATTAATATTTTCTTATAGTAAATATACTTATCAATTATACATTTATTATATTATTGTTATAAAAAAAAATAATTTAAAATTTAAAAAACCCCGATAAAAAAGAACTCGAAAAAGAATAAAAATAATATTATTATGTACTTATTGAAGTCGTTGCGTCGCGTCGGGAGACCGTTGTACGTACGTTGACGATGGTGTCCATTTAACAAAGATAATCATTGAGGAGTTAGCTGTTAGACTATACGATTCGATATCGTAATTTCTTTATTTGCCTTGTTAACTTACTTGCATTTAAATTTCTTCCTTTATTAAACGGTCCCCCGAAGCAAAAAACTCAATAAGTACATAATAATATTATTTTTATACTTTTTAGAGAACTTTTTGTATCGGGGCTTTTTTAAATTTAATTATTTTTTTTGTTTTTTAAAGTTATGTTACTGGTTTCTGGATTGTACTAAATGAACCTACAGACACACAAAAGTCTATTGTTTAAGTGTTTCTATTAATCTATCCTAATATTATAAAGAGGAAAGATTTGTTTATTTGTTTGAATTGAATAGGCTCCGAACCTACGGGACCGATTTTAAAAAAATCTTTAAGCATTAGAATCCTACATCATGATGTACAAAGGTTATATTTAATACGAGAAATATATGTATTATATTTAATAAAATAAGGATCCACGTGAAAGTTTCGACAATGTAATAAATGATAAATGTATTAAGTACATGATTCAAGACTTTTTATGGGTAGGTAGATAGGTAGTTCTCATATATACGAATATTAATAAATATAAACATTAAGAGTTAAAATGATTTATAATCACTAATAACACTACGATGAAGGGATTTATAATATCACTAGCTGTTGCCCGTGATTTCTTATGACTACGATTATAAGCCATAAAAATATATTTTTACAGTCTACGTGGACGCAGTCACGTCACTATCCCTAATAAACTTCTTTACCTCAGTAAGTGTAAAAACCTTTTCGCCTTCATAACAAGGCTTTTTTTCCTATATAGCGCGGGCGAAGCCGCCGCAAACAGCTAATTCTTGCATAAGAACCTCTCCCCAGCACGAATAAAACGTCAATATCTTGGAGACGACTATTTATATTTCAATCAAACTTGGATAAGAACCATCTCGACGAGCATAGCTTTCGATTAAAATAAACCGCATTCAAATTCGTCCACGCGTTCGGCCGCAAATTTGCCACAGACAGATACACAGATCGACAGGTCAAACTTATAACACCCCTCTTTTTAGTCGGGGGTTAATTAAACAAGGAAAACAGAATACTCATTGAGAGACATAATTTAATATAAGTAAAGAAAAAGAAAATTGTATTAGCATGCCTAACGGTTGAACAGGTACATGGTTAATTAAATATTAATAATACCTACCTTGTACACCTACATTCAGAGCAAATATATAATTATTATTATGAAAAAAAAAAGTTTGTTACGGCATTCCGGAAACCAAAACTTTTTACACTGAACAAAAATGTATTTAAACATCTTTATTTATTCAACCAAATAAATATTATAATGCTAGATATTATTTATTACAAATAATGAAACAAATTTTATAAAGATGACGTAAATGTTCATGTGAAATAACAGGTGATCCACCGGTATGACGTTACGAAATACGTCAGAATTCAGAATCGAGCTGCCGTACTTAAATAATAATCAATCACTATGGTAAGGGATTGGAATTGGTAGAGCGACAGAACGATTTCCTAGAGGTCGCAGGTTCGAATACTACACTACACTACATATTGTTTTCTAAGGTTTTCACGAGTACTACACATTGAAATAAAACTTAGTTTTACGGATTAGTACTATCTATATCTATAATTAATTATTAAAATACTTCTAATTAGAGGCACGACTTCAGCAATATTTGGCAAACATTGTTAGGACCTGTCGCCGGCGTGTTGTCAACTCTATGCGATTTTTTAGAAAAGACATGTCGATTGGTATTTACTTTTATTTCTGTCTAACGGCATCCTCGGGAAACATGGGGCTTTTCTGTTCAAAGCTGCGACTGCGTTTATCCCATTTGGAGCTTAACAGATTTTATTGTATTTTGTAACAATTTTTATTTTATTTATTATTAAACCAACAAAAAAGAAACAACAAAGGTACATTTATGTAACCTTAGTTATAGCCTGCGACGGTCAAAGAATAGTAGAAAAATAACGACTCAAGTAAGGAAAATAGGTATGAAGCATGAATACTAAAAATATTTTTTATCGCAGCCCTTGATCTATGAATTATCGCTAGTTTTGCAGTGGTTGCCACGTTAACTCGTAAAAATAAACTATATACCCAGGTATCATTTATCCGATGTATTTGTTAAGTTAGGTAGATAAAAAATTTCATACGTATCAACTTTTTATAACTAACGAAATATAACTGTGACTTACCGGTAAAGATGAAGCAAATGAACGTTTTAATTTCGTCAGATTAGGTCCATACACGCTAACACAAAATTTCATCATCATATGTTTGAATTATTTTGATAATTCTATTAAAAATATTTATGTCCAGAAAGCTTATCAAATTTGTAATATTGTGGATTTTATTTCGTCATAATTTGTTTCGGGTTTTATATATAACTTATTAATCTATACTAATATTATAAAGAGGAAAGGTTTGATTATTTTTTTGTATGTTTGAAATGAATAGGCTCCGAAACTACTGGACCGATTTCAAAAATTCTTTCACCGTTGGCAAGCTACACTATTCCCGAGTGACATAGTCTATGATTCATTTTCAAAAAATTAGGGATGATTACTAAAACTTTAATATTCTAACGCAAGGTGTAAAAAATTTACAAAAAACTGCGTGCGCTGCAAAAACGGTGAAAGTTACGCAAAAATGATGTTCTATGAAATTGATTCCATAGATTACGCGAAAAGCGACCTACACGCGGGCGGAGCCGCGGGCAACAGCTAGTATTTTATAAAGGCTGTTCTTAAATGTAGGTATTAAAATAAAATAATATTATTGCATATAATACAAAATAAATAAGAATAATACAATCCTTATTGAGACAGATGATTTGATTAAAAAAAACTTTTATTATTTATCCAAACCAAAAGTTCTGAAAAAAAAATGTTTTTATTTTCGGACAAAGTGAATAAAATTACTAAAATATTTATTGCTTGGTATTATTAATTACAAATATAAATATTCATATCTATACTAATATTATAAAGCTGAAGAGTTTGTTTGTTTGAACACACTAATCTCTGGAACTACTGGCCCGAATTGAAAAATTCTTTTTGTGTTGAATAGTCCGTTTATTGAGGAAGGCTATAGGGTATATATCATCTCGCTGTGACCTATAGAAGTCGAGCCGCAATGAAAAATGCTGCAAACACGGGAAAACATTTCTTTTCGAGAGCTTTCCTCGCGTGCGCTGAGGAAACACTAAAAACCGCGCGGACGGAGTCGCGGGCGACCCCTAGTATAATATATATGAGTAGTTTTATAAAGTTTAGCTAAATGTTAGAGCTACTTTTAAATTAAATTTTTGACTATAAATAAAGTAGGCAATCTAGATTTTCAAATATGTATTGTAAATATAAGAATGAAGTATTGTTTTTTTCTGCCATGCCGGCCGGCTATTATTTTAATATAATATATTTAAAGGTCCAATTAAAATGATAAATTTTTAGTTTTCATAATAGATTTGTGTCATATTATGTTTCTAAAGTAAAACTTACTTAATATTTACCTAATATGTATTTTTAATCATTTAGTGTAGCTTTCCTTTTTGTGTTAATCATTTAGTGTTATTAGTTATTCAGTTATTTAACTGTATAGAATTGGATATATTTAATGAACTAATGAAACATAGAAAACTAATAGTGTAATTTTCAATTCGGCAGTACATTAGATATAAATACATCCAACTAACTACATACCGTTTTCAATATTACCCACATTTAGTGAGATCTTTGAAAAAAATATTCTTAATAAAATTGTTGATAATTTCAATAAAATCCTACCAACCAGGTTGACCAACCTTGTTGAGTAACCAGGAGTGGTTACTCAACAACAGATGCTGTTGTTGAATTAATTATTGCTGAATATTTTTTTAAAGGCTTTAAAAATTACAAAAATCGATTGGCATTTAATTAAAATTAATTTGGTAATTTATCAAAAGCGTTGGACTGCGTATAATATCAAACTCTAATTAGAAAATTACAACATTATGGAGCTAAGGTAATTGATTGGTTATTTATTAAAATCTTTCATTAAGGTATAAACCGATCAATTATTTTAAGTTATTGGGTTAAAATAATTGATCGGTATAATAATAATCTTAATAATAATAATAATCTTTCATTAAGGTATAGTTCGTGCAATTCATGAAGACGCGCCCCACCAATTTTTACGAAAATCCAAACCGACCAATTATTTTAAGTTAATCTACGTAGCATAGTTCTTGTGCTACGTTGAGCTACGTTTAACGTTGAGCTACGTCTAACTTTGAGCTACGTTTAACGTATGATTTTCGTCCCAATTGCTTGGCTTTAAGATTTATCTTCCATGGATAAAGTAGATTACCCATATATTTTAATCCATATACATATTTTATTTTAATCAATATTTTTTATATGTTATTCACAACCATGCATATAATAATATAGCTACAATAAGAATGAAAGATGTTTCAGACAATTTATTTAAATTTAAATATTTTTTATTTTAATTCACGGGAAACGTCATAGGTTCCCTAACAACACATTGCTTCAATCGAATGAATGTTATTATTGTAAACAATCCCTGAAATTAGTGTTACGAATTGCTTTCCAATAAATATAAGAAATGTAATGTTATATGTTGTTGGAGTTCTCGATCTGTAATGATATTATAGTCTATGTGGAGGAAGTCACATGGACCAGCTAGCAATAAATTGATGCTACATAATAAATAGATATTATATATTTTTTTAAATTTTATATATGATAATATAGTTCTAGATAATGTCTTTTAATTATACCTAACAACGTATCTCTTCCGCTCGAGGCGATCCTGATTGGAGACTTGAACGACCAATAGCAGTTTTATGATAACATCACATTTTGTTTTAAGACGTAGACATATTAAAAATATAATTACTGTACTAGCTATTGCCAGCGAGTTTGTCTGCTGTTCATCACCTTACTCAGTTAATAAGCCCTCGCTATTACCGATTTTATTACCTTTTAAGTTTGTATTGTGTGGAGTTTAAAACACTATTTGAGTTTTCTACAAAAAAAAAATGTAAAAACATCCTTTATATCGACATACATAATAAACTAAGAGAATAAAAAACTTTATTAAAAACTGTCCAGATTTTTTTTGTTTTCCTGCGAAAATAATAGTTTTATACAAGTATCCAATACGATACTGAAATAATATGCTTACGCCATATTAAATTTTCACCAAATTTCCTCTTGTAGCTTGTGACAAACAAACCATTCAAAAACTGTAAATATATCGCAGTTAATGTTATCAAAATACATCGAAACATTTTTAAATATTCTCCAACGTATATAAATACCATTTTGATAAAATTGGAGACGAAAAGGTTCCCTTGTAGATATCACAGTGACTGTTACCTTGAAGGAGCAATACAGTTCAGGCGCTGTTCAGCAAATAGTTTAAGAACATGGTATTCTAATTGCTATAAAAATAGACGGTAACTCTTTCCAATTGAGTTGTAAGAATAGAAGGGAGAGGGGGATAGGGAGAAAAGAGGGGTCGAAGCCCTATCCCCTGACACCATTTTTATTGTGAGAAAATGTTTAGTTTTGGAGATATTTCGATTTGAAGTTTCGTAAAAACTAACCTAAAATGTAAGTAATTAAGACTTCTGTGACGTCTCCGGCGCTTCAGGATGGCCAGCCCCTTCACCCTTGCGTAACACTGAACTGAAACCCAAGCTCGCCTTCGCCACTTCGGCTTGTTGGTCGCCTTCGGCGTCCAGCCTCAGTAGCTACGGCTCGATTGGGTTTCAACTCAGTGTAACGGCGGGTGGGGGCTGCCCTCCTTCCGCGCCTCCGGATTTACAAAAAACACTCTAGGGGTAGGGCAGACAAGACTACGTGGAGTCGGGGTTAACAGAGTCAGTTTTGACAAAAAAAGTAATATAAATATTAATTATTTCAAAATGCATATTAAATCACAAACGTCATATGTCAAGTTGCCGCCATTTAACATTAGGGAATCTAAAACAACAAAGTTGTTACGAATTGTGTTTTTCTTGTTAAATTAAAATGAAAAATTGATAATATCATATAAATAATTGATAAACATATTGCATAGATGTGAAGTGTTCTTGTGTTAAACATTGTGTTTTTGTGCTAATATTGGTGAAAACACGGTAAGTTTATTTCACACAAAAAAACATATAAAAAAAAAACTACGCATTTTCTCAGCCTAGGAATAGTATTAAAAGAAAGGGGAGACCAACCCCTTTCAAATGATACCATTTTCAAACCAAAACTCTTACAACTCAAATGCAAATTCTAGCCAAATAGACGATAACCAGTTATTTATACAAAGAACTACGCCTTCTTGAAATTCTATTTTTTAATACAAAAGATTTAATATAAGATATTATACAAAGTGACACTTAATTAGAGTCAGTGTCAACTGTCAATGTTCGAGAAAACCTATGAAATAATGATAAGGCTTATATTAATAAATTAATTTACAATGTAAGAACATGAAAGGTATTTTATCAAAAACAAATATGTTATTTATTATAAACAATCTATGAGTTGAATGATCTTGATGTAGAGGTGAAATAGAAAAAATATTGTTTACTTTTAGAGTACAATGAATGTTTGAGTTACGTTCAAATAGCATATTTTTCTTATTTAGTATTATAAAGATACATTGAAAGCCTTTTTAGTTTAATGGAATAGAGTTTATTGTGGCTGTAGGTAGACTATTGTAAGATCAGGTTGCTTGTTTTGCTTGTTTTCTTTTAGTCACTTCTAAAAAAAAACAATTGCTCCATAAATCTCTCCTGCAGAAGGATAAAAGTCATAACTACTCCAATTTTTTATCATGGTTAAAAAAAGTTTAAGTAATGAAAATTGACAGAAAAGTTCATATTACTTTTTTTTTATATTTAAGTGACTTTTTTGAAGTGAAACTTCTTTATCGACAGATGGAATAAAATTTTATAGCAATGTCAAAAAATTATGACGTTTTTCTGTTTATCTTTATTTCTAAGTCACATTTTTAAGTTATGCGCCATATTTGAAGTGAAACTTTTTTATCGACGGATGAGAGAAATTTTATAGCAATGTCAAAAAATTGTAACGTTTTTCTGTTACGCGCCATCTTTATTTTTGCTTAAACTTTATCTAATTTAGCTTAATTAGCCATTCCTGTAAAGTTGTAATTAGTGAATCATTTTTCAAAAAAATATGTCATAAAGAAGTTTCACTTCTTACATGTGTACACTAATACACACACACATATTTTTATATTAAGAAAAAGAGTATGATTTGCCATTTTGTAACAAATAAATAAAATAAAAAGACTTTTATTGCTTTTAAATAAACAAATCAATACAGAGAAAAAGCAAAATTGAATTTAAAGATTATAAAAAAGAAAATTATTAAGTTTATTCTATGTTTATGTTGTATTTACAAAACCCCTCTACGGATGAAGGCCTCTCTAGATTGGGCGACCTAAAACCAATCTGATCTGGCCGTTTTTATGATCTCGTCGAACCATCTAGCATCTAGCATTTGCCATTTTATCCTCTTTTATATTTAGTAGAGCGATACTGGTTTCATTTAACAAAAAACTTTATTAAAATTATTACCCTAAAATAAAAGTGTATATAAAATTAAAAAAAAAAAAACAGAATTGGGTATTTTTAAAATTAAAACAAATCTTAAAAAATAGTATTTCGTTTTTGTAAAAAATGATAATTAAGTAACTTATCTGACTGTCTCACTGATTATATAATAAAATTGCATCACTTTTCCTTGGCAGATCTTAATTTATGATAAAAAGTACGTGACGACTAACACAAAATATTGCGATAACTGACAGGCAGCGTGTAAGGTCTATACATAATATAAACTATTATATAAGAAGAATTATATAAAAAACATAACGTTGCTTTGATCTCCCCGTACTATATTTAAAGCTCTACTATATACTTCAGTGACGTGGGGAAAGTAAATGTCACTTAAATGTTGTTTAAATACAGCCTAAAAATTCTTCAAGAAATTTGTAGTCACACATCCTTAAATATTACTTTTATGGCGCCATATATACCTTCATGGTACAGTTACATTCAACTTTTTAACAAGCTTTTAACTTTTTTCCGAAAGATTGTTGGTAAAATTGTTCAAGTTTATCGTAAAAACTAATTCTATTATACAAAAAAAATCTTAATTCAATCAATTTAAACCAGATTTCTTCAATATAGTTTTGTAATTTTGGAGCTGTAATTTTTATTTTCTAAGCATGGTTTAACAATGAAAGAGCAAACGCTGGTGATTTGTCTTTGCCGAATCTCGCTTCTAATGAAGATTTTAGACTGTAAAGTGTTTGCTAAAAGTTTTACTAGAGAATTGTATTTGTTGTAATACATAGATCTATAACAACTGAAAGGCCACTTTTCTCTCCCTGACTGACCATCCCGAGAAAGCATTTCTAAACCTTAAATTTTTAAAACTTAATTGGATTTATTTGTTAATGTAAAATACCATTTTTAATTTTAATTTACACTAGTAGGTAGTAGAGAGGTGTACGATGTCCAGGGGGGGGCAGTTGCCCCCCCTGTCCCCGCAGCCTCCCCGGTACACCCATGTATGTACAGATGTATGGCATTCAGGCACACCCATGTATGTACAGATGTATGGCATTCATCATATGGTATTATTGCCATATGATAAAAATACTATGGAAGTAAGCAAAGTTAACAATCCCACCTATGGTGACATCAGTTATCTGTCTAACTCTTCTGGCTACATAAGCCGTTTGTTTTGAATTAGCCACACGGTACACCCATGTATGTACAGATGTATGGCATTCAGGCACACCCATGTATGTACAGATGTATGGCATTCATCATATGGTATTATTGCCATATGATGAAAATACTATGGAAGTAAGCAAAGTTAACAATCTTACTTATGGTGACATCAGTTATCTGTCTAACTCTTCTGGCTACATAAGCCGTTTGTTTTGAATTAGACTATAATTTTTGAATATGAAGATATAGCCAAACACTGTTTCATTTTTAGTCTCCATTGCGTTGTTATCTAGAATTATATTTAAGTCTATTTTTATGTTATTATTTAACAAAAAAATATTTGCCGCAATTCATTTTGTAAATAGTTCAAGTTAAATTTTGAATTGTAAAATGTTCAAACGTTCAAAACATATACCTACCGCGAAATCAACAATCACAAGGATTGTGTCATCTTTCAACTTAGTATTGATCACCTAGATTTGTGGTGTACTGTGAACAATATGTAGCTAAATATAACAAAATGTCATGTTATATCATTTACATGAAAACGCTACCCTATCTTGAATTGTTATAAACTCAACATGACTTCGTTGAAAAGAGTTGACGTTATAAAGATTTCGGAGTTTGGTTAGACAGCAAACTTAGGTATAACTATCATTTTAACAATATGTTTTCAGGAGTTAATTAGATTGTAGGGTTTATATCAAGAATCACTAATGACTAAACCATTTAATAAACCCGCTAGTATAATCATCACTAGGTACAAACATTTCGAACCAATTTTTAGTTAACTTATCACTGCTAGGTAAATTATTAGTGATATGAGACGGTCATCCGGGTCCGGGTCGTCCGTTGGCGTTTTAGTGGGTAGCCTTAAAAATGGCAGCGTCCTCTATGCTGCCGGGGAGTCCCACATACCCCCTCGGCTATCACCTTCCTGGCCGCAGGGATGATGCGTAACGCATTTTTCCAACGATAAAAAAAAAAGTGATATGAGAGTAATCGTGAAGTTGGTGGGTACATAATTTTTCTTTGGTGGTAAAATGTATTAAACACCCATCTCATATATGTACAGCTACTTTTTTCTCTGTTAATTGTGTGCTGACTAAACTAGATAAGTTTTTAATATAACAATAATGATAATTACTATCATTTTGCAAGAGTAATAAATTAATATGATTAGTTTTACGACATTTACTAATATAAAGTGGTCCAACTACGGAATGCTTTTTCGTCTTGATAGCCCATTCTAAACCAAAGACATTTATACTAATATTATTTTGTTTTTCTAATTTAGGTATATCATTCAATTTGATCGGGAAAGATGGGCTATATTAAGTTCAATTCTATGAGATTTTAAAGTTTAAGATGATGGTCGATCCGAATTTTTGTTCACGGGGTATAAAGCCGAAAGTATAGACCACTTGAAGCACAATTGATCTGAGTTTTTAACATTTATAACTGATTTTTTAAGTTTTATATCTTTTTGTAAGTCAATGTATGAACCACCTTGAAATTGTCAATTTTTTTTTATATTTAATTATATGTAATTTATATGTTTTAGGCTCTAACCACTATCTTTTCTATTAAAAGAACTAATTTTATTTGACAGCGTATCTTTCAACGATATCATAAAAATGTTTAAATCGTCAGCTTCAGTTATTATAAAATTGTAACAATTGATAATTTATTCACGTGTTATTTTAAATAAAATGTAAAATTTTAACTTGTATTAAAATTTTACATTTTATTTAAAAGGTATTATTGCATAAAACAAACATGTATATAAACAGGTACTGTAGTAATTAGTGCTGGCTGGTCTTATCGGCCTTCGGCGATAACGCTGAGCGAGGTGATTAGCGAATGAATTAGGTGATTAGGTAGAACAAAATCAAAAAGCTATCTCTGTAACCGTAAGAGCTAGCGCAACGGGGATGGCACCAAACGATTTAGATGATAGCCAAACCTTTTTTTTTTAGGGAGAGTCAGACCCAAACTTGAGCAAGACTCCGCTGCGCCAGAACACCCGCAACACAAATGAGCCAGAACCCCCGAATACACACTACTTTCAGACCCATTTGCCATGTGCCCGATTTGTGGTAACCTTGCCGGCGACCCGATGTTATGGTCTACCACCAAGGTCTACCGTCTTTTAAATTATGTATTATTAGCGTAAGTTCTGATATATGATAGTTCAATATGGTAGTTCAAAATAATAAGACTTTTGATTCTTATTTATAACAGCCTTATCACGTCACCATGATCTACTGAACATAATTTATAAAGCCTCACCCTCCAATCACAAGTAAATAGTCAAAATAATCCAAACGTATGCTTATCTAAATAAAAGTCTTGGTCACTCCCATATCACGAACGCTGCTTGTCAAATTTACTAAAACATCACTCAGGCGCTGCGTGAACTTAGTATCGCGTTGATAATATATTTTTGCTAACTCATATTTGTTATTATTATTATTTGTTCTCTGTTATTTTAATGACTCATGGGCGTTGATTATTTATTTTTTTGTGTATTTACATAATATTAGCGTAAAGTAGCTAATTAAGTGTAGGTTATTTGTAATATTAATGGAGATGCTATACTCATATGCTGCGTGTATTCTTTTAAAGGTTGTTCTTAGTAATTTACTAAAGTCCAAGGGAGGCATAAATATATTGAGTCTGTAGGGAGGTCCCATAAAAATATTAGGGAAAATGATATTTTAAAGTTATTAGCTAACTCTGCTGTTTCGTTAAAATTTAAGAAAAAGTAGCCTATTTTTGACCCTGGATGTTCAACTCTTTTCATTCCGAATTCCCCTCAAATCGTGCCAGTGCTTTAGACCTGAAAACATAACACACAGACAGATAGACAGCCAGACAAGCACATTTATAATATTAGTTTGGTTAGTTATTTGACTCTTTTTAACTGAGTAAAGAGTATGTTTAGAGTTTACTTCCTGAATACTTATTTTTTTATAGGGCGTAAGGTACACAATTATTATTTGTTTAAGTGATGTTATCAAAATTTATTATCTAAAACTAAATCCATTTGTTTTTCAAGCAATAAACTAAATAAAGTCTTTCTTCATTTAAGTTCAGTAAATACAAAACACATTAATTTGTTTGTATTATGTTATGTCAAATAGAAATTCAGATTCAATAACTTGTTGTAATAATATTAATGTATGTTATTTTTAGTATGATATATATATATATATAGAACACATATATCTGATAGTATCATGGTTAAGTACTAATGAAAGTATATGCCAGTTAAGACTGATTTTAGGCTTTTAATTAAGTTATAATAAAAACAACTAAATGATAAATTAATAATTTATCATTTGTTAAAATTAAGTAAAAATCATTGTAAATCTAAGATTGCGTTTGTCTCTTGTTTTTTATAAGAAAAATAAATTTGATTAATTATTTGTAATCGAGATACTCTAAGTTCTATATCTTGTCCTCCGCCTTCAAGACATTTGAAGTGAAAATATGGAATCTGGAATCATCGTACATTATGATATTTATCAAACTATTGTCTTTACAAAGTTACCTGTCTTAGAGTTATATCACTGCCAGAATCTTCAAGCTGTGCTGTTGGTGGTAGATTATAGCTGAGGTCAACTGAATAAGAAACAAAATAAGAAAGCCAATATTATCAAGTAAGTATAATCCAGAAAGTTCAATAAACAGCTTAGTTTAGGTAACCGATGACATTGTAATAAGTATATAAAAGTAGGACTTATCGAGGTCTGCTAAATATATTGTTTCTTTCTCTAGAATATTGTATTATACTTTTATGAGAGGTCTGTTTGTGTGTTTGTTTTTTCGCGCACTATGATCCAAATACTAAATAGATATGGATTAAATATTTGATGATTTTTTTTCTGGCATGTTCAAAATTATAGTTCCTGATAATTAGTGGTAGATATAGATTGTTCAAAATATATATTTTTAAAACAGAGACTTGTTTAGGGTTAAAATAAAATAAAATTAGGCATAAAGATAAATAAAATAATATTAGGCATAAAGATAAATTTTAATTAAATGTTGTGTTTATATAATTTTTTTTACTATTAGAAAAAATATCTGTTTTGTACTATTCTAATAAAAATTAACTATTTTCCGTAAATTGTATGTATTGTTGTATTTGAATATGATATTTGTTATAAAGTCGTAGACAACAGATAATTATTTCTTTGGTAGAAGTAGTTATTAAAACCTACGAGTATGTATGTTGCCGCTTCGTCTCTCTACATCCCTTTTTATTGCCAACATTTAATTAGAGAACTTAAGTTTCAGCTCCTTCCCTTCTTGGGCACATAATAAAAATAAATAATAATAATAGGTAAGAAAATAATTAAAATAGTAATAGTCATAATTATATTGTTTTAGAAGGCGTCAAGAACACCTAGGTATCCTCTACAGATGTCGTTAGGGAAAACTGAAATATTATTATCATTTTGTTTGTAAACAATACTTTAATTAACTGTAGATGATAAAAAATCTTGTCAGTCTGTTGATCCCTGGTGTATAGCAACTAATCGTAGTCCAATGAACTTTATAACTTAAACGTAAGCCAATTATATTTAAGATTGTAACAGCAGATAATTATATTTTACATACAAAAGAAGAAAAATTGCTTCTAACAGTAGGTACTACTTCAGATAAGTTTATAAATAATTTTGTAGCAGTATAGTTTAACTTAGTAAATCGTTTTTCAGTATTACTTATTCACAAAGATTTTTGCGTTAAAATAATACACATCAATGTTAAGGCATCTGAGCGCTTTGTATACATACTTAACTTGTTAAATTTTAATATGTAACAAAACCACGAAAACCGTTAAAATTGAAGGAGTCAAGTCTGTTGTCAAGAAATAGTGACCTGCGGCCAGCCGATTGGTAGTTTGTAGCCGATAACTGAAATTCACCGGAACACCCCTTCCCGTGTATATTAGTGGGGAAAAGCTGCGCAGGCGCCAGTGAACTCGCGACCGTCGCGCACGCATGTATATCTCATTAGTAAACATCGTTGAATTCTGCCGAGATGAATTCCAGTGTTATCGTGTTTTTTGTTGTAATTGTAAACTTTTATAGTTTAGCAGAAATGGCGTGCGCCAATTGTGCGAACAATGACCTCAGTGTCACCGAGCTGACCGACGTGAGGATACAGTTTGTTAAGCAGCAAATTCTTAAGAAGTTGAGGTTGAGCAAAAAGCCAACAGTTACAGTTCCAGTCAACAGCCTGCCAATGCCAGTAGCTCAAGGACAAACCAGCCAAGGGACGGACAAGCCGCCAGAGTTTGACGACTATTATGGACGGACGGAACAGAAAATAATATTTCCCGTGGAAGGTAAGATTTTTTTAATTACAATAAAAAAACTATCTATACAATGGAAGTAACAATGTTAGGTACGAAAAATATATTTTTTATTATTTTCTCATTAAGAGAAAAGAATAATTTTAATTGATTGATTGCATTATTTTGTATATAAATCTAGTGGAAGCAGGTTAAGAAATTTATCTGATAGTTATATAGGTACTAGGTATGCGATGTTAATATTTAGTACAAAGCTTTAACCGTAACAGAAAAGTACTACAGTATAATATTATTAGTTTTACTGATAATGCACCTCGTTAGATATTATTAATATATTCTATAACAGCAGTTTCTTTATTTCAAATTAAGATAATAATATCTACCGGAGCTCATAATTATACTTGAAAACTATTTTTAAGTATTATCACTGTCTGTAGTAACTTGTCAGTATGCACACAGTTATTAACTAGTCAGGACAATTCATAGAATTAAAAAAAGTATACTTAAATAGGTATATTATATTTAAGTTGCTAGTATTACATTTCTTGGGTAAAATAAGTAATATTAACATAAGTAGTCATGCACGAAAAAAATATAATTATTATATTTTAAGTTCGTCTAAACTTTTTTAAGCGTTTTTTTAGAGATAAATCTTTATAGATATGAAGTAAATTTTCCAGACAATGTTCCTGATTTTACATATTGCACAGTACTAAGTAGAATTATTATCCCCCAAAAGTATCAAGTTACTAGTTTAACATATACATATAACAAAATAATACCTAACGAATATATCTGACTAATAAACTTTTGGTTTTTAAAGTAATAACTAAATATTATGCACATGATAGATTGTTTTGTGTTCGTTTGTACGCATCTAAGAAAAAACTTTTGAATTCAATTGGAAGAAGTTATATGTATTTTCTAATTATATATAATCTTCTTTTGCCAGGGAAGTTATTTCTCATTTCCATTGGAAAATACAAAAACCGAGATGTCATAGTTATAATATAACTAAACGGGTTTTACAAATATTGTATGTGCCAGTAACGGATCGTTATTGAACAGTATTTATTAATTTTAAATATATTATTATAAAATGTTATAATCATTGTACACAACGGAATAACGCTGGAAATGCATGATCCGTTCGTGTCTCCGTTAATTAAGTAATATCCGGATAGAATAGAGAAGTAATAAATAATGAATGAATGATGCAATAACATACTATATGTCTAATGTATTATAAAATATCTTTAGCGTTAACCTATTCACCTGAATTCTGTTGCACTTTGTACCCAACTATCACTTTTGCAATTTTGGAATTTTGTTTACATTTTATTTTAGCTCACCTGTGGCAAATAATAATTGTCTAATCTGTGTTGCTGTTGTTGAAATATAATATTTGTTTTAACTTTACATTTTTATACACAAAAGATTTGGTTTACAATCGATAGTTCAATTAAAATTTCTTTTTAGAAACAAGGACATATGTAGTATTTATGTATATTTTTTTCTATTACTTTTACTTACATATATTTATATGTATAAGTAAAAACTCATTTTGATTGGAATAGAAATATGAATTTATATACAAAAACTAACAGATAGTGACAAAAAATATAAATATATTATTAATTAATTATATACCAATGTGTGCACAGGAGCGTACACGTATCTACGCGGCACGCGTTACAAACACATGGATAAATAAACCACGTGATCAAAACTCTGTAATAATTAATTATTATACTATACGTCTTTTTTTCCGCGACTTTTTCCATTACTATTACACTATCTTGCCAACAAACATCGTTCATTAGATATTACCTAAGAACTTATTTTACAGCAGCAGTTAATTTATTTTAAATTAGTATTATATTGACAGGATCTCAAATATTCTATTTTATTATTTCATTAATCATTATGAAAGACAAACATTTTATTATTATTATTATATTACGAGAGTAAGTAACTTAAGTGTTTACGGTCCTGGTCCTTAACCAGGCCTCGGATTCTGTGTGTGAGTGGCAGGTTACTTGGTTATCAATCATAAACTATTTATTATTATAACTGTAATAGATACCATTCATTAATTTATCATAAAAAAATGATCGTTAATTACCAAGAACTTTAAATATAATAAATAGATAATATTAAAATAAAAAACGAGATAAAATAATACGTGTCTCCGCGGTGGTCGGAAGCACAGAATTCCATTATTTGGATCATTATCTTGTGTTGTGAATTAATTTAATGATAACCCGGGGACGTACGACCTATATAATTATCGTCTTAAAGAAGCCGCGACGTGGTCTATTAAACACCTATTATGCTGCAAGATGGCGCCTGAATGACTTATAACTCTTGTCGAAGATTCTCTTAACAGCAAAATGGAGTCTAAATGATATAATTCTCTCAACAACTTTGGTCAACCAATACATTTACAATTCTGACGAGGTTTCTATATTATATGTATAAAAAATGTCTACTTGTTAAAAATTGCCGCAGAACTCAAATTAATGATTTTTTTTTATCTTCTATATATATTCTATGGCTATATTAATAACTGATGTTTGCTAAAATATGTCTTTATATCAAGCAGCAGCAGGTAAAGTCGCTGGCAAAAGCTAGTAATTTCAATTCATCCATTCCATTCTTGGATTGCGCCTGTCTATATCGGCGGTAGCCCGTTGAGTATGGCACCACTTACCATCAGATAAAGCGTCAGCTTGATAGCCAACCCATTAAAAAAATCGATACGGGATACGAAAAATGGGTATTTTTAATGACCTTTGAAGATTATTTATTTTTGTAACGGATCTCAATATCCAGATATATAAAAAAATATCTAATACACGCCCTGCTCTCTGAACCATGACCAATGAATTTGTGAACATCTTATCTTAATAAAACAAATAATACGCTCTGATAGAGTTAAGTACATCGTAAGCTAATATTATAATAAAAATATATATTGTGTACAATGTAGCTACTTAATTAGGAAGTGTGTATAATATGTACTTAATTTATTTATTTAGTTCTAGTTTATTTGTAGTTTTAAAAATTATGAAATAATTGCAGAGTGGTTAGCCCAATTCATTAAGAATATTATTACATGATTATTCATCAATATTATTTTTATTACGTTTTTAAATCATTTTTCGAATCCCTCTAACCAGAGGAAGTGACTTGGGGAAGGGATGTGGGACTTTGAGATTTTTATCCCGAAGGTCAAGAATTATCACACCTCACTGTCACTGAATTGTCAAGATAGCTACAGCTAGGTGTGATAGCTGACGTCATCATCACATCACCATGTGGTGATGATGGAAGACCACGTGCCGAACACGTGCACCTGTGCTTAACGCCGCCAATGGCTTTAGAATAATACCAGGGTTCCAGGTGCTCTAGCAAGCTTCGAAGGTTGTAAGGAGAAAGCAATTCGGCATCCGTTTGAACTTCTCCAAGGGGTGGGAGGCCGAAATACATGGGGGAAAGCGGGTTCGACTCCTTATCTAGGGAAAGTAGCACAAGAAATGACGCCTCGACCTCCCTGTGACCACCAAAGCTCCACCACCACACACGGTGGTTACCACTAATACTAAATTATATTAAGATAAAAAAAAACCCAAATTATGGTAATTTAAATTAATAATAGAAATATAATAAAAGAAATATTGGCTTCAAATTAAGTAATTTGGCTAAATTAATAAGTAAAAAAAATAATTATAAAAGCACAAACTTACAGTCATGTACAAATTGTGTTAAATATGAGGATAAACTATGTTGTGATAAATTGTGTAAAATTCCTGCAAAAACCTTTAACTTCAAAGGTTAAGAATGTCGCGAATTGAATAAAAATGTTTTAATCCATATCAGATAGAATCACGCAGGCGCCGTGTGTCTGCGGGTGATAAAACCCAACTAATTATTTATTTATGTAAAAAAAGGTCGAGTCGTTTAGATAAGTTATATCTAATGGTGTCTACAATCAGACCCCGATGTTGGAATATCTTTTAAGTAACTATATTAATTTAAGAAAAAAATCTCTAGTTTGCATGACATTGTACACTTGTAAGGCTATATCCATCACATATACCCTTGTCTGTAAATATAAAGTAAACCAATTAGTGCATAAAACGAGATATATTGTTTAAAAACAATTAATTAATTAATACGTATATATATAATGTTTGTTTGTATGAACATATATAAGAATGAAATAAGTTGGACTTAAAATATTTAAGTCGTAAATAAAGCTGTGTTGAATTGACTGCTGCAGTTGGCATATTTTAAGTAGAGCGAGGTAGTCCAAGTTAAGAATTTCTTGAGTTTGGTAACTTAAAAAAAAATAAAATTTTTATACATTTATGCTATATTTATATACGATTTATACTTTTATTTGCTACACAGGTAGTATACAAATTTAAATCAGCCATTCAAAGTGCAGTAAACTCTATGCTAAGATTTAATGGTCTTAAATAAATATAACTCTATTGTAAGCATTGTAATCTACATTAATATAAATAAACTTAACGAGATTACATCTTAGATATAAACATTATCACTTAAAGAAAACCCAGGTGTGAATTAATAAGTCTACTCATGTTGAATGTCGGAGTCACGCCGCGTTCTCGTGCACGATAATGATAACATTTTTACAGCCTCAGATAAATAAGGAAATGTGTAATGATTTATGAAGTTGTGAACTATTACTTATCATTATAGGCATAATATTACAAATAAAACTATAATTGTACGATAATCATATATTTTGATTTTTATGTTTATAACAATTTTATTCAATTTAATTACCAATTATTGTGTTATAAAGTTGGCAGATATGCCGATGTTATTTACCTATCAAAACATTTAAGAGTTGAAGATAAAACTGCCACGTGATATTTACATTAAAGTGCTAATTAATAAGGTTATTTCCAAATAATTGGACACAATAATGTCTATCCGGTGACCTTACCGTAATTGGAGCAAGGAATGGCCTTAGGTCGTCTGATAACTTACTAAATATATGTAGATATTATGAACCTATAAACTACGACTAATTACAAATCTTTATACATACTTTAAACAGTTTTATTTTTCTATTTTAGGAGATGAAAAGAACTTTAATCGTATAGATGGATAACTTTTTTGTACTATGCACAGATTGTCGTTGAAAAACCTTTAGCCGTGTCCGGGTTGAGAAACAAGAAATAATCTGTAATGTGAAGTTAAAATACAGTATTTTCGTGATAACACTGTTTTGCTAACAGTAAATACCACATCTAGAATTATGCGCAGTTACGATGTAGAAGAATAAAAAAAAATACCAAGAAAACATGCGCCGAGTTTTGAGCTAAAGTGTTTTTGTAAACAGATAAAATGTCTGTTCAAATTGGTTTTAACAAAACATGAGTAAATAATGTTTGTGTCAAATAAATATAATGTAATAAGTAATGTTTAAACCAAATTACATTTACAAGATATTCCAAAGTGCTTAAACGAATAAGCTCCTTAGATATTCTTAATTGCTTCAGACCTAGATTAACTCAAATATAAATAAATAAACAGTTAATTGATATTAACATTAATTGTTACAGGTGAATGTCTTACATCAGGGCGATACCCGTTCATCTGTTTGCAGTTCGAACTGCCGCCGGACGTTGAACCCGAAGAGGTCACTGTGGTAGAGCTCTGGTTCTATAAAGTACGATTCATTTACACTTAGGTCAAAAAACTTAAATAAATTATCAGCTGATTTATTTATTAAACTATTTGTAAACAGGAGCGAGATCCCCTCGATGAATATAACCAAACCTTCGTGATATCGGAAGCTGCGCACTGGGACAGCCAGCAACAGTTCAAAAAGACCAAGCCCATTGCAATCAAGGAGACGGACACTGGAGAGGGCTGGGTGAGAGTGGAACTAGCGTGGGCTGTGCGTGTATGGCTCGAGGGTCGGGAGCGTCTACACACGCTGCATGTTGCTTGTCGCACTTGCCAGGTGAGATGACCTTCTTGAATGCTTGTATATTAACCTAAGATTCCCCGTCTGTAAGAGGAGCAACTGAAATCAACTTAATATGTGATCCCAACAGCTACGTCGGGCTCCTCTCTCTTTCCACGAGAAACACCGTCCATTTTTGGTGTTATACACCAAATACGCCGGCAAGCGTCGCCGTGGGCGGACTCTAGAGTGCGGTGCCACCACCAGCGACTGTTGCCGGGAACCGTTATACGTCAGCTTCAAAGAGCTAGGATGGGATGACTGGATTATCCGACCTGACGGATATCACGCGTACTTCTGCAAGGGAACCTGTGCACCAATTTACGCGGTATCACAAGCAGAGAATTATCACCATAATATCATTAGGGTATGTTATCATTTACATTCAATGTTAATTTAGTTAAATAATACGTTGTTTATATTTTATTAAGATGCTACTATAGTCGTAATTTAATAAGCCAATCTCTACTCGAATTATATATGTATTAAACGACATTTAAAAAAAAAGAGGAGGTAATTTTTCCTTAAACACATTTAATTAATGCCTGCCTTAAGCCGTGCAACGGATAGAGAAAAACAGTACCTAAAGAAAACAATATAGAGATTAAATTTAAATATCAACCCATAAAATTTGTTTTTCGACAATAATAAATTTTCTAAGGTATAGAGATTTAAATGTATTTATTCTTACAGAAATATTTTTACTCGGTATCCAACCAAAGGAAAGGAGAGTTCAAGCCGTGTTGTGCTCCGACCACCTTCAGTTCGTTACAACTACTCTACATGGACTCCAACCAAACGGTCACGCAGAAAACTCTTCCTAATATGGTGGTAGAGTCTTGTGGCTGTATGTAGGGTCACGTTTATATAGAGTGATAAAAACTATTCATGAAAGTCATCAAAATTTTACAGATTATCAAACGTGTTCGTAAAAGATTAAAAAACTTCAAATCTTCAGACCATTTGGTTGCTAGTTGTAAATTAATAATAATTTTAAATAAGTATAATAAAGTAAATGAGAGTGAAAAGTGTCTAGTGTCTACTTAAGTCATGTGATATTGATTGCAAGTTTAATTTTAATAT
This sequence comes from Napeogenes inachia, assembly GCA_959347355.1. NCBI lineage: Eukaryota > Metazoa > Arthropoda > Insecta > Lepidoptera > Nymphalidae > Napeogenes > Napeogenes inachia. The sequence goes on along the minus strand of OY365798.1, from coordinate 20,686,330 downwards.
GAGTTTCATTGTGATTTATTTATATTTAGATTAATTTGATGTCGGTGCATTTACGTTATTTAATATTATTTTTGAATCTCTTCTCTATGTGTTATTTTCTTGTGATAACACTTAAGAGGTGAAGTATTTTGGTACACAATTTTATGGGATTGGTAGTGATTTTTTGATAACTGTATTTGTATGTTTACGAATGGGAATTCACAGAATCTACATGAGGCGTAAACAAATGTAATAAATCATTTTAAACGAACTGCAATTGATAAGCTCTTAATTACTGAGGACTTTGCCCCATTATTGGTACGATTTATCTCGAATCCTCATAAAAATATGTGTGTCTTTAAACTCATGACCGTGGTTCAAAACACAAATTTTAATATTTATCGTCTAATGACATATTTGATAAATATTTTGTATAAGATACAGGTCAATGTCCGACATCCAACATTCACGATTAAGATATAACCATTTTCTTAAATTCTCAAACTTGTACTACGTGGTTTCTAATAATGATAATATCAATTTCAAACAATCTCAGGGAATGTGTACCGAAGTCGTTATAGTATGATAAATTATCATATGTTAGTATTTAGTATACACCGCAGAGTTACTGCAGTTAATAATTAAGTTATTTACTTTAATTATAATCCAGAATACCTCGATAAGATATCATATATTTCAAGGAAATCATTCTAGCACTATTATGTGATTCGTTTCTTGTTAATGTATTGTAAATCAAGATATATATAGTTATATCTTCTAGCATATATATTTAGAAGAATAGAAAATTAACAATAGTTTATGTAACATTTTCAGAAATATAGTGATAAAAAAATATATTTGAAAATATCGGAATCGTTTGTATATTATTTTTATGTATATAATTAATTTAATTGTAAATAACAAGGACACTGTGTTTATGTACTTAACGTCAGTTTTCATCGACAACCAGTGCCTGAGTATTATAGAATAAGTTTAATTTGAATTAAAACAAATTAATTTAAATTTCTTCTTTTATTTACAAAAAAATACATTTAGTAACATTAAGCTGTTATTAGCCACAAAACCCAGAGCTAGTTAAAAGTTATGAGGTCTTAACAAGAAATGTTCTGCTTTTATATACCTACATATATAATAGGAGGTAAAAGTTTCTTCGCATTTTATATGAAAAGTCAAGACATCACCAACAAGGCAGCTTTCTTTCAAGTTCTTGCTTTAATATCATCAACTGTTTGCATTAAAGACCCGAATCGATGGTTCTGTTTGGCGCCAAAAGCTCATAATGGACAATATTCTTCAAGTCCCACAATACACACAGCATCACCTTATTGCGAGTTCACCTGGGTTCTGGCATAGTCTGTAAAGCCTGATGGACCATTGACCACGACCTTTGACGCACGTATTTATCGTATGTGATCCACTTTTCATCATAGTTATCAATGTCTTCAAAAACAGGTCGGTTTCATTACGTCTCATTAAAAAATCATAAATGAGTACACGGTTTTCATGAGGTTCCTTTCAGTGAACTCTTGTGGCACCCAAATATCGAGCTCTTTTGTGTACCCAGCTTTCCAAATGGGTCAAAATTCTTTTGTGGTCAATCTCCATTTCTTCAGTTACGTCGTAACTACTGACATGTCGTTATTGACCCACTTTTTCAAAAATTGCGTCTTCTTTTTTGTAACAGGGCGACCAGCAGGGCTATTCGCTAACTTTGACTTTTCTAATGACCATCAGCTGTGACGTCATGGCAGTTTGTCATTATAGTTATATAATACAAAATTAGTTGTTTGACAACCATTATGTCCGCACTTACTGATAGTGATTTTCATTTTAGCTGTCAAAAAAGATACGCAATAGCCCTGCTGAGCGGGGTGCAAATTTGACTTCAAAATTTCTGTATTGAAAACGCTTAGACCAACTTTGTCATTCATTCATTCATTTGTCAGTCATTAATTCTACGGTCCATATCATAGAATTAATATCATATAATATCTCTATGGTCCATATACGTCAGCGTCAACATTTTTCTTATTTCTTTCCTTTTTTAAAATGTAACCGTTTTAATGTAATTAAGACCGGGCAGATATAAATAGTACAGACAAATATTTTTTATTACAAGTTCATATATACTACACGTGAAAATACTTTTACCCCCATCTAATATATAGGTACCTAAATGTAGTATAATTCTTCCGTATACAATCTTTTAAGTGGAAAATAAGGAAAGAGAGTTACAATTACACTCAAATTGTCATTCAGCAAAGTAGGAAAAGCCGTTTAAATTAAAATAAAAACCCCATAATAATATTACCGCAATTTTGTACATAGACTGGTTTGTTCGGCTGCCAGTGAATATAACAGGTCTTTGTGGGTGCGAAGTTTGTTGTATATTTTTATGATTATTACTATAATGTTTATTAGCATATAAACATTAATTCTTTTATATTTATATGCTAATAAATCGTTTGAGAGATATATATTGTACAGTACAATATTGTACAGAGCTGAACACTTATGGTCAAACGGGTCAAAACTAAGAAAATTTGCGGAACGGGGTTTTTAACACTAAATAAAATAGCTGTTTTCAAGAAACTTTTCACAATAAAATTTGTAGAAATGTCAGAAGGCATCATAATTATTTTTCTATTTATAGCCTTTCGAGTTTACAGATGTTTTTTATTTAAATCGTTGTCTCTAGGTCAAAACCAGAACAATGTAACTAAAATAATTAATTTTAACTTACCAAGCGTCTCCCCACCTATCTATAATTCTTTATTATCGCACTAGAAAGCAAGCGGTGAGAGATATTTAGTTTATTTTTATCAATTCCTTACAGTCAAAGGGCACGATAATACTAGTAACACCATGCTTTTTAATTAACATCTTTTACCCATAAATACCCATATTCAAAACTTTTTCAATATTCCCATTCGTTATTATCTGGTGTAATTCATATGTTTTTGGTGATAAGCACATTGGAAACTCTAGTTGGAAGACCTCCGACTGGATGTTGATGATGATGATGGCTGGCAACCAGTTATCGCAATCTGACATTTTAACACCCTCACACTTAAAAAAAATCTTCTCTGTACAGATTATTTGCAGATTTATAGATTTGAAACTTTATCTGGCCCAGCAGACACTATCGATGCAGTAAATATCGAATTTAAAAATATACACTGGTACTTAAATTAAATTTTTGACGTATTGACTAACCAGGGTTGTTTAAATTTTTGGGAGCAAGAATCATAGTGACTCAATAGTTTGACCGGTGTAGTGTCTAGGAACTCTCTTGAATTGAACGCGGATTTTTAATATCGATCGCTGGGGTTTTAATATTGAAAGAAAAATAATTGAGTATCCTAGGGGGTGCAATATCGACAAATATTTTAGAGATGTCATTTCCAAATCGATAATGGGGGATAATAAATTAATTTAACTTTTAACATATTATGTTTTTTTCAAATTAATATAAATTTAGAAATTCTGATCCTGCGAGCCGGTAAAGTGTGCATATTTTACAACATATAAATAAAACTCACGACCAACGCACAACACATTGTTTATTACATAAAAGCAACAGATCACAACAAAATACTAACATCGACTCAGACAACTATTATCACTTAACTGTCAACTTTGAGACATTGTTATAACTTAAATGTATGTAAAAATATAATTTATCGTTTCATCTCAAACGCTTATAAATCTTAAAACTATGAATGACTTGATATAAATAAACTTTTATAGAATGTATTATATGCAATATCAACGGAACATCAAATATACAGACAATAAATCTGAATTAAAACATCACAGAATTTGGAAAATCACACTCACACGATGGCACATGTCTTTTAGACTAAACATTTATTCCTCGATATTGACTTTAACTATCACCCGTCACTTATACTAAAATACTGCAGTTATTGGAAGCTTCTTCTATTCTTCGTCAGTTATCGTTTGCCTGAAATATAAATAAATAATTTTATAATGTATAAGAATTTCATTGATATTTATATGTATTCTTAACATTTATTTGTAATTAAGTTGATTATTTTTTGCCATGTGGCTTTTGTTACCTACTTGTGTCCTTTTTTTTATTATTTTTTTTTTAATTTGGGGTTTTTTCCTTGTTAGGATATGCCAACCCCATTGTGACCATCATACATGTAAAACTCTTAATCTATTAAACAATCGCTGTGGAGACAAGATCTGCAAAATAATCTCGCTGTTTCTGATTTTAGATTTGACAAAATTGTTTGCGCGGTACTTGTGTCCTTCACGAATATTGTAAATGTGTATCTATATAATTGAGTAAATCGTAATAAATGTTGTTAAAAGTATTTTTGTAATAGTATAAATGAATAGAACACAAAAAGAAAAAAAAAACACATCTTAATTTGCAGATAATAAAAAACTCTCACTGTAACACACATAGTTTAAAAGGTCAATGTATCAATGAACATTTAAATTTTAGTAGAGTATAGACAACTAATAATGACGAAATACTTTAATTAAGAATTAAGTAAATACTTTTCTGAATTCAATGACTTCTTCTAAATTAAATGTAGTAAAAGTAGTAGGTAAGTTAATATACGCACGAGGTTGGTTGTGGTGAGTTTGTCGGTGTCCTTGTCGGAGGGGGGCGCGGGCTCGCAGGGGGGCTGCACCAGCACGGCGGGGGGGCGCAGGGGGCCGAGGGGGGCGCCGGGGACTGACGGAGTCAGCGCGCCAGAGTTTACGTCCTCTATGGCTTTGCGGAGCTGGAAAATAAGTCATTGTGTTATAAAAGACTCGGCAGGTTGAACCGGAGTCAGGTCACTTAAGAATATTAAATAGATATTCACCTCCTTGAGCGCCACGACGCCGACCAACCGACCAATGGCAGTCACGTACGCACGACTCACACCCAGCGTCGAGAAGAGAGAGTGGACCTGGAGGGGGGGGATTTATAGAATTGTTATAGCGTATGTAGAAATATACAGCTATACATTATCAGGAGTAAATAAATATAGATGTATTTATATACATCTCATCTTGCCTTATGGCAGTCTTTATCTAATATATTATTACAATGTTTTTGTGAGTACGTAGTCACATCTGCAGGAACAGAAGAAAATACCAAATTTAAAATAAAAAAAGCAGAATTTAAAAGTGATACCTTAAGCAGCGAGGTCCTTTCCACTAGCTGGAAGGGCGCGGGGTCGATGTGACATACGTACAGGGGGCCTTCATCCTCTTCGCCCTCGGAGTCTTCCGTCGCAGGAGGACACTGTAACGACCAGACGCATATTACACACTTTATATATTAAATACCGACTGTATATTATTAGCTGTTATATTCACCATGTCCCTGTGCCTGGCGATGGACAGCATCCTGTCGAAGTCTATCTCCCGCGCCATTTCGAGTTGCTCCCACGCGCGTTGGTCCTCGGGAGACATGTCGCACACACGCTCGCGGGGCTATACACACATACACACGGTTATAACACACACATCTCCATGAACGTGACCTTGGGACTGAACGCACACAAAGAATACGCTCTTAGAGCCGCATGCCATGTTGTACGCAAATACAGATAAAATAAAATTTTTATAACTATTATCTGTATATAAACGTGGGATCCTTACCAGTTGCACCTTCTTGTTGATGGAGGGGCTCCGAGGCAGGCCACCCTCCCCCAGACCTCCCTCCACGTCCGGCAGTAGTGTGGAGCGCTTAAAGATCGCTTCGAATGCGGCGCGGATTCTGGGGATGATGATGGTTGTTATTGGTATTGGTGGCGGTGTGGTAAAATATTGAATTAATTAAATTGCTACGTTCAAACCTCGTCTCTGCGCCGGTGACTGTAGTGTACACGTTGTGCTGTGGGGTGCCGGGGCTGGTGGGTGTGCCGGGAGACACCAGCCCGCGGGTGAGGGTGAAGGAGTTCGTCTTTTTCAGAATCGACTTGGGGCGGAACAGCTCTCCAGGGGCTAAGGATGATAGTCACAATTTAATTAATAACTAAATTACGTCTTTTAATATAGATCATTGATTAAATATCTCCTATCTGATATAACCGACATGCGTATAGATAGAATTACTTTCATGATGCGACAACGTTTTAGTGCATGGGAGTAAGTAACGTAAACAAACACTCACACGTCAGTGAACAGTTCCCTATATAATCCGTTTTTATTAAATCTTAAATTAATATCGTTCACACAATATAATCCCGAATAGTTCCTTGATAAATAATTCTGTTTGTGCAATGATTCAAAAGGCAAAATACGGCAAAAATTCTCTGTACATACTTTTTATAAAGCACAAAAAAGTTACGTTGTATCGCGTATTATGAAAATTATTAAAAAGTAGAAAGCAAGCAAGCAAAAGTAGCATTTAGTTAAATTATGTGTGTTAAAATGGTCAGTAAACATAATTATAACGTTATAGAGCTTTCAAAAAAAAAGCCAATTTAAAATAAAACTGCAAAAACGTTACGTAATGTTATAAGAGCAGGGCTACCAACATGAATCATCAAATCCATATAGTGAAATATAATATACTGACGCGGCACGAGGCAGGCGGCGGTGACCTCGAAGCGCGAGGGTCGTCGCTGGTCCCGGCGGGCCGCCTGCCGCCACAGCGCCGCCACCTGCAGGCGCCGCGCCCGCCCCGCGCGCTGCTCGATGAGGCGCACCAGCTCCCAGCGGTGGATGGACCCCAGCAGCACGGGCGACGCCGGAGACGATACCAGCGGGAAGCTCTTGATAGCCTGGTGATAGTGACACCGCTGGAGGGTCAGGTCGGTTGTGGGAAAATGTGGACCGAGAACACTGGCGACTGTATCCGTGTGGATTATATCCGAAACGATCGACTTACTGTTCAAATTTACATTCACAAAAAATACTTTTATATAAACGGGATAGTAACATAGTATAATACAATGTCACCGGTAACAGCTAGTAGTATATCGTTAAAAATATTCCCACGACTTTTATCTCTTTACGACCATATTTTTTTATAACTTTCGATTGTCGCGAACAAGAAGTTCAGTTATCTTGACAAAATACCTTGTTTTCTTTCAGTAAATCCTTAAGCTGTTGGAAGGTCATACGGTTCCAGATGTACTTCACGTCTCGAACCATGAAGTCCTCGACGCAGATATCGTACATGCCTGTGGAAGGACAACAGTTTTTAGTTTGATAACTCTAACCGATTCTTAATATAGTGAGTTACCGAAAATAGACTTAAATAAAATTTCAATTCAATGAACGATCGATCGATAAATGAATGGATTGTCCTCAATATAAGGAAAAAATTTAAGTGCATAGAAGTTGTAATGATGTATTGGAATAAGACTAATCGCATACCGCCCTTTTAGTTCCATTTTGGATATTTAAATTGTTTGTGTCTAATCGTAAGCTAAGTGGAACAATATTAGATTTCAGTTATCCATTAATGAACTTAATAATAATTATTATTTTTAACAGTTTTAAAATTCAATTATTAAGCGTAAATAATTGAAGTAAAAAAACAGATATTAGGTAGCTTCGACAATATTACAATACTACCACACCACATTAAAAATAAATTATGAATTGGCACTTTGATTGAAAATTAATAATCCATTTATGGCATTTTTAATTTCTCAAACCTCTGTAAAAATAATATAAGATTATAAATATATTTTCTTATCAAAACCAATAAATCATTGTCATTAATAATTATGAATGTGTTTGAGGCTTATTTACATAACAATTTTCATGACGAGGTGGCCGAGTGGTTAAGGCGTTGGACTGCTAATCCAATGTGCTCTGCACGCGTGGGTTCGAATCCCATCCTCGTCGGTATTTTTGTAAATATTAGTACTGACTTTTTAAGTCTAAGGTCGATTGGTCTTGATGTTGTTTTTTAAACTGTGGTCGGGCAACATATGTTTTTTTTTTCAGACAATATGTTCAAATTTAAGTGATTTTCTTTATTGCTTATTATGATTATATATATTCGAAAAAAAATTTTTTTTCACTCAAATTTCAAAATATATATTTGTACAGGTTTTTAGGAACCGATTTATACTTTTTACACTAGATTGAATGTAATGATAAAAGATACTCTGTAATTTTTTCTCTAATAATTAGGAAGTTTAGGAGGTTATATTGTTTCTAATGGACAATAACTTTTCGTTAATGACAATCTCAATCTTTAAAATGTAAAATAATGATCAAATAATTTAGTATATTTTCTTTTATTTCAAAAATATTTGTCTTGTTCATGTAATTTGCCTTGTAATGTTAAGTAACTATATTATTCTTTTCTTCTTATTTATTATAAGCTAATTATATTTATAAGTAGAATGACGTTAGGAGTGCCGTCATCTATTGGTCTATCTAAGATGACACGGGCAATTTAATTTAAAATTACATTAATTTAGAATTTATGATAAAAAAGCATTAAAAAACTTGCTTGTTTTTTCAGCATGTCGTATATTTAACAAGATATGGGTTTTAACTCACGGCTAGCGGAGGACAGTAGGTCCGGCAGGTAGGGCAGCTTCTTGATGAGTATAATGCTGTCGAAGCACGAGGGCTGCAGCAGCGCCGCCGTGGCGTTGGCAGCCAACACCGCAGCCATGATGGGCAGCAGGTGCGTCACCTTGGTGTTACCACATATTGATAAGAATATATAGACCGATAAGAAGTTTTTTTTTATGTAACCCGCCATCTTGTTGATTGGCAAAATGGTGGTGAAGCTTCGAATTCTTTTTTAATTTATTAAGGCTTTAGTTATAATATTCACTAATAGGTTTATTGAACCATTTTTTCTGTACAATCACAAACATTTATTAACACAGATAAGTAAACGCTGGTCAGTCACCGACCTGTCCCGTCATCTCGATGCATATGACGATGGTGGAGACGGTGTGTGTGACGGCGCCAGTGAACGCGGCCGCGCCCACCGTCGCGTAGCCGCCTACAGACGAGCGGAGTAGTACAGTGCTCATAGTACAATGATCGTAGTACAAGGTTCAGTCTTCATAGTACAATAATCATAGAATAGTGCTCTTAGTACAACGTTCATAGTACAATGTTCATGTCAATAGTGCAGTGATCACTGTATAGTCGAAACGCATTGGGACAATTCTAGACATATACATTCGTAATCATACATTCGTCTTATTGAATAAATATTTTTTTTTATAATTAAATTATCAGTCATTTAGATTTAGATGAATATAAAACATGGCAATAATAACTCTTATATTAAAATATATTTGTCCCATAGTTGCTAACAGGAGATACTCATCGGCAACCTCTTACCCGGCAGTATCTTCTGTATGTGTCCTCCGTACGCGACTCCCAGGGGACAGAGCAGGTGCATGACTTCTCCCGTGAACCGACCCAGGGACGCTCCCATTTTGAAGGCCGGCACAAAGATCCCCGCCGGCACCGGCAGAGTACACGACACCAGGCTCAAGAAGAACTGGTTGGATTCAAATTAATCGCTTACGTTGGGGTGATGTTTGTTTTCTATTTTAATTAGTTTTAATATAATTGATACTCTCTTAAAAAGTTCTTTTATATTATATAGTAAACATATTTATATATAGACAAGTTTATACATTATAAATTTAAAATGGCTATATGTTATGGTTGTCACATGAGAGAGCCAGAGGATTATAGACATTTTTGTAGTGGCTGTTTATTTATCTGGACTGAACAAGACGAGGTGGCCGAGTGGTTAAGGCGTTGGACTGCTAATCCAATGTGCTCTGCACGCGTGGGTTCGAATCCCATCCTCGTCGGTATTTTATTTTTTAAGAAACATGATCAATGCTAAATGCATGTTTTCGCATAAGTAAAGAACACAATGAATAATCATTTAATCCTAAATTTGTACATCTATTTTCTTTACATAATTTTTGTTTGTAATAACTTTTTCTTCATACATACAAATTTCAACATAAATTTGACATGTTTGTGTGAAATAGTTTTGGAGTTATGAGGGAGTCAAAGGTAGCTCTAAATGCAGGGGCGGATCTACCTATGGGCTTTTTAGGCCTTAGCCCAGAGCCCCATAGATACAAGAAGCCCCCAGCCTATGTCCTATACTTATTATATTAAAAATAATTATTGGACAACCAAATCGAACGACCGACTCATTTATTTATTCTTTTCATAATTTGTGATCTCACAAAATAATGGAATTTAATGTACGAAAATGCAGTTGATTTAACAATAATTAAACATTTGTTATTAAATTTTTGTCTTCATGAATAAATATTTTGATCAGCAGAGTTTTTTTCTGATATGTACACCTATACACTACATCACCATAGACAAAAGAGCCAATCCATTACAAAGTCACGATCCGCCCCTGACTAAATGGTTCGTGTAATATTAGATACGGTGCGGCTCGCAAATTCTGTTCGCTTGAACTTGGCTTGCAACTCCAAGGCAAGAAGAAGAAGTCACTCACGATGCTCCAGAAGTACACGACGAGGCAGGCGAGGTGTCCCAGGCGCGGGGTGCTCCAGTGAGCCACCAGCGACGCCTGCTCCGCCGACAGCGCGTCCGACCACGTGAAGTTGGAGAACAGAGACAGCACCTGCGGGACAAACATACATATATGTCTTAAAACAGTAACGAGGCCAAATGTTGGTTATAAATATTCTTTGGTGTTGGTGTACACAACTGAGGTTCTCAAACTTAGTGTTGCACACTTTGAAATTCAACTATCTTCTAGCGTTACCGAGTGTGCCTTGAGTTTTTTTTTCTGAGAAAAATCTTAATTTTAATTAATAATATATGAACAGGGTGTTTATTTCTGTGAGCTAGTCTTCCATGACTAAGAAACGACTTCAGGTGAAATTTAGTGTAAAGACTTTTTAGACCTGGACAACGAGCATAGGAAAGTTAAACTTTTTATTTCATTCGTTGTTTCACCTCCCATTAGTCTCTCTACACGCTGTAGGAAGGCAGAAACTATAGAACTCCAGGATGAAATCCAATTTTGAGACAGAGTGTCCAAACACCAGTTTTTTTAAATATTTATTTTCTGTATATCTGTTGTTTGGTCCGGCGTCACGAAATAAAACTTAAAACAAATTTGGCATATAATTAAATTTATTATATAAGATTTTTTAAATTATTTAATTTATACTTTAAACGATACCACGAAGCCTGTTATTTGGCAGTTTTTGTTTCCCAAACTGTCAGATTGTCAATATAAACAGTATATTTCCAGGGTAAAATGTTATATGCCCTGACAAGTCTCACCTGTTCTTGATTTCCGAGATCAGCCGCCATGTACTGACCGAGTCCTGGAGGGAACAGGATCGACATCACCGCCAGCGTTATGAGACCTGGGTAGATGAAGCGACTGGAAACATATTAAACAAGTTTTATCGAAATCTATTCAGGGACGGAGATAAGTTATAAACTCTAATAAACTATATGAAAATGAATGCTAGGTCTAACAATTAAGAAACCTGGGAGCCACCCCAGCTAAATATAAAGACATTAGGAGGAAACATTTACTTAATGATTTTATACTTAGAGTTTTTGTTATTTAAAAAATGTTTAAACTACTTCCTACGAGAATAGTACTTACTTCTTTTGCAGGAAGTTACTGAGGAACTTGGTGTTCCTCATGAAGAGTACGTACTGACGGTGGAGGAACACCCACAGCGCTGCCATCAGACCACACGCTATACTGGGGACGGGAATTGTTTATAGTTACTAGTTTTATTACATTTTTATTATAATATTATATAACCACAGAGCTATTTAACTTTCACACAAGTGTAAAATATGTGGTTACAGTTAACGATATTATTGTTAGTAAATGACAATCCCCAGGTAAGATGAGTCTCACCCCAGTAGCACGAAGACCGCGAACTCCTGAGGGTCGAAAGGGAAGTCCTGCGGCAAGCTGGTCGGGAACAGGGGCTTCACTGTGGGGAGCGCTCCCGACCATACAGACAACAGACGGAACATCTGCGGACAGCATAGCATAGTAAGGTACATTATAGTGCAGTACAATACATCATTTTACCGCACTATAGCTATATCAATATAGTAGCACATACGTATAGAACGGTACACTACAGTACATTAGAGTACATTGTAGTAGAGTGCAGCGTTATACTATAATGTACAGAGATAAGGATAAATAAAAAAAATAAATAAAAATGAACGAATGAAATGTGAAATATCACTTACAATGGCACTGCAGCAGGCTGCAAAGAACCCTCGCCAATAGTTGCGCACCGCGAAGTACGTAGTGGTGACTTCGATGGAGAACAGCACACCTGGAGAATAGCATGATTTTAGTGGGTTCTTCACTCCTCCCCCTTTTTACCATTCTTCCCTTCTTGAAGAAATTAGAATACCCTAAATTGCTTTATTTTTGATCCATTTTGTAACATTGCTCATCTGTAGGAAACAAGTAACCAAAGTTAAGTGGTACCTATCCCCATCTTGGCTATTTGTTACCACCCTTGAGCAACGGTGAGAGTGAGAGAGAGAAAAGAGGGAGCCGCAAGAAAAAAAAGGGCCTGCCGGTATGTATAAAATCAATGTATATTTGTTTGTCCCAGTACGTTGATAAATAATAACAATAAGTATGTCTATCAAGTAATAGATGATGTAATTCTTAGGGTTTAGTATATTTGTGAAGCAATAAAATTAACTGACGGGTGCTTTATTATTCCCTACAATTATGTAATATTTATCTTGTAGAAGGCAATATAGAACTATTGCAGTTAAATTGAGACTGTAACAAAATAATTAGTACAATAAAGCCCATACTATAAATAATACATTCCTGTTAAGTAAAACCGGCGCACTCCACTACAGACTGAACTTTAATTGCTGTAATATAGTCAATTATATCTCGTTGTATATTCAAAACTAATTAAAGAATCATTTATTATACCACAATGAAACAACATAAATAAACCCGAAGTAAAAGTCATATTGTGTTGTTATTTTAATTCCACGATGTCAAGTCTACATACAACCAGCTGAACCACTTCTTCACTCTTTTCCTTTCACTGTTCCACTTCTCCTGTATGTCTGTAAGTACTACCAAATCTCCTCACCTCCGACGGGCGCGGCGAAGCACGAGGCGACACCCACAGCACAGGCAGCCGCCAACATCTCAGTGGTGCGAGACTCATTGCTGTAGATGCCTTGGAACGTGGTCACCAGCTTGGACAGCAGCGTGGCTACCATGGACGCTATGTGCACCGACGGGCCCTGGGAAAAAGGTCAACCATTAGCTATAGAAGAACTGTTTCTATCTATTAGAATATATCTATCTATTAGAATATATGAGACAAATATTCGTTAAAACGATTAACTGAAACATTTCGATTGGAAGAATAGAAGACCCCAATCTTATTAAGTCTACCTCTTTCCCGAGCGGCAGACCGGATCCGAGAGTGGCCGTGAGACCGATGACCTTGGACACCATCGCCCTGAAGGTAAGATACTCCTTGAGATGCACTCCTCGCAAAATTGTTTTCATTTCTGGTATACCAGAACCTGAAATTTAGGATGAATTAACGAATTTTGTTTTAAAAATATTTGTATGTCTCACTTTTAATTTAGAATAATAATTCTTAACACTAGCAAGACATAAATTTGCATAAACAAAAATGCAAACCGCTTTTCTGCTAGCTAACCAGCATCAGACCTTATATAAGAGAAGATAATAGATTGTCTGACAATATTAGACTTTGAGTAATGATTTAAGGTTCACACTTCACACATACCAATACTCTGAGCTGCTACAATATGGACGAAGCCAGCGGCGAAGAGGATGAGACAGACGGGAAGAGAGACCCACGCCACGTACTGACTGAACGTCGACGTGGCCAGGTCCTTGTACATCCACATGCGAGCTGCAAGAAAACTTCTAAACTATATGTGCTGTTTGAGAAATTAGTGTATAACGAATTTTTCCTATTGGATAATTATAATGTTATCTTTCAAATAATTATTACCTGTTCATCCTGAGGTCGGCATAAAACAAAAACAAACATAAATAAAAACACATAAAAAACATACAATATTATTTAAGATATTGTGCGTTTATGAGTTGACGTGCTTATGAGTTTCTTCTATCAAAACTTGAACCATGGATATTCCGAACACCTGAACTAACCTAAAGATGATGTTCTAAAAGTGATTTACTGTATTTGACATCAGCCCGGATGGAAGATGCTTTACGTTCGTCTACTCCTAGCTACTACGTAGCATTTTGAGATTTGTTAAGACAGTGAATATATAAATATTAAAGCTAATTACCATTGTTACACATTGCGATTCCTTTGTCCATAGCAAAGTTAAGCACAGCCATGATGATGCCCAGCAGCGCCAGGAACACCCAGTCCTCTCCCAAACGCGCAAACGTGTGCCGCCAGACATACCCTACAACACTTTGTATCATATATATATTTATTAAACAATTGAATTTACAGTCACGCAGCAATACTATAGTTCAGTTAAGCAAAGTAAATCACAGGTTCGATATTTTTTTTTTAATTATTATTTGTAATTGTTAATTATCCCGTGGTTAATTACCATATCGGTGACGTATCAGAACAAATTAAAATGATTTAACTCTAAATGACAGCCGCTCATCTCATTTTTAGAGTTCACTTTTATTACTAAGTTTTGGCGGTATGTCTATCTGTCCATCTGTCCGAGCAGAATATTTAGTATCGCAATAGGTAGAGATTAATTAAAAGATATTATAAAGTAAAATATGATTCAAAGATAATATTAATAAACATTAAAAAAATTGTGTGTTTTATGAGGTTTCTTACTCGGCACATACATATATTTCTATCTACTCTTAAGTAACAACAAGTAAAGATCGGCCAAATGAGAGTCCGACAACTGATTTATTTTCAAGTCCAACACTAGAACTGGGTCTTACTGAATTACGTAAATTATTCAAGATAAACTAAATGTGATAATGTCTGTTCAAAATTATTAAACGGTGGGACGAAACCGTTTATAATAAAGTCCGACTCACACTTGACAGCTTTATGGGAATCGGCAAAAAAAGTATCAGAAAGTACGAACCAAATACGATAAATGCGATTATATATTGTTAAAAAAGACCGATAATATCAAATTAAGCTGCTATATTCTGCTGTTATTTATTCAGTCTTTAAGTAAATCCAGATCACCAACTTACCTAATACTTTAAAGAACTTTCCCCGAGGTCTATGCTTGCCCGTCGCTTCTAACTCTTTCTGTCGGAGCTTATCGTCTTTCCGTCTTCTCTTTCGTAGTCTTCTAAGTCTTCTCGCTTCTTCTCGAGCTGCCTCGCTTAAGTCGCGTTGGTAGCGACCATACATCTAGAATTCATTTTGTATTTTTAAACACCATTGTACTTATATATTTTTTTATATGTCGCATACATATTATTTTAATAAATTTATTTTGCAACAAATCTCAATCTATTAATCTATAAAATGCGACGATGTTGTCTGTAAAATCTCAGTGTTTATAATTATAGTAATAAATCACCACAACACGTTTCCCTCGTTCAATAATTTCTTCATGATCCATTTTAGATTTTACTATTTAGATTTTTTTTTAATCGTTAAATCATGTTTTTACATGTTTTATCACTACATGGGATGCTGAGGCTGGTACTGAATTAATCTCACTACTATCCTTGGATCCTGACTCTGTTTATTTTAGATAATGGCTCCGATAATCTTGTTTGACAAAGATAAATGATCAGCTACCTAATTTAACACATGCAATTATTTATTCGACAAAGTCCAAGAGTTGATAACGTAAGTGTAAACATCACCTATTTTATGTAAATTAGACTTCGTTTAATATTAAGAAACTAATCTAGAATTACAGCCTTAAAAGACGATTCTAAATATTTTAAAGCAGACATTTATATTTTAAAATTATCTATGTACGTAAGAATGTAGAGAAATCATGTTTGTATGTCTTAACAAGTTATGTAGACCCAAGATTAATAACAAATGGTATTTATTAATAATTTCTCAAGAAATAATTATATTTTTATATCGTGAGATACCTTTAATGTATATAAGGAAAAATATATTTATGTTAAATTATGTTTTAAATAACTCTAATACATTCAGTGTAATTTAACAAGACACGAAGTTGATGAAGTATATAATTTAACTTAATTTCATTACAATCGTTGTTTCCTCATGTTCAATTAAAAATCTATAATCAGAGATTGTTTTTAACTGTCTCTAAATTCAAACCACAAGTATTTGATTAAATATCTCAAGAAACGTATTGTTATTAAATTTGCAGTAGCAAAAATTAGATCAAGGTTGATAAAATTAACTTACAATATATACTCGTACATATGATAATAGTAAAATGAAGTTTTTGGGTTTTTTAAACTAAGAAATGTATAGGAAAACATTGTCATATGATATTTTATGGTTATTGATACACAGGACATTTTTTCTTAACCGTCGAGTTAGATATTTTTTAATTACAAGAAAGAACCTTCCTCAAGCATTCAAACTCAAAGAGGACAGATTTTTTTATAAATGTTAAATTTATTTTTTATGATCATTTTTATATATTTTTTTATTTCTATTGTTTTATTTTTCTTTTGATTAAAATTAGGCATTGGTATTAACGGTAATTTTACGTTGATGTTTTGATTATGTTATTACTTCTATTTATTTAAGTACCTACTGTTGATATAGTGCCCTTTTCTTGTGAGTAGTTATTTTGCAAGATATTATTTTATAGTCCCAGATAAAACACAAGAATACACTTGTAAACTAATACCTTTTTTTTAAAAGAAACTACTTTGTACTTTAAAAGTAGTAGAATAGTCGCTGCGTATTTCTATTTAATGTTCAAGATAAATTATTTTTTATACAAACTTGTATGAAATATTAAAATGACTTACGCTAAATGAAATACAAAGAAAACAAATCTAAGTCATATTAAATTGAATCTAAATTGAAAATCAGGATCGAAAGCTTTTGGCGTCATTACGTAATCCCGAATCAATGTAGTCTTTAAATTATTATTATAGTATTATTTAGTTGTAAGATATTAAATTATAATTTGATAAGAAGTCCTCAATACAAAATACTTAACATATATAAATAATAGAAGGAAGATAAATCTTAATTGTCATTATTGAAATTCGTTTCCAGTACAACCTCTCGTAAATCGTCAGCCGTCCTTCTGTCTTCGTTTTCGACAACGATCGTGTTTTCCTCTATCTCTACCGCATATTAAATATCTCCTATATAGGCATCTTGATTTATTCATTAGAAATAAGGTAAAATATGAAGATGTCATTGTTTGATGAAGCATTGACTGATCATTGAAGTAATCCACACGCAAACAGAATGATTAAAATCAATTCGGAAGACATATCATATTACTTGGTATTGGGACTTCGTGTTCAGGATATTAATGTTTTATATGCAAATGTTTTTCTAGTGTATATTTGTTTTTACGGTTTATTGCCATAGTTATCTTAATCACAGATAATATTATTTAAACTTGTCCTGTTCTAGCACAAGGATTTTTACACCAACTAATTCGGGAGAAAATAACTAAATAATCGTATATTTTTTGATAAATCCAATTTTTTTATTTTTATTCCATATTTCAAAATTCAGTCAATTATATAACAGAGGATTTTCACAACTTAAAAAATGTACTTTTTCCTCCATCTTGGTATTGTCTAAAAAAAATATAACTAGTACCAAAGCCCACTCAGTTTGTATCTAAATAGTTACTTCGTATCGTACTAATTGGTATAACATAATATATTTGTCTAGTTATAACTGCATTACAGTGATTTTAATTAAATCTTTCAACTGGACATTGAATACAGCAAGACAAATACTTGTTACCTCATTAAAATTACAAGTGAACTTCCGCCTTCAGCTGAGATACAACAAAGTTGATAATTGCATGTATTTAAATAAAAATGTATTGTTTACTAAGTATAGCACATCCCACGCTTCTGAAGTTCAGTATAATCGTCCTACGTGTCCGTGTGTATAGGATCTAAACATATTACGTTAATGTATGGAAATGTATTTAAATATTCATGAAAGGACTTAGTATTTACGTTGTGAAGAATATATTTACTATACAGAGGAAATAGGTATTTTTAATTAGAATAGATATATTTTTTGATATCTTATAAGATTAAAGAAATTACTTACATGCAATTTTTTCTTCGTCAAATTGTGTGAATATATAAAATATTGTTTAATATATTATTGAAAAAGATAATAATATTAATATCTCTATTATGTACCAATGTTGTAATTAATAATGTTTCATCCAATGTAATTATTTTTTCTACATTTAAGCTCAGAAATTTAATCAGTAGCCTAAAGCATAAAGTTCCTTGAAATTCAGTCGTTTAAAAAAAATATATCTGTCAAATAAAAAGCAGATATGATGAATGCTTTATTTATTTTTAATTTGTTTTTATTATAGTACTTAATCAAAAATATAACATTAGAAATATATATTTTTTTCTGTAATCTAAAATACCTTGTCTTTTTGTATAGAGAGAGATACCAAGATACTATAAAATTGAATCCCTATTTCCGTTAATTTGGCCAAAACTTGAGAAGGACTGTGCCTTTGAATCTTATGAAGATAAAAAAATATCGAAAAATCTAAAAAAAACATTATATTTAATCATAAATTGTTAAGTTGTCGTTACCATGACAACGTGTCTCAGGTCAGCTGTGTATATATACTCTGACCCAATGACAGTGCGGTCACCAGTGTGTTAGTATTGTTAGCACCTCCGAAGACCATTGAAGTTGTGTCATTAACATATACGCAATTTGTAAACGACCCAATTAATAATATTATAGAACATAATTTACAAACACAGAAAATGTCACAATAAAAATAAATTAAGAAAACCTCAATTTAAAATTATTTATTAGATGTGCTTTTCATCTAATAAATGATTTGTGTACTCAATATAATCTTTATATATTTTAAGATATAGGTATAAAGAGATATATAAGTCAAATATAATGAGTGTTATAAAGACGCCAAGGGATGATCTTCTGGGTTTGATTATTTTTAATTTAACAAGGTATATGAAATATCTAAGAAAACATCTAGCTAATAGTCATTAAAAACATTATATACCTGAGTCTCATATCAGAGCGTGTGAACAACTAAAAACAATTGACAGTAATTGTATAGTTTACTTCAATCAGAATGTCCTGCTTCCCACTGGATTCCTTTTACCTTAAACGGCGTAACAGGATCAGGTGAAGGAATATAAAGTAACACATACTTCCTCTCTAAATGCTATATCTAATCTTATTTTCCTTACTGATTGTTTATGAATTTAACCTCGGTTATTTTTTATCCGAAGAATAAATGTAATATTATTTTACCATAGAATATCTGTCAAAAGTTATTCCGTAGTTTAAAATGATCTGAGGATTAAAATATCAAGAATAAGCAATGTTTTTTTTTGACAGTTTAAAACTTTTTAATACAGTTCTTCGGTAAGTAATGTATTAATATAAAAAAAATAACGTTTCAAAAAATCCGTTTTTGATACCAACTAAGGCGTTATTGAAGCTACTTTTAAAAGTGGTTAGATCATGGAGAAACTCGACTGAGACAGATGGATGAATCATTTGAGCAGACTAATCTCTAGGCTAGTCTAGTCTAGTCTAGACATTGCATGACAATCGTCATCTTGGATACTTTTAAACATTTGACACTGAAGATGAAACATTCTTCACTATCCTTTCTAATTTTCATAAATGTATAATGCATTAACATTTATATTTTATTTATTTTCCAGGTTCTAATTCATGTAGTAAAAGAAATACCAACTTTTTAAAAATATAATAGTTTTCCTTACAGTAGTAACGAGTTTCGAGGTTTCTTTAATTTTGCCAAATATCGTCTTCTATGATGCAGCAATGGAGAAAAAGATAATAGCTGTAATACGAGACCTTCACGAGTTCATTAAATAAAAAAATGCAAAGTAAAAAATGTAATAATACCTAAGTTAGTTAAAACTATTGAGTTATTTTTGAATAAATATTGATTGAAAAATAAATGTTGTTTATTGTCAAAGCTACTATTGCCTCGAATATATAATTGCCCCAGAAATGAGATTAACGCGTAAATAAATGAGTCTATGTATGAATGAATAAATCTTTTTAGCTCAGTTGGAAAAGCGACGAAGAGGGTATCTCAGTCGCAGGTTCAAGTCCTGCTCATGTTTTCCCTCTATATTGATTAATAAATTATAATCGTTACATGGCTTATATGTTTATGACCATTTCAAATAATTAAATATTTCTATTGCTATATTTAAACAAAAAGTAATCCTAGTATTCACATAGCCTGGCATCATCTTTGGGCGTAGGTATTTAATTGTTTTAGGAATCAATCATCATATGATGATTTGGGCGTAGGTATTTAATTGTTTTAGGAATCAATCATCATATGATGATTATTCGCATCCTTAAACGTATATCATTATTAATTTCAGTTAAGAGTCTCCTCATCCGAAGTAAGATATTATCCGACAGGATGCTGGATGCATTCACGCGATCCATATGAAGAATGGTAGTAAGATAAGATCAAGGACCTTGGTAGAGGACACTTATATTTATAAGTTAGTAAGAATATTACAGTCAAAATCTATTATTTCTAATGGGTATAAATTGGACTTATGAAACAAATGTCAGACTCTAGTTTGACACTTCCAAAGGAGTCATGGAAAGGAATCTCTAAGAAACTGTATCAGACTTTTATGTCAGACATATATTGTGTTTTTATTGTAATTTGAAGATATAAAGTGATGTGATATTACAATATTTGCAAATATTTTAAAAGATATTCGAGTATTTGGGGTTTTTTTTTAATTATTTAGTAGGAGGTTATTAACCACTACGCTACCAATAATATAAGCAAAGAATAAAAAAGGACTAGTAATTGACTTTGAGATACGCCGATTAGAGATAATTTGTTGCTTTAATAGATATTTCTTGGTATCAATATTATTAAAATAGTTTTCTAGAAATTTAAATTTATAAACAATCTATCTACTAGAACTAGACATACCTACCATCTACTAGAAATATTGTATTACCTGAATGTAATAAAATTTATTATGCCGCGATTTGTCACCAGTATTTCCAATTTTGATAAAATTATCTCTTATGTAATTATTTACATTAACACATCATTATTTACTTTTATAAGAAGAACGATAAAAAAGATACAGATACTTTCGAGTTACTATTATTAATTAACATTTATTTCCTAGTTGTAGTAGTAGACTACCGCATTATGTGAACTTCGTCTAGTTTCAATCTTTGATAAAGAAATTATTAGAAAATATCCTCTGACGTTGATATTAACGTTTGTCTTCGAACTGATTTATTTTATTAATATTTAAGGTAACGTGAAAGAAATTAATTTATAAGATAGTACTCTCCAACTCTAGTGTTTGTAAGAAATATAAATAACCAGTAACATTTATATATAATGACTTATGATGATGAGATAAGCAAGACTTCCTAGTCGCGTGACTTATTATTTGTTTAATTAAATGTTAATATGATAAGTTTCCATGCGGTCAGTGGAACAACAAATAGTTATTGAATAAAAACATTATTATAAATAAAATATTCATTCAGATGGATTACCAGTTTCAGTACTATGTTACAGATATTAATTATATAAATTTACAAAGGATTTTTACTCAATTAGGGTTAATGATACAAATAATTAAAAGAACTTGTGCCGCCATTATATTGACATAAAATTAATTTTGATCTCACCGGTTATATGATGAGATATTAATAGTATTTCGTATACAGTATTTAATACACTATATACTTTGCGGTTAGTTGAAATAGGGTTGAAATATTTTGGGGGACGAACGCCGGGAATCTCCTCGTGGTGCTCCCTGGGCAACAACAGTTACTGAGAACCTTCGGGTTCTCCCGTTGGCTAATACCCGGTGCGGTGGGGGTCGGTCATGGGGGTTCGTGCCCGGTCCATGGCTGATTAGGGCGGGTAGCCTTTCGGGGTGGCCTGCCCTGTGGGGGGGCTCGGGCCTCTTTCCATCGCGATGGAAAGTTGGCCTGGGCGTAGAGGGTGGGAGGGCGCAAGCCCTCTTTGCCGGGGCGGCTGCGGAATAGCTCCTGGTACTTCTCTGATAGCAGAGTGGACTGTGGAGTGGTTCAGTCGCTGTTTGGGGGGGTGCGCGGCGGTCGCTTTCTTGCTGAGGGAGAGGCCATCTGCGGCGGTTAGGGTCTGGACCTCATTCCACCAAGCACTTTAGAGAGGGTGCTTGTTCAGGAGACGGTCCGGGACGTTGCCTGGATTATTCGTTGCCGATTAATCCAGGATATATAAATTTGAATGATATTTCCTCAATATTGTAATGTATTTATGAATATGAATTATTTTGCCGAGCTGGTAGATTTGACAATATTTTTTTTTCTGTATACTTTCAATACAGACGTTTAATTTGAATTTGACTCAAAAACTAAAATATATTTATATACTATACCTAATGTTTTACATAATTAACATCTTGTCTCTGAAATGCCATTTACTGAAATGCAAATATTACATTGGGTAGCAACATCACTTGGCCAATAAGAAATCGTGAATTTGTAATTAGTATGTTTATTTAAAAAAATATCGTAATATTTACACATGTAGTAATTAAGAGGTAAGGATTATTTTATTTAAACAAATCTACATGATTTATCAGTTATTTGGGCTTGGGAAGTTACTGAATTCAAAGGTTTTATAAGGTAAAAAAATGCTTTTGATATTGTTGAATATTTAATTATTTTCTTCGCCAATTGTTTGTTTAATAGAAAGAGGTGTATAATGTTTTCTATCAAAATAATGAGTTGGTAAACCATCGACTATCTAACGTAGGATTAAATTTTGTTCTACATCTTGCAATTTACCTTACTTTTAATAGTGAATTTCGATTCACAAGATCTCATGAAAAAAGAAATTGTCTGTACGAAATAATTAGTAGACCTTATTTTAAGTGTTATGCTTTTAAATGTACATTAGACTTGGATCCCAAGAATGAAATTGTATTAAATATGAATCTAAATAATAATTATATTTTAATTAATAAAATTAGCTAATAAGATAGTTTACTAATAATCGTCTTTACTGTGAAAAACTGCAATCATATAATTTACTCTAACCACATTCATTATTTTTTTATATATACTATATTTAGCTACTTTTTACTTACAAGAGTTCCCAAATAACTATGTCCGATCTCCTCTTCCGACGTATCTCCGGACACCAAAGTTTGCTTCTTCGTTTTCATTTTCACTATTATTTAGATGACACTAGATGGTTATATTATTTTAGATACATTAGTATCTGTCACTGGTTATCGTAATGTAAACTTATTATTTAAGACGTATAACATTGTATATTAGCTATATATTAATTATAATAAAATAGTAAATATATGAGCAATTTTGTTATAAAAATAGGCACAAAAATTTCATTCCAATATACAAGTAATAATCCAAAATGTATGTACACTTATAAAATTCTATTTTTTTGAAATTAGATTTATTTCCCGCCCGCGCTCAACTATCGGTTCAGGTAGACTAACCTCATAATCAGCCACACTCAGAATGCGCTGAAACGCTGAAACCTAAGACGCTCACACACGAGAGGAAACAATTTACCTGTTGGCGCTTATTGTTAAGAAGGATGTAAATATTAGTTAAGAACTTAAGTAGGCCGTTAATTTATTACAAGTCAGACTACATAACGATATGTCCGTCTATTAGAAGCCTGGCACATTTGTTGGTATTCCTTACTAAAGCTACGTATTCGGGGTATATAGGATATTCCATGAGGTCACTCTATTATGGGTCATCTTATTTGTCATGTTGTGACATGTAATAAGATTGGAAATTCTGCAATGTCATTGCTATTTGACCATCTGTTGTTTATTAAGAGAGTCATAGACGCTCCTAGTGTAATTGTCATAAGATAAAGCAATTAAATTATGAAACCTCAACTAATTGTATTTAATATACTATTATAATTTGGGGTAAGGTTGCTCTCTTTTTTCTAATATCTCTATCTCTCTCTATATATGATGACCAAGTCTGTTTTCTATGGCTATAAAACGATAAATTAATTGATAAACATAAACTGACTGTACATAAATAGATTACAGTGAAAATCCGGTCTTATCAGTATTAGTAATGTATGAGATATAATATATAATGTACGATTTATGATACATTATAATAAGTCACCGAGAACTTGATTTTTTATCGACCAGTCATATCATGTACCTGCGTCTTATTTTAATTCAAACTCATAGTTTTTTTAGCGGCGTTGCCTATTTTCTCCAGGTATTTAGGAAGAAACTTTAGATTAGTCGTCTGCGGAAAGTCTCATCAAAATAGATTACAAATACCAAACAAAGTCAGGACAGATGATTTATGAGAATCTTACTATGATACTTAATGCTATTTATAAGGATAACACGAGGGCTCTGTTTTCATTTCGCCGGTAAAATACGTTTGTAGTCGTAGCTTCATACTCTAGGAAACAGATTTTTTTCATGAATGCATATTTTTTGTGTAGATATATATATATATATATATATATATATATATATATATATATATATATATAAATCTCTATATTGGCAGTAAGTTTTTACAACACATTTATTAGTTTATGAAGGTACTACACATTCTAAGATCTATATTTAAAAACCAACTGAAGATGTTAAAGGAATGTAGGCATAGTATATATTTTTAAAGATATCTTAAAAATAATATCATCCAATGTGCACACAGCATAACAACAGCCTGGCAATTAGACATTGCCCCCCCAATATTAGGTTTGTATTTTTGTTTAGAACGTCCTCCACTATTGATTACCACACGTTAATTGACATTCTTAACACCAATCCCGTGGTAATTGATGAAACTCGACTACTTCCACGTGATTTTTTAACATTTTAAATGACGTCAATATTGTAGAGACGTCATCAGAATGGATACAGCATTAAATATAATATTTTTTATTATTATTTATATGTTATTTTCTTATTTCCATTTTTATGTCTATTAGTAATCAAAGTTATGAGATAATAAGAATTATTTATTGTATGGAAAGTCACGTGACTGAATAAGTCATGGATCAATGTGGATGGATGCGACTAGGCCAAAATAGATGGATGGACTGTATGAATGATGACATGAGAATGGAAGGAGTGGAGACAGAGATTACGGATGACGGAAGCCAATGGAGGAGAAAAACATGTTGTCGACTGTACCTAGACTGGAAAAAGCGCAGGAGATTGATATTGATATTATGTATTGATTCAATTTTATATAATGCACATATATAAATATATAAGATAGCATTTCATAACAAATTAAAAACGCAATAAATTTAATCGTTATTACGGTTTAAATTATAATTAATTATAATTAAATATCTCTTAGGATTAGATATCTTTTTAATGATTCTTTAAAAGATTAAAGACACATTTGTTTCACACGATAAATGCCAGGTGTTTCAGTTATCATTATGTAATATAATTATGTGATTATACAACAAAATATTTTTAAACTTATATATTTAAGTAAAAAACATTACAAAATGATTTGGGTCACTTTTGCATAACAATCAATATTTGAATTATCCATTGGTCTAGATGTTCTCCATTCCTCTAGATTTTTAAGAATTATCCTTTCCTTAAGTAATTGGTACTTCGGATCGGAGAATTGTCAACTTCTTGTTTACCTGTAACTCGATCTCTGTCCCTCATTCCAGTACTCACACTCAATATAACATATTTTATTCAGACTATCCATTTCCTTTGGTTTTTCTCTATCCAGTTTTCATTGATACCCCCATTTCGTGTTCTATATTATTTCAATAGCATATAAATAAACGCATTCAAGATTTATCTAATTCCTAAGATACTGAGGTTGCAAATAACTAAAGAAGACAATTTTTGATACATTATGAAGGACGGACAAAAAATTCATAACATACATAAATAATAATAATTTCATAAATATTTTGATTTATATGTAAGCGTAAATGCTTATTTTAGATTGAACGGGTTAAAAATTCTGTCTGTGCCAATTTCTTTTATGATTATAGTTTTAGTTTTAGTTAAAGAAAATCATTCTAAACAAAAATATAACTTCATGGTTCAGTATTAAGTATAATAATGTTCTTGTATCTGAGCACTGTGCACTCGTGTGAATGGAGTCACTGATGTATTCGTATTACATTGGTATGCAAATAAGTAATATTATATAATGCTGTTATATACCACGTTTTAGACATTTTAACAAACAATATCTTTTATGGAAATAATTTAACTTTACGTTTTAAACAAATTATTGCAACCATGAAATAAGAAATACCCACCCAGTCTGTTGTACAGTAGTTATTGAATATATTATATATTATATATATATATATATATATATATATATATATATATATATATATATATATATATATATATATATATATATATTATATATATTCTAAAGTTGCTTTTTTTAGTTGATTTTTCCTGTATTAATGTTTTATATTTTAAGCGCCTTACTCTATGTTTGCACTGTATTCTCGGGTTGACTGGTAGAGAATGCTTGTAAGCATTAAGTCCGCCTATTGTACTAGTTTTAGGCAATAAAGACTAAATAAATAAAAAATAAATATGTCGTGGTTTTCTAATCGGATGCTGGGTCATCATCCTCCCACAAACCCGTCATATGCCATTAACTATAATCAGGAATATGCTCTATATACACACAATAAATATTATTATAGCTTAGTAATATTTCATATAAATCAGAGCAAGTTCTAAGGATCGTTGTATCTCTTGACGGCGACGGATCTCAAGTCGTGCGGAAGTGAGGTCGGCCGTGGTCGCGTTTCCATTGTCACTGCTGTAAATATCTAAGGGGGCGTACTCATTATTAATAATGTTACAATAATTATTATTTAAGCCTATTATTATTTAAGCCTTTATTATGTCCTGTAACTTACATCAACCCTTTTAGTTAATGTAAAAATAAATATTAATAAATTTCAGAAAAGTTAGTATAACGCATTTTATTAGTGAGGCTCCAAAGAAAATAAAAAATAAAACTCTCCCGATTTTCTGATATGCGGGAGCAAGACAAAATATGAGAGAGAAAGAGAAAGAGAGGGAGAGAGTCCGATAAATACAGGGGCAGTATAAAGCAAGTAAGCATTTTATATGACTATACATCAAACACTAAGAAATCAAATCAAATAAAGAAGTCACTTGATTATCCAATTTACCGAGCGCTAGGTCAACTAGGGTTAGGGTGCTAATATCGGACCGTGAAAAGGCCGTTAGTTTGTTAATGCTGTCGTTAGTTCATAGGACACTTTTCTGGGGTCAAGTAATGTGTTGTAAATAAAATAAATTTAAATATATTCAAGTTTCGTTCGTGATATCAACATTAAATAATTTATTTCATATAAAAGTTCAGTTACATTTTTCAGGCTAAATCATTCTTTTGAGAAATTTCCAATTTGGCTACAAGCAGAATTGTGTCTCATGTAATAATTAACAATAATATCAACATACTTTATACACAAGTGACGACAATTACAGCTAAATACAGTTATAAATTATATTTTATTCTTAAATAAATAAAAAAACGTGACGTTAATGTGACTATACAGATCATACAATGACAAATTTATTAGACATTGCTTTTGACATACATATAAAATAGTAGCTACATATTTTAATATTATTAGTAAAGATATATTTTTAATTTTTTTTTTCCTCGTGTTCTCTTAGGACATTATACCACAATGTTAAGGTTAAGAAATCTCTACACAAAAATTGTCCGAATATTTATTAACTGTAATTATTATTACTTATAATTGTTTTACAGTACCCTGTGTATACACACCTTTACTCATATAATGCATTGAAACCATATTATTGAAATACGACCTCAATGCTGTGTGCAGTAAGAGCTAAGCTAGTACCATAGAATCTAGATCTCTAGGGATAAAGTTGCTATTGAATAATTAAACCTTGAAATTAATTAGATTGATAGTAAAAGCAGATTTGTAGCATTATTTTTAACAAAACGCATATCTATCATACTTTCCATTCATATTTAATTGTTTTTATTAGGGTTCCGTACCCAAATGGTAAAAAATGTAAGTAACCTTATTCTAAGTAAGACTTCGTTGTCCGTCTGTCTGTTTCCAGGCTGTATACTATGATTCCTGATAGTTAGACAGTAGAAATGTTCACAAAAATTCTAAATATTTAAGGGTAGCTCAAATACAATGAACGCGGTTCTCTTGCTCGATTTTAATGATGGCAACAGGTAAACGTTTGAAATATTCACAGAATATTAAGTCATTTATTGACTTTAAAACTAAATAATTAAAAGAAAGTATAATAAATATCTAAGGGGCATACAACATAACAAGACTTTTTTTGTCGTTTTTTAAATAAAATGGTACGGAACCTTTCGTACGCAAGTCCAACTCGCTCTTGGCTGGTTTTTCAGTTATAAAATATGTATTTGAAAGGGTTGAAAAATATGTTTATGAAAAAAATAAATTTAACAATGACGTAAGTAAGGCGTCAGGAGGTGATAAGATACGTTCTAGTCAATCAAGATAAGATTACTGGATGATCTTGAATGTGAAAATAATCCAAGGTGGAAGGAAATTTTATATAAAAAAGATGGTAAGACGATAATTGGTTTACAATTCATAATTAAATCAATAACGGCTTATTTCTTAAACCCCACAAAGATATACTCTATAGTGAGATACCCAGGACCTCTTATGTAGATAGGTAGGTAGGTAGGTAGGTAGGTAGGTAGGTAGGTAGGTAGGTAGGTAGGTAGGTAGGTAAGTAGGTGCTAGTGCCCTTTCCAAGTAGGTACGTAACTAACGTGACTGGCGTGTTTTTTAATTAATTATAATAATATAGCCTTTGTTATTACTTCTATAAGATTAATAACAGCTTTTTAATAACAATACATCATGTTTATTTTTTTAATTATTGGATTGTGATACGATTCTTAAGAATTTATAAATAATTAAATGTTATATCAAATATATGTGCTTCTGTTTTATTTACACCATTGTTATTATTTATTTCTTTACAACTATCAATTTCTTATACATTATAAATGTTGATATTAATTTTACCAGTTTTATCTTAAACTCGGTGTAAATCTTTTAGGAGAATCAGCCTCTTTAATAAGACAAGATAGATTATTGGCGTTATGAAATTAAAATAAATTAAAAGCTTATCTAATAATATGTTAAATAAAAAATAAACCTTTAGTTGTGACGATAGCCTACAAATGTGTTCACTGCTTTAATTTAACAAGTAGGATTAAATATAATTAAAAATTTTAGTTTCTTCAGATAAATTATGTAATAGGATTAAGTTAGCCAGAGACTGATATCAAGCCTAGGACAAAAACGGGCTTTTTAGTATTAACTTTCTTATACCAAATGAATTAGAAAGAGACTACGCCATCTATGTTCAGGACTAGAAGATAATATCTCTAGTAGATTTTTGTTTAATAGGGAGCCAAAAAAAATGTTTACGTGTCCAGAATCTATTGTGTTTTTAATATCTAGCTAAGGCCATGAATGATTTTGTGCATAGGTAGTAGGTTCAGGTTACGTGTATTTATCTAGATCTTATATTAATATTGTATCTTTAATCCTTAAGTTAAATAAAATGATTCATTCTGGGATTAGAAAGCGAAACCTCTGGGAAACCGTCCCGTGTTGCCATAGATCGAGGGTTCGAATCCTTGCCCGTATTGATTTAATTTTCATTCTGTTTCATCTTTAAATATGTTTATAGATATTTTCAAATATTAATCCAAAAGTTACCGGAAAAGACAGTGTTTCTTTTTAGCGAGTTTTCGACACTTTTTTTTTTGACACTGTATTTGGTCTTGTAAGATTATGTATTATAGAATGAAAATTACTAGCATCATTAAGAAAAAACAAAAAAGGTGTAGGTACTTCGATGTAGTAACATTTTATTATAAAAAGATTAATAATTATGGTAGTTCTTAGTTATTCATAATAATATCTTGTAGACTCAATGCGTGAGTATTGGTTTATCAATATTTATTTTTACAGTTATCCTACTACCAGTACACTAGTACCAGTGTTTGAATAACTTAGCAAAGATTTGATTAAAAGTTTAGCAACTTGCTTTTCTATTAAATAGACGTCATACAAATTATTTACATAGTACCTACTCGTATTATAGTTTCTACGTACATTAAAATATTTCACCTTATATTCAACAGAATTAACTCAGAAATATATTCCTATATAATATATAGTATAGGTATGTGATAGGTATTGCTAAGAAATCCTAGCGCGTCAATACCCGTTTTTGTTTGAAACGAGATAATTAAAAAGTTAGAGATATTTAAAAAAAAAACAATTCAAAGACATTAAAATAATAAATCAAAATAACATATACAGTTTTATTAGATTTAATAATAGATGTGGCCACTTTATGTCCGGTGACTTCATTCCGTGTCGTTTGAGATAATGGAGATGAACATTCTCTCCCCTTACGAAGACAATTACCCATTATGTCTGCTCCTACGTATTTTAAAATTGTACCGTATGATATATTTACTGAAGAAAGTTTATTTTCACTCGTATGATATTTATATTAGACTTTTTAGTTTTATTTTTAAATTTAAATGTTCAAGTTCGTCTATAATAATGTTTACATAAAAATATCGTGTTATTAATAATAATGATGTCTTTTATTTTCAGTTTTTATTTTTTTTAGTTACAGAATATGGTCATAAGAAAGTTGTATCAAAACAGGCACAATAAATCATAACCTCCCGGTTGCAATTTGAACCCTCCTCGTTCTAGTAGAAAAATATTTTTGGAAAACATTACCTACATATAAGTGTAATTTTTTTTTTAATTTTTACTTATTGTTTTTGTAGATTTCTCAATATATATATAATACGTATCATTTGGCTGTCATTGCTTTTGAAGTGTGTTGTTGTTGTGATGATTACAACTTTAAATGATGTTTCCCAAACAGGTAGATCAATTCTTTATGTGTTTGGTAAAGCATACATTCTTTAGTACTTTGGATATCCTTTGTCCATAAAACGTATTTATTGTAAGATTTAAGATTGTCTATTTACATTTAGGACTATGTATGTAAACTTGTTATTGTTTATAAAAATACATATTATTAAATTTTAAATGTAAAACTTATAAAAAGGTTAAAAAAATTTTGCTTAGGTACTCAAATAAGTTAATTATGTTTCAACTTACAATTTTCATATTTTACAATGAATTAACATATTGCATAATTGTATTATGAGTATTGTGAAATCTTAATAGATCATATTATAAAAAGTACTAATTAAGTTAACATACCCCATGTATGGGTTAAATGGATTACTATTTACAAAATAATTTTTCTAAACTTCACCTTAACTGACCGATAACCTCTTAATATTATTCAAAAGTTCAATAATGTAAAAGTATAAGTTTTACTTCATAATTAATTATATAAAAACCATCAAAAACGCATTGTGATTCACTTACTGTACTGTCAGAATGATTACAATTTACTATATTTCAAACCCGAATACATTTTCTTTCCTATACCTATGTGTTTACAGATGACGCTGTAAACTCTGAGGAATGATCCTCAGTTCAAATTAATTCTTACCCACATCGAGATGGACTTTAATAACGGCCGTAGGGGCAGGGGACACTGTCGAGACACTCATATCCTTAATTATATTTTATATTATCAATACGTAAATAAATATTTGTACGTATAATAAAAACACATAATAGTTCTATCTCTTTCTATTTTTTTTAACATACACTCACCCACACGTGCACACTTTAGAAAACACATGATTAATTAGAACTTAATCAAAATACACGTGATACTTATCTGCTAAGGTAGTTGTGATGCTAAGTATAGTAATTGTGTTGTCGTTATATTACAAAACAAGATTTTTCTCAAACATCCTTTTTAAATAAATAAAAAAACATCAATCGGTTGAGCTACCATTTCATTATTGGCTTTTAGGTTCAGATGAATAAGGCATTCAATATACAATTGTCTTTATCAAGGCGAAAGTTATTACGTTTCTTACAAAAAACATATACAATTTATATACATTTAAATAAGCATAACAGAGCTAGCGTGTTTATAGATAATTTCCATAAAAATACCTTAACACAATAAATTTTATATAGACATATCTTACATAGATTAAAGATAAAAGAGGTTTTTATTTTTTTAGATTTAAAACCACTATTTATTTGCTATATTTAAGGAGATGGATATTTATCTATACAAGTAATAAAATTGTCAGAGATTGATTTCTATGCTTGGAAAAATATTAAAAAATACATGATTCTTTATAAGAGCCAGCC
This sequence comes from Napeogenes inachia, assembly GCA_959347355.1. Lineage (NCBI taxonomy): Eukaryota > Metazoa > Arthropoda > Insecta > Lepidoptera > Nymphalidae > Napeogenes > Napeogenes inachia. The sequence goes on along the minus strand of OY365798.1, from coordinate 20,653,804 downwards.
TTTATAAAAGAGAACCCAAAACCATGGTTTTTCATTTTGTTTGTTTGTTTGTATGTTAGTGCACGCTAATCTCAGAAACCAATTTAAATGCAGTTTTCAGGAATATATTGTAATATTGTTCACTTAACATTAAGTATTTATTTTATATAAATTGGTTAAGAAATAAAAAAGTTATGTCAATTTATGTCGATGTCGAGGAATAGTCTTTGTACATAGAAAATATTTCAAAAATATATACCTACCAGGATATGAAGTGATAACTAACAGAATCCATTTTCAACATTTTTTATTTGTTTGTCTGTTTATATCTTTGTCTTTTAGTCTTAAAAAACATATAGCTAATGTAAATTTTTACACATAGAAATTGAGCGTCACTTTTATTAACATATAGTTTATAACTTTCATTACGTGCACTCTTCACTCTTTTAAAAGATGTATGTATTTAAAATGCTCCAGAAATCTACTTTTATATTATTAATATAATAAAACTGTAAATGATCGCTGTGTGTACAAGTAAAATATTAAAAAAAAATCATAAACCTTTATATAAGCAAGAGAACCCAAAACAATGCTTTTTCATTGTGTCTGTTCGTCTGTATGTCTGTATATGTCTATGTTTATGCAACGCTAATTTCAGAAACGGTTTAATCGATTTGGATGCAGTTTTCGGGAATATATTGTCATGGGATTAACTTTACATTTTGTTTTTTTTTTTCAATCAGTTAACAAATAAAGACGTTAATAATCTCTATGTTCGTACCATTGCTGCTTACCAGTAATTAAACATAAAAAATATATACATAAATAAACACGCAAAAAACTACTTGATTGAGTTTGATGAAACTTTGAAGGTTTATAGTTTTTACATATATTGGTAAGTACAAAGGGTGCGTTTTATCAAAATCGAAATCTACGCGTACGAAGTTACAGGCACAGATAGTTTATTTATACATATCTATCTATAAAACATTATACTTAGTTTTTTACTACCAACATTAGAAAGTCTGTAAAAAATCGTGAATTGGATGGATGTACCGTTTACAAAAAAATTACAAATATGGATAATACTCGTGTAATAATACTGTTTGGTATATGGCTACGAATCAGTAGTTAACTGATGTACCAAAATCATAGTCGAAGGCTAGTAAAACATTTACCTATAATTACACGCCAAGATAAATAAACAAAAAACAAAGAAAAAACTTTTTAAACATACAATTAGATACAAATCTAACCTTGAAAGTTCTGAAATTTCAACGCACTGCCTTGACTTAAAATAGCGTGAATGTTTGTGAACCTGAAGAATTACGTAACTAGGTCTATAAAAAAAAAAAAAAAAACAGGTTTACATCTCGGGTAAAAAAATAAAACATTTAAGTTCCAAGCACTTAATTGTAGTTAACAGTATGAATGAAGGAATTCTTTATTCAAATATGATTTTTTCTGGAACATGTTGAGAGAACTCCTACAAAAAAGATTGGCTACCAAAAACAAACATATTTCTATGAAATCAGACCGGTAGTTTTTTAAACTAGTATAGATGAGGCAAATGTATTTAAATATTTGCTTGTTAATTCTGTGGCAATCCGCAATGGGTAAACAAACAAGTCTACATCCAGTGCCAGACTATCCCATACTGGTAATCTGTATAATACAGCCTTAGGTAGTGCATCTAAGTAAATGGAAATTACCAAACACATGACGATCGTTGTTGTCGTGAAAGTGCCTGATAACATTTACTTAAATTACAAACCTTTGTTGTTACTAATTTTGCCAGTATGATGGTTAACACACATATCGATATGGACATTAAGTGATTATACTGATGTGTGGCTTGAACTGCGACAAAATAATATATATGACATATTATAGATACGTAAAATAAACCAAGCGCATTATTTTCCGTAATCCTTTCGAGTGGCCGCTTCATCAGGTAATAAGTTTTGCTTTACAGCACATATATATACAGTAGGATTTTTTATTCATATATAATAAAAAAAATGTTTTATGTTTCTAATAAACTAAAGTTAATAATTCGATCATAATAATATTTTGTCTGTCTACTTTATGTTATGACCATTTTTCTTAATTAGACCATCGGATTGTGATATCATACCTCGATCAAGTCGTTCGATGTTATACGATCTGAACTATTTTTCTATTACAAATGACGAGTCATCCAACATTTAACCAGGGTTTTGTGTAATTTTCCTTCTGAACATCCTTACATGTTCTTGGTATAAGACATATTAAGAAGTCTTGATTGACTGAGTCATGGACGTACGACATTAATCACTTAAATAAGAATCCTTATGATAAATATTAGACGGATAATGTATGATGTAAAAAACTTTTGGTTCCAAAGAAGTATAATAGATTTATAACTAGGGCATGTACCAGTATTTTTACATTACATCAGTACATGTGTACTTAAATAAATGTCCCAGTACAGGACAGGCTCCGAATATAAAATGTTAGGGCTTATTTATTAGGCTTGCTGTACCAGTTAGCAGTTTTAATGATATTTTATATGCACATTTTTTCAGTTTTATTACAGTTTTTATTACACATTATTTTGAACAGCCTGTAACAAGAGTGAACTTAGCGATAAGCTACCGACTGTAGCCAACAGAGATAAGGAGAGTGACGATTTACATACTACTGTTTGTACACAGTAGTCACTAGAAACTAAAAAAACACTTAAAAAAAAAATGTTGAACTTTATAAATTACAATTGTATTGTTTTTTTTTAGTTTAGCTATCCTAAATTTCTCATATTAAACACTTTCTGCATAATCATAAAAATCTCAGTACAAATTACGTCAGACATATGATCTATATTTGGATATGTCCCAGCATCTAAATATAGGACACTTTAATTGTATCTATTAAAGGATATTCTTTGATTACACAAAAGCATACACTCAATTTATTGTCATACGTATTGGGTTTCTCTACTGAGTAATGGGTTCCGAGACGAAATAGAAACAGTATTCTAAATAACATGACAAATATGCATTCGAGTATATGGTCTTCATCCTTATAGTGTGTAGTAACCGATAGAGGACTTTATAACCTTTGGGTTAGCTAAAAAATAATTTTAAAATATATTGCACAATTATTTTTAACATTATTTTAAGTCTAAAGTATTAGGCTGGTAGCAATTATATCATCATAATAGAAAAATGCCCATATGGTTATATTATTATATTAATTAATAATTTTCAATCTATCGATAAATAATGAATGATAGAGAGTTAATTTTTTTCCACCATTGGCTCATAAATCTTAGAAATTCTATAATATAATTGTTTTCACAATGTCAAAGATAAGTGTTGGAACCACTAATGTCGGGCCAACACTGATTTTCCTATAGGCTTCTTTCAATATGCTTACCGTAAAAAAATATCCAACACTATCAAAAGTTGTGGTTTTCTGTTTAGTACGCTATTCAATTTTACAAACTCTTATTTTTTTATCAATAAATCTTCGACAAAATGTCTAGTTTTTAGAAAGAGTGTAAGCAATTTGTAATTCGCTTAGCATATCAGTAGTCTGTTCAATTATATTAAACGTAGAAAACGAGGTAAATGTTAGATTATTCAACATAATTATGGGGGTTTTTACTAGGAACGGATATAGAAAAAGTAACTTGATTATATAAGTGTCCTTGATATAAAGTAATACCTATTTTATTTTACTATTCCGGGTGAATCTTTAATACAGAGGCTGTATTTGTTTAAGGAAGTGTGCTAGAAGTTAAAACGGCATTGACTGTTATCACAATCTTATCAATACTTATATCATCTTGACAAATGGTCATGTGTTTAGCGATTTATCGGATTTGGATATTTTGTTTTTGGTAGTAGGTAGGTACTCCAAGATATTACATAATAATTACTTGTAAATACATTTTTTTATATAGAAACTATAATGTATAAATAATGCAGTCTTTAAGGTATTATTTTTAAATAAATAATTATAATTTCAGATATTAAACATGATATAATATGAAATTATTAACTCTGATAGTAAATCATTATAATTCTGAACCATATAAGGATAGCTTAATGAGGGCATTCAATGTAAGTGTGTAAGTGAATAATACCAACACTGTATATCCAATTTAGATGACTATCTTACAGTCGAAATAAATAATCAATCTATAATCCGAAATTGAAATGAACTTAATATATTTGCAAGGAAACTCAATCATCGGATCGGTCACATGCACAGGTGGCTGATCAAACGAATTTCAATCTTTTGTAGTAAAAATTGGATCAAGATAATAAATTGAAGTCGTAATTAGAGATTGTCAATCTGTCAAACGAATCTAAAATGACGCCCATATACTTATACTTGATGAGATTTTCAATATGCAGAATGCTATAGGGTATATTGTAAAAATGTTATTTTTAGTTATCCAATAAGAATATTGTATTTTTGATATTAAACTTTAGTTTTAGAAAATATTATTAGTGGCTCTTTTATTTTAAAAAAGAAGCGAAAACCGGGTAAAAAAACTAAAACTGATAAGTATGCAAAGTAAGTACTAACAAAGTGAGAGTAGTGGCTTACAACAAAGATTAAAAGACCTGATCTGTGTCTGATGTATGCTTTTATATAAAGAAAAACGTTTAATTGGCTTTTTTTTTTTTAATTAAGTTATTATGCTTTAAATCAACATATTGTTTAGTAAAACGTAAGTGATAAATATTTATCACATGAGAAAAAAACCATTTTAAAAAAGAATGTTAATATTTTATTCTTTTATCTCAGTTTTACCTGTCAATGGTAATTTACCTTTAACAGGAAAAATAGCAGACGACAATTGAATTCGTGATAGCATCAGTTAAAACGAACTATAATATACATTTTTATACTAATATTAAAAGGGTAAATAAAACACGCCTTCATTTAATTTTTTTTTATAAATTAGGTGTTTAATTAATTATTTAATAATGAATTTGCGCTTAATTCAGTACGATTACATAATGTTGTAATTAATGTAATGTTATAAATTATATCGAAACAAATTCCAGGCACGGAAATAAAATTAAGAACAAATAAATAAAACAAAATGCCTATCACTTATATTAGTAAATAATTAATTAGTAATTACTTTACTGTACCTACCCAATGTAATACCGAGATAACATTGGGTTTACAAACAGTAACACGTTCCTTGTTTAATTAAATATAATAATCATAACATAACATAGAAATCTCATTTCTCATAAATTGTATTGAACTGTATCTTATAAACCTCGAAAATCTTATAATGTCAACAAAATTATAGTTCTTACTCCTTTTTTGTCTTTCAATTTAAAAATATTGTTTGTGGTCACAGGAAGTGGATAATATTGATGGCGCTATAAAAACCGCCATAATGTCATTATGACATAAGCTGTACGTCAATCTAACACGACAAGCAACAAATAACAATAGGCAGGTATTACTTTAAGTATATTCATTTTAGTTTACAATTAAAGCAAACTGCTTTAGATAATCTATTATCTATGTATTAGTCATTTCATATATACGTAATAAACTCCTTTAATTCCTTAGAACTTTTTGTTGTTAGATTAGAAGATTTTTTTCTCTTATTTTTTATAATTACTATTGATTATGGGTTTGTCATGCCCCTTGATGTATTTACTGTTTATTGCTAAAAGACAATGCTTGTGGTACTCATGCAGGATGTGTGCAAAAAAAAAATAAAATAAATAAATAAAGGTACCAGGTTTGTTTTTTTAAATGTATAGTTGAGCCCTTCATTAAGTTATGAAATATATATATTTTATATACTCTTATTTTCAGTAACTTTATGAACTTTGCTTAAAAAAATAGTATATGTAAAATTACCAAGTACCAAGGTTAATATATAGAAATAATATATACTTGCAAAAATAAAAAAAAAAACTATAAAAAAACAATACTCAGATCACCCACTGAAAATACAAGATTATTGATAACAAGGCATTTAGAACAATAAAATAATATTATTGAAACTATCGGATTAATTAGATGAGCCAAATTTGTATCACCAGAGGATTAACAAATATTAATTGGAGTAATACCTAATTAGTCTAGATATTTAGTTCTGAAATGACAACCATTTACGTCTAAATTAGGATTAAGATAACATAGATTACAATGGATTAATGCTAGGAAAGTTTTATGAATGATAACAACCTTTTTCATATTAACTTATGGATACTGGCTTTACTCATATGTTTAAAAAAATGAAAAAAGTCAGAACAGCCAGCATACAATATTTGTCAAAAGTTACCCATTAAGGGTAAAACAAAGTCTGCAGATTCAGATATGAGGTATACACATTGATTAAGTGTCAATGTGTATACCTTTGTTAACCATTGTTACTTAAATAATTAAAAAACAGTATATCACTATTAAATAGCCATACAGTTATTATACATACAGTAGAGGGGAGGGGGGGAAGTCATAGGCTATCCCTTGAGTGCGAGTCCCTACCATTTAATAAAAGAGGGAAATTAAGAGACCCATACTTATCTTTGTCTAATCACTCAAAAGAAAGAGACCGTTAGGTAGCCTTATTTGCTTTCTCTTCTATTTGGATAGACACTTCATTCTGGTTTATCTTCTCAATGTATAACAACTCTACATAAATAGCACATAAAATGGACATTCATAGACATATTATTTATCTTTATGTCTAAACAACTGATCACGAGCTGACAATAGGTTTACATAGCAAGCATTTGTAATCTATGTCATCATTTAATTATTAAATAATGCATTTACATATTAATGATTTTACAAGTTTTTTTAAATTCTATTAAATCTTTTTCTTATTTAAAATATTTAATTAAATATTTAATCATGATTAAGGAAAAAATTATAATTAAAAATATTTCTACTTCTTTATTATCTCTTTGATTATAATTATTTTTTTATAAGAAATGTAATTTTCTTCTTATTTAATTGCTAGAAGGTTTTTTTGTTTGTTATAAATTATTTGCAATTTTAGAGAAAGAAAGAATTCACTTTTAATATAAAACAAGATCAATGATAATTGCAAGTAGGTAACAAGTTATTGAATTTGCTTTGTAATCATTGCTTACAACAATTATATATGTCATTAGTGAAGAAACATTGTTTTAAAAAAGTTTTGTTACTTCTTTTACATTATTCAATATTTCAAATATTTTTTTTCAATTACTCCACATTACAAATATAATATATTCTTATATGACGAGAGTTTAAGGAAATATGAGTATAACAATAATTAATATTTTTTTAAGTGATAGCAATTAAATATATTTAATTGTTTCTAAATATACTGTAATAAGACCCCGGTAAGATAATTCTAATCGGTAATTGTTATAACTATTAGAAAGTAAAGAACAAATTCGCAACTTACCAATGTATTTTGATAACCCAATCCAGACTCATCGTCCGATGTTTCTTCTTTTTTATTAACTTCTTTCATGTTTAAAAGGTTATTAACCAATTGAAGTTTAATAAATAATTCAGTATTAAAGAGTCAAAACACAATGCGAAAATCGCAAAACTTTGTGCGCACGAAACTTGTTTAAAGATAACTTTTTTTTATGAAAACTGTATATTCCGGCTTTGACTTACAACGTCCGTCTGTGTATAAGCGTCTCATTCATGGTGAGTGTATCACAAGATTATATGTAATTGAATAAATGCGATTTCATGCAAATTGGTTGCGAGCTAACAGGAAATGTCTACACGACGCACGTTCAAATAACAAGGCAACCAACGAACGACTGACTCCGATTTCTGACACTTAAAGAGTTGACAAATCAACTACTCGCGGTGACAGCTCGGACATTTCGTTCAATTTCAAAGTTCATTATGATTACGATGTACGAAATATGAAGTAGGTATGTTCTGATGCCGACCCTCACCATGAACTAGCACTTATCACTACGAATAGATTACATTTTTTTGTTATCTTATCCCCAGCGATCTTATTTAAAAAATATCTTTATGATATATTTTACAACTTGTATATCTACGTACTTAAATCAACATTTTATAATTTCTTATCTGACACCTTAATTGTATTAACGTAAGTTAATTATATGTTAAATCGATTTTGATAATAAATTTCGGGACAATACCAACTATATTTCAAGAGTAATATATTATTTTTTACGTTGCTGGTGTAGTCACCAATTTAAATTCACTTAGTTAAATATTTAAAATACAATCTAACTCGTCAATAACATTCTTCTAACTCTCCAATAACTAATTCTAAGAAATAGAGGAGTTTTCCTCTTTATTGTTATTTCTATATTTTTTTTCAAACATACAATACATATATAGGACATTTAGTTTTATTTTTTCGATTACTTGATGATTAAATTGTCTGAAGTGTTGGTTTAATTACTACTTACATATATATATATATAGTTTAGTCATTATTTGTTTGATAAACGTCTAATTTATTCTCTATTAATTATGCTCTATTATTTATCATTAGAACAGCTAATTTTGATAGATTTGAGCAATATTTATAAAAGTTTTGTTTTAAATAAGAATAAATTAGGTAAGTTTTTTCTTTAACTATACTAACTACCTTTAGGTATATTTTTTAATTAACCCCGACCCAAAAAGAGGGGAGTTATAAGTTTGACCTGTATATCTGTGTGTCTGTCTGAGGCAACGTAGTAGCCAAACGCCTTTTAAATACTTTTTTTTTTAATCGAAATCCTGGTTCATCGAGATGGTTCTTAGCTATGTTTGGTCGAAATAGATGCAGTCGTCTCTAAGATATGGAGCTTTTATTGGTGCGTGTGAAAGGTTCTTATAGGTACAATATTTATACAAGTGAAAGGTTATATCTAAACAAGTGAAATTAATGTGTTCGTAGGTTAATTTAGTATAACATAGAAAAAAGTAAAATAAAAATAAAAACAAAAAAAATAATAATAAAAATTAAACCCCCGATACAAAAATACGTCTAACAATATAAAAATTATATTATTATGTACTAATTGAAGTCGTTGCCTCGGAGCACCGCTAAACAAAGGAAGAATTCAGAATGAAAGTAAGTAAGTACCAAGACAAATAACAATATCAAATAGTATAGTCTAAGTACTCATTCATGAGCTCCTAAACTTTTGTAAAATAGACACCGTCGTCAGCGTACATACAACGGTTCCCCGACGCAACGACTTCAATAAGACTGCAAAATGCATGAGACCGATAGGACAGACGCATACCTATTGATTGGATGAAAATATATACAATTTAATAGTAAGTTTGAATTATTATATTATGCAAGGTCATTGAACCTCATAATTACATATGATTTTAGTTTAACGTTGTATATATGGATATATAAATAAATAAAGTAAAAAATAAATAAAATAATAAATATAAATATAAATCAATTAAATATGTATGTAATTACTGTGCAAAGAACTCAATAATATCTTTTTTTAGGCTACCTTTCTTTTTTTTTTTAACTCAGGAATCCTCATGGATACACACCTCCATCCAGGGGATGATGGAGGTGGTTATGTGAGACTCCTACTCACTAAACCTGGCGGTTGCCGCCGCCGTCGTAATGGGACACCACGGGATCGCTTTCGCACTCACCGTGATGCCCCGACGTGATCCACGGAGAGGGCAGCCCGCAACGAGGAGCACCCATCCCCTTTTTCGCAGGCTTGAAAGATTGTGGAGGGATCCCTTTCCTCCCACCCAAGCCTGCTGCCTCTGAAGGGGGCCGAAACCCCCTTCTGGCCGGACTCGGTTTCAGGGAATCAGGTGTGAAACCCGACTCGACCATCATCGACCGTTTTAAGCTACCTGTACCAACAGATTCCTTTATTTATTTATTTAATTCTTTATTGCACAATATACAATATAAAGGACAAAAGGCGGGCTTAATGCCACAAACACATTCTCTACCAGCCAACCTTACGATGTACAGGAGAGGATGTTGGTAGGCGTGCAAAACATAAAAGGTTTAAGAAAAAAAAGAATATTATAAGACTATCTATATATCTAAAAGTACATATTATAATTCATGAAAATAATAAGATAATAATATAAAAGACATATAATACATACGATATATCCGACATCATATTTAATACATATGAGACATATAACAAATAATGTAGTCTACAGATAAATACTTTATCATTTGAGATACAGTTCCTTTACTTGGCGTTTGAACGACTCACGACTTGGGGCTTTTCTTATATGTTCCGGTAAATCGTTCCATAGTCTGACAGCGGTTAAACTAAATGAGTTAGACAAGAAACCAGTGTGATGAAGGGGTGTATGGAGCAATAGGTTGCTGGAAGAACGAAGCAATCTGTCATGTACCTACATCCCCTAAAAATGAGAAATTGCGTTTTAAATAAACAGGAGTGGAAGGATTAAAGAAAATAGAATAATAGTAATAATAATAAAACATTTATTTTTCTCACCACAATACATTTTTATACATTATTTATGTACATAATAAATTTACAAAAAAGTAAACAAAAGAGTCCTTAAGTTTCTTCGTTTATGAATGGGCAACCATTTTAGCTTTGACCTATAGGCGGAGATGTGGTCAAACTTACGTAGTCCGAAAATAAAGCGGATACAGGTATTAAGTAGACGATCTAATTTATTTAGAGCATGTTATCTCAAAATTCAACGATTAATCTGCCAAATACAGACTAAATGCGAAAAGTGCACGGGCGACGTGTCCGTGGATAGAAGTAAAAATTAATATAAAAAAATGGTATTAATTTCAAAACTGGGTAACGCTTTTAAACGTTATAAGAATATCAATAAATTTTAAAAAGGCGGTAAAAAATGTAACCTATTACGAATAATCATAACAATTACGTATAACCTCTAGTATATTTTTTTTTCTTCAGAATGATTTCAGCTGATGAACTAACATTTTGGACAATTACATGTCGATCTTAATCGCCTCCTAATAAACTTCAATGATCTCGAAATAGTGACAATCATGTCCATTGTACGTACTTTATTTATAAATAAATCAATGATTTAGTTTGAGCATATGTTTTACATGTGTCATACTTGCCTCTAAAGCAGAAACAAAGCAAACATTAATAATTAAGTGCAAACATTGAAACAAATGATATTGAGGGCAATATTATGCAAACTTCACCTGTTGACATTATTAATTTATAACCTATCGCTATATATAAATTTATATTTAGCGTAATATATTAAGACTACGGTTTAATTTAACTGTCAATAGTGTCAGGAGGATGTCCAAAGATTGTCAGTTGAAGTCTTCTAAAAGCATAGAATTAGGTATTATAACATAGGTGTATATATATATATATATAAACCGGTGGACATATTTGGCGGAACGCAAAAAACAGGCTGCAAGATCATATGAAAACACATTTTTGTTGTACAATACATTTGATTATTATTCTGAATTAATTAAATTAACATTTTTGAACATAAAAAATCACAAAATTAAAGCGAAAGAAACGAAATTAAAGACAATAAGGTCTGTGACTTAATTCTGAAGAGTTTTGACCTAACACAATGAAAACTAAAGAAAAGTTAATATTGTCCAAATGACTGGTTTTTTCGCGATGGGTGATACAATCAGTATTTAGTGTTGCCACCTCTTGTTGTTAAAACTACCTGCATGCGTCTGGGCATGCTCTCTATTAAATTGTCAATAAAACTTTGCGGCATTGAGTTCCATTCTTCAACCAATGCGGTTTTGAGGTCTCTTACGTTGACAGGTGATGGATTTCTTTGTTTAATTTGTCTTCCCAGTTTGTCCCAAACGTGTTCTATTGGATTTAGGTCTGGCGAGCGTGCCGGCCACCCCAAAACCTGGATTCCGACCTCATTTAGATATTCCGAAACTAATGCCGCAATGTGAGGTCGAGCGTTGTCATGCATTAGAAGAAAATTGTCTCCAATGAAAGGGGCAAAAGGCATCACAATCTGCTCTAAAATGTCGGTTACGTATCTTGCCGCAGTCAGGGAGCCGTTTTCTACGATGTGTAGCTGCGTGCGTGCTCCTAAGCAAATACCGCCCCTCCACCATACGGCTCTCTTCCAATAATGTTACACTGAGCGTATCGTTCTCCGGGTCGTCGCCATACTTTGGTCCTTCCATCATCTGGTTTGAGACAAAATCTGGACTCATCACTAAAAAGAACTTTTCCCCAAGCGTCATTATTCCAATTTAGGTGGAAACGAGCAAAGCTGACCCGAGCCACTCGATGACCTGCGGTGAGCTGTGGACCTCTGGCAGGCAAGTACGCCCCTATACCAGCTGCCTTCAGTCTTCTTCTGACGGTTTTGGTACTAATTATCACTTGTCGAACTTCCTGCAGCTGGTTTCGTACCTCAGAAGAAGTCAAGGTACGGTTTCTGAGAACACTGCTGACAATAAATCTATCGTCTCTCTCTCCTGTTACTCTTTTGCGACTTTGTCCTTTACGCCTGGTATACTCTCTAGTCTGCCGGTATCGTTTAACATTGCGGAAAATCACAGACTTGAAAACATGTAATGTTTGAGCCACTTCATTGTAAGTGTAACCATTTTCAATTAAAGTTATAGCTTTAGAAACCAGAGCAACGCAGAGATCCGGCATTATCGCCTAAATTTATCGAATTAAGTTCACTTCACTCAATAATGACAATTTTTCGTCAAAAAAACAACAGAAATAAAGTTTTTGTTAAAAACAACAAAAGCCGACGAAAATTCCATACACTACGTGTCTCAGAAATTAGCAGATAAACAAAAAAAACAAATGAAATTTAAAATAAAATAATTTTTAAAATCATCTTTTTTTTTAATACATAATATTGGTATAGTGGCCAGTACGAAAATATGAAAATATTTTCCGTTATTCGACCTTCTTTTTGCGTTCCTCTAAATATGTCCATGAGTGTAATATATATATATATATATATATATATATATATATATATATATATATATATATATATATATATATATATATATATATATATATATATATATATATATATCTATATATATATGTCGGAGATAGATGCACATTAGTGACTTGCTCGTTCTTGATGGAATATTCTGGTACAGGATCCGAGGCGTAGGTCTCAGGCAATTAAACCACACACACAATATGACAATTCTTGTATTAAATGTAGGTAACCAATTCTCACAAATTACTTAGTAGGTATACAATTATCAGAGTTGCGTGAACTACCGATCCCGTTTGGGGGTCCGAACTGTAAGGCTCTCACTAATCAATTCCTCCTCGACTCAAAGCTCCCCAATATTTAAAATGTCTCCGGTGCCCCTGCAAACGATTCCGGTCACATGACTCGTTACGTCACGATGTTCACACCCCACTGTTACTATGATATCAATTGAGTTACTAATTATCGTTAAATTATCGTGATCTACGACACGGCCATTCTGACAAGTCACACGCCCTCGTGTGCACGTATCTTGCCACCTCCATCGAGTGACGATAACCACCACGCCACCTCCATCGAGTGACGATAACCACGCCACCTCCTTCGAGTGACGATAACCACCACCTCCATCGAGTAGCTTCGCGGATTCGCGGTTGTCCTGGGATGTAGGGTCTGAAATAAAACAAATAACTCCAAGGATAACTTGCTCGGCTATTCTGACAAAACAGGTGAATGTCACGTCTCAGGTTTTTACTCTATATACAATCTTAACACAAGGTGTGCACTACACCTTATTTACAACAATTAAAAACTACTCTGATCATTAGATCCATCATTTTACTTTATAAAATCAATCATGATTTTACCAGACTTGCGTACTCAACTCAGCTCAACTCAATACTTTTGCAATATGATACAGTCCATCGATCATATACAAACAACTACCATGAACCAGTCCATCGGTCATGTAAATCACAAAACAGACCCATCGCCTACACGTGATACACCACACGTGAGGTGCGGTCAACAAGTATGAGTAGGCAAGCTGTTATCTGTAGTGAATTCAATATCACTTTGCTCAACTAAAACATTTAGTTCCTGAAGGACCTTGTGATCGGAATGATTTGAAATAGACTTTCTAATAGAAAATTATTAATCATAACCTCTGATAAGATCTATAACGTACTCTGGACACTATGATCGTTGCCAGTTAGAATTACCGAGTTATTTAAACGTTACACAAAAATTGTTTACTACACATTTTGTGATCAGAGAACTCTCAGCACAAGAATAAAAAAAATATGAAAATGACTCACCAAAGTCCTATAGTACCGTTAAGGTAGCTTACGTGACCACTTCAAACCTTCTTTCTCTGTGACTGCCTGTCGCTGGCACTGTATCAGAACTACTCGAACCCCTGTTGCACCTGTGCCTTTACAACTTATTGAAAAAGGAAAAAACAGTTATAATAAGTTGAACATCATAAATCAAAATAAAGACCACTCAATTAAAGCCTAAAGCAACTAAGCACCACTTATCATTACATTTTAAACCAAAAATGTATTCTAAAAACAACATAAAACACAAAGCATGAATCTTATTCGTTACATATGGCTCTTCACTGAGCCCTACCAACAAACCTCCTGTTTGTTTCATGGCATTGCTTTTAATTCCGAGTCCCACGGACTCCCAATTGAACTAAGATTCACTACTTTTACTCAATCGCTTTTACTACAAGCTCTATTTCAAGTGGTACTTAACCCTCTGGCATCGCTATATATCAAAAGCAAAGGTTTTTTAACTTTTTCTATCATAAGCTCTAAAAATGAAACTTTTGCAACCCTGGTCATTGTACAATTTGTCGCGTGTTGAATTTTATCTATGGCATCTTACCCCGATCGAATATTTCTAGTCTCTGTTGCGGATAACATTTAAAAGACGTAATTAATAAGTTCTTACTTTTGCTAAATTAACTAACCGCTTCATTTTACAGCATTTACGGGCCTTGATCCGCAATAATACGCATTTGCAATATACGACTAATTAATAATTGTAAATTCGCCCATGATTACTACACATGTAGGTAGACAAGAAATAAAATATGCCGAAAATCGAATTACATTTTTTTTAAAGTCTTGTCTGGTCTTAATCGGTTGAATCTTTAGAGCTATCGCGTTACCATTGTTTTCCGAATTTAAAACAAAGTTATTTAAAACAAAAGTTTAAAACATTGTTTTCCGAGTTTAAAACAAACATTCACGTTTACGAAAATCCGGGATAAAATAATTTCGCGTCTTATCATACGTAACAAAACGACGTAAAGTTAAAGTAAAATAATTATCAGTAAAAATTAAAAAACAAGATCGTGAGGGTTGATTGCTAATCTCAATACCAATAACAATAATAAAGTGCTTACCACTATATTTGACAGCTTAATACCTACTCTTTAACTAGCGAGTATTTAGCCCAAAAATTGGAAGTAAATCGAAACGAATTTACCTTTATGCTGTGACGTATCCGATGGTGGATAAATTGCTCAGACCTCAACGCGTTGCTCGCACCGTACTTTACTAGTACCGCTGCCATAGCTGCCATCGCCACGACCGCTGTCACCACCATCAGCAACCTCAGCACCATCAGCGCCATCAGCGCCATCCGCGCCGCGCCGTCACCACCGTCCCCGCAGCGCCGTCACCACCCGCCGCGCTGCGCCTTCATCGTCAGCCGCGCAGTGCCGTCACCGCCGACCCCGCAATGCCGTCACCACCAGCCGCGCCGCGCCATCATCGCCATCCGCGCCGCGCCATCATCGCCATCCGCGCCGCGCCATCATCGCCATAATTTCTCATTTCTTTTCTTTCTTCATTAGCAACGATTCCTTCTTTTGTAGAATTCTTCCAACGCTTTGTCGAATTAATCTAATAAACGACTTGCATAAGCGATTAAATAGGTATCTTCACTCGATTTTCTTGATATGTGGGTAGATCTCAATTTTTAAGTTTTGAGATAACATAAATTTAACTTGATTGATTGATTGATTTACAACCATTGATTATCAACTATTGATTGATTGTATTGATTCTGGAACTTCCTTGTTATTATCTTGTAGTGTGCGTTTCAAATAATAAAATCACTTCATTTCTTGCTTGACGTGATTTATAGCTTCAATAAACTTATCTTGCGGGTAGTTGGTGGTTTTGATGCCCGAGTGAATCCCACTTCTGATGTCGGAGATAGATGCACATTAGTGACTTGCTCGTTCTTGATGGAATATTCTGGTACAGGATCCGAGGCGTAGGTCTCAGGCAATTAAACCACACACACAATATGACAATTCTTGTATTAAATGTAGGTAACCAATTCTCACAAATTACTTAGTAGGTATACAATTATCAGAGTTGCGTGAACTACCGATCCCGTTTGGGGGTCCGAACTGTAAGGCTCTCACTAATCAATTCCTCCTCGACTCAAAGCTCCCCAATATTTAAAATGTCTCCGGTGCCCCTCCAAACGATTCCGGTCACATGACTCGTTACGTCACGATGTTCACACCCCACTGTTACTATGATATCAATTGAGTTACTAATTATCGTTAAATTATCGTGATCTACGACATATATATATATATATATATATATGTATATACCATATAGCGGGGAAGTCAGCCTAAAATTTGCGATCGAAATATAAAGAGATAGATCGCAATTACCTGTCTGGCTCTATTTTGTTGCGAGTGCGCAATTGGTAGTGATTGAGTGACCAATTGTCATTTTTACCGAAAAGTTAAAAGATAACCTAATATTTTAACGTATTAGATCAAATTTGAGTAAAAGTTATACAAAATTATTTGCTAAAATTTTAAATTCTACTTTATTTATTAAGCGCATAATAATTACAAATGCATTGTGTGTAATAAAAAAAAAGGAAAAACGGTTTTATATTGCAGTTATATGTACTAAAAGCTAAAAAATAACTTCATGGATACAGTCATGGATACCAATATGTATACAATGTATACATATTGGTATCCATGACTGTATCCATGTAGTACATTATATTTTCAAAATAAAGTAATTCGTAACCTACTCACCTCTGGAAAAATCTATGGTCACATAAATTCCTAAAAATGCAATATACATTTATGTAAACACCTATGACAAAAGATGTCATTTTTGAAATATACAAATTTTAAACATATGCATTGATTAAACAAAAATAAAATCTCCTGATTATAACTCTGTCTAAAAGTGGGTATAAAAGTCGTGCCTTGGCAATCTGAAGAGAATCTTCATCAATTTCATTCATTTAGTGATTACAGTGAGAGTGTGTGGTATTTAGAGACCTTATGAAATAATAAATGGTACGATCTCGTGGTATTATTTATGGGTGTGAAGATGAACGAAGACGAGGACGTTAGAAAACCAAACAACTTACTACTATTCGTAATATATATGAAGCTGCTATTATTTCTATTAGGTATTTGGGGTCGGCGCTGCATAACCGTCTCTTCCTTTTCTATCATGCGTTAATTTGTTGGCTTGCTTCTTGGCCATAGTATTTTCATTCATGTGTTCTTCGGAAACAGAGGAGCTCTTATCCTCAACAAACTTTAAAACTCTTTTTATAACATGAGAATTATTAAAATTATTTTATATATCAGGAACCTTCTACATATATAAAAACACGCAGATACGTAGATGTCACGTCTTCCTAAAAACGACTAGATATCCAAATTTACATTTTGATTGTTTCACAAGAAAGTTTATTTAATTTTGATAAATATATTTTATTAAAATCTTGCCGGGTAATAAAATATATACAAAATAAATTATAAATTGGCAAACCAATAGGTCTATCTAAAGTACAATATTTAGGATATTTACATTTTAATTAAAGATTTACCAACAAAATGCATTGTGGTGTCATATTATGCAGATTGTTTTTGTCGACTTATACGGCTATTTTTTTCACACAAATAAATACCATTCTCTTCCATTTTAGTGTTATACACACTAAAACAATCATCCGCTCTCATTACATCACTATGTACTTACCATGACTTACAATTACCTTTCAACTTATTTATCAGGTAGTTGCTTCCTAAGCAACATTTACGTAATAGTGATGTATATATTTCTGTTGCTTCCTAAGCAACATTTATGTAATAGTGATGTATATATTTAATTAGGAATAACTCATAAATACTAACAAGACCTTACGACATCTAGGATACCGTCCCGTCGAGTCGCCTCTGCCAACTGAGTTTCGGTATCGCTACCAGCCTTAATGAATATAGCATTCTAAAAATAATCATCATTATCGGGAAGAATCCTTAGCTTCCCTCCTGACTAACGACGCCCCGAGCCGAGGTCCGTGTCTCAATATGAGACGCCCTCGGGACGTCGTTCCCCATGGGGGCCCCATCTGGCCCCCCCTTTTAAAGGGTGGGTCTCCTGACCCACCCGCTCCCCCGGTGACGCTGTAATAGCCAACAGGGCTAACAGCATAGACAGACAAAAAAAAAAAAAAAAACAAAAAAAAAAAAAATAATGGGACGAAGGCGACATCTATTAATATGAAAAATAGAATTATTAATTTATTATTAATTAATTATTAATAATAGAACATTGAAAAAATGTCACAACTGAAATAAATATTTTAGTTGGTGTATAAACATGCTTAGCCATTTTTTAATAAATATAGAATGAATAATACAGGCAGGGATTCGAACCCACGGCCTCTGAGAAAATGTAAATAAGAATAAAATTATATAAAATATCTAGTCTGATACTAAAATACAAAAATTATAAAACTAAAAATAAAATTCTTATGAAAAGCATAAGCATCCTGTACGTAATGCTTTTCCAAAAATAAAAAAATATTACGATACTGGTCTTGTATCATAATATATTTTTTTAATCATAACGATACATCTATACAAACCTCCAGCTGGACCAAGGAGGCTGAACCTCTACTTTTAAAAAAAGGTTTCAATGAACTAGTCCGCGGCGAAGCAACACGCATGCGCCATCTATGTTTGCGCCTTGGCGCCAACATTTGACATTTAAAAATCTTTTTTTATATTCAGCGTTTTATTTGTAATTTTGTTTCACGTATTACAGTATGAGAGTAGATGAAGTAATGTGAAATGACACTGTACATAACTTGGTCTTATAACACTCGTGTGATAATGTAAAAAAAATCGCCTGCGGCTGGTTTTTTTTAAACACACTCGTGTTATAAGAACTCTTATTATGCAACAGTATCATAATCTACTATTATTATTTTAAATAAATAATAGTTACCTAATCCCACAGATCTATACTTATATAGGGTACAGACTACAGAGTATACACATACAGTGCTGTACAAAAATACAAACTCAATAATAGAAAAAAATACTACGATCGTATATAGAATGCTTAATTCACCGAGTCGGGTAGCGATGCGGTAGCTTAGTTGGTAGAGCGATGGGACGGTTTCCCAGAGGAAGCGGGTTCGAATCTATTTCCGTATTGGTTTATATTTCATTCTATATTTTATTTAGACGTACCATGGAAGTTAAACAACAATCCAAAGGCGAATGTTTTATACGATTGGTCTTCTGATTATTTAAAAAAAGAAGTACGCATAACATGGATAAGCATGTTCGAAAATATCTATAAAGTATAAACATATAAAAGATATAATGATTCTTATTTTAGTCTTCTTATAGTGCCCTTGAGACAATCATGAAATAAGCAAAAAGTTAAAGTAACAATTGGACATAGGTACCTACCTAATTAATTATTTTTGTCAAAGGGATATCAGAAATTCGTTGTCTTTATACTTATTTATCATATATAAATTACGTACCTTTAATTATTTTATATCTCCCAGAAAATATATTAAATCACTAAAATCTTTATTTATTACATATATCTAAATTAACAGCAATTCAATTTAAGGTGACAAATGAAACAACGTTTTTTTTTGGAATGAAATATATTCAGAATGTTAACTGAAATAAACTTTACAATTTAAATAACGAATATGTAATAATGACCATGGAAATAAAATATATTTACAAACAGTATATTTGTTATCAGATTTCTAGAAGTCATCTTTAGCTTAATTTTTTCTTTACGGTGCCTCAAATTTTAATGTAATCATCTTAATTTAGATTTCTCAATTCTTGTATACGTAGCACATAATGACCATGACTAGACTGACACTGACTAGAAACGTATTTCAAAGTATCATTAGAAGGCATAAAAAATATAATAAGAAACTCTCGCAAGAACTCGCCGCTCTTTTTTACAATTCCTCAAAATGCCAAATTGTTTAACATGTTTTAAAACAAAAAATATTAATATTTTGTTTATTACATATACTACTTCAATTAAAATATACTTTGTAATCTCTTCAGTGCTACCTAAAGATGTGAATAAAACTATTTTAACTGATTCAAAACACGTATTTTGTTTAGATAGGTACGTGGTACTAGTAGTTGTCAGCGACTTCGTTTGCTGTATCCCATCTAATTAATAATAGTCCGGGAGCCAGCGACCAATTTTCATCATGAATTTCCTCCCGAGTGAAAATTTGTAAAATGCAATAGGAAGTTGTGTTATGAAGCTTCGCGATCGTCAGCTAATATATGGTCGCAGCGGAGGGTGCAAAAGGAAATAAGACATACTTAAAATTTATGTATTTTATAATTAAATTACATTCTATATGATTCTAAAACTGCGCCGATGCGACTCAAGTCAAAGCGAGAGCGAAAATGAATAACCGTTGTTAGTATTTTTATTCATTATATTAAAATAAAATTTCATTAATTTATAAAATTATGCTTCAATAAATTATTGATTAATTAAACTTTAGTTATAACTATATTTCCTTCATTATTAAACTGCATATTTATTATCAAATCAAATATACTGCCAAACAACCTGAGAAAAGTGATTTCCTCCTGGATGAAAATTTATAAGAGAATAGTTAATATACTCTAGTAAATAATAAAACAAATCAGCTAGCTGTAAGTAAAGGGAAAAGTCGTCAGCTGATAAGATTCAGTAGGTGATAAATGCAGCTACATTACACATTTCAAGTAACCAGCTGACGAACTTTCCACTGAGATACAGCAAGCTGATGTTAATTTTCATTCAAAGTAACATATAAACTATCACCAGATTAATTTTTAGTTGAGAGGAAATATTTTTTTTCATATTCGGGCGGCCAGCTGACGTATAATCCACCATGTTATGGTCAGCTGACTTTATTTTCCCTTCAAGATATTAGATAAACTATTATTCAAGAAATTTTAGAATGGGAGGAAATGACTAATAAATTTTTTTTTCTTCGTGCGTGGGAGGCTGCCACTGCCTTCTCCACCACCGGAGTCGCAGCTGACGATCGCGAAGCTTCATAACACAACTTCCTATTGCATTTTACAAATTTTCACTCGGGAGGAAATTGGTCATGAAAATCTGTCACTGGCTCCCGGACTATAAGCTCATCATTTAATATTGTTTTTATACATCTAATCATTTTGCATTTTTATTTTCCTTTGGAAACAAAATCATTTTTAGATGATACACATAAATAATTAATCAGATAATAAGTCAAACAAAATTTTATTTTATTTTGATGAACGCGCTTTTGGTGTTTTCCCGAGATTATTAAAACATTTTACGGATTAAAAAGGATACAATATGTTGACTAGCACAATAAGTAGGTATAGGTAACCATGCCAAATTTTATCAAACAAACCTTGAAAAAAAAAGCCAAAAAAAATATTTTTTCATTGCAAAATTATATAAATACCTACCTAGTCGTGAACCAGTTAAAATAGTTGTATTAAAACTAGAATATTTATTTAAATATTTTAGTACCATCATTATAATCAACTACATGAATACCATTGATGAATTTTAAAACTAGTAATAGTGAGAGATATCTAATATCATATATTTCTAGCGTTACTGGAAAATAAAGTCTACATTATTGAATTATAAGAATAAACTCTATCAGTGCACTTCCAACATAAGTTATATATTTTAAACTATATCAATTATTATATATTTTTATTTATAGGATACCTATTCATAATAAATAATATTTTTTATACCTTTATTTACTGACATTTTCACTCACAACACAGTGTTCAATTTAATCTTATAAGGGTAGGTGATTTAATAAAGATTGATAATTATCTTATCTGATATTTTCAGACACCTAAATATCTTTACCTTTCATATGATTGAAAAAATATTTTTTCATATAAAAGAGAATTCGACTGAATTGGTCGGTAGATCTTTAGAAGTCGAATTTTTCAAAGTCTTTCAGTGTAACTCATAGTCTCCTTCAGGGGCAGATTAAAAATCTGCCGCTTATATTATTTATAGTATTTAAAGTAATACAGCCAAGAATTCATGAATATCCTCACTGGCCGATTTAAAAACTGCCCCCGGTCTATTTCCTGTAACGATAACAGAAAAGAGCAATTCAATCTAATCAGATGTACTGCGCGAATTGTATCCAGTAAGCCGCATTGAGAACAGCAAACAGCAGCGGAAAGAACACGCGCGAGAAGCGGTCGATGCTGACCGCCCGCATGCGGGCTTTAGCTGCCTCCGCTGGCTCCTGTTACCAGAAACACACTTTAGACATCCTAGTAGCAAAAATATTCATGTTCAATAGCATGGCTTATACTTGTTGGTGACCAGAAATATATATTATCCTCACTTTAAATGTCTTGTCAAAGAAAGCGAAGTGAATCTAGGTGAACAAGTCAAACTATTTGCTTCAGTGAATAAAACATGTAGAGAAAGCAAGCGAGGCTTTTCTTTAATCTATTCATTAACTTTAAACACACATCTCGCTTCGCTTTGTGTCTGATATGGCCCTTATGGTGGAAAATGTATAATTCTATACTAATGCTTTGATGCTAGAAATATATTTAATTGATTCTAAAAATTCTATTGTAAGTCAACTAGCAGTCTAAATATTCATAGCTGGTCCCTTTGTCTTTAAGGTTCACCATAGGGTCCGGTGACCTCTTATATTTTATCGGTTTTCTCATTTCACCCAAGCAATTTAATTCATTATATAATTGCTGGGACTGAAATCAGTACTAGTCAAGGCTCACAAAGTAAGTGTTATTAATAGTGTCATAGTACTAACGTACTGACGGGTAGTAAAATATGTATCATATAGGTAAAGTTGTAGTCAGACATCTCTTATATTTTAAGCTATTTGGTGTTGAGAATAACAAAGGTTTTGTAATGATTACCGCAAAAAAAAAAGAAATGTTAAGATAAAAAGCTTATCTAAAACTAGGGAAGATAGATTAGGGAATCAAGATTACGAGGTAAGGTCAAGGTCAAGTTTTCGGAAAGATGGTAAGATTAGAATAGTAGTATAAATAAATAGTTATTGCTAATAGTAGTAGTTTTAGTAAATAGTTAAAAGATTTACATAAATAACATTATTAAATATACAGTAATCTAATTAACCTTGGGATACTAGGAAGGTCGAAGAAAGTGCAGCTGTGGGTATTATCTAGGTAAAAGATCAAATGTCAAATGTCGATTTTGTTATTTTGAGATGAGGTTGGATAGATGGTGAAAGGATACCTAGAAAATCCAATTCTATAACGACTAAAGTTATTGACCTTTAAAATCATTCGTAAGAGTGTTATCAAATGACCTCTACACAAGATTCTTCATTAACCTTTCACGTTTACCAACTTTGTTATCAATTGGCGATTGATAAGAAGAGATATTTATTATTTCGTATTTAGGTAGTTGTACAAAATGTATATCACATAGATATTTTTGTATTCTTTTCATGGATTTGGAAGTATGTATACTTATTGTAATTTTAATCTTTATTACATTATAAGTCATGTTTCAATTTAGACAAATATTTTGAACTAATTTGTAAGCCCATAGATTTCTTGTCTTCTTAAGTCAAGTAGGTACTCTTAACAGAAACATTAAAAAATATAATTCTGGAACATTTTAACGTTTTCTCAGAAGTTCTATATATATATTTATATGTAATAATAAAAAAAATATATTCAATTATTCCTAAGCCAATATGTTACTTTTTAATCTAGATAAGTCTTATCTTTATAGCTTATCTTGGCGGTATAATCCTGGTAAATATCTGCGACACACTTACCGTAATTATTCATAATGTTACAATTCATGAATTTAGTTTTTAATCAGATTGATTGTTTATAGTGTTACTGTGTTAGACAAAAAGAGCATAGAAACTTTAGCTTCGAAAATTTATTATTTTTTATTGTAAATACTTGAAACTACAAAAAAATCGAACCCATGAGTACAATATAAAACAATAAATAATATAATAATAACAATAAAACAAAATGGACATCGAATTATGAATTATGCGACTATTGATAATTTTAAGCAGATACCTAGTTATTTTCTAGTCTTACCTTAGGTTTTCCACCTCTATCATCAAGGATGATGTTAACTAAGCAGTACTCCATCAGGGCCATGAACACGAAGCTGAAAAACAATGTTATTAGAGTATCCTGCTGTGAAACCCTTTTGGGTTTATTAAAATATAAGTAATTTGATATTCAAATGAGTTGAACTGTATAAATATAGTAAGAACTGAGTTTAAGAAATTCCACATCGAAATCCAATATATGATGTTGCTGTAGTCATCAAACACTTCATCAAACAGGACCTCGCACTTGAGCTAATTTCGCAGACACAATCGAGGGAATATCTTCATCTCACGAAAAGCCGCGAGTAGAAAGAAATTAGACATAACTCTGATTGGTACGTTGAGTGAGAAAGTCTTCCCCTTATATCGTATTTTCTCTTAGCTTTTATCTTTTTTCTTAGCGTGTAATATTACCTACATTTGTAGATGCCTCCTATGGGCGATGGTTACCTGCACTAACCATTAGGCTGTTCGTTCACTCATTATAAAGGTCCAGACCTATATAATTAGCCGGTTTTAGGCAGGGTATTTGCCACCAGCTAGTTGACATGAAATAGTGTAACAAATGAGTGACAGAGAGGGGTGTATATACTCACACAGTGCACACAGACATAAAAGCGTCCACGGCCTTAAGGTATGACACAGGCGGTAGCTGTGCCTGTGACTTGGCGTGTTGAGTGGACAGAGTAAGCAGTGATGTCACACCGAGCGTGACACGTGCTGGCGCAGCATCCGGTTTGATCCAGAATGATACCCACTAGGAAGAACGCACTTAAGAACGTTACTTAGGTTACTGTTTACTAAAATGCTAGGAAGCTTAAATACAAAATTTGATCCAGGGAAAGAAAAACTTTGGTCTAGGAGTGCATTTTTTGTGTAAATATAAAAAAAAAATACTGACCAGTCATTATGTCTATACAATAATATAATAGGTATACATATGTACTAAATAAAAAATGAAACCGCAATTGTGCTAAATACTCATACTTGATATCAGTAATGTGAAAAAAATTATTCAAATGACGTTAAAAATATGTATGAGTAAAAATTTAATGCTCTATGAGTCTTTAGCTTAATAGCACCCATTGCTCTTCTATCTCTAATTGCTAGGAGATATAATAAGAATTAGGGATAACCGTGGATAAATTGCATCAAGGCATGGATTATTATTATGTTATATATCATAATGTTATATATTTGTGAATAGTAAGTGAGCGTTTTGCCATAAAGTGAAATTATTATCCGCATACTTTTATCTCAGTGATATTTTTTAGCAAGAGTAAAGTTTTCAATGACATATGATAATCTTCATAATTTATAAGGCCGTTTAAAAAGCTAAAAAGTTAAGTGAGAGTCAATATAACGAGATGTAGAATCAAATCATCCACTTTTCAAACATTGATTTATTATTTATTTATTAAATTTATTTATTAAATTAATTAATTAAACGAAACTTAATGAGTCTCTTTTACCAGAAAAGTTTCGGAATACTATTGATATTCAGTAATAATTTAATATTCAGTTTTATCTAGCTTATTTTAAAACTAGTTGTTACCTCCGAATTCGAGTGCGGGTACACAATTTTTGGTTTGTTAGGGACAAACGATACGATACGATAATGTACCTATTTATTATTTATCTTTTCGCTCTTATTTTTTAGTTACAGAGGTGATTTTAAGTCCAACTTTCTTTAAAATATAAAAAGATTTTCTAAAATTCGCCTATTAGCAGCAGTAAATAACTTCGCCTGATAGTTTATAGAAATAGATTAGCGCAAAAAAAACGACAAAACAATCTTTAACTCTGCATTATAAATAGGAACAATACATCAACATGGTTGCTTAGACATTTAAAATAATTTACACACCTTTAAATATGAAGAAGATTAACACAAAAGAATAATCTTGTAATACTTATTCAACAAGTAATCAACTTTTAATGTTGGAAATAACTACAAATAATTAGTTTCAGTTAAAAATTTGCATTCTTTTTATGTAAACGGAATATTGAATAATTGTTATGTGCCTAGAATTATTATTATTATTACAAGTGCAAGTTTTATTTGTTAGAATGTTCCTGCCTGAATGATGTAGATACACGGAAAAAGGTAGGTCTACCTATATTGTTTTTTTTTTTCTTTTTGTCTTTTTGTGTTTTTAATTAGTAGTAACCAGAAATAGCTTATTAGTTTTATTTCTTAAAACTAAATGTATATTTTTATGAGGTATTGTTATATCTGTATTACCAGTTCAAGTAAACCATATAGATACAAAATTATTATATAGATAATTATATTATTTAATAGTATGCCATGTAACTTTCTCTGTTCTAATCTATATTATATTGTAATTTTTGACCGGTTTTAACTTTTATTACGCGGATGAGAGTTTAAAATTTAATATATAATAACCTGATATCGTGAAAATTTCAAAGAATATAATTCAATCAAAATGTAATATAGATAAAAAAATGGAAGTGTCACAAATTGTATTTACTTACCGACATAATAACGATGAGGCAAGTGGGTATGTATGTGTTGAACAAGTGGTATCCTAGACGTCGCTTGAGTTTGAAGATCACTTCCAAACAAGTGAAGTTACCTGAAATATTGAATATGTACTATGTAATAATATGTGTCAGCCATATTTGCAGCAATTTGGTTAAAGATCGTCTACTAAGTCTAAGTCCACGGGATTAGTCGTAGTAGTAGGTTGTTTAATGACTGATGCTCTTATTGACAGACGTAAAGAGAAACGAAAAAGAGATTTGATCTTTACCTAGCACCTCTATCTCTATCATTAGTTCATGCTTAACTTAACATACTTAACTATTTATGCTTATTTGAAATCTACAGAAAGATGCAATTGTGACTTAAAGAAAGAGTAGGGGCGTATATCTTCCCCATAAGGGAGAAGCATAAAAGAGAATATCATCTAAAATTAATCCGAACATTTGTGGAAATCTTATCAACATATATTCGCAAAGAACGTTGTCGACAAGCCAGCAACAGCAACTAAAATATTTTGCAATTTGTTAAACATATTGCGCCACCCTCAAATAATTGGGGATAAGGGTAAATGGACGACAAAGGAATTTATGTAAAAAAATATGTGTCAAGATTAACCTCGTTTATAGATTGTCTATCGTTAATCTGCAAATAGAGATAAAAAGGAAACTGAGAGCGTGTAAATCCCTTAATGATTATGATAATCTATGTTTGGAAATTGTGAAGGACTGTAATCTCTTGATATAACGTTCTTTGGCTCAAGGTAAGATATCCTAATTACTTATTATTAACTCAGATAATACGATAGAAGAAGATGGAAAAGAAATATAAAAGCGGCAAATATACATGGAATCTAATGTTGACCGATTACTTGATAACTCGAGAAAATTCAGATATCGGTGTAAGCTAAGGTACTCAATAAGGTTTATAGAAAGTACCTGTATGTAGGTGCTATACTATTAAATTAACTGAAGATTATCTGTCTGCCATAAGATCTGTTTATTTTTATTAATATGATCAAAATATAATAATTTGACCATTTTCTCAACATAATAATATGTACACAATTATAATGCGAAAAATGCACTAGAAGATACGATAGACTATGAGAAGAGATATCTGACTTCCTAAATGAGCATGTTGCTCCAGACTTACCTGTCGAATAAACTTGAGTACAGTCAGCAGTTGTGTTCTGGACGAGTTCCAGCTGTGGGAGCTCTATGTTCTCGTCCACCACCAGTGGGACCTCAGGGTCCCACTGGAAGATCAGGTCGTCTGTTGTATGGGACACTAGAAATGCAAGCATCTAGGGGTTATCCTGAGTAAAAGGAATTTTGGATGATATTATCTAGCCACCTATCTTTAGAAAGTTTTTTAATTAAGAAAATTTTCAAAATGTTTATATCATTATATTTGTATTAAATAAATTAACATGGACACAAAATCAAAAAGAAAAATATACAATCTAAAAATAAAAAATGATCCTTCCCACCTTACACGTACTCGAAAGAAATAACAAGCCAAGTTGGAACCGGCCAAGACCCTCGGAATAGCTGTCAAGTATGCCTTACCTATTTATGGCCTGGCCACTTTACATCGCGACCGTCTCAATCGAGTCCTCTAAAGATCTTCACGATAAAAACGAGCTGACATCACAAGCACTGAGCGTCGTTAAGAGCACTTGGCCTACATTTTACGAGCTACTTGAAATCAATTTTTCTGTATCGCCCCACAAACTTTACCTACCCTTAAGTGCTTTAAAATGTTTGTCGATTGAGCACCTATTGTTGACAAGGCGGTTTTAAAAATATATATTTTATTTCATCAGATATTTAAGTTAGAAGTTAACGCTATGTTAGTGGAAATGTATGATCTGTTGAAATGAAGTGAAAAAGAGGTAAAATGTTTCAAACGGGAAAGACGTTAGTATTTTATAATGAATACAAAACAAAAGTGTTCAGTGCCTGTCTCATTACGACAAGGAAAAGTTACAATGTTATAAAAGCAAAGGGTTGCTATGGCAACTAATTGGCACTTTTTGACTTCACAAGTGACGGAGTTTTAATTGTATAACAGACATAAGTTGAAGTTTAAGTTACGGTACTGCATATTTAATTAGAGATAAACGAATAATATATATAAATATCAGCTGCTTAAATAAACATATTAATAATAAATTATAGTACCAGGTTATTAAGAAAATAAATCTAATATCTAGAATTACAATTAGCCGAATATATTTTTTTATGATTTTTTATAAAATGTATAGTTTTCGATAATACATAAAGACTATATAATACACGCTTATAAATAAAATAGCAAATGTGGACATAATGGTGTATGGTTTCAAGAAAGACTTACTTTGACTCGAGGAGTCTATAATTTGACTAATTGATCTTAAAAAACATTTTTATTGACGCAGACAGAGTTAAGAAGTTAGTAAAGTTAAAAACTTGACTTGAAAAAAATTATATGAAATAGGTACCTACTATAATATTTTATGATTCTGAAAAAAAGAATTAAAACGCTTCATCTCATTAGCTATTTAAAATATTCATACAAGCGATTTTTAATACTTTATAAAACTCAAAGACCTCAAAGGCGTTTAAAATTAGACGTCAGAGTCATCGAGTAGATGAGTAGAGCTGACACTTGTGTCGACACTCATTCCGAAATTAACCGGATATTATAAACTTGGAGAGATAAAAAAAAGTAATCACTTTCAGGTTTTTATCTAGTACAAAAAATATATATTGTCTAAGATTGTCATGAATACGTTGCAATAAAATATTTAAGTATTTCTTTTTGTTTTTTTTTATTACTTTTCATTATCAAATGCGACCCGTAAAATATTTATAATATTAATTCAAATGTGAAGTTGTAAACTATATTTTTTATAAAGCTGTAACTTTAAATTTTATATGTTTAAAATAGCGCGGCTATTTAACTGATAAATTGTCCGTCTCTCCGTCTGCATAATAGTGAATCACGTAAAAGCTATAGAACCTATTTAATTCTGGTTTTCACTGTTGGAATTATAATTAGAAAATATTTTTGCACATTCCCTTGCTTGAAAGTACAATTACTGTTAAGTGACATTTGGCCAATTAGTGAGTCATTTTGTAGATATGTCGGGAAATTTTCTTGTTTTAGAGAAACCCTGTTATTTAAATCCCTGCAAATATTATCAAATTACTACTAACACGCCTATAGTATGTCGAAGAATAAAAGTAGGAACAGCTGGTGGGTAACAAATCAAATTTATATTGTATTACGCAAAGAAATATTCGTATCCAAATCTATCTGTATATACCAAAATTCAAACCGTTTAAAATTTGCTTTCTAGTTTAAAAAGTTTACAGTAAATTAAATATTTTTTTTATACGCCCTAATTAACTCGCAAATGCTCGCTTAAAACGTGCTTTTTGCTATTTAAAAAACGTAGGCGCATAATAGGTTCTTACTAAAATATATGTCTAAAATAGGTTTCATAACCTAAGTTAATTTAATAGTATAGACGAAATAAGATGTTTTGTTTGCATTTTCTTTAAAAATAATTAAAGCTTAATTTCTAAGGTTTATTTTTACCAAATCATACATTATAATATCAACCTTTCCCTTATTAGATAAGATACATATTTAATTAATAGAGCCAAAATGATCTCGTCTACATCATAGAGGCAAGATTATACACAATGTAAAAAAATGTTTTATATTGATAACAATAAATGATACTATTTAAAAGTCTTAACTATTCTAATAAATATGATTGAATAGAGGAATATGCTTAGAATAATAATAATAAAATTGGCTTATTTAAACCCCACCCCTGATGTAACATATCAAGACCTGCATTTTAGGTTTTAGGTGAAACACAAAAATTCGTTCTCCTACCCATTTCCCATTATTTGTCGTAAGACATTAAATATTATGAAAATGTAGCATAACACAATTACATCTGAGAAAAATTATACGCACATAAATTAAAATAAATCAAAGTAAAAAATTCAAACTACAGACCTCATTAAAACATACAAATAACATTTATTTCCTGACCTACATTTACCTGAAGTTGTACTAAATATGTATATAATGAAGTACACTTATGGAATATTTCTTTCAAAAGGCTTTGTTTGGTACAGCCAGTTAATAAGGTTGACGAACACATCATTATTGTACAAGTACAAATAGTGATTAATAGTAAGTATTATCGAGTACTTTGATCTGGTTAACGTTTTTTTATACAAGATTTTAACCTACTTTAGTATATTTATTGGTTGCCATCTTTTTGATTAACTAGCTGTCTCTGCCATTTCCCACACTTCAAACTTTTAATCAAAAACTATGTCATAAAATTGGGCCAAAAAACGTTTTTTTTTCATATTTTCGATAATTTAGAGTACTGAAAAAAGATAATGCATTCCGCAGTAAAAAGATATCATTGTATTATTGCTATGGTTATAGCCAACCCACATTACAATGAAATCGAATCAAAGCGAACAAACAAACATACAACAATTCTAAAAACGATTGCTAAGGGATATTATACTTAATACGTAGCAATTATTTAAAAATATATATAATATACTGTTTTGGTCTCGTTATAATTAGTTTAATTAGATTTATGTTTAGATTAAATTTTAAAGTTAATAATTTAAATTAAGACTAGATTAATCTAGTTTTATGTAACTGTAGTAAATCTATTCTTAGGTCTGTTTCGCTCTACTGTCTAACTTAATTTTTATTGCCTTGACTCTATACTAGGCCTGTCTTTAGACTCAGCGTTTCCTGACTCTTAAATGTCTTTATCTATGTCAAGGTAGCGTTTTATAAAATCATTTTTTAATAATTTAATGTTATATCACCGTTTATGGCAGTACGAGTTATAATATAATAATAATTGATATTAAAAATATGAAAGTACCTCAGTTATCAGTAACCTTTTACGGGTAAACAACTGAACATATTTTTGTTTGTTATTATTATATTTTAGCCAATAATTTTATTCATGGGTGGCCTAATAATATAATCGACATATATATTTAATTTTAAAAAGAAATATGTTTATTAAGTGTATTAATACATATAAAGATTATATAATGCTTATGTCATTACGTGACAGTGACAGTGAGTTAGTTTTTCGGCAACAGTTATTAACAAAACACTTTATGTCACACGTTAAACATCGGTTCTAGAATCTAGATTTCCCAGAGCAACATACAGAGGTCGCCGATCCTCACAAAACGTTTAATAACACTAATACTTTAATAATATTAGTATTGGTCTTTTATTGTTTTGCTCGTTCTAAAATATTTTAACGAGTAACTTCCAGTAAAAAACACTTTTGTTCCTGCTCTGAGCTCTATTATATGTCAATGAGAACTTTTATACTGAATAAATATTCATATAATATAATAATAAGATAGTCACAAGATTTTTTTTCTATTAGTTTTATAGAAAAAATATTGATACTTGACTGTCCGTCAATATCATAACTTTTTTCCAATACTGGTTAAAGGAAACAGGTTGAGTATTTAATAAAAGATGTTAATACTTACAGCTTTCCATCTGTAGCTTGCATTCTTGTGTATCATGGGGATATATCAAGAAGTTCATAGCACAGCTGAGCTTCAAGGTCAACTTCACCATGTACAAGATGGTCTTATCTTTGTACAACCACACGTAGTGGTTGGGGATGGTCATGGTCTGAAAAGTCACAGACTTGGCGTTTTTGAAGAAGGAATCCGGACGCCACATCTGTTTCAACCAGTCCACTTCCAGTAATCTAGAATAATCGTTTTTTTTGCATTTAAGATTACACTTTACAGATTAAACCATTTTTTAGTAACTTATATGTTATGAAATATAACTATGAATCGTTATAATCGTTATCGTTTTCGTTATACCTGTATTCCGTTGTCATATTCTCCGGCAGTCTGAGCCGGAAGTCCTTCCATGTCTGAGCGAAAAATATGTCGGCAGCGTACGTCTGGAATATAAATACTTTGATAGAGTATTGTTGTTAGTTACTTAAATTACTCCTCTTTTATTTTACAATAAATTACATATATTTATATATATATGCTTCATTCAAAAAATAATTCATCTGTGTGATTTATGGAAACGTCATTCTTGAACAAAAATTAATAACTTATATTTTTAACATAGCTTAATAACATTCGCGACTTCTACTCCATATTTTATGCTTGTACATACACACACGCTAAAAAAGTTTAGATATGTATACAGAATGTACAATTAAGGGCCTTCTACGTACAATTACTGTATTATATGTTACTTTGTACTAATATAGCGTATTTTTGTTTTGTTTCTATTGTATAAAAAAATCTTACCATAGAGTTTTCATCGATGGAGTCCAGACCCATGACTGTTACGTGGAAGTTGACGATGGTTGGCTGATCGTCTTTCTTCGGAGGACGCATCTTGTCGTAGAGGCGAGGGTCGTCGGGCAACAGGTCTTGGAACGCAACTAGGGTTGATCTGAATCAAATGGTTGAGATATAGAAACCTTAAAGGATAAATCAATTTTGTGTCCTGGCGTGGTGTTTTTTATGAGTGAAAAGATATGTGTGTAATGAATGTTTACCTTCCTTGATGATCCTAGTATGCTACATTTATAATTAATATAAGGCGTTGTTGAATTATTCCTTATATATATATATATTAATTTAAATTGAAATTAACCTAACATGGCTAAACATGTTTAAAAACAAATTGAAACAAACAAATTTAATAATGGGAGAGCCCACCGGGTGTGTGGAATTTACTAAAGAGGTGCAGATTAACACACAGGAGGATACCTTATACCCAGTTATGTGACTCCACCAAATATGAGTTAAGTAAAACGGATCAAATTAGTAAAGAAACAAAAAAATCATCAGAAATTCTCGAGTCAAAATAAGGGTGAGTTGTATTTCACCCTTATATTGTCAGATTAGTGAAACATATACTGTAGTGTATAAGATGAAGATATAGATTAAGAAAAAACTGCTCATTAAATTTAATTTTTATAATCATTTTCTTATAAGTATATGTATTCTTCTTAAAAGACATATAGGTATTACTTGGATGCTATTTCCTGAGCTTTTCACTTAATTAAGTTCAAAGGAATAAAAAAAAATAAAAGAGGTCGCGGATTCGAAATCCTGTCCGTATCGGTTTATTTTTTATTCTATATTTAGGTAAATAAATTTCAATAAACTTCACATAGTTATGCATGTTTATAGATATTTTCAAACATTAAGTTCCATGGTTTAAAAAAAATAAAATAATATAATGTCAGATTAGACGAATCCATCCAGATAATCGTCAGATTATGGGACATCTAGCCGGTACAGATAAACTATAGATGTTTATCTATACATATAATAAAATTGTCACTGATCTATTTCTGTACGTGGAAAATATTTGAAAAAAAAAACATCATAGGGGCCTTTATGAGAGCAAGAGAACCCAAAACAATTTTCAGTTTGTCTGTTTGTCTGGATGTTTGTGCAAGCTAATCTCAGTAACAACTTAACCAATTTGAATGCGAATTTCAGAAATATATTATCACAGTCTTTACCTTACATTTAGTGTTTATTTTATGTAAATCGGTTAAGAAATAAAAAAGTTATGTCAATTTATGTCAACCATGTAATAGATACGATAAAAATCTTCGTATACACAAGTAATAAAGCTATAGAGAAGTAGTTTTTGTACATTGAGAATATTATCTGTTTGTCTGTTTGTCTTTTAATTGTGCACACAACACGAAAAAAAATATTTTCAAAAATTTATACAGGCGGATTTTTACATAAGCACGAGAACCCAAAACAATATTTTTTCATTTTGTCTGTACGTCTGTACGTTTGTGCACGCTAATCTCAGAAACGGATTAATTGATTTGGATGTAGTTTTCGGGAATATATTGTCATAGAATTCACTTTATATTTTGTTTTTTTAACACTCGGTTAAAAAAATACAGAAGGTCATATCTCTTATTGTCGCACCGTTATAGTTTTACATACATTGGTACAAAGGTTTATAGTTTTATCATACAAGTACAAAAGGTACGTTTTATCAAAATCGAAATCTACGCGTACGAAATCGCATTCACAGCTAGTGTCTTAATATGTTTATATCTTAATTTGAATTTAAGGTTTATTTAATATGCCCGTAGAAAAATGAATTTTTATTTTTTTTTATTTTAAACCCTTACTTACACTGCTAATGATCAGATTGGCCCCAGGATATTATTAAAAATACGTGAAACATGGATGTTATAACTATTTTTTTAACATTTAGAAAATCTGTAAACGACATTGAAAAGGTATACATTATTTATTTATTTTTTATTTTAATCATCTAAGCTTCTCAACCCAATACCCAATAGGTTTCTATGAGGCTCAAGTAAATCCCCATTTAGCAAGTAGGCTCCCTTTTATAAGGTTTTCGGATTTTTATATTATAGAAACTAGTCTTTTTCCAAAAGTAGATGATTGTCTGTAATCGGGAAGTAAGTTTAAATTTTCTTGCAAGTCTTGATAGATAAACATATGGACACGAAATTTTTCTATAAGACTTCTGTTTTCCTTTTTAGGCACGGAAACCCTAAATGCAACCCATATAAAATATAAAGGTAATATTACAATTATTTTTAAAGACATATTTATATAGTAAAGGTAAACTTCACTGTTATCCTAATTAGCTTACCAAGGTCATTGTATAAGTATGCTTACGTTTGAGGTCTCGTAAATAAACTAGACTCCTTGTGATATGAGACGTAGAATATTGTTTGCTGTATGAAAGAGTTTGTGTAATTAAAATAAATATTTTCTATTTTTATCACAGAGAATATATGTCAAGTCGGAGCGGAGGATAGCTTTTATGGAATTGTTATTTAAACGAAATCATATTTCCTATTGTATAGGTAGATTCTTATGGTATGGGTTTCATTTTTTTAAGTCAGGTATGATTATAAAATATTCAAAAACTTAACTAGTAAAACAGTAAAACCTAAATTTTCACATACGTTGCCAGGACTACCCAAAAGGACATGGGATACCTTTTACCTTGAGATAGAGTATGGTTCCGTACCTACTGTTCTGTGGAGTTCTGTTAAAAAGTAACTTCAATAAGTAAGTCCAATATAGCGAGGGCGAAGCCAGTGCAAAAGCTAGTATCTATAGTATATAAATAAATATATAATACTGATTTAATTTAATTCTGATATTCCAAATGCCTACTTTATTGCAATTATTCCAAATATAACTATCATCCCGAGTCTATAAAGAATACGATTCAAGTATAACTTGGAAATAATTTATTTATAAGATAAGGAAGATCCTACGATATACTGTTTTATAAGACTCTGTTAGAAGTAAACTCAACTATTAAACAACTATGTCCGAATCAAAAATCTAACGTCTATCACCAAAAAAGAAAACTTCAAAAAATAAAAAAAAAAACGAAGAAAACGTTATAAATAAATTAACCGCTAGAGACATCTCATATTCACAATCTCAATCGCATTTTTTTCATTACAACATGGCAAGAACGAGACATTGCACAATTAGAACACATGAAGATATATTTACTTAATTATTTATTTCTTAGTATTCATTCGTTTAGGTTCATCAATCAAGTGTTTAGTAATTGTTTTATTGTATTGTACTGTAGCAAATAAAGATTAATTGTACAATCACCTACCTCATCATTTTATCATAATATTCTAATGAAGAATGCGAGTCCAAATATTTGGTTACAAATTTTCTTTTAAGACAAAAACCATTTTTACATATTTATTTCAGTTATCGCTGATATTATTATACTATTCTGAAATTATATCAATGACATCATAGTTATGTCACGATAACATCACATATATCTCTTAATCTGGCGTAGTTGTATATTATATAAAATATATGAGTTAACTCTTCCGTACGTTCTATGTTAGTCAAATGAACCAAATAGCTACATAAAACTATTTACTGGTAGTTTTATATCGTAGAAATTGGTTGAACTTGTCTATTAATAGAATAAATTTAAAAGTTTATACATTTTGTAGATCTATAGAATAATACATAATGCAACATATGTCAAGCGAGCCTGCAATTTTAATATTTGTATGTGACACAGAAGCCGAATATTTCAAAAAGCATTACGTAACATATGACCTTAAAATGATGTCTACTGTGATATGTCTTTTTGTGATTTTTAAAACAGAGCTACGTAATAATAAAATAAATAGTAGGCAGTTCTATCTTTCGAAACATATCCATCCTAAATTTAATATTATGATTGCATGTTTAAAGTTAAACACAATGTTTAAAGTTAAATAACTCCTTTTGAGAAGAACTTAAACTGAAACTACCGACTAGAATTCAATTATAGAACGATAACACCGAGATATGTACCAACATTATAAACAAATAATAAATTATAGCAATTATAGTAAAGAACACACCACTCATACTGCAATTTGCGATATACTTTTCAATCTTAAAGTGCACTGAAATGATTTTAATTGCTCTCATTCTTTTGTACGCCGTATGTATGTTATATTTCAGGACGAGTTTATAAGAGTTCAATAAAATTTTATTTTAATGGACGAAGCTCTTAACTTCTATAATTTAAATATAAAAGTAACGAGCTTCGATGATTTCAATAGAAATTTTCATCACAATTTTTTACAATACATGTAACATTTTTGATTGTCCTAATGTCGGTTTTTGGAAATGGTAAAATGCACTGTTTTATTATATCTCAATAATAAATAAAAGTGAAGATTTATAAATTAAAACTATGTTATTGTATGATCAATTTATGAATATATATATATATTTTATATTTATAATGTAATAATTGTTTTATATTGTCAGTTTTTCTAAATAATAACTTTCAAAATATAAAAGTTATTCCATAGCATTTATCTGTAGTTTATAAGTTCAAATAATTTTATTTGTTTTTAAAAATTCTTGTATTTTAATAAATCGAGTTACTCAGTAACTTTCTATTAAATCTAAACGAAACTTTTCTCATTTTTATTTCTATTATAGAGAAGCTTAAGCTGTGTTAAATGTTTTTTTTTAATTATTCTAGAGATGTCTGTCTGTACTTTATGTTTTTGTTACTTTATTAGATACTTACTGTGCATAACAGAGGTCACCGGCTCCCAGCCAAAGACGAATTAATATCATCGTCAGCCATAACAACTTTTCAGCTGCCATTTTGGTTAATTGGAAATAAATTTTATACCTTGATTACATATTGAAGAAAATTATTTTGTGTACATTAAAAATAAACATTACAATAAAATCTCACTATTATTTCAAACTAAGCCTATCTATTTCCAAACATTATAATGATAACATAAAATCCATTGCCGGTTGATTTTTGAACTTTTTTCAACTTTAACAGTTGCGGTCGAAAGCGCGCGAAACAATGATGAACGCGGTAAAAACTGATCTACAATCATTCGGGATCTGCACATGCGTACTGTATGATGCAGAATGGTTTTACAACTGCCCATTAAAATATATTTACATTGTTTTTTATATACAATTTAGAAATAATATCTGTTACATATGGCAGTGGAAGGTGTTTTGACTTTAACGAAATTTAAAAATATTGACCAATCAGCAACTGGGTATAACATTTGAGATCCTCATATAATGTTTCTTGGTTGCATAATATGGTAATCTTTATATTTGCTGCTTAATAAAATTATTCCTTTTATATTAGTATTTGTAATCCAATTTACAGCAGTATCTTACGAAGAATATTTAATATTTTTATTATTGTCTTCGAAAATATGTTTGAATTTATTTAAATTACATTCGTAAATCTTTTGAATACCGAACATATTTAACTTTTTTTTACATAATAAAAATCATTGAACTCCAAGGCCTTAGGTTTGAACTTGGCCCAAAAATAGATACTACTGGGTGGCGGCTGTCTAGTTAGGGATATTCTCCGTTATACCCAGAAGCCTATTATTGGCTCACCATTGAGTTTGTCTACCACTTGAGCACGTTTGCTCGACGTCTTAAAGATATATTAAGAGTTGTTATTACGTTATTTAAATCAAAAATAATTGTTAATTTATCTTTTTAATTTTGCTGAATAAAAATATCTTATACGTTTTATGTACATTTCAGTATTTAGTGTTATTAAGACTATCTATAATATTTCAAAGGTATTTAAGACTTCAAATAAGACCTTTTTTTTTTCTTTTCAATATTTTTTATTTTATGTGACACATTGAAACTTGTTGTATCAGCTCTTAAAGATTTAAGAACTCGACTGCGCGTGCTCAAGCGGTAAGGATGTCAACATGATATTTATTTATATTTATACAAATTTGGGATTTCTCGTGTAGTTGGGAGGTAAGGTCCGCTAAGGATAGATAGAAGAGGCCTGTAAAATGTTTTATGTTTCCGGACAAAGATCTAATGCGGAAATACAAATCACTTCGGTACTTAATACATAATTCAATAGTGAATTGATAGACATTTTTAAGAAATTTATAATATAAAGATTTCAAATATAGATTTGAATTATTGAGTCATAAAACATAATTTGCATTTAATGTTTTGTATAAATTATACAGTTATGTAAATACGTTTTCACGTAGTCGAGATTTCGAGTTTTAGAGTTATTTTGTGAGCTATTTTAAATCTGTGGTTATTTTAAAGCGACCCCTGACACATTTATTATATATATGTATTATACATATTATATTTTTGACCATTATGTCTCTTAGGACTTCGTTCCTGAAGCTTTCCCCGCGTTACTAATACGGTATGTTCCGTTCCTCTTCAATACGGACCACAAAAACAACTTTCAATATCCGAAGTTCAGAAATGTTATAATTAAGACCTCATTTAATAAATGGGTGTAGAGTTTGTTCCGTTCCTTATAAAATAGCGTAAAC
Source organism: Napeogenes inachia (assembly GCA_959347355.1). NCBI lineage: Eukaryota > Metazoa > Arthropoda > Insecta > Lepidoptera > Nymphalidae > Napeogenes > Napeogenes inachia. Next base: position 20,613,962 of record OY365798.1, on the reverse strand, counting down.
AATAATAACTATACATTTATATTCCATTTTTAATTTAATTAAAAAGAAAAGTTTTGCTAAACTCAACTTTTAGTAATTCAATTTAGTCCTAACATAATATATTAGTACCTACCTGTTGGAAATGTTGTTTTCTAACAGTGAAACACGTATCTCAATCGGTTTAGTATAGTACCCGGCAATAAATATTGCACATCGACCTTTGGAAAGACACAATCGGCTAATTTCGGCTTCGTAGAGCATTATCTCTGTCGCACGAAATTGAAACAGTCTGGTAACTATTAGGAGCTGATAAAACAAGTATTTTTCTTCTTTTCTAATTATATTTATTTTTTGTATAAAAAACATTTTTTTTTCTATAAGTGGTTATTTCAATTGGGAAGTGATATAAAATTAAAAAAACATGCTTTTTATTATTAAAAATGGAATAATTTCTAGGAATAGGTCTATAAAATATCTATGTAACAATATATCGATATTATTACTTAGAAATATCGATATTTATTACTAATATATTTTTGAATGTTTGTATTTTGTGCGACAGTGATAACGCTCTATGAAGCCGAAATTAGCCGATTGTCTCTTTCCAAAGGTCGATGTGCAATATTTATTGCCGGCTACTATAGATAGGTACTTACTTATCTATACATATAATAAAATCGTCATTGATCTATTTCTATACATGGAAAATATTAAAAAAAAACAAGCAAGAAAACCCAAAACAATGGTTTTTTAGTTTGTCTGTATGTCTGTATGTTTGTGCACGCTTATGTCAGAAATGGCTGAACCAATTTGTATGCGGTTTTATCACAGTCTTTACTTAACATCTAGTGTTTATTTCATCTAAATCGGTTAAAAAATAAAAAAGTTTTGTCCATTTATGTGAATCCCGTAATACCTAGGTACTATGCAAATCTTATTCTATACATTTAATAAATCTCTAGAGGAGTAAGTAGTCTTTGTACATTGAAAATAATAAAAAAAATATAGATGTGAAATTATAACTAACAGAATCTAATTTCAGCATTTTAAAAATCTTTGTCTGACAAAAAAGACAAACAGATAAATGTTTGTTTTTTTAGTTGTGCACACAACACAAATAAATATTTTTTCATACATACATCCTTTATATTAGCAAGAGAACCCAAAGACAATGTTTTTTCATTTTGTCGGTTCGTCTGTATGTCTGCAACTTTGTGCACGCTAATTTAGAAAGGGATTAATCGATTTGGATGCAGTTTTCTTTAATATATTCTAATGGGATTCACTTTATATTTTGTTTTTTTTTAACAACCAGTTAACAAATAAAGAACTTAATAATCACTTATGGTCGTACCATTGCTGCCTACCAGTTTGAAGGTTTATAGTTTTTATATACATTGGTAAACGTACAAAAGGTGCGTGCGTTTTATCAAAATCGAAATCTACGCGTACGCAGTCGCAGGCACAGCTAGTAGTCATAAAAAAAATTACAGTGAAGTTGTTATAGTATGATAAATATCTTATTTGGAGGGTTGTTATATTGTAGCGGGACCTCTACAATATTGCACCAATTTACGACTCTTAAAAATCAATTGATGACCTGCTGGTGTGGTGGTAAGTGACACTGACTGGAAAACCAAAGGTTGTGGGTTCGATCCCCACAATGGACAATCCTTTATGTGATCCACAGATCCAAGTCTGGGTTTTCTTTGTGTGCGTTATTTATATGTTTGTGAAGCCCCCAGCAACTCAGGTATAATATAATTTCTAATGCGGGCGTTGTTTTAAAAAAATGTATTGAATGTTCCCAGCGTAAAGTACCTACTGACGCTGCCAAAGTATGGGAACGAATTTTGTATTAATTTAATTAATTCGTACATACATACCGTCTATTAGATATAAACAACATAGAGATCCTCGAGAAGTTGAAAATTTTTTATTTCAAATAATTTTCCAGCTTAGAAATCGAACCCTTGACTATCAGCTCAATAGTCGCATTTACGACCACTGCACTAATCTGTCGTCGATACTATTTAGTTAAAGGTAGAAATGGTATTAAATACAGGATTTAAATGATTATTGTGAATGATATTCAGATGATGTAACCGCTTATGATCATTATAACGAGGTCGAATGGGACTTAACCCAGATTCTGTTTTATAACTTTGTAGGTGAAAGGCATTCTGTATTGTTTTCTATTTATATTACAAAGATAAGCCCAAGAATGAAAGAATGAATGAATGACTGATATTTGTAGTGTGTCAGTCACACCTATATCAATTCTGTTTCTGTTCTATTTGCAACGAATTTTTTTTTTATGAAGTTTTCCCTCTTGCGTTCCCTAAAGCATCTTGTGATTCAAGTTGACGCGGACGGGAAGAAATAATCACGTAAGGGAAAATTATGCCATCGTTTTTTCCCTGTTACTCTTTTGCTATATCTCCTTTACATGTGTGTGTGTATATGTCTGTCCTTTTCGAACCCTAACTTTTCCAATGGTCCATTTAGTCTACGAACCAGGACCCCGACATTAAAATAGGCCTAGTTCCTGCATGTTTAAAAAAAATAATAGAAAGTTATATTATATCTTAGTTTTTTTCATTTCATGTCCTATGGCAGGACATGGTAGTATTTTTCAAAAGTAGATTCTTGTACTTTAATTTCATATATTAATAATAATGTTTTCGGAATATTATGTTTTGTAGTCTATAATATTTTAAGTATACACATTACAACCCTTTAAATATATATTCAACTTTCTTTTACACATTATTCTTATAATAAGTAACTATAATCAAGTAATAATAATAATATTCAAAAAAGGTTCTCCAGTTTGTGATGTCCATAGATTGTCATGTGATAAAAGAAATACTATTCAGAAAAAGGTAGTGACGTTTATTGCTAGAGAGGAAATACTTAAATGAAATATATAAGTACTTTTTATTTATACAAAACTAGGTTAATGCTTGACTACATTCCACCTGATCGAGAGTGGAGATGTAGCAACCTATACACTCTTCTCGTGAAGACGCCCACATTGTATTTTCTGTACTGTTGTACAGTACATTGTACTGTTCCATTCCTTCGCTGACGCACTAAAATAGACGAAGCAGAGCGCTTCGTTCGGACAGGTGGAGTGTCCACAACGTATGGATAGATACCTGCAGTGCCTCAGAACATCCGGTGATGAAACGGGGTCGGGGAAATTAAATCGTGTAATTCCTGCGCACACTCACCAAAATGTATCCTATAGAATACTGAGAGGCTAGCAATGAAATTGCTAATAGCTTGTACTAAAAAGAATATTGTTGTATATACAAATACGTGTTACCTCTATAGAAGACCTCTACCTTGTTGAGAATATGCTGTGATAAAAGTAAAAAAAATATGATGAAATATTTCAAAAATATTATGAAAATATTATATAATATATACATATGTTTATGTAAGATATCTTGTATATTAAATAAATGTTACATTACCTAAATGTTATTATGTAATTTACATAAAATATAAATAAATTTAAATCGTGATAAAAGGGTTTTTATTATAATAAATTACATTTAGGTAGGTACTCGACACGTAAAAAAGCAATAGTAGAAAAAATTAGAAAAAAAAGTAAAAAAAATACTATTCCTACCAAGTCTTTCTTCTTGTAGGCTCTTTAGCATGGGAAATAATAATTATATTTAGACATTCTTACAGAACCTTCTTTAAAAAAAATACCTAATATAATGCAAAACAAAAAACTAATATATCTTATAAATATTTTTTAATGTCAATGTTACGAACACATTATATTAGGCTAATATAAATCACCCCATCGTTTGCTTCAGAACAATAAAACTTCATATGTAAACCCATTTTAATTTATTCAATGATCCGTGGTTTTGTGTGGCAATATCAAAATGAAAACATTTCAATAAAATTAAAAACTTTTTATTGACATTTTACAGTCATATGTTAATAATTACTATCTCGATATAAAACAAATATCACGTATAAAAGTGGTACAAGAACGTGTCACAGCGCGCTTTACAAAATTATTTAAAACTATTTTAGGTATCACTATATAATAATATATTACTTTTTATCAATAAGACTAACTTGTACTTCTACATCATATTCCTTTTTACCCTTAAAACTATTCTCAATGTCCTGTAATGTTCTGTCTTTTGTTTCTGGTAACATTGCGTACATAACCAATAAACACACAAACAAAGTTCCAGAATAGACTAAGAACGCTCCTTCAACACCAATTGATGAATAAAAATGTGGGGCCGTTTTCATTGATACAATGAAAGCTGGAGTTAAAAATGATGTTGACAAAGTTGATCCTAAACTTCTATACGTTAAAGGAAAAACTTCACCACAAATTACCCAATTCAATGGAACTAGACCTAAACAGAAGGACACAGTGTAAAATATCATTAAGGTCATAGGCACAGTGTCTAATAACCAACTGTGAGTAAGAATACCAGCATTCCTTAAATATATAAAAACAGATATCAATGTCAGAGACAAAACAGTCAATGCACCACTAGTAAAGAGAATTGTTCGTCTTTTAATATTTTTTAATAGGAATATAGCGAAAAACGCGCACACTGTCCGTAATAAATCCATGACTGTGAACTGCCAAGCGACATCTTTTGGTTCAGTTTTATCTAAAACTGATAGTAGGATTAAGTTGCCATAAGCCGGTATCATGTGCGCTCCTCCGAACTCAAAAACTATTAACATACATATAGCTATTATTAACGGTTTGTAGAATTCTTTTTTCTTGAATATCCTCATGGCAGACTTTATTGAATTTACAACACTGCCAAATAATGTGTTCAATTTTATTTTCTTTTTTTCCTCCCCAGTGGTTTGCTGCATTTCTATTTCCTGTGCCCTTATCATTGCATCTAATTCTTCCGTTTGTTCTGGTCCCTCTCCTCGAACCCAACGGAACGCTTTTTTGGCTTGATCGAATTTTCCTTTGGAAACAAACCAACTAGGTGATTCTGGAGATAGGCTAATAATCGCCATGGCTACTATAGGAAATATGGAACATACTACTGCTGTCATTTTCCAGGTCAAATATGAACCCCACACATGTGAAAGTAGAATACCTAAACCTAAAGATATAGCAAACGTGCCTAGAAATGCTCCTCTATATCTAGGTTCAGTGTATTCTGCTACTAAGATAGCCGCTAATGGAGTTCGTAGTCCCAACGCAAGCCCATGTAGAAGTCGAGCAAATAGGAATAAAGGAACCGAGTTACCTAGGACAAACGTTATCCAACCTAAAAGAGCAGGCACTGTGCACATGAGGTGTGCCTTTTGTCTGCCATAACGAGTCATCAAAATTGGTGATATGAAGTTGCCGACTATACCCATCATGCCTACTGCTGACGCTGAAAATATAATCAAATAATCCAATTTTATACAAATTAAAACACAAAAACAAAAAGAATGTGTTACAAAATATGGAGCACCTACCAATCCAAGACATGTCATGATCTGTGAACGTGACGGGTCCGCCATTGCTTTTAATCTGTGCAAATAGAACCGCGGGATAACCGTGGGCGCAGCCGTGCCCTACGATGTTCAGCGCCGCGCCTGATACCACGAAGGCCTAGAAATAAACGTTTTTTATTTTTAAACGATGCAGAATATCTTGGATTAATACCTATTAACAGAATGACCTTTAATTGTCATCACAAGGGAATCGTTTAGGAGACAAAACTCTTTAATCAAAAATATATATATAAAAATATAAGTTTTATGTAATACAATTAATACTCTCATTTGATAACCTGGTAACGACTATAATTTTAAATATATTAGGTACATGTATTACCCACATCTTTTTACCCATACTAACCATACATACATAACATACCTAATAGTAAATTTAAATTATCCAATCCAGAAAATTTCCAAGTTAAAAGTTTTACCTCATTCTTTTGTCATATAAATGTCATTATCATAGGTACGTTATAGTTACGTCATAATTCAAGGCACAAGTGTGTAAATAAATTCTTATGTAACGCATGACAATGTTTTAAGGTTGGAATGTAGCATTTGACAAAAAAGAAAGAGAAAATACCTCTGTACCAGTGTTAGCAAAGAGATCCTACATATGTTGGAAGATTTTGTATTTGTATTTGCTAATATAATCATAGCCAAAGGGAAGGTTTGCTCAGCTGCTGATTTTTTCTACTTGAGGAATTGACATAACTATATCATCATATATATGCAACATTTTCACAACATTGTAATTATGTAAATAACAATAATTATGTTGTAAAACAATCTGAACTATACATAATTACTGAGACCTAAGTAAATAATATGATGCAAAAAAAGAAAACATAACTTCTTCCCTTATTTATTTATTTATTTATTTATTTAAATAGTAAAGATAAAGATATCTTTCAAGTAAAGGTTTACCTGTTTAATAAAAGGCTTCATTTTCAGGACTTCATGTAAATCTTGATCTGCAACAGAATAATAATTGGAGTGATTTACTAGGACTTACGTATCATGAAAGGTTTTTCATGTATCTTTAGTGACTTTTAAAATCAGTTTATATAATAACATATTTTAAGGCCCGAAAAAGGTACCCAGGTTTCTTCATTCTACATAAGATACATATTTATTTTATAGATTAAAATTGTATATAAAATAATTAATTGATACGGACCGGATTCAAACCTGCGACCTCTATGAAACCGTCCCGTCACTGTCAATTGAAATATCGTATTACTACCCGTTTTGATAAGCTTAACATTTTATATAAAATCAGGACTATAGCAAAAATTAATAGGCTTCTTTCGAAAATTCTTACCAATGTTTCTAACTTTGCACTATAGATTAACGTTTAAAGGATTTCAGAATCGAAATTAATGATTGATAGTGATTCTATATTTATTTAAAATTTAAATAAGTTTATCATGGCTATGCATGTTTAGCAACAAATTTATACGTTGTAGAAAGAAGTTCAGGAGCAAGGTGATTATAAGACATCATTTGTAAGTACATAATAAAGTAGTAATGGGGCAAAATCTGTACATTTAATATTTTATGATAAAACTAATTGTGAATTATTCGGTATATTACAGTAAACTAAAAACTATAGTTAACAAAATATATATATAGTTAGGTTTTTTTTTTACTCAAAAAAATTACTGGGTTAGTAATGTATTGTAGTGCCAAGGTGGAAGGAGAGGGTGACTCCTCTCATCTATCATAGCCCAACGTCGTGAGGATGCTCTAAGTTGTTCGGGCAAGTGAGTAGCTTTAAAAATATCAGTGTGAACTATGCTGCCGGGTAGTCCCACATAATCCCACAGTCATCACCTTCTTGGCTAGCTGGTATCCTTAACGGATTTATCCAACGAAAAAAAAAAGTCTAAGATAAGAGATTAAAAAGGACTGGAAATTTGATGAGATTTGGATTGGTCGGTAGATAGTTAGTAGTATATTACATGGTTTTGGACTTGGGATCCAGGTAAAATTAAAGTTTTTAAGAGGACTGTTGAAGTAGATTCCTAATTAGAAATAAATTAATTTTAATAAAGTAATTTAAAACCGCAATACAAAGTGTTTTATAAAACTACTAACAATAAATATTTTCATATTGAAAGTAAAAAAAAATCTTCATTGTGAAAGTTACCAGCTCAGAAAGTAATTTACCCAAGACGACCTTGCTATCTCAGTGAGCTGGTCTTTTTTTATTTTTAGAAAGCCATATTTAAAGCCTATTAAAGTAATAGTAAAATTCGTAGTAGTCTGACAGCCATAGCTTTATAGCCACGGTGAGTAATTTTTAAACTTAGTATGATAATCATCTAGTCATGAATCATGAATTTGTCTTATAGATAATTTTCTGCTATTTTATGAATATTAATCCAAGGTGAACAATGTTTACTACAATTATACATTTAATTGCTTTTATATGCATAATTTTAAACTGATTCCTAATAGATCCATATAAAGTATTGTATTTGTATATACATATAGATAGATATAGGTACTACAGACACATCACACACATAGATCACATTATTCACACTGATCTTTATAGATATACTCAAATCTAAATCTAATTATCACCACCAAGCAATATATTCATAGTTCAAAAAGTTGTAAATGAAAAAAAACTTTACAATTGAATTAATACTTAGTGTATCTAAAATTTAATCATATGTAACTCAGATGTCTTTCCAGGAGGTGTAGAAGTCTTAACCGGCACCGTTATAGGTCGGATTTGTAAAGGACCTTAGAAGTGCTGGTGTTCTATATGCTAATAGGAGTACGACATAACCAACCAGGCCACCATTTTTTTTCTGAATTCATTAAGGACTTACAAAATAAAAAATAAATAAATTGTCGCTTAGAGATCACAATAAACGTGACGTTCGAACTAAATAAGATTGACCATAGTTCATATTTCCGTTGACAACTTCGATCCTTATCCGCCGGAAAATACTCATCCTAAGGATGCTGTCTAACCTTTTTTTTATTCACATGAACGTTTCCAACTTCGATCATTTAGTAGCTATCCTAAACGTTTTTGTTTTTTAGTCATATTCCTTTTTATATAACTGTATAATTTTCCAAATCTTTTACCGTACAAGCAGCATGGTTATGCAATCTAACCCATATTATGTAGCCGTCATGATATGATAAGATATTCTTTATTGTACAAATATATAAAACAAAATATAAACACAAATAAAAAAAAGAAGTAGGTACAATAGGCGGCCTTATTGCTAAAGAGCTATCGTTTCCAGGCAACCTTTAGGTAGTGGATAATAATTATTAGCGTGGAATAAATAGTCTTTTAAAAAAAATATGAATTACCTACATACATAGATAACATGTTACTAAGTAACAATGTATTGGCTTTCGAAAAAAACCTTTGCAAAAGAAAATAGGGTTTTAAAAATAGGTAAGTGAATTAAGGTTAGATTCCTTTAGTTTCGTCCTAAATGTTACGTGAGATTTTGCACATCTTACGAAAGGAGTCAAGGAATTCCATAGACGAACAGCTTGAACCGTCAAGGAATTTGTGTAAAAAGAAGAAAAGAGTGGAGTAGAATTTCTAAGGAAAAGTTATCCTCAGATCAAAGAGAACGTCCATGTGATGAACTCAAAAAAACTAAACGTTCTTCGAACCTCGAAGGGATAGCGAGATGGAACAGAATGGAATAATGGAATAAAGATTATTAAGTGTATGAGCGTTCCTGCGAAGACGAATCGGAAGACACTTGAGTTAACCACGAAAATGGGAAACATGGTCATATTTGCGCAAACCGAATACGAATCGGATACAGAAGTTTTGTAGGCTCTCAAGTTTGTTAAAAAGCTTCTCATATGTTAAGATAGCATATGTCGGCATAATGAAGAATTGGTAAGAAGAGAGTTTGTGTCACAGCAATTTTATTAGAGATTGCAAGAAAGTTGGGCAATCTGCGCAAGAAGGCAGCAGAGGCAAAAATACTCCAGCTGACCCCTAGGTCTGATCCCGAGATCAGCAGTATAATTTTTGTATCTACGATAGGGTCCTTATATAATTGGTTAGATGAGGACCATCGAAGATACCGGTCTCATGTGACACCCAAACTTACAACGAAGTGGCTGTATGGAATACTAACATTATTCAATTTAAACATTATTGTATTTAAACGAGGACTAATGCTTTACCTGTCACAAGCATAAATTGTATTTATTATTATATATGTATTTGCATATATTGTTATTACTTGCATTGCATGTAAATGCTTATATGTATATGACATTATTATTATGTATCTATAGAATATCATAGAAATATCAATATACCTATTTCTGCCTTCTATATCCTCCAGTCCAATACTCATGGGTAAAAATGTGTTTGGGGAGATAAACTCATCCAATGTATCGTCTTCTTTAAAACTAAGTAGAACATAAAATAATTAATAAATATATTAAAAAATAACCAAAATGGCCAAAAAAAACCAATATACATATATAATATAAAATAAAAAATATTTGTCTACGAGTTTAAATATGTAATAAAATATATATATTCTATGACGTTTTAAATATATATATTCTATAAGATGTCCTTAAAGCTGGTAGTTACTACTTTTATAATAGTTTATCTATGATAATGATCGGTTAAGAGTGTAAAGTGTGAATGGAAACAAACACACATCTTTCTCGTGTATATTATTAATTAGCACATATTTATTTAAATAAAAGACCTCTCCTCAAATTTGTAATGTTATGTTGTAAAGACATGTTAATACACATGACATTCATTTCCTAAGTGGATGCCAACGACTTCGTCTGCGTTGACATAAGGGAATTGGACACACGAACTTTAGACTAATGACCTAGAGAAAGACAGCAATATACGTTTGCTAAATTCTTATAAACACTTTTTTTGACGATTATTGGATGTTCCCAAGGCAGTTATGCGATGCTATTTAGCCCCTAACCTTCAAATATGGGAGCTACCAAAGACCTCAATATCCTTGCTATCAATGCAATAATATCAGTCAAATCCAACCGACATTATCAGGAGCAAGCGTGTTCGAAATTTCAGAATATTTATATTAGTATCTAAAGTAATCTTATATATTTGGCCTTGTTACTAATTTATTATGTGAAAGTTTTTCCGCATTGTAAATTATATAGGTATGATATATGTCAACTATTGTCACATTAAAATTTGACACGACCGGTTACTGTCAAAAAAATTGTCTTTGGTAGTGCTAGATTTCCCGTCGTATATACTTTAAATAGGTTTTTTTAGTTTACTTAATATTATTTCTTGCATGATTATTTTTTACCAAGATAGACAAAACAATTCGTATTAATCATTGTAACTAAAGTTATGAAAACATTTGATAGTTTTCACAAAGCTTTCAAGAAGTACAGAAATAAGTTTAACACATACATATATCTCGGAAATAGTACACCATATATTTGTTAAGCTAGGACATTTAAATTATACCATTAAAAATAATTCATAAATATGACCTTAGACCTAGAACTAAGACATTTAGTAACGATATAACCTCCAAGTAATAAATAAACTTAACGTTATTACGTATTGTTTGTAATTGAGCTATAAATAGTAACACCATTCTTTGTCCTAGGATACCTAGGTCACTTTGTATATTAAAGTAAATAAACTGTATTGTTTATAAAGTAGGCTAATATTAGGTTCATAAGCACTTAGACTATTCTAGGCCAAACTAGATTCAAATTCTCTCTCTCTATTTCAATCTTTTATCAGATGATCAGTTATCACAAGAAATGTAATATTAAACTTATACTATCTTAAACTATTATTGATAAGGATTTTCAAAATATCTCTAACAGATGTCACCCACATCTCAATAAAGACGATTATACATACAATGCGAAACAGGTAGTAGCGTGAGGCGATAGCTTAATTGATATTATGATTAGATTGATTGTATGTTATTTCCGTAGACGTACACATTTATTGTCGATACAATTTTCTGAAAGTCATTACACGTCCAATCTTTAATTTATTTTCAATAAATTTGAATTGTGATTTAAAAAAATCCTAAAAATAGAACGAATGCGTTATTAGGTTCTTATGAATTGAATGAATACATAACAAAAAATAGGAAAAGTTATTAATTATATATGTTAGATATTTTATTATGTTACAAATTAATACCTGTTACCTATAAGTGTTATTAAAAAAAATGTGAATTACTATCACTTGATTAGTTCATTTATACCTTAATGAACTCTGGATCGTTCTTTATCTATATTTGAATATTTTTGCAGAATCACTAACAATTTTATGGTCAATCGTGAATTTTAATAGATTTCTAATGACTTCTGGTTATTTCAGACTTGTAATTAAAGAAGTCATGCTACTTTGAATGTCTTGACTCAACTATTTTTGTTTATATTGTTAAAACAATTATTCGTAAATATTCAGGTTTGTCTGAAATTCTCATTTTTGATTTATTGAATTATATATTTTTAAATCCTAAATTCGACATTGCATACAAAAAAAAACATATTATTACAATACTTTCAATAATTTACGCTGAGAACTGATGCGGCAATTATAACAGCATCAGCAATCGTTAAAATATAAAATAATCATAAAATCTTAGTTTTTTATGGGTTCATAATTTAACAAGACTTTAATAATATTCACACAATATCGATAAATGGTGACGTCATCATGTTTCGGAGGCTGTATTCGTATTTTAACATCATCATCATCCCTCTGCCCTTATCTCATCTTAGGGGTCGCTGCAGTATGTTGTTTCCATCTATACTTCTCAGGCACATGATATCTCTGTTCACAAAACCTTCTTTAACATATCTCTTTTCGAGCAATCCAACCATCCCTTTTTCGGTTTCTTCTTTTTTTGCATTCCTCCACTTCTAAATCTAACACTCTTCTAATGACATGCCTTTCATCTCTACTCATAATATGCCCATACGATGACAGGCGTTCGACAGGGTCTGGCACAATGGGCTGGTACAAGCTATACCAGTTCAAGGTGTCGGACAAACTCGTACGCATCATACGGGACTACCTGTCGAATCGCTCCTTTCGCTACAGAGTGGAAGGCGTTTTGTCAACCCCCCGCCCCATCAGGGCGGGTGGTTAAGTGGGGGTGGCGGGTTCAGTTCTCTCGCCCATCCTCTACTAGATCTACGCTAGCGATATTCCTAGGCCGCGACCTAAAGTGCACCTTGCCAGTTACACGTCCTCTAAGGATCACTGGGTGGTACCAACGTCTCCAATCCGCAGTCGACTCCCTCGAGAGTTGGCCTATGCGAGTCCCGTTTTTGCGCACGCTAATCTGAAACTCCTTCAGGTGATTCAGAACAGGTTTACACGGATTACACAACCGGGGCGGCGTGGTTCGTACGCAACATCGATCTCCATAGAGACTTAGACCTTCCGACCATTGCTCAGTACTTCAAGGAGCTTTCCCAAAAGTACTTTGAACGTGCTGTGTATGTATACCGGTATAGACGAGGTCCCAACTAAGTAAGTGCTCCGTTACTCCGGCGTTCTGCCGTCGGAGGACGCTAGTGTCCCAATTTCTTTTCCTGGCTGAAGACACCCCGAGCCGAGGTCCGTGTCTCAATCTGAGACGCCCTCGGGACGTCGTTCCCCATGGGGGCCCATCTAGACCCCCATGGGGAACGACGGCGGGTCTCCTAACCCACCCGCTCCCCCGGTGACGTTATAATAGCCAACAGGGCTAACAGTATAGACGGAACAAAAAAAAAATTAAATAAAAAATACCATGACAGATGACGTTCCCATTTTGAATGTCACTGGCGCTATTCCCAAGCTTCCCCTAAAACACTCATTCTTATCCTATCCTTTCTTGTTACACATCCATCTCAACATTCGCATCTTCGTTGCATGCATATGTTTTTTATCAGCACTCAGATCCATTCATAACATAAAGCCTTTATGATGGTTTTATGGATTATTCCCCATTAGTTTGAGAATTCAATTAAATAATAATTTAACGTTAGTCAAAATCACATCAAATCGTCCTGTACGTTCTTACCTTAAGTAGGTAAGTGTCAAATGATGGTAAACCACAGCTGGTTTAAAATTGTATTAAGTTGTATTCTCTTAAACAGACACTGTTAGTCGATTTGTTTTGTGCATTATCTATGCATTCGTTAAAAATAGCTTTATTTAAATATATTAAGGAGAAGCATTTAACACAATTAAGAATTCAATTTTGTATAGGCATATTTTTTTTTCTCTAGATGAAATTTCTGTTAATTTAAAATGCCAAATTCACGCCTATAGAAATAGGTAGAGAGGAGATATTTGATTTTAAATATATCCAGTTATTTAAAAATATATAATTTTTTTTAAATAAATTGAAATAGATAAGAGGTCGCATGTAGAATTCCTCTTCGTATCGATTTCTGTTACATTCTATATTTATTTTAAAATTAAAGGAGTTTAACAAGGCTATACATGTTTATAGATATTTTTAAATATATTGTATCTTTCTAATATACTGCTTCAAATCTTTAGTTAAATTTAAACTAATTAAAATTACGATAATTATTACTATTATCTTAATTAACTGAACCTTTTTATCCCCGAGAATAAAACCAAAGTTTTAAGTCACACTTGGTTTTCTGTAATATATTTTAAATGGTAATAAAAAGAAATTTAAGTTTAACACAGAAATAAACTTTATTTAAACCGCATTTTTTTTATTTTTTTAGTAATAAAAATATTTTATAGTTATATATGTAAGTATAACACAAATAATAATCTAATAATCTCTAGATGCTTAGAATATTTATTTCAAAGTTAATTTTGAATAGTGTATCTATTTTGAAAAATCCATGTTAAATAAGTATGGTTTAAAATAAAAGTAATAATATCAATGATGGTAACTGACGGACATTTTGTAAAAAATATATACGTATTCCATTACTAAAAGAGTTCAACTCACCTGAAGCCCCTATCAATAGAACAATATCGACACAACACCAAGAACGAATGCGTTAGACTAAAGGATTGGCGATCCAACTTTTAACTTATTACTACAACATAACCTTGACTTTGAAGAAAACTAATTTTAAGTACAAGGAAACATTTTATAACAGCACGTAATGGTCATTGGATTTACGTTATTTTATTAATGTTTTTTTTATAATAAATTCCGTTTACGCAAAATGCATCACCATCTTGTAGTGACTCGGAAATTGTTTTTTTGTGATATTTATTTTATATTATTCCATTCAATTCCATAGTTAAAAATAGATTTAAAGTACTTCTAAGTTTTCGTCAATTTTTGCTTCCATTTTTATTATAAAAACACTCGGAAGTTTTTTTTTATGGTTCTATGTGATCTTTTATGTCAATTTCACAGTTAAAGGTGCAAACGTATATATTTTTTTATTGTTTATTCATTTCTACTATAAAATACATAAACTTCTTATAGGTGTTTAAGAGTTTTTATGTCTCAAATCGTAATTTCTTTAAATAATATAAAGATTAATAAACAAAAAACAGTCACTTAACAAAACAAACACAATATAAAAGTAAAATTGCGACTGTAATTTTCATGTTTTAGTTTTATTTGTAAATTTCTTGCAGCCTCCATAGACACGTCATACCTAGTTTCCCGCGAAAAATAGACAAGATACGCATAGATTCGATATCAATTTCATTAAGCACAATGTCATTTTTTTACTATCTAGTACCTATCTAGGTATATTTTACGGTCTGAAATTCTAACTTAAATCTTTTTTTCTTATCTTTTATCGCTTTATAATTCACTCTTATTTTTTAACCCTAGAACGTCATCTTTATTTTACAATAAAGTTGTCACAACTGTTTAAAGATTATGAATATTATATTTGTCAAGCCGTTTTTTTTTATTTAAGTTGTAGGCTCCAAGGTTACACAAGCGAGGATTTTTTTGTATTTACGGTGTTTGAAACAATATATTGTAATATGTTGGACATCAAAGGCTTAAGAATAATAAAAAGATAAGCATTACTACTTATCATTACACATTATAATTATATTCTTATTCAAATACAGGTATAAATAGATCTAATTATTCAAGAAAATTTAGGAGCATGATAAAAATCCCTAGACAAAAAGGTTACAAATAAATTTTGTATGGGAAAACTTAAATTTGTAAAACTATTCATTTTAAAAAGTCATAAAACAAATATTGTTGTGATTGATGTAGAGGGGCTGCCTGCAAGAGGTTGCCAATTAATTACAAATAACCCCGTATACGCCGCTCCGGGGTAGGTAGTTCTGTGTGAGTAGTACTTTGAGAACGCGACTGTACCAAGTAAAAACTAGAGATGAGCGTAATAGTGGTTACCGAATAACCAAATACGTGTTTTAGAATTATAATTTTTATTTATGGTTGAGAATTTTGAGGCTTATAAAGAAATTTTGAATCAAATTTCAAAATAAATGTTGACTGTACTAAATACTAATTGTAGGTTAGGAATAATAAGATAAATACCTATGTTGACTTAATATGTTTTGAAATAAATGTTGATTTTAAGCTATTTTAGTTCCTTAATATTATTAAGCTTTATTCAACACATTATTTATAAGATTTCTTTTACTTCTAATATAACATTAATTTTAGTTAAGACAAGCTACTTACTGTGTCGTGTAGCCAAAAAAATAAAAATACTCCAATCGAATATATTCAGCACCAAAACCAAATAATCCGGCCCAACGCGAATAGCTAAAAAGATACCGAATACGCCGAATACCGAATAATTACCGAATTATCGGCGAATCTCTAGTAAAAACCAATCCTCATTCACGTTAATGCCCGTCAGACAAATCATATAAATTATAACTGACTCTAGAAAATAATGTAGTGATGTTATTTGACTTCAATAAAATGCGTGTGGTAATGAATGTTTTGTTATATGTATTTGCTTAGAAGGGACTAATTGTAAACCTTTTCGTTTAACCGGACATCAGTATCACAATAGCGAAATTAGGTAGAAAAGAGAAAATTCAAACCAAATACGTAATTCAGAAGACACGTCATGCTTGTCATGGACTTTCTATTTTTCTAACAAAAAAGGAAAAATATGTATAATTAGATGTATGTTAAAACCCATGTGTATATATACCCATAAATACATAAATACAATATACAGCTTTTTTATTTATATATTTAAAGTTGTTCAACTAGACAATATTATGAAGGTATATTACCTACTCACTTATAATATAATCACTTATAAATATTACTTGACAATCTTATTCCACTCAGTTCAATATTAAATTTGCGTTACTAATTTAAGTCTCACAAAGTAAATATATTATGCTACGCTACTTTAATTATCTTTAATAGCAGCGCTTTTATTTATAAATGTTTATTTAATATAATTTAGTTTAGTACCTTCTAAGTTTAAGTCCCAAAAACATGGTTAAATGTATCACTATCTCCATATCATTTAAGTGAGTTAGTCAATCTACGTCAATTATTCATTTATTTACAATACATATATACAAAACAGTTTAAGTGTCTTGCTAAGTACATATAAAAAAATATGAATCCTTAATAGTTGAATCGCATTAAAAATAATAACATAAAACTTTTATTTTATTTTATTTAGACCTAAAAATTAGGTCTCACACGAACAGACTAGACTAAGACCTGAATTAGTGATCCATCTTTCGTGTTCGCGTGTTTAGTTACAGTTATATTCTAATGTTTTGAAACAAAAATCAATATTCCAAGTACCTATTAATTGCTAACTTCTATTATTTTCCATAAATTCTATTTCTATAACCTTCTTCGGTTGATAATGTGCAAGTTTTTTTGTAAGGTTGGCCAGTCTTAAATCAATTTTGCCTCTAATAAATACTGTAAGATGTATAAAAGGTAATTTATATTTATTACACAGTTTGTAAGTAACAACACTGATAATTGTTGGATCTGTTTTTTTATATTGGTAAGCTCTTCTTATACCTACTGATATTAAGGTGATTGTAGACCAGATCATCTTTACCATAAGAGAATACGCTTTGTAACGACTTCAAGGGGCGGATGAAAGAGAATACGACAAACAAAGAGAACGAATACCAGCTTGTATTGAATCCATAAACGTCTCTTGTTTCAAAAAAAAATGTTTTTCTATGAAACGTTCTGTTTATTAATTAACTTATCTAGTAAATACAGATAAGGGAATTAAAAAACAGCGTTTTTTAATTCTATTCCATTCCAATTACAATTTAACCACCGATGATTCTTGATGAGATGATTTTTGATTTCGTGATGTCCTGTAGATGGAAGTGCGAAATCAGCACGTAGTGTTATAACATACCATATAATAAAGTATTATATAATTATAATTGTTAATTTAAACATAGAATTTAAGCCCTTGTAAGTGAGAGAGTATCAAAGGAGTATGAGATTAGATGTTCTAGTCTCCATTTCAGTAAGCTTTACATGAATTCTTATTAGTTTTTACAATAAGTAATATTATTCATTGCCAATGCCTTTGAATAAAGATATATAAATAAGTTGAAAAACTATCAATGGAGTTTCTTGGCGGTTGTTCTCTATGGAACTACGTTTTGGATCTGTCAATTTGACATTTCATAAGTAGGTATATGTATATTTGAAATGAAAAAAATTAGAAGATGCAGTGGGTAGTTTTGATTTGAAATATTTATAATATAATACTAGTAAAACACAATTATTTTAACAGTCTACAATAACCTTGGAGACTTTCTAGGCAATGTTTAGCGAATTTCAACTCATTTCACGTACAAATTGTCATGACCTGCACATACACGGTGTCATAACTGTTTGTCTGTGTGTGGTGGTCTGTTGAAGAGTGGTCGCTGGTGACGAATTATAATGTCTATCGTACTAAGTTTGTTTTATTTATTATTTACACAATTCCTAGGCATTGTTTGCTGAGAGGTTACAAGGAAACGTTGTACCAAAATAATAATAGTTAAAGTATAAACTGTAGTTTTTTTTATTAAATTGACTTTTAAGGTTGATTACGTTTCCGGTTAAGGCATTGCCACGAATCTGCGGAGGTCACAGGTTCAGTACACTTTAATTATGAAAATTCTTATTGAATAAATACTTAATAAAGTATGTAGGTATAGAAATATTATATTTATTATTATTACATAATTTGTATATATCAAGTGTTTAAAATTGTTAATAATTATTATAGCTATGAAATCAAATGTTATTCAATGGCTTGTTATTATTTCATTCTATACAACTCATTGTAATAACTGAGAGAAAGTAACTAGAAATACAATACATAATAAGAAAATATATATTGATTTCGTTTCCGTGACTGAAAGTTTATAAATTCCTAACCATATTATAAAAAATCCCCATGCTAGTAAATAATTAAATTTAAAAATTGTATACGAATTGTCAATTTTAAAATATTGTTATAAATTATATTATGTCTAAAAAATATTTATATAATTTTGTATTTTATGTATAACAATGTAATAAATATTAACAGTCATTAATTATAATTAATACCTTCTTAATATATCCAATAGGTAATTGTTTTCTTTATACACATCCTAAGAACACTTCACAAAACTCGCACTTTTTTAATCTACATCTTAAATATTGGTAACACTAAATAATTTATTGTCTATTATAAAATAAAAAAATAATATTTAAAAATCGAATTCACGTAAGGGAAAGTGCTGACGGTAGATTTCTCCCTCGACAGCAAAACGACTGTCTGTGCATCGTGCTTGATTGCAAAACATCACTTCTTATTACGTATTCTTAGAGATCCTTACTACATTTAATTTTTAATAATAATAAAGGTCAATATTATATGTATTATTTGTTGGTTTTTTGATGATTGTTTCGATTATTAATTAAATTTTTTAATAGTTTTTTTTTTTTATATTATATAATAATTTCAAGAAATAAACTGTAAAATATGTCCATAAACTTTTTGACAACCTTATTTAGTAATTTATATAGTATTTATTATCTATTATATACTAACTTGTAGATTAACATAAAACCTTTATTCCAAAATAAAACAAATAAATTATTATCTGCGGAACACTTCATGTAAAATTACTATACCGATTTTTTTTTTGCAAGTTATATAAGATAAATAAATACCTATAACTAGACTTTTTAAATAACAAGGTTAAATACATATTTATTCCTATTATGTAAATTGTTAATACATTATAGAAAGACTAACATAAAGTAAAGGAGCGGTGGAATCGTCTTCAGTGATAAATTTTTTGAGTACCTGTTGGTATATTGGTTACTAACCCTGACTACTTAAGACCCCTGCGATATTGGCAATGTAATCATCAATCAATAATTATAATCTCTAATGCGGGAGTTGTCCCTAAAAAAATATATAAATAAATATATTTTTTTCAATATAGGTATATAAATTGGAATTCATTTCACTCAACATAATCTACATATGAAATATTCTATCCCAAATTATGATCCCGTAAGGTCGTTTGTACATTACATCTGATTCCAGTTCGAGAAATGACGGTCCGGAATAGCCATTGTACTATTTATATCCCCTCTTGCGCACTGTATCCTTGTTTTATTATACGAAATCGCAAACGATACTAGATTCTTCTCGCGAATCAGATACGGTGTGTATGCACCCTAACTTGGTTTATATTAATCCACTCAGTCAAATATCTCCAACAAAATATGATTATCTTTAATGAAGTTGCTTCGTAATTTCACAACAATTATAAATAATATGTTTTTTAATCAAATTTAAAATTGTTATATAATTCTTAAATTAAAAAATTAACGACAAACTGTGCTGCTATTCTTCTATATATAATGTTATAAAATGTATGTACAAAGTATACCCAGAATAAACATAGAATAAAAATTAATCGTTAACAGTCCGAATGATAGATACAGTGTTAAAATCGAACCCACGACCTCTTACCAAAAACAGGAACACTAAACATTACAGCAATAAGACAACGATAAAATTATAGAAATATATAAATTCTTCATGGATGAAACTGACAAGTAGGGCTGGTAAAATTTATTTATTATTCTATATTTAAATTTTAATTATCACTTCTCATATATAGAAAAATTTAATAAGATTTTACCATTGAGGTCACGTGAATGCCAAGGGAAACACGCGGAAGTGGTGATAATGGTTCAGTTGATGATAATAGTGCTTCCTTATCCAGTGGTAATTTCATAGATACATCTTTAAATGACGTTAATAAATTAACTCAAAATATTTAATTAATTATTAAATTCTATTTTCGAATGATGATTTAATAAAATATATTTTTTTTAATTAAACACAGTTGTATCTTGTACAATATTTTCTAGAAGATGTAGGGGTTATTAGGCTGAGACTGTTAACATTTATGAAAATTTGGAACAATGCTTACAAATATTATTTGTTTTATTTTCCTTTATTGTAATTCTTTTTATGTATCATTATGTATGTACCCACCACTGCCATAAATTATATTTTTTTGGGTGAAGTCTATTTATCTGTATCTTTATTCGCATATAAAGTTTGTACTTTCCTAATGAATTTAACAATGTTTTTTCATATTGCAATGTTATTAAGATAATGTTATGGAGATTGCATTTTCATTCTATATATTTTTTAGAGCATAGTATGTTCTTTTAACGATTTAAACTTAACTAATATAAACTTATCTAAATTATACAATCTTATATATTGTTATACATGATATATATTTTTAAAGAAAATTATTAATAAACTATTCATACTAACATATTTAATACAAAAACTTAAATTACTAGAAAAACTTAAGTAAAACATTGAAAATTTACATTTGGGGTTAACAAGAATAAGAAGACAAATTTTATTTAAGAGGTCCCGTAAAGGTATATACATGTTTTGGGTAGGTAGGTACCTACTTACGTCAAGCGAAACATCAAAATCTAAATCTAAGGATAGGTCCATGTAAATTAATATATGAAATTCGATGGGCACTTTTATTTTTATTCATAATACTAAAAAAATCCATACTATTGAAAAGACAAAAACTACGTCTTTACTAGTTGTTTATTTTGTATTACGACGCTCTCACGTTTGCGAAGGCTTAAAGGATTGTAAACAAACATTAAAAAAAAATAGTAATTATATAACGCCTCATCTTAAAACTAAGAACGTAAATAGACAAATAGTAAACGCAATCTTCCTCGAGATTGCTAAATTAAACAAAGCTTACGTTACGTGATTAGTTACGTAAAAAAAATTAAATTGACAGTAACAAATCTTAATTGTCTAAATATATTTTCTTAAACCATTTGACATTTAAAAATCAACACATAAAAATGCCTGTTAAATGACAGACTAAATTTGGTATCGCATATTTTTAAATTATGTTATATTGCTATTTACTATTTTATAATAGAAACGGCAAAAAAGTCATGTATGTCATATCGGAGCCCCCTTTAAATATTTATTTTATTTTAAGTTATTTATTTTGTGAGCGTGAATACATAACTAAATATTTTGTTAATATTTCAAGAGTCTATCTGTTGCTGTTATTAATACCGAACAATGAAAATTACGTTTGTTGTATGGGAGCACATACAACATGTATTTATTTTATTTTGGTTCTAGTATTTGTTGTTAAAGCTAATTAGGTACATCACATGTGAAAATTTGAACTGTCTAGCTATCACAATTTATGAGATACTGCCTGGAGACAGACAGACGGCGAAGTCTTAGTATGTAATAAGGTTTCGTTTTTACCATTAAGGTTCGAAATCCTAAAAATATGTAAGGTTTTTAACATAATATTTTTTTTGTATTAGCGCCCGCGGACGAGTTTAGACATTACAAAAACTATGACAGTTTACAAATCGTAAAATCAACCATAAAATTATTATACACTATATGAATCAATATCTAAAATAATATAAATCTTTAATTATTTATTATGATTTTTAAGTAGAAGATCCTAATTAACTAAAGATAAATATAAGTTTTAACAGTTTTATTTAAGTAGGTAGGCATCTCAAAAGATTTTAATTTATAGAGTGGATAATAATTCCGTTTTGATTTTTCGATTTGGTAAACTATCATAGTTTTCGTAACGTCAAAACTTGTACTAAACCCCTAGTACAGGGCGAAATATTGAAAGACAGGAGTAAATAGATCGGAAATTTCAAAATGTATAACGCCCTTCTGTAATATTACATATACGAGGGCACCAACTAGAGTAACATCAAAGTGTGATTCACACAAGTGTGACCGTACTCTAAAAATATATAAGAACACGTCATATTGCGTCACGATACGTCATAATTATGCAACGTATGCACAACCGATACACCTTTCACAATGGATGGACTTGCGTAGAAGACGTAAATTATTGCAGCTCAATCAACATGCAGATAAAGATGAGTATAACTATCTGCTTGAAACAATGTTCATGGACTAAACAGCGCAGAAGTCTTCATTAAGGTATCTGAGGGGACTGCGAGGGTAGAAGGACGGGCGTACATAGCGCTGACTTGCTCTCCAGTCTCACTTATAATCGCTATTAATATTTTATGATTGTTTTTTATTACGTTTTTACTTTTTTATTTCTGGTAATTTTGTAAAAGAATATTTTTAACGAAATTCTGTGCCGAATTCTATATGTGATATGCCGGTCACGATATCGGTCAATGGCAGGGCAATAGCGAATTTTAAAAATCTAAGGTTAGTGTCTGACATTGGAATTCTAATCAAGGCCATCATTGATTAGAATTAACAACTACTCCTTTTAGGCAATACCGTCAATTTTAGTTGAACAACTACAACTAAATTTAATCTTTTATTTCTCCACTATAAGAAAAACTCATAGAGGCAGGTGTACGTAGATCCCCGATAAGTATAACCCAAGGAAAGCATATAAAATTTTTATTGCTTGATTTTGATTGCTCCAGAAGGAGTGGTAAATAATACCCAAATATAATATATATATTTTATTCTACAGAAAAAATCTGAGTTTTTCTTTTGTTTAAAGAAGTTAACATTTTCTATATCGATTCAATTTTTAATAATAAAGAGAGATGAGATAATCTTTTATGTTTTGTTATCATTAGAAATTTCTGGAATTGGTAGATAGTTTAAGATATAGAGTGCACTGAAAAAAAAATCTTTAATTTATAGAGTTAGTTTAATGTTCTCCAACATTGAGATTATTTTTAACTTATTAAGATTGCATATTTTAAGCTATAGAGGTTTATGGGTCTGAACTCTAAAGGGAAAGGGAACAGATTATTTTTAAAAGAGTTTTAACTTATCGAAGTTTTACAATTTATAAAGCTTGTTTTTGCTAAAACTTCTATTCCCTTTTTGCCATTTATTTTTTTTTTAATTTTTTGCTTATTCAAGAAGATACCAAGTTTAAAAACAGGTTTTTAAAAACAACCGAGTTTTTTAATCGTCAATCCACATCTTTTAATTTAATTTGAATAGTATTTATTATTATTTTATATCATTATAATATGTTACCTTAAGTATGATCGTGTAACGAATAAACAATTTCACCGATTTACACAATAGATATTTGTTTCCTTGAGGCGAAAGTCCCTACATATGCTAGGATGTTGTAGGTAACGTAGAGATGTTCTTCTCTTATCTGACCTTATTACCAAAGGCTTCTCGATCCTTCGTCGTCACCAACTCAACTTAAGATCTTCTCTTGTGCGCGACCTCATTCGACCTATTCAATGCCGTTTTGATTTCGCTTTGACATAAGACAATAAAGATAATAATTTTTACGACAATTAAAAAGTTTCAAGTGCTTAATTATTTGGTATAATGGTGTTTCGTGTGTAACGATATGATTAAGTTTAAAAAAATATTTCGTTAAGGAGTAAACATATCTTCTTTGGACGTCAAGAGTTGAGAAGAATATAGAAAGAGATAAAGAGATAATAAGAGAAAATATTATGTAGATAACATTACTGTAGGTATATAAGTATACTTACCTAAAACATACTTACCTACTAGCGCGCAATTTATTTTTTTCTCATTTAATTCAATCTAATTGTTTCATTATAAAACAAATTCAAAATCAAAGTTGAATATTATATCTAGTTAATATCTGTTAAACAAAGTATGTGAATTTAATAAAACCGACATATTTTTCCTAAAACAATAAATCCGAGGAAACTATATAGAATCGTAATTTATTTATTATTAAAAACAGATAAATAATATTCTATCAAAACGATAATATATTAAAATAACAATGATAATAAAAAAATATTACCTCTAAATAGTTTTATTGGTTGCGGCCTGTGCCTCATGTTGTAACAAAATATTTTATAATAGATTTGAACTCGGAAGTCATTACAGTTAGGAATTTATAATCAATTTATTTTTGAATGCATTTTGAATGAATATTATCTATTTCAATTGTCAAAAATCATATGATAATAAAAGTTACATTGTAACAAAATGTTCTCCATACACATAATGATCAATCATCATACTTTTTCAAAAAGTATTTACTGTGAAATACGTAACGTAAAACTTTTAATTTATAAGTCAAATAGACTGTAAGGCTCTTTATTTGTCTATAGTAAAATACTGTAAAAAAATAATTGCTGCAGTGAGACTAGTAATAGCCACACTTTTACTAGACGTAGAGTGTTCTAGGTAATAATTAAAATTTTAGCTTGAAAACAAGTCTTTTATATTATCGAATTGTCGCTAAATAATGGAACTAGAAACACGGAGTAAAGAAGCCAGTCTAAAATGGATACATCAAAAATAAAAAGAGAGCAAATGAAACTACCTATCTGTCTCTAAACAAAACCGAAACAATTCACGCAGTATTGTATTATTTTAAATACTAATGTTATTTTTTCAATGATACATAATATATAATAAGTAGTACCAAATAGGTTATTTAAGTTTTTTATTCCACACGTTCTTTGTTGAGAATAATCTATGTCTTGATTCTTCTTAGCCATCTCAATTCTACTTTTAAATACATGGTAAGAAATACGAGAAAAAAATACCAAAGCTTCGCCCGATTTCGTTGAATATATGTGAAGAAGTTTTGGAAACATAATAAAAGCTAAAAACAAAAAAATTATAAAGGTAAAAGTGCAAAATTGCTCTTAAGTATAACGTAGGAACTTAATTTTGTTATTTTTTGTACATTTTTTTTACTATTAATATTTGTAAGTATGTATGTGCTTAAAATATTTTTATAAAAGAACATATAGGTATACAAAAAATATGATAAACATTTATGTGTATCTGTAATGTCGGTTTTGTCTATGAATGCAGAATAAGGTAGGGTTTTGATATGGCCACCCGAAGCAACGTGGAGAAAAATAAAAATATTGTCTATTCGCCATCAAAATGGCGTCATCGAAGGAAACCTATTGTTTGTGTGGCCAACCATATAACATTGGACAATTTATGATAGAATGTGATTGCTGTCGCGAGTGGTTTCATGGAAGGTAAAGTGAAATATGATAAAGTTTATCAGTGGGAGAAAAGTTATGAGTGAAAAAAAAATAATTTAATCTGACAGCACTCGGCTGTTCGGCCATCATGTTATGAAAATGTTTTTCTGAATATTCGACTAACATTATTTTGTTATAAATACTCTAGCCGACTTAAATACTTCTTATTTGATCTGGCCTTTTTGAAAATATTTATTACTAAAGTGTATAGTGTGTAAGCATTTGTTTACATTGACGGTCACCATGGGCCATAAGTGCGCGTTTGTGATGATTCCGCTTTGTCTATTTATTAGAAACGCAATGTTTATAAAATAGATGTTTTAGATTTGAGTACAATATAATTTGGCTACAAACCACAAATTTGGTTCGCTAACACCATAGCGTATTATATATCTGAAAAGATAATTTTAGTTATGTTCATATTCTTTCAGTTGTGTTGATGTAAAAATATACCATTCTGATGATATAGACAAATACCACTGTCCTAAATGTGCTCAAACCTACGGTCCCTCTGTGTGTAAGTATTTATTTTTTTTATTATAAATAATTATGTGAATATCAAATGTTTTGTGCAGTATATATAACGTTATATCTCAAAAAGATCAAACATGTTAAAGAGAACTTTTCTTGTCCTAAGGGATTGAAACTACTTTGTATATAAGTATGGAAAATATATACCTTCTACAAGTTTATTACTTAAATAAAGCTGACATTTATCATTTTTAAACCGGCATTTTGCTTACTCCCAAAAAATCCACTTTAAAATTATTTCTCATCAATTGGTTTAATAATTACTAAATTTTACAATCACCATTATTTTACTCTTTAAAAGATCAATATAATAATGCTGTCACATTCAAATAATTATTATATATAAATAGAATAATGTTAACAATTATCATAATTAAATAAAATAAAATCGTATTGTAATTTCAGTGAAAATTCCCACAAATAATCATCGAGCTGACCGCTATGAGTTGGGTGCCGAGACACGTCCATCTCAGGCTGGGTCCCCGGCATGGGTTCGGGCATTGTCCGCCCGACCCATGCGACCCACGGCCGCCGCCTTGACATCCATGCGTCCTGATCAGTTCACGGAAGAGTTTGTGAGAGATAACTGTTAGTTGAACGATAGTATAATACTAGTATTTTTTGCTAAGACCTTTACGAGTACTAGACATTGAAATAAAACAATTTTTACGGATTTAAATTGCATATAACTAATTAAATTTTAAATTTACATTTTAAATTTAACCCGATGTTTCGAATGCTTTGCAGCAATCATGTTCACTGTAAGATAAGATGGAGGTGTCTGTCAGTAAGTCAGTTAATAAGTCAACTTACTCCAACGGTTTCTAAGTTTCCGGGCATACAGTTGAGGATTAATTATATGCGAGTTAAATCCCTAAAAATAATTTTATTTCTAAAGTATAATACTATAGAAAAAATGAAGCTAAAATTTTTTTAGCTGCCATTTTTTTTAAACAGTTGCCTTTTTATTGCTTCATTAAAAAGTATGTCATTCATAAATTTTTTTGTTGTATATTACTATATTAAAAACAGAAAACAACTATATTAACTATCTAACTGAGAAGTGATAATTCTAACTATTTTTATCTACTGTTTGTCAATATAAATTAACTTGGAATGATATTATCTTTATCTTAGGAAAGATTTATTATACATATATTGTAAGAGCTACTAATCTCTTTAAATCTTATATAACATTTATATGACAATAATATTACTTAAGAAAATAATTACACATTGTATTTGAAAGATGAAATTTTAGTATAATAATATGTAAGTAGTAAATTACTAATAAATTTAGGTATTATTCAAATGTGTACAACTATTTAAACTATTTAGGACTGCAGGACTTGTTATAACAACTGTTTAATTACAGGTTTTACTCGGCCAGTTATTTTTAATACTACAGAGGGACTTGACATGAAAATACCCAATGCTGCCGATTTTAATGTCAGATCTGTACTACAGTATTGTGGATCTCAATTGGAGGTAGGTCAAATACAGAGAATTAGTCTTTTATTTGTGTTAGCAAATGTAAGTATTTGTGTTATTATAATTAAAAACTTTTCCAATAAACTTTTTTCAACCAGCAAAGCCAGACTTTAATACATATTTACTACGAATTTAAGGCGTGCGAAGCCGCGGGCAAAAGCTAGTTCATAACATAAATATTATAAAATTTTACTGGCATGTTTTTATTATTAATAATTAAATTTGCAGGTAGAAGTAATAGATGTGCGTAAACAGTCAACTCTACGGATGCAGCTGGGTGAATTTGTGGACTACTTTGAAACACCACCAGAACATAGAGATGAGAAAGTACTGAATGTACTCAGTCTGGAGTTTACCGATACTAAGTATGTTTATTATTATTAACTGATTGATTTATTTGTTTAAAAAGAGAAACATTTATATTCTGTATATTCTAGGTGTAGTGAATTAATTGGTTCTTCTCTAGCGATGTTATGTTAAGGCTTGTTAATGATTTTATTTTTATGGTGATAACATGTTATATTTAAGTCTTGTCAACTCACAAAAGTAAGATTAACAGAGGAGGCTAACCTCCACAACATTATTACATTGCTTATCGAAAAACAGGTAGTTGCCAAGTGCAAATGGTAATGCCAAAGTTTTAGTTTTTGTTTTCTAAAGGATAATAATATGTAAGAATTAACTAGTTTAAGTAGCTATCACAAATCCATGTATAAACTATATGAAACCGTTTCCTGGATTCGAATCCTAATTCGAGCAACGTATTCAACATGCATATACATAACGTAGTAAACATGGAACGGAACATCGTCGGTATCACCTCTCCCTTGCTGCTCCCGAGCTGCGCCTATAGTATGTGTTGTTCCGCAGCATGTGTCCGTTGGTGGAGCCCCCCGGCGTGGCACGGCGGCTGGACTGGGCGCAGAGCGTGTGGGCGGGCGGCGGCGAGGGTGGCCCGGCGCGCCCCGCCGTGCAACGGTACTGCCTCATGTCCTCCGCGGCTTCATACACGGACTTTCATGTTGACTTCGGGGGCACCACGGTGTGGTACCACGTGCTGCACGGACGAAAGGTATCTTATTGATTTTATTGCATTTCTTTTTTTGTGAATTATCGAGTTCATATAAAAATATACAGAATATACAGAACCTATCTGACACGTATTAAATGCCTTTGTCTAGAGTTTTGCTAGTGTAGTACAAGATATTAATAATGCGCACTATATTTGGAGATACAGCAAATTTCATGTTTAATAAGTGCGTCTCTAGTAATTTTAGACAAGTTATTTTTTCTATGCTCTATTTACTAAAACATATGTACTATATGTTTCAGGTCTTCTATCTCATACCGCCCACGGCCACCAATCTCGCGCTCTACCAACAGTGGAGTGCCGCTAACAATCAAAGCGAAAGATTTTTCGGTGATATGGTATGAGCAAACTTTATTGAGAAGTAATGGTTGTTAAAGTGCTTTTACTAAAATCGAAATAAGTCCGTAATTATCGAATCTTATTTGATTATATGATTATGTATTACATATGTAATTACATAATTAAAAATAACAGGTAGAATGGTACGGTACGGCAGAACTGGGTCCCGGTGAGACCCTCTTCATTCCCACTGGTTGGATCCACGCGGTGTACACTCCGATAGACTCGTTAGTGTTTGGGGGTAACTTGTTGCACTCCTATGCTATCGAGATGCAATTACAGTAAGTTTTTTTTTTATTTTATGTGCCGTCCAAGGGTTAATGTAAAACATATTTTTAAAAACAACTAAAATAGATGAGATATAAAAAAAAAATAATCTCAAATACTTCGCTACCTAAATAGTACATATATGTAACCTAATCTAAATATATAAGTAAAATCTTCGGAGAAACTTATAAGTGCAGGGTTTGGTAGATAGAGTGTAGATTGTGAGTAATCTGCTCACAGAAGGGTAAAATAACAATCAATTTGAAAAAATGTCTCAATAAGGATACCTGAACAGGATCTACGAGATCGAGAGTCGCGTGGAGACGCCCGTGCTGCTCCGCTACCCGCTGTTCGAGGCGCTGCACTGGCTGGCCGCCGCGCACCTGCTGGCCGCGCTGCGACGCGTCAACGAGGAGACGCAGGTACACTACACGCACCTGTACTTTATATTAACATTGTGTTGCTATAACCATCTAGTCCATGGTGATGCCAATACTTTGCTTTTGCAAGCAGACACCAACAAGTATTAACTGTATTTCGCATTAGATAAATTCGGTTTTATGTAAAAATTTATTATTAATTCCAATATTCCAATAAATAAATGTATAATTTAAAAAAAAAAAAAACGGTTGTATTTCTCACAAAATAAAAAAAAATACACAAAAAACAGATATCTATATAGGCTAAAACAATACACTATATAAAATTTTAAAATAAAACAATGATAAAATTAAAACCTGTTCCAGGACGAGGACTTTACTCTTAGCGAAACCAGCGCTCCTGGCCCCTCCGAACTTCCACCGCTGTTGCTGCGAGGGATCAAAATACTGGCCAACGCGCTCAAAGAATGGCACGCGCTAAAGAGTGTTAGTTTGTTGTTGTGTTATATGTACCTGTAGGTGTGCACTATATATAATATATTGTTTAAAATTATTAAGAGTAAATATTTGAATTCACTATCAAGAGCTGTGATTTACAGTCTCCGACGCCATCATAATTAAGAGAGGTTACCAAGAGATTTAATAGAAAAATAGTTAATTATAATTCTATCAGCCCTCAATCGGGTGTCACGAGCTAGGATTATATAACCAAAATAAAAGTGTATTGTAAATCGTCATATTCATAAACAATCATTTTTACCATTATGTTTTGTTATAGACGGACCCATCCAAACGTGACAACGTACCAAAGAGTATAAACTCGGGACAGCTGGTTAGGGAGCTCTGTAAGGAATTGCGCGCATTAGAGAAACGGACCTCTAGTAATAAGGACAAGGTAAATCAAAATAATAAAATACCTCGAAATGATTTAATGAATAATACTTATACTGAATAATAATATAAAAAAATAATTAACAGGAAATAAAACAGAAAAATCCATCACCAACAAAAGCTCAAACCAAGAAACAAGCAGCAACACCAAAAAAACCAATAAAGCTCACACTACCAAAACCAATCATGCACATGACTCCTAATGGAGAGTTTGTTGAGGAGAAGGTTTATGCAGACAAATACTACATTGATAATAAAGAAGTTGTCTACCCGGAGAGATACATACAGGATGTTAAATACATAGGTAATGACGTTAAATACATTAGCAGTGATAAATTTGACAATAATGACGTAAAATTCGTTAACAGCGAAGTGAAATACGTAAATAGTGACATTAAGTTTGTGAATAGTGAAGGAAAATTTGTGAATAGTGACGTAAAATTTGTGAATAGTGACTTGAAATACGTCATAGAAGGTAAAGAGGCGTTATTGCCGGAAAAATATGCGTATCAAAATTTTGAAGAAGTAACTTATCAAGATGACGGATATATTGACAGACAAGATAAGAAGGCATTGATGAAGATTAAATTGAAGTGAGTATATATTATGTATCATATACTATTAATAGTATATATAGATGTATTAACAGTTCATTTGAATAACATTTGACAATCATTTAATATTTTAATCAAACTCAATAAAAATTGTAGAATAATATTTTACATAAAACAATAATATATGAATTTCACGTTGATCTAGGATCAATTCTTATTTTATTAACTACTTACACCCTTGTTTTTCTAAAATGTTTTAGTTGATAAATATTGTATATAATGTATAACAGATATACATTTTTTTAGCAATTCTCCATCATCGTCCCGGGATGAACCTCCTCCATATAGTTTACCTGAACACTCCATACTGAAGTCACATTTAATAAGAACAGAACGGACAGTAAAGCCAATCCAGCAATGGACAATATCTAAAAAGGATATTGGAGACTATCACGAGGAACAGATCCTATTCACTAACGAGAATTTGCAGGGCAATATACGATTAGAAGGACAGGAGATGAACTATGGGGCAGGTTAGTGGATTCTTCCTATATAGAATACATTTAGTATACAGTAAAGTTAAAAGTCTACAAATCTTTTCATGTTTTTAATAGGCATACATTATAAGATACAGATACAGAAAATCTAATCTCAAATAAATTGTTAAGGAAAACTTTAAACTCTCATACATTATTTTATTAATAGAAAAATATAATACTAAATACAAACCAATGTTGATTGCCGTCAAATTACTACAATAAGATTATATTGCCCGCTTCTAAACTTGAATATCAAGTTAATCTAACACCCCCAGGAATGTACTCAGCAGAGGACATGCAGCAAGAGTACCAGTATGGGGAGACGGCCAAGGGATACCACCAGCTGTACCCGCCCGAGACCTACCACTACACGAGATATGAACACACCGTCACACAGCAGGTAGACCTCGTATTTTGTGGCATTTTAAACTACATATTATAATAGCTCCATTGTAATGAAATAATAGATTTAATTATTCTGCAATGAAAGTGATTATCAATGTTAAAATTAGTGGGTGTTATGTTCTAAGCTCTAATAGTCTTTTCTCTGTACTAATATTTTAGTAATAATAGCTCTGTTTGATATCCGGTTTGATATAAACAGTATAATAGCCAATAATCATAAAAATAATTTCCTCTTCATTGGAAAGCGAGTGTCATAGTTATTATAGTTTGATAAAGTTATTTATTAACAGGAAACAGAGAAAAGACCTCGGTGTCTGCTTTTACTGTTTTGTTTTACGTCGTTCTTCCTATAACGGTAGTCTCCCATTTCTTATTAGCCAATATTCTCCCATATATCTCATTCATGTCAGGACTTGCATTTATTCTTATCATAATATTTTAGCCACCTGTTATCACACATCCATTATACTTAACAAATTTACATGCCTTTTTAATTATTTAATTAATAATAGATATAATTAATAAACTCTTACATTGTAGCCGCAGACTTACAGCAACAGTACATATCCGGACACGCCACTACCCTCTTACGATGCGGCCGTAGCGCATCAGTACAGGAATAACTACGTAAGCTCTCATTATATTTGCTACTTTCGTGACGTAATATGTATAGAATGACATCACCAAATGTTTGCTTATAAATACCACACCCTATTCTGATTAATTGACTTTATTAGTGTATTAGTTGCATTTATGGCTAGTTTAAATACAAGTGATCTCTCCCAGGTGATAGAGGAGAAGCCTCCTCCCAAGCCGGAAGTGGCGGTCCGTCGTTCGGAGCGGCCGGTGAGACGCCGCGTGTCCAGTTCGTACTCGTACGACGACGAGCCCTACTTGGAGGACGCCCCGCCCCCGCGGCGCCGAGCACCCCGCCCCCGCGCTCCCCGCCCCCCCGCAGCGCCCCGGACACCCGCGGCCCCTCGCGCCCCCGCTGCCCCTAGACCCGCGGGCGCCCCCCGCACTCCCGCCGCGCCGCCTCGCCCCGCGCCCGCTAACGGCATCGAGTCACTCATACAGGCCTCCGTGCTCGCAGAGGAGGAGCCGCCGGTCACCGAGACGTGAGTCATACTGTATATGATACTATACAATACCGGTTTATTGCACGCATGCAATGTTTTCAATATTGTTGATATTTGTGTGTAGCGAGGACGCGGCGGTGGCGGGTATGTTGAGCATCAGCGAGCGATATGAGGCGCCCACCACCTTTGGTTTGGCGGTGGACACGACCGAACAGAGAGACAGGTCGGTAATAGGAGGAGTATCGATATATGTATCATACTTGTATATACAAACTAGTGAACATTGTTCATACATACAAGCGAACTTGATACGATGGCCTCACCAGTAAATTAAAAAATAATAATAATAATGAATAAAAATTAAATTTGCAAGTCAAAAACTGAGCCGTGGAACGCCTTACAGAAGTGGAACTTCGAAACTGATTAGATAGAATATATCCATGAAAGGATTGTTTATACAAAGAAATAAATATGTTATAATTAAAAATAAATAATTTCATACTGTGTAAAAGAAGACGTAAATGAAAAATATAGGTATAATTTAATCATTAAAAAAACAAATGAAAGGGCTCAATTTCTGTTACTATAATATACCGTCAAACATATATATATATATATGTAGTGTAGTGTAGTATATAATATATATAGTCCGCTAACAGTATGTCCATTTTTTATACCAGTAATTCTGTTAAAAATGCTAATTAATATTATTAAATGTAATGATAAATAATGTTCAGTAAGGATTGTAATTTATGAAAGAAACATTGTTGCAGTTTTTAGAACTAACGTTATTGTTGTCAAATTGTAGCAGCAGTACAAGCGGTAGAGCACGTGTTCGCAAGAGCACCACGACGCCGGTAGAGACGGAAGAAACCTTCGCGGATGAAGAGGATGTCATCAAGGAAGTGCATCGGGATGAAGAGTATGGTAGGGGCTTTTATTTTATAATTGTATTTTAGGTAACTCTCTAGTACGAAGTTCTAAACGATTGTTATTAGTTATAATTTCAGAAGTCTTTTGGGGATTTTTTTGTATATTCATATTTATTACATCTTACCATTCTTTTTAAATATTTCATTGAAATTCATATAAATCATTAACAATTTAATATTTATTTAAAATTTTAATCAATTTAGCCAGGCTTTGTTTAATCAACATGTTTATAAACAATTATAATTTTTAACTCCATTCTAGGTAACAAGCATTATAATTTTTAAAATATATAATTTTGTAATTTTTCATAACATATAAGATAATTTGTTCCAGTATATCCGTCGCTGGAGATGAGCTCAGACGAGGAGGAGGAGTGGACCTCACGGAGGAGACGAGCGACGCGAGCGCGCCACGACAGTCGTAGCCGGAACGAGAAGTCAGTTTCAATACGTG
Source organism: Napeogenes inachia (assembly GCA_959347355.1). Lineage (NCBI taxonomy): Eukaryota > Metazoa > Arthropoda > Insecta > Lepidoptera > Nymphalidae > Napeogenes > Napeogenes inachia. The sequence continues at coordinate 20,579,019 of OY365798.1, read as the reverse complement.
CATCCATAAGACCAAAGTCAAAAATTTACAACAATTTATATTATAAGAAAAGTTATTCAGGGTTATATGTATAAAATAACATTCTCATAATCGTCCTAAATCTCAACGGTTTTCGATTATCGGGACACCAATCGAAAATGTATGTTTTATTGCATCCTCTTGCTGACATCTCCCCCCTTTCTGCCCAGGGACGAGTCGTGGTCCCCACGCGCGCGGCTGCCCCGCCCCCCCGCCCGCGCCCGTCCTCCCCGTGCTGCCGTCCGTCGGGAGTGCGTGCGCGCCGCACTGCACGCCGCCGCGCACCGCACTAGCGACGTGCGCCTTGCGCAGGTACGTACTGCACCCCGTACACGTACTTTATATTAGTAATCTTTCAGTTTTACTGCCTAGTATATTTTTTCATTTCTAGTCAATAATAATCGGCATTTTTTATCGAAATAAAAAACGTTCTTAATTTTGTTTACTTTACTTTACGTTTCGTAATTATTACCTCGGATTGAAAAGAATGGCTTGCATAACAGAATTAATTGCAAGAACATTTTTCTTGATACTTAAAATAATAGTCACAAAATGTTTTAAACAATACATATTCACAGAACGCTAAGCGCGCTGTGTTGGCCGCTAAGAGCCGCCGCCCGCCCCCGCCCGTCGCGCCCTCCAATAAGAGTACGTACTGTAGTGATTCTCGGTGTGATATTCTAAGCGATTTCTTTCAAGTAGTCGTCAGTCATGTCCCACTTTAGTTTCATGGTTCTAAGGGGTAGATAAAAATATAAATTCACCCCTTTTGATTTTATATTTTTGTATTTTATGAACAACTCAAACAACAAAATATCCTGATTTATTTTTATTGAAATATTTGTTTTGTTTTTATATTTTTGCATTTTTGGTAAGGATATATTTATTTTATAAAATTTTCATTTTTAAACTAGGTCATCATAAGAAAAATAAATAACATACAAATTTGTTACAGATTCAAGACTGAAAAAGGGTATGAAGACGGCGAAGCAGCGCCTCGGTAAAATCCTGAAAATACACAAGATGATATATTAGTATAGGTATAAATGTATGTATGTAGATATTGGACCAATTATATGTTGTAGAGTACTGAAACAATCATAGAACGGCAGGTTTCCGTTGACATACTCTGCACTAATGTAAGTGACGAAAAAATAATCGAAATTTATTATTAGACGTTTGAAAACAAATATTGATATCGAATGAAAGTTTCTTTAACAATTAAATGAAAAAGATAGATTTTGCTAAAATTTCTAATATTTTTTGTCACTTGAAATGTTGCCCCAATCTCATCTCACCGGGGTGTTCAATATAAATTATATTCTTTAAAAAGATCTGATATGTATGTTTGTGTATAATTTTAAACTGACAGGCGCATATGTGACTCGATGGCGTAGTGTGTAGTTGATTTTTAACGGTGCAAAAAGATCGCTGGTTCGATTAAAATATATTTTTTTAATTTACATTGACACAGACATATTTTTTATTTAGTGACATGCCTGTCTATAAAAAAAATGTGTATTTAATTCGGTTCCAAATAATGTTTTTTTTTTATATCAATTAATAAATTGAACAAAGAGTTTAAATTTATACGATAAAATTGTGAACCGGATTTTTAATCTGATTATTCGTATTCATATAAACATTTAAAAAGACACGAATGTGGATTATATTATATTTCTAACTCACCACCGAGATATGTTTAAAATAAATGTTAAGTTAGTTTGTCATTGTTTTAGTGATAGTAGATTAATGTTTTTTTTACTGTTATTTTGTTGCTAAGACAGATGCAGGTTTTGTTTATAGAATCATGACTAAAACTTATCTTTTTTACCAATTCTCAGCAAAAATCATTAAACAATATATATATTATTATAACAAATCACATCAAAATTTGCATCTGGAATATGTAAAGTCTATTTTATACAATTCGTATGAAGTATGTTAAAGTTTTCGAAAAGTACTTCTAGGTTTTATTCCTCGGTATAAAATAGACCTTACAATCGTATAAACAGGGTGTATCGTTTTTATATTTAGATTTAAGTTCCATACTTACATTTCTAAACAAACATAAAAATTACGAAATAATTATTATTTTTAAACAAATACTTGGTAACTCGATTTTGCCGACAATAGACAAAGCTTTATACTAAAAATATAACTAATCTTTTATTAAATGTTTATATTATATTAGTTTGACATTTGATTTATAATGTGATATCGATATTAATGAGCTGTATTGAAATATTTTATTAAACGAACGCCATTCATCTCATCAAAACATCATTCCTAGACCATCTAAAATTAATTTTGTTTCTCTTCAGACAGCAGTGATCGCAATGTTGCAAGTAAGTTCTATATTATATTGATAATAAATGTGAAAACAAAGTATACACATTAAATAAAACTATTTGTATTTTTATAGGGAAAGTTTTTTTAGATAGTACTTGTTATTATTGATTTAAAATAATAAACATCTCTTATTTACATTCGAAAACATAGTTCATTAGAAGAACGATCTCTTCTAATGAACTTTGTTCTATTTTTTTTATAGTGCTATGAGTAGTAATTATCGCATAGTTCATTAGAAGAACGATCACAAAGTATTATTTCGTTTGGCATCGAACCTGCGACCTTCGGTCAGCAATTGGGTTTTTTATTTTTTGTGATAAACGAAAAGAACATCTATAAGATTTATAACAAAACTATTTTTGTTTTTTTTTTGGCAACAGTTAAAAAGTTATATAAATTTAAATATATTTGTTCTGTTTTATAATCAAAAGGATTTTCAAATTTTTCTATAGTATACTGTTACCGAAAACACGCCGACAGCTCCCGAACTTACACGAGTCTGTGACGTCATAATGATATTTTTCACTCATTGCATATATGTACAGAGATAATAATATTTTGAACCAATTCACGTGTAATTGCCGTGAACGGTGTAGTCGTAGGCCGTGTTAAAATATTTATTTGACCATTGGTAATGACGTCATGATGCTGACGCCATATAGATATTGCACTGGTATCCGCTATAAAAATATGAAGTTGGTAGGTCTGGTAGAAGTAGCTTAGAATTATGATGATTGGTGAGTCGGTGATTGACAAATAAAATAATTTCTTAGTGCGACATTTCAAAAGCTATACGTAATTATATATGTAATTTTCGTATATAGTTAAATGTAGCGTATTTTTTTTTATTTCTCAATATTTAAACTGTAGCTTTATTCGTTTCAAAGTTACAGATCTACGGTTGACATTTTTTTTCATTTAAAGAAAAGTGAAAACTAACCAAAAACAAAGAATATAGTGTAGTTTAGCCAAGTACATGTTATAAAAATAAACCCTAAATATTGTTATGTAATGACTAAATACCTATATAAAATTATTTACTAGTTTAATTGTACTTGTAGTCTATATAATTGTTAAATTTCTTTTCTGGTGTTTTCACGATATACAAGCAGAATCTTTTCATCCTCTTTAGAAATTGTGTATTTTGTAATACCTAATAACTTCATTATTTCGGAAAAGTTTTTGATTTTATGTCACAAAATAATACTCTCAAAACACACGTAAACTAACACGACCTAGCCAATGACGTCAATTTATGATGATAAAAAACTGGCCATAATGTTACGGAACTTATTACCAGTATGGCGTCAATATTTGAAGACATTACCACTGACCAGTATACTGCTACATATACAGCCATAAAATTGAACATTATGACGTCACAATCGACTAATCGTAGCTCCTTATTTTCAATTATAGATTTCTTATTATAATTAATAAAAAAATATTTCAATTAATTACATTATTCGTTGAATATAACAAATGAATGGCGTTATTTAATAAAACATCTAATTAAAAAATGTCTCTAATAAAATAACAGCTTTCATAATGTATTATTATAGATATGATGATTCAAATTAAATTATTTTTTTATTGTGCTATGAGTAGTAATTATCGCGGGTGTATTTCTATTAATTTATTTATTATTAAGGAGCTTTGAATCGTTTATTAAGTAAATACTTATCTAGATACATCTAAGTGTTTTTGAAGTGTCTAATTTTCTATAAGTCTACAAGAGTGGCTTCAGATTGATATAAATTTGTAAATTGGTGTTAGATTAAAGCTTGCGAGATGTTTTACTTCACTTAATAAATGTTTAAGATATATTAAAATATATGATTTATGTATTTCTAATATCACTATAGCACTGGCTGTCAAAAAACAACTCCAAACCGAATGATGAATAGTGCCTCAATATAGTAGAGAATATTAAGTATAGATGTAGATTATTGGAAACTCTTTTTATTTTTTTGTCATATTTAGTAAATTTTATCAATCTACACTGTTTAATTTTTTAAATATATAAATAAGTAATGTATTCTGATTAATAATTTTGCTTGGGTCGTCATTGCAATAGGTGTCCTACACGCACACTAACAGCGTATGTAGAATGTTAACTCACACATAGATATCTAATAAGATTAATTTAATGTAACATTATAAATTTATTTAATTAAGAAATAATGCAATGTCTTGTATTTTCAAATTGATAATAAAATAAAAGGAATTATCTTTCTTTTTCTAGAAAATTAATTTTAAGTTAATGAGAATTATGTAAAAAGCTACCCACTTTATGTATATTGTTGTGAAAGAAAAACATTTTCTAGACGTACATCTTTTTGTGTTTCATTTCTTTACAAAAATCTAATATCGACTCAGCACAAATATCGTAACTCAGTCAATCCTGAGGTATTATCATACTTTTACCACCCAAAAAATATTTTGCTTAACTTTACAATTTTAAGCAATGGAAGCTCGTCCAATTTATATTATAAAAGGGCATATCTTGGCAGTATGTTTGTCAATACTCTTTTATATAAGCATTAACAACAAGGTCAACATGTTTATTCTAGTATGAGGTGTGTTTCATATTTATAATTAAAAATAATTTATAATAAATTAAGAGGCGCTGGGGTTTTAAACACATATAAGAATATTTTTTATAATTAAACAGTTAACTAATGAGACTAAAGAAAAAATTGAGAATACCTGTATCTCAGGCATTTTTTTTTATTCAACATAGTAACAATATCATTGAGCAAAGTCCATGTAGTGTGCTTCAATGCGATCGTCCTTTATCCTTCTGATCTACTGAACCGATTGTCATTGGGATTTTTTTATTTAATAGCAACATTATCATGGTTGGGTTAGCAACACAAAAATCAGTGATCGTTCATATACTTGACGAATAATCACCGAAAAACAAAATTTCGCAAAATGGAGGAATAACATCATTGAATTTGTGCTCAACAGTCAGAATGGCTCTCAACCTAGTTTTATATACTTACATAGATTATATCTTGCAGTAATAAAATACCTAACGACATTATTCATATAGATATGAACATTTTCCCTGTTTGTAGAACATTTTCAAGGTCGCATAGCGTTTAACTAAATATATTTTTTCGTTTTGATACAAGTGAGGGATATCGAATTTAATGCTAAGACTATATTCGAATTTGATTTATTACCAAAATAGTCTTTTGATTACCTATACTAATGTGTATGTATATTATAGTTATATATATTGACTAGATTATATATTTACTCCATAGTTATATAGATTAGATTTTTGTGCATGCGTCGCTACAGGTCTCGTAGCGATAGACCACTTTTTTTGTTACTGATTTGAATTACCTGTATTAGTATTTGTTTTTACATATTTTTTTTAATTGATTTTACTGGTGTTTACTTACTTCAGGTGTTACTCAAGACAATAAGAAGTATTGAGCTTATCACTGAAGTGTTTTATTACTCCATAAATTTCAAAAAAAGTATAGGTAGATAATTTATAAAATTGTCTATAAACATGATATGCTTATTTAAATTTGCTGAGTGCTGTCTGTGTATATACAGGGTTATTTGTAATAAGTAGACCACCTCTTGCAGGCAACCTCTTTACATCAATCCCAACAACATTTGTTGTACGACTTTTTAAAATTAATAGTTTTTAAAAATTAAATTTTCCTATACAAAATTTATTTGTTGTCTCTGAACTGGCATTAATTCTGAGCGTCGGTATGGCGTCCGAGCGTTGTCCTTTTAAGTACTTCTTACAAAATACAATGGAGCAAAAATGTTTTTGTTTCTTTTTTTTGTGTTGTTTATCATGATTTGTAAAAAGTTGTAGAACAAATGTTGTTGGGATTGATGTAGAGAGGCTGCCTTCAAGAGGTGGTCAACTTATTTAAAAAAACCTTGTTTATATTTATTTCGCATTGGCAAACATTTTAAAAAGATAAACCTAAGATGATATTGAAGAAAAGCATTAGCTTTTTCCAATTAAATTTTATTTTGAGTACGCTTAGTACCTATAGGTATACAAAATTAATATTTTCTGCTCCGTTAGGTCAGGCATAGCTGACAAAATAAACCGTTAAGATTATTGAGACTGGGTAAATAAATATTTTTAAAGAGATTCTTCATAGATAAATATTTGATTCGGCCACAAGGTTAAAAGTTATATTTAGATTTATTTTTTATTTACTTATTATGAGACTTATAATACGTATCTTTTTAATGAACGTATGTATTTTTTGTCAATCAACTGAACAACTTCTAGATCAAGTCAGTGAGAAATATCATTGACGATAATGCCAGCATCGAGATAAGGTTATCATGTATAACTTTTATTTTATCATATTTCATTTTGAGACCCACTTATATATAAAAACAACTTAAATCAGTCTCCTATCATTTCAACCTTCATGATCATTGATCAAGCTTATCTGACTTCGGCAAACGAATTTAACGTTCAAATTCAAAATATCTTTATTCAAGTAGGCATTTACACGCACTTTTGAATCGTCGTTCTAATGATTATTGCGATAGAAAAGTTAATTTTCCGTAGTTGAAGCCTTTAGCCCCGCAAAGGTAATAATAATAATAATACAGCACAAATTACACAAATTGATCTAACCCCTCTTAACACCCTTAACAACGATACAAATACATAGAAATAAACATTATAAATACTGAGAATATATTTAATAAACGACCCAACCCAGAAATACAGACATATATGTTCATCACATACATGACTGTCTCTGCATGGTACATGGTTGCGTCGCTATACGTTAGGCGTCAGCGCTAACCATTTGACCAACGAGGCGGTAAGTAAAGGTGGTAGATAAGCCATGTTACTGCAGGAAAGTGAGAAAGAATTTAAATGAAAAGTGTAGGTATTTTAAAGAAAGAAACAATGTAAGTACCTATCAAATACCAATACCATAATTATGTGTGTTAGTCCTTAAGGTATGTGTTATAATATGGGTTTTCATAATCGATTAAGAGCGTCTCCATCATACAATCTTTACCCCCTGCTCCAAGGGTACCTGTCATATATAGCGCCTTGTGTCTGAATGGGCAGAAATTTACAAATTATAGATATATACTAGAAAATCAAAATTATACTGATTACAAAAAAAAAAAATCATTGAATTCTCACATATTCGAATAACACAACGTACACGCAACTACTATTTATTGTTACCTATACATAATATTATTAATAAAATTCAGTTAGAATTAGCACATTTATTTAGAATATATTATACATAACCATATCTTATCTGAACACTCAAACTTAACAATTCATAATAATATCCACTTAGTATCACAATAAATACATCATTGGCTTCTGAATAGAAATACAACTTTCTAAGAATACATACCTACTTATTAAAAATTATCCTCCTACTTCATTACCTACCTCAAATAATTTATAAAAAAGAAAAACATTTAGTTTTGTGTTAAGTACAAAAGTGTGATTAGGCACTCGGGACTTAAATTCTGATGGAATCGTCACTCCGTCACAATTTAAGTTCCAAGTGTCGTCACACATTCCTGTGAAATCTACGACTTTGATTGGCGGTGACCAATAGGAGGGTGAGGTATCTGATAGATATACTAATGGTGTACACGTGTATGTAATTAATATTACTTCTTAGGTCGACAACATTTATGCCCCGTGATCCATTAATCCGCACTCTCTCCTATTTCAAGTTCAAAAGTTTGGTTCTCCAACTGGAATCGTTTCAAACTCCCCAAACCAATTATAATAAGTTATACAGAGGTCTTCATGAAATAAAATAACTATCTAGATGAAATAACTATCTATCGTTGTCATACCACAGGACTACTACACCGTCTATCTGTGTTATACTTCACAGAAGTCAATGATTGTGTGGACTTCAATTCCTCTGGTGAAAGTGGTCTACCTCTAAAGTCTTCTTCAATTTCTTGTAACGTTCTATCCTTAGTCTCGGGAAGAAAGACCATTGCAATGACGAGACAGTAACCAACTACTCCAGCATACAATAAGTAAGCTCCATGAACGCCTACAGTTTTAAACAAAAGTGGTACAGTTTTGACGGTTATGAACAAATTAAAAGATAAGAATAGCACGCTCAGTCCACCAGCTAAACTTCTATATGCTAGTGGAAAAACTTCTCCAGCAATTATAAACGGCAAAGGCACGGTCCCAGTCGCAATGGAGAACATGTGAATGTGGATTAAGGCTATTCCTATAGCTGGATGGTCAAATGGCAACATATTATGGCCTTTGAGGTAGGTGTAAGCAGCTGTCGCTAAGAATGCAAAGAGATTTATTGATACTGTAGCGGACAACATTGTCCGTCGCTTGACTTTTTTTATAACATATACAGCAATGGAATTTGAGATGATTCTTTGTATGTCCAACGTGATTATCATTAAGGATATATTAGCACCATCGCCTATGACATGCGAAAATATATCCATTGTATAGGCAGCTAAGATGTTCGCTCCAGCCCACTGTCCAAGAGTATAAATATGGATCATTATAAAAATTGGCTTGTAAAATTCTTTTTTTCTCATTGTGCTGTTTATGAATGCAATATTAGTTCGAAGATTCTTTGAAAATGACTGTGACACATTTAACACTTCCTTCGCTTCCCTGACGATCTTACTAGCCTCAATCATTTTTTCCAACTCATCGTCTTCGTCATCACCGCGAAGCCATTTAAATACCTTCCTGCATTCATCGTACCTTCCTTGATCAGCCAACCAGCTAGGTGATTCGGGAGAGTATATAACTATAATTAAATCACAAAACACTAATACGACTATAACTAAAGCTGTTACTTGCCAGGTTAGAAACGAGCCAAGCGTGTGGACAAAAAGAACACCTGTGGCTATTGTCAGGGATATGAATGTTAAAAAGGCACCTCTATTTTTTGGGCTCGTATATTCTCCTATTAAGACAGGACCCAGTGAAGAGCTCATGCCCATGGCTAGACCTTGAAGAAATCTTGCAATGAGGAGAACGGTGATGTTAGTTGCCATGATGATAAGCAACCAGCCTACTATCATCGGAGCCAAGCTTAACAGATTGGCAGTTTTTCTACCGTATTTGGCCATGATGGTAGGCACTATAAAGTTACCAGCGACTAAGGCAAAACCCAGGATTGCAGCTGCAAAATATAATAATATTTGAGTGTAACATAACCCATCACTACCGACATCCTACATCTCTAAATCTACAGGCAAATATATAATATTTTTACCTATCCAAGATCCAGAAGAGTCATCGATGGGTATTAAAGAGCCCGGTAATCGCAACTGGGGTAACAGTATGGCCGCAAACCCCATCACCAGGCCGTGCGCTGCCATGTTCAAGCATACTCCCACAGTTACGAAGCACTAGAAAAACACATAACCAAATATTTTTTTTAATTTTAATTGAATAGGGTTAAAAGTTGCAAAAATAAATCTTTCAAATCATAGCTATACCTACTTGATAGTAGAATTACTTTATCGTGTATGAGGATTTACAATTACCGAAACGGTACAGAATGGTAGTTATTATAATATAATAAAAGAATTAAGTGACAAACATAGAAATGTATTTTTATTTTACCGATGTTTGTTTATCTAGGTCAATTTATTATTATGATATAATTCATCTCACATGTTTTATTTGCAAGGAAGTCACTATCAAGATCACCTTCGAGTAGATATTTATCGCACTAATACACGATCTTGATTACGAGACTGATATTTTTTTTGACATATGGACAAGAACCTTGTCCATATGTCAAAAAAAAACTTAAAAGAAATTAGATAAGGAAAAAATAAATAAGATAAAGGGCGCTGTCTACCCCATCATTGCTTAAATAATATACTCATTAAATACATATTTTACTAATTATTTATAAGTAATAATATAATAGATTATTTTCCATACTTTCTTGCAGAATAATTATCAAGTATTTAAGTTACCGTTACAAAGTGTTTTTTATTATTTGAATGGGCTAGTTTAGTTAATAGTAAGTAGCTATACAAACAGACGTGACGTTTTTATTTGAATGTTGGTTTATGTACTAACAATCGTAATTGTTTTCAATTTGTTTATCGTAAATTCTATGTTATTATATAGGTTATAAGAAAAATACAAGAGTTCCTACTATAATAGTGATAAAATGTCAAATTATTTAAGAAGATTAAAAATAAACCAAATGTTAATTATATATAAATAAATACCTGTTTCTTGAACGGAGTAATCCATGATTGTGATTTACCCATATTCCTTTAAACAAGTTGCTATCACCTCACCTTCCGCACTAAACTACTGTCACATCTCAAGTAGGTTATTGACTACGATAATATAAAAGCGATAACATCTTTCAGTATCACTTCATTGGCGAAAGGCCAAGTTTTGGACGTTCGAAGTTCATTAACAGTCCGCCGTTCACAAGCGTAAGACCACGACTGGCTACTAAGCAGCGAGCTACTGTCTAATCCAATACACTAACTTAGGTCTCCACATGACTTGGTGTTACTTGAAACCGTCTAATGTGTTAAGTACTCGAGTCTTCAAGTTCCAATACATAACCTATTCAAATTACGTAATAAATTAGGCCAATTTAGCACTGACCTGAGTTATATAAAATATTTTATACAATATTTACTTTCTAATAAATAGGCAATTCTGTTAAAATATTGACCGTATTCAAATACTGTATCTTTAATTAAAATCGCTTTTATTAGATGCTAGCTATGCTTTGTTATTTTGATTGCGATTTCATTTTCCGGGCTTGAAGATCATTATCTTTCTGCCAATAGTTCTTATAGTTTCAGCTCTATTATTAGTTTTCTGGTTAGTATAGTAAATGAAATATTATAAGTCAAAGTTTTCTTATTTTGCCATACTCTCCCATTCGTTAGCATTATCATCAAAACTCTTGTTTACTTTTAAAAGTTAGAAATTGTGAGATCTAGAGTAAAGATAAGTCTATCATTTTGTTGTAGTTATAACTACAATTTTAAAATTGGAAATTTAATTTTATATGTATTAGGAATGCCTAATATATACTAATTTTATGTATAGTATTGTATATTAAAATGTTTTATATAGAACTTCAATTGTATAAAACAAAAAAATCATTGTGCCGAGATTTATCTTCGTTTTTTGATAAACTGACATTAGGTACTGGAAGTGTAAGCATAGCCAGAGTTACTTCGTAAAAATGTGTCGTATGTCTGTCTGTTATCACGAAACTTTTAATTAATGTTCCGTCTTTCGCTATTTAATGATATCGTGAGTAACGGACTAATTTATTAGTTTTACTAGCTCTTGCTAGCAATATCCTCTATAGACTTGTAGTATTATGATAACTTTACCAATCCAATTCTTATATTTTCTCTTGAAAATTTATAATTTACCGGAATTAAAATCATCTTATATGTTTATTTTGATAATAAGCAGCAAATAATTACTTAATAAAAAACAGCAGATTTGTAATATTGTAATTTAGGCCGGAATCGGTTTGGTGGTTTCGTTTTTCAATGATAGAATTTTTAGGTCACAGTGACATCTGCAATGACGAATTTATTATTTGAATTCGATTCTAGTTTATCTTTTTATTGTTTATTATGTAGTTTATTTTTGAAGTGAAACTTCTTTATCGGGGTTGGAAAAAAATTTTGTGTTAACTTTTTTTCGTTACGGTGACATTTTTCCGTTACGCGCCAGCTTTTTTCGTATAGCTTCATCTCTTTTACACTATGTTGCTATGGAAATACTAAATAATCAAAATGACAAGTATGTGGATTATAAAACACAATTTACATTAACCAAAAATAAAATTATCGGATAAGAGTTTTATAATTAAATAATGAATTGTAATTACATACTGGACAATACGATTTTATGGACTTGGTATTGAAACTAATAAATAAATTAAGATTATAACATGAAGAAGAAATTATGAAATATAATTTATAATATTTTGAAAATACATTGATTGTCTGAAATAGAAGAAGAAAGAATGAAAAGAAATACGAGTTTTGGCTGAGAAATGGAGCATTGGGGTCCTGATCTTTACAAGGTCTGTTTTGCTATACCTAGAATGAACAACAACTCGAAACAGCAGAAACCATGATGAAGAATAATTTTATTTGTGATATAGGGGCCTACCATGAACTCTTAAAAACTATTATAGTTTTAAGACGTTTCGTAGCAATATTACAATAATATTACTTTGATTCGTACTAGTCCAGTCAATAAAGCCAAAAGTCAAAGAAAACTCCAAACATTGTGAAATTTTGAGGGTTTGTTGAGGAAGGTAAAATAACTTACCCTGTGATTTTGCAGTGCTATGGGGTGAACGGAAAGGGTTGAAAAGGGGAGAAAAGTGTATTTTGTTAATAACATTGTTAAAAAAAATATTAACGCGCTGCAAATTTGGGATTAGCTTTTTGTTACCGTTCTGTAACATATATTAAATTTGCAGCGTTTTGCAACATACGGAACATTGTTTATTACTAAAAATCAAACGCTGCAAAAATCAAAAATGCTTCTGAAAAAGTATCGACAACATGTTGTCGACGTTGTAAATTGCACCTTTTTACTAACTTTTTTATTCGAATTATTAACTAACAAAATTGATTTTTAGTAATAAACAATGTTCCGTATGTTGCAAAACGCTGCAAATTTAACAGATGTTCCAAATTGCTATGAACAAGATAGTTATAAGTTTGCAGCGTGTTGCTAATTTTTTTACCCCTTATATTAACAAATATCATTGTTTTTTAATAATAAACAATGTTCCGTATGTTGCAAAACGCTGCAAATTTAATATATGTTACAGAACGGTAACAAAAAGCTAATCCCAAATTTGCAGCGCGTTAATATTTTTTTTAACAATGTTATTAACAAAATACACTTTTCACCCCTTTTCAACCCTTTCCGTTCACCCCATAGCACTGCAAAATCACAGGGTAAGTTATTTTACCTTCCTCAACAAACCCTCAAAATTTCACAATGTTTGGAGTTTTCTTTGACTTTTGGCTTTATTGACTGGACTATACCATGAACTTTATAAAACAATATTGTTTTATTCCTGCTTAGTGACGTAGACGTGACGTAAACGAACGAATGCTTTTCTATTCCTGCAATAGCAGGAAAAGTGAAATCACTTTTATTTCGTATAGCTTCATCTCTTTTACATTATGTTGCTATGGTAATAATAAATAATTAAAATGACAGGAATGTGGATTTCAAAACAAACAAAACAAAAATAAAATTATCGGATTAGAGTTTTAAAATTAAATAATGAATTGTGATTATATACTGGATAATACCATTTTATGGACTTGCTATTGAAACTAATAAATAAATTAATATTATAACATGAAGAAGAAATTATGAAATATAATTTATAATATTTTTAAAATACATTGATTGTCTGAAATAGAAGAAGTAAGAATGAAAAGAAATAGGAGTTTTGGCTGAGAAATGGAGCATTGGGGTCCTGATCTTTACAAGGTCTGTTTTGCTATACCTAGGACGAACAAAAACTCGAAACAGCAGAAACAATTATGAAGAATAATTTTATTTGTGATATAGTGACGATCCAACATGTTAAGAAGTCTAAAGTTATTATTTTTAAAGTGAATTGTTAAACATTTGTCTGTTTTTTATGATACTTATGTGTTTCTTTTATGAGAATATTATACGTCAGAAGCAGTCGATTTACTTCTTACGTTTTAATTAATTAATATTAATGAAAATTACGACGTTTTCCTGTTACGCGCCATCTTTATTTCTAAGTCACGTTTTTCCGTTACGCGCCATATTTGAAATGAAACTTTTTTATCGACGGATGGGAGAAATTTTATAGCAATGTCAAAAAATTTTAACGTTTTTCTGTTACGCGCCATCTTTATTTTTGCTTAAACTTTATCTAATTTAACTTAATTAGCCATTCCTGTAAAGTTGTAATTAGTGAATCATTTTTCAAAAAATTATGTCATAAAGAAGTTTCACTTCTTACATGTGTACACTAATACACACACACATATTTTTTTGTATCGTATCGGTATAACTTAATACACATAACATTAGTATTTATATGACAGAATCATGATAACATTTATAATATATTTATATGCTAAATTATGATAATAGTGATAAAGACACTTCTAATGTATTTACAATATTATCATTATCATATAAAATTATATATATCTAATCGCTCGTCCAATTTAGATAAATAAAGACTTATTTTTTCTAATCCTTTATAATATAAATAGTACCAGGTTCTAAGGATCAATTATATGACCCTTAATGAAAAATTTCCCACGCATTCGAGTCAGTAATTTTCAGTCTGATGAACAGACAGATACTTCATAAACTGTAATTTATTGTCATAACAATTATTACTAATTGAAATTGAAGGTCTATCTTATATATATAGCTCAGGGTCATTTGCAAAAATGAACATGAATGAATTAATAAAAATATATGGTTGAAAGCGTTTTTTTTAGTGATTTGCAGGTAGAGACTGCAACATAAATGATTACTGAATGTGTTATGACATAGATGGCCCAGAATTTACCCTTGAGGTACACCCATTTTTACTAGAAGTTTTTGATGTCTATCAATTCAGTAATAGTGTTGTGGTCGACTCATTCATTAAAGCCTTAACGAAATCACAGAAAATTACAATAGCAATAAGTTCGTCCAGGCAACAAACAAAACTACCCTTTTTCGGTACAAACTACCCTACATTATTCGTACCAGAATAATAATCATATTTAATCACTAGCTGTTGCCCGTGACTCCATTTCCGTAGACTGTAATAATAATATTTTTATGGCTAAGAACGTAAGCCATATAAATATTATTTTTCCAATCTGCGTGAACAGAGTCACGGGCAACAGATAGTACTTTATAGATTTGTATTGAAATATATTTTTCAGGAAGTTGATGGATAGACCCTTGCAGTGCTGCCCAGAAAACCAACTGAAAGTATATATATCATCGATGAAACAGGTAACAGGTGAATAATTTTTATTATTATTCATTGTTATACTTAATTATTTTAGTTCCATCTAACGACCACATATGTTATTTTACTTAAAAAGGTAAGTAAGAGATATTACTAGAATAAGTCCCTTATTTGAATGTGGTAATGGTAATTTGTTTGATATATATTACTATTTTTGCGTATATAATTATAGCAGGAGTTTACAATTATTCTGTTTAAAATAAAAAATTCAAGATCTTAAAATGTGCACTTTTAGGTGTAAACACAAAAAGACAGGTAAAAGAGAGGTAAAAAAATCTGCAACAAGCTTTGTTTTATTATTTATTTATATTTATAGTTGACTATTATATTATGATTTTAAAACTAATGTGTATTACATGTATACAGGTATGTATTAAAATAATTAAATTGTTATGTTTGGACCCGAGCTCTGTGTTTAAGTGATATGTTTTTGTAACGTATAATTCTTACATTAAATAGATTATGCATACAAATAATTTTTAATATATTCATTACACTTTCATATTCATTAGTATGTAATTTTATTTTAACAACATTTATTTCTGAAGTGCCATCTATTTGACTTTGTTGCTAGTGAGGAGGTAGTGCTATCATCATCATGATCATCATCATCAAAATTATATAAATATGTGAAACAAAAACTTGGACCCCTGTTTACGAAAAATTGCGCGGACGGAGGTGTATGATATTTGGCACACTTATAGTTTATGTGTTAGAGAAGTACAGAATGCTAATATTTGTCAAAAAAATTGCACTTTTAGTACTAATAATAATTAATGATAAAATCGTTACACACACTACGATGCGATACATTACACACACCACTTTGTTGTTAACGTTGACATGTTCAATGTCAAGTATTTCTTGCTATAAATATTGTAACAGAAAAAAAAATAATTGCAAATAACATTTATAACTTTTACAGTGTGTTAGTTTACACAAATATAAAACAATTAAAAATATGAAAAGCTTATTCGAAGTGGTGTCCATTGGCTTCATACAGTTCTTTAAACGTTGAGGCCAGTTATCAATAGAAGCACGCGCTCTTTCCATGGGGAAATTCTTCACAGCCAATCATATGGATTGTTTTAGGGACTCCAAATTATCATGGCGTTTAGAGCAAGCTGAACTCTCTAAAACTGAACAGAAATCATATTCATCTTTAATTTATTAGTTAAGAAATTAGCAGTGCGTTTCTTATAGGCTGCAAGTCCGAAGTCATCTCGTTTAAAATACGCGACATTGTTCTAGGTGCTATCTTCATTTTCCGAGATAAAATCTTTTGCTTTCGGACAGGATACTTTCCCTTACTGCTATGACGGTCTTTTTCGTACGAACACTACGTGGACGGCCAGGTTTTTCTCTGTCACAAACAGAGGAAGTCTCATTGTACCTATTAATAGCCCGGTACACAAACATTTGACTAATACCAAGTGTATGGAGAGTTTTCAAAATTGCATTTGGCTCCATTTGTGTAAAGCAATTACAGCGATTCTGTTCTTTTCATCACCCCACTTCACTTTAATCTCGCAAAATATTGTATAATGTATTGCCGCCAAAATGAGAAAACACTATGAATATTCGTATAAAAGTGATAGATTCCAAATTCAAATGTAATATTTTTTTATTTTTAATTGTAACAGTATTTATGGCCAGACCAGTATATTTGTGTGATGTAAAATTGAATAAAAAATCTATGCAAATAGTCGCACAGAGTTGATAGTCGCTTGACGTAATAAAATAAAAAAGAAAAATAATAAAAATAGAAGTTTAAGTCCAAACTTTCATAAACATTAACACTTTAGATTACGGTGGAGTTTATGCCGTTGGGTGACCACTACATGTTCCTAATAACTTAAGTTTTTGTCATCAGTCTATTGAGATGAGTTTATTTTCTTTATTAATTATATTTTTTAGGCTTCAAATGGAATAGAATTAGGGTAAAAATAGAACTCTATTACTAAGGCTTCGCTGTCCGTCTGCCTGTCATTAATCGTTGTAGTTAAAAAGCTGAATTTTTTACAAATTGTGTATTTTATTTGCCGCTTTAACAACAATTATTTACAAACTTCTTGCCTTTAGAAACTAAGATATCTCTTACTCAAGCTCTCATTCAGCCTATTATCGGCTACGCAGATATGAGATACCTGTAACTTGGATGCTACGGAGGAACTCGTTAATAAACTTGAACGTTTGCAAATATCTGTATCCTATTAATTTTTGTTTTAAAGAAATTTGACCACGTTTCTTACTTTCGTAAAAAGCTCAAATGGCTACCAATTCGCTTTCGTAAAAATACTTGCATTTTATAGTCTTCTTTATAATATTCTCTGCAATCCAACCATCCCAGATTATTTAAAATAAAAAGTGTAACGAATCTTTCACTTAAGTCACAGCTATGTCTATAAATAGTTCTAAAAAAATTGTTATATAACGAGCTAGACAGTATATAGGAGAGTCTGGCTGGCTGGCTTACAGTAGCTTTTAAAGGCCAAAACCAATCCTGTTTATGAATTTTTTGGAAGTCCATACAAATTTGGGGGATTGGGATTTATTAGAAGTAATGCTTTTAGAAGCTATATTTTTAAGCGCCTGTAATAATGTTTTTGGTTAATTTGCAGTTGTGTTAGTGGGATTGTACTTTACTTTCTTGTAGGTGTTATCATCATATTATAAATGTATGTATGTAGTGGTTTTGAGCTTATACATGTCAAAAAGGTATCAGAAAGTAATGGATGTAATTGGCATCATAACCTAAAACTTGTAAATGGGAAACTTACAATCTTTCATTAGCGGGGCGCTCTAACATTTATTTACCGTACATTAAATAAGTCACTGATAGGATAGGGTACTTATTACGTCGGAATTATAATAACTACTAGCTCTGCCTGCGACTTCGTAGGCATAGATTCCGATTGCGATAAAGCGAACCCGTTCAATATTTTATTCAACTCCGGTATTCCTAGTTTATTTTAGTATTTTTTTTTTATTTTTAATCACAGCTATTTTTTACAGAATAGGCAGTCCAATTACGTATTTTTTTTATTAGAAAGTATATTATTATTCCCTGAGGATAGGAATACTATTTAAGTTTTTAAAAAAATTTCTTAACGCAATGGTACAAAAATAAGAGGTTTTAACTTTATTGGTTAACTGATTTAAATAAAAAAAAACACAAAATGTAAAGTGAAGCCCATGACAATATATTTCCGAAAACTTCATCCTAACAGGTCCATCGGTTTCTGAGATTAGCGGCACAAACATATAAACATACAGACAAATAAACAATATGAAGAAACATTGTTTTGGGTTCTCTTGCTTATATCAAAAGGTGTATGAATTTTAGAAAATTGTTTTTTTTCGTGTTATGTGCACAACTAAAAGACAAACAGATGAACAGACAAAGTTTTTAAAAATGCTGAAAATGGATTCTGTTAGTTATCACGTTCTAATGCGCCTTACCACCTAAGACTACATTCCACCTACCTTCAGGTGGAATGTAGTCAAGTATTAATCTGGAATTCTTTTAAAAAAAAAAAATTACATCCTGGTATATTATTTTAATATTTTCAATGTACAAAGACTACTCCTCTACAGATTTATTACATGTAGGTATAGATAAATCTGGGATTTATAACAACTTGACTGTTATTATGAAATAGAATAGAATATTCATATATTTATTGATCACACAACACAGAGTTACACACAGAAATAGGGAACATGCATAAAATTTAAAATGGTCTCAATTTTTTTTTCCATTACTGATTATCATATTATTATAATTGTCGGCGACAATTCTCGACATTGATATTATTGATATTTTATTGTTTTTAATCATAATTTATTATTTTCATATAACTTAGTAGAAATTTAAAATCACATAGAAACATTAAATAGTAAGGCATTTGTCGCACTTGCTACGGAGCATTCTTTTGTGCAACAATAAGAAAGAGAGGGATAGCATTCGAAGGCTATCTCTTTCGCTCTCGATATACCCCGAAGGAATGTAAAATTAGGTAAAACTTGTTAATAGTAAATTAAATAGATAGTATATAACGGGGCGAACATAATATGGTATTACACTTTATGTGAAAGAATAATAGTTTATAAGAAATAAGACTTTGAAACTGTTTTATTGTATAGAATTTCTTATATTTTTACTATTTTATTCTTTGTAACTTTTGTATTTATATAACTTTCATTAACTATTATATATGTATGTAAAGATAATTTTGTAACCTTTTTGAATATATTGCATTTGCATTATAATGTCTGTGTATATAAAGCAAATAAAGTTATGTGAAACTCAGTCACGGGGGCATAGTTAAAAATACGCGTAAAACGCGTTGCTATTCAGCGGCTCTCTTTACGGTAAAGCCGGCCGGTTATTAAACGGCTAAGTATGGGGATGAGGTATTCCATTCGCCTCGGACCTCAACATTGAAGAAAGAAGAACAGGGAAATATCGTAGAAGAGCCCTGAATAGTAACGTCGTGAGGGATTATCGTAGAAGAGCCCTAATATTGTGCGGGAGGATCGTAGAAGAGCCCGATTGGAAAAGCTACTCGTGACTGGGTTAACTGAGTGTCCGTTATGCTCGTTTTAATTACCCCTTTGAGTCGAGACCCCCTATATCCATGAGAAACGAATCACCGGCGCCCGTTAGGAGTGATCATTAGTCACCCGACTTGACGTCACTCCTGCGGACAGGGTTCGTTTCGCCCTACAAAAGCGGAAGGGTGCGGTAGCTGAGGTCCAGTCTAGCGACCTCAGCGTAACGCCGCTCCGGTCTTTTGAGACCGCAGCCCCCGACTTAAATGATTAGTAAAATAAATAATAAAAACATTTATTATTTATTTTACTAATCATTTAAGACCATAAAATAATTTATGAAAAGTGTAAATTAAGCGAAATTAAAACTTCCAAAACGCGCCACCATTGGTCAAAAGGAAATGTGACGTCATTTGACACGCCATTCAAATTATCGGCGTCGAAGATCATACTGTGGTATTAGTGTTACTGAGAAAAATAAATAATTTAAACCTATATTTTCGGCTTAAAGGTTTTATTAAATGATACGATTGTTTAGGTAATCCTAAAAACATTTTACATTACTCAAACAACTCTAACAAAACAAATACCTACAAACTCCTTTTCAATACATAGCAATTAGTATGCTACTAAACATTACATTTTTAAAATGTTTCTTCCTCTGAATCATTTTCCACTTTACTTGACCCAGATAAATAACTTGGTTGATAATCAGCAGATATAGAAGATATAAGATGCTATAGAAGTATTATCAGCTGTGTTTTCAGCAAACAATTTTCTTTTTAAAACAGATAGTTTTCCTGGTAAAACTGTTGTGTAACAATGTTGTGTGTTAAATGAGGAAATGGTGACAATGCTACATTTTGTTTTTCAGCAGGTATATTTACATTGACACCTTTACTTCCCTACTTCGGTTTAATATTAACTTGCACAGCTTAGTCACTTGGTAATTTATCTTTAATATGTGAAAAGCAAGGCTTTGACTTATGATCATCACATTCAATAGGAGAAGTACTGATTCCTGGCTGATTAATATCACAGATATTTGTATGGGCAGTACTAGGACTTACTAAGTATATCACTTCTTTGTGAAGGTCACCATTTTTTAAACACTACTTTTGATAGCCAACTCTGAAAAAGTTATATTAACCGATGTCAATCTTTGCCTGTTGACTACGCACATTCTCATTCTCGCAGCTGGTGTTTTTGCCACAAAAATATATGAAGCACAACTCTTCTTCAAACTTAGATCACATTTTTCTCCTTGTTATTTTGTTATACATATTATATTCAATACAATTTGCTGTATCCTCCTTAACCTGAAATAAATCGACCACCATAAAAATTTCGTAAAACCAAAAAAAGAATACGGTTTTTATAGAAATTTATACTGACCATTTGTAAGCTAGGTTAATTTTGGGTTAATTTTAAACTCAAATTTTCTAATGTTCAATACTTACTATAAATTTAAACTATTAGATTAAACTTATTATAAATAAAGTATAATTACGTTAAACTGATCTTCACAACAATATAAACACGATTTAGGACATATATTATCCCCGTTAATTACCATACACCTTTGTTTTTGTAATTTCGCATCTCTTGGAATACAAAAAACACTTTGTCGGGTGTTTTTCTAATACTATTTTTTAACCTCCCGTACTATACAATACTTGTAAGATCGTTTTTATCTTCTTCCATGACTTGTAAAGCAATTAAAACATAAATATGTATGACGTAACTAAAAAGTTCATGGTAAACATTCACTGCACGTGTCATTTGACGTCACGCAGGGCGTGCGCAAAATGACGGTGTTTGAACGGCTCAAATTTACTCAATATTTTAATATTCTCTTTGAAAAAAAACTAGAATCTTTTCAAGCCTATTTATATTTTTTTCTACGATACAGAAAGGTAAATGATTAATTTATGTCAAAAAAAAAATTACATGAATGTTGCCTATACGATACAGAGAGGTAGGTAAATGATTAATTTATGTAAAAAAAAAATGAAAGTTCCCTATTAAGTTATAACTATATTATAATTATAAATAAAAAAAGCTTATTTAACTGAAAAAAGATTGATACTTTATAAAAGGATCGTGGATGTTCCGACAATATTATTTACACCCTTTTCTGCCATAATTTATTCCAAAATACTTGCATTTCGCTTTAGCAAAATAGAATGATAGAGATTATAAATTCACAATAAGAATATTAATTATTGATATACATAACAATAAGACACTGACAACCACATTCAAGAGTTGCGCACAATAGGTTGCGTTCATTCAGTAGATTTTACACCTCACATTTTGTCATTCCGATAATTTCGATTCCGATTCGATTTGCTATAAGCTCCTGCTCCTTATAGCAAAATCGATTCTCAAGGAGTAAACTACAAGAACTGTAAAGAAAAAACTAAACTATAAAATCATAAATTATAAAACTATTGACTTCCATTTACAGGTACAAGGTAATTCCATAAATACCTTGTAATAATAGAGTGGCTTAAATCACACATAGATTTAGATAATATATTGATTATCACAGTGTTACTGAATTGATAATTGAATTTAATTTAGTAAAGATGTTATATCAACTGATTTGTGACTTTTTTTCCTTAAGTGATTGGATGAGATTTCGAAAAAGATAAACAGATAAATAAATAAAGATATAAAAGAAGATAAGAATAAAAATATATTAAAGTAAGATATAAAATAAAAACAATAAGGTGGACGAAGAACGTGGACAGTTTTCTCAGAAATATTTTAAAGTAATTTCACTCAGGTACAGTTAGGTACATAATTAATTTCTTTGGCTCGTAAAATCAGATTCCTTTGTGTACCGTATCCTTCTAAGAATCCTTTAAATCTGTGTCATCTCAAGAAAAAAAGAACTCACCAAACCCGTTAGTCTTTTTCACTTTCAATCACACATTGACTGCTATGTATTAAAATGGAATTATGGCCATATTTAAGTAACTATTTTTAATAAATCTTTACTGCACAGATTTAAGGAGAAGGCTTTTCTTAAATGATTTTAATTATTTAACTATTTTGTTGAGTATATTGATAATTGATATATATGACTTTAAGCGTGGGTTGACATAATATGTAAATAACATATGTAATTGTTATATAACATAGGTATTCTTTTAGATACAACACATTAGATACTTTTCATTGTAGAAAATGTTAGTAAAAAAAATCCGAACCAAAATAGGTAATATGCAAAAGCGGTCTTATTTATAAGAGTAATTTCTAGCAGAAAACATTTAGGTAAAAGGAAAAAAGTGTAGGATAGTGGTAAAGAGGAGAAACCGTATCTTGGGACTTAGATACGCTTTATTAAGAGATACTAAACATAGGTTATGTATACATGTAGATTATAAAAACAAAAAAGAAGGTAAATATACTTTGATATATATCCAACAGACGCATATTCTTAATAACATAAATGACACAACATTTGTCTCTTACATGATACAATTTATCTAGTATAATATACTAGTATGATATTATCATACAATGCCATTCTGATAATTCTTATCTTAATTTTTATAGCACTCTAGACAACTAAAGTGCCTTAGTAGTGTGTAGTGCATCTTTTTAAATCTTATGGACAATTTTAAGTTCCCTAAACTACGTTTGAAAGTTCCTTGAAGTTACGAAAAGTATATTACCAAATTGTAAAATCAAAACAAAGAATTATTACAATACAGATCAAAATATATGGACGTATATAGAATATGTAAAACATTATTTATTTCAGATGATTTATAGAATGATCCTAAATAAGTAAAGATAAATATAATTTTTAACATTGTTTTTAATACTCTATATATTTTAATTCATACTGTATATATAATTCTATGTTTTGATTTTACGATCTGGTAAACTGTCATAGTTAATAATTTTCGTAATTTTAAATCTCGTAATAAGGGACGGAACAGCATGATTTATCTGAATTTGTGTATCGAGTAATAATAGAAGTAAATCTCGAAATTGGTGTTTTTATTAGTATTATTCTCGATGCATACGTACGGTGACTGACCGCCAGTAACAAGTCAGCCATTACGACATATGTGTTCTTTACTGTCTAGATTTTTTGCGGTAGGAGTATAGTGTGATTATGCTATCACCATAAAAAATGTTATCAAAATTGGTCCAGTAGATTATAATTGTACTTAGTAATATTTGCTTCTATATATATATATATTTTTGTAATTTAGATAAAAATAAAAAAGAGAGTATCCTAATCCTATTCCTTTATTTAATTTCTTTGTAATAAAATATTAATTTTATGATAGATATTTTGAATATAAATACAAAATATGAATGGAATTTGAGAACTTCTTTCGAAATCAGGAAGAACCTTTCAGCGATTTATATTTCATATTTTTTCGCAAACTACTGGCTAATGGAGGAATACCATTCTGATTTCTATAATATGCATTTTAATAGGGACCAAAATAGAAGATGTTTGTCTTTATGGAGAGTGATTCCCATTTCCCGTAGTTATCTGCAAGTATTTATTACCTATCCATATAAAAGTAAAAACAAAGTCCTGATAAGCGATATTAGGATCAGAGATAGGAGGGCCCTTCATCATATCCTTCATGGGATTGATTTTAAGCTGTGGATATATTTTAAAAGATATAAATTATTTTAAAGTTTTAAGAAATACGGACAAATAGACAGTTAGGTAAATATCGTGTACAATTAAGAATTTAGGTTTAGAATTTTGATGACGTATATGTATGTACACATAAATATACGTCATCGAAATTATTTAATATATATTTTTTATATAATCTAGGGCAACGCTTGACTACATTCCACCTGAAGGTAGGTGGAATGTTGTCTTAAGTGGTAAGGCGCATTACCCTAGCAACTTATTCACTCTTCTCTTGAAAATAGCCACATTGTATTCGGCCGGAAATATCGACGCAGGCAAGCTGTTACTGAAGTAAAAAAGACGACGCAAAGCACTTCGTTCGGACAGGCGGAATGTCCACAAGAAAAGGATGGATACCTGCCGTGCGTCGAAACGTCCGGTAATGAAAGGGGGTCGGGGAATTAGGTCGTGTAATTCTTGCACACACTCACAAAAAAGTAACCTATAGAATACTGAGAGGCTAGCAATTCTACGTCTGTATGTTCAAGTCTATGGAGGTCGGCTTCGACCAATTCGGGATCGGGATCGCCTATAAGTCTCTTCGCTCGCCTCTCAATTGAGTCCAGAACCGCAAGATGAGACTTTGCGGCACCAGCAAATATGTGACCACAGTACTCTACACACGTCCGGATCTGTACTTTGTATAAAACAAGAAGCTGTCCCGGTGTAAAGTACTGTCGGACCTTCGCTAGAACGAACGAACTTCGGAAATCTCTAAGCTTAACAACTGAAGCCGGTCACTGTATTCCACGGATACATTCTGGAAAGTAGGAGTCAAGGTAAAAGGCCTTCTTTTGGCAGTGAACAGACATGTCTGCATTTTGGGGGCGTTGAATTTGACAAGATTGGCATTATGGCATTACTCCATGCGGAAACTGCCAAAATTTTGTCACTCAAACGCTGCACCATGGCTTCTCTTTCAGAATGTACTTGATCTCTACTAGCCCGAATACTCGGCAGATATCTTTCTACAACCGTGCTGTCGTCTGCATACCCAAAGATACCGGGCTTCAACAGATCGTTAATGTGCAGCAAAAAAAGAGTTGCAGAAAGAAGGGGCCCCTGAGGCACTCCGGTATTTATTGTCAAGGGTTCTGAGGAACACCCGTCGACAACTACTCAAAGAGATCTCTGGCTCAGAAAGTCCGTTACCCAGCCGATCAGACCAAGAGATATACCGTACGCTGAAAGCTTGCTTATAAGGCCCGCATGCCAAGCAAGAAGATCCTGTCAAATGCCCTCGAGACGGCCAGAGAGACGGCGACCGCTTCTCCGTTCTTCTCTATGGCCTCACAAATGTGTGGCAAAATGTGTGTAGCATACACTAGGAGGTCCCCAGTAGATCTATTACGGCGAAACCCGTACTGTCGGTCACTAAGGAGATCATTACCTTCTAGGTATGCTAGAAGGCGCGAGCTTAAAAAACGCTCTATAATCTTGCAGAGTATGAAGGTGATTGAAATCGGTCTATAATCGACAGGATCGGCACGGCAGCCTTTTTTGGGCACGGGTTGCACGTTGGCAAGCTTCAATGATTTTAGCATTATTCCAGTCTTGAAAGAGAGGCGATACAGACGTGATACAGATACAGGGGACAACTCAGCTTAGCATGTCTTCAGCAAACTGGCTGGTATACTATCAGGACCACTGGCTGTATTCACATCAAAATGACACAATGTTCTCCATACCTCTTGGTTCGTAATTCGTATTTCAGGTATTGAAATACCGCAGTGAGGAAGATATTAAAGATGTGCTAGAGAGGCATTGCCAGTGACTAGATGCGAATTCTCAGCAAACAGAAAAGCAAATAAATTCGCTTTCTCTGTTGCTGTGTGAGCCAGGGATCCATCTGAATTCAGCAGAGCAGGCAGTGTGGGGTGACAGAAGTTATATTCGATCGCTTTGACAAGAGACCAGAAAGATCGACTTCTAGTTGGTCTGACAGAGAGCTTTTCGCCATCCTAGCGATTCGATCGAGACGAGCCTTCCGCAATGCCTTTTTACAGGACTTGGTAATATGGTTAAAGGCTCTCTTCTTTGAACTTACATCCAGAGTTTTGCGACTTCGAGCATTAGCCCAAATGAGGTATGCCGACCACCGATGGGTACGTCAGCAAAAGAAATAAAATACTCCATTGCCTGATGCACCACATCGGTTTTGGCATTTGCGCAACTCGACGGATCCAAAGAAGAGAAGCAGTTCTGCCGCCAAGGATAAGACGCAAAAAAGTGCCGCATCTCATCCCAATCTGCTGACTTGTATTTCCATACTCACCTAACACCATGTGGTTCGAGAGCTGGTGAGGAATATTTTAACACATATTTCACCAAACAGTGGTCGGTGGTTCCCAAGGGGAAAGTTGTCAGCGGAAGGTCCAGGCAACTGGTACCCACATCGTTTGACTCTCAAGCCGAAAGAGGTCCAAGGACTACGCAAAATTCCGCGCTTCTCTTCCAGTATGGTCGGTCTTCTGGTACGGGAACAGCCAGTCCTGATGACAGGCATTAAAGTCCCCCAGAAAGACGAGCTGCGCTAATGGGTACTGATGCCAAGCCATATCAGCAGCCTCACCAAGATACTCAAATAGTCTAGTTGTCTTCTGGTCACCGCTGAGCGAACGGTAGACACAGGAATACAGGATGATTTTTTCGTCTTCTGTGGTTACTAAAACCCATTGAAAATAAAAAGTAGGGTCTTCAAGGTGACTGAGACGCTACATATAGAGGACGTTCCGCGCGTACACGCAGACACGTACACTCGTGAGCGAAAGTTGTGCTCTAACGTATATCCGGGATAATCCAGGTGCGCAGCGCTTAAAGGACATTGTATCTGCGTCTCCGTCAAAAAGAACAGTGGTGATGGACAGGTAAGATACTAAAGTGCAAGCCTCTGTATATATTATATACTATTCATATCCAGTTATAGTACCCGGCAATAAATATTGCACATCGACCTTTGGAAAGAGACAATCGGCTAATTTCGGCTTCATAGAGCGTTATCACTGTCGCAAGAAATACAATCATTTCTGTATCTATTAGGAGCTGTTAAAACAAGTATATTTTTTTATTAATTAAAATTAAAATTAAATTCTTTTATAATTATATTTATTTTATGTATTAAAAAAATAATTGTCAGGTTAACACATATTTTTAATTTTTTATTCGCCACTTTGAGAACGTCTTATAAAAGAAACGACAAATAAATTACAATAAAACTACAGCCATATTATTCTAAACTATTAAATATTAGTTATTAAAATATTGCGGACTAAAATGGTTCTATTCCCAATTTTTCTGTGCAATCGTGTCGATCCATATCTGTCGTCAGTTAACGTCCACGGGAAATCTAGAATAATAATCCCTAGATATAGCACATAGATGTTGCAGAATTCATTAGAATAATACTGGATTAAATTATCGATAACTGTGCTTTTTACAACACTGTAGCAAAAAAATATAGAATACTTTAAAATACTCAAATATCATAATAAATATTGCATATAGCAGTCCCATAATTTGGTCATAGGATGATTTTCTCTTTATAATTTGTAAACCATTTAAAAAACAAAAATAGTTTATTGTAATGAAGAACAACGTAAAAAAAATACCATGTTGGATCACTTACCGATGGAAGGTTACGTTTTGAACTTATTTTTTTTTCTCGAAAGAATGGGATTTACAGTCCCTTATAATGTAGGACATTGCTCCTGCTATTAGGTCATATTTTCTTTCAACAAAACGGAGAAAATATGTAAATAACTATATGAATTAGTAAATGAAACTGAAACTAAACAAGAATAAACCACTGACAGCCGACATCAAACATCGGCGCTGAAGAGTGGAAAAAGGTTTGCGATCATACAATCAAATGTGAAAATGAATATAGAAGCATTCAACACAGTTTAGACAATTACACTGATGGACTAGTGATAAAAACAGCTGATAATGACAGTGATATTGACCTCTTTGAGAGCACAGATGGTGTAATGGAAGTAGCTGAGAATTAGAATTATTATTATTACAATGTCACATTTCAAGAATAGCTATAATGGTCTTTATGATTTACAGTTATAATTTTCCTAAATAATAAATTACGTGAACATAATGTAAGCATGTTAAGCTATTGCATGGCTTCTATCGCGGGCCTTGAGCGTGGAGACCGTTTTTTTTTTTTTTTTTTTTGTCTGTCTATGCTGTTAGCCCTGTTGGCTATTACAGCGTCACCGGGGGAGCGGGTGGGTCAGGGGACCCACCCTTGAAAAGGGGGGGCCAGATGGGCCCCCACGGGGAACGACGTCCCGAGGGCGTCTCAGATTGAGACACGGACCTCGGCTCGGGGCGTCGTTAGTCAGGAGGGAAGCTAAGGAAATTTGGACACTAGCGTCCTCCGACGGCAGAACGCCCGAGCAACGGAGCACTTACTCAGTTGGGACCTCGTCTATACCGGTATAGACGGTGTGTGTCTGTATGTTGTGAGGTGTCACTTATGCCTACGCGTACACGTTATTACCTACTGTGAACGCGTCGTCGGGGTCAACGAGTACCGACTTGGGTCTTCTTTTTCTGACTAAAGTAGTCTTACGTGGTCTATACTCTGCGGCGTCAGCCACCAGTGGGTTCGGGTGTCGCTCAGCACGTTCAAAGTACTTTTGGGAAAGCCCCTTGAAGTACTGAGCGATGGTCGGAAGGTTCAAGTCTCTATGGAGATCGATGTTGCGTACGAACCACGGCGCCCCGGTTGCAATCCGTGTAAACCTGTTCTGAATCACCTGAAGGGGTTTCAGATTAGCGTGCGCAAAAGCGGGACTTGCATAGGACATGACGGAACGTATGCAAGCTTTGTAAAGTGTCACCTTATTGCGAAGGGACATTTTACTCCGCTTGCCTAACAGCGGATATAAACGACCTAATATGTAGGCCGCTCTGCTACGAACGGTCCTAATATGCGCAGTGAAAACTAACTTTCTATCTAACGTTACTCCTAGGTATTTTGCCTCGTCTTTCCAAGGTATCGGTTTATCGTGGAGAACGAATCCAGAAATTCCGTAACGAAAATAACCTAACACACCAGTATTGTGTACCTATCATTTAACAATAGCGTAAGCGCCAAGTTGATAATATGTGTTATGAACTTTATTGTCTACAGCTTAAGGTTTAGTTTAAAATAAATGTTTTACTTGTACAAATGTATTTTTTTCAACTAGGATTTTCATTTCAATGACTTTCTGTTATGGTGTTATAAAATACCCTGAGTACAAGAATTTAACAATCGTAACTGAACTTTATTCCTGAGATTTAAGGTTAAAAACGTTTTAGCTGTTAATATTATTAACCTTTTTATGATATTACATAGCACTGATAATTTCTCATTTAAATAGAACTATATGGTCCTATTAAAATTGAGAAATTATACCATTCTTATTTAAAATTTTATCCTATATAGCGTAGGAAAACCCTATAAATGAGTAATTTATTCACTAAAAGAAAAAAAAATGTTTTTTTATAGATCACCACGCACACGCAAGTTACACAACTTGAATTTACATTAAAGAAAAAACTACATAAATAAATAAATAACTATAATTGCATAAGTTGATAAAAAATGCTATGCAATAGCTTTACCGCGGCAGTCTCCGAGTGCCACACGTCATTTTTTATTATTTTATTTTACCCCAGCTTAAAGCCACCACTTATAAAAAAATTTGTGGCTTTTATACAAAGAATAAAAATAATTATCAATAGAAGCAAATTATACTTGTTTTAACAGCTCCTTATAGTTACCATACTGTTTCAATTTCGTGCGACAGAGATAATGCTCTACGAAACCGAAATTAGCCGATTGTCTCTTTCCAAAGGTCGATGTGCAATATTTATTGCCGGGCACTATATATAATATGGACAAAAAATCAAGCAAATTATAATGATAGACATAAAGATAAATCGAAATTTATTTTATAATTATTATATATTTTTTCACTTGTGTCTACTTAGTAATTTACATAAAATACTTAATTAAGTTTTTTTCTATGAACAGAATTCAACGTATGATGTAATTAAAAGCCACACGACAATCTAAATGCTAATCTCCATAAATATAAACATCTCAATTATCTTTATTATTATCTTTATATTTACTTATCATTTCATAGATATTGTTTCTTATTTTCCTTGTATCAACTAACATGTATAATAACTGTGTAATGAAATAAATGTACAGACTTTAATATATAACACATTAGTTCTAATTTTAAATGACATAATACTTCCTTCTTATTTTCCACCTTGTGTTTTTGTCTCTTGTGTCCGTACCCATTCCTCAATGGAGGCTTCTGCAACATTTCATGTACGGCCATGTGGTATGGCAACATCCGATGGCCCGTCTGATATTCCATAATATTATCAAATCTATAAGCTTGGTGGCCCGTACTAGCTGCAGTATTGACTGCACAACTAACTGCAATTAGTGCAACTGCAATTAGTTGCAGCTGTCTCAATAGTAGGCTCAAATTTTATTTTCTATCAGCGGTATTAAAACTACAGCGTAATTTTAAGTTATGTAAGATATTTGAAATTGTGTTTGCGCCAAAAATTATGTAAATACCAGTACTGGTGTTTATGGTGGGATTACTCAACCATCACAAAATTTCTTATCTCAGCTATTTGATTAAGTATAATAATTTATGCAATAGTGTGTATATATTATTAGTTATATATATTATAAATATTTTAGGAAATAAAAAACTTGTAGGTATTTAGTTTTATCTTGTATTTCTAGGTGGAATTTATAAGTGTTGTAAATTTAGCCGAGGGTCCGTGTCTCAATCTGAGACGCCCTCGGGACGTCGTTCCCCATGGGGGCCCGTCTGGCCCCCCCTTTTTAAGGGTGGGTCTCCTGAGCCGATGACGCTGTAATACCCAACAAGGCTAACAGTATAGACACACAAAAAAAAAGTTGTAAATTACCCTACCTAGGAATGAGCCACTGACTTGAATATCTTTACTCTTTTTTGTATTTAAAATTTCGTGAACCTTGATGAATTACCTGGCCATGCTTAGAGATCATGAATAGGAACCCCGAATGGGTTCGAAACTAGTCGGGCAAATTCCGATTAAAAATTACATGATTGTAGCCGGGTAAATATATATCTTTACTCTTCTTTATTATTCTCCGTTGAACAATAGGAAAATAGATAATACTGTTTATGCGATCAAAATAAAAAATATCACAAAAATGCTTTAGGTACAGATAAAACACAAAATTATTTTAATTAGTTTGTCAGATCATAATCATATAATTAAGGTACAAATTAAGTAAACATCCTTATGTTGGATTAGTATTTTTTTGTTATTTGGTGATAAATCAGAAGATGGTTCGCATATAGTGAAAAGGGCCGTCGTCCGTGCACATCTCCAAAAATCAAGATTTGCTAAGTCACTGTCCGCGTTAGGAAAAGAATTCTAGCGCATACGAAGTGGAAAAGAGAGAGCCTAACCTCATGTAGAAATACAACTATATATCCTAGTAAATATATTCGAGGCCATTGAAATTAAAAAAAACATTCAGTTTTAAATAAATAAAATTGTTTAAACTTTTCTAATCCAAATCAAAAATCACAAAAGTGTAACCACACTGAGATCAAGGAACTGTCAGTGGGTTTCTAAACCTATGGTAATTTGGTAATAATTAAGTGAAATATTAAGTTATTTATAAAATATATCGATTGATTTGATTATTCAAATCATACAGAAATCATTACCCAGTAAACACGTGATCTTAATTTGATAACACATACACAGTATATAGGGGTCATAAAACTTTTATGTCACAATTACATCAAAGTTATGTAAAATGTATGTTTCATGTGGTGCGAGCTATTTTTATGTACTATTTTAAAATAACGTAATTTTAAAGTATTCCCTTATGTGTAGCTGACATAATAATAAATGTAGAAAATCCTGAGTGGTGATTATCAAAGGTTTGACGATCTTGGCAAACAGCAGCTGATAAAAATGATCTCTCAGTTATGTTGTGAATGATTTTCATCATAGAAATGTATTGTATGCAGGGTTGCAATTAAGTAAATCTTCTTATGGGTTTTTGGAAACCTTAAGTAAGTGTATCACCAGATTTTTCAGTGGAAAACAGTAATTCATCGTTATAGAGCTATCTTCTAGAGAAAATGTGTTTTCTTTAACCACCTTCTATATTATTTTGGATGCGTCGAAAAAAAATCGCAGACTGTTTTGTTTGAATATAGCCGCCTGCTGCTGCTGCTGCTGTTAGAAATAGGCCAGGCTATAAAAAAAAATATTTTGCAGTAAAAATATTAAAATAATATTTTTACCAAATTAAATAGCAAAAATAAAACATTTTAAACCCAATTCAAATGCAATTGTTATTTAAGCTAATCCCTTAAATAAGTAAAATCAAATAAAATGAAATCTATGTACATCAAAATTAGAAAATATAGCAAACAGGTAAGAAAGGCTTAAAGTAATAAAAATATTTACCTTCTTTGTTTAAATATGATTATCGTATCTACGAAAGAACATATTCAAGTAATCTTTTCATTACCTGCTATTCTGAGTTAGATATTATGTTACTTTAGTTTTAAACTAACTTTCAGTTGGAAAGGTGGTTAAATAATGGTTTCTTACACTGTAAGACAGGTCAGTATTTTTAAATAAAATATTCAAAGTGATAAACATTATTAATCGTATCCGAACGGATATTAATTGTGTGAATGGAATTAATTGTCTTGTAAGGAAGCCTCGTTCAAGTTTTTTATTCTAATCATAGTTAAAAGCCACTCTTAATTTTAGCAAACCATATTCAGTACCATGTACTTTAAAAACTAAAATCGATTTACTTAATGTATGAAAAGTGATTTGAACTTTTTTTTCTCTTGTTATATGCATACTCTATATCTTTTTTGAGTACCGTTAACAAGTAACCTTTAAATGACTTAATATGTTATGCTTTTAAATACACTAAAGTATATTATAAACTACACGTTTGCAGTGATTTTAGCACTACTTAAACAATAAAGTAAATACACAGTGAAAACCACACCTTAAAGGCAAATCTATATAAACGCATCATATTACCTCTAAGTGCATCGTAGTTTTTGCCTTAATAAATGAATCTAGGTTAAAGACTTTTGTATTAAGGGGTGTGTCTATACATGTAATAACTTAATAAGTGTATACACAAGTCAGCATAAGATTTATTATTGTATTCTTATCTAAAAACACTCTTTCAGACATGGGCGGTGATGGGGGTGTTACTGAATATGTTAGGACAGGGGATGGTATTGAGCTTCCCTTCCATCCTAATGCCCGCCTTGCTTTCTCCAGACTCGATTATTAAAACCAACCTTCAAGTGGCGTCTTGGGCTTGTGTGTTTTTATTATTATTTTCATCCAATATAGTCTAAAATATATTTAATGACTCTCATAAAAAAGAAGTCATTGAAATGTTTATTTTTATATTTTCAGCATCCTGCATAGGAATTTCGAGTATACCAGGTTTTACAACATCTTCTATTCTTATGGATAGATATGGGAGAAAAATAGCTCATGCAGCGGTGGTCGTACCAGCCATTGTCGGCTGGCTTCTAATTTACTTTGCTACAAATATTCCCGTTCTTATATGCGGTAGATCTTTATGTGGACTTGCAGCTGGAGCTACAGTCTCTCTTGGAGCTGTAGTAATAGGAGAATATTCTAGTCCAAAGAACAGGGGTATGTTTCTCAACCTTAAAACTTCGGCCGTGTGCTTAGGCAACATGACCGTCCATATATGTGGTCACTTTTTTAGCTGGAAGATCGTCGGGCTTATAGCTCTTATTCCCCATGTAGCAGCTCTAATAATAATCTATACATGGCCAGAAAGCCCATCTTGGCTGGCGTCTAAGCAACGTTTTGAAGAAAGTCGAAAATCTTTCTTCTGGTTACGAGGGAAAAGTAAAGAATCTACTATAGAATTGGAAGAATTACTCAGGGCAGAGAAGGAAAAATTTACCGAATATCCACAAAAATCTGCCTCTAATCCGATTTATGAGTTTTGCCACAAATTCTCGGAAAGGAATTTTATAAAACCAGTTATTATTATTTGTTTTGCTGGACTTTTATTGGAAACATGTGGAAGGCATATCTTTCCAGCATACGCTTTGCAAATAATTGAAGAAGTAACCAAAGATAAGTCCAAATCTTTCTACTATACTTTGGGTATAGATTTTATTATCACAGCTAGTGCCCTATCCTCATCAATTCTGGTAAAAATTTTAAAAAGGAGAACTCTACTTTTAGGCAGTGGCTTTGCTGCGTTATTTGTTTTGTTTTGTGTTTGTTTATATCTGCTATTATCAGCTAAAGATATTATATCCAATGAAAGACCTTGGATTCCAATTATGTTATTTGGTATTTACTTCGCCCTTTCTAATTTAGGATGTACTCCAATCCCATTGGCTTTATTGGGTGAGATATTTCCATTAGCTCATAGAGGCGCTGGTTCTTGCGTATCAGGCTTCCTTTTATCTATGTACGTTATGATTGCGTTGCAAGTGACGCCGTACTTATTAATAAGTGTGAAGGTTTATGGTACTTTTGCAGTTTTTGGAACTTTTATGGGCATCGCTCTAGTAGCATTATATTTTCTTCTTCCTGAGACCAAAGATAAAACGTTGCAACAGATCGAAGATTACTTTAATTTCGGCCACTTTAAGAACGAAAACAACGAGAATGAAGAAGTTAAGATGAAAATGCTCTCAACTTAAAATTTGTTTAATAAATTATTTTAAAACAAACAATAAGAACAGTATGAAATGCAGGATACAAATATGTTTTAGATCCTACCTCAAATAGCGTCGAATAATTATCTAAATTTAGTTAAGTAATAACGTTACATTAATATTTAAGTATATTTGTAAGTTTACAGAAATATTTATTTTTATATAAGTTCCGAACTTTTCTGTACAGATCTTAATAGTTTTAAATAAATGTAAGTTTATTTTGAATACATATTTTAAACGATTGTATTTTCTATTGTATTTTGGTTTATTTACAATAACAAAATACAATCACATATATATAAAATACACATAAACATTATAAAATTCACTATTTTTTCCTCTAGACTCTACCCTTATTTTTTCCTTATTATTGGTTCTTATTAAGATATCATATTAAATTGGTCTGTTTTATGCACTGAAAAAGAAGACTTTTTATAAAAACATGTGTTATACCGACTCAGATAATAAAACATATTTAAGAACATAGTCAGCCACTTACATTTATCTACTCTAAGTAATTTCCGTACTTCTACTAGTATATCATCTAGGCTTATCGCTGTCCAATATTTTATGCTTCACATAGCGAACTAACTTTTCTTACTTTAATTCTAGAATGTTTTCTCGCTTTTTTCAAATTAAGAATTCTTATAATATTTTCTTATATGAATATGACTTAGGAAACATCCCTCGTTCTGTATATATCCGTGTTTCAGCAGAATTTTACGCGAGCGGGCACTTTTCCAATGAGTGTACACGACCCATTTATAGCTCTTTATAAAGTTAGAGGTCTCCTCTACCAACAAAAGTCAGATCAACAATAGTTCTTGGCAGGATTCCAGACATACACACACGTAACAGTGTATTTTGTGAGCTCAGACGAAGTGGTTGTTATTTTGTCTCACCGGACTTAATTTCAGTACGAGTGGGTTTTCTGTTGTAATTAAAATTCGTATTTGTTAGAATTGTGTAAACACAGATGTCTTACATATTTTGGTTGATGATTATTTTGTAATAGTGCCTCTATTTAATGTGATCTTTAAGGTATAAATTATTTTTATAATTTGTCCTTCCTTTTTTTGTTTTAGTTAAAATTTATTTCATATGATAAAATCGGTGTAGTTTTTGGTAAAAATAAACGACAAAAATGATTCGACAAAATTATTAACAATTTTGGAAAAAAAAACAGGCATAGATTGATATAATCTTTATAGCACACATAAAAAAAAGTGAAAACAAAAAGCTTCATAAAAAGAGGTGAAAGGGAAGCTTTAAGCGATCTCTTATTTGTTTTTGAGGAAAGGTGTGGGTAATGCGAATGTCAGACAATGCAATAACCAAATAATTATAGTACTACTACTATTATTTTCTTAGTAGTTATTAGTCTGGCTTTTGTCTGCACCGCACTACCACAGCTTTTCTCAAAGTTGCCAAAGATGTTCGAGAATCGATGGAGCGTATTGATTTTTCTAAAGCTTTTAATACAGTTAATCACGACTTACTACTTGCGCTTTTAAGACAGCTCAATGTTTCTTCAATGTTCCAAGGAGCTAAACTGGTTCTCCTCTTAACTTCGGGATCGCCAACAGGTCGTCTGCATTGACAAAACTTTGTATGTGTGGTGCACTTTGATATCTGGTGTCCCCCAAGGTTGTATTATCTCCTCTCTTATTTTTTCTTTATTTATAATTTTAATTACTATTACTCTTTATGCCGTTGACCGGCAGCATGCATTCGAGTAAAACTGAAACTTGTAATGTGGCAACAGTAATATACAATGGCGTTAACATACCTCTCACATCATCAGTACAAAATCTTGGTCTTCATGTGGGCAATACACTACACACATTAACCACCGCCCCGTGGGTCAAGTGGTTAGCGCAGACGCCTAACGTCTGGCGGTGCAAAGAGGCTCGGGTTCGATTCGTGACAGAGACAGGCATGTATATCACAAGCATAGACGTCTGTATTTTTGGGTTTGGTCGTTTATTAAATATATTTTCAGTATTTATAATGTGTATTTGTATCGATGTCCAACACCCTTAAGATAAACAAATAATTTTCTTACTTAAGGGTCTAGATCAATTTGAGTAACTTGTCCTGATATTATTATTTTTTTCTCTTGCATTTGCACTTTAATGGGTATTATCAAAGTAACAAGTTGTTATTTTTGAAGGATAGGAATGTTAAATGGATATATGTCTTCGCCCAATAGTTGTTGTGTTGAAGATCACAGATTTTTGCGCGCTGTCTCGGACTGTGACTGGCCATACCAGTTGTAACAGAGTCAGTAGTTTGGATGCTTTTCATAAAAGCAATTTTCTCTAATTTTAAGAAAAAAGTCAAACTAAACGAAAAGAATATTTATTTTAGAATATAACATAACAATTAATTAAAAATAAAATTGTATATTATGTACAATAGAGTTTGGAACTAATAATAATAATAAATGAGGTATTTGTTGACTTACAACAAATACGTAATATTTCGGTGGTAGGTTTGTATCTAATATCACCGGCGACAATTTCTTGATTATTAATGTAAATTTTATTAAACAATGTAAAAGTAATAATTAAATTTATTAGATGCTGTTTAAGGTAAGCTTTAAACCATATTTTTCTCTAGCATTTCTTGTTATCAATTCTGTAATTGCTTATATATTTTTTCTTAAGTTGAGAGCATATTCATTTTGACTTCATCATTCTCGATGTTTTCCTTTTTAACGTTGCCGTCATTGAAGTACTTCTCGATCTGTTCCAACGTTTTGTCTTTGGTCTCAGGAAGAAGAAAATATAATGCTACTAGTGCAATGCCCATAAAAGTTCCAAAAACTGCAAAAGTGCCATAAACCTTTACATTTACCAGTAAGTGAGGAGTCATTTGCATCGCAACCATAATGTAAATAGATATAAGGAAGCCTGATACACAAGAGCCAGCTCCTCTATGAGCTAATGGAAATATCTCACCCAATAAAGCCAATGGGATTGGAGTGCATCCTAAATTAGAAAGGATGAAGTAAATAGCAAACAACATAATAGGCATCCAAGGTCTTTCATTAGATATAATATTTTTAGCTGATAATAGTAGATATAAACAAACGCAAAACAAAATAAATAATGCAGCAAAGCCGCTTCCTAAAAGAAGTGTCCTCCTTTTTAAAATTTTTACTAGAACTGCTGAGAATAAAGAACTAGCTGTTATAATAATATCTATACCCAAAGTATAGTAGAAAGTTTGAGACTTATCCTTTGTTATTTCTTCGATTATTTGTATTGCGTATGCTGGAAAGATGTGCCTTCCGCATGCTTCCAATAAAAGTGTAGCAAAGCAAACAACAATAAGCGGTTTAATAAAGTTTCTTTCCGTGAATTTGTGGAAAAAGCTATAAATCGGATTATTGTTCGTTTTTTGGGTATATTCTTTAATTTTTTCCTTTTGAGCCTTGAGTATTTCTTCCATTTCCATTGCAGATTCTTTACCTTTTCCTCGTAGCCAATAGAAAGATTTTTGACTTTCTTCAAACCGTTGCTTAAATGCCAGCCATGATGGGCTCTCCGGCCATGTTGAGATAATTATCAGTGCAATTACATGGGGAATAAGAGCTATAAGGCAAACTGTTTTCCAGCTAAAATAGTAACCACAAATGTGGAGAGTCATGTTGCCTAAGCACACCGCTGAAGTTTTAAGGTTGAGAAACATACCTCTATTCTTTGGACTAGAATATTCTCCTATTACTACAGCTCCAAGAGACATAGTAGCTCCAGCAGCAAGTCCACATAAAGATCTACCACATATAAGAACGGGAATATTTGTAGAAAAATAAATTAGGAGCCAGCCGACGATGGCTGGTACAACCACGGCTCCATGAGCTATCTTCCTCCCATGAGTATCCATAAGAATAGAAGAAATTATGAAACCGGGTATGCCGGCAATGCCTATGCAGGACGCTACAAAAATATAGAAAAACATTACATATCATTTATAAGTCACTGTAAATTATATTTTCCTTAAATTTCTTGAATATAAAGTAAACAGTAAAATACCTACCCACCCAAGAAGCCATTTGAAGGTTGGTTTTAATAATTGAGTCTGGAGAAAGCAAAGCCGGCAGTAGTATGGAGGGCAAGCTTAATGACATTCCCAGTCCGTACATATTCAGAAGCACGCCCAACGCCGTCCATGACTGAAAGAGGTTTTTTTTTTAACTTTATTGTGTATTTAATGTGCACGGTTTCAGGTTACTTCTATGGTGATTTTTTCAATGTAATTTGGTACAGTTATTACCTTAGTAAAAAACTGGGATCCTTCACTGTGTATTTTTTCTTTTCTGTTGTTTTCTTAAACACAGACATTGACCTATTTGAGTTATGCCGAAGTTGATCACGATCTTTTTAGTTCATAATGTAAAATATTAGTCCACAACTTGGACTAGTTGCCGCCAAAAATAGTTTTATTTCGATGTACAATGATTTTTCATATAGGCTAACCAAAGATGAAAACTTTTTATATACATTTAGTTTGTCGAATAAAATCTTAAATAATTAATTACATAATGATATATTTTTACATGATGGTAATATTTATATTTTTATATAGCATTACAAAAAAGTTAATTGTGGAATGGGAAAGTGATGGTTGTTACAAGAAACAAAAGTTAGGACGGTAACGGAAAAGGACGAATCATTAAATGTATGGTTCGTTAAATTTGTATACGATAAAAAGGGTAGACTAATAATAAAATCTAATCTAATCTTTTTTTCTAAGCATGACACTTGAGTAGTTCTATTGGCTCAGAAGTGTTGATTTCTAAGGCTCATAAACTAATTTTCGTTTCAATTACATTCTGAATATGAACTTCTGTGAATTTTTAATATGGGTAGTCATAGTGAAAGTACATATCGTAAACGCAAAAAGTCGTCACGTAAACATTACCGTTGTCAAAAATTATTACCTTCTCGAAGTTAACAAAGTGAAAATCTAGATGAAAATTATAGTCGAGCAGATGAAAAAGTATTGTCGGATTAAGTGGAATTACCAAAGATACACTTTGGTAGCTGCTACTAGATCTCGTAGACGAATTGAAATCGGATGCGCGGTGTTTAAAATTGTTTTATTAGTTTTGATAAGATCGTACTGTCAGACCCGATGACGTGAGCCAAGTTGACACTGATTCAAGGATGTTAATAGATCTCCAAGACGAATTAAAATGGACGCGCTAAGTTTAAGCTCATTCTGTTAGTTTTTATAACACCTAATAAACGGACGGCTTGATGACAAGATCAAGGTCTAATAATGATAATAGCTTAATAGCTACACATAGTAAATGTAAGGTTAGGTGTGTTTAAGGTAGGTAGCCAGACCATGGTGTCAAAATCTGCTGTTAATGTCGGTTACGTAGCCATAGCAATAAAGTTTGAATTAATTGATTCATTTCCAACAAGTGGTTTAGTTCCAACAAGTGATTTAGAATAAAGATGAAATTTAAATTTTAGTAACTATATTGAATACTAACAGTATTCAATATAGTTTAAAACGAATTCGATAAAATATTGAAACCGCGAAACCAATAACTTGTTGCATTGTCATTATAGTTTTTGAAATACTCAAAAAAGATTTAATGTGTAAAAAATGTTATATAAGCTAAGACATTTGACTACTAGACGTTCTAAATTATCGGTGGACTTATTAATTGACTGTGTTTCAAGTTCCTACCAAATCCCTATTAATGAACATTCGCAAAATAAAAAACCGCGTTCATTGCTCTTCATGGCCAGTTAAAAATTTGACGACTTTAAAATATTTCTTTTTGTCTTGGCAAACGTATCAACAGTTTTTTAAAGTGTGATAAATACAATTTATTCTTTGAAGTTGCCTATGTGCTAGATTTGTGCATGATATTTTAAATCCTGGCTGATTGTTAAACGAATTGATTGATTAAGTGAAATGTTTCATATTTTTCGAAAAAGCAAACAAACTCTTAAATTGATTTATTTTCTCTTTTTAAAATTAAAAGTTTTTACAAAATTAATAAGTAATTAGTAATTCATTTACGTAAGTATTAATTAAAAAAAACTTGGTCACAATTCAGAAAACATCTTTCTGTTCTATAAAACTTTTTTATCTTATACCTATAAACTATAATGGAAATAATAAACTTATGAGAGACTTCTAAGTAATGGTTAGTTAAGCTTTGAATATTTTATTTCAAAATACTGACCTGTCTTAAAGTGTATAAAACCATTTGAATTTGACCACCTTTCTAACTGAAACTTAGTTTGAAACTAAAGTTATATCTCTAGATCAAAATAGCAAATAATTAAAAGATTATTTCAAATTGTTCATTTGTAGATACGATAATCATGTTTAACGAGATTTCAAAACAGATAGGAATCAAATCACTTCACTTCATCAACAACACATACATACATACATTGACGACATGTATAGCTGCGAGAATAATGTGTAAATCAAACAATTTTGATAGTTTGAATTTATTGATTTTTTATAATTTATATTTTCAATTACCTATTTTTTTTAGTATAGTCTTATACATATTATATATGTGATATTATTATATGATATGATGATTATATGATTAGGTAAATAACTTGGTCTCCACTCAGGTCCAATAGTTTAGATTCTAGATCTAGGAGCATCCATCCATCAGTGAAGCTTCAGGTCACGTTATCAAACGAATTGATAAGAATAACCCTTAAGTAATTTTAGCAAAACAAATATATATAAAACAATAATGATTTCTTGTCAAGTTGACAATAAAGCATATTGTGTAAACTGTAAAGTATCAAGATTGGTTTTATTTAATTTAATAGGATATTATGTAAGAGAGGATATTATTGTTTTTTACACTTGTTTTAGTTGAGCATGTCTATTTACTCAGAGTATTTAATATTTTTTAAATAAGGGTAAGAAAGTGTATTGAAACTCCTCTCTTTAAATACACTTAAGTAGAATATTTAAGAATTTAGAGTTTTTAGTATTAGGCGTTCATATTTGATAAAATAAAACAATTTAAAGGTAAAGAAACTCTCTATTCGTTGCAATTTTTGGTTTCATTACACTAAGTTTGATTTTGTAGCAATGTGTACTGCAATTTAAATGTTTTTAGGATAACCGTACACGCTTCCTTAATCTTTGTAGATTATCACATTGATTGGTATAAAAAAATATTTTCCTGTTTGCTATTTTTTATTTATCAAAAGTTTGTATTTGTCAAAGTCAAAGTATTTTTTTTATTTCAAATACATTGCATATCAGAAACTAGTTGCTTAAATTTTGTTGTTTATTTATTTAGAGTTACTACGTTATTTTAAGGAGTTAAGAGTATCAGATTTTTATGGTTTACTAATTTGGTATAAAGTTATTTCTGGTGTTTGTTTTGGTTTAAATATGACTGAAGAATAATTATAAAAAGATAATTTATTCTCCCTAAGTTTCAGCAAGGCGGGTTCTACAAAATCGGAGACGCTGAACTTTACAACCAACAAAAAATGTGTTTTACCCAGGTGATAGAGTCTATAAATTTGTTTTGCCACACAACGTTTTCTAAGAATAAGGTAAAATTATTATTATCACGTAAAGGACGCAACGAGAAGAGTCTTGACTATGAATATGGATGGTTATAAGAGAAGATAGCAACCGAACAAGAATTGGATGAAGTACGGTAAAGAGTTAAAGTTCAAAGAAGCAAGTCTGAACTAAGATGACGCATAAGAGAGAATCGTCGAAGCCATGGCCTTTATGCGCCAATCAGTAAAATAACTTTAAAATCTATATATTCATGATGAATGATAATCATTTCGTATTTTAAATAAAAACAGGCAGAAAGATGGATAACATAAAATTTTAAAGGTTCCGTTTTTGACATTTTTTATATAAACTATAAGGTATATAAAAAAGTGGCATATTTATTTGTCCATCAACAATACTAATTAAGTTACCATAGACTATTGACTAATGTAATAAAAAGCTGATAAATGTGTTTGTTTGTGCACACTTCCCTACAAATCCCGAAGGAGTTAATCCGATAAGGTTGTAGGTGATATAATATATGTGTCGCCGATCAAAAAATTAATACAAAATAATTAATTAATACAAAAATTTTCATATTATGTCTGTGTGGTTTAATTGCCTGAGACCTACGCCTCCTGTAACCACCTACAGATCCTGTAACAGAAGACTCCATCAAGAACGAGCAAGCCACTAATATCCCTTTATCTCCGAAATATATAAAAATTATAAATATAGATTAGGTGTAACACCATTTTAAAACTCACATAAGTATAATTTGTACGTTGCCTTTTAAAAAGATATAGCAAATTTGCAGATAAAGCTATTTGTTTCCTAGCTTAGATCAGAACTCCGGTACTAATGCTGCGGACATATAACGTCCAATGTTGCCGAATGGACTAACAGAGTTAGAATTATATTTATATGATTGTAATTATTAAGTCTGCGGTAGTATTAAAAGCAGCGGTAGCCGAAACGATAGAGAAAGCGGTAAAGGTGGGTAGAGGTACTTAAATACAATAATCTCGTATGGTCACCCATTCGTTTTGAATATCTAGGCTCATCGCTGGAAATTTTTAGTTATTGTTTTCGTATCGTAAGGATTTTGATATATATATATATATATATATATATATATATATATATATATATATATCAAAATCATATATATATATATACAGGGTTATTTGTAATTAGTTGAGCACCTTTTGCAGGCAGCCCCTCTACATCAATCCTAACAACATTTGTTCTACGACTTTTTAAAATTAGTAGTTTTAAAAATTTAGTTTTTCCCATACAAAATTTATTTATTGCCTCTGAACGTGCATTAAACTTGAGCAAAGAGAGTCCACGCAACTTGTCAAAATATGTGCCAAGGCCACGTGCATCGGGGCGCGGGGTGGCGGGGTGGCGGGGTGACGCAGCGGCGGCTGTGCACGTTAGAACTTGATCATTTTCTAAGGTGTAAT
Source organism: Napeogenes inachia (assembly GCA_959347355.1). Taxonomy (NCBI): domain Eukaryota; kingdom Metazoa; phylum Arthropoda; class Insecta; order Lepidoptera; family Nymphalidae; genus Napeogenes; species Napeogenes inachia. The sequence goes on along the minus strand of OY365798.1, from coordinate 20,534,576 downwards.
AAAAAATAGCATCGTTTTCCACTTTTATTAAAATATTTTCTACAATAGTTGAAACACATATTGTCTAACTGTTTAAGAATCTAATGAAAAAACAAAATCTCCAATAGAAATTGTCCACAAGTTGAATGTCTCAATATTTTTATTTGGTTTATGAAATAAGGGCACTGTAACGAAACCAAATAAATATTATTTTTACAAAACAATAACTTCTCTTTAACTTACTTTATACATATCATATTATCTCGTTTCTTAATATTTATATCATGACAATAAAACAATAAGTTACTTACGAATTCCTTTAAGATGGCGCGTAACAGAAAAACGTCATAATTTTCATTAATATTAATTAATTAAAACGTAAGAAGTGAATCGACTGTTTCTGACGTATAATATTCTCATAGAAGAAACACATAAGTACCATAAAAACAGACAAATGTACACAATCCACTTTAAAAATAATAACTTTAGGCTTCTTAATATGTTGGATCGTCACTATATCACAAATAAAATTATTCTTCATCATGGTTTCTGCTGTTTCGAGTTGCTGTTCGTTCTAGGTATAGCAAAACAGACCTTGTAAAGATCAGGACCCCAATGCTCCATTTCTCAGCCAAAACTCGTATTTCTTTTCATTCTTACTTCTTCTATTTCAGACAATCAATGTATTTTAAAAATATTATAAATTACATTTCATAATTTCTTCTTCATGTTATAATCTTGAATTTATTTATTAGTTTTAATAGCAAGTCCATAAAATCGTATTGTCCAGTATGTAATTACATTTCATTATTTAATTATAAAACTCTAATCCGATAATTTTATTTTTGGTTAATGTAAATTGTGTTTTGTAATCCACATACTTGTCATTTTGATTATTTAGTATTTCCATAGCAACATGGTGTAAAAGAGATGAAGCTATACGAAAAAATCTGGCGCGCGCATTTAACAGTTTCTGACTTTCGCTAGCCTGCCGCGACCTATTCTTTAGACTGCTTACAAAATACAGAGTAATAAATAATCGAGGGAGCAAAATTTTTTTTTTGTTCGTTTATTTTGAGTTATTTATCAAGATTTTTTAAAAGTCGTAGAACAAATGTTGTTGGGATTGATGTAGAGAGGCTGCCTGCAAAAGGTGCTCAACTAATTAAAAATAACCCTGTATATATATATATATATATCCTTCTTTCCTACTTAATTTTACGCCTTACTTTGTTCGTTAGAGCATCTATCATAATTTTATGGCATTGAAGCCGTGATTCGAACTCTGAAGCAACTTTATCTTTTGGAAGAGATGTTACAATATCAGCTTTAGATTTTCCGATGATATGTCTTTTGGTATCTCTTAGATGTTTAAAGATTTCCAATGGCTTCTTTAATTTTTACCCAAAATTGTTTCCGTCTTTAAATAAGGTTGAAGAGTCCGCTGAGCTAGCTAAAAAGCTATCGAAAATTGCATCCAACTATGGGAAGCGCCCTTGGTAATCGATTTCTTTAAATAAAAATGTAAACGGAACTGCTTCTGTAACAGTACTAACGTGTATAGATTTGGTATTCCATCTTCCAGACACAGACTAAAGCATTAACTTGGTTTCGTCCTCAATCCGTCGGTACAGAAATTCTCCATTTCATTTAAGAGTTACTGATATTGTTTTGGATTACGTGTCGCGAGATCATTCTGGATTGTGTGTATTTATTGTTAAACTTAAACCAATATCGCCACTTTTATCATGACTTATTAATTTATATATTAAAATATTAATAACTATATTAAATATAATTGAAGAAATACAAAAACCCTCAAATAAACCTATTGGTATAGTGTGCCTAGGACAATTGACATTGTCGGTTTTCGAAATGAGGACAAAAAGGACTTTTCCGAATGATGCCGCTATTAGCTTTCTTGACCAGGTTTTATCAAATATAATTTTAAAGATGTATTTAGTTTTGTTTTCGATTTAAGTCATCTGCACGCTGACCTTCAATTTATTGATATGTTATTACTAATACCTTACAAAATCTATAAAATTCTAGTTTTAGTTCTATTATAAAGGGTTAATAGTAATTATTGGCCTTCTCTTGCAGGCAACCTTACATCAATCCCAACAACATTTCTTCTAAGAATTTTTAAAATGAATAGTTTTAAAAATTAAGTTGTCCCATACAAATTTCATTGTTTCCCTCTGAACATGAGCTGTGAAAATCAACCCGTCCCTATTGGAAAACCCATTAATTAATGTAAAAATGAGTACTGATTACCAAATTTATTTCATAGAAATTCTATGGTATTTAAGTAATAAAAAACGAACTTATCACAAAAAAACTTGTAGAAACAGATACAAAAGAAAATTACGTTAATTAGTTTGACAGATCACAATCATTTGAAAGAAGCATTTAAATAAAGAAAAATTTCAATATATTGGATCGGTATTTTTTATGTAATTTGGTGTTAAACCACAAAATGATTGATAAAAGAGGAATAGTTGCAAATTTCCTGATTAAAAACAAAAAATCACAAGACGGCCATCGCATTATGAGATCAAAGATTCAAACCAATGCAAATTTTGTACCAACTAAGAAATATATGAATTTATTTAAAAGAATAATGGATTGATTATCCATTATTATTATTGATTATTCATTGATGGATTTGACTATTCATATCTTACAAAAATAATGACCTGGGTCATGGCAAACACGTTACCTTCATCTGGTACCAACTATACAGTTTAAACTTTTATATCACAATTATATCATATTGAAGTGAAATGTATGTTTCATGTGGCGTGAGCTATTTTTTCATAAATTATGTATATGTAACAATGAATAAGATATTCCCTAACGTGTAGCTGACATAATAATATATGTAGAAAGTCCTGAATCATCTGTGTATCCTACTAAAAACAACAAAATTGAAAATTTAAAAAACCCCCGATACAAAAAGACCTCTAAAAAGAATAAAAATAATATTAGTATATACTTATTGAATTCGTTGCGTCGGGGGACCGTTGTGCTTACGCTGATAGTGTATATATTACGAAGTTAATTATTGAGGACTTAGACTATACGATTCGATATTTTAATTTCTTTATTTGCCTTGTTAACTTACTTGCATTTTAATTTCTTCCTTTATTAAACGGTCCCCCGACGCAACGAATTCAATAAGTATATACTAATATTATTTTTATTCTTTTTAGAGGTCTTTTTGTATCGAGGGTTTTTTAAATTTTCAATTTAATTTTTTTTCTGCTTTTTAAAGTTATGTAACTAGTTTCTGAATTGTACTAAATGAACCTACAGATACACAAAATTTTCAATTGTTTAAGTAGGAAAGATTCGTTTGTTTGTTTGAATTTAATAGGCTCCGAAAGCTACGGGACTGATTTTTAAAAAAATATTTTAGTATTAGAATCCTATATTATGATGTACAAAGGTAACATCAAATACGAGAAATATATATTATATTTAATCCACGTGAAAGTTTCGACAATGTAATAAATTATATATGTTTTAAGTAACATGATTCAAGACTTTTTCATATGGGTAGGAAGATAGGTAGGTTTCATATATATGAATATTAATAAATATAAACATGTAGAGTTAAAATGATTTACAATCACTTATGACACTATGATCAAGGGAATTATATTATCACTAGCTGTTGCCCGTAATTCTTTATGACTACGATCATAAGTCATATAAATATATTTTTAAAGTCTACGTGGACGCAGTCACGGGCAACAGCTATCCCTAATAAAGTACTTTACCTGAGTAAGTGTAAAAACTTTTTGGCCCTCATAACAAGGCTTTTTTTCTATATAGGGAAACAGCTGGGAACAGCTAATTATTGCATAAAAACCTCTCCCCCGCACGAATAAGACGTCAATATCTTGAAGACGACAAATTTTATTTCAATCAAACATAAGTAAGGACCATCTCGACAAATATAGCTTACGATTAAAAAAGACCGCATTCAAATCTGTTTACGCGTTTGGCCGCAAACAGCTAGTTATTACATAAGAACCTCTCCTCCGCCCGAATAAAACGTCAATATCTTGAAGACAACAATTTTTATTTCAATCAAATATGAATAAAAAACATCTCGAAGAGCATAGCTTTTGATTAAACAAAACCGCATTCAAATCCGTCCACGCGTTTGGCCGCAAACAGCTTATTATTGCATAAGAACCTCTCCCCCGCACGAATAAAACGTCAATATCTTGGAGACGACTATATTTATTTCAATCAAACATAGATAAGAAACATCTCGACAAGCATAGCTTTCGATTAAAAAAAATTGTATCCAAATCCGTCTACGCGTTTGGCCGAAAACAGCTAATTATTGCATAAGAACCTCTTCCCCGCACGAATAAAACGTCAATATCTTGGAGACGACTATTTTTATTTCAATCAAACATGGATAACAACCATCTCGACGAGCATAGCTTTCGATTAAAAAAAACCGCATGTAAATCCGTCCACGCGTTTGGCTGGAAATTTGCCACAGACAGATACACAGATACACATATACACAGATACACAGATACACAGATACACAGATACACAGATACACAGATACACAGATACACAGATCGACAGGTCAAACTTATAACACCCCTCTTTTTAGTGGGGGGGTTAAAAAAATAAATACTTGTATTGGGCTCCAACAAACTTTATTTTTTTTGCTCGATATTAATAAAGGCTTTTAGGTAGACGCTTGAAATATTCACAGAATCGATATTATTAAAGGCTAATAGGTAGATGCTTGAAATATTTGCAGAATATTTATTTATATATTCATTAAAAAATAACATAGAATGAAATATTTTCTAAAGGCGGGCTCCCATACAAGATACGTGATTTTTTGAATTCTTTAAGTAACGGCAACCAGTAGGCGCTTGAAATATTCCCAGAATTTTTAGTAATACAGGGTTATTTGTAATTAATTGGCCACCTCTAGCAGGCAGCCTCTCTACATCAATCCTCTAAAAAAAACGAAACAAAAAATGTTTGCCCCCTCTGTTACTTATTGCTCTGTATTTTGTAAGAAATACCTAAAAGGTCAACGCCCGGGCGCTATCCCTACCTTCAGTATCATTAATGCCAGTTCAGAGGCAAGAAATATATTTTGTATAGGAAAACCTAAATTTTTAAAACGCTACATTTTAGAAAGTCTTAGAACAAATGTAGTTGGGATTGTTGTAGAGTGGCTGGCTGCCAGAGGTGGACAATTAATTACAAAAAACCCTGTATATTCGATTTTAAATCCAGATAAATATTTGAGGGGGAATCCTATACAACAAATATGTTGTCTTTTTGATGTTCTTTATATATACGGATCCCTTCGTGTGGGAGTCCAACTTCAAGCACTTGGCCTGTTCTTTTGACTTTTTATTTACGAAAACATGTATTGTATTACACTGATACTAAATTTAAAATATATCTATACATATAATATAATTGTCACTCTCTGATCGATTTCTGTACTTGGAATATATTTAAAAAAAAACATAATGGGGCCTTTATATAAGCAACAGAACTCAAAACAATAGTTTTCCGTTTTGTCTGTTTGTCTGTATGTTTGTATATCTGTATGTCTGTATGTTTGTGCACGTTAATCTCAGAAAGGCCTTAACCAATTCGGAAGCAGTTTTAGTAATATATTGTAGTAGTTTTCACTTAACATTTAGTATTTTTTCATATAAATCGGTTAGAAATAAAAAAGTTATACATCAAAATTTGAGAGTCATTCTGAATAACATTTAGTTTTTAACTTTCATTGCACACTCTTCAATCTATAAAAATATAGTATTTAAATTGTTTAAGAAATTTATGTATAATAAAACTGTAACTGATCGCTATATGTAAATGGAAAATATTTTCAAAAATTTATTAGTTGGGATCTTTATATAAGCAAGTGTTTGGTTTTTGATTTTGTCTGTTCGTCTGTATATTTGTTTGTCTGTACATCTGTATGTATGTTTGTGCTCACTAATCTCACAAACGGATTAACCGGTTTGGTTGCAGTTTTCGGGAATATTTTGTCATGGGCTTCACCTTACATTTAGTGTTTTTTCATATAAACAAATAAAGAAGTTAATAATCTCTTACTTTCTTACCATTGCGGTAAGAGTTTTTATGAAAACTGAAAAAGTGGTCCTCCCCGCAGTGAATAATAATACCCTTTCCAATAAGAAAAAATACGAAATCGAACTACCTATTGGGTTAAAAAGATCTGTGATTAAATACAAAAAATATAAAAATAAACTAAAAAAATACTCCTAAACGCAAAAACTACTTGACGGAGTTTGACGAAACCTTGAAGGTTTATAGTTATGGGTATGTACAAAGGGTACATTTTTTGAAATAGAAATCTATGCGTACGAAGTCGCAGGCACGGCTAGTTTTAAAAGAAATAATTATAATAAAAATAAAAAAAAAAGATTTTTTTGTTCGCGCCGCACCATTTGGCGCCGTTTTGTGAGTAGTACCCGGGGCATGATGACACCCCTTGCCCTCCCTAGTAATTTTGGCACCATTAAAAAAAATAAGCAAATAATAAGGAAATACTTAAGAAGCACATTGTATCAACGTATCACCGACTATGACGCCAGCGATTTATGTTGTTTCCCGTGAGAATGAAAAATTTTCCCGCGGTAGAAAATAACTTATGTCCTTTCCCAATGACTTTTACACAGTTAGAGCAAATTTCATAAAAATCGGTGCAATTGTTTAAGCGTGAAAGCGTAACAGACAGACAGAGTAACTTTCGAATTTATAATAGTAGTATGGATAAAAAAAATATTTTAACCAATTTTTGTATTTAAACTTTCATAAACTATAAGGATTATTAAATATATATTTACCCGGATATAATCATGTAATTTTTAATCGGAATTTGCCCGACTAGTTTCGAACATATTCGGGGTTCCTTATTCATGAGCTCGAAGCATGGCGGACTAGCGGCGTGAACAGTTCAGTTCGGGTTCAGTGAAATGTACATTTATTTAAACAAATTAATAACAAAAATAAAAGTTTTAACATAAATTAAAATGTTATTATTATTTTAAGCATTTCTTATTTAAATACCGAAATAAATCGATATGCATCAAAATACACAATACAACAGTTAAGGAAGGTTAAGTAATAAAAATAATTACCTACTTTGTTTAAACATGATTATCGTATCTACGAAAGAACAATTTGAAGTAATCTTTTCATTACCTGCTATTCTGAGTTAGAATTTGTAACTTTAGTTTCAAACTAACTTTCAAGTTGGAAAGGCGGTTAAATAATGGTTTCTTACAATGTTAGACAGGTCAGTTTTTTTTAAATAATTATTCCAAGTGATTAAATACGTTATTTAATAGTATGTTAGAAGCCTCTCCCAAGTTGAGTATTCTAATTATAATTTACAGCCATTTATATTCTTATCGAATTCTAAGACTTAGGAATAATTTTTTAAATTATTTAATAATAATCATTTATCCTTCATTGTAATTCCTCCATTGTTCAGTAAAGAAAAATAAAGGTCATCAATGTACCTTTAAAATATAATCCATTTACGACATCCATGTATGACAAGTGTTTTAAACTTTTTCATTTTTTACATGCATACTCTATATATTTTTTTTGATTACTTTTAACAAGTATTAACCCTTAATAAGCTTGCTATGTAATGTTTTTGAATACACTTAAGTAAATTATAAGATAAATATTTGCAGTGATTTCTGCATCAATCGAACAATAAGCCATCTTACCTTACTAATCATTGTTATTATAGGTTGTATTTTTTTTTTGTGTTTTTCATGAATATAAAGAAAATACAGAGAAAAACAACCTATATGTCAGCTCGGGCAACAAACTTATTAAATGATGTCAAAGTTCATCATAGTTTTTGCGCCGATAAATAAACCGAAAAAAATAATAAATGAATGACAAATTAAAAAGTTTTGTATTAAGGAGTGTTGTTTGTTTTTTTACATATATCTAGGCGATTTTAGTTTTATTACTTATATGTATAGTCAGTAGAAGACTTATTAATTAATCCTTATCCGAAAAAACTCTTTTAGACATGGACTGTGATGGGGGTGCTACTGAATATGTTAGGACAGGGGATGGCTCTAAGCTTCCCTTCCCTGCTATTGCCCGCCCTACTTGCTTCAGACTCGATTATTAAAACGGATCTTCAAGTGGCTTCCTGGGCTTGTATGTATTTATTATTATTTTCGACTTAATTGAATCTAAAATATATTGACTCTTTTAAAAAAGAGTTGACCTGTAAATTACTTCTAATGTTTTTTTTTGTTTGCAGCATCCTGCATAGGAATTTCGTGTGTACCAGGTTTCACGTTATCTTCTATTCTTATGGATACATATGGAAGGAAGACAGCTCATGCAGCGATGGTTGTACCAGCCATTGTCGGCTGGGTTCTAATTTACTTTGCTACAAATATTCCCGTTCTTATCTGCGGTAGATCTTTATGTGGACTTTCTGCCGGAGCTACTATGGCACTTGGAGCTGTAGTAATAGGAGAGTATTCTAGTCCAAAGAACAGGGGTATGTTTCTCAACCTTAAAACTTCGGCTGTGTGCTTAGGCAACATGACCGTCCACATATGTGGTCACTTTTTTAGCTGGAAGACCGTTGGGCTTATAGCTCTTATTCCCCATGTAACTGCTCTGATGATAATCTATACATGGCCAGAGAGCCCATCTTGGCTAGCATCTAAGCAACGTTTTGAAGAAAGCCAAAAGTCTTTCTACTGGCTGCGAGGAAATAGTAAACAATCTACAATAGAAATGGAAGAATTATTCAGAGCAGAGAAAGAAAATTTTACAGAATATCCACAAAAATCTAACAGTAATCTAATTTATGAGTTTTGCCGTAAATTCTCAAAAAGGAACTTCATTAGACCGGTTATTATTGTTTGCTTTGCTGCACTTTTATTGGAAACATGTGGAAGGCATATCTTTCCAGCATACGCTTTGCAAATAATTGAAGAAGTTACCAAAGATAAGTCCAAATCTTTCTACTATACTTTGGGTATAGATTTTATTATCACAGCTAGTGCCCTATCCTCATCAATTTTGGTAAAAATTTTAAAAAGGAGAACCCTTCTTTTAGGCAGTGGCTTTGCTGCATTATTTGTTTTGTTTTGTGTTTGTTTATATCTACTATTATCAGCTAAAGATATTATATCCAATGAAAGACCTTGGATTCCAATTATGCTATTTGGTATTTACTTCGCCCTTTCTAATTTAGGATGTGCTCCAATCCCCTTAGCTTTATTGGGCGAGATATTTCCATTAGCTCATAGAGGAGCTGGTTCTTGTGTATCAGGCTTCCTTTTATCTATGAATGTTATGATGGCGTTGCAAGTGACACCGTACTTACTAATAAGTGTGAAGGTTTATGGTACTTTTGCAGTTTTTGGAACTTTTATGGGCATCGCTCTAGTAGCATTATATTTTATTCTTCCTGAGACCAAAGACAAAACGTTGCAACAGATTGAAAATTACTTTAATTTCGGCCACTTTAAGAACGAAAACAACGAGAATGATGAAGTCAAGATGAAAATGCTCTCAACTTAAAATTTGTTTAATCAATTATTATAAAACTCGTAATAAGAACAGTATGAAATGCAGGATATAAATATGTTTTAAATCCTACCTCAAATAGCATCGAATTATATTTTAATTTATTCGTTAAGTACAAATTCACATTAATATTCGAGCAGTTGTTGCTGGTTTTTATATGTACAAACTGACCGAAGTGTTAAGTATATTATGTATGTATTATTGTAAGCAAGTAGGAAGTAAGTAAAGAAGCATTTGTTATTATATGAGCTCCGAACTTTTCTGTACAGATTTTAATGGTTTAAAATACATATAAGCTTGTTTTAAATATATTGTTTCAACTAATGTGTTTATTATAGTATTTATATACCTAAAGCTAGAATTAATTTCTACTATGTTTTATCGATATCAAGAGAATTTTAATAAAATAAGCAGATTGAAATTTGAGCTAATGACAATTATTCTGATAATTAAAAACAATTGTTGGTTGTTAATGTGGTTCTATCGGTTACGTTTCTATTGGTTGGTTTTGTTAACGGTCGTTTATTGTATTGTAAGCTACTTGAATTGATTGGTTAATTTCATGTTAGTTTGGTTTGGCTTCGGTTTAAAAACAAAATCAGCCAGTCAGTGAACAAATAAAAAAGTTAAAAATCTCTTATTTTCGTACCATTGCGTTATACTATTATATTGGGCTACCTACTCTGTGAAAAAATAACTATATATATATATATATATATATATAAATTATAAATATTCTTATACGCGAAAACTACTTACCGAAGTTTAATGAAATTTTGAATGGGTACGTTTTAACGAAATCGAAATCTATGCGTACGAAGTCGCAGGCACAGCCAGTATGTTATATAGTATTGAAGATTAAAATTATAAAATGCATACTTCCGCATCCATAAAATGAAAAACTAATAGTATAATATAATATTAAAAGAAAAATCGACATTTGTCATTCGATGTTGCTGTATTATTTTTAGGGATTTTATTTTATGATAAGGTTATTTAAATGTATCAAAATTGTCTATAGTTTGATATATTTAAATCCATATTTTTTCGTAACCTGGACTCATTAAAGTAGATACTACATAATATTTATTTCCCTGATCTAGTTTTATTAGGAAAAATTTGGCTCTCTTAGATTTTTATTTCTACGCTTCTATAACACTCACTTATTTTTTATGGAATCATTACAAAGCCCTTGTTAAAATAGTTACATATTAATGAAATAAACTTGCAAGAAATGTCGACGTCAACTTTAAATGAGTAACATTTTTCTACTCGTCCGTAGGGAAGTACAATGATACCAATAATAATACTTACCTTGTTGGCCTTAACGAGTTCCGATTTCAATTCCTGGAAATAATATTAGACTTATCTCAATGATAATTTGTCGGGTGACCTAAAAAACCGAAAAAATATAGGAGGCCATCGGACCCTATGGTTAACCTTAATGACAGAGCAGTTAAGACCAGCTATGAAAAAATAGATTGCCTTACAATAGACTCTATCAATAAAATACATTTCTAGCATCAAGGGACCATTATTGCACTTTAAGTATAGATTGATATACTTTTAACAAGGGCCTTATCAAACATAAGCGTAACAAGAAGATTTAAGGTTAACGACCGAAAGAAGCGCCTCAGTTACCTTCTCTACATGTTTTGTGCACTGAAATAAATAGTTTGATTATTTCACCTCGTTTCCTTTTTCAAGGCACTAAAAGTGCAAGTGCAGTTATTGCAAGTGAGTTTTTTTGTTAATAGGATGTCTGAAGTATAATTTTGGTAACAGGAACCAGCGGAGACGACTAAGGCCCGCTTGTGAGCGGTCAGCATCTTCCGATTCTCGAACTTTCCGATGCTGTTTGAGGCTCTCAGTGCCACTTACTGGATACATTTCGCGTAGAACATCTAATCAGATGTTCTGCGCAAGAAAAAAGAACAACTTCTATCTATATATATATATAAATCTAATCAGATTAAGTTGTTCTTTTTTCTTGTCGTTACAGGGATTCCACCAGGGGCGGTTTTTAAATCAGCCAGTGAGTTATTGAAGGTAGATCTTTAAAGGTCTTAAAAGAATATAAATAGAAATTGGAGGTAGATTTTTAATTCGGCCCTGAAAGAGATGATAAGTTTCAGTGAGAGAAATTGAAAAAATCGACCATTAAGGTCGAATTTTCTTTTGTAAAACATGTGAGCGTGATTGAAAATCATATAGAAGGTAAAGTATTTAGGTGTCCGTGTCAGATAAGATTCAATCTTTAATAAACATCACTGACCGATAAAAGATTAAATTGAACACTGTATTGTGATTAAAAATTTCAGTAAACAAAGGTATAAGAAACAATACTTAACATGAGTAGTAGAAATCCTTTTATGTATGTAGAAATTATGTACGTAGGTACGTACGTAACTAAATACGGGTATTGTAACGTTAGAGATTCAGTTTTATGAAATTCATAAATCTTTTGCATTTAGTTTATTAAAATGATGTTTAAAACATTAAGTAAAACTATTTTTATTTGTTGATGATTATAATTGTTGCAATGTGTCTGAAATGTGGTACTGACTAAAATATAAGTGCAATTGTTTTGTCGTTTGGATGGATGGATGTTTGTTACTTCATCACCCCAAAACTACTAGAATGAAACCTAGCAATATTGTAGCTTTTTTTTTTTCAACATAACTCATACACTATAGAAATACTAACTTTTGCACTTGCTTTTGTCTGTGACATAACACAGATTGTAGCGTGGTAATTAATTGCCACGAGAGATCCTGTTTTTAATCGTTTGGTTCACTGAATTTTACATAATTATTTGTGAAAATCGTACTTATTTACGACGACTTTCGAAGGAGTGTTAAGTTATTCAAGTTTACGTATATTAATAGAAATATAGCCAATTATACTATTTTTATGTTCCCTGGTAGTCTAAACGGATTAAATTATTTTGACGTATGAGGTATCGGCAGATACGTCAAAAATAATCGAAAATAAATCGAAAACTGGTATCATTCGGAAAAGCCCTTTTTGTTCTAAAAACGACAATGTCAATAATCCTAAGGATACTAGACCAATAGCCCTAACAAATACAATTTCCAAAATATTTTTCTCTTTTTTACAAACAAAAATGACTCAATTCATGATTAACAATAGATATTTCAGGCCTAATTACCAGAAAGGGTTTTTGCCCGGAATTTCTGGATGCCTGGAACATAATACGTTAATATCGGAAAGCCTTAAAGATACACAACAAACTAGCGAGAGACAAATTACGGTTTGTTGGATAGACTTAGACTTTGGGTCGGTACGACATGAACTGATGATGCGAACATCATTGCTTAAATGGTATAACTTTCCTACGGTAATTCGCGACATTATTGCATCATATTATTCAAAATTAAAATTATCCATAATTTTTAATGAAAGCCATTCAACACTTAATTATAACGTTGGTTCATTTCAGGGTTGTTGTATTTCTCCTATTACATTTAATATAGTTATTAACATTTTAATAGACAAATTAATTAGAAATGAAAAAAAAATGGAGTTATCGGTTTAAGCTCAACAACAAATACACAGAATCCATACTAGCTTTTGCAGATGATCTCGCGATACTGACACGTAATCCGAAACAATGTCAGGTACTTTTAAATGTAGTTGAGGATTTCTCTACGTGGACGGGCGGATTGAGGACAAAACCAAGTAAATGTTTTAGTCTGTGTCTGGGTAGATGGAATACCAAATATACCTCTTACGATCCGGGTCTTATAATAGGCGGTCAGTGCGTTAGTACGGTTACGGAAGCAGCTCCGTTTAAATTTTTAGGTAAAAATATCGATTACCAAGGCCGTACTCCATCGTCGGATGTAATAGTCGATAGCTTTTTAAATGATCTCAAAAAGGTAGACAACCAACCAATAAGTAACGTCAAAAAAGCTTGGATTTACGATAATTTTTTAACATCACGTCTAAATTGGCCTTTCCTCGTTTATGATATTAATAAAACCCTTTTGTCAAAATTAGATGCAAGCGTCATAAAGACATTGAAGTTATGGCTCGGGTTAGCGCACTGAGCGGACTCTTCAACCTTATTTAGAGACCGAACCAATTTTGGATTAAAATTAAAGAGACCATCGGAGCTCTACAAACATCTAAGAGTTACCAAAAGACATCATACGTAACTTCTCTCTCAAAAGACAAAGTTGCCTCAGAGCTTGAGTCACGACTTCAATTACATAAAAAAATTATGATACGTGCTCAAACGAATAAAGTAGGGCTAGGATCAAGTAGGAAAGTTCAAAACATAACAAAATCTTTTATTCGACAAGACGAAAACGATAATTACCGACTCCACGCGTTGAGCCTAGAAATTCAAAACGAATGGGTGACCATAGGAGATTTTTGTATTCCACTAGCTTTGAACTGGCGCACCTTAATTTATGATTGGTCCCCAGCATTATTAAAATTCTATCTTAATGCATTCCAAATGACTCTCCCAGATCAAAGTAATTTAGTAAGATGGGGCAAGGCCACCGAAAAGTCTTGCAACATCTGTGGGAAGGCAATAGGAACCGCGAAACACCTATTAGTAGGATGTAGAGTACTTCTAGATAAAGGTCTATACTCACGTCGCCACGACAAGGTATTAGAAATTATACGAGAAGCGGTTAGTCTTTCAGTAGCAAGAGCGCAGAAGGGTATAACAACCACCCAATGATCAGTAGAATTCGTAAAAGAAGGCTCCTCCAAAAAATCAAAAGTGAAGCCTTATTCAATATTAGGCGCGGCTCCTGATTGGACTCTCATGATGGACACGTATGAAAGGCATTACAAAATCCCTGGGGAAGTTGGTGTTTCGTCATCCAGACCGGACTTATTCCTGTATTCGAAACATCTGAGGCGCGTGATACTTGTGGAGCTTACTGTTCCTTGGGAAACAAACATCCCAAGGGATCACACATTCAAGCTCAATAAGTATTACGAACTGACCAACGAACTGATCAGGAATAAATTTATAGTTAGTTTGTACGCGGTAGAAGAGGGAGCGAGAGGTATAACAGCGAAATCTCTCTATAGCCTACTTAAAGACCCTGGCCTTTCTAGAACAAGCATTGGTTCATTTCTAGAACGTATTTCAAAAACGGCATTAGTAGGTTCTTTCCGAATTTGGTTAGGTAGGCAGAGGAGTGTGGAGGGTGAAGGTGAGCGTTTTTGCGCATAATAAATGGGCCCCTTAAACCTACTCTTGGGTCGCAAGTCCCAGGCACTGCTTGTACTCCTCTCCTTGCAACGGCCCGGCACCCTCACGGTGAATCCATGGAATGCTAAGAAGCTTCGTCTTTTTAGGACTTATGTTCCTATCCATAAAAAAATACTTTTTGTCCATGTGGACGAAGTCACAGACAACACAATTCAAAATTTCTTTATTCAAGTAGGCATTTACACGCAATTTTGAATATTAAATTAAATTAAATTAAATTAAATTAAATTAAATTAAATTAAATTAAATTAAATTAAATTAAATTAAATTAAATTAAATTAAATTAAATTAAATTAAATTAAATTAAATTAAATTAAATTAAATTTAATTTAATTTAATTATTATGTTCCTATCCATAAAAAAATACTTTTTGTCCATGTGGACGAAGTCACAGACAACACAATTCAAAATTTCTTTATTCAAGTAGGCATTTACACGCAATTTTGAATATTAAATTAAATTAAATTAAATTAAATTAAATTAAATTAAATTAAATTAAATTAAATTAAATTAAATTAAATTAAATTAAATTAAATTAAATTAAATTAAATTAAATTAAATTAAATTAAATTAAATTAAATTAAATTTAATTTAATTTAATTTAATTAAATTAAAATAAATTAAATTAAATTAAATTTAATTAAATTAAATTAAATTAAATTAAATTAAATTAAATTAAATTAAATTAAATTAAATTAAATTAAATTAAATTAAATTAAATTAAATTAAATTAAATTAAATTAAATTAAATTAAATTAAATTAAATTAAATTAAATTAAATTAAATTAAATTAAATTAAATTAAATTAAATTAAATTAAATTAAATTAAATTAAATTAAATTAAATTAAATTAAATTAAATTAAATTAAATTAAATTAAATTAAATTAAATTAAATTAAATTAAATTAAATTAAATTAAATTAAATTAAATTAAATTAAATTAAATTAAATTAAATTAAATTAAATTAAATTAAATTAAATTAAATTAAATTAAATTAAATTAAATTAAATTAAATTAAATTAAATTAAATTAAATTAAATTAAATTAAATTAAATTAAATTAAATTAAATTAAATTAAATTAAATTAAATTAAATTAAATTAAATTAAATTAAATTAAATTAAATTAAATTAAATTAAATTAAATTAAATTAAATTAAATTAAATTAAATTAAATTAAATTAAATTAAATTAAATTAAATTAAATTAAATTAAATTAAATTAAATTAAATTAAATTAAATTAAATTAAATTAAATTAAATTAAATTAAATTAAATTAAATTAAATTAAATTAAATTAAATTAAATTAAATTAAATTAAATTAAATTAAATTAAATTAAATTAAATTAAATTAAATTAAATTAAATTAAATTAAATTAAATTAAATTAAATTAAATTAAATTAAATTAAATTAAATTAAATTAAATTAAATTAAATTAAATTAAATTAAATTAAATTAAATTAAATTAAATTAAATTAAATTAAATTAAATTAAATTAAATTAAATTAAATTAAATTAAATTAAATTAAATTAAATTAAATTAAATTAAATTAAATTAAATTAAATTAAATTAAATTAAATTAAATTAAATTAAATTAAATTAAATTAAATTAAATTAAATTAAATTAAATTAAATTAAATTAAATTAAATTAAATTAAATTAAATTTAAATTAAGTTATAATATTATTATTTATTGCACACCACACTCAGTAACTATACAAATAAATTCTTAATGAGAATTGTTGGTAATACAAATAGGCGGTCTTATCTCTAAGTAGCGATCTCTTCTAGACGACCATTATGGGCATGAAGAAGATTTTTTTATATTGTGGCTATAAGATATTGTCACCATTAAATGGAATCGGATATACATTTATCCAGATAAAGCATGATAGTAGAATTAAAGCAGTGGTAATGTGATCTATGTCTGCATGTGTAAAGTAAAACTGAGTGACTGAGGGAGAAGTACGGTGAATCGTGATAGATGCTGCGATAAATTGGAAGTAGTGACCAAAATAGAGAAAGGAATGCTGCGAAGGTTTGGACATCTGTAGAGCCTATGGACGTAAGAAGGCTAACAAAACGGATTTATAACGCGAATGTAGATGAAAGAACCTTAAGAGGACGCCTCAGACGGACATACACTGATCAAATCAGCGATGTCCTCAAAAAAGCTGAGATTTGAAGTGGAAAGAATTAAATCAGTTGTATGAAAATGATTACTAGATATTAGTAGTATTAGTAGTAGATCTGAAAGATATGTTGTGCCAGGAAAAAGTGAAGTGGCGCTCTATTGTCTCTGCCTTCCCCTCTCGTCTGATAATGGCGTGAGCTCTATGTATGTATATTATCCAATCAACTCAGGTGATTAGGGTTGGAGATCTAACTGTTATAACCTGACATTTGGTTGCATTGACTATGCTGTATGATAAACTCCAGGCACTGACCCTGATGGGAAATATATTCGGGAGAAATAATGATCATAAGGTCTAAAAAAGTAAGTGGACAGTCATAGGGATTATGTTTGGCAGATAGTGGTTTCATATGTTTTTCATCATTAATAACAGAATACTAGATTATAATAAAACAAATGTTATACATAACATACATGTATATAATATACATATGGAAAAAAATACCTTACAATATTACAAATACCCTTATATATTTACAACATATACATAATATTTCGGTAGTAAGACAGTGCCTAATGTCACTGATGGCAATTTCTCGAATATAATATATACTTAACAATGACATTCAAATATTACTCGTTGTTATGAAACTTAAAGTAAGTTTTTTATATCCTCTCCTCATAGTATTAAGATTAATTATTTGATAAGTTTTATGTTGAAAGCATTTTCATCTTCACTTCAACATTCTCGTTATTTTCCGTAAAGTATCCGAAATTAAAGTAATCTTCTATCTGTTGCAACGTTTTGTCTTTGGTCTCAGGAAGAAGAAAATATAATGCTACTAGTGCAATACCCATAAAAATTCCAAAAACAGCAAAAGTACCATAAACCTTCACACTTACTAATAAGTGTGGAGTCACTTTCAAGCCAACCATAATGTACATAGATAAAAAGAAGCCTGATACGCAGGAACCAGCTCCTCTATGAGCTAATGGAAATATCTCGCCCAATAAAGCCAAAGGGACTGGAGTACACCCTAAATTAGAAAGGATAAAGTAAACTGCAAACAACATAATTGGAATCCAAGGTCTCTCGTTGGATATAATATCTTTAGCTGATAATAGTAGATATAAACAAACACAAAACAAAACAAATAGTGCAACAAAGCCGCTGCCTAAAAGAAGTGTTCTCCTTTTTAAAATTTTTACTAGAACTGATGAGAATAGGGCACTAGCTGTGATAATACTATCTATACCCAAAGTATAGTAGAAAGTTTGAGACTTATCCTTTGTTATTTCTTCGATTATTTGCAAAGCGTATGCTGGAAAGATATGCCTTCCGCATGCTTCCAATAAAAGTCCAGCAAAGCAAACAATAATAAGCGGTTTAATAAAGTTTTTTTCCGTGAATTTGTGGAAAAAGCCGTAAATTGGATAATAGTTAGATTTTTGGGTATATTCTTTATTTTTTTCTTTTTGAGCCTTAAGTAATTTTTCAATTTCAATTGTAGCTTCTTTACTTTTTCCTCGTAACCAGAAAAAAGATTTTTGACTTTCTTCAAAGCGTTGCTTAGATGCCAGCCAAGATGGGCTCTCCGGCCATGTTGAGATAATTATCAGTGCCGTTACATGGGGTATAAGAGCTATTAGCCCAACGATCTTCCAGCTTACAAAGTTACCACATGTGTGGACAGTCATGCTGCCTAAGCACACTGCTGAAGTTTTAAGGTTGAGAAACATACCTCTATTCTTTGGACTAGAATACTCTCCTATTACTACAGCTCCAAGAGACGTAGAAGCTCCTGCAGCAAGTCCACATAAAGATCTACCGCATATAAGAACGGGAATATTTGTAGCAAAATAAATTAGGAGCCAGCCGACAATGGCTGGTACAACTACGGCTGCATGAGCTATTTTCCTCCCATATCTCTCCATAAGAATAGAAGATATCATGAATCCTGGTATACCCGCAAAGCCTCCGCAGGATGCTGTGAAAGTAAAAAACCTAGAAATGATTAACTAGTCATTGCTGGTGGGATATGTCAAATATTCGTTATTAGATTGTATTCAATCGAATGTAATAATAAATAAATACCTACCCACCCAAGAAGCCATTTGAAGATTGGTTTTAATAATCGAGTCTGGAGCAAGTAGGGCGGGCAGTAAGATGGAGGGCAAGCTCAGTGCCATCCCTAGCCCTAACATATTCAGTAGCACGCCCATCGCCGTCCATGTCTGAAAAAGATTTATTTTTGTCAGACGGGGATTTATTCTTAAGATTTTTCTTTTAATAATTAGTTATATATCTAAGAAAAGTATTATAACACCAAATCGGTATATTTCATATTCGTAGAAAAATAAGTTGGTTTGAATAGTAAATGAATGAGAAAACAGAGACCCAGACCTCAAAACAATAGTTTTTCATTATATTTGTGTTTTCGGTTGATAGTTTGTCTCTTCTCGAAAAAAAACTACTATGAATATTGAATAATCAAGAATACTTTTCAAGAATCATCTTTATATCTATTCTATAAAAATGATTATATATTAAGTATTGAAATTATAATTTAAAAGTTTAAATTATTTGGAATAACTTAGAAGTAGCTTCTGGGATATGATTAATTGCTATCACTTAATATTATCTTTAAAAAACTGACCTGTCTTAAAGTATATGAAACCATTATTTGACCACCATTTTAACTGAAACGTAGTTGGAAACTAAAATAAATAGAATAGCAGGTAATATTACTCAAATTTTTCATACCGGATAAGATAATCATAATCTGATAGGTATCATCTGATAGGTATCATCAAATCACATCACTACATAGACAAAGTTTAAGTGCGTATCCATTTGTCGATTACTAGTATGTATGCGTATAAATAGGTACTCATGTAGATATAACTGTGAGAGTAATGTGTAAAGGAAACAATTTTTCATGACTGTACATATCATACATGTGATATAATTATAAACTATTATGATTATATGTTATAATAATACAAGTATCCACTTTTAGATCACAGTGTTAATCACAGTTCTTAATCTCGTAGTAATAATTACTTGTACTGTCATACCGCTAAATAAACGAAGAATTCAAAATGCCAGTAAGTTACCGAGGCAAATAACAAAATAACAATATCAATTCATATAGTCTAAGTTCTTATGAGCTCCTAAAATTTTGTAAAATAAACACCATCGTCATATAAGTACAACAGTAGCCCGACGCAACGACTTCAATAAGTACATAATAATTTTTATCCTTTTTAGAGGTCTTTTTGTATCGGGGGTTTTTAAAATTTTTTATTAAATTTTTATTCTGTAGAACATTTAACTTCAACAATCGTAAGTTTAATTTTTATGTCCGCACTTGCTCGAAGAAATAATTCTTGATCTATGAATAATTCGCAGGCTTCATATTTGTATTTAATGCTGTTTCATATTCCCTGATAGCTCTTTAATTATAGAATAATAATAATATAGAATAACGTTATAATATGGGGGTTGCATTATTAAGTTTCTTTCGATAAAGTATTTTACAAAACAGTGTACTCCGTTATCGCTCTCTGTTTTGCAAACTGAATCCTTTATGAAAACAAATGAAATTCATATCAAGGTACCTATTACAGAGCATTGGGTTAGGAATCATGAAATATTGTTCAATTATGAGAACCACTAGGTCAGAGGTTCCCAAACTGCTTTCGTCCAACGCCCACTTTGAAAGTCAGTTATTTTGTAACGCCCCCCAATGTTTTTCATCTTAAAAACTTGAATAACAGATTAGATTCGTTTCCTTTCTGGTAAAATAAGTCATCTTACCAGAAAGAGCAATAATAATGCAACCTTACAATATTAAAAGTATTTTTGATTAAAAAATTACATTTTATATTGAGCAATAGTAATACAACTTTTCATAATTAAAAGCATCTTTTATAAAAAAATAACAACAGTTAAGATTGATCAATAGTAATACCACTTTTCACAATTAAAAGTTTTCGTCTTCATCTTCCTGGTTTTCATCCTGACGTATATCAAGGTCTGTCTTCCTGATCAACCTACTCCACTTTGCACGATCTTCGACATCCATCCAGCACTTCCTTGTACATCCGGGAGATCTCACTCCAGGAACAGATATATCAAGGCTTTTCCATCCGAAATATCTCATAAACGGGCGCGCAATGTGGCCATACCATCTCAGGCGTCCATCTTGGACTACTTCGAATGAATGTTTTACGTATGTGATCAGACCGCGTAACGCCGCACATCCAATTCAACATCATTTCCTCCCTCGTCATTCGGTCAGTCATTTCCGTGACTTGAATTTCCTGTGTATGTCGAGATGGTACTGGCAAACATTCGCTGCCGTATATAAGAACCGGTCGGATGACGCTCCTTTTTATCAGCCCCTTGATTTTAGGTGATATTCTGCGATTACAGACTACACCAGTCTAGGCAGCGCTTATCCTGCCTTGGGAATCGTAATCGATGCCTCCAGGCTCGTGCATAACAGATCCAGGTTACCTGAACTTTTCCAACTTAACGGCTCGCTCTGGACCTGTGTGGATAGTAGTTGAGTCTGGGCTCCTGCAAGCCATGTACTCGGTCTTCGATATATTTATTTTAAGACCACCGTTCTCAGGCTCACCCCTCCATAGGTTTAACTTACGCTCCAGCTCCGTTCGGTCCGTTCTTTCTGCAATCCTTTATCTGCTGTACATTAACGATCAGCTGAAGCCCGGTATCTATGGGTATGGGTATCAGATGAGAGCATAGTTGTAGAAAGATATCTGCCAAGTTCTCTAACTAGTAAAGATTAAGTACAGTCTGAAAGAGAAGCCATGGTGCAACGTTTGAATGACAAACTCCAGGCAGTTTCCGCATTGTGCTTTCACCTTGGATCCCACTTTTCAGAATGTATCCTTGGAATATAGTGACCGGCTTCAGTTATTAGGCTTGGAGAATTTCAAATTCGGTCGTGTGTGTAGAGTACTGTGGTCACATATATACTGGTGCCGTAAAGTCTCATCTTGCGGTTCTGACCTCAAAAGAGAGGCGAGCAAAGACGCTTATAGGTGACCCTGAATAAGTTAAAGCCAACCTCCACAGCCTTGAACACTGGCTTAGAATGACTATCCTCTTAGTATTCTATAGGATACATTTTGGTGAGTGCGCGCAGGAATTACACGACTTAACTTCCCCATCCCTCTTCCTTCCTTCATCACCGGACGTTTCGACGCTTGGTGGGTATCCATCCCTACTGTGTGGACATTCTTTCTGCCCAAAAGAAGCACTTTACTTGGATCTGAGCCGAGAGTGAATAAGAACGGACCAAGGGCTGAGCCCTGGTGAACCACTACTGTTATCTGGAAGGGTTTGGTGTCGCAAACGAAGGTCCTAACCATAGCAGTCATGGTACATATCTCTGATAGTCTCAAAATAAGGATGGATGGATTTCTTTTAATCACAATGTCCACCAGATACACTGACGAGGCACACAGCTAAAAGCCTATTGCAAATTTGAAAAGGTTACGCGCAGAGCTCTTTTTTTTCTGTATACTTCCATCAAAGTTCTGAAGCGTCTATAGTACTCGATCTTGGCTGAAATTCACATTGAGACTCAGAGACAGTGCACTTTTGGCGGAGCCTGAGGTCACTCATGTGCACGAAGATCTTCATGGCTCATGACTCATAAGCTTAATGCCCTTATAATTACCATAGTCTTGAACACTGCCTTTTCCCTTGTAAATAGGTGTAATAAAACTATGTTGCCACTGCTTAGGCATTTTTCCAGTGTTCAAAATGTGTTTCAAAAGGTCAGTAAGCGTTTCGTTTCGGTCTTATCGTTTAGCTCTGTTGGTGTGCTCGTACCAACAGAGCTAAACGATATTCAAGCTTTCGATCCGAAGATCGTCAGGTCCTACCATTTTTCCGTTCTTCATACGTCGAAGGCAATCACGAGTTTCGTCAAAGATTATTAGGGTAAGTCCGAGTTTAGATGGTAGGCCGGGAGGAAGCCCGCACGGATGCTCACTGACTGCTGCATAACGACAAATCAGCGTGCCCTGAATTTCTGACGCAAAGACATTTTGCGATATCTCGCGTCGCTTCATCTCGAGCTCGTGCCATTTTAATTATATATTATAAGGTTAATTTAATTTATTGTCAGGTTTTATTTATACAATAAACTAGAATATTAATGGTTTATAAATAATTTTAAACTTGTATAACTATTGAAAGAGTATTCTTTGTATTAAATATAGATGAAAAATAAATCGATACGGGCAAAAATACGAATTTGCGACTTGTGCGAAACTGTACCTAGAAGGGATGTGTTTCGGTAACCATGTATTTTTTAATAAATGGATGTTGTGTAGTAGAAGGATATTAGTTTTAGTGAATTTTCAAATATGAATAAGATAAAGTTACAAATCATCTATCGCCCCCCTAAATGATACCAGCGCCCCCCAAATCTTTCTCGGTCTCTTACCGCCCCCCTCTAGGGTTCCAGCGCCCACAAGGGGGCGTTATCGCCCACTTTGGGAAAGACTGCACTAGGTGGTTATTTCTATCTACAGGGCGAATGCTATACGAAAGGGGTATTTAGAACTTCAATCAATTCAATTTAATCAAAGATAATTAGAAACTATTTAAGGAACTATTGCGAGCCTCTCTGTTGTTAAATTTACAGACCCCATGTTCATTATATTATTTTCACTGATTTTGTACCAAAGAATAAGAATGTTCTTAGATAATTTAAATTCGGATTAATCAAATGGTGAGATCAAATTTAGTAACAACAAAATATGTACTTGTTCCTACAGCTGTAAGGCGCATGGAAAATTTTTCAATGTTTTTTGTGTAAATGGGCGGGCGACCTAGATATTCATAAGCAGACAAAAACGTATGTATGACCTTTAAAAAAGGGTTCAACCGCATTGAATTGTTCACTCAACACAAATAAATTAAAAATTAATAAATTAATTTATTTTAATTTAATTGATATAAATATTCCTTTTATCATTATTTACAGTTCCAGAATTGTACTACGATACGTAGGTATTTTTCTTATTTGTTCTTATCTAATGATGTTCAAGTCAAGGATGAGCATAAGGAGTTGGAAATAAAGAAAGTTAATATTTTATTGCAAATAAAGTCCTTTAAAAGAGCTACCTAAAAGTAAACTCTCTCTTTTAACATTTAATGCTGCTTTACTCGTAAACATGCTGTTGAAGCTTTTATTTTTTATGCTGACATTTGATAATGGTTTCATATAATAATTCAAATGATTATCAGAATATACGGCTTGCGTACAAAGACGGACATTTCGTCGAAATATGTTATTGACTAATTTTGATATTATTTCATTAACCGAGACTTGATTTTCATTCGGTATTTATAATTCTGAATTATTTGACCATGGTTACAATGTTGTATTGTTACAAGGGCAAATAGATTTGGGGGATTAGTATTAATAGCTGCTCGCCGTGAGTTTTTTAATTTTACAACTGGACTTATGAGCCTGCCTGATGTTATGACATGTCATATCATGTTTCTTCTTAGGTTATAGAAGTTATAGTAGAATCTAAATACTCTCGCCCCTCTCATTTCTATGATCCTGTTTCCGACAAAAGGGCATTATACTAATACACTGGTTAATTTTTGATTCACGCTTTTGTCAGTGAACGATACATAGCACTGGAAGATTTTAACTTTCCTGTAGCAAAATGGTCCTGTGATGATAATATTCTTGTTAATCATTGTAGTATTGATCCTTGCATAACTACATTATTTAAATTTATATGTTTCAACTTCGGTCTAAACAATCATATCTTCGATGTAAACAAAAAATACTAGTTATCCTTATCTCTTTTTGTAGTGGAAACATCTGTACGTTATTTACTGCAAAACCTCATTAGTCACTTACAACTCTCATCATCCGGCCTTAGAAATCACCATGGAAACTGTTTATTACCAGTGCCTTAAGCCTAATTAAAGATTAATCCGTCAATATCACTCGGCTATCAAATGAAATTGATACCAAAGAATCATATCTGATAAGATATGATTCTTTGGTATTCCAAGGCTTATAACGCTTATTAATTAGTGACTAATAGAAAACGGAAATGCCATAAAAATAAAAAAAAATATGACAGAGTTAGTGCTTACAATACAATACAATTTCAAAATGTTCGTGAACGTTAAAATCGAGTCCAGATTTAGTACTACGACACATTTACTTCCAATGCCGAAAATAAAAAAAATCGATATCAGATATTTTTGGTCTTATGTGAAAAATAATAAAGGCTCTTTAGACCTTCTTGAGACAATGGTAAATGATGATATTTCCTCTGAAGATTCTCAGCTTTATTCTTATTGCGACTTAGTAAATAAAGTCAGCCCCGTAGTGATTCTATACTATTAAGCGAAGTATATTTATCCGTAAAATTTATTATAAACATATATTTTTATTAGCTTATATTAGCTTCGGATGTATCTATCTATGTAACGGAATCTTTGAACGTGATTTTGACCTACTTTGTAATATCGGATTAATTTGAATTTTGGCATGCTTATCAAGGACCGATGACACTAATTTAATCAATTCGTCTCGTTATCCTTGCCAGGATCCTCAGGATACGCGAATTTTAAGTAAAAAGAGACAAACATATATCCGTAGCGTGTGCCTTGCACATTCGAAAGAATGAGAAAGAATATATAAAGCAGCATATCGTATTCTCGGAGTCTCCTTTTTGTGCGATGCTTCGTCTCTCTACATAATCTTCGACCACTACTCCGAGTGTTGAATGAGTGTATTTGTACATTTGTGTACTTCTGTGTGTTGCGAAAGTGGAGTTACTTGTATACTCTTGCTGAGTATAGTGTATGTATACTGTAATAAATGTATTAGTAGCATTCATTGTGCTTGTTTAGTCGAACTTAGATCTGAAATGACTAAGTAGTCTTATCATTCATGCTGCTATATTTATTTATTTATTTATTTATTAATCGCACCAACAGGGTAATCACTATAACAAACAAACATTGAAACAAGCAAACATTAAAAAGTAAGTGTTACCTCAATTATAGGAGCAAACCACATGGATATGAGCAATATACTACTATAACATAAATTTTATTTGTTACTATTATTAAACAAATTAATTAATTAGTAAAAAAAAAACAATAAAAAAAATACATTACTAGATTCAAGATGTTAAATTATGTCAGATTTTTAAAAGCAAATAGTGAAATAAATATTTAAGAAAAGTATAAGCAATCAAATAACAAGTAATTAAATAATAAATATATAATGGTTAACCTAATTATAAAAAAACAACAAAAATAAATAATTATTATATTAAACTAAACTTAATTTAGATTTTACCACTAAATCAAGAATACCACAATAGCAGCATGAATGCTTTGACCATACATAGTAGGTACAACTTAGACACAGACCTAAGTTTAGCCGAACACGCTCATTGTACCTATACAATATATTTAAACTGCAACCTAACCGTCAAATTTTTAACACGTTTTATAATTAGTATTTTTGTAATTATTTAATTAAATTATATATATTAAAATTTTCATACAACATTTTATTTCATTCTATTATATAATCAACTGTTGACTACGGAAAATATAAGTATAGTTAAAAAAACGTATAAACACTCTTTAAAAATGAATCGTACTAAAAAGCAAAAAATAATTCGTAATATGAGAATAATGGGCAAAATATAAAATTATTGCGGAAAAAAGGGCGCTTCGTGCTATTACTTTTGTGGAATTCTTAAAATCATTGTACCTAGTGAGTGAATATTTTTAAATAAAATTTACTCTTTGTTTAGAAATGAATATAATTATTAATTTCGAATTAATAAATTCTTCATGACTTACAAACTTTATTTTATTCTCACTCAAAGTA
The DNA here is from genome assembly GCA_959347355.1 of Napeogenes inachia. Classification (NCBI taxonomy): domain Eukaryota; kingdom Metazoa; phylum Arthropoda; class Insecta; order Lepidoptera; family Nymphalidae; genus Napeogenes; species Napeogenes inachia. Next base: position 20,507,655 of record OY365798.1, on the reverse strand, counting down.
TGTGTAAAAATTATTAACAATTTTTAATGTTCCAATAGGATCTGACCACCTGAAGTAAGTCAAAATCGAGTTCAACACACAGCGCCCCACTTTTTCTTCCGCAATAATTTTATCAAATTTTGCCCAATATTTTCATATTACGAATTATGTTTTGCTTTTTAGTTTGATTCATTTTTAAAGCGTGTTTTTTAGTTTTTTTTAACTATATTTATATTTTCCGTAGTCAACAGTTCGTCAGTAGTCCTCGACCAACCAAAACGTGGTAGACCAAAGAAACACACAAAACTCCAGAACCTGCAATTCTTAATATGCTATAAATATTAATTAAATAGGGTAAGAATAGCATATGTATAGATTATAAATATATAATATTTTATTGTGACAAAATATTTAGTGGTTATATTTTGATATATTTATGTAGATATAGGAAACCTATTGGATGTGTCGTAGAGTAATTCCGTTAGTTAAAATATACAGCTTTGAATATAGGTCAATATTTATCTTTAAATATTCTTCATAGTTATTTAATATTATACGTAAATTAATATTTTTAACAACACATGTAACAATCGTTGCTAGTAATATTGAAAAAGACATCACAATTTTCGCAACAGGCCGCGGCGGAAGCTACCTGCAGTGGCATGATTGTGACCAAATCTTTCCTCCATTGTGTGTGATATATTAATTTTGCTTGTTTTTACACCTTTCTTCTGATAAGTATGTTATCGATTGATTTGGGATGTTTCTTTGCTTAGGCCGAGGCGTACACTCGAAGCCATTATTACTTTATATTCTTCTAAATATGAGTTTTCATAACTCATCATATATTCTTAATAAAATGTGTGTGCTAGATTCAATAATGATAGATTACTGTTATCTTTCAATGCTTTGTAATTTTTTTATTGACACAGATTACTTAAGGTCAGTCTACTCTATTGTTATTGCCGGGTCCGATCTTATCGTTCGCAATAAAAATATAATCATATTAATTCAGTCTGAGCTTATCCATACTGATTAATTTCAGGAAATTTCAATTGTAATAATATAATAAATCAGAACCTTGGTAAAGCCGTAGATTATATTTTGTTATACTGTATGTCTGTATGTTAACGTCTCACTTAAACACTATTAAAATGTTTAAAGTCTGGTTGTAAATAGCCTCAAATCTAGAATAGGTTCTGGTATACGTTACACCTAAATCCGATAAACTAAAAGTTGACTAATTTGCCAAAAAGATATTCTCATCATTCATAATGTATCGACCGCTTTCTGTGGGTTTCGTTTAAAGAGAACACACCGGTATTTTTAACTATTAATTTATATAAAGAGATAATACTTAATTATTTTATGTATATTTTTAAGTCATATAATAAATATGGTGAGAGCATTATATCCAAATTATGTAAATATTGTTGCAAAAACTTATTTAACTTCTAGGCTACAAATTTACAAGGAATAAAAAATTGGATTCCTAAGACTTTATTATCGGATTCGTTTTGGTATATATGATTATCCAATAAATAATCTTTTATGTATTCCTAGTTGTGGCCCGCAACTCTGTTCACCATTCAGAAGTATGTTATGAAAAGCCTGCAATCACAATGTGAGATGAATGTACTATTTCTATCATAATTTATTTTAAAAATCTATTGATTAATTTGATTAATCATATCTTAAAAAAATCATGACCCAGTAAATAAATGACCTTTTTTGATAACACTCGTAGGTAGAATACGGGTCACAATTTTTTCAAGCTTTATATATATTTTTATAGAACTATCTAGGTTGTATTCTAGCTTCGCGTCGGTGTTACTCGAGGTTCCATACTAAGACCATTGGCGTTTTTAGTTTGTGTTAACAAGTTGGTTTCTAAAAGATTTGTATATGTAGTATTAGCCCTTAAGTTTGAATATATTCGTTAGTCAGAAGCAAATGGCCAATTCATTTTTAAAATGATTAATCAAAAATTAACAATTTTTAAAATGATCAAGCCGGATCAAAAATGCTGCTTACAAATGCTGTATTAAAATCTAAAAACCAAATGGTCTTTAGTTGAGACCTATGTTTAGTTTCCCAGGTGTTGGTGATCGACACCTCGACAACCTGCTGCTGACGCGCTCTGGTAATATTTTAATCAAACCAAATAAGATAAAGATTTAATTTTTATTTTAAGAAAATCTCTAAAATCTAATATTTTTGAGTGCTTCAAATACTTTAGTAGTAAAATAAATAAAAATAATCAAAATATATATTATACTAAACATGTAAATAAAGTAAAAAGCAATAAAATGATTACCCTCTTTGTTTCAATATGATTATCGTATCTAGGAATTAACAATTTGAAGTAATCTTTTCAATGCGTGCTATTCTGATTTAGATATGTACTTCAGTTTCAAAACAAATATCAGTTGGAAAGGTGTTTAGATAATGGTTTCTTACACTTTAAGACAGGTCAGTATTTTTAAAAAAAATATTCAAAGTGATAAACATTACTAATAATATCTCAAAAGTCTGTACTGTACTTATAACTATTATTGAAATTAAAAGGTACCTATAATATATTTTTTGTATCGGTAACAGATAAAACAATATTTTTTAATTTTTTAATTTTTTAATTTATTAATTATTTTTAATATATTAATTTAAATTTTGATAACAAATGCAACATAAGAAATAATCTTTCAAATTATTTATTATTTACCATTTATTTCTAATTTCACCTTACAGTGTTGAAAAATAAATGTAACTACACTACGTAGTTTTGCATTTCCTCAAACCATGTACAATAAAATATAACTAAATGTATGTAATGTGTTTTAATTATTCTTTTCTTGTGTGATATAAATTTATTCAAAATATATCGAAGTTTTTAACCTTATACCCAACAAATGAAACACCTATCGTTTCGAGGTCTGTGTCCCTCGTCACATACGAGGGATCTGCATCTGCGTCTGTGTCTCGTATAATTTAAATAGCTATTATTCTTTTAGTTATTTAAATGCCCAGATTGTTTTACTGTATGTATGATTTGTTAAAGAAATTAAAGTTATGTATAAATTCCCTTTTGAAACAAAAATATGTTTGTCAGACATGGACGGTGATGGGGGTGCTTCTGAATATGTTAGGGCAGGGGATGGCACTTAGCTTCCCTTCCATCCTATTACCCGCCTTGCTTTCTCCAGACTCGATTATTAAAACCGACCTTCAAGTGGCTTCTTGGGTGGGTATGTACTTATATTTATTATTGATTTAATACAAACTAAAAATAAATAATAGACTTTCATAAAAAAAAAAAATTTAAATGTTTTTATATTTTTGCAGCATCCTGCATAGGCTTTGCCGGTATACCAGGTTTTATGACGTCTTCTATTCTTATGGAAATATATGGGAGGAAGATAGCTCATGCAGCTGTGGTTGTATCAGGAATCGTTGGCTGGCTCCTAGTTTATCTTGCTACTAATATTCCTGTTCTTATATGCGGTAGATCTTTATGTGGATTTGCAGCAGCAGCTACAGTCTCTCTTGGAGCTGTAGTAATAGGAGAGTATTCTAGTCCGAAGAACAGAGGTATGTTTCTCAACCTTAAAACATCAGCGGTGTGTTTAGGCAACATGATTGTCCACATTTGTGGTTACTATTTTAGCTGGAAAACAGTTTCCCTTATAGCTCTTCTTCCCCATGTAATTGCACTTATAATAATCTTAACATGGCCGGAAAGCCCATCTTGGCTGGCATCTAAGCAACGTGTTGAAGAAAGCCAAAAAGCTTTTTACTGGTTACGAGGAAAAAGTAAGGAATCTATAATGGAAATGGAAGAATTGCTTAGGGTACAAAAGGAAAAATTTAACGAATATCCACAAAAATCAGACTTTAATCCAATTTATGACTTTTGCCATAAATTCTCGGAAAGGAATTTTATTAGACCGGTTATTATTGTTTGCTTTGCTGGACTCTTATTGGAAGCATGCGGAAGGCATATCTTTCCAGCATACGCGTTGCAAATAATCGAAGAAATAACAAAAGATAAGTCCCAATCTTTCTACTATACTATGGGTATAGATTTTATTATCACAGCTAGTTCCTTATTCTCAGCATTTCTCGTAAAAATTTTAAAAAGGAGAACACTTCTTTTAGGCAGCGGCTTTGTTGCACTATTTGTTTTGTTTTGTGTTTGTTTATATCTACTATTATCAGCCAAAGATATTATATCCAACGAGAGACCTTGGATTCCAATTATGTTTTTTGCAGTTTACTTTATCCTTTCTAATTTAGGGTGTACTCCAGTCCCTTTGGCTTTATTGGGCGAGATATTTCCATTAGCTCATAGAGGAGCTGGCTCTTGTGTATCAGGTTTCCTTTTATCTATTTACGTTATGATTGGATTGCAAGTGACACCTTACTTATTAATAAGTGTGAAGGTTTATGGTACTTTTGCAGTTTTTGGAATTTTTATGGGCCTCGCCCTAGTAGCATTATATTTTATTCTTCCTGAGACTAAAGACAAAACGTTGCAACAGATAGAAGATTACTTCAACTTTGGCAAATTTAAGAACGAAAATAACGAAAATGATGAAGTTACAACGAAAATGATTTCAACTTAAAACTTGTTTAATAAATAAATACAATATTAATATTAAGAACAGTATGAAGAAGAGGATATAAATATGTTGTAAATATTTAAGATAACATTTAACAGCATCGAATAATTATCTAAATTTATTTGTTAAGTATAAAATTCACTTTAATGATCGAGATATTGTGATATTAGGTAAAAACTGTTTAACGCAATATTATGTGTATGTTGTAAATTAAGTATTTATAATAAATATTCTGTACATATTTAGATAGTTTTTAATAGCTATATGATTAGTAGGAATATATTGTTTAAACTAATATTATATAATTTATTATATAGAAGTGTGTTCCTAATCCCAAAGTACACATGTTTTTAAGAATAGATAACTGTTTCTAGCGACAAATTTTGCTTTTCGCTCGTCTTTGACATATACTTATTTTTTTTGGTTAATAATAATTTTAAATTTATTCTTTTTACACAGAATGAGTTTCGGCCGAAATCAAAACCCGAAATGTAATTATATGTGTTCGAAAATTAATTTCCTACAGAAATATAGTGTATTTTTTTTATTGTAAAGTACGTTTTTGTAAACTGTGTTTTTTTTTTAAGTAACAGTTTTCATTGTATCCAATTGTTACCTAAACATAAAAACAAAAAAAAATATGTAAATGAATAAAATTTTAATTATCACATTAAATATAAAAGCATTATAATAAAGTTATGTGTGTTAGTGTAAGTCTGTTTTTTTAACAAAACCTTTTACCAAATATAAAAAGACATGTCTAAAGGAAGACACAATTAAGGAGAAAATAAATTAAGTTAACACACTTAACACCTAAATCCGGAAGTCCTAATAAAAATATTGTAGATAGAGCTTTTGTCGATAAGGTTAAAGATAATAATAATAATAGGTATAACCGCATTTTAAAGTGTACATTCACTATAATTTCTGAAGAAATAGTAAAAATTGCCTTTAAAAAGAAATAGCAAAATTGTATATAATTCTATTGCTTTCCTGTCTGAGATCAGGAATTCTGAACTAATAATCTGGACATATAAAGCGCAGTGTTGTCGAATACAAATCCAAAACGAGACGTACTCGATTTTCGATCTTGGTATTACAATCTCTGTCTTGCTCTTACTTTTGCAGCAAAGTCCCGCAAGTTAATATAATTACCTACTGCCTTTTGCTAATTATTTAAGACGTTAGGTGCTAGAACAAAGCATCGAGGAAACTTCATTTTGTACTTATATTGACATAGACATAGTAAAGTTCAACCAAATGAGTAAAACTTTCTTGACAATATTTGAAGGATATTCTCAAGATAGAGTATTGTAAGTCCACTTATATTACTTGTGTATGTAAATTACTTAAAATATTGACAGACAAAAATAGATAGGAGGAGTATAAAATTATAGGGTCCAATTATAGTAATTAATTAACATCAATCATGATGCTTCGAAAACGAGTTTTTTTATTACCCTCAACTTAAGCGCACTCTATCGTCGCTTATATTTATTTATTTATTTATTTAGATCTTTTCCACTTAGAATCATAATCAGTGATCACTTGTGTACGTCAACATGGAAGTGTCAGGAGGGCCTATTACGATACTAGATTTATCGTAATAAGCCCTTCTGAAAAAGCACTTTCCATCTTAATGTTAAAGCTATGAGGGTTTCAAACGCGTCCTGGTCTGAGAAGAACCACACAACAAACTCGGCCGGATATATTTTTTTGTTATTGTGACCACTGTTTCACAAACGTCAAACTTAAATGCAAATTTGAAACAACTAGAACCGTCGCAATCAATAGGAAAAGAAGCCTAATGATTTCAGGCAATCAAGGCAGATTTAAATAATAATAACAGAAAAAACATATATATATAAATCTTCGGCCTGCCACACAACCAGTCACCGCAAGCAGCACCCGTTCACGAGCATAACACAAGAGCCAGCCATCACCCCCTTCGCACATATTTGAGGGAGGGAGGCAACCCGACTCCCGATGCTACCGCAAGTAGTGACTTCTAAGGAATCGGTGTGATGCAGAAGGTCGATAAAGCGTGGTGGTGGTGTAGCGGCAACCTAAGTATCTTCAATGGACAAGGTAGATATAGCTGTAACAGAAGTGGCTACGGGCGCTGCAGAGGTTGCCTAGCAGTACCGATTACGGTAACTGTGTCGGTATCGGTATATTCATAATTTCTCGTTCTTACATAATGGAATAACAAATGTAAAACATCAACAACAGACAGTAGCTCCTAAAAACCTCCCTATCTAACGAGATACTAGGCAGGTAAACTACGGGTCAGCTGTCCAGACCAGGATTCCGCGGGACACCGGTTCCTAAACCCTCTGACGGCGAGACATACGCTTGCGTATTTAAGCTGTCAGGGTACCGGTTGTGGTGTTGGTTTTACGGTGGTTAATGGTAATGTGTTTAGCTCTAGAGATTCGGAAACTTTCTTCTGGGTCCCCACAGTTGTCTAGAGATTTTTGCATTTCAAGTGCAGCAAGAGGTGAAATGGACCAGTCTAAAGAGAAGGGTTGCTGGGGTCTTCCGAAGTGGCTTGGAAAATCCCTTGGGCAAAGGTCCTTTCGAGGGTTCTACTGTGGTTCGAGTAGCTCACTGGTTAGACGTATGTGATAACGTCTATTCTGTTCTATGGTAGGATAAGCTTGATCCCTAACCGCCTGTCAGGAAGTGAACGTGTCTTACACCTCCGGAGCCTGCTCTAAACTGGTGGTTAGCTTTTCCGACATTCCTATCGAGTGATATCACAAGTACAAGAAATTGTACGGGAAAATTGGAGTGCCTATAAGCTGGGGAACGTTTCTAGAAAAAAAGCAGTAGTGATTGCGATTAGACTTGTATATGATTGATAGCCTTGCGAGCTTACTAGTCTTATAGTGCCATTGTCGGACTACTTACTTAGATATGACCTACCGTATAAAGGTCCCTGTGCCTTAGGAATAACTGAATAGCGGCTAAAGCTTTATAACAATGAGGGATGGTGAGGTTGAGACGCTATAAACATAATCAGTAGGACTGAAGGAGGCGAGGGAAGTACAACTCCGAACCAAATACGTTACAGTAATTATTTTTTAACACATACTATGTTATACAACCTACTCAGACATAGAATGATATAAAAGTATGATAGTATCATTAGATTTATTTGTTCTCTTCTGCATACTTCATGATTTTTTTTTGTGTCGACTGAATAGTGTTAAGGCCTTTTATACCTATGTTACTGATGTTATTGAACGATATATATATATATATTTGTATATATAGGCGCCTACAAACAGAGCGTGTACTTCATCCTCAAAGTCTAACAAGGCAAGAGTACATCCTCTATTATTGCTAGTCTTTTGCCCTGCTTTTAATATACTAAATAAAATAAAATATTTAAAAATAGAATATTTTTCATATTATTTATTAATTATATGTCAGTTATAATAATGATATACTCTACTCCGTTAAAATAATCAATATTTTATATCTGACCACCTTGTGATAAAAAAGTTGGCTAATGATATCAGCAAATACAGGTAGCATCTTGAACTGGAAGAAAACAAGCAGTGTTCGTGAGAGGAGAAAATAAAAGTATTAAGAATCAAATAAAAAAATGTTAAACTAACTAAAAAAAGGAGTATATAAATATTTTTAAATGCCCTTATATTCTAATACTTCATGGTGAGAATTAAATGACATCTTTATACACTCACATTAAGACAATTGGCCCGAACGTGAACCAATAGTAATTCTATAGCAATTATAGACTCTGACTTACAATGTATTTACAAGGCGATGCGGTAACAAAACATCTATTATTAACATTTTAAATAAATATAAGGATTCAAACCTTGCGACCCCTGGAATACCGACCCGTCGCTCTATCGATTGAGCTACCGTATCAATACCATATACCGTACAAATATTTACAAGTAGAGCAAAGTACTACCACTCTCTTACGACTTGATATGGACATTGTATCTGAGTATCGTACGACAATTGACGAAAAAATTTGTACAGCCATTTGCAAATGTCCATGGACGATGTATGGATATGTATATGTATAATAAAAAAAACATTTTCTTTTTTGTCTGTCTATACTGTTAGCCCTGTTGACTATTACAGCATCAACGGGTGAGTTAAAAAAAAAACAGATGTGCAAAACACTATTAAACGTCTAACCTTATGGTATATTTGTGAAGTAATACAAGCCATTAGCTATAAAGGTTGAAGGAAAAGCGGAGAAGTTAGGAATAATGGAAGCACGAGCGAGTGAGATCTCGTGCGGAACCAGAAAATACGTGCCTGTATTTAATTAGACTTTTTAGTTTAAATTTCCCGCCTTCCTGTATTCTTTATCAATCTTCATTTCCTGTTTTTCTAAATCTATAATTGAATCAATTTTATAATAAAAAACCTCGAAGCTATATAATTAACGTCATTCATAAAACATCTAAATTACTAAAATATTGACTAGATACCGCGTCACCTTCTAAGTACATTTAATATATCAATTGTTCAGTGTTGTCCCAAGGATTGGCTTAATCAGAATAATTAGGGATATCATATTACTACTATTACTAATATTACAAGTCGTTGATATCAAAAATGCATCATTTTATCAATAAAAGACGATTTATAATATATATTGACTTTATTAAATTATATGAATTTGAAATGAAGAAAGAATATATATTAATTTTAAAGATACCAAATAATAAGTCTAGCTTCTCTTTTTGAATATGTAAAACTATTTTCATTGCTATGATGATGTGATAGCAATTTTGCATATATTTTGTTAAAAATTGTTATTATAAATATTATAATATTAAGACATAAACACCACCCATTGGAACCGTCCAATTAGGTTATGATGTTTTATAAGTGGAGTGTATGCCTACTTGAGACAAAAACAATACAAATAACTTACATAAAAAGCCGAAAAACAGATTTGTTATTCATATAGATTAAAAAACTCATAATTGACACTAAGGGATTATACACATATTTGAACCTACTGCCTTTCCTCATCTGTTTGTACTATTAATTATCTATATTTTTGGTTTTTGTTAATCAAGATATTTTTGTTATACATTATACGTATTTTCAAAACACGGAATAAATTCGCTTCCGTATTTTGTTCAATATTATATGGACAAAAAATATGAGCGCCAAACTTTTACATTCAAAATTGACAACTGTGTCAGTTACCATTTTTTGACAAGGACATTTGGTGAAGGGAAGGTAAAAAGATTATAAAATCTGACTTTACAATTTAATCAATGCTTTTCGTATGATTTGCACAACACTTAACTGTTATCTAAAAGTCTTGTTTTATAAATAATGTTATTTTAAATATTAGGAAAAAAACTATTTTTGGTGATCCTAAACCTATATACCTAGTAATCCACGCTAATAGCTAACAAGTGTCTCGTATACGAATTCTTGTTAAGTTCCTACTAAAGTCATGAAAGAGCCCTACGTTCGATGGTTAGTTCTACCAGCAAGCTAAATTTTCGGAATAATTACGAAAGAACTTACAGCTTCAGAACCTGCGAAGGCTATAATATAATTCGTGAATGAAAATTTACCAAGTCAATCCTTATATCTACTATATTTTCTTATATTTACGGAGTATAATGTCGACTATATTCTCAATTGTCTGCCTATTAGTACTAAAACTAATATGTCGGATTAAAAAAAAGGGAGGCATTCCTCAGGTGCGGATCTTAAAAGCCACATAAAGACCGGCTGCCATCAATTTTGATCATAAATACATACATTACAGGCATTAAAAAAAAGTGTTCTTAATAGAATCAATTAATTGCATTTTTATGATAAAACTTTAATAGTTCTTGACTTATTTTTTTTTGTATCTACCTAACTATCTACCTGGATGCAATATTTGAACTCACTATGTCATTTGACACTTGGTTAGAGTTTTTATGTGTATTTTAGTCAGTAGTAATAATAATAACAACATCATGGAAAAATTATTTGCTGTTATGGGTTCCCTAATAAGCAAATTAATTGCTTGTGTTAAGGGTGTTAGACAACAAGACAAATACATAGAAATATACATTATAAATACTGAGAATAAGTTTAATATACGACTATACCTAAAAATACAGGCATCTATGTTCATCACTTACATGCCTGTCCCTGTCGGAAATTGAACCCGAGCCCCATTGCACCGCTATACGTTTGGCAGATAGTTCAGATGAACTAACCACTCGACCAACGAGTCGGTTGAATAAAAATGACGATTTTTGGAGATTGATATCTAAATAACCGTTTGAGTAGTGTTCATGAAATTTAAAGCACATATGTATTTTTCGTAATGGCCAATTTAATCACAAATTTCTTCTCTTTGGTAAGGAATTCCAAATTCTATTTTTACAGCTATTTACACATGTATTTTTGTTTCGTTGACCGTAATTTATTTGTTTTTTTTTTCTTGTCTTAGTCTATTGGACTTTTAAATAAATATTGGACTTTTTGTTACACAAATTGGCCTTTTGTATGAAAAAAACCAATTTCATTTGTAAGAATCTAATGTCTCACAAGTCTTAATCTATAAGCCAAATTTGACATGTTTATGTAAAATAGATTTGGAGGTATGAGGGAGTCAAAAATAGCTAAAAATGGTTCGTGTATTATGTAGGTACACACAGTGGGGGTCGGCAGTGCTGATAGCTTGAACTTGGCTCCTGTATTTCAAACGCCTCAAACATTTTCGACGATAGTGGTCTCTTAATAACTTACACTAGTTAATGACCCTATAATAGTCAGCACGCATAGATAAAATTGGGCCAAGTTTGTTCATATAAGGGTCTCATTTAAATAATCATAGCGCGTATAGTTAAGTCATTATGTATTATCACAGGTGATAAACCTATATTTTTCTCATTTTACCATGAACATTACTGTTGTATAAAAAAAAAACTAAAAATATATTTTACTTAATATAATGGTTTATTACACAATTTAAATTCTTGTTTAAAACTTTGGGTGCACATATCTTGTATATTAAGAACTTTTGATGTATTAGCGATTTTAATTAAATATTAACATATAATATAATAACTTAAATACTTATTCAAATTTATAAGTTTGTAAATGTCACAATACGCCAATACTTCCGGGACACATTAGTGTACTTGTATGGATTCTAAGAAAATCCTATAGATATACAAGTTAATATAAAAATATTGAAAAACTAAAGCTGAATATTTTATTGAGATTTATATTATTATTTTATACACATGTTTATATGAAATGACCTCCACAATCCTTTTAAAAGAAACCCAGTAACCTAATTAACAGGCAGACAATCATTTGACCCAGATTTACAAACAATGAATATCATTTATATTCATTTACAATTACAAAAATATATACCAATCATCTCTTAAAGAGCAATCTGGTATACCAGATAATTGAAAAAAATATATACATAACAGATATTTAAATACAAAAAATAATATTCATATTTTTAAATATCATCAAACTTATAAGGTATAGTTAATTTAAATTAATTGATGAAAACCACTAGCCTTATTTCGTAAATATAACGAGAATTTGAAGATGGCGGCGAAAGCTTTAAGTATGACGTGAAATTCACTTTCGCGTGTGCAAGTAGAGCGCAGGGCCAGTGCAATGAAATACATTATGGCTAAAGGTCGTATCGTTGAGCAACTTACCCAATAAGTGTAAATAATCATAAAACAGATCATAAATATATAATTATTCTACTTTGTATTTAGAAATAGTATTAATTGATAATTGATTAGTAAATTCATTTTATAGTACGTAATTGTGCCCACGGTTTACATACAGAGACGAAAAACCCCATCTTTCCTTGCCTTCTAGCACCTCTTATTTTTTCTAAAACCTGTGTAGAATTATTTCGATGTTATTTAAATCATGTATTTCAAACCCGGGTATGAACCCGAGATAATATATAATGTCTAACCCATGAGGGTTAGAAGCAGTCAGAACATGTCTACCTTAATGTCAATTGCAATATGTTTGTCTCGAGTCAGTTCCATGAACAACAGCAACTAAGTTGCCGATACATAGCCATCATCATGGCATCCGGCCCTCTTACTCACAGTAACTACTAATTACTAAACGCAGTTATAATAGCTGTAATCACACTTTCCAAGTATATTAAAAATAGCATACGAGTTTTAGTAATATTATTCCTGTTAATATTTTAAATTCTTAGCTGCAATAGTGTTGAGGAAAAGAGATATAGGTGAAAAAGGTTTATGCGATTTAAATACGTTGCAGTATTTATATTACATTTAAAATTAGTATATAAATATATATACTAATTTTAAATATAATACTGACTAATGATGTGTATTATTTATTAATATTTCGTTGATTACAGTAGTATATTAATTATTGTACCTGAGCATATTACCTGCTTCGCTCCACTGCAGACGAGTCACGAGTCAGAACGGCGAAAGTCATACACTTGCGTAAACTGACCAGTGATTCCGCTAGTGATGGGCTTTGCTGATTTATCGATAGTTTTAATATGTAAAGGGTCATTATTTTAATATTTTATTGTGGAACTTAAAATTCGAGAACACATAAGAGAGTTGATGACTATTTTTATATTTTAAAATAATTTGATACTGTTGAAATAAAAGTCTATATTTATATTCTAAGATATTGTAACCTGATATAAGAAAAACAGTACACAGAACTGTCGAGTTTAACAAAATATTTAGTTTGTCTGCAATTATATATCTCCTTCACAACGGTATTCCTGGTTTTGTTGACCAATCGTTTTGAGAACACTTACACTAAAATGTTTACTTTGTTTATTAGGCGGAATGTTTGAACGACAATCAGTTTGTGTTTCTTATTTTATGTCCACAGTATTTTGTATCCGAGGTTATTATTATTCTTAGAGCATTGACTTCAATAAGGTGCTACTTATTGCGAGTAGCTTGGTAATTGGTAAATCTTTTGTTGGATAAGCTTGTGGACTTACTGAAGATGAAGTCGGTCTATGTTCGTCAAATCCTGCTTGTTATTTAGGACATTATTCTATTACGATATGACATTATGGTGAAAATGTATAACTAATTGGGATTCTGTTTATTTTAAATGGTTTTTATATTAAAAAACTCTTGAGTATTACAGACAGACGTTTTAAGTTATAATATTTTTTAGATCTTAACTTTAATTGGGATTGATAAAATGGTTTATAACATTCATACACAATTACAAATTATAATGTAAATAATAAAATATTTACGTAGAGTAATTGATATCATAAAAAAATATTTCTATACATATCGATGAACTGAAATCTCATCCCTATATTGCATTACTATCATTCGGTTCTAGAATTGTCGGCGCGTGTTTCAAAACGTACCGACCGCTGTATTAATTTTACCTTTCTATAATTTGAGTGGTCTGTGCTTTGTGTTCTGATATCTGTGTTAAAATGTGTTCCAGGTTTGTTATTGATTGTTATAGTCTATAGTGATGTGCTTACTAAATGAGATCTGCAACGACATAATGCATAAATTGCGCTCGTTTCCATTGCTTTACTATATTTGAAAAATGTGAATATACGGTATTTATTGTAACAACAGCTGTTTTAGGTAGTTCTTGTCCTGAAATATCAATGATTGTTAATTCCTTCAAAATTTTTAAACTTAACACATTCATGTACTATGACAGTTCGTAATCTATATTTGTCTTGTCACTCTTAACTAGGAAATGTTTTTTGCTCGTTTTGTTTTTAAATAAACGAGACAGCTTACATCATACAACAACTTCGATGTTACAAAGTAATGTTTCACATCACAGGGATAATACATATTTGATTTTATACTGAAATATTAATTTATATCTTTTAGAAACTTCTGAAACTAGTCGGCAAATTTTGATTAAATTACGTGATTATAGCCGGGTAAATATATCTTTCATAAACATCACGTTTAAAAACAAAAAAATCTTATAGACTTTAAAGGTAAAAGAAATTCCGCACTGTTGCCGAAAATGAAATTTTGAGATCAATTTGAAGTCTTATATTATTGTGTAGGATTGCGTTACGTAGCTGCTTTAAAATACTAAATACAAAACATTTCAAAATATCGACGTATATGAATTAAATTCTACTACTTACCTATAATTTTAAGTTTCTTCCTCGTGCGTGAATGTTGGTTTTTAATTGCTCTAACAACTACATAAGTTCCGTTTTTGTTACGAAATTAATCAAACGAACAAAAAAAATAATACGTTATTTCCCTAAAATTAAAACTGTACCAAAATGTATAAAGCATTAATAATTTAGATTTTCATAATATTTTGAATTGTTAATAATAACCGGTTACTTGTATATATTAATTAATGAGGAAGGTCAACCAGAACTACATTATCAATGTTACCTATTTAAATATGTAGGTAATTGCAAAAAGACAACTACATATTTATTATTGTTTAGATATAAGCTCCAGTTATATAATGACATATAACCAGATCTTAAAATGTAAGCTTCACGAGTAATGACAGTATTTGGAACTGTTTCGGAACCGTGCAACTGAAAATTTACTTCCAAAATACAATATAATGATTACTTGAAGTAACTTTGACTTTAGCTTGACTTTGTTTACCAAATCACGTTTATGCATTTAAAAAAAAATCTCTTATAAGTGATTTCAGGTGGTCACTATATATGGATCCTAACTTAGATGTATAGGTACAATTATGTTTAGTAAAGCAAGAGTCTTTTTGGGACAAATAAATAGAGAGTTGAGGATAGAATAAGTCTTCATAATAAATTGTAAAAAAAACCATATACATTAGATAAGTAAGCATTAACTTATTGATATGCGGTTGTATGTGTATAGGTAATATACCTATACTTTTTTTAATTGTGGTTATCATAAACTTAAGAGTTCTGACATAATCTTGGAATCATTTAATCTTAGTAGTATAGTCTTAATCAGTAAATTGTCTATTATTTAGTTCAATTTGACAGGTATTGGGTCAAACAGTGGTACAGAAACGTCAATAGAAGGTCAGTCAGGTAACTTACGTCAACTGTTACGTTACCTGTTGAAACCGCAATACTTAATTATTGAGGTCATTGAGTTTGAGGGATACGTTAAAGTCATGTATCTAAGTATTTATTAAATTTATTAAGCCTATATCTAAAATAAACAAACATAAGATTTTTTTACACTATCTTGGTACCTATCTGATCTGTTTCCTCTTCACATATTCTCCCCTTCCTAAAATTTTATACAAAATCCATACATTTTGATTTTTATTGGAATTATAAATCAAACCAGATCTTTCAGTTTTTCGGAAAAAGTATAATGGATTAATAAATTAATATTGACTTAACTACTAGGGCTTAACAGGCTGAGAGTATTTAGTTATTTGGCTTCAATAAATTGGTAAATGTGTAGCCGAAACCATTGTTTAGCCCATTACGCAGGCAGAAATCAAACCTACGTCCTCTGGGATGTATCATACCCGTGTGTCTACCTGCTGGAGCTACCATGTCGTATAACTTTCTATAAATTATTCTCTATATCGGGTCGAAGACGACATCTTTTTATTTAAATATATTTTATTTTATTTTTAACATATGTAAGCACTTGGAATTTGCCGTTCCCGTGGGAACTTCGGAATAAAAATAAAAAGTAGGTACTTAAGTAAATAAAAACCTTCTTATATAGAAATATAATGCTAATGCTCGAGAAACACAGTTCTGTTAATATTAAGATAATAGGGAACATGCAAAAAAATTTAAATGGTCTCAAACATTTTTTTTTCGATTACTTTTTATCATCTTATTATAATAAAATCATTTTTTTTTATTTTACTAATCATTTAAGGCCATAAAATAATTTATGAAAAGTGTAACTTTAGGGAGCGAAATTCAAAATTCCAAAACGCGCCACCATTGGTCGAAAGGAAATGTGACGTCATTTGACACACCATTCAATATATCGGCGTTTAAGTTCATACTGTGGTATCAGTGTGACTGAGAAAAATAAATAATTTAAACCTATATTTTCGTGCTTAAAGGTTTTATTAAATGATACAATTATTTAGGTAATCTTAAAAACATTTTCTAAATACTCAAACAACTCTAACAAAACAAATACCTACAAACTCTTTTTGAATAGCAGTTAGCATGCTACTACACAATACATTTTTAAAATGTTTCTGCCTCTGAATCATTTTTCACTTCACTTGACTCAGATAAATAACTTGGTTGATAATCAGCAGATATAGAAGATATAAGATGCATAGAAGTATTATCAGCTGTGTCTTCAGTAAACAATTTTCTTTTTAAAACAGATAGTTTTACTTTCAAAACTTTTGTGTAACAATGTTGTGTGTTAAATGAGGAAATGGTGACAATGCTCCATTTTGTTTTTCAGCAGGTATATTTACATTGATACCTTTACTTCCATACTTCGGTTTAATATTAGCTTGCACAGCTTAGTCACTTGGTAATTTATCTTTATTATGCGAAAAGCAAGGCTCTGCCTTATGATCATCACATTCAATAGGAGAAGTACTGAGTCTTGGCTGATTAACATCACAGACATTTGTATGGGCAGTACTAGGACTTACTACCTATATCACTTCTTCGTAAAGGTCTCCAATTTTTTTAAACACTACTTTTGATAGCTAACTCTTAAAAGGCTTCATTAACCAATGTCAATCTTTGCCTTTTGACTATGCACATTCTCATTCTATCAGCTATTGTTTTTGCCACAAAAATATATAAGGAACAACTCCTTTCTTCAAACTTAGATTACATCTTTCTCCTTGTTGTTTCGTTACACATATTATATTCAATACAATTTGCTGTATCTTCCTTAACCTGAAATAAATCGACAGACCATAAAAATTGCGTAAAACAAAAAAAGATTACGGTTTTTATAGAAAGTTATACTGAAATTTGTAAGATAGGTTAGGTTAATTTTAAACTCAAATTTTCTAATGTTTAATACTTACTATAAATTTAAACTATTAGATTAAACTTATTATAAATAAAGTATACTTACGTTAAATTGATCTTCACAACCATATAAACACGATTTAGGACATATATTATCCCTTTTAATTACCGTACACCATTGTTTTTGTATTTTCGCATCTCTTGGAATACAAAAAACACTTTGTCGGGTGTTTTTCTAATACTATTTTTGCACTCCGGTACTATACAATACTCGTAAGATGATTTTTATCTTCTTCCATGACTTGTAAAGCAATTAAAACTTAAAATATCTATGAAATTGCTAAAAAGTTCATAGTAAACATTCACTGGATGTATCATTTGACGTCACGCAAAGCGCGCGCAAAATGGCGGTGTTTAAACGGGTCAAATTTACTCAATGTTTTAATTTTCACTTTGAAAAAAAACTAGAATCTTTTCAAGCCTATTAATATTTTTTTCTACGATATAGAGAGGTAAATGATTAATTTACGTCAAAAAAAAAATACGTGAATGTTCCCTATTGAGGATGGCAGAAGTCGGTATTCGACTTTTAACCAATTTTATGATAGAATTTTATTATTGGAACATACTATAATAACTAATAATCGCAAAAATATATCGGCAAGTAGTTATTTTCTATCAAAAACGAATAATTAAATTTAATATAGGCTTAAGCTTCTAATTATAGAAGAATTCGGTAAAACAAATCTTTAAACTCAATTAACCTTATTATTTTATTGCCAGTATTTATTAGCAATAATTTTATATAAACCTTGAAATTACAAAATGAGAAGACTTATTTTTTGTATAGAATTTCGGCAAAATGCCATTAGAATGTTGGTGATTAAACAATTTCTCTAAATACAATCTTTCGTTCAATTTTTTATACAGTAGTTGTTCTAACTGATACATTCAGGCTCGGTTACATTATACATACGACGGTTACATCGGATACATGCTACAAATAAACACTGATCCAGCGGGAGGGGGGATGGTGGTAATGGGTGTTATTGCCCCCTACTCGCTCCTAAATAAGAAAAGATCTAGAGACTACAAATCTAGTAAAGTGAGTTAGCAATTTAATATAACAGGCAACTTGAAAAAAAAATACTATTATAAATATATATAATAAATATTAATGAATATACCTACAACACTTTAAAACTCTTAGTAACAAATAAATAATCAATTTAATCTACATCCACACACATGTGTTATTGGTCACACACAACCACACATTTGTTACTGAACAGCTGGTTCAGGGGGCGTGTTGTCTTGACGTAGAGAAAAACACAATTTACGTGACGACCTCTAGAAATGTTAATGAAACACATCGCCATTGAAAACTAAATATAATGTGTCAGAAAATAGAAGTTTCCCGTTCGTGACGCCAAAGCGGTTTCACATCCACTGGCATGTATTTTACATTTGTATTACTTTTGTTATGTATTATTCCTATAATCGTTCGTGCGTTCTGTTACTGGTCGTGTTAAAACTGAACGACTTTACTGATTAAGGTTCTACTCACATAATAGGTTTGCATTATTGAGACAATTGCTTTACGTTAGAATGCAACAAGGACCTCTGGTAAGTTGATAATAAATTCTATATCGATTCAAATGATTCATGAATCACTTTGTTCACAATGATTCATATTCACATTACGAATATTTTTTTACATTGTCCATAACTTTTCCATGTTTCTTTAAAATCCAGAATAAAATCTTATAATTATAAGAATTGTAGTTGAAACAAGTTTAATTTATTTTAATAGCCAAGTCAGACATCGAGATTTATTATATTTCCTAACCTACTAGAAAACGCAGTCATAAATCCCTTGACACGAAAATAATTAATGTTATGTAGGTATATACTGATTAAAACCAACATAAAGATAAAAACCTGCCTCGTATAAGAACAACCCTTCATTACCATTCATCATTATTTATGACACGTACGCCTATAAAGGCGTACAACTACATTTTTTCTATTTCATACAGGTTTTGCTAATACGTTCTAAATTTAAAACGCATTCCCGCGATGCACGGCGCCGGCGCATAATGATTTCGTCGGCGTATGCGGAGTTACAGCTCATTACCGGTTTTGCCGCTAGATGGCATTATAGATAAAAAGCCGTAATGGCAGAGGTTCTTGCTAGACGAGGCGCCGGACTGAAATAGACTTAAGTATTATATGAAGCAAAAGTGGCCCAATTGTACTACCATTTACTGGTTTATATAATGATTTAAATGTATATATTAGTATATTCCTAAGTATGTTGGTTTGTATGTAACACTCAAGCGTTTAAAACTTGATATCTTTTACCCTACTTTTACAATTATCAAGAATATTATTAATGTTCCAATCAAGTAAGATAGTTTACTATAAACAATAATACTATTGACTATTATGTAAGTCAATGAATCACAATTCGTTCCAACTTAATTGCTTCTTAGAATAAATACAATTAATATTTTTTCCAGTGTCTAGCTAGACAATAAATAGGTAGGTAGGGTCATTTCGCCTGTTTGCGTCCATCGCCAGTTTGCGTCCATTCGACGGCTATCCTTTCATAAAATACTCGAAAATAAGTTCATGAACTTTCTAACAAAACCAAATGTAATTTCTGCCAATACCTCAATATATAGGAGATACACAGTCATAAACAAAATTTCCTTGAGCGCAATCCTTCCCTTTAAAAAAAAATAATTTATCTGAGCCACGGGACAAAAGACTACGAATGTCTTAAATGTTAGTAAAAAAATAGTGAGCAGCAACACCACTCACGGTTAGTTTTACATTGTTTTATGTGAACTTAAGGATACATAAATGTTTCTAGGCCTTAATAATAAAGAAAGGAAAAACATAATTATGAATTTACTTAAGTTTTTTAATTGTTGTCAGTTAAAATAAGGTGGACGCAAACTAGTACATACAAATTTTAAAAATTCCACTTTGCGTCCGCAGTGGACGCGAATTTTATGACGTACTATTTAGGACAGACCAGATTGCGTCCACCTTTGTTTTCTTGTTATCTATTTATAAAAGTTATTAAAAATGTATAGCTTATTTAAATTTAATAAAATTGTATATACCTACGATCAATAATATCTTAATGTAATTATAATAAAAAAAAATTACGTAATTTATTAACGGCTCCTGATTGAACAAATTAGAAGTTGTGAAATCACAGTGTATCAAGGTGCAACTCTGAAACTCATGACATGAATAAAAATGATTTTGCTTATACACCTTTTTGGCAGTTACCTGTAGCTTAGTTCAATAGTGTCTTCAGATGAAGTTCTTATTTTACCACTGAAGATATGGCAACTCATACTACACCAAGTCTTGAGAAAACTAAGCAACAAATATCAAAACCCCCTCCGACTGCTTTTATTCATTTAGTATCAACTGTATCACCATCTATTTCAACTATAGAAAAGCCTCCTAGTTTACAATCATCTTCATTATTTATTCAAGGCATTTCACATTCAGAAACCTTTGATCCATTTAAAACTCACCTGATGCTGGCTGAAATTTTTAGCATAGCAAGAAAATTTAATCAAAGAACTCCAGCGGCCATATCTTCGTCTGCATCGAGAAAGTATTATGAACATAAAGAGCATATGGAGAAAAAAAAAAACAAAGCAGTAAGAAAAAGAAATTAAGAACGAATAGAGAAAAAAAACTTCAAGGAACTGCTCCAAAACGTAGGAAAAAGACACTTCCTGTTAAAGTCACAGTAGATACTGATACTCTGAAAAGAAAATTTACCAGTCGTAGATAGTACAAAGTGCGCTGAATGTAATGACATACTTATATCAGATGTAGATGAAGACGGCGAAGAAAACATTGGCTGTGACAAATATATAAGATGATATATGTGTTATTAAAAATATTTTAAAATTTAATTAGTTAAATATTTAGACATAAAACAATAAATTGTTAAAATCTAATCTTTCTGAATAATAAGTAATAAAAATCTCCCCTACATTCTATATATAAGTTGGTGGACGCAAACTGGACATGAGTGGACGCAATTTAGATTTTATGGACGCAAACTGGGTAAATCGCCCAAATCTGATATTTATCACTTTTATATTTAAATCGTTATATCTTTCCACCAAAACTTTAAATGAATATAAAAAAGACTATATTATTAACACTGTACATAAGTTTTTATTCAAAACTAGTGCTAAATCATTTTTATTTTCTCTTTCAAAGTCAGCAACTCCACTAAATGGACGCAAACAGGCGAAATGACCCTATGCCTTGGACGAAATTGCAATAAGTAATTTATATTATCAATGTACTAAATAAAAAAAAGTTTATTTTAAAATACGCTCATTTTTAAAAACGCAAAAGCAAATGTAGAAGATATATAGGTAGGTATATCTCTTTTTGTAACAGAAAACTGACGTCAATATATACATACAATGATAAAAATAATAAAAATAAGACTGGTATAAATCTAACAAAAAGTACCTACATTATTAATTAGTTCTTAATAATTATTTATTTTATTTTAATAAATAATATGAAGAAATAAATAAGTATTGTTAGACAGACCCACAATTTGCATCGATATATAATTTTAATTATAAAAAACAATGCCACGTTAGTAAGTTCATTGGCACTGTAGAAAATCCCTTTAGACAGGCTGTTAACTCGTTTTTACAACAAGTTTATTTTTAATATACCTAAGGCTTTATCATCGTTATACAAAAGAAGAATAAAATGACATCCAACATTACTGTCCCAAATATTGGCACTCCGTTATAAAATCTTTTCATAATAAATATTATATATATAATATTTGCTAAAAGCAGTAGTAAGTATTGACTGCTCATATTCAACCGGTTTAACACAAAACCCAAGGAAAACCAGATGGGTTCAACTCCCTTCCCATCCTCTCTTATCTTCACCATTCCTTTTCCATCAAGTTCCTGCTTTACCAACATAGAACTTCCTTTTGCCCCTCTCTCCTCTCTTCCAGAATACCAACAAAACCTATGTTTTAGTAATTTAGTAAACTACTTCACATAATTTATCCAAATTTATGTTAATTCGGATTTATAACACCTTGTAAACAAAACAGTTTTAAAAGACATTTCTGATTATAGGTGGAGCTGGTTCTAAGCAAAAAATAATAAACAGACAATCAACTTCATCAATAAAGTTAATCATATTAGCAATGGTTTATTTATTTATTATAAAAGTATCTGATTTAAATCGACAATTATATCTCAATTCATCTGAAGAGAATATTTAAATAATATTATTATGAATCAATGTACAAATAACACAAACTGTTGTGCATAAATGCATCATTACATTATCCGTACGTATTATATTTTCAAGGCCATTTCCTAGTCATATCTAAACTAATTAATCTACAAGTAAGTGCAAGTTACACATACCAGTTAGAAACAAGTAAACAATCTAAGAACAAGTCTCGAAGGGATGCGAAAGTTGTAGTGAAAAATCATTTAAATTACATACAAATAGACTTAGATCGTATTAAGAGTGTGTTTAAGTTGTTAATGTTATTAAAGAACGCTATGATTACAAAACTATTACAGAACGCTTTCCCAACTTAGTACTGACAGTTGACGGTTTTGTAACTCACCGGGCAGTTATAATGTCGTTTGCGTGTCCTAGATGCTAGATGTTCATTAAATCTATTTACTAAATACTACTTGAGAATCTGCTCATATTATTTTACGAGATGACAAATATATAATACATTTTCACTTCAAGTACCTAGGTACTTAAGATTATTTATTAAGTGGTTACCACAGATATTATCTGCAAGGTCATCTATCTCAAATATTTTGTACAGAATCTTGTAGATAGTATTATTGTAATTATAATAATAATTATTATTTGTTTTTTTTTAACACTGAGTTACTATAGTCAATAATAATAACGTGTGAGTATAAAATTTTGTTTTTAACCCCCGACTAAGAGAGGGATGTTATAAGTTTCAACTGTCGATCTGTGTAACTGTGTTTCTTTGTGGCTGTCTGTAGCAAAATAGCGGTCAAACGCGGGGACGAATTTGAATGCGGTTTTTTTCAATCGAAAGCTGTGTTTGTCGAGATGGTTCTTAGCAATGTTTTGTCGAAATAAAAACAGTCGTCTCCAGGATATTGATTTAGTTGGTCCAGGAATTTTATTGGTGCGGGTGAAAGGATCTTATGCAATATTGATAGAAATACTTAAACAACTGAAAATCTGTGTGTCCGTAGGTTCATTTAGTACAATAAAGAAACCACTAATATAACTTTAAAAAGCTGACAAAAAATACCTCCGACATAATAAGACCTCTAAAAGAATAAAAATAATATTATTATGTACTTCAATAATGGAGTCGTTGCGTCGGGGGACCGCTTAATAAAGTAAGAAGTTAAAATGCAAGTAAGTTACCGAGGCAAATAAAGAAATTACGATATCGAATCGTATAGTCTAAGCCCTCGTAACTTCGACACCATCGTCAACGTACGTACAACGGTCCCCCGACGCAACGACCTCAATAAGTACATAATAATATTATTTTTATAGTTGTTTTTGTATCGGGGTTTAATTTTAATTTTTAATTTATTTTTTAAATAAAATATACTACACATCATTTTGTTATAACCTCCCACATTTCTGACGCAAACCAATAAACAGGATAATTAAAAAGAAAATTAAATATAACGCGTAATAAAATCACTACTTAATAAAAAATATATATGTACTATATATTACATATTCTTCACTGTGCTCTTTATATTATATATAGATTATAATGCATTTAGATTTCTGAATGTAAGTAATTTTTTAAACAATTAAAAAATATATATTTGGCTCACGCACTGATAGTTCCGTCGAAACTAATATTAGCATAGTTCTATGACAATAAACGTGATAACAAACTTAATTTTGTAGTTGAAATACTGTTCTCCCATACATCAGTATACGACACGGACATTTTACAGTTCCAAATATAAATTTGTATTTGTGATATTGCTTGTAAAAATATGATATAATAAATGTTTTGTAAGATTTTTGTGTATGTGCAGTGAAACCTTACTTCTTACCAAATTTCATAATTCTAGGTCAACAGGAAGTACCTTATAAGTCTTGATATTTGTTCGAATGTCAAAGTATGTGTTTAAAAGCCGATTTTTGAATTCTGTAATTTAGAAACTTAACTTTCTTACAATATCCTATCCTATCATGTGCCTTATCCCTATTTTTTTGTTAACGCAATATAATTTTTGTCTCTTGTCCTCTTGTCATTAATTTCTATACACACTTCCTACTCCATATCACTTTTAATTTTACGTAATCCAGCCATCTTTTTTTCGGCCATCTTTTTCCTTTGCTTTCCTCTACTTCCGTATTATGTACCTAATACTCTTTATTCTTACAATTATAATACAGAAAGACAATAGCAAGTTCAAGTTCAGATATTTAATTATAAAAATTTAAACAACAAAGAAGTAATACTATGTTTTTCTTTTCATTATATTTCATTCATGAATGTGAATAATATAATTTATATTTACATATTCAATAGTAAGTATAATATGTAGTTTTTACAGACAACTTGGATCGAGATAAGGCTTCAACAGTCTTAAGATAATCTTGACTGTAATCTATAGGCACCCATATTTTATATAAGGAAGTATCAGAAACTAGTATAATAATTGTTTTGACGATATCGAATTAAAATATAAATTTTTATAGGAATTGTTCATTTAATTGTTTTTTATACAAATTGATTTTCATTTCCTTATAGCTTTTAAATTAGACTTTTTTTGATGTTTTTTTTGTTACTTCGTGCTGAGTCATGACTCAATAGATCAGTTACTAAAATATGTATATTTATGTAAAAAAATCGGAACGACCAACTGCGACAAGATTGTATATAAAACATTTATTGTGTTGAAGCGAAATTTAAGTGTGGTGTTAAAGAGAAATATTAATATTATTTAATTAGACATCGTACAAAATTATCATATTATATTCCCATTCACCTCTCTGATCAAATATTATTCAAACGTAAACATGAGAGGAGAAATATTGTCTAGTATAAATAAACTACCTATATATTTTTTTCAAAATTTCAAAACTTGTAATAGAGAATTTATTTATTTATCTTAAGTTAATTATTATTTCTATCTCAAAATGTATTTATTCTTGCATTAGCATTATAATTAAATACCTATTGTTATAATAATATTATAATTATACGTTACAGCTTTGGCAGCACTTGGTCCGCTAAACAAAAAAAAATAAAGCCAACAACACCATAAACACAAAAATCTAATATTACACAAATTTCAGCAGTAAGGCTAAACTGATGTATTAATAGGTTTAAGGTTAATGCTATTTTTATAATTTCTCCTTTGGATTAGGTATAACGGTTACCATAGACATTTGAATTGTGAATACCAGTATTCAATTGATTCCTAAGATTCACGTAACGGACCTACATACAGAAAGATATGATTTATGTATTTTAATACTTTTTATAGGGCCCCTGAGTTTTATTTTATTTATATTTTAATGTATTTTTTGGCATTTACATTATTACTTTATTTTATGTATTTTGAAATTTGACATTAAGAACTTGTAAATTTAATACGTACGTAAAAAAACAAATTTCTTTTTTTTAATCCATTCTACTAGAAATGATCTGTCAATGTTAATAATTATTGACAGAACACACACATGTAACGTGATGTCTTGTCAAAAGTTTTAGCGAAAAATTACCGCAAACAGGTCTGTCGTGGAGTAACCTTATATCGCAATTGTTTTTATTTTATACATAGTAACCGATTTCATTGTATATAATGACTAATATTGATAACCAGGCACGTGACAAATTGATAATAATATTTCTATGTGTGCGTTAAAATGCACATGTCTAAGTGTACGTAATGTATGTAAATACGTAATGCGGGACAGCTGTAGTCGGTATAGGTCGCAGTTCAATCACGAAGTATTATTTAATGATAATATAATGTATTCAAATGGATTGAGATAAATGCCGCTACAAATCGAATAATAAAAGTGCAATTTTATTCGCAATTGACCTTTTTACACGACCTTGTAATTTAAGTGTACTATTTTTGTAGACTAATTCGTATTTTTAAATTTTAAGTTTTTTTTTTCTATGGTCATCTGTCGATTAAAAAGAGTTGTTAATGACTTGCCAGCTATGATGGACAAAACGTTCATAGACAAGGTGTTCTAGTTCATAGACAATTATGTAAAAAACTTAATTTAAAAAAATATGGTATTCTTACTTGACTATCCCACTCGCCGTAGGAAATTTGCGAGGGTAAAACTGTAAAATAATTGAGTTGATCAGTTTATGAGCAATATACATTGCAAAAAATAATAAATGAAATTCTAACAGCCGGTTTCTATAAGGTTGATGAGAGTATAGCTTATTTGACAGCTCTATCTAGAGTCGTGATTGGCGCTTATTACGCCCTCAACCAATCAGAAATCCTGACATGAGATTTGACAACTAAATTATTTTTTTTAATCGACATTCGAGAAATTCAGAATGTATATTTTTTATTATAATATAATATTTTCAATTAAGCTACAATTTGTTAATTGTGTCACTATATTTTAGATAATAATTTTTTTCAAGACTCTTTTTGTTTTATTATAGAGTTGTTCTTTAAGTTTGCATTATACACACAATCTTTACAAATTATTACATAAGTGAGGTGGTCATCCCATACACATCTGGTATGTCACTTATTACGAAAGAATTTAATTAACAGTAATACCTAAGTTGTGCAGTCGCACATGATAGAGTCAGACAAGAGTATCGTCTTTGAGTTTGGTATTGCTTTACTGAAATGAAAAAACATATTTCTACATTAAGCTAATTGATTTATATCAAGTAACCGAAACTTAAATTCGCAATAGTATTGCATCATAATGTGTAAAATGTTTTTAAAAGTCAAAGGTACTCAAACCGTGGTTTGGTGATGAAATTTGATTTTATGGTACTTTACCAAAATCCAGTTTTCATAGTGAAATTTTCTTTGCTTACTTTTGATTGATTTTTACTTACAAAACTTCAAACCAGCTTATTTCGGCTGCCGTGTTATGCAACAAATATTTTAGAAAATAATAAAAGAGTTACTACAGCATCATGCACTAGTGTAGACAAGTTAATTTTAAAACATAGGCTAAGTTAGAAAATAGTAGAAATATAAAGAGTTTCTGTCAAATAGTTATGGGACATAAAGTTCCGACGTGCACCATACGACTTCATTTTAATTCCTAGATCTAAAAGCTGTCCGACGCAAGTGTGATGGCGGATGTCTAAGCTTATAGAAAGATTACTAGCAGCAGGCTCGTTGCTCTCTAATGGTCCTAAGAAATACAAAGATTCATATAAAGTACGCTATAAATTATGAATTATGTCGATGAAGCATGGGAAGGACTATGTTGGGTGTTACGCTAAGAAACCGTAAGAGAGCAAAAGATATCAGAGCAATAACAAAAGCGGAAGACATAATAATCAAAAAAGGCAGAATAGAAGAAGCTGGAAGAGGCCTATGTGTCACAGGACACGCTGATCACTAAACCGTGTTATCCGATGTGTGGTATGTAGTTTAAATTTGTATAATTATGTCTGTGTTTGGTATCATCAATAAAGGCTTATTATGTATTATATAA
The DNA here is from genome assembly GCA_959347355.1 of Napeogenes inachia. NCBI lineage: Eukaryota > Metazoa > Arthropoda > Insecta > Lepidoptera > Nymphalidae > Napeogenes > Napeogenes inachia. Next base: position 20,479,362 of record OY365798.1, on the reverse strand, counting down.
ATTATGACACTTATTTTTATAAACCCACTCATTCACTCTTTCAAGTCCCACTCCCTGTCTCTCTCTCTTTCTCCTGTCAGAGTTGTAACACTAGCATCGAGCCACCCATTTACGGTTACGGCGTCGCAAGTGCAATCAAGTTTGTAATAATACAAAAGAACTACATCAACAACATAAGAATGTAAATTGTATTTTGTTTTATTATAAACTTAAGATACATAACCAATTTGATGATGCAAAACACTCACCAATGATATCAATGACATAAGATAACATTGTTAATGTGACGGAATTAAAATAGCACCAAATTTCCCAAAATAATATTTACTTTTGACTGTGTTTATCTAGCTGAATGTCAAAACATCAGTTACTATGCGAAACATATTATATACTTGTGTACTCGATGATTACTTTCTTAAAATACAGTTCAGATATTCTACTACAAATATCAAATAAAAAAATGTTTTTTTTTACCACCCGAGAAAATACTAAAAATAAATATTGGAACCATTTTCGTTCATAGCAATACAATTTTTTATTAAAAAAAATATATAACAAAGCTAACCATTGCATCCTATATACACCGTCGTATTTACAAGTCTAATATATAATAGTACTAGCAGACTCGGCCAAGCGTTGCTGTGGTTTTGGATATACCTATTACATTGTACTAAACTATTTAAGAAGTCACGGTATTAGAAAAATAAAATTGAAATTAAAAAAACCCCCGACCGCTAAGTAAAGGAAAAAAATTAAAATGCCAGTAAATTTATCAAGGCCAATAACGAAATAACAATATTTTGATATAAAATAATATTGTGACTTAAAATTAAGATGTAAGTTATCCTATGTTTCAAGTTGGATCAAACTACACACGGTGTGCAAATTTGATTAAAATCGGTTAAGTAGTTTAGGAGTCCATCGCGGACAAACAACGTGACACGTAATTTATATATGTCGGAGATTTATCTAAAACAATGATAAAAAAAATAGAGTAGAATCGCTGACCGTATAGTGGTCATCGATTCTGTTATATTTAAAAATAACAACTGTAATTATAGTAATATATAGAGACTATATATTTATGACTTATTAACGAGTTTGAATGACTAATTATATTGTAAGACAATTATAAGGAAGGTGGTTCTAGTAAATAAAATAGGTTAATTATTTACATCAGCAATGTTTAATTAAATCCATTTAAAAATAACATAGATTGTACTTACAGTGTGTATTCTTCAAAAATCGGCAACCAATTGAATGAGCTCTATGCTCTGAACACATTTTATACAAAACTGTTTCCCTCTAGGGGTAAATCGTTGCTAGTCAATTACAATACTTTGTTATTATCACACATCTTTTTATTATCATAAATAAGCTCGTATGGATGGCTTAAGTTATTTATAATTAATAAGATAACGTTTTAAATAGAATAATTATTTATAAAATTGCTTAATAATAAACAACAATAATTTGATCAAATGAATAATTAATTAAAGTCAAAATAATTACTTATTAGATCATGCGTCGTTAATTACACATTAGCAAATATTTAATTAAAATAGAGGATTTTAACTTTTATTTTTATCAACAATTAATGCTTATGAATTTAAATACATGTTCATTTTGGCGGCGTGAGTTTAATCAAATAGATTTTTCAATAAATGTTCATCGCGGCGACACGGCCATACTGACACGCGATGCGTGCTCTGCATCGCTCCTGGTCCTTGTCCTGTACTAAACATTAATTATTTTTAATCTGGCATTAACACCACAACAATGGCAGTACTTAACCCAAACATCAAGTAGAAAATTGTTATTATATTACTGCTCATTCCACATGACAACAGTTATTTATAATATTAAACAGTTTTAGGAATGGATAGGTTGGGGATGGGTTGATGCTGTATGAAACAGGGGCTCTAAGGAGAATGGGTTTGGTCGATGCTGTGCTCTGAGCGGTCTTGTACGCCGTGGTACACAGGGGAATATAATTCTTTTAGGACATATGGTCTGGTGGCATATTGGACGGCTCCACACGCCAATAGCATCTTTTATTTATTATTAAATTGAATTATAATAATAATCTTTCATTATTATTATTTCATTTATTATTTATAAAATTATTTCTATTTTTTTTTTTTTTTATTTATTTATTTATTTATTTTTTTTTTTACTAAATATTATTTTTGTGAATTTATTATTATCATTTCTTACAAGAATTATAATCGAAATTTCTCACCATTTCACTAGACATTAATCCTCTTCGGTTGAGGGAGTATTTGATATGGTTAGGCGATGGGAGTTGCTCACGTCATTAGAGGGTCCAGCTAGCTCATTGTCTGGTGGCGACACGGCCGCCTGCGTATTTTCTCCTGGTTGAGGGGCGCGCCGTAGCTGATCGTGTGCGACCTTGCGAGGCCGCCCGTGGTGTCGTATTACCTTTTTTACAAGGTAGCGATCGTTTTCAAGAACCCTGTGAACTTCATAAGGCACACTAAATTTAAGGTCCAGAGATGTTTGGTTCCTGGGGTTATTTTTTATTAAGACGAAATCGCCTCTCTGGAATCTGTGAACTTTAGCTCTTCCTTTGTCAAATCTTATTTTATCCTTAGCGGATACTTGACTCATTTTCTGTTGAACATAGCGTTCGAAAGCTTCGATGTCAATCATTTCATTGTCCAAATTAACCAAGGTTAATAACTCAGGTGGCACACAATTTTGACGCCGAGTCAATAATGTCAGTGGGGTTGCACCCGTACTTTTATGAACGGTGCAGTTGAGAGCGAGTTGAAGACTTTCCAGTGCTGTATGCCAGTCTTGGGTCTCATAATTTTTTATTATGACGAGACCATTCTTCAAAGTTGCCATTACCCGTTCGACTTGTCCGTTAGCTCTGCTGGCACCCGGCGCTATAGAGTGAATCTCTATATTAAACATGTTGCAGTAATTTTTAAACTCTCCTAAGAATTCACGACCGCCATCTACGATGATCTGCCTCGGGGCTCCAAAAAGATGGATGACTTGTTTCAAGGCAGCCAGGGTGCTGTGTTGGCTTTTATCGTTAGTATATCTTAATAAGACGTACTTAGTAAAAGCATCTACTGTCACTATCACGTACTCATCCTCGTTTGAGGATCCTAATTTTCCCGTAATATCCATGTGTATGACTTCAAATGGAACGACTGGTTTAGTAATCGGATGTAAACGTACCTGCGTAGCACCTGATGACTGTTTTGAGGTTCGACATATAACACAATTATCCACGAAGTCACGAACTGTAGTGCTCATTTTGTTGAAATAATAAGTTTCCCTTATTTTGTGAAGGGTTTTCTCCCATCCAGGATGCTTGAGAGCGCTGTGAAATGTATTTATAAGGCTCCACTGGAAAGATTTGGGTACAACTATTAGTTTTTGTAGTCCTAGGGTGACATTTTGTTTCTCAAATTTAAGAACATTGTCTTCGAGATGATAACCGGGCACACTTTCGCCTCTATGCAGAGCATCTATGATAGATCGCAGTTGATTGTCACGTCTTTGTTCAATATTTATCCAATCCAGATTTTTAGTCATGACGTTGACAGTCATAGGATCCGGATTTCTACTCAAATAATCTGCATGTTGCATCCGCTCGCCCTTCCTGTATTCTATTTCAAACTCAAAATTTTGTAAATATGCCCACCATCGGTGAATGCGGGGAAGCAAGTCCTTTTTATGCTTAGATGCTTTGAGTGCGTTACAGTCCGTGATCACCTTGAACTGTCGTCCATAGAGAAAATGTCTGAAATGCTTAATTGCTCTCACTACGGCTAATGTTTCAAGTTCATATGAGTGGTATCTACTTTCTATATCCGTTGTACGCATACTGAAGTATGCCACTACGTGCTGTCGTTCATTAATAATTTGAACTAGTATAGCTCCAAATCCAAGGCTACTAGCATCTGTAAATAGCTCTATAGGTTTTCCTTCTTGAAAAATCGTTAAAACTGGTGTTGAAGTTAAATGACGAACAACTTTTTGACGTGCCTCTTCATGAATATGAGTCCATTGCCACCTAACGCCCTGTTTTGTTAATCCGTAAAGAGGAGCCATAATTCGCGCGAAATCCGGTATAAAGCGACGAAAGTATCCCGCAAGACCGTTGAATTGGCGTACTTGTTTTACAGTAGTTGGTACTGGGGCTTTCAATAAAGCTTCGACTTTTTTGGGACTGGGGCGCACCTGCCCGTTTTCTATTACGTTACCTAAATATTCTATTGATCGCTTGAAAAATAGACATTTATCTATATTTATGGAAAAACCAGAGTCTCGCAAAGCTATAAAAACTCGCTCTAAATTTACGAGACCAGATGTAAAGTCGCGGCATTTACATACGATGTCGTCGACATAAACCTGGGCTACACTATCATTATAAGTATTATCGGCGCTGCCGGCATTTATAAGGGTACCCAACGCAAGATTAATACACCTTTGATATACTGACGGCGCATTACATAAACCGAATGGCATAGTTTTGTACTCGAATAGCCCGTCCGGGGTGATAAAAGCCGTTTTTTCTATTGAATCTGGCGCGACCGGGATCTGATGGAAGCCTGATGCCATATCTAGTACCGTATAATATAGACCGCCGGCTAAACTATTAATTTGATCCGCGATTAAAGGAAGAGGGTAATGATCCCGTACAGTATTTGAATTTAATTCTCGATAATCTACACACATACGATCGTCACCGTTCTTCTTTTTTACTAAAATTATTGGACTAGAATATGGGGACTTACTTTCTTGAACAATATCATTATCTATTAGTTCTTTGACAATCTCTTTGACTTTCTCTCTTTCGATTGGACTTAATCTATAAGGTCTTCTTTCTACAAATTTATTAGGATTCTTTAAACGAATTTGTAATTGTCCTGTCTTGACACGAGTTTGAGAATAACCCCGCGTAAATATAGAAGAGTATTTATTGAGCAAAGATAAAAGTTGTTCAATCTCAATTTCATTATTCAAATCATGATTAATATTAGCAAATAAACCGGCTGACGATCGCAAATGCATGACTCGAGGTTGGGAGCACAAAGTAGCTTCATTTTGAGATACTAATACAATTAATCCCGTTCCATTTAAAATGTTCGCGCCTATTAATACATCCGATGTCATCTCATAGTCTGGTAAAATATAAAACTCAATTTCCACGTTTATATTGTTAATTATACACACCGTTTTTAGCATGCTTGTAGAAACTACAGGAAATGGTCCTATTCCACGCAAATAGTGAACTGATTTTTGACGTTTTCCCGGCAATTTATTCGCAACCGATTCACACATAACAGAGCACTCGGCTCCACTATCAAACACGGTGTTAATAATTACGTCACCTACACGCATACGCATAGTATTTAGGGTTTGTTTATTTTTTATTACAGAGTTTATATTGGAGGTTATTTGTCTTTCCCTTTGAAAACAGGTTTCAAATGTATGACCGGTTTTTGAACAAAATGAACAATGCTTATTTTCGTTTGGTTTTAATATTGAAGTACTAGGAATATTATCACTATTTTGTTTATTCATTACCGACGTATTTTTATTACGACAATCACGGAAAGAATGACCCGATTTTTTACAAAAACTGCAAAACACGATATTTCGATTATCAACAGGATATTTATAACGCTTAGATGGAGGTTGGTGAGTATTTTGATAGTTGGAACGTTTAACTCGAATAGATGAAGCTACCGAAATTAATTCTGGTACGGAGGTGGCTCTGGCGTTCATAAGTTCAATACGAAGGCGTTCGTCACTAATAGTACCTATCACTGCCTCTACTGCATCATTATGATCAAGTTTGTCTCTAGTGACCCTTCTCCACAAAATCCATGACTGCGACAAAAACTGTGCGATATCTTTAGAGGAATCATAATGGTGCTCTTTAAATTTTAAAACGTCTCTAGAATACCGACTTTCTGGTTCAAACGTAGTTATTATATTCTGACGTAACTCGTCCCAAGTGGACGTCGTAACTAACCAGTTGTCAGCCCACATTTTGGCTCGACCTTTTAGTAAACTAGTCACTTTCATACGGATATCATAGTCACTAAGTTCGTAATTTGTTTTGGCAGAAGAAATATGATTACACCACTCGCGGACCCCCACGTTACCATCCGGGTCATAAGAAGGCAAAAAAATGTCCGTGATTTTAATTTTATCATGCTGCCTCGAGAGCCTTTCACTCATATTTTGCATCATCGTAATCATATGTAAGTAAAAATCAGGGGGTACATTACCGCTCTGGTTCTGTGACTGAGTAGTAGCTGCTCCATTATCTTCCGAATCTTTTTCAGACATAGACAAGCCCGCAGCGGTCGAATCGTTATGTTTTTCTGCATTCATATTTCAGTAGACAAGATTTCTGATACTTCAAATCTGAAACATAAATAAAAATATGGACAGAAAGGTAGTTATCCCACTTCTGATGTCGGAGATTTATCTAAAACAATGATAAAAAAAATAGAGTAGAATCGCTGACCGTATAGTGGTCATCGATTCTGTTATATTTAAAAATAACAACTGTAATTATAGTAATATATAGAGACTATATATTTATGACTTATTAACGAGTTTGAATGACTAATTATATTGTAAGACAATTATAAGGAAGGTGGTTCTAGTAAATAAAATAGGTTAATTATTTACATCAGCAATGTTTAATTAAATCCATTTAAAAATAACATAGATTGTACTTACAGTGTGTATTCTTCAAAAATCGGCAACCAATTGAATGAGCTCTATGCTCTGAACACATTTTATACAAAACTGTTTCCCTCTAGGGGTAAATCGTTGCTAGTCAATTACAATACTTTGTTATTATCACACATCTTTTTATTATCATAAATAAGCTCGTATGGATGGCTTAAGTTATTTATAATTAATAAGATAACGTTTTAAATAGAATAATTATTTATAAAATTGCTTAATAATAAACAACAATAATTTGATCAAATGAATAATTAATTAAAGTCAAAATAATTACTTATTAGATCATGCGTCGTTAATTACACATTAGCAAATATTTAATTAAAATAGAGGATTTTAACTTTTATTTTTATCAACAATTAATGCTTATGAATTTAAATACATGTTCATTTTGGCGGCGTGAGTTTAATCAAATAGATTTTTCAATAAATGTTCATCGCGGCGACATATATATTAAGATAGTAATATTTAATGTTTTTAATAAAAAATATTTCTTTATGTTAAATACACGACACAGACTTCAAACCAAGAAGGCTTTTAAGTTTTGGTCTGTTAGTCGTCATTAGGCGCATCATCAAATCATTTTTTGGAGTACAGGATATAGGATAATTAAAAAAAAAATTATAAATTAAAAGTATGTGAAATATTGTTTGTATAATAACAAGAATAATCATTCAGATAATTGCTCATTTTCACGGCAAATTTTTAATTAATACCAAAATTGGTGTAAGTAATACTTAAAATACAATTTGAATTGTGGTTTACTGAGTTCGTGTCCAATTTAGATACTATTATAATTTCGACGGAGAATGGAAACACTGGAAATTTGTTCTAAACTTTAAGTTCAACTCTACATTTGTGTATATTTATGTACGGTCTCTATATACTGCGATTCTATGCTTACTTCTACTGCTGGGTACTTCCAGGTCTACTACTTCCAAAAAAGTTACAAAATATAAACTATTTTCATACTTAAACTATTCATTAAAATGAAGTATTAAAATAGTTTTAAAATATTGTTAAAGGTATATATTTTTTAATATACTTTACGTGGAAATTCCACCGTTGTATAAAAATCAATCTTTGATAAAAATACACAAAATAACATCATTTGACTTTTCTTGTTCTTATATAATATTATTTATTTTATTTAATTCATCAGAGATAACTTTGTCCTAACAACCTTAGATACATATTATGTAAATACATTTTTATATCACAAATAAAATAGAACATAGCCTTGTAATTTGTAAGCAACTGCGTTCTAATTCATTGTTAATTCTGTCTCAGGTCTATTGTCTCTTCTTCTAAGATTTACTCTTGAAAATCTTAAACGAACTATGGTAGCATACACTAAATAAAACACAAACTATTTTTAACGGATTTATTGACGTATTCTATTTTAACATACCTTTCGAAGCTTTTACGACAATCTTGTTCACGTGACAACGATAAGTAGGCGTGTATTAGTTAGTAAATTTGGGAATATCAGTAAACAGTAAAAAAGTTTCAGCTTTAGTAATAAAACTTCAAAACTAAAGCAGAAAATATTTTCTCTTAATTTCAAAACTCTACGTGTGGTCTATTTTTAAAGTATAGTTGAGATGTTAATTATCACCGAGTCTGTTTGTCACAAAGCTTTATATCACGAGTTGGTTGACTCGTTATCAACCTTAATTATCATTATTATACTCATATTTTATGCCACAATGTAATATTAATTACAAATGATTTGTCTGTTTATTGCTATATAAAAATCGGAATCCATTGGTCAATTTCAACATTCTAATACATTTTCCGACCGTTTTATAAATGTTTAATAAACACGGTTGTGTTTATATTATCACGTAAAGTATGAGAATTATTTCAAATGATTTATATCTGTGGGTCTAAGTATCTGTAAGTAGCTTTATCAAATAGGTCACTTCGCTTCTCTATTTCTTATCGTTTGTTCTGACGTAAGAAGCGTGGAGTTGAACAGGGCTCAGAGGAGATTTATATGTATAGTATCTGTAACAGGATCATATAGTAATACATATTATGCTATAATAATAAACAAATTTCAAGTCAACACATCTTATTCATCGCAACGGGTTTTGAGATTGAGATGTGGGAATATACATACATATATATATATATATATATATATAAGATATATGTATGAGGCTCACAGATATGCCTCTAGTTAGATATCTCTTATTTAATTATAACCCATTAAAAACCTGCAGTCTATTAATAATGTAAAACTGAAATTACACAGCTATCTCCGCAAGCCTCTACTTTTTATAGAGTCTAGTTGACTTGACTAAAACTAGACTACTGCATAAAACTTGTAGACGGGCTGGCTTGACCGGTGTTGTATAACGAACTACCCTCTGTTAGGAAGTCAACGTAAGTTAGTTTGTTACAATTACGTATCCCTTACTGCCTGTCCGTTTGTCCTAGTCCTAGAGCCTAGACCATCCCTATTACTCATAGAGTGTTTATCAGTAGGTAAGCCAATTTTTAATATCATATAGCAATATACAATATTTTTTTAAATCAATACAAAAATAAATTGATCTTGTTTAGTTCAAGAACCTTTGAATCGTTAAAAATCCGTTTTACAAATACTCAATAACAACCTAACGTTTTTTACACATCCTACACAAACATTAAATTTAATAAAAGATAAAAGAAGAAAGAAAACACACAAAAACAGGAAAATTCGTTCCGATTGGATTATGTATAAGTAAATGTTTATGTGTTTGTCTTTTGTTTTTGTGGAAGCATGTTTTTCATTGACCAGTTCGTCACCGATTATTTCAAATGATAGAGACCGACTTAGTCCCTTCTAGTTCAAACTACTGTTCAGTTAATAAATTTTATTACCCATTTCGTTTATCTCCAGAGCTCAAATGAAATATATACTTATAACGTATGGAATACTTACTATATTAACTGGAATCTGACCATTGAATAAAACTGTATTTTCTTGTTATTGTATTATTTCCAAGTACTCTTCCTTATCTCAAGTGTTTTCGAGGATGTGCTTAAATTGAACAATATTTTGCAGATTTGAATGTTTTTCCTTTTTTGTTATTATTTTATCTTGTTTCATCTTGTTGATACCATTTGATATGACCCCCGTAATATTCACAACCGACATTCATAATTTCATTATTAAAATTCTTGTATCATTATTATATTTATTAAATCAAACCAGTTTTTATTATCACAAGGAAAACGTTCTTATATTGAAACTTGGATGACAAATTTGATAGAAGTTAATTAGTTTTTAATCTTCTCTTCAATAATTATAATAATTAATATAACAAAACTTATTTAATTAAAAAACCTTGTTTCTCTATGAGCCTTTTATAGGTCTCTTTCTCTATAAGTGAAGATCGAATGTTTGCTTAACATACCGTTATACATATTAACCAGGAAATAATAGTAAATCAAACGGAATTATTAACAATAACATCACTGACGTAAAAGTGATTAGGTTGTTTGTTTGTCTGTAGACATGTTTATCATTTTTTTTATGTATATTTCTTAGTAAATATGATTCCCTACTCTTAAGTTAAGTATGGCCTGTTTTCGTTGGAAACCAGATGTGGTCTTGTAGCTGTGTGTGTGTGTGTGTCTGTGTTTGAGGAACTAAATACTATAATAAAAAAATATACCTATTATAAGCTAGACTTAATTCAAATACCCGAATGGAATTTCAAATGCGAATAAAACTGAATGATATGATATTTACATGAATAGATCTAATTCATTAGAATTCAATATTTGACCTACAATGTATAATTTTAGAGAAAAAAAGATAAAAAAACGCGTGCCCAGACGTGATAACAGACAGATATGTTAATTATATAAGAAATAAAATAATTAGTTCGATCAACTTATTTCATCATTTCAGGCGAGGTGTCGAGTTCATCTTGTATCTCAATTTCTTTTTGTTTTCTTAACGGGGGCGAGTTAATTAAGATAATAATATCGTGCAACCGCGTGTCATTGTTTCTACCACCTACCACCGTCCATGGCTTAGAACGTGGGTGGTATCACCACTCGCAATAACAACTTTTTTATTAGACGGCTGAACTTTTATCATTCACTGCAGATACAATTCAGATGATTTTTAAAACCAGTTAACATCATACGTCAATAGATTATTATTATTTGATGATTGGTATGTAAAGATTAAAAAATATTTTAATAGGTTTATTCTGGCAAGTAGATTATTTTGTGGCGATTTACATATTCAATAAAATATAATTTAAACAAAATTTAAAATACTATTCCATGACGTACTTAAGAGCTCAATTATTCAATTACATATAAAATACTTTTGTTTTTGATTTACATTTCGGTGGCTTATAATAAGTCTAGTAATATTTATTATAGTAAATATTGTGGTAGTAGGTAAGTATTACATTACATATTTTGTCTCTTATTTAAAAAAAATACAAACTAAATCCTGTTATTTTTTTTAAGACAACCTTAACAATTAAGATTAGGTATACCTGTAAAGAACTCAATCTTTTATTATTAAATTATTTACGTAAACATAAATAATATCTAATAAAACCAATTGCTTATAAATAAAAGTTAGGACTCGATTGAGGTCATACGTTTTAATATTAGTTAGATAAAAATCACGCGATGAATTTAATATTCAACTTATCCCGGTGACGGGACGTCACAGTGACGTCAAATATGTCGTAGTAATTGGAGGTCAGGGAAAGCCAAAAAGATGATGACATTTTGTATCCATTGACAATATTCAGACAATTAGAGCTGAATTCATTTTTGTCGATAAATTATTATTATATTTTTTTTTTATGAAAATTAATTAACGTATTCGAATTTGGATTCATTGTATAACTTAAAGAAACATCGATAAATATCGATTTGCACATTACGTGCAGATTAAATAACCTTGGTGATGTTGTATTGTTACTCGATTGCTATCACAGTTAATATAGACCTACTGAAGGGCATCAATATTGTCAGCCATAAAATAGCATAAAAATGACACTTGTCCATTGTTTTTAAAAATTTTATAAAGTCGTAACTAATTACGCCTTTTAATGATTAAATTACACCAAGTTGTGATTTTATGTCAAATTGTTTTTACGGCACTGGTTAGGTTAAAAGATACCTTATGAAAGCAATTTTTGGATTTGAATCAAATGTGCATACTTCACTGGGAAGGTATAAAAGATACCGTGTGAAAAAAAAATTTGGATTTAAGTCCAATTGGTTTTACGTTACTAAGATAAAAAAATATCATATGACCTGTGGTTATCCAGTAGAATATCCGGGTTACGTAAATTCCAACGTAAAAGCTACCGAAGGTGGCATTAAAAGTTTTTCTCTTATTATTTTTATTATTCCTTTGCGTTGACTGGTAACATAAGACATAATTTATTTTATCTTCATAGTATATTAGGTTTCTTGGAAATTATTATTTTCTACCAATCACTAGGTATATTTTTTAATATAAAAACATCCATAAATACTTTATTACACAATATGGCGCAAAGATATTCATGCCCTGTGGAATTCGATATACAGTTTCTAAAATCGGAATCACTTTTATTATCCAACGTAAAAGTAAATTACTGTTATTATGTGCTTTCTTTGGACTTGAGACATTTATGACATTTAAATGAATCCTACAAATATAACTTTCACATTAAGAAATTCCTTATCAAGTGGTTACGTTTTCTAATGACATTGAAATCGTTGCGAGATGAAATAGTCTTATCATATCTATGTAGAACAATGACATTGATATATGAGATGTGTAATCATACTTGCATCGAAGATAAATATATACTTATATTTATTAAATAATAATTATCAAGGATAACTGATTATTGAATTGATCATAATGTATATCAATGTTTCAGACAGAATTCCGTTGAAATGATGACATTATTTAAAGGGTTTATCTTATTTATTCATTATTATAAAAAAATATATATAATTCCCATGGAACCATACATTTGGATCAAAGTCGAAATTTATGCAACGATGTTTTCTTTAATATATATCGAATAGTTAAAGTTAAACTTGAACCTCTAAGGTAGTTGACCTTTCAAGAACATAATCTTGTATCTCATAAATTGTTTATAGAGAGTTATTTTTAGCTGACATCAAGACAAACAATAATTATTTACCTAGCTATTTAATTTGCATATTAATAAATAATCCTTGAAATAATATAAGCTTAATAAACAGTAGCAAAGATACGGGTGAGGTTAAATCATCGATAAATAGTTAAATATCGACAATTACGCCGTCACTAGTTGCAGATTGTGTGTCGTGAACGCTTGTTCTTTGTAGTAGCAGTTAAGTGCTGGACGCACTCTAATGCGTACGCGCCTGTCAAATATAACTCTTTGAAACTAATCGCTATTGTGTTTTATTCGTGATTTTGTTTGGAAAATTTCTATCAATCAGGTAATTTTAAACAATTTTATATTAAGGTTAAAAAATATTTTTTTTCATTATGATGTTATTTCTACCTTTTTGTCAATATGGTTGTTTTTTTCGAATACCAACGGTTTTTATCGACATATCTTTTTTTGATCGGAATTAAATTACGACATAAATTGAGTTATATAGATAAATATCTGAATTTATATCAGATAAGTATATTTTTTCAAGTATATGTACATGTATGTAACATCGGTATGAGATTATTCGAAGCTAATACGGCAGAGCTTTAAGCGCAAAATCAATAGTCATTAATCATAGAGACCAAAAAAAAACCTTTTAATTCAATAAAATCTAAAACAAGATTATTAATTGATCTTAAAAATAAGTTCCTTATACATATAATAGCATTTTAAATAAAAACTAAATACAAGAGTTCATATTTCTATCTAAGACTACACCCAGAGAGTAACTCCCAAGATGCATCTCTGTTGTTAGTATTTGTTTTGTAATTAATATCATGTTTTTTCGGTCGTGTGAAAGCAGTGGTTTTACCTGCTACAAAACAGGTAAGCACGACCTTAGCTCAACTTTAGGCTTGAATCAGAAAAAAGTTTCGGTTAAATATTTGCTGTTTTTGATTACAAATATTTATTGACTCACTTCATTGATACTAAAACCACAATAGAAATAAGTGTTTTAGAACCACTATTAAAATAAGAAAAAATCATAAATAAGTACTACTTGTATTTTCTTAAATTTTCATAAAAATATTAATACTATTTTTAATGTATTAAAGTTAAATATAATTAGATTTTTGTAAGCTTTAATTTAATTTTTCAATAGCAGCTAATTAATAGGTATCTTGTTCAGGGGAAGACTTAGATGATTTAGATAAAATCTAGTAGGTAAAAGATAATCTATTAATTTATTATACATGTTCTTAAATAACGCATTATACTAGTATTTTTTTTATCTTCTCCCTACTTCAACGGAATGCAACCGTTTCCATAGCAACCATCTCGTTATACTAGTTTATTTTTAGAAAATGATGATGCGGTTTTTTCAGTAGTAAATGATAGTAAGAATCAACAAGTAAAAAATCTATATACCTATTATTATTTTATCTAGTAACTTCATTATATAAATGCATTTATTTTTCCAATCAAAATTAACAAATAAAACTAAAGCTATAATTTTAAATTATAATTAGCTTAGGATAGACGAAAAACGTAAAAACATTAAATTTCAATCAATACAAAAAGATTACTCCTGGTTTTATAAATGGATAAAATAATAAACAATTTTAAAGTATTGTTATTCTTATTTAGCTAATAAATTTTCTAAACACGTAATGTTTGCGTATTTATCATATAAATGCTAAAAAGATACGTCAACGGTTTTTTTTCCTAAAAAAGCGGATTCTAGAGAATAATATTACATTACATTTATTTCATATATTTAATATTTATTGTGATCTGTGCAATATTGTAGAGAGATTGGAATCAATATTGTATTCATCTTTGAAGAAAGATTGGATTCAATACTGTATTCAAATTCAGGTTAATTATACTATTTATGAAGTTTAGGTTAAGTTTATTGAGTTTATAATAATCAAGAAGTTTACGGTTTGTTACTTAATATTTTAAGTGAAGATATTTCTTTGAGAGAATATTAATTATTGCTATAATATTAATAATTATAGAGTATATTATTCTATTTCATGAACTTTATTTGACATGTTTGTTTTCTGTATTTAATATAATCAGAACTTTAGTTGATTAACGCTAATGTTTACCGTTAAAGACTAGACTATGTCATTACCTGGACTTCCAGTACTCACGATACAAAGAAACTGTCAACTAGGTCGATCCAATATACCGTTGTGGTATATAGAAAAACTTCCATAAAATAACATTTGTATTAGATATATATAAAACAGTTTATAAGCTATTACAATCTAGTAATTAAATTGTAAAAACAAACATTGTATGGGTATTTCCAGTTATCATGTACGTCTAGAATATAACAAGGAATATTGACAAAAATGCGCAAGATCATTTGGCATGTTGATATTCAACTGTTGTACGAATGACGTGTTTTTGAATAATTTTATAGATAAATAGCAATATTATTGTTATTCTTTAATGATCTTAGAACCAGAGCGTATACAACAACAAAATTATTATCAATTTTAAATCGTATCAACCAAGTCCCGCATTCAATTCCCGAACAAAAATATTTGTATGATTATATATTTTTGATTTTTGTTTAGTTTGATATAATGACCTATATAACACTAGAAATAAACTGATTTTGACAAAATGTTTTTATAGTATTGCGTAAAGTGACACACACTAATATAGTATTTGGTGAAGGGTGTAGTCATTTGTAATCCAGGAGGAAGTGATTTCGCCCTTATTACAATAAAATAATACGTAGTTAGTAGAGTTATTATTATTATTGATATAATATACAATGATCAAAGGTCAAGTGCTCCTTGAGTTAGAGAGGGTGGGGGAGAATGGGACCTATTGCTAATAATTATTAAATTAATAATATATAACTAAAGTGTAAATAAAAACCACTTATTTCTCTGAATTTGTACTATTAAGCAAAATGTAAGAGTGATTTGAACAATTTTATTAAAACTGCTCGATCATTGTTATTTCAAATAACTTAGTAGGTAGGTACGTGTCTTGAAACCTTAAAAGGTATTGGAGTGACAAAGCAATTAAATAGTGGGATTTCTAACTAAATAGCATTTTTTTTTATTAAGCAAAACATAGTCCTTGATTACTACTGGGTATAATATATTTATTTCTCGAGTAAATAATTATGAAACTTTTGCGCTTCCCAAAGCTTGTAAATATTCTAATGTACAAATTCGCTAACTTTTAATTAGATAATTAAGTAAAGTTCAACTTTTATATACGTATTTTATCAAAATTAGATATTCGTTAATAAACAAAAGTTTGTATACAAAAATTGTTTTTAGTAATTTCCAAAAAATATTCTCTAGACTTCTAATCTAATCAAATCAATTAATCGGTTTAATTTCATTCAGATGTAATATTTATATTTTTTAATAATGACCATAATCCTCCGTGTCATCTCATACTGCGTGGTACTCGAGATTACTACAATTATGTTTTATCAGTACAAGTAAATGTTCCAAGGTAATGTTATAAGAACATTTCATTGTAATTAGAGTCAAGTGCTTATAATAATTGAATTATTTATTTCTTAGATAATTCCTTTCGTCCAAATATTGTAACACTCTAACAAGGAAAAATATACCCATTTTAAAACTAATTTACTCACTGTGAATAGTTTACAATTAAATTTGCATTATTGTTATAAGTGTCAAGATATTATTTTTTATTACGAAGTACTAAATACCAAAAATATAATATTTTGGCGTTGTTGCAAGTTAATAAAATATTTGCAGATTACTCCGACTTAATATGACATTAGTATTTTTTTTAGGAATAGCTTTTCCAGAACTTATTGGACTCAAATAAGAATCCTTCTATTATATTCATATAAATTTAAATTATTTTTTTTAGTAGTAGGTAATATATTTTTTTAATTATGTTGTATTTATAACTCCTTAAACTTTTGTGTTTTCCCGTGAAAGTGGAAATCAAATATTCTAGGCTTAATTCATACTTTTTTAAAGTAATCTTAATTAGTTTTCTCAATTTACTTACTACATTTAAGTACCAATATAATTGGTTTTATATATTAGTATTTTTTAAGATAATTTCTTATTATTTAAATTTGATCAAATATTGTGAACAAAAGATTTTTGTTTCAGTCTCAAAGCCATCTACAAACTCCAACAACATTTGTTTTACGACTTTTTAAATATCTTGATAAACAACACAATAAGCAAGAAGCAAAATATTTTTGCTGCCTCTTTTACTTATTACTCTATTTTTTCAAAAGTGCGTGTAAATGCCTACTTGAATAAAGATATTTTGAATTTGTAAGAAGTGTAGTAAATATATAGAGAAGTAAATATATTCCAATACCTACTAAAAATCTTCAATACAAACATACAAACACCAACAAAAATTTTATAAATATACGTTAAACGTTAAATATATTAATATTATACGTTATAAATGGCCTATAGATTACGCTTTACCCTACGATTAACCCGACCTCCCATGTGACTGAAGTTACAATTGGCCGCTAATTAACTGAATTAGTTATAACAATGGACGTGTATACACGACATGTTCCTGAACACGTGTTAGTTTCACGTGTTCTGGAACAGATTATATGAACTCAGTTGCAAAATAAACCCTAAACTTTATCTTGGCTCCCAGAACTAATTAGTTATTACATAATGGTTTCTTTTTGCTTTTCTCCTTATTTGAATACTCTCGCCTGTATTTTGTTGTATGAATTCAATTAAATTTCTCTGCGCAACATAGTCAACCCAAAGAAAATATATGTGTACTATTACAACATTCAAGAAAAATGTAGATTTTTATGTAGTATTACCAAAATTAACAAAAAATATTCAAGTAACTGAAAAGACACTGACAACTGACAACAGACAACTGAAAACTACATAATTATTTTATTATTTTATATATATTTTTACACTGATAAGAAAATAATAAATATAATCTTGATTTGACTATATACCTATATAATTATAAAAAAAAAACACTAGGCGTAATGCCTAGTGTTTTTTTTTCGTTGTGCGACTTTTTTCTTTAGGGATAATAAACTTTACAAAAGTTCATCAATAATATTTAAATTAACGGTAATAAATATTACAATATCTTGATCTGCCCATTGACTGATTTTAGAGTTTGTATTTCACAATTCCTAAATGTTGAGAAAATATTTTTGGACGAAATTCTATATGAATATTCTGGAATTATGTGGGACAGAATACACAACAAAAATCAACGATTATCCTCATCGCATTACGGGATCTCTTTTATCTGTTGCAATGTGTTGATGACCTCACTTACTGCGGGGACAAATTTTGGGTCATTGATTCCGGTTAGGGATAACATGATTGTTATGAAGGGTTTTACGATTTCACATTCTTACAATCCGATTATGGTATGAATAATCGATAACAGAAATGTTACATTAGTCACTACATCTGTGTGAAAATATTTTAACAGATAATAGTTACAACTCATTTTTATCTCACAGTGTTTTAGATACTATTGTTTATTGATAAGTTCTTGTTAAGCGGAATCTATTTAAATATGGATAATAATCTTTTAACTTAAAATTATTATTATACAAAAAAAAAAATTAAAAAAATTCCATATAACCTTCACATACCACCATGCATGTTTTAATCTTTGTAACTTGTACCTCTTTCTTAAGAATTTTCCTTAAGTCTTAATGTATTTAATTCATATTATATAAAGTATAAAAATACTTAGTCATGACAGTGACCTGAGTGATGTTTTCGGTGAAGTATATTTGCTCAATGAAATTCAAACAAATTTCCCTGTTTCCCGTATCTAAGAAATCTAAGCAATTTCTATACGAGTTGTTGTTTATTTGACAGATAAGAATGGGCGACGATAAGAAGGAAAATGAGGATGTCAAAGTGAATGAAAAGGAAGCACCTCCAGAACCAGGAGAGAAGGACACACAAACGAACACAGATGCAAACAAAGAAACCAACGTAGATAATAAAGAAAAAATGAAATACACAGAAACAATAAGACAACGTGATAACGAATCGAATTATATACAAAATATTAAGAATTCTAACGCAGCGCTCACTTTAGGAGATTATATGAAGGAAGGCACACTTCTGACTGATTCCAAGACAGTTGTTAGATTTTCACCAATATGGAAACAGGTAGATTTGATACTCTCATTGTATTTTGGATTAAAATTTTGTGAGCCTAAGGATCACACTATCAATAGAGGGTTCTAAATGTTGGTCAAGGCTATTTTACTCACAGCAATTCTTGTCATTGTCTGCGTGTTTGTTAAGTAATTAAAATGAAGATAGATGTAACAATGAAACGACAAAAACATTATTGTTTTCTTTAATATCTATATAAATCATATAATAAGATACTAATAAAACAATGAAATTATACGTTCACTTTTTAATAAGTTAATATGTATACTAATTGTTCGCGTTCTTCAGACCCTGGCGTCTATGGCTGCTATCCTCATGACCTTCTCAGCCGGACTTACTTCTGGATACTCCGCCATACTTCTGCCTCAACTCAAGGACGCAAGTAGCAGCATACCGTGTGATGAGAGCACAGCTTCTTGGATTGGTAAGTAATTCAGCTTATTCATAAGTCGAAGTCAACCCAAGATTTATTATATATTGCATTTAAGAAGAGTCAAACTTTCGTTTTAGAGAAGAACCTTATGAATACTCTTTCAAGTTACTTAGAAACGTGTATTTTTATATAGTATTGACCATATTATATTTATATTCAGTAGTTGTCACAATCACTATGCCTGCCATTATATGTCAGAACAAATTAAAATTCAACTAGGTACAGCGTGGTACCGAAAAGAAGACTAGAATACCCACGATATTTCCAACAATGTTCTTACATTTACAAGGATTTTATCTTTAATAATGACTTATTTTGAATTACGAATGATAATTAGATGTACCATATTAAAACAATTTAATTAGGGTTACCAAACTTAATTAATAAAAAAATTACGTGTAACAATCGAATTATCTGTCTCATAAATAAATGCATGGCATTGATAGAGGTAGTTCAACATATACAAATTATGTGTGATATAATACTAAATATATTGCTTCACATTATTTTAATTGAAGCACTATATATATTGTATAATTATGACCATATTTTCATATGGTGTATATTATATAATATGTATATAACGGTTGTGCGTGTAATTTTTTAATAAAAAAACATTTGTATGCAAATCAAGCCCCCAAATAAATTTACGTTATTTATTGTACTTCACCTACAATATTGTCATGTATAGTGAGGTCAACGAACCCGAAACTGGGCTATCTACAGCAAATATATTCAACATACTCAGTAACAAATAACAATTCACTGACACGAGATCAATTAAAATACATTAGCTTTAAGTAAACCGTTATTCCTTCAACTGTAGGTAATCTCTTTATCTCCCAGTAAGTATGTCAAAATAATTTAATACAGATCTTAATAAAACAAGGTTATTTTTGTTAGATATTCAAGATTCATTTGGTTAAATTATAACTTACTTAAAATGATTTTATTATAGCTTACTTTAAAGCCCTTTTCTGTAACATAAATACCTACTAAACTCTTAATTACTTGTGTGAGGGAACTGAAATTTCTATAAATAGGTATGAATATAAAAATAAGAAAGCGTTCCGGCAAATATTTATTTGTGTACGTTTTCTGTTAAGAAAACTCTAATTTAACGATTAGTGGATTAGAATTTTTTATTCTCGTAAAAAAAAACCAAATACTTCATTGATCTGTTATAATATACAATATAAATTGAAGTACTAACAACTATCATTGACGCATGTACAGACATGTTCCACCTACGCTGGCCTCCTTTCGAATTGTGGAAGAGGGGTGCTATGTTGACCATAACTCACCCTCCTCAGTTGTGGGTTGGTGGAATGTGTTTTAAAACAAGTTATATTCACGATACATTTGTTAAGGTCGGTGATCGAACCCTGGACCCATAAATTTAATGCAGATATGTATCGTTGTGTAAAAAACAGTTTTACAAAAACGTTAAATGAATCTGTAATAACTCTATAATCCGTTTAATATAATGTTTTTAAATGTTAACAGAACATATATTTTGTTATCGCGATATCACGTAAACTAGATTTAATAATTTATTTAATTAATACAATCTGCGTATTTCATATAATAATATAATAGTAGACACCATGTTTGATTTTAATTAATAATATTTATATGCTAATATGAATATGTGCAGGTTACTAAAACTTAAATATTCGACTTTGTACGTCTCTTCGTTGGTTAAGGTTAATCTCCGAAACCGGCTAACCCCATTAATTACTTGACTTTTCTCAGATCCAGAGAATATGTATAGGGTAGTATTCAACGCCACATATTTTTTGGAACATGAACATTGTCGGGAATAAACTCTAGTTTAATACAAAAGAAAACAATTGTTTCTGATATTCACTTCAAAATTATTGATGCATACTGCATACTTAACATAATTAACATGGTGCAAAAATAAAAGAATTTTGTACAAGGAAATATCAGTAAACTTAATTAAAGATAATGCATATACAAGTCTGGAGATAAACACCTAATTATTCTCAATTACCTTT
Source organism: Napeogenes inachia (assembly GCA_959347355.1). NCBI lineage: Eukaryota > Metazoa > Arthropoda > Insecta > Lepidoptera > Nymphalidae > Napeogenes > Napeogenes inachia. Next base: position 20,457,863 of record OY365798.1, on the reverse strand, counting down.
CATTAAATAATGACTTTTCCCTTTACCTTACAGTTATAATGTATTTTGAAACTATTGCCCCTAGATACAATAAAATATTTATACAATATATTATCACCCATCATAATATTTTCACCCACTTTCAAATAAATATACATTTATTCCACTATTTCATATTCCAATGATTAACGGATAAGTGAATTCAATTGTCCCAAAAGTTGCCTAAAGCTGTTCAATATTTGTAATTGAATTTAATTGCGGAGTTTGCACAACGAAAAATAGATAATATATACTAACCTCGTGACTTTAAACACGTTATCATTGTATTGAGGTTATTTTGTTATAATTCAAGAAAATGTGCATTACATTCGCAGCTGCCCTCGAAATGAACTGATCAAGGTATAAACAATTTTATCGTCCTTAGCCGTGAGAAATTATTAAAATAAAATGAGTAGGTACATGAAAAACAATTAGGTATACTGTTCCTAAATATTCGCCTACCGAACTAAGGTTCCAAGGCTATTTCACTAAAACAGAACGAGGTTAACGACCTTTAGCTAATAGCTACTAGTATAAGCGCAAAATCTCAGAATCTTAAAACCTAAAAATAGGTGAACTACCTACCTTGTAATTTCGCGAATTATTACGTATAATGTGACTCAGCTTTTTGTTATAATACAAAAATCGATAAACATGTGTTTTTTAATAAACAAATATAGCATACAAGCAAACAAGAATATAAAACACAATGTCAATACTTTCTCCATTACATAACCTTTATATGTTTTGAGAATATACTCAATGTTACAGAGGTTAAAGCTAATATTTAATTTATTAAAAAAGAAACAGAGTTTATATTTCTTTTGGAATGAAAAAAGATATTAACAAATCACTGATTCATTTGACAAGGTAGAGCTGTTTTTTGTCGTTTTAAAAATGGAACCAAGATAAGTAAAAGTAAATAAATAAATAATGTAAAATTACTAAATCACTGTGAAATAAATGAAAGTGGCCCTTAAACGAAAACTGGTTAAAATATTTAAAAAATCTTACTCTTACCATTCTCTTTCGTAAGATTTTGTTTCAATATTTTTTTATCTGTTAAAAGTTTAAAACATACAACAATTATTAAGTATTGTTACTAAATGTAATATATTATTATAAGACTCATTGGATTAGCTCGTCAATTGACGTTCCTGTTCGTAAACAAGTTACAGTCTACAGATAAAGAGTGAGTCAAGCATTACTTTGGATAAAAATTCGCAGAAGGCTTACACTACATCAATATACGTATGGTATACCTACCACTGCCAGTATGACCATTCTTGTGATTTCTTTGTCTGGATAGGAACTGCATACGATTGCGTTACTACTCACAAGACAGGTTCCACTTAATACGAAAGGTTATACGTTTTTTGTTCCGATGGGTTTATTTATTGCAGGTTATTTTCTGTATATACTTATAATAAATTGTTCTGACAGATTGACGTATAAAGATGAATACGTCAAAAACATGAGACTTCTATAGTACGATCCTTTGTTACATTTCAAAGAAAGGATTTATGTATGTTCTAATCCTGGATTGGATTCGTTTATTTTGTTATAAAACGTTTTATATTTTTTATATGTAAATATATCCGAAATACAGTACCAATTCTTTTAACAGACTGATGAATTAATTTATCAATATAAATTACATTTATGTGCTTGTTAAACTGACTATTCAATTATATAAACGTTCAAAAGTCTTTATAATGAAATTTGTTTTCCGACATCAGCTTTACAAGAATTTTCAATGTAAAGGACCTTTTTTATCACAAGTAGTCTTTTGATAATACATAAGATGAGTGCCGTCTAAATTGATTTTAGTATTAAATAAACTATAACTATAACTATTTTAGTATAAAATAAATAAACTGCCCTCTTGGCCCTTTAGATATGTATTAGGCAAATATTCTTTAATCAATGTGGTGTGCCCTAAAATTTGGCATTTGTAGCGGGCCCTTGGTTCATCATATTGTAGGGTAGGCCCTGCATAAGATCTAGTTACGCAATTTGTTGATTACGTTACGGAGTCTGAAAGAGACAAAACCACATTAACACTTTGTCTAATTATTAATATGTCTTTATCTTATATAATTCATCTTCTTAAAAACTGTTGATTCCTAAATACGTTATAACAATTTCTTTATCAATTACGCAGTAAACATTTTTAAATGTTAAAAAATATTTGGCAACAGTGTTTGTCTCTGCGATATTCTCTTTGAGTTCTATTTATATAGATATGCGCAGTGGCATTGTCCGATTGTACGTAATTACAACATATTTAACGTAGAAACTATAAGAAAGACGTAATACCATATTTAGCAAATACAACTTTGCATTATTATTACAAAATTTATAAATACAAATAATTACATAAACATGGCTTTTGTTTGTTATAATTATATTATTTTAATTATAGCGTATTGTTTTAAACAATTTATTCTTTTGATTACAGCGGCAATGGCAGCACTGCCAATGGCGCCCGGTTGTCTTATTGGAGGTTGGTTAATGGAGAAGTTCGGCAGACGTAACGCGCACTATATGGTCTGCGCTCCCTTCCTCCTGGGCTGGATCCTCATCGCCTGCGCTAACAATCTTGCCCTCATCTTGCTTGGAAGATTCTTCACTGGGCTCTGTGTTGGTCTCATTGGTCCTCTCGGCCCGGTCTTTATTGGTGAAACAACAAGCCCCAAATACAGGGGCATTTTTCTTGCAGGCATATCTTTAGCTATTGCTCTGGGTATATTTGTATCTCATCTTATCGGAACGTACGTACACTGGCAGTGGACGGCCGTCGTCTGCTGCTTCTTCCCCATAATTTCAGTAGTTTTACTAAGTGTGATCCCGGAGAGTCCTACATGGCTAATATCCAAAGGACAACTTGAAGATGGAGTGAAAGCCTTCCATTGGTTAAGAGGTTACGACGAGGAAGCGAAGATAGAACTCAAAGGGATTATAGATAAACAAAAGGCTCAGGATTCTGAACCAATTCCAACATTGCGAGAGAAGATAATAAGTTTAAAATCACCGACGCTATTGAAACCACTGTTCATAATGATTGCATTCTTTGTAACTTGCCAATTCTCTGGAGTCAACGCGGTTGCATTTTATTCTATAGAAATAATAGAGAGAGCTGTTGGTAAAGGAATAGATCATTACATGGCTATGCTGGCCATTGATTCCTTACGAACGGTAATGTCGGTGGTAGCTTGTATCACGTGCAAGAAGTACGGGAGACGACCATTATGCATGATCAGTGGAATTTTCACCGCACTATCAATGGTAGCCCTATCGATGTTCTTATACTGGGCAGATGGAAAACCGACTAATCTAACTTGGATACCGCTTTCGTGTCTCATGCTGTATATTTGTGCCATTTCCATAGGCCTCGTGCCTTTGCCATGGATGATGTGTGGAGAATTGTTTCCAACAAAAGTTAGAGGTTTAGGATCAGGGATCAGTTCATCGACAACATTCATCTCTTTCTTCATAGTTGTGAAGACTGCACCAGGCATGATGTCTAATTTAGGGGAAGTCATTACATTTCTCTTTTACGGTATTATAGCACTTATTGGTACTGGTGTCCTATACTTCATTTTACCAGAAACAAAAGGCAAGAGCCTCCAAGAGATAGAAGATAAATTTAAAAGCGGTAAAATAAGCATAGCCTAGTAAAATTTGATAGGTAATTAAGTAGGTAATTTAAGAAATTCCATAAATTGTAACTCGCTTGAAGCGTAAATTATTTATTGTCTGTGATATTGTAGATATTTAAAAAAATAATAAATTTACATATGTTATATTATCGTGATTTTTCAATTTTCCTTTCCAAACCTATAGAGTATTACTTTTTTTAATTAACAATTTAGTTTAATATCTAAACGTACCTAATGTTTAAAAAGTAGAAAAATTAAACTCAAAATAACCAGAATATATTTATTAGTTTGATAACAAATTAATTATTTTATAAAAGAGGCAAGATATTAGTAGCTATGTTGAAACAAGTGTCATAATTTATTAAATAAATAATATTTGTCATAAGTATTCAAATAGTACAAATTAAATATTAAAAATAATATACGTAACATTAGTTCTACTTAGTATTTTAAGTTTTATGGCAACCAATGAATCACGTAGCATTTTATTTATTTCTGTAATTTCTGAAATTTATGCTTTTTTATATTCCACATTTTTAGAGATAGAGAATATAAAGCATAATCAGTCATAGATAGTGATGGAGGTTTAAAAGGTTTTATCTCAGTTTCACTTGGAGCGCGGCTTCACAAGTCTAGAGGCTGGAGGAGCAAACTTAGTGAAGCCCTGTTGATCGAAGACTGGCAACAGGTCTCGGACCCTGGCGGAGACCGTGCCACCCATAACCCTGGAAATATAGCCTCTGTGAACAAGGAAATTGTTAGGGTTAGGGTGCATCAAACTACTCAGTGTATAATATTATAGGCTATATAACAACTATGTGTTTCAACTAGGTGCCAGAGTGGATAATATAACTTTGTCTAATATTGACAGGTTGTGGAATAAGAGTTATAATTATTTTCACCAATTTTATCTACTTTTTAGTCCTTTAAGTTTATAGTTAATAATATTTTATAATGTGTTTTGCTACGAAATAATTGTGAAATGATGTACAGTCGTGTATGCACCATATTATATAACACTTTACTATGAAGCAACTAATTTAAGCCTAAATAAATAAGTAATAGTAATGAAAGCAAAAGGAAATAACTTTTTCAACATTTGTAGTCTACAATTGGAACAAATTAAATTAAAATACCTGCTGGGTTTGATCAGCTTGGCAGCCTGTGCTGGAGTGGCCAGCTCTGTTGGGAAGTACGTAGCTCCATAGAAGTCCAGTCCATTTTGTAAAAGTATATTAGCTTCCTCGATGTTGGCAAGAGTAATCCTCAACACGCTCGATGCTTCTTTCGGTACCATGCTGCTTACCAGTTCACCATCGATGCTTGTAATAGCACGGGTTGAAGCTTTTTCCAAAGGTTTGGGGGTAGAAGAGCCTGAAATATAATTTTATTGTTATTCAGAAACAGTAACTAATTTTTAGAGTTACAGCTTTTATCTATTTAGTTTTTATAAGTAAGGTAATGACGTTTTATAGGGAGGTATATATGCCTTACGATATATTAAAAAAACATTGAAAATATATTCTGAGCAAGCCGTCGGAAGAGAGCTTTTCCTAAAATACCACCAGTACTTTCTTACCAGTGTTACCTTCACGAGGTGATCCAGCAAAGTGCAGGCGAACTACTTCTACAACCGAACTGAACTTAAAGAGGGCGTGACGGACGTCTTCTTCTGGTACCTCATCTGGTATATCATAAACATAGATGGTAAACGTCTTCTGTGGTCTACATGGTATCGCGATCTGAATCAAAATAAAATTACATGAAAATTTTAAGATGTTTTATAATCTAATCATAAATGCATAAGGTTTAGAAATATTTTTTTATTCACATCATCCTATTTACGTTATTATACAGCAAAATACACAACCCCTTAACTTAACTATTTTCTAGGGTTAAAGACAAAATCAAAGAAGCAGTCAAGCAAAGATGAAGGGCAGAGAACGAATCTTACCTTTCTATAAAATCTGGAGCCAGTAACTTTATGAAAGCCCTTCTTGAAAACCATCTGATAATCATCAACGCTGGAAAATTTAAACAAGATTCCTGTAGCGGTCTTTGTTAGAGAGAAGCAGCCCTTAAACTCCATTTTCTCGCAAATTGCAGAGGCTTTCTCCATGCTGAGGCCATGTGATGGAGTGAGTAGAAATGCTCCCTTTGTGAGGAAATGCTCGGAGTCCGAAATGTCGGAATCACTATCTCCGCCCTTCATCAAAGTATGGATCTGCTCTTTCCACATGTATGGGTCTGACATCTGGAGAAATTAATGTATAGTATATTAAAGTAAACAATATTTGCTATGAATTATCTTTTCTTTAATTTTTACAACCATTTACTTTGATTTCAAGATTTAATTAATTTATTTATGTAAATTTAAAATAATATACAGAGAGATAACATAAAATAATTATATTTATATACACTATGTTTCTAGTATATTTAAGAAAACATATTGCAATAAATAAAGAGATTATTTATTAGAATTCTGCTATTGCTAGGATAAAAATTTAAGGAGTATTTTTTGACAGCCACTCTGCAAGTAGATCTGCAGGGCTATTGCGTATCTTTTTTGACAGCTAAAACGAAAATCACTATCAGTAAGTGCGGACATAATGGTTGTCAAACAACTAATTTTGTATTATGTAACTATAGTAACAAACTGCCATGATGTCACAGCTGATGGTCATTAGAAAAGTCAAAGTTAGCGAATAGCCCTGCTGTAGGGCTATTGCGTACTCGTATCTTTATTTACAGCATGAATGATAATTACTATAGAAAAGTATGTAACGACTGCTTTTTAAACAGCAAATTTCGTATTTTGTTACTGGTATACTGACATGACCATCTCAGATACCATCAAAGATCGGTTCGCAAATATATATTGATTGCCACTTCAATAGCCAAAGTTAACCAAAAGCTCTACTGGTAGGTATGACAGTATGTTTTATAGTGATTCCGAGAACTGTGAAAGAACTTAAGAAGAATACGGTAAAAGTAAAAAGAACGACGGATGGAACTAATTTATAACTAAAAGGAATAAATAAGTTGTTAAGGAATCGTCATATAAGAGTGGACAAACAAAATAAAATATTTCATTGAACGAAGGGTATTTGAATGTCCGCTATAAGTTTGCTTCAGAAAAGATACCAATTAAAAAGATTACCTAAGGTTGATTCAAATAAGGTTTAAATTTTTTATCCATATAAAAGAGTATCACTGGAGTTTAATGTAATCAATTCATAATTATTCAGATAATCAGTTTAGATATTTTTAAGCTAAAATCTTTTAAAGTAAATTGTTTAGCTTTTAAAGTGAAATAAGAGTTTCTTCGTTTATATATTAGTCGGTCGTATAGTTTGATATCTGTTTTTGACAATCAATCTTGTAAGACATATCAATCAATCGTTTGAAAGTACTACTAGCATAAGAATACAATGGTTGATAGATATCCGAAGACAGTAACTGTGCGTCCCGGATCATTGCGCAGGCGCATGATCCCTTGCCTTCAAGTTTAATTGTAGTATTGTTTCGACTTCCGTTAAAAATATCAATGAATTATTCAAGATTAATAACTCAAATTGACAAAAAGATATTTAGGTCTACAGTTTCCGGTAGAAGATAAAACTTTGATTATTAGATTTAGGTATGACAAAAAACAAAAACAGCGGCTTACATGACATACATGACATACGTGATTTATTTATTTTTAATTTTGATGCTCTCACAATAATACAATTGAAGTATAATTGATATATTATTGAAAATCATTTATAAAAAATCCCCGAAAAAATTGTTACCATTTTTAAATTTGCTAAAACTTTTTAAATGAATGCAATTGAAAATAATAATTTAGAGCAGTCCATTATAGTATGTAGAGTAAATGTTTGTTATGTATAGTATATATATATATATATATATATATATATATATATATATATATATATATATATATAGTAGTAATGTATAGTAAAAACAATTGTTCAGTCAATAATAGCCAATAATAGCTTGTAGAGAGATATTTATAAATATAACCGGATTTTTAGAGAACAATTGTTCTATTAATTGGATAATCCTTTGAACCAAATTGATCAGTAAAGGACCGGGTCTAATAGTAAGTCATTTGTGGGTGGACAAGACAAATTCGATTAAATGTTCCCACAAACCTATAAAACCATATATGGTATCACGAATTAGTATTGTAAAGCAATTTACCTATTACGTCGTTAATTAATTGTCAATCAAGGCCAAACTGAAAATAAAACAGAGGCAGTAACCAAGTTGAATATGTCAAATAATAATGTTTTTTTAACGCCACCAGGACTAGAAGTTTTGAGATCTGGGATACCATGGGTATCGTAGTTCTCAATTTAATATTATTATAACATTTTTATGAGCCTAACTAGGCCAAAATAACTATCACACAATTAGATACAAACAAGAGTAAGTTGACAATTTTTTTAACTCACCAAAAATACTAGTATGTGTACCTAACATTATTATGAGCTTATTCCTAATACTACATGTTCTATACAACCCATGAAAGTGCCTGGCTTTTTAATCAGATAACATATACCTTATTGTTATGCAGTAAAAACATTTGTTATATTACGTCACACTTATTTGATAGATATATTCTGCACGTATGTGTTATATGAATAAATATAGTAATATCAAAAACTAATTTATTTATGATTCTTCAAATATGAAATAAAGAAAATAAATAAATGTTTATTACAACTTTGTCATAAGAAATTCAGTTAACTTGACAATCAATATAGTTTTTACAGTTAATTTTGACCCATTTTGGGCGCCAATTATATAATTATTAGTATTATTATATTATTCTGTATTGAATATTATTTTCAATAAACACGACCTCAGAATCCAGTTGTTTGTTAGAAAAAAATAGTTACATAAATAGTTATTTAAAGTTAGTTAAGAACGTTTAAGAATAGCTTTTATTTTAATAAAGAATAAATTTATAATTGTATAAGGATGTTAGTTTAAACTTTACAATACCATGGTCTAGAGAACTAAAATGGGAGGTAAAATAAGTTTAAATTCTTACCGAACCGCGGGGCTTTTCTGATTTCTTAGAGGTCTCGTCCTGTCGGTGTTCTGTGTCAGAGGCACCTTCCGCTAAGGACATCTTGCGACTGAGGTGCCCAAGCGCAGGCCGTGGGTATACTAACGTCTGTTGCGCTGGAGCGTGCAACCGCTCCTTAAGAACATTTTAGCTATGGAGGGGCTCATTGTTTGATAATTTAATTCATCTTACGTATAATTTTATTGTCCTGAAATGAAACAATTTTTTTCTTGCTACTTTATAAAATTTATAAGATATCTAAAAATATCTAGGACGACAACCAAGTTGAATAAAATATATCCTAGACATAATTAATTTACATCTAAAAGTACGTTAGGTGTAGGAGTATGTTATATTTATAACTGTAAGCAATACTCAGTTAACATGCTAACCCCTCATTGGTTTACGAACAGCTAAGGGCCATAAATTATACTTATCAATGAACAATCTTTGGTTCTAAATATATTATATAATGACTACTCTACGGTTTTCGCAATATTTTTATTACAGGAACTCTAGTCATCTTCAACTGTCTATACAATTGTCAATGAACATATGTTGTGGTTTAAGAGACACATTAAATATTCCATCATCGACATAAACAAGACAAAATAAAAAGACACAGACTGATATATCTTGTGATATAATGACTATTATTTACATATCTGAGAATAACATGCCTAACATGCTTGTAGACAATTTTAAGTATTAATGTGTTAGCCTTTGCATATTAGGTCCCGGATTATTCATTAGACAACTAGAGGTCTAAGGGCTCCGCACCAGCTGGGACCTCTAGTTCCCAGAAAGTAACTAGCCTCAGCAGTTTGACTCCTCTCGATAAATAAGAAATTGAGTGTCAAACCTTTGATTAGTTTAGAGAGGTTCTCTAGGTAGAAGAGATTGATTAGATATTTTCTGTAGAGAAATGTATGGACATATAGATATAACAGACAAAATTATTACTTATCGTTAAGCTGTGTTCATTCATCAGTCAGATCTCAATGAGTCAGATAAGTGCACTCAGAATTCGAGACGGAATACTAAATAAAAATTAAATTTAAAATTTAAAAACCCCGATACAAAAGACCTCTAAAAAGAATAAAAATAATGTTATTATGTACTTATTGAAGTCATACAAAGAGACCGCTTTTTAAAGGAAGAAATTAAAATGCAACTAAGTTACCAAGGCAAATAAAGAAATTACAACATCGAATCATATATTATTATTTGTTTTTTGTCTGTCTGTACTGTTAGCCCTGTTAGCTATTACAGCGTCACCGGGGGAGCGGGGTGGTGTATCAGTCTGCCAGTACCATGGTATAATATATATCAGTTAGACGCTTGAACCATTGCTAAAAATATATTTATTTTAATTGTAAATCAATCTCTTACTAAAAAATATCTAAAGATAGAACAGCTTATACAGAACTATAAACGAATATAAATGCCCAGATGACTGTATCTTGGTGGAAATATCATCAGCTGATACTTTCCTTGGTATAACCCAGAAGTACCGCAGGAGCATTTATTTGTCAGCTGACGAGTTTTCTTTGGACTTACTGTTAGTTTTTTTTTTTTGCAGTAGAAGGCTAACCTGCTCATTTCACCGCACCGCTGATGATCATAAAAGTTTATAATATCATTTCCTGATATGTTTGACTAATTATTGTTCGAGGACAAAAAACTGATCAAATTTTCTACTTGGTTCATAGAGTGAATGTAGTTTATTTAAAAATAAACCAAGCTAAAAATGGTTAAGTATGTTCATAAACTATTTGAAACAATAAACTTTGTTGTTTATTGGCAAAGACAACGATCTGAATGAAGACCATGGTGATTTTATTTTCTAACTCGCCTGGGAAAATATTTGACACTATTTAAAACTTCTGTTTTTCTTAATTACTATTTCAAACTATTTCAAACATCTGACATGCTTATATTTTTGGTCATTTGTATTAAATGATACTATAATATATTAATAATGAGGTGATAAAGAAACAAAAAGTGAACGACTTGCAGAAATGCTTATAGAAATAGTTTCACTAACAAATAAAATAAGAACTGAAGTTTGCTATATCGTTGATTATGAGTTATACGTCACATGTTATCAATCAATACCTAAAATTAAAGAAAGTCAATCGATCAAAATTTTTTCTATGCCGATCCAACGATAAAAACACAGAAGTAATGAAATAAAATTTTACTATTGATCATACAAAAAGCAAACATTTTGAAATAACAGGCTGAAGATTTGCCCTCGTCTTGCGCAGATCTTAACTCTTTCATTACAAATCGATACTTGGCTCTTATGGTTGACCATGCCGCAATTAAAATTCTCTAAGATATAGTGCATGGAAGGAGGGATTTTTAAGACATAAGACCAAATCGATTAAAGGCTTGTCTGGAAGTCAAAAAATCAAAAGAAAACTTTTAATTAGATAAAAGTGTTTCCTTATTAACATAAACTCGGCAATTAATTTTGGGCAAACCTAAGAGCTATCGATAGAAAGTCAGCAGTTTTGTTTCATTTTACATTTACAATACCTCTCTTTTATACAACCAAAACGGTAATGATATCAGACAGAGTACAGAGTAGATTATATCGGAGATACGGAGATATTTTCACTTAGATATTTAATCACAATTCACAGACAGACATTACTTACTGTCAATCGATGTGTTCGGTAAATATCATAAAATAATTAATTCACAATTACAAGTTTAACCTACAGAGGATAAACTTGTAATCACAGGATAAGTATTAATTCCCTTACTTTTTTCGTAGAAATAACAACAAGTCTTCTTTTTAACAAATATTTAAAACTATTTCATTATAAGTATAAAACCAAAACTTTATATTTAATGATCTTAGTATGACAGCCAGTGTGTTATTTTATACATTTGTTACACTTATATTTTTAAACAAAATTTAGCACCACAATTAATCAAGAGATGTCGCTACGATACTATTTCAACGTAATTAAAACCCTAACCTTTCTTTGTTTGCTCACTTAACAGCACATTACTTTGCACCTGAATTATATTTGGACGGAGACTAAGAAATATTATGTTATTATGAAGGTTCTTAACAACTAGCTCATGCGCCATTTGTGTGAGAGCCTTATTTATATAGTCATACATTACCTGATACTGAATTACTTTTAATATCAAGCAGTAGCATTACCAAACAATACTTTCTCTCTCATTATGTTTGACAACAAAAGTAAATCGATCATTACTTGAACAAGAAAAAGAATGGAACTAATATTGAACCTCGAGAAAACCCCTTATACGAGTAAATTGAAGCTCCCAAATGAACTGTTTCTATTCTGACCACTGAATTTTATTTGTGAAGTAAGAATTCAGAAGTTAACGATCTTTATTCTAAAAGCTATTGTGGAATAATTTCCTAACCAAACTTTAAAGCTGAACCCAATAGATAGTATACTGAATAAAGCATCCTGCGATACATCTTAGGTCTCAACTATATATTTTACTAGATCGATACCAGCCTCAGCAGCTTAACGACCTTTTGCTTTTATAAATGATTATGTTCAACCAAGGTTTACCAAGCTGAAGGCAGTTTGTTAATCGCTAAAATTTCCAGATCTTACCGTCCTTAATACTAAGTTAACCCTTAACACTATAATAGGTTTTTTTTCAATAAAAGTTATGTCATATTTAATAACAATTTAGGACATCACAATATTTTAAAACTTCTACAACTAACACTGAAGGAAAAAACCTGAATAAATCTAAAAGTAGCCTGGGAGCGATCGCTTCATACACTCACTGCACACACTCGCACACCGCATATCATCGTCCATATATTTAGAAATATTATAGTGTCCGTTAATAAACAAACATTCCTTAATATTTTCTTAAATTTGTTAAAAGCTAATATTTGAACATTGGCTGAGAATTTGAAAATCTGTATAGACTTTCAATAAACTCTGGGTATGCAGTAGTCTGTAATTCTTTATGGGACTATGTGTATGTATGTATAGCCCCATAAAGAGTAACAGACTTTTTGAGTCGAGTAAGAGGTAAGTCGAGCTTGAGCTTTGTCCCTTTGTATTTATATGGTGTAAATCACTATGCTTAATAGAATTTTCAGTATTCCTATGTACATATAAAATAAAAAAATAATAATGGCCGGCAACATTAAGTAAATTGATTTGCTTAAACTTCTGATTTACCCTAATGTAATTTAGAATCAACTGATGCTAAATTAGAAAAATGAGATTTCCATCACTGCTATCGGCAAGTTAGTTTGCACGTGTTCTACTTTAAATATAAAGAAATTTCATCAGCAAACATTACTATCTTATCATGTTTATCTACGTAATTATTTCATTTATATAAACAAAGAGAAATTGGCCTAAAATTTAACCTTGAACCCGATATACCACTTGCTTATTCTGATGGATACACAAATACAATGTAATAAGAGTAATAATATCACTGGACAAATTACATAAATTGATCGAACCCCTAAGTAAGCAAATTCATTGCTTGTGTTAAGAGTATTAGACAACGATACAACTACATATAAATACATATTACAAATACTTTCAATAAATTTAATAAGCGGCCAGACCCATAAAAACAAACATATATACTCATCATATAAATTCCTATCCCTGTCGGGAATCGAACCCGAGCCCCTTTGCGCCGCGATTCCTTAGGCGTCTCGACCAACCACTCGACCCGCAGGGCGGCTTGAGTCCTTTCAGCACTATGTATTTGGATTACTCTGGGTACACGTTGGAGCATAACTTCCGCTGACATGCCGGAGTTTTGGGAGAACGCCTTCGTATCCTTGGCCACAGAACACAGGAAAAATGAAAGTCATGTATTAGTGCACTCGCACAGCACTAATAACTAGAAAACTCGCTTATTTGAGTAATGAGTTACTCCAATAAGCGAGTTAAGAGATTAAGCAGGCATTGAGATGCCTGTCATCAGGATTGCCTTTTCCTGTACCAGATGTCCGAACCCCCGAAGAGAGGCGCGAAACTTTGTCTTGTCGATAGGGATTTTCATCTTTAACTAGGGTGCGTAACTGATGTTGATGGTAACGAAACTAACTGCCTGAACCTTCCATTTTATAAGCAAGATTTTAGTGTATGGTATGTATATCCCTAGTCTGATCGGCTAAGTAACTAACCTTCTGGGTCAGAAATCCTTCCGAGTAGACGTTAAAGGGTATTCTTAACATCAGAGTTATTAACAGTAAATGCCGGAGTTCATTAGGTCTTTCTAGAAGCCCTTTCTTTCTGCAACTCTTTTTTTGTTGCACACCAATGATCTGCTCATGTACGGTGCAGCATTTGGGTTTGAAAATGTTACAGGCACTGTCAATGCTAATCTTGTAAAATTCAACACCGCCAAAAGGCGGGTATCTCTTTATTACCTCCAAAAAAAAATCCACCTGGGCTCCTACTTTCCAGATTTCAATTTTCGGCGGTTCATTGAGTCCAGAGCAACTACAAAAAATCTTTGCGTGCGTGCAAAAGTCCCACAAAACTTCACACCACGCCAACTTATAATATTTGACAATATTACAAAGCATTGATCCGTTCGTGTATAGATGGATTGCTTTCCCATAATGGCTGTTACCGCAAAAACGTCACCTAACAGCTTTGGACTCAATTAAGAGAGACTAATCGGCGACCAATTGGTTGATTCCAATCTCCACAGCCTTGAACACAGTCGTAGAATAGCTCTCAGTTTTCTATAAAATACATATTGGTGAATGTGTACAGGAATTGCACAATTGAATTCACCCATCCCCTTAATAACATCATTGGACGTTCCGACACACATTGCGGACATCCGACTTTCGATTGCCGATTGAGGCGCTTCGCTTATTTTTTCTTTTTGTCGCATAAAGAAGGGCTCGAAAAGTTTGGCTGCATCGGTATTTACATCCGATTACAATATGGATGTGCCAAATAGGTTAACTACTAAGTTAGTGCATTTCAACCTCTAAAGCTACATTTTTACTTAGGGTGCAGTGGAATGTAGCCATGTGGGCAAACTTATAATATACACAAAATAAATAAGACTATTAGGTAAGGATATTTTTAAAATGTGCCAAATGTGTAACGCTTTGTTTGTTTGACTATTCGGCCAACAGCTTATCATTACATAGTATAAAGCAAAGTCGCTTTCCTCGTCTGTCCCTATGTCTGTATGTATGCTTAGATCTTTAAAGTTGTTGCTTGTTGTGTAGTAAAACGGATTTTGATGCAGTTTTTTTTAAATAGATAGAGTGATTCAAGAGGAAGGTTTATATGTATAATAACATGCTTAATATATTAGAGAACCACTGATAATTTCAAGATTTCTAATGCGATGTGGTAAACAAACACATTGTTTTGCGCTTACATTGCAAACGCTGGCTGAACTCTACGAGATAGATCAAAATGATGTACTAAGTATTGTATAGCTTAAAAAGTTCTACAAGAAAGTCCGCGATGATATATATGTTTATCTCTTGGGGATAACCCACAATAGCTAATTTTTATACTTTACTTTTTATGAGAAATAATGGCTTATTTACGAAGCGATTTTAAGCAATACAGCTTACAATTATAATGGATAAATATAACCCTTGACAGCATGTAATTCAAATGAATGTTTTTTAAGATATTACAGATTTAAAATATAGGGCTACAGATACATCTAGATATTACAGATTTGAATTACGTCGCGTTTGCGGTGGTGCCAACCGGCCGACGCACTCTGGTATAGCTGTGGCCTGTGGCCGAGCTAACCGTCTTAAAAATGGCTTTTGTGAATGTTCAGTATTGAAAATTTTGTTAATGTATATAGCTAACTGAATATCTAATACATATTATTTAGCATTTAAAATATATATATATTTTTAATATAAAACCAGACCTGCAAGTTGGTGGTCACAATAACGTCGATTGTGTAGCTCAGATTTGTTGTGATTGTGTCGTAATTTTGATTGTATTACTTAAAACAAGTCATATAAAAAGGAAAAGGGGAATTGTTTTACTACGAATTTAAGGCGTACGAAGCCGCGGGCAAAAGCTAGTCTATACTAATATTATAAAGAGGAAAGGTTTGATTATTTTTTTGTATGTTTGAAATGAATAGGCTCCGAAACTACTGGACCGATTTCAAAAATTCTTTCACCTTTGGCAAGCTACACTATTCCCGAGTGACATAGGCTATGATTCATTTTCAAAAAATTTGGGATGATTACTAAAACTTGAATATTCTAACGCAAGGTGTAAAAAATTAACAAAAAACTGCGTGCGCTGCGAAAACGGTGAAAGTTACGCAAAAATGATGTTCTATGAAATTGTTTCAATAGATTACGCGAAAGGCGACCTACACGCGGGCGGAGCCGCGGGCAACAGCTAGTTATAAATAAAATTGTGTTCTGTTAGATATATATTTCAGGAAGTTAAAAAGGCCTCGAGACGTGCAATGCCTTTTGGCCCATGGCCTCAAAATGGTTAATCCATGTACTACTTTTACTTAAGATAATAAAAAAACACTAATTTCATGATACACAGCCCATAAAATAATATCAGTAGATAAATAAATATCAAACGCGACAAAGATTACCTCAAGGATGTTAATCATCTTAGATTATTTAACACGCAATAGAGTATTTGCAAATATGGTATAGAATGATGTCTACATCTTAAATTAAAAGTAATTAGTTTGAAGTGTTAGTATAAAAATATATAGAAAAGATGGTTTCGTCACCATTTATAAGACAGGTAAGTTTTATTTAATTATTAGCAACATATAGAATGTTTAAATATTGGTAATAAATAATTAAAACTATGGCTATAGATGTGCAAATAATAGTGCATTTTTTTTGGTTCCTACTTTATAAATATGCTAAAGAAATAAATGTACAATTTTTTTTTTTTAATTAATTTATATTTATAAGAAAACAGTGTATTGTAATCATAATATTTAGCAAATATAACAAATGAGTTTGACGTAAAATTATGTATTATTTTACACAAAATTTAAGTTTTTATAAAACCGCACTCTAATGTAAAAAAATATATCATATCATCAGTCTATAATATAATTTTAACCAAGCCTAATGTATTTTTTTGAATATGTTAATTATTAATCAATAATTTATATACAATAGTATATATATTATAATATATATTTATATTTATATAAATATAGAATGTAAAAAACCGATACGGGCAGGGATTCGAACCCGCGACTACTGGGAAACCGTCCCGTCGCTCTACCAACTGAGCTACCGTATCGCTGTCCGTCTCGGTGAATTAAGCATTCTATATGTGATCGTCTTTATCGGGACGGTGGTGACATCTATTAGGTTTCTTTCGAAAATCCTAACCAATGTTTCTAACTTTGCAGTATAGATAAACATTGAAAAGATGCCACTACCGAAATAATTTTTTGAAAATATCTTTAAACATGTATAGCCATGTTAAGCTTATTTAAATTTATATAAATATAGAATGTAAAAAACCGATACGGGCAGGGATTCGAACCCGCGACTACTGGGAAACCGTCCCGTCGCTCTACCAACTGAGCTACCGTATCGCTGTCCGTCTCGGTGAATTAAGCATTCTATATGTGATCGTCTTTATCGGGACGGTGGTGACATCTATTAGGTTTCTTTCGAAAATCCTAACCAATGTTTCTAACTTTGCAGTATAGATAAACATTGAAAAGATGCCACTACCGAAATAATTTTTTGAAAATATCTTTAAACATGTATAGCCATGTTAAGCTTATTTAAATTTATATAAATATAGAATGTAAAAAACCGATACGGGCAGGGATTCGAACCCGCGACTACTGGGAAACCGTCCCGTCGCTCTACCAACTGAGCTACCGTATCGCTGTCCGTCTCGGTGAATTAAGCATTCTATATGTGATCGTCGTTCCCAGTAGTCGCGGGTTCGAATCCCTGCCCGTATCGGTTTTTTACATTCTATATTTATATAAATTTAAATAAGCTTAACATGGCTATACATGTTTAAAGATATTTTCAAAAAATTATTTCGGTAGTGGCATCTTTTCAATGTTTATCTATACTGCAAAGTTAGAAACATTGGTTAGGATTTTCGAAAGAAACCTAATAGATGTCACCACCGTCCCGATAAAGACGATCACATATAGAATGCTTAATTCACCGAGACGGACAGCGATACGGTAGCTCAGTTGGTAGAGCGACGGGACGGTTTCCCAGTAGTCGCGGGTTCGAATCCCTGCCCGTATCGGTTTTTTACATTCTATATTTATATAAATTTAAATAAGCTTAACATGGCTATACATGTTTAAAGATATTTTCAAAAAATTATTTCGGTAGTGGCATCTTTTCAATGTTTACCTATACTGCAAAGTTAGAAACATTGGTTAGGATTTTCGAAAGAAACCTAATAGATGTCACCACCGTCCCGATAAAGACGATCACATATAGAATGCTTAATTCACCGAGACGGACAGCGATACGGTAGCTCAGTTGGTAGAGCGACGGGACGGTTTCCCAGTAGTCGCGGGTTCGAATTCCTGCCCGTATCGGTTTTTTTACATTCTATATTTATATAAATTTAAATAAGCTTAACATGGCTATACATGTTTAAAGATATTTTCAAAAAATATATATTTATATATAATATATTCCTACCTTCATACGTACGAAAAAGACAAATTATGCTATCTTATAATTAAAACTCATATGTTTATTAAATTATTTACACGATAAATTTTAAGATTACAAAAACGCTTATCACGATTGCTGCGCCTATATTTTTGGTGTTTTGTTGTAAAATTCACTCACACAGACGCGCGTGTTAATGTTTGCGTAGAAGTATCGCGCTCTATCTTGCTACGAGTATAGTCAAACAAACTCACTTTGATACTAAGTGCTCCGTTGCTCCGGCGTTCTGCCGTCGGAGGACGCTAGTGTCCAAATTTCCTTAGCTTCCCTCCTGACTATCGACGCCCCGAGCCGAGGTCCGTGTCTCAATCTGAGACGCCCTCGGGACGTCGTTCCCCATGGGGGCCCATCTGGCCCCCCCTTGTAAGGGCGGGTCTCCTGACCCACCCGCTCCCCCGGTGACGCTGTAATAGCCAACAGGGCTAACAGCATAGACAGACATAAAAAAAAATATTTAAAAAAACATTTTGATACTTTGAAGAAAAACTTAATTATAATCATATCATAAGAAATTCACATGCCTGATTATTTTTTGTTTGTTTATCTTGTTATAAAATGTGCAGTTGTTACTTTGGGTTCCCTACCCAATTTGAAGTTGAACTTTTTGTTTTTTTTTAGTTTTTTTGTTTACGTAGCAAAATAATTTCGCATAGTTAGGGATGAAACTGCTAAATGGGTATAGAAAGATAATACTAATGTAAGTAACAAAGTTAAGTAACAAAGCAATAAAATAATATAGGTACATAAATAGGTTATTTATAAATATTTTTTTTTCGTGCTTTGCGTTGCAGAATGCAGACTGGTAAAAGGCAAACACGTACATAAAATAGCAAAGTTAAAGATCTATATCTTATTTAAAAATATTTACAAAAAGAAATGAAATTTACAAAACCTACTTCGATTGTCTGGTCATTCATAAATTATCCATTTGTTGACATGTTCCTCTGATATTGAGATGACAATATTTTTTTATAATAATGTCAATTTTTATGGAAATTATAATAAACGCATGCAAAATAAATTTAGTTATAAAATTGGAGTTTTTAGACATAAAAACATGAATAGTACACGAAATAAACACCCTTGAGTCAAGAGTGTTTAATATTTAAATAAAAAAATGCCAAAAAGTGATGAAATATGTTATTCTTTCAGTGTTTCGTCACAGCAGCTATAAGCATTAACACAGTTGCATACGGATGTTCTCTGGGCTTCCCAGCGATCCTGCTGCCACAACTCAAGGCAGCAGATTCCTCAATACAACTCACCAAGGAGTCTGAGTCTTGGATTGGTTAGTCCGAAAGTGATCGTAATTTAAGCACGTAGAGAGTTAGAATAATTTAATTTGTTTTACACAATCTAAAAACAAAATATGATATTCAATTACTGAGAATATTTTACATTGGCATCCTGTCCTCCCCAAATTCAGAGGAGGCCTGGCTAATTAACAATCCTTTTTTTTAATTATTTACTCCTATTAAAATCTTACAGTACGATACGATGGGGCTGGCATGTTTTAATAAAAAACAAGTTCTTAAATAAATAAAGAAAAAAAAATTCTCTGAGCATTCTGAATTTTGGATTGGTAGGTAGTTTGGTTGGCAGTTGGTTGATACTATGTGAAAAAACATTTAAAATTTGTTTGTCTCGTTCCTCTAAAGTGAATTTTTCATTTTTGTACATTTTTATTAATTCCAGACTTTTAAAAATAACATGCAATGTTGAATGATTATTTTTTACCACATGCTAAAATTGAGTAAAGATGATAAGATATAAACGAAAAAATATCAATAAGGTCCATTTTTCTAAATATTTCTAAAAATTTTACCTAAGTAATAACAAATAAAATTATAGTAATTTACTATTTGTGTGCTCAAGAATTTACAACAATGTAAGAGTCTCGAAAGTCAAAGATTTCACAATCTGTAAAACTGGAAAAAATTTACGATACAAATACATATTCGAAATTTTACGGTTCTGGTATGTTTTTTAGAAGGTATACCATTTGCTCTTCACGAAACCTCCTAGAAGAAATTATGGGATAATTATAAAGATAAGACCGTCCCAAAATCTTTTATTTTGGTCTTTGTTGAGTGTAATATATATTTTTTACTTTTTGTCGTATAGTGACTTACTACTGTAAATTAATTAGTGTACTGATAATATGACTTGATACTTTTCCAGCTGCCGTCCTTGCCCTGAGTTTGCTAGGAGGTAACTTTATGTCGCCAACAATTATGGATAGACTGGGCCGCAAAATATCACACTATACAGTTTCTATATTATTCCTGGTCGGCTTTTTCATCACTATCCTAGCCACAAATGTTGAAGTGAGTTTCGCATATTAGTACAAGTGTTTTAAGAAGAAAGACATAATTAAAAAGTAGTTTTTTTAGGCACTTATTATTGGAAGAACACTTCAAGGAATTGCTGCAGGAGTATTAATTACGTTAAGAGCAGTGCTAGTTGGCGAATATACAAGTCCTCGAAACAGAGGAGCCTTCCTTTCAACACTTTCTCTTGCTCAAGCTTTTGGCATAATGTTCGTTCATCTCATAGGTTCCTTTTTGACTTGGCAGAAAACTGCTCTTGTTTGTGTATTTTTCTCATTTATAAGTCTTATTATGGTTATGTATAGCCGTCCGTCCCGTTAAGCGGGTGGGGGTCCGGATAAAGGACCTGGACGACTCAGTTACAAAGGAGAGTCTAGTGGAAGCGATTTGTCGCATCACTGACTGCCCTGGCGAGGCCCTCCTTGTGGGGGAGATCCGCCGGGGCGGCTACGGGGGCATGGGCGTTTCCTTTGCCCGGCTCCCCGTCGATGTGGCAAAACCGCTCGTAGACGCGGGAAGGATTCTGGTGGGCTGGAGCTCAGCCAGGGTGGAGCTGCTGGAGGCGCAGCCGCTGCGCTGCTTCAGGTGCCTGGCACCTGGGCATGTGCGTGCGGCTTGCCCGTCCGCGGTTGATCGCAGCGCCGTCTGTTTCCGGTGCGGTGGTGAGGGGCATACCCGAGCCACTTGCACCGGAATGTTGCGGTGCGCGGTCTGTGCGGACCGAGGTCTCACAGCGACCCACTTATTGGGGAGCCGAGTGTGCAAGGCTCCGCGAGTTCGAGGATTAGCACCTGGTGCGAAACCCTCGAGCGCGGAGCCCAGCACGGAGCCGGCTGTGGCTATGGCAACATAGCCACATCGAGCTTCAGCGGGAGAGGCTGCGAAGGAGAAGGGTTTAGCCCGTTCCTTCCCAGCCGTAGGCCTAGGTGAGAGGGGGGGGCGACCTCTCTCGCCATTGCACTAGGTCTATGAGGTAGGGATACACTGGTTGCCCGGGGTACCCCTATACGGAGGAGTTACGCCGGGGCGTCACGGTGAGTGCGAAAGCGATCCCGTGACGTCCCATGGCAGCGTCGTGGGCAGCCGTTGGTTTTTTAGTGGGGTGCCTTAAAAATGGCAGTCGCCGGGTGCCGCACATACCGCCCGGTCATCGCCTTCCTGGCCTGGGTGACGATGCGGAAACGCATTTTTCCAACGAAAAAAAAAAAAAAAAAAAAAAAAAAAAAGGTACTGTCCCTCTTCCCCAAGTAATAGGTGGTGAAGTGCTACCATTAGAATATAGAAGTATAGGCAGTACCATCGGCTTAGCAACGGGCGGAAGCATAATGTTCGTGGTTCTTAAAACATTCCCAGAACTAATAGATAGTAGTGGACTACATGGAACCTACGTATTATATACAGTAATCATCTTATTTAACTTATTATGTATCGCAGTAATGTTACCAGAAACGAAAGGAAAAACTCTTCAACAAATTGAAGATGTATTTCGAGGAAGGCCTTTGAGAATAGATGAAATTGAGGCCAGAGAGTCGCTGCAATTAAATCCGTTAGAGAATTATAAAAGAAAAATGTCTGAAAGGCGATGTAGTACAACAATTGAATAAAACAAAATACAACTAACTTTTTATGAAACTGAACCCTTCTCCATGGATCGTCACGTCGACATTACTTTGCTTACACTTTATCCAGCCGTTTTTTGCTTGTTTCTGATCCCCACCTTTTGTTTTTAATTTTACTTACATAGCTTATCTTTATCTAAGACAGAAAACTCGAATAATTTTCCTATTGTATATAAACGTGAAATTAAAGTTTATGCAAAAAAACTTATGTTGATCTAATGTTTACTTTCATTTTCCCTGCAGTTAAATATGATCATGTTGTAATGTAATTTTCATGTAATAAAATTTAAGTCTTTTAATTTTTTTCAATCCAAATCATGACATAAACTGTAATTTAAATAAATGATACAAAGGCATAAAAACTTCAAGGCACAGGCAAAATCATTGTACAGATATATTTTTAGAATATAATGTATATATATTCATAAATACTTATAATAAATGCACAAACAAATGAAATATATATATATTAAGTATATAAATAGACAATTAAGCTTGATAGTAAGAATAGAATGACTACTTGTTATTACATTTGGAGTTGAAGTTATACTCTAAGAGTGGTTATCGAGAATTTTGACTTTGACGCAAGAGCTTTTGAAGCGGTTACTAGTTAAAAATATATGGAATCATTCGTATAAATAACAGGGTGTTTGTTTATAATATATTTTTAAATATTTTAATATATTCCAGCCAAGGCTCCTCAGAAATATCCAAATAGTAAATGTCCAATGACCCAAGTTCCACACATTTCGATCAACCAGAAACTCTTGAATACTACAGTAAGATTTATTTATTAATATAACTTTAATTTTAGATTTAAAACTAAGAAAAGGACGATCTAAGACATCTTGTGGCACTTTATAACATATGAGTAGTGTACGCAAGCCCATGAAGGATTTGTTAACTTTTTGTAGTCGAAATTTAGGCGTTTCAAGTTTATTTTTATTTCTTGTAATTACCGTATGTCTGTCGTTGTTTTTAAATAAGTATTTACAAATTCAAATTCAAATTCAAAATATCTTTATTCAAGTAGGCATTTACACGCACTTTTGAATCATCAATTACAATAAATTGGTTAGTATAGTCAGTCTGTGAGTAAGCGGTAGCTGGTGGTAACCAGCTCGGAATGCTGTTCTGCTGAGAAGAGCTGGCCACAAACTCAACAGTTGCTCTTTTAAATAAAATTTAACAATGTTTGACTTATACATTATAACATCAACCCAGCAAATGAGTCAATGACCCAAGTTCCACACATTTCGTGCAAACTAAAATTCTTGAATTTTATATTAATTATTAAATATTTTATATTAATATATAAATTATTATTTAATAATATGCTTTTAATTTTAGATTTAAAACTAAGAAAAGGAAGATCCAAGATATCTTGTGGAACCTTATTATATATGCGTAAACTAAAGCCCATGAACGACTTGTTAACTTTTTGAAGTCGAAATTTAGGCGTTACGAGGGGGGGTCAAAAAGTTCGCGGAATGAGGGGTATGGAGGGGGAAAAGGCAACTTTTTACTACCTGCACTAGTTGTGACACTCATTAAAAGTATAAATACTAAGTTTCAAAACAATTAAGTCATAATTCACTGAGCTACACGTCAATGAACAAGTCAATCCGGAAGAATTTTTGCAACATGGAGAAAAGCAGCGGCGAGTTGAGTGTTGTCGCGAGTTTTTGGCGCTCTGTGGTGATCAAAAGAATGAAGTTTTGAACCGAATTGTGACTGGCGATGAAATTTGGGTTCATCATTATGAGCCTGAGTCTAAACAAGACTCCATGCAGTGGCACAAAAAGGCCACACCACCCCCGAAGAAATTCAAAGTGTCTCCGTCGGCTGGAAAACTCATGGCTTCTGTTTTCTGGGATTCAGAAGGTATCCTCCTTATTGATTATAAAGAAAAGGGTGTTTCTATAACTGGGAAGTACTACGATACATTATTAGAACGTCTGCGAGTTGCTATGAGGGAGAAAAAACGGGGAAAATTGACCCAAGGTGTACTCCTTTTGCACGACAATGCACCTGTGCACAAAGCGCAAGTTACGATGGCTGCTGTTCAAAGAATGGGCTTCGAAATCTTAGAATATCCTCCCTATAGCCTAGATCTAGCCCCTAGTAATTTTTATTTGTTCCCAAAAATGAAAAAAGAACTTCGAGGGAAGAAATTTTCCAGTGATGAAGAAGTGAAGAGCGCTATTTCGGCCTATTTTGACGACAAGAGAAATTGTTCAGTCAGTCAGTTCTAACACTTTGTTGTTGAGAAGCCAACTAACTACAATTTTGACTTTTTACATCAGGAGGTGTAAATGCCATGCATTTAGTTTTTTTAGTATTTAAGGCCAAATGATTGATTTGAAAACAATGAAGAACACGTGACAGAGCACTGTTTACTTTGTCATGATGAGACTTACTACGTTCAACTTTTAAAATAAGCTAGGTATCATCAGCAAAAAGTACAATGTCACATAGTCCTTCAAAGTTAAATGGCAAATCATTAATAAAGAGTAAAAATAAAAAGAGGCCAAGAATAGATCCTTTGAACTGAATGTCATGTGGATTTGCTTACTATATCTATTAACTTGTGTTGTCTGACATAAAAATATTTATCTGTATCAATTCTCGATTTTAAGCTCTACAGAGAAAACTATGAAAGTGTTATTGTACATTACACTACATTGTCTGTAGAAGTGCAGTTTATTCAGAAAAAATTTGCTACCATTTACAAGAAAAAATGTTGGACGTTAAGAAGGTAGATATTTTTTTTAAAAACAACTTTTCCTTGAACTTTGAAAAGGAAAAGAAGGATAAATAAAGTACGAAACTGAGAGGGAGAACTAGGGTTATTGTTTTTAGGTAGGCGATAACATGTGACAATTTCCAGGAAGGAAAAGAATTGCTTGGTAAAAAAAAGTGTCGATCAAAGGAACCAGCATGTTACGACTAATTTTATCCTTACCTTATTCGTGTAAGACATGTATTATTTTTTATGATTACTTATTCAAGTATCAAAAGTAGTAAGACATGTTTTCCAAATTACATGAATACAGATAGTAAATCATAAACTTAAGCGATCGAACTCAAAATCTATATGAACAATTATTCAAATAATCAAGACTGAAGAACGTAACCCTTAACGTAGCTGCCAAGGCCTATAAATATGCATTACGGCCTATTAATAGGCAATACGACTGCATTGCCTCTCTTTTAAGACTAAAATGGGGCAAATAGGAGAAATGTCTTATTGCAACCAAAAGAAGTCTATCTTGAGTTGGTTTCCAGAATGTATCTTTGGAATACAGTGAACGCCATCAGTTGTTGGAAAGAAATTTCTTAGAAAGTCAAATTTGCATTATTCATTAACTCCAGAGCTAGTAACTACCAAAAAAACTTAGGGTTTTTGAAAAAGACCGACAATATTTCACACCGAGATATTATTATTCAAAGCGCGGATAGTGACTGGTGCCGCAAAATTTCACTTAGCAGCTTTGGACTCAATGATGAAGTGACGACCCTGAATGATTCCAATCTCCGCTGCCTCGAATACAGGCATAGAATTGCTAGCCTCTCAGTATTCTTTAGGATACATTTTGGTTAGTGTGTTAGTACGTTTCGACATACCTCGTAAACATACGACAACTCCGAACGAAGCGCATCGCCTCGTCTCTTCTCTATTAAATCGCACAGCGAGGGACTGCCACAGTTTGCCTACGTCTGTAGTGCACTCTACCATCTGCGGCTATATTCCCATTTACCATCAGGTGGGAACTAGCCATATGGATTAATTTTAATGTATTAAAAAATTTAAATAAACTATATCTAAGGCAATTTTTTTTAAATGGTTTTCATATTTACACACTACACTATATTGCCTTATTGAATATTTGTTTTGTTTGTATCCACAAAGCGTAATATATTCAGACAGGATTGTCTCAGGCAACAGCTAATTATCTATTACTAAGATTACCTTGTAGTGGAAGTGTATTTTACCATATATTAATATCAGTAGATAAATAAATATCACACGCGATAAAGATTCCTTCAAGACTATTAAATCATCTCAGATATTTACACGCTATAGATAGCACGTATTGTATATACAAAATATGTTTTAGAGTGATGTCTACAACTAAAATTATAAATAAGTGTTAGTGTAAAAATATATAACAAGATGGTTTCGTCGCCATTTATAAGACAGGTAAGGTTTATTCTAATTATTAGCTACTGATTACATAAAGAAACATTGTGATTAAATAATATAAACTTATAATAAATAATATACGGTTTAAAGATGTATAAAAATTTTTAAGTGTTAAATTTATAAAATAGATTTATATTTATAAGAATAGACCGAGTAATCATAATCGCTTGTTTATTTTGCACATTTAACAGATGAGAGATAGATGTAAAATTAAGAACTATTTTTTCTCATAATTTAAGTTTTTATAGTAGAATACTTACTAATAAATACTAATACTTACTTTAATCTTAATACTTACAACAAGGCTAATCTTGTTCTGTGATTATATTATTAATCCATTATATGGTACGTTCATACAAATCATACGTGCGAATAATGCAAATTATGTTATCTTACTAATAAATATTATAAATTTAAATATTAAGTACACATCAAGAGCGGTTATTACAATCGCCGCGCCTATATTTCCGGTATTTCGGTGCAAAATCCACTGAAAGAACACGCGCGTGTTAATGTTTGCGTAGAAGTACGACTACGAGTAACGTTTACGTACTACGAGTAAAGTTTCACGTGTATGTTTGCTTGTTTGTTTGTTTTCTTGTAACCGACATTTTCAAATGGGATTTTATCTCATTTCCCACAAACCGATTTTGTTCAAATTTTGTACACATATCAAGGACCGATAGTCAATTAATAATTCGATGAGATAACCTCATTATCCTGATTAGGATCTACAGAATCAATAATTATCTTACAGCTCTTTTTTGCATGAGAGTAAGAGAGACAAAATAAGTTCACGGTCAGCGCCATGGGTTAAGTCTCGAAACCAACTCTCCGATTCTTAACACTTACATTGTATAACAGATAGTTAAAACTCTTTTCGCTCTAGTCGACTCTTCCGTTATTGTTGATATGCTACATAATTTTGTATCTATAGAAGGTGGACTATTTGTTATGGTTATTACATATTTTTTTATAATTTTTCTAATTATTTTTTCTAATTGAATTTCGTCACTTAAATAATAAACATTCGCTGACTAACATATTAATATAATCGCTTTTGTCATTATATACAATAATATATAAAATATTATTTGTCCGAAAAAAAAACATTGCTAAAATCATGTGTATTTAAAAAAAAAATTTTTTAACCATCTATTACATTGATATGTATTACGTTTTCAAGTAATGTTCTACTATGAGATATATAGCGAATTTGATACGAAATTTGAGAGAAAATAGATATTTCATGTTTATAGGGAATATGTAATACATTTTTCAAAAAAAAAAAAAAATTTAAAATTTTACTTTTCGGAAAAAATAAAATTTTGATACTCAATTATTAATCAAAAATTTGCCATTGTAATTGTTCAACAAATCGATATAATATATAATATACTTTTCCAATATTTTTTCTTAGTTCTAATTGTCACTGATCCATTTCTGTACATGGAAAATATAAAAAACAATAAACATCATATAAGAGCAGGAAAACCCAAAACAATGGTTTTTCAGTTTGTCTGTATGTCTGTATGTTTGTGCACGCTAATCTTAGAAACGGCTTAACCAATTTGTATGCGGTTTTCAGGAATAAAATAGTTATATTAATTTATGTCATCGACGTAATAGGTACCATGCAAATCTTATTCTACATGTAATAAATCTGTAGAGGAGTAGTCTTTGTCCATTGAAATTATTAAAAAAAAGTATACTAGGATGTGAAGTGATAACTAACAGAATCCATTTTCAGCGTTTTAAAAAACTTTGTCTGTTTATCTGTTTGTATGTTAGTTGTGCACACAATACAAAAAAATATTTTTAAAAACCCAAAACAATGTTGTTTCGTTTTGTCTGTTCGTCTGTATGTCGGTATGTTTGTGCACGCCAATCTCAGAAACGAATTAATCGATTTGGATTCAGTTTTCGAGAATATATTGTCATGGGAATTACCTAATATTTTTTTTAACAATCGGTTAACAAATAAAGAAGTTAATAATCTCTTATTGTCGTACCATTGCTGCTTACCAGTTAAAGGTTTATAGTTTTTACATATATTGGTAAGTAAGGGTACGTTTTATCAAAATCGAAATCTATGCGTACGATGTGGCAGGCACAGCTAGTATGAAATATGTTTTCAAAAAAAAACATTATCGAAAACCAGTTGTTAAACAATATTGTACTTTTTTATTATTTAATAAAATGATAAATATTATATTTTTAACCGACTTCTTCAAAAAGGAAGAGGTTATATATATTTGTATGTACACCGATTTCTCCGAGATTTCTGAACCGATTTCAAAAATGAAAATAGAGATATGGCACAAAGCGCCCCACGCTTTTATCCACAATAATTTTATTATATTTTGCCTATTCTCATGTTACGAAATATTTTTTACTTTTTAGTTCAGTTCATTTTTAAAGTGTGGTTTTAGTTTTTTTCATTGTAAGAAGCAGTTGGCTGGTCAAAGGCAAACGTAACATAAAGTAAAATAGTTAAATATTTATGTTTTATGGAAACAATATATTTTTATTTTATTTCGTTTATTATTACCTAAGCTATAGATGGCAAAAGTGGCTACTAGTATATTAATCATCAAGTAAAATATTTTAATTCCCAAAGAATAAATATTTTTCATTTCTTTTAGGAAAAATTAAATTAAAAATTTAAGACCCCCGATACAAAAAGAACTCTAAAAATAAAAAATGCGTCGGGAAACCGTTGTACGTACGTTGACGATGGTGTCTAAGATAATCATTGAGGAGTTAGAGTTTAGACTATACGATTCGATATCGTTATTTCTTTACTTTCCTTAGTAATTACTTGCATTTTAATTTCTTCCTTTATTAAGCGGTCCTACGACCGCAACGACTTCAATAAGTACTTAATAATTGTATTTTTTTTTATTTTTATAATATATATTGTTTTAGAGGTCTTTTTCTATCGAGGGTTTTTAAATTTATTTATTTATTTTTTTTGCTTTTTAAAGTTAGGTTACAGGTTTTTTATTGTACTAAATGAACCTACGGACACACAAATTTTCAGTCGTTCAACTATTTCTATCAATATTGCATAAGAACCTTTCACCCGCACCAATAAAACCTCTATATCTTGGAGACGACTGTTTCTATTTCGACCAAACATAGCTAAGAAACATCTCCACGAACAGAGCTTTCGATTAAAAAAAAACCGCATTCTAATCCGTCCACTCGTTTGGCGACAGACAGACGACACACAGATACACAGATCGACAGTTCAAACTTATATCACCTCTCTTTTTAGTCGGGAGTTAAAAAGCAAACTAACATAAATCTTTTGGAAATTAAATTAAGAAAACCCATGTTTAGCGATTTGATAATTTTTCGGAAAATATGCATTTCATCAATTTTCCTCTGATATTTAATTAGTAATGTTCTATTATAATTAATAAATATTTATTTCAAAAAATATACCCAATAATTGACATTATTAAAAAAACACATAAAAATTCAAGAAGTAGAGGTTTTAGATAAAAACGGACTTATCGTGATAAACACCCTTAACACATTTAACATTTAAATAAATAAATTCATACAATGATAAAATATGATATGCTTTCAGTGTTTCGTCACAGCAGCTGTAAGCATTAACACAGTTGCGTTCGGGTGTTCTCTGGGCTTCCCAGCAATCCTGCTGCCACAACTCAAGGCAGCAGATTCCTCAATACAACTCACCAAGGAGTCTGAGTCTTGGATTGGTTAGTTAGGCTTCTTAATAATTTAATGATTAAAATAATTCACCATTTGTATACTCAGCAAAGGAAAGAAGTTTAAAAAAGTCTTTATTTTTAAATATGTCAAATTCTCTAAAGCTCTAAAAATTCAACGAAATACTTTTATATATACTTACATATTATGTAAGTTTAGAAGTTTAAGTTTAGAATTAATAATAAGGTTGTCCCTATATCTTAACTGGTTTTACATTAATTATGTTATGTGTATTACTTTTTTTTGTCATTGTAATAATATTTTTTAATTATTTGACGTATAAAGAACGTACTACGGTAAATTAATTACTTTACGGTTAATATTATTCCTTACTTTTACAGCGGCAGTGGTTGCCCTAAGCTTGCTAGCAGGTAACTTTATGTCACCAACGATTATGGATAGACTGGGCCGCAAGATATCACACTATACAGTCTCTATAATATTCCTGGTCGGCTTTTTCATCACGATCCTAGCCACAAATGTTGAAGTAAGTGCAGCCAATAAGAACAAATGGGTTATTAAGAAAAAAATAATTTAAAACATGTTTTTTTCAGGTACTTATTATTGGAAGATTACTTCAAGGGATCGCTGGAGGAATTTTACTTACGTTAAGATCAGTGCTGGTTGGCGAATATACAAGTCCTCGAAACAGAGGAGCCTTCCTTTCAACACTTTCTCTTGCTCAAGCTTTTGGCATAATGTTCGTTCATCTCATTGGTTCCTTTTTGACTTGGCAGAAAACTGCTCTTGTTTGTGTATTTTTCTCATTTATAAGTCTTATTATGGTTATGTATACGCCAGAATCTCCAAGCTGGCTGGTCACTAAGGGACGCTTTGATGAGTGCAGACAGGTCTTTAGATGGCTCAGAGGAAACGAAGAGGACGAAGAGCTCGAAGATATGATCTCAGCTAGGATAGCATTTGAACAGGCTGAAATAAAGAAACACGAAAGTGGTAACTTCTTCAGTAAATGGTGGGAGATTATTCAAAAGAAAGAGTTCTTTAAGCCGATACTTTTGATAGTCCACAGTAATGCTATTATGCACTTCTCAGGAGCAACGACAATGGCCTCATATTCTACTGTCATTCTGAGTCTTTTAATGGGGCCAAAAGTCAATACATATTTTTGGATGGTGTTTCTAGATACACAAAGAGTTATTTTTAATGTATTTGCTGTCTTTATTATCAATAGGACCAAACGAAGAATCATGGTGTTTGCAACTGGTGCCTTATCAGTGTTAAGTCACATTGCCATAACTGTTTACGTATACCTAAAAATTAAAGGTTGGAATTATGATTCCATCTGGCTACCAGCCTTATTAATAAATATACAATTTTTATCAGTAGCTCTTGGTACTGTCCCTCTTCCGCAAGTAATAGGTGGTGAAGTGCTACCATTAGAATATAGAAGTATAGGCAGTACCATCGGCTTAGCAACGGGCGGAAGCATAATGTTCGTAGTTCTTAAGACATTCCCAGAACTAATAGATAGCAGTGGATTACATGGAACCTACGTATTATATACAGTAATCATTTTGTTTAACTTGATATGTATCGCAGTAATGTTACCAGAAACGAAAGGAAAAACTCTTCAACAAATTGAGGATGAATTTCGAGGAAGGCCTTTGAGAATAGATGAAATTGAGGCCAGAGAGTCGCTGCAATTAAATCCATTAGAGAACGGAAGAAAGGAAAATATCTGAAAGATGATGAAGTACATCAATTGAGTAAAGATGATATTGCATCAAATTAGATTCCTCTGAATTTGCAACGTCAAGCCGCCACTTCTCATGATTAATTACCTCTTATTAACCTTTTTGATTACATTTTATCCCCACTTTTTCATTTTTAATTCTTCTTGCATATAGTCCCTAGATTAAAGTCTAATAGTATATCTATATCTATGCCTGAGTACTCGAATAATTGTATTTAAAAGTGGTATTAAAATGTATGTAAAACTTATTTTGATCTAATGTTTTCCTTAAGTTTCCCTGCAGCTAAACGCGATCATGTTGTAACGTAATTTTCATCTATGGTGAAAATTTAAATTAAATTGTTTTAAAATAACTATGTTTTTTTTTAAGAAATAACAATTATCCCAATAATGCCATGTCAATTATATTTTTATTTTATTACCCCTCGGTCTTTCTGTCTGTAATATAATCTGGGCTAAAACAGACATGAACAATTATTTCAATAGTGAAGATTAAAGAACGAAGCATAAGACTCAGCCCACCACGTGAACTTCTATAGCACCATATCCTGTGCCGATACCAAAGTCGCCGTGCCGTACCCAACATTCAAAAAACAGAGAGTGTAAAGTCCACTTGATAAAACTTACACCACCTTTCGAATTACCACGGATGCTGGAGCTGAGTCTTCTTATCATTTGAGAAACTTAATAATAAAAAATCCCTTAACTTTACCAGTTAACTTTTATACCTAAAGACATCGTAACAATGTAACTCAGTGCCATGCAAAAATGTCGCAATTCATCGTAACGAAATAAATGATTTATCTCACCATTAAACATAGTAAAAACATCATGGCCATGAATAATTATTCTTTGCTGCAACTTGCAAAGTAAAGAAACAACAGAAAAGAAAAAAAAACAAGAAAAAGATAAAAACTTCTTCAACAAACCTAAGTTTATTCATCCCTTAACACCATACTGGTTTTATGTCTAATTCCTTCACAGTACACGCCATAAAACTATGGAATAGCCTTCCTGACATACTTCGACGTGCTCCGAACAGACAAGTTTTTAAGAAACGCATCATAAAATATCTACATGAGAGATCATAACATTTGTTTATTTCGTTCATATCCTATCATTACCTATATTTATTACCTGTATAGTTATTGTTTAAGGTGAATTATTATTTTTATACTTTATTTATTTTATTGTTATGTATGTATATATATATATATTTAGGTATTTATTATTAATATATATTTAGTTTATATTATTGTTGTATATGTATATATTTATTATATATTACCTATAGTATAGTTTATTATAGCACCTTTGTTATTCTTAGCTTTAAGTGTTTAAATTTTGTTCATTAATTTTGTACCCTCATCGTTTTATTTTCTGTTAGCTGTGTTGGTTGACTGGTAGAAAATGCTTTAGCATTAAGTCCGCCCATTGTATTTTATGTTGTACAATAAAGTATAAATAAATAAATAAATAAATAAATAAATAAATAAATAAATAAAAGAAAAGTAAAATAAAGACTATACAATACAAGAAGTTCGAATTATCCACTCTGTAAGACAGGTACAACCTATACCTATATAGTATACCTGGTATACCAAACAGACAAGCCCAGGGCCGGGATTATACTATTTTCGTTATTCACTAATTACGTTAGAATTAATTGGAACGATGAACCGAATCACCGCTCAGGTTATTAGGCAGGTTGCGGGATAGCAATCTTTCTTAACTAATCATTATTATCGTTTTCCATAAGCTTACTTCAAATACTATCGAGCGTATGTGCCTATCGTTATTAACGGAAGGAGATATGGGTGGCTTTCACGAAGACGTGAAAGAGTTCGAAGAAGGCGCCGCCAGCGTTTCTGAACCGAACCGAGCCAACACCGCGGTTACGCTGACGTCTATCACGGCTGCCGTATGGAGTTATAATGCACCGTGAACAATCGCGTGAACGGTACGACGAGTCCCTGCTATCGCGATTACTATTGAGAGGCATTGAGAAGCACACAACTAAATATTATAGGAAAACCTATTTACTTACTACTTTTTTTTTTTTTTTTTTTTTTTTAACGTCAGTAATCCTCATGGATACACACCTCCATCAAGGGGATGATGGAGGTGGTTATGTGAGACTCCTACTCACTAAACCTGACGGTTGCGCCGCCGTCATAATGGGACACCACGGGATCGCTTTCGCACTCACCGCGATGCCCCGACGTGATCCACGGAGAGGGCACCCCGCAACGAGGAGCACCCATC
Organism: Napeogenes inachia; assembly: GCA_959347355.1. Classification (NCBI taxonomy): domain Eukaryota; kingdom Metazoa; phylum Arthropoda; class Insecta; order Lepidoptera; family Nymphalidae; genus Napeogenes; species Napeogenes inachia. Next base: position 20,423,512 of record OY365798.1, on the reverse strand, counting down.
CCTTTTTCGCAGGCTTGATAGATCGTGGAGGGATCCCCTTCCCCCCACCCAAGCCTGCTGCCTCTGAAGGGGGCCGAGACCCCCTTCTAGCTGGACTCAGTCTCAGAATCGAGCCAGTTGGACAGACCGACTCGACCATTGACCGTGTCCAGCTCCGCCGCCGGTTATCTCCCCGAGAGGAGACCACCGGTCAGACCCCCTGGAAGAGCAAACTTCCATAAGACCCAGTGATGCGCAGACAGCCTCACTGCAACACACTGGAGTCGAACGTGAGTCCACTCACGTAGGGGGCCCAACGTCGAACCCGACAGGCCTTTACCGCCGGCCACGGTGATCAGCCGAGACCAGCAAGAAAAAGGCATAAGTCGGGAACCCACCACGCCCAGACCAACCATCACCAAGCGCAACCGTGGCGTCGCGCTCGGCAACGATTAATCCAGGCAACGTCTCGGACCGTCTCTCCACCAAGCACCCTCTCTAAAGTGCTTGGTGGAAAGAGGTCCAGACCCTAATCGCCGCAGGCAGCCGCAGCAGCAAGAAAGCGACCGCCGCGGACCCCCCCCCCCCCCACACAGCCGCGGAACCACTCTACAGTCCACTCTGCTATCAGAGAAGTACCAGGAGTAATTCCGCAGCCGACCCCGGCAAAGAGGGCCTGCGCCCTCCCACCCTCCACGCCCAGGCCAACTTTCCAACGTGATCAAACGATGGAAAGTAGGCCCGAGCCCCCCCGCAGACAGACCACCCCGAAAGGCAGCCTGCCCGCCAGCCAGCCATGAACCGGGCACAAACCCCCATGGCCGACCCCCACCGCGCCGGGTATTAGCCAACGGCTAATGCAAACCCGAAGGATCACATTAACCGTTGTTGCCCAGGGAGCACCGGCCCGTACCGCTTCCGATGCCATCGGACGAATCCGAGCAACAAGGGAAACAGACGGGCACACGAGGAGGTTCCCGGCGACGGTCCCCCAACTTACTACTTACCGCAACGAACACCGAAATAATAATGACTCGATATCCGTAGTGCAGCTTTATTTAAAAACCATTTAACCCTATATCTTATAATACTGTAACAAAGTTTAAATTAAATGCGAGGCTAAACGTATTTATATTATTTTCATTATTAGTTACAATATCGTTATATCAAGTACCTAAGCTCATTGCTATATCAATATAGCATTGTTTTCAATACTGACATGACTTTATCGCCTCACTTTCAAGACTGAAACATCCTGGAATCCTGCTAACGTGCATGCAACCTGTTTCCATAAAATAAATAAATAATAATAAAAAAAGGTAGCCGTGCCGAATGTTCATGGAGGTCTTAACAGTAAATATCGCAAATCTTAATAAAATCCTGCGTCTATGGGGACGCCAGCACTGTTGTAGAGGGATATCTGCCATATGCTTGGGCCAATAGAAACAACTACGAACTAAAAGACAATCCATGGTGCAACATTTGGGTGGAAAAATTCAGGCAGTTTCCTTATGGAGCAATTCCCATCTTAAATTCAACGACACTAGAACGCAGTAGTCTTTTTTACCGCTAAAAGAGTTCTTTGATCTATGCTACCAATTTACGGAATGTAACTTTGGTATAGAGCAACTGCAAACTAAAGCAACTGCAAAAAAGCTAAGTTCTTGCAAAAGACTGACAGTAATGCACACGGGGACAAATTCTAACATTATATAAAGCACAGATTTGCTCGTGTGAGGACAGCTCTCACATAGTGGCTGATGCGAGACGCGATATTCTAATCAGCGAATCTGAATTGGTCTATTCCAATTTCCATAGCTTTCGAGGTTACACATAATTGACACGCTATCAGTAATAATAATAATAATAATATCAGGACAAATTACACACATTGATCTAACCCCTAGGTAAGCAAATTATTTGCTTGTGTTAAGGGTGTTAGACAACGATACAAATACATAGAAATACATATATAGATACTGAGAATATATTTAATAAACGACCAAACCCAGAAACACAGACATCTATGCTCATCACATAAATGCCTGTCTCCCGCCGGGAATCGAACCCGAGCCCCATTGCGCTGTGACACGTTAGGCGTCTGCGCTAACCACTCGACCAACGGGGCGGTTAAATTCTCGGTATTCTCCAGGACACATTTTGGTGAGTGAGCGCAGGAGTTGCAGGAAATTACGACGTAATGGAGTCTCGGGCAACAGCTAAATATAAACGTAATATATTTTATTTCATTAAGTTAAAAAAGTATAAGTGCTTGGAGACGTGCGATGGCTATGGCACATGGCCCTTTTACATAAAAACACTAATTTCATGATACACAGCCCATAAAATAATATCAGTAGATAAATAAATATCAAACGCGATAAAGATTACCTCAAGGATGTTAATCATCTTAGATTAACACGCAATGTATTTGCAAATATGGTACAGAATGATGTCTACATCTTAAATTAAAATATATTAGTTTGAAGTGTTAGTGTAAAAATATATGGAAAAGATGGTTTCGTCACCATTTATAAAACAGGTAAGGTTTATTCTAATTATTAGCAACTTGTTATAATTATATATAAATAATACAAGCGACAGTTAGGGTGCGTAAAAAAAAAATAAAAGAAATAAATTTATAATATTAATACTAAGATATATAAGATAAATAAGATAAAGAAATAAATTTATAATATTTCTAAGAAATTCGCGGTATTATAATCATAATAGCTTGTATTTTTTCCATTTTAAATGATGAAACCTTGAAGTAAAATTATGTTTGTAGTAAATTATCCAAAATGTTAATTTTTATAATAGAAAAACCATATTTACTTTTATCTTATAACGTACCTATCTTTACGTTATCATCACTAATCTCCTTTTTTGATTGTGTTATTAATCTATAAATTAATCCGTTAAATATAAATAATGTATATACATATATATAATATTCGTACCTTCATACGTACTAGGAAGACAAATTATGTTATCTTATAATTAAAACCTAAGTATATCTTTATTAAATATTATACACGACAATATAAAGATTACGTACACATTAAAAGCGTTTCTGGGCCTATAGTCTTTTTTCGGTGCAATATTCACTAACAGAGACGCGAGTGTGCATGTTACGTAGAAGTAAGGCGCTCTTTCTTGCTATAGTCAAACAAGTGCACTTTGATACTTTTGTCAGATCTAAAAAATAATAAAATCATAACAAATGCACATGCCTCATTATTTTTTAATTGTTTATTTAATAATGCAATGTAAAATACCTCGAGTGCCGCATCGAACTTTAAGTCGTATGGTCTATTTTTTTATATGTCTACCCAATATTTAAATTTTATTGATGTATATTCAAACTTCTTTTTAAATAGCAAAATATTTTCGCATAATTAGAAATGAACCTGCGAACCATAGCTAGGATTACCTATCACTGCTTCGTATTAACTAAGATGAAAGTTAAATATCAGTACAATAACATAACTAATATATGTAGGTATATAAATAGTTTATTTATTTATCTACATCGTTTTTAGTGCTCCGTGGACTGCAAAAGAAGCAAAAAGCATATGGCTGGTTATAGGCAAACACGCGCATAAACTAGCATAGTTCTATATTCATATTTTATTAAGGTACTCATACTTTAATTTATTTCTATTATCAATACACTCGCTTGTATTTTTTTTTAAACTGGTATAAGGCAATGCATGGCTATATTTCACCTAATGGTAGTTAAGTGGGAATGGAGTCGAACATGGTAAATAGCAGGACTTTAGTAGTATCCTATTCAATCTAGTTTTAAAAACACCCAAGTCCTATTCTTATAGACACATCGATGCAGGCAAGATGTTCCAGTCCTTTTATGTAAATCAAAAAAGACGACGCGAAATGGGGATGGGGCCATTAAACTGTGCAATTTCTGCGCACACTCATCAAAATGTATCCTATAGAAAACTGCTGGCAACTCTACGCTGTGGATATTACACTTATTAACCTTTTTGGGCTTATCTCAATGGAATCCAATGCTGCAAAGTGACAGTATGCTGCACCGGGCACTCCACAAATTAGCGGATCTGTGCTTTGTATAATATTTGAGACTGTTCCGGTGTGAATTACTGTCGGACCTTTGAAAGACTTTCGCGCAAAGGTAGTTCTAGACCCAACGAACCTCCTTCAGTCCTAATGATAATACATATTGCTTCTCAAACCCACCAAACCTTTCGGTTGTAAAGGTTGAGCCGGTATATTTAAGGTGAGGGGTAAACCCTGCCACAAGTTGATAAACATTCCGAGCACATTTAACATTTTAATAAATAAATTCGTACAATGATAAAATATGATGTACTTTCAGTGTTTCGTCACAGCAGCCGTAAGCATTAACACAGTTGCATGCGGATGTTCTCAGGACTTCCCAGCGATCCTGCTGCCACACTGCCACTAAAGACAGCAGATGAGACTCAATACAACTCATTAAGGAGTTCGAGTTTTGGTTTGGTTAGTTCGTAAATGTTCTTTATTATCATTTCGAAAGTTTCCATGAACAGTTTGAGGAATAGATTGATCATCAAAAGGCTATCGAGATAATGACATTTGATTCAATTATTATAAAAACTGTCAAATAATAATTCTAAATTTTTGGGTCTAGATTGCCGGACTGCCACCATGTTTAATGCTTTAAATCTTTAAAGACATCAAAGCAAATTGTCTGCGGGCAATTTTTCGTGAGGTGTAAAAGAAATTTGATATTATTAGCTACCTAAAAATTTGTAGACATTTAAATGCATAAAACCAAGTCAAACACAAAATCTAAATTTTCTACTTCTACTTTAAATAATCATATTATGCACTCTATTGAACATTTCCAACTTTGAATTCTTAAATTCTAACTGATTCAATTCAATCAATTATGTCTGTGACTGAAATGGTCAATACTATTAATAATTGTAAGTTTATGAATAAGGTTCTTCTCCGTAGACCTAAAAAGTATCTAACCCTAACCTACATAACTTGTCGTAAAAAGATGTATGTATATATACGCTCACTGTTCATGATATTCATGGGAGATGGAAGTCGCTTAGCCCTTTGCTGGTTAGCCCCGTAATCTAATAAGAAAAAACAACATCGTTAATATTAATATTTAATTTTACAGCGGCGGTGCTTGCCCTGAGTTAGCTGGCCGGTAACTTTATGTCAGGATGATTATGGATAGAATGGACCTATAAAGAAATCACACTATACAGTCTCTATAACATTCTTGGTCGGCTTTTACATCACGATCTTGGCCACTAATTTTGAAGTAAGTGTAGCTCTATTCTTTTTTTATTTTATTTCATCTAGGGCAATGCTTGACTGCATTCTACTTGATGGTAAGTGAGAATCCTATAGAATACTGAGATGCTAGCAATTCTACACCTGTGTTCAAGGCTTTGGAGGTCAATTCGGGATCGCCTATAAGCCTCTTTGCTCGCCTCCCAATTGAGTCCAGACCCGCAAGATGAGACTTTGCGGCACCAACAAATATGTGAGCACAGTACTCTACACACGACCGGATCTGTGCTTTGATAAAACAAAAGCTGTACCGGTGTAAAGTACTGCCGAACCTTCACAAGAACGGCAAGCTTTGCTGCTGCTGCTTTTGCTCTGGACTCAATGAACCGACCAAAGTTGAGGTTCGAGGAAATCTCTAAGCCTAACAACTGAAGCCGGTCACTGTATTCCAAGGATACATTCTGGAAAGTAGGAGCCAAGGTGAAAGGGCTCCTTTTGGTGGTGAACAGACACGTTTGCGTTGTGATGACGTTGAATTTGACAAGAAGTGAAGTTTAAATGACAAACTGAAGTTTGTCATTTAAACGTTGCACCATGGCTACTCTTTCAGACTGTACTTCATCTCTACTAGCCCGAGAACTAGGCAGATATCTTTCTACAACTGTGCTGTCGTCTGCATACCCATAGATACCGGGCTTCAGCAGAGCGTTAATGTGCAGCAGAAAAAGAGTTGCAGAAAGAACGGACCCCTAAGGTACTCCGGCATTTATTGTCAAGGTTTCCGAAGAACACCCGTTGACAACTACACGGAGAGATCTCTAGCTCAGAAAGTCCGTTATATCCCCAATCAGACCAGGAGATATACCGGACGCTGAAAGCTTGCTTAAAAGGCTCGCATGCTTTCCTGCCCTGGCCCTGTCAAAACCCTTCAAGACCTCCAGAGAGACGGCGACCGCTTCTCCGTTCCTCTCGATGGTCTTGCCTAAAATGTGTGTAGCGCACGCTAGAAGGTCCACAGCGGACCTATTTCAGCGAAGCCCGTACTGTAACGTACCTAGAAGGTAACGATCTCCTCAGTGACCGATCACTGAGGAGATCGTTACCTTCTAGGTAGGCTAGAAGCCGCGAGTTCAATACACGCTCCAAAATCTTGCAGAGTATGGAGGTCATTGAAATGGGCCTATAATTGGCAGGATCGGCACAACTGTCTTTTTTGGGCACGGGTTGCACGTTGGCAAGCTTCCAGGATTCCGGCACTATTCCAGTCTTGAAAGAGAGGCGATACAGACGTATCAATATAGGAGACAACTCACCTGCGCATGTCTTGAGCAGAATGGCTAGTATAACATCAGGACCACTGGCTTTATTCACATCCAAACGACACAATGTTCTCTCTCCATACCTCTTTGTTCGTGATGCGGATTTCAGGAATCGAAATACCGCAGTGAGGAAGATGTTCTGGAGAAGCATTGCCAGTGTCTAGATGCGAATTCTCGGCAAACAGAGAAGCAAATACATTCGCTTTCTCTGTTGCTGTGTGGGCCAGGGATCCATCCGGCTTCCCCAGAGCAGGCAGTGAGGGTTGACAGAAGTTCGACTCGATCGTTTTGGCAAGAGAGACCAGAAAGCGTGACTACCAGTTAGTCTGACAGAAAGCTTTTCGCCATTCTTAGCGATTCGATCGAGACGACTCTTCCGCAATGCCTTTTATAGGACTTGGCAGCTTGGTTAAAGGCACTCTTCTTCGAACTTATATCCGGAGTTTTGCGGCTTCGAGCATCAGCCCAAATGAGATATGCCGAATGTTTTCGGTCTTGAGCATGACTACATTCGGCATTAAACCATGGGGAACTTTCATGGCATGTAAGCAGGAAGGAATAAATTACTCCATTTTCTGGTGCACCACATCGGTTATAGCATCCACGCAACTTGACGGATCTAAAGAAGAGAAGCAGACCAGCCGCCAAGAATAAGACGCATAAAAGTGCTGCACCTCATCCCAATCTGCTGACTTGTATTTTCATACTCGCCTAACAACATGAGGTTCGAAAGCTGGTGGGGAATATGTAAACACAGATTTCACCAGACAGTGATTGGAGGTTCCCAAGGGGGTGCTGACTACACGATACCTGTCCGGATCAGTTGTCAGCAGAAGGTCCAGGCAATTGGCTGTATGGCCTACCACATCTGGTACCCTTGTCGCTTGCTTCACCAGCTGAAAGAGGTCCAAGGACAACGCAATGTTCCGCGCTTCTCTTCCAACATGGTTGGTTTTCTGGTACGGGAACAGCCAGTCCTGATAACAGGCATTAAAGTCCCCCAGAAAGACGAGCTGCGCTGAAGGGAACTAATGCAGAGCCATATCAGATACTCAAATAATCTAGTTGTCGCCTGATCACCGTTGTGCGAACGGTAGACACAGGAATAGAGGATTTTTTCGTTTCCTGTGTCTACTAAGACCCATAGAGAAGAAAAAGTGGGGTCTTCAAGGTGACGGGGACGCTGGATGCAGAGAGCGATCCGCGCATACACGCAGACTCCGGCTCGTCAGAGAAAGTTGTGCTCTAACGTGTATCCGGGATAATCCAGGTGCGCAGCGCTCAAAGGACATTGTATCTGCGTCTCCGGTCAAAAAAAACAGATGCAGTGGCTCAGTCTCCAGGTGGTGATAGACAGGTAAGATATTAGAGTACAAGCCCCTAATATTACTAAGGTTCACTTTAAATGAGGAGGAGTGCAACCGTTGCACAAACTTTTTCTATTTTGGTTTTTCTTCATAATAAAAAAAAATAAAGTGAATAGGGTTGGGAAATGGCAGTTGAACGAGACGGTCGGTATCGAACCCGAAGTCGAAGTTGGTTAAGTTATGCCTTTGGGAGCCTGGAGACTGCGGGGACGCCTGAACCCCCCCAAGAATCACCATCGGGCCTCCTCGTCTGGTCGCCAACCAGCACGATGGAGCCACCCTGGGATGTTTTGCAGCTGGCTGGGCAGCCTTTCGTGGGTGGCTAACCCACTAATTGGGCCCTCAACTATCTGCAGGCGGCCAGCGGAAAGCCGTCGCTTCGGATCCTGACAAGACACCCTCCTCGACTAGACACCCGACAAAACAAACACCAACTCGACGTCAACCGGTTTGCCAATGTACCGCAGCTGTTCAGACCCATTTCTCATAAACGGCTTCATCGAGCAACGTGCTCGATGAAGCCGTTACCGTACCCGTGGGTAGGTCGCTTTGCGACACGACTTTACCCGATGGGTGGTAACTTTGCCGGCGACCCGATGTTATGGTCTACCACCAAGCTAATTAGGACAACTAGGTTAATTAGGGCTAAATAGGACCTAACGAGTAATCATGGTGTTTGCAACTAGTGGTTTATCAGTGTAAAACCGTATGGCTATAGCTGTTTACGTATACCTAAAATCAAAGGTTGTAATGACGATTCCATTTGGCTACCAACTTTATTGATAAATATAAAATTTTTATTAGTAAGTATAAGTACTGTCCTTCATCCCCAAGTAATAGGTGGTGAAGTGCTACCATCAGAATTTAGAAGTATAGGCAGTACCATCGGCTTAGCAACGGGCGGAAGCACAATGTCCGTAGTTCTTAAGACATTGAATGTGTTATATACAGTAATACTTCGATTAACTTATTATGTAGGTATCGCAGTAATGTTACCAGAAACGAAATGTATAAAAACTCTTCAACAAACTGACGATGAATTTCGAGGAAGGCCTTTGAGGATAGATGAAATTGAGGCTAGACAATCGTTGCAATGAAATTCGTTAGAAAACTATAAAAGAAAAATGTCTGAAAGACCATGTAGTACAATGAATCAAATTGGATTCTCTGCAATTGCAATAGCAGTCCATGACTATTAGACCGCTTTATCTTTTGGCTTACACTTTATCTACCGAGGTTTTATTCCTACTTCTGGTATTAAAATATTGATTTAAATGAATTACTTCAAATGATTAAGTGACCTTGAAAATCAAATGCAAAATTTGGAACCGATTGTTATCTAAAATGTAATTCTAATATTTAAAAATATTTTATGTTCACACTATATGAAATACCCATTTTTAACTGTGTTACATTCAGCATTTTAAAGGAAATACCTAGGTATTATTTATGAAAATCTAAAAATCTTCGGCATGAATACCGAAATATATTCTGATAATTTGATAACAACAGATTGTAAATATCAAATTCGATTATCTTACATTCAAAACCATCGGTTATTATACAATGAATGTTAAGTAATTTGCTCAGTGTGAAATTATAATCAAGTGGCTAAATATTATTATTATATTACAATTATAAAAATCATGTCTAAACATGGAAAATTTTCACCTTTTATTAGACAGGTAAGAAAATATTTATTAATTATCTAGTAACGACTGTTATATGTGTTATTTACCTACGCTATAATTTAAATATAAAAAAAAAAAACATTTTAGACCTTGCAATCAATAGATTGAATGAAAGAAAATAATTTATATACATTTTACAATTAACATTAGTTGTGTTGCATTACTTAGTAAAGCTGAATATTTCGTAGTGTTTTGTGTCAGCTGCTGTTGGCATCAATTGCATCGGTTATGGATGTGTCCTCGGCTTTCCGGCTATCCTTCTGTCGCAGCTGAAGAAACCAGATTCTCCTATACGACTTACCAAAGAATCTGAATCATGGACAGGTTAGATTTAATTTTTTAAACTTATTCTTATCATACAATTAGAGTGTATTGGATTAATGTTTTTATTAATGGATAAATAAACTGAAAAATTGGCATGAATTAGTTACTCGTGGCTTCGCCGTATATCAATATATCGTAAAGTTTCAATTAATTCCCTGCTTTTAATTATAATAATAATAATAATAATAATAATAATAATAATATCAGGACAAATTACACACATTGATCTAACCCCTAAGTAAGCAAATTATTTGCTTGTGTTAAGGGTGTTAGACAACGATACAAATACATAGAAATACACATATAAATACTGAGAATATATTTAATAAACGACCAAACCCAGAAACACACATCTATGCTCATCACATAAATGTCTGTCTCCGCCGGGAATCGAATCCGAGCCCCATTGCGTCGTGACACGTTAGGCGTCTGCGCTAACCACTCGACCAACGAGGCGGTTAATTTACTTATTAACACACTTTCATTAATGACATAAATTGTTACAGCTTCAGTGCTTGCTATAAGCTTATTCGCGGGTAACTTCATAGCACCAATAATTATGGAAAAACTGGGACGAAAAATAGCACACTTAACTGCTACACTGTTATACCTCGTGAGCTGGTATCTAACTATTCTAGCTGGTAGCGTTGAGGTATCATTTTATCTGTTCCCTATTTTATCACTCCAATATAATCAGCTGATTTAAATTTAAGCCATTGATTTTAATATATTTAAAATTGTTATACTATCTATGTTGCTTATTTTTTTTTAATATAGAAAAAAAAAAACAAAATCATCAATCCCGATAAAGATGACACGGTATCTACGTTGGTAGAGCGATGGGGGTATCCCAGAGGTTATGGGTTCGAATCCCTGCCCGTATCGGTTCATTATTCATTATATTTTTATTAACTTAAAAACATTTCCTTTAACAGTTTTTATTTATTTTAGGCTCTCATAATAGGAAGAACTATCCAAGGAATAGCGAGTGGAATTCTTACTATACTAAGATCAGTTCTCGTCGCAGAATACACGAGCCCCAAAAATAGAGGAGCCTTCCTGACAACGCTGGCACTCACTCAAGCTTTGGGAGTTTTATTTGTTCATCTTGTTGGATCTTTCATGTCTTGGCAAAAAACTGCTCTGATTTGTGTATTTTTTCCTTTCACAAGTCTTTTGATGATTATTTATTCACCGGAGTCACCAAGCTGGCTTGTAACCAAGGGCAAATATGACGAATGTAGGAAAGCCTTTAGGTGGCTTAGAGGAAGTGAAGAAGAAGACGAACTAGAAGATTTTATTAAAGCGAGAATGGCTTTTGAACGAGCAACCATGAGTGAGGAAGAAAATGGGAATCGTTTCAGCCGATTGTGGACCACTATTAAAAAAAAAGAGTTCTATAAACCAATAATTATTTTAATTGCCAGCAATGCTATTCTTCAATTATCTGGCACTTCTACAATGTCTACATATCCTACCGTTATTTTAAGTATATTAATGGGACCAAACGTGAATGTATACTTTTGGATGGTGTTCTTGGATACACAGAGATTTATTCTCAATATATTGGCTGTTTTTATTATAAATATAACTAAACGGAGAACTATGGTGTTTTCTACTGGCGCTCTGTCGGTATTGAGTCACATTGCCATAGCAATTTACCTGTATTCAAAATCTCGTGGCCTGAATTATGATAGCATATGGTTGCCGGCATTATTAATAAATTTACAGTACGCTTCAGTAGCTATTGGCACAGTTCCTATGCCTCAGGTCATCGGTGGTGAAGTGTTACCTTTGGAATACAGAAGCATAGGCGGTACCATTAGTTTGTCGGTGGCAGCTGGTGTTATGTTTTTTGCTTTGAAAACCTTCCCAGAGCTGTTAGAGACAACTGGTCTCCACGGAGCTTACACATTATACGGTGGAATCATTTTAGTCAATTTAATAATAATAGCTATTTTATTACCAGAAACTAAGGGAAAAACCCTTCAGCAGATTGAGAATGAGTTTCGCGGACGACCCTTAAGACTGGAAGAAATTGAAGCAAGACAATCCCTGCAATCAAATCCCGTGGAAGTTTACAAAAGAAAATTGTCAGAGAGGAAAGGCAGTTCTATCTTTGTATGATCGATACATTGACTATAGTTTATTCTCTAAGATAGTGCTCGAATAAGAAGAAAGATAAGAAAAGACGCGTGTAAATTGGATTTGTTTGTTAGATTAACACACAGACTGTACAAAATAAACATTGGAATTATTACTTTATAAAGTATTTTCAAAATCCATTATAAATCATGGAGTTGAATTAACAAAATTTTGTATATACCATTAAAAAAGTAAAGATAAAAAACATGTTTTCGTAATTTAATAAATGTTAATGTTTAATTATATAAGGGATTTTTAAATAACGTTTATGGAATTCACATTAAAAGATGTTGTTTTTGTTAATATTTTATTGAATAGTCTAATTAAAATAACAGTTTACATTTAGAAGCACTCGGGAGTGATTCTTTACAATGATGTGCGATAAACAAGTCTAGAACTTAGACGCAGATTTAGTGACTATTTCATGACCTAAGCATACATACTCCACACTACATAACAGTACTCGAAATCTACATACATTAGAAAATTTTTCTCTAGATTCACATTTTAAAAATTATTTACAAAAAGACCGCCCTCTTGACACTCGATCCCACGTGGTCGCCTCCAATATTAGGACCATGGAAGGAGTCGCGATGAACAATATTGTGAAACAAAAAATATTTGATTATATATTGTTTAATTTCTATATTATCTCATTCAATTAATAATTTAAATGTTTGTGTATATAATTTAATGTTTCACAATATTATAGGTAGCGGCTTCACGAGCATGGCATTCGGGTTTGTAATTGTTGGTTGAAGTACCTGTCACTTCCTTGTTCTTTACAACTATACTTACATCACCTACCACACGCCGCAAGGTATAAAAATAATATATATTATGGGTAAAGTTTTCATATTCACAGGGACTTACAAAACTTCTTTATCCGCTCATATGCTTTTTGGATTTAAACGACAAATATATATGAATTAAAAAACACAAATATATAACTAAATTAAAAAATCCAGAAAGCTCTCGCAAAATAATCTACACTTTACAAAACATGATTTCATTTCACTCTCATCTGGTCATAAAAGTGTTGCACGACATTCAAAACAGGACAAATGGACACTAAACACTGATTTAACAATAAATTCATTATTATAATACAAACTTTTATTTAAAACTGGTTTACACATACAGGTTTCGGGTGTTACATTTATATCCAGTGTGATGAACATCAGGTAAATACCAAATCACATATCTGTCAAAATCAATTCTATTATCTGCACAGTAAAAAGTTTTAATTAAAAGAGTGCCGTCTGAGTAACCAACAACATGTAGAATTCGAATTAATCTATGAGCGACACGGAACCGGTCCCGTACCGCTTAAATGTATCCATGTTTTCAAATTAATTTAAACATTTGCATTGTGAATATTTGGTACAATCCTGGAACAAATTTGTAACCGACGACTCGACCTTTGGCGATCTACACACAATACGAACACGCAAGGACGCACCCTCGGCACCGTCCAGCACTCCACCGCTGGTCTGCAACATTCAAACCACACTCTACCATCAGTTCGGTCGCTGCGCGCACGACTCGCACACGTAGTCGTCGTCCTCCCGCAGCGCGCCCCGGCTGAGACCCACGCAGTGCATGTGGAACCACTGGTCGCAGCCGCCGTCGCACTGCACCCAGTCGACTTTGCCTGTGGAACAAATAAAGTACCAGTGAGCTAAGATTTAGACCGGAAACATTAAATAGAATATAGAAAGGAGACGAGCGTACGGACCGGTCGGTCGTAGACAGTCGGCGGCCGCGCAGTCCTCGTCGTCGTCGGCGGAGGAGCGCGAGGAGGAGCTGGAGCGCGGGGAGCGGGGAGCGCGAGGGGAGCGAGGAGCGCGGGGAGAGCGCGCCCGCCCCGGACGAGGCCGCGGGGCCGGTCGCTGGGGTAGCGCGCGCTTGCGGCGCTCCTGGCGCGCCAGGTAGTGTTTGCGCATCATCAGTCCAGAACCCGAAGACATGCCCTACACATACACGATTCGTTAATGATAATGTTCGTATGATAATGGAACAAACAAAACTCCTTAGCGACATTACCTGCTTCCGATTTAAGTAATTTGTCGTAGTCGCCGAGCCTCTCTTTATCGTCGTCTTTGTGGTATTCGGACCTGTTCAAAGTGATTAATGTTAGTATTCAATACTCATATAGTAAAACGAAGCGTCTACGTGTACGTGCTCACCGTGCAGAACGCGGGTCCTCTTGAGCGGGTGGTGGTGCCTGGGCGCGCGCGGGGCCCTCTTCCTGCGGCCCGCGTCCAGAACCCGCGCCGCCCTCCGGCCCTCCGCCGCGCGCGCCGCCCACACCGCTCCCCATACCAGCTGCTGCTCCTCCAGCCGCACCTGCGAGTCGAAGGGTCGTCGTCGTTAATATGGCTAGCACATTTACTTAATAAAAGGTTAGTAGGGCATAATGTACCTACACCACTCACAACCACACCATAGTGTGATTGTAGTGACTATGTGGTTATGATCGGCTTGAGTACGGGCAATAAACACTAATAAACTCACCTCGAGTAAGTCGCCCTCCATCATAAGATCCTCCAGCCGCTGCAACATGGCGGGTGACACTCGCGCCGTGCCGGAGCGCGGGGTTGCACTATACGCGTGCTCCACGCTCGCCGACGACCTACTAGTAGAAAATGATTTATGACCGTAAGTAAAAATAGTATTGATTATTGGTATTTGAATAAATACTGTAACTACTGCTATCTGGTAATTTTAACAGTTCAGTCAGGTTAATCCCATTTGGCCCGAAAAAAGTTGTCTTTTACCTGTGCGCGTCCGTCCGTGCCGTCCTGTCGCTCCTCTCGGGGCGCTCGCTGCGGGCGGCCGGCAATGACGCAAGCATGGCCCGCGCGGAGTCCTGCCACGCCATGGCGCGCTCCGTCACGCACTGCAGGGCTTCGCCCTCCGCCAGGCGGACCGGCAGCTTTTGTAGCCACACCTGTACGAGTTTTACATTGATATTCGGAAATTGTTCTATATTTTTCAGTGTCTGCCAGTCAAGTCATGTTATTTGATAATTAATATACATCCAACAATTATATTACAGAAAATTCCAATAGTAGGCGAATGGAAACGCATTTTTGAGCAATATACATAAATCATTCTACGTCATCCGATTGATGCATTAAAATTGATTCTAAGATTCTTTATACTAAGTGAGGACTACAATGCTACATAAAATCAATTTCAAGAGGTGTTCCTAGTACTGATACAAAAAATCAAATAAATATAATTCAATACTTCAGTCGTAAAATATTTATGACTTTACCAACATACTTTATAAACCAACAAAAAAACAACTATTTTTATAATTATTGCAACTCAATTCAATTTTATTATCTCAATGTCAGTGTTAGAATTTAAATTGATGAGTGAAAATATCCATGTAAACAGATGTTATCATATTATGTAATTTAATCGTCGTCTAATAAGTAAACTGCACGTACCAACAAGGCCAATATCCTGTGCAGACGAGGTCGCTTGGTGCGAGCGCAGTCCGGACACAGGAACTTGGCGTCGGGAGCCGGCGTGGGCCCGGGTTCCGGTTCGCGCTCCGGTGACGACCCCGCCTCCTCCGACCGACTTGACGATACGCACGACGCTACAATTGGATATTAATTACTAACTATGGAATACTGTGTATGGAAGATTTTATTCAAATTCAACAATTTTTTTTCAAGTAGGCACATTTACACGCACTTTTAAATCGTCAGTTCTTACATTAAAAAAAAGTTAAGTTAAAGTCAGCAACCAGCTCGTCAACCACGAGCTCGGAATGCTGTTCTGAGAAGAGCTGGCCAGAAACTCAGATCCAAAAAATTCTAAAAGCTATAGTGAGATTTATTTAACAAGTTACTTTTAGTTTTATATTTATAATTAAGAAAAGGAAGATCTAAGATATCTCGTGGATCTTTATTATTATTATATACACTCAAGATCATAAAGAACTTGTTAACTTTTTGAAGAAGATTTCTATTGAATATTAAGGTTACGAGAAAATGTTTAGCTAGCTATGTTTCCTAGGGTACTCGAGGGCGATTTATCATTCCATGTCCGATTAGGTGAAAAAATCAACTTTCAAACAAATTTGTCAATATTGGACACTCTAATATGTTTAATTCGTCTAATATGTCTCACCGTGGAACCAATCCTTGCAGAGCTCGCACTGCGTCATGACGCCGTACTGTCGCTTCTGACACACGCAGAACGTCACGCCCGGGGCGGGGGAGCGCACTTCCTTTCGCATGTTTTTGGCTCTGAGATGATAATATTAAAATTAATGTTACTTATATATAACATATAAATATTTATATTTAAGATCTACAAAATGATGTAATATAAATGAATTTTCTTATACTACTATATATCCTATCTAAGTTTGCAAGTTGATAAAATAAGTTTTTTACTACTATTTATTTGTCTGTTCATTTCGCTGCCTGAAATCATTTGGCTTAATTTCCGATTGATTGTGCCGGTTCTAAGAGGCAATGATATAAATAAAATAATAATACCTGAGTTCTTTAATAGTAGCCAGCTCCTTCTGTTCCGCCTGCTTGAAGGCCGCCACTATCTCGGTGGGTGTGGCCTCTTCACTGAAGTGCTGCAGCAGCCCCTCTGAGTCACCCTTCTTGCGTCGAGGCGCACACTCCGCCCGGGGAGACAAGGCCTCGAGGAGAGAGTAGGGCCAATTCTAAAAACAGCTTTATATTAGCTTTGAAAGCACGGTATTCTAAGGCAATTTACTTTATCTATAAAATAAATACGTCTAATTTTTATAAATAAAGTAGTACCCCACCAGGGAACTCATAAAAGTAACAATTTTGTATCGCGGGGGTTTCTAGTGCATCTAGACACAGAACAACAATCCGTGAATATAACCCGGAACAAGAATCTTATCAATAAACCAAGGGCCTTACCTTCTTGAGGAACATGTCAGCGGCTCCCCGCTGCCAGTCGCGCGCCGACAGCAGTGCGGCGGCCAGCTGACGCTTCTCCACCAACGCCACGGGGATGGTCGCACCGCGCTTGCACAGCGCCTCCACGCTGTGCATATACGGATACAGCTCCTTGGACTGCATCTCCTCAACCTGAGTGCAGTTTTCATTTAATTTCATATTATAAATACCTTATATGTAATATACGGTTAGATTTATACATTTCTAGATGGCTTATGGATTTGTTTACACAGTACTGAATTAGTGTCGTGAATTAGTTGTAAATAAATAAAATATAAATATATATTTTATACGTCTAATAGGCACTTATAATATTGTGATGTGGTGTACTTCGATCGTTTCTCTATCCAAAAAAGTTAAAATTCACAATAAAATCGCTGTAATAAAATGCTTTATTATCGATCATCCAACAGGCGGATACATACGAAAAAAAAAAAGGTTCAGATACGATGGATCTTCCAGCTTGTACTATCACCATACATGAATACCTAAACTTAGCGGTTTTTAAGTTCTTGATGTTACTTGGGACAATTATAGTTTTGTAAAAACAATATTTTAGTAGTATATTTGAAATTTTACATAAAATTAATAAGAACGACATATTTTGAAACGAATTGGAACTATGGACCAAGAAGAAACAAATATCGCTACATAGTACAGTGAATGCGTAAAAAAATTGGCAGTTCGTGTGAGTGCGGGTTGTACGAAGTAGAGTCAGTGACCTTAGTGAGCCAGTCCCGTGCGTGGTGCGCGGCGGCGGCGAGCGCGTGTCTGGAGGGCAGCGCGGCGCGCACGGCGTCGGCGTCTCGCAGCAGGTCGTCGAGGTCCGCCAGCGTGCTCTGCGCGTCCTCGTCGCGCTCGCGTCCAGGCTCCAGGATCGCGCGGGCCTTCCCCTCCCACTCCTCCACTTGTACTGGAAATGGTTTTTTTATATACGGGCCGTTCATTAACCTGTTATTCAACTTTTTTTAATATTTAGTACTTAGATAACAATGTAAAGTGTCAACCAATCAATGACGAACAATATCTACATTATGCTTTTCTTTCTTTTTGTCATATTAACTTAACACTTTATATTTAAACTTATTGCGAAACTAAATACGCAACTTACGCCCTTTAATGTGTTACTATATTATGCTAAGCATTTAATTATAGTATTTAGTACTATATTTAGCAGGACCGACTTGAAATAATAAACTATTAATTGTTCAGGTATGTAAACATTTTCATGATGTATTTCAAATTATTATTTTGTATATCTAATCGAAGTAAAGATATGTATTAAAACACATACATATTCCTATTATGATAATTACTAATTTCTACAGATTTATTTACCTAATTTGATACATCATTTTAAAAAATTCCGTCAGTGAGTGTCTACATACCATCTACACCTTAAATTTAAATCTTCCAATCCATTAAATATAATTAAAATCACTACCAAAAACAGAATCATCCCCATAGCGGGACGCACCATCGTTGATAAGAAGTGATTACCCAAATCTCAGCACGATTAATTGCAGGTATAAGGATTGATAGCGTAAATAATAATATGTAGGCATACATTTAATTTTGTAGAGACCGGCTCGCTCGAGCTCTACGCGTCGGTGCGGCAACACGGCCTCGGCGTCCGTCAGCAACTTGTCCACGAGCTCGGGAGTGAGAGAGGCGCAGTCCTCGGTGTGAGAGCGCACGGACAACACGAAGCGCTCTTGCTGCAGTCGCGCCTGTAGTGCAGACAGCTGAGGCAGCACAATGCACAGCCTGGAGCCCAGGTCTACCACCTGATGGATAACAAATATAATATTGAAATCAATCATGTTCAAATGTTATGAGCTATCTTTTACTATTAAGTAAAAAAAAAACTTCGTTTATTTTTATTACTTCTCTTACATTCAATACGAGTTTTTATTTACTTTATAGTAAATAAAAACTCGTAGCAACTATTTTTTTTATACAATAGGGAAACTTGAATAAAATGTCACTGGATCAACATCTAAGGAAGTTAGATCCTAAATGCATCTTGCGAAACAGAAACTGAAAATATAAAAAGTTAAAATAACGCTTACCTCCTCCAACTCCCTAACAGAAGAAGCATCACAATCATCTAAATCTCTAGCCAGCAGTTCGATCGCTCTGTCTTCAAATTCAGCAGTTTGCCGAAGCACTTCTTTTACAGCCGAACCTGTTGCAATTTTAATGTATAAATTTCATGCATGTTATCAATAAATCATAAGCTAGTAAAAGCTTTCGTTTATTCGACTTTATTACCTTCGGGCAAAACGCAGGCGAGTCCATCGATTTCAGCCGCAAACAAAGTGAGTTCGTGTATTGTAAGACGGTACTTAGGATCGTGGTGGCGCGTGCGCGTACGCATCTTGTTGAGGTCCAGCTGTTGGATTACCGAAGCGCATTTCTCGGCGTCTTCTATTGCTGTCTCTAATGCACGGACTAGTTCTGTTTTGTGCATCTGTGATAATAAGAATTTTAAAAATTAAATTGATTTAATCTGTTTCGATATTTACTATTATGATAAATAAAGAAACTATTAGTTTACGATTGGATTTAATATGTTTGCAGGAAGGAACATATTATCTACCTTCAAATCGTGAGCCTTCTTGAGATGCGCCCTCAGTCCATCGAGGTCGCAAGTCTTGGGCGTATCGGGGTCTAGCGCGTTTTGGACGGCCTCCGCCCATTCGCGGAATTGTTCTGATTTACGCTTTAGCTTCTCCAGCATAGCTGGCAACTCGTCTAGTGTGTAGCGATATCTATAAGGAAAATTATTGTTGAGTTTTCTTTAAACGATTTTTTCATAATTTGTAATTGCCAGTCATGTGTCATATATATCACTCGACCAGCCCACTTTAAACCCATATATAGATCCCAATTTCCGTTTTATATTGGATGAACAACAACTAAATACAAGAATAACCCACCGCAGGCGGTGCGCGGCCGGCGGGCAGGCGCACAGCTGGTCGTAGTGGCGAAGACACGACACCTGCGGCGTGCAGGCGCACGTCACGCACGACAGGAAGCACGTGGTCTTGCAATCGTGGCACTGACGCTCGTCATCCGGCAGCAGCTCAAACGCTTCTCGCTCTGCCTCCGTCACGCCCTGGAGGACAAAAGAAGCACGTACGAGATAAGTGACCAATTTCTTTATGCCCTAACCAAATGATAGTCTATTATTTTATGATATCGGGAGCTAGTCGGATTTTATAATTCTAAAAGAACATGGCATAATATATTGCTATAAAAACTAATTGTGTGTTTTTTGTATTATTACTACATGCAGGATTCACAACCCCAGCAATTGTGAAAAGCATTCCTCCCTTTCTTCTTCTTTATAATGCCATACCCAGTCCAGCAGTCCTTTCCGTAGCTTGCGCTCGTCATGCAGCATGGTCCTCATGTCTCTGTAGGCCGCCAGTGCCACAGTGAGACTCAACGAGTCAGCTCCCAGAGCCATCTTGCACACCAACTCGTCGTGCGAGAACACGCAATATCTCCGAAGCGTGGAGTAATGAGTTATGCACTCGCGACCCATTTTTAGCTGTTCATGAATTTTTAAAATAATTGTTACTATTATTATTATAAAATTAATATTATCATATTAATGATTATAGGAGCGACATTCAATGATGGTGGACACTGCTTGCACTTGTCTAAGCAATGTCTGACTGAAAATTACAAATATATAAACACACCCAATCTGCGGGAGTGAAGTTAACTGCCTCAGCGAAGTTGTATCCCTGGTTGAAGCCAGCGTGGTACGCGCGAGGAAACGTTATCACAAATTCCCCAGCGTGCTGGTCCGTTCTAGAAAAAAATTATTTGCATTAAAAAAATGTGCCTGGATAAATTGCGTATATTCCTGGCTGACTACATTGCATGCAACAACAGTTAAGACATCTGCCTATATACTGCCCATTAAAACAAAAAACACAGATGTTGTTTTTGATAAACATGAGGTTTACCTATATACAGGCACTCCAGCTTTCATGAGCACGTTAGGGTTCATTATGGTGACCAGCTGGTGCAGAAGGTCCGGTTGCAGCTGGAAAAGCTCTGGAGCCTCCGCTTTCATTGCGGCCTCGAACTGCTCCGCCTTGGAGCTGGGCACGCCATACCTGACATAATTATAAAAAGCTTAGAATGTGTTTTTAATTAATTGCTACAAATAGTTATTCAATAAAATATTATTTCATTTGCGTATATGACTAACATAATATTAACATTAGTAATTCTTGCAAGATTTTTGTTTTATTAATGTGCATTATAAGTTATTTTCATGAATACTTCAATAAATTACCAAGTCTTTGCTTCTCCCCAGTGCAAGTAATTGATGGAATAGCTCCAATGATCCTCGTTGTGCCAGCAAAAAGTAGCAAAACACATCCCCACGTAAAGCCAGGGCACCTAATAACAAAGATATTAGTATACACATAATAGACGAGGAAAACGATTATTAAATTCAAAGTATCTTTATTCACTTGAATTGTAAATGCCTAAGTAGGCATTTACACGCACTTTGGAATCGTCAAACAAATTCTATTGTAGTTGTTCAAATTAATAATTCAAATTACTTGTCATGTTATTTGCTCATAACAACTATTCTCTAGAGAGATATTTTCAGTTCGGTACAAAACAAATGGGTCATAAGTTCACAAGTTTTGTTTTAAAATATCTTAAATTAAACGAAATAAAATATTTTGAACAATTTTCTGTAAGAAAATCTCCTATTTACTTTACACATATCGCCTGTTTCTGTTTACGTATTTGTTTAAT
The DNA here is from genome assembly GCA_959347355.1 of Napeogenes inachia. Taxonomy (NCBI): domain Eukaryota; kingdom Metazoa; phylum Arthropoda; class Insecta; order Lepidoptera; family Nymphalidae; genus Napeogenes; species Napeogenes inachia. Next base: position 20,401,649 of record OY365798.1, on the reverse strand, counting down.
CTTATTATAATATCAAAATGGTAAAATTGGCATTTCTCCCATGAAAGCCTAGCTGATAAACTTGACTAATACCTTCATCCCGGATATGTCTGCGTTGATATGTCCCAAAACCGAACCCTCGAGCACGGGCAGATTGTTGAGGTTCCAGGAGGAATCCGCGTACTGCTGTTCGCCTGGGTACAGGTGCGCGCTGGATTTGGTCGGGAACCCTTTGAAGAAAGTGATATTTTAGCATAATTTTCGAAAAATCCCCTTCTTTGCTGTCGCAAGGTTAATATGGATACTTTACATACAAGTAGACATGGATATAATAGAGGAAATATTTATGTACCTGATCCATGGTCCATGGAATGCAAATCGGCGCCGTACTCCACTGTCACGTCCTCGTCTATGGATGAGACCACGCGCCAGAACTCACGCTCTACCGTGGATGTGGGCACCATCTACACAGTACATAAATCATTAATATGGAGAAAAAAAACAAGAAAAAAAAAATAAGAAACAAAATTTGTATAGGAGTCAAAATCATAATTGACATGTTTTGTAATATAAAATATTTACATGTACGGGCATATTGAAGTAGTCCGATTTGAATTGGTCAGCCATCTCTCCAAATTGCTGTAGAGTATATTCTCGGCTCGCTTGTTCGAAGCCAAACGCTTCTGTTGGTTTCGATACCTAAAATGACAAATGAATTATGCATAATCGGATACAGTCATCACTCTAATCATTCACACACCTCCGCATTCCTCAGCACCACACATACGTACCTCCTCGGCGAGGCACACGGGGCAGCGCCAGTCACCCTTGGGCACATCGGCGAGGGGCGGCACGAGACAGAACGTGTGGTAGGAGTCGTCGCAGCCATCGCACAGCAGCATCTGCTCCTCGATGTCGCCGCGACCACAGACGTGACACATGTACTTCGCGAGCTGCAGGCGATAACAGGAATTACTATTACTAGTTCAGTCACATTTTCTTAAATATTTATAATGTCTTTAATGTATCTAATGTATGTCTAATTTAATACATAAGTAATATATGTGAGTGTACCGGATCGTCGGGGTGCAGCAAAGGCGGCGGCGGCGCGGGCGTGACGGATACGGTCATGTTGCTGAGACGGTGCTCACGCAGACGAGTGGAGCGTACGGCGCGCGCGCGGGCGCCGCAGCTGCCCGCTTGGGACATCCATTTATTTTCGCGAGGACCTAGATACAGAAGTCACGTTATAATAGAATCTAATAAATCTATATTCTTATTAAATATTTCTCAAATATATATATTTGAGTGAATTAGGGATATCGGACTCACTTCTTCGCGTCTCCCCGGGCTCTTCCTTGATGGGAGTCTTCTTAACGTCGTCGGTGGGCAGGGCACCCTCTGTGTGACTACCCTCGGCGGCTTCGGGCTCCGAACTCTTGAACCGTCTCGCAGGAGGTGGAGTCGCGGCGGGGGGCTTACTCGACCGACGACCGGTTTTTTCGGGAGTCTGTTCGCCTTTTACTTCAATTTTCTGGTAGTGCCGGTGGTTTAAAATATAGTTAAGTACATTGCTCGTAAATTTATTGTAAATGAGATTCAATATTGTTTTTAACTGATGCTTTTCGTACTTTACTATAACGAAAAACTTTTTTCTTACACTTATTTAAGATCAAAAAAAGAAAGCTAAATCTGGGACGCCTACATAATTTAGGAACATACTTTAAAATATCGACGATATGGAAACGCTTACCGTCTTTATAACAATTAGAGCTCGCATATACTTACTAATTTAACCCATTTCGATGACAATTTTAGAGTTCACAGAGAGTCACGCGGATCTCCTGGTTCTCAAATGTACAAATAACTATTGGATTAATTAAAATGTATTATAATTGTGATAATATTAGGATATATCACTCACCGTCTCCTTACTATCATTGCCAACAGCACCACTATTCTTGAACACATCATACGGATACAAGATCCGCTCATAATGATTCTTCAATATGGATCCTATACCTTTCCCCTGAGGATGTCCCATACGACGAGCGATCTTCGACCACTTGCGCTCCGCGGAACATACTTCAAAACCACCTGCGTTGACAAAAGTGTGTTTTTCTCTGTTTTGATTGACAAATTGCTGTTCACAACCCAGTATTATGAATCAGCATTAGATTTTCTTTTATTAATTATTAGAAATAATAAAAAAAAATCATAAGTACAAGTTGAGTCCTAAAATATTTTTTCAAATATAAGATTTGTTAAATTAACACTCACCAGCTTCCTTTACAATTTTATGTAGTGCATACAAATCTAAGGGCTTCCTTTCCACAGTAGGTATCTTCAGAACAGAGCCCTGGAGCTCCCAGAACTTGATAATCTGGTCGAGGAAGTTTAACTTCACTCTTGTAATGGCCTAGGAAAAATATATATATTGTTTGAACAACTTTACTTTTTTTTTTATGTAAATATAGATGAATTAAAAAAATGTATAAGATATTATTTGCAGTCAAAATGTTAAGAGCCCTTCTAGATTGAAAGTCACTAGATTACTTAAGAAGATACAAATTGTTGCAACTTGAATATAAATTAGGTTTATATTATAGAATAAATAAATCAAATTCAATTCACATGAGTATTTAAAAAAATAGGAATAAATTACCTCCAACTCATTTAACCGTTGTATCCGAGGGGTGAATCTCAGCCTGTCCACATCTACTGCAAACGGTGGCTGCCAGTGCTGCAATAAGGCAACTTTTGTAACTGCGAGTTAATAAGACTGATACAAAGTAGGGCATTGATTTAAAATAATAGCTGTAGTCTATGGTACATGCATAAATTGTGTAACAATACTTATAAGCATTCTACCCTGCAACAATAAACAATACAATGAAGGCAAATATGTTAGGATTACAAATTATTTATACATAGTGCTGAAATACTAATGCTGAACAACAGTTATCAAAATACCTGTATACAGGTTATTTGTAACTAACTGGCCACCTCTTGCAGGCAGCGTCTCTACATTAATCCCAAAATTTATTCTACAACTTTTTACAAATCTTGATAAACAATACAAAAAAACAAAAGAAAAATTTTCTTCCCTCTTTTACTTATTACTCTATAAATTGTAAGAAGTACTTAAAAGATCAATGCCCGAGCACCATACCTACGCTCAAAGTTAAAACCAGTTCAGAGGCAACAAATAAATTTTGTATGGGTAAACTAAAATTTTTAAAACTATTAATTTTAAAATGTTTCTAATTTTGCAGTATAGATAAACATTGAAAAGATGCCACTACCAAAATTAATGTTTGAAAATATCTATAAACATGTATAGCTATGTTAAGCTTATTTAAATTTATATAAATATTGTATACCTATAAGTAGTTTTAATTTCTGTTTTTATTTCTTATATTATTTGTTATTTTATTTTATTTTTTAACTGTCTGTGACTGTTTTTTTTAACTGACTGTATTACTGTATTTTTAACTTTGTGGTGTGCAATAAAGTATACCTATTATTATTATTTTTATTATTAAATATAGAAAGGTTTATTTTTATTCTATATTTACATAAATTTAAATAAGCTTAACATGGCTATACATGTTTATAGATATTTATATTTAAACTTGTTGAGTATATGTAAAATAAATATAATAATACCTGGTAACAGCCAGATTCAAGTAAATCTAATTAAGTAGTTAGAGAACTATATGCATCTATAGATGACTATTACTAATTTATAAACTCCTTAGATATAACAAGCCTCTTTATAATGAAAATCTCCATTTGCCATTGACAATCAATAAAGTTGTATTATAGAAATTAGTCAATAATGTTGTAGCCATAATAGAAAATACTTGGAGTTTTATTATAAAGAGTTAACATTGTATGTTTATACCTACAGCCAGTTTACTCATAATAAATGTCAGTAAAGTTTTATGTAATTGGAGCTTTTGTTACTTCTGTACATGTAAATATGGTTTACCAATTTAGCAAGGAGATTATAGTACTACAACAAATAATATATATACATATATATGTTTTAATATATCATGTTGTTACCCCTTACAGCTTTGACAGCATTCTAGGATGAGTGTGAGTGATCAAAATATGTTCTTGTGGGCCTCATCTTAAAATGTTATTAAGTGACAAGTGGTATGTTAATGTGTTTCATAATATCAAACAATTATAGAAAAGGTACTAATTAACACATTTAAAAACCCTTAATCGAGTGTTAAGCACTTAAGTCAAGAGTAACAAATTGAAAATAATTATGGCCAAACAACTAAATACTATCTTATAGTTTTATTCTATTACAGACAGGTTATTTTTAAACTAGAGTATACAGTGCAAATATATATGATTTAGTTATGGGCAAACAAGAGAAGAGAATTTTGAATGTGGTGACTTTGACAGGATTAGGATAACATTGTCAAGTAATTACTAATACTCAGTAATACTACTCAACAATTTGAAAATATCAATAAAAAGAATTAATAACTAACTGAAGCGAAATAAACATAACAAAGAAAAATATAAGTATTAAAAGTACAAATATATATAATATTGATTATATATTTATATCAATGGTTCCAGAACTATTTGGTCTAAGCTACACTTTTTAGCAAAATGGAGCAAATGAAGTTCCAATAATGTAAAAAGGAATTAAAAACAAAGAAAAAAGGAATTGTGTATTTCAATTCCTTTTTGTATGATACAAAAGAGTGTTTTATTGAAATAAAAAGTTTTGACTATAATATCAACTGTTCCAGTAGGGCTATTCCGTATCTTTTTTGACAGTTAAAATGAAAAGCACTATCAGTAAGTGCGGACATAATGGTTGTCAAACAACTAATTTCCTATAGTAACAAACTATGTAACTATAGTAAAAAACTGCCATGACGTCACAGCTGATGGTCATTAGAAAAGTCAAAAGTTAGCGAATAGCCCTGCAGAGTTATATACATATTTATATATTTTTTTCTGATTCCAAATATATAATAAATGTAGATAACTCTATTTCATAAACTGCTGAGACCAAATAGCCCTGGCATTATCAATATTATAGTCAAAGCTTCTTATTCCAATTATACACATTATTCACAGCACTTAAGAATGTCAGTCTAGTTATAGTCGCTTTTGTATCATATGATTCTTTTTTTCATTGTGCTTCTTAATGCAGCATAGACCAATCATTTAAGACATTTTTCTTAGACACCATAACATTTTACTTTCTTACTATGGACATGGTAATTGGACAGACAGACGGGTCAGAGTCACAATCAAAACCTATCTTCTTTTGCATGTTTCTTTGTAATTCAATAGTACTCAACATAAATAGCTCCATAGACTAAAGAAATAAAAAACTCACTTAAACATTACATACAACTTAAAGCGCTGACAAATTTATTACATGTATTAACAGTTTTTTTAGTATGGATATACATAATTTTTAAGTTTTTTCAACATTTTAATGAGTAAGATAAATTAATATCATGTAAATATTTTGAATTATCCTGAACTTACCAATATAAATATTTTTTTTTTATATTAATTAATATAATAAAGTACATCTATTTACTAAAAATATTTACTTCTAATAAATACAATTACTAACTAGTAAGTGTTACAAAGTTATGGATAAATCATTTTTTTTTAACAGAACCTCTGCATAGTAACTAAAGTAATAACAATTTTCATTGTACACACATAGGTAATTACACAGTGTCTAATTATGTTGTACTAATATGTAAAGAGAATCCATACTTGTTAAATATATATGTAACCTCATTAGTTTTTTACATAAATGTATAAACAAGCAAGATGTGCATATCATTGATAATCAAATTATTTATAGAAGCCTAAAAACCAAAATGTTTGTATTGGATGAGAACAATTAGTAACATTAAATAAATTGAATAAAATTGTGCAAGTCTCATGTTTGGAGCACATTGATAAAAAATATATATAAAACGTGGATATTTTTCAAGAAATGTGGTAAAATACGACAGGCAAGTCGCAATAGAACTTTTTTTATCTAAACTATCGTAGGCAGAGGGCACGTTACAAAATGGCAACCAGCCTATTCCAACAATATGCGAATGCATTCAGCGATAATCATATGCGCTTTTTAGTTCAATGTGCACTTGTAAGAAACACAAACACGTAATGAATATGATCTAAATACTAAAAAAACTTAAAGACAAAGCATCGATTCGTCATTAAAGTTACCACGGTTGCATCATAAGATACTGCAACAATTTATATTTAGGGTTAGTTCCATAAATCGATGTAAATCAGCAAAAGAATAGATTTCGATTGAAACAAAAACAGGAAGCTACATCGATCTTTGACAAAGAAAATAACTTACCGCGGGGGGTTTTATTTTGCATATCCCCGACTTCTCAGCAATGGGTCTGATTTTGCTGATGTACGCCAATGGATCGAGAAACTCTTCAGGAGTTGGCTCGAAGACAGGGGCCTCAGGGGGTACGGTGAATGTAAAATTATCAGGTTTCATGGGGGACGCCGAGTCCCCCATACTAACTTCGACATTAGCTTCGTCACATTTTCCCATTTTTGAGAAAAACCTATGCAGTTCTCACAAATTCAACTAAAACTAACACTTTAACATCATCTAACGTTAAGGAATGAATAAAGCACGTCCACAAAGAAAAAGTAATATGAAAATTTGCCTTTCCATAAGGAATCTCAAAAAGATAATAATTGAAATTATCACCAACAAATAACAGAGTTCACTTGCACGTCCGCCATGCGAAATTGAACTTTCGAAACTCCAGTGTTTCTATGTTAAATAAATATTTTCACGTCTAAGACGTTTTGTTTTTAGAGAGCATTTACCTGTAGGACAAATAATAACAAAATTACTAAATCTGCAAATTTAGTTTATAGACTTGGTAATATACTGATAATTTTAAAATATTTATTGAATTTACATATTTTTTTTGAGGATCAATGAAATTAAATTGTACTAAATGTATATATTTATGTATAATGATGGTATATCTTTTAATAAAACAATATGAAATATAAGTCTATCCAAACATAACTAACACAAATTATTAAAAAAATATATAATTTGAATTTGTTCCTTGTAAATAAAAAAAGATTTACGTTACGTTGTTCTTGTACATAATATTCAAGATATTGTAAAGCTTAAAATATAGTTTGCTTATAATTCGGTAATATTTCTTTATGGTAAATTACATATTTTTTAATAATAAAAATTGTTTAAATAAATTAATTACAACAAATTTTATGATTTAGTGTAGCCACAACTAAAATAACAAGTCCTGTCAAAACGGACTCTGTAAACGCGCAGACTCGAATGCAATCGATGATCACATCCGTCATCCTCCGCCATTTGCGAAAGAAAGGCCGATCGCTGCTCCGCAGCGCAAGTGTCATCGGTTGTACTATGTCGAGTGTCTAGATAAATTGTTTTTATTTCAGAAGAACAGTAAACTCAGTGCTATCATTGAAACAGTTAAAATGATTGTGAGATTTTTGAGCATTCTGTGCTTTGGAGTTTTAGTAGCTTCGGCACACAACGGCGAGGGAAACAACGACAATGAAGGTAATATTTGGATCTTTATTATTTATTTTGTTTGACAAAAAGAAACATTATCAATTACACTTATAGATTAAATTTGATATGTTTACGTATCATTTATTTTTTAATGAAACTGTGTCCCGAATCGAGATGTATTTTAATTTAAAATTAGTATCTGTTTATACTGGGTAGGAGTACCGGGCATTTAATTCCCGACTTTCGAAAGTGTCTCCACAGAGATTATAATAAGCGGTGCGATTGTAAACTGGTCGTGTAGGTGTTAGGAACCGGCCGGACCACTTCTGGCTGCACGCGTCGCACTGACCTGTGGGCGTGCGCTTAAAGTTTCGCAGTTGATTCATCATTGGGCTTTTGTTTAAGTAAAAAAATATTCTATTTAATACCAAATAAATTATGTATTTGTCAAGATATAACCCTTTGATTAAATTACTTTCTTGATTATGATACAATGCTTATATTTAGGCCTACCATACATTATATTCTTTGGTTGTGAAATGCTAAATTTACACCACATGACCACCTTACATAGTAAAATAATAAGTTTATCTTAATTCAAATTACTTTGTTTTATTAAAAATATTTTAATGGAACTTATTTTACAAATAAAATAAATTTTAAAGTATTGTTATATTTCAAAGAGAGTTTGGTAATGTACTAAACTTTTCCTCTGCTATGTTGTGATACTTTAATTTTATTTTTAGTATACACATTAACTTATAGTTCTACCTTTTGACTCTTCCACCTTCACTTTAGTTGAACAGATAATGGAAAACCAATTATGGTGTGTATGTGAAATTGGAGAATTCAAACCTTACCATATCAAAAGGTTTATTTACTTAAACAATCTTAAACATTTACTCCTTGTTTATTATTGATAATGGAATTGTTTAGTATTTATAATAATATATACTAAATTTGTGATTAATATTTTATTATTATGTAATAAATACTACAAGGAAGCTTACACATATAATTAATGAAATATTAAACATATTGAGTAATGGATATAGATATTAATTCTATAATGTATACGAATTAAATGCTAGATAATAGAAGTCATTAACCTAACCTTGAATTGAAACTAGTTTTAGGAAGAACAATAGGTTCCCAGGCTCGTTATCGGTACATCTCAATAATATCTGTAATCCGTTAATTAAAATATTTAGATTTTCCTATATTGACCAAATATAGATTGGATAAAGTAATTGATGGAAATTTGAAGTTTTCGAATTTATGATATTAATTGTAAATAACCTTTTGTATCTGAAAAGAGTTTTGAAAGCCTAGAGATATTTTACATTTAGAGATATTGAATGGTCAGTACCATTTATTTGTTTTATTGAATGAGTGATGTAACCATTGTACCATAAATGGTGTCGTTGCATTAACTTTAGCTTTAAGTAGTCATATTGTACTGTCATTTACGTAATTACGAAATATGTATATAATTAAATACATATTTCGCATATGAATACGCGCATTATTCACACGGAAAAAAATTGCTGGTCTTATTATTTCTAATATAATTTAAATGTATAGTTTAGTAACAAGATTGTTTGCTACCTGTATAATAATACGTAATAAATTTAAATAGTAATTAAAAAGCTCAGATGTCTTAAACCTTCAAAGACGATTACTATTTTTCTATCACGGAGGTCGGGTATCTATTTGGTATTCAGTTTTACATGTCGTTTAATCTATTTCATTGTTTTGTCCCTGACTTGTTCATAGGATGTATGATTCAGTCTGGATGTATATTATGGCGCCTACTATATATATGAGAACTGATTGGTAGTACGCAGATTGGTCGTAGGTATTATTTTCGTCAATCAATTTAGGATTAAAATCACACTACTTACTGATTGACTGGTTTATAACAAATGTTTTAATATTATAATATCATGTTATAACAAACGATTGATGGATAACTTAGCCACGTCGAAATATCCAATGGATTTATATGAAATTTAGGACACGGAGAGATTACCCCGGATTAACAATTATAATTGTTTGAACGGGAATTGGTCACGGGCCGAGCTAGCTTTATATCCAGCTTTTCATTCAATAGAAACCATATTCCCTGTCTTAGTGAATAATATAAAATATTAATATTAAACCCAACAATCGTCGAATAAAAATAAGTTATCGCGGATCGTATTATATGAATATCAATAACTGTAATTTGGGCAACAGTTTGCATGAATAATGCCTAGGTTTTATTGTCATTCTAGTGCCGGTGTCCGTTTACGAGGAGTTATAATTTCGACGTAGACGTGTCGGAGTTTTAGGAATTATCATAAATAGGCTCTTCAGACGTGTCCCGATCTTAAGTAATCTTTATACTGGAGATGTTTTTGAGAGATTATACAAAGACTTTTATTAAATGTATTTACATTTTTTAAGCATTTGTTTTAATGATGGTGAATTAAATGTTGTGATTAAAAATATTATGAAATGTTTATATAAATAAACCTACCTTTAGATTTTTCGTTTTAAAAAAAAATCGTAGTATAATTATATTTTTACTCTTGGATAAAAACATTACATAATTAAATATATCCTCATGTAACTACGCAGTGAAATTTAATTAGACGCTGATTTAATGAGTAAATAAATTTTAAGATAAGATGTTTATAAATATGTCAACAGGACCGTTTCAACGCTGAATACTTTTCTGAAATGTAGCGCCCTTAATTTCAGTGAAACTAAGTATACCCCTTTTGAGTAAAGAAAATATATTTTTCAATAGAACAAATCTTGGTTTAAAAGCTTCAGTCACAGATTACGTCTAATAAAATACTGAGGAACAGATTTTATCTCGTTAGAAATATAAAGGTAGAAAATGCAGCCTAGATCACGAAGTGATACTGTCCGGTATAACTTTTTTGTCGTGTTGAGCGTATTTGAATGTAACAATCTATATAAATCGTAAACATCATAACTGGTATCGAACCTGGAACCTATTCAGCCTTATGTACAAGCGCAAAAAATTACATCCGTCAAGCTAAAGGGCCGTCTTTTTATTAAAGGCGTACTTGATCAAATGTTTTATTCTTTGAAGTTGAATATTATCCCTTTTATTTTTTGGTTTCTTTTACATGTATTTGTCGCTTATGAATTGTTATTTACAAATATTATAACCGGTTTATCTTTTGTATAATTGAATAGCAGTTTGACACGGATTTAATGCTTGTTATTTATATACAAAAATATTTTAATTCTAAATTATATTTAAAAGTACACTTAGACTGCAACAACATAAATTGGATATGTATCTAAATAAACCATATGATTTTCCGTTCTGTACTAACGAAAATATATTTAAAAGCATTTAATTGTTTACTGTTTCAGTGTACTCACTCTGATATCTAATACATGTGTTTGAGACTATGAAAAGACAAGTGGCAAGTTCCATTGCGATTCTATTCTATGTTTAGATAAGAAGATAAGTAGATATATAGATACATAGATAAATGGCGTGTTATAGACAATATAAAATCTACGTCAATATTATTTAAATCTTTTACAAATAACATGCAACAGGCATTGCATTTTATGACGTCATAAAAAAGATATTGTATTATAAAATTGTTCCTGCAGAGTTTAATATTATAGCTCTGTATCTACAGAGCTATAATATTAAACTCACACAGCTATCTAGCTATATAGCTAGATTTATAGGATTTTACTATAAAAGCTTTAACGTTGTTAACAGATAGTGTAGTATTTTAGGTATAACAGACGATTTGCAGTGTTATCAATTACTATTTTATTTTAATAAATATGATATTAGTGAGCTGTTTTATATTGTGAGTATCGAATTGTATGATATTAGAATGAATCAATGAATAAGAGCAGAATAAAAAAAACGTTCCATTTTTTTCCGAAATTTACCATAATTATTACAAAGGAATTTCGATTAAAGGACGGACCTAAAACGGCCATCTTCTCATAATTAAATACTTTTTATACTGTGTTGATAATCCCTTCTTATCCCTTGATATTGCAGCCATCTTGTGATGAGATTAGTTAAGGTAAAAACCTGAACGCGGTAAATGATACTGATATGAGGGTTTCGATAACGTTTGTGAATGTCTGTATCTCTCATTCAGACTATTGTTCTCAGTAATGAAGTGACATAATCATCATAATCATAATAGTATTAAGTATGTCTCAACACAACTCTATAGAACTTAATGCCGACTGTCAACGCAGGGTTTAAGCCTGTAAATAATATTGGCGTGTCCCTAAAATGACCGTGGTAAGCTTATTTAAATTGAGAATAAATTTAGAATGAAACATTAATCGGTACAGGCTGGATTTGAACCTGAGACCTCTAGGAAACGTTCCGTCGCTCTGGTGGTAGAGCTACCGTGTTTGCGGCCTCTGTGTAATGTTACCGAAATTTTTGGTACCAAGCACACCGCAATAAATACATAAATAGTACTATATGGCACAACTCGTATAACATAACAAATTTGCGTACAGAAAATTTTTCATATATTTTTTCCATAATGTTCGTCATTTGCTAACAAATCCATACGGCCCTTGTTGTTTTTGTGGCGGCAGGTGTGGGGTTTTTGTTTCACATCTGCTTCCACTGAGCGTTTGTTTTACGCTGGAATGATTAGGGACTAAGGTTGAATGTTGTACTTTACCTGTTTATGAATAAAAATAGGAATAATGACCATTTGGAATGTATGTTTGTTTCAATTTGTATTCATGTTTTTATGACTGTTTTTAATTGTTTTACAAGAAATATGATTTATGTTTCCACGTAGTAAATAATAACTGTATCACATCTGCATTGACGAGCTTGTCCTCTTTGGCATTGAGCCATCACAGAATTATGTCATTCAGAACACGTTATCAATATCTGGGAAATGAATACATCGTTTGTTTCGTCATACATATCTATATATATTAAAAAATCAGGTTCTGAGTTACAGGTTTTGTGAATGAAATTAGAAGTACTGTTGTCAAATCTCGCCTAATTTGTGCTGTAAATTAACAATCCGATTTTGTGAAGTAATATTTCTCGCAAGTCTTTCATTATAGATTATTAAATGAACCCTATAATACTCTAGAAGACCTGTTTATTTTTTTAAAGTTAAGAAGACAACATCAATTACATGATGTACCTACTAAAAAAAATACAAACTATGGTTCTTCATGTTTTGTCAGTTGCTAAATCTGCTGCTAGTTACCTATCAAATACTTAAAAAAACTATGTAACTCTCATACATAACTTACTATCCAATCACACGTGGAAATCAGCTCTAGTAAGTGCTTACAATAATCAAAATTTAAATTTTCTAAACCCATTGGTTTAAGTCGTACGTTGATAGATCACTCAGTGAGCATAAATTCATATATAAAATATTGTTTAGATTTAAGTACTATTTCTTAAGTAATTACTTTTTTATCTACTCTACATGTCATGTCTAATTCATTGGTAAACAATTATAAACAATAGGTATTTTAAGATTGTCAATGGTATACAATTTACTTTGAGAAATAATTAACGTTTTTAATTATTGCTTTCAATTGTTTTACCGAGTAATATTTGTATAGTTAAAATACGGATAAATATTTCATTACTTATTTGAATAACTATAATTAAAAGTTTTAAAGGATATATCGAACAATTCTTAAAATAATTTGTATATATACATATTTGTGGATATACCTACTCGGTCCATACACATAGATATCCATATACAAATTATTGAGTAGGTACGCCCGTAGAGATCGCTTTTCTCAATCAATTTTAAAGAAAATCTGAAGTCGAGTTCTATAATTAGGGCCCATGAAACAACTACAAAAATCAAAATATAAATTCGTAACACGAGAACGATCATATATTCAGATTACATATAAAAATTTTCATTGTACGACTAGCTTAAAAGTATATACGTTTTTTGATTGTTATTTAAAAAATATCATCAACCCATCAACTGCTTAACAATGTAAAACAATAAAATCCTGCCGAAACTAATTTAACGGAAACTCGAAAAGGATTATTCGCCTAATGGAGCATTTCCCAGAATTCCATATAGCAAAACTTTTATAAGCGATTAAATCTAAACTAAATCTACAGGTAATAGAAAAAGTTAACCCATCTCAAGTGGTTATGTATTGATTTGTATGTCGGTGGATGTGACCCACATTGCTAAGTTACCGCTGATTTGCTCCTATTGTCCGCTTTGCCTCGCTCGGAAACCTCTAGCCCAATATCAGTTTATGTACACGATTTGTTGGTGTTTCTGAACTGTTGCTAGGCAATTATTATAGCAATTTCTATTTCGTTTTATTTTAACTGTGTGTTATTGTGTAACTACTTTTCTTTGAACATATAATAGGGATTCATAAATTGTGTAGGAATCGAATGAATTTATTTATTTTATTTCGTGTGCCACAATATAGTTTTAAAGAATACAATACTGACACACATAAGCTCATCTTATCTCTTCAGAGAGATCTCTTCCAGCTACCCATGAGTGTTGCAGGCGAGGTTATATATTGCTGAGATAGGTACATAGACAATATTATAATATTTATTTTTATAATATTTATCTATTTTAACGAAATATTTATGTGGAAATAAAACTTCATGTTACTAATTATAATGGAATCAGCAGTCCCAAGCTTATTCGTTCATAAAATGATGATGAAAATTCAGAGAAACAATTATCGATAAAATCATCTACCCAGTTTTATCTTCATTTTTGGGAAAGTAAATTTGCTGTCATAAAAATCTGTGTCCTTAAACGAGGTGTCCAATGCAGGAGTCGAATGATAACGTTTCATTAAAACTACTAGATGTGGCTAATTCATCCTTTTTTTATTTTTTATTATATCCTCTTTTGATCTCTATAATAAATTAGAAATTTGAATTCGGAACTCATTTGACAGTTAATTATGAGATTATTTAAAACTGCAGACTTTTAAGATATTTTCTAAAAATATTTTATTCACTGTCCTTTGCTTTATTCATTTTATAAATCATATTTCATATACGAGTTAACCATATTATAGGACTACTTGACTAACTGAAAATAAAATAACATCGATAAAATATGAATTTATATTCAGTATTTAGAAGTGCATGTAAAATACCTCCAATGAGTTAAACTTAGTTATCTCAAACGTTTTGAAATAGAAAAATAATAATACTATAATATTTGATGCTTCAGCAAAAACGATAACCAATTTTTTGTATATATTAGGCAAAAGATCTGCCATAAACTTTGCAATGAATGGCGGTAATGACCGAATGTTTTTGGTGACGTGAAGAAGTCTAAATAAATTCTTTATATACCTGAGCAAGTATAAAGTATATAAGAGTATATAAAGCCTGCATGGACTTTGACAGTGTGATCCCAGTGACTATTCAAATTATGATCACAGCTATTGTTATTTGTAACGATCAACGGATATGGACATACGCCAAGACAGGCGTGTGACCTTTAATAGTTGTCTGGTAAATCCATTTATAGCGTCAACGTACATAGATTCCTGTCACGGCTTTCCATTTATGGATCTAACTCTGCAATCATGAACATCGAGAATTCCTTGGTTTTTAAATTTAAAATATCTATTATTAATATTTGAAAATGTAAAGCTTGTGATGTTTTTCTAAATAGATATTATATAAGTATCTCGTTTCACTCTACTTCCATTCTTAAATAATGCGATCTCAACTCGAAACAAATACCGAAACAATTCCAATTCTTTGTGGACTACAAAAGAGTCACGTTGCCAAAATATTCAGTAATACAATAAATTCAGTAGAGGATAACCAGGCGTCCCTAGTTGTTTGTATGCAGTCCGGATACCAGCTATTAATCTTATTTGTCGCCAAAACTTGGAGATTTCTTTTTACAAACGCGACTCGCACGTCCTAGTGTGACGATAAATTTCCTTCTCAAAGCGTAGTTGAATCCGGTAAGGGAAGCCAATGAAAATAAAATTCAAAAGAGAACCAATAAGAAACAAACAAACCATGGATGGATAGCTTGTGTGAAAGTTTTTCATTTGGCAACTTTGATTGCTTCTTTGATTGGAATTTAGACTGCTCCTAGAATATAAATTATCTTTTTCATTCGGAACTAATTACTAGCTGAATTTTAATTAGTTGTTCTATAATTGGGAACATTTTGCTAAATCTGATTGTGCAAGAAACGAAATTCTATAGGATTGTCAGATGGTTTAAGGTGAATTACTATTACAGGTTAAAGTTTAATCAATCCTTTCCTTAATGAATGATATTTTTATCGAAGTAAGCAAATAACGTCGTATTGTATTTGTAACTAATATATTTTATAACTTTGTGTAAGGTATTTTAAAATGTTGAAGATTTGCTATCAGTCTTTAGTTTAGAGATGTATTTCTCTAAACTCAAACTCCTCCCTCTAAACCAAATAACACTAAGTAAAGTCTGAAGTATTGGGTGGGTGAATTGAAAGGGGTATTTCCAGCTGTTAGTTTAGGACTGTCAGTGAAGTGAACATCGGTAATTGCTGAAAGACTCTAGAGCCCTTGACAGAACCTTTGTGCGAGATTTAAAATTAATTAAGGTTTTAAAATTAAAACTCTTTTCACTGATATTCGCATTTATACACTCAGTTTTAATTGGGTAAGTTTTATACGCTATGAATATAAAATTGTGATATTGGGTACATGAAATAGTTGATCAATTTAACGAGTTTATCTTCTTTATCAAAGAATGTATATGTACTGTGTTACTTATTAGGGAAAATATAATTACTACGTTTTCTTAAATGGATAGTAACTGATTAAATAAATACCTACTCAAACCTTTCCATTAGCTCTCAAACAACTCCAGAAGTAATACCAAGTTTGACTATTCTTTTAGAAATCTTTTTGAACTGGTAACTTCTAGTGTTCTTTTTTGCTTCGTAAAAGTTATTTTTTTTCTTTAAAATGGTCCACTTTGCAGTCTTTCAAAGCACTTCTTGCGAGTCTAGTTTAAAACTAGGACTCCCTGTGGTAAAATTTCCATACGATTACTTCGATTTCAAATTAAAGTAAAAGGATGAAATTTTCACATTAGGAAGTGCACTCCAGCTACTTTAAAGTTTTTCTAAATTATAAAGTATGACTTTAAAATATTTTTTAACTGTCGGAACTCTAACAGTACGTCACAAGAATAAGATCCAATTATGAATGAAGACTTATAATTAATCAGCTGATAGATAAAATGCATCGATTGTGACAATAATTTTGATAGCAGATAGATAACTAAAATGTTTAAATATTTTTTTATAGTTCAAATGTTTAACATATTAACTAGCAATATTATAACATAAATGTTGATTCCGAACATAAATCAATGGTTTGTTTCGTTCTGAATGTATTACCATCGAAATCTCCAATGACCGAGAGCAAACAGTCGAAGCTCCGAATAAATAAACGCCTCGTACCTGCATAGTTCTGGGAAATGTGGCAGTACCTACCCTTGAAACACATTCTGTTCTCGATGATTCGAGATCTAAATATATGTTGTTAAATTATCGCTAGTCGTTTTTTTACATATATGGTTTTTTAACTATTATTATTTTATATGTTACTCATTCAAATTAGAATACTATCAATAAATATCTGATCGAGAAACCAGTGACTTATCATGGTAACCTCGCAGTTGTGTATTCTATTTGTTTTTTTAAAGAATGGTCTAGACGGTTTTTTTTATTTCTTTAGATTCCTTTATTTCGAGACTTGAACATCCTGTTTTTATATTGGCTTTAAAAGGTATTCCCAGTACTAGACCTGTTTGACAGTGTTTTAGTTACCTGCGAGAGTTAGGGCTCATGAAATAGAATTTTAAAAAACATATTCACGCTTCCATTGTGTAATACAAAGCGTACATTTGGGCTTATAATAATCGTATTACTTAATTGTTTCATACTACGTTTTCAATCTATTGGTACGTTTTAATTATACATACAATTATTTATGTTATAATATAGATGAAAGCATTATCATAACAAAATTAATTTTGGAAACGATTTTTATTTGTATTTATCAGTTTGACTAATAATGTAGGTATGTATGTCAAAATCAGATTTTTTTTCTGTAAAATTCCATTATTAATATTGTTTTTTGTATTTATAATAAAATAATTTTTAACCCGTGTTTAATAAAAAAAAATTAAATACATTAACTTAACAAAAAAAACGATACCTATTGAGTTAAGATCTTGTTGCTATATTACTTAGTCGGTTGCGCAAGCGCAGCCACAAGGTGTACTGTTACTCTCGTGACTAACTTGCCGTGACTACTTTAAAATTATAAAGTAGGTTGTTACTCTACAATATTACCAGAGCTATTAATTAAATCGAAGAAAATTTAAGGGACCACAGAATCTCAATACAGCCTATTAATTTGCCTCGAATTCAAATTTATAAGATTAATTAATCAATTATCATGAAACGTCAAAACTCCATAAGTCTTTATATATTTTGTACCGAATTCGTTGAATTTGATTTGTCGAATTGCTACAAATTAATTAAAGAGGAACAGTCTCAAATAAATTTTCGTTTACAATGGTATTAGAATTCAGAATAATATTTATATTGAGATCGTTTTGCTCGCTTCTATGTTAGAAATTACTGTTATTGGGTCAATAGTAATTTTCAGTCCCTTGTCAATTCCTATAATTAAGTAGTAACGATGCAAAAATCGTCTTATTTATTATGAAAAAATATTAAATACGAAAAGCTTATTTTTAGTACAAAAGTTCAATGTTTGTTTTATTTCAAATAATTATACAATTTTACATTGAAGGTAATTTTACGTTAACTCCACATTTTTTTCAAAATGTTTACTGTAACACACATATATATAGATTTAAACTTGTACAAAAAAAAATAACTACGGATTTCAATAAAATTTCGTGTGGTTTATTATAGAAATAAACTCATAAGATGCTATTTTATTTAGGAATCAATGCTAACGAGAAAAAAAATTATATTAACCGCTACTTGTTGACAATAACTTCGCCAGCACCCTCCTGATTCAAATAATTTGCAATCCATCATTTTTTAATTTTGTTATAATTAAAGCTAAAAACCAATATTGTGTTGTGCCATAAAATTTTTGAAGTGAATTTATTAGTAAGTCAACCCCACGCTAGATTTCGTCGAAATTCGTCCAACAGTTTTTACGCGATGAACATACAACAATATGTATGTTTATTAACTATTATTTCGACATTTAATTCATGTAATTTACTGGTAGCAATTAAAATATTAAATGATTTTGCCTTGTTAATTTTTTAAAATATTAAATATGTATGTTAAATATTAAAAGTCATAAGTATTATGTTCTTTTAAAAGTCCAATAAATATTTATATTTATTAACTATATTGTTTTATATAGAAAATTATAACCGCCAGCATAGTTCGTAACTAACTGGATGTGCGTTGTTGCCGCTCTGGACGGTTCATTGAACAGAACAGTGATATTTTTTTTCCATTATATTGCTATAAATAACTTTTCAAAAAAAAGTATAAATTTTTATGTTGGCAATTATTTTAATGTCTGTAATTAGTTTTATGAGTTCTATTTCGTGCCCTTTTATTTATATTATTGTAACTTAACCATATATCTAAATAAAATATATTAAATTCAAAATGATATATTATATAAATTCAAGGGTAGTTAAAGAAAAAAAAACAATTTGAAAGAAAAATGATCGTGCAAAATTTGACTCTAATTTCGGCAAAATCAATCTCTAAGAATACCACTGCAATTCAAAGAATTTTATTATTCCTATTTAAATCGTCTTCTGTCCGTTCGTGCTATCATTGTATTTTTGTTTATGGTATTCTTTATCTATTATTTTCCACGGAACATCCCTAATAATTTTATTTTAACCTCGCGGCACAATATTTAGAGAACCTTTATAACATAGAGTTACATATCCACTATTCATAATAGGTTGAATATTTAACCAGGGTTCTTACACCTGAGAAGCGAGACAAGATGGCCGCCGTCGATAAATCACGGTTCCCGGCTTTTTTGTCGCCTTTTACCGGTGTCTGATTTCATAGTGTCTATTTTCGTTAAGTACAAATTTGATGACAAATTAACTGCCATTTTCTGTGTTAAATGAACGAAATCTCCTTCGTGGTGAATATAAACTAACGCTTTGATTTTGATTACGACCGACGTTATATTTTAGACAACTTTCCGTTATTAATATTTGCACTTAATTATAAAATGTGCTATACTTGGATGGACTTTTATATAAGGACCTTTCCTAGTATATAATTAGTAGTTAGGTATTGCAATGATTAAAGTTGTCTTATGTTGCAACTTGAGCTCTTATTCTACCCCTCCTTTATTCCACTCACGTCTTTTATACGACTGTTACGAAGTCACCTTCAATTCAATCTTAGTGCAAGTAACTATATTGTCTGACTTTATCAAAGCTACATTATAATAGAATAATAAATAACTATTCAGAAACTAATAAGTGGCTTATCAAATACAATAACAAAATTTGTAACATTGCCAGGAAAGGTAAACTTTATAAAATCTTTGTTTTGTTTGCAATGTTTGTGTTTAGTTACATTTATATAAAGCTTATTGTTCGGTTCAAAGTTTGTTGAAGCTTTCATTGTCCCCAGTGGTAACAATTGTTTTGTTGTTTATAGGTAATTGGAAATGTCTAGATGTTTTCAATGGGAGTGCCTGAAAACAAAATAAAATCCACATTTGTAATAGAATATACAGACATACAAAACACGTATAGAAATATTGATTTACAGAGCCGAGGGTCCCCCTAATACCAACAGCAACGTTATTGGAATAAAAACGGTCTCAGACCTCTTCCGATAAATGATAATAACAGATCTTCTCTTGCTTTTGGCTTGGAGGTGGAAGTTTCAAATAGATATCTTTTTAATACGTATATATTTTTTACATACAATTTTATAGCCATAATGTATGTACTTAATTAGAACTGCTCTCACGTTTCCGGTTATAAAATACGTAAATATAATTAAAATAAAAAATACAATAGATAAATAACAATAAAAAAAAATACATACCAATTTGTTCAAAAATGTCAGATCATGTCTTGATTATACATTTATCTAAAAATGATATCCAAATGAAACTGTATTTAGAGAAGAAAATAGTGTGTGTATAACTAATAAAGCATACGAGTTGGATTATTTAATCTACCAACCTGATGTTTGTCAAATACCTACCATATCAGCTAAGGCTCTTGCAAACTACTAATCTTGTTTCAGTTTATAAAACACCCTTAAGTTATGTAATAGTATGAGACTTTAACTTCGTAGAACAAAGTGCTAGGAGTATAACACCTTTGAAATAAAATGTCAGCTGTCAGCTGTTTTGTAGCTATACAATGAAAATCATAAATTAAATCTACTCTTTATTATTTTAGTGTAAACAAGAACAAAGGAATAAATGATTTCAGTTTATCATTATTAATCATGTTTGACGGACAAATACACGAACTATCTACAAATGTAGGTCACCATTTAATAACATACCCAAAGTCTACAGTTAAATGTAGCGGATACTTTAGTATTTTGAATGACATCGTTGACTGAAGGACTATGTTACGTAGCATTTCCTTTACATATTTCATACTAAATTTTTTATTCACAGTCCAACATATATATTTTTATTTATATTGTATTTATTCAGTAGGTACTCATTTCAAAATGGTGTCCCTTTACTCATTTATGACTGAATTTTCAAGTTTCCTTTACTCTCATTTATTATTTATTATTTTTTTGTTCTGAATATTCAACATAAAAACTGATGATATTTGTCCCTTCTAGATACCTCTTTAACATTTTAACTTCATTTCTTTCAAGCTACAAATATCAATTTTAATAATAAATCATCATCATTAGAATGATCAAAATATTCTCAGAGCTTAAAATTTTACAAACATTATTCCTGGAAATGGCAAAATAACTAAATTTTCTAACTAATTTATTTTGGGGCTGGTTGTCAAAAACACGGTAGGCCCCGTTGTGTTCGTTTATTATTTTATAATGAGAATTGATGGAAACTTCAGTGGATTATCCGGCAATTAAATTAAGAAGATAAGAATATCCCGGAATTTTTAGATGCAGAGTGAACTACAAAAGCATACTAAAATAGTATTCACTTTAAGTTTTAAGAAGAATTTATCTTATAAAGTACATAATAGTGAAACGCTTTTAATCTAGCTTTATTCTTACTTACGGACTTTGTTGGTTGCACAGCTTGGTGTGAAAGCATCGTCAAAGAATCTGATGAGCTTTTCATGCCGTCCAATCGATAGTGTATCTCCGGTGTCAGCATTTTCAATTTGTACCGAATAGACCGAACAGATATGTCGATGAAATCTTTGAGAAATTACGTTTTATCTCATTTATTTAATCTCAGACGGTAATTACTAGTGAAGGGACTAAATAATTACTACCTATCCAGTTTACACACGATGCATTTCAAAATTATCGATATATTATAGAAATAGAATAATAATAGAAATATTGTCTTGATCGAGTTAAATTATAAGTAACCTGAATTATTGTATGTTTAAACCTTGATTTATCTTTAATCAAACGTCGTTTCAAAAGCTACCTTCGATTTAAACAACACAAATCCAATCCAAATAGATCTTTACTCCAAAATGTATTAATAAATAATTATGATATTCGAAGGTTATGTTTTTGTGTCATCAGCACGCCTTGCGTGACTCAAGTTACACGAGCGGCGTACATTTAAATATTAATACGTATAATATAATATTAGCGAGAACAAATCTACGCATACAATGTAAGACAAAACATTTCTTAGGTTTTAAGAAGATCAAATTCTTTAATTTCTTCGAGATAACACAAAAATATTTTGGAACATGAATACAGTAAAACTTTTTGTAAAAGTTAATGTGAATGAGAATGATTGATCGTTTAATACTTAAGGTGGGGGGAGGGAGGGAAGAGGAGGGGGGTAAGATGATGTCATTGGAAAATAAGTGATCATTATGATTATTTTGACAAAATAAATAGTAAAATATTTTTGATTGATTTAAGATTTTACCTTTATTTTATGGTCTTTGTTTTTATCTTTACTAATATTATAAAGCTGAAGAGTTTGTTTGTTTGAACGCACTAATCTCTGGGACTACTGGCCCAAATTGAAAAATTCTTTTTGTGTTGAATAGTCTGTTATTGAGGAAGGCTATAGGGTATATATCATCTCGCTGTGACTAATAGAAGTTAAGCAGCAATGGAAAATGCTGCAAATTTAATATAATCTAATAGGTTCTGACTGACTTGGTTATAGCATACAGTCTAAACCGCAGGTCGTAGAGATAGTAAAATTGGAGGATACATTTTTTTTTTCTACGTAGTGGTGTACTAAGAAAAAATTTTTAAATTCCACCCTTAAGGGTTTTAAATATCAATTTTGTATGGAACTCGGCGGCAACACTTAAAACCACGCGGACGAAGTCGCGAGCGACCCCTAGTTAGAAATATAATGTAAATGTAGTCGTTTTCTGTTTCGTATTTTTTTTGTGATTATACCTAGGTTACTTTATAAAAAATATCTATTATATATAAATTAAGTATAAATAATTTTCCTTAATTTTTCAAGAACCTTTTCTTACAATTGTATTTATCAATAAAATTCTTAATATATAATTTACCTAATCTCTGATTGCTATTGTAAATACTATGAATTATTAGTATTGCCGACTTATAGTATTTTCCTGTTCCTATAAAAATATAGGTCATTTAAAAAAGTATAAAGTTGTGCCTCAGTCACATGTTTGATGCTGTCTTAGACTATTTAGTCCTAATTATAATATTTACTAGTATATAAAATACAAGTATGTACTATAACATTTGAGAAAAATGTGTTACATTTATACAGAAGACGGTTTTTAAATCAAATTTGATTTAAAACCGTCTTTTGTACAAGTTTAATATTTTATATTATATAAATAAATAAATATTTTTAGCTCTACAACCGGTTAATAAGTTAGTGAGTCAAGGATGTCTGGACGATGAGATCTCATTTTATATTCCTTGTGGAGAAAGTTACCGGTTTAAAACTTATGCGATTTTAACATTGTCTTTAATTGTTTATTAATTTTTATTTATTTGTGGGTGTGTTACTTTTTACCTCGTCATTCAAAATAAAAAGACAATGTTAAAGATATATCATGATAAGATATTCATTATATATAAAATTATCAGTCTGTTTTGAACAAACTCATGACAACTTGATATTTGACGTCCAAATAGTGATATTTGATAAAAAAAAAAAATGTTTTAATAGTACAGTCATTATTATTTAAGTTTTCTATACACTTTCACACTCCTTATATATGTATGCAGGCGACGCTGCGCAGGCGCACGGTTACTCGCTAGCCCAGATAGTTACGCCCTACTTTAATCAGCTTTATCGTTGCCATACGATAACGTATTGCTAATTGGTTTTATATCCATTTTGTTCTTGGAATTAGTATTAAAAGATTGGTATAATTGTCTTGTTTACTTCTAATGATAAACAAACCAACGAATTTCGACTCTATGATCATGTAATAATTTAATAAATTTAAATGTAGTTAGTTATATGCGTATTTTAATAAATTTTATGCAGTATATTACTTAGTACACGTTTTAAAAATTTACTAAATTAATTTTTTTGTTACAGGTACATAGAACCCTTGCCAGGAATTCTTCTATAATGCTTCTTCAATTCCTTTATATATTTAAAGAACTCAGAGCTTTCTTTGATATTTTGAATATGAATCAGAGAGTAAATAAAAACTCAGCTGCAGGTGATCTGGACCACCTGCTT
The DNA here is from genome assembly GCA_959347355.1 of Napeogenes inachia. Taxonomy (NCBI): domain Eukaryota; kingdom Metazoa; phylum Arthropoda; class Insecta; order Lepidoptera; family Nymphalidae; genus Napeogenes; species Napeogenes inachia. The sequence goes on along the minus strand of OY365798.1, from coordinate 20,377,201 downwards.
ATGATTCATTCTATTTTTGTTTTTTTTAACTTTTAACAAAATCTGCTTTTATATGACTATAACTTTCCAGCTATGTTTAAAATCAAATGTTACATTAATATATATGATATAATATGAGTTTTCAGGGTTAATTATTCATAATTAGAATGTGTTACTATTCGTTTTTATGACCTTGTTATTCTCGTCGTAGTTTTAGATACAATTCATCAATTTAAAACTGTTGTTGCATTTAAACTTTTAAATCTTTGTTGCTGGGAAGAAACAAAAGATAAATGTAGTCTGTTTGTCTCTCTACCACCTACTATAGAAGATAATTTGTCAAACCTTAACGGTCTAACACCGACGCGGAGCCCACAATATTATGTGATTAATTAAAAAAGTCTTTGCTTTGCCTGACTTTTAGTTCAATTACTTTATAGCATATAACTTAAACTGTTGTTGTTGCCATGAAGTAACTAAAGTAGTAGTAGTAAAGTAGTCCTATAGTTAGGTGTGTTTAAATTTTTGATACGTTACGATGAAATTTTTATTTGCAATTAAATGATATACTTATTGTAAAATATATTTACTTGGATTATAAGATCTGTGATTTTATATAATAGATAAAATAAATAGAAAAAAGTATAAAGAGTACGAAATAAAAAAAAAAGCAAATGATGTTCGAATTCTTATTCTTGGTACTTAATTTATAAAGCTTTGAAACTTCCTGATCAGCTCACCTGGTTTTTAAGTAGATTTTTAATGAAAATGCAAAAAGGAAAGTGTAAAGTCTGTCTGCTTTTAGAAAACTTCAGGTGCATTTGCTAAGGTATTAAAATATTACCGACAGAAGAGAATTTTCACTTTATTTAAGTTGAGTATATAATAGATTCCAATAGCCGAGAAAGCTGTTATGAATCTATTCTTTATTTAACTTTTATCTTGAAATAACACTTAGGTTATTTATTATCGCCTTCCAATCCTAAATAATTCAAAAGAAGTTAATCTTATAAGCGGAAACTTTCAATATCGTTTACAGAATTACTAGGATTACATCCGCTTACCGCCAAAGCGAGCAATCGCTTAAGCCTGCCTCACACTTCACTTGCGGTTTGACCGGCTTTATTATAATCGGGTTATTCAGATGCTAGTTACATTTGGTTTAAAATTAACTGCTTCAAAGTATAAGCCAGGATTTAATTCCTTTGGCATACTAAGTAGTGTATTTTTAAAATCATGCTTTAGGTTATTATTCTACGTACACAAATTATTAATGTTATTAATGACTGCGGATCAAAGCAACACAATACACTATGAATACTGAATGAGATTTAATTAGAAAGTTATCCCAGCAATTATCCGCTCAATTGGCTGTAAAATGATTTCAGAAGTGACGTATATCGACCCGTGAAACCCTGGATACAGGTAGTTTAAAGTTGTAGTTATTCTCGAAATTTAAATCCCTGATAAAACAGTAAATGTTAGTATAGGTAATCTTATTATTTTTATGACTAAAGAATTTAAAAAATGTTTAATCTTACCAGATTACCAAATATTTTCGATTATGAGACCAATTTAATCTAAATTATGTTTAACAAAAACAATAATACAATATATTTATGCATCCAGCCTAAACTATAAATTATATTATTAATATAGATCATGGAAATAGATAATTCATTGATGAGTCAAAACCTATACGTGGTAGTAGAAGTGCTTACAATCATATTCCATACCATTTGTATCGTGGTGAAGTCTATCTGTGTATACATCGATTTCAAATTAAGTGCACCATCTTATATTAAATTGATTATTGTACAGTAACTAATTTTGTTGTGCTTAGATTGAATAATTAAATTATTAAAAAAGATTTTAAATAAGTATAGAATGAAAAGTTTCGAATCCTACTTAACATGGCTAAGCTAATATGTAAAAACGTGCTTTAATTTCATTGTACGAATAAACATCTCTGGTTTTATTTAAATAAACCTCCGACTTAACCTTGAGGGGATCGTAATTGAATCAAATATACAGTAACGGTTGAATGAAATATCCTCAAAAGTGTTTATGCTCGTTTGGTAATGATACCAGATGCTACTCTTATAACATCTGATATGCTTAGGAACAACTTTTGCAACTCCGTAACTTGGCAGGTTACCAGTGAAAAGTGGCGATAACGCAAATGTTTAGGATTCCCAGCCAACTTATATTATCAGATTTCAAAAACGCTTAAGGTTATCGTGACCTAAAAACGTGCCTTGAGGGACACCTTTCTACTGAGGTTTATTTGCTTGAACCTTAGTCTGATTTTCATTTATATGTAACATTAGTACCCTCGAGCTAAGACACGTATATACATGAATGTGCTCGTCGATTTAACCAGCTGATTGTTGTATTGTTATACTAAGTAATGACATAAAATTAATTAAAGGTTGAGTAACTATTAATTACTTATTATTTCTTGTCTAACAGTTCTCGTTATTAATAATAATAAATGTATTTATTTAAAAAAACATTTTTTTTTCTAATTGGATACATTATTTTAATCTAAAATGTATTTTTATTGTCTGAATGATAACGAAAGCAATATGTATATTTTGTTGCCCAATATTTTTACGTACCAAGATAAAATCTAATTGGTTATAAATTTTAAGTTTACGACTGAAATGATTTGTGTCTAAGGCAGAGGAAACGATTAGAACATGCTTTACGATCGGAAACTGTTCGTCTGTCTCGCTGCTAATGTAATTAAATTCAAACTTTGGCTCATTATTTTTGCAGATTCCATTAGAAGTAAATTTAACCGGTCTATTGAATAATTAATTTGTTTTGTCGAACAAAATGTTTATTTTATTTACCTCTGAATTTTTTGTTGTGTTGGTTTTGTTGAAAATATTCGATGTGTTAATGTTCTCTTAAATTTATTTTAGCACGAATTTGTAAGTAAAAAAAAAATTAATATAATCCCAAAAGGAACTCCCATATTGACTTGTTCAAAATCGCAGATGATTTGGTTTTTAAATTAAATAAATAATATAAGAGCTCTAGCACTGAAACATTCAAATAACACTTTATTTATTCAACTTTAGCCTGCGACTTTGCCCTTGAACTAAACGTAAAGGGGTAATTGTATTTCTCACGAAGCTTTAAATATTTCTCGGTCTGTGTTTTTCATCAATTGACCGATTTTCCATAAACAGAAGTTTACAAAAACCACAACAACAGAAAACAACTCTTAAACATTTAAGTAGTAAGGTAGGAATTGACTTCAATTATTCATGTTTTGAATATAGAACTTAATTGGCTTCAAGACAATGACAATCTGTTTTCTTTTACATACTAGCGCCATCTAGTAGTGTAGACGCACAATACATCTGTAGGTACTTGGGTAGGCTGTATTTTGTTTTTGTGCTTTATATTACTGAAATGTGTTCCACATTGTCCGTTGTGTGTATTTTAAGTTTCATAATAGGTATTTGATTTTATGGCTTTCCGCTAATTGCTCAACTTAGATGTAACATATATCTAAACTTTTTTCCAACTCTGTTGATAGTTTTTAGGTTATCATTAGACAAAATAAAAATGTGTTTTTTTATGATTTACAACTCTATGTAAGATTGCGCTTAATTGATTATTACACAATTTGAAAGTAGATACTTACAGATTTTGTAGAAATATATTTAGATAAATAATCATTCTATTTATAATTATAAATTATATAACGATATATAATTTTATAGGTAAAATTACATGAAACTAAAATAAGACTTGTATTGGAGTTATATTATTTTTTATTAAATACTTCACAGTAATATTGTTAATTTTTGTTCATTTGAAACATTGTCAAATCTCGTTTTAGTAACAAAACACGTTTCTCAATTTCAGTCTCTATTCCACAGGGCTTTGTGTCTGTCTTTGCGTACACCATGTCATGAAATATTCACTATCTCTCGTCTACGTCCTTAAAACGAGAGTCAAGTCTTTGTCTCATTGCTGAAAATAAAAGGTTCCTGAAATTTATTGTCTCGTCCTTGTGCAATTAAACAATTCTAGTGTTTCATAGACCATTTAGAACGCTCAGGGCACGGCTAAATTATTTGGAGCTTTTGTTATTTCATTAAGTGTAATTAGTTTTTTTTACTTAATTTTTTTGTTAGTTGACTTTTGTCTGAGCAATCTTTTAATTAGAATATTTTTAAAATATTATTCTCATTTTTAAATCATAGTATAATTAATTATATCCTTTTTTTAATTAAATTTCTAGAATATTCTTTAAAAATATATTATTCTCATTTCTAAGTCGTAGTTTGAATAATTATATCCTTGTCACAAATTTCTACGAGAAATTTAATAAATTTATTCGATATTAATTGGTTTTAGAACTAAGGATTATGTAATATCAAAAATAAAAAAAAATATTAATATCATAGCGTTGCTATAAACCTATGTTTATTGTAATATATATAATGAAAAATACTTGTAATGATAATTTTATTTTTCCATTCCATACAAATTTCCGCTTAATTTAAATAGAAATTAACTCTAGCGTTGCATTGAGTTGCTTATTAACTGCAGTTAAAAATAACTGACAACTTCTCAACAATAACATGGATATAGTTATAAATGATTATAAAATTGCAAATATAGCTGTTAGTTACTAATTGTTATCAAGTGTGTTGTAATGGTTTTATGTAAACGACGACTCAAACCGGCCATTAGTTACTGACAAATTATACCACAGGAACGTGTGCAGAGCGAAGCAGAGACACACAAAACCAATATTTAGAGAACTCAAACATCACGCCCGTTGAAGTATCAGGAAACTAAAATTTGGATTCAGATATTTGAATTTTGTGCCACGTTACATTATTCCCACAATCTTTTATCTTTTATTTTGAAAGTTAATTTGGGTGTACATTTAAAATTGTACTTAGAAATAAGGAGTAATATTTTTTTTTCCAACAAAGGGATAACTGTCCACTACAAAACCGGAATCGTTTCTTTATATAAGATAATTTAACATTATAGCCAAGAAACTTTGAACCAACGTTTGAACAGCTGGGAAAATTGGCTTGGAATATTTAACTTAGATTTCAAACAATCTTTAATCTGAATGAGACAACCGCTTAGTTGGATATTTCGTACTGAGAAATTCGACTTAAATTAACTTGATATTTTATATTCTAGAAAAAGGTCTAGAATATTTTTAGTATATTTATAGTACAGTACAGTAGTGTATAAGTAACATTTTATAAGTTGTCTTAATAAATGATGCAGTCAATTGAATATCGATACAAAATTGATAAGAACCCGAATTTCTGAGATATCCCCATTGATTCCTCGCACGTAGTCGACTCAGGATGCGGTCGGGTTATGTTGCTGTTCGCGCATACTTAACATCCATGTCTATTGAAAGAGTATATCTTTGATATTTATATTTCATAAAGGTATGAATTATCTTACCTAGCAGTTTGTAATATGGAGTAATGTATTCTAACGGCATATTTGAAGGTTATCTATCAGGTAATCCAACCGAATCTTTACACGCAAGCTTGGTAACAAATGTCAAAATAATTGTATATGTTGAGAAAATGTAATCTAATCTAAGTTATAAGCTCGCCCTTAACAGGTTTCGGAGGCCAGATAAAAACTAATAACATCGGCGATTTTGGATTGCTTGCTAACAGAATAATATATAAGAAGAAAGCGAGATCTATTGGTGAATTAAGTTAGTTGATAAAATTCAGGTATGAAGGATTGAAACAGTCATTGTAATGCATTTAGGTTTACTGTTTGGTCTTCCTCATTATTATCGCGAAGTCATTTAGGTTATCTATTATCTACTGTAATTATAAGGTGAGTGACCGATTAACAGATTTTCCTTTGTAGTCTTTTGTTTTAAATATGTTTAAGTATGGTTTTGGTATTTTTTTTTCAAAATTAATGAGTAAAGCAGCCCAAAAAATATTCCGCTGTTATTAAAGGCAATCTATGTATTAATGCTATACGTCTGCCTTAAGACAATTAGTCATTATACTAAATCAATAAATAGTCACTTGTTTTATTTTTTTTGCCTCGCATAAATATGGTGGACCACCTACCAAGACATTATTGCGACTGGATCGAAGTTCCGGTATATGTATATACACGTAGGTTATAGTTACATATTTATTTATTATGTTGAGGTTACGAAAGTTACCTACTGTTATCACAGTTACTTTATCTGTTACTTTTTATCGTCATGTACCTTCACAAAATATTACATGCATCGAAGTTTTCTAAGTTTCCTTTATGTTGCAGTTTTGTACTTCGGTATTGTAACGACAGTTTGTAAGAAAACCGTGTAAATTAAGTACAGGGTATTTATTTTATCAAACAAACAACTTATTCGCACACTATGTAGGAATGAACGCATTCGTACATAGTGTGCGAATAAGTTCTTTGTAATAGTTATTACTTTTATTACTTAATATATTTTAATCACAATTTTATCCATGAAAAAAGAACTCGTTTTTCACGAAATCTTTGGAAGTGGACGAGTTACAGGCATCAAAGAATATTCTTTTTAAGAAGTAAGTTATTAGGTATCTTGCAAATTTCATACCCGCAATTCCGTCATCCTGAAAGTTTTTTTGCTGTTCTCTTGGAAATACTTTTGATCTGATTTTTTCTAGACTTGGTAAAACTATATTAATAAATTAATCAATTTGTCATTACAGGTTGGTAAGTTGGTTGGTAAAGGTTAGTTTTATGTGCGTGGGCGCAACCATTTTGATTATTGGAAAACCGATCCCATTACCTGATTCAAATCTGGTGGTGATTACTAGGTGTATATATGTTGTTTTATAGTATTTAATTTATAAAACACAATTTTATATATACATAACGGATTGAGCTCCTCCCGATCATCACATGTGTTCTCGTGGTCACTCATTTAATAGGTGAAACTTGAAATAAGCACAAAACTTGGTATGATGTTATGAAATTATAATGTCAATTATCGAATTTACAACAGAAACAAAAAGGATTATTACTATTCAAATTAAAAACGCGGTGATCTCGGAGATGCGTGTGATCGCAATAATATCTCAAAGAATGCTTTCCGAAACCCGCCAATCCTTCTAATAATCAATGTCCATATCAAAACTGTCATAGCTTAGCTTGTCAAAAAATGTCAAACGTCAATCATAGATTAGCTAACACTTTTCATACTTAAATGTCAATTGCGATCACCACGCCATCTCCGATTCCACCCAGGTAATTAGCCTGACGTTTTCAATTTAATAAATCAATTTTATTTTCATGGATGTTCCGACATACATATACACTTATGGTAAACAAGCATTATGAACTGTCTAGCTTTTAATATTCAAAATATTGAGGATTTAACCTTTGTTTCATAACATATATATGTTAGGTACTTAGGTAGTAAACCTACCAAATTAACGTCTTAACAACATTTGAAGAGGTAGTTGTATATTTAGGTAGAATATTAACAAATGATTTTAGAATTATCCAGTAATATAATTAAAAAAGCTAATTACCTATTAGTATTAGGTATTAAATATGAAAACAAAAGTATCCATGTTATATTACTATTATTCTACTAATTGCGACTTACGAGCCTTTTTATAACGATGAAAAGCCGTGCTTGAAGCTCTAAAACGTCCTTTTACGTACTTTTAATACCTTTTGTTTACTTTTTAAAGAGTCGCTCCCTTCTATTGTGTTCCCTGACTACGCTTTTTTTTTCTTTTTAGAAAAGATAACTCGGCAGATAATAAAAGTTTATATTTTTATAAAAGCCTGTTTTTATTAACAACAATTATGATATACAATTTTAAATGTTATATACATAATTTCAGTAAGATAATTTTAGATAAGCATATCTATTAATAAGAATAGTTTTTAACAAGTGAAATTTAATTTTTAAAAGTTTTTTTTTTCTAATATAAAATTAGATATTAATAAATTGGTCTGTCTATCGTGTTCAAAGAAAGCCGCTATGAAGTGCTCTCTACTCCCAAGGCCACACTTGACCCATCTGATAAGTACGGATCTATTAACTAGATCATGTATATTGGATAGATTAATATTCCACTACTACTTTAGAGGATGAGTTTAAAGTTGTTTTGATAATTAATATTATTTTTTCTATGTTGGATGTTTTATTTATTTATATATTTTTGCACATATCCTACAAAGGCAAGAATAATCTTCTAGCAAGCCTTGAAATAAACAGTGAACACATAAAGGTAAAAAACCAATATAAAACAGTAATACATAAAAAGACAAAAACAAAACCTAATAACATTTTTTTAAGGAATAAATCTTATAAAAATATATAATAATTAAATTGGTATTTAGTATTAAGAGACTGGGATAGAAAAAGTTTTTACTAGACATTTACCAATATTTCTGTTAGGAGCTTTCCTGTCGTTATTGTTATATACAGACAGATTAGATATATACAGATTAACTTCACATATCAAAAAGAATAATTATATTGGAGGATAAGAAATAAGGCACTCACACTGACTCATCAATTTCCAACCCAAAACATTAGAACATAAAGATAAGTGTGATGGAAACAAGTATTTAGTTGTTATTTGAGTTTCTATAACTAAAAATTGTTATGTCCTCCAGATTGACGGAATGTGTGAACATTGGATTGACAAATAATATGTTAACTATTTGTCAATTAGATATAAGATAGGTACTTCTGTCTTAACATTTATAGTGTTTCAACTAAAAAGTAAAAAAAAATATGTATTTAAATGAAACTTTTTTTAAATCGGTACTATATATTATTATTTTTTTATGAAAACTAATGCACCGTTATTATTTGAATCTACATTTACTTTTAAATTTATTTAATATTTTCTTCGAACGCGAACGAACCCTCAGCAAAAGCTAATGTCTGATAAAATTGTAATAAAAGTTCCAGCGAGTTGTTTTAGTATATCATAAGTAATTGATTCCCTCCTTACGGATTTAGAAGGTTAGGGCTCCAGAGACGGACGTGAAAAAACTATAAAGATCGCCAATCTGATTAATAGGCTCAAAGTACTTGTGTGATTATTTATTTACTTACCTCTTACATTATATAATGCGATGTATTAATGTTGAATTAATTTAATTAATATGTAATGAAGACTATTATTATCATTAACTTGGATTATTTATTAATACGTTTCCATTACTCGCTCTGTCGACTTTAATTCATACTAACCGGAATTTTCCGTTGGACTGCGATTTAATAGTATCTTCAAGTGTCAAGAGATGTTAAGCCTTAACTGATTGTTTTAAGCACTATAATAGCATATCTTTTATTATATTAATCTCTTTGTGCAAAGAATATATTAATAAAGCAATGAGTATTCCAATGAGCTTTACAAGGCTAATTAAACTCAACTTACACAAACAGTTAAAACATAAAATTATATGTTTATGGAATTGGTTTATATCTTTTGGAAGAGATCTCTTCCAGTTACCAATAATGTAAAAGAATAATACATAAAGCAAGTCTACCTACATTATTGGTTTTAAAAAATATTTACTATATAAATAATCACCATGTTAAAATACACATGTTAAAATGTACATAAGAAAATATATAGTGATATCAATTGGATATTTTATTCCAAGTGTTGACTTGGATAGGTACATAATTCTTTTAGTTTTTGGGCTATAAAGTTATAGAGTTCGTACATGCAACACGAAGTCACACAGAAGGACGTCTTATTATCATGATATATGCGTCACAAGAAACCATCGTGCTATGTGCATTTTGATGAGAATCTTCAATATCATTAGTATCTTCACTGGTACCTATATAAATCAAAATGTATGTGACATATACTTTATTAAATATATTGTACCTCTGAAAGTAATTCCGATAAACCGTTTCGATATTTAAAAAAATTGCATTCAAATAAATGTTTTATACCAATATAACGGACCATTGCCTCGTTCAAAGAGCGGATATAACAATCTCTCAATTTTGAAATACGTTTCTTTTGTCAATGCTCTCGATAAATCTAGGGATTTTAAAAATAACGATCGTAAAATATATCTCGATAACGTATTGAGAGTATCTCAAAGGATGTTTTCGAATGGCTTTATTACAAGTCCCAAGTCTTCAGGCTTTATTTGATATTAAAAATGATATGTTTTTTTAACAATATTGTTTATTACTGTTTGTTTTAATTATATTTCATGTCTCTTAGTTTCTTATATTTTGTAACTACCATTTCATAAGTTGTTTTATCATTCAATAGTACATTGGCTTTATTGATTGGTTGAATTTGAATTATGTTCTATTATCAGCAAACCGTTGTTTTATATAGTTTCTTCAGTTAATGTTTGGACAAGCCGCTGTCGATACCGAATGCTTTAATTTCCCTCGCGGCCCATTGCTTCATGGCCACTACCAAAATATGTTGTTAACAAATTATATTTATCCGGCATCAGGATTTGTACCGGTATTTAAGTGTTATTAAATATATCATATTTGTATTATAAAATAGAATTCTTTCTACGTATTTATCAATATTTGCATTATTTCAGTTTCCGGTAGTAGGTACTCCGGGAGTCATTTAAATCAAATATACTGATGATGAGACATGTGTTTTAAATTCGCTTTACTATATTATTTGATTTCGAAGACTAATAAATCTTAAAAATTTGTTTGATTCTCTTAAAGATTTTAATCTTGTTCAGATTTTATCTGAAATATATATGTAAACAATCTATGTAGGTAAATGCTATGTATTTGGAACAAAATTGTAAAAAAATGTAGGTATCTTACATAAAAAAAAATACATTCACAATGCACGACTAGAAATTAGAATAAAAAAGTAGGTCCAAGTACAGTCCAGATTTGACGGAACCAAATTATGTCTAGAACCTATCTTTACTGTTCGGTATGTTGTAGGAAAGAAAATTTTGATAAAAAAAACTGACTACCACGTCGAGGAAAATTTAATCAATGGATAGAGAATTTGTCTCAGAGAAATAGTCTATAATATTATATAAGATAAGGATAGTGTCCAGAACAAAAAAAAAACTTTTTTTTATTATCTTTATTTAGTAAAAGGAGCTTTTTACCTACAAGGACTAGTCGGCTCCATCGTCTATTATAACAAACAATAAAGCTAAATAAATGAAGTTACAATATCTATACTATTTAAGAATCATATTACATACAGTACTTAACTAAATGATTGAAAATTATTGATTGATTTTAATTTATTTTAAATGTATACTATTTTAATTTATATAAATATAGAATTAAAAATAATATTTGTATAAATTTAAATAAGCTTAACATGAAGTAATGTTTGAAAATATCTATAAACCTGTATAGACATGTTTATAGACATTTTCAAACATGACTTTTTTATTATCTTGTGAAAATAAATTGCACAGTTCATACCAGTGTCACAAGATTCGATCTCACGTTAACTAGCTAGAGCAATTATGGGCTATCTCCGTAAAAGCAAATTCGTTACAACGCCATTGGAGTTTTTCTCTGAAACTTTTATGCTTCGAAATTTTGATATCGAAATTTGATTGATGTCTCATGAATATTCGATTCCATCTAACTTTTATTTTCTATGTCTTCATTTTCATATTAAATTAACCTTATTACGTCTATTATTTTATTATCTTTAAGGCTTTGAATGTTAAAAAGCTAAATTATAAATGAAGAACCGTTCCTGTCCCAAGTCGTTTCAATATTATTTACGTATAAGTACCTTACTTCGTTTTAGAATAACAAAAGCTTCCAAACACATCCAACTTTGGGCGAGCTGTCATGTTGTTGACCTGATTTATTTTAAATATATAATGGAGATCATTCCTAAACATAATTTGTATTTTAGCAGTCACAAAATCATCTGAGATTTGAAACATAAAACATGTCCAACTCTCCGGTAAAAGGTTGTAGCTAAAAAGCTGACATCTGTCAACCCTTCTCCTCGCCCGATTATTCAGCAGACCCTACGTTATAATCTATTTGGTCTCAATAGATCTCTTTGATGTCCTCATAGAGCTCTCCGATGGTTAATTTGTTTGAATTGTCTTCTAGTGATCGAAACTTCAACAGGGATTGCACAAACACCTTTAGATTTATAATCACTAGAATTAATTATGAGAAAATATAAATTATGTTATAATAAAGAAAATAGAAAACATACTAATATTATAATAATATATTTTGAGTGTTAAACGTAGATGTGTTTATATTACTGGGTGATGAAGGGAAATTGTGTACAACCACTGTAACGATAAAACCTAGCTCTCCACATTTCATACAAGGGCAACCCCTTGATGACTATAGTTCAAATTGTAGGGGCGAGAGTCACGGACGTGAAACTGTCAGGTTTGTTGAAGGTCTCATTACTGAAGGGCGCATTAACCGCCCCTATTAGTGTGAAGGTCGTCATTTCATATTATATTACGTACGTTGCTTAAAGTTCAGATTTTGTTTATTATACGGGTGCTTAGGTAATGTTTTTATACATTTATACTTATATATAGCTAGTTAAATCTCTGTTAATTTTATAATTTTAAGTCTACTGTTAATTTGACGGATTTATTTGTACATTTTAATTCAATTAATATTTTGTACAATGACATATGTAACAACTACATTATTTATGTATCTTCTTGTTGTATTGTGGAGAATATATCGGAACTCTGTTATTCGTAACAAACAGACTTGCTACAAAAATATAACTTTTCTCGTAATATATCACGTTTACCTTATAAATGTCCAAGTTCTTTTGTTTTAGGAGCAAAACTTTGGTTAAGGCCATTCACTTAATGTCAAATGAAAGTTTATAGACGGGTCCGACTCTAGCTCTTAAAGTAGTTCCTGGGTAGTCGTTTGTTTGTCTTCTTTGTATAAAATTCAACCACTTTTTGAGTCGATCTTTATATTTATATATGTAGTATAATTTCTATAGTTAATTTTTGTTTCTAAAGTTTTGTGATTCATGATTACTGACATATATTTTTCATTCATGATTGCTGCTTGACTTGCGTTAATTTTTCGAAATTCTCTGGACTAATTTCTATTTTATTATATGAGCTTTATTCAGTGAGGAATAGTGTCATGAACTGCAGCATCACTTTCGAGTTGCCTTGTGGACGGACGGCGGTTGGGAGGAGGTGGATGTAGTGTCATGAGTCATGTCATGAGTGTGGATGTTTCGTCAATATTTGTTTATAGCTGATCTTCATAGCTTGCAGGCCGATGGTAGTGCCTAACAATGATTTCTATAATGAGAGCTATCTTGGAGCTGGTATAATTATATTTAATGATGAATTATTAATGAAAATAATTAGTTGTAAGTAACAAGAAAAGTGCAAACAGAGCTTGTTTATTTTTGTTATTCCGTTGCGCATTATTTAGGATAATCTTATAAGTAAGTTAATTACGTGTTTTCGTCTTAATGTCTTGTGACTTTAGTGAGAATTGCGAGCATAATTAGTTGAGAGGTAGTAGATATTTATAGTAGGTGCTAACTCCTTACCAAATATTATGTTATGATTTGCTCAACTGTAACTTGCGTCATTTATGTTGATAGCTATGATATAAGTGTTTTATTTTTAATAATCTCCATCATGAGGATTTCATTTTAAATTAATTTGTATAAAAATATTCTACTTTATAAAAGAGGTTGGTGTGGTAATCTATCCTCTTCCATTTTTAATAAGAAAAAACCCCTTTTAATTGTAAGGGCGAAGGGTTAAATGTAAGGAACATTAAGTTGATAGATGAGCGGGGTCTGGGTTTTGTTTATCCCGGATATCCGCTGCACTGCCATCCGTCTTCGTTCTTCTTGTTTGCAGATTTGACTTGCAACTTGAAACAACCACAAGCGCTGGAGGAATATAAATTAAAAATTTTCTTAACTAAAGAAATAGTTAAATAAGATATAACATTTTTAATTCTATAAAATTATTAGTTCTCGCCTGCGGCTTTACGCGTACGTGTAAAAGAACATTTATTACGACGGTCTGTAAAGTCTAGTTTAATTAGATTTAAGGCTTGAATTATGATTGCAGCCTAAAAGTACGTAATAGGTAGAAAATAGAAGTTTTTAGAATAATATTAACCTTATTAACACAGTCTACTTTACTAATAACATCATCTAGCAAACCAAACCACAAAGCTGTATTTCATCTATTTATTTATTATTTCATTACAATAATCAATTGTTGTCAATTCACGAATGTGTGTTAGTGAATAGTTTTTTGCCTATAAAATTTTACATCTCTAAAATCTTCAGTATTGCAACAGAGAAAACAATATTTTAATGGTTTGACAAAAATATATATTTCGTAATTTTTTTTTTAATTACTATTGAGCTTTGTTAAGGTACTTAAGTAATATATATTTTTATTTCAGGTAAGTTAAAGCGATCCTGCATGGTAAATACCCTGTATTTCACAGGGCAGACAGCGCACTGTTAATCTAAACTGAAGAGAAATGCTAACGTCTAGGGTAGGTATATAAATTAGTCTATTGGTTACGCGACCAGCACTGAGAGACCAATAAGGGGTCTATTCTATTGGTTTTGTTAGTAGTCAAGTTTAAACTAATTATTTTAGATTTAGAAAAGTAATAATTCTTAAGACTAACATTTTGTTATTTAAATGTTATTGAGTCAGTAATAAGAAGTGATAGCTATGCAAATAATTACTTACTAAACGCCGTAATTTATTTTTTGCATATATATTATGTTAAATATTTTAAATATATTACTATTAATATATTTATGAAATATGACTACACTAATAAAATATGAACACTTATACAGTGTCGTCACTTTTCTATAAACATAATATAAATCTGTAGTCAATAATATGAAACACAACAACTGAAAGGGCTTCTCAATACTTCAGTCATTTTCAAGAACATCGTAGAAATTGTCTCGAAGGACCAAATTCTCAGAGAAGATTTTTCGAAGATAACTATTTTAACAATTATATTACTTGATTATTAAAAACAAAAGACAGTTACCTTAAATGTTTATCATTAAATTATCCGCCTTGAACCGGTAATCTAATAAAAGTTTAAGCTCGTAAAACATTTTACAGCCGAAACCACCTTAACCCATATTAAACACGCGGTGGGTTTATGATTTTAGGTGCCCCGAGCGTCGTGTTTGAACCATTTTGATTGATGAGGTTTACTATATTGTAACATATCATGTATGATACGTGTTATTTACATTTAAGCAGTTATATAACAGTTACTAGTTAGTTACATTAATATACTGGCTTTAGTTTTGATATATTATGATATTCCATTACAACCTGGATACCTGAAACTTAATTTAAGTACATAGTCCAGTAATTGCAAATATTCACGTATAGTCATATACACTTATTTCAAATATCTTATCCAGTTATTACGGTTATGGAAAAATCATCAGTTTCTTTCATGGTTATAATTATTATTAACATTCGTAAATAAAGCATCTATTTATATCTATGAATAAATATTGTTATAATATAGTTGATTTATTACATTTACTTAGTAGAAATTCCTGTATCCTCCCCGATAGTAATATTTCAAAATACCTGCAGTGTAAAATAAAGACATTCTCATTCCGGGCTGCGGTAGGCTGACGTCAGAATTCTAGGCGCGCCTATTGCGACATTCTTTAGACTGCGGCAGTCTTTATAGATAACATTTATATGTAATTTGTCTTTAATTTATCTTCACTGTAAGTTCATTACTGATTTTACTGTATGCTAAGAAAACAAAAAGAGTCTACAAAATGTATATTTAAAGTAAATTAAGCTAGTTAAACTTGGCGGTGTTGCACAAAATCCACCGCTTTCATAAATATAATATGCTAAACTTTTCCCAACATAATTGAGTGGAACGTGCCAAGTTGCACTTGCCGGTGATTATGTTAACATGTGAGTAAATGAACTTACACTCGCCGAATGTATGTAAATTAATATAAGGGCCAGTAAGGTTTGTATTTTCTAAGAAAATACCTTTTGTTACCTTATACCTACTGCCAATATAGTAGGTACTAATACCTTTCCTACTTTAATAAAGTAGGTACCTGAGTTTACGAAATAAATAATTCACTCACATAATAAGTTATATACCAACCCGGTGTATATTTTTAAAGTGTACATTTCTAAATGTATGAACTATGTTTTAATTATCACGAACCATAAGTATTTGCAAAATGATTAGCCTTATTAATAGATTTTATTTAGATTCCCTGAAAGCCATTTTCCGCATTGCACTTTAACAAACTCTTGACCGTTTTTTTTTTATTTTCCAAGCTGTTTTTGACTCGCTTCGCGTTATATATTTTTTCTCGTTATATTATTTTTCTCTTTTAGCTTTTATTGGTTTGTTTTATTACGAATGAAGATACAGTTCATTGTCAGTCAACTCTTGAGAATACTTGAGTTTAATGAGAGGAGAATTTACTTTGTACCAACGTTTAACTGTTTAAGATATTTCTTTTGTTAAAAGATTTCTTTTTTATTTCAATAACCGTTAACCGCGTTTTCGCCCTCGTGGACTATATAAAGGTGTTACTCGGTAACACACAACATTTTTTTTTAACTACTGATTGAATCGGTTCGAAATACTAACAGCAGAAATACGCTTTGGTTAATTTGCTATATTTTATTAAAATGCACTTTGAATAGTTTTGTAACATTATAGTCATCTAAAATGAATTGTCAATTAAAACCAAAATTATATTTTTAAACCCGAATGTTAGTTGAAATAAGACCGTTTAATATA
This sequence comes from Napeogenes inachia, assembly GCA_959347355.1. Taxonomy (NCBI): domain Eukaryota; kingdom Metazoa; phylum Arthropoda; class Insecta; order Lepidoptera; family Nymphalidae; genus Napeogenes; species Napeogenes inachia. The sequence goes on along the minus strand of OY365798.1, from coordinate 20,360,427 downwards.
ACAAAAAAAATCCTTCTGTCTTATAATATTAATAACATAGATTGAAACACAAGGTACCTAATTTAGAATACATGATTTTCCTCAACTCCCGAGATTTATATTTTACGTGGAGTTACGAAACTTATATATCAACTTTACAGAACAAGGTTTATTAAGGTTGTGCCACTGAATATCTCAGCAACCATGTCGGGACTATCACGGCTTAAAAAAGAAACAGCGTGATACAAATAATCTTAAATTGAATTAAACGGGACGGTTCCCCAGTAGTCGCGGGTTCGAATCCCTGACCGTTTCGGTTTATTTTTCATTCTATATTTATATAAAAAATGTTCAGAAGAGTTCAGTAACTGTAATTTATTCTTTTGTTTCGTTGCTGAGATACAAGTATGTTAAAGTATTAAATCAGTAAAATCACGCATGTAAAACTTTCGACATGATGTCATAACGTCCAAACAAGGCACTGTTCGACCCCGTTATGGAAACTCAACGACCTATTGTCATCACATTAATAAAAAAGGAATGACACAATGATTCCGTTCTTTACATAACATTTGAAAATAACAATCCACAAAAACTACATTTACTGATGATTAGTGGTTCTGCTGAGCCTAAGCAGAGGCCAAAAGTCGATTCCCACACGTATACATTTTTGTGTGATCCACAGATCGTTGTTTCCAATCTGAGAGTACTTTGTGTCAGTTATTTCAATGTGTTCTAGACCATTCTTGAAAACCGGGACTATTTTTATAATGTGAAAGATGTTTTTTATAAAACCCAAAACATCGATGTATGTTTAACTGTTAGCAATATCAGATTTTAATGTCAAAGAAAATATTCAATTCAAAATTCAAAGTTGTCCAATTAAAAAAAAAATAACTTATTCGATTATATATTACTTTTGTAAGTAACTACTAACTAAACTTAGAAATTAACGATAGTTCTTTAGATATACCTATAATTATTATAATATTAAGTTAATAACTTATAAAGGCTGGTAATTTGATATTAATAGAACCATTTAAACTCCATTATCATTAATATATTTCATTGTGATACGGCTTTTATATTTCTATTATAGTCGGTTCTGAAGTTAAGAATTTTATTTTGAACTATTGAAAGAAATATGTAAAATTCACGTTTGTTATCCGAACTGTATTTGTTTGGCGATTACCTACTATGTATTTAAAAATAAGAATGATATTTGATAAAAAAGATAAGTTAATGAATTTACTTGCTTTTAGGTATATGTATGTTGTGAAAACCTTCGTCTCGTATTTTATGGAAATAAAAAAAAATACATTAATATTAGGATTTATTTATTAAGAAAATAAATCGAAAATTATTAACAACGTTTAAATGAACGTGGACATTTGTTGTCCACTTCCAAATCCGTTGCCAAATTGGCTGCCACCATTGCCGAACTGATTGAAACCGTTACCGGATTGTGCTCCTGTGTCGAAGACCTGACCGCCGCCGATGTCATGGTTGTCTGAATTATCGGCTTGAGTGATCTTAAAAGATAAGAGATTCTTTTAGCTACTGGCCTTAAAAAAATACATGAAGATCGATAAAAAATAATTTCTTCTCTAATGGTCACTTACCGAGGTGAGACTGTTATGGTGTTGGCCGACATCGTGGAAGTTGCCGGCACCGCCGTTGTGGAAGCCTTGGGAACCTATACCACTTGCACCATTGTTAAATTGGCTACCGCCGTAACCCTGACCCTGAGAGAATCCACTGCCACTACTTCCCAGGCCTAAGCCGCCCATACCAAGGCCGCCCATACCTAGGCCGCCCATTCCTAGGCCGCCCATACCTAAGCCGCCCATACCTAGGCCGCCCATACCCAGACCAGCAGTTCCCATTCCAGCCCCTAAACCCATTCCAAGACCACCGATACCCAAGTAAGGCTGAGGCATAGCTTCAAGTGCGACAACGCAAGCCAAAACAGTGAAAATCTGAAAAGATAATAATTATATAAGAAAGATTCAAATGTAGGTACTAAACATTTTAATATTTTAACTTTAGTTACACATGATAACTATTGATTACATATAATTGTATATATATATATATATATTTATCGGGCAATATTCATCAGTTTATAAAACAGTCTTGGTTGACTAATTTCGTACCCATTCGGGTTCCTTTATATATAATAAGAATAGTGTTATACTAAATAATATACTCACTATACACTTCATGTTGATGTTGTTGAACGGGTACCTCGGTGGTGCTTTAGATTATTCGACAACCAATGTTAGAGTGATTTGAAATCTTCAAACTTAGGCTTATATAGTCAAAGTAAATGATGGCTATTATAAAATAATTAATTACTGATCTTAATTGTTTCGTGGAGACAGGTGATTATTAAACTATTTAGGTTCGAAAAATTTTCCAGGGAATTACTGATGGTCGTTAGGAAATCATTTGATAATAGATATTTATATTATTAGTTAATTTCCATGACGTAGAAAAATGTTGTCTTGGTAACTATTGAAATTTTGGATTTAATTATGGGGCTGTATAAAAATTGTTTATACATCACAATTTATACAAGATGAACTCGAACTAAAAGTAACAAAAATGTAAAAGGAGTCTTAATAATTTCTTAGATGAACTAAAATCATTTACAATGACCTATTGATGTATTGATGTGTACATATCTATGTACACATATTATCAAGTGTAACACTCCATCTTAAACAAATCAGTTAGTAATTTATTTTCCGGTTACAAGACGAATGTTCCTATTACAGGAAACAAATTGACTAGGTCGCTTTGGGAAGAAGTAGATGCTTAAATTATATTGGGTCTTTTGGACTAAAATAAATCATGAATTGATTTCAGGATACATATTTGTAAAAATCACTATAGATATATAAGGCAGGGATAACTACAATTTTCAAACAATAATCTGTGTTTTGTTAAGGTTTAATTACCTAACTTTAATCTTAGAGTTTAAAAAGAAGAAATCTTTCATATTGTAACCTTAGCTCAGAAACTTTATTCTTCCTTTACATAATTTGAACGAACCAAAGTTCAACGTACTGAAACATATAGATATGTGTTTAAGAATCGTCATACTCAGTTTTCGGGTGAACGATTCAATTCGTGCGAAACCTCCCGACGAACAATAGCTTTTGAAATGCGCCGAGAGTTTATTATATTTAAATTCTCTTTTACCAAGGTAAAAATAGTATCCCTTTTAATTTACAAACAGTTTTTATATATATTGAAGTTTGTATTAATTGACGTATTGTATTAATTGTTTAGATATTATTTATGAAGAGACAACCTTTTTGCTTACTAACAAAAAAATATATTTGTATCTACTGTAAATTGATTGGGCAATTTTACAATGACTTTCAGGGAGACCATTGGTCGAGATATTTAACGATATTATTTTCTTTTTAGATTAAAAACAAAATGCAATATCTATAAAAAGCAAAATGGCTCATGCAAATTGAAGATATACACATCACAGTGATCGTTTCTGTCAAACTGAAATTTATTCAAGTTTGTGACGTCATATTTGCATTTTAAATATGTGCCAATTGTAGTTGCTGTGAATAAATGTTTTCAGTGTGGACACCGTATGTGTTGCAGTGCACAACAATAATAAACATGTTACCTAAATATGCTATTTTTCTTTATATTATAATAATTTTAAATTTTATTCTTCAACACCATCCTATTATTCTTATCGTAGTTTACTTTCATGACTTCTTTTGTTTATTTTTTTAAATCGTCATTTCAATTTTATTTTGTAACCATTTATATTCTTCTTCCTTTACAGAATTTGAACGAACGGAGTTCAACGTTAATAAATTCAAAGTTAATTTATTTTTTGGCAAATTTACAATTATATTCTATGCTTATTGGTCTGAAATATTGTTTAGAATTTTTAAAAAAGCCTTATAGATGTTGCTTTTAGGTCTTCTTGCCATTTCTAGGTTTTTTTTGTGTGCAATAAAGATTTCAAATAAATAAATAAAATAATGCTACATTCATCAAGACGGGTAGTGTCACCAGGTAGATCAATTGGCATGTGGAAGGAAGGTTTTCCACAGGTCGAACGTATAGCATATAACCTTATTTTAAAATACCGAAAAGTGTTGGTTGTGATTAACAACTTATTCCATTATATCAATAGTGCATATAATGTTAAATTTTTTGAAAACAGGTAAAAAGATTATAATATAATGATCTTGCGACTCCGGTCAGGCAGGCAGGTTTTGCAAACAATAATGATACGGTCAGCAGTCCATGTTTTTTTGAGGCCGAAGTGACGTCTCGCCTCTGCAAAGATCTCTTGCCTGGGTTTAGTTAAAACCTCAGAGTTATTTAGAGTGTTCCAGTCTTCAGTCTTCAGTCTTCTATAATTTTAGCTGTTCTTGTACTTACACCTGTCCTCTTGCACCCGCAAACACACCGGATTAGGCTGGTGAAGAAGTCCTTAAATATACCTTATTATTGTTTACATATTTAAGGACTTCTTCACCCGCCTAGTCCGGAGTCGGAATCGTAACCTATGCGGTAGCACCGCATCCAGTGTCGCTACCGGATCCGCACCCAATGCCGCTACCGGATCTATACCTAGTAACTGAATCAGATCGTAGCCTATACCAGTACCAGAACCGTAGTCTTGAGGTTAAAATGAGGATATAAATCTCCCAATACGGCTGGTCACCGCGGGAGAGTTCGACCAAAACCCTCCAACGAAAATGAAAAAAAATAATTTACAAATTTGTACTTTCAATATTAAATCGCTATCATCAGCACGGCCACAGTACACACTCTAGATATAATACAAGTAGCTGTCCCGGTGTAAAAGTACTGTCGGACCTTCGCAAGAACGGCAAGCTTTCCTGCAGCTGCTCTTGCTCTGAACTCAATGTACCGACCAAAGTTGAGGTTCGAGGAGATCTCTAAGCCTAACAACTGAATCCGGTCTCTGTATTCCAAGGATACATTCTTGAAAGTAGGAGCCAAGGTGAAAGGGCTCCTTTTGGCGGTAAACAAACACGTCTGCGTTTTGGTGTCGTTGAATTTGACAAGATAATCCCCATCTCCGCATGGGGATTATCTTGTCTGTTACTGACCGACTCTAACTGCTTAAAGTTTGTCTTTCAAACATTGCACCATGGCTTCTCTTTCAGATTGTACTTCATCTCTACTAGCCCGAGTACTTGGCAGATATCTTTCTACAACTGTGCTGTCGTCTGCATACCCATAGATACCGGGCTTCAGCAGATCCTTAATGTGCAGCAAAAAAGAAATTGCAGAAAGATCGGACCCCTGAGGTACTAAGGCATTTATTGTCAAGGGTTCTGAAGAATACCCGTCGACAACTAATCGGAGTTATCTCTGGCTCAGAAAGTCCGTTATTTAGCCAATCAGACCAGGAGATACCGTACGCTGAAAGCTTGCTTAAAAGGCTCGCATGCTAGACCCTGTCAAAAGCCTTCGAGACGTCCAGAGAGACGGCGACCGCTTCTCCGTTCCTCTGGATGGCCTCGCCTAAAATTTGTGTAGCGCACGCTAGAAGATCAACAGCGGACCTATTTCGGCGAAACCTGTACTGTCGGTCACTGAGGAGATCGTTACCTACTAGGTACGCTAGAAGCCGCGAGTTCATAATCTTGCAGAGTATGAAGGTGATAGAAATGGGCCTATAGTCGGCAGGATCGGCACGGCTGCCTTTTCTGGGCACGGGTTGCACGTTGGCAAGCTTCCAGGTGTCCGGCACTATTCCAGTCTTGAAAGAAAGGCGATACAGACGTGTCAATACACTAAACAACTCACCTGCGCATGTCTTGAGCAGAATGGCTGGTATACCATTAGGACCACTGGCTTTATTCACATCTAAACGACACAATGTTCTCCATACCTCTTTGTTCGTGATGCGGATTTCAGGCATCGAAACACCGCAGTGAGGAAGATGTGCTGGAGAAGTATTGCTAGTGTCTAGATGCGAATTCTCAGCAAACAGAGAAGCAAATACATTCGCTTTCTCTGTTGCTGTGTGGGCCAGGGATCCATCCGGCTTCAGCAGAGCAGGCAGTGCGGGTTGGCAGAAGTTCGACTCAATCGTTTCGGCAAGAGACCAAAAAGCTCGAGTTTATCGAGGCTGATGATTATATTATGTACTACATAGGAAAAACCAAAGGTCTTTACGGGTTGGGCTTTCTAGTCAAAAATAAATACAAAGAATATATTTAAACTTTCACTGATATATCGGATAGAGTTTATATGCTAGAAATTAAACTGGGAAAATTTTCCTTTTGCAATAATACGGGCTTATGCACCTATCTACTAAACGCTCGTTGCAGGAAGATATTGATAAATATCAAAAACGCGAATAGAGGTCAAAAATAAAGCTACTGAATTTCATAGAAAACTATATAGCCAATCACAGTCAACAACACCAACTAGTACGGGTATCAAGATAGAGATATTTCCACCGTTTTACAGTTTACGGCACCTGAAATACTGAAGCAAATATGAAAGCTAAAACCAAAAAAAGTCAGGGTCATGACGGCATTACAAACGAATGTCTCACACTGGCAAGAACTCTATTACTTAAACCTATCACAATCCTATGGAACAAAATATAAGCCGAAGAAGAAGAAGAAAAAGAAGAATTTATAATCATCTTGTTAAAAAAGCAATCCAGCTAACATAGGAAACTACCGTCCTATAAGCCTTATGCCGTGTTTCTAAAAACTGTTTGCCTCTTGTTTACTTGATAGAATAACTTCAACAATTGATATACAACAGCCCATAGAACAGGCTGGTTTCAAATATTATCGACGCCTTAACTTTCTCATTTCAAAGAAAATAAAACTGGGCTGGTCACGTAACCTGGTACAATGACGATATATGAACCTTTAGATCTGTAAAATGGTCGGGGCCAAAAGGCACTAGAGCGCAAGATCGACCTTGTGCTAAGTGGGCAGATGAAGTTGTAGAAGTAGGGGGTCGAGATTGGATGACTTCGGCAAAAAACCGGGAGAACTGGCAGTCCTTGGAGGAGGCTTTTACCTAAAGGGGGTCTATACAAAAAAAAAAACCACTGAAAACTTAGTTGTTTATTATATATTAGTTTTTTATATTATTTAACCACTATATTATTTTATAAGCAGTTATAGATAAATATTTTTTTTGTATTTTGGTTTATTACACATAAATCAATTGCAAATAATAATAATAATTTAATAAAAATTTTCACTAACCATTAACTTCATGTTGACTATGATTTCCCGACTTCTGTTCAAGTGATAAAACTCGTCTTAAACTTTGGCTTAAATACTAGTCTATTTAGTACAAGAATTGATAAATAAAGATAAGAGGTATTTTAAGAAATATATGTTTGAGTTAATTAGTTTTTTCGGTCAGACATTAATAGTACCTAATCACATTGTGTGCGGTCAAAATCAAACTTATTAAGATATAGGTTTAGCTGTCACTCGCAACTCCGTCTGTGCATCTCGACTTTCTTACCCCTTCGGACGTTAATTAAAATTATATACCATCTCTAATCAGTTATATCGTTAACAAATCTATATATAGGTACGTTTGTTTTTGTTTTGTTATAACTTATAGCAGACACATTTTTTTTTATTTTGATTGGTTTGTTAAAAGCATCATGTATATGGGCCCTGGATAGTAAATATGTGCCCTGGATACATAACAATAAAATCCATGTTGCTGTTTTGATGTATTGTAATTATGGTTCGAATTAATGTTCGTCTTATCTTTTGAAAACATGTGTATTTTCTAGTATTCTACACGATGACCGGGGCAATAAAATATTTTCATAATCAATTTCATCAAAATTTGTTACGTAGTTTGTGTGTGATGTGTACACTGACGTTAAAACAAAGTTTTTTTGTTGACCGTCGTTCATTTGTTTTATTTTCTTCTGTTTTTTCTGTTTGCGTGACTCAGTTTACAGAATGGAAAACTTAAAATATCGCATTATTTACGAGAATGAGTTCCACCGTGGCACTCGTGCTGCGGAAACGACTCGAAGGGTTAATGATGTGTATAACGATCGTGTTGCAAAAGAAAACACAGTTCGTATTTAGGTCCATAGTTTTCGTTCTGGAAATTTGCGCCTGCAGAACAAGCCCCGTGGACGACCGTAGACCCAATTTGATAATGAAGAATTGAAGGTCAATGTGGATCCAACGCAAACCACGTGCCAGTTAGCTACAGGCTTATGGTTAGGCTACGGTATTAGTGATAAAACTGTTTTAATACACTTGAAGCAATTTGGAAAGATTTAAAAGCTTGAAAGATACCTGCGATGGGGCAGTTCAAATCGCCTTCAAAGATTTTATTGATATCCGTTCGAGTGTTTTTTTAGTAAAGGGGTCAATGAACTAACCTATAAGATGGCAAAATTGCATAGAAAACAATGGTTCTTATTTTGATTAATTAAATATATTCGATAAAAAATATTCGACTTTTCGTTCCTCCTATACAAAATTCCAATTTCATTTGTAAGGACCTACTATTATAAATTAAAGTAACTAGCTAAATAATAAAAAAAAATATAATTAAAATCGTTTGCCAAAGTTGAAATACTATTTTCACATACCTTTTATTTGCCCGGCTTTTTGACAAGATTCGATTGTTAAATAATTATATATTATAAAACCAGATAGTTCACCGATAAAGTTAAGATGGCTATTCTTTAACACATTGAGACATGCTTCTGTATGTTTCAAAACCAATCGTTTATATTTATGGTTGAAAATTATGGTTATCGGATTATGGTTGAAAAACTTTTCTTTTGGTTTGTTGCGGTACTCATCTTTTTAGAATAAATTATCATTACACTATTGAATGTCATCTCTCATGTATAAGAAATTTAAGTTAATCTTCCTCAGTTAATTTCGACGTTTTAGATTAATAATAATAATATCAGGACAAGTTACACACATTGATCTAAACGCTAAGTTAGCAAATTATTTGCTTGTGTTAAGGGTATTAGACAACGATACAAATACATTACAAATACACATATAAATACTGAAAATATATTTAATAATCGACCAAACCCAGAAACACAGACATCTATGCTCATCACATAAATGCCCGTCTCTGCCGGGAATCGAACCCGATCCCCATTGCGCTGTTACACGTTAGGCGTCTGCGCTAACCACTCGACCAACGGGGCGGTATATTGTTCGAGATAAAGCATCATTTAAAATACATGATTGTCCTGTTCTTCCTGATTCGAGCGGAAATTACGTGATTTATATTAGAAATCAACTTTGAAAACAAAGTTTATTAATATTCCTATGCTATTCAATATCTCATAACCCACATGTCGTGATTGTCACGGCCTTTGAGAGAAAACGATAATAATAAGAAATATAACAATCTTAAGGTAAATTACTTTACACCCTTTTCTATTAAAGTTATACTTACCTTCGTAATTAAAGACTAAGGTTTCAATGAATGTTATTTTTGATTTGTTACTACTGACATATCATTTTTAAGATCCCCGCGATACGGAATATTTCAATAATGAGGAAAGTGTTAAAAAACATCAACAACATTGATTACAACAGCAACAGCATATTTCACATTAAGGTGATAGATAAACTTTTTAGACTGTATTTTGTTTCAGGGATTACTAAATCAATGCTAGTTAAGAAAAACATTCTATGACAGATATTAATCATATACCCAAGGTAATTTCAATGACGTGATTTTTTCGTTTTGGTAACAAACAAAATATTGATTATTTAAATACTCATTAATGATGAAGTCGACTTCAGTATTAATCAGCTCAAGCTGCCAGTATAAAAAAAATAGTAAGAAGTCCTTATAATTTCTTAGCGCCACCAAAGCTCTTAAAATGAATATACACATAAATCAATGATTTCAGGATTCTCAAATTAATCAATTGAATATCCAACTTCATTTTGAAGCAGTTCAGAGTGTGTTATTTGTTTTCCGGTTAAAAACCGAATGCTTCTATTACAGGAAACAAATTTACCAGGTCGCGTTGAAAAGAATTGGATATTTAAAATATATTAGGACTTTTCGACAAAACTTGATCATAAATTGATTTCAAAATATTGATAAAAACCACTACACTAATGAGTTTTACGTTTTATTAACTTCTTTAATGATGCATTTCAATCTAAAAGTTTCAATGTGAAGAAACTTAATTTTGTAACCATTTCATATTTTTCTTCCTTCACAAAATTTGAGTGAACACAGTTCCACGTTAATATATTCAAAGTTAATATATACTTTCGGCAATAATACAATTCTAATCTATGCTTAATGGTCTGAAATATTGGTTAGGATTTTAAAAAAAAGCTTACTAGGTTTTGCTTTTGTCGTCTTCTTGCATTATATAATGCTAGATTCATAAAGTCGGGAAATGTCACCGGGTTGATCAATTGGCAGGTGGAAGGAACGTATTCCAAATGTCGAAGGTATAGCAGGCATTCATATAGCCTTATTTTAAAATACGGAGAAATATTGGTTGTGATTAACAACTTATACCATTATATCAATTGTTCATATTATGTTAAATGTTTGAAAATAGTTAAAAATATTATAATATAATGTTTTACTTATTACCAAAAGTTGTAGTTTGTGCAAAGTATGAATTCAAACAAGTATGTACATTTAAATTTCATTTATTTTTGTAAACGATACTCAGATACACTGTATCTATATCTTCTTAATCGCATACATATTTAAGGACTTCTTCAACAGCATTCTTCGGAGCTGGAATTGTAACAATTCAGTAACTATCCACAACCGGTTTCGCACCCAGTGTTGCTACCGCATCAGCACCCAGTGCCGGTACCACATCCGCACCCAGTGCCGGTACCGCAGCCGCACCCAGTGTCGGTACCGCATCCGCAACCAGTGTCGGTACCGCATCCGCACCCAGTCTCGCTACCGCATCCGCACCCAGTCTCGCTACCGGATCCGTGGCCTACACTAGTACCGCATCCGTATCCAGTGTCGGTACCGCATCTGCACCCAGTGTCGCTACCGGATCCGCACCCAGTGAAGCTACCGGATCTGCATCTAATGCCCCTACCGGTTCCGTACCCAGTGCCGCTACCGGATCCGTAACCAGTGCCGCTACCAGATCCGTGCCCAGTGCCGCTACCTGATCCGTATCCAGTGCCGGTACCGGAACCAAAACCTATGCCCTTACCGGATCCGTAACCAATGCCGCTACCGGATCCGTGCCCAGTGCCGCTACCTGATCCGTACCCAGTGCCGGTACCAGATCCGTACCCAGTGCCGCTACCGAATCCGTACCCAGTGCCGCTACCGGATCCGTAACCAGTGCCGCTACCGGATCCGTACCCAGTGCCGCTACCGGATCCCAACCCAGTACCGCTACCGGATCCGTACCCAGTGCCGATACCGGATCCGTACCCTGTGCCGCTACCGGATCCGTACCCAGTGCCGCTACCGGATCCGTACCCAGTGCCGCTACCGGATCCGTATCCAGTGCCGCTACCGGATCCGTACCCTGTGCCGCTACCGGATCCGTACTCAGTGCCGCTACCGGATCCGTAGCCAGTGCCGCTCCCGGATCCGTACCCAGTGCCGCTACCGGATCCGTATCCAGTGCCGCTACCGGATCCGTACCCTGTGCCGCTACCGGATCCGTACCCAGTGCCGCTACCGGATCCGTAGCCAGTGTCGCTACCGGATCCGTAGCCAGTGTCGCTACCGGATCCGTGGCCTACACCAGTACCGGATTTTTTATGGTGTTTGTGATGTGGTTTTGTGTTGATGCAAGCCACGCAAACCAGAACTATGAAAACCTAAAAATAATATTAAACGTTAAAAGAAGACAAAAATAATATATTTAGAAAACCTAAATATAAATCAATTGCAATGAAAATAATAATTAAATAAAATGATTTGCTTACCATTAACTTCATGTTGATTATGATTTCCAGACTTCTGTTGAAATGGTAAAATGCATCCTAAAACTTTTGCTTAAATACTAGTCTATATTTTACAAGAGTCGTTAAATAACGATTTGAGATATTTTTTGTGAAATATAGATTTGAGTTAATTAGTTTTTTTCGATCAGACATTAATAGTACCTAATCACATTGTGTGACGTCAAAATCAAACTAATTAAGATATATTATAGCTGTCACTAGCAACTCCGTCTGTGCGTCTCGACTTTCTCATCCCTTCAGACTTTAATTAAAATTATATACCATCTATATATAGGTAAGTTTGTTTTTGTTTTGTTATAGCTTTTGGCAGACACGATTTCTTTTACTTTGATTGGCCTGATAAGAGCATCACGTATATGGGCCCTTGATAGTAAACAGATACACATCAATGAAATCCACGTGGCTGTTTCGATGTTGTGTAAGTATGGTCCGAATTAGTTTTTGGTCTTTCCTTTTGAAAACATGTGAATATTCTAGCTATGAAATGGGCTTTTTTCATACTTGTCTCTTTAATCACGAAATTTCTCCTCTTTGGTAAGGAATTCCAAATTAACATTTTTACAGCTTACACATGTATTTTTGTTTCGTTGACCGTCGTTCATTTGTTTTATTTCCTTTGGTTTTTTCTGTTTGCGTGACTCAGTTTACAGAATAGAAATCTTAAAATATCGCATTATTTACGAGTATGAGTTCCACCGTGGGACTCGTGCTGCGGAAACGACTGTATAACGATCGTGTTGCAAAAGAAATCACAATCGATTTTTAGGTCCAGGTTTTCGTTTTGGAAATTTGGGCCTGCAGAACCATTTCCGTGGACGGCCGAAGACCCAATTTGATAATGAAGAATAGAAGTTAAAGTGGATCCAACGAAAACCACGTCCCAGTTAGCTACAGGCTTATGATAAGGGTACGGTATTAGTGACAAAACTGTTTTTATCCACTTGAATCAATTTGGAAAGATTTAAAAGCTTGAAAGACACCTGCGCTGGGGCAGGTTTGTTCCTCCTATACAAAATTTCAATTTCATTTGTAAGGACCTATTGTTATATATTAAAGTAATAACAATAGGTCCTTACAAATGAAATTGAAATATTTAAAAATATTTAAAAATTTTAAAACTAAAATCGTTTGCCAAAGTTGAAATTCAATGCAGAGGTAACTGAAGATAAAATAAAAGAATAAAATGTATGAAAAAATCATGATATCATATTTTTCAAACCCAAAATATTTACACGTCACGGCCTTTGAAAGACAACGATAATAATAAGAAATATAACAATCTTAAGTTAAATTACTTTACACCCTTTTCTCTTAAAGTTATACTACCTTCGTAATTAAAATCTACGGTTTCAATGGATGTTCTTTTTGATTTGTTACTACTGTTATTTCATTTTTAAGATCCCGCATTACGGAATATTTCAATAATGAGGATAATGTTAAAAAAAATCAACAACATTGATCACAACAGCAACATCATAGTTCACATTAAGGTGATTGATAAACTTTTTAGACTGTAATTATTTCGGGGTTAACTAAATCAATGCTAGTTAAGAAAATCATTTTATGACAGATAAAAAATAAAGTATAAAAAGTAAAAAAATATGACAGTATAAAAAATAATAATAAGAAATCCTTATCATTTCTTAGCGCAACCAAAACTCTTAAAATGATATTCACGTAAATCGATTATTTCAGGATTCTCAAAATTATCAATAAAATTTCCAACTTACAATCAGTCGTTACAATCCGAATGTTTCTATTACAGGAAACAAATTAACCAAGTCGCGTTGAAAAGAATTGGATATTTAAAATATATTAGGACTTTTGACAAAACTTGATCCTAAATTGATTTCAAAATATTGATAAAGACAGTAATGAGGTTAAAGTTTAATTAACTTTTTTAATGATACATTTCAATCTAAAAGTTTAAATGAGAAGAAACTTAATTTTGTAACCATTTTATATTTTTCTTCCTTCACAAAATTTGAGTGATCACAGTTCAACGTTAATATATTCAAAGTTAATATATACTTTCGGCAATAATACAATTATATTCTATGCTTAATGATCTGAGATATTGGTTAGGATTTAAAAAAAAAGCTTACTAGGTTTTGCTTTTGTCGTCTTCTTGCATTATATAATGCTAGATTAATAAAGTCGGGAAATGTCACCGGGTTGATCAATTGGCAGGTGGAAGGAAGGTATTCCAAATGTCGAAGGTATAGCAGGCATTCATATAGCCTTATTTTAAAATACGGAGAAATATTGGTTGTGATTAACAACTTATACCATTATATCAATTGTGCATATTATGTTGAATGTTTGAAAATAGTTAAAAATATTATAATATAATGTTTTACTTATTACCAAAAGTTGTAGTTTGTGCAAAGTATGAATTCAAACAAGTATGTACATTTAAATTTCATTTATTTTTGTAAACGATACTCAGATACACTGTATCTATATCTTCTTAATCGCATACATATTTAAGGACTTCTTCAACAGCATTCTTCGGAGCTGGAATTGTAACTATTCAGTAACTATCCACTACCGGTTTCGCACCCAGTGTCGCTACCGTATCAGCACCCAGTGCCGGTACCGGATCCGCACCCAGTGTCGGTACCGCATCCGCACCCAGTGTCGCTACCGGATCCGCACCCAGTGCAGCTAACGGATCCGCACCCCGTGCCAGTACCGGATTCGCACCCAGTGTCGGTATTGCATCCGCACCCAGTGTCGCTACCGGATCCGCACCCAGTGTCGCTACCGTTTCCGCACCCAGTGCCGGTACCGCATCCGCACCCAGTATCAGTACCGCATCCGCACCCAGTTTCGCTACCGTATCCGTGGCTTACACCAGTATTGCATCCGCACCCAATGTCGGTACCGCATCCGCACCCAGTGTCGCTATCGGATCCGCACCCAGTGGCTTTACCGCAACCGCACCCATTGGCGCTACCGGATCCGTGGCCTACACCAGTACCACAGCCGTGACGTACACCAGTACCGGAGCTTTTGTGGTGTTTGTGATGAGGTTTTGTGTTGATGCAAGCCACGCAAACCAGAACTATGAAAACCTGAAAATAATATTAAACGGTTGAAGTAAAGAAATATAATCTTTTTAGAAAACCTACATATAAATCTATTGCAATTAAAAATAATAATTTATTAAAATGATTCACTTACCATTAACTTCATGTTGATTATGATTGCCAGACTTCTGTTCAAATGATAAAATGCATCCTAAAACTTTTGCTTAAATACTAGTCTATTTTGTACGAGAGTCGTTAAATGACGATTACAGATAGTTTTTGCGAAATATAGATTTAAGTTAATTGACTTTTTTCGGTCAGACATTAATAGTACCTAATCACATTATGTTACCTCAAAATCAAACTTATTAAGATATATTATAGCTGTCACTAGCAACTCCGTCTGTGCGTCTCGACTTTCTCATCCCTTCAGACTTTAATTAAAATTATATACCATCTATAATCAGTTATATCGTTAATAAATCTATATATATCGGTACGTTTGTTTTTGTTTTGTTATAACTTTTGGCAGACACAATTTCTTTTACTTTGATTGGCCTGATAAAAGCATCACGTATATGGGCCCTTAATAGTAAACAGATACACATTAATTAAAAAACTGCAAGAGATTTTGGTCTTTTCTTTTGAAAACATGTGAATATTCTAGATATGAAATGGGCGATTTTCATACTTGCCACTTTAATCACAAATTTCTACTCTTTGGTAAGGAATTCCAATTTAAAATTTTTACAGCTTACACATCTATTTTTGTTTTGTTGATTGTCGTTCATTTGTTTTATTTTCTTTTGTTTTTTCTGTTTGCGTGACTCAGTTTACAGAATGGAAAACATAAAATATCGCATTATTTACGAGTATGAGTTCCACCATGGCACTCGTGCTGCGGAAACGACTCGAAGGGTTAATGATGTGTATAACGATCGTGTTGCAAAAGAAAACACAGTTCGTTTTTAGGTCCATAGTTTTCGTTCTGGAAATTTGCGCCTGCAGAACAAGCCCCCTGGACGGCCGTAGACCCAATTTGATAATGAAGAATTGAAGGTCAATGTGGATCCAACGCAAACCACGTGCCAGTTAGCTACAGGCTTATGGTTAGGCTACGGTATTAGTGATAAAACTGTTTTAATCCACTTGAAGCAAGTTGGAAAGATTTAAAAGCTTGAAAGGTTGGTTCTTAGTTCAGTTCAAATCGTCTTCAAAGATTTTATTGGTATCCGTTCGACTGTTTTTTTTACTGAAGGGATCAATGAACTACCTATAAGATGGCAAAATGCATAGAAAACAATACTTCTTACTTTGATTAATTAAATATATTCAATAAAAATATTGGACTTTTTGTTCCTGTTATACAAAACTCCAATTTCATTTGTAAGGACCTATTGTTATATATTAAAGTAACTAGATAAATAATTTTTTTTTTTTTAATTTAAATCATTTGCCCAAGTTGGAATCCAATGCAGAGATAACTAAAGATGAAATAAAAGGAAAAAAATATGCTATCATTTAAGAAGATGTAGATATGGGAAAGATAATTAACAAATTAAAATTTTCAAATATTTTTCAAACCTAAAATATTTACAAAATTAAAAAGCAACATATAAAATCGCCACTGAACGATTAAGTGCTTCTAAAATCTTTAACATTTTAAAATATTTAAAATATTGATAAAGACCACTACACTGATGAGTTTTACGTTTTATTAACATCTTTAATGATGCACTTCAATGTAAAGTTTAAAAAAGAAGAAACTTTATTTTTAAACCATTTTATATTTTTCTTCCTTCATAAAATTTGAGTGAACACAGTTCAACGTTAATATATTCAAAGTTAATATGTATATACTTTCGGCAATAATACAATTATATTCTATGCTTAATGGTCTGAGATATTAGTTAGGATTTTAAAAAAAGCTTACTAGATTTTGCTTTTGTCGTCTTCTTGCATTATATAATGCTAGATTCATTTAGTCGAGAAATGTCACCGGGTAGATCAATTGGCAGGTGGAAGGAAGGTATTCCAGATGTCGAAGGTATAGAAGGCATTGGTTGTGATTAACAACTTATACCATTTTATCAATTGTGCATATTATGTTAAATGTTTTGAAAATAGTTAAAAATATGATAATATAATGTTTTACTTATTACCAAAAGTTGTAGTTTGTGCAAAGTATGAATTCAAACAAGTGTGTACATTTAAATTTCATTTATTTTTGTAAACGATACTTAGATACACTATATCTATATCTTCATAATCGCGTACATATTTAAGGACTTCTTCAACAGCATTCTTCGGAGCTGGAATTGTAACTATTCAGTAACTATCCACTACCGGTTTCGCACCCAGTGTCGCTACCGCATCAGCACCCAGTGCCGGTACCGGATCCGCACCCAGTATCGGTACCGCATCCGCACCCAGTGTCGCTACCGAATCCGCACCCAGTGCAGCTACCGGATCCGCACCCCGTGCCAGTACCGGATTCGCACCCAGTGTCGGTATTGCATCCGCACCCAGTGTCGCCACCGGATCCGCACCCAGTTTCGCTACCATTTCCGCACCCAGTGCCGATACCGCATCTGCACCCAGTATCGGTACCGCATCCGCACCTAGTGCCGGTACCGCATCCGCACCCAGTTTCGCTACCGGATCCGTGGCTTAAACCAGTATCGCATCCGCACCCAGTGTCGGTACCGCATCCGCACCCAGTGTCGCTACCGGATTCGCACCCAGTGCCTGTACCGCAACCGCACCCAGTGGCGCTACCGGATCCGCACCCAGTGGCGCTACTGGATCCGCACCCAGTATTACTACCGGACCCGTGGCCTACACCAGTACCGCAGCCGTGACGTACACCAGTACCGGAGCTTTTGTGGTGTTTGTGATGAGGTTTTGTGTTGATGCAAGCCACGCAAACCAGAACTATGAAAACCTGAAAATAATATTAAACGGTTGAAGTAAAGAATTATAATCTATTTAGAAAACCTACATATAAATCTATTGCAATTAAAAATAATAATTTAATAAAATGATTTACTTACCATTAACTTCATGTTGATAATGATTGCCAGACTTCTGTTCAAATGATAAAATGCATCCTAAAACTTTTGCTTAAATAATAGTCTATTTTGTACGAGAGTCGTTAAATAACGATTAGAGATAGTTTTTGGGAAATATAGATTTAAGTTAATTGGCTTTTTTCGGTCAGACATTAATAGTACCTAATCACATTATTTTACGTCAAAATCAAACTTATTAAGATATATTATAGCTGTCACTAGCAACTCCGTCTGTGCGTCTCGACTTTCTCATCCCTTCAGACTTTAATAAAAATTATATACCATCTATAATTAGTTATATCGTTAATAAATCTATATATATCGGTACGTTTGTTTTTTTTTGTTATAACTTTTGGCAGACACGATTTCTTTTACTTTGGCCTGATAAAAGCATCACGTATATGGGCCCTTGATAGTAAACAGATACACATTAATTAAAAAACTGCAAGAGATTTTGGTCTTTTCTTTTGAAAACATGTGAATATTCTAGATATGAAATGGGCGATTTTCATACTTGCCACTTTAATCACAAATTTCTACTCTTTGGTAAGGAAATCCAAATTAAAATTTTTACAGCTTACACATGTATTTTTGTTTTGTTGATTGTCGTTCATTTGTTTTATTTTCTTCTGTTTTTCTGTTTGCGTGACTCATTTTACAGAATGGAAATCATAAAATATCGCTTTATTTACGAGTATGAGTTCCACCATGGCACTCGTGCTGCGGAAACGACTCGAAGGGTTAATGATGTGTATAACGATCGTGTTGCAAAAGAAAACACAGTTCGTTTTTAGGTCCATAGTTTTCGTTCTGGAAATTTGCGCCTGCAGAACAAGCCCCCTGGACGGCCGTAGACCCAATTTGATAATGAAGAATTGAAGGTCAATGTGGATCCAACGCAAACCACGTGCCAGTTAGCTACAGGCTTATGGTTAGGCTACGGTATTAGTGATAAAACTGTTTTAATCCACTTGAAGCAAGTTGGAAAGATTTAAAAGCTTGAAAGGTTGGTTCTTGGTTCAGTTCAAATCGTCTTCAAAGATTTTATTGGTATCCGTTCGACTGTTTTTTTTACTGAAGGGATCAATGAACTACCTATAAGATGGCAAAATGCATAGAAAACAATGCTTCTTACTTTGATTAATTAAATATATTCAATAAAAATATTAGACTTTTTGTTCCTGTTATACAAAATTCCAATTTCATTTGTAAGGACCTATTGTTATATATTAAAGTAACTATCTAGTAAAAATAATTATTTATCTAAATAATTATTTTTTTTAAATTTAAATCATTTGCCCAAGTTGGAATCCAATGCAGAGATAACTAAAGATGAAATAAAAGGAAAAAAATATGCTATCATTTAAGAAGATGTAGATATGGGAAAGATAATTAACAAATTAAAATTTTCAAATATTTTTCAAACCTAAAATATTTACAAAATTAAAAAGCAACAAATAAAATCGCCACTGAACGATTAAGTGCTTCTAAAATCTTTAACATTTTAAAATATTTAAAATATTGATAAAGACCACTACACTGATGAGTTTTACGTTTTATTAACATCTTTAATGATGCACTTCAATGTAAAGTTTAAAAAAGAAGAAACTTTATTTTTAAACCATTTTATATTTTTCTTCCTTCATAAAATTTGAGTGAACACAGTTCAACGTTAATATATTCAAAGTTAATATGTATATACTTTCGGCAATAATACAATTATATTCTATGCTTAATGGTCTGAGATATTAGTTAGGATTTTAAAAAAAGCTTACTAGATTTTGCTTTTGTCGTCTTCTTGCATTATATAATGCTAGATTCATTTAGTCGAGAAATGTCACCGGGTAGATTAATTGGCAGGTGGAAGGAAGGTATTCCAGATGTCGAAGGTATAGAAGGCATTGGTTGTGATTAACAACTTATACCATTTTATCAATTGTGCATATAATGTTAAATGTTTTGAAAATAGTTAAAAATATGATAATATAATGTTTTACTTATTACCAAAAGTTGTAGTTTGTGCAAAGTATGAATTCAAACAAGTGTGTACATTTAAATTTCATTTATTTTTGTAAACGATACTTAGATACACTATATCTATATCTTCATAATCGCGTACATATTTAAGGACTTCTTTAACAGCATTCTTCGGAGCTGGAATTGTAACTATTCAGTAACTATCCACTACCGGTTTCGCACCCAGTGTCGCTACCGCATCAGCACCCAGTGCCGGTACCGGATCCGCACCCAGTGTCGGTACCGCATCCGCACCCAGTGTCGCTACCGAATCCGCACCCAGTGCAGCTACCGGATCCGCACCCAGTGCCAGTACCGGATCCGCACCCAGTGTCGGTATTGCATCCGCACTCAGTGTCGCTACCGGATCCGCACCCAGTGTCGCTACCGTTTCCGCACCCAGTATCAGTACCGCATCCGCACCCAGTTTCGCTACCGGATCCGTGGCTTACACCAGTATCGCATCCGCAGCCAATGTCGGTACCGCATCCGCACCCAGTGTCGCTACCGGATCCGCACCCAGTGGCTTTACCGCAACCGCACACATAGGCGCTACCGGATCCGCACCCAGTGGCGCTACTGGATCCGCACCCAGTGTCGCTACCGGACCCGTGGCCTACACCAGTACCACAGCCGTGACGTACACCAGTACCGGAGCTTTTGTGGTGTTTGTGATGAGGTTTTGTGTTGATGCAAGCCACGCAAACCAGAACTATGAAAACCTGAAAATAATATTAAACGGTTGAAGTAAAGAAATATAATCTATTTAGAAAACCTACATATAAATCTATTGCAATTAAAAATAATAATTTAATAAAATGATTCACTTACCATTAACTTCATGTTGATTATGATTGCCAGACTTCTGTTCAAATGATAAAATGCATCCTAAAACTTTTGCTTAAATACTAGTCTATTTTGTACGAGAGTCGTTAAATAACGATTAGAGATAGTTTTTGGGAAATATAGATTTAATTTAATTAGCTTTTTTCGGTCCGACACTAATAGTACCTAATCACATTATGTGACGTCAAAATCAAACTTATTAAGATATATTATAGCTGTCACTAGCAACTCCGTCTGTGCGTCTCGACTCTCTCATTCCTTCAGACTTTAATTAAAATTATATACCATCTATATATACGTAAGTTTGTTTTTGTTTTGTTATAACTTTTGGCAGACACGATTTCTTTTACTTTGATTGGCCTGTTAAAAGCATCACGTATAAGGGCACTTCATAGTAAACAGATACACATCAATAAAATCCACGTGGCTGTTTCGATGTATTGTTATTATGATCCGAATTAGTTTTTGGTCTTTTCTTTTGAAAACACGTGAATATTCTAGATAATATAATAGGCGTTTTTCATATTTGTCACTTTAATCACAAACTTCTCCTCTTTGGTAAGGAGTTCCAAATTAAAATGTTTACAGCTTCCACATGTATTTTTGTTTTGTTGACCGTCGTTCATTTGTTTTAATTTCTTCTGTTTTTTCTGTTTGCGTGACTCAGTTTACAGAATGGAAAACTTAAAATATCGCATTATTTACGAGTATGAGTTCCACCGTGGCACTGGTGCTGCGGAAACGACTCGAAGGGTTAATGATGTGTATAACGATCGTGTTGCAATAGAAAACACAGTTCATTTATAGGTCCATAGTTTTCGTTCTGGAAATTTGCGCCAGCAGAACAAGCCCCGTAGACGGGCCTAGACCCAATTTGATAATAAAGAATTGAAGGTTAATGTGGATCCAACGCAAACCACGTCTCAGTTAGCTACAGGCTTATTGTTAGGCTACGGTATTAGTGATAAAACTGTTTAATCCACTTGAAGCAAGTTGGAAAGATTTAAAAGCTTGAAAGGTTGGTACCTGCGATGGGGCAGTTCAAATCTGCTTCAAAGATAAGTTATTTAAAACGCAAGACTTTAGAAAAAAAATGAGTTTTTTATTTTTTTTATATTGGTCCACCACTTCAAAAAAATTAAAAAAAAATCCTGCATGTAGAGGAGTATAATAGACATTTTCTGACGAATTTTGGTGAGTGACATATTTTAAAAAGGCTAAAAAAAAAATTTTTTTTTAATTCTTTCGTCTGCCAAAAATCGGCTTTTCGTTAAAAATTATGACTATATATTTTTTTCATGTATTAAACTCCTAAGAATTAGAAAAAAAATCGTCATTGATAATATTTGAATTTTACTATAAAAATAAAAATTCAATTGAAAAATCAGTTTTTTTTGGAAATATCGACAACCGTTAGAAATAAAGAGCTAAAAATTGGTGTGAATTATTTTTATTCGACACTAAATCGATTCCCTGAGTATAAGCCAAAAAAGTCGCGGGGGCAGATTTCTCATATTAATCCGGTTATGCCCTTTATCAATTGAATTTCCAACTTCAGTTTGAAGCAGTTCAGAGTTGAGCTAGTTTAGAATTTAAATTAACTTAGTAAAAAGGTAATAGTGTTTTCTAAGGTTTTCACGAGTACTACACATTGAATTAAAGCTATTTTTACGGAATTAACTCGCGTATATTGAATTAAATTTTAAATTTACATTTTAAATCTAACCCGACGTTTCGAATGCTTTGCAGCAATCGTGTTCACGGTAAGACGAGATGGAGGTGTCAAATCCGTAAAAAAAAGGTTAAATCCGTAAAAATAGTTTTATTTCAAAAAGGTAATATTTTCTTTTGTCTATTTTACTGTTATGTTCTATGCTTAATATTCTGAAATATTGGTTAAGATTTTAAAAAAAAGCCATATAGATGTTGCTTTTCCGTCTTGCCTTATATAGTGCTAGATTCAATGGAGACGGTAGTGTGACCTGGTAGATCAATTAGCAAATGAAAAGACGATATTCCAGATGTCGAATATCGTCTATATGGCTATATGAATATTTATCCTTAGTTTAAAATACGGCAAAGTATCGTTTATGATTAACAACTTATACCATTATGTCAATTGTGCATATTATGTTAAATGTTTTGAAAACAGTTAAAAAGATTATAATATAATGTTTTACTTATTATACAAAAAGTTTGTTGGAGTTTGTGAAAAGTATGAATTGAAACGAGTATATACATTAATATTTCATTTATTAAGAAGTAATCCACATATTTTAAGACTTCCTTACCAGTTTTCTCCGGTGCCGGTACCGTACCCAATGCCGCTACCGGATCCGTACCCAGTGCCGCTACCGGATCCGTACCCAGTGCCGCTACCGGATCCGTACCCAGTGCCGCTACCGGATCCGTACCCAGTGCCACTCCCGGATCCATACCCAGTGCCGCTACCGGATCCGTACCCAGTGCCGCTACCGGATCCATACCCAACGCCCCTACCGGATCCGTACCCAGTGCCGCTACCAGATCCGTACCCAGTGCCGCTACCGGATCCGTACCCAGTGCCGCTACCGGATCCATAGCCAGTGCCACTTCCGGATCCATATCCACTACCTGGACCAGGTACGTAGCCTACACCAGTATCGAGGTTGTAGCCATAACGTTCTGTGTTGATGCAAGCCACGCAAACCAAAACTATGAAAACCTAAAAAAAATATTCAAACGGTAAAGGAAGAGGAAAATAATCTATTTAGAAAACCTACATATAAATCTATTGCAATTAAAAATAATAATAATTTTATAAAATGATTCACTTACCATTAACTTCATGTTGATTATGATTTCCAGACTTCTGTTCAAATGATAAAATGCATCCTAAAACTTTTGCTTAAATACTAGTCTATTTTGTACACGAGTCGTTAAATAACGATTAGAGTTATTTTGAGAACTATAGATTTGAGTTAATTAGCTTTTTTTGGTCAGACACTAATAGCATCTCATCACATTGTGTGATGTCATAATCAAAACTTATTAAAATTTATATCGGTCTCTCGTAACTCCGTCTGTCCGTCTCGACTTTCTCACTCCTTCAGACTTAAATTAAGATTGTATAGCATCTATAATCATTGAGATCGTAAGCAAATCTATGTATCATTTTTATTTTATTTAAACTTTATAGTACAAAATTATACGATTGGCGGACTTAATGCTAAAGCATTATCTACCGGTCAACCGAACCACTACACAGAGAAATAAAAACTACTAGGGTACAATACAGAACAATTAATATTTAAAACGATGACTACAAATCTAAAATATTTAACACATTAATACATAGTTTGAACTAAAATATCATAAGTTAACAAACTTAAACATAGTATATGTTACATACATTGTACTAAATATATCATGAACTATAATAAATACATAAACGACTACATATATAATATTATATGTGATAAATAATAAATTATTACGCTATATAAGAAGGAAAGTTTTATCTTATCTTCTCGAGAAGGTATACACGTTTTTTTGAACACCTGCTTATTAAGAGGACGCCAAAGATGATCAGGCAGGGCGTTGTAGAGTTTCTGTGTTTACTGTAAAAGAGGAAGACAGAAAACCAGTATGGTGTATAGGAATACTTTTATAGGTATGTTTGTTTTAATTTTTTTATAGCAGACCCGATTCTTACTTTGATTGGCCTGTTAATAGCATCATATACCTATGTGTGCCCTAGATAGTAAACGGATACTAACCATTTAAATTTATGCGGCATTTTTAATATATTGTAAATATTATCCAAGTAAGTATTTTTTGTCTTTTCCCTTGAAAATATGGGAGTTTTCTAGTAATCTATATGTTGACGAGCACAACAATATATTTCCCTTTAAATTTCATCTAAACTGTTACGTAGTTTTCGCGAGATGCGTATACAAACAGACATACGGACAAAATATTTAAAGACTGTTGGTCTGCTGTCTGCTACTAATATAAGACCCCATATTCGTCTTTCTTTATAATTTACAAATGTACAAACATCCGACTGTGACACATTTGTCAATATTATAAAATAGATAGTAAGTTAGCTAAATTTTTTTTTTAATTTTTTATTTTTTTTGTTTATTTTTGTATTTTGTGTGCAATAAAGTTTTTTTAACTATCTATTTATCTAACTTAGTACTTATTTATTTTATTCATTTTTTTGCGAAAATTGAAGAGACAATGAAGAAACAGCAAATAAAACAAATATTTATATCATATAAAAATAATAATTATTTGGATACAGGAAAATGACAAACGAACGACAATTTTAAAATATTTTTTATACCCAAAGACTTGCTAAGTTAAAAGAAATAACTAAAAACGTTACTTTTATTTTACAACGATTAAGATTCTTAAAAATATTTATGGATTCTGTTGCGGACATCTTCTTTTTTCGAAAAAAATATCCTCCTACTAATTAGATTTAATGTCTCATCTATGTCAATTTTTATGTTGTATTTCCAAAATTGTTTTACTCTTTCTGCCTAAATGTACAGAAAAAATAATGAGCATACTGAAAAATATTGCTCTTAGCCTTAGTACACTTCTAATAAGCCCAGCTTTAAGACAGTTAATTTTATTAAATGTTGCTAAATTTAGTTAATTTACATAGCCTTTGCTTAGATGCGGAAATGTATTGTGTGTTACATCAATGTTAAAATAAAAAAAAAAACCTGATAGTACCAACATTTTATTTTGGATCTCTCGTTATTATATGAAAGTTCGTTGTGTTTTGTATTTTTTTTATTAACACAAAATGTGTTATATTTTTAGAGGAGTGTGTTATATTTTTATAAGAGTGAGGTGATAAGGAGATTCGAACCACCGCCACCACCTAATTTACCACCTAAGACTACATTCCACTTACCATCAGGAAAGGAACTGCATAGTTTAGGGAAGATCGGACCAATATATAAGTGCTATTGTTTCGTTGTTTGGATGGATGGATGTTTGTTACTCAATCACGTCAAAACTACTAAACGGATTTTGATAAAACTTAGCAATATTGTACCTTATCTACCAGAATAACACATAGGCCATAGAAATACTAACTTTTGCACGTGGTTTTGTCTGAGATGTTTGTTACTCAATCACCACAATACTACTAAACGATTTTGATGAAACTTAGGCAATATTGTAGATTATGTACCAAAATAACACTGCCAGCCATAAAAATATTATTTTTAGTCGACTTGTACAAAGTCACCGACAACAGCTAGTAATTTATATTTTTAATAAAGTCAACACTCAGGACTTTAATTCGACAATTAAAGTCCTATGTTTCCTATATAATATAACCACAGTAAGATGTGAGCCATCAAGATAAAAACTCTTCCTAAATCTAGATCTCAAAATCGTGAAAACTTGCTAACACTGCTCGTGGCTCATCTCCTCAGGAATTCTGTTTTTGAACTTGGTAATCGTCATATTAGTGTAAACGACGTCCTTGAGGTATTCCTATAGAAAATAATTCAATGGCGTGAGTTCTTTGTAGGCCACTGAACATCCTTACGTAGGCATATCAGTTTTCCACAAAGCATTTCTCTTACTAATGCTAAAGACTAGTTGGGTATATGGGATATCACAACATATAGTAGTTGAAAGTAGATAGTGTTTTGTAAAAAGCTTTAGACTTATACATTTGTGGCAAGAAAAATCTGACATGGCCTTCCAAACTGTTACTCTAAGCTATGCTTGTGTTGTTTTAATTTAGGATTTTTTCCAGCCCAATACATATTTGCTTTGTTGACAAATTCCCTTAAATGAAAAATAACTGAATCACAACAAAGAGGTTATTCATAATTTAAAAGCACTCTAACATTGTTTAAGTAAAAACACGCCGTGAATAGATTATTCGATTTCGGTTCCTTTACTAAATAAATTATATATTGGTAATTTATATGGGTTAGTTTATCTCAGAGCTATATTTACATCGCGTAATAGGACGAATTCCCATTTATAATAAGGTAGATTATGATAGATGGTACGCTGCTCTTCGGTAAACTAGACTAAATTTTCCCTTAATCAAAATACTTATTCCCACTAAAATAAGAATAGTTCACTTTTGAACAGAATCTTTCGCTCTCAGAAAAAGTAGGTGGTAGAATACTTCGATTGACAGTTAGAATGTTAACATTATGCTTCTTTTTATAACCTGGTGTTAGTACAAACAAATAATTCAAACAAATGTATACGTTGACAATTCATTTATTTATGTAAACATTATTTATTTATTTACATTTAATATCTTCTAATTGTACCGAGTATCTGAAGCTAACCTCATCAGATACCAATTCCACGGCCGATGCCGTAGCCTATTCCGGCGCCGGAACCGTAACCTATGCCAGTGCCGGATCCATAGCCTAAACCTGCACCAGATCCGTAACCTAGGCCAACACCAGACCCGTAACCAAGGCCAGCACCAGATCCGTAACCTAGGCCGGCACCAGATCCGTAACCTAGGCCGGCACCAGATCCGTAACCTATGCCGGCACCAGATCCGTAACCTAGGCCGGCACCAGATCCGTAACCTAGGCCCGCACCAGATCCGTAACCTAGGCCGGCACCGGAGCCATAACCCAATCCGAGAAGTCCGAGGGGTTGTGCGTTGATGCAAGCCACGCAGACCAGAACGAGGATAACCTAAAAATAATATTTAACGGTAAAGGAAGAGAAAAATAATATATTTAGAAAACGTACATATAAATCTATAACAATTTAAAATAATAATATATTAATTAAATTTTTTACTAACCATTAACTTCATGTTG
Source organism: Napeogenes inachia (assembly GCA_959347355.1). Taxonomy (NCBI): domain Eukaryota; kingdom Metazoa; phylum Arthropoda; class Insecta; order Lepidoptera; family Nymphalidae; genus Napeogenes; species Napeogenes inachia. Next base: position 20,332,672 of record OY365798.1, on the reverse strand, counting down.
ATTATGATTGCCCGACTTCTTTTTAAATGATGGAATTCATACAAAAAATGTTGCTTAAATACTAGAGCATTTAGTGCAAAAGTCGTTAAATGATGACATATTTAGGGAAATACAGATTTTAATGAACCTATTTTTTCGGCCGGACATTAATTAATCTAATCACCGATATTGTAATAACCATATTTAATTTCAAAGAAAATGACTTCAAAACCAAAGTTGTTACGAATTTTAAACGTTTTGCTAGCGAAGAAGAGATAAAATGGGCAACTGAAGATAAAATTACAGGTAAATTAATTATATTTTTATAGGGCACGTACGAGTAACAGAATCAACAATATACAATTTATAACTGTTATGTAACATTTGAACATGGTATAGGTTCTTTATTACAAATTATCTTGTAAATTCCACTAAACGATTTCGTCAATCTGAAATCATTATGATTTGTATTGTTTTTTAATAACCGATACAATTATTTAAAAACGATTAAATAGTCATAAACATCATATTTAAGTTAAATTATTGGATATATTTCTTCATTATAATATAATACTTCAAGGTTTAAAGATCATCACCATCATGAAGATTATTGTAAGTTTAACATATATTATAATATATTTTATTTTAATTGGTCAAAACTATTATAAAACTAGATTTTTTTGTTGTATAAAGTTGATATTGTTTGTTATTTCCGATGGATAAATTGATTTGTCTCTCACTGACGTGTTGATGTTATTCCTAGCTGCTGTTCGTTTTGGTCTGCGTGGCTTCCATTAATGCATCTCCCTTCATTTACACCGGGCTTGGGTACGGTTCTGGCTTAGGCTTGGGTTACGGTAATTGGGGTATTGGAAGCGGCCTGGGTTATGGAAGCGGCCTGGGTTATGGAAGCGGCCTTGGCTATGGAAGAGGCATAGGCTATGGAAGAGGCTTGGGTTACGGAAGCGGGCTGGGCTATGGTAGCGGATTAGGTTACGGTCTAGGGTCAGGCCTTGGATACGGTGGTGCTTTCAATTGGATCTGATTATATATCTTCAAGTAATAATCCTATAATAACTGAGCAAGCAAAATTGTAGAAATATTTCTTTTAATTAAACGGGATAAAAACAATATATTATTTTTAATACATTTATCATACATCTACATATATACATATTTAATAATAAAACACGTCAGATATAATGGTTTTAAAACTCGTAGTTACGAAAGTTTGAACGCGTAAATAACGTTTTAATTTTACTTTATAAACTGTACATATTATAACTGTACTCATTGTTTTACTATTATATACATTTTAGAAAAATATAGACTTATTTTCTTTATTTGCAAAATAAATCGTTTTATTGTTTCTTTTAATTTATATAAGTTTATATAAGTTTTAAATTCGATAACTTTATCTAAAACTTCATTATCACGTATACAAAAAGTATTTAAAATAAAAGAATAAAGCAAATCCTTCCATAAATAATTATTTTAATTAATAAATATGAGCAATTATGGATATAAATATGCTACATATAAATTTCTAAGTCTCTCGAATCTTTTTCTTTGAGTCGATGTCATATGTTTTATGCAATTTCAAGTTGATAAAACATCTAAGGAATAATTCCTTACGCTTCGATCCTCTTGGCTCCACTTTACTTCCTCTATAAAAATCTGTTTACGAATTACATCGAGAAAACCGAAAATCGTTAATAGAATGAGAAAATGTATTAATGTTTAAATACGTCAAAGACTTTTTTCAATCGGTATAGAATAGATAATGAAGAGTTTTCAAAAAACTTATTTGTTATTGAAAATTAAATATTAATAATTTTAAATCATTGCAGTGCTTTTATTAAGACTGTGTTGTTATATATTCATTGATTTATTTAAAATTTATTGTACCTACTACAAAAAATATACAATTTGCGGATTTATTTCTAAAGTATTCTCTACAGTCAACTGAAACTAAACTAAACAGAGAAAACAGAAATATTATCGATACTCAGAAAAAATATCAAATAAAGTTTCAAACTATCACAGATATAATATATAAATTTATAAATGATATTCAATTTAAATAATAGCAATAAAATATGTACCAATATATGTTAAACTAACATCTGCTGTCCTTTACTGTGAGAGTTAACTGGAAGAGATCGCTTACTAGCGATAAGGTCGCCTCTTGTACATTTTATTTACCATTTTTTTGTAATATGGAAATGCTATACATTTGAGGATGTACAATAAAGATTACTATTATATAAATAAAATACTAAAACTTACAAACTGAACCATATACCTTACACACATTATGCTCTTAGAATGAGACAACTGTAATTGCAAAACCATCATGAATGATAAAAAGGCTGAAAAATACTTAAAAGTTGGATCTCTATTTCTACTATGATATAAATACAATGTTCAAACATAATATCAGATAAATTATACATTATTATGCTATGTAAGAAGAAACATTAAAAAAAATAACTTGTTACATGTCTTATCTAGAAGTTATCACCATTAGTTTTTAAACACCTACTTAATAGAAGCGCATTTATGAAAATTTACAAGACGTACGATTCTAAATGATATTAAAATAAATAATGAAATTCATTAGTTTCATAAAAAAAATCGGGACGTTATAAAAAATAGTTAGCTAATGGACTACACCATGTTACACATTGCAGGGAATTGCAGGTAAAAATTAAGTCCTGTATGTTATTGTTATAATAGATAAATATGTATATATGTCCTGTATTTACACTTTTATAGATCTGCGGGTCTAGCCAAGTTGCCTTCCTACAATAGTTATCGCTTTAGAAAAGTTTGAAAATGTATGGGCAATAGATATCGCTATTATTTTAACAATAAAATAATAGAAAAGTGTTAGCCATGTCTCATTCTTGACGACGCTAACGAAACGATATCTATTTTATTGATTATTTTTGTATGGCTAGACGCAAAGCGCTTTCTATCGCTAATATAAGTCGATAACAATTATAGAAATCGCTTTGATTGTCAATGTATTACCGGCTGTAGATACAAGATAAGCTCGGCCAGGTATTTCGTAATGACGCAATATTTTTTTTTCTATTGTCTAATATACATCGGCATCCTTAGAGAAAACGACGATTTTAATACCCTCTGAGACCAAAGTCCTCTCAAGATGATGTTTACGTGACTTAATAATGATAGTTACACATCAGACTCAATACTGATCATTCTTACGTAGAGTTAGTCCAAGTTGGGTTTAAATTTACTATTAATTATTTTAAAATAATTTTTGTGATGATTCTAAACTGACATTCAATCTATTAAATGCTTTTTTGTAGGTGTGTCTGAGATATATTAGGTGTGTAAAGAACTGCTCTATACTACAACATATATCCAAATAATCAATCACATAAGTACATTTAAAAAAAATACTGGATATAAGATTAATCGTAATTATAAAACCATGTATATTTTATTATATTCATAATCATACTTAATCCATTATTGTATCAACAAACCGTATTCAATATATTTATATTTCATAATAAATAATCAATGAAAATGTGTTTTGTATATTTAAAAACTTTAATAGGCTTAGTTTTTTTCCTCTTCTTGCGAATCACCCTCGTAGTTACTGCTGTTTTCTTTGGAGGCGGCGTTAGCCTGCTTTATGGAGCCACCAGTCTCTTTGGCGCTTTCTTCGACTGATTCATTGTTACTGACGTCTTGTTCGTCGCTCTTTTCTACGCGAGTGATCTATAAATCATATTATGGTTAATCAGTCAATAAAATGTACATAATAAAAAAAATAGATTACTAACGGTGGTGACAATGGAGTGATGACGAGCGCGATCGTGGTAGTTTTTCTTGCTTTTCTTGTGGGACTTTTTACTGTAAACAGTGGCTTTTTCAGAATCATTCTGGGTTTTACCTTGTTGTGTGGTTTCTTTTTGAACGTTTCCAAAAGTGCTTTGTGGTAAGCCACGCGTTTCCAAACCACTTTCCACTCCTTTAGCTAAAGCATTAACGACACCTACACCCAATCCTATTACTCCAGTACCAATATTAGCAACGGTGCCCAGACCGAGGGTCAGAGTGTTAGCGATGGCATTTCCTAACCCTTGTCCAATGCCAGCTGCAGCATCGAGGCCAAGATAAGGATGAGATTCAGTTATCATTGCAAAACAAGCAAGGACGATAAGGAGCTGAAAAAAAAATTAAAAGTAGGTTCTCTATTTGTAATACCATCTATAGATACTTTCTGTACATCTGTTTTTATCTATGTTTTTATTTCCGTCATATATATTCGTTCGACGATTGACTGACCCAAAGTTTACTTCTTCTTAAAATATTTGTTTGTGTGTCCTTCTATAACTCAAAAAAAAGTCTTCACCGACCTACATAATTATAGTATTTAGTAAAAGTGATTGAGCAAATGATAGGTTTTATATAATATCTATAAACCATACGTTAATGTAAGAATGTAAATTTTGTTATAGTTATTATCATATTCATGTATATATTTGTGTTTGTGTGATTATCAGAAGAGTGAGAGATGTGTAGACACTTACGGTACACTTCATGGTTACGCGTCGACAGACGTCAAAGTGCTGCACAGACCGACACTGGAATGACTTAATGCGAACCAACATATGCTTTTATATATATTTGTTATATTTTATCTTAATCGATACGGAATACTAATTAGATAACGATTTTATAATTAACGAATTTCTTGTAATCATCAAAACTATATATCATTTAAACAGGCTCTATAATTCGAGTGACTTAGCAATTTTATAAATACTCTTATCAAATAGAAAAGGGTTGCTCCCCTACAAGTGATGAAAAAAAAAAGTTGTCTAAGCATCTCCTAAATCAAAATCAAATCAATTTAAAAGAAGTCTATAAAGAAACCTATAACCTAAAATCTTTATCTTTGATAAATACTGTATGGAAAAATAATTTGTATATAATATGTATGCATTAAAGAAGCCTAATTATCATAAGAAAAACTTTACCAGCTGCTGGTATCTTGCAGATATGTTGATTTTTATGATATTTTAATTTATTTTTAAAACAAAAACAGTTTAGTGTTAATGTATGATAAACGAATTTCTGATCAATTTGGCTGTAAATGTTACAAAAGCAAAATACAGAATTGTAATTGTTTTTTCAAAAAGACCAACTACAAAAGATAGGTAGAGTTTCGGTATTGATTTGAATGCACTAATCAGGTACCAGCAGACAAATTAAGGAAGTTATTAGGGTATGTTCATTGTTTCTCATTCAATTGAAAATGAACCGACGACTAAAATATAAGTGGTTATCTACTGATTCTATTTGTCAAATAACGAAAGAATTTTATCTTTTTTCTTTTTATATCTTTTTTGTAGCTATGATATAAGTTAAAATAATTAAACCTTCATTTAACTATCTTTTTTGAGTAACAAAATATAAAAAAGATAAACTATAGACATTATTGTCTTATATTTTCATAATCTCTTGGAGATGGAGAAGATCTGGGTTCTTATTGGAGCGATAATAGTGTTATTGACTTTTGATTTATATTTATACAATAAAATGCGACTATTCAGAAGAAAATTAATTTATTACTTATGAAAAAGATTTAATTAAACACCCGAGATTGTTCAGAACCACGTCTGTAGTTATTGTCGTAATTAGAAGCACCACCAGCTTGATTGTTATAAGCACCTGCAGAGTGTGCCCCAACGTCTACAGCCTCATTGCCACCGATGTCATGCTCATCGCTGCTCTCAGCCTTAGTAATCTTTAAAATATATATATTTTTTTATTTTTTGTCTAGTTAAATACAAAAACTAATCTTTGTATGTTACATGGACTCTCATTGTTATATGGAAATCCAATAATTTTAAATATTTTTATAATGACTTACTTTGGAGACACTGCTGTGGTGATGGCCGCGGTCGTGGAAGTTCTTTTCACCTCTGTTATGATAGCCCTCGTCATGACCCCCACTGGCACCAGCATTATATTGATTTGCGGCAGAGTTGCTACCTTGTTGGAAGTTGGAAGCCCTTTGTGCTGAACCACCCAAACCCAACCCAGCATTTCTGGCTAACCCGTTAGCGACACCTACTCCTAAACCCAAACCATTCGCTAACCCATTGGCTATCCCATTAGCGACACCTACTCCCAATCCTAACGCTCCAGTTCCAATATTAGCAGCAGTGCCCAGACCGAGGCCAACACCGGTCCCTACAGCAGATGCTAATCCGTTTCCAATACCAGCTGCAGCATCGAGGCCGAGGAAAGGCTGGGACTCTGCCATCATCGCATAACAAGCAAGGACAGTAAGAATCTGGAACAACAAAATATTCGAAATGGTGTCTATGAAAATATATGGTAAAAAGATAACAGTTTCAGTCAGATTATTACAATTACTTTTAGCAGAACTCATTACTTACAATAGTCTTCATGGTGATGGGTTGACGGACAGACAGTGGTGTTCTAAAGGCTACAAAGACAGTCAATGGAATGATACAACGCGAGCACATTTGTGCTTTTAAATGTATTTAATTACAAATTTATCACACTTTATCTTAATTATGATATGGAATGTTAATTAAAAAACAATTATGAGACTTACTAAATTACTACCACTAATTAATATAAAACCTCAACGTATTAAAAAAATTGTTACACAAGTGTCCGATGATTTGATAGTTATGATAACAATTATTAAAGTTAATTATGATATGAAGAATATATTTAATAATTACAATTTGCAATTTGCAAACGTCAATCTCTATTTGGAAAATAAATGGCAAAAAGATCCACAGAAACTCTTTTACCTTATTTATATAAATGAAATTAATATGTTCACAATTTGAGTCACTGTCATAATATGTATTGAAGTAAAACGTGGTAAGGAAACGAAGACTAGAATAGACTAGAACCATGCCACTACTTTAGTAGTAGTCTATGAGATTCTCGTATTAACGCAATAGTAATTATATGCCTTATATTTCTATTAAGAACCACTAGACACCAAAGCCATAGAAGTAATTACAGTAGAGTAATATGTGAAGAATCGTCAACAACTTGGTAATTTCCAAACATCTTTATCATCAGCATGTTCCTTAATATAAAAAATAAATAAGGTCGGTGACGAACCTTTAGAATAAGTAATGATTCCACACCTGTCCCTTATTCCTAAAGAAGTATAAAAAGTGACACCTCAAAGGTACAAAAATCTTACAGCAACTAGTTAATTGCAAGCCTTCAGTGAAAGCCTTTTTCTTGCATTAGAGAATGTTGTTTATTTATTATTCATCTCACAAGTTATGTAATTCAGCTATAGCTATAGATTTAGAAAATTGGTTTGTTATAAAAGAAAAAATAAGATGCAAGGATAATATTAAATTTATTAAATAATATACCAAGTTGGTTAACCAAAAGAGCATGTTCTATGTTCTGCTGAATGTCTATAGTTATTATTGTAATTGGCAGCGCCGTTGGCTTGCTTGTTGTAAGCACCTTCAGAATGGGCCCCAACGTCTACAGCCCCATTGCTACCTATGTCATATAATTTGTACATAATATGTATGCATTATAGGAGCATATAATTACGCTTCAAAACCTAACAAAAACTTTACAGCTTCGAGTGCTAGCATCTTGCAGATATGTTGATTTTTATGATATTTTATTTGCTAGTGTAGGTATATTACGATAAAGAAAATGTTGTTTTTTATATTTTTTGTTCATTTTACTGTTATCATTATATTTTTTATAAAACAAGAACAGTTTATTAATTAACGCTTTTCTGGTCGATTTTACTGTAAATGTTACAAAAGCACAATATAGAATTGTAGTTGTTTCTTCAAAAAGACCAACTACAAAAGATAGGTAGGGTTTTCATGTTGATTTGAATGCACTAATCAGGTACCAGCAGACAGATTTAGGAAGTTGTAAAGGTATGTGCATTGTTTCTCATTCAATTGAAAATGAACCGACGCGACGCCTAAAATCAAAGTGGTTATCTACTGATCCTATTCGTCAAATTACGAAACAATTTTACATTTGTTTTTTTTTATATCCTTTTTTGTAGCTATGATATAAGTTATAATAATAAAACCTTCACTTAACTATCTTTATTGACTAACAAAATTTAAAAAAGATAAACTTCTGACATTATTGTCTTATATTTTCATAACCACTTGGAGATGGAGAACATTTGGGTTCTTATTGGAGCGATAATAGTGTTATTGACCTTTGATTTATATTTATACAATAAAATGCGACTATTCAGAAGAAAATTAATTTATTACTTATGAAAAAGATTTAATTAAACACCCGAGCTTGTTCAGAACCACGTCTGTAGTTATTGTCGTAATTAGAAGCACCACCAGCTTGATTGTTATAAGCACCTGCAGAGTGTGCCCCAACGTCTACAGCCTCATTGCCACCGATGTCATGCTCATCGCTGCTCTCAGCATTAGTAACCTTTAAAAATATTATATATATTATTTTATTTCTAGTTACATACAAAAACTAATCTTTGTATGTTACATGGACTCTCATTAAGTGCATTGTAATATGGAAATCCAATAATTTTAAAATATTTTTATAATAACTTACTTCGGAGAAACTGCTGTGGTGATGACCGCGGTCGTGGAAGTTCTTTTCACCTCTGTTATGATAGCCCTCGTCATGACCCCCACTGGCACCAGCATTATATTGATTTGCGGCAGAGTTGCTACCTTGTTGGAAGTTGGAAGCCCTTTGTGCTGAACCACCCAAACCCAACCCAGCATTTCTGGCTAACCCGTTAGCGACACCTAGTCCTAAACCCAAACCATTCGCTACTCCATTGGCTATCCCATTAGCGACACCTACTCCCAATCCTAACGCTCCAGTTCCAATATTAGCAGCAGTGCCCAGACCGAGACCAACACCGGTCCCTACAGCAGATGCTAATCCGTTTCCAATACCAGCTGCAGCATCGAGGCCGAGGAAAGGCTGGGACTCTGCCATCATTGCATAACAAGCAAGGACAGTAAGAATCTGGAACAAAAAATATTCGAAATGGTCTCTATGAAAATATATGTTAAAAAGATAACAGTTTCAGTCAGATTATTACAATTATTTTTAGCAGAACTGATTACTTACAATAGTCTTCATGGTGATGGGTTGACGGACAGACAGTGGTGTTCTAAAGGCTGCAAGGACAGTCAATACAACGCGAGCACATTTATGCCTTTAAATGCTTTTAATTACAAATTTATCACAATTTATCTTAATTATGATATGGAATGTTAGTTAAAAAACAATTATGAGACTTACTAAATTACTGCCACTAATTAATATAAAAAATCAACGTATTAAAAAAATTGTTACACAAGATTTGATCGTTATGATAACAATTATTAAAGTTTAGTATGATATGAAGAATATATTTTATAATTACAAAATATCTCTTAATATTTTTACAAGACACGTTTTAATAAAATTTTATGACATTTATAAGTCATTTCTTCTACCCCACTTTCTAATCATCGCATTCACCGACTTATTACAATAGGTTTTGAAAACAACTATTATAATACTATTTGACAGTAAGTTTGATTTAAAAATTTTATCATTGCCAACCCTACCAGCAAATTGATAAATTGTTTCGCATACAATGAAACGAGCTGCGGGAAATCTTTGTTTGGCCTAAATAAAATACCTAAGCACCTTATAACAAATCTAGAACTGGCCTCGCTACGACCACTTCTTGTTGTATTATCCTCAAAATATTGACGAATTCTATACTATCTATTGCAGGGGTAATGGCTGACCATTGCATTTTGCCCGTGGGCAGTTGGTGCTTGCGCTAGCTAGTCTTGCCGGCCTTATTTATTTTTTCAATTTGTTAATTTTATTTGTTTAAGTGTCTAAATTTATTAGTATTGTATTATTTACTTTAAACCTTCCTATCGAAGTGTTTTAGATGGTTCTAGTTCTGGTAAATTATTGATTCTTTATTAACTTTTCTAAAACGGCGATCACCATAAATCCATACCCGGCAGAGTTTGATGTGTGGTTCTTTTCAGATCACGGCGCTTTCACAATTCTATTAGTTTTAATTTAAGTTGAGAAGTGTCTTTTCAGAAGTGTTTATTTCTACATATTCCTAGTCTTGCCATAAATATTGTGACAAAGAAAAACATTTTTTTTTTTTTTGCAAATAACATTTATTACTTTTACAATGTGTTAGTTTAATACACAAATATAAAACAATTAGAATTCAAAAAGCTAATTCGAAGTGGTGTTATTGGCTGCAATACATTCCTTTAAACATTGAAGCCAGTTATCAATAGAAGCTCGCTCTCTTTCCATGGGGAAATTCTTTATTGCCAATCGTATGGATTGTTTTTAGGGACTCCAAATTTTGATGGCGTTTAGAGCAAGCTGCACTCTCTAAAACTGACCATAAATCATAATGCAGCGGATTAAGATCGAGACTAGACGACGGTCAGTCTTCAGCTCTGATGAAGTCGTTCGCTTCCAATCAAGAATGCGTGGACCGAGCTTAATGAACGCTGAACCTTCTCAAGAATGGTATCTTGATACCCTTGTGCCGATGTTTTGATACCTTTTTCACAAAGATATGGCTCAGTCACTCCTTCATAGCTAACACCTAACCAAACTATCAATGAAGTCGGATAATGCCCACGTGGCACTCTGTCGACTAATTATAAAGCTTCCTTAGAGCTTTGAGCATAAATACGGTCATTTTGATTGTTAAAATGTTGCTTAATTGTAAAATTTTCTCATTAGTAAACGATTTTTTTTGTGACCTCCCTTTGCGTACCGCTTCAGTTGGTGTTTCGATTTTACCACCCTATTCATCTTTAATTTATAAGTTATAAATGATCAGTGCGTCTCTTATAAGCTGCAAGTTCTAAGTCATCTCTTAAAATACGCGACATGGTTCTAGGTGCTATATTTATTGCCCGAGATAAATCTTTTGCTTTCGGACAAGATTTCTTGGAATTCTTACCCTTACTGCTTTGACCACCTTTTTCGTAGAAACACTACTTAGACGGCCAGACCTTTTTCTGTCACAAGCAGAGGAAGTCTCATTGTACCTAATATCAGTACACAAACATTTGACTAATATCAAGTATATGGAGAGTTTTAAAAATTGCATTTGGCTCCATAAATACTTTGGGCAATGCAATTACAGCGATTCTGTTCTCTTTATCACCCTACTCCATTTTAATATTTGAAAATATTGTACAATGTATTGGCGCCAAAATAAGAAAACACAATGCACAATTGGTTAAAAATGACAGTTTCCAAATTAAAATGTAATGTTTTTTAGTTTTAACTGTAACCGTATTGTATACGTAAAATTTTATTTTTAATTTCCATTTTACGTATAATTGTCTTATTTTATATATTTTTTATGCGAGTGGTCACTGATCTACACAAGTGATTACTTATCTTGATTAGTAGTAAAAAAAAATAATAATTAATAACATTTCAAAATTTTTTTTTCTATATTACAAGTACATACATGGCACTTGCAATTTGCAAACGTCAATCTCTATTTGGAAAATAAATGGCAAAAAGATCAACGGAAACTCTTTTACTTTATTTATATAAAACTACACTTTTCTGCAGTGTTAACAATTTGCGTCACTGTCATAAAGTGTATTAAAGTAAAACGTTTTTTTTTTGTCTATACTGTTAGCCCTGTTAGCTATTACAGCGTCACCAGGGAAGAAGTAAAACGTGGTAAGGAAACGAAGACTAGAATATCCAACCATGCCACTACTTTAGTAGTAGTGTATGAGGTTCTCGTATTAGCGCAATAGTAATTATATGCCTTATATTTGTATTAAGAACCACAACACTCCAAAACCATGGAAGTAATTACAGTAGAGTAATATGTGAAGAATTGTCAACAACTTGGTAATTTCCAAACATCTTTATCATCAGCATGTTCCTTAGGTAATATTGAAATATATTGAAATAAATAAGGTCGGTGACGAATCTTTAGAATAAATAATGATTCCACCTGTCCCTTACTCCTAAAGAAGTATAAAAAGTGACACCTCAAAGGTACAAAAATCTTACAGCAACTAGTTAATTGCAAGCCTTCAGTGAAAGCCTTTATGTTGCATTAGAGAATGTTGTTTATTAATTATTCATCTGTCAAGTTATGTAATTCAGCTATAGCTTTAGATCTAGAAAATTGGTTTGTTAGAAAAGAAAGAATGAGATACAAGGATAATATTAAATTTATTAAATAATATACAAAGTTAGTTAACCAAAAGAGCATGTTCTGCTGAATCTCTATAGTTATTATCGTAATTGGCAGCGCCGTTGGCTTGCTTGTTGTAAGCACCTGCAGAGTGTGCCCCAACGTCTACAGCCGCATTGCCACCTATGTCATGGTCATCGCCGTTATCAGCTTGGGCTATCTGTAAATATTAGAAAATAAATTATTTTTCCGATTGGATTTAAACTGACATTTAAACATTTAAATTGATATATAAGCTAACAAATGGTTTACTACATAAGTACCTATATATTGTCAATGGGAATTTCAATAATTTAAATACAGTTTTCTCATTACTTACTTTGGAGGAGCTGCTGTGGTGATGGCCGCGGTCGTGGAACTTGTTTTCGCCTCTGTTATGGTAGCCCTCGTCATGAGCCCCGCTAGCACCAGTATTATATTGGTTTGCGGCAGAGTTGCTACCTTGTTGGAATTTAGAAGCCCTTTGTGCTAGACCAAGCAAACCAGAGTTTCTGGCTATACTATCAACGGCACGTAGACCTAATCCCAAACCATTGCTAAACCCATTAACAAGATGTCCACCCAATCCCAAACCATTGGACACTCCATTACCTAACCCGTTTGCAACACCTACACCCAATCCCAAACCACTGCCTACTCCATTGGCTAACCCATTAGCAATACCTGCACCCATTCCTAAACCATTATGCACTCCATTGGCTAACCCGTTAGCAACCCCTACACCCAATCCCAAACCATTGGACACTCCATTAGCTAACCCGTTTGCAATACCTACACCCAATCCCAAACCACTGCCTACTCCATTGGCTAACCCATTAGCAATACCTGCACCTATTCCTAAACCATTATGCACTCCATTGGCTAACCCGTTAGCAACCCCTACACCCAATCCCAAACCATTGGACACTCCATTAGCTAACCCGTTTGCAACACCTACACCCAATCCCAAACCATTGCCTACTCCATTGGCTAACCCATTAGCAATACCTGCACCCATTCCTAAACCACTGTTCACTCCATTGGCTATCCCATTAGCAACACCTGCACCCATTCCTAAACCGTTGGTCACTCCATGAGCTAACCCGTTAGCAACACCTACACCATTGGTCACTCCATTGGCTAATCCGTTTGCAACACCTATACCCATTCCTACACCATTGGTTATTCCATTGGCTAATCCGTTAGCAACACCTGCACCCATTCCTAAACCACTGGTCACTCCATTGGCTATCCCATTAGCAACACCTACACCATTGGTCACTCCATTGGCTAATCCGTTAGCAACACCTGCACCTACACCTAAACTATTGGTCACTCCATTAGCTAACCCGTTAACAACACCTACACCATTGGTCACTCCATTGGCTAATCCGTTTGCAACACCTGCCCCAATTCCTACACCGTTGGTTATTCCATTGGCCAATCCGTTAGCAACATCTACACCAAATCCTAAGGGACTTGCTCCTATATTAGCAGAGGTGTCAACGCCGGTGCCGTCAGCAAATGAAAATCCATTTCCTATGCCGGCTCCTGTTGCTACTACACCTTTTTCTGACGCATCTCTATAATTATTGTCGTAATTAGCAGCGCCGCTGTCATGGTTGTTATAAGCTCCGGCAGAGTGGGCGCCTACGTCTATAGACTCGCTGCCACCGATGTCATGCTCTTCGCTGCTTTCAGCCTGGGTAATCTGTAAAAATAATAAAATCAAATATTTATTTCTGATTAAACTAATGTTCCTGTTCCTACATTCATCAAACCGCATGTTCCTGCATGCCGCAAACAAAAGGTTTACTCAATAAGTACATTGTAAGTAGAAAACAAAAACACATTGAAATAATTTTAAAGTTACTTACCTTGGAGACGCTGCTGTGGTGATGGCCGCGGTCGTGGAAGTTGTTTTCGCCTATCTGGTGGTTGCCTTCGTCATGAGCCCCGCTGGCACCAGCATTATATTGGTCTGCGGCAGAGTTGCTATTTTCTTGAAAATTTGAAGCATGTTCTGCTAAGTTGCCGATGTAAGGGTTGGACTTTGCTGTCATTGCATAACAAGCAAGGACAGTAAGAATCTGTAAAAAAAAATGGATATGTTATCTTTATGAAAGTGTATAATGAAACGGTATACGGTATAACACATATCTCAAATAATAGAAAATCCTTTACTGTTATATAAAGCAAAACCAAACACTTACAATGAACTTCATCTTGATGGCTCAACGGTGGTCCGTGGTACTGTAGACGCTACAATGACGGACGTTGGAATGATTTTTCTTTACCAAATCTATGCTTTTATAATTATTACAAATTAATGATGTTGTGGAAAGCTAATTAAAATGCTATTTATATTACTATTACTGCTATTTAACTAATATGTTCTAAATGTGATTTAAAATGTGATCGTTTTAGTATTTAAAAACTTTATAAATAATAAGCTTAACTTAAAAGCTCTTAGATCCAAAGCTTCACGATTTAGCGTATTAGGAACAATCGTTTTTAATTAAATAGTGCAACATATTATACGTGTGCTTAGTAAATAGAGACTCTAAAATTGCTTTATTTTTAAATATTAATCATATATTATGAAAAAATTACGAAAAGATGTGGTTGATGTTTGTTAATATATTATTAAGAATATGTAAATTTCTATTGTTTTAAATTGTAATCCTCAGTTACTTGTTCACGTAGCTAACACTACACAACGCTGGTTATGAAGGCATTTTGGTCTCCAGTACCCTGAAGACTCTTGTATGAGACCGTATTACTTGTATCAACAAAATATATTTAATTAAAGCTTGTAATAAGATAAAAACAATAACAAAGTTCATTCTCAAACTCCATGTCCTAAGAATTCATTTTAAAAATATTGAATTATGTTTATCTCTATTATGCTTATTATAGTTCTCAAAACTTAATTGAATAAAAAAATAATAATAATTAAGCCTAACTTACGTAGGTATCATTATAGGTATTAGCATATCATAACATATTCCCGAAAACTGCATCCAAATTGCTTATAACGTTTCTGAGAGTAGCGTGCCCAAACATACAGAGATATACAGACATACAGACAAAATGAAAAACCACTGTTATGGGTTCTCTTGCTTATATAAGGGGGAAACCCCATTATGAATTTTTGAATATTTGTTATGTCCAGACAGCGATCAGTTACACTTTTTTGTATTGTATGTAGATAAATTTCTTGAACACTTTAAATACATATATCTTTTGATAGAGTGAAAAGTGTGCAATAAAACTAAAACACTAAATGTTATTCAAAGTAACGCTAAATTTTTTTGTATAAAAGTTATATAAATTGGCTATATTTTTTTACGCGTTGCGTCCACAACTAACAGACAAACAGATGAACAGATTTTTTTTTTATGTTAGAAATGGAATCTTTTAGTTATCCTTTCGTTAGATTTAAAAAAAATAAACACTAAATGTTAATTTAAGACTGTTACAATATATTCCTGAAAACTGCATCCAAACTGGTTCAGCTGTTTCTGAGATTAGCGTGCATAAACGTACAGAGATACAGACAAACAGACAAATTGGAATACTTTGTTTTGGGTTATCCTTCTCTTATAAAGGCACCTCTTGTTTTTATTTTGATATTTTCCATGTACAAAAATAGATTAGCGACAATTTTATTATATGTATAGTTGTAGATTAGTAGGGGAGGGTGGGGTAATCACGGACGGTGGGTAATGGCGGACGCATAGGTTTAACTATGTTAGAGCATAATAGGAGATATTTTGAATGACGCATTTGTAAGTCGACCCTGAACTTAGTGCTAAACAGTAACTGCTAAGATGAGAAGGCGCTCTCAATTTAAAGTAAGTAAACTTAAAGATTTTTCTATTATTTGATCTTATTTTTGTGAAAAATATAATGTGTGTATATTACTGTACGAAAAACGTAGCAGGATGCTGTTTTTTTTCTGATAAAACTTATGTTTGAACAACGATTTAAGGCACTTGTATCGTGCACTACATTGTTCTAACCTAAAAAAAATAATGTAATGTCCATTTTTGGGCAAGTCGGCTAATGGCGGACGACTTAAGTCGGGTAATTACGAACGTCCGTAGTTACCCTAAAACGTTATTATTTATGATTTTCGTTGTTAATTATGAATAAACAATAATTTCAGATGCCAAGAAATTATCAAAGAAATCCTGAGACAAAATTTAAGTTAGTGGATTTGGAAAAAGCCGTTGAAGCTGTCAAAACTAAGACACTTTCTCTTGGTTACTATACATGACTACCTCAAAAATGACTACTACTACTACTACTTATTCTGTACCAAACAGTACTATACATGTCTACCTAAAAAAAGACACAATTAAAACTCCAAGAACTGGAAGGAAGGCCATATTTTCCGAAAAACAGAAAGTGGAACTGGGGGATCATATTTTAAATTGCTGTACATTTTTTTATGGTTTAACCATTGAGATGGTCCCAAAAATAGCCTTCACATTTGCCGAAGTCAACCACTTAAAGCACAATTTCGACAAAAATCCCAAATGGCCTGGTCCCAAATCTGATTAGATAGTGTCCGTTTTTACCCCACTCGGTATCCGCCATTACCCCCTACCGCGTGGGGTAATCCCAGACACCAGACGTTTTGTTTTTTTATTATTACTTGTTTATTTTGAAAAATATACCACTGTTGAATATTTAAAGATAAGGTTAATTACTTGAACTAAAGACTGATTACTAAAAAGCATTGATTACTGAAACAGTTTTCGTTTTATTTTAGTTATTCCTTAGGTGTGCGCAATTACCCCACTCTCCCCTAATTAGTTGAAACAAATGACACAGCGAATGTCATTGTTTATGTAAGATTTTGTGTTTAATACTTCCGCTGCGGCTTCACGGCACCTGCGTAATATTTTTGCAACAGAGGGCCGAGGAAATAAAATCTATACACGTACTGCCTTACAAGCGTATAACTAATTATTTTCTTTTTTAAAATATAATATTTATTACAGACATTCGTAGTTCTTAATTACATTCATGTAATATACAGGGTTATTTGTAATTAATTGGCCATCTCGTACAGGCAGCCTCTCTACATCAATCCTAACAACATTTGTTCTACGACTTTTTACAAATCTTAATAATAAACACAAAAAATACGAAATAAAAAAACTTTTTGCTCCCTCCTTTACTTACTTCTCTGTATTTTGAAAGAAATACTTAAAGGTCCACGTCCGCAATAAAATTTTTAAAACTATTAATTTTAGAAAGTTGTAAAACAAATAAATGTCGTTGGGATTGATGTAGAGAGACTGCCTGCAAGATGTGGCCAAATAATTACAAATAACCCTTTAGGTATATAATACATTTTTTATTATGGAGACTCTAGTAGTGCTTTATTTTTATAAATTATTCATTTGCCATGATAAAATAACGGAGAGGTGTGTGCTTGATTATTGTTATTACATTATTAACTAGGTATAGGTATACTAATTTTTAGAAAAAAATATTTACACATTTTCCTGTTTTAAATTCAATCCTCAGTCAGTTTTTCAAGCTTTTGCTAAACAGCGCTATTTCTGTAATTTAGTAAGCATACCTACTATAAGACCTATGCCTAAAATCTTATCACTTACATTAACGAAATTTATACCTTCTTAATTATACAGCTTAAGTTAGAAACAGTTTTAAATGAGTTTATTCTCAAACTGTACATTAAATAATATGTTTTGGAAATATTGAAATATGTTTATTACATATATTATGTACGAGCTTAGGGAAACTGTGTATTATTTCCCGAGCTGTTTCTTGAGGTTTTTTTTATAATAAAAGAATGACATACAATAAGGATATCAAATTTATTAAAGAATGTACAAAGTTAAGTAAGAGGCATAGATTGAAATCGGCCACCTCTATAGTCATTGATGTTTTATAGTTTTTCTGTTTCATCCATTGACTAAACTTTTAGCGATACCTGCTCCCGCTCCTACTACATTAGTCGCTTCTTTGGCTAACCCGTTAACAACACCTACTCCCGCTCCTAATGCATTGGCCGCTCCATTGGCTAACCCGTTAGCAACACCTAGTCCCAATCCCAAAACATCGGTCAATCCCTTGGCTAGCCCATTAACGACACCTGCACCCAATCCTATCGCTCCTTCTCCAATTTTTTCAACTGTATCAACACCGGTCCCGACAGCATTTGCCAAGCCATTTCCAATGCCTCCTACAGCTTCAAGGCCGAGAAATGGTTGAGACTCAGCCATCATTGCATAACAAACCAGGATAGTAAGAATCTGAAAAAACGAGATATGGAAGTTCACTCTTTAAAATTGTATAATAAAACAGTATACTGAAACACACATATCTCAAAGGAGAGCAAACCATTTAGGTACTGTTATATAAAGCAGAACTAAACTCTTACAATGAACTTCATGGTGATGGTGAACTCAACGGTGGTCAGTGGTGCTGTAGACGCTACAATGACGGACGATGGAATGATTTATCTCTACCAACTCTATGCTTTTATAGTTGTTTCAATTTAATGATGTTATGAAAATCGAATTAAAATGCTATTTGGTATATTATCGTTAAAGTTATTTAACATTTTTTTTTTCAAATTCTGATAGTTTTGGTAGTTAGGTACTTAAAAACTTATTATAGAAATAACCTTTATCTAAACCTTATTTAATAAGAAAGCACTTAGACTGAAACTAAACATAAATACTGAAACTTCACAGGTTACCGTTATAGCCACAATCCCTATTTTTAATTAAACTAAAACTAATGAAATATATTGTACTTTTACTTTTTAAATGACAACTCTAAAAGTGGCTTTATCATAAATTAATAATCATATGTTATAAAAAAAAATACAAAAAGGTGTGCTTGATGGTTTTCAGTATATAATTGAAAATGTTCCAATTTTAGGAGAAACATGATGTACCTACATTTCTATTGTTTTAAATTTAAAAATTTAAAAATTTAAAATTCTCAGTTACTTGTTCACGTAGCTGATACTGCACAGCGCTGGTTATGAAGGCATTTAGTTCTCCAGTACCCTGAAGACTCACGTATGAGACCGTATTACTCGTATTAACTAGATTTATTTAATATAAGTTTGTTAAAAAATTACGGAATTCTTACTGAGTTTATTCCGAAACTCTCCACTACGTAGTAATTCGTTATAGAAATATTGAATTCTGATAATCTCATATTTTGTGTACGGGATTAGGAGAAGCTTATTATTGTTTTTAAAACTTTATTGAATTATGAGGAGTTAATTTTAAATAATCAAGTCAAGTCATATTTTGCAGGTTGAACGCCTGCAAAATATTATTATAAGATTTACCTATATTTAGGCTCGGAAAAGTGGATCACATTTAACAATATTGGGTCTAACTGAAATGGCTTTCCATAAAGTAGAGACGTAATCTTCATATCTTTTTTTCTCTACACCATCCTTTTAATCCTTATCCTTAAAGATTCAGTTTCCTTCGAATTGGTCATCGTCTTAATCTACGTTCCAAAACCGATAACATGTTAGCATTGCCTGTTAGCCACTTTCAAAGCTACGGGGACTATTTTACTGTCAAGGCTGCCATCTTTCGTATTTCCCTACCAAAAGATATTCGATAGTCAGAGTTAATACACATTTTTAAATAACGCCTTCAATAATACTATCTGACGCTGTTAGTTTATAAGTATATTATCTGTAAAATGTTCTTATGTATTTAATATAAATATAGTTTATCTAAATTATCGTATATGTCCTATCTAAGTATATATATTCTATGAAGTATATACAAGATTATTTGTAATTAATTGGCCACCTCTTGCACGCAGCTTCTTTATATCAATCCCAACAACTTTTATAATACGACTTTTTACTAATCTTGATAAACAAACAAAAAAAAACGAAACAAACAATTTTTGATCCCTCTTTTACGTATTACTTTGTATTTTGCAAGAAGTACCTAAAAGGTTCAACGCCCGGACGCAGGACGCGCCTACGTAGTTCAGAAACAACAAATAAATTTTATATGATATAACTTAAATTTTTTGAACTATTCATTTTAAAAATTCAAACATTTCTAAGCACACACAAAGGCTCGATCGAAACGACAAGGGAAAATTTTATTTAATAGGTTTATAAAAATATCTCATGTGAATTGATAAATATTCTCGGACCAGAACGGCATATTTGGATTTTCATTTATGAATGAAATGGTTTTGTTAAAAAAAAAGGATGAGACATCATAAATATATCAAATTTATTAAATTGTTTACAATATTAAGTAACTGGCAGTTTGTCCTGGGTCACCGCTGAAGACATTGCTGTTATCTAGAACCATATTCCAGCCATAAGCCAGTGGGCTTTGGTCTTCAATCGAACCTGCTATAACATCAGCCACATATGCCGCTATTTCCAACGGTGCGGTCGCTAGTTCTTTATCGTTGTCAGCAGATAACATACCTTGTCCAAAGTCTACTTCATCATGGAGGCCGAAACTCAGCCATCCTTGCATAACAAGCCAAGTCAATACGAATCTTAAAAAAAAAGTATTGCAAGTGATCTGTCTCTCTATCATAGTTTCTAAAGAAAATGAATTCTGGAATATACATTAAGAATAGAATCAATTCACTTTTATAGAAAGTAAAACTAAAGACTTACAATGTACTACTTTATGGTTACGAGTCAACAGACGTTTGTGAGATTGAGAGTAAGAGATTTTCAACGACAGCCGTTGGAATGATGTATCGCGACCAAATCTATGCTTTCATTGTTATTACAATTTAATGATGTTGTGAAAAACCAATTAAAATGCTATTTGGTATATTACCATTAGTGCTATTTAACTAATTTTCTCTTTTCAAATTCTGATGGTTTTGGTAGTGGCTTAAAAACTTAAAAAAAAAACCTTTTATCATGAATAACACAAGTTTATATCAATCGTACTCCAATGACAAACCTACTTCCTAATTACATTAATCAAGTATATGGATTGCTTATACCTATTTTATTGAAATCTCTAGTATTGGTTTAGTCTTATAAATTACTCATACGATGTGAAATGTATAGTCAAAAGTTATGCTTGATGATTATTAATATTCCAACTTATTTTATAATAAAACATATTTACACATCGCGTTTATTAAATTGCAGTAGTTAATTATTTCAGGTAGCTCGGTCAAGACAACGCTTATTTAGTCCACATTTAGTAAGCATACCCTTAAGACCCATGTTTAAAAATTTTATTACTTCCACTAACCAAATTTTTTAAACTTGTTAAATGTACAATTTCAGTTAAAACAGTTCAGAATCAGTTCATTCTCAAACTCTCCATTCCGTAAAAAATGTTTTGGAATTTTCTATTTGTTTTTTTTTTAATTTTTATTTTCTTGTCAAAATTAAAACCTTTTTCAACAAGCTCATATCTCGTTTTGGATGAATTATTCTTCAGTATTACTAGAGTACTTATTCTTATAGGGTATTATTATGTATATCTTGACTTTAATGACAACATTTAAGAGAGATGACTATATAACTTTTGTAATAATTTTTATATGTTTTAAATTAGGTTTCATGTTATATGATAGCCGTAGGTTTAGAGTCTTTCATTCTTCTTACGATGAAGTGGTTTACTTATTGGTTTTGAGTCTTATTTTCGTAGTCGTCGAGTAATTCGTTATAGAAATATTGAATTCTGATAATCTCATATTTTGTGTACGGGATTAGGAGAAGCTTATTATTGTTTTTAAAACTTTATTGAATTATGAAGAGTTAATTTTAAATAATCAAGTCAAGTCATATTTTGCAGGTTTAACGCCTGCATAATATTATTATAAGATTTATATTTAGGCTCGGAAAAGTGGATCACATTTAACAATATTGGGTCTAACTGAAATGGCTTTCCATAAAGTAGAGACGTAATCTTCATATCTTTTTTTCTCTACACCATCCTTTTAATCCTTATCCTTAAAGATTCAGTTTCCTTCGAATTGGTCATCGTCTTAATCTCCGTTCCAAAACCGATAACATGTTAGCATTGCCTGTTAGCCACTATCAAAGCTACTTGGACTATTTTACTGTCAAGGCTGCCATCTTTGGTAATTCCCTACCAAAAGATATTCGATAGTCAGAGTTAATGCACATTTTTAAAAAACGCCTTCAAAAATACTATCTGACGCTGTTAGTTTATAAGTATATTATCTGTAAAATGTTCTTATGTATTTAATATTAATATAGTTTATCTAAATTATCGTATATGTCCTATCTAAGTATATATACTCTATGAAGTATATACAAGATTATTTGTAATTAATTGGCCACCTCTTGCACGCAGCTTCTTTATATCAATCCCAACAACTTTTGTAATACGACTTTTTACTAATCTTGATAAACAAACAAAAAAAAACGAAACAAACAATTTTTGATCCCTCTTTTAAGTATTACTTTGTATTTTGCAAGAAGTACCTAAAAGGTTCAACGCCCGGACGCCGGACGCGCCTACGTAGTTCAGAGGCAACAAATAAATTTTATATGATATAACTTAAATTTTTAGAACTATTCATTTTAAAAAATTTAACATTTCTAAGCACACACAAAGGCTCGATCGAAACGACAAGGGAAAATTTTATTTAATAGGTTTATAAAAATATCTCATGTGAATTGATAAATATTCTCGGACCAGAACGGCATATTTGGATTTTCATTTATGAACCGTGCAGTAACTTAA
The DNA here is from genome assembly GCA_959347355.1 of Napeogenes inachia. Lineage (NCBI taxonomy): Eukaryota > Metazoa > Arthropoda > Insecta > Lepidoptera > Nymphalidae > Napeogenes > Napeogenes inachia. Next base: position 20,309,677 of record OY365798.1, on the reverse strand, counting down.
AATTGTCATATATTTGTGCTACAACTTTTTTTTGAGGACATTTATTTAAAGTTATAAACATTAAAATGATACTATTTCGTTTGCATTGTAATCTGCTACCAATGACCCTCAACTTATATTTTATAACTAGTAGTTTTGCACGGGTGAGACTGTGACTTGAGATTGTTGGCTTACCATTCCGCCACCGCTACAACTAAGCTATCGTGTAAATACTTACTTAGTGGTTTGGATACCTACTTAGTGTTATACACTGGATTTGTTTCAATCCTATGCGGCGGTGAAAGTTTTATTTAATGAAATATTCTATATTATCACTAGGTCTTGTTTTCAAATGAAAACGAATAAAAGAGATGTCTACCAAATGTTTGTATTAATTTTTATTTATTTCAAATTATTTTTAATATATTAATAGTTGTAGGTTTAAGAACTTTCTATTATTCGTATATTAACAGTTCCTTGAGGTTTTGTTACAATATTAAGTAACTGACAGTTTGTCCTGGGTCACCGCTGAAGACATTGCTGTTATCTAGAACCATATTCACTGGCTTTGGTCTTAAATCGAACCTCCTATAACATCAGCCACATGTGCCGCTATTTCCAACGGTGCGGTCGCTAGATCTTTATCTTTGTCAGCAGATAACATTCCTTGTCCAAAGTCTACTTCATCATGGAGGCCGAAACTCAGCCATCCTTGCATAACAAGCCAGGTCAATACGAATCTTAAAAAAAAGTATTGCAAGTGGTCTGTCTCTCTATCATAGTTTCTAAAGAAAATGAATTCTGGAATATACATTAAGAATAGAATCAATTCACTTTTATAGAAAGTAAAACTAAAGACTTACAATGTACTACTTTATGGTTACGAATCAACAGACGTCAGGGAGATGAGAGTAAGAGATTTTCAACGACAGCCGTTGGAATGATGTATCGCGACCAAATCTATGCTTTCATTGTTATTACAATTTAATGATGTTGTGAAAAGCCAATTAAAATGCTATTTGGTATATTACCATTAGTGCTATTTAACTAATTTTCTCTTTTCAAATTCTGATGGTTTTGGTAGTTGGCTTAAAAACTTAATAAAAAAAATCTTTTATCCTAAATAACACAAGTTTATATCAATCGTACTCCAATGACAAACCTACTTCCTAATTACTTTAATCAAGTATATGGATTGCTTATACCTATTTTATTGAAATCTGTAGTATTGCTTTATTCTTATAAATTACTCGTACGATATGAAAAATATAGTCGAAAGTTATGCTCGATGATTATTAATATTTCACCATATTTTATAATAAAACATATTTACACATCGCGTTTATTAAATTGCTGTAGTTAATTATTTTTTCAGGTAGCTCGGGCAAGACAACGCTTATTTTGCCCACATTTAGTAAGCACTAAGCATACCTTTAAGACCCATGTTTAAAAAATGTATTACTTCCACTAACGAAATTTTTAATCTTGTTAAATGTACAATTTCAGTTAAAACAGTTCAGAATCAGTTCATTCTCAAACTCTCCATTCCGTAAAAAATGTTTTGGAATTTTCTATTTGTTTTTTTTTTAATTTTTATTTTCTTGTCAAAATTAAAACCTTTTTCAACAAGCTCATATCTCGTTTTGGATGAATTATTCTTCAGTATTACTAGAGTACTTATTCTTATAGGGTATTATTATGTATATCTTGACTTTAATGACAACATTTAAGAGAGATGACTATATAACTTTTGTAATAATTTTTATATGTTTTAAATTAGGTTTCATGTTATATGATAGCCGTAGGTTTAGAGTCTTTCATTCTTCTTACGATGAAGTGGTTTACTTATTGGTTTTGAGTCTTATTTTCGTAGTCGTCGAGTAATTCGTTATAGAAATATTGAATTCTGATAATCTCATATTTTGTGTACGGGATTAGGAGAAGCTTATTATTGTTTTTAAAACTTTATTGAATTATGAAGAGTTAATTTTAAATAATCAAGTCAAGTCATATTTTGCAGGTTTAACGCCTGCATAATATTATTATAAGATTTATATTTAGGCTCGGAAAAGTGGATCACATTTAACAATATTGGGTCTAACTGAAATGGCTTTCCATAAAGTAGAGACGTAATCTTCATATCTTTTTTTCTCTACACCATCCTTTTAATCCTTATCCTTAAAGATTCAGTTTCCTTCGAATTGGTCATCGTCTTAATCTCCGTTCCAAAACCGATAACATGTTAGCATTGCCTGTTAGCCACTATCAAAGCTACTTGGACTATTTTACTGTCAAGGCTGCCATCTTTGGTAATTCCCTACCAAAAGATATTCGATAGTCAGAGTTAATGCACATTTTTAAAAAACGCCTTCAAAAATACTATCTGACGCTGTTAGTTTATAAGTATATTATCTGTAAAATGTTCTTATGTATTTAATATTAATATAGTTTATCTAAATTATCGTATATGTCCTATCTAAGTATATATACTCTATGAAGTATATACAAGATTATTTGTAATTAATTGGCCACCTCTTGCACGCAGCTTCTTTATATCAATCCCAACAACTTTTGTAATACGACTTTTTACTAATCTTGATAAACAAACAAAAAAAAACGAAACAAACAATTTTTGATCCCTCTTTTAAGTATTACTTTGTATTTTGCAAGAAGTACCTAAAAGGTTCAACGCCCGGACGCCGGACGCGCCTACGTAGTTCAGAGGCAACAAATAAATTTTATATGATATAACTTAAATTTTTAGAACTATTCATTTTAAAAAATTTAACATTTCTAAGCACACACAAAGGCTCGATCGAAACGACAAGGGAAAATTTTATTTAATAGGTTTATAAAAATATCTCATGTGAATTGATAAATATTCTCGGACCAGAACGGCATATTTGGATTTTCATTTATGAACCGTGCAGTAACTTAAAATTGTCATATATTTGTGCTACAACTTTTTTTTGAGGACATTTATTTAAAGTTATAAACATTAAAATGATACTATTTCGTTTGCATTGTAATCTGCTACCAATGACCCTCAACTTATATTTTATAACTAGTAGTTTTGCACGGGTGAGACTGTGACTTGAGATTGTTGGCTTACCATTCCGCCACCGCTACAACTAAGCTATCGTGTAAATACTTACTTAGTGGTTTGGATACCTACTTAGTGTTATACACTGGATTTGTTTCAATCCTATGCGGCGGTGAAAGTTTTATTTAATGAAATATTCTATATTATCACTAGGTCTTGTTTTCAAATGAAAACGAATAAAAGAGATGTCTACCAAATGTTTGTATTAATTTTTATTTATTTCAAATTATTTTTAATATATTAATAGTTGTAGGTTTAAGAACTTTCTATTATTCGTATATTAACAGTTCCTTGAGGTTTTGTTACAATATTAAGTAACTGACAGTTTGTCCTGGGTCACCGCTGAAGACATTGCTGTTATCTAGAACCATATTCACTGGCTTTGGTCTTAAATCGAACCTCCTATAACATCAGCCACATGTGCCGCTATTTCCAACGGTGCGGTCGCTAGATCTTTATCTTTGTCAGCAGATAACATTCCTTGTCCAAAGTCTACTTCATCATGGAGGCCGAAACTCAGCCATCCTTGCATAACAAGCCAGGTCAATACGAATCTTAAAAAAAAGTATTGCAAGTGGTCTGTCTCTCTATCATAGTTTCTAAAGAAAATGAATTCTGGAATATACATTAAGAATAGAATCAATTCACTTTTATAGAAAGTAAAACTAAAGACTTACAATGTACTACTTTATGGTTACGAATCAACAGACGTCAGGGAGATGAGAGTAAGAGATTTTCAACGACAGCCGTTGGAATGATGTATCGCGACCAAATCTATGCTTTCATTGTTATTACAATTTAATGATGTTGTGAAAAGCCAATTAAAATGCTATTTGGTATATTACCATTAGTGCTATTTAACTAATTTTCTCTTTTCAAATTCTGATGGTTTTGGTAGTTGGCTTAAAAACTTAATAAAAAAAATCTTTTATCCTAAATAACACAAGTTTATATCAATCGTACTCCAATGACAAACCTACTTCCTAATTACTTTAATCAAGTATATGGATTGCTTATACCTATTTTATTGAAATCTGTAGTATTGCTTTATTCTTATAAATTACTCGTACGATATGAAAAATATAGTCGAAAGTTATGCTCGATGATTATTAATATTTCACCATATTTTATAATAAAACATATTTACACATCGCGTTTATTAAATTGCTGTAGTTAATTATTTTTTCAGGTAGCTCGGGCAAGACAACGCTTATTTTGCCCACATTTAGTAAGCACTAAGCATACCTTTAAGACCCATGTTTAAAAAATGTATTACTTCCACTAACGAAATTTTTAATCTTGTTAAATGTACAATTTCAGTTAAAACAGTTCAGAATCAGTTCATTCTCAAACTCTCCATTCCGTAAAAAATGTTTTGGAATTTTCTATTTGTTTTTTTTTTAATTTTTATTTTCTTGTCAAAATTAAAACCTTTTTCAACAAGCTCATATCTCGTTTTGGATGAATTATTCTTCAGTATTACTAGAGTACTTATTCTTATAGGGTATTATTATGTATATCTTGACTTTAATGACAACATTTAAGAGAGATGACTATATAACTTTTGTAATAATTTTTATATGTTTTAAATTAGGTTTCATGTTATATGATAGCCGTAGGTTTAGAGTCTTTCATTCTTCTTACGATGAAGTGGTTTACTTATTGGTTTTGAGTCTTATTTTCGTAGTCGTCGAGTAATTCGTTATAGAAATATTGAATTCTGATAATCTCATATTTTGTGTACGGGATTAGGAGAAGCTTATTATTGTTTTTAAAACTTTATTGAATTATGAAGAGTTAATTTTAAATAATCAAGTCAAGTCATATTTTGCAGGTTTAACGCCTGCATAATATTATTATAAGATTTATATTTAGGCTCGGAAAAGTGGATCACATTTAACAATATTGGGTCTAACTGAAATGGCTTTCCATAAAGTAGAGACGTAATCTTCATATCTTTTTTTCTCTACACCATCCTTTTAATCCTTATCCTTAAAGATTCAGTTTCCTTCGAATTGGTCATCGTCTTAATCTCCGTTCCAAAACCGATAACATGTTAGCATTGCCTGTTAGCCACTATCAAAGCTACTTGGACTATTTTACTGTCAAGGCTGCCATCTTTGGTAATTCCCTACCAAAAGATATTCGATAGTCAGAGTTAATGCACATTTTTAAAAAACGCCTTCAAAAATACTATCTGACGCTGTTAGTTTATAAGTATATTATCTGTAAAATGTTCTTATGTATTTAATATTAATATAGTTTATCTAAATTATCGTATATGTCCTATCTAAGTATATATACTCTATGAAGTATATACAAGATTATTTGTAATTAATTGGCCACCTCTTGCACGCAGCTTCTTTATATCAATCCCAACAACTTTTGTAATACGACTTTTTACTAATCTTGATAAACAAACAAAAAAAAACGAAACAAACAATTTTTGATCCCTCTTTTAAGTATTACTTTGTATTTTGCAAGAAGTACCTAAAAGGTTCAACGCCCGGACGCCGGACGCGCCTACGTAGTTCAGAGGCAACAAATAAATTTTATATGATATAACTTAAATTTTTAGAACTATTCATTTTAAAAAATTTAACATTTCTAAGCACACACAAAGGCTCGATCGAAACGACAAGGGAAAATTTTATTTAATAGGTTTATAAAAATATCTCATGTGAATTGATAAATATTCTCGGACCAGAACGGCATATTTGGATTTTCATTTATGAACCGTGCAGTAACTTAAAATTGTCATATATTTGTGCTACAACTTTTTTTTGAGGACATTTATTTAAAGTTATAAACATTAAAATGATACTATTTCGTTTGCATTGTAATCTGCTACCAATGACCCTCAACTTATATTTTATAACTAGTAGTTTTGCACGGGTGAGACTGTGACTTGAGATTGTTGGCTTACCATTCCGCCACCGCTACAACTAAGCTATCGTGTAAATACTTACTTAGTGGTTTGGATACCTACTTAGTGTTATACACTGGATTTGTTTCAATCCTATGCGGCGGTGAAAGTTTTATTTAATGAAATATTCTATATTATCACTAGGTCTTGTTTTCAAATGAAAACGAATAAAAGAGATGTCTACCAAATGTTTGTATTAATTTTTATTTATTTCAAATTATTTTTAATATATTAATAGTTGTAGGTTTAAGAACTTTCTATTATTCGTATATTAACAGTTCCTTGAGGTTTTGTTACAATATTAAGTAACTGACAGTTTGTCCTGGGTCACCGCTGAAGACATTGCTGTTATCTAGAACCATATTCACTGGCTTTGGTCTTAAATCGAACCTCCTATAACATCAGCCACATGTGCCGCTATTTCCAACGGTGCGGTCGCTAGATCTTTATCTTTGTCAGCAGATAACATTCCTTGTCCAAAGTCTACTTCATCATGGAGGCCGAAACTCAGCCATCCTTGCATAACAAGCCAGGTCAATACGAATCTTAAAAAAAAGTATTGCAAGTGGTCTGTCTCTCTATCATAGTTTCTAAAGAAAATGAATTCTGGAATATACATTAAGAATAGAATCAATTCACTTTTATAGAAAGTAAAACTAAAGACTTACAATGTACTACTTTATGGTTACGAATCAACAGACGTCAGGGAGATGAGAGTAAGAGATTTTCAACGACAGCCGTTGGAATGATGTATCGCGACCAAATCTATGCTTTCATTGTTATTACAATTTAATGATGTTGTGAAAAGCCAATTAAAATGCTATTTGGTATATTACCATTAGTGCTATTTAACTAATTTTCTCTTTTCAAATTCTGATGGTTTTGGTAGTTGGCTTAAAAACTTAATAAAAAAAATCTTTTATCCTAAATAACACAAGTTTATATCAATCGTACTCCAATGACAAACCTACTTCCTAATTACTTTAATCAAGTATATGGATTGCTTATACCTATTTTATTGAAATCTGTAGTATTGCTTTATTCTTATAAATTACTCGTACGATATGAAAAATATAGTCGAAAGTTATGCTCGATGATTATTAATATTTCACCATATTTTATAATAAAACATATTTACACATCGCGTTTATTAAATTGCTGTAGTTAATTATTTTTTCAGGTAGCTCGGGCAAGACAACGCTTATTTTGCCCACATTTAGTAAGCACTAAGCATACCTTTAAGACCCATGTTTAAAAAATGTATTACTTCCACTAACGAAATTTTTAATCTTGTTAAATGTACAATTTCAGTTAAAACAGTTCAGAATCAGTTCATTCTCAAACTCTCCATTCCGTAAAAAATGTTTTGGAATTTTCTATTTGTTTTTTTTTTAATTTTTATTTTCTTGTCAAAATTAAAACCTTTTTCAACAAGCTCATATCTCGTTTTGGATGAATTATTCTTCAGTATTACTAGAGTACTTATTCTTATAGGGTATTATTATGTATATCTTGACTTTAATGACAACATTTAAGAGAGATGACTATATAACTTTTGTAATAATTTTTATATGTTTTAAATTAGGTTTCATGTTATATGATAGCCGTAGGTTTAGAGTCTTTCATTCTTCTTACGATGAAGTGGTTTACTTATTGGTTTTGAGTCTTATTTTATAATAAAAGAATGACATACAATAAGGATATCAAATTTATTAAAGAATGTACAAAATTAAGTAAGAGACATAGATTGAAATCGGCCACCTCTATAGTCATTGATGTTTATAGTTTTTCTGTTTCATCCATTGACTAAACTTTTAGCGATACCTGCTCCCGCTCCTACTACATTAGTCGCTTCTTTGGCTAACCCGTTAACAACACCTACTCCCGCTCCTAATGCATTGGCCGCTCCATTGGCTAACCCGTTAGCAACACCTAGTCCCAATCCCAAAACATCGGTCAATCCCTTGGCTAGCCCATTAACGACACCTGCACCCAATCCTATCGCTCCTTCTCCAATTTTTTCAACTGTGTCAACACCGGTCCCGACAGCATTTGCCAAGCCATTTCCAATGCCTCCTACAGCTTCAAGGCCGAGAAATGGTTGAGACTCAGCCATCAGTGCATAACAAACCAGGATAGTAAGAATCTGAAAAAACGAGATAAGGAAGTTCACTCTTTAAAATTGTATAATAAAACAGTATACTGAAACACACATATCTCAAAGGAGAGCAAACCATTTAGGTACTGTTATATAAAGCAGAACTAAACTCTTACAATGAACTTCATGGTGATGGTGAACTCAACGGTGGTCAGTGGTGCTGTAGACGCTACAATGACGGATGTTGGAATGATTTATCTCTACCAAATCTATGCTTTTATAGTTATTGCAAATTAATGATGTTGTAAAAATCTAATTAAAATCTATTTTGTATATCACCATTCGTGCTATTTAAAAAAAATGTTCTTTTCAAATTGTGTTGGTTTAGATAGTAACTTAAAGAATAAAAAAATAGGTAAATAATCAAAACTAAACATTAAAAAAAAGCACTTAGGTCTGAATTTGCACTAGTAAATGTCTTAGGTACAAACTTCTTCTTTATTACAATATTATTATATTTAATATATACCTATTATTTTTTAACTGAAAACTAGAGTCTACTACTAGTACTAGAGTACGTATTGGTTTATTTTTATTAATTAGTACAGTCTTAGGAGTCACTAATTATTTTGTTCGAAACTAATCAGAAGATTTTCGAATTTTGTTGAATAATAAAGGATTTATTTAATATAATAAAAAGTCATAAGTGTTTAAAAAATCTTAGCTCCCTTATGATCCGGTCATATTTACGTTCCTCTACATTTTCTTTGTTTATTTTGGGAGTGATATCTATGAAATGTGTTTCATAGTCATCAAACTGTTTTCAATTTGGAGGTATACAAATTGAAGTATCAATCTCTGGAACACCTAAAAATGTAATAAAATAATTTGTTGTATATTTTGTAATAAACAAAACATTTTATTCAAAATATTTCAGTCATGTAAATTAATATTTTTGGTTCGTCCCACAAAAAAATATTTGGAATTTTATTTTCGGTTTTTATACAGTGACCCGTTTGAGTTCGCGTCCAAAAATATACAAACATTGCTGTGATAGTCGACGACCCTAGGGTATTTTTACAAGAATGGGAAATATTCATTTAAACATGTTAAAACGAAATATTTAGTGGTCTTTGTTGAGAAACTTTAACAAAAAAAAAATTCAATGTGTATAAAATAACGTTTTTGATATACGAGATACTAATCACTCATATTAAACTCAAGAAAACTATCTTTCAATTTTCCAATCCTTATGAAGAATTAATATTGTAAGTGTTAAAGTAAACTACGTTATTTACGATAGAAGAAGGAAATACAATCAAGATAAGAAGTAGTTCCTTAATTTTAAACAGGGAATTTGAAATTTAGATTATTCTAACTTTGTATATGTAATTTAAAAACAAAATTTTGTATTTACATATCTTTCTTTCGGTTTAAAAAATATTTAAATTTTTAAAGATCAAAAGGCCCCCGACCTGCGCAGTGTTAATTACAGTTACGATGAACTCGACATGAAACAGCACAAAATGAAGAGAACTCTACGAAATTGCGCTCAAAAATGTTCTTTACCCGTTTTCTTATTTTTCACCCTTAAATCTCAAAGGAATTTCGGTTCTATTCCTTAGGATTTAAGTATTATTTTCTACGTATCTGAAGTGTGAATATATGTGAAAAGAGGCGGACAGGTTAATAAAGGTTTATTTCTGTTTGTTAAATAAAAATGCTTTAACGAAAAGGATACTTAATGAAGATTTAGTTTACATTAATATAATTATAGTAGTTATACACTTAATAGTAATTAATTAGTTCATTAGTATTATCATTGTAAGCCGATTAGTGTGGATGTTGCAAGACTTTGCTAATTGTACTGGGATGACAGAAATTGGTTACAACGTCTTTAATAATGTATTCTTATTAATCATAAATATTTTCATTTCACCAATTTAAAAAAAAATGTATAATGCTTTAAGTATTAACTATATCAAGCCGCTGTATTTATCTTAAGGCTCCATTTCCAGATAATTACTAAGATATAAAAAAAATTGTACATAATATCTCATGTATTCAATAACTACATTTCACATGGATTAAAAGATAATACAAGAAATAAATCTAAAGTAGTATAGATAAAATAGTGAATCCGCATCTATAGTAGGTAGGTAGGTATAGTAAGTAATATCGTGTGGTAGTTCTTGTCCGAGTAGTCTAATCACTGGTGTGCGGCCGAGCCTCAAGTGTTTACGCAACATACAATAAAACCAAGTAACTGTTCTCATCCAGACTATTCTATATCTATACTACCTGTACTATACAGATAAATAAAGACTTATACCTACATTATTTGCTATATAATGATAATTTATTGTTTACGGTTTGAATCAAAAACATTTACTATATATTTATGATTGTTTTAATGTATTTAAATATATAAGTCGTGGTAAGTGACGTTTTATTTATCGAACATTAATCGGATCTTCGTAGATAATTACGGTCCATTTCCAGGCCGCAGGCTGATTACGATAGATACTTTGTTTATACTGAAAACAACTGTAGATACATTGAAAATGTTTTTGTATACTGAGGTTGAGTTACCTATTATTTTTATTTATAAAGAGTCTCTGACCGACTGATCATCGACGCTTACACTATTAAAGCTAATAATTTTGTATTTGCAGAGATTTTGTAACATAAGTTTTAGTGATTTTTGTAAATTACTGGATCTTGTAACCTTTAACTTGGAGTGCTTGAAAGTATTTTATATAGTACCTACCTATAAAAATTTACGTTAATATATTCGCTTATAAATCTCCTATATAAAATTCACAATTGGTTGAAATCAAACGAAGATGAGACAGTATGGTACAGATTTTTTTTTAATGTAACGCAAAACAGCTACTGTCACATAAATGAATATAAAGTGTAGATATATTTTAGATATTTTTTAGGTTTTCAAACTCATTAATCGTTAAATTAAGTTAATTATAATAATTAATCCTTAAAAATGGGACTAGCTCTCTGTACATGACTTTCCACGGAGTTTCGTTGTTTATTGTTTTCAATAAAATTACTGGAAAAAGACCGAAAACCTAAAAGCTAACTTAAAGTGAAGGCCGTTACTTTACGTAATTGATCCCGTTAACTCGTCTTTACTGATGTTTTTACTGCACGAATATTTTAAAATTATTTTTTTCTGATCCGGCATTAAGTAAAAGTAGCTTAAGCAATTTTCATTTTAATATGCTTTACGTAATGATTCTTCGCTTTTATTATAGAATAGTCTTGGCACACTACCATATACGTAAGTACAGTAGTACCAAATAGTAGTTCGTCTTCCTATTACCCTTACATCTTAACGACGTAACCAATTCTGATAAGACCTTATCATTAGGTAATTGTTAGCTTTATCAATAATAAGCTATGGTGACTATAGAAATTATATGTATATATATAAATATTACCGATTATCATAATTTAACCTAGTTTTATTTTTGTTTCAGGTATGAACGACGGATCATCACAATGCTGTTAAGATATTAGATATCTCTTTACTTATATAATAGTAATAATAATAATAAATATTCTTTATTGCACACCAAAACACAGAAAATATAAAACAATCATAAGAAAATAAAAAATAAAAAAATAAAACACGGTGACACAAAAAGGCGGCCTTATCGCTGAAAAGCGATTTCTGCCAGGCAACCTTAAGGTTAAGGATATGTTATGAAAAAAATTAACAAAATTAATAATAAATAGATAAAAAATAAAATAAATAAATAATAATCATAAAAATAAATAAACAAATATCTATATAGAATAAAGAATAGTGTAAGGTGCATTTTCTGTAAAAATAAAGCTAAAGAATAATAAGTAGAATTCACGATAACGGTAATATCACGGCACGGAGCGCGGTCGTTAAGGTTATCTACGTTAAGATCAGGGTGCCTGGTACGCTGGGATGATGCTAGCTGCTGAAGGAATACTTCATATCTCGCCAACATATTAAAAAAATATAACAAAAGATATAGTTCATAATTAATTTTGATCTTAAAATGTTTTGTAATACAGATTCTCGTTTATTGAATTCCATAATTTGGTCTTTCTTATCATAATGTTAAAGTTTTAAAAATAAGTGTGATCTACTTACAAAATAATTATTGAAAAATATTCCTTACGTGCGGTTTGTTTCTCCCTTATCATATGAATATAGCAATTAATTTTCTATTATTTTAAAAACAATTAATGTGTTAGTATAACGTTAGGTCTGACAACTTTTTAATGATATAAAATATTATTGATATTTAATTGGAAGTTAATGTGTTATAAATAAAAGTTTAAAATAACTTGGTGTTAAATAACCTAACCTCGTTATAAATTTTAAAATAAAATTAAATTTCTTATTGTCCTTAAAGTCCTGAGGTTATAATATGTAAGTAAAAAAAAATCGGTACAAAAAAAAACTTTTGAAGCTATACATAATAATAAAACATAAAAGCTTATCAGGTCACAGGGCCGTTAGGGGAATGAGAAGTTTCTTTTTAGAGTTATACACAGACTTCCTCAATTTACTATTTACGAACTATCAGCGTTATCACAAACGATAGTCTGGCGAGCCTTATCTTAATGTTGATGCACGTTGAGTGAACTCGTCTTGTGTTCATTGTGTCTGTTCGTATATATACGAACACGAATACTTGTTATAACCAGGGAGGGATCAAACAAGGGTTGAATACAACTTTCGTTGAATTAGGAATCAGAGAATCAACAGTTGTTATATTCTTATTATTACGTTTTGATGAGTTATCTTTAGTTTATTTGTTTTGATAAAATATTATGTACGTGTACTACTTTTTGCCTTTCCCAAGAACAAGTTAACGATCTAAAAACAGTATTTTCTCGAGATCCTCGCTGCCATTAGCAAATGAAGACTCATCAATATCGCTAACAACTTCTACTAAGTTCCATTTAAATTAACAGTTGATTTACAACCAACCGACTGCTCCGAAATAAGAAAATGTTTTATATTTGTATTTGAAACAAAGATACATATTTATTTTATATTATAGGTAAGTTATCTTATAACTTACTTTTCTTTAAAGGAATATGTTCAAGATTTATTTGCATAGTATTTATAATTACTTATTCCTATATAAAATGCTTTGAGCTTAGCTGTTTTCTTATTATTGTAAGTCTAATTGGTTAATTAGGAGAAATATATTATCAGTCTCTCCTGTGAGGTAAAGTTACACACAATTCACAGATTATGTAGTTTGTGTGTTGTGTGTATTATAAACCATGTGATTTTAGAATAAATATATGAACAATATATCCTCTAATCATCCGAGATTTTCACAGTAACTTAAAAAATATGCTGACTTTTATGGTATGGTTCATAACGGTATTCAGTGAAATAATGATATATTTCGCATTTAAAACCAAAACGATAATATAAAAAATCTATATGTATGTGAATATTGATGAAAGAAGAATGCATGCAAGGAAATAAGAATGGGAGTTGAACCAGTACAGAAAAGGGTGATGTGATGGGGAGAGCCAAGCCACATGCCTTAGTCATGTGGCTTGGCTTGAGTCATGACGATAAACCAATAAAAGAGATGTATCTTGTGAATGATGACATGAGAAAGAAAAGAGTTCATACAGATCGGATGACAGGAAAGATGGAAAAAGACAACATTTTGTGCCAACCCCATGTATAGCTTGTGAAAGCAAAAGAATGATTGATGTAAGATAATATTCGCTAGTATTGAAAGAAAGAAAAGAATATTAATTAAATTTAATATTAACATCGGCGATGTTAAGTAGTAAGTTTGTTGTATCGGATGCTTGAAGATTGCTTGGCGTAAACTGTGGAGAGTGACTTGCTGAGTACATTGTTCGGCTGACATTTGCTTTTTGATTTTCTTCTCTACAAAGTGCATACCTTCATCATTTTCCCCGTTATAATGCTAAAATTACTTATTATTAAATGTTATTTTATTCTCAGCTTAATGTAAGAAGTCATTGTATGTTAAAACTAAAGATATTTGAAATACTTACATATATATATTTTTAAATGTAGTAGTTTAAATATTGGGTATCAGTTAAGTTATTTATTTTGTTTTTTTTTTTTTTGTAAATGTAATGTAAATATGAAATTTAAAAGCATGTGATATTTTTGTCCACAATTAGTACTTAAAAGTCAGAGCTGAGGTGAATATAATTATTGGCTCAATCCTGAGAGACCTCAATTATTGGGCTAACATTGATTTCAATACACTGAACTTTCATACAAATTTCAGGCCCTATTTATATTAACTAATAAAAGGAAGCCTTTTTTATAGATAGTTGATTTTGTGTAGACGAGACTTCTTTGTTATAGTATTGATTGATCAAATAAAATTATTTCAGACTTTAAAGTTTCACAATCAATTTCAAAACAAACTCAATTATTTCAAGAACCCTATTGTGTTACATATTTTACAAAGAAAACAAAAATCTCAAAGACAATAAAGTTTATAGAAAGGATATCGTAATTTGATCAATTTTCAAACTCCAGTCCAAGCTGGATATTCGACTTTTAGTTTTGTTGCTATGTTCTTTTCCACAGGCGCTATATTTAAGTGTTCGAAATGTTGGGTTTACCGTTTATATGAAACGTTTTTTGTATTATTTGTACAAGTCTCAGTGTCGAGTAAAATAATATTTACTCCATTTTGGTATAATATATTTTAGGTATATCTTTTCCACATTTCTCTAACCGCTAAGATATTAAGACAGTAGAAATATAATAGTCGTTTCCACTATGACTCTCGCAAGAGGTGAGCACTACACTCTTTATGGACACATACATATTCAAACGTATATTATTGTACAGTTGAGATATCTCGTAAGTGGTTAGATCTGTGGTATTTAATGGGCTATTACCATTACGACTATAACACTTCATAGTTAGCTACTGTTTTTAAAAATCAGTTATACTGTTACATAAAACAAGGATTTCAGATATATTTTGGAAATAAATAATAACACTAAAACAAGATTTTTATTTAGTTATGTTGTCGCAGTGCGTTAACGTTACTGGGGTTTTCGTTTTTGCCCAATTTAACGGCTGTTAGATAGTACATACTAATATAATAAATGGGAAAATCATTTTGTCTGTCAGTCTTTAGCCTGTTACGATTTCACAACTATACCACTAAAGCGATTGTGGTGAGGATGTACATTTAGCTGTTGCCTTGTTATTTTAAGATGATAAATCGAGTTACATATTCTGAACCAGATAGGACCTAACTTGATTTAAAACCTAAGTAGTGAAATTATAGTTAATATAAAACAAAAATATTACATGTTAAAAGGTCATTAAACTCATAGCGTTTAATAATCTATTTATTACAATGAAATGTCTGGAATACGTTAAATAAATTCTGTAATGAATATTTCGCGTGCCTCACTCGTTTATAACGATATTCATATCGCTCACGTTGTCGCAGTGCGTTAACTTCTCGTGATTTGGTTTTTTCCTTATTTCTAGGACAGCTAATAATTTATACTAACAAAAGAATTGGGAAAGCAATTGTGTCTGTCGGTCGGTTTGTCTACTATGGTTCCACAACTAAACCGCTGGCCTCATTGTGAGAAAATTTAATGTACGTTTAGGTGTTGCTAAAAGGTGGTAAATCGAATTACATATTCTGAACCGGATAGAAGATGCTGTGGTTGAGTTACTAAAATCCGCATCTTGCTTTATTACAAAAGTAGTAAGAGAATTCTCTGCTATACTGATTTTATACGAGTTGAAGGTTAGATATGAAAAGGTTTGTACACACAAAGAATAAAAATAAACATGAAAAAGTACAAGGATTGGAAAAGTTGATTAAAAGCAATCTGTTCCAGGCTTATATTATATGTTCTTACGTATAATTTCCTCCTCGATCCTGGTTAATATAAAAAGACATAATAATCGTGATTAACGAAATATTGTCATAGCAGTCATACTGCCATCGAACTTGGGACTCGTCCAATTTAAAAATCATTATTGGTATCATTAACTTAATCATATTATTCAAAATATTATATTGCAATAAGTTGTAAGTTAATGATACAATAACATAAACGTGTTTTCTAACACAAGGTATCCCAGACCGCAATCGTCAACCGCAGATAGCCTAGAACGATATAATATCGATTTTATATAATACTTTGAAATGAGTTGTATATTTCTTATCGAATAAATAATTACTTATATTTAGAACGCAATCTACTCATTATGAACCTTAATACACAAGGCCATACGAGTAGTGTAAATCTATGCTATAGTTGAGCAAGTATTAGATAGTTTGATTTTTTGTACCTACATTATATACCAAAAAATAATTTAAATGTCTATCAAATGTCTAGTACCCACAGTAGCTTTGCTTATTTTGGGACATTATTATTATTGATAATACACAAAAATATAGCGTCTGGCTTCTAACCTAGTTTACAAGAACTTTTTTTTTTTCGCCTAGTATTTTTTTTTTACTTTTAAACCTTCGATAAACCATCTAAAGTACACTGCTTTTACTTGTCAGAATAATATTTATAGTACCCACAAGTCTTGCTTTCCTACGCATCTGACTGAAAATATATTAGAGATATTTGATTGAATATATATTTATTTCTATAAAAATCATCCCTATTCATTGGAATTCGTTTACAAAGCTTCGGGCACGCTCTTATCATGTAAGAGGTCACCGCTGTGAGTTCGTCTTTGTTCTTTATTTTGCAGATATCTTTAAAGTTCAAAGTTATAAAGAGATTTAAAAGTTTTCAAGACGATCCTTTTATTGAAAGTAAGATTAATAACGCATTTCGTATGCCGCCTCCCTGGTTGGGGTCTGGAGTGCTTCGAGAACACTTCGAGTTTCCAAACTGGGACCCTTGAGGGCGTGATGGGTTCTGAAACCTTATTGTAAGCGACATTTCGAGGGTTGTTCAGATTCTTTCATAAATTTGTATTTAAATGTTGTATGGAGCGGTAAGTAAGATCCGAAATCCAAACTCGCTTATTATTTCTTTTCGAAGGAACTTTTCGACTGTATCATTATTTTTATTATTATTATTGATTTATGTCTTCGTACAAATGAAGGACTTAATACGAAGGGTCTCTCATTGGTCAATCACGGTAATAGTGAGAGGTTAGTACAATAAAAACATTTGCAAAACGAGTGTTATATTACTATAACATGTTTCAAATTATTGTAACTTTTATTTAATAGTAAAACTATTTCAGATAACTAAAATACACTAATAGTTTTAGTTCAGGTGAAAATTCATTTTGCATGTTTGGCAAATTGTAATTGTCTACATAATAATGCTAATTGTGGGTCTAGCTCTGCCTGCGAGAACAAACCAATCTAAATACCTCTAATCTAATCTCCTATCTCCATCTCTAATTATTATTTGGATTGGTCATTTTCTCGACTTAAACCAACATTACAATATTATAATTATGTATTTTTGTAATCGGTTAAATCTTTCAGAAGTTTCAGGCTACTGAATGAACCTGTAAATTTGCGAGTAAATTGTTATCGTAATTTACGAAACAGAATTTTATTTGTGTAATTAAATATTTACTTGTAAATCCGTTACTAATTCAGAAGTCCTCCTTTTTAATATAGCTAGATCATAGAGTGTATGCTTGGACTATTTCAATATATTATGACACATACAAGTTGGTGTCGTGGTTAATATGCTGCGATGTATTGACTTGGTCTTAGGTTCGATCCCGTGCAAAATTATTGGAATATTTGTGAGGAATTATCTAAATAAAATCTTAAATGTTTGACGGATGGTTTAATACTTTGCATGGATACACAGATGACTGATTCTTTGTGACCAGTTCTTCTGCAACTACATGCTATAACATATGAAAGAAAATTTTCACGGCTTTGTTACTAAGAGCCGCGTTGTGTACACTTTCTATATACCTTTTTTATATTTTTTTCAGCTATTTCTAATTGTTATTTTAAGCTATTTTAATATTAAACTAACTTACAAAATCGTGTCACTAGATGTCGCTACTTAGCTTCAGTCATTACTCTTATATTGTGTAATTCACTAGATGGCGCTGAATAATAATTTTAAACGTAGGTTAAAAATTATTTTATACGGGTATAAAGGAAACAAAACCTATATTATACATATGTATCTGCTAATTTGCTTTTAGTATAAACTGTAAACTGTATTAGTAATTACCCTATAATTCGAATTTACTTGAAATAGGAATAGTATATCTGTAGAAACTGTTATATCAGAATGGTAGATATTTTTAAATCCTTTGCTGTGTATAAAAATTCAAGCTTGTATTTTTCTATTCTACGATATTGCATATAAAATGATTGTTGAGGAATAAATTCTACGTTACAAGGGATTAGGACGGAGCAGTCGCTGAGTTCAGCTTATGGTTTAGGATAGCAACGACAGGGTTTTATTAAAATAATGTTTTATTCCTTTGTTGAGCAATTTTTTATGTAACCTCTGGCTTGTCTTACACTATCAATATGATTTTTATTTGCATTGGATATTTTTTATTGGTGTTTGAACTTTGTAGTTTTTTTTAACAATTATTTTTTTAAGTATTTTTACATATAGAGAAAATTATGTTGTAGGTGTTTATTTCATAGTTATAATTAAGTTTAGCTCTAAGTAGGATTTTTGTTTAATTTATTATTATGCATATTATTTATTTTATACATATTCTAATATCTAGGATGAAAAATGTGAAATAACATTATTATGCCATCGATTAAAACTTCTGGGTTAATAAGTTTTTTTTACAAATGCTTTTGAAATTAAATTTAAAAACATTTCATTTTTAGTAATTTTCTGCATGTAAATTTTCTTATTAATTTTTGCACTAGTTTTTACTGCGATAATTGAATTTAACACAACCGTGTTTAGTTTTATGAAGAACAGATTGACGTTAAAATTATAAACGTTTCAGAAGAAAATTTGAATTTTTAGCGAGTTCAGCTTGAAATTGGATTTTAAAAATTATTTTTTAATAGGATGGACAGTAGAGTTGGATTCCTTTGAGTCAGTCCTTTCATATAAAATCGTAAAGTGAGCTTTAAATAATTCTGTTTTTGTTAAAAATAATTCAACTTCTTTGGTAATAATAAATGCATATAACAAAAAAAACTTCTCTTATGTCACACGGCCTCGTCAGTCAACAGCGTCGGTGATTAGCGCAGACGCCCAACGTATGACGACGCAATGGGGCTCGGGTTCGATTCCCGACAGGGACAGGCATGTATGTAATGAGAATAGATGTCTGTATTTCTGGGTTTGGTTGTTTCTTAAATATATTCTCAGTATTTATAATGTGTATTTCTATGTACCTAATAAAATCGTTGTCTAACACCCTTATCACAAGGAAATAATTTGCTTACTTAGGGGGTAGATCAATGTGTGTAATTTGTGTTGGATTATTATTATTATAGGTCATTGTAATGATATCTAACACAGAACGCATAAAACAAAATTGATCTTATAACGGGTTCTCAGTCTTCCATTCCAGAATTATAATTTAATATCATAATTGCTTTTTCTGTTAGATTCAATCGGACACTGGTGCAAAATATCCAATATTGTATATTTAGTAACTTATCGTATATATAAGGTTGCTTAAGACTGTTGCTTATATTGAATCACCACTACAAAAAGAAAGAAACACATTTCTATTTCTAAACAAGGGATGAGAATATTGGGCAATATTATATTGAGAGAAATATAGATTATGGCCGATATTCTCATATTATTATCTATATATTAATGCTAGCTGTTTCCCGCGACTCCGTCCACGTGTTTATTGATAAACAATGTTTTTATCTTTCTATTTTTTGTAACTTGAAACTTAACTGACAAAAAAAATTGTTGAATAAAAAGTATCCTATGTTACTTCTAATACCTCCAAAAGTAAGTGTACAAAGTTATATAAGGATGGGTTAAGTAGTTTTCGCGTGAAAGCGTAACAAACAAACTTACATTCGCATTTATAATATTAGTATTATTATTTACTATATATTAATATATTTTAGTTTCACATGAACTTTTTTATCTAGAACAGTGCTCATACGAATAAGTCCATAATTTGCTTATTATAATAGTTAAATCGATTCCGTAAAGAGAAGCATTCCGTAGCAGGAGCATTAGCTTGGGATTCATTAAACTCGATTTTAGATAATCCGGCCATCAGAGGAGCTTCTAATTGGAGATTTAGATACGATCTTGCTTTGCTTATTATGTATGTATAACCTTCTATGGGCTTAAGAAATAAGGAATATTCATGTTAAATTAGATAATACCAATATATATTATGTTAATTAATTATGTATGAAAAAAATATTTTTAATATTAAACCCATAGTGGCCAACCTGATGGCCATAGATGATAACTACATTATGGCCAACCAAATGGACAATCCACTAATAATAGAGAAAAAATAACGTAATCAAAATTTGAAATTATTAAATATAAATTATTTAATTGTTGAATACTTATCAGAAACATCAATAAATTGAAAACCACTAGATTAATGAAAGATAAATTCAAAGACGTGACAGTTAGTAAGCATTCCGTTGTTTCATTCCGGTATCCAGATCAATTAGAGATTCATGCTTTGCGCAATAAATAGATAACGTGCGCGAGATAAAAGAGGAGAGTGGCATTATGATGGCACTGTGATGGTTTATGATGGCACTATGATGGCATTATTATGGCACTCCAATGTGTAATAATAGCATTATATGGTATGGCTTACCTTACTTTGTATAGACTCATTATATAAAAGGAATCGAATAGAATTTCTTATATTTCTAAAATCCCTTAGAGGGTTTTTAAAATTTTAATTCATGAATAGCTATGAAACAGTTTACTTAAAATTGATTTCATATTACGAAACAGATCCGATAGTAATAGAATCTTCATACACGACTAATTCGTCTAACTGCCATCAAAAAGTTATAACTGATTAAAGGAGTTTGGAACTTGTGAAGGAGATATTAATCTTAGATCCGCTAATTCGTTTGCGGGACAACTTTGGATCGTCCCATTATACTTGGATTGTTGTATAATCTGTGGTAGAGTTAGTCGTGCGTGCCCAGAGTACACGTTATCTTAGCAACACTAATAAATTACAAATATATAATATTTGTATAAAATCGGAAAATATTTAAAATATCTTCATGATGTTTTCCCTTACCGTATTTCTATAAATAAAATATTCAATAAAATGGTTTCAAAATATATCTCGAAGATAAAAATGTCCAACCTACATTAAATCTCGACGTTTTTAATATTGGATGCTGTTCTAAAAGATATAGAAGATGGATTTATCCCAGCAGGCACGTGTGTTTAAAATTTGATTCCAATCTCAATAGCTTATTCTTCCTGAAGTCTCGTGTAGTAGAAGATTGATATTATCTACATAACTATAATTTTGACAAACGTAAGATATCTCCAAAACAGACGATAAATATCTTAAGAACATCAGATTTATTGTACTGGTACTAACTACAGACTCTACCAGTAATTATTATATGTTTCCTAATGTTCTTTTTTATTTAATATTCTTAAACTTAGAACATTGTGAAGGCAAATAAAAACTTATTAAAATATCCAATTAATCTATAACACTACGTCTTCTTAATCAAAATACATAAGTATGTCAATTATAAACTAGCTCCACATATCAATGTCAACCTCACAACTTGATTTTGTGATGGTTACCCTTAAACCAACTCAATTCCATTACTCAGTGTCATGACGCTAGGTAATTTACAAGTAAGTATATACTTACTTTCCCTTTTGATAACTTACGTATTACGCTTTCTTTGATAACTCTGAAATTATGTGAAAACATCGTCACCATCTGTCATATTTTATTTAAATGATATTCCTTGTCTTTGCTGTGATCATATTTTTATATGAAAGTTATTTATTTATTATATTAAGCTGTGATTTATTTTAGGGGTGTACTATGTTTATTGTATTTTTTTTCGATGTTTTTTTTTAATAAACATTTATTTTACATGTTTCATTTAATTTACAGTTTTTTACTTACAATTGATAAGATCTTGGTTCATCAATATTAAAAGTTAGGTCAATCCAGTATTGAATTGAAATATTCCATTACTCCAAGTAAACTACCATCTTGTTTGTTTACTTCGAAATACTAAGTGATATATTTACAGTAGTTTACATAATTTTATATAAAGTTCACCTTCATTATTTTGAAGGTCTTTTAAAACCTCGTTTCTATTATAGTGCTTATGTTATTTGGTTTTATTATCGACTTTGTGTCCCGATAGGATCTTTTCGTTATTGCTTTAGGTGAACGGTAAACGTATTGTTCGTGGGGTGTGGGGTGTGGGGTATGGGGGGGCGACGCAAATTGGAAACATATAGGTTTACACAGCTAGGGTTGTTCGTTTGTAATTTGTCAATGTTTGCTAGATCTATATGTTTAAAAGATATTCCTTAAGTAATAACGTATTAATGATCAAACAATATTTGAACACAAACAAGGTATCCTGAAACGTCTTACATTGCTTCAAAATGGTTTTTATTCACTTGTTTATATATATGTATTAAGTTACAACAGAAGAAATATTTTAAATAACAAAATAAAATTAATTAAAATTTTTAATAACCTTTCACTTCAGTTCAGGTTGAGTATGTATATGCGTGTAAGCTGAGTACCTCATTAATGGTAATAACATAGCCGGCTCCGGGACAGCAGGTCTGACCCCAAAGGCATAGTTCATTAGATATTTCAATCCCGAACCCTAAATGTAAAAATAGTTTTTCTTTTATCGCCAGTAAATATATCCTGAGAGGGTTGTGAGGAACTTTAATTATTCAGCGGCCTACGAGTTTTGGAACCCTTATTGCAAATAAAGAGATCCTGAAATAAGCTATAAATACTACCTGAATTAGTTATATGGGTGTATTTCAGGAGATTTCTTTATATTCAAGATCGTGTTTCAATTTGAACGATTATTTAATAACGAAAGAGTTGTAATCGATACTCTTCTCGCATTTTCTTATTTTTCTTTTGAACTTAAAATATCTTAGATATTAAATATCGAACTATTATTTTTCTTTTAAGGGCTTTCATCGTTTATTTACACTCGGTTTTATTAAGTTTCTCGCAATTCAAGCTGCTTTAATTAATATGTAACACAATATCCTTATGATATTTTTCAATAATATTTTCTACCTCATATAATTAAATCAATTAGTTTTAAATAGCACCGATGATAGAAATAATGATAAGTAGGGTTGGAAGGATGAAAAACATGTAACGAGAAGTCTTTAATATGAAAGTGGATGGTTATGAGAGAAGAGGGAGACCGAAGAAGAAAGGGATGGAGTGGATGAATAATAACGCAAAGAAGCACTGCACTGTGATGACGTATGACAGAAGAGCGAGGTATTGACATATTGCGCAGACCCCAAATAATTGGGAAAAGCGCAGATGATGAATGATGAATCATTTTCAATAAATGATACGGTATATTGTTAACAAAGAATGCTTCATTATGATGGATCCAAAAATTCCAAAAGTGTTCTGAGAGTCAATTCCAATTATTGTGGAGGCGAGCTATCGACGCGCTTCAGCGGAAACTGGAGCGAACAGAGAACTCATAACTCTAGAATATCCTTGGTAGTATATGAAGGTGTGAGTATTTGAGTCTTGATCCAATTCTTGGCTGGGCTTGTGTGTGTGCACATTATTTGACACGAATGACAAATTAGCCGATGTTAGTCTAAATAGAAAAGTTTTTGTATTAAAATATGAGAAAAATGTAAGAAATTGAGATGTCTCCTTACAATTGTCTAGCTTTTGTAACAAAAACCTTTTAAATTTATGGAAAGGGTATTTGTCATAACTCACGACGCTGTTAAACTGTGGGCTGTCGGACAAATATATAGTATATATAAGATAAATATTATGATCAAAGATTTTATGTACTTAAATACAAAACGCTACGTTCGTGAATTCGCTATCAATTCGTTGTATATTTTATTAAAGTGTAATATTTAATTAAGGTCGATGTAGTTCGGGTCAGTGGTTTTTAAAAGCGTCGTATCATTTCAGTGGTTTGTTGATTTGTATGTTTGTAACCGTATTATTAGTATTTTACTTATGAATCGTTTCAATATTGATATTTAAGTATCAATTTTAATGTTTTATTTATTATAGCTTTTTATGCTCCTGTATTTTCATTCTGATTCTAAATCAAATAAAAAATTTGAGTGAAAACCCTGAAAAAACCACTGAAATATTGGTTCCCTCAAATTAATTACTTACACAGCGAAATCAATCAGATGCGATCAGTAGCCAACACTCCGCTAATGAATCGTGAATGGAGCCAATGCATTTTGCTTGTTTTAGATAGGGTTGTAACGTTCATTTCTATTTTAGAATAGTTTTATATCTATTTATATCTTACTAGTCCTTATCTTATTTATTACATTTGGAAATGGTGTTTATATGACTTCAGTCATGGAAGCATTTTATCTGATATTCGCCAACTTTTGGATTACTATAATAGTAAGAAAATGGGTACCATCCCACTATTGTTTATTTATTTTTTTTTATTATTATTTTTTTTTTTTTTACTTTAATTTTAAATATTCTACTTACCACTAAGTATATCACGTAAGCCTAAAGCAAGTTTACAGACAGAATTCTATATGTCACAATTCACATGCAAAAATGGAAATAAAGTTAGGATCAAACATAGCTTTCAAAATTACTACAGTCTGTCAGTATAAAGTATTCCAATTTTTAACGCTAGCTCAAATTAAATATCGGAAAATATAATACCTTTTATTTCTATAAAAAGCTGCTTCGAGCTTGAAAAACTGATTCAAAACTATTTAAGCTCGCCTCGTCGCCATTCAAATATCAGTAAAATCGACAAAAAAGTAATTTTCCAGTCGAAATGGCAAAAAACCGCTTTCACCATTGTCTTGTCTGTTTTGTAGTTCTTTATTGTTAAATAATGGAATTCTGTGTTTTCACTGAAATCGTCGGCCATTACGCTATTTGGACTCTTTCATAGAAATTATTCTGATACAAAGAATATAACTTGCTATCTTTTAACCACAGGTTTGTTAACGCGAAAAAGATGAAAGCGTTTTGTTGCAAACAAATCTATTTCTTTTATATTTCAAAGATATTCAAAATTATCGATAGGGAAAAAAATTACGTCCATGGAAATGACGAGTGTCTCTGTACTATGTCATATAAAATACTAACTACAACAATATTTATTTAAACACATGTTATGGCTAAAAGCATTACAACTTCACAAAGGTCGTGTCAAAATTACTTAACACGATTTAACATAGCTTTTGTGGTATCATATAATAAAAATATACAACACATTTTGAATATAGAGTTCATAAAACTTTAATCGCGCGTATAATAGGATTATTATGTCTGAATTAATAAGAAATACCAAGACGCGGTAATATATGAGATTCACCGCTATCTCGAACGACAGCTTTTGCGGCCATATTGAATTTCATTCAAAGTTAATGACCGTCGCCAAGTAATTCCAGAACACACTCGAACTTTCTAGAAGCTCACTACTAAGTAAAATTAATTATCGTTAAATGTTTTTTTGACGTTACGTTAGATTAATATTATCAATTTTATAATTGTGTATTCACATTAAACCAGAATTACTATAACAGATAATTTGTACGTTTCATAAATTATATATTATTTCTAAGAAATCACAAAGGTATTATTATAGGTATAAGTATCTGTATTTGTTTAGGGGTTAAGGGCTTAAGGGGTTTAAATAATATACCAGTCTGTATGGCAGTCTCCAAAGATAAAAACAAGCCTTTTATATTTTAGCTGATTAGATTATATAAATCCGGAGGTAAAAAATAGATCAGCTGGAGCAGTATCATATTATAATAATCGAAGTAGGTAAAGATCACAACCAAATTTCAAGATCTAAAATACTAAATACTAAACAAGGGTACATTGGAGGATGTGTTTCCGTTATCCCACAAATATTCTAACATTTCGTTGGTCCGTAACGAAATACCCCGTCTCATTGACTGTAATGGGAAGACATTAATAATTCCTAAACGGATTTTCTGTAGATCCCTATCGATTCTTCTCTCCCGTTGATTCCTTGAGCCCGGACTTAATTTAATTTGCAAGGTTTGTATTCACTTTCTTTTCATTGGGTATTATTCAATTTAAAATAAGTATAAGATTAGATAGCCTTTACAAAACATCGTAATAAGTTTTGATACATAAACACCGATGTCAACATTATAGAAATAAACAAAAATATTTTTATTTTCCAAAAAGATTTATGAGACAGCCCTAGGGTACGCGTAATATATCTTCATACTAACTTTCTTTTGTGAACCACGATGGATCCCTAAAGTATAATTCAGTCAAAATTACTTCCTGTAACATGAACGAAAAATATATTTAAAAATTAGGTAAGTGCAAAGAATACTATTTATTCTCCAATTGTTGACATCCTTCTTTATTGCAACCAGAATCCTTAAAGAACAACACTAAACGTAAATAATTACATTCAAATAATAATAATAATTCTTCAACATCACTAACCATCAATTTCGATGGCAATGTAATTCACAAACAACCACTAAAAACTAACTTTAACACAGAATAATACCCGGTCTAACATTTAGCAAAATTCCACTACCCGGGGTCTAGACCACTAATTAGTTCCGGGTCGTATTAATCAGCGGTGACGAGCTGAAGCTTGTTAACTTTTGGGAAAGCTTGTTTGAATCTGCAATGGTATGTAAGTTTTGAGCGGCTTTTCATTTTCAGTGTACCAGCTTTGAATAACTGTAGTCTTCTCACTCTCTGTGTTGTCAATCGAATCTCATCGTTTTGCATTAACGAATTAGGAGCACTTGTAAAATGGTCAAGATTATCATTATCTGATACTTAAATTAAATAAAACTATCATGATAGCGAGTATCATTTATCTCGTCTTCTCCACTTAAAGGGTCATTCTTCCTCTATTTAAACCACCACATGATCCAGTATCTCCGTCACAATCCGTACGAGGATGAAGGTTCTCATAGACCGCAGTAATTAAATCCCCCCGGTTCGTATTAATCACCGGTCTCCGGAACACAGGACTAATGACTGGCGTTAATCTTGCTGTAAACTTTCGTTGAAGCTTTTTGACATGGTAGCGACGTTTAGCAAACTTTGTCTCTTTTTCTCACATTTTTCATTAATATTAAGTGCCTTACTTAGATTAATTATCTTACTTAGAACAATCTTTGCATGTCTTGATAATTTGGGCGGATTATTTTTTTACTATTTTTCAATATTAGACGAAACTGACGAGAACGAAGTTGCTGTGTTTCATCCTATCCAAATATCCGGAGTTAATATACCAAGTAAAGATAATACAATATATTATATATATATATATGTATATATATATATATATATATATATATATGTATATATATATACTTTCTTGATTTTTGTATTACTTAGATTATATTTCCATTCATTCGGTAAAATGAGTGTTATTCGATAATAGAAATTTGAACGGATATTTTCTAAAACATAGCAAAGTAAAACGAAAACTAATGTTTGTGAACGTGAACTAGTTTTGTTTACGTTTGAAGAGATAAAATATGTTTTGAAAACATACAACAAATATTTAGTACATTCAATAAATATTACAAAAGAAGTATAAAACTATAAAATAAATTTATTCCTAACAGGTAATGTGTGAGGAATAAAATTAATATCTAAATGACTTATAAAAATGTACTGTCCACTGCCTCTAAATACTAAAGTTGGTTAAAAATAATAAACATACCATATTGATGACTTTCCGTCTGTTTGAAACTAGTTTATCACACAACCAATACCTACTGTCAGATTTAACACTTTGTCACCATAGCTTTGACGCGCTCTGTGTGAATCGCTTGTACCAAATGATTGTATGTCTATTTTCAGACCTTTATTGTGAAATATCTACTTGTGATATTCCATTTGTTGTTTTTTTCTAACTGTTTTTCAAATTTATTATTCCGTAATTGCTATTTTTTTTATGCAATAATTGTTATCTACAGACCGCTTTGGATTTGCTTGATTATGCGTCGCCATTTTGAATATTCTCCTTTAATTAAATTTTTTCACTGATCTGAATGATATCCCAAAAGACGTCACAAAGACGAAATTGTTTTGCTTTAAAATTCGCCAGTTCACGGTTTCTGGTTTAATTAAGTTTCTCTTTCCGCAATCCAATTACTTCAAACGAAATTAATTCTGTGATAAAGCAATGAGAGCGGGATATCATTGGTAAGGTATGTATTGTCTCAAGTTTGTGCGTAGAGAATTGTGGTACTGCTAGGCAATTATCTTATTGTTATGTCATATTCCTTTCTTAGTTTAGATTATTAAAATGCTGACTAAACCTGGCAGTTGTTCTACTTTTAAAAAATATAATTGTAAATCGAAACTATTCAGGGAATTGAAAACTCAAAACAATTTTTTGCAAAATAGTTTCTGAAAAACATAATTTGTTAAAAAAGGGAGAAAAACCTATAAAATATTTTTGCACTTTTATACCCCGGTTGCACAAAATTCCTACTGGGTAAAATTTCGAATGTTGGTCTACATTCAATGAACAAAATCAATTCCATGAACTTACTCAATTTTACACAAAAAAATATATTTTTTTTTTTCCGATTCAGGATGAAGTCAGTAAAAACACATTATTATAATAAACTGATTTATTATATATATTTAAATTATATAAAAATAGAGGTAGTAGTAGTCCTTATAATATATTTTTTAAATAGCATTCGTCTGTAGTATAGTATATATATAAGTAACAATGTATCCTTAGGGAGATAAGAACTGATTGTTGATTAGACAACGTGACCTGCAGAGCATGTTAAGCTATCAATAATAGTGATATAATCAGAAAGTATATCTCAGACAAGGTTCAATTATATATATGCTATATATATATAAGATCTGGATGTACCAGGATATTTATAAAAGATAGAAATGAGAAGCTTTTTAGCTTTGACTGAAACTTATACAGGGTGTTTTTAATTAATCGAATCAAATAAAAAAAAAACGAAACAAAAATTTAGATCCCTCTTAAAAATAACCTATGGTTATTATAACGGCGATATCATTTTTTATTTTGCAATAAATGAAACCTACGTTTATGTTCTTAATTTCAGTTCGTCGTCGTGTTCGGATATTATGAAATGTTACTGAGCTTTTGTCCAAACTGTTCCGATCAGTTGATCAAACAAATCCATAATCGAATTTTGAACCAACATACACAAGGCTTTCTATTTTGTTTGAAAATATCTATGAACTTTCGTGTTACGCTTATTTTAAATTTTAAATAAATATAGATTGAAAAATAAACCGATATGGGCCGGGATATGAACCCGCGACATCTGGAAAATCGTCCCGTCGTTCTACCTATTGAGCTAACGACCCGCTACCCGTCTCGGTGAATTAGGCATTCTATATAGGGTCGTATTTATAGGCTTTATATATGGTAGACTTTATTGTTATAAAGATGTCATCATCATCTCTTCTTTTTTATGGTAAATTAAATATGAATGATGTTCATAAACTTATATGTCCGATTATTTTGATGTAAATAAATAAAAGCACTGCGGTACTTTCTATTGGTAGATAAAGCGTGTAGTTCAATAGTAGAAGTTGTGTACACAGACGTTTTCGATTTATTCTAGTGACATTTACGACGCGTGTACACAATAAAGTTTTCTAAAGCTTAATATATCTTAACTTTTAGTTCTCATTACAACTTCTAAGACAGTTATTACTTTAGAATATATGTCACTACTAATATTACTTTAGAATACGTGGCCTTATTTAAAAAGTTTGATTCTTTACTTCTGTCTTATAAAGGTCACCTGTCTTTATTTTAAGATATAATAAAGCTTTTAATTTTAAATTCCCTTTTATGGAACAATTTATATGTAAATCTGTGACCGGGGAGGGAAATCCCACGTGACAGAGCTGATGTACTTAAGATATAATAGTATTAGATATTTTATCTTTTTAAATTTTGTATTATTTTTTTCATGTTTTAAAAATTTATAAAACCTGCGTATTAATCTCCGATGGATATAACTATCCTTTATTTAATGAAGCCATAACTTCGTACAAAAAAAAATATTATTGGTTTCTTTGTTTTAAATAAAATAAACGAAATATTTTAATTAAAAATACAAACTCTTAATTAATAACATTGGTACAATTCAATATTTGTTCGTTGCTTCTGATATTGGTATTACCCATACCACATGCCTCAATCTCATGAAATCATCATCTCATCTTAAATATTTATAAATTATTGTGAAATGTTATTCGTAAGAGTTGTTTTTCTGTGAAACTTACTAAATTATCGTCTTATATATCTTTTGATATAAAAAAGTTATCATAATACTGTATTTTTAATTGGAAATAGACTGTTAAAAGTTTTATTTGAAATTGATGTCGAGTTGTTTTAACGAGCGATATGGTTTATTAAATTTAAATAATAATATAAACTGTATTATCTTTAAAGCCTTATAATGTCTTTTTCTAGCATTAAATAAATATATCCTCATATTTCAGATTTTCAATATTTTTAATTCACTTCCTAAAGTAATATGTTTATAATGGTACTCTAGAGATAAGATTTTCCTCTTCCGGTATAAAGAAAGTCAAATTGAAAATCTTCGATCTAAATAGCCAATGATGTGCTTGCTTTTTTATAAATAAGCTATTACTTGTGAAGCTAAACTCTCGTTACATTGGTATCGAGGTTTGAAGGTAGCACAGAAAAATTTTGACGTCGCATCGCATTTTTGTAAGTTAACTTTTTACTTATATTTTATTATTGTATTAATATTTATTACCAAATACCCCGTTTTATTCTATCATTTAATGTTTTATAAGGGCTGCTAAAGATATATTTTTATAGGGCTGTCAAAATTTATATTATGTCTGTAGATTGTTTAAGTTTAATGTTGTGATGCAAAAAGTTTTTAAATAATATAATATATTTTAAATAATATATTCATTAAATAATTAAGAATCTTTCATTCATATAATGTTTAAGCCTTTCTTTCTACAATTTCTACACTTAAAATATGTTTTTAAAAAGGAGTCCCAAGTCGACATTTGCGCTTTTATGGTGCTGAATATAAAAACGTTTTTTTTACAGTAATTAAATATTTTCTTAGTGTTTCCTTACAAATGCAAATGAAAGGAAAGACAATTTTTAATAGTAATGCCTTTTTATATAAAATAGTTTTAAATTGGATTGACCTGTAACGAAATTATGATACCTAAAAGTTAAGTGGTGATAACAAAATCATTCACTTACGAGGTCACTGAACTAATGGCGAATATAATTTATTTCATCATTATTATTAGAACGCTATAAATATAATACTTAAACATTGTTAAAATAATAAATAATATTATTGTAAATTGTGTACATAGTTTTAAGAGAAGCAATTAACAAATGGTTGGTCAATAACACGTTATATATTTCGTAAGCTTCAATTTGCTGAATTATTTAACAAAAAATAATATAATACCATAATTTATACCCCAGATTCATCAATGTGACAAAATTAATCCTCATAAAAACCGTTACGCTTAAACGCCATTAGTATGACAAGTGATGCCACGTGACAGCTCTGAAGATCGGTCCCGCGATAAATTGATGCTATTGGCGTTTAAAACCGTCCGCTTGATTGGTCGATACGCGCTCAATTTTGTTAATTCCTTCTTGCTGATTGGTTGAAATTGTCTATTATTATAGCATACCGACATTTAAATTTTCAAATTTGTTCAAATTTTCTCTTTCTATATTTCATTTCTAATTAAATGTTTTTATTGTTTCAGGTATGTCTTCATTTCTGCTCGTAATAAACGAAAGTCTTACATTTAATGATAGAATTACATTTTATTACGTACCTTTGTATTACGACTTTGGATTTTACGCGTAGCAAGATCATATATCTTTACGTATTTTTATGGACGTATAGAAGTATCAGTTTGTTCGTCTTTACTTTATTTTGAGGTTATAATATATTAGTGTTTTGCGTGCAAAGGAGAGCTTGGTTTAAGATTTTCTTTTACATTTTCTTAATGTACAAGAACAAATTACTTCTTGTATCCAAATTGCTACTATTCTTTCCAGAAATGGGTAATGAAACTTTCTTATCTTTAAAGATTTGTTAACTTCCTAACTTAACACTTGTAGGAATCGTAGTGAACCTAGTAGTAGACTTTATATACTTCTAGAAGCGTAAGAATTAATGCTGCTCTCCATCAAGGATACTCTCATCTAAAAATGTAAGTTTAGTTATCATCTAGTTTAGTAAAAAATTACTGCACAAAAACACTAATAAAATAATAAAATAAATGTACTACAACATAACAGATTACATTATAAACATATTGTTTATTTTAAACAGGAGAGTTATTTGTTTTGTTACAACAATATATTTATTAAAATAAAAATCAATAATTATAATATGAACATCAAATACAACGTTGAAATTTTCTAAACGGAAGCGCCATCGGCGTCAGGATAACGAGGCAAAATGGCGACGCATCCGGCGCGATGCTCTCGGGTTACTCATTAGTATAACGAACGCTTTTGTTATTGAATTGTTGTAAATGTTTCTGTTTTGTATTTGCATTTTATTTTTGGTTTGCAATTTTGTTGCCTTAAGCGTCTAACATTATAGAGAACCAACTACCAAGCCCTTTCACCCTTGAAGGCTTTCAATTTGTTAACTATTAAGGCTACAATGTGTGTACACTCGAGTTTTATAGATTCAAATAATAAATATATTTTAAGTTATAAAAGCTATATAAATGTATCATATATTTTTTATTTCATCATAATAGTAAAAAGGAGTGCAAAAATTAAGAACAAAAAATTAAGAAATAAAAATATTGTAACATTACTTGTGAAAACATAGACTCATAAAATCTAAATCCAAGAACTTATTTAATCTTAAACCGCACCGGACTAGTATAAATAAAAAGAATACATTGAAGTATTTTTTTTTCAAAAGTCAGCCTCTTCAAGGATTTTTAATATTAACATTGCTGATATAATGATAATGATTATTTCTTATAAAATTACAAAGCATATAAAAAATATTTTAATATTTAATATGAATCAGTATTAGTAGTCAGTAGTCTAAGTGCTCAGAAAAGATAACCCTAGCTAGTTTACGAGCGAGTGCACTGCGCACGTTCAGGTGATGTGTCTCTTTCTGTAAGATTTCAGTAATATTTTAACAGAATATTAAGTTTATGTCTTCATTTCTCGGGTAATGTATATCACTTAGATATAACAAATTGTATTTTTAACTGAAGCGTTGTTTTAAAAATATTTTTACTCTAGTAGTAATAAAGTAATCATTTATCCTTATTTCGCTTTGTTCGAAGTAATCTTCTTTCCAACCTTTTCTTCCTTTCTTGCTGATTAGTTCATTCGCTACATAGCCATGGACCATGAAATATTGCGATTGGGAGGTGAAGTACCTTTTCCTTAAAAATATAAATGGTACTGATGGAGTTCAGCCATAAAATAAATTCTAAATACTTGAATTTAACTTATTGCTTCTCTTTAAGTTTGTCTTGTAAATGGGAAAAACTACGAGGGTACCCTACTTAAGGGGTATTCGTTACAAAATAAAATACCTGATTTCTGTAAATTCCTTCACTACCGGGGAAGTTTGCGAGAAGCGTGTCCGAACTACTATCAAAAGTAAGTTAAACATAATGATTTTACTTAACAAAGTTGCCGGTAGCTGGAACCAAGTTTACGAAGCATACGAATGTTGCCAGCGTGTTCCACTTTGCCATAAATTGAGTTACAATGAGTTATATTTTGTATTGATTTGAACGTTTAAATCTTTAAACCATAAAATACACTCCTATATAGGTTCTAAGTATTTGTAAGTTTTTTTTATTATAATAATTTTGATTAATATATAATTGACTGACTAATTTAACCTACTTGCCTCTATATAAAATATGATATATGCGCATCCGAGGTATGGGCACCGAAATTTTATTAATAATTGACAAGTTAACCAAACAACATTAATCTTTATCTTAGACAGTTACTAACGGTTAAATGACCATAGCATTTAAAAATATTCGAAATTTCTATAGTTCTATTGTTAAAAAACCTTATTATTCTTATGATAAATTTTACAGGTAATAGAAATACTTTTCAATATGAACCCTGCCGCTGACAGTTCCTGAAATACGGTTCACACATCGTATTTCGTAATAAATAACCCCAACTGAAAAGTTGCTGAGGTTTTATTTCAAATTTTAGACTTTAATATAATGTTAATTAAATTTAACCTTTTATTCCCCTTTTGTATGAAATTGAATTAAATTTGTACCGTCATGGTGTTACGATTTATTATATTTCGCGGTTTAAGCCAGTTTGTGAGTTGCTTTAAATCATACATTATTTATGTATACGCTAAAATAAAATTACATTACAATAGAAATGTTATAATTAATTACATTGGTTTATTTTATTTGTTGTACACAAAAAAATATTTTATTGAAATCTTTTATTTGGAAGCATTTTGTGAAAGCAAGCAAAAAATATTTGATATAAAAACAATTTTCTTTCCCGCGTCCGCAGGTGGTACAAACAAATAAACAAGGAGAAATTAAACCGCTGGCCCGTGGAAACAGAAATAACAACTAAATTAAATTGACGGTTTTGTTATTTCATTGTGGGTAGGTCGGTATTATTGAAGCAGATTCCATAATGGAACACAGTCACATAATGAGCATTATATATAAATACATGTTAAGTGTAAGTTTGTTTGACCGGTTTTATGTCAACGTATTTGGTGCAGGCAGTTTTTTTTTTTTGTAAAATTGACGAAATTAAAACTATAAAAGGATAATTAAATCTGAATGTTAACAGTAAAAATCACAATAATATATATAATCGTAAAATAAATTAATACCATATTTTAGTAAAAGGAAAAACTTGCCTTTAGGTAAGTAAATATTTCGTCGACATCAAAGACAAATTTTGTCAAAGCTGTCCCGCAGCAGCGATTACCGCAGTATCGATATTATTTACTTTTTATAATTTCCACAAAAACCCTTTTAAATATCCTGTTACATTTTTTTGATATAATATTTAGATGATAAAAATTTATATTTTAAGTAAATACAATTTCCTGATTTTATCAACATACAACTTAAACCGCTGGAGTATTAAAATGTTGATTGTAACTTCCGTTATGTCCTGGGCAATTATAACGACAGATATTTGGAAGTTCATCCCTTAGGAGATAAAACGGAGGGGATGAAAGTTTATCTATAAATTGTAGTAAGAATCGTCCCATTTTGTGATATGACAATATGTACTTGGGAAATACTCGCCTGATAATAATAGGCATAAGGAATGACGTTCATTGTTCTTAGAGCATGTAAAGAGTATTGTAAACTTAACAGAATAAAAACTAATGTCACAAAAATTATACCTATAGCGTAGTAATTTAAGTTAATAAATTTATTATATACAGAATGCAATTTATTATGAGTAACTAAAGATGTACCCAGCACTGTCAAATCAATCACTGTCAATCAAATGCACATTTTTTCGAAGACTTAGCTAAAAAGTAGGAATATTTTTGACAAATACTTTCGATGAAACCAATAGTAAAATTCATTTAGTTATTAATTCGGTCGTTGTATATATAATTTAATAGATATATAATTTCGGAAGCAATATTGTCTTTTATAACAATAATTTATAAACTCCGGATTATTTACTCAGCTCAATGGAAAACCATAATTCTCGCCAGTATCGGTATTTGTCAAGAGGCTGGCTGCCTGAGATAAACGTTGTCTAAATCGCTTTGAGACCCGCTCAGAATTCAAAGCGATGTTGATGAAACAGATTAATTTAAAATACTTGTAATATTGCTGTTAATTTCTTGTTCAATTTATAAAAACAATATGTTTAATTAATTTATTTTATTCCCTGAAATGTCTAAGAAACTATAATAACTAACATGTTTGGACCGTAAACGTAACGCAATTTGGTCATGAAATTAATGTAAACTGCCCCGAAAAGCGTTATGTAGGAGATATTCAGCTTAAATGTGTTCGCGTTTATTGGGCTATTTATCCCAGCGCTGGGGTAATAATGTCACTGTTATTTATGAGGTAGAAAGCACTGTTAGTATAGTTAATGATCGTGAGAGATTAGCGAAACTTCGATTGCCTTAGCTCATTGATATATGAGTATTGATATTGTCGATACAACTTCTGCAATTCTTAAAAGATTAAGTACTCATGTATTTATAGAAAATATAAACGACCCTCAGGGTTCAAGGTAAATCTCATGACGCTGCTTACCTTAAATAACCCTTGAAACAAGGGCTACCAATTAACTGATGCTTTGTTGTTCGGAATAAAAA
This sequence comes from Napeogenes inachia, assembly GCA_959347355.1. Lineage (NCBI taxonomy): Eukaryota > Metazoa > Arthropoda > Insecta > Lepidoptera > Nymphalidae > Napeogenes > Napeogenes inachia. The sequence continues at coordinate 20,273,002 of OY365798.1, read as the reverse complement.
AGAATTATTTGTAAGGAACTATACGGCACCTTTAGATTAACAACAACAATACAAGATATAAAAATATTATTTATGAAAATGAAAAAGTTACATATGTTTATTTTATAATCTGTAATTTTCGCGTATCAATACACAATAGAAACACGATTGTCGGCTTAACGCGTCTTCCACATGCTCGCTAATATGGGATGAGGGAAAGGCCGTCCCTTCTCTTGTTCCGTCCTCTGTCCTCTATTGTCACAAAAGGACAATAGGGATAATAAAAACTCTATTCAGCATTTCTCGGCGATAATGGTTCGTATACAATATTGAGGGTATGTCGATAATGCGTAGCGTCGATTCGTTGTTCGTCTATATAATATCTAATTTTGTGGTGTAATTACAACCAAACAGATAAACATACATAACAGATATACATATATAACAGATAACATGAAGACTTAAGGTTAGGAATGGAAATGGCTTGTAAGTATACGGCTACTGAAGTACCACTAAATCCTCAGCTCACATCCAATTGAGTTGGTGGGATTACCGACGCGGGACTTCACCAGATTAAAGTTGCCAGTTGCGGATTACACGATGGATTCATATTGTCTTTTTAATTAACTTTCATACTTTATTATTATATTGGATATGATTTCTATATTAATAATTTTCTGGCAATAGTACCTAATAGTGAAAGATTTGTCAACGAGCAGGATTAGCTTCTATTGAACTGTCTAATAAAAGCAAAGTGTATTTTGTATAAATAAATAAATAAACAGGCTTAGGAGCTTTTATTTTGCGATTTAGTTACAGTATAGGAAGGCTCGATTATAGGTAATTTAATTATAAGATAAAATGGTGTAAAATATTTCACTTGTTATCTTATTTTAACTAAACAATTTTTGTTGTCGGGGATCTATATGTTCCATTTTTTATTCTTACCACATTTTTTTAATTCTCTCTATACGAATTTCATCTGAAACAGATTGCTTTTTAGTAGGAAAGAATCTGTTTCGTTGTAGTACGTATATGTACGCGTATAGTGTATTTTATTTTTAGCGTAGATACTATCAAGGAGTATTATTATTATTTGTAGTGACATATATGTTAATGCTGAATGCAGTGTGTTCTTTTTGAAATCATACATGAAAGCTATTTTCTTAACTTTTAAAGAATATATTTTAACAACTTTGTAAAATGACACTTCGTTGTGCTTTTCCTGGAAAAAACATGCTATTTTTGCAGACTTTAAGACTTTCAGATTAACTTTAAAAATGTAAAATTAACTTGGTTTTCTGTGAATTCTTTTTACAATTTTTGAATGCAAAATAACCTGTTATTAACAAGTCCTAGTTTGTAATTTTAAACTCACAATTCCAAATGACTGTAATTAAGATGGTGGCTAATTCTAGAAATTCTGTTTTGTGTACGGATTTTCGTACATTTTTTCTTTTCGTCTCAAAAATTTTAACAAAATAATAAGTTTTTTTATTATGATCTCTTTCGCTGAAAACATCTTTAATACCTGTAACAAGAAAAAAAATTCAAAAAATTTTTCCTTGGAGAAAGAACCCTAAGATTCAAATCTCTAGATACAGGCTGTATCGGGATAATTATTTTAATATTTTTTTCATACTATGCAATACATATATATAATAAAACATAATCAATTAGTAAAGTTTGTTAGCGTAGTGTAAACATGGCTTTATGCTGATAATAAAGATCGTAATGTACGTTTTCTCGTCACAGTAAAGTAATTACTCATTGTTTACATTTCTCTTTATGTTTCCCATTTTCTTCATTAGTCGCTCTTCGTTTAACGTTGTGTGTAAATATCTTTAGAGATTATATTCTTACTTATTTATATTTTTATTAATATTTTATAGATTGTTACCAATCATAGCAGTTTCAAATTATCGATATTGTTACAATTTCGTTTACTTGCTTCGAGATTAACGATGAATTACTATTTATAGGAAAAGAAAAAGAAAATTTCAGCTGAGGTAGTAACTATTGAAAAATTTTTGCAAAGTCATAGGAGTAAAACATAATCAATGACATCTAGTTACTGGCAAAATTTATTTAACGTAAAACTTATTTAAGCGCTAAAAATGTCGGTAGTTGTAAATAAAGAACGCTTTATGAAAGCATTCTAATTACAAGCGAAATAGTTATAGTGTTGAAATTTGCCACGCTTTAGAAAATGAAAGCTGAATTTGCAGTTTGTTTGTTGTTATTTGTATCCTTTGTTTGAATCTGAATATTTTTTAATAAAGTCGTCGCGACCTTTTATAATAAACTCGCGTGCACTCATTTTTAATAGACTTAAAAAAGGAAGAGGTTACCCAATTCGACCATTTATATGTTTTTTTTAAGCATCGTTTCACATCTATAATTTTATTGGCAAAATAATGTTCTATAAAATGAATTTTATTTGATAAAATTCATTAGCTCCCAGATTCCAATTTCAAATTTTGAAGCGTCTATGAACGCCGTATTTTTTTTTTGTAGGTACTTACGTTAAGATTTATTTCAAGAAGGTCGTCTCTTTAACTTTAGCTACGAAATATAAAAGATGTTATGAGCCAGACAGTAAAGTATTGTCTTAATTATAATCTCAAAATATTTTTTTGTATAATAAAAGAATTAGAAAAAGGTCTTTGATCATCCCTTCACCAATACTTATTTGAAGAAACGATTAACCGTTATTTTGACGGGTGAACAAACGAATTTTTGGAAACAATCAGAATATAAAATCCTTTGGGAATTAAAATATATTGTAGTATCTATCTACCAAAATCCATTTTATTACAATTGAACCGAAAAGGTGGACTTAATCAGTGAATACATTTAATTAAATGATTATTTTAATGTACCATTATGTCTAAAGATAACTTAATTAAATTCTAAAACGAATTCTCTTTAATCTCAGTGATGCAATTATTCTTCGAGATTCTTTTAGTATTCAGAGTCCATTGATTAGTGGTTCCTTTGACGAGTCCGGAGGAGAGAGATTGAATTCAGTCTTTGTACCATAGTACAAAGACTGAACTCAATCTCAGTACATGTACTGTACGAGATGATGTGAAGAAGCTAGTACACATATCCGTAGTTAATTTGCATCAGTTTGTGACTAATTTGTACAGTTTAATCACTTCAAATATCTATCGCGTAGGGTTATTTTAATAATAAGGAAATTAATAGTTTGCTTACAAAACTTTACTACCGTCTAATTTCCTGCACTGTTAATCATTTATTGCGGTTGAATGGGTAGTTATCTTCATTTACGTACCAAGTTTCAGTATGTACTTCAAGTTGTGAACTTTGATTTCCTCTTTATTGCAATATAAATGAGAACTTAGATTTACGTCGATGATTCTCACCAAACTCGACGTTGTATCAAATAATAAGTGCTTTAAATCATCAGAGATATAAACCTTATAAACACACAAACATGCAAGGTCTGCGCTCTAATCATTGTATGATATAATTTTAAATAAAGCTCATTTTTGTATATGTCTAAGTACTGCAACTAAATTGGAATAATTAGTTTGAAAGTGCCGCCTCTAAGAAGTTGTAGCTCTTCATCCAACAAGCTTTTAGACATGACTGTGTTAAATGTAAAGTTTTAATACGATTTCTCGGCAACTTAAGTGCAAACTCAGCGATTAAATTATTGTGGCAAAGTTTTTGGTCATAATAACGCAAATCAGTATTGATAATTTAATTATATAACTTTATAACAACAGGATATTGGTTAACTTATAATTAAATATTTTAAATATAATTAAAGTACACTGAATAACTGTTAAGAATAAGATTATTTCAACTTACTTAGAGTCTAAATCGTAGTAGGTTTCTATATCTCCATAAAGTGAGGATTACCCAAATGTGTTCGATGACATCATTAACAAGACTACATACATAATTTAATTATTAATTTCAAACTGAATTAATCTCATTGTTAGTTGTGTCATGAAAATATATATTATAATATTTAAAAAAAGTAATATGTGCTAATTTAAAATAAAGACTATCAAAAAGCACGTTCCGAGTAATATGTAATGTTAGAGTCCAGTTTAGCAGTGTGGGGTCGTTTGTGGTTTGTTCGTTCTTTGACGGTAGAGCTGGCGATGATAGAAAAATCTCTTTTTAAAATATATGCAAAAGGTTGGACAAACTGAAAAGACTCTTTTGTTATAAATTATAGTATGTTTTAACAATTCTGTCATATTGTAAAATATAGAGCATTGTTTTCTGCCAGTACATTATATTTTATAGGAACGTGTTCATACATTAGTAATAATAAAGCTGCGACATTTCAGTAAACATGTTGGCAAAGCACATTCCTCGGTTCCTCCACACCCGAAATTATTTACAGCAGTTACATGTCCCATTAGGCCTCCATTATAGCCGCCATCTTGCCGAATTACGTTTGTGTCGATTTACTAAAGCTGTGGTTGACTTTACATTGCTTTAAAAGCTGTCTTAAAGCTAAATTCGTATAGAGTTCAATATAAAAGGAATTTAATTATCTAAAGCTTTTGATACACTAATTATAATGAAGTCGGTCCCATCTTGGGCGCCATTATATTTATCTAAAATATGCAATGTGCAACATGTACTATTTCTAATAAACAAATAATATATAATATGTATATATACTTCTATATGTTTACATATTTGCCTTAGGTACGTACATCTAAAATAAACATTATGCATCTGGAAATGGAATTTTACTAAGTGGGATGTAAAGAGGGTCTTGAAGAAGACAGATTTATATGAGATGAACATTTTATTATAAACTTCTTATGTTACTGTATGATGCTGAAATATTTTTTTTTATTATAATTTACTTTTTTACTAAACGATTTTATTTAGTTGCCAAAAAAATAAAAACAATACAATAATTGTAAGTACTTTATGCGGTAGAGTTATTCCTGTATGTTACAAATTAATCGAATTATTCTGAGATAAGATGCTTACGTCTCGAAATTTAATAAGGAGTCGTTCGTTACAAGGAATCGTGCGAAATTCCTTGGAGGAAATTAAAACACATTGTTACAGACTAACAGCAGGCTACAGATAATTTACTAACAACGTAAATATGGAACATAAAACTGTATTTTATATTTTATGACTGTAATTTAGCAATTGTTTCAAAGTCTTAAATAATTTGAATAATAATACCTAAGGTTCGTTTTCGTGTAAGCTGCGTGTATAGATTTATTATTCACTGAATCTGAATATTTTGGGATCAAAAACTTAAATCACGTAACCATTATCAAACTGGTTGATATAAGATTTTATAATGTATTGTGATTTTGTATTCTTCGCACAAGGTAAAATTGAAAGCAAATACGCATACAAAAGCAATAAAAATCCAAACGCTACATTTTAGATCCAAGCGAGGCTAAAGTCTGATATTGACTAGCGCGTCGCGTCGCTAAAAGATTACATTTTCTAGATTTTATGTTTGTTCCTTTTATTATAAATAAAACAAGTATATCCAGCTATTTCCTTGGCTTTGACCTCAACTAAATTAATATCCCGTTTCTCCTATATTTAAGGATTTCTTTTTTCTTAGTGACGTTGCCAAAGCGACATATGTTACAAATGACATACCGATACGTCAAGCCAGTCGAGTCTGCGTTGATAGATCAGTCACTCACAAAAGCCTTTATATTTATATGTCGGATCAGTTCGGTCATTTACTCTTAAATCCGCTTGGCAGGAGCAGAGTAACCTCCGATAGTATTTGAAGATATGTCTGACCTAATCTAGCAATTCAAGTGACCGTTTAAAATCCTTTGACGATATCTTCCGCTCGGTGAGCTCGCTATCGAGTACTGGATTCAAATGCATTCTATTTCTATGAACTTCTTTATGGATATTTTTCCTGTAAAGCGTATTTATTATTCAGATAAAAGATTCCAAATCAGGATTTCAATGTTGTTAATAATAATTTATTTTTTTGGGTGTTTTTAGATTAGTTTTGTGATTGACATTCTAAATGTATGGAAGATATTTTATATTTTTCATTTCAATATATGTAGAAATTACAATAGATATAACAAATGTATAAAAAGATAAAACAAGATATTAAAAAATATGTTAAAATTTTAGTGGCTTCTTCTCTAAAACTAATTTTGTAATAAATTAACAAAATCTTATGTTATTTATTTCATTACGTTTTATTTGTGAGTCCAAAAGCGCACTTATGCACTTAAAATAAAACCGTGCAAACAATTTTAGGCAAATTGAAATGTTAGCTTCACTCTTGATTAAATGTTATCGAACTGGCAGACTTCACGAAACTTTCAGATTAATGTATTAAATTTACTTCGGAAGGTAAATCAAATTATGAGTGTGTTTTAAATTTTGTATTTTATCATCTGAATTATTAATAAAATCCTTGATAAAATTATTGAGTTTTTTTAAATGAAATGAATGAAATTTTCAGTTACGCTTTTAAAAATCTTAAACATACATCACATAATTTTTGAGACGCTTAAAATATTCCAATTTTTATTAATTTGAAAACAAAATCCCACTTCCAAATTCAAGGTTTCAATGAATGGAATGGTTCAAAAAGAAGCTTTATATGGATAATACATATATATATTTTAGTGAAGATAATCCCGAACATTTAAAGATTTATAATTTCGTTACAAAATTATATACATATTTTTGTTCGCTTAAATCGCAAACACTGGCTACACCTTACTAGATATTTTAAATGAATATACTACAGAGTTGTAAACATACATTTAAAACATCGATATGAAAGTCCGCAGTGGTTTATATTTAACTCTAAAGGATAACCCATAGTAACGATTTTTATCTCTTACATATGAACAAAAAATAATACCAAACTATTTTATACGATACAGTATTATTTTTTATCTATTTAAACACATTTCATGTAAATCAAAACTTTCTTAACATTTAATTAAAATAGATATCTTTTAGGATATCAGTGATTTAAAAAGCGGAAGCACATCGTAAATATCGTATACAAAGACATCGTGTATTATAATCATAATATAGTTAATAAATCTTCACTGCCCTTTTAGTATCTACATTCCACCCGAGAGAAGCCAAAGCGGGTCGTTAGTTAAGTATATATATTATTATATATGTCAAAGTGTGTGCCGTATGTGGTCCAGCAGCTGTCACATGATTATATAATAATGATAATATATTTGTTAATTAACAACGGTATATCTTCAATATGCAAGATGTCACTATTATTAAAATCATTGCATAGATTTAATGATAATGTTTATATTGATTTTTGGAGGTTATTAAACTAACCTTTCTAAGACGAAACTTTAGAAAAAAATACATAAAATTGGTATATTTTTTTGTACAGAAACTAATTACCATACATATACAAAACTTTCTCGTTTAATAATATAAATACAAGTATGTTTGTGACTCAGAAATATATGAAATATTTATTTGATTTTATATTTTTCTAGTACAGGCTGTTCGTGTTCGTTGGCCGGGAAACGATAAGCATTTTATTCCCAGTCCTTTTATGGAAGAGTTGTTTTGTGATAAATCAACTTATGGATAGGTACTTTGGGTATTTCTAAATGACGTATAGCTTTTAAAACTTCGACATCCGACTCTATGCAATATGGACTTTGTTCAAACAACTTGAAATAATAGATGAATAAGATCGAAATGGATGTTTTAATTTTTATATTACAGTCATTTAAGTACATGTTTATTTTTCATTTTCTGATATTTGGACGTCCTTGCAAACATTTTATGACTCTGTAGTAAATATCCCGTGAATAAAACTAATTACTATGAGCTTAAACTTATTAAAAATAAAACTTTATTAAAATGTATATCTATTTATTTAAAACCAAATCATATTCATAGGTGTTTAACTTTAAGTATAATGATCCTCTTAATGTTTTAAAATGTACTTGAAATAAAAATTTAAAGTCAGTGAAAAACCTTAAGCAGAATTCAATACAAAATAAAGTGCCAATTATAATAAATGTATATAAAATGTTTCCAATTAATTCTGTCATCGATATGAACAAAACAATTTCAGTTAATTTAAATTCAGACGAATTGAAATGAATATTGTAGAGATTGTAAAGAGTGGAATCCTTTGATGTTCGTTTAAGTGTAATTTATATGTTTATATTTAATACAAGCTATTTCTAGAATCTTCGAGTGCCCACGAATTCAAAAAGGTATATTTTTGGTAAAAGCAAGATTTTCAATTTCCCAGACTAGCATCCCTCATTTTATACCAACTTACGCTACACGTTTATATAATATATTATAGGTTTTATCACAATTAGTTTTGTAGTTTTCGAGTTACAAATATACATCCATCCTTACAAAATGAGATGGAGCTTCATTAAACTTTTTAACTACTAAACATTAAATCCCGTAAAGAATAGTTTGTAAGACCCTAATAACAAGTTTCGTATCTTGCAACTCTAACGAATACAACAATGCGATTTCTCATATGAAAGTTGTATTAAACCTATCAAAACATAATATAAATGCATTCGTCTGATAAGTTGTCCCGCCCCCCCCGCCCCCGCCGTCTCCAAAGTTATTCTATACTTACGATAAATCAAACCGCTTTGCGCTTGGTTTTGTTGTCGCAGGGTAGTTTTTATTTTGTTCACAAACTTCTAGATCAGATATATCTTATCTGTTTCTTTCGATGTTCTTCATTTATTTTTAATATTGTATAGGGAATATGATGTTAAATATAAAATGAAAATAATATACAATTGGATAAAAAGATAAAATACTTATATTAATAATATATTTGGTTTGATGTTGAGATATTTGATCTCGATACTGTTACGTAGAAAATGTCGTGTACACTTGACTTGTTTTGACAAATTAGGTATATTACATTTCGTGTTCAAGTTTATTTTACATATAATATATCTGTCGAATTAAGAGTTTGAGATTATTTTAATGATCTATTACTTACAGCATCAATTCCATCTTATTTTATAGAAATGTCAAATATTATTTCTACTAATGTTTTTAATATTATTATTATGATTGCTTGTAGCAAGTTATTAATTTTAGTGAGATATAATTCACTCTCCTTAGATCTAAGGTAGGACTAATGAACTATTAACAACTGAGATCGGATATACCACTATAATGAACATATAACGTATATCAATTAAAACTACTTTAAGATTAAATTACGTAATATATTAAACGCTCATTTCCTCTCATAATAATGACAAACCTTAACATAAGTAAAAATAATTAAACATAGATTAAAATAATGTAAGGATACACGAAGTTTCTCACTTAATAATAAACTTCAAACATAACTCTAAATTATTTAATAATATAGGTTACCGTTATCGACTATCGTTCAATCTATGCTTGTACAATTAAATATTCATCACTAAGGCATTCACGTCACTTACGCTATTCGAGCTATATCATAGTAACTATATACGTCTGAAGCATGACCCACTAAGGTAATTGCGGGGAAAAGGAAAACGACGGTAGTTTGCAAAACTATGCCTTCTACATAGTGACGTCATTATTAACTTTATCCCTGTGTGAGTGTACTTGTGTGACGTCACTAACACTACTGCTTTACTGCTTTATGAATGGTTTAAATGGAAAATTCCGAGTATTTCTTTTTATGGGATGCAACATGGAATGTGTCAACAAAAATAGCATTTTATATGTTATTTTCTTGTTTATTTTATTAACTATCAATGATATAACATATTTTTAGTACTCGAACTTGTTACAGAGACGGATATTTATACTTATATTATAAATTAGCTATTTTCAGCGACTTGGTCTGACTTTCTCCTTCCCGATTACTATAGCTTCATTGTAAATATAACTGGAACCAATTGATTTTTACCTTATATATTTAAGAATTTATTAGAATAAAAAGCAACTAATTTTTATTAATAGCCGCCCAGTAGTTTTTCATAAGGCCCAAATAAACAATCACTTAAAAAGACAAACATACACTTATACAAAAGCAATATGCAGACGTAAACAAAATAAATTTTAAAGAATTAGGAAGATATTACAGAGTACCGTATCTAAAATGTTACGAAATATTTTTTCATCAAAATACTGAAACGAGAAGGTTTGCAAACAATACGGCCATTTGCAAATGAAACTCTTATAAGATGTCGCGCTGTCATCTTGAGATGTGAGAATAATGTCCTCTTTTCCCATTTACTCTTTCTTTTTGTAGTTTCACTTCTGATTGAGGTCACGTTTTCATTGAACAGTACCATCGCTTATACAAAAGACGGATCATTTTTCTACTACCTTTTATAAGAATGCAAGATTATTTTGCAAAATTCTCTTCTTAATATTAAAATATGTTTACATTTTGCATTAAATCTTGCTTCTACGAATATCACTCCAAGTTCTCAGTACCGATGTTATACGAGCATTTAAAAATTAATGCTAGGATACACCAGACGACAGATATATACCTTCAAGGAAATGCTACCCTTATGTCAATATTGTTAATGTCGTTAATCGTGTTATTTAGTTTGGCAATCTGGGTTTTAGGTAGTTTCTCGAGATCGCTTTCTTCGAATGTTTATATAAGAATCCTTTATAAGTCTAGCATATTTACGTAGTTGAAAGCTCAAATCTTATTAATTGATATCTCGAAGCACTTATAGTATTATACATATTGTCAATTAATTAAAGATGTTCTTTGAATATCAATGAAACTATAACTTTAGTGACTTTAAAATTTAAATATTCAAACAAAGACTGTAAACGTTCATTTAACTAAATATATATTCCTTACCAACTTGTAATAAACCGGCTCAAAGGACTAATTTTCTATCGTAACGGTCTCTGGAGCGCTAGAATCAATATGTCGGAAGCGGGGCGTAGCCTCATGTATAAATAATGTGCTAGTATGTACGAAGTATACCACTTTGATTTAATCTCCAAAGGTGTTTGTTTGGTGACTGACGGAATGGGAATTGGTACTGTCCTTTATTGTATAAAAAGAAGCTACTCTACGAAATTTTAATTCAAATAAATTATTTTTCTGCTACATTTGACTCAACAGCAATTATCTTACAAAAATGAAAAGCAAACGTGAACAAAGGATATTGTTTAACAATATGAAAGCATACCGCCTTCTGGGCTGAAATTGTTTTATTGAAATAAGAGTTAGTTTCCTGTGACCTGTTGGAATTCGAAACTGCGCCAATCGTGCCAACATGTAGGTATTGGTTCTAAGAATACATCTCTGCATAAATCAGTGTAAATGTCTCGGAGCTGTTTACTGCTTTGTATTTTGACTCGAAAATGTGAGTGAATTTGGTGGCATTCGAAATGAAACCTGTAATCATTGTATTCCACAATAGTAGTGTTTATATAAAACAATATATTTAGAAAGAAAAATATACGAGAAATAAGAGAAAGGTACTCTCTGAAATAAAACCTTATCTCCCGAGGGCCGCAGTCCATAAAATCACTGTCATTCAAACTCACCCGTGTTGTTTATTATAAAAGCCTCGGTTGAAGTTATATGTTTTAATATTAAATATTATAATCTAAAAGTACAATAATGGTTTCGTTAGTTTTATGTTTAAATGAGTGAATACTGAAGCTGTGGCAATTTTCCATTACTAGTAGCAGTGCACTCAGTACTCGTTAGTCGAACACTCGTCCTCACCCACAATCACCGACGCTACAAACACTGAGTGCCCTTATAAAGTATTCAAGATACATCGCCTCATAAAAAAGCTTTGCAGTGTCAACCTCGTTTGAAATATTTACGATTACGATCGAGTTATATCATGCTATATTTGAAACTTTTTTTCTTTTTTCAAAATGTTTTCACTTATTGTCATTAACGCCAAAATACTATTGAAATATTAACTGAATCTCTTATTACTGAAGAACTATACCTAGCATAGGCAGGCCTATGAGTGTCAGTGTCTGACAAATAATAAAGAGGCAATGACAGATGATATGACAGACGCAACGGACTTATATTTGTCTAATCACACATGCAAGAAAGAGAGCCAGATAGATAACCAACCACATTTGCTTTCTCTTTTTTATTCGATGTACATTTAAGGCTAGCTTCCCCACTCTATGCACTTAGAAATGATAAAGATATAAAATGTTATTGTTTTTCTTCACGTCGTAAATATTTACGAAATAAATATCGTATTCACGTAAAATGTTATGGATGATATTTTAAAAAAATATTATACAGTAACCTGGCTAACTCGTAAAGGTAATAAGAAATTTAAATTCCCACTTCAGCTGTATTTTTTTTTTATCTTTCTAATAAGACAATATAGTTTCTATTTGTAACTTGGCAAGTTTTTAAAGTTATAAGTGTAGAAGTATTATGTTTACTTCTAAAATAATGATTGATTTTCAAATCTGCCATCTATTTTCTTTATAAATTATTCCAATTTAAATCATAAAGAAATTACATTGTAAAATAATTATTTTCTTTAACTGAGAGGTGAGCAAATAAAATCTACCCATAATATTGGCTTTCAATATTGTATATATTTTTTTCCCTAATTAACCCAGATACTTAATTAACTGGGGCGTATTTAATTTTTTAGTGCAAGTTAACAACAGGCCGTTTCGCCGCAATATACAGGAGTATGAGCTCTTCGAATGAGAGGGGGAGGAGAGGGTTAACAAAATTGCCAACTCAGCATAATTCATCCACACGGGAACTATGGCATAATTAAAAATTCCTCACTAAAATGTATACAAATTCTAAACGATACAATGTTGAATAACATTTTTTGTCCTTTCACATTATATTGGTTTTCGTTCCTAATAAAAATGTAGATGGATAACGACAAAGTTAATACACATTGTTATCAAATGAAAAATCTTATCAGTAATCTTCGCTCTGCTATTGTCCCTAAAAAATAACTGGCTGAAAAATAAACCGAAAAACAATAAACAATTGTGTTTAAGTATATGCCTGTAACCTGGAGTGGAGTGGAGAGGGGGGGGGGGGTTAGTGGGAAATTGCGATCTTATCAGTAATGTTATCCGAGATTGCCACCTTGTTTTCTCGAGCGTCCTGTTGTAAACAATCCCAGCCATCTGTCACCCATCGTAAAACGTCCGGGTCAATTTTACGATCCCTATTTTATGTCTTGAATACCAAAGCATGTGCGTTAAAATAACTAGATTTTTACCTTGTGTGGTTAACGTAAGTATAAAAAAAATACCACCTTGTGTGGTCGGTATACAATAAATACTTAGAGTTTATAACATTTTTGCAATATTGAATTTTGTAAGTTTTGGTTCATTTAGTTCTCATTAAAATTCTCGCAAAAGTTTTCATTTGTTAAAACCGGCGAATTGCTCGTTACGCTTATGGCCGGAGCCCGAAGTGTCCGTTATTAAATTTACCGCCCGGAATCTGGGAGAATAGATTTTTATATGACTATCTTTGAGAATTACCCGCTTTCTTGATTACTTTATTATAACAGATTCGTTTTGACGTTAAAATGGTTTTCTTACCTTGTTTAATCCCAGAAATACTTTTAAAATCTCTACGAATTAAAACTTTAAAAAATGACAAATATGTTTTAAATTTAAAACCTTTATATAAATAGTTTTATATTGTTTTGTTTGTCTATGTATTTCTTTCTATCACATACATACTATTTTATAATAATGTACGGTTCAAACGAATGCCGTCTCAGTAAATTCAATTTCGCGTAGTAAGCTCAAGACTCCAATATTCAATTTCCAGACCACAGCAAGCTCTGTTCCTATGTATTCCTGGTTAGCATTGAACAAATTTGTGTCATTCGTTTGCCTTGGCTTTAGAGGGGTATCGGTATAACTCTAACCCTAGCTAATACGCTTAACTGATGCTGAATCTGTAATAAATTGGTTATTTATTATAGTAAAAAAACTATTCCAGTACTAAGTCAACTCTTAGTGATGAACCTAGAAGCCAAAAAACAATTATTATGATTATATAAAGCGTTGTCCTAAATATTTGATTTCATGAATTTTAGATAAACTGGACTTGTATCGGGACCAACAATTCATCTAGAATCATGCAAATGTTTTTAAGTTTTATTATTATTTAAAATATAAAGAGATAACATGTCGTTCCAAAAAAGATTTAATCAACTATTATTAATGACAAGGAAAACACTAAAAGATTCAACGCAGAATCAATCAAAGTAAAAAACTTCCATAGTTTGACACGGAAACAATGTATATATGTATTACATACATAAGTTAAATCTATACCGCAAGGGGTTTCTGGCTGTTATCCAAATTGCGGGTAGTTCGCGTTTGCGGTCCTTTCATATTTTATCAGCTGCATCTGCGTATAAATGCAGTCATAAAGGGAATTCTAAGTAATGTATACAATAATTATAACTGTCTTGTGGAATTGTTATCAAATTAGTATAGTGGAATTTATACAATTTTGAATTAGCTTCGATTCACGATAGGAAGAACTAAAAGCGATTAACTTGTCCGTTGTTTGTTACAGACATTCCATATCTCGAATTGGCGGAGCCTGATGAGGGTTACCATGGACTGATCCGGGAGAACGAGACCCTGGTGGAGGTGACTCCTGCCATCCGAGCTCGTGGCCCGCTCTGCTCATTCCTCATCCTCAACAACAAGCACCACGGGGAAGCTCCATTCGAGGTATTCATAGAAATACTATTTTTGGTTTAAATTCTTGGTCCTTATGTTTCACTTTTCAATATGTATAAAAGATATTTATTTATAAAATAGTGGTTTTATATAATTGGTTACTGACAGCCGACTACAGTAACTAGTAATTATCTGATTTTAAACTGACATAATCACGGGCTTCATTTTATTTACGAAATATGCACACTTAATTCGATATTATTATATTTTCAATATTTTATCCATATTGCAAACGAAATACATTAAAAAATAATTACTGTATTCACTATAAAGTACTATCATTGAACGCATTTGTTAATTGTTTTTCTTGATTGGTCTTGATTTATGTTTTGATATTAGAAAACTATAAGTCCATAGTTATGTAATGATCATCATTTCACTAATACCCTGGTAATGAGTCTTATCAACATCTATATCACCGGAGCTTGGCAGTGTGAGTATTGATAAAGCGATTTGCTTCTGGGTAGGTGCCAGGAGGCTGTCTTCTGTTAACACAAGTAACAAGTTGGTCGTAAAACCTCATATCTGTCGTTTATGGACGGGTAATGTGTACTCGACATGGATTTGGGGATGTTGTGATACTGATTTTATGTGTCGATAAACATATTGACAACAAATGTTTACCATATATATTAAATTCAATGAATATTTTACGTATCCATTTTTTTGCTTTGTTTAAATAAAGTGGAGAAGAATGGTGATTTATTTATTATATTAACTTTACTTTTATCGAATATATCAATAATATTACCATTTCGGCTGATGTCATCGATTTAAATTTGACCTCCGTATGACCACAAAAATGTTTCTCTCCGACATGACATCAATCATTGGTTGGTTATGTATTCGACAATATGCGCTGTATCCGATTCGCTATTGATGTATTCGTATTCGATTTTCTCCTGTATTTTATCTTTTGTATGCCTTTTTATGGAATTTGCGTGTGAATACTTTTTAGAGAGTTTTGTAACTATTGCCGAATGGAGATATATGAATTGGACGTTTTCATCTATAAACTAAATATAAAGCAAGAATATTTATATTTAGTTGGGTATAAAACTCATATATAATTAATTCAACCCCTTCACAAAATATTTTCTTTTATAAATGACAAAATATCAAAAATGATAACAAAATGTGTAATTAAGGAATATAAAAAAATCCTTCGAGCCGGATTTGAACCAGCGACCTATGGATTACGGTTTATTTATCATCTACAGTCCACCGCTCTACCAACTGAGCTATCGAAGGTTGATAACAGTAGTTGAAATTGTGAAAGTATATCAGCACTGTATTAATATTATATGGGTTATATAATGCTAGCTAGCAAGTACTCTTTTAATAAAATATTTATCTCATCATCTTTAACCACGGTAAACGTGACTTTCTTATTGTGTGTGTGTGTGTGTGTGTGGATGTAAACACACCAATACAAAAAACGGTAACGGAATTAAGAAAAACCCCAGTTCCACCGCACTAGACAAGTTAAGAACACAATGAAATACGACACAAGTCGGTACACACACAACAATAAGCACTTTGAACTAACTAGGATTTCTCCGGGGAAATACTTCCGGCTGCTATAATTTTGTCGGGAAAATATTTGCGTTTTATAACAAAGTTCTACCTCTCGATTGTCATAGCAAAGATAACTCTATTTCATTGGAATAAAGTTACGAGTATTCGTGAAAAATTACAAAAATTTATTCAATTTTATCTATTGCCGAGTGAAATCTATAGCCAAGTTGGAAAGCTGATGTTTCAAATAACTTTCTTGTCTATGTATCGCATTTATTTTAAATTTCTACTAACTTTGGCGGAATGATAAATTGCTGGTTCTATAGATATTTTATTTATATACATATGATATATGCATGAAATATTAAGTTTGTTATTCTCTCTACGATCAAAAATATTCAACGCTATATTTATTAATCCTCTTATAGTTGAATATTTTAATAAATGTTTTCTGTTTTATGGCTTAGTATATAGAATTTTCAAACATAAGTAAACTTTAAGATAAGATTCCAGTATCGTAAAGTTATGAAGGAGTTGTGAGTTTCGTAAGTAGTATATAATATCGTTTAGCGAGTAATGAACTTACGTCAAAGTCTCTACGACGTCAAACATTAACTTAGTAAAGACTAAAACTTCGTACATATAAGCTTATAAAAGAAAGGAGAAGAGAAGAAGTTATTTATTAACAAAATTATCTTGTTCTTCAAAGGAGATGCTGAAATACATTATTAAAACGAAAGATTTACAAATATACTGACAAAAGTATATATATACCTACTTTTCGCGTTAAATACGACTAGGGACTTAAGATATTATGTCAATAGCGTAATTTAATTAATTTATTGTTTGTCTTGATTTTAAAGGAATGACATCTGTGTAAATCTTATTTTTGTAAGCTTTAAGGTAGCGATACGGTAGCTCAATTAATGTAGAGCGACTGACGGTTTTCTATAGATTAAGGGTTTGAATTGGCGTATAGGTTTAATTTTCATTCTATATTTATTTAAAACTAGGGGTCGCTCGCGACTTCGTCCGCGTGGTTTTTAGTGTTGCCTCCGAGTTCCATACAAAATGGATACAGCAAGATGACATATACCATATAGCCTTCCTCAATAAACGGACTATTCAACACAAAAAATATTTTTCAATCCGGGCCAGTAGTCCCAGAGATTAGTGCGTTCAAACAAACAAACTCTTCAGCTTTATAATATGAATATAGATATAAAAAACTTAACATTGCTCTACACGTTTATAGATGATTAAAAACAAACCAGATTATTTTAAACATTAAGATAACTATACAGTAATGACAAAACAGTTGAACTAGTTTAAAAATTGACGTCATCGAAAATTGATGATGCTATATAAAATTGGTTTTGGAATAGAATTCTTCTAACATGTAAGGATATAATTAATTCAATGGCCTATAGGTTGATTTTAAAATATGTCAAACATTTTAGAAATTCAGTTATTTTAGAAATTTGACAAATTTGCACACAATCATAATAATAATGATGGTACTGTTGTCTAGGTGTGTGTTTGTTTTAATTGATATTTGAATATCTTTGAAATTATTAATATCCTTAATGTCTTAGTATTTGTAAATGGACTTGGTATACTTTTCTCTGTAGAGTTATTTCTTAGTTATAATAACGCTTGACGTATTTTTATTTTTAAAGCAGTCGTCTGCGTCTATTTAAAGACAGCTTCAAGAAACTGAACAAATTAACTTATCTATTTTTATTCTTGTCTCTAAACTTTATAAAGTAAGTAGAAGTATTTAATATTTTTTAAAACTTATTTTTCTTGTACATTATCGTTCTAAAGTCTAGACCGTTTAATATCACTTACAGTTAAATATTGATCATAGTGTAGAGTAAAGCTATTTTTATTTCCAAACACTTTATGTATTGGAGATGAATTCAATGTTATTAATTATAAATTAATGATATACGTAGACAGTATAAGTTGCATAAAAGATAAAACTAAAAATAGATATGACAAACTAGAAAATAATAAAAATTCGTATTAAATATCACTGTTTAACGTGAACAATAACAATTTTTGTGACAGCCAACACCTTTCTTGACCCTGCACACAGATAAAACACTTAAGTAAACTACGTAATTTTTTATCAATATGCAATTCCCTACGTATGCATGCTAAAATAACTTATTCGGAGTTATTAATTGATTAATTAAAAGGTCCAAAAAGGGTCTATAGTCACAAAATATGTCTAAGTTTGTGTCCGTGAGCTGCACATTCGAATAGTGACACACTTATATACCTCGAACGTTATGTTCAGGAATTTTACTTGGGTCAGAGGGTAGGTACAGATTTTAAGTCATTATACTATAGTAAGGATAAATATCACTGTAAGTATAGTGTGTTACAATTTTAGATTTGTCATTGTTGTCAAATTACTGATAGAAATAGAACCGTCTGAGTATGTCACGTACATCGATGTTACCTGCTAGTTACAGGAGATTGTAATATTTTTTTTATAATTTCATTTAGCTTGCTAAATTGTTATATCAGCAACATGGACAAAATAATATAACAAAACATACAATGTATTGTACATATAACATTTAACATTATACAATAATAATAATTTGCACTAATTAATCTTAATTACTGGTATTATATGATTATAATAATTAATTTCAGTTGCATATATTTCAGCACACTTGCATACGTTATGATTGTTGTCTAAAATGTTTTAAATGTAATTTCAATATAAAAAATATAAACATTGAAACAGGAAAGGGTATCCCGTTAAGCTTTTTAGATTTGAACTGAAAGCGTTATTGAATCTAAACAATGCATTTGTAAATACTCAATATATGTTCGTATTTTTAACTGTTATAAATACAATAGTCGGTACGTAACAACGGTAAAACACAATAGACTATTTTGGTTACGAAAATCCTACTTAAACCACTCATAAATATTAACAAATATGATGTATATATACATTACATTATACATATATACATTACATGATTGCCTTGTAATCTTTACAGATAATGGTGATAGACGAGAACGAGGCCCGGCTGCGCGTGCGCTACCCGCTCAACTGTGAGAAACGTCGAAACTACAAGTTCGACATCGCCGCGGTTGGATGCGACGGCTCTTACTCTAACACGTCAGTTACCTATAATTAATCTTCAACTCTTTATATAGATCAAAAGAAAACTTGCAATTTACTTGATATAAATATAAATAAATATAATGAGTCTTTATTGAATGTTCCAAGATGGATAGAAAATACATACAGCTTAGTTATCTAATATTTCTTCACAACAGTGTACCAGTCCACATAACAGTGACGGATGTGAACGAGTTCGCTCCAGTATTCAACCAGGCGGCGTATGTACATACAGTCGACGAGGGCAAGGTTTACGATGAAATTGTACGCGTGTTAGCAACTGACCACGACTGTACCCCCCGGTACGGTGACGTGTGCAAGTACGAGATAGTGAACGACGGAGACAGGAACCAGCCGTTCGTTATTGACAATGAAGGTAATTGGACAATTTAAAAAAAAAACAATTTGCTTCTTAAATATAAAAAGTACCAGCACTCTGACCCATATTATGTGACTCCAGGCGCGATCCGCAACACGGAACCTTTGGAATACGAAAAGTCCCATAACCACATCCTGTCCGTGGTGGCTTACGACTGCGGGATGAAGCCGTCCGCGCCCGTCCTGGTAACGATCAAAGTCAACAAGCCGTGCCGCGCGGGATGGAAGGGTGAGTGAATCTAAAAGTATCTTGAGAATTCAAATCATTTGTAAGTTCATAATGACGAAGTGGCAAACGAACGGACGCTAAGTGGTGCCATCGATCGACCTTAGGCATATAATAAAGAGAGGGTAATAATGGATAAAATGGCGCACTTAGGTCTTGCGGAACGTGTGGACTACGCTCCGGGAACGGGCCCGCTGGCGTTGTTCCCTGGCGCGCGGCTTGAAGCCTGCTCCAGCGACGAGCGCTGTCCTGGTGTCACTCGCATCCAGGCCGCCGTCACGCTGCAGGCCTCCCGCGCTGGCGTCGCCTGTGACCGGGACACCTACACACTTCACGCGCAGAGGACCATCTGCGGTGAGACACACGCTTCTTTATAGATATATAGCAGCTGAAAAGTGTTAAGATAGTAGAAAATCCTATTCTTAGTGAGTTGGCTCTGAAAATCCGATTCTCCGACTCGGTATATTTAGAAACCTCGTATACAATTGACGTGTTCAATATACAGGTATACTACCATAACACAAATTGTAATACACACATCACTCTCTTCACAAAATGGCATCTTGAGTCGAAGTGTAGCTTCGTAAGAGGTCTCTTTAGAAAATACTTTCTTCAGAGGAGCCATAAGCCTCCTCGCTTTAAAAGTGTTGGCATCAGTACCTGTCCCTCCCGATTTTTATTAGGACTGTGGATCTTTGTTAAAGAAAGTTGGGCCCGCTGAGTCCCAGGTGAACATTGTATGTTCAGACTATGAATAATTCTTGAATTTCGGTCAGGTATTTTATTATTATTAACGGTATTTTTAAAACTTTTTGTGGAATGAATGGGATCTCACACCATTGATATAGCCATTTATTTAAGTAGTATGTTAATTTAAATATTAATATTTCTTTTAGGTTTGGACCCAAAAACCATCGACTTGCTGCCCAGCCCTGGAGTAGGAAACGAGTGGGCTAAGTCCTTAAAACCAGATTCAGGTATAGAGTTATTAATTGACATTTTCTAGCAGGTTCTCTATTCTTCTTATCACATCTTAGATTTCGAGAATATTGTCAAAGGAATCCTTCACCGTCTTTGGTATCAGGTCGCGACGGCGAGCAGCTGTTCGAGTTCGACGGGGAGACGTCCGCGGTGGTGCCCGAGGCCGTCCTGCCGCACTCACTGGGCGGAACCTTCGCGTTGTCCACCTGGATGAGACACGCACCACCGCCAGACCACGACAAACACCGCAAGGAACACGTGCTGTGCCTGGCTGACGACCATAGTGAGTGACTTCTGATCTCCCGGGATTTTTTACATAGAAATATGCCATTTCTTTGTAACTTTGAAATTTATTTGGAACATTAAATCATGGTACCTTAATTTATAAATTTGTGTCACCAGAAATGAACAGACACCACTACGCGTTGTTCGTGCGCAACTGCCGTCTGATCCTGCTGCTGCGTCGAGACTTCGGGGAGGGAGACCTCAACATCTTTCGACCGGCCGAGTGGAGGTGGAAGTTACCCGAGGTATGCAATCTATGACGCCTATATTTAATATTAATAAATACTTAATATTTAATATTAATTCATATTCATCCCTATCTCCCGTCGCCTTCCAGGTGTGCGACAACGAGTGGCATCACTACGCGATTAACGTGCGCTTCCCGAACGTGGAGCTGTACGTGGACGGGGAGCCCTACCGCGGGGAGCGTGGACCCGAGGTCATCGACGACTGGCCGTTACATCCCGCGCACGGCGTCAATACTACCATGGTGGTGGGGGCCTGCTGGCAGGGTGAGATAGTGACGTCCAGTTTTGGTGGCGTTGCGGTAGCGTAAAGCCCCGAAACCACGTGATATAAGAGTCAATCTCCGCAGGCACAGAGAGTGACATGAAGCACCATATGCGCGGGCGCCTGGCGGGGCTGGGAGCACTGCGGGGGGGCGTGCAGTCCGCCGCCGCACTGCGCTGCGCCGCGCGCTGCAGGGAGGGACTCAGCCTTGCACCAGATCTATGTACGTGAAGTCACACACACAGAGAGATACACACACATCCACATTCTTAGTAACCATGTCGTTCTTGAACAGACCTGAAGTCTGTATCGGTGGAGGGTGACGGTGCGGGTGAGGTGGAGACGCTGGTCCGCCGCGTGGCCTACGGGGACGCCCGGTCCTTCCCTACTCCCGGGAGGAGGAACGTGCACCTTGCCACCACTATCACGTGAGTAGCAGTAGAAGTAATCATACTAATAATTCTGAAGCTATTACAGTTACCTTCGCCTATTCAAAGAGTAAAAAGTTTATTTTATTCATTATTCCTCCTAGTTCTATCTGCAATTAGGCT
The DNA here is from genome assembly GCA_959347355.1 of Napeogenes inachia. NCBI lineage: Eukaryota > Metazoa > Arthropoda > Insecta > Lepidoptera > Nymphalidae > Napeogenes > Napeogenes inachia. The sequence continues at coordinate 20,250,723 of OY365798.1, read as the reverse complement.
GTGTACACATGTTTGCTTAAAAATGTACAGAAGAATAAGGAACTTCGCTATATGTTACTTAGGCTAATTACTTGAAACAACCATTTTCCACCCGCAGCTGTGACAACGGTCGCGTGATCAAAGCCCGCCCAGCAGAGTCGTACGTGATGGTGCTGGCCCCGCAGACGCCCACCATCCTCCTCAACGGCAGCGCGGATGCGGCTCGCGACTACGCCCACTTCCGCGCCGGACTACCCGTATTCCCGGACATACGCGTGCGCGTGTTAGCGCGCTCCGGGGATGATGTCAAAGGTGCAAAAAATTGCATAAAATGCAATATTCATCTAAAAAAATATTCTAAATATTATGTATATATTTGTGTCGAATAGAAGCGGAAACCCAGAAGCTGGACTCGTGCGTGGTGTCGGTCTATCCGGCCCTGAACCCAGATCACGAGGCCCTGGCGTTGCGGGGAGATTTGGAAATGCCCGCAGCTGACATACGAGCAGCACTCACCAGGGACGGGGTCAGCCTCACCGGCGCAGACAGCGTCGAGCACTACCAGCAGGTACAGACAGGCACTACTTGTATATTATGCAACAAACATTAAAAAAATATATACTAGATGTCTTCAAACCGTTTCAAATTGGTTATCCCAACTTTGCAACGGCCTACTCAGAACTTTAAAAAAGTATTTCAGTCAGTTTAATAAAATTATCTTGAAAATTTCGGATCCATTCATTATTAAACTTTCTTTTAGATGCTTCGTGAGATCGAGTACAGCAACAAGAAGCCCGCCTACTATCTGAACCGCGTGTTCAAGCTGACATGCTCTGAGCTCAACGGACGATTTACCAGCAACGAATATGTGCAGACTGTATGTGTAGAAAAATAAACTTACAAACATATAGAAATATATTTATTTCAGTATAATTTTAACCTCTCTAACCCCCTCCTCCCCTCCCGCAGCTGACGGTGGAGCACCCCCGCACGGCGTCCGATACGCGGGCGCTCCGCCCCGCTGGGCTCGCCGACAAGCTGGACGTCGCCAGGGAACATGTAAGTTATGTTGTGTTATGAGGTCCGCATTTGATTCCTGGTGATGATTATTTTATATGAATATATTATTTTACAAACCAATGATAAAAATATATTAAGATACTCCTGTATCATCCAGTCGAGCGCTAACATGGAGCCGGCTGTGGCCATGAGCGTGCCGCGAGTCTTCGCCGCGCACGCGCAGCACGCACAGCACACGGCAGAGCTGCCCGCGCCGCGCCTGCTGGACCTGCACGACCGGGAGAGGAGCTCCAGTGAGTACACACACACACAAACACGCACACGCGTGCTTACGTCTCTTGCGTACGAACGTATGCACTAGTAACTTTTTCCCCCAACAGACAACGTGGCGGTGCTGATAGGCGCAGTGTGCGCGGGTGCGCTGGCGGCGCTAGGGGCGCTGCTAGCGGCGCGGCGAGCCCGGAGCGCCCCGGCCTGTGCCCCGCGTGCTGTCCGGGGCCCGCGCCCTACGACGGCCGCCAGACGAACTGCCGCCGACGCGGAGATGGCCTGGGACGACTCTGCGCTCACCATCACCGTCAACCCCATGGAGGAGGTTAGCGAAATATGATTATCATTATGGAATATTAACATAAACCGAGCTAAGGAAACTTTTCTGCTGTTCTGCGAAGACATTTGATTCGATCCTCTTTGTAGACTACTGAGGGTACTCCGATGGCGGCGACGGCCGACAGTTCCGACGCGGAGTCCGGCTCCGACTCGGATTCCGAGCACAGGGACTCCTCCGATGACGACGACGACGAAGGAGAGGGTGAGTTCGACATCAACGTATATTATAGTATTTGTATGATGAGGACCAGATCACATTATAACATTCAATTTGCATTTCCAGTGATGGCCGGCAAGCAGCACAAGTACAGAAACATCAGCCAGTTGGAGTGGGACAATAGCACGATGTAAAGTGCAGTCCGTCCCTCTCGCTCCCCCACGCACTTCTGTCCTCTCGCTCGCACCTCCCGCACTCGACCGCACCGGGCGGATTTATAAATACATCAGATAGGCCTAAGGCGGCAAATTTTCGAAGATTTTTCCTATGATCGGCATATTTGTAAACCCGCCTTTGAAAGTTCTTATACATGTATGCGATGACGACTTTAGTTCGTCGTGGTCGATACATCTTTATTGTTTTATCATATCAATGTTCGTTTGTTAGCGGAATTGAATTTTAATATATAAATACCGTTCGAGTGCACGTGAGGGTCTAAAGTAAGTCTCAAAAATCATATCAAATTTATACGTAAAGTTTCTTGCTTTGTAGGAGGACGCCACGATTCTTCTGACTTTCTCGAAGGGAATAACTGTATCTATGTATCAAACAGTAGTCGTATGTCGTTGGAGTTAAGTTTAGTTTAAGCAAATACTATGTATTGTATATTATAAGTAAGAAGCTTCGGGATTATTTGATTTACTTCGCTATCGTTTCTAACACCGCGTTCTCTATGACGTTGTTTCATTTGCATTTAGTACCAGTACAATGCGAGTATGCATTTTAAGATGTACGGAAGCTCTTCATAAGTAGTTAATGTTTATATGAAATGTCCACTTTTACCCTTTACGAGCTTCTCAAACTAAATCGGCTTAAATGTATATTAGGCACAGAGTTATTTGAAAAAAAATAGATGTACTATACTATACACTTATACAGACGGTATCGTTCTAGGAGCAGCTATATAACTATATATTATATGTATGATATATGTATTTTGAACGCGTTAAGGGATTTTTACTAACAATTAGGTACTAAGTGACTCCGTGTTAGTTTCCGACGCCCTCTAGCGTAAGAGTAGGTAAGTCTTGTTCCGGGTCGTGCCGTCTCGCTCGCACGCACGCGCGCAACGTCTATCTCGCTCGCGCGTTATATCAGGATAGTTTGCCATATTAGTGTACCTACGACCATTGAATCTTTTTGACTTACTCATCGGTGTTCTATCGTAACGTCAAGTGTCGTCTGTTATTTCTATCGGAGTTGGACCTTTGTGTTATTGATTTGTTAAAATTCGACGTCGTTCGTGTTGCTTTACAACTTATCGTACCGGGGAGTGAGTTTGGCGAATAGTACGAATTTGTACTTTGAGTTCAACATTATAAGGTTTATTTTGTCTGTTCGTCGCTCTTACTACCCGCGCTCGAATTCAGAGCGAGTCTGTTTATAAATTAGTGCCATTGTTTTAAAAGGAAATGTACAATAACTGGTCCTCGGACTCGCTCGTTCTATTACGTTTCAAGTTATTTGGTTGAGTTTTGTTTTTGCTCGACTACCGTCCAATTACCAATGTCCCTTTTGATTTAGTTTTAAGATCTGAGCGATATTGCCACGAATATAGCACAAAATGCTGGCATTTTAAAATTGTGTTTTGAATATGAGGTAGCAACATTAAGTTTTATATTATCAATTAATTTTCTATTATTTTGTATTTCGGTATTATTACTGTATACTTAGGTAACTTCATTGATGTATGAATTATTATATTTTAGCTAAAAATAAAGTTGGTTTAACATAAAATGATGTTTTATTTCACGGTGTCCTAAAATAATGTGTATTCTATATACCCGTTAGTTGCTTAAATAAATATCCAAAAAGTAACTACCTAATTATTAACAAACTTCATATGTACCTACCTATACGTCTTTTCCTGGAGCAAAGCATGTATAAAATGCCTTAAGAGCGTTTATGATTTTTTAGAACAACTATTTCAACCTCTTTCCTGTCTCAATCACACTAAATATGGTATTATTTATCAATTTGATGTAGGAAATATTGCAATCTAATTGATAAGACGACTATTATCTACATTGAATTATTAAATAACTAGTACAAATACAAACATAACATTTTTTTAATTATAAGGAGAACTAAACATAAGTATTCCTAATTATACTATTAACATAAATTTCATATCATCATATCTCTATAATTATAACTTCCATAGCAAACAAATAATCTAAATACTTGATATGTACCTATCGACCATAAAAAAATACTATAAAATTGTTTACTTTGTTTTTCTAAAGATAACGATAAAACCTTGAAATTTTTATATTATCTTTTTTCTGTGTGTAATAAAAAATTACAATAAATCCGAATCCAACGTTACTATTCTACTGTACATTTTATAATAAGACTAGCTGTGCCTGCGACTTCGTATGCATAGATTTAACCGCTCCGTTGGTCGAGTGGTTAGAGCAGACGCCTAACGTATAGCGACGCCGTGGGGCCCGTGTCCGATTCCCGACAAGGGCAGGCATGTATGTCATGACAATGGATGTCTGAATTTCTGGGTTTGGCTGTTTATTAAATATATTCACAGTATATATATGTGTATTCCTATGTATTTGTATCATTGTCTAACACCCTTAACACAAGCAAATAATTTGCTTACTTAGGGGTTAGATCAATGTGTGTTATTTGTCCTGTGATATTATTATTATAGATTCAATAACAATTTAGCAACCTTCAAAGTTTCATCAAAATAGGTCAAAATGTTTTGCATGTAAAAGTATTATATTAAAGTAGTATGTTTTTTAGTGTTAATCAAAGATATTTTTTTATAGAGTAGGTAGTCTGATTTCGTATATTTTTTATTGGAAAGAGTATTATTATTCGGTCAGGGGAGAAACACTATTTTTTTATATGTATAGATTTTATTATATGTATAGATTATATTCAAAGAAATTCTATAAATAATGTGTTGAGTAAAGCTTAATAATATAAGGCAATCAAGCTTTAAATTTACTTTTATTTTAAAACATGAAATCTACATTTCATTTCCAACCTACAATAAGTATTTAGTATAATCAATATTTATTTAGAACCTTAAATCAGCATTTTATTTTGAACCTTGAACCTAGAAGCCACATATAATGTATTATGTAAGGTACCTACATGTTCGAACCTGTTTATGAGAACATACAATGAAATAGTAAACCGAATAATTCAGCCGAATATTCGGTTCGGTAAACGTTGAACCGAACATTATTCGACGGTTATTCAGTAAAAACCACTATTCGGCGCATTTCTATTTATGTTGAATATAAGAAGAATGAAGATGCGCGTTCAAAATATTGCCTATCAGAATAAGTACAATTATCTTTTTTAGGTATATCCGTATACCTGTATAAATATATTGATCTCCAATCATATTTATATATTAACCAATTACATTTATATATCTTTTACTTTGTAGGTATACCATGTTGTGACAATGTACCTAACAACAACAATAACAAAACAGCCAAATCGGTCGGGCCAAAATCAAATGATGACAGTAGATTATTATTGAAATAAATATAATGGATCCTCTCCCTCTTTTTTCCCACTTAAAAGGAATGCTAAATTCAACATTAAAGTTCATGTAAATACATATTTCATTCTTTTGTTGTAAATACAGCCCAAACCAATTAAATTTATTTATTTAATACTTTATTGTACGCAAAACATTAAAAAAAAGAAAAAGAAACAGATAATAAAAAGTAAAAAAAAAATTAAGATAAACGGTTTTATATTGTAGATAAATGAATTCAAAGCTAAAAAATAATTTCATGGATACAGTCATGGATACCAATTTGTATACATTGCTATATTTTCAAAATAAAGTAACTCGTAACCTACTTACTTTCTGGAAATATCTATGGTCACATAAATTCCTAAAAATGCAATATACATTTATGTAAACACCTATGACAAAAGATGTCATTTATGAAATATACAAATTTTAAACATATGCATTGACTAAACAAAAATAACATCGTGGGGCACGTCCACTATAAATGAATTTTGGTTGACCTTGGGATTAACTGTATCATATTCATTGAATAATGAAATGATATCTTTAAGATAATCTTTGATAGTTTTAAGGTCACGCCCATTCATGGACGAGACATGCTACTTACCACTAGGTGGATGAAGTCACTTGCCATGTCTTTCGATTGTAGATATTGGACGAATTTATGTGACCATAGATATTTCCAGAAAGTGAGTAGGTTACGAGTTACTTTATTTTGAAAATATAACAATGTATACATATTGGTATCCATGAAATTATTTTTTAGCTTTTAGTACATTTATCTGCAATATAAAACCGTTTATCTTATTTTTTTTTTTTACTTTTTTATTTAATTTTAAGTTTTTAGTTTTTATTAGAACGACATATCATTTTTATCCACCCTAATGCCATACAGTTCTCGGCGCGCTTTTACCTTTTACCTTAACTTGGGTGCAGTAGCGGATTTAGGCTTAGGCCCGTGAGGCCTGGGCCTAGGGCGGCAAATTTTGAGGGGCGCCAAAATTTTTAAGATGACTAAAATTTAAAATCGATTGGGTTTTCTGTAAACTGCAAGACCAAATTTTAAAGTTTATTTTATTGCGCTCTTACTATCGAAACATAGTACCATTTTGAGGGTAGAATTTCTTTGTTAAAATAATTAATCAGGCAAGTCCTAAAAGTTGTTAATAAATAAATAATCGCCAAGGGCGCCATATCGTCTCGGGCCTAGGGCGTCCTCAAACCTTAATCCGCTACTGCTTGGGTGGTGTACCCCTAGCGACGTATCAGTTTTAGCCGCCCTAACGCCACACAGTCCTCGACAGGATACCAGATCTTGACTTGGGTGGGAGATTTATATTGTAATTTTGTATAGTATGCTGTATTATACTTACCAAGCCCTTTATTTTGATACCCATATTGATGGGATTCAAAACTACATTATCCGCCATTTTGTAGCAGTGGCCATCTTTGATTTTGATTTTGTATAATGCACTGAATTTTACTTGACAAGCCCTTTCATTTGATACCCATATTGATGGGATTAAAAAAAACTAAGTTGTCCGCCATCTTGTAGCGGCGGCCATCTTGGATTCACAATAATATTGAATATAGATAATTGAATTGTCATCAGAATTAAAGGCGTATAACAAATTTCAGATCAATCGGTTAACGGGAAGAGGGTTAAATTTCAGTTACTAAATTTGACCCTTACAAACAAACGCCAAATAAAAGCTAGCTAAAGCTAAATAAAACCGTTTAAAAAAGCACAAAAGGTGAGCTTATCTCTAGGTGTAGAAATTTCTTTCAGCCAACCCAATTTATGGTTGTTTCCATAAAAAATATTATAGGTATACTTTGATTTGGGAAATAGTGAGCAATATTCGAATTCCAAATTGAATGCAAAAACGTCTAGAAGTTTTCGACCATGGGCGAACAAACAAACAGATAAACAAGCATACTAACAATATTTATGAAAACAATTATTTTCATACCTTTGGTGCCGTAATAATTATCACGCAGTATTTTTTATAATTATTTAATAAAAAGATGATCAAAGGAGCTTAATACCAAATCAATCAAACTTAGTGTAATTAGATTAGATTATTTACTTCACTTCAGTTTTTGAATATAAAAAATAATAATTGCTAGATTGGGTATTCATTGTTAGATTTAGAAGAAAGAATCATGCGTCTATTAATTGTAGTGCTAGGGCTCATTTGTGCCGCCAGCGGTGAGTAAACTGAGTTATATTTTAAAGCAAACAGTTCTGAGTGAAACGCTAAATATTTCATTTATTAATTTAAAAATATTGGGGGAATTAAACTTCTATTTTATTAAAGAAATTCAGAGAATATTGCTCCTTAAATTAAAAAAACTAAATCTATGCTCATCACATAAATGCCTGTCTCCGCCGGGAATCGAACCCGAGCCCCATTGCGCCGTGACACGTTAGGCGTCTGCGCTAACCACTCGACCAACGGGGCGGTAAACGGGGCAAAAAACAGAACACTCTGGAACTTAACCATATGGGAAACTTAATATATTTTTGGATATTTGAAATCATTTTATTATTTTTTATGTAGTACGTAAGAAAGAATTACCAAAGTCCGTAATGCCTAAGGAGTGACTAAAAAAATGTTTTGATTTTACATTTTTTTTATTGTTCCAGCGCTGCCGCGGCAATCGCGTATCGTGGGTGGTGAAGCAACAACGATTGACAGCTACCCTTTCATGACTGCCTTGTTAAGTAGGATGGGGATAGGAAGTTACGTTCAAACTTGTGGTGGTACTTTGATTACAACCACAGCTGTAGTCTCAGCGGCTCATTGCTTACCGTAAGTATTATTTCCAGTTTTCCCAACTGAGTAAGTGCTCCTCCCAACTGAGTAAGTGCTCTGTTGCTCCGGCGTTCTGCCGTCGGAGGACGCTAGTGTCCAAATTTCCTTAGCTTCCCTCCTGACTAACGACGCCGCGAGCCGAGGTCCGTGTCTCAATCTGAGACGCCCTCGGGACGTCGTTCCCCATGGGGGCCCATCTGGCCCCCCCTTGTAAGGGCGGGTCTCCTGACCCACCCGCTCCCCGGGTGACGCTGTAATAGCCAACAGGGCTAACAGCATAGACAGACATAAAAAAAAAATAAAAAAAATAAAAATATTTCCAGTTAAAACGTTGATATTATTAGGCACTGTACCTTGCAAGCTTCGTATTCGTAAATGCGTTAATTGTTCTTTTATTATACATAAAAAAAGAGTACATAATTCGTATATTTACAGTATCAATGTAGCTTCATCGATGGTGCGACTTGGATCGACTTTTGCTTCTTCTGGGGGAACAGAACACCTTGTCTCAAGAATGACTCCTCATCAACAGTACAACTCACAATTATTAATAAATGATGTTGCTGTACTCAGGCTAAGTGTCCAAGCAGTATTGTCGGACCAAATTAAACCCGCTCGTATCGCTGGACCTAATTACATCTTACCAGTCAATACTGTTGTAAATGTTATTGGTTGGGGTGATACTGACGTCAGTAATTTTTATTTTATTAATGAAATAATTGTTAGGGTAGCTTGTTTGTTAGGGCGACAGGGAGACAGTCGCGACCCATACAGTATAAACCAGTATGGGTCGCGACTGTCTCTCTGTCGCCCTATATGAAATATATTTCATTCTATATTTTTTTATTTAAATAGGTAGTCTTATTTTGAACACGCTTTTATTAGCTTCGTATGTATCTATCTATCTATCTATGTAACGGAAATTTTAAACGTGAATTGGTTGTTATTATATACTTGAAAATGTTATACTGATAGAATCATCATGTAAGGATAAAAAAAAAAAGCAGTTTAACGACATAATAACAGAAACTACGTATTAATAGTTTTTCTTAAATAGTGACTGTAAAGTTACACTACTCTTTGCATTTTATGTTTTCAGCACCAGGGTGACTATTCCGAAATTCTTCAACACGTTGCAGTTAATATAATCGACCAACAAGTTTGTACTGAACGTTACGCATACCTTAAAACGCTACCCGGTATGGAAAACTGGCCTGATGTGACTCCTGAGATGTTTTGTGCGGGAGCTCTCGATGTCGGCGGTAAGGACGCTTGCCAGGGAGACTCCGGTGGGCCTGTTGTCCACAATAGAGACATATTAGTGGGAATTACTTCTTGGGGATACGAATGCGGTCACCCAGTGTACCCCGGTGTTAGTGTACGTGTTTCATCTTACACTGATTGGATCTACACAAATAGTGTAAATTAATAATAATTGTTTGAAAATCATATTTTAATTTTGTAGTTTTATTTTATTACTTTTATTCCATTCTAAAAAGTTTTCACTCACTACATAAATTAAAAAATACTATTAAATGCCGTGTCAAATAATCAACTTTGAGCGAACATGACGTCACATCCTAGGAAAAACTTCGTAATTGTTTGAAAATCATATTTTAATTTTGTAATTTTATTTTATTACTTTTATTCCATTCTAAAAAGTTTTCACTCACTACATAAATTAAAAAATACTATTAAATGCCGTGTCAAATAATCAACTTTGAGCGAACATGACGTCACATCCTAGGAAAAACTTCGTGTTTAAGACCTGATGTTGGAGGGTCACTGGGTTCCTAGAGAACGAATAGTACACCGGTCTAGAAGTAGAAGAATATTATTAACTTTGTCTATATTTCTGTGATTAATAATTACATATATTTACAAAGTTTATATTATAAAATTACAAAAGACGAGCCTGGTTTATTAAACATTTTAAAACACACAATGGTGCTGAAGTGCGGCAACCGTCGGTAAGATCTTCAGTTTTCACTGCGGATAGAGTTTACCCTCATATATCTCATGGTGAGCCATTGAATGAAAACTACCAGGAGTCCATGACCATCCGGACGCGTCTTAGCATTCCAAATACTAAACAATCGACCTGGAAAGTACATGACCAAAATATAGCGGCCCTGTTAGAGCACCCGGGCTCAAATCAGGTACTCGATGCGCAAGTAAAGACTTTGCAAAATACTATTTACGACTACATTAATGAGCACTATCCACCTACGAATCGTTATGCTCACAAAAATAAAGAAAACTCTTTTAAATTGAAAATAAGGAGGAAAAAAAAATCCTTTAAAATACTTACAAAACATTTTCTTGCTAACCCACCAATTTTGGAGGAAATAATTTAGTAAGATGGGGTAAAGCCACCGAAAAGTCTTGCAACAACTGTGGGGAGGCAGTAGGAACTGCGAAATACTTATTAGTAGGGTGTAGGATACTTCTAGATAAAGGTCAATACTCGCGTCGCCACGATAACGTATTAGAAATTATACGGGAAGCGGTTGGTCTTTCAGTAGCAAGAGCGCGGAAGGGTATAACAACCACCAAACGATCTGTAGAATCCGTAAAAGAAGACTCCTCCAAAAAATCAAAACAGAAGCCTTATTAAATTTTAGGCAGGGCTCCTGATTGGACTATCATGATGGACACGTATGAAAAACATTACAAAATCCCTGGGGATATTGGTGTTTCGTCATCCAGACCGGACTTATTCCTGTATTCTAAACATCTGAGACGCGTGATACTTGTGTAGCTTACTGTTAATTGGGAAATAAATATCCCCAGGGATTACACATTCAAGCTTAATAAGTATTACGAACTGACACACGAACTGTCCAGGAATAAATTTATAGTTAGTTTGTACATGGTAGACGTGGGAGCGAGAGGTATAACAACAAAATCTCTCTATAACCTACTTAAAGATATTGGCCATTCTAGAACAAGTACCGGTTTATTTCTAGAACGTATTTCAAAGGCGGCATTAGTAGGTTCTTTCCAAATTTGGTGGTTAGGTAGGGAGAGGAGTGTAGAGGGTGAAGGCGAGCGTTTTTGCGTATAATAAAGGGGCCCCTTTTTTTATACAATCTAGGGCAATGCTTGACTACATTCCACCTGATGGTAAGTGGAATGTAGTCTTAGGTGGTAAGGCGCATTACGTCAGAAACCTATTCACTCTTCTCTTGAAGACATCCACGTTGTGTTCGGCCGGAAATACCGACGCAGGCAAGCTGTTCCAATCCTTAGCTGTACGAAGTAAAAAAGACGAAGTAAAGCGCTTCCTTCGGACCCCTGAGGCACTCCGGCATTTATTGTCAAGGGTTCCGAGAAACACCCGTCGACAACAACTCGAAGAGATCTCTGGCTCAAAAAGTCTGTTACCCAGCTGATCAGACCAGGAGATATACCGTACGCTGAAAGCTTGCTTATAAGGCTCGTATGCCAGACCTTGTCAAATGCCCTCGAGACGGTCAGAAAGATGGCGACCGCTTCTCCATTCTTCTCGATGGCCTCGCCTAAAATGTGTGTAGCATACACTAGCAGGTCCCCAGTAGACCTATTACTGCGAAATCCGTACTGTCGGTCACTGAGGAGATCGTCACCTTCTTGGTATGCTAGTAGGCGCGAGTTCAATACACGCTCCATAATCTTGCAGAGTATGGAGGTGATTGAAATCTGTCTGTAATTGACAGGGTCGGCACGGCTGCCTTTTTTGGGCACAGGTTGCACATTAGCAAGCTTCCAGGATTTCGGCACTATTTCAGTCATGAAAGAGATACGATACAGACGAGTCAGTACAGGAGACAACTCAGCTGCGGATGTCTTGAGCAGAATGGCTGGTATACTATCAGGACCACTGGCTTTATTTGACACACATCTAAACAACACAATGTTCTCCATACTTCTTTGTTAGTGATGCGGATTTCAGGCATCGAAATATCGCGGTGAGGAAGATGTGCTGGAGGAGCATTGTCAGTGTCTAGATGCGAATTATCAGCAAACAGAGAAGCAAATACATTCGCTTTCTCTGTTGCTGTGTGGGCCAAGGATCCATCCGACTTCAGCAGAGCAGACAGTGAGGGTTGGCATAAATTCAACTCGATCGCTTTCACAAGAGACCAGAAAGCTCGGCTGCCAGTTGGTCTGACAGAGAGCTTTTCGCCATATTTAGCAATTCGATCAAGACGAGCCTTCCACAATGCCTTTTTGTACGACTTGGCAGCTTGGTTAAAGGCTCTCTTCTTCGAACTTACATCCGGAGTTTTGCGGCTTCGAGCATCAGCCCAAATGAGATATGCCGAGTCATGAGTCATGAGCATGATGACATTCGGCGTTAAACCATGGGCGAGCTGTGCCGCCGATGGGTACGTCAGCAAAAGGAATAAAATACTCCATTGCCTGGTGTACCACATCGGTTATAGTATCCGCGCAACTCGACGGATCCAAAGAAGAGAAGCAGACCTGCCGCCAAGGATAAGACGCAAAAAAGTGTCGCATCTCATCCAAATCTGCTGACTTGTATTTCCATATTCGCCTAACACCATGAGGTTCGAAAGCTGGTGGGGAATATGTAAACACAGATTTCACCAGACAGTGATCGGAGGTTCCCAAGGGGGAGGTGACCTTTACACGATACCTGTCCGGATCAGTGGTCAGCAGAAGGTCCAGGCAATTGTCTATGTGGCCTACCACATCTGGTACCCTTGCCGCTTGCTTCACCAGCTAAAAGAGTTCCAAGGACAACCCAAAGTTCCGCGATTCTCTTCCAACATGGTCGGTTTTCTGGTACGGGAATAGCCAGTCCTGATGACAGGCATTAAAGTCCCCCAGAAAGACGAGCTGCGCTAAAGGGTACTGATGCAACTCAAATAATCGAGTTGCCTTCTGGTCACCACTGTGCGAACGGTAGACACAGGATTACAGGATTTTTTCGTTTCCTATGTCTACTAAAACCCATATAGAAGAAAAAGTGGGGTCTTCAAGGTGGCGGAGACGCTGGATATTCCGCGCGTACACGCAGACTCCGGCACGTGAGCGAAAGTTGTACTCTAACGTTTATCCGGGATATACAGGTGCACAGCGCTCAAAGGATATTGTATCTGCGTCTCCGTCAAAAAGAAGAGGTGCGGCTGCTCTGTCTCCAGATGGTGATGGACAGCTAAGGATATTAGAGTGCAAACTCCTGATATTAGTGAGGTGCACTTTAAATGAGGAGGAGTGCAGCCGCTGTAAAAACTTTTTCTTTTTTTTTTTAATTTCTTCATAAAAAAATTAAAAAAGTGAATAGGGATGAGAAATGGCAGTTGAACGAATCGGTACGTATCGAACCCGACGTCGAAATTGGTAATGTCTTGCCATTGGGAGGCTAGTCTGGAGACTGCGGGGACGCCCGAACCCATCCCTCCGGGATCGCCATCGGGCCTCCTCGTCTGGTCGCCAACCAGCACGATGGAGCCACCCTAGGATTTTTCGCTGCTGGCGGGCAGCCTTTCGTGGGTGGCTTACCCACTAATTGGGCCCCCAACTATCTGCGGGGGGCCAGCGGAAAGACACTAGACACCCGACAAAACAAACAGAAACTCGACGTCAAACCGGTTCGCCAACGCACCGCAGCTGTTCAGACCCATATCCCATTTACGGCTTCATCGAGCAACGTGCCGGAACACGACTAGGTCGCTTTGCGGCACGACTTTGCCCGATGTGTGGTAACTTTGCCGGCGAGCCGATGTTATGGTCTACCACCCTTAAACCTACTCCTGGGTCGCAAGTCCCAGGCATTGTTTCCACTCCTCTCCTTGCAACGCGATGGGCCCGGCACCCGCTCGGTAAATCCATGGATTGCTAAGAAGTTTCGTCTTTTATTGTACGTGAAGTTAACACAATGAAATGGTAAAACGAATAATTCAGTGGATTATTCGGTTCGGTAAAGGTTGAACCTAATACTATTCGATGTTCGGTTATTCAGTAAAACCACTATTCGGCGTAGTTCTATTTATGACGAATATAAGAAGATGCATATTCAAAATATTGCCTATCAGAAAAGGTACATTTATTTTTTTTATATCCGTATACCTGTATAAATACATATATCCAATAATATTTATATATCAACCAATTACATTTATATATTTTTTACTTTGTATACCACGTTGTGACAATGTAGGTAGCTAACAACAACAATAACAAAACAGCCAAATCGGTCGGGCGAATGAGCTCCATCACGCTGGACCCCGACTTAAAAAAATCCTTACTTTTTTTCGCTCATATTTAACTACAAATAATTGTAGTAAAGTTGATTATTTTGTAGTAATAATAATTACGCGGCAAACCTAATAAACACTATTCTCAACCAGATACATATATGAATAATACTGCACTAAAAACTTTTGTAGTACACTTTAAATCGTTTGTAGTTTATTCAAAAAATCAACTTTACTACAAAAAATCAACTTTACTACAATCATAAGTATCGTTTGTAGTTTTCGAAAAGGTTTTTTGACTTTTTAAAACTTTTGTTTTTTATTTATTTTTTATTTTTCTCGGGAATTATACACATAAAAAAATATTATTTTTTTTACTAAAATAAACTACAAACGATTTTAAGTGTATTCCAAAAGTTTTTAGAGCAGTTTTATTAATATTTTTGTTTGAGAACAGCGTTTATTAGGTTAGCCGCGTAATTATTAGTTCTACAAAAAAATCAACTTTACTACAATCATTAGTATCGTTTGTAGTTTTCGAAAAGGTTTTTTGACTTTTTAAAACTTTATTTTTTTTATTTATTTTTTACTTTTCTCGGAAATTATACATATAAAAAAAACATTTTTTTTTCACTAAAATAAACTTCAAACGATTTAAAGTGTTCTACAGAAGTTTTTAGTGCAGTATTATTTATATATCTGGTTGAGAGTAGTGTTTATTAGGTTTGCCGCGTAATTATTATTACTACAAAAAAATCAACTTTACTACAATCATTTATATCGTTTGTTGTTAAATATGAGCGAAAAAAAGTAAGGATTTTTTTAAGTCGGGGTCCAGCGTGATGGAGCTCGGGCGAATGTCATATGATGACAGTAGATTGTTATTCAAATAAAAATTAAAATTCATGTAAATACATATTTCATTCTTTTGTTGTAAATACAGCCCAAACCAATTTATGATTGTTTCCTTAAAAAATATTATACGTATATTTAATTTTGGGAAATAGTAAGCAATGTTCGAATTCCAAATTTAATGCAAAACCGTCTAGAAGTTTTCGATCATGGGCGAACAAACAAACAGATATACAAGCAAACAAACAATATTTATAAAAACGATTGTTTTCATATCTTTGGTGCCTCACGTAACATTTACCACGTAGTATTTTTTATAATTATTTAATCTACTGGTTTAAAAAGATAATCAAAGGAGCTTAATACCAAATCAATCAAACTTAGTGTAATTAGATTAGATTACTTACTTCATGATAAGAGGTTTTTTTTTGTATATAAGAAATAATAATTGCTAGATTGGATATTCATTGTTAGATTTAGAAGAAAGAATCATGCGTGTACTTATTGTAGTGCTAGGGCTCATTTGTGCCGCCAGCGGTGAGTAAACTGAGTTATGTTTTAATATTTACCTTAAGGTTATGCTTTACAAGCAGTCTCAGGCTTTACATGACTAAGTTCTTACTTGCGAGACAAACCTTACCTTCATTACCTAACATTGTCTGTATTTCTGGATTTGGCCATTCATTCATTCATACAGGGGATCTTTATATAAACAAGAAAACCCAAAACAATGTTTTTTCATTTTGTCTGTTCGTCTGTATGTCTGTTTGTTTGAGCACGCTAATCTCAGAAATGGATTAATCGATTTGGATGCAGGATTTTTTGGAAATACATTGTCATGGGATTCATTTTATATTTTGTTTTTTTTTTAACAAAAAAGTTAATAATCTCTTATTGTCGTACCATTGCTGCTTACCAGTTTCAGGGGTTTATAATTTTTACATACATTGGTGAGTACAAAGGGTACGCTTTATCAAAATCGAAATCTACGCGTACGAAGTCGCAGCTAGTACCTTTATAATAAGGTATATAAGCTACTTGGCCACATTTGTATAAGTAGATATAGTTATTTATTTGGTGTATGTAGTTACTATCTCTATAAATAAACGTAAGCAAGCATAAATAATTACCTACCACATTGGATAACCCAATACTACAAAGCAATCTCTGCTAGCTATTTGTAGCTTATTTTAAAGCAAACAGTTCTGAGTGACGCGCTAAATATTTCATTTATTAATTTAAAAATATAAGGAGAATTAAACTTCTATTTTAATAAAGAAATTCAGAGAATATTGCTCCATAAATTAAAAAAGGTCTCTAGACCTAGACAATACGCCACATCAGACGCAATTTAAACTAAGAAATCCCCTTTTAACATTATCAGTAAAAAAACAAGACACTTAGGAACTGAACTATATGGGAACCTTAATATATTTTTGGATATTTAAAATCATTTTATATTTTTTATGTAGTAGGTAAGATAGAATTACTAAAATGGGTAATGCCTAAGGAGTGACTAAAAAAATGTTTGATTTTTCATTTTTTTATTGTTCTAGCGCTGCCGCGCCAACCGCGTATCGTGGGTGGTGAAGCAACAACGATTGACACCTACCCTTTCATGTCTGCCATGTTAAGTAGATCTTGGTTGGGAGATTGGGTTCAAACTTGTGGTGGTACTTTGATTACAAGCACAGCTGTAGTCTCAGCGGCTCATTGCTTTTCGTAAGTATTATTTCCAGTTAAAACGTTGATACTATTAGGCACTATACCTTGCAAGCTTACGTATTCCTAGATGCGTTAATTGATATTTAATCATACTTAAAAAAAATAGTACATAATTCGTATATTTACAGGACCAATGCAGCTTCAACGAGGGTGCGACTCGGATCGACTTTGGCTTCTTCTGGGGGAACAGTACACCTTGTCTCAAGAATTATCCTTCATCAACAGTACAACTCACGTTTATTAATAAATGACGTTGCTGTACTCAGGTTAAGTGTCCAAGCAGTATTGTCGGACCAAATTAAACCCGCTCGTATCGCTGGAAGTAATTACATCTTACCAGCCAATACTGTTGTAAATGCTATTGGTTGGGGTGATACTACGGTCAGTACCTACCTCTTATTTTATAATTTATTATGCAGTTTTAATACATACATACATATATATTGTAGTAAATGTTAGAGCCTACACGAGTCCGTCTATAAAACACTTAATTCAGCAAAGTGGGTGGATGCGGTAGCATAATTGTTAGGGCCACAAGACGATTTCTCAGAGGTCGCGGGTTCGATTGTCCGGATATGGGTTTATATTTCATTCTATATTTTAATATAGAAAATAAATAATATATAAAATCTTTTAATGATAGAATCATCATGTAAGGATTAAAAAAAAAGAAGTTCAACGATATAGTAAGAGAAACTACTTGTTAATAGTTTTTATTAAATAACGGCTGTAATGTTACACCACTCCTTGCATTTTATGTTTTCAGCACCAAGGAAGACCTTCGGAAATTCTTCAACACGTTGCCATTAATGTAATCGACCAACAAGTTTGCGCTGAACGTTACGCACACCTTAAAACGCTACCCGGTATGCAAAACTGGCCTGATGTGACTCCTGAGATGTTGTGTGCGGGAGCTCTCGATGTCGGCGGTAAGGACGCTTGCCAGGGAGACTCCGGCGGGCCTGTTGTCCACAATAGAGACATATTAGTGGGAATTACTTCTTGGGGATACCAATGCGCTCACCCAACGTACCCCGGTGTTAGTGCACGTGTTTCGTCCTACAATGATTGGATCTATACAAATAGTGTAAATTAATAATTATAATTATTTGAAAATCGCATTTTAATTATGTAGTTTTATTTTATCACTTTTATTCCATTCTAAAAGTTTTCACTTACTACATAAATTAAAAAATACTATCAAATGCTGTGTCAAATATTCCACTTTGAGCGAACCTGACGTTACATCCTAGGAAAAGCTTCAGGTTTAAAAAGCTATCGACTATTACATCCAACGATGGAGTACGGCCTTGGTAATCGATTTTTTTCCTAAAAATTTAAACGGAGCTGTTTCCGTAACCGTACTAACGCACTGACCGCCTATTATAAGAACCGGATCGTAAGAGGTATATTTGGTATTCTGTCTACCCAGACACAGACTAAAACATTTACTTGGTTTTGTCCTCAATCCGCCCGTCCACGTACAGAAATCCTCAACTACATTTAAGAGTACCTGACATTGTTTCGGATTACGTGTCAATATTGCGAGATCATCTGCAAAAGCCAGTATGGATTCTGTGTATTTGTTGTTGAACTTAAACCGATAACCCAACTTTTTTTCATTTCTAATTAATTTGTCTATTAAAATATTAATAACTATATTAAATATAATAGGAGAAATACAACAGCCCTGAAATAAACCAACGTTATAATTAAGTGGTTTTGAATGGTTTTCATTAAAAATTATAGAGAATTTTAATTTTGAATAATATGATGCAATAATGTCGCGAACTACCGTAGGAAAGTTATACCATTTAAGCGCGAACATCATTAGTTCTTGTCGTACCGACCTAAAGGCGTTTTCTAAGTCTATCCAACAAACCGTAATTTGTCTCTCGCTAGTTCTAGCATCTTTAAGGCTTTCCGATATTAACGTATTATGTTCCAGGCATCCAGAAATTCCGGGCAGAAATCCTTTCTGGTGATTAGGCCTGAAATATCTATTGTTAATCATGAATTGCGTCATTTTAGTTTGTAAAAAAGAGAAAAAGATTTTGGAAATTGTATTTGTTAGGGCTATCGGTCTAGTATCCTTAGGATTATTGACATTGTCGCTTTTCGGAAGCTTACCTTTTTGATCTTTGAAAATGTTTTTTGAGTATTTGAAAGGATTTTTATCAAAGTCTACTTCATGTTTTGCCCGATCAAAGCTATCACGATTTTTCGTTATTTAATTTGTTATACCTTGGATAAGTTTAAGAATTGATGGCAATGCCCTAGACAGTTGGTGACTAAGTTGATTATCGCCTAAGGCTTTGGCTATACGAAGTTTCTTTATAAGGTCTCTTTTTTTCCTCCTCATTTTCAATTTAAAACCGTTTTCTTTATTTTTGTGAGCATAACGATTCGTAGGTGGATAGTGCTCATCAAGGTAGTCGTAAATAGTATTTTGGAAAGTCTTTACTTGCGCATCGAGTACCTGATTTGAGCCTGGGTGCTCTAACAGGGCCGCTATATTTTGGTCATGTACTTTCCAGGTGGATTGTTTAGTATTTGGAATGCTAAGACGCGTCCGGATGGTCATGGACTCCTGGTAGTTTTCATTCAATGGCTCACCATGAGATATATGAGGGTAAACTCTATCCACAGTGAAAACTGAAGATCTTACCGACGGTTGCCGCACTTCAGTACTATTGTGTGTTTTTAGATGTTTAATAAACCAGGCTCGTCTTCTGTAGTTTTTCCCGCACGTAGGGCATTTCAGTTCCGTTATCGCGCCGTTTTCGCCGTAATTGTCAACCGGTGGACAGTTCTTCCGCCCCCCCTCTCGGACTGTCCTAGGAGTATTTTTCTTGTTTGGACTTTTAGCGTTTATCGACGTTCCCGGGCTTGGCTTGCTAGGCCTTCGCCCTCGGCTGTCTTTCCAGCAGTCTGCTGTCTTCTCAGCTGCCAGCTATCTTTCCAGCGTCAACTGTCTTTCCAGCGTCATCCCGTCTCTCCGGGCTGTCAATTTAGATTAATAAAAATGTTAATAATGAAAATAAAAATATGTACTTTTTAGAATTTTCCTTATTTTTAAATATGGAGTGGACACTTAAAGAAGACCGTGGCGCGTGAAATCAACTTCATCCGGCACGAAGACTGGCCCTCCTCCAGTCCAGATTTGAGTCCTTTAGATTACAATATATGGGAACACTTGGAGGAAAAGGCCTGCTTAAAGCCTCATACTGATTTGAATACTGAGTCACTCAAGGTATCCTTGATTAAGGCAGCCGCCGATATTGACATGGACCTCGTTCGTGCCGCGATAAACGACTGACCGCGCAGATTGAAGGCCTATATTCAAAGTCGCAGGTGCATTTTAAATAAACTTTATAACCATAAGAATCTATGTTTTATTAAGTTCATTTTGCTATATAAATGGTTACATAAATAATAAACATGTCTAAATTATTTTATATTTCACATGTGACAGAACTTATGACCTGACTATGTATATATTTTTCATATAAAATTTTATTTCATTCTATTTTATAATCAAAAAATATATGTGAAGTATTTCGAATTTGATACAGGAGTATAAAAACCATAAAATGAATGTAGTTAAAACTAAAAAACACGCTTTAATGAATAAATCGAACTAAAAAGCAAAAAAATTCTTTGTAATATGAGAATAATGTGCATAATATAATAAAATTAATGTGGAAAAAAGGGCGCTTCGTGCTATTACTTTTGTGGAATTCTTAAAATCATTGTACCTAGTGAGTGAATATTTTCAAAAATGAATTTTTAAATAAAATTTACTCTTTATTTAGAAATGAATATAATTATTAATTTCGAATTAATAAATTCTTCATGACTTACAGACTTTATTTTATTCTCACTCAAAGTATGTGTAAAAATTATTAACTCTGGTGATCTTAACGAGGATAATGAATTAATCTTACCTAGTTATTGTACTGTCAATTGTCTTTTACAATTTTTAATGTTCCAATAGTATCTGACCACCAAAACTAAATCAAAATCGAGTTCAATTAAATTAAAAATTAAAAAACTCCCGATACAAAAAAAAACCTCTAAAAAGAATAAAAAAAATATTATTATGTACTTATTGAAGTCGTTGCGTCGGGGGACCGTTGTACGTACGTTGATAGTGTATATATTACGAAGTTAATCATTGAGGACTTAGATTATACAATTCGATGTCGTCATTTCTTTATTTGCCTTGCTAACTTACTTGCATTTTAATTTCTTCCTTTATAAAACGGTCCCCCGACGCAACGAATTCAATAAGT
Source organism: Napeogenes inachia (assembly GCA_959347355.1). Classification (NCBI taxonomy): domain Eukaryota; kingdom Metazoa; phylum Arthropoda; class Insecta; order Lepidoptera; family Nymphalidae; genus Napeogenes; species Napeogenes inachia. Next base: position 20,229,484 of record OY365798.1, on the reverse strand, counting down.
ACATAATAATATTATTTTTATTCTTTTTAGAGGTCTTTTTGTATCGGGGGTTTTTAATTGTTTAATTTAATTTTTTTTTCTGCTTTTTAACGTTATGTTACCGGTTTCTGAATTGTACTAAATGAACCTACAGATACAAAATTTTCAATTGTTTAAGTAGGAAAGATTTGTTTGTTTATTTGATTTGAATAGGCTCCGAAACTACGGGACCGATTTTTAAAAAATCTTTTAGCATTAGAATCCTACATTATTATGAGTAGGACGAATATTAATAATTATAAACATTTAGAGTTAAAATGATTTACAATCACTAATAACACTATGATGAAGGGATTTTTATTATCACTAGCTGTTGCCTGTGATTCTTTATGACTACTATCATAAGTCATATCGATATATTTTTACAGTCTACGTGGACGCAGTCACGAGCAACAGCTATCCCTAATAAAGTACTTTACCTCAGTAAGTAAGTGTAAAAACCTTTTATCCTTCATAACAAGGCTTTTTTTTCCTATAAAGCGTGTGCGAAGCCGTTGGGAACAGCTAATTATTGCACAAGAACCTCTCCCCCGCACGAATAAAACGTCAAAATCTTGGAGACGACTATTTCTATTTCCATCAAACATGGATAAGAACAATCTCGACGAGCATAGCTTTTGATTTAAAAAAACCGCATTCAAATCCTTCCACGTGTTTGGGCGCAAACAGCTAATTATTGCATAAGAACCTCTCCCTCGCACGAAAAAAAAGTCAATATCTTGGAGACTACTATTTCTATTTCAATTAAACATGACCATCTCGACGAGCATAGCTATCGATTAAAAAAACTGCATTCAAATCCGTCAACGCGTTTGGCCGCCAATGTGCCACAGACAGATACACAGGTACACAGATATACAGATACTCAGATCGACAGGTCAAACTTATAACACCCCTCTTTTTAATCGAGGATTAAAAATGAAACAAGATTTGAATGAAGAAGAGCACACAGCGCCCTACTCTTTTTTCCGCAATAATTTTATTATATTTTGCCCTTTAATCTCATATTACGAATTATTTTTTGCTTTTTCGTTCCATACATTTTTAAAGCGTGACTTTTAGTTTTTTTAACTATATTTTTTTGTAATTATTTAAGCTACTATCTTAAAAAGATAATCAAAGTATTTTAATACCAAATCAATCAAGCTTAGTGTAATTAGATTAGATTACTTACTTCATGATAAACATTTTGTTTTTGTATATAAGAAATAATAATTGCTAAATTCGATATTCATTGCTACATTTAGAAGAAAGAATCATGCGGGTACTTATTGCAGTACTGGGGCTCATTTGTGCCGTCAGCGGTGAGTAAACTGAGTTATATTTTAATACATATTTATCTTAAGGTTATGCTTTACAAGCAGTCTTAGGCTTTATATGACTAAGTGCTTACTTGCGAGACATACCTTACCTTTATCATAATGCTTTGACAAACCTGGTAAGCTTTTAGGTACTTCATAATACTGAATAAATAGTTTAATATAACAACTAGTTGTCTCCACCGTTTAATATAAGCTATTTGTGCCAACTTTGTATAAGTAGATATAGTTATTTATTAGGTGTATGTACCATCTCTATAAATAAACTTAAGCAAGCATAAGGAATTACCTACCACATTGGATAACTCACTGCTACAAAGCAATCTCTGCCAGCTATTTGTGACTTATTTTAAAGCAAACAGTTCTGTAGTAAAACCGTTCATAAAATAATTCATTTATTAATTTAAAAATATTAGGAGAATTAAACTTCTATTTTATTAAAGAAATTCAGAGAATATTGCTCCATAAATTAAAAGAGGTCTCTAAACCTAGACAATATGCCACATCAGAAGCAATTTAAACTAAGAAATCCCCTTTTAACATTATCAGTAAAAAAAAGACACTTTGGAACTTAGCCATATAGGAAGCTTAATATATTTTGGGATATTTGAAATCATTTTATTTTTTGTTATGTAGTAGGTAAGAAAGAATTACCAAAATGGGTAATGCCTAAGGGGTGACTAAAAAAATGTTTGATTTTACATTATTTTATTGTTCCAGCGCTGCCGCGCCAACCGCGTATCGTGGGTGGTGAAGCAACAACGATTGACACCTACCCTTTCATGTCTGCCATGTTAAGTAGATCTTGGTTGGGAGATTGGGTTCAAACTTGTGGTGGTACTTTGATTACAACCACAGCTGTAGTCTCAGCGGCTCATTGCTTTTCGTAAGTATTATTTCCAGTTAAAACATTGATACTATTAGGCACTATACCTTGCAAGCTTACGTATTCCTAAGTGCGTTAATTGATATTTAATCATACTTAAAAAAAATAGTACATAATTCGTATATTTACAGGACCAATGCAGCTTCAACGAGGGTGCGACTTGGATCGACTTTGGCTTCTTCTGGGGGAACAGTACACCTTGTCTCAAGAATTATCCTTCATCAACAGTACAACTCACGTTTATTAATAAATGACGTTGCTGTACTCAGGCTAAGTGTCCAAGCAGTATTGTCAAACCAAATTAAACCCGCTCGTATCGCTGGAAGTAATTACATCTTACCAGCCAATACTGTTGTAAATGCTATTGGTTGGGGTGATACTACGGTCAGTACCTACCTTTTATTTTATAATTTATTATACAGTTTTAATACATACATACATATATATTGTAATAAAGGTTAGAGCCTACACGAGTCTGTCTATAAAACACTTAATTCAGCAAAGTGGGTGGCGATGCGGTAGCTTAATTGTTAGGGCCACAAGACGATTTCTCAGAGGTCGCGGGTTCGATTGTCCGGATATGGTTTTATATTTCATTCTATATTTTTATATAGAAAATAAATAATATATAAAATCTTCTAATGATAGAATCATCATGTAAGAATTTAAAAAAAAGAAGTTCAACGATATAATAACAAAAACTACGTGTTAATAGTTTTTCTTAAAAAACGGCTGTAAAGTTACACTACTCCTTATATTTTATGTTTTCAGCACCAAGGAAGACCTTCCGAAATTCTTCAACACGTTGCAATTAATGTAATCGACCAACAAATTTGCGCTGAACGTTACGCACACCTTAAAACGCTACCCGGTATGCAAAACTGGCCTGATGTGACTCCTGAGATGTTGTGTGCGGGAGCTCTCGATGTCGGCGGTAAGGACGCTTGCCAGGGAGACTCCGGCGGGCCTGTTGTCCACAATAGAGACATATTAGTGGGAATTACTTCTTGGGGATACCAATGCGCTCACCCAACGTACCCCGGTGTTAGTGCACGTGTTTCGTCCTACAATGATTGGATCTATACAAATAGTGTAAATTAATAATTATAATTGTTTAAAAATCGCATTTTAATTATGTAGTTTTATTTTATCACTTTTATTCCATTCTAAAAAGTTTTCACACACAACATAAATTCAAAAATAAAATTAAATGCACATAGCACAAAGCACAAAGCACATAGCTTTAAATACAAAATTCTGTGAGTGTGGAACTGAACTTTTAACATGTTTTCAAAATTACATCCACCTTTAAAGATGAAATGGGACTTTAATATGATTACTAGCTTGAATCGATACAAAGAAAAACCAAAAAATAAATAATTACGAAAATGTATTCAACCAAATTCTAATACTAAATGGCTTGGCACCGACTTCAAACCTATTAGTAAATAGGACATATAAATAATCGGTAGTATATAATAAATATTAAATCTTCATTATTTATTACTTTTTAGTTTTAAAGTCGGTTTTTTTAACGTAGTTATTTTTATTTAATACCTTTTAGTTTATCGCTACACGTGGAACATTTGACCAATTTATACGCATAGTTAATTTTTGACTTCCAATGACAATGAGTTGTGTTTTTGAGGGATTAACTTTTAAGCCAAAAGATTTACATCAATTTGATATACGTTCCAAATAAATATTTATATTATTAATACAGGAACGATATTCCGTTAAGTTAGTTAGTGAGTATAAATGGAGATCGTCGGCATACAAGTGGTAGAAAGACGAAATGTGTTTGGTTATAGAGGTAATAAAAATTTAAAAGAGAAGAGGAGATAGAACGCCACCTTGCGGGACACCGGTCTGAACCGCGCACCAAGTGGAGTGCTGGTTTTCAACGCGAATACGTTGCCGGCGCGGCGGCCGTGCAAGTGTGATTGAAACCAATCAACTACCTCAGGAGATATGTTAACTCAATATGGTTAGTAACAAATCAAAATCAATCATCCCAAACGCATCACTAAAATCTAGTAAGGTCAGAATAGCTTTTGATTAGATATCACCCGGGATGTCGTCGGTGATCTTAAGCAAGACAGTTGTCGTACTATGACCGTGACGGAAACCAGATTGAAGAGGATTAAGGAGGCAGTTTTAAGGGCAGTTTAAAGGTTTTAATTAAGGGGACAATTGTTGGAAGACAAGACGCTCAAGAACCTTAGATAAAAAAGGAAGTATGGAAATTGGACTATAGTCGGAAAAATGACTAGGATTAGACTTTTTAAGTATAGGTATGATTAGAGCGTCTTTCCAGGACTTCGGAAATGTTGAAAAATGAAAGGAATGATTAAGGATGGAGGTGATAACTGGAATAACAATATCAATAAAAGGTACTATCATTTTACGATTAATGCAGTCTGAACCCACGGCATCCGAACTGATGTGAATTATGGTCCTCTTAACATCACTTTCGGTGAATTGACTAAAGAAGAAAGGAAGATGACTAGGAGTGGATGAAGCGAGAATTTGATTTTGGGTATTAAATTTAATGGTACTATCAATTGTACTAGTAAAAATATAATGTTGATTAAGCTGATTTAAGTCTAAAATATTGGGATTTGTTGCTTGGCGCGCTTTCCCCACTCCAATAGCTTGAAGAAATTTCCACACTTTAGCAGAATCAACTTCTTCAATGACAGATTTGTGGATATGGCGTCGTTGACTATCTCTGCACATCTTCTTGCAACGATTTCTTGCAGTTTTATATTTTTCGAGATTTATGTCATTGGGGTTTGATTTATATTTCATCTTGGCTGCGTTTTTTTTATGTTGTAATATTTTTTATATCCAAGGGGCCGGGAGGTATTTAATACGTACACGTCGAAAAGGGTCATATACATCATAAAGTTGTGTTAAAAGAGAATGAGAAATGTTAATTTGCTCGTCAATTGTAGCAGCGTTGAACACTGCCGACCAGTGAATCAGTGCTGCATCGACAACAATCTGGTTCTTCTTAATTATGGTCAGATGACCACAGTAGGCTCATTATTTTGGCGTAGAAATGCTTTAGATTTGTCCATAGTTAGTCCTTCGTTAGCTTTATCTTGTAAAGGGTCTGTTCATGATGATCCACTTGGTAGTTATCATCTTCCTGTAATGTGAAAAGTTGTTTTAAAGAATGATAATACTAATAATAATCCTAATTTAAATGACTTGATTAGACTTCCAAACTATCCCAACTATAAGTTAAGTGGATGGAAAGTGTACGAGAAAAATGTCGAGAGATTGTTATTGGATTTCCATATTCAGTCATTTCCTCCTTTAGAAGCATACTCCTTGTTTTGTGAAATTCTTTGTACCGCGGAATCAAACTCTTAAGCCATACTATGAAACTTTATGAGCGAGTAATCGACAATCGATTAAGGTCCGAGTGTTCTCTCTCAAGGAATCATTACGGCTTCGTACCGGGTTTATCAACCACGGATCCGATGTTCGCTCTGAACACCATTGCTGAGGAGTATCGCGCTAAAATCCGACCACTGCGCGTCGCTTTTCTAGACATGGAAAAGGAATGGAAAAGGCATTCGATCGCGTTCCAAGGGATACGATGTGGTAGAGCCTTGGCTAGAAGAATATCCCCGATCACTATGTTACCATCATTGCCGACATGTATAAAAGGGCCAGACCTATGATTCGCACGGTAGTCGGCGAAACAAAATCTATAGCGGTCACAGAAGGCGTGCATCAAGGTTCCGTCCTAAGCACCTTCTTGTTTTGCTTGATTTTGGACTCGCTCAGTGAGGAAGCGCAAAACACAGCAGCATGGACATTTATTAACGCTGACGATGTAGCCATTTGCACAGAAATCCGCATGGAGTTACAAGAAGCACTACTGTCGTGGAAACAGCAGTTACATGCAAGTAACCTAGTCTTGAGCGTTACAAAAACCCAGTATATGGTTATCAAAGACCCAGACCCCAGTAACGCTAGTCCTAGTTTACTATTAGTAAATAGGACATATAAATAATAGGTAGTATATAATAAATATTAAATCTTCATTGTTTTTTACTTTTTAGTTTTAAAGTCGGTTTTTTTTAACGTAGTTATTTTCATTTAATACCTTTTAGTTTATTGCTACATTATCAATTAGCCATGGGTAGACAAACACAAAAGGTGCTGCGCGCCTTACAAAAAACAGATCTCAAGAAACGGGAACCGATAAAAGTAGTCGTCTCCGTAGAAATGCTCTTCGATACACAATTTCATGTTCTTGTGAGATTATTGAAGATCGTGAAAGACGTTGGTTGGCCATGAAGGCATATATAAAATCACGATTACGTCAAAAAACTCTTCATCAGCATAATTAGACTCGGAAAGATCCAAGAGCGTCTTGCAAATGAGTATATTAAGCAGAGAGCTTATAGACTTGGCCTTATTAATGAGCGTTTAGAGAACGAGTCGACTGAGCAGAGGGCTAATAGATTAGAAGTGATACGAAACCGTACAGCAACCGAGTCTGCTCAGCAATGTGAAAACCTGCTAGCAGCAGCGCGTCAGACTTCACATATCCAAAACAACAGATGTCATTAGTCACAGCACGTTTTGATTTCCTTCCGGAGGAGCTAGTTCAAAACTTGGACAAAAATGCTCATAAAATAAAAACTAATGGGCCTACCTGAATCAAATTTGTATGGGACCAATTCGAAACTATTATAGTCCGGTCAAATTAGACATTCGGTGCTACATAAATTCGCAACAAGCTGAATTTCGGTACAATTGTTCAAAACACGATTATAAACAATAGCTGAAAGTTCCCCATCATTCCCGTGTGTGGAAAAAAATTTATTCAAGGTCAAATGTCAAAAAAATGAGTTTTTCGCGATTTTCAGCAAAACGGTAAGTTTTATCAAAAAAAATACCTCAGACTAAAATTGTAGATCATTAAATTATCTATAAAAAATATATCAATACTTTTTTTCTCACGAGACACCGTTTCGGAGATATCGCAGTGTAAAAAGTTGTAACAGTTGCAATTGTCATAAAATGCACACGTTTCCACGCCACCTATGAGGTAGTGTACTTAGCGCGTTTTGTTTAACGTGGTTTCCCCAGTAGGCCTACTCCACAAGTCAGTAATTATCCAGTTTAATTGAAACTATCGTAAATAATTGATATTAGCCAGAAAAAAAGCGATGTTGATAAAAAAAAAGTACAGACATTTATTAGTCATAGTCGTAATTTCGAATTCTTCTCGATTTTCTCCGTGTTCTTCTTCTTTTAGATTTTCTCCTTGTTCATTTTCTTCTGGTTCATCCTCGTCTTGGGTGCAAGTAAATTCAGCCAATAACGATGTATCGCAAGTCGGCTCGTTGACGTCGAATGTATCATCAATTGTTGGTGATTCAACATTAGAGCACGACTTGCTTTGGCAACTTGTACACGCCATAGAACAGAATAGACCCACTTTTTTGCAACCACATTTAGCGCTGCATCCCTTTTTGCAGTTGCAAAAAATTGCGTTTAGCAATTTTTCCGGCGCAGGTGGAAGCAAAGTTGGAAAGCATAGCACGATATTGGTTAGGATACACACGTGTTTCCACTGTAGCGTACTGCTTCAGACTAAAATCATGCTATTTCATTTATCATAGCAGGTATAAGACCCTAGCCACGCACACAATTGAACAGAAGTTGTCCCAAGGCTACACTTACGTATAAATGAAGGGACTGGGTTTCATTTTACCTGATATTCTTATAGTTACCTATAGCTGATGTATATTTTGTATTTTAAGTGCAAGTTACAATGACCGACAGAAAAATATTTTAACCTATACTGCATAATATTACAACTCTAGAGATGAATATACGTGACGTACTCATGCATGTTATGACAATTGCAACTGTTACAACTTTTTACACTGCGATATCTCCGAAACGGTGTCTCGTGAGAAAAAAAGTATTGATATATTTTTTATAGATAATTTAATGATCTACAATTTTAGTCTGAGGTATTTTTCTGATAAAACTTACCGTTTTGGTGAAAAACGCGAAAAACTCATTTTTTTGACATTTGACCTTGAATATTTTTTTTTCCACACACGGGAATGATGGGGAACTTTCAGCTATTGTTTATAATCGTGTTTTGAACAATTGTACCAAAATTCAGCTTGTTGCGAATTTATGTAATTTCACCCTAATTTTTTGGTCTAATTTGACCGGACTATTACGCACCAAACAAAAAAGTAATTACGTAAATCGGTTTAGAAATCTCGGAGAAATCGGTGTACATACATAAAAAAATAAATAAATATACCAGCCAAATTGAGAACCTGAAACCTCCTTTTTGAAGAAGTCGGTTAAAAACTGATAAGATACATTTAATATTAATAAAGAGAACACAGCGATTTTAAGATTGATGTAACTTATTTCACTTCCACCCACATGTATATATATATGCTGAATATGTAAGGGTAAAGGATAGGAAAATCTTCTTTATAGAATTAATTAGGATTAATCAAAAGTAGATACACATAGTAAAACAATATAAATTGATTAGGTATATTAGCTGATTTCTGAGATTAGCGTCCAAAGATAAAAAAATATATATACATAAATAAACTAGAAATATTACCACACGCAAAAACTACTTGATTGAGAAACTTTGAAGGTTTATAGTTTTTACGTACATAAGTACCTACAAAGGGTGCATTCTATCAAAACCCAAATCTAGGCGAACAAAGTCCGCAGGTACAGCTTTATTTTTTAACCGATTTAGATAAAATTAACACTTAATGTTAATTAAAAATAATTAAATATATTTCTGGAAACTTGGTAAACCCGTTTCTGAGATTAGCGTGCACAAACATACAGACAAACAGACAAAATAAAAAAAACATTGTTTTGGGTTCTCTTGCTCTAATAAAGGATTTTTTCCATCATGATTTGTTTTTTTATATTTTCCAAGTACAGTTTTCAATCAGTGACAATTATACTATCCCGCCACTAGATAAAAACCATTAACGACTTCAATAAGTACATAATAATATAATTATCCTATCTAGAAGTCTTTTTGTATCGGGGTTTTTAAAAAGAAATATATATTTGTTTCTTTTGCCGCTTTTTGAAGTTACATTACACTAATTTTCATTTATTCAAGTATTTCTATCAGTATAGCATACGAACCTTTCCCCCGCACCAATAAGACCTCAATATCTTAGAGACGGCTGCGTCTATTTCGATCAACATAGCTAAGAACCATCTCGACGAACCAGGCTTTCGATTGAAAAAAACCGCAATCAAATTAGTCCAATCCTCTGGCTGCTAGAATCACACAAGCAGACACACAGATACACAGATACACGGGTCGGTCGAGTCGCGTTGCAAAAATTAAGTCATTTTAAATAGAAAAAAAACAAATAAATTATTATCTATGCTGTCACGATTGCTTTCTCTGCTATCTTGTCTGATAAATTCTAATAATATATAGACTTTAGCAAAAAAAAAAAAAATATTGCATAATCATCATGAATTATGAATAAGTTAAAAATCCGCTAAATTTTACCCAGTGAACCTCGAGATGAATCATTCTAAGCAGTTCACTTGTTGTAGGTACTTTTTACAATAATTATCAAAGTACGACGATTTTAGAATGTTATATTTATTTAGAACTAGATATGTACTATATAAGCATATATGAATAGGGAACATTCACGTATTTTTTTTTTGATGTAAATTAATCATTTACCTCTCTATATCGTAGAAAAAAATATAAATAGGCTTGAAAAGATTCTAGTTTTTCTTCAAATTAAAAATTAAAACTTGTAATAAATTTGAGCCGTTCAAACGCCGTCATTTTGCGCGCGCTTTGCGTGACGTCAAATGACACATCCAGTGAATGTTTACTATGAACTTTTTAGTTACTTCATACATATTTTAAGTTTTAATTGCTTTACAAGTCATGGAAGAAGATATAAATCATCTCACGAGTATTGTATAGTACCGGAGTGCAAAAATAGTATTAGAAAAACACCCGACAAAGTGTTTCTTGTATTCCAAGATAGGTATGCGAAAATACAAAAACAATGGTGTATGGTAATTAAAAGGGATAATATATGTCCTAAATCGTGTTTATATGGTTGTGAAGATCAATTTAACGTAAGTATACTTTATTTATAATAAGTTTAATCTAATAGTTTAAATTTATAGTAAGTATTAAACATTAGAAAATTTGAGTTTAAAATTAACCTAACCTATCTTACAAATTTCAGTATAACTTTCTATAAAAACCGTAATCTTTTTCTGTTTAACGCAATTTTTATGGTCTGTCGTTTTATTTCAGGTTAAGGAAGATACAGCAAATTGTATTGAATATAATATGTGTAACAAAACAACAAGGAGAAAGATGTAATCTAAGTTTGAAGAAAGGAGTTGTTCCTTATATATTTTTGTGGCAAAAACACCAGCTGATAGAATGAGAATGTGCATAGTCAAAAGGCAAAGATTGACATCGGTTAATGAAGCCTTTTAAGAGTTAGCTATCAAAAGTAGTGTTTAAAAAAATTGGTGACGTTTACGAAGAAGTGATATAAGTAGTAAGTCCTAGTACTGCCCATACAAATGTTCGTGATATTAATCAGCCAAGACTCAGTACTTCTCCTATTGAATGTGATGATCATAAGGCAGAGACTTGCTTTTCGCATATTAAAGATAAATAGGGAACATGCAAAAAAATTTAAATGGTCTCAAATATTTTTTTTTCGATTACTTTTTATCATCATTATATCAATTTGCTGTATCTTCATTAACCTGAAATAAATCGACAAACATAAAAATTTCGTAAAATCAAAAAAATAATACGGTTTTTATAGAAAGTTATACTGAACTTTTGTAGGCTAGGTTAGGTTAATTTTAAACTCAAATTTTCTAATGTTCAATTCGTAAGTAGGTATAAATTTAAACTATTAGATTAAACTTATTATAAATAAAATATACTTACGTTAAATTGATCTTCACAACAATATAAACACGATTTAGGACATATATTATCCCTTTTAATTACCATACACCATTGTTATTGTATTTTCGCATCTCTTGGAATACAAAAAACACTTGGCGGGTGTTTTTCTAATACTATTTTTGCACTCCGGTACTATACAATATTTGAAAGATGACTTTTATCTTCTTCCATGACTTGTAAAGCAATTAAAACTTAAAATATGTATGAAGTAACTAAAAAGTGCATAGTAAACATTCACTGGATGTGTCATTTGACGTCACGCAAAGCGCGCGCAAAATGACGGCGTTTGAACGGCTCAAATTTATTACAAGTTTTAATTTTTAATTTGAAGAAAAACTAGAATCTTTTCAAACCTATTTATATTTTTTTCTACGATATATAGAGGTAAATGATTAATTTACGTCAAAAAAAAATTACATGAATGTTCCCTATTACCAAGTGACTAAGCTGCGCAAGTTAATATTAAACCGAAGTATGGTAGTAAAGGTGTCAATGTAAATATACCTGCTGAAAAACAAAATGTAGCATTGACACCATTTCCTCATTTAACACACAACAGTATTAAAAGTAAAACTATCTGTTTTAAAAAGAAAATTGTTTACTGTTAACACAGCTGATAATACTTCTATAGCATCTTATATCTTCTATATCTGCTGATTATCAACCAAGTTATTTATCTGAGTCAAGTGAAGTGAAAAATGATTCAGAGCCAGAAACATTTTAAAAATGTATTGTGTAGTAGCATGCTAAATGCTATTCAAAAAGAGTTTGTAGGTATTTGTTTTGTTAGTTGTTTGAGTATTTAGAAAATGTTTTTAAGATTACCTAAAAATTGTATCATTTAATAAAACCTTTAAGCACGAAAATATAGGTTTAAATTATTTATTTTTCTCAGGCAGACTGATACCACAGTATGAACTTAAACGCCGATATATTGAATGGCGTGTCAAATGACGTCACATTTCCTTTCGACCAATGGTGGCGCGTTTTGGAATTTTGAATTTCGCTCCCTAAATTTACACTTTTCATAAATTATTTTATGGCCTTAAGGGGGGGGTAAGGTATTTAATTTTTTTTTTTTGCATTTTTTTTTTATTTTTGAAATTCAATCCGTAATATCTGAAGAATATTGTGTTAAAATTTCAAGTCATTTGGAGCAAAATTGACGAAGTTGTGAGTATTTTTATACCTGCCGGGATTTTGTACAGGTACATTCAAGAGAAGAGTGAATAGGTTGCTAGGGTAATGCGCCTTACCACCTAAGACTACATTCCACTTACCAATAGGTGGAATGTAGTCAAGCATTGCCCTAGACCATATAAAATAAAAAAATAAAAAAAAAAACTTTGTCAGTGTGGTGTACAAAATTCAGTTAGCAGAAAATATCCTATCGAGCAGACGTATCCACGAGTTCTTATTTGCGCATAATTTCACCTCCGTTTTCATTGATTTTTGTTGCTAAATTATTACAAAAATGCCCAAAAAAATTGGAAGATCTGATAGACAATCAACTAGTTCGAGATTATATCGATCCAAAAAAATTTTACCTCCCCACAAACGGAAAAGCGAAGACATTACGACAAGAAGCGCGTCAGCTAAAAAAATAAAAATGACCGTTGAAAATCAAATTAGGGAGGATCTTGAACAACATTATAGGGTAATTGATTTTTTATTGGTGTTTGCAACAATTTCTACGCTAGTGAAGTGTGTGAAGTGTGATGGAAAAGTAAATTTTCATTCAACTAAGAAAGAAGGTCTTGGATTTCACATCAAAGTGTCGTGCGAAAGTTGTAAACAAACTACAAACGTTCCGTCTAGTGCTCGAATAAACTCTGGTATTTACGAAGTGAATCATCGGTTTGTCTTCGTGATGAGGATATTAGGCCTTGGATTAGTTGGCTGTGATAAGTTCTGCGGCTTGATGGATTTGTCTAGTTCATTTTTATCAAGACCGACTTACAATAACTACGTGAAGAAAATTTGCTCGACTATAAGAGAAGTAGCGAATCGATTTTTTTCATCTGCTACAAAAGAAGAAAAAGCAGCAACAGCCGAAGAAAAAAAAACTGAAGATGCCGACGAACTTAGTGTATCAGGCGACGGAACATGGAAAAAAAGAGGCTACTCATCTTTATTCGGCGTCACCTCGTTAATCGGTTACTTTACTGGTAAAGTGCTTGACATTCTCGTCAAAAGTTCATACTGCCACGAATGTAAAATTTGGGAACACAAATTGAACTCTGCCGAATACGAAGAATGGCATGAAGCTCATGTAGATACTGGAAACTGTCAGGCAAATCATACTGGTGCACCTGGAAATATGGAGGTCGAAGCGATAAAAACAATGTTTCAACGCTCGGTAAATAATGGTGTACGATATCGCAACTATATTGGCGACGGTGACTCCAAAGCTTACTCCGGGTTAGTGAATTCTAAACCTTATGGTGATGATTTTTCAATAGTAAAAAAAGAATGTGTAGGACATGTTCTAAAAAGAATGGGCACTCGTCTACGCGAAATAGTCAAAAAGACCGTTGTAGATACCGAAACTAAGGCTGGAAAGAAAATCAAAAGAAAGAGTCTGTCTGGTAAAGGGAAGCTTACGGCCAAAATTATCTATAAATTGACGGTATACTACGGATTGGCTATCAGACGTCACTCTGATTCCGTAAAAAATATGAAGAACGCTATCTGGGCAACATTCTTTCACTACAGTTCGACGGACGAGAATCCACAGCACGAAAAATGCCCGAGCGGCGCGGACTCTTGGTGCGAATGGCAAAAAGCTGCAGCTGCTAATGCATTGGATTCGTTCAAACACACGTATTTTGCTCTTCCCAAGGATGTTTTGGATGCCATCAAGCCTATCTATGAAGATCTGAGCAAAGATGCCCTCCTGGAACGATGTGTCGGAGGCTTCACGCAGAACAACAATGAGAGTTTGAACCAACTTATTTGGAAAATCTCACCGAAGCACTTGAGTGGAACCTCTGTCGTCGTTGAAATTGCAGCTTATGTGGCAGCCAGTGTCTTCAATGAAGTTTCGTTTGCTTTACTCACCTTCATGCAAGACATGGAAATCAGTTGTGGATCAAGCGCTCATGACTGGGCGCGATTCACTGACTCCATACGCATAAGCCGAGCAGAGCAGGAAGCTGAACGACAAACCAAAGAAGGCAGGATTCATCGTAGGCAGGAGCAAAAAGATGCATTAGACATCATCGATGATAGCAACAACCTCTATGGACCTGGCATTGATGACTGAGTGTGAGGTATGTCGATAAAATTCGCTTATAAACGTTTTAACTGGATTTTTTTGTGATTAAAACTTCAAAGCGTTTTTCCCACAACTCACGTTTTCAAAGTCGGTGCCCCTGATAACTCCAAAACTACTGCACCGATCCTTTTGAAATTTTAAACACTATTTCTGTATATCATTTACGAGGTAACGCCGTCGAGTTTTTTTTTTTTTTATTTATAATTTTGATTTTGCAATAACAAATTAGCCGATTTTTTCCCACAAAATTGTGTTTTTCACTTCAAAGTGTTTGAAAAAATGAAAAAAAAAATTGGAAAAAAAAAACTCGACAGCGTTACCTGATAAAAACTATTATCTGACGAATGAACTTTGATTTTTTGATTTCAGATCATCCAGCACCAAGTTATGAGGGGCACCGCAATTCAACTTTTTTTCGAGACACGTCCGAACAATTGCTGCCATTGCCGTATTTTTTTATATTTCTTTATAAAAATTTCATGAAACATTCTTCGAATGTCATACTTTAATGTACCATTGGTTGTGTAAATAAATTTTAACTGTGTCGTCAGAAAAAAAATCACAAAAACATGGCTTTTTTTGTACGTTTTGACCTTACCCCCCCCCCTTAAATGATTAGTAAATTAAAAAAAAATGATTTTATTATAATAAGATGATAAAAAGTAATCGAAAAAAAAATATTTGAGACCATTTAAATTTTTTTGCATGTTCCCTATTGTCTGTATTAACAAAAAAAATAATTAATAGGAAATTGAGAAAATGTACAAGTAATAATAATAATAATATTTAAAAATATATTATAAGAGCAATGAGTTTTTTTATTTATTTCCATACCTTATTAGTTAGCCACATTTTTGAAGCAGAATCTGTGAAACATATTTTATGACCGACTCATGTGGTTAAATAATCTCCAGCTGACAATAATGTTGTGCGCCGATTGGTGAAGCAGACCGTAGAAAAAACATTATGCCAATAACTTTAAATGAATTATTTAACTAACAGGGATCAAAATTTTGATACTTGTTTGGTGGTGTTGTCTTTAATAATTTTGTCTATGGTTTTATTATTACTGTTAATTACAAGAGTATGACTTTCTTTGTGTTATATTTCCTCCAAATAAAGGGGTTGTTATAGACAAAATAAAACAAAATATTGTCTTAAAATATGCCAAAATAATATTTGTTAAATACGAACTAAGCTGAAACAGCATGTACCGAGTTACTGTGTGTCCAGCTTATCTAACAAGATTTTTACCGTAAACGAAAAAGTATTAAGTGTAGTACAACCGAGAAGGAAATTAATTGTAACATACAAATAAAGATAAATGTTAAACATTAAAAAAATAAAAAACCGGCCAAGTGCGAGTCGGACTCGCGCACGAAGGGTTCCGTACTATTATTATCTATTTAAAAAAATAATTATCATTTTGTTTTAGTCCCACAGAAATAGCGGCAACAGAAATACATCATCTGTGAAGATTTCAACTATCTAGCTATAAAAGTTCATGACATATAGACAAACAAAAAAAAATCACGTTTGTTGTATGGGAGCCCCCTTAAATAATTATATTATTCTAGTTTTTAGTATTTGTTGTTATAGCGGCAACAGAAATACATCATCTGTGAAAATTTCAACTCTCTAGCTATAACGGTTCATGAGATACAGCCTCGTGACAGACAGACGGACGGACGGACGGACATCGGAGTCTTAGTAATAGGGTTCCGTTTTTTACCCTTTGGGTACGGAACCCTAAAAATGACTATGATAAAAGATGTGACAAAAATGCAACAAACTAATTTATAAAACGTACTCAAATAAGTACAAACCAAATTTTAATGTGTTGTCGGGGTTTGTGTATTCGTCTGTGCAATCATTTCAATAAAAATAACATAATTTTTCCCATGTTTGGATATACTTAATATGGATAAGAACATCACTTAATCATTAAAAATGAATAAATATATAACCACTCGTATCCTACAACGGCGTTCTTTCCGTATTGAAAGTCATTCACGTTGACTGTATTCTAAAAGCACAATAATAAGAATACCTAACTTTTCTTAAAAATTTAATTATTTATATGTGCGTTTAATTCATTTTTCGAATTGTAGATATGAAGTTTGATAAGTGAATAAGGGAATAGTCAAATAACATTAATTCTACTTTATAATCAGGCCTTTACAAGCCGTCTGGCCTTTGTAGTTTTGCCATCATTCTAATATTATTATCTCCCTCACAATCCTGCAATCTTGTTAGTTTTGTAATACCTACCTACTTAGTCGCTGCCAAACCTATTAGTACAAATCAGTAAGGAACAAAGAAACACTACTTCGCGTAGACAACATCGCATTCAAACAATATTAATAAAAAAATACATATATATAATAAAATATACTCTCGCTTGTCAAAATCATTCAAAGAGCTTTTTATCTAGAAAAACGCAAAAAGCACTAAATGTTCGTTCATAGCCATTTATTTTTTTATGTCCTCTATGTAACATTTTCTTAAGATGCTATAAAGTATATATGTAATAAAATAATAGTTCTGTGAAGCGCCATCTCTTAGAATGTACTCACACAACGTCAATTATGTAAAAACAGCAAGCAAATTATTTTATTTTTTATCATCACCGACAGATGGCTCTCGTCATTAAAAATGCACAGTAAAATCCATTATTACAAGTATCTTTAAAATTCTATAAAAAACCTATTAATAACATACGGATGGTTAGCAATGTGCGATAAAAAAAGATGGATTAGAGCATTGAAAGCATAAAAAGACCGGTATTGCTCAGCATTTAGCATTTAGTATAGCATAAGTAGGTAATAGGTACATAGTACCTTCATAGTACCTTTTACTTAGTCTGGCCATAAATATTGTTACAATTTAAAATATAAAATATTACATTTGAATTTGGAATCTGTCATTTTTATACGATTGTTCATTGTGTTTACTAATTTTGGCGCCAATACATTGTACAATATTTTACAATATTAAAATGGAGTGGGGTGATAAAGACAACAGAATCGCTGTGATTGCATTACACAAAGTTGGTATGGAGCCAAATGCAATTTTTAAAACTCTCCATACACTTAGTATTAGTCAAATGTTTGTGTACCGGGCTATTAATAGGTACAATGAGACTTCCTCTGTTTGTGACAGAGAAAGATTGGCCGTCCACGTGTTCGTACGAAAAAAATGGTCAAAGCAGTAAGGGAAAGAATTATAAGAAATCCTGTACGAAAGCAAAAGATTTTATCTCGTGAAATGAAGATAGCGCCTAGAACCATGTCGCGTATTTTAAGAGATGACTTAGGACTTGCAGCCTATAAGAGACGCACTGGTAATTTCTTAACTGGTAAATTAAATATGAATAGGGTGGTCAAATCGAAACAACTACTGAAGCGGTACGCAAAGGGAGGTCACAGAAAAAAATTGTTACAGATGAGAATTTTTTTACAATTGAGCAACATTTTAATAAACAAAATGAACGTATTTATGCTATAAGCTCTAAGGAAAGCTTCCTTTCCCAATTAGTCGAAAGAGTGCAACGTGGGCATTATCCGACTTCAGTGATGGTTTGGTGGGGTGTTAACTATAAAGGAGTGACTGAGCAATATTTGTGTGAAAAAGGTATCAAAACATCGGCACAAGTGTATCAAGATACCATTCCTGAAAAGGTAGTTAAGCCACTTAATAACACCATGTTCAATAACCAAGTATGATCCTTCCAGCAAGACTCGACGCCGGGTCTTAAAGCTCAGTCTACGAAGTCTTGGTTGGAAGCGAACGTCTCGGACTTCATCAGAGCTGAAGACTGGCCGTCGTCTAGTCCCGATCTTAATCAGCTAGATTATGATTTATGGTCAGTTTTAGAGAGTACAGCTTGGTCTAAACGCCATGATAATCCCTAAAAAAATCCATACGATTAGCAGTGAAGAATTACCCCATGGAAAGAGCGCGTGCTTCTATTGATAACTGGCCTCAACGTTTAAAAGACTGTATTGCAGCCAATGGACATCACTTCGTATACGCTTTTTATATTTTTAATTGTTTTATATTTGTGTATTAGACTAACACACTCTAAAAGTAATAAATGTTATTTTGCAATAAAAAGAATATTTTTCTTTGTTACAGTATTTATGGCAAGACTAGGTATATAAGTTTGTAAAGGCAAAGAGGTGATGGTCCACCTCATGTAAAAGCGTACTATTGGTCATTGACATTTACAAAAACAAAGATTAACCTTGTCATCCATGTGTTCTTCATGAGAAGAAATGCACAAGAGTTGAGATGAGAACAGAAAGAAGAAGAGACCTTTGAACGTTAGGTTCCCTCACTCACCTTATGAAACGTAGCTATAATAGTAACTCAAAACTAATCTTCTGTCGGAGGATTGTATTCCCAAGGTCTTTACTACAGATACTCTACTGCTTAACCTTAACTATGTAATTTATTAACTTAACTATTAACCTTAACTATATCCCCAAAAACTAGAAGAAAAAAATAAATTTTGAGAACAGCGTTTCGTTGAAATAAAATAAATTTTACGGATTTAATAAAAAAGTATTTCGTTTCTTAGCTTTGGGAAAGTCAAAACGGATGCCGGCGAGTCCCGAAGAGGGCAAGGACAGTTGTGTGGGACTCTGGAATAGAGACAGACGGTATACCTACTCATCAAAACCCAACAGTTAAACCCATCACCATTGTGCGACGGGAGACCCCACGGGAGCACCTTCGCACTCAACAATAACCAAATTACAATATATTGGGATAACCCCTGTGACACTTATATATTATTCAATTTAAATAAGTTATTAAAATACTTTTATTGAATATAATTTAGCTGTATAATAAAAAATATAATATGATAATAAAAAATTTAGCTATAGCTATATATATTGAGTATTTTTTTAATAATATTAAACATTATAATATAATAGGACTGCAAGTCTTCAGTTTGTCATGTAAAAAGCACTTCAAGAGTAGAGTTTGAGTTTATTTTGAGACATGTAGGATTAATTGTGTTAGGTTAAAATTTTTATTCATTATTATCTTATAAAAAAAAATTACCTATATGTTACTTTAGATAGCAATAAAACTATACGGAAATTATGGTTACCCGGTTGCTGTCACCCTCGAGGCGGGGTCAGGGTGTGAAAGAATTAACTAAAAGACTTCACACCTGCACTGCTACTGGAGGAGGTATATTAAGCATTCAGGAGTCATGTTATACCTACCATCTACTTCATATTTATTTCAAATTGCTTACCAAGAAAAATAATATTTCATCCACTATTTTTGTACCATTGTATTATTAAGTAATATAGGGATGCAATTTTTATGTAGGTATTTTAGGTATATATTATTTAATTATATTGGAACATTATTGAAAACATTAATATTGGTATAATATCCAGCATAGTTAATATCAATAGTAACATAATGAAAAATACGAATAAAACTAATACTAATAAAACTAATACTTGTGCTACATACAGTGCAACGAGAAGTTCTAAAACCACATGGTATAACTATTGTTTATTTAAGTTTATTTTAAAGACATATAGAGTACCTCTACGTGCTAGTTATTCTGTGCTCACTGCGCAAACCTCATAAATCGTTCGCCAAACACGATGCATAATACACATAACGGGCCCGTCTGCGAGTGCAAGCTAGACAGACATACACTCATCACACCTACCAAAGAGAGATAGCACACACACTAATATAAATGCGCATCGAAACAGAGCAAGACGAACTCATTTCAGTTGCGTAGAGACGACGGGGGGGCGGAGTCCGATGCTGAATTATTGAAGGCGGCGACCGTCCTTTGGGCTGCGAATGGCAGGCGGGGGGGGATGAAGGGGGTAGCATGAGGGTGGGGGGGTCAGAGGGGGTGTTTGCCGTGGCACAGTGGCACTTTTCGCGCGTCTTTCCCGGCCACAGAGCCGCCGTGACGCGCCATCTTGCTCGTCTGTGCGATGACTGTGTCGTGATGTGTGTGTGACTGTGATCTGACCGTCGTCTAATTGCAGGTGGGTGTTGACAGGCTGATCATTTTATGTTATTAATTACCAATCAATTATGAATTATATAAAAAAATATATAATAGATCATAAAACAAAAGTTAACAGGAATCAACAGATATCCAATGACATACATAAAAAAGTTATAAAATTACCTAATAAATCAAACCAGTTTGATTAAAATTGAAACCACAATAATCAATTAAATATAATGTTATTAATAAGCGCACTGATCTTTAAAGAGAACGTAAGCTTTTAAATTAAATGAGAGGCTTTTTGTACTGATAGATAAAAGTTTTACAAAGAATGCTACCTAGGTAGGTACTGGTAGAATTACCTAGGTGCTTTTTATTAGGTATATAGTAGTCTATGTTAAATAAATTTCCTAAGCCGTCTCAGATGCTTGTTTAAACAAAATTCATAAACAAACGGCATGCACATGTGAGTTAAAATAAACTTAACTTTTTCTTATTTCCTATAATTATTCAAAATATCTAAAATTCGAATTAACAACCTTTACAAAATATACTAAAATAGCAAAAGCTAACCTATTATAACCTATTCAACCTATTTAAGTTTAGACTTCAAAAGACTTCAACGTCATCTTTCCTTTCAAAGACCAATTTCTGCAGCGTCAAATAATCGTCATATTAATTTATAAAATAATTAACTAAACTAAAAAAACAATAGTTTAATAAAATTACAAATACATTAAAACCCCTTTATCGATCTACCTAGGTAGGTATATTTTTGCACCATCCTGCAAAGGCATGATACATTTCCGTCTAGATAGTCCTCATATAAACAATTAACACATACCTACTTAAAGGTACATAAAAAAATTAAATAAAAATAGTAATAAATCAGATGAGAAATTAACGAAATATCGATTGTAAAGCTTGTAAAGCTTTAACTAGGCTATTTATATAAATACTTACCATATACTTATACATAGAGTTAATTCGTCTGTCTGTAATAATGTCAATTGCTGGCTTTATTATCTTAATTTGGATAAACTTTTTCTTCATATAATAATATCACGCGAATATCAAATTGATGCAAATTTTACCCTATATAATTTAAAATTGTAGCTAGTAAAAGTAAGTATTATCGTTTATTTTATTTACCTTTCATAACTATCTTCAATATCGGATAATCTGTCAATCCTTTAGCCAAAACTGGCAAAAACTTATAATCTGTTGTCAGTGGAAGTATTTGTAGACAACAAACACGGATACAGGAAGTTGTTTGTCTGTTGATCTGAGTGTTAGAAAGCTTTGTAAAGCCGACGTGTTACTTGTGAGATGATCTTTTAGAGATTTACTTCCGATATTGCAGTATTGGCTTTTATTATGATAAGACTGGATTTTAAGTAATTATTAAGATTTTACATATATAACAATATTTTTTTACGTTAAGTGATGTAAATAGCTTTCCTCATCTCTATAACAAATAAGTAAAGATTACACTTATCAAAGAAATGAATGATGAAATATTTTTTTTATTACCGACGGATCAATAAACTCTGATGAAAAGGCGCTTAGAACAGGTAACAAATGTAAATAACATATCATTAATTTAATTGGATATTTGTTACTTTTTTTTCAATATATAGTCTAAATAATTTAACGTCCCGACCACGAACTGCGACTTCTGGTAGTCCTTTTCCGTCACTTTGTCAACTGAGCTATGAAGTTTGTACCCGTCTTCATGACTTTTCTTCATCTACTGATCAATCAATGTAGATATGATGATCAATAATATACAATTATGTTGAATTAAATGTATATATAAAAAAACTAAATCGAAATATACCTACGCTAAATCACAGATGTTACGTTACGTATGAAATTACGTCAAAGAGGATGCTTTATTTAATTACAGATCTGTTGATAAAATTAAGATGAGTAAATTCTATCCATCTTCTCATCTATAAATCATAGAATCTCAGTTCTCTCTTTCAGATAAATCTGTCTGGATCGACGGTAGACGGATAGGAAGAGTAGATGAGTTATAAGTAGGTACATAGTTAATATGTCATGACAAGGAAATTAGTTACTTCTTGAGAATCAAAATATGAATTTGACAACATAATGCATTTATTTTTTGTACAATCTGCTGATTTATTACCTAATAAATATACTTTTAATACACTGGTATTAAATACGAGATAACTACATTTTAAATTTTAGTGCACTATACCTTAGTAGTAAAAACTTGCAATAACCGATAATGTAGCGTTAAGAAACAACTTCAAAGATGACTTCGCTCCTTCATACCGACGTCGTTATAGATAATCTCTATTGATATATTTGCAAATCGCATAAAAGCACCCGACAGGAAGTAAAGGAACGTTTGCCAAAACAGAAATGTTATAAATATAAAATAGAAATTATGTTTAAACAAATTACTTGAAGGTGTAAGCAACAAGCATATCTATAAACACTTAAAAACGCACACATTCCACATTCAAACGAGGTAGGTACCTACTTACACAATTTGTTCTATTGTTTAAGTTTTTTTTTAATCTATCTAAAAATATAAACAATCATATCTATGAACGTGGATAGTCAAGTTCATAAATATGATGATCATTCTGTATTTATTTAAAAAAATATAAATAGAATGAAAAATAAACCGATACGGACAGGGATTCAAACCCGCGACCTCTGGGACCTTTCCGACTCTCTACCAATTGAGCTACCATATTGCTTCCCGTCTCGGTGTATTAAGCATTACATTATATCTATTTCATACGCTTTTTGTACTAAGAATGGTTCAAAACAACAACATTTCTAATAGGTACAAATAATGGTTTTAAATAGTTATCTGCACGTACGTATTATTTGGTGCCTTCAATTATATAACCCAGGAAAGCATTTTGAGGAGTAGCGTCTCCCAGTTGAGGAGCACCTGAAAACTATGCGACTGTATCGGTATGTAGGTAAAATATTTAAAACTACCTTTTCAACAACCCCAACAAATCAAGTAATACATTCATTCAATTAATTATCATGTCGAATAGTTAAATATGTATATCACTTAATTTATCTAAGTTATAATAGATAGATACTACCATTACTTGTGACATTACAGCCATATGAATAAGGACCCGCTGAAACAGGCCACCGACCACATCCATTGGTAGCTGGCGTCATGTCTGTCTGTTTCAATGATATTTAATACATTTTTTATGGAACCACTATGACTTAGTGTTCTCGACATATCTATTCACTGCCACTTGATGAAACCTACAATCCCGGAAACCTTTGTGAGACTGTACAGCAGGAAAGTATTATACATTGTATACTTATAAGGTATAGGTAGGTAGGTAAGTACCTATAAGAAGCACATCACTATGGTAGTCGTAAGAATACTCATTCCCAGGAAAACAATCATCAGATATAAATCGCTCGTAAATACTCCTCCGTTTAAAATATAATTACTTTATTGTTGTTAAATTTCGAAGTAGCGTGTTAATTATCATACTTTTATCAGAATGATTTCGGTAATTCTTAGATTCATTCATAAGCGCAGACGATAATAAAATTATAAGGAAATTGTTTAGTTATATGTATCATATATATTTTTTAATTATCGAGGGTCGTATCAGCAATTACAGTGTAATATAGACGCGTTCATTCGTTCGTAATGTCATTGTCGTCATTAATCTGAGCGTTGTCTACAAACAGGGTCGGAGGTAGATACTTATCTATATCTATATATATAACAACGGTGAAACATATATTTTTAATACATTCATTATAGTTTGAATGGGAAATTGGAATAGTATTATAACTATACGTATTTCGTACCTATACGTATCGTATGGTTTACGTTTATATAGAGATAAAGTTACATAATCGAAGTAGGCTTTAAGGTGCTTAAGAAACTTATGAATAGCGATCCTTGATAAATATATTTTAGAGGCAATATAAGATAAAAACTAATATTATTTATAAGTTTTACAAGCCCCTGTAAAAGCCGGCTTAGTTCTCGGATCATCAGCCGTGACACTCCTCGGAGGGTGGGAGTCCGTAGTTACCTCCGAGGGGTCGGACTATTGAAACGTTTACAACTAAACCAATTAGTGTCATTGGGTGTTAAAGGGTGTTGACACCTTTAAATTGTAGCTTAAATTATGAAGCAATGTGATGGTCAGGGGTGTCAGTTTATAAAATATTTTTTTTTACTTTTTCCCCGTAAGATATTTGGCTTCTTGGATTTTATTTTGTTTTGAAGACCATATAATATAAATATATTTTAATGTTTAAATATATTTTTAAAATATATAATCAATGAAAGTCAGAGTTACCTACAGTCAATGTCTTTCCAATTCTGCTAAGACTAAGGACTAAGAATGCTAGCATTACACAACACTTGTGTAGTTGCTTATAGTGAAGTAACACGCACCGAATTGTTAGTAAGTTAGTTATCACTAGACCTTCTTGTTGACAACATAGTTTTGTTAGCTTTATCGTAAGCTCTGGATACAAGAACGCAAATAGTGGGGGCTTCAGATGTATGTTGCTGATAAATTTAGGGAATTTGTTTTCGTGATAAATTGAGGAACTATGTTATGAAGCTATATTATGATTATTTATATTTATCATTATATAAGTCCCTATGTGATAAACAAAGTTTGTTGTTTACGTTTGTAAGTTATTCCGGACGTACCTACCTACATTATATTTTCTAACATGTATTTTCTAACATAAATGATAGAACCTTTGATATTTGCAGCGTCTTTCAAATCGTTCTGAGTCCATTTCATGATATTTTTATAGTTTCATAATTTTATGATGTCATTTAAAAATATATTTAATTTTCTGAAAAACTACTACTAATTCTGCAATAAATGAAACCTCAACTTGCTACTTCTCAGCAAACTTACAAAAAATATGTAAAATCTGTTAGTTTAACCACAATCACAGTTTTCTTCGTAAAATTAACTTCATGTCACAGCTTAAATAACATGTGAGTAGACTGTCACCGATAGGTCAATAACCTGAAATAAACAGGTCTACTAAAGGTCTATTCACATTGAATTTATTAAACGAGATTTTTAAAAACAGTTTTCAAATTGCGTAACTGCATACAAAATATTTACCAATTGTTAGGTACAAAGTCGTAGTAGTAAAGGCAGTAATTAGACACTTAAATCGTGGTACAACCTAATTACCTAAATTATTAATATAAAAAGTTTAAGAAAGTCATTACTATTTTATTATATTATATAATTTTACCTCAATAAAAAAATAGAGAATATTAACTCATCCCTCAACTTAGTCGTCCTTAGCAAATATCTTGTTTTGATGATATATTTCTTTTTAAACTATGACGGTAATAAAGTTTTAATACACCTAATTTTGATTCGACTCGAAACTAAATTCAAATGAAAATATATTAATAAAACCTCAAAATTCTCATTCGCATTTAACATATAATCATCTGAAGTCACGAGAAGGGAACTCATTTGTCCCGGGACCGCTCAGCCGCCAAATATTTGCCAATAGTAATTGAGCTTCGGTTCAAACCCCAGGGGAAGACAATGATGACGTAAAATATAATCGGTATTGGTTCGTACGTTAAGCACTGATGCTTGAAAATATTGCTTTGACATTTATGTACTATATTATATAAATACTAGATTCTAGTGCAGTACATATTTTAAAAAAATTCTATTCGAACTTATTTGACAGATTTGTCTGTACTTTATTTTGTACTTGCCGACATAAATGACTACATGACTAGTATAAATGGAACTCTCTTTATACTCACGGCTGATGATGACCTAGCTCGAAAATGAGATCTTGCTTTAAAATTAAAAGCATACAAATTTCATAAATCAAGTCAGTAAGTTACCATATGGTTCTATTTCGTACCAACAAAGAAGTTGTGCAGATACAAACATATTTGTTACAAGCATGATGCAATATAAAATATGCAATTTTATATTCCGAGAGATCATCTTAAAACTAATATGTGATACATATTTTTTTTTATCAATTCACAGTCTACTTAGGTACAATGGATACAGGATGCCTTTACCTTTGTAACTGCTATAACACTTAGATATCTGGAAATGGTAAATGAAGATGTAATCCCTCAGGCTTCTTACACATCGCATCAGATATAAATCCGAAAAAAAAAGTGATATCGCCTGCAACTGTAAATTACAATTGAACACGGATGCAATGTTTGGCGTTCATACAAATACTAGAACGGCTACTTCAGGCCATAATTTCTCGGAATCTAATCGGATGCTGTAAGTAGCCGAATTTAGGATACATTTATCTACCAGTTGGGAAGATCAGGAGGTTAACTAGACTAATAGTTAACCAGACGAAAATCTCTGTAAAAACTAAAATGTATAGCATTATTATTATTACGTATCGTAATAATTATCGTCAGGAGTAGCCCAACTGGTAGAGCGACGGGACGTTTCCCAGGGGTTGCGAGTTCGAATTCTTGCTCATATCGAATTATTAAAAAAAAAACTTTACAACTTAACCACCTGTGTGCAATTCAAATACCGATAATATTCTTTTATAAAATGAATATTTATTATAAAAGTAAAATACCTAACTAGTATTTGGATTTATAAGTGTTTTACGTTTTAACTGTTTTAAGTTATATACCAAAAACAGTTTATTTGATTTTTTTAACATTTGCATAAATATGATAGCTTACGAAGGAAGATGATGGAATAACTATATGATAAAACAATAACATGTCAACATTTTTTAGGTACATATAATATCTTTTTAAAACTACGTAATTGCTATTTCGCGCATCACTTAAAAGACTAGACTGATTTTGTTGAAATTTCTTTTTTAATTTAGGTTACGTCCCCGGTATAAATACATATTTTTTACAGAAACACATTAAAACTGATATTGGGTTTGATCACCATAAAATATATTACTTAACGGATTTTTATAAAAATCGGTGTAGCGTTGGTTTGAATAAAGATAACATATTTAATGATCTTCTTTTAAGAAAATTGTGTGAATTTGACGGAAAAACAAAAAAAGTATTTGGCCAATAAATAAAATAAAACCTAAACTGTATGGATTTTTATTAATAAAAAGATGGTTTATTATTTGAGTTGGGGAGAGAAAGCAGACGAAGTCGCTGAAAACTGCAATGATAAAATAATTCATTTATCACTATTATTTGATTTAACATGATATTACTGAGGAATCATATATTTACTTGTTTATACTACTACTTTGTATAATACTTTTCATCACAATAAAGACTGTTGATGTATATAAAATGTTAAATTCATCAATGCGGGTCATGCGGGCAAAATTCGAACCTACGACCTTTGGGAAACCGTTCCGTTCCTTGCAAATTGCACTACCGTATAACGGTACGCAAGCAAGCGACGGAACGGTTTCAGAGAGGTTATAGGTTCGAATTCTATACGGTAGTTCAACTGGCAAGTGACAGAACGGTTTCCCAGCGGTCGTAGGTTCCAATTCTGTCCATTTTTTTTTTTATTTGTATATTTATTTAAAATACTTTATTACTTTTAGTATATGTGTTAATTTAATCCTAAAACTCAGACAGCCAAATCCTCACACATCAAGTGTACCTAACGGAGATGAATATTCAAAATCCAAGGGGCGCTGAGGCTCTCCACGTCATTCGCTATTACATACGACTCATACGGACAGACCGACTCATTGCTTATTAGGGGAGGATCTGTCATAAACATTTCTTAATCCAGAGAGACATGTTCATTGATTACACGTTTTATTTGGACGTTTAGATCAAGTGAGAATTGGTTTAAGTTGGTTTATAACATTATTTTTTTAGGTATTCCAAAATCGGTACTGTGAATATTTGGAGTATGATACGATGTAGATAATTAAACAAACATAAGAATCTATCTTTTATAAATGATTTTGATTTGGACGTTATATATTTATAATTTTTGAAACTTCAAAAGTTTAAAGTAATTTAGTTTAAAGTTCTTTAACCTCGTGTAGATAAAAGACCGTGTAGAAGATTTCAATCTCATAAACAAAGTTGGTTAACTACTTTTGTGTAAACCTTCCTGAGAAATATGGTTTTAGAATATCAAATGCTGTATTTTTTGAGTATTATTCTTAGGTATATGATAGTTTTACGAAATCTGTTGTCAGACCAGTCACCGATAAAGGCTTAACTCAGTAAAGCTAACTGTATAAATAATATGAAAGTTTTTGCGTTAAACACATGTTTTATAATATTTTTAAGTATTTTGGACAGGACCTTAAACGTTAGCAGTCAAATATTTTTTTTAACAGATTACAATTAACAAAGTCATAGGAGCTTTAAGAATGAACAATAACAAAAATGAAAGAAAACATCCCAACAAAAACAAAACATCTCCATATATAGTGTAATACGTTACAAGTTGATCCTTAAATATATAATTTAATTTGAAGTGAAGGAAGGAAAGTGAGCCAATTCTTGATACCTATCAAAAGTAATGTTCCTTTACAATGTGCTGGAGTATATAAACTTGGCTACGATTGTGGCTTGTCATACATAGGTCAAACAAAGAGGAGCATCGGTAAAAGAGTTAGGGAACACATCTCGGATATCAAGCATAGGCGTACATCAAAGTCAGCAATGTTTGAACATACCATAGACAAGCTCAATATTAATATAAGATTTTGATAAACCTAAAATCCTCGTTAAGCAACAACGTTATATTCCAAGAATGGTTCGTGAGACTATCGAAATTAAAAAACATCCTAATTTTAATAGAGAAGATGGTTCGGGATTATCTAACACCCGGGACCCACTTTTGAAAAATATAAAATCCCACGTCTGTGACCTCAAGATACTGTTAGTGCGTTTTCTGTGAATCCTGAACTGTACGTACGCTCGGAAGCTTAGAAACCATTGGAGGTAGATGACTAATTAACTGACTTACTGACAGACACCTCCATCTCATCTTACCGTGAACACGATTGCTGCAAAGCATTTGAAACGTCGGGTTAGATTTAAAATGTAAATTTAAAATTTAATGCAATATTCGCGAGTTAAATCCGTAAAATAATTTTATTCTAACGTGTAGTACTCGTGAAAGCCTTAGAAAACAAAAATTTAATTTGTTCATTCATATTATTGTGTTGTAGGTACATGGTCCAATGCTACCAACGTTATAACGATAAATCTAAACAGTTGCACTCAAAAACAAATCCCAACAATACAAATCCATAAATAGAATATCTCGACCGTAATAAATGTATTCGTCAACATATCGACACCATGTAATTTGTCACTAATAAACGATTTGCGGCTTTACACCCCAAATATATTTGACCAGTGCATCTTGACCCTTCATGGGTAATAGTTATATCGGTAGTGGGGAGCTTATAAGCTGGTAATGATCTAATATAAAATATTTCCCCCTCCTACATATTATTTGTATTGATACATTTCATATAAAACAGTGATAATATTTGGCTTATCTAAGTTGTGTATGTTTCTGTTGTTTTATTTGTGTAATTTTTGCTAGGATAGTTTTTGTGTAGGTATGACCTTAATTGGGAATAATGCTATCGTATTTTCATAATATAAACAGTAATAAACATAACTGACAGGGTTGACAAAGTACTTTAATTATAACTTAACTGTACTCAAAGAAGGAGAGCGACTTCACTAGAAATTTTAAGTACAAATCAGAAAGGTCAAGACTCGCTGGTTAGGGGTTACGAAGCGGCAACAATCTCGTAATTCGGATTATGTTATTTGGAGAGAGACGGATAAACAAATGATAGAAAGAGAGAGAAAATAGTTAAGGGGCGAATAATTTGCATATAAATATTTATTTTAATTAATCATTTTTCGATTAATACGTAGTAAAATTATAACTCTCCTTAAAAAAGTTTAACATATCTAAGAAAAATATCTTAACGTTCATCATAATATTATAAAAATACCCGTGCGTTTTCTTGAAAGTGATTTTCTAAACAATGGTGACGTCACGAGGCCTCGTAATGATGGAGGGAGATGACGCCTTGTGGTGACAGACGGAGATTGAGAAGTGGCATTTATTTTATTTATGTTATGTTGGTATTACTGACATTTAAGAAATGGGAAGGATATATATTTTATTTATCTGTGTAATTCATAATAAGTTAGCAAAACTCGTATTTATTTATTTTTTTAACGGTAGCAGGTAGTTGTTGGTAGAGTCTAACTGTTTTTGATCCCAGTTCAAACACTGGTTCGACCAGGGCACTACTAGTAGTGGGTAGTGTATCTCTTCCTATTCCTCAAGTATCCTAGTATAGTATAGTATAGTGTTATAGAACTACCTCACAGAGCTGCAAGCTGAAATTTAAAGCAAACAATATAAATGGAATAAAACATATCCAAAAGATTTCACTCAAACATATTTTAAACCATAAACCAAGAACATAAAACTGAATTTTCGGTGCATCCGAAGCTTGTTTCAACAGAGGGTTGAAGAGAATAATTTGACTTTTATAAAATATTTATTTTTAACTTTACGACTCATGGTTTTAGAGTTCTTTTTTAATGAGAATGGTTTTAAGAGGTAGCATGTGCCTAATCTGTTATCTGAAGAGGCTGAGTGATAAGATGTGATGTGATAAGAAAGTGATAAGTGTAATTATGATATTGGGTGAGATAAGCTTTTGAGTCAGCGCTTAGAATAATGTGATGGAGAGATAAAGGGCTTTTACACTTCATTTTATGTATAATTAGAAACGTGAGGTTAAAATTATTGGATATCATATCATGGGGCTTTTTTATGTTATTTATGTTTGTATTTATTTAATATTATTTACCTATATGTGTTTTAGAATTTCATTCTTATTTTTGGATTGGATTAAGGTATTAATTAATAGGTACTAGTATTGCTAATCGAGATACTAAAAAGTATATACATGTTAACATCAATTAATCATATTTACAATAAATATTCAAGTACCAGAGAAATAATTCACAAAATCCTAACCTTCAGTTATTTAACTATAAAATAAAGCATTACAGGGACAATAGTAAACACTTATAAAGGAAATAATACCGTTAACCGTCAACTCGGAAACAAAATACCATAATAAGTAGTTCCGGTATTGTTAGTCTGTGTGTTTGTACGATACTATATGAACATTGCACCTGGCTTATTTGGTATTTTTTTATTTTTCTTATTTCTTGATTATAATGTATTTTATAAGCATTTTTAATTCGATGTGAAGCTAAAGCGATATAAATGAAACGTTATTTGTTTTATCAAAAATATTTTTTTTTTTAAATATCATAAAATAAATATGTTATATTTAATTAAGATAATTAAACCGATCCCTTAACCAAAAATCACGAAACAATTAACAAGGGCGACAAACACCCGTCCAATTACAAAGGCCATGGTTGTCCACACGCGCATACCACCGTCAACCCTCAAATAACCCGCTCGCAAATAACCCACTATTGTTTTAAATAAATGCCCTTACGATTTCTTTTATTTTTGTTTAATTAAAGAACATATTTTTTTACCATCGCTGAGTCTTTTATATGTTCGTGGGACTAACACTCGTCTTAAGTTGTTTGAAGTCGGGTAGGCTTTCGAATATGTTTTTGTTTTGTTTTATGTTTGTTTGGTTTTGTTTATACTTAATTATATTATGCATGTTAAAACAAGCTTAATATGACTTTAGTAATTATGAGAATAATATAAGCATATATATAAAATAATATAAGTAACTAATATTGTTTATTTTATTGAATAAATATATTTACTTAGGTTCTTTCTTATTGAAAAAGAAATGTTTTTAACAATTGGCTAACGACTAAAACAATTGTTTTATTTTCTAAAACCAATCATAATATTACAAATTGAAGTCAAATATATATAAAAATCCAAACAAACATGTCTACTTCCTTAATTAGTAGCGAAAGTGGAGTTCGAGTTTGAATACGTATTGAAGGGTCCTTTTCCATTTCGTGCCATTCACAAAACGCAATCCGAACGAATGTTTGCAAACGATTTCTGTACAAAGGCGCCGCGACAAATCGAAAAGGGTACACCCCTTGCAATCTACTTAAAACAAGCAGACATGCTTTGTGACTTAACCGCCGACACAATGCACTCACGCGATTGCCGCCCACCACTGACTGAAATACTAACAATGCTTCTCTCCACAGGTACTTGTCGCGAAAATGCAGCCGTTCCAGTCCGCAGCACGCCCCGAGGGCCCGAGGGAATCCTCCCCCGAAAGGGCCAAGTCCCCTGACACCCCCACAGCGCCGGTCCTCAACTTCTCCATCGCGAGACTCATGGAACCGGACAGGAAGAAATCGTTGTCACCCGAAATTCCGCCTCCGCCGGGATTTCTATCTTATGGAGCACATCTTTTAGACTCAGCGTTTAAGCAGTATATTCCAGCTGCAAGACGACAATTGGTTTCTCATTATCCATTGTTATATTACGGGCCTGACTTGGTGTCATTGACTTATGCTCATCAACTTCACATGCCTCGTCCACCACCAGTACAATCTCCTGTTCCAAGACCTCCTAGTCCAAGGGCTCCAGCGGCAGATCATGCAGTATCTTCAACTACGGGACCGGCACCATCCCCAGCAAAAAATAAGAGTTTTGCGTGCGGAGACTGCGGTAAAGTCTTCAATGCTCACTACAACCTCACGAGGCACATGCCCGTCCACACCGGCGCCAGACCATTCGTATGCAAGATCTGCGGCAAAGGTTTTCGACAGGCGTCAACGTTATGTCGACATAAAATAATACACACTTCCGAAAAACCTCACAAATGTCTCACATGTGGGAAGGCGTTCAACCGTTCTTCCACCCTAAATACCCATGCGAGGATCCACGCCGGCTACAAACCCTTCGTATGCGAGTTCTGCGGGAAAGGATTCCATCAAAAGGGGAATTACAAAAACCATAGGCTAACGCACAGCGGTGAGAAAGCATATAAATGCAATATATGTAACAAAGCGTTCCACCAGATTTACAATTTGACCTTTCACATGCACACACACAACGAACGAAAACCGTTCACATGCAGTATTTGTGCTAAAGGATTTTGCAGGAACTTTGATCTCAAAAAGCATACAAGGAAACTGCACATGGGTGCTGGTAGTACTAATAATGATTCTTCTCTGGACACACAGGACGAGTCGACCCAAGAGGCGACGGGTAGTCCTGTCGAGGAGAACAGACGGGCAGCCTTCAGACCCTTCCTTGCCTCAACTTACCCAAGGATTCTGGATCAAGCTCGGATGACCGCCCCTAATAATTTCTTCTCCAAATTATTGTGACCCGAGAATTATTTTAAAAATTATAGTGAATCTAACGAATGAGATTTGACCGAGGATTTGAAGATACTCATATAGAAAAATAAATATTTATCTTTTGTAAATATAATATTTTAGATATTAATTAGGTCAG
Organism: Napeogenes inachia; assembly: GCA_959347355.1. Taxonomy (NCBI): domain Eukaryota; kingdom Metazoa; phylum Arthropoda; class Insecta; order Lepidoptera; family Nymphalidae; genus Napeogenes; species Napeogenes inachia. The sequence goes on along the minus strand of OY365798.1, from coordinate 20,195,477 downwards.
AAATGTTTAAAGTAGGTACCAAATTTATTATATTTAAGATTTAATAACAGAATATTACGATTTTAATAGATGCTTCATAAATTGGACTAAATAAATCAAAATTGTGCTAAATTATTCGGTGTAAATTAGACAGTATTGTAAATATAATATGTATTTTCGGCTCCTAGCATATAAACATAATATTGAACCTTTTTTTGAGAAGTCGAGGTATTATGGGATTACAAATTAGCTAATATTTTGACTTTCAACACTAAACTCTATGGTATTATAAGTATAACATATTTATGTACTGGGTTGTACTACAACAGAAAGAATGATTTAAATGGTAATAAACATGTCGATTCGAATTTGAAGAAACTTAAATTGTTTTCAGTGAAATCCTTAGAAATCTATAATTTTAATTTAAAAAATAGCTTGCTTATTCGATTATCAGTAATTTTAACTTGTACATAAGTTTGTCAATGTCTATAGTACTTATGAAGAGTGAATCAATATTTTTATTCCAAAGTTTTGACATAGTTAATTGTCATTATCAACCAAACGCGAAATATTTGACAGTACTGACAAACAAATATGAACACGGGATTTGATAGCCAATAAGATTTTTTAACAAGCAGCTTTTGAGAAACCTGGTGTATGAAGTCGGAAGACCAAGGCTTCCAAAAGCAATTGCAATATGTAAAGAAAGTTGTACTGTAAATAATTATATATATATTTTTACCCGGCTGTAGGTATATATGTCAATTATATCGGAACTTTATCTGACTAGTTTCAAACCTATTCATGGGCTCGAATGGCAGACTCGCGGAGTGAAATAGTCGGGAAAAACTCTGATATAATTAACATAAATACATGGCTACCAACATTGTAAATAATTCATGGTCCATTTGATCTTTGCGCCGGGATCACATTCATCTCATTCTATGGTCACTAAGCTTATAAATGATAGATATTTGAACTGTAAATAAATGAATGTAAAACGCAATATGTACCAACATTATTAAGATTATAGATATCTATTATCCTAAATTATGTGGTTTTATTTAAGTCTTATTTAATAATTTAATTAAATTTTAATGTACAAACTAATTCTTAAATAAAAACATAACAATGTTACATAATAACTAAAAGATTCATTTCATTTGTCGTTGAAGAAGATTTTCGTAAATGTGCAAAGATATGCCATAGAACCAAGATTTGTTTAATGCATCCAAATAATCCATTCTTATAAAAATGCTAAACATGATAAATTTTGAAATGTTTATCAAGATTCTAAGAGTAACCTTGAAGACCAAAGAGTAAAAACCGTTAACGTCGCAGGGGGGTGTAAGTGAAGTAAGTCGATAAGTGAGCTTTGTGAACTGAACAGTCAGTTTCCACCCCTCACCCCACCCCTGGTGAGTTTCGCAGGGGTGCTCAAAGTTTATACTATATTAATATTAGACCTTTTAGGATATTTATAAAAAATATATATATTTCAATGAGGTTATAAATTAGATAAAAAATTATACGCTGTTCAATATTTAACTAACCCAATTTATTTTATTAGGAGCAATATTTTTGTAATTTATTTTATAAATTAAAAACAAGTACATGTATACGAAGTTATTTATAATTAAAAATACAATAAAATAGTTGTTCCATAGAGAGTTAAGCCGAACAAAATTTTAGAAACCCCTGACTCGCGAATTTGGTAGGTAATCGGAGCTCCTAACGAAATCGTATATAATAATAGCGCAGTATCGCACTGTGCTTTTGTGAGCGACGGAAGCGCGTGCGCAGGCAGTCCCACCTCCATTAAGAACAAAACACAACCAACGAACTTTTTGACTTTCAAATGAACAATGAAAAAACAGATTTTATTTGGGGCTTTAACTACCGATTTGGTTTTGTCTCCGTGTTCAATAACTCGTCTAATCGTTGGTTTTATTTCATTAAAATTTTATTTAATTTCTATAGCATTTTATTTTTATTTAAAAAACAAGTATTTAAGTTACGTTATTTTATTATTCCTATGACTTTATTCTTTTTATTTTAATGTCTATTAATTGGGTTATATTCTATATAATTCAAGATGCTGGGTCATAAGGACAATATGAATAACTATTTTCAAGAATGATGTCTTTATAATCTACATCTGTCTTCAATAAGATATCGTTTGAACCTTTAAAAATTATATACCATTTCCATAAATAATGTAATAATTACAGGTCCGTGCATAGACTATGCATTTTTTAATTTAGTAGATTTACTGTGACCTGCGGACCTATACCTACACCTCGTATCAATTGTCTATTGATTTACTTCAAGATGTATCTTTAAATTTTTCTACCTTTTTTTCTTGCTAAAGAAAAACCAGTTCTCTCACTATTGTGAGGGCAACCCTGAAAGACTATTTATTACATGAGGAAAACAAAAGGAAATATTTTTTATTACTAGAAGCCAATGCTAGCAATATAGAGATAATAAATTCCTTTTGTTAAATTATTCTCCAAGCTTTGGATTTTGTATAAAACACTGTGTATATAATAGTGCAAGAAAACACTGCAACTTTTTAAAAAACATTTGAGTATTTTTTAACTACTGCTACTACATATTCATTTGATTCATCTGGTACTTTATGAACTATGTTCATTGTTCAAATTTCATTAAACTTATCACTCTTTCCCAATTTTCTAAATAATATAGAATATCTGGAGAGTAATTATAACCAAAATGAAATTGAGTTTCTATCGACTTTTCCTGTATGGCCATCCTGGAGACATCCTGGCCCATACATGCTCATGGTCATGGGACCATGAGAGGAACGGTCTGCACAGATTGTCAAGATCACCTTTGCAGATAACTTTTAACCTATATATTTTGGACAGATACCCCTCAAGATGTTCTCTGATTTATCAAAATACTTGATAACAAATAGAGATTTATCTAAAAAATATTTTGTTGGGTTATGATCTAGGAGCTGAACAGAGATAGTAGATTTCCTGCGTTCTTTATGCTTGTTCTTGTTCTGATGACTGTCAGTGTGATTGCTGTAAATGGCTGAACTGACGAATATTTTTTATCGGTATAATATATTTTTATGAGTAGTTACGATTAAGGGATTTAAAGAAAAAGATGGCAGGAGATGCGTTCAAACTAAATAGTAGGAAGATACCAGATGCTTAATAAGTTTAACATTTAAAACGTTAAGGGTTAAGTTAAGGGTAAATTATGGGTCGCAAACACACTTTGGCGCACGCGAATCCGCAACCCAGCCTTGATCATTTACGAATATGTAATGAATACTTGCAGACGCTAAATAACTGTCAAATAGAAAAACTATCTGATAATATGTTAAGAAATACTAAAATAATAACCTGTGGTATTATTTAAGTAGTAATTAAAAACAGACTCTAAACCTGTAGTCGGCGTAAATGATATCGCTTTTTCCATATTAGAACTAGTCTATTACGCTTTTATATTTGAAATTGCAACCTGAAACCGACAGACAGACAGCCAATCCAGTATACAGCTCGTTATCTGCGGCGTGACACCAATACACGTCCCTTGCAATACCGTGACAGCGTGTCGCCAACAAAATTACCTTCCGTTTTACCATTAACTGTGATTCCGTGATAAATGGAAACTAGGAAAATGTTTAAATTGGAAACATACACAAAACGACGTGGAAACTAACAATAGTTTTAATTATTTTGTCATCTCCCGCGACCGGTATGTTAAGGATATAAATGGCATCATAAAAAATATATATATATATCTATAGCTAATTAAGTTGACAAGCCATCGAAACATGTCAATGGAATTCATCAATTGACTTCACTGCGGGTAGTATACACGCCAGATACTTCATAAGCTATTGGTCACCATATAATTAAGTTACAGTAAGTACAGGTAATAGAAATAAAAAAAGTACTAAGCAAATTGAAGTTGTTCAAGACACATTCATTAATATTATGGAAGGACTAAATAAAATGCAAACAGTTTAAAATAATCTTACTGCAACCATAAAACAAAGCCATCTACCGCATTTAACTAAAAACTATAACAATATCAACACGACCCTCGCTAGTCACAACAATGAGGAGCGTAGTGATGTGAAGCGAGGTGGGGCTGTTATGAGAAGCATATTGCTGCTACGAGGGGCACAATCAAACAAATTTGCGATCTAACCCCACGGACAAAGATTAAAATTAAACACGTATTCGTTGTGACATGTTAAAGATAATGAAATATTTTACTAGATGGGTTAAAATTATAAATATTTTGTTACAGTGAATAAGAGGCATTAAAAATACGTTACAACTTACATTATTTTTATATTTAACACTTTCATTTCAAAAGATATTGTTGCTACGATTTTCTATGAACTCTAAAACCATATTAAGAATTAGAATGTAGGTACAATACAAATCTCCATAGTGTCGTACCTGACTCATAATCTTTGATCTGTTATGATTTTCCCGGCCGCGTTTTATATGATTTGTTCATTGGAGTGCAGTTAACAAAATGTTTATTGCACCGCTTTATTTAATGAACTCGGACTCGGACCGAGGCCTTAAGGCCGGGGTCATTAATAGTTAATAACGCTACCAAGTTAAGGGCTCTTTAAATTGATTTGGTTTTTAATTTCGAAACTATTATATTTTACTCATAAGTGATTTAAATTGTTTTAAGTACATGCCGCTGTAATAATAACGTTTTATTGTAGATTACTTACTTATGGGCTTATATGTGTTATAGTATTGTATAACAACGTATTTTTTTTTCTATTTTTGTTACATTATTTTATCATATTAAATGACAAACTGTATCTACAACAGTATCTACAACAGTATCTGTAACTACAACAGTATCGGCGTTTATCTATATTTTGATAGTTTTTAAGGTTACCTACAAGCACAAATTGTAACCTAAGTACAACCTTGTATACAAAATCATTGGTCAATTCATCTTAGATTAAAATCACATTTTCAAACGAAATAATAAATAATCAATAGGAATTGTGCAAAACACGCATTTTCTCCAAAATCCTCATACAATGATGTAATCCGTGTCCGTCCGTCACAATACTTGGTAAGCCTATTATAATTACTGGGGGCGGACATCGTATTGTACAATAAAACCTCATTTTATTAAAAAAATAAACTCAAATAATTGTTATAAGCACCAAATAATAGAATCAAATCATTTGAGTTATTTATTATGATAAGTATCAAAATTAGAACAAGAATTAATAAATAAATAATAAATTAATAGGTAAAAGTACCTGGTTAGATACGTATAAGTACAAATTTGAATGTCATATAATAATACATAGAGTTAGGTGCTTAGTAAGGAAGAATCCTATTCTTCTTCACTAAGCACCTAACTCTACAGTCAAATCTAAAATACTTTTTGAATAGATTGATAATACATTTTAATGATTTTGTAATAAGACCACTATAAACGAATCCTCAAGCAAGAAATCAATACCAAAATATCTTTTCATAATCGTTGTATACGAATCTTGTCGAATTCCCGCCATTGTATCGTGTTTCCGGACGAGCCATAAAGCCGGTGACACCAGGAACTAAGCTTTTTGAACACTGAGATGCGAGGAAACTTCAATATTGTATAAGAACTTCTTCAAGTGTAAATAATATAACCATTTAGTAATATCTATACGGGTGAGCTGATCTATGTTAAGTTTAATTCAGATATAAGTAAAGAATGAGTAGTGTTAGTAATATTTATTTATAATAATTTAAATGGTAAATACTTTGGAATTTACATGTTTTAATTCATAAGTTTCAACAGTAGCGCCACCTACGCAATTAATTATGGAATGGTATTTAGTATTTACTGTTAAATGTTTTAAGAATTAGAAGCATAGGATATTTTAACATTCTTTTATTAATTATTAGAACTTATTATAAGGCATAAATAATATCATCTGTAAATTGGTTATTAAATTGTAAATTACCCTCACCTAAATATTATAGTGTTAAAATATTATAAAACGAGTTGTAAGGGCTGCTCTCGCACTTTCTATTACAAATGGTTGGATATTAAACATTGAAGTGCAAGTACTGTGTATTACTGAAACAAGACCTATAAAGTTAGATTTTTTTATGTCCTTGTTAATGTTAAAGTACCTATCATAGAACTAGTAGCGTAGATAGTAATTCTAGTTTTCTTTCGGTACCACGCTTTGAAATTAAAGTTTTTACTCAATGTCAATTATGACTATGACTTAATCATCAATACTATAGGTACATATTTGTTATTTTCAAGGAGTTGTATGCGGATACTTATGCTTTAACCTACCTTTTAGAACCATGGAATTACAGTCTATATTCTATAAGTAAAATATTAAAATAGATGCCAATTTGCAATAAAAATATACTTTTACTTTGACTATCCAATACACGTATAGTATGGTGTTACTTGATAATTCCTAATAAGTAGGTACATCAATAAAAAAAATATTTGTACAACCAATGATATATAAAAAAAATCAAGTTCTTCGGAAGCTCCTTTGAGCGATCGGAAGCGACCACATGTCCGGATTAACCGGCATTAAGCGGTATTAACTAATATTAACCACTGTTAAGCGGTGTCGAGCGTCGGTCTGTCTGTAGTGTCGTATTGTTGGCTAATATTTGTGGGTGTGCAAAGCTCCGATGGAGGTGTAAGTCGGGAGTATTATTGATTTTTTTTACCTGAAGATAAATTACTATTGAGTTTAATTTGTAAGGAAGTCCGGACTTAATAAAATTGTATTCGATTTCGATGCTAAATTTACTTTTATACAAAGTTATAGTTATATTATAAATCTATTCATATAGAAGGACTATCTGTAGTAATAGAATAACTGATCCATTTTAAGGGGTTAGAGATGAGCTTAGAAAACATAAAACATAAACAATTCTGGTCCCTTTAGTGATTAAGGCTACTATTTATAACCTATTCATGATTTACGACACACTTAAAAGCACCAAATTTCGAAAAACGCACAGAGTACTCAATCAGAACTTAATGGCAACAAGATATTCATTTTATTCTAAAGGATTTTATTAAAAAGATCTTTAAATCAACCTCAAAGAGCTCATGATGATAATTGTTATGACAAATCATTGGACCAAAAGGTCTTCAAAAACATGACCCACTCGAGATACAAAGGAGATGTCTCCAGTAACGAATGACAGCAAAGAATATTTAGGAGAAGAAATAAGTGCTATTATAATTTTTATTGCAAAAATTATAATAAAACTGATCTTATCTTCCACACAAAAAACAGCAAATCCGGAAAAAAAAATTACATATCCTTAAATATAAAAGTTTTTTTTATTGATTGAAATAATATAATATATAATTCATACACATTATCAATAAATCTTTGAAATAAATTATAGTAAGAATAATATAATTATAACAAATCCGGAAAAAAAAATTACATATCCTTAAATATAAAAGTTTTTTTTATTGATTGAAATAATATAATATATAATTCATACACATTATCAATAAATCTTTGAAATAAATTATAGTAAGAATAATATAATTATAACAAAAAAGACACCAATGATACGCAAAGTACTTATAATACAAAGAGATTTCGATTATTGCTAAAAATTAGTTTCACAAATTCAAAAATCCGACGTAGCGCGACATATGCGTGACTCCCGGCGGGACACGCTGTTTGCTCTCTTAATTTGAACAAATATTGGTAATGATTTGAAATGTTTGCCTTTATCTATGTTACATGTTTTAAGTTTGCTTTAATATCCCTTGTGAAAATAGATGAGATTGGGTCAGTGTGATAAAATCAAGGCAACTAGCAAATTTGCAATATGAATCTATCTATAATGTTTATATTAAACTACTACAAAGAATAAACCTGAAATAAATGTGTTCTTGGCCACATCTGGCTTTTTAGCCATAATTATGTATGATCGTAGTATATTATAATTATTTTTTACTTCACTTTTATTTTAACTTTCGCGAACTTACTCATGTGGCAATAATAAAATAATAAATATAACATACTTACATATTAAGTATTTTTTTTCTGATAAGAGGTTCCAACTTCCAGCAGAGACTGTGGGCGACGCGATGGCATCTACAAGAACAAATCCAGCCTACAGAAGTTAGAATGAATACTACCGTAATTGAGAATATACTTACAGGGTGACAGAATTCAAAATGTCTAGATTGCCATAATCATAAAATAATTTTCTCATACTGATTTTTTATAGGTATTAGGTATTAGATAATATCAATCCAATAAAAATGAATATAAGTTAAAAGTTAAAGCCTACCCTGAATAAATAAATATTCAGTTTTAATTGTGTTTACATTAAAACAAAATGATACCTGTTCGTTTTGTTTCAATCAAGCAGTATTTTCGGCTAATATTTATATAATTTTTTTATATTTTTTTTTCCGTCGGCGTCGTCCACTAACAGTCGCGTTGATAACAATGTCTGTTTTTACCTATTAATAAAAAATCTATATGATATGTCTCAGACCTTCAGTTATAGAGCCTGGCTCTATCATTTGACTGCAGCTCCTATAAGGGTTGGTTCGTCCAGGTAATAATTGTATTACAAACTTGACCTGGATCCATAAGCAAGTAACCACCTATTATCAGGTGGACCGTCTATTTTACAAAAAAAAAAAAAAAACATAGATAGTTTCCAACAGAAGAAACTAACATACTTAGCAAATCGTCATATCAATAGTATCTACTTAAAAATAATATATATGGTTGGAAGGTACAAATATATCAGACAGCGTAATTAAACTATTTACAAAAAGGGGTATTTGTGGAACAATAAATTTAAATACAAATTTTGTTAAACTGTTCTCATCATTTACCGCAAAACCAATTACCGTCACGCGTCCTCCTATCAGTTTAATGAGGCATATCTTCCGTTTAAAATACATACATACAAATATATATTTATAAACATTAATTCTGTAATAATAATAAATAAGTTTTATTATATTATATTTTGTGTCAAAAAACTTAAATTAACAATACATCAGTCAACAGATGGCGTCACTTCACAAGAAGCAATGTTTCTATTAACTGAACGCCCTCCAATACCAACATCCTGTATATAAATTGTATTAGGAACTAAGCACTGTAATTTCAATCCTAGGTATAGGCAATAAGGTTGTTTTTCAATTCACGTGAATGGTATGCGGGTGGGAATCGAAGCTTAATGGGTTATTAAGAGTTAGTAAGCGCTACAATTTACTTGTTAGCTGTTACCTCGTTGAGTTTATGATTTATTGGCGAATAAACGAATAAATTTTTGTTATAATTTTCTTATTATCTTGACAGGACTGTTCATAGATAATTTTGTAATTTAAATTAATTTTGAGGTGATATTCTCTTGTAATTTTTATAAATAAAATATTTTTTAAATCCAAATTATTACTAACACCAACATTTTTCTTTTTTTTTTATTTTAAGGTTACTCATATTTTTTAAATAATAACATTATAAATGTACAGCATTTATAACCTGTACCATGCAATCGATGACGGCAGGTCACGTGGCTGCGCACGCGTCGATAAACTGTGCGTAAACTAATTACCGGCGTTATTGCTTATTGCCTATTACCAACCTTCCGGCTGATGGAGGAAGTTTTTAATATATGTATGGTTCCAGAGCTATTTGGTCTAAGCGATTTTTTTTAGTGTAATGGGGTTACATACAAATTTAAGATGAGTGATTTTTTTCCTGATGCCAAATATGTATGTATGTATGTAAATAGGTAATTCTAAAGACTTTAAAATCTAAGTTCTAGAATCATCTATAATATGATGACTGAAGATTTATTTATAAATAAATTTATTTTACATAGGCTTTTCCTTACGAAGATGATATTTTTGAGAAAAACTTTAATTAAATAGAACCTAAATTTATAATAATAAATATTTAATAATTATTTCAAACAATGTGTTGATAACAAATATATCTATTATCTGTACCGCATACATCGTTAGCTTTTAAAATGTTAGAGTGCTTCCAGCGAGTCGGAGGGAGCAAATGTTTGTAGAGGGTAATCGGTTTGCGCCGGCATCGAACCCGCGACTGGAATTTACGTAATTAATCAAGGGTGACTTTCACCCGGAATTATCTACGATTAAGTGTTTGGTAGCAAGTTAAATGTATGTTATATTTTAATTTGTTTCCTAATAATGATAATCTTTAGTTTCAAAATATAAAAAAATAGGTTTTTTTAACAAATATTAAATATTTGGTGAAAAACTTACTTGAAGTCAGTTTACCTACTTATTGAAAGTATCTACCGACCATTAGGTCAATCGCTATTAAGTGAAAAAACTATATTTTTTTAGTATATTATGACAAACACCTACATAAATTACTGTATTTCTTTTAATCAATAATAAACGGTAGAGGGTAGAAGGTAGAAAAAGTAGTTTTAGTAAATATGTGGCATAACTACAAACCTCTCAAAGATCAGAGTAAGGTGGCTATTAGGTATAGATGCAAAAAGAAGGTAACTTCTTTTTAAGTTTGTCTTTACCTACTGTTAGCCCTGTTGGCTATTTTAGCGTTACCGGGGGTAAAGAATGCCAATGATAAAGACAACCCGTATCCGCAGCAACTAGTTCATCAAGTTTAGATTCATCTAATACCTATAAAAAGTTACTATATTTACAACAATAATTAATGCAGCAAAATATTTCCCACCTATACGTATTTATATTTTTATAGCAAGTGAGTGGTAGAGATCTAATCTAAATTATAATTAGGTAGGTATGTACGTACATTTATGCCCGGGTTGTTAAATACAGTAATAAACCAACAAAAAATTAAGTCATACATTAGTAATTTTAATATACTATTATAATTCATTTTCTTCCAACATCCCTTTAGCGTCCTATCACAATGTCTTCTTCAGTTTAGTTAATACTAAAGTAGTACTAGCAATTAAAAACATTCATTGTGTAACAACATATAAAACATATCTCAGTAACCTGACGACAAATCGATATTCGCTCAAGATATATCTATCCTAAAGAAATATGAGTCAAAGCTCAAAGCCAACAAACACATAGACGGGCACATAAACAAACTTGTTTCGACATCTGTGTACCGACGCCAAAGGGCGGTAGCTCCTAAATTATTCACTATAAGCAACACTGAGCAGATATGTCATTCTCTTTCTAACCTGCAGCTTTTATATAAAGCTATCTCGCTGCCTTTTGAATAGTAGGTATTGCGCTTTCGTCCGCCTTAAATGTTCATCTCTATTACTCGTGTGATAAACGTGTTAGTGCATCTCCCTCACTCTCATTAGGTTAGTCTACGTGTTTACTCGACGCTTGCCAGTCGCATTTTGTTTTGAGATGACGGGAAGAGTAGAGACGAGATAGAGCTTACACTTGTAATATACGATTATATTACTTTTTTGACAAGTCATTTTTTTTTAAATTTTCGAAAGTATATATATAAATCTAGAGTATTCTTTACCATTATTTGTAAAATGTATTTTTATTTATTTTTAATTTTGTAAGTTTAATTTATATCTATAATTAATCAATAATAATTAAGATAATTAATTATTTTTGTATTGTACGAGTCAGACGTGTTCCAAGTGCAATGTTTGCCCAAATGAAATTAAAAAATACTTTGACTGTGCGCACTTTGTAACAAGACTGATACAAAATAATCAATTATAGTACCTATTATCTTTAATTTTAAAGATTTTATTTAGTATAAAGTATTTCTATGTGTCTAGTGTATCTGATGGTGTTTGGTAAAAATCTATGAGTAGAAAATGGGTGCACACTTGATATTTAGTAGGTATCTGATATTATTAGCATTATAAATAAATATAGGCTTAAATATAGATACTATTGATAGTGGAAAGTAAACTCGGCACTAGGTATTCTGACCTGTTTACATTTTCTGGACTTGATTGTTGTCCTGATTTTAATGCCAATTAGAAATGGTTATGAACGCTACATAACGACTCTAGCGCTCACGGAGATGACGAGACGAGTCATAGATTTAGTTTCAAAGAAAAAGAAATAATAAATATCGATATCGGGTATCAGATAATATAGGTATCAGGTATACTCCTGGTTATGTTTATTAGATATAGATACAAGTTCTTTTAAACCTATCTACTTCTAACTTTATGGATGTTGTGCTTTTTTAAAGACAGTAGTCAACAACTGGGGTTACGTAATGTGATTTAAACCAGTCGTTCTTATCCGCAAAAAATAGGCTAAATAAATGTTTATTTAGGTCGAGATAATAAAACGATTTATTAAAAAAAACATATCCTAAGTACGTGAAGGTACAAGAGAAGTATATAAGTAAGTATAGAGTTTCCAATTATAATTTTATATTAATAACATATTTCAGTAGATATCTCATCAGATAATCATCAGAGCTATCAAATATATTTTTAATTACATAAAGTAAAATTTGCGCAATGATGAAGCACGCTCGAGGTCGGAGGGAGTCCGGAGGAGTTGTTTCAATTAAATAAATCCTTCAACAGCCATACAACCGGAATGAAAGGAGAGATCAAAGCCCTCTCGATGTCACTCCGCTTTAGACATGCCGACATCGGAATCAGGCTAGTACAAATTCAGCGTTCAAACACAATTGGAAGGATCAAGTAGGAGTTTTAGGTAAAACAGACTTCTTTACTTTTTCCTTGATATATTATATCAAATGATTGATATATTATATCAACTAGGTAAGTGTTGTTTATTTTAGTTGGCTTTACCTAATAAACACAATATTGTGAGTGAACTATCCCTTTAGGACGCAAGGGTGAAAATAGTTGATTTTTATTAGTTAGGTAGGAGCTTTACTTTTATTAGGTAGGAAGAATTTGTAATTGAATATTCTCTTCGTAAAAAACACGATTTCTCTAAAAGACAAAAGGTTCTCAAAAGGTCCACATAGGTTTTAGGCCTATATTTTAAATGACAATGTGAATTGGTTTCTTTGGTGGGATTTAATATCTTAAATTAATTTAATGGTTATGAAGTTTTCCACACTCTAGGTCAAAGGTACAAAAAAGGACTTCGGGTATCTTTTATCCCAAAGACTATTCTCCAATTTAACAGAATGTATTTTTACCTTTTATTTTTTTCTAGGCGCCGCCGCGCTGTGTAAGAGCTAATAAAATAATTAAAGTACAACAAAGGTATAAGGTAGACAGAAAGATCCGGTACTTTTTGGTCAAACGTTCATCAGTTCATAAAATAAAAATGTCATAGCCGTGTACTATAACAACAACCCGATGCGTTATGCTGTTTTTAATTAAATAATTATTAGTAGATAGACATTGCTTACCTACTATGAAGATTTAAACAGTGTTACAGCCCATCTCTTTTAAATTTTGTATTTGTGAATTAGCTTAAACAGTGAGGTTATTTGTTTTTTTTTCTTTTTTCTGGTTATAAAAAAAGAGGGATAAATATCCGTTATACGATTTCTTGACAGAGATCTTATTGAAATGTGATTGTAAAAACGGGTTATAAAGATATTAAAATGGCAGATCAGCGGTTGAACATCCAGTTAAGATGATGATGATGTCTGTCTGTCTGTCTGTCTGATGTCTTTTTATCTTCAAAGATAAATAAGTGAAGTAAGTACGAAAGGTAATAAGTGACTCTATGATAAAAAAATAACTCTTTATCCAATAAATACCAATACCAAACCATTCATAACCTCAACAAACCAATCGAGCCTCCAATTTTAATAGCACCATTGGGAACTTATTTCTATATTCTTCAAACTAAGGTATATCTCGTTAAGTAACTAAGTACTAACTAAAGTAACTTGACGAGTACAAGCTGGTAATAAAAAAATATGAATTTGGAACTTGACATAATTGTTAGATGAAAAGAGAAAGTAAAAACATAAAGTTTAAAAACAAAAAAATATTTTGAGATCCAAAATAGAAACTTATACTTAGGTATATAGTAGGTAGTAGGTACTAAAATTTTAGAATGTCGAGAAGAAAAAAGATAAAAAAGAAAGGAAAGAGTTAGAATATTTTTTTGTTTTCAAACCTATTCCAAGGTAGGTAGGTAGGTAGGTACTAGTACAAACAAAAGGATAAAAAGAAACAAAAATAACCTGCATCAAAATACAGAAGAAAGTAACTTAAACATAACAATATTTTTGATAATATATTTCTCCAAAACACAAGAACACAGTGTTTTTAGATTTGCTGCATTAGCCTAATTTCTTAAGAGTATGTTAAAAACTCACTGTACCTAAAAGCGTCTGACAAACGACGCTGTAGACTTCTGAATTTGATCTAAGCTTTTGAGAACCACTTGTCTCTCTCCTAACTGAATCTAACCTTGTCTTAAAGCGAGAGGCATTTTCGTAACTTAGCATATTATGATAAAGTATCATCCCTGTGCCGTTTGAGATGCAAATACGAGAGGCGACACGTTTATTATTCTTTTGATTATTATAAACACGGCTTACGAAAAACACTCTCGAGCGCTCTTCGCAGCAATTCGCATAAATTTTATTTTACACAAGGCGTGGGTAATTTGTGAAATGTGAATTAGACTGACAACAAAACTTTAACTATTGAATACCTAGATGATAGTTGGTAAGATTTACACATTTGAATAACATTAATTAGATTGATACACCACGAATTTTTGTTTTTCTGAAAGCTGCAGAGTAGAAGCTAGCAATTTTAAGCACTATGAAATTTATTAGCTTAAAAAAAACATATAGTTCAAAGAAGCTTAATGACTAGGTACAATCATCATCACACCTTATCTTCGCCCTTAAGTCCTTAAGCACGCACCGGGCTCTCAGACCGACCTCAAAGGAAGGCATCAATCAAATGCACTTTCCGCTCATGCATGCGCACTTGAACAAATGAGGGCCATAACAATATTATATCTTTGAATAACAAGTGGTTTATGGTCTTGTTTTGAAAGTATGCAATATAAAACTAATAGTCTATACGTGGCTACATATGTGCATGCTAGTACTATAGTAAGACAACGTTGTGATTATTTTTATGTTTTATGATCGAACTTATCTACTAGTTTTCATTTACCTTAAGTTATTTAGAAATTTATTTATACAAACAAATCGTCAAGATATTGGACCTTCCCAACCAAGATTTTTCTAGTCTAAATATAAAATAATAATTTGGTCAATTGTCACGTAAGTTGACATCTAGTGGCAAATTTTGAAACAAATAAGTCGACTCGCTGAATCGCCAACGGTAGTACAGTGCATTACTAATGTTATAGATGTCGACTTCAAATACTTATGGCATATATTGAACAAATTAGCTCTCAATAAAAAATCGTCGTTAGAAATATAACAATTCTGTCAAGGCTCTTTTACTGTCGGTTATTTTACATGATTAATTGGCTACCTTATATTTGATTAGTTCATATCGTAATGATAGAATTCAAAAAGTTTATGTAAATGGAAAACGTTCTGGTTCTTTGGTAAAATTGTTTGACAGTATATGTGTAGGTATATGTTTGTGTGTATGTACATATATAGAAATAGTTGTGTGTATATAACATTCTAATTTTACTATAAAGTTGAAAAACAACAGAAATTATTTGTTTTTTCTTTTTACTGTGTTTATTTTTTGTTGTTATTAACGTACCAAACCGCTTGCATGTTAATAAAAACTATTTTTCGCCTAAGGATAACTAGGAGATCTCTTAAAGAGATTAGTTAAACCTTTGTACGTTTTTAATTTAAATGTGAAAATTTCTGTATTGTATTTTTTTGGTACATAAATAAATAAATAAATAAATAAAAATAGGTGTGGCACAGGAATCTATCTTAGGGCCTTTCTTGTTCCTCAATTACATAAATGACTTACCTCACCTAGTGAGGGAAAAACATGGGATAGTGTTGTTTGCTGATGATACTTCTCTTACTTTTATTAAGCTGAATGTAAAAAATAATTAATTAAGAAATAAAACATATATTTTTTGTAATTTCTTTATTTTTCACCATTTATCGTAAAACTTTCCTACGGCACACCGCGCGTCGCAGTCGCGCACCAATATTCCGCCTTGTGTATGTCGAACGATACCTTACACGTCACGATGGCTCAACTTGTCGCAACACGAAGCTATGGAAAGGGAACTAGCAACGTCATCAAGTCCCTGACTGTACATTTACTTCCACTCCCCCCAAATAGACTCCGTGTTGCGCTCACAATAATATCTTACAACTTAAAAAAAAGACAAAATACAAACTTGTTATACACTGAAATTTTGAATTTCACTCATATTAGAAAAATAAATAAGCGTAAAGATTTACAATCAGAAATATTGAAATTATATATAATATCCATTGTAAGTACACAAGCACCAAGTCGCAGTTTGACTGCTCTACCATTACGAGCTCCGCGTACGAGAACGTTTCAACGCACATTGCTCGATACAAAAGACGCACGAGCGTTCATTCGTGCGCGGAACTTTGTCTTTACCTCTTCCCTAAATACATAAATATAAAAGAGACAGACACATGTCATCCAAATGACATTCCAGTAACCATGTATAAAAAGCAAGAGTAAAAAATGATTTTTTTTTATTATATATAATAAGCGAGCCCTTCAGGGTATCTTCCATTTCAAAATCCGACCACTCCGCACATACACAAAATAATAACAGCTGCAATGATTACAATTCGATCGGGAGATCTGTCAATGTTCCAAACATCGTCATTAGTAGTGTCAAACAACAGAAAAACAACAAGTATATAAAATACCATTATAATATAATAAACCTATAGGAAAATTCATCACACTTTGCAATCTTTGGATACAAAATCTCATCGGCGCGCTCGTTACGTAATCTGACACCACTCGCCAAGGATACAAGCGACACCATATCACAGATCATCGCGGTCGCAAATTACGTAACCAGGGCGCCCGGGACGGGAGACAAGCTCTCCAAACATTATTGAAAGAAGGTAAAACGTAACCAGCGCTTCTCGATACTTCCTACACAGCAACGACCGTCTCCCGTCCCTAACACAAACTGAACTAGTCTCAAGACGAGTCGTGTTACACACGAATTACACAATTTTGAAATCATAATTTAAAAAGTCCAAAAAATTTATCCTCATCACATGAGCCACGTCAGTCCCACAGTTCCATACATTACGATATCAAATTACCAACTAATCCGCTACATATTGGGTGTCCAGTCTATACTCTTTAGCAGATAAGTTCACTCCAAAATGGAAACTAAACCAAACTCGATGCAGAACATTTAAATTTTTAAAACAAAAATTTAAATCCACATTCTACTCTAACTACCCTCTCCATACACAACACCCAATATGCCTTCTTCATTCCTTCCACCACAATTTCAATTTATATTGCATTCTATTTTTTTTACTTAGCATTTCGTGAACACAGTCCACGCCTAGTGTCCTCGTTTCTCCCTTCCCCACTAACAGTCAAAGCACGTGAGAGAGAGAGAAACCGAGGCGGCAAACCTATCTAGACAACGCCCTGTCGCTCGGTACACTACGGAACACAGTTTGTATCCATCGTTCTCGACCTTAAGAAAACATCCACATGGCGACCGGCCGCCGGGGACCGAGTCGCCGCATATACCGATACTATACATAAAATACGAAATATTAAGGACATAATATTTCCAAATTTTAAAATCTACAAATCATTATTCTTTATTATATATAAACTACAATCGATTGGCAGTATTCTTTCACCTTTACCCCACTCTCATGATATTTAGCGTATCAGTAGACGTGACGAGAGCCGAGGTTACTCCCGACCTATACATACTTAGCACTTACTAACGAATTATACACCGATGTTTCTTATACGACAGACCTAAGTCTTCACGACCTGGACGTAACACGGCATCGGTTCGTCACGTGGCTTATCATCACCTCGCATGTGATCCCTTCAACCGTTTACACTAACCTGTACTCCCGCACTTCGATCCTAACCGACGGCATTTCCATTATTAAACTCAACATGTCCAAACAGAATACGTCACACCTTGGGGAAGTGTCACCGACGTCACCGTCCGGTTGATAGCCGGCCAATCGGGTGATTTAAAAACTAACGCGATACGAAACTCAAATAACCTCACAATAAAAGTAATTAATATCGACTGCGATCTCCATCCCGCGCGAATGCTCAACGTTCTGATATCCAGTTTTGAATCCAACCACTATTTCCATTCTATTACATTTTTATACTCTTCAATTTCAGGTACTGGTATTTCTTAAAGTAATTAATTCAATTTTCGTTTTTATCACATATTGGCTGGTAATCGGTGAATGACGAAGCCAGATCGGAGACAAAAGGGGTTGAGAAATACTAAGGGTAACGAAAGGTTGGGTTAGAACGAAACCACCACGGGCGGCGTCCTCGCGACATCAAACGTAACGCACAGATAAATTATCTTTAGCAAAACATCAATCAATATCAGAAATATAATTAAAACTAACGTACTATTATAACTCTGAATCTTTTTTAATTATTTTTTTTTATTTTTACCAGTATTCGTTCAGTATCTATAAGTGCCTATAACGAAGGAGCGGAGCGGCGCGGGCGTCGCCGTCGGTGTCCGGAGTACTATTCTTGCAAATCGATTCGAAAGAAATTATAGAATTATTTATCTTAAACACTATACAAGCTATTACATTTATTTTAATCATAGCTTATATTATTTTGTACATGATTTGCAGGAATAGTTTTTTCTTTAAACCGTCTTCCGGTACGCAATCTTTAACTTTTAATGGATACTTTGACGGCGACGAAGCGAGAGCTAATGAGTTTAATAATTGACTATCACTGCTGTCTGCTGTCCACACACCAGCTCAGAGAGACCCGCAAAGACGCGTTACAACACAACACAATTAATTATAAAACTTTATACACAATAATTTCTTACGCAAATATGTCTTTAGAAATGAATCGAGAAGATAAAGTTTCCGCGGCAGTGTTGAAGCTGTACTGTGGTTATCTTTGAAAAAAATGTTGTAACGTCTACTTTGGGAGCCACCATGAAGCATAAAACGAGATCTTGTTACCGGCACTAATAATTACATGTTGTAAATCCTGCAGCTAAGCGCACTCGGTGCCACAACCATCATACGCAGATATAATAACTAATTTGTTTATCGTGTATCACATCTTGTAGGAACATAACGGCTCTATAATCTGGATGGGACCTGCCAAGATCTCGCTTTAATCGTTAATGGAGATGAGCCGATAGGGCCGGGGTAGTTGTGGGGGTGGGTTTCGGATTAAACATTGGGGGCAGTCATTGATCGTATATGATGAAGTTTAATATTCTAGGAATAAATCTCACGTAAAATATCTATAGAGAAATAATGTGTAAATGCAGTCTAAGTAATATAAATGGTGAGGTGAAATGTGATGAGGTGTGATGAGATGTGATGAGTTGAGGTGAGAGGCCCGGTAGGCGCCCGGTATCACAGGAGGCAGCTTCGAGCACGCGGCGCGGCTGAGATCGTTGAACTCAACTCGCGTGGATCTCTTTGTTCGTTTACGTATCGAAGATTTAATGGTAAGAACACTGAGGTATTGTAGTGTTTAGTTACAAGGAATGACACGATTATCGAGCTAAAGGGAACATTTACTCCATATACGAGTCTCGTAAGAGAGAGCTTTTATACTTTGTTCGAACATTTTTATTCCAAGTGAGGCCCGCCGCGCACAGAACATAAAAACTCCCAAAATCAAAATCTAATAGCGTCACCAATCACGCACTGCCCGTTGCCGACCTACGAGTAGACGCACGCGATATCCAGCTCACAACGCATACACTAATATTAACTTTAAACATCTCAATATTATATCATATATTTATCGACCGCATATATCATCTCGTCTAAATATATAAATCTCTGTAAATCTTAAACTTCTATGGAACTAAAATTACATTTTGTACCATAATGTTTTAAATTAAGCATCCGGTCGCGGGGGGGCGAGGGTGTCCCCCGCGAGCTATCGGTAGTCGAGCGGTCGAGGGCGCCCCGGGCCCCGCCCCACCCCCGGCCCCCGCCCGGGCCCTCGCCGGCGGGGGGCCGCTTACCTATCTTACGTGTTACGCCGCTCCGGCTCCAATAAACCTCTATTAAAAAGTGATTCATATAGGTATTTTCTTTACTATATTTAATCGGACGTCACCAACTTATCCCACTCTATTTCGGGGGCTGAGGAAATGTAATTAACCTATCGCCCGCCCGCGCCCGGACGCGGACCGACGACTATGACTATTGTTAGGGCGACCGTACGCTAAGTTACATTAAAATCTCCACGACGAACGCTTCCTCCGTCGGTAAAAACGCACAAAAGCGTTCCTTGACGAGACGCCTTACTGTTTTATGATTGACGACAATCAGGAATTAAAATTTGTAATTGTCTTTAGTCACAAATAAAAACGTTTACAAAGCAAAAATATCTATAGTTTCACAGAAAATCTAGGCAACGTAGTATATAGTAGCTGCTAATCAGGATATATCCTATCTAGAACAATCAAATATATATCATTTATCGCGTTCTTCATGTCGTAACATTATCAGCATTTCGATGATAGTACTATTGCTTAAATAAATATATAATATACATTCACTTTAGATAATATGTAGGTTAGCAGCGCCGAATTGTACCCTACCGCTCAGTGATAAGGTTCAAAATGACGCAACTAGCCCGAACAAAATATAAGCTGTACAGAACAAAGAACAAGCTGCGAGTGATCCGTCAACTATTATGACGCTCTAATATCAAATAATATGTAATCCTATTTGAAATGTTTACAATAATCATTCGCGTCATAATGGCGGACGCACAAAACAATCATTATTTACATAATACACTGAATTTTAAACTATATCGATGTGTTGTAAGGAGCCGTGACGTACAGACGAGCGAGCTAACCGACTCGAGCGTAGATATTTACATACCTACTTATTGTAAAACACTTAACAGCCTACATTTTTTTGCTGTTTTTGTATATTTTTTATATTATAACTTTAAGGTGTACAAAAGATGTCAGCAGTAAAATGAAGAATGAAAATAAGGGAAGCGAAATGTGCGTATGTACACACATACGCACGAGCGCTCGTTGCTGACGTGACAATTTAAACACTACTGATCATTGATCAAATGACGTCTTTAAAATATGTGTATAATCGAAGCGTCAACAACAGGCGAATACGCACGGGGCGCTTACAATCCAATTCAACAATTTATTATTCTTACAAGAGCGACCAACGGACGAAAATACATAATACGTATATATAAAAATGTATATATATCACTACTCATAGTAGCTTGACGTCGTGACAATTTCGAATAGCCAATAATAAAGTAAAACTAATTGCTTGCAATTTAAAGACATCCAGTCTGTAAAAGTTTATAGACGATCGTCTCGTAAAACAAAACTCTCGGAGTCAGTCTTAATACAGAATTTAGTCATCAGGTCATAAGTTGCCAATGTTTCGCTCCAAGCGGCTGTCGAGTCTATCACAGCTATGCGATAACTATGTAAAAAATTAAATGTCCCCGACAAATACACACACGTACACACACACACACATACAGAGACACGCACTATAATCCAAAATACATATTTATTAAAATCGTTTAGTCGAACTTTTTTCTGGGTACGCAGAATAACACTTGTTGGGAAGTTGTATACTATCTATCCGTGTGATTCATTCGTACACTCAATCTACGTTATATTGTCAAAACTTTTGTCACTAGAGGACTCGGAACACACGTATATTAATACACGTATGTGTGCGTGTGTGCGTCCCCAGTGCCGGAACCGACTGTCCTAATGCGGTGATCGCGTAACTGTAGGGACATGAAAGTGTTCGTGTGTTATATTCATTTAAAATTTGGAAGTCGATTCCGGTCGCCACGCGCTCGCTCCTTTCGCATACATCGCATAAACTAACAATTGAAACACTAAAATTAAATAATCAATAAAAAAACACATACACCTACGAACTAGACGAGTGGCATTACATTCAGAAATTTATTATGTTTTTACAGACCGCCGACCTCGAGACCCCACGGAAAGACTCAAAACCGACAGTCGACTTCCCCAGACTAATGTTATTTACACAAATAAAACTCCAAAGTATACAGTAAAGCTCGCGCTGTACGACTACACGTATATAAACACTATGTACAGGAGCAGGGGGCGGGGGGCGGAGCGCCGCGTGATCAAATCCGGGGCGGAGCGCTGCCGGCGAAGGACTCCTGCAACGAGACATGAGGAAGATGAGTATCGATCGAGATGCAATGATATATTACTAAAAAATCAATAAAGGCGCGGCCCCATGCGGTCGCTCGTGGGTGGTATCCGGCTCGGTCTCCCCACTCCGCGTACGTCCGAACGCATGCGGCCGCACCTTGGTACGTGTGTATAGTGCGTGGCGCCACTGACCGCGTCCCGGTCGGCGGACGCGCGGGCCGCGGGCGCTCCGCTCGCCGCCTGCACACACGGACACTACTGTACACGGACGGACATGCAGCCGTGGGGGAACTATGTATTACATTACTGTAAATGTGTGTTGAGTGAGTATATTTTGGAACATGTATTAGTGCTTACGTATGTGTTAGTGTGTGAATGTTGTGTGTGCGTACCTGGTGGTGGTCGGGGTCGTGTGCTCTGTTCATCTTGTCGCAGTAGTCGGCGAGGATGTCTCTGAAGCGCGTCCAGCACTTCTCGGGGACGGTGATGGCGGTGCGGAAGTTGCTCTTCACCTACACAGACGTTTTAGGGTAGATAACTAATTAATTTATTAATAAACAAAAGCTACATGATACTAACTAAAATCAACCTGTCTTGTGAGGTCAAACATATTTTTTAGTTAATTTAGTGAGCGTAATTGGCTCAGAAGAATTTCTAACTAGATTTAACAGTTACAGTCCATTGATTTTAAATATCACACAATAAGTCTGTAACTATGATCTAAAATACTGCAAATTTTATGAAGGAAAAAAACAGACCTATATATATTCTGCTCCCCCCTCTATATTTAAACTTAAATTTTAATAAATAATTTTACAGTCAATAAAAAATATTAAAATGTTCGTGGTAAAGGAAATAATATTTAATTTATTAGCAAGCGTTTTCTAAACTTCATAATAACAAATTAAAAAATAATATTCAATATATTATAATTATAGGAAAAGGTTGAAAATTATTTTCATTATGATATGTATTTCTAATACCTCTATTAAAATGTTTCATTTTATGATTGAATTATAAATTAATTTAATACAGGCGTTAGTTTTATGTAAATTCATTCATTCAAATTTTAATGTAACTGTTTTGAACATTAACAAGCTTATACTAAATAATGTTGACTGCCAGGTGTTAACTTGTCAAAGTATGTCCTAAAAAAAACACACAGAAAAACTGGTCTTGTGAATATTTTCGGTATTGAAAAGAATAGATAAAAAAACCTAATTACTACTAGCGCTATAGGCACGTGAAACATCGACGATTATATTAAACAGATAGCTTGTAATGTGTCCGAAAAGGGATGGGGAGAGGAGGGGCTGCGGCGGTAGGGTATAGGATAGTTAAAAGCGTAAGTATTGTAGAGTGTGAGTAATTATAATCGCGGGAGTTATGAAATTACTTGCAACGATGGTACCACCTCGCTGACTTTCATGTAGACGCCGCGGTTGTTCTGTCCGATGTCGAAGTAGAAGTTCTTGTTGTCGACGCGCAGGTGGCGGCCCTCGGGCAGCTCACCCTTGAACCTGGGTGTGCGGACGTCGTTATAATGGCTCTAAAAGTCAGCCTAGGGGGAGAAGGAGAGGGGGAGAGTCTCACCCTCCGTCGTCGGAGCCGAAGTCGTCGAGGAGGTCCGTGAGCGCGTCGCGGAACTCGATCATGCCCTGTGCGGGGAGCGCGACCTGCGCGCGCGGCCCCCCGCGGGACTGCGTCTGGGACACGCGCAGGAAGCGACCGCGGGAGTTCTCCTTGAGGTCCAGGTAGTAGCGACGGTTGTCCTGGACCAGAATTATTGTTTTACTAACTGACTGGGAGCGTTGGCATTCGATTTTTATGATCCGACTTTTATTTCTTTAATAAAGAACAACTACATATAATAATAACCGCAGTATATATAATAAAAATATGGATTTTACGAAAAATAACAGCCGCAAAGTATGAATGATTTGCTGATCGTACAAATTATAACTTGTGGGCATCGAATGGGTGGCCTTCGAATCGGCAGTCGAGGTCACTCACCGACCGCCTTTTTTATGAAATAAATCGACGTAGAGTAACGTTTGCATAAATATTATAATACAATATAGTGACAATAGAAAAATACAACACATAAAAACAAAAAATAAATTTTGTAAAACAATAAAATTAATAATTTTTAAGCCTCAAACAAACCAGCGTCTAACTGTATCTCATACCTTGAGCATCATCTCGGACTTGAGTTTCCCGTCATCGGGCACGTTGTCCGGATTGGGAGGCCCCAGAGAGGAGTAGAAGTCGCTGAAGGCGGAGAGGTGGTCCCGGAACTCCGCGGCCGTTGACATCGCCAGGAAGATCTGACTACGTCGCCCGTCCGCGCCGATCTACGGACATGAACTGCGTTTCTTCAATGGTTTACTATTATAAGAAATAGTATCCGTTAAGCTATTTCTGATAGCTTCTAAAAGATAGCTTCTATTATCAATCAACATGGACTAATAATTTACCTATTTTATAAAATTATGACAACCCTTAATATTATTTAGAACAGCAACAGACATACGATCAATACAAGAAATAAAAATAGGCTCGTAATGCCTAAATTTCGACTATAAAAAGTTAAAAAATCCTTCCTGGGCTTAAGTATACGCATATATAATAAAGTTCCACAAGATATCTTAGATCTTCCTTTTCTTGGTTTTAAATCTAAAATTAAAGGTATATTATTCAATAAATCTTCATATAACATTCAAGAGTTTTTGGTTGATCGAAATGTGTGGAACTTGGGTCATTGACTCATATGCAGGATTGATGTTATAATGTATAAGTCAAATATGGTTAAATTTAATTTAAAAAGAGCAACTGTTGAGTTTCTGGCCAGCTCTTCTCAGCAGAACAGCATTCCGAGCTGGTGGTAGCTTACTCACAGACTAACTATACTGACCAATTTAATGTAATTTACGATTCAAAAATGCGTGTAAATGCCTACTTAAATAAAGATATTTTGAATTTAATTTGAATTTGAATTTCCGATGTAAATATTTTTAAATATATTTACAGTATTTAACATGTCGTATCGTCTGTGATACATACAAGTATAAATACTCTATTTAAATTAATTTTGCGACACAATAGCTTAGTTGGAAAAGCCATGATTCCGAATAACATAAGTAACGGTTTCATTTTGATAACTTACTAATACATGTTTCAAAAATATTTATCTCATTAAACGCAGATAAACGAAATAATCTTTTTATATAGATAACTATGGAGACGTCTTATCATTTTATGTAACACGATCAACATCTTGAAAAACACCAAATTAAGATTGAAAAATATTTATAAACCGAAACCATAGGGCCAAATAAATTATGACATTTAATAAATACTGAGACTTCTTATTTTATCTCTCTCTCTATTGTATAAAACTATTCATAATTAAAATTCTAAATATTCAGTATTCAAATAAGCTCCAACATTCAAGAACGAAAGTTTGGAAAGCCGGTTTAAAACAAACTTATATTAACATTAGTTTCTGAATAATTTTGTAGCGAAGTTGATTTTATAAAAATAATTAACATAAACAAAATAATGAAATATATTTTATTATATCTATCAAATATCTCATAACGATAGGTATTTATGTTTCAATATCAATTTTACTCCGATATAAGGGTAGCATTTGCGATCTTAGCCGTAACATCAAATTAATTAGGAGAAACTTCATTTTAAATAATAACGAACAAATTTCTAAAGGTGCAGTTTCATTGTACTGTAGTGAAGAAAATCGATAAGAATAACAACTTCAGCGCATTCTATTAACGCTATTCAGAATGGAGTAAAGCTATTTTCTTAAAGAGTGCTTTTGCTTGCATTATTTATGTAATTAACTATAATAACTGCAGTAAAATGTATAGTCAAATTCTTTGCCAACTATAACATATCCCCAAATCTAAACCAGCTCGTACATAGATATCCCCGACCAAGTTTAGAGAAACTAGAGACTTTGCTAGAGAGCAAACCTATAATTCATTGTATTACGTAATACATAAATTACAATAATCTTTATAAAAAGTAAAATTTTAACCAAGTGCTGGCCCCAACTGGCCAATAGCACGCACCAATTCAAACCACCTAGAACACCTCCCTACCCCGTCCGACCCATTTCTCTCCGACCCCCACAAGACTCTTAATTATAAAACCGCAATTATTTGTTTCATATTATATCACGCCAGCGATGTTATAACTTAATCTTAATTTTCACACGCTACATAATTATTAAACCCATGTAGGTAATTGATCCAAAGGGTTATTTATGAGGTCTTCCTAATGTTATTAATGTGGAAGTTTAATTGTTGGTTGTCATTTGCGGAACGGATTGGTACCGAATTTTCATTGGAATTGGAGTAGGACTATAAGGGTACCAGAATTAAAGTTGAGCTGAGTTTGATCTTACGACAACTAAATGTAATGGAAATATACAAATGTAAGTTGCCAAAGATGGTAATAATACTTTTTTTATATTGTTGCATACTTATATAAAAAGACTATTTCTGATAGGATATGCAAAAGTACACCCAAAGTCTATACACACTTCTGAAAAGGATTGTATGCCTTAATTGAATAATGTAAAAGACTATATGTATGTATGATTTAACAATAAGTGATAGCGCACCTCTGCAACTTTTATAAACCGCCCACGTCTGTTCTGCTTCACGTCGAGATAGAACCGCTTGGATTGGATCTGCAGCATCTTCGTCGCCAGCTCCTGCTCCTGCGGCTGTTGACCTGAGGAACAACAGCAATTCCAACCTTAGTTTTTCAAGTTTAAGAATTTTTACAAATGAGATAAAAACAGTATAAAATATCAAGTTTTGATCTACCCTCAATTAAATTCTAAAACTAAAGACATTAAAGAAAAGAAAGAAAAACTAAAAAAAAAAAATCACTTTTGTATCTTTGACCTCAGTATATTTTTGCTTTTAGTGTTGTCAGGTTATCATTATTAAATATAATTTTAGTTATTGTGTTTGTGAAAAATTCAATATAAAATAGTTTTGGGCAAAAATTCCCAACCCTGGATAAGGTAGGTGTGGTTTGACTAAGGGACTGTAAATTAAGTGGAAATCTTTAGATATATATATTTTATGTGCGTCTTCAAATTTCAAACCAACCTTGATTTGAATCATTCTTAACCCAAGATATTTTTCAGTCTTGTATTATTTATTACCTAATAAAGGGTCAGACGGTATTTTTAAAGTGAAACTTTTATTACATCGTCTCAAACTTTTTCGTCTGTGTGTTGCATGTCGCGTGACGGTCGGCCGCGGAGTAGGGATAAAGTGAAAGGCGCTCGTCAGAGCAGCCGAGGCCAATATGGCGGCGCCTAAAGTTCGCATCAGCTGACCGAAAATAATATATTTATATTAAATAATATTTGTTTCCTCTAAACTTAACTGTGATCCACTACCAATTTTTGTTAAAATAGACGAAAACACGATCTTCTTGACGCATTACTTCATGTAACGGATAAAATTGTAGTTGTCGCCAGAGCATAGGCCCTGCGATACTCTGTTTTGGTTGCTTGTAAATTGCGATAGCGCGTACAGGGACAATAATTAAAATATAATATAATAATAATATAATATTAAATATAATATTATATATAATATTATATTTATTTTATTATACTTTATTTAACTTTATATATTATTAATTTATTTATTTAATATAACGACTACTTTATTTAATATATTTTTTTAATATATATTAAAGTAAATCAAAAAATAGATGATATAATGGATTTTCTAGGTTTTCATCTAGCTCCATTTGCTACGTCATCGGCACAAATCTTCCGTTCTCGAGAAATATATTCACGAATGCCTGTTATTTTGTCTGGTGATTTTAATACAGACTTCAAGAAAGAAGAATCTGCTCCACTCATTGAATACTTGAGAAAAGTATTTAATCTTGAAATGATAAATGATAGAAATATACCCACCACGAGATATGGTACAACGATCGATGCGGTTTTTACTAGATACATTGAAAAAATCGAATGTAAGTCACTGTTCACGTATTTTAGTTACCATAAAATATTGGTTACATTTATAAACTGTGAAATTCATGATGAAGATGGAATTGATAATAGAATGATTGAAAATAATTGAAAAACGGATCAAAATGACTCAACGATTATAAAATATTGTTTTCAGTGTTTTAATATGTGTATATCATCTAAATAATTGTTAAGTATTATGTATGTCGTACTCTAAGACACAGAGTTCAATAAAAATATTAGTTGGAGACCTAGTCTACTTTTATCATTTCCCATTATCATTCCCATTTTCTAAGTATAAAATTAAGATTGATGAAGCAATTTTTATACCCTTAATGGAATATTATTCCGAAAATTTTTAGTTAAATGTCTATAATGTGAAAAATGTTTCACTTTTACGGTGGTTTCATAAAACCACAAACAGTTTTTTTTTTTACCTTTAAAGGTAACGCAGCTAGATTAATGTATTACTAATCAGTAGTATCTTTACTATGAAATTGTTAATATTTCCAATACTTGTTCTACGAGACTCATAATGTCAGTTATGGTATCGCCGAAGTAAAAAAGACATCCGTATAAAGCGATAAATGAGCGGTAATTATGTAAACGAGAAATAAAAGGGGGTCTCAACTCGAACCTTGAGAAACACCTAACTCGGAAAAAAACACAAAAGCCCCTGTTTGACTTTGATGGACTTTTTGTTTGGCTATTTTTTACAATTTGATACCCTTTTTTTAAGTATAACAAGGGTTTTATATGTCTTTTACTTAAATGACTCAAGGTTATAATATTTTATACGGTTTTAAATGATAACCTGTGGCTAATTTTAATTTTATCCAGTGGTTTTTCCAGTCGATAATCAACCCAATTGCGATTTTTTTCTAAACAATATTAGTATGTTATTTTGTAGGTAGTAATTTCAGTGATAGGTCTGTAAACTTGTTATATTGTGACTGAAAACCATATCTTATTATTAAGTCTGTTAATAGAGTTTGGATATCTGTCTAGTTGTGATTCTTTTGGACTTTCTTTGATCATCATAACACTAGTTTAGCATGCTAAGCTATCAGTTGTGGTTTGGTGTGCTAGTTCATCACAATTACAATAATTTTGCTTCTTTCAGTTTTCTTTTTCTTGTTGTTAATTATTTTTGCGTTATAAGGTGTATTAGCTCCAATTTTCCTGATTTCTGTCTCTAGAGTAAATATCTTAGTTTCTATTTTCCTTCTAAGTTTTATTAAATCCCTTTCATGTTAATTCGATCTACTAACATTTACATATTAGTATTCGTAATAACATCAATCTAACCTTTTGTTATGTAGAAATCTTCACCAATTAGTATGAGATGTGAATCAAGTAAAGAAGACATTACTTTACGAAAGTTATTTAATTCGGAAAGAAAGTCGCAGCAATCTCTTCGATTCCATTTCCGAAGAGTAATTAGAATGCCTATTCCTTCAGAATTACTTGTCCTTAATTCCCGCTATAGGTTCGATTTGGTTAAACTAATGGTCGTTTTTTAGACTGCGGTTCACATCACGTAATATACAATAAATTACATCTTAGTATTCAACACAGATGGAGGTAGGTCATATGATAATGGAAGCGATCCTGTAACATTCTACTATGGCGATGACGTTAACCATTGGGTTTTAAATGGTATACCGGCGCTCTTTATTGGTAAGTCCCACATAACCGTCTCTGCCCTTCTGAGGGCGAGAAAAATTGAGACCGAAAGATGCAACTGTCTCCTTTGTTTGAGAAAGAGCGTGGAGTTCGTCGCTTCATACAATTCGTGTTTAACAGAATTATAACTTATAAAAGGACGTATAATTTGTGATATATAATATTAAAAATAATTAGGTACACCTCTCCTGATGAACTATGTTTCTTTTAAGAAGGTTCTCGTTAAAAGTATTTTTATAAATGAATATGTTTTTTGTATTGATATTGTATGTATATTGATACATTTGCTAATTATAGTAATTTTTCCCATCTTATTAATTTACCTTTTATCCTTATATGTAGACAGATAAAGATAACTGTAATTGTTGCCTGAGAAGCTACTCTTAACCTCAGATATCTTTTACTATTTACATTCAGTTATTGAGAAAAATCAGTGAATTGAGTTTCATCATATTTAAAATAAAGTACCTAGCTATAAACGTGCAGAAACGAAAAAGTGGTAAATAAAAAAAAAAACAAAAACTAATGTAGGTAACTAATTATAAATTACTTATTATTTTGCTAATTATAACGATTTTTAAAAATTCTATTTAAATAATCTATGACCGCATGAGTGAATAGTATCAGGTTGTTCATATAATAATAGTTATGAAGCAATGTTGCAACGAGGGTAGGCGTAATTAGAAAATGCAATTAATTATAGTATATAGCACTTCTTCGACACGCACCGCTGGTCGGTCGTACCCGGTTACTTTATGATTTCAGCAAGCCGGTGAAAAATAATATATCTATATCTACAATTTTTATAAGCTAAATGTACTATTAAAACTAAACTATAAATTGATTGATTTCGTTATGATTACTTCAGGTGTTACCGGGTAAAGATATTTTCGTCATGTTGCTTTCATACGAACACATGTTCGTTAAGAAGCTTAACTGAAGCCGTAAATAGAAATAACTAGCGCAAAACTTACAATTTCAACTTAAATATCTAATTTTCTTTTCAAAGAATCGGAACAGAATTCGTTGAAATAATAAATTCTCTTTTTGTAATATCCAATTTAATATTGAAAAGTTGATAAAGAATTTTAAATAAGTTTATACATTGAAACGTATTCTAGTGTTTCTGAAACTGTTAAACAGCCTTCAAATTGTCTTTTATAATTATGTATATCTACATCTGATTTTGAAACCTGCCAGTACCCATTTCATGAACATGAGGACTCTAAAACCTCTTTGAGGGGTCTACTATATCAAGTTCAACTTCTGATCCCTCCCTTGATGAAACTTTGCATTGTAGAACTAGCGATATTCAAAAAACAATATTGTTTTATTCTCGCTAACGACTGAGAGTATTTCTAGAATAACACTGGAAAATTACTTAACCTGCTTGGGTGAACCGTACTTTAGAAGTCAAGATACATACATGTTTGGGCCGTTGTACACCTTTAATATAAATTAAATATTTTTGATGTTGATGTTGAGATGATTTTTGTTTGTGTGCGTGCATAATAATAAACTTACCGGAGTCAAAGTTATTTCCACCCGCGTCCATGCCTTGACCATGATATTCTGAAAAATATAAATATTTAATAAACATAGGTAATAATATATTAATAAATATATCAAATAATATCTTCGAGATTATCGGGATAGAGGTTTTAAATAAAACGAGTGTAATTATAATTATTTTTATTTGATTGTAACAGAAATTGTTCATATACATTTTAAATGTATTAATAATGGCTCAGTGTACCGATGTTTAATTTATTAAAATTAAAAAGTTTTTTCCTTAAGAAATCATAAGCTGTGGGTATATATTATTTATATAATTTATGTGTATATCTTTTTTAATAATATATTTTCAATTAATTTGGGCCTATATTAGCTATATATTTTCTTTTTATGTAAGTATATATTGATTTACATGTATTATTTTGTGTATGATCTTGCTAACATAATGTAGGTAGGTACTGTCAACCACAAAAGTAGTTACAGTTACTAATTTCCAGAATCCCTATAAAGTACAAAATTGACGTATCATGCCTAAGAAATAATTAGATGAAAATTACCTAAATTGATTGATTGATTGACAAAAGTATCTGAACCTAGTCCGCCTTATAATTAATTATAATTAAAAAAATACCTTAATATTTCAAATCACTCTACTTATAGATCCGCTAGTTTTATTAGCATGTCAAATTATAAACATGTCATCTTTGACATTAACCTCGATAGAAAAAACTGAAATAATATGCTATTGTACTGAAAATGTCGGTTTAGTAAAGTACCTGTGTACCACCTCGCATTATGCACTTCTTTGCGAGTGTCTCGGGGCATTTTTACATAAAAATAGCGGGCAAAGAACACCCAGACTCGAAAACGATATGTGGATTGACAAATCTCGACAGATTACCGAGTAGGCATCAAACCCATAATGGGCTTTGGCTCAGCAGCAGGACCACTAATCACTAGACCAAAAGGCCGTCAAATACGAATTTATATACAATATTTTGGTAAAGTAAAGTGCTTTTTTTTTAACTCGCATATAATAGCAATTGTAACCAGGACATAGTAGCACAACCAAATTAGAGCAATACGTATAGAGAAGGAGTGTCACCGGACACGGGCGAGTAACTCGTCTCGGATTGCTTGTCATTATGTATGGAAAAAGAAACATCTGATAGTCAGATTATCTCCCAGCTTCGTCAGATCAGGTAGTTGTTACGCTAATTTCTTACAATTTATAGAAATCAATTTTATAGAAGGCAGTTTAACAAATTAATTAATATATTTTTTTTTTCTTTGTCGAAATGTTACATCTAATATTCCTATTTTATTGCATAAATTTAAATTGTTTTAAAACCGATACACGTCTCTAAAGGATTTGGCCATAACGACCGACGTATTGGGAAACTGAAGCATATAAGGACAATTGGGTTAGAAGAGATTATGATAGAATAAATAATTATAATTGTAAGACATTGTTGAACGTCTAAAGGCTGCGGTTTAGACCCGACTGTTGTTTCAAGGACCACTTATATTATCTCTTAATACTTAGTACTTAACGTATTATGTAATATACCTTAGCTTTCCTTGTGTGCTGTAGTCGGTATAGACTAGGTTATTGCAAATACTATCATCATAGTTAAGTTATAGAGATTGAAAAATCAGCAGACAATCGACAAATTGACGCGGACGTCGCAGACAAATAAAACACAAGGCCAGTCTTGCCGATCTACGATAGTTGTACTCGAAATTCAGTTACTATTTGGATAGTATTATAGCAGGTAATTTGTATCGCTATTGGATCTTATAGTTAATATAGTACTATCCATTTTTTTGTATTTCTAAGAGGCTTATGAATTGTAGACTATCGAACAGCAATAAAGACAAAGACAAGACTAAAGCAATTTTAGCGCGACATGTCTAGTATTAGTATAATATGTAAAATTTGGAACAGTAAATCGAATTGGCTTCATTCACACACTAAATCATATTGGTTTCTTTTATTTACCCTATTCTATTGAAAAATTAGAAATAGAAACGAAATTATGAATACTACGGCATTCAGGAATGTAACTAGTAAAAAGACTAGATATTAACAAAAACCTAAGAACGGAAATGTTCGCAAATTATAACAATTTGCGAACAATATATATTTACGTACGTAAAAACGTAAATGCGTGCGTAAATTACTAATTCGGTTTTTTTTATAACGATGTTTAAACGGCCAAATATTGCAGTGTATTCACCAAAATCCAAAAAATATATATTAAAAGAATTAGGATTTCTAGGTCATCGTCGTAAAGCTAGGCTAGTCAGAACAGTTGCTAATGTAGGCCTATCTCTTCTAAGAATATCGTTTTTCGAGGCCACACAAATTATTATACGGACGTCTATAAGAAATAATTATTTAAGTGAATGTAAGTAAACAAAAAACAAGTTCTATAAAAATTATAATCAAAATATAAATATTTTTTGTACCAATATAAACATAAAAACCAACCAAGAACCACATTTTTGGTTTTATGTCAAAAAACCTCATATTAATAAACATGTGTTTCTTTCGTTACAATACATGACGTAATGTAGGCTCATAATATTTGATTCCTCTGCCACAAATTGCTCTTCACAAACCGCTGTAATAAAGTCTTATAAGCAACATTATAATTAATATTTGCGAACGCGAATGATAAATAAATCTAATAAGGTGGACGAGGAGTCGGCGGGCGTGGTTATGTAAGTGGTTCAAGGCAGGTCATTGGCAGCAGACATAATTTTGCCACAGACACGAGCCAGACGGACAAAAAAGTGAAACCCATATTTTTTTCTTGCGAAATAGCCACAAAGCTAGCTCTATTCGTTCCGCGCTGAGAGAGGACCATATTTATTACTTTAATAAATGGCTATAAGTTTGTTTAAGTTTTTTTTGTAACTCTCTTAGGATATCCAAAACGATCTACTCTCAAGGAAGTTATATAAAGAAAATTAATGGGTTCCATCCTTCTAACTAGTTCCGTCTCAAATATTTAACATCTAACTCCAAATACGGCTAATATATATTGAATAGATTGCCAAAACCATTTTGTAAAAGGGTTCGAATATGTTAGTAATGTTAAAACGCGATGACGCAATGCTTGCTTAGAAGCTAAATTCGCGATTTGCGAAACAACGGATGAAGTGAAGCAACTGTAGGATATTATATATGAATATGTAAATAATTTTATTATGTAAAGTTTAATTATAAGAAACTAATAGCACTGGATACTAAAATCGTTGAATGCATTGAGTACCTTATTCGCAAATCGCTGTGTGAGAAAGCTAAAATGATTAAGGAAAAATTGCCATATCTGGCAGGGTTTGCTAGAAAGTGAAAGCAATTCTAAAAGCTTGTATTCAACACCAAGTGCATAATTATATCATTAACATCCATCTAGATATTAAACTAAAACTGATTATTCTTTGTATATTGAAAGCGTTAGAAAGAGAATATTACAAATATGGTTCTGAAGACTCATTTCATAGAAGATTGAAAATTAGATTAACAATTAATACAAATAATAGACTGTATATATAATAGGTAATTTGGTTAGCTATGTAAATTAGTCTTATATATTCTACTGATACACCAAATACATGAAATATATCTTGTATAAGGCCCCAACACAAAA
Organism: Napeogenes inachia; assembly: GCA_959347355.1. Classification (NCBI taxonomy): domain Eukaryota; kingdom Metazoa; phylum Arthropoda; class Insecta; order Lepidoptera; family Nymphalidae; genus Napeogenes; species Napeogenes inachia. The sequence continues at coordinate 20,160,311 of OY365798.1, read as the reverse complement.
ATGAAGGGTTTTATACATTTTATATGTATTTGTCAGTTTGTCGGATGTACCAAAGCTTGCATATAATATTATTCAAATTGAAAGCCTTGTTTAATTGAAATGGTTTTTAGATTGTTGGTTTGGATGAAGCTGTTTGGTGATATAAAACTAGTTGTTCTGAACCACGTTCGGTTGTGTTCAGGAATAGTGGCATGATCTAAAGCAATATTGAAGCTTATAATTCTGCATTTAGTTATTAATAAATTTAATGTTTTAAGTAGGATTTTGTAAATTATGTACTACTATGTTACATCTAAAATTTATGTTTATATGTACTTTCTAAGTCATAATATAGACAACACCATTTATATTTTATTTTACTTATAAAGCCGATTTGAGTGCCTTTAATAAAATCTATCTTCAATTGAGTTGAGACTAATAGTTAATAAGTAAATAAATAATAAACAATGACTAAAAATCTAAGTATATAAGGATAATCATCAGGTTAAGTCAGTAAGTAAAGTTAACATACAGAATTATAACATAAACTACATTTAATAATAAGATTATAATAGTCATTAACAGACTTCTTTATGATACCTTGAATAAATCAAAATTATTTTAAAATGGGATTTTACTAGAGGGTGATTTTCAAATTTTGCTAGCTAGTAATTTTGTTAGCAGTTTGTATAAGAATCTTATCAGAAACTAGTTGTAATTATGAACTTATTACATGTTATTTATATTATATACCAAGATTGAAATAAAATAAGTTTATTAGGATTTAACATGGCTATACCTGTTTATAAATATTTTCAAAGTTAACAGGTGATTCAAAGGTTAGAGTGGTATGGGAATGTAATGAGTAAAGATGTAGCTATAGCGAGGTCAGAAAAGAGATGAATGCTTTGTATAAATGATTACATGACAAAGAACACTCTCTCTAGAAAAAATACTGTGTATTATAGAAACAGCTGGTAGATGACAGAAATGGAAAATAAATTAATGTTGTGTGCAAAACCCCCCCAAGAATGGGCTGAAGGCAAGAGAATGATGCGGAAATAAAATGTTTAACTGCCGGCTTAGAAAAAAATATATATTTATAAATTGTTTTTAAAATAACAAGGCTGAAATGAGCATTCAGACCACTTCCACATTGCAAATTCATTGTATTTTAGGTTTGTTAACTTAAGTTGTATTATATATAGTATTTAATTTTTTCTTTATAAAAATCAGATTCACATTATAAATTAGCCATATCTTGGAGGTTTCACAAACATGTAAATAAAAGATATAAATTACATCTAGACACAGACCAACAAAGATATCAAGTACAACTCTCTTACTTGTCACTTAATAATAGAAGACAATCAATCACAATGTAGTATACCAAATAATACTGAAAGATTTTTAGAAAATGTGATACCTGAAGTAAGTGTCTATAATAAAGTAAATCCATGTTGTAATAAAAAGGTGTACTGCAGGATTGTATTACATTGTGCAACAGTAGCTAATATTTGAAAATAATAAAAAAAGTATCTTTTTGTTATTTAACTTTTGTGAATCATAATTATTATTAAACATATATTTACCCACTTATATTTACTAGTAAACTGGGTAGTCGGAGTGAAACTAGTGAGGCAAAATTCGGATTCATTTTCATGGCTGTGTCAATATATCTTTAAAAAATATATATGTCTGTAATTCATAATAAATATCCTATAAGTAACAATAATAGGATACCTGACCACTTTAGTTTAAAATATTATGGTAATGTCAAAGATGTTCTTTGAATTGTGTTTTTTTTATTACATACTTCTACTAACAGCCTTTATAGTAGATTTGTTATTATATTTAAAACAGTGTATTGAAGTAAAGAAGCAATAAATTAGCTTAAATATCAAAATTTGCTGATGATCTTTAATACAGTTTTAGTAAATTTACAGTTTAAAGCTTTATAACTGTTTTATAATTAGTAATTAATTGTGTAAGCAAGTAATGCAATGGACTTACTCTAGTCAGTGTAGTCCCAGAAGCTGTTTCAAATGCTGTATGTTCAATCTCTTCCTTTGCAAGATTATGATTTAGATGAAGATAGGTTTATCAATAATATAATAGGTTCTGTAGTGCTACTGACTGAACTGTAAAATGGCTTAATAAAACACAAACTAGCTGAGTTGTCAAAATCAATAATGAGATGACATTCTTACAGATTTAAAGAGACAATAAAATTACTCTATTTACTCAACTCAAATATTGATACTGCTAATATTTTATTAGCTACTTAACATTATGTAAACAAATTGTTTTAGATTTAAACATAAATCAATAGTTACTTGTCATTGAGTAATAATGTAGTGAATTCAATGTATGGACCAATTCCTTTGTTTCAAATCACCTAGAAATATACCCAATCTCAGAATGATGTACACTGTCTAAATAATAATACACAATAGATATAGCAAAACACCATTTACACTACACCAGACAACACTGAACACTTCAATCTAAACACACTGGTAATCACTTAAAATAAGAACAAAGAAACAACACTTAGACAAAGCATTCTAAAAGAAATATAATCACTGTGGTATAAGGATTTTGCATCGAAGACATGTACGAGTTGCAGGTCAGCAGGAAGATTGAAAGGATTCCGAGTACGCGGGCACTGACCTGCCATGGTGGTGGCGTGTCAGCTGACGGTGACGCGACCCGTTGAGGCGCACTGAAAGTGCTGCAAGCGGGAGCTCCACTGGCCGGGCTGCACCCTCGGTCCCCCAAATCCTCGCCGCCACCAGACACCGGCCCGCCCGTTGACGAGAGGTCGCAGACAAAAAAATCGATAGGTCGTCAACCTTCTCCGGCGCTAGCACCGAGCCGGGCGGGCCGCCGCGCCGTCGCCCGCCACACCGCTGCTTTGCCGCACCAAAAACCCACCGAGGCCTCAATACTCGATAAATATCAGGCTCAAATTCGCCATTTTGAAACGAGAACAATGAGATATTTATTTTCGCACGTTAGAACGACCGAAAGTATCGCTCGCGACGGTAAACGGAGACGGCGCGAACCGAAACGCGGTTTAGACGCTATGCCGCTGTAAATAAATACGTACTCTGACTAGAAATCCCTTCGTCACCGCTGCCGATATCCGACATCTCAATCCACACCGAAATCTACAGGCAATCCACCGATCTTTTTCGGAGCCTCTTGGACAAGTCAAATTGTCTATGGTTTGGAAGCCATCAAACTAAGGTTCTTTATGATGTCTTATTACAAAAGTTAGCAACATTTTTTAAATATGATTTTATTTCGTGTATTATTTTTATAATAATTGTTTATAATAAAAGTAGTAAATATAGTTTTTTTTATCTTAAATTTAACTAAATGTTTACATTTGACGACGATTTTTTTTAAATTTAATCTTGACTTTATAAAAAACCTTTGAAGCTCTATAGTCAAAATTCATAGAGATTTCTTTACATTCCTTAAACAAGCAGTATCATTTTAAAAAACTTTAATTTGAATCCTACTATTATTATTATGGTAATCGAAAATTATTGTACTAATCAATGATATATCTTTTATTCCATTAGACTATTTAAGGTAAACAACAAATAATGAAATATCAATGTAACGCGTGTTATTCACTGTATCTTTGAAAACGTTATATTTGTACTACAAGTTATAATTGTTATAATCGTTATATATATATTGTTATGTGTAACTAAACAGTAAGAATAAAAATATTATGATTTTTTAATCTGCATAACGCCGTCAAGAAACGAAATACCATAGATAATAAATATTCAAGAGGTCAAACGTCATTACAGAAACTACAAATATCAATCAGGGTTGTTGTCAATAATATCAATCAACTTTAAATCAAGGTTGTAATTATAATTGTTATTTGAATTAAAGATCTTTAAAATTAAAAGTAAGACCAAAATTATATAAAGAAGTCATTACTAAAAACAAACGAAATATATGTCTAGAATGTCTAGGTGACAGTATTAAGCATGTAGATACTAAGTAAATTAAGCATAGAGTTTCATCTTGCCAACGTAATTTTAAGAACACAAACAATAACTTGACTAGTAGGTGTAGACAAAGTTAATTAATATCCTCGATACATATATGAGTTCTTGAGATTTAACGAAAAAAATTTGACAACTAATGTAAAAAACAATTAAATTACATTTTGTTAAAAAGTAATGGATTTGATTGTTGCCAATGATTTAGTCATGAGATCGGTAATATTTTAGCTAGTTGGCAAAATAGCTGAACCCTATTGCTGTTACGTTCAATTTCATCCCCAGCATTAATCTGCATCAATGTACGCAAGCAGCAACCTTACCTACGTTGTCACTATCTTTAGTGTAAACGAGGCCTTTAGATTTTGTTTTAAAATTTAAATAATATAAAGATGGCTTCGCAGCAGTCCAAAGTTAGTCTGTTGGTTTGTCTAGAAACCCACTTAAATATAACGTAGCAAAATTTATATTGGGATGACTTGTATTCAAGTATAATGAGCCTTACGATCGATTGATCGATAAGTATTGAACTGATGAGTGATATGAGAAATTGAAAAGAACCAAGAAAGCAAGGCAACCTTGCTTTCTTTCCATGTTGTTTTTTTACAAAAGATCCATCAGCTGCAGTTAGTACCTACTAGGGGGTTTTCTAGTAGTCTCATGTGAGAAATGAAATTCTTATTCTTGCACACCACATTTTGTGTGGCTCCAGAATTTTGCTTTTTATCACTTTGCCCCGTAGAACTAACTATATTTATTTTTGTTGACGTTCCAAATCAAGGTTTTGTTCCAAATTACTGTTTTGGCTCTGGTTGTTATTAGAATGACATGGGTTTTAAAATGTATTATAAAACCGACCCCTATTTCCTTTATTATTATTATAACCACGTCCTCTACAGCCTGAATTCGGCCTTCCACCAGCAAATAGAAAGGCATTGTCACTTGAGTGATGCCTGCATACAGACTGATAAGTACTAAGTAGGTTATGTTTCGAAATATGAAAGGAGATTTGCTTATATACACAGGCTTCCAATATTTTAGAGAGGAATGGCAAAATAGAGATGGGCCTATAATGATTAGGGAGAATAGGTTGAGGAATTTTAGGCAAAGGATGCACAAAAGATTTTTTCCAAATTTGAGGGTAGTCCCCAGAACTCAGAGAAAAGTTTATGAGTGATTGGTGATAACAGGCAATCTAAGATTTTGAATATAATAGAACTGCTTATGTCGTCGGAGCCCACGGCTTTAGGTTTAATTGAAGAAATGGTTTTCTTTACTTCTTCCTCATGGAGAGTTGAGAAATAAAAAAATGGGACCAAGGGACTTTGCATTGATGCAATAAAGGAAAGTGTTTCAGAAAGAATTTTGCGGTCCAACTTTGAAGTAGAGATAAAATACCTAATTGTTAATGTCATCTATGGGTACAAAAGAGCTATAATCAAAAGTGGCAGTTTTGCATATACCAATAGAATTGAGAAATTTAAATATATCAGAAGAAGAAGAATTAGTTACATTGAAATGGATAAAGCGGCGTTTAGCTGTTCGTATCATTTGGTTACACCGATTTCTCATGACCTTGTAAGCTGACCAGTTTTGACATGTTCGTCCTTTTTTTTAATTTCTAAATAATAGATCCCGCTTTGCCATAGCAGCGCAGATAGTCTGAGACATCCACGGAGCAGGGGATCGCTTCAGCTTCACTTTTTTTAAGTGAGAAAGTGTGAACGTCATAACGTTCATGCCCCCTTAAAAAAAGTGAGAACACTTTCTCACTTTGTTTTCGTTCTCACTTTGTATGCAAAGTGAGAACACTGTTATTCAAAATACAAACTTTCTCGTCGACTCTTGCTACTGCGTTCACCATAAAAAAGTTAAGCGCGTCTATCGTTAAACGGTCCAAGTCAATACGTGAATAACTGCGAATTTTTAGCACTGTGGCCTTATGCTTGGGTGGCTTTAATTTGTAGGACAGTTAAATGAGGTCATGTCGTGAAAAACCTGGAGCTTCAAGCTGTCCGTAGATCTCGGAAAAATCAGGCGAACTTGTTATCATAGGGTCTATCCACGAGTTCTCGCAGTCGATATTGTGATGAGCCTTGCCTTGAACCTCTCAATTCGTCTGTAAAGGCAGAATTGAGAGGTTTACCGACTCGAACATAGATTGAAGTCTAAGAGAGCGCGCAGAAGATTTGAGTAGGTCAGTGTTAAGGTCACCCATTATAATCGTCATATTTATCTTGTTTCATACCTATCGTATATATACTAAATACAAGCCCGGACCCTTTTGTCCTCCAAAGCACCTAGTGAATAGTCTGAATAGGATATTATCCAGGGGTTTAAGGCGACCGTCATCATCTGGTCATCTGCTCTTTCTTTCAAAGTTTAAGACAGCGTTTCTAAAACATATAGGTATTAAATCGCATCACTACAAGGACAGAGCTTGACTACGCATACATACGCATATATAGCTGCAGTAATAATGTGTACATAAAACAATAAGGATAGTTTGAATTAAATGTTGTTTGAATGTTTCTATAGTGTGTAACTTATACGTACAGTTTTCTTGATATGATTGATGATTTTACACAGTTATTAACCACAATATTAGAGTCGAACCCTCGTTCGTACTAAACATGTTGAGATAATAATTAAAGGAGCACGGGGTTGAATAAAACATTAGTATAATATTACAAATGACTATAATTTTGTCACAATTTTTCCATACAATGTTAATAACTTTTACCTTACACCTATTTATAATACATTACTTATTATTAATGTTGTAATTAATTATTTAAAATTTTCCTGTTTAATTTCTAATTACACTCTACGGAGTCAGCTTTCCAATGAGACATTTAATATTATATTTAAAATAAACCTCACAAGGGACCATACAATCTTAAATGAAATTTTGAAAAACCTTGAGTAATTTATTATAATACACTAAAATGTAATTCGATTAGATCTTATAATATACTAAAATAATTCTTGCTTAGTTCACTACGAGAAGTTCGTTAAAAACTGTACAAACATATCAACTGTGTTACCGCTAGCGTAAATATTATATAAACGGACACACGAACCGATCCCGATCCAATGAGAACACGCGACATCGCTCAACAGTGACAGCGTAGACTGCTCCTACTATGTATAATATAATTAATTAATTAATAATAGAGATAAAGGTATATCGATAAATTGTACTTTATAACACGCGTTACGGGGACGCGGCGGGCGGGTCGGTGGCGGCAAATAATTGACTAATAAGTACCAAATGTAATGTAACATGAGAGCTAGACCCTACGCTATGGCCGCCCCCCGCGCCCGACCTATGAGAAACAAGCACCGTGGGTAAAATGCGAGTCGTCTGAGTACTAAACTGGGGTGTACTTGAGTCGGCTGGCGTCGGACGCACCGGGAGCGTATCGACGCGACGCCAGCCCAAATAGGGTGACTCGAACGAGTTAACTGTGAATAACAAGCAAGTCAAATTACAATAATAAATTACAATAATTAAGTATCAATAAAATTGAGCTAGATTCGAACTCCGTCACCCGGTCTGTCGGACGCCACCTTAACGAGGACGCACGGCGCGTGTCCGCGAACGAAACCTCTTCGAATACTCGTACGAATTTGAAATACATTACAAAAGCAGAGTACCCGATCTCGCCCTCGACGCGAACCCGCCGCGGGCCGACAGAGTTTATTGCTTTACGATCAAGACTACAATGTCTAATTATTGCTTGCCCCCGCACGTGCGGGCGGGCGGGGAGGGGGAGGGGCGGGGCCTGAATATTCACAACCGCAGGCGCCCCGCCCGCCCTCCCGCCGCGTCCCACCCGCCCCGACCCGATTGCGAAGAGCGACGTAAATTTCGCTCCGTCATGTATTTCTCACCTTCGGGACGATCGACCGCCGTGCCGAGTCGGTAGGTATTTGGGTATGTATGGTGATCGAGTCAAAAATAACTGTATAACAATTGTACTAAGTATCAATATTATTAGAGATAAATTTTTAAATTTTCATAATATTGCCACAAGTTAGAATGAATTTTACAAAAATATACATACTGTACAAATAGTCGAGCGACTCGGTGCGTACACGCGACGCACCGGTCGACCCCGCCCCGGCCCTGCGCGCAGGTCGTTCGGCGACTCACTAACTCGAGTACGCATAAAAATTTTCATAAACAATTTGCACGCAGAGCTCGCGACACCTAAAGAGATAAAATATAGAGCCGCGAGCGCGCCGCACGCGAGCGACGACACGAGCGAGCGCGAATGCGCGAGCACGAACAAGAGCAAAAGCGCTAGAGCGCGAGCGAGCGGCGCGCGCGAGGCGGACACTAATACTAACTCGTTGATAGAGACTTACACTAACGCTACGAATAAGTCCAGCTCGTATCACCGGACGTCACTCGCCCCTAAGTCTATCGTTCCTGCGCCCCCGACGAGTCGACCGTCACTCGCGAGCGCGGACTGCGCTCTTAAGAAACGTTCAAGAAATTAAACTGAATACAACAAAATCTAAATCCCTACGAACCGGAGCCGCCCGCCCTAATACTGACAAGCGGTGACTCGGATCACAGTTCTTTATTCATTAGACACCTTAGCTTCGGCTATTAAAAAAACATTGAGATTAAAACTTAACAGTTTGTATCTAACTAGAGAGATTAAGCTCTAACGGAGAGGCAGGCGGTCTCGCGGCGGTCTGTTCGTCGACGGCGTGCTCTACTTAAACCTCGCAATAGTATGAAAGCAAAATTATTCAAGTATTTCAGATTAAATAAAAATATATAAAGGTAATATCAAAAAAGCGTAATAAAGCACTCGTTATGTACAAAGGCGCTATATCCGTTGATACAATTTTTTACGCCTCTCGTGATCCGTACGTACAATAATCCCTTCAAGGGCTCCGAGGCGTAAAAGACGGCAGCAACGCGAAGCCTCCACACTCGCAGCCCTTATGTTGTTGAACGACACTCCAACCAAGTATTTGCCGTATCAACAATCGGCAATTTTGGTAACTTTTAAGTTATATTTCGTTAGGATACATCACCTTACAGCGGCTGGAGCGCGAGTGTGGAGGCGCAGCTCACTATTGTTACGTCGATAAACAATATCAGTACAGTTAAATAACGCTAAACAAAACACGCGAGCGAACACGCGCGCTAAATAATAAATATAAAATAATATATCTTAAGCGATCTTAAATACCCTGTTGATTTCATTTATAAACTTATTAATTTTTTTCTCTGAATGACATAAAATATAAATAAACAAAACGCGTCAAAATAGTGCAGCGAGTAGCCCGACTTTCAACCCTCCATCTACTAATATTGAATTGTGTTATAATACACGAAACAAAAAAGTAGTAAATTTGAAGGAAGATAAATTAAAAAAATCAAAAATATATCAAGCCAGAAAACCAGAACACACAATGTATCCAGGCGGCCCGTCGCCGGCTCGCTCGAGGCGCCCGCGACCGCTCACTATCGTAAATATAAATTCTTTCGAGTAACCTATCATTAACGTATATGTCTTTCTTACGTATGTTATTTCGTTTTTACCTTACATTTAAGATTTTTTGTGCAACCAATTTAAAAGGATTTTAGTTTCGGCTCAAGTGTAAGGTTGCACGGAACGCTCCCCCGAGCGCAATCGCTACACTGAGAAAATAAGCCGATAAAGTTAGGACCCCTCATCCGACAACCGGACGCTCGTCACCGATAAAATCGAAATAAAAATAAAAACTTCAACAACATACTAAAGAACTCACCGCGAAGCGAACCGAGACGTCGTCCGCTCGCTTCACAAATGGCAAACGTAAACAACCAAACGACCGAACCCTACAGCACCCGATGTAAATATTATGCATTAAAACATTAAATTAAAGGGTATAACCGGTCACTTGTAAACGAATCTTAAAATAAGATGGCGCACGATCAATAAAAATAGATTACAAATATCATGTAAAATTATGCTAGTCACTAGCGATCCGAAGCTACGCAACCGATTCGGTAACATCGAGTGAGCGCGAACGACGCGCTCGCGGACAAACTAATATACATTTATAAAATTGAGCTACCGCGTCCATCCCGCGAGAACAAAGCATTTGTGCATTCACCGGGGTCATCGACCGCGACTATAAAACGGCCGCAACTCGGCGACGATAAAAATAAGTACATTAAAATCACTATACTTAAAAATGCTTAACTCGATTTTGTAAATAGCGTAACCGACTCCACGTAACACGTAAACTAAATCTAAATAAAGTATACATTTTCCACATTTCGTAGGCCTTTCACGTGACTTAGATAACACAACGTGCGCGAGCCGGCCGGACGACGATCTCCTCACGGTTTGACTAGCCGACACGATTTACCAAGTGACTAGAACACGAAACATTCATTGGCAAGACTTTTGAGAGGCTCGACCTTTTCATAAAATGTACATTTTTCATCGAAACTACAGAAACGAAGGTTCCGCCCTTCGCGGCGGAGATCACAGACAATCCGAACGGACGTCCGGCCGGACTCGCGCTCACGGACGGGACGGAGCGTCCCTCCGTGACGTCTAACGATACAGAAAACGTGCGATGGATCGAAATAAATACATACAATATTTACAAATAAATCCTAAAAATTAAGCTCATCAGTTTGAAAGAGAATCACCGCCGGCGATCGCTCGCGGTGCGTGCGTGCGTGCGGGAAGGATGAGGGGGAGGTGGGGGGGAGCTAACAGAAGCCACCGAAGCCGACGGAGGGCACGGAGGGCACGGCGGGCACGGCCGACACGGAGCCCGCGTGCTCGCCGCTCTTGTGCAGCTCCAGCAGCGGCGGGGACAGGTAGTGCGTCTGAAAAGAGAGGGCGATGCCTCGTTATACGTCCCGTGCAGTCGGTACCAAAGTGTCTACGGCAGTTCCGATGTTTTGTTCCGAAATGTTAGGAATAAAATTAGGGAATTTAACTGACAGACAACACAACTGACAACAACATACAGACAAATCTTAGCAGAAACAACAATCAGATGTACTAAAAACTGCTCGTATTATGTACCTGCTGGTGGTGGGCGGGCGGCGGTCCCGCGTAGCCGTTGTAGTAGGGCGTGTTGTAGGGCGCGTAAGCGGGAGGCGCGTACCCGTACTGCCAATCCGGCAAGTAGCCCGGCGCCGGTCGCATGAGTTGCGTGCCCCATCCGCCACCGTAACCCACGAATGGACCGCCGTAACTGATAACAAATCGTTATATTATCGGTCGATAAATAATTATAACAAAAAGATGCAAGTAACCTAACAACATGTAAACAAATATAATTTTTTCAGTAATCATACGACTCATGAGACAAGTAAAGCACAATAAATCGGTGAATAAAGAACCTACGCGTTAGCACATACCCATTGTTCCCGTAGGCCGGCGCGCCGTACGCCGGGTAGGGCGGGTAGAGCGCGGGCGTGTACTCGGGCAGTGCGGGCACGGGGGGCGCACCGCCCTGCTCACCCACTCCACCCACGCCGGCGCCCACACCGCCCACGCCGCCCACGCCCGCCACGCCGGCCGGCCCGTCCGCGATGGAGGGGATCTGATCGACGAGGGACTCTAGCCCCGAGAGCGACTTGGAGGCGACGTCCTGCGACTTGCTTTTGGGCGTCCCGGAGCCCGAGTCGCCGCCGCCGCTATATTCGCTCGGGGAGCCTTTAAGAGGATGAAAGACTTTAATGATGAAGAAAATTTAAAGACTTATAAGAAAAATCGTCGAAATAAACGATTTTTTGTTAAATTACCAAAAATAAAGTTTTTTTACTGTGTATATATTGTTAAGATGTAAAAAGGTTTACTACCGGCGGGCGGTGGGTGGTGGTGATCGGGCGCGCGGAAAGGCCCGCGACCGAAGCCCGAGTCACTCTCACCGGTCGGCGTCGACCTGCGACACAATCACACTCAGCATCATGTTCATATTATATACATAGACTTCCCCGATGGAACCGATCCATCGAAGCCATCCATCACCACATTTTTTTATTTTACCATGTATATATTCTCCAGATTTACAGGTTTATTGTAATTATCGTCCAAATTACTTCCTATATATTATAAAAAAACATGGAATTTACAAAAACACATTATATGTATATAATTTCCTTAAATCCATTTTTAAGATCTTTTACAGGCCTTTTTTTAACATTGCCCAGGTTAAAAAAAAGGTTATATATCGATATGGCGTCTTATTTTATTAAATGTATAAATACCATTTATGGTAACAAACAATATTGATGGCATATAATACAATATAATAATAATACTGCATGCATTTATATTAAAATGTTATTAAATATTTTATTATATAAGGGTATACCTGTTAAAATTGCTAGGATACATGGAGGGATGCTGATGTAACTGATCTAACCGAGGACTGTCTCCTACGCCGTTGCCTGGAACGTTAATGATATTCAATAAACATCAATATAATATTAATGATACTTTATGTATGGTTATATTGCGATATATTATATGTTATTTACAATTCTGTTACTGAATTGTTCTTTTTAATTACAGAATTATTTTTTTGCACTACTTATGCACTAATAATCCCAAAGTCGTAGGGGGTTCTACAAACAAATAAACATCGGATGCAAAGTACGCCCACACTACAAACAATCTGTGGATATGAAAAAATTGTTCCGTGTGGGAGTCGAACCCTCTACTCTTGACTCAGTAATCACTAGACCACTAACTACTGGACGACAGTTATACATAAAAACAATTAAAATAATAATAAAAAAAAATAAAAATACAATACCTATGTAATTAAGTATGGACTCCGGCACGCTACCTTGTTCCTGCGGGTAGTGGTATTCGGTTTTATCGTAGGGGAGCCGGCCCTCGTCATACAGTGCGGCGCCGAAGGACCCCGCACCTACGCCGGCCGGGGACAGCTCTGCGCCGCCCGGGTTACTTTGCTGTATATGGACACATACATTCGTCATTTATGAATTGATACACAAGTTACTGATCTACTACATCACTTAAAACTCTAACGGATACAAACATTTTTATTTACAGGGTTATTTGTAATTAGTTGACCACCTCTTGCAGGCCGCCTCTCTACATCATTCCCTACAACATTTGTTCTACGACTTTTTAAAAGTAGTTTATAAATTTAAGTTTTCTCATACAAAATTTATTTGTTGTCTCTGAACTTACATTAACTCTGAGCGTAGGTATGGCGCCCGAGCGTTGACCTTTTAAGCACTTCTTACAAAATACACAGTACTAAGTAAAAGTTTTTTCTTTCGGGTTTATTGTGTTGTTTATCAAGATTTTTAAATAGACATAGAACAAATGTTGTTGAGATTGATGCGGAGAGGCTGCCTGCAAGAGGTAGTCAACTTATTACAAGTAACCCTGTATATCATAAAACTTGAAACTTAACATTATATCAGAGTTAAAAGCATGACATGACTCAAGTAATAAGCTAATATAATAATTACTTTCATGAAATAATTTAAAAATATATACATTTACCCGGCTGTATTCATGTTAATTGTATCGGAATTTACCCGACTGGTAATAAATTATATGTATTTAATAAAAAAAATACTATTATTAAGTTAAGTCTTAAAGATCTCAATTGTCTTAACCGTTTTATGGTTAAATATTGTGGAGATAAGTCGTAATTATAAAAAGACCGTAAATTTCAATAAAACTATATAGACATAATAATAGACCTTATTGTAGTCGGACAGCGACGAGTTGCTGTTGCTGCCTGGATGCATGTCGGTACTGCCCATGGGAGAGTCATCACGTGGCGGCTCGAAGTCAAGCGCGTTGCAGGCGGGCGACACCGGCGCCGGGGACGAGATGGCCGCTCCGATGTCGCTCGATAGCTCTGCGCCGTAACCCGAGCCCGATCCGCCGCCCGACCCGCTCGAGCCACTCCCCTGTGAACGTTGTTATCGTTACTTATACTTAATAAGCGGACTTCTTATGAATATTTTGCCAATAATATACACCTGTTCAATACAAGGAGACGTCTTTACTGAAATATTGTTTCAAAATAATCCCTCTTGCCACTTGCATTTACACAAGTCTTCTCTGGTATGGATTCGAAATGGAAAAAATATAAATAAATAAATAAAATATCGCTTCTCACCTGCGTAGCGAAATGATGCGTGTCGGTGTAGGGCGTGTGCGGCGCGGGTGCGGGCGCGGGGGAAGAGTGGTGCGAGTAGGGCGTGTGCGCGGGGGAGGGGGTGTACGAGTGCGCAGCGGGCGACGCGGCCGGGAACGGTGTGCTGCCACCGACCACGCCCACGCCTACGCCGACGCCCGCCACACCCGGTGAGCACGCGAAGGCGCCGCTAGACCCTGAGACGGAACCGCCGCCCTGGGAACAGATGAGTAGTAAGAACATCAGAATTCTTAACAAATTTACCTTTATGGGACGTCGGGTATCTACTGTAAGAGATCTCTATCATACCTGTGCGTCTCTCGAGAACGGCATGCCCTCGTGCGAGAACCGCGGCTGGGGCTGCGCAGCTGGACTGGGTTGCTGGCGGTAGGCGGCCGGAGAGCTCGCGTACAGCGGGGAGCGCGCCGCGAACCCGCGCGAGCCTCCCACGCCTGGTGACCCGTAGCCCGCCCGTGGTGGTGACGGCGCCGAGAATGCCGCCGGACTCGATGGGAACTGAAACGCAAGAAATATCTATTGCAGGGGACAGAATACTATAGAAGTCGTGGCGAATTCTACCCCAAAAAAATAAACCAAACACTGTTTTTACACCATCAAACCGGTCATCTGGGCGTACCTGTTGCTGCGGCTGTGGTGTGGCAGCAAGGCGCTGAGGGCCTGGCGAGTAGGGTTGCGAACGTGGGGACGCGTAAGAGTGTGCGTGGCGCGGGGACGCCGCGAATCCCACGCCCACACCGCCCACGCCGCCCGGGGAGCCGTAGCTGCGTCCCAGACCTAGTCCACCGCCTACCTCCAGTGGAGACTCCATGCCGGCACCTGAAGATCACGACATCGTATATTTCAGCTTCCAGTTTTAGAATAAACACTATGTTAGCTTGTCCAGGAAAATATGTGTATCACTGCAATTTTGTTATTGTATTCACGGTCGCGACAATTTTCATGTGACTCTATCTTTAAATAATTGTAATCAGAACAATAACTTCAAAATTTCAAATTCCTGTTAAATTATATGGTTGATAAACTTGACGGACAACTATTTTAGGAGCCCAAATAAAAAATATACGTAAATGAATATAGTCTCCAATGAAAAAGTTTCTTAAATCTGTCTGTGACTTTTAAAGATCTACACCACAGTAATTTTTCTGTTTTATTTTTCAAAGGTTCCGTTTTATTTGATATCTTAAGATATATTAAGCAATTATACGAACTATTATTGGGTTGGTAATAAGGCGACGAGTCCGATATCTGTTGTTGGTGCTGATGCTGCACGCCGTACATGACCCCGCTGCTGACGTTGCCTACGCCGCCCACACCCACACCCACACCGACGCTGCCTACACCCAGCGGCGACGACATTTGCGGGAAGTCCCCGCTAGAGTTGTGAAGGAACTGCTCGTGTGGCAGTTGTGACATTGACGTCAGCTGCGGTTGCAGCATCGAGTTGTTTTGCTACAGTAATAATAAATAATTTAGCAACTCTGTATAATATAAATAATCTTGTTTAATAGGATAATCAAAGAGACCTTCTCATACGGGTAAACTAATACCTGTTGCTGCTGCTGTTGTTGTTGCTGTTGCTGCTGCTGTTGTTGTTGCTGCTGCTGCAATAGGAACTGTTGTTCTTCGGGGCGAATCTTCTTGGGCCGTCCCCTCTTCTTTTTGGCGGGCTGATCCCCCGGCTCCAGGGAGGGCGGAGGTCGGGGCTGGCGAGGCGCCCGGGGCGTCGCCGGAACGGTCTCACCGTTTTCTAGTTTTATTTTTTTAGGCCTCCCGCGCTTCTTCTTAAGCGGCACCTCCGTTCCATCCTCCAGGATGATGGTGTCTCCCGGCTCGGGTTCCATCGTCAGTCTGAAAGTGGACCCGCTTCGGTGCAGTATTTTTAATCTGTCGTTTACGAATAACTTACGACGTTAGTGGGTTCAATTCAATATGAAGTAAATATTAATAATATTAGAGTGGTTTTATGATAAATTTACTATTAATGAAGTTCTCGGGCCACACGTCCGATTATGACGAAGCGCCGACGGTGTAGAGTGGGCGTAGAGGGCGGTGAGTTATAGGGCGGAGAGGTAGGAAGGCGGGTCGCTACCTGCGTATCTCCATCTCCTCGTGCGGGCGGCGCGAGGTGGTGTCGGGGAACACGAGGTCGCGCTCGTCGGGGCGCGGCGTGAGGCCGTTGAGGTAGTCGCGGAACTTCTTGAGCGCGGCGTAGAACGGCACCTTGTCGGCCGCGCGGGGCAGCTGCGCGCAGCGAGCCGACGACGACGGCATCACCCACATGTACTGAGCACACGGGATGGATTGCGGCGTTTATATTTAACGAGCAAGTATTCAATGTTCGCTTAAATTTAGAACTGACCGGTGCGCCTATTGACACGATATGAGGAAAACGTTAGGGAAAAATTTAACAAATTGTTCGGTGACTTCCTTCGTCGTGTGCGATTCGAAATGATCGGAAACTACGTCACCGTGTTTTTAATTAATTATTGACAATAATTCATAGGAGTCACGGTTCCGAAGTTGAAAAAGAAGCTGATCGTACTCACAGTGTTCGTCCCGGCGATGGTGTCCGGTTGCTTGCCGAAGCAGAAGTCCTTCTTTCCGGAAAACACCTCGTAGATGAGCTTCCCGTTGAAGACCGCCACCTTGGGTCTGAAGGTCTGCAGCTTGTCGAGGAGCACGGCCGAGCCCTCCTTGATCTCGCGCCTCGTGAGGTCAGCCGAACCCTTCGTGGGTCGAGACACCATGTTCGTGAAGCCGATACCGAAGCTCAGCAGCTGGGGGATACAGTTACGTTGTGATTTACTTATAAAAATAAATACTGATTATTAAAAGCTGTAAATCGAAGACAAATTGCAAAATATAAAGCTACTATAAAAATATAAAGTATTGAATAGCCATTTTCCTAAAAACTTCTAAGTCTATTTTCCTCTAGTAGAAAGGTTTTATAAGAATAAAAAGCTTTTTTTTTTTTTCAGTGACCAATTGTTAAACTGAAGCAATAGAAAAAATACAAGGAAAACGAAAGATTCTGTAAAACGGTTTCAGTTAACTCTTTTTTTGTATCACAATTTCTAGGTCATCGAGAAAGTAGCTATTTATCAGACAGCAGACACTAGCCTAAACAACGTCTAAGAATATTGCATTCACTGAACTATCCTTAAATCAAACGTTCATAACTCAGATATTATCTTTAAATACGAGATAAAATAAAACTGTTCTAGTTATTGCAAAATAAAATTTGCCATTCTGAATCTGAATTTCGCATGCATTATATATAGTTAAGACTTCTTATTAACATATTTATTTGTTTAAGCACGTCTTAATAAATGTTTCTCCATTGAGAACACTTGCATCTAAAACGCAATAATACCTCAATTCGATCAAGAACTGATTACATCAGAAAAATAGGCATGACATTACTTTATCTAATACATACAACAATACTTTCATAGACTCGCACAATTACCACAGATTAAGATAAAACCATTGTTTTGTTCAGTGTTTACTTAGTAAGAACGAACTCCAAGGTTTAATTATTTCAATTTGTAATGAATATTTCTAATATTAAATACATTTTTATTTCATGCGTGCGTGTGTGTGTGTACCTTGTAGTCTTCGTCGGCACTCATCTGCTCCCGGGTGAGTCCGGACAGATACAGGCACTTCCAGAAATGGTTCCCGGGACCCGCGTAGTGGTGTCCCTTGTACGCCGCGAACAGACCAGGGTTGATGCCAATCTGTGGATTTGAGTGATTCATCTTGTTAAAGAGCTAAATAGTGACGTAGACGAGGAATGGGAAAATATTAGTTGTAATCTAAGATCAGCTGGATGCCTATCTTCTATTATTTAGAATAGTAGAACATGTAAATAGAAAGGTGTAGTCAGTAGTTGAATGTCGTACGACTGCGTCCACTCCAATGTCACGAAGAGTTTGGCCGAGAAGGCTACGATGCGAGTGTTAAAAGTGAAGTCGAACGTACGTACAATAACGATGTCGAGGTTCTCGGCTAGGTGGTCTGGCTGTACCGGCCGAATGGGCAACATTTTACGACAAGTACAAGAAGGCACATAATTCCGTACTCACAAGGTGCCGTTCCAGGCGAGGTGCTCGGTCCGTCCCGTCAGAGTGGGCAGCACTACAACCAGTGTAATAAGGTACATCGATTGTACTCACAATGATGATGTCTAGGTACTCGGCGAGGTGGTCGGGCCGTACCGGCCGAGTGGGCTAGACTACGACCAGTGTAAGAAGGCACATCGATCGTACTCACAATGATGATGTCGAGGTTCTCGGCGAGGTGGTCGGGCAGCGTGCGGCGCGACACCTCCTCCTCGCTCATGCCGTTGAACCGGTCGTGCTTCTTCCTTTCCTTGATGGGACGCACGATGCCTGATACGCTGTCCAGAACACCGTCCACTTTCAGTTCCGCCCTGGAATTAGGAATAGAAAATAAATATACACATCATCGTTAAATATGCTAGCCCTGAAAAATGTAATTACCTAATAAATTTATAAGTAAATGATAATCAAGTTAACCCAGTAGTCTAGTCCGATTATTTGATTTATTGTATGATTTTAAAAAACATATCAACAATTATTAAAAACATATAATTGAGATTTTGATACAATTTAGTACCGACAAAAGCTTATGATTTACTCAAGTCAGTTAAAATATAGTTGTTGTATTTTTTGTATCAACCTAATAACATATTTAAAGCACCTATCTCAATGACATTGAATAATAATCGAAATATACTTCAAAAGCTAAGATTTATTTAACTACCAATACCTTTTAAATAAATAAAATTAAAAAGCGCTACATATTCATAAAATAGTATGCTACCTTATTTGTAATATCATCCATTAATATAATAAAATAATAATCATAATATTATCATTAACTTCTTAAGCCCATAAAACTTTCGTATGAGCATCGTATTAATACAAAAAACGCCTCGCTCCGGTGCAGCGGCGCGGCGCTCGTAAATAACACAAACACGATATTACGTTGTTTTGACAAGTGATTTAATTCCGACTCACACAAATTATTATAATCTACTGAGATTGAGATATTACGATCGTTTTATTGTAAAATTTATTTTATTAAGCTTATAAATCAAAATTTATATCCGTTAGAGATAAACAGGTGTCGAATTATTTATTTTATATTTAACGTCAAACTCGGTCCAAGATTTCTAGACGACTCTCCAAGCTTTACGAGGTGAGCTTCTAGCTTACATTCTTCAACTTGATCTCAATGCATTATGTTGCTAAATATACAATTAAATAAATATTCATGCATCAAAATTTAAATATTTTATGATATCCTTAAGAATCGTCAGTTGGCGGATAATACCTACGTACGGTGAGATTCCAAAATATGATAATTTTTTGTTCACAGACCTCGGATACGTTATTGCGTCGGTTTGCTGCAATTTGCATGCTAATTGTTAACCAGCGAGCTAATCTAGTATTTATTTAAGCAACAAAAAATAATATACACGTATAAATACGAGTGGATTTTATGTGGTGTATATTAAAATGTTAGTGAATCCTAATTAGTTGATAACATATTTTAATAAATGTTCAGTCTTTACAAGTTCGTTAAAAAGCGATATAATCTTAATGCCCCATAAAGCGGCGCACTAAGAGCGTAACCGCGGAATCGGATCGGGCTTTTCATGTATTCAGAAGTTCTGCGACGCGGCGGATAGCGGAACAGATGATTGAGGTTAAAACGATTATAATGTGGAAAGCATTATAACGTTCGGACGATTCCACCTTGATCCGATTATTTTGCTCGAATTTTTGGCTAGCGATAGCGCGGGCTGGGTTCCGGTACAGAAATACTTGCGACGTAAACAGCGCGCGGGCGTTGAAAGCCAGGAGGCGAGCCGAGCCAGTAGCCGTCAGCGACACTGTTTATCCATTCCTATTGACACGAAAGCAACGGACTGACCAAAAATTTAAACAACGCTGCTACCAATTTAATTTAACGTAGATTCATCCATTATTTGTTAATTTGTAAGCGAAATGCAATGAAGTAAAATTGCTTCTATGTAAAGTAGTTTTATAAAAATGCATATTAAAATTAAATAAAAGTTAATATGAATTCAATTATTTAAAGCACGTCATTCACATGGGAGATAAAATTGCTCTAACATTTGACATAGTGTATTTGATATTTAGGTCAACAGCCACGGGGCTGACGTGGTAGTATTTGGCCTATTTATGTTAGAATGCGTGATTACTCTTAGAGCCACTTTGTGTTCAGATTTTCGTCATCTTAACCAGTAACTTTCAATTAGATTCAATATGACGTGATCGTGACGACGAGAAGTGATTAAGATCACATTTACTCAATCGTGAAGCGTGCAGTTTGTTTTTATTGAAAATTTCGTATTGTCCATTAATAGACTAACGATAATATAAATTACTATAATTGCTAAGTACTGTCAGACGACAGAAAATGCTGTGTTGGCGAGGTCGCAAAAAACAGGGAAAAATGCAAGTTGTATCTCATCAAGAGCACTGTTCGACACGTCGAACCATTTCTGGGTTTATTCGTGCGATAGTTGTTTCGAATTTAATTGGAGCAGCGAGTGTATCTGATCCTCAGCAACTCGTTTGCTGGGTCATTCGCGACTGGCCTTCCTTTTAGGCTTGTGGGCCGACTCCTTTCACTACCCTTAATTTCAATCATTGTATCAGCTTTATGTCTCATTAGCAAATAAAGTACGGAATTGGAAGCGACCTTCAAATGAGATCAAACCAGTTCTAGAAATTTATCGCCTCTTATTCCTTCTACTCTCCTTCGACCACTGAAGCCGTCTTGAGAGTCGTTTCACGATCTACTATTACAACATTGTGATCAACATGTAACATAACATATTTATAACAAATTGAGTAACTTGATTGGTTGTGTTATATGTTGTCTCATCACTTTTGTCCAGACACGTTCAAAGTTAGATATCAGTTTTATTTGATAACCGATAACAATATTGTGCTCTCTACTCAATTTAGCACGGAATTGCTGATCAAAGAGTTACTTTTGGTTTTGAAAGACTCTACCAGTTAGTCATATTAATACAATATATTATGTTGGTGTTAGGATGCGACGGTAGGTCAAGAAAGGTAAATAATTAATAATTAAAATTCTTCATAAACAGTGTATGTAAGATGTAAAGTAATTAAAGATAAATTAATGAAGCAATTATTTTTCTTTAAAAATTAAAACATCTCCCCCTTTATAGAAATAATCTCTCGAGTCGCGGGGGGTTTCACAATAACGGACACAAAGACCCAGACACTAAACAACAATCTATAAATCACAAAAACAACTGTCCTCAGCGGGAATAGAACCTATGCTCTTTGGCTCAGCAACAGGATTACTAACCATTAGACCAACAGACCGTCGCAGTATAAATAAAAAACAATTCTTCCTCAGTTAAAATCATTCAGTACCGAACAGGATAGTTTCAAGGGTATTGTAAAAGTCGATTAGTTGTAGGTACATTAATTTGAAAGGCGGTTCAAAGACATGAAATCGATTCTCAACGGTCGGGATGGCGCTGGCGTCGCGACGTCACGCGTCGCTATCGCGCTCCGGCTACGTGACTGCGACGAGACGACTTGCTCAAGAATACGATTGTGATACAGATTGCGCCTGATACGAATTGTGATGCCTTTTGTGTTTTAGCTCGCTTTAGACACCCGTATATCTGATACGAGATATGAACACAATGGTGTTAATTCATTAATATGTTTTCAATGTAACAAGCGATTAAACAAACAACTGGAGACATTTTATTGAAAGTATATCTTTTTCATAATCGCCATACACATGCTATATCCATATCCAGTTTATCCAATATACATATATTTATCCTTTTTGGTGAGAATATGATACGTGGTGTATTCCTACTGTTTCTTTTTTACATATAAACTAAGGTTATATGTGATAATACACAAAATTCATAAACGGCGTTCATTTGAAGATATATTTCGGTCCAACTAACGAGCTTGAGAGATCATACATCACCCATGACATGCACTATTCAGAGCCACATCGTTCCACAATTCACTACCTTGGCTATAACTGTCAATGTTGACTTCAAGGATCTGACTCGACTCATGCATGACCTCATGGTTTTGGTGGTTTAATTCACAAGTATCTGTACCCGTCTAATTGTCCAATATGTTGGTCAGTAACAGCTGACTTTATCAATATAATATTTATCAATAATTCAATCTAAGAAACCACTTATTTAACTACCAAAAAAAAATAACTAAAATATCTATATAATATCTCTACATAGAATACGACGAATGAACAGATAGGTACGACAAGACAAGATACTTCAAAACCCAACAGTCGTGGTATTATAATATTTAGGGACATTATAGCAGGGGTTCCGCATGGTCGGGGAGGATGTGGGTCGACTAATTCCGTCCCGGGGTCACCGGCCCCCGCCTACACTGAGCGCACAAGAGCTTGCGATCACGGGCTGTCTCTCACAAGGCGCAGTTTAACTGTGACTCGTAAATTACACTTTAAAGCCTTCATTCGATGCATCTTGCATGCTTTGGTGAGGTAAGCGAGGCGACTTTAGGCAAAAGTTATAGAATGTAAACCTCAGATCGGTTATTAGTTCTTTCTGATAAGTACCATCACCTCTCTTTTCAAGTTGTTTTCAATGAGTCTACCAATTTCGTAACATTCCTACAAATTGCTAATGAACGCTATATACAATGTTGTAGACAGGTTTCGCAGCGGCAGGTAGATCAAAATATAATTTGACTATTAGCTTATTTTGTAACTTAGTAATAAAAACTAAGAAACTCCGTAACAAAATACTTTCACACTTGTGACGGAAAGTACTTGAATAC
Source organism: Napeogenes inachia (assembly GCA_959347355.1). NCBI lineage: Eukaryota > Metazoa > Arthropoda > Insecta > Lepidoptera > Nymphalidae > Napeogenes > Napeogenes inachia. Next base: position 20,137,216 of record OY365798.1, on the reverse strand, counting down.
TCAGAGGTCTTAATTTATTAAGTTTTTCTAAATAACAAACAGTTGGGTTTACCTTAAAGACAAGCTTTTTATGATATTAAAATTCTAAACCCGTGTACCGCTGTGCAAGCTGATACTTCGAAGTCAAAGTAAGGAATTTTAAGTATAAATATTTCGCTAAACGTTTTATCAAAATTCTAGGAACGTCTGCATTTCTTATATCGATTATAATGATACATAAGGCTTTAATCCTTCGTCTCGTAAATTCTAAAGAAAATATTGATATCATTATATTCATCTAATCTAATCGTCCTCTTATTTCTTTTGAAAACTGAAAGCCTCTGGCGAAAAGCAGATTATCGAGAACATTAACGCAACGTAATCGCGATACGGCACACTATTAGTTAAAATATTCTTTTGAAACATCTTTAGCTGTCAGGAAGACAACAGAAACCAAAAGCATATTTTGTTTGGCACAGATACCCGCTCGGAACACGAGCTCAGGCGCCTATATTACTTTCCAAATACAAGGTTCGTAAATAGCATCGTCTCAACAAACGACTTTTGTATACATTGAGAATTTAAACGCCTCTACGTATATTTAAACCTTAATTTTAAGCTTAGTCTGAACTCTAAAATATGTAATCAATGACTAACAAGAATTGCTATATCTTTGATTAGTAAGGTTTATCTTCACGTGTAATTTAATTAATGAAATCAATACATTACAGTAATTTCGAAATTAGGAATGATTAGTACAACACTTGGCCTTCTAATTTAGACTACTTAATCTATTGTTTTAGTGCAATCATGAATTATTAATAATTGTAATATGCAAGTGGGTGTTGTAATGGAACTTACCCATTTTCGTCTTTAATTTTTTTCTTTCGACCTCTTTTTTTAGGTTGGTTGAGCATCATCTGTTGAGGGTGCATCTGCATATGCGGATGATGGTGCTGTTCGTGGTGCTGCAGATGCTGCAGGTGGTGCTGCTGACCGCTGAGCATGGCGCACATAGCCTCCTCCTCCACGAACGAGTAAGGGTCCTCGCATTCACGTTTCACGCCGTTATAGAGCTCGTCGTCGCGCTTTGTCGCGTACTGGTTGTGGTGCAGTTGCTGTTGGTGTGGATGCTGGTGGTGCTGACTCATGTCGTATGGCACGTCCGTTTCGCGCTTAAACGCGTACGGATCCTGAGGATATTTGGGGAAGGGGAAATGCTGGTATGGTTCAGGATCATGCGCCGGCGGCGGCTGATGCTGCTGCGGGTGCGCGGGCGGCGGCTCGAAATGACGGTACGGAGAGGGAAAGGGACGCTGCAAGAGCGGCTCGTAAGCGGGCTCGTGCTCGTGTTCGTGCTCATGTTCATGTTCATGGTCATGATCATGTTCATGTTCATGTTCATGTTCATGCTCCTGCTCGTGTTCTTGCTCGGGCTCCGGGTCGGGCTCGGGCTCGTGGTCGGGCTCGACGTCTGGAGGCGGCGAGAGCGCGGGAGGTGGCGCGGGCGAACCCTCCGCACTCGAGGGCTTGCGACGCGCCGCCTCGCCGCTGTTGCTCGTCTCGTACCCATCGTCCTGACTCTCCGCCGCCTTCGGCTTCTCCTCGCCCTCCTCCCTGACACCAAAAGTAATCGTTACCATTTATACACTTTTATATAATTCAAACATGATTAAAAAACTCGATTAAAAAAACTTTCGGTTAGGTACTTGGTATAAATGAAACAGGTTGAATTATAAAATGTTTTATTAATCGAACATACGTAGAAAGGCAAAGATTACAATGTTATATATTACGTTAATTATCATCAGAAAGCACTAGCAGCCAGCAGTGAAGTAATATGGTGTTCATTATCTGTGAGCGAGCTATCGCTGTGTTTGCGGTGACGTCAATATGCAGGTGCGTTCGGATATCGCTGCTCGCTGTATTGGTTATTTTGCGGTTAGGTTCAAGCTAGCAAGTGACTTGAATTAATTTTGTAAATTATTTACATGCGTTAAAATATTAATATTTGTGAAAGTCACTGAATGTTGGTAAATATTGGTCAAATATTATATACATATATATTTAATGTTCATTCAGGCAAGGTTATTTAAAAAAGAAGGTATCTGGAATTAATATTTTTGTGACAGTCCGCTCCAAATATGCAATAAACTTATGCAAATATGATAAAAACGTATTACCATAAACGAGTGAATATATTTAAAGTACACAAGACATTAGGTACAACTACCACACTTGGACATACATAAATATTCAATAGCTAGAACCTATTCGCTTGCTTAAAAGAATATAAAATAAACAACATAAAGTGAACCGCGACGAGGCTGGGAGTGAAACTTTGAGAGAATATTCAGATTTAGCGATAACGAGTGACGTGAATGCAGGTGATTAGTCACCTGTCTCGGAGCCTCGCAGGAAAGGAACTTGGAACAAAAGACTTAGACAATGAGACCGTTTGCCATTTCAACGTGTGCTGCGGCTCCCGTATGACCTTTGCACTGACGAAATGCACACAAAAAATACCTACTGCATATTTAGAATATACGGAAATACTCTTTCCTCGTCACATGTCTTAAAATAAACAGTTTCGTGAAAATCATTCTAATGTATTATCATTTTGAGTTTTAAAACTAATGATGTTAATTTATTAATATGAGAAAAAATAAGTCCTATTAATGATACAAAGCTTTGGAATTATGTATTAATAATTACAAGATGTTTAAATAGTTTTTTTTGGTGTACTTAAATAATAAAAGATAATTCTAAACGACGTTAGGTAGAAATATCAGATCTACGAGAGTGGTATACAGGCACGATTCTAATATACGGCGAACGGACTGACAGCTGACAGTACCAAGTCATAGGGGGAGCCACAGTGTAAAAAAATATAAAATAAAATACATCATGAATAATAGATGTTTAAAAAGTGGAGTTAGATCAATTAAATTCGATTTTTCTCAACCCTAACACTGAACTTAGGCTGTCACTGCATGTATATATTAGTTTTACAAACAAAACTCATATTCCTTAGTAAGAACTGAACGTGTTTGAACGTGAACTATTCGTAATGCTGGTTGGAATGGACCGTAACTAAGCGGAAAACTAGTCAACTAATACGTCATAGAATAGATAGACTGCGCGTGACCTGGTCGCCCTAAGTAGTGTAACAAAACCGAATTAGAACACTTTGGTTGTTTCATAATAAATAATTACATAATAAAAACACTTAAACATAATCTTCATAAATGTATATTTATTACTACGCTGTATCTCATCATCAATCATACAATCTAAAACAAATCATCCGTCTATGTCGATGTAAAATTATAAATTACTTTGATCTGTATAGTATATTGTCATATTTTATTTTTAATGTTTCTTAGCGTTTAGAAAACGTTGCAAATTACTATTTCTTACGGTCCGTCCGTAACCTGAGAGGTAAATCATCGTTTCTCACTCTGGGGGCAACGTTCAGATATAGGGGTCAAAAAGTGAAGAAACATAAAGATTGATGTCCTGTAGATAAGATTTAGAATTAGTGTCGCTAGCTAGTCTGTTAGTGGCAACCGCAAAACGATTTTTAAATTTTCGATTTTTTTGTTGGTCTAAGGAATTTTATTTTTTCTGTAGGTAGGTACATAATAACAGGCAATTGTAAATTTATAAAAATTACACCTGACAAAAGATAAATAATAGTCATATTAAAATAAAAATATATTTTAAAACAAAAATATAGTTCGCACAATAAAGACAAATATATAGACACCTAATAGACGAAATGGTTTCACTAGTAGACACTAGGATAAATACATACATACATAGAATGTCAAAATCATTATTCTTCCTTAACTCAGCTGTAGTCTAGTAAAGATACATACAAAAAGATATATCTTAAGAGAAACCAAGGGTGAAATGTTAGTATACACACCTACCTACAGAAACTGATTCAGTATGAAACTATGTTCTAGTCACGCGCACTATAATAATAATTATAGTTGGCAAAAAGCTTGTCCGTATGTGTGGTGAGCGTAGTGTTGTGTAGAGTGTAGATGTCTCAATCTCGCCCTTGGCCTGACCTATGAAGGAGTAGGATGCCGACGTTCGGCCGGCTGCCAGCGACGTTTACACAGGCTCTACTAGTTATATCGATTTTGTCGTTATATATATGTATTTTCTTGAATGTTGGTTTATTTAACTAACGTATTAATAGACGATTAACAAAAAAAACGGGTCAAATGCGAAATGCACAAAAAGGGTTCCGTTGTAATAGTTTATCCATAAAAACCACAAAAAAAATCATGTTTATAGTATGGGACCCTTAAATATATATATTTAATTTTTAATTAATAATTATAAAAATCAAGCAAAAAAAAAAGGTTTGTTGTATGAGAGCCCCTTTAAATATTTATTTTATTTTTAGTTTAGTTTTAATATTGGATACTATAACGGCAACATAAATACACCATCTGTAAAAATTTCCACTATCTTTCTATCACGGTTCATGAGATACAGCCTGGAGATAAGACAGACGGACAGACGGAAAGCGAAGTCTTAGTAATAGGGATCCGTTTTTACGCTTTGATAACAGAACCCCAACAACGATGAAAACAAACAACATTATAGAATATAATAATATAAACAAAAAAATATATAAAACCAAATATTGTAATAGTTTAATGAACCCAAAACATTACATTGCAGAAGTAATGTGTGTTATTGTTCCACACGAAACTTGTTATTCAAAACATCAATAATTGTACTCAAACCGATAAAAAACATTTATACGGTCGAAGCCCTTTAACGTTTTTATAATTTATTTACATTCATTCATAGAAGTCTTAACATAAAAGTGATATCATTTATTATATGAAATATTTATTAGTTTTACACCTTAACAAATTTGCATTTAAATAATTTAACATTTATGTTATTAAGGTAAAATATGGTTCTGTCAGATTATATTTATAATTAAGGAAACATGATTTCATTACCGTTACATTAAATACATAATGATTTAAATAACTTTCCAACATTTAAAAAGATCTAGAATAATCCAGGAGGTTTATTTTCTTAACACTTACATTTCGTATAATTTAAGGTAAGGTAATTATTATCAATATCAATTTAAATTTTATTGTTACTTATAACATGACTTATGAGTAGATAATTATGACATTATTCTTAAATAAAATATCTTTTCAGTTATATTCGGTTTAGAGTTAATTATTCTGTTATGATAATAATATTTATAAGGATAAAGCTATTTTATTATCGGAATAAGGATATCCATTATGACACATCTTCGTAGAAAATACATAGCTCTTCAACTAGCCAATGCAATGTTAAGATGAATTTGGATTAAGGAGCCGCTACCCAAAATGTTTTATCTCCTGATCAAAAATTACTTACACATTCATTTTTAAGGCAAACTACGCCTATAATTGACAAGCAAAAACAGAAAATACTAGGAAAGTATATGTTAAATTCGAATAAAAATAAATATATAATAACAATTTAACATAATATTTAAGGAAAACTAAATATAGGTTAGGTTATAACTAAAATTAGTATCACATGTTTAATTTTACGGGGAAAATAATTATATTATTGAAAATGAAAAGGATAATACTTATGTCCCGGTTTCAATCACTGCTTATAAAAATATAGTACTTAAACTCTTAATCCATAAATACCAAGATACATTATTGACAAACTCTGAATGGTGGATTTAGGTTGAGACTGTTCTAGAATTGCTTATGGACTTTGTTTTTTACTCCACTGCTGCGTCTTCAACTTAACCCTAATGTATTTTCAGAAACTATTACTAACGCTTACGCAAGCACCTTAGATCATAAGACAAATAACAAACCGAACTTGTCTGTGCTTCGCTAATTACGCAACATCAATATAGAAACTAGATCTACAAGGCCGTGTCAGACTCCGAGCGCTGGTGGTGCAAAACTACGAGGTTGAGGGTCAGCTGTTACTCACATATACTCCTACCATTTTTTGAGTAAGGGTAGGTATACTTAGTGATATAGCGTTGAAATTATCAGTATGGTTAAAGAATTTCTAACTATTTTCGCCAGCTTACGACTAGTCAAGTTATACATAATCATAAAATAAGAACAACAAAAAAAACAAAAAGAAATTTTGTTATATAATAACTTAATGTTTGCACTTAAATGGAATTAGCTGTCTCTTAGAAAAATGTAAATCTATTTCGTGGGCGAAAACGAGTTATTCATGATCAGTTATTTAGTTTTCTAATATATCGAACCAGGATCTAATACTAATTTTAGTGTTATATTACAAAATAACTATTTTGTATGTCATAGTCCATAGACGAGCTACGGTACTACAATTTACATTCCAAGTACTTTTGAACGAAACACAAACCGCCTGAAGATGATTACTTGCAAATATTCAAAGATAACTTTGAACTGTGCACAGCGAGCCAGTAACCTAAATATCAACTAACAAGATACCGGTTCGCCCTTGACGCCTAGCAGAGGTCAGATAGCTATCGGTGATCACAAAGAAATACTCACGCATTTAGAAGTAATGAAGACACCTAGAGGTAGAAATTGTTTGTTTCATTCTCTCGAGATATGTGCGTTGATTTAGTTTGTAGATAATAATAAATTAGTCAATTAACTATATTTAATTTCACATGAATTAGATAAAGGTTTTATAAAATGACATTAAGGAGACTAGAGACTACGAAAGATTTTTGATTTAAGTGTCCTCAAAGCTATTCATTATTCCATTTATAGCTTCGATACTCAACTATTTCCAATTACCAGATACAAAGAACATCGGATTGAATCCATAGTATTGAATACGATATGATTGAAAAAAAATAAAAAAAAAACAAATAAAAATAAATACTAACAAGGAGTGGAGTATCTCAAGTGTATCTAGGTACTCGTACAATGGGCTAAAGTCAGAAGAGTACCAAGAGAAAAATGCGCTATGGTTCATTTTTGGTGTTTGAGCCCGACATACACAAGTATACAGTAATGGGTACAGCATCCGTGTAGTAACTGGTGATCCGTGGTGAGGAGGGAGGGGCGGCGTGTATGCGCTTCTGCAACGGGGAGAAAGGGAGTGCTTTGTTACTGCAATGTGTATACTGCATATAACCTAGATATGGGAATCTATATCGTATAATAACAGTATAGATCGGATATAACGGGAAGGTTAAAAATATTTTATTTACAACTTGGCTGATTTTTACTTGCTATCACGTCACTAGCGATATGAAATAAAATCGATATCGATATCGGCATTTGTTATTTTTTTTACTAAGAAATATTTATTATAAAATTGCAACCACACTAAAAAATATTAATTTAAATACTACATTACCCGTTAAAATAAGATTTAGTGCGTAATTTAGAAAGATTTAGTAAAGTTTAATAATATAATGATAATAAAATTTAGTTTTTTTTTTAACTCCGACAGTATGTTTGTAAGTAATATTGAAATTAATCCACCCCGTAAAATGTAACTCTGATTCATAAAGATAAAGTGTAAACACGATCATAAACTCATAAAACAGAAACCTTGCCCTAATGACAACAATAAAACATAATAAACAAAAGATGAATCAAGCAAATAATACATTTATTAAAAACCCTGTATAAATATTCAAACCGCGTTGGCACAAAAACTGAAAAATCATAAGTTATAAAAGCTACCGAACGACGCGGGGTAAGCAACAAGTCGGTTTAAATCAGGCAATAAACAATTTTGTGGAGCCTCACACCGCGGTAACGACTCCAATATTATATTATCATGTTAAAAACACGAGTGCTGCTTATAATATGAATATTAAAATATAAATACATAATTATATAGACTATATGTATATATTCTCCCTGCTGCAAAAGATTATAATTATTTGCGAAAAGTTCTGAGGTACCTTTAAAATTTCTTTAAATCCGTGTAAATAACGCATTTGTTTTCTTCAGCCATATCTAGTAGATAAAGTATTTTTTTTTCTGAAACCTAGACGAGTATTACCTATAATATGTAATATATCTAGTGTAAACAGTAATCACGATGTCATAAACTCTACAAAAAACAAAAAACGAAAACATATAACGCAAAGTGTAGAATTGAGTAATACCAGATAGTAATGATACAAAACATTTAATACAATACAAATACAATAAATCAATTCAAATCTAAAATAATACGATAAAACCGTCCAGACAACATCGTGGCCCGCGCTCGTAATAAACATAACGACCAAATAAGATTCATTCACCAACTCTTGGTGAGGTGAGTTATTACGTTGACGCTCGACACTAAATGTAAACAAATGTGTAATGTAATTCGCTAAACGGTGACAATTTGATCACACCCGCCAATCAAGATTTCTGATTAGCTGGTATTTTATTTCTGAATGACTTGTACAATAGTTATGACAGTTGTATGAATTATTTAGTTTTTTATTATTACCTTGAATAATAAGTTCGATATTTTTTTTCAATATGTGGCATTACGTACACCTGCTCTTTGAGAAATTCGTACTATTAGTTAAAGAATATTTCCATTGAAATCAATTATCATTAACCACGTACTAAATACGTTTGTGAATAAATATAATTTTTATTGTTAAAAACATTACGATAATGTAAAAATATAAATCGCACGTCAACGAAGTCTCGGATGGAGCTTAAATTATATGAGATAATTCTCGCAAACAAATATCTTTTGCTAATTTATTTTCAACACTATATAAAACCCTGTCTTTGCATATAACAAATTAGTAAAAAAGGCGAATCTGAACATAGATTATATATAGGTGTTAAATACATAACACAGAATTAAAACAATCGTTTTGAAATTGTTGTATCTGTCGGTTGATTTGGTTCCGTCAACACGCAAAAAATTATAGATAGATTTTGGGATTTTTTGATGTGGTAAAAACTTTCTTATCACCACCATTCCACCATAATATACGATAACTTATTCCACCATTCCACCATAATATACGATAACTTATTCCACCATTCACCATAATATACGATAACTCCTTTTTTTAGCTCCTATTAATTCTTTTAATATAAATGGTATAATGTAAAAGTATAATTACAAAACCGACTACAAGGATCTTGATGAATTGTAATGTAGTGTTAGCCTACTATTTCAATCAACTAACAAGATGCTTTTCTGAACTGATGGATGGTATAAGGTTTTAATGAGGTGGGGAGGGGAAAAGCAGAGGAAGTCGCTGATAAGAGTCCTAGATTTTGTTACCAATTTAGCAAACATCACAATCACATATTTATATAGTATATATCTCAGTCATTGTAAAATGTCTTGGAATATCTTGAAATCTTTAATATTTAATATCGCTTAAGCTTTAATAGTGAATGGTATGTAAAATAAATATTTAAAAATTAAGGTAAATGCAATAGCGTCAACATTATTATATAATGTTTAATCTAATGATAACATTAGAAAAACGCATGTGGCTGATTCGGTTGACCTTCAGGTCAAGAATTAGTTTATACAATTCGTGTATTGTTGTCTACCTTAACTGTTTTCTGATTACTAGATATTCAATTGTCTTCTTCATACGGAATATCTGACTCGTACATTGTACACAATTAAAAGTAAGAAAGGTAAACTTCGTGATAATAAGGCACTTAGATAAGTACTTAGTATTTAACAGTCTAGATAGACTAGTACCTATTATCTATATAAGTACCTATATTATACTTGGTTTGTAATCTTGCTTAAATAGTATATTACAAGTAATTAATGAATAATAAAATTTTGTCGCGTTCAAACTTGTTACAGATAAAACATCGAAGTTTCCCAATCCAAGGTGTTTAATTTAAGCCATTGCAAAAATCAATGTAACGCAAAGACCTTCGTGTGTATCTAGTAATTACTTGCCTAACGAGCGCTCATTATCCGTTCGAGCAATTATGAAATAATGCAAATGATAACCGAACGAACCGAACAGAGGACAGCCGAGGCCGCAGAGGACAGCGGAGGCCGCTGTCGAGGACGCGAAGTCGTCATCTCCGAGAGAGGTCGCCTCCATCCATCTATCCTCGCCACAAGTACAGAACAAGTTTAAAGCTAATGACCGTTTATGAATTATAAGCCAGGATTTTTTCCAAGGTCTCGTCGGGTTAATTGTTTTACTTTTGTTTTTCTTTGGCTATTGCTTTTTTATTGCGTCACTCGTGCGTGGCGCTTCGGCAATTCATTTTAAGCGCTGGCGGTAAATGAGGTTTTATTTTTATTATTTTGGCTTTGATGTGTTATATTAAGTATACATATTTTAAAATGTAATTATATTATTTAATACTATGTGTATTTTAGGTACGCACTTAAAATTAAATTAGAATTTTAATAATATATATATATAATTTATATATTCTATATAGAAAAAAAGTTTGGATTTAATAAAAAAAAATAGACTTGAATATTTCAGAGATAGTTGTATATATGTATTTATCGTAAAAGGTTTGTTTTATATAGATATAAAGAAAGCTCTTTTTAGCTATTTCCACATGTAACATTCTCAATAGATTTACACTCCTCTCAAGTTGAGAGACATGTTTGTCAAGATTAAGTATACGTAAGAATAAATGTGGATGGAGAGGAAAGGATGAAGAGAAGGGAAGAGGACGATCTGATGACTTGGATGGTTGTTTGATTGAAAAATGGTATTAAGGCAAACAATGATAAGCAAGTCTGCACGGAGATGACGTATGATCGAGCGTGAAAGAGATCAACATACTCCCTGACCCCAGATAATTAGTATAAGGGCAGATGGATATTCCAAATACTAGCAAGTGTATAAATAAATCACGATTTCTGATTTGAGAGTAAATTTATTAAAAAAAAAATCAATTACAAAATCTGAAGACTTGTTTTTAATACAACATTTTAGTCTCTTTTTGTGTTTTTTTTTATTTTTATTTTTGTACTGTTAAATAACGGTTATATTATTTATGGCTACAGAAATGTAATAGCACAAAACGACAGACTAAACACAAAATATTATAATTTTACAGGTTTTATATAAAAACTAAACATGACTCATAGTCCAAAAGAAAGATCATGTACCTACTTATTTATATTCTGAATATTAATGATATCCGTGCTATATCTCAGTTTAATAACAGAAACCTATCGAACCGTCATGAGAATATGTGTGTGCATGTGTAAATTTTTTGTTGTGTGTGTGAGTGAGCGAAGCGAGGCGCACAAGCAGTGACGAAGCGTGCAATTATCCACCTAATTATGTATTTAATATGCGCGCAGCCGCCGCGGTAGGGTTCCCATGTCGGGGTAAACTGCGTTTTTTTTACGTTAAATCTTATAATACAACATTTAAACGATTGTCTTAAGGACATATTCATTACTTTTTATAAAACTACTGCATCAAGTTGTTTTAAAAAGAAAGTTCATTGAACTCTATAAGATATATTGCATGTCAGAGAAAAAAGAGCACGGATTACTTAAAAGATGGGTAATATTACAAACATTAAAATAACAACAGAACTTCATTTAAATGTGCCTTTTTTACATTAATAGTATATCACCTTACTATAGGTATTGATGACTTACAGGTATTGATGATTCAAAGAGAAATTCAAACCATAGTTTTAAATCTACCCGTATTTATGCACATGTAAATACTACTATTACTACTACCAATACAGAAACTTAACAAATTACTGTTCAGAAATTTGGACACTTTTTACTATGGCTGGGAACCTTTGATCGTAAGGCATAACTTACCATTTCAAAAATATATCACAAGTATTGTATAGGAAGACAATTTATATAATAAATAATTTAAAAAAATAAAAAAAATCTGACAAATTGTAAAAAAATATTGTGATTTAACTTACAACAACAAAGAAACGCATGCATTTCTTACTACTCATTACATTCTATACTTTAATCGAAATCCTTAGTAACGTCTATGCATGGTCTGTCTGCATGCATGTAACAAAGCATGGCAATGCATAGTTGCATGCAAGTCACTGCAGGATCAAGTACAACGACCCACTTGTACGAGATAGCGCGGTATCAGGTCCCTGCTACCGCGCACTTCTAACCAACTCATGCACATTTTAGATTTACAACTGTTTACATAGTCGCGACATCTTCAGATGTAATGTAAAGATGAATGCGTGATCACAATAGTACAGATCAGCATCCAAAGCGTACAAGAACAGATCCAAGTACAGATAAATCAACATAAATCTGATTTTATAATATTTCTCAAATTTGAAAATTTTAGCAATTCTGCATGCAATGTTTGAATCTGTCTATTAACAACAATTTTAAAGTTTTAATAAATATATATAAAATTTAAGATAATATAAAATATAAGTATTTTTCGTATCTATCAAGCTGTTGATACACACACATATCCACAAGTAATAATTTGGCAAACTTTTGGTTACTGAGGAAATTGATAATTAATCATGATTTATAAATTTCCTTCATTAATTTAACTATAATTATTTCATAAAGCAGTTTAATCTTTTGTAGATAATGTATCTCACATTTACTTCATGGTCTAAAATATTGTTAAAAACCAGTAAAAACAAGATTTATTCTAAATGAATGTTTGTTATTCTTTTTTTCTAAAAGTACTAATTTACAGACGTATTGTCTGTATATAAAACTAATGTTGGTGGTATTTTTACTAGACACCTTAAGAATTATATATAACTGTGGATTTTGTGTGATAACTGTTGAGTATGACTGTTGTCCGTTCCTCAAAGAAATAACCTGTCAGTCATAGAAAGTGGTTTTCCAATTGAATATTTTATGTGAGTTGTAAATTTGAAATTGTATAAACCAACTTCAATATAAGACAATAGCACTTGTGACAGTACCTAAGAAGTTTTCCTCAATTACTTGACCTAGCTAAGTAATCAGAGCCAAAGAAAACTAATACAGTCAAAGTAGAGTATATACTCTATATATATATATAATATATATAATAAAATACTGTATGTATATATTATCAGCAGTTAAATTGAATAGTCATCTGTAATATTATTATTACATGCTTGGTCAATTATCGAGTCATACATTATATATAGTAACTGTTAATACGTTCCATGATAATAATTAAAATCTATTACATTTTTAATGTCACTGGCAACTGAATGTACTGAAAACTAAAGGAACTAGTCCGTCATCTAGAAACTCCAAGAACACTCTTTTATAATTTTATTAAATTTATTATACAGATATCCTGTCTTACCGCCACATGTATTCCTATTGGTGTAGATATTTGTTCTGTTTATTAGAGCAAATTGTACTCTCACTGATATCAAAATGTCTATTTCAAAGGTAAAAAAATAATAATATGTAGGTTATATATTTTTACAACATGTTAAAAAAAAGTTATTAAATATACTGTTTTTAATTTTAAGTTTTCTCAAAGTTATAAATGAAATTACTCTAAATAGAAAAACGGACAAAATAGTTTCAATAAAGTAATACATCTTTTTTTAAAAAGTGGAAATATAAATAAGTAGTAAAATGTTTTAATAACAGGATAAAAATATTCAAAACAAGCCAATTAGTCAGTAATTAATTCAAGATTTGCAAATAGGTCAATACAGGTCATTCATGGTTTGGATGACAATAAAATCTTTTAAGATTTTCAACTAACATTGCCATTTATTTACATTGAAGTAATTAATGATTTTTACAGAATATTTGTCATGTTAGAACATTTCTGTTTTATTTTTTGATGTTTAGCCACTTCACAGAGTAAGTTGGAGTTTACTTAAATCATGGTAAATATCTTGTAAACAACATTGATACTTGTTTACAATAGAATACTATGCTTTTACATTTATTTCTAAGTCTTTGCCCTAATGTCTAAGGAATTCTAAGAAAATATACAAATCAGTGAGAGAGTACAGTACCGTCATCTGCACTGGTTCAACATTAATTAATCAAGTTTCAAAACCACCTTATCATCAATGCACAAAACTAATGAAACAATATATTAAAAGATTTTCAATTAATAAATTTAATAAATTTTAGAAAGGAATTGATAAGTACCAAAGTTGAATGTAGAAAACACTCACTTGTCAGATAATCTATTCGTTTAATTATATATTGATGTATGCTTTATGGGTTCTTCATGATTTTTATACAATCATTCTGCATACCAGTTGACTGTGTCAAAATCTGCTATGCCTAGCTGAAGAGTGTCAAGAGTATCAGTGCTGTTGATTTGCAGATCCAATATCAATTACAGGTTTTTTTTTTTAAATATAAATATGTTATAGCACATTTTCTGTTAATGTTCCTAGTGAAGGAAACATTGTACAAAAACCTACATTTCTTAGAATAAATTTCGTGGTGTAGGTATATTTATTTTTTACACTCAACATAATGTATAGATGTTTTTTCTTAAGAGACTTCAGATTCTAACTGGAGCATATTATTTAATCAAATTCAAATCAGAAACATCTTAATACATATTATGAAATGAATATCTTTTTATTAATTCCTGTATTCAATACTGTAAATAAAATAGTATAATAAATTCAAATTCAAATTCAAAATATCTTTATTCAAGTAGGCATTTACACGCACTTTTGAATCGTCAATTACATTAAATTGGTCAGTATAGTCAGTCTGTGAGTAAGCTACCACCAGCTCGGAATGCTGTTCTGCTGAGAAGAGCTGGCCAGAAACTCAACAGTTGCTCTTTTTAAATAAAATTTAACAATGTTTGACTTATAAATTATAACATCAACCCTGCAAATGAGTCAATTTTATTTATTTTATAAACTTAAATGCAATTTTGGAACAACTAGAACCGTCGCAATCAATCGGAAAAGAAGCCCAATGATTTCAGGCAACGAAAATTAAATAATAATAACAGTAAATATATATATATATACATACATATATATATACAAATCCTCGGCCTGCCACACAACCAGTCACCGCAAGCAGCACCCGTTCACGAGCATAACACAAGAGCCAGCCATCACCCCCTTCGCACATATTTGAGGGAGGGAGGCAACCCGACTCCCGATGCTACCACAAGTAGTGACTTCTAAGGAATCGGTGTGATGCAGAAGGTCGATAAAGCAAAAATTAATTTACAACATAAAACAAATTGCGGAGATTACTAGCTATTCGCAATACAATACAGATTTATGACCCAAGATTTATGATACAATGACCCAAGTTCCACACATTTCGATCAACCAAAAACTCTTGAATGTTATAGTAAGATTTATTTAATAATATACTTTTAATTTTAGATTTGAAACCAAGAAAAGGAAGATCTAAGATATCTTGTGGAACCTTATTATATATTCGTATACTCAAGCCCATGAAGGATTTCTTAACTTTTTGAAGTCTAAATTTAGGCGTTACAAGCCTATTTTTATTTCTTGTATTGATAGTATGTCTGTCGCTGTTTTTTTTATAGTCATTTAAATTTTGGCGTATATATAGTAAGTTATTAAAAATGTATTGAGAAGCGACCGTAAGAATACCGATTTCTTTAAAAACTTCTCTTAGGGAGTCTCTAGCTTTTAAGTTACAAATAGCCCGTATAGCTCGTTTTTGTAAAATAAATATAGAATTAATTTCGGCAGCGCTGCCCCATAGTAAGATACCGTAAGACAATATACTGTGAAAATAACTAAAATAAACGAGTCGAGCCGTATTAGCGTCTGTTAATTGTCTTACTTTTTTAATTGCAAAGACGGCTGAGCTAAGTTTGCTTGCGAGTGTCGAGAGATGGGGGTTCCACTGGAGCTTTTTATCTAAAGTTATACCTAAGAAAGTTGTCGAGTCAGTCAGTTCTAACACTTCATTGTTAAGGCGTAAACTACAATTTTGACTTTTGACATTAGGAAGTGCAAATTCCATGCATTTAGTTTTTTTAGTATTTAAGACCAAATTATTAATTTCGAACCAATGAAGAATACGTGACAGAGCACTGTTTACTTCGTCATAATTAGCTTTATTACGATCAACATTGAAAATAAGCGAGGTATCATCAGCAAAAAGTACAATGTCACATAGTCCTTTTACATAAAAGGGCAAATCATTAATATATAGTAAAAATAAAAAGGGGCCAAGGATAGATCCTTGTGGAACACCCATCTTTAGGTGAGAACCAGCCGATTTACAATTATTTACATCAACCGTCTGAACTCTTTGATTTAGGTAAGAGGTAATAAGATCAAGCGCAGCACCACGCACACCATAGTGGTTAAGTTTGCATAGTAATGTTTGATGGTCTACGCAATCAAAGGCTTTAGATAAATCACAAAATACCCCGATTGCATTCTGTGACTTCTCCCATGCGTCGTAAATGTGCTTAAGAAGCGTGGCACCCGCATCAGTTGTTGACTTGCCTTTGGTGAAACCAAATTGTTTACTATGCATGATTTTATTGCTGTAAACGAATTCTGTCATTTGGTTGAGAATAATTTTTTCGAAGATTTTACTTAAGGTAGGCAAAATAGATATTGGCCTATAATTTCCCGGTTCAAGTCTATCGCCGCTTTTAAACAAAGGAACTATTTTACTATTTTTCATTAAATCTGGGAATGTACCGGTTTCAATACATTTGTTAAAAATTAAGGATAATTGGGGAGCAATGTCATTTATAACAGTGGTAAGTAATTTAACTGACATACCCCAGAGATCCCCTGTTTTTTTCATATTTAGGTTTCTAAACGTTTTAACAATTTCATTTGATGAAACAGGTTTAAAAACAAAACATTTGTCACTGACTCTTACGTTATTCGTCAGTTCCGCAATTGCATCAAATGGTGAAGAATTTAGATTCCGCGTGACTGTTACAGGAATTTCTTTAAAAAAAGTCTCAAAAGTAGCCGCAACATTTGAATCTGTATTTATTTCAATATTATCAATTTTTAGCTTAATAGGTCCATGAACAGCCCTAGTTTTCCCAGAAACACTAGATATAACATCCCACGTTGCTTTTATCTTATCATCAGAGTTTAAAATTTTATTTCTAATATAAATCGACTTGGCATGTACGCAAACGTTTTTAAATATTTTAGAGAAATTTCTAACTTTATTAAAGAACACGGGATCATGATTCCATTGCCTCTCACCATACAAATCATATAATTTTTCTCTACTTTTGTATATTCCCGGGGTAGCCCAATCACTAAATTTAAGTTTTAGGTATTTAGTTATAGTTTTTGGTTTAAAAATATTATTGAATTCTTGTAACAAAAAATCGAAAACTTTATTATATAAATTATTGGGATTGCCATCGCTCATGTCTACTTTATGCAGTTTTTGCGCAACAATATTCTTAAAAGTATTAGTTCGGTTTTTTGTTATCGGTCTGCAAGTAAATTTTTGGGGCTTTTCATTTTCACGATTGATTAATATAGAAAATTTTTGACCACAGTGGTCTGAACTTAAATTTGTCATTATCGTCTCTTCATAAATGTTACAGCGACAGAACACATTATCAATACAAGTCGAGGAAACACTAGTAATGCGAGTAGGTTCAAAAAAAACGTTCAATAAGTTAAAAGATTTAAACAAATTTAATAAACGTACACTAGACGAAGTTACTTGTAATATATCTACATTAAAGTCACCGCACACAATCACGGACTTGTTTTTATGACAAAGTTTAGTTAAAATATCCTCCATTTTGTTTTCAAATTCAACAAAATCACCAGAGGGAGGTCGGTACACGCATAAAATAATATGTTCATTGAGCTCAATGCAGGATAGTTCAATAATTCGCTCGACAGAGAGCGCCACTATGTCTGGTCGAGACTTAAACACTACATCGTTACGAGCTAAGATAAGTGAGCCACCGCGAATAGCTTTCTCTCTACAGAACGAACTTGACAATTTATAATTTTGTACATTTATAATATTGTTATTCTTTAACAACCAGTGCTCTGTAATGCATAATAAACTAATGTTATATTTTTGAACAAACAGTTCCACTTCCGATTCCTTGCCACCTAAGCCTTGTAATAATAATTTGTTAAAGTCTGTATAAAAGCTATTCTATGTTATCAGTGACTCAAGTTGTGACAATTTTGTGGACTCGGGCCAAGTGAGGTGATTCTTACTAACAAGCACTTTCCTTTTCATGATCTAGTTATACATTATTTTAAATTACTCACTTGTGCTAATACTGTTCACTATATCATTAATTTAGTCTGACTTCTCTTAACATACCACCTGCTTCTTTGTGTTTTGTGTTTGTAGCTGGAATATACAAATCAGCAATCTAGCCCAAATTCAACAATTTACATTTTAGCTTATTTACTGGATAATAAAAACATTTGTTAAAAATTGTTGATACAAAAAAGTTAAAGTAAGCAATCAAAAATAAACTTCATATTTTCAATCAGAATTTGCATACATGTTTATATAATTATAAAATTGTCAATCCTTAGTAAGATTACTTACAATACATATACGCCATGACATTATACATTAAAACATACATATGTATTAAAATAATCAACATCAGAACCAACACATTTTCGACCATGACTGGTTCTTAATTTGAGACAAAGAATCAAGCAGTTTACCAAATTTATTAAAGACATTACTTACAAATAAGTTTGGAAATATCGTTTATTACAAAAAAATCATAAATATTTGCAAAAGTAGATTTGGTATATAATAAAGGATTATACAAATCTTGATGGACCTAAACATAAGGAGGATTTTTATGAATTTTCATTACATTATGAATTTTATTATAAAGCTTAACAAGAATATTGCCTAGTTATAATTAAGATATAATAAAAATAACTGGGTAATGGGTTTAGGTTTCTGATAACTTGTTGCCAATAAAAATGATTTATTGTGGTGTTTACATCAGAGACATGGGATTTTCTACAATTTGCAATTATAGTTCACAACACAATAATCATTAGATATGTGAGTCATGATGTTGAATATTATATACCTAACACTATATTATAAAAAGAAGAATAACTTTGACTTTATCAAAAGTCAACAATAATAAAATCAGTATTTAGAGCTATTGGCATATTTGTATATTTTACTTGTATTTTTATGACAGATTAGATATTTACTGTTGAAAATTGTCATCAATATTCAATAAATAAATACTAAATCTTAGCGGTTACTTTACTAATGTTTTGATAAACAATTTTGCTTCATTAAAATGTTGTGTGCTTGCTGTTCACTTAAATAACTGAAAATATTTTTTTCAAAAAACTTGAGTAAACCTATAGATAGATAATACTTTTCTGCCAAAGAATATAATTCTACAGTAAAATAAAAGAATATACACATTTATTTTTGTTCATTTTCATGTAATTAATCACTTCTTGCACAAGTTTCAAATAAACTTCATGTTATTGGGAAGTTGTAATTTTTGATGAGTTAATTTATTATTGGTTATGTACACCACTCTCCGTTTTAAAATGTAATGAAATATAGAAAAGAATAGGTAAGGAAATTGATTGCTATAAACAAAAAATCAGTCAATCAGTATAGTGAATAGTAACTAACCTTTAAATCCTAATGTTAATTTTTGATGCTTCATAAAGAAATGTTTTATTATATAAAGAATTATAAGAAAAGACACATCAATACTTTTTTCAATGAGCTTTTAAAAGTTTCTAATCTGAAATTTATGTAAAATATTATTTGGTAATAAAATTGTTTCAATATCACCTGATCATGGAGTAAGGCTACCTCACATGGATTTAGCCTCCACCTGCTTCCTCTCACTATGCACTGGTACACTATCAGCACTAATTAACTTATTTATTATGCCAAATGTAAGGATTTGATGCAGGAGGTTCTAAAATTATGCTTAGTTAGTTCTTTCTATGGTCATGATGTCTTGACACAAACACATATACTCTCCCACACACAGAAATGTTAATCAATACCGTAAGTGTTCACTGGCGATGTATTCCTGTCCACCGCTCTCTGAACGTACACTTTCGTACAAATCACGACCTAACCTCAAAATGTACACTAAATAAAAGAATTGACAAACACAGATGTTTTCAAAACTCACTAATTATCTTTTGAACACAAACACTGCACGGACAACGCACAAAAATTCACAAAGAACACGAAAACTAACGTTGTTAGTTCAGAATTATGGATTTGTGACCAAATGCTTTGTTTGAGTAGGTATGTAGTAGCCTTTGCTGCACTATAGATAGGTAGGCGCGTACTTTAGGTATGTTATGTATAGTGCACCGTATATGCACCTACCACCTAGGCATAATTCACTTGATCGTCTCGTGAGCGCCAGCCGAGACTCTCTTGGGCTACCCTTGCACAAAGGGAGGCGCGACAGGTATTGTGCGAGTCGCAAAAACTGTAAACACGATTCTGATTTACGATGCCTTCTGCGGCCATTCATACGAGATATAAGGGGACAAGAAAGTCTCGCTCGCCCGAGGGACGAGGCGTGAGGCGGTGGCAGAGCGGTCACGCTCGGCCGCCGCGCTACGAGATGGCTATCGGCGACGGCGCCCTGCCGCCCTGCCGCTGCGACATCGCCGTGTCCTCGCCTCGACTCACTCTCACGGACGATCCGATCGCTCGAAATGGCGCAACGTTGTGGAGGCCGTGACGCTGCAACACCGAGAGAATGTCGGCTTTGCGCTAAAGCGGAAAACGGTCGCGCACGGTTTCGCAATATCGAATGAGCCCGCGAGGACCAAAATAATCTACCACGTAAGTAAGACGACTGAAACTAAGAAGGATCTTATGGCACGACAACTGGGGAGACGTCGTAAACGCGATACTCACGGCCTGACCGCTCGCAGCGGATCGGCGGCGGCGTCCATGGCGCGCCCAGGCCCTGGCCGCGGCCAGGCTCCGGGCCGTCGGCCGAGCAACGCGACACTCTCTCTAATCTCACTCGGAACACGCCGAGATATACCGTCGCACCATCTCGACGACACTACACTTCTACCGCGACGCTTTAATACGCGTATAAACACTCCGCGAACGGTGTTTTGTTACATCGGTTGACTTTTCTTTGAAAAATCAATATACATTTTCCCAGAGTTAGATAGGACGAGTCGATGTCCAGCGCAGGTTATGTGCGTGAAGTTTGCAAGCTTTTTTAGCGCACCGGTGTTACCAACATTTTTTTGGCCATTTTTTTGTTGAGTGTTGTGATTTTTTTTTACTGATTTGTGATGCACTTCGGGTTAGTCTCATAGTTTTGGGTCTTTCATAATGTACGCATGCGCGCTCAGTGGCGCCGTGTGCTAAGCGCTTGCTTTTAAATGACAATATAGGCATCCCATATAAGTATAATATATTTTTATTATTATTATTAAAAGACAATAATATTTATTACATAAGGATAATATGGGATAAATAATATACAGACATCATTTCAATATATTTATTAGATAAGGTTTTTATTAAATATAAAAAAAAAACTATAATAATAAAACAAAAAGCACATAAACTACATACACGTGGTAAGATAGATTAAAACAAATCTGTAAGTAATTATGATATTGACGAATATTGTGATTCAGGGTTAAGTTGGAGGAGTTGAATCTCACTTTAAATAAAAAAAGTGAAGAGATCACACCTCCACTTAATCCTTAACACAAGATTTCTCTATTATTGCAGGAACCCAGGAGCCCAGGTCAAAAAGCAGCTGTTGAAGGGGGTTCCACGTGTGAGCTGGAAAGATAGATCTGGCAGCATATATTTATTAAACTGTCAAGATCCCCTGTCCAACTCAGACGTGAAGCCGGTGCCAGAGTTTTCTATGTCAGATCTGAAAAATAAATTTAAATGTATATATTATGTTTCATAAAAAAATACGCTGTGACAATCGAAATCCGCGTGCCCGTTATAGAGTCGGTAGGCGCGCTATCACTGCTTGAAAAGGTGCGGCTGACGTACTCTGATAAGAGTACTACTTTTCCCCCTCAGCATACCTACGTTGCTATGTGTGAAATGTACGAAATATTAATTTTACAGATTTTAATGAAGGCCAAAATTATACGATTTACAGGCAGTGGCATAGAAAAAACACACACATGTGCCATTGGGCCACCATATGTTATTACGTAATCATTGCTTCTAAAAAACAGAGTCACTTTGAATAACTAAGTAGCAGGGCACGTACTCTTCATATTGAAATAACACTGAAACTTAGCTAATTATACTTACTACCACATCAATTACTCTAAATAAAACTATTTACAAATTATGGATAAATATAACTGTTTACTAAGGTTTTAAATATAGTACAGCACCGTTAGTTACCATCAAGTGGTCCGAGGCTGCAGAAAATTCACTAAATTTGCTTCGACAGTTAATCTTAATCAGAGCACAAACTTCGATAGAGACCCGATCGATCGATGGGCCCATATTTATACACTATATTATATCTTCAGATACGATATCAGGAAACTGACGAGCGGTATGAATGTCCACCATGATTGTGATAAGATATGATGAAACGGGAAATCGATTGGTTACCACTGGCCGTATCAGCATTGCAAACACTTCACTCCACCAATCGGCAAGGTATTGATGATAAGCGGCTCGATGACGACGCTTGGCTCTGGTACACGTAGGGCTCCGCTGGCGGTTGAAACACTGCGGGCACCGACACCACCGGCCCGCTATCAGCTAGCGACTGCTCCATCACAATTACTAGTTGTTTACAATGGAGATACACATTTATTACGTTGCAGCTTGTCGGCATAAGGCATTAGATAATTTTCACTATAATATTTTCTGAACCAGGTTAAATATAATTCTTAGGACGTAATTTTATTAGTCTCAAAACATTTAATATTAATCTTTCACTCAGTTATGTAAACAATTATTGAGTTTGGCTCAGTAATATACTTTATTTAATAAGTATCAAATATATATTTTCTCACATATTTCATTTGTTCATAACAAAAGGATTATGTTGATGGCTTTCGTGTGATAACATATTAAAACCAAGCCGAGCCTTATCAATTAATATACATACTTTAGTTTATCGATAGAAGGTTGCATGATTCATTTATAATCAAATATCTACTTATGAAGATTATACAATAATATTATCCAGAATAACCTAAAATCAGCGTTTCAAAGACTGAAAAAGTATTCTGTCATAAAAAGGTAACAAAGTTGATGATAATTTACAAAACACGCCGTAACTAAAATAGGTACGTTATAATACGTGGAAGAATTTCGACATGACAGATAAGGTGGCAAAAGCCGCGTATCAAACGGTGTCATTTGATAAGACACAAGGTGTGTGCTTTCTGGAACGCTTATAGACAGGTGTATTTCAAATATATGTACTGTATAAATTATTTATCAGTTAATATTCATGAAACATTGTTCTTATTAATTTATTAAATGTTCCACAATTATTAAAGTCTGAAAACAGAAATGACGATTAACTACCTAACAATGAACTAACCTCTATGTCCAAAACTAAACACAGGATTAATAATTAAATAAGATCATCGACATAAGTGCAACGACATAATGCTATTAAAACGTTTTTGATATAAAACTCTTAAAATAGCATCAGACATTTGACCCCCGATATGACTTGGCAAAGCAAGCTCAGAGTTTTTGTTTTACTTAAATATTTTTCAGTTTTTTCAATTTTGGAATAAAAATTGTTGTTTCAATATATTATTCTCTAAATGACATATAAGCAACATCAGAGACAGTGGGTGTCGGCGTTGGCGGCGGTAGCTGCTGGAGACGGTGAGGGGTAGCCGCGTGGCGCGAGGGTGGTGAAAGAGTTTTAGGGTGTTTAAGGGGGCGCGGTCGGCGCGGGCGCGGGGTGACGGCGGGCCCAGTCGCCTCGCGGCCGTGAACTGGAACTTCGAAAACTTCCACCGTATTGTGTTTACATTGAACTTTGTTATGTGGGTTAAAGTTAAGTCAGAGTTCAGAGCCGTGTGTGTGCTCGTTTCACTAGATTGCAAAGTCGACTCGCAAGTTTGTCGTATCGATTTTCATCTTATGTTTATCAAATGTTTCAAGGTTCCTGCTTTCCCAGGTCATATCGGGGGTCAAATGTCTGATGCTATTTTAAGAGTTTTATATCAAAAACGTTTTAATAGCATTATGTCGTTGCACTTAAGACATCTATACTAGACAATTTAGATGAATTTTGAAGTATCATGTATGTTCAATGTATTTATTTTTTAACAAATAAAATGAGTAATGAATACAAGTGTACGAATTGTCTAAGTTTTTTCTTAAAAAACTCTCATGAAAATAGCCAGGCCCAGGAGATAGCGGGGAAGGTACAATAGAACTCGTTGGAATAGAAAGCACCTGGATATCCTCTAAAACCTTATGGTTACTCTTATCGCCTCAGTCAAATTTCATAAGATCACTGTTCATTCTCACCTTTATACCTATTATTACCCTACTTTATTAAAATTTTATGTTGCTGTGCGAAAGAGATCCAAGAATAATAATTAGTAGCTATGAATAAGTTTTAAAACCTGATAATATATTATAATCATTGTAGTTTTTTAGAAAATCGTGTTCCTAAGGTAGGCCTTACTACATTTAGCTCCTGTTCCAATATACCTATTGAGAGTTTTAATTGTAACACTAGACATGTAATTCAATGAATTCATAGAGAAATCTTATTGTATTCTTATAAACTCAAAGTATAGATTTAAAAACAAATGCTATCAAAACTGACATAAAGGAACGGCACTATCTGTTTTTTTTAACCAATTATCCTCAGATTGCTTTACCTGATAGGCCGCACCTAAACCTATTTTTCCATTCCTTATCAAATAGGTCTCTGATAGAACGTATCAATTCACACGCACATACTAATATTATCATATTTAATAAGATAATATTAATGTGAAGAACAGTTCAATTTAATTTGGTGAATCTAAATTATTAAATTCCAATCATAGTGAATTCTCTTATATTAATTGTTTTTTTTACAATAATGTTTTTATTTATGTATGGGGTTAGAATTATAAAAAGTTGTGGTACAGCCTTGCCTCTAAAGTGCTGTAATTCTTGATTATCACCAGCCAAAAAGAGGAATATTAGTACTAACGTTATTGCCTGGTTTAATGTGTTCTAAGTTCTTTAACCTATGAGCATTTAGCCCGCATGTTATGTTATGTTTAAAACTATAGTTGAAACATATCTCACTGAACTTACGTAAAAAAATATAAAACTATGTTTTCATTATATTCTAAGATATGTTAGGACATTTATTACCTACACTGTCAATAGTCACAAATTAAATATATTTTGTAGTTATATGTAAATAACTAACTAATTAAATTATGTTCATGTCTGAAAATACTATATAACAATAATATTTAAAATGGCCCGTACAATTACAACTCCACATAAGTGCATTTGGTGATTTCTTAATTTGATGATGCAGTTTTATAAAATATAAGTGAAATGCCAACCAGTTACAATTGTATTTCACTTTTATCTCGTTTTTTACACCTTATTTGTTAAAGGCGCACGATAAAGATAAAGATAAGTGGTAGTCGACGACTTTATCGCTGGTTATCGTGCGAAAAGAGCTCTCTTCAGGAAGTTACGATATGCCAATTTAAAATAAAACATTTATAAAATTCAAAACAACATATAATAGTTATAGTCAAATTAATGAACTATTACATCTTATGAACCTTTGGATCATCTACTATTTTCTTCATATCCTCTTACTAATAGTACATAATCTTACATTAACAGGTATATAATATACTTTATAAGAAAGAGATAACACAGACAACTGTCTTATCGCTAACAATACCTTCATACGATCTTACTAACTTAATTTCTAGAGTAGTAATGTAATAGGAATATTTTGAATAAAAGTAAATATATATTTTAAATTTATTTATACTTTATAGTGAAATAAAATGACCATGAATAATATAAAAAAAAACAAGGTTCGTACTTTTTTATATGCAAAATAGTCGTATTGGGATAAAAATAATCTAAAATAAAATTAGTTTGGAACAGAAAAGTCAAGTTTACAATGTTTTGCATATTTGCAATTTAACTGGAGCAAGTTAACTTTACAAACGTTGTGTTCATTAATCAAAAGTTTGGCGCAGGCCCCTGTCGCGCCTGCCTTCCCCGCCCACCCTCATGTCTGCTGAAATCCCTGTATGCATATACATTGTAAATATATAGATTTCTACAATTTAGGTCTTGCAAAATGCACCTCAACCCATGATCAACTGGCAACTCCGGCTGTTAAAGGTCAATTCTGACAAATGTAAAATGACTGAACACAATAAAAATATATATGACAGCTTATAGTTTACACTTTATATAGTTTATAAATTCTAACCACTTTGCATAAAGAAATAAATACACAGGAATGTTTTGGGATTTTCAAATTACATTATTATATTTCGTATTAATTATATAAAATGGATGATGTCTGCCGGTTATGCTGTTCTGCAAAATTCGTTAATAATTATATTTTCGATGAAGAAAACGCTTTGTTTTTGAAAATGTCATTGTATTTACCGATAAAGGTATTGTGAAGTGTATTCTTGTAATTTTGTTTCTTATTGTAATAGAACTTATATGTTATGGTTTCCGACAGGTTTTTAAAAACGACCGGCTTCCGCAAAAGGTCTGTGACAAATGCAGCTGTAAAGTAAACGACTTTTACCAATTTTGTAATGAAGCTATCGAAGTTCAAAACAGGTGAGCTTTTCCTAGAATTTACATGTGTATATTGTTTTAAAGGCACTCAATCTGATGTACTTTGATGACATGCTAGTCTAAAGTTTAATTTGCATATATTTAATTAATTAATAAGTAGCTGACTCACTTTTTATTGCAAATAGGATTATGATACACTACTTGATTATTACATTTGTTAATTTGAGATAGATAATATAAATCTCAATTGAATAAAATGACTGCATGTTAAATTATAAATTTCAAATCCTTAACAGGGAGTAAAATAATTTCCTTGTAACTAAAAGTTTTTGAACACAACTAACAAAAAAGTCTCACACTCACATTGAGTTGAAGTTGGATTAAGTTCTCTCGACTCTCAGCATGGCTACAATAATAGACTTTGCTAGAAATGTACTGAGTTTTAGAATGGTTAGTTGTGGAAGAAAAAAATACAATTTCATAAGTGCAAGACATTAAAATTAAAATATAATAATTTATCATTTCCAGGTTAAAAGGTGTGTTACCTTCTCTGACCCACAATGAATCCATTGATCCTGGTATTATTAAACGGAACATCCACTCACCACCATCACAGAGCTACTGTGACCAGGCTACACAAACAAATGAAAATGACACTTTCACAGTTCAGGTTAAAGATGAACCACGGTCAGATTCCCCGTTAGAGATTAAAAGTGAACAATATGATGACGATAACAATTTGAATGATGTACCATGTAAAGGTAGTGAGGATGAATTACTTGTACACATAAAAAAGAAATCAGGGAAGGATATTGTCAGTATTAATGGGGAGAAAAAGGAAAGCAAAAAAAGTAAAAAGCGAAAGACCAAACAAGAATGTGAGTTAGGTGATAGTTATCCAGATAATGTAATAGATCTGGATCTGGTAAAGGAGGAGGTGGTGGTTATGAAGCGGAAGACTAAGGATTATTCATGCTGCATATGTTCAGAAAAGTGGAACACCAAGTTGGAGTTATTGAATCATTATAAGTATGTTTGTATTAATATTGCCCTTTCACAGTATTCTATGTATGGACTTACTTATGTGATAATTGTCATTTTTATTCAGTACTACTTGGGTCCCAAAAAGAATTTAAAATATAATTACATTATAAAAATTTTAAAGTAGACTTAGAGTAAGTTGTGTCTCCTCCTCTTAATCAAACTGCTATCGAAGTTTGTATCTCTAGATTTGAGAGAATTCATAGTATCAGCCTAATATGAGAACTATTACTAATGTACAAGGGTATAATTTATAAAATTTTACCAAAATTTAAAATAACAAATATAAAATTAACTCAGGCTAACAAAAATAATATTTAGTACACACAAAGACTTTTTCCATGTGAGAAACAGACCTCAGGCTCTGACTAGTTGGGGGTCACATCGCAACACAATCTCATCACTTCACATCTGACTCAGTTAAACCAGTACAGTACAGTCACCCGTCCTGGTTGCAGGCACCACGGCGCCTGTTCGTCGCCGCCGACCAGCACACCGCCGCCGCCGCCGCCGCCCCCCGGGACCACGCAGAGGTGCATGCGCTGCCAGAAGGTAAGGGCAGGCTCTGAGACCTCCGTGTGAGCCTCGAATTATTTTGGTGTTACTTATATCTTACCTTAACATTGCTTATTATCATTTACAACATTTAAATAGCTGCAAATAAATAAATTTAGACTTGACAAGAGTGGCAACTCTTTTTTATTTTTTTATGTTTAACTTGCCAAAATTTGAATTAAATTTTATATTATATTTTTTTTATCATAGAAATGATTACTTAGCAGAGATAATATATAAACATCATTACATAGTAAAGTAGTATAAAGCAAAGTCGCTTTTCGCGTCTGTCCCTATGTACTTATGCTTAGATCTTTTAAACTACACAACGGATTTTGATGCAGTTTTTTTAATAGATAGACTGATTCAAGAGGAATAATTAACTAATTCTTAATATATTAGACAACATCTGACAATTTCAAGATTTCTAATGCGAAATCGTAAACAAACACATTGTTTAGCGCTTACATTGCAAGCGCTGACTGAACTCTACGAGATAGATCAAAATAATGTACAAACTACTAAGTATTGTATACCTTAGAAAGTTCTACAAGAAAGTCCGCGATGATATATGTTTATCTCTTAGGGATAATACACAATAGCCAAGCATGTCTTTACAGCATGTCATTTAAATGTTTATTTTCGAAGATATTAAAGATTTAAAATATAGGGACATCGCGTTTACGGTCGGTCGGCGCACTATGGTATGGTACCGTGCAAACCATCTTAAACATGGCTTTTGTGAATGTTGAGGATTGAAAATTTTGTTAATGTATATAGCTAACTAATCATAGTCTAATAAATATTATTTCGCATTAATATAGAAGATTTTTTTAAAAATAAAATCAGACCTACAAGTTGATGGTCAAATAACGTCGATTGTGTAGGTCAGAATTTCTCAAGTTTACATATCTTTTTTTTATTATTTTAATAAAATCTATAAGTGTGATATATGGTTAGAATGGTTATTAAGTATTCAGTTTAAAAAGTATTTAAATGGACGTTTAAGTAAAAACAAGAGAGGTATAAAAAAAAATTACAGTATCTAATCATTATTAAAACTTTAAACAGATTTTTGTCAGTGAGCGATGTCTGCCGATGTCGTAATTTTGTTTGTATAACTTAAAACAAGTCATAGAAGCCAATACAAAAAAGGAAAGGAGAATTGTTTTATTACAAATTTAAGACGTGCAAAGCCGCTGGCAAAGCTAGTATATAAATATAATATAGTCGATAAAAACAAGAGCACCCAGAGGAAATAATCATCCTGCTGCATTTCAGTTACTGGATATTGTGAGATAATTTTCATTCCTTTAATCGATGTTTTCATTCGATGTAACCAGAGTTACTTAATCGATGTTTAAATACTGGACAATGTACATAATAATAGTAATGATATCAAAAATGTATTAAAACATATTAAAAAATGCTCTATACGGTAATATCGTTGGAAACTTGCCAAATTGACGAGGATGGTGGTGCGTTGCAGGCGGTGTCGGGCGGCGCTGCGGGCTGGGCGGAGCACTGGCGGCGGCACTACGCGCTCGACACGCGACCCTTACGCTGCGGCCTCTGCGCGCACACCTTTCGAGATCCCTACCTTATACTGAAGCACGGTCGGTCTCGGCTACCGCCGGTAATATATTTTTAGGTTAATTTAAAAGAATAAAATATTTAAAGTCGTTTCTGTCCGTTTTCAGGACTCACGCACCGGGTGGAGACCGAACAGAAGAAAGGAAAGGAGGGCGAGGGAGCGGAGCCGGGGCTCCCCGACAAGCGCTTCCTGTGCGACATGTGCCCGGAGGCCTTCACCCATCTGCGCTTCCTGCTGGCGCACCGCACGCGCACGCACCCCGATGCGGCCGGCGCACTGCGGCTGCGCTGCGGGCTGTGCGCGCGCTCCTTCGCACACATCAACTCGCTGCGCCGACACCTGCGCGGTCACACCGGGGAGAGGAACTACCTCTGCAACGTGTGCGGGAAGGCGCTGTCCTCGCGAGAGCATCTCACCTTCCACATCCGAATACACACCGGCTACAAACCTCACGTCTGCAAGTTAGTCTTCATTCTTCTTCTTAAATCCTTTTACTTGACGTGCCGTTGTAGCGAGATTTAACTATATTATAGACTTATGTTATGTGATTTAAAAATTTACCTGAAGTATCCATTGTAAGAAGTTGTCGTCAACATAGTTCTTAGTTTTATTTTTTTTTATAATTAAAAAGTTTTGGGAAAAAATTGGCACTTTTGTAAGTTAAATGTATTTGAAAAACATTTTACGGGTATTTCTTGTTTTATTATTATTTACATATTTAGAGTCCTAAATTCGACCCTAATTCTGACGAGCAAAATTGAGATGATATTTTGGAATAAACTAACTTAGCTGTGACAAAATCCAGTCAACTGTCTTATAACTACTAGTATATTTTGCTGAATTTAATCTTTTAGCAAGCATGAGTTAGTATAAGGCGTCCCACTGTTATCCCGAATCTAAAGTGACATCTTAAAATATGGTTCCATTAAATTAGCCATGTAAAAAACATGTACAATATTAAATTTAGTCGTGCCTAAGGTACATTATGCTAGGAATATTTTCGCAGTATTATTTTTAACCATTTAACATTGATAGCAACCATTTAAATTTTAGAGAGTACCGCTGCAATTTTAGAAAAATATAAGGGGTTCTTGTCTTTCCATCTGCTTTGAAAATAATTTAACTGTATTCGGCGAATATTATTAAGTTTTTTATTTTATTACTTAAAGCAGATCGTTGATGTAAAGCAATAACATAAAAGGGCCAAGGATTGACCCCTGAGATACATTAATTTTTAGAAAAAATCCCTTGAAAGCTGCCCCAATTATGTGCTTTTTCTTTTACCTATTTGATATACAAAATCATTTTGTACAAAATACATGTAGTGATTTTATTAAGATTAAGGTATTGTGTTTAAAACAGATTTAGAGCCTTAGAAAGATCACAGAAGCTTTCAATAAAATGTAAAATGTTGTCCACCCAGGCACTAGCCTTTTAACATTTTATCATGTGTTTATATGTATTTTTTATATGTGTGAGACAAGTTTCAAACTAGTGGGACTAATATCTGTAGTTAATCTAACTTTGGTGAAACCAAACTGTAGGTTATGGAAATTTTATTATGTAACGTCATTCAGTCAAATTTTTCAATTTTTTTTCTTTCCTTTTTTTCAATGTTATTTTATATGAAGTAAAGATCTTGTTTAGTTTGTATTGTAGTGAAGTTATTGTACTTCGAACTTATATATGATATGGAATAATGTCCTTAATTTTTTGTATATGTTCTTTCTACCCAACGTTTTTTACCTTTTTTATTTTATCCTCTTTTGTCTGTTTACAAAATGGAAATAAAAATAGCCTCTTAATTGTCAAAAGTGACTAATAATAATAATTTAAATTTCTATGAGAACAATTTGATCCGTTATTGCAATATACATCAGTCTTAAAAAGCCTTAAAAAATAAAAATGTTTATCCAGAGGTAACGACGGTCCCGATGGTATTCCAGAGGACACAGGTTCGAGTCCTGTCCATTCTAAAGAATTTATTATTTAATATTTAGATTTACATATATAGTCTTATACTATTTTTTTTCTTTTACTTTTTATGTTTTGCACGCCTACCAACATCCTCTCGTGTACATCGTAAGGTTGGCTGGTAGAGAATGTCTTTGTGGCATTAAGTCCGCCTTTTATACTTTATATTGTATATTGTCCAATAAAGAATCAAATAAATAAATAAATATTTATTAAAAAAAATAAGAAGCTCAACTTGCCTAATCTATTTACAGACCATTTCAAAACCTGAAAGTTGATATTTAATGTTTCAGAGTATGCGGCAAAGGATTTGTGAAAAAATGCAACCTGACGCTCCACGAACGCGTGCACACGGGAGAGAAGCCGCACGTGTGTCCGCACTGCGGCAAGGCGTTCTCACAGCGCTCTACACTCGTCATACACGAGAGGTAATACGTTCGCTATATATACACTCACACTCAAGCACACTGACACACAAGTGCATACACCAGACGTGTTGTGTGCTCGTAGCCAACTGGCTTCTATCCACGCACGTCACACATCTATATACACACATCAACGCAGACTAACACGCACACGTGCGCAGGTACCACAGCGGCGCTCGTCCGTACACGTGCGCTCTGTGCGGGCGCGGCTTCGTGGCCAAGGGGCTCCTGTCCATGCACCTCAAGTCCACGTGCGTCGAGATGCCGCAGTCCAGGCCTCCACAGAACAAGTGAGTGTATAATTGGTATACTAGTTGGTGGATATGTACAAGAGGAGTTTTAAGTATTATAATATTAATTAGTTAAATTAATTTATTTACATATGCAGTCACACCATATTAAATAAGATAAATAACATTAATTATTATGTCTTTATTTAATTTGCTTTTGGCAAGCTTAATGCCACTTAGACTTTCTCTAGCAGCCAACCTTAGAATGTACAAGAGAGGTTATGATATTAGTAAAAACTTATGCATTAATTTATGCATCAATTACAAACTACCAAACTTAATAAATAATCAGTGAGTACCCAAGATAAATTAAAACTTTTTTTTGGAGTCTTATATTTAATTTTAAGGTTAGTTCGTGTTTTAACAAATTAATATAGGTAGATTAATTATGGAAATAATATTAAGTTTTTTTACTAAACTTGTGTTTGCTGTTAGTGTTTGGGTGAACATATGCGGATGTTTGTATTTAATGTATTTTGTTAAAAACAAATCCTCTAACATTGCTTTGCATTTGTACAGATTTTGAGTATATAGGCTAAGAATCATTCATTCATCATTTGTTTGTTTGCATTGGGACCTTTAACCGTATAACGAAACAATGCCATTTGATTTCTGGATCGGGCAGACAGAGTTAAAGAAACAGAGAGATAACTACATTATAATTGTTCGTGAAAATTACGTTCATTAGGATCAGTCAGACTGAAACCTTTTAAGAATACCAAAATAGTAGTACTCGAACGTTGCTTAATGGCTTATCCATTAGAACATATTTATGTACCAAAAATTACCGAGATCTTGTTTGATTGAAAATAATTTCTGTTTATGCAAAATTTTACATTGTACAATTAAACATTTCAAAAATGTTACTATTAATTGTGTTAGCTCACTGCCCCTTATCGAATCGTTTAGTCAGATTTATAGATAAAAAACTTATTCTCATTTATACTTTTTACTTGAAAACTTATTTCTATATACTTTTTTAATCTTTTTTCTTTGTTTTGAAAATTTAAGAATCTTTAGAATGGTTTCACGATTCTGTATGAGACTTCGCATCCCAATGAAATAAAAAAAAACAGTAGACGAAGGTGGACACCAATGATATTAAAAGCAGACCAATGATATTAAAAGACTCTAGTAGTAATGGTAGCGAACCTTGAGTAATAGAAATATAAATCCTTTAAGGGACTTAAGAACGAAGATGATGAGATTACACATTAACGTGGCCAATTCCAAAATCATGCAAAACACCTAGAAGTAGAATCCGAACCTATGACCGGTGGAAGTTCATCCAAGTCGCAAACTGAGCTATCGTGTAATTTTTGTAAGAATGAAACCAGGTCCAGACTAGTACAGACTCTCGTCATGTCTTTAAATAAATAGCATATTAGTAGCCGTTTCAGATGAGGAGACCTAGACCTTAAATAACAATGTCTGATCTTATCTGTCTTGACATTCGATGGAGTTACAAGTTTTAATATTATGCAAAAAAAATGGTACAAATAGTATGAATCTCTCCTTAGAGATAGCTTTGAAAATCGTAATCCATGTATTAAAAATAGAGGACTATCAGGTGGGAAAGTAAAATTAAAATATATGGCTTGCCTCAGGGGTGTCAATTAGGACCAACATTATTTCTCACACACGGTAACGATTTGTGCCGGTTGCGTTTAAGCAACTGCTCATATATTTTGCATTTGTTGAAATGACAATACCAGCGGGTCCTGCCAAACTCTTAATGTAGAACAAAACTTTAACGGAACTTTAACTGCTCTGTGATGAGTTGCTTTGGTAACTTAGAATCTTCTACGGACCTCTTTATTAGTGTAGACATACATCAATCGTATCTATTTTTATATTGATCTACTGTTTTTCATTTTCGTTAGTAAGCTAGCAATTTTTAGATTTCTTTGTGAAACGAAGTCTAGTGCGGAATCAATGAAAGTAGCTCAACCAATTAATAAAAAAATCAACCATTCCATTGATACTTTAATTATGAGAAAAATTTCAAAGATGTCCTAAGTATAGAGTAATTAGTTTTCTATTACCACATATGATTTAGTGGTTTGATACAGGCTAATAAATTAACACAAAACTTAGTAAAATGCTGTAAATTTGGCTTAACTTGGATAATTTCGAATTTTGCTTAAACAGAAATTATCTTCAATCAAATAAGTTCTAAGTAATTTTTGAACACATTACCTTTTTTAACAATTTGACTGCTTAACATTTACATGACACATCATCTGCTTAATATTATGTATAACGCGAGTCTTACGCGATAGTCATGGAATAAAATCTATACACGAGTGCGGGAATACGCAATTTCTTACGACTTTTTGATGAAAGCCTCTTCGGCATTTAACTATTGTTTTTATATAAACATTACAACATATTTACATAAAATAAGATATAAACGTATCATAATAACATTTGAAATTGTTTTGTAAATGTAAGCCATGTTTGGTTTAATTCTATTTTTTTATAAATTTGCTCTCCTGTGCACGTTGGTGAATTTTTCACACAATACATATAAGCAATGCATAAACAGAGTTATTTGTAATTAGTTGACCACCTCTTGTAGTCAGCCTCTCTACATCAATCCCAACAACATTTGTTCTAAGACTTAAAAAATGAATAGTTTTTAAAATTAAAATGTTCCTATACAAAATATATTTGTTTTCTCTGAACTGGCATTAACTCTAAGCGTCGGTAAGTCGCCCGAGCGTTGACCATTTAAGTACTTCTTACAAAATACAGAGTAATAAGTAAAAGAGGGACCAACATTTTTTTTTTATTATTATATTATTAAGCAACTGTCTCGTAAGCCCGCATTGCCGTTGCATTATAGTTTACTTTTGACACTCGTGTCGCCTGGCAGCTGTCTGCACCCGGTTATCAAATTACATTAGATCGGTATATTTGATTTAGAAGAAGTATCTTATATGAATTGTGTTGTTTTCCACAATAATCTGCAATGTTCTGTATAAATGTAACTAAAATAGGTTTCTCGTAAGAATAGGTACGTGCGTACGAAAAAGATCTTTGAGATATATCAATGTGACGTCATGACGCGCGCATATTCACATTTAAATACTGCACAAACGCGTTTACAAGTGTGTGTACCTATTAGATTTAGGCAATACCCAAAAATAATAAACATTTCTACCAAACAAATTTTACACATTTAAAAATTTGTTGATCCCAAAAAAAATTAAGTAGCTACAAATTATTTTTGTTGTGTAAGCGAAAACAATAATATAACCGAGAAAATTTCAAATTAATAATACTCTCATTTTTACTTTTCAGGTTGAACGCCCGATAGCAGATTGATAAGAATAATATCATTTTTTCTTAATAATTCCGCACTAAGACATTGTGACTTATACAAATTGTATTTTAATAATATTTTATTGTGTGGTTGTATCTGATCTTGTCATATCAATAGATTAATTATTTAATAACTTCAACACCACACTAACATTTTAAGTGTATTTTAAACCACCGAAAATATGTCCATCAAAGAATGAAAACTTTTTGAAGGTTTTCCGCGTAAAATACACAAAACGTGGATTATTCCTACTATTATTACCTCGTATCGTTGTCATTAGTATAGGAAATAAATCAAATTTGAACTAAATGAACTGGTTGGATTATTTTATCAAAACATTCCGGTGTGTATATAATCTTGAACAAAATCACGTATTTTCTTTTTTACACAAAAATCTTTTTTTTTGTTTCCAATAAATAACAACGATAATTAAGTTAAGATCAAGTGCCTCATCTTGTGATACGACTCCTGTCTCTATATTTATGATGTTAACGTGTTAGTCTGTAAGTCATATATTAGTTTTTTAAATTGTACTTTCATTATTAACTTTAGGTTGATTTCTTCGAATATTTTTTTACTCAGCAAATGTTTCAGTCTCTCATAAAATAATGTAAAAGCGTACAAACGTGTTTAAAAGTGTTATGTAATTGTTAATAAATACAATTTAAATCCTCATTATTTTATTACTCTCCTCCAAAAGTTAACCTGAATGTTATCTAATAGTAGGAATATAACTTAGGTAGTAATATATTACCTAGGATATCATAATATCTTAGGTAATATATTTCTTAATTTAATATTGCAATTCTTATATTTTATTAATTGAAACAATTATGATGGAAGGTGTCATCTTTACCAAAGATTAAGAATTATGTTTGTTCTTTGTTAAAAATGTATCCAGTATTTATATAGACAGTATCAATAGCAGACAAATAATCAAAATAACAATGTGTATTAATTCTATGAGAAAATTTCAAAAATAATTTATATCCAAGCTGTGTCACGTGCTATTCTTAAGATTTTTATTTTAGTATTTTCAATATAAAAACTTTTCAAAAATATTGCAAGTAGAGTAATTAATGTGGAGTCGCGTTAAATAACTAATTAATAATTTAGTTGAACACGCTTTAGGATGTTTAAAAAATGTTTAAATTTGTTATTGAAGATATATATCACACAAACTTGTTTTTAGTCGAAATTAATATGTGCTTTTATATAAGTATTTAAATTAAATTTCTATATTCTTCAGTAATAGTTTTAAAGTTCGATGTCAAGGATAGAACACAATTTCATACGAACGCCGTTTTGTATATTGTTTTATTTATTGAAATCTTCTTAAATATTTTATAACCAATATATTGTTTTTATCATAAAAAAATTACAGTACGTTTATTGTTTTATAATTTTATAAGTATCTGATATGCTACTGTTAAGGGATTACTGGATAATCTCTTTTTATGTTCTACAATAATGTTGTCAGCTAATCTGTCTGTGTGGATTATAAAAGAGCGTTACACATTCGTAATATCAGTTCAGAACTAATAATTGAACTATGAACTCTATAACAAATACATTTCGCCTCTCATATATTTTTTCTTAACGGTATATATTTCATACCTACCATAACAAAAAACGATGATACTGTAAATATTTTTGTGAAGTATAAAAAAAAACCTTTTCTAATATGTAACATTAATAAATATATTAATTAAATAACGTGAACATATTTCTATTTTGTCATTTAAAATTATTTTCGACAAGTGATAACTAAAAATTTTATATAAATGAAATAAAACACATTAAACAAATTAAAGCTATTAATTCAATATTTTAGTTAGTGGAAGTCTCTTTATAAGACTGCTGAAGAAAGCTACTCAGGTATCCAGATAGTATTGAAGACGATGACATATTGAACACTAATAGAAATCGGCATGAATCAAATGAAATAGCTTCAAGTTTCATTGCTCGTCATAAATGCTGTATTATGTTAAAAAATCATAATTAAATTAGAGACTAGAAAATTACTTCATTCAAGGCTGATCCTGTGTCTTCACCAAACAAAACGCTGAACAACATGATCTTTAGTCCGAAGTTCAGTGCTGATTAGCTTCGTTGATAATTCTAGGTTTCTTCGTGACTGTGAAACATGGACAATCATTAGAAATGTTGAGGTTCGCTGCATAAGTAGCTGGCATTCAGGGGAGTGTTCTCGAAGGTCATACGACGAATAGCGTTTCTTAAATTTTTCCTAAATTAAAATACCTAGTAAAAAAAACTGGTAAACATTCTAAAATTTTCATAAAACGGGGTAGAGAGGATGAAGAAAATTTGCATAAGATGTTCAATCAAGGAATTTGTCCATTGCCATTATTCAGTCTTGTTCACAAAATCATTGAAAAACACAACTATGGAAAAACAACCATATTTAATTTTTGAAAATATTATAAAACATGTGTACCCATTTAAATAGACTTAACAGTCTATTTAAATTCTTTATTGATGTAGAATGAAAAATATATGAGCAAAGATTCAAAACCGCGAGTTACGGTAATAATATGTCAATATGAAATATATAAAAGTCTTTTTAAATATCTAAATATATAAAAGTCTTTATAAATAAATAATCAAAAGGAATCCTTAGAGAAAGTATGTAATTAGTTTTATCTTGATTGACGGATACGATGATCTAACGAATATAACAGGAGCGCATGATTTAGTGCGTGTTTTATTTTGGTTGTAAATTTCTCAAACAAGCTTGTAGTGGGTGCGGCGACGGGCCTCCGACTGTCTAAATATATAAAACTCTTATCAGCGCTGGCTCCAATGTTGGTCAATGTTGGATCAACTCTGAGATAATCAAAATATACCTTAACAAAATTTTTAACTTAAAAAAATACCACTCTGTATGTTTTCATGTGAGAAAAAGTAGAGTTTGTTAACACAAATATGATCTTAAAATCAAAATGAGAGCGTGTTTAGTATCAGAGGCTACGGTCAGTCGGCAGTGCAGCATCGCGAGAAGACAGCGTCGGGTGCAAAGTGCTAGTGTAAATCTTTCTGCGTGCAGTTCAGTGTCAGCGCGGTCGCTGTTAGAGACATACGTGTATTTAAATAATTCCTATTATCAGAACGGCCTTGTAGAGTATTGTGGCTATAAATTATAATCGTAGTTGGTGTTACAGACCCACGTGAGTATCCCGTATTTATTCTCTGTTGATTATAATAATAACCATACATCTCATAAAGTATTAGTAAACATTATTTGCTTTCGGTGATACGAATTTATTACTTTATTTAATTGATTACTTATTTAGATCACATCACTAGCATTAATTAATTCTACTCGCTACGATTGGGTATTTGAATTAACGATTTGCAGAAAAATGAAATAACGTATCGTAACATTCCGACCTAAGCAAATATAATGGTGAGGCCACTTTTTCAATGAATTGTGTATATTACGACATTTGCTAACATATATATAATTGCAATAATTATAGTCCGTTTAAAAAGACATTATTAAGCTTCTGATTCCATATAATTTTGATCTTCTGGGCATTATGTAAGAAGTTTTAATGACAGGAATATTGAATTAATTATTTTTAGAGGTCAAGAATTCTGTCAATACTATGTTTAAAAGAACAAAAGTACGAAAATTCTCCTGCCAATTAAATGCCATGGGTATTTTTTATAGACAAAATACTATAATTCCATTTTTCACACACCACGCGAACATGAAGAGAGAAGGAGGAGAGAATATATATATATGTATATGTATAAAAATGAATATCTTGAGTAATTCTCACATAAGTTGAAGATATTTATCTATATATATTTTTATGTATTTTCTTTTTCACATACCTATATGGCTAAACAGATTTGATTGCCGTTTTTTAATAGAAATTGTTTTCGGTAGGATTTTATCTATATTTAGTATCGTCTCCAATATATATAGGATCAGACAATATTATCGGCAGGTTTTCGGGATTTGAAATAATTATACATATTGTTGTCGACCAGGAACTGTCGGAATATATTTTAACTAGTAATGTATTGTTACTGGAATGTGGTGTATAAGATTTATTAGTATATGAAGCTTTTATCTCGAATGAAATCTTCGCGAAGTGTATTTCAAA
The DNA here is from genome assembly GCA_959347355.1 of Napeogenes inachia. Lineage (NCBI taxonomy): Eukaryota > Metazoa > Arthropoda > Insecta > Lepidoptera > Nymphalidae > Napeogenes > Napeogenes inachia. The sequence goes on along the minus strand of OY365798.1, from coordinate 20,097,215 downwards.
TGACGAACTAAATAGGAGTTAATTAAAGAGTTGAGACAAGGGGTGCTTCGGGTCGATAGTTTGATTAATGAACTAAGTACTTGTTTCATAAAACGTTGCTAATTTGTTGGAGTCACTGATGTTTGTAAGTCTTATACAATTAGTAAAGTACTAAGTTACTAAGTAGTAAAAGTACTAAGTTTTATACAATTAAAAATTTATATAAATATAGAATGAAAAATATTTTATACAATTGTTTTGAGTGACTCTCATACATTTCGATGAATATTATTTCCAATGTTCTAAAATTAAGAATAGAAATAGTTATTGTTCTAGAGTTAAGAAATAATAATGTACATTTTAAATTTTCAAAAGTTTTATTTTCCAATATTCAGTTTAATTACAGCTTTTAGAAATTGGATCATAAATACAATTTTATTTTTATTTCGGATAAAAGTCAGAACTAATTACAAATTAGAACCAATCATTGTGGGATAAATAGTTTTTTTCCGTAGAGAATATAGCATTCTGTCTACGCTTTCATTTCTCTCCTAAATAAAATTAACCATGTATGATGTTTGACGCTTCATAATGCGTGGGCATTCAGACATAAATTACCGAGATTTTAGTGTTGTATTCATAGAAATTAGAAAGATCACAAATAAATCTAAAAATAATAGATTATTCTAAATATAATCAAATATTAATCGTACTATGCTACTAACTGGTTTTGCTGGTTGAAATATTTTTATATATGTTTTTGGATCAGTGTCAACCAATGCTTTCCTGATGACTACGAGTGTTTACAAGACCCAAGGCTCTACAAGAGTAATTTAAGTTTGGAAATTATTTCAATCATGCAAGTTGACAATTTGTTTCTTAGACATATGTTTTCTTCATAAAAAAATAACTTCTTTTTTAGTTATTAAACCTTAACTAAGGGACTATAAAACATCCGTTCTCTTAGATTTTTCGAATTAAATCCTTAGAACTCCAGCTACTGAGTTTGATAAAATCGTGAAAGGACATTATGTCATCTTTAGACCAGACAATTATTTTCGTCATATTATCTACATTGTCCATCTATAAAGGACAGTTATATTTATTTAAAGCCACTTAAATATTAAGCATTCTATAATTAAAAAAAAAATATAGTTTAAACCGATGACATAATTTAATAATTATCTGTAAATAACCTTAAAATGAGGCGGAATAAAAGTTGTTTATTTACATATACACAAGGTGTGGTTGGAGGCTCGACCACACGTGTGCGCTCTTACACTACACGCATACCGATTACCAAATTACGTAAGTATGCTTTTGATAACAATGCATTCGAGAATTCTAAATGCATCTTCATGTATTCATCAACTTTAATATGAATTGGTTGTTATGTATGCTTATAAAATACACCATTAAATGTCAGGAAACTAAACCTTTTCTTGTTTTCTATAGATTTCTTTTTTATTTTTTACTTCTTAAAATATACTAGTGGCCTAAATAGATAGATTTTTTTTATAAAGAATAATGAAATAAGTCCTCTCTATTTATATTTTTAGTTGACTGACTTAACTGACAGACTTTGTCAGAAGACTGATGTCCATCATACCGTTGTAATACCGAAAATAGATTGTAGAAATATGATTTGATGTAGGTTGTTCTCAGGAAATAGTACGGTTTGTATTATATTAAAAAAACACACAAACTTAGACTCCTCCTTAGTTGCAACTTGAATACCAGTGGAGGTCGTTCTTTGTAGGGACTTATTAATCTATATATAAATACGTGAAGCAAAAACTTTAGTACAAAGGAGTATGAAATTGGGCATACTTATAGTTTATGTGTAGGAGAAGTACAGAACGCTAATCTTTTTCAACAATAATGCACTTTTAATACATTAAATCAATTATAGAAACATTACACACACGGCGATGCGAAACATTACTCACACTACTTCGTTGGTAGCGTAAATGTTGACATGTTCAATGTATATCTATATCTTCAATTTATATAAATAAACATCTAAACATCTTTGAGTAATAAATAAACATCTTTAAACCATATTTGTCTATTGTTAAATAGTCGCACAGAGTTGATAGTCACTAGACATATTATAATAAAATACAAAATAAACATGAATAGAGGTTTTAATCCAAACTTTCATAAATATGAACACTTTAGAATACGGTCGAATTTCGGCTGTTCACTATCGATCACTAGTTTATTCAATTGTTTATTGCACAAAAACAAAATAATGTACAAAAGGCGGGCTTAATCCCCCTTAGACATTTTCTACCAGCCAACCTTAGGATGTAAAGGAGAGGTTATGGTAGGCGTGCAAAAACAAAAAATAAAAATAATTAAAACAACAGAGAATCACAACAAAATTCCAAATAAAAAAATAATAATAAAATATATAATTATTATAAAAATACGGATACAAATAATTATAGGTACTATACATATACTAACGCGTAAGGATAATTAATTCGATACAATTTTTGTAAATATAATGGGATATATAATATATACAGCATATAATACTTATGACATATATTGATATATAAATATATATTATATAAATTATTTGAGATAAAGTTCTTTCACTCGGAGTTTGAACGACTCACGGGTTGAGAGACTTTTTTAGATTTTCTACAGTCTACCAGCAGCTACAGTAAATGAGTTGGACAAGATACCAGTACGATAAATAGGTGTATGAAGCAATAAATTGTTGGAAGAACGAAGCAATCTGTCATTTACATCCGCTAAAAAGGAGAAATTATATTTTAAATAAACAGGAGTCGAAGGCAATAAACTTAGTTATTGTCTCACTTTTTTTCTATATGAAAAAATTTGGAAATTTCACACCAAGGTAATAAATCTTAAAATAATAATATGGACTATGAATTCTCCAAAAACTCTATTATTATAATAATAGGTAAACATCAGATAGTGTTTACTTTACTGAAGATGTTTCAGAATTTGAGGAAATTTTATTAAGAGATTTATGCCCAAAAATAATCCCGCTTGTTCTGAAATTACCACATCGTGTATGAGTTTAGTGCTAATAATTGAGGCGATGATTTTCCGTACAACTTTAACCATTTTTAACCTTTTTAAATTCTCTACTTATGTTATCATGTAAATGTCCGTTAAATTGCAATTTTATTGTTATTCACATCGGACGTAAACAATTATCTAAGGATGCTATAATAATGACTTGCTTGTCAGTTACACACGTGACATTTATTGCTTAATCGATATTAATATGTATATGATTAATATGCACTTGGTATAGTCACTATTTAATAAAATTACTTTTAATTTATTAACCGACTCCCAAAAAAAACAGGAGCATGGTTTACTGTATTTATATTTGTAAAGTTCATCTTACTTACAGTACTATATCTTAGGATGGAGTAGATGTGCTTTATATAATGTTTTTTATAGGACCGTATGGCAAACGATCAGACGATACGGACAGCGATTCGGTAGTTCAGTTGGTAGAGCGACGGGACGGTTTCCCAGTAGTCCCGGGTTCGAATCCCTGCCCGTATCGGTTTTTTTTAATTCTATATTTATAAAAATTTAAATAAGCTTAACATGGCTATACATGTTTATAGATATTTTCAAACGAACAGACATTAGTGTTACCGTCGTTGTGAATATGGATGTAGTTGCTAGTGCTACAATTGAACAATTTGTAGGCACGAAAGCGATTGGGACAGGAAATCCAGTTTTTGGGGCATCTAGTTCTCTCAAGCACTGTTCAGGTAGAGCTATGTCAGCTCTCGTTGAAGTTAATTTTTATCTTTATCGGTTGCAAGTATAAGAACCAGCTACATTCTCATGATCTCATCCATTCCTAATACCTTAACCTTATACTACGACCTTAATGGTAATATTATAACAAGATAAAAAAAATTAAGGTCCACATTTCTTTCACGTAGGCAAGTCAAATAAGGTTAAGGCTCTAATAGTCATTGAGCGATAGAACATGTTTTCACATGAATCTTTACAAAACAAAAATCGTCTTGTGGCTTAGAAGACATTCGCAACTGTTTATTTATTTATATTTATGTTACTTACTTCATAGTCCAACTATAATTGACGGCTAGGCAGGCTTCAACAATAATGACCGGACAAGACTAGAATTACGATGTGATAAAGTTATCAATAGCTTGTTAGATTGTTTTCATATTTGATGTTAGCTTTCATCCCTAGACATTAGTAATCTCCTCCACATTCCCTACAAGTACCTTTTTTTTCTAGTTTTAGTATCTGTTTATTTTACAACATATATTTAAATTTAAAAATAATCACTAAAATATGTAACACAATTTGCAAACATTGACCAAACCTTTACTTATATACAATATATTTAGAAATATATAATACAATAAGAATTTGATGTGGAATTTTAAATTCAATATTTATTCCTTTTTGTCTCTCCGTCTGTATGACGGAGTCGCAGACAACAGCTAGTACATAAATAAATCGGTTTGGTAACACTTGTACTTCTAGGTCATTACCAGCGCAGCTGCAGAGGAGGTGATGTAGGTCACAACTTACAGTTTGCTGAAAAAACTTTTAAACTTGGATGAGAAGCACCTAGAAATATTATTACTATTTTCTTCCGAACCTAGAATTCTAGCTTTAATTTTAAACTTCATATATTTTAAATAATTATTGTCAATACATCGCATATTCTACTGACTGTTATCGCAAAATATTCCAATTAACAAAACAATTATTGTTTACATTATAAAAAGTACTTAAAGTCTGCCCAATATTTTAAATTAAACTTTCACTAGTTTTGTATATTTTTTAGATTTATATATTTTATTTTCAAAATATCTTTCATGCGCTCTACGCTCTCACTGGATCCGACAAAAATAAACAAACCGCCAATCCTATTTATAGATATAGTGAGAGGGATATTGTTACGCTTATATTTACATAATTGGAACACTGACCTTAACTATTGATTTCAATTAAATAATTCTTTATCATACTTTGTCTTTTACATATTTTGTCTTAAAATATTTGGCGCTGAATTATGATATATATCTATCTACAGTCTATAGAGTGTTTAGATAGTCTGATTCTAGAGATGAATTTTAATAAGAAATATAGGTAGTTATTATAAATAGTTTTACGCTTTTTTAACTTTAAAAGCAAATTTGTAAACGCACGGCGTAACTCTATTTATTAAACCAAATCGTATATCAATATGATTTGTTTGTTATTCAATCGTAAACAACATTTGTTAATTTCCAACAACAAATTTGAGGCCACTAATGTCTGTGTCGCACTTGACCACTTGATAAGGTCTAGCTTGCGACACCAACTTATCGGAGGTCGCTGATAAAATATCAGGAGACGCGACCTGCTGATAGACTCCGCTGTCAGACCGGATCGCTGTTTAGACTTTAGTGACTTATGACCTGTTGACGAGACAAGTGCTGTACGACATTTATCATTGGATTAAAATAAGGTATTTAAATGATTCGCTATTTAATAAACTATGTATTTTATTTTAAAATTGTCTTTAAACTTATTACTCGAGGGTTTCCCAAATTCATTGTCGATTACTACTGATAAATCTCATTTTATTTATACATTTACAATACTTATTTCTTTTTTAATGTAAAATTTTGTCCATTAACAAAATATTGTATTATTTTATAAAAGCAGTTTTGTTTTTTCCATGTTGTAATAATAATACAGACAATATAAAAGCTCAAAGTATCATGGCCGCTTCCTCTGTTCGTTCATAAATCTGTTATGTAGCGTGAGGGGTCCGCTCGGAGGAAATTTCTGTTCAAGGACCGTGTAAAGGATAGATGGTAGAGCTATGTCAACTTCAATCTCATGCGCAGTAGAGTATATGCGTTCATGCAACTTGCTATTTCATGCGCAATAGAATATATATGTTTTGCATATTTTATTCATGTAGAGTTGACTATATTTTAAACCGATTTCTGTATTTTCATATATAATGAAACATATTAGAGATGTATTTATAGTTTTTATTATTAAGGTGTGGTTATCATATATAGTATATATTTACTTATCTTCAAATTTCCAAATCGAGAGATAAAGGTATTTCATTATATTTTGTTTACAAGTTGATAGTTTGTAGTAATCTTTATAAATATTCGTCATAACGATTATATTAGATTTTCATATTTCTGTGGTCCTTGATAGGTACACTTACCTTCAAGGTTAGTGTAAATGTAATTTGATGCATGTTACATCAGAGACCGACAGTCAACAGTCAACTGAGTAGATTACAGATATAAAAACAATATAGATAGGGATAATTTATTATTTGTTTTTAAATAGTTCAGAGTTCAGTTATGTTATCAAATGTTTATTAAAAATAGTAAACAAAATGTGTTATTGTTAGTCCCACGTTTCGAAAATTGGGAAAATACATTTGGATTCTATTTGGTATCTAGATTTCAATAAAGTATAAATCTCTACTTTACAAAGTAATGTTATTTAGTCTATACATATTTACATTGATGCATGAAGGTGACTATTGTAAACATATTTTGTAAATGTTTTTCAAAGTCATAAAAATACTCAGAATATGTAGTTAGGCTACACATACTTTTCTACCAAGAGTCGGTAATTTCTAAAGGTTAGTGCACACTCAACTGAGAAACATATACTTATAAATAAAGAAATATTATATTTACTTATTATACTTTATATTAAAAATCGATGTATCTATCTCTGCTTAAATTGTGTTGTAATAAAGTTTTGAGGTCACTGACATTTATGTATATTTTTAAACAAATTATCTCATTTATAAGTAATAAATGTTTTTTTAACCTCTACTTCTTATAGCGGTTATTTATTATTATTCTTTTATCTTAGATTTTAATTAATATAATTTAAAAATTATTATATTGGTACAGGTGTTTACACACACACACAGACACAGCCTCGAACTCTGCTGATTCGGTGTGTAATATTGTTTTTATGTTATGCGAGAAGGTTGGTACCAACGTTTTAAGTTAACGTACAAAATTATATACTGTATCTAAGTGTTTCTTTGTGTGACAAATATTTGCGCTCCGAGGTAATAATACAAATTAGCTTTTCACATATAATAATATATTTCACATATAATATTGTGCTATTGTGGATTGATTTTAGTCATTAATATACTATTGGGAAACATCTTACTGGATTATATTAGCATAGATTAAAAACATATATATATATAAGTATTCATACACAGAGGTTGGCTAACATTGGCGGTTAAATGTTGGCGTTGACGTGTGTGTTTGCAAGAGCGGCGGGCGCGTCATTACGTCACAATCCGTGAATCGAACAACACCTAAATGTTAATTACATATATACAGAATATATTAAATATTACTCCCTTTCTTTACATTTAAGTGATCTTTTGGTTAGGTTATTATAAAATATAAAATATTCAAGTCGCTAAACGCCAAAAGAATTCTGCCATTACTGCAAGTTGTCATTAATAAGCCATTACTCATTTTTTGTAAATTCATACCGAATTATGATAAATATCATAATTTTCATGACACATCAATAAGTAACACGGATTAGATTATCTTTTGTAAATCCGCGACAATACCTAAGTATTATCTAAATATTATAATTTGGCGGAATAAGACTCTACCCAATAATCTTATTTTATCTTAGTATGACATAGTCCTTAAAATAAAATTACTAGATTAATCAGGCGAGCTATAATGGCGACACAATACAACATTATAGAATATAATACCAAGATGGCTGTAAAAGAGAAAAACTTTGCTATCGTGAAACCTTGCTCGTGATGAGTGAAAAAATAAAAAGAACAGTAGGTCACCATAATAGTGTTTTAGTAGGAAAGCGTTAATGAGAAAATATAAGAAATGTACGTATGCTAACCTTTAATAATATTTTTTTATTATATATAAAATACTTAAATACTTGATATTATAATAATTTATATATGGATATATAAATAAATAAACTGAACAGAAATAAAATTAAAAAAAATAAAAATAAATAAATGATAATAATTACTAAATGCAAAGGACTGACTAATATAGTTTTTTAAGATACCTGTACTAATAAACTAATTTTTGAGCATGTTATCTCAAAATTCAACGATTAATCTGCCGAATACAGACTAAATGCAAAAGTCCACGGGCGATATATCCGTGGAAAGAAGTAAAAATTATTATATAATAAAATGACTTTTCTATGAGACATACTTATTACTATTACACATTACAAATATAACATCAAAATATTCATGTTTTCATTAACATAATAATGATAAATATAAAGTCCTTTAAAAAACCTTTAAAATTATATCACTTCAATCAAATGACGCAATAAAATAGGCTAATATTTTTTTCTAAGAGTTAAGTTTCGATTCCTAGCCACACTACACAGTTTTGCGAAAATTAAAAAAATTTTAGTCTTTATAGTTTCAAATTTGGCCCTGAACACCTACTCTGAAATCAATGGAATATAATTTTATATATATTGTAATAAAAATGAACCAACTGAAACCATAATGAGAGTATCATTATATATAATCTATTGTTAAATCTCGACTTCCGTTCTTTTTTCTGTTAAGTGTGTGTTGTATTTACCAACAGAAAACTACTTCTTTGTGTGTGTAAAAACGCACATAAAAAATAAAATAAAACGCTCAGTAAATAAGGAATCATATTATTTAATTACATTACTAAAGTTCATTTTAGATAAAGGATAATAATATTATTTTATCAAAGGTGTGCATAATTAGAAAGATTATTATCTGTTCAAATATTTTATGAACTGATACTGAGGTATTAATTAATAAAAATTTGGAACTATCTTAGTTTTATTGATATCTTTGTGCTTATCACCTCCTCCTACGGCTGTGTTGAAGATAATTAAAATTCTGATGCGTTATTATTATATAATTAAACATATATTTTGCATATATTGTAAATAGTTTGAGGTATATGTGGATATATGATTAGCTGTTACCATGTAAAATGCTTTTAATTCGTATAATGTCAACGATCTTAAGAGAATCGATAATATAAGGTTTTTTTCAATTGCAATCATTTTAATGATTTAACAAATCATTAGCGACATAGAAATATTTTCGATTATTAAGATAGAGCATTGATGAATTTCGTTAATTTGTAGGCTTACATCACACCAATGTCTGCAGCAGTTGAGAACATCCCTAACATGGAGGCTCTCGTCAATGGCCACACCAGCCCTCATGGTTTGACCGGTTCAACGCATAGCACAACAGTTGGTTCAAATGGTACCACCAATGGCGCTACATGGGAACAGCAGTTTTTGCCACCACCGCTGCAATTAGACGACAGAGTTAGAGCCAGCAAGGTACGCTTGATATCTTTATATAGGTATATATTTCTTGTGTGCCTGTGTATGTCACTGAACTCCTCCTAAACGACTGGACCGATTTTTATGAAATTCTTTGTGTGTGTTCAAGGGGACTTGAGAATTGTTTAGATTCACAATTTTGTCCACTGGAAAATGGTTTTTTTGTATAATTTTTAATGTGTAAGTAGGTGGTGATTTTGGAATGTTTCACATTGGTTTCGACGGACTGCGTTACCATGGCAATGTCAAATATTAAATAATATTATATTTTAATTATAGTCTGCCCTGAGAGTTGGCGTTGCGATAGAAATAAGAAAAATATTTTAGTACTAGCGGCCTGATACGTGCTTCGCTACGTAAAAAGTGAAAATTAACAGATATATTGGAACATCAAATTCATTTAGTCAAACAAAAAATCTTTATTTACATATTCATACGGGATCGTTTCGTCGAATTATTATAAATGTACATGTAATGACGTTAGATATTGTGATAACTTTTTAATATTTTTTATTCTTAAAGTTTGAATTTTTTAAATTAAAGACGCGTGTACAAGACAACGTCTGTTGGGTCTGCTAGTACCTATAAAAAAACAAATTAACTGAACTTTAAAAATATAATAATGTTCTATAGTTGTAAGTACATACATGATATTTCAATGTTTCTGGTAATTGAACAATTTGTAGGTAACTTTTAAAGGACATACTTGTAAAACTAAAAGGATTTTATAAGTTCACAAACCCGTAGAAAAATTTATCAATACAAATATGTAATTGGATTATTATGTATCTACCCTATATAGTGTCAGTCATTGCCATAGAGATTTTTGGCCTTGAAATATATGTTGTCAAATTGTTTTTAGAATTCTTCGAAGCGATAGATAAATCCTGCCTATCTGTAATTAGGCGACCGATAGCAGATATCATACCACGCTAAATAATTTATTTACAAGCATTAATTACTCTGGTGTTGATATAATTGATCACGATTGCTTTCTAATTTTGAAAATGATCAATGAAGACTAAATTATTAGAATCACATTTTTCCTAATTAAAAATAAATTATTTTTAGGTGATAGGTACGTTAAAAATTTAATTAGGTACATTAAACTTACCTATTAATTTAGATCAAACGATAAGATTAATAGTATATATAATAGCTAAATTATACACATATATAATATACATAATATAGGTACTATATGCGATAGTTTAAATCAAAACACGTTACCTATACGTTCGTATTCGTTTCATAAATATTGGTGAGTGTATCAAATAGAATTGCTTATTTTCCTAAAATTCAACCAAATCTTACATAAATAACCTTTTAACAAACGCTGTAAATAAACTGCACACGTGCAATTACACAGACAATGCTCATTGCGCCGGCGCAGCTCAATTGTGATGAATCGCATCTAGATTGACAAGCACATCTATCAATAAATGGTTATTTAATGTATACAGAAAATATATTTAGGTTTTATATATTTCTAGAATGTTCCATTGACTGATAATATAAAATATTGTTAATTAATCTCTGGTAATAATGTAAGTCATATTATACACCAATAAGACTATACTATACTAAACCAACATACTTTCATTGCGGACTATAATATTGTACCCCTTTTCGATATTGAAACAGGAAGGTCTAAATTCTTAAACCAATACTGTCAATTGAAATTAATGTTTGAGTATGAGAACAAACAGTTCCCAGCGAGTTGACGCACTTTGATTGGCAGATAGACATTCAAATCATTGAAGTGAATAAAGTCTGAATTTATTGAAATGGCACTTCTAAGATCTGATATTAAATACATATATAGGGGAGTCAGTTCTTCAAAACAGTTTGGTTAAAATACTTTTATTAAACTTTATTTTCTAAATAAAAAGAATATTTTTCAAACAGTAAGTAGTTGAAAGTTTAAAAGAAGCTAGTTATAGAAAAGATGATAGAAGTAGGTAATCGTTTCTCGTTGCGTAGTTACGTAACGAGGAGATGAAAAGAATGTAACGAGAAGAGTTTTAGGTATGAAAGTGCATGTTTGTTAAAGAAGACACTGAACAAGACGAAGGAATGCGTGAATAATTATATGATAAAGATGTACGTCTGAATGGAGATGACGTATGACAGAAGAGCGTGGAAGATATTGACATATTGCTACGACCCAAAGGTGGGAAAAGGGCAGAAGATGACTTTTATTAAAACAGTTTTGGTAATTTCAATGAAATGATTATCCATAAATTGTTATCGTATTATGTCATATATACGTTTTAGTTGAATACTTGTTTACGCCAATGATATGATGATAAATAATACTTTAAATGTATGCAATAAGATCAAAGTGTCATCGTGATATTTGCATTTACGACACCACTAAAGATAACGTTCATTTTATTTCAACATCAATATTGAAACCACCTACTGTTTATAGCCTTTTATTGTTGTAATAAATAATATTTATTTAATTTAATATTTGTATTACAATTATGTTGTCAAGGATTTAAATATGTACATAATATTTTATGACACAAAAATGTGACACAATGCATTATGCGTTCTTATTTCTCGTCACTATTAAAAATAAATAAAACTAAAATGAAAACAGTGTTCGCTGCAAACAATAGAATATGTCTTTATAAATCGTACTATTCAATTTAGTCCACAACTTCGTAACTACCAACAGCCAGGTTTAATTTATAGGTTTCGTACATGAAGCTATATCTTCGCAAGGTTATGAAACGTCCTGTGACGTCACACTTTATAGGGTTCCATACTCGAAAGGAAGAACGGAAGTTTATTACTACGACTCCTCTGTCCGTCAATCCGTCTGTCTGTACCAGGCTGTACTCGAGAACCGTGATAGTAATTCTCACATATGATGTATTTCTGTTGCCGCTATAACAAGACATACTGAAAACAGAATAAAATTAATATTTGAAGGGCTCCCATACAAACACCGAAATATTTTTGCTAGGCATAAGAGCAACAGCTAGACGCTTAAACATTTTACAGAATATTTAAATATATATAAATTTTAAGAATATGTAATTAAACGAGAATAAAATTAATATTTAAGAGGGGCTCCATGCAAAAAAATTTAATGTCGCAATTTATAGATTGATACGGAACCCTTCTTGCTCAAGTCCGACTCGCACATTGACAGGTTTTTAATTAAACTTAATTTATATTTCGATTATTTTTGAATTATCAACATACTTTGAAAATAGAGAAGTACCGGTACCGGATCCATAGAGACCCTTTGGTTCGTCCGTCCGGGTTAGAGTCGTCCGTTATCTGCCTCATGTCGTCAATAATAATTACTGCCATTAGAAGTCGACTCGACATCTCCGATAACCTCCATTATTAATTGACTGATTGCTTTCTCATTGCGTTCTATTAATACTGATAACCCTGAAGGTTAAGGAAAGATTATGATAACCAATCCAAGTATTAGCACCTTATGCAATAATTAAAAATATAATAATTAATAATATGTATAAGGAATTATATAATAAATCTTCTTGAAACGTCAAATAGAACCAAAAAGACCAAAAAGTATAGTATACTCTTCATACTGTACTTTTTGGTATTTTCAGTTGAATTAAGGCATGTAAACCCATGGCATATCTAAGATTTTTTATTATTTTGATGTTTCTTCGGTGCTGGAAATTTTGAAACAATACTATTATAAGAAGAATAATATAAGAAGGCACTAAAATATAATAACGAAAGAATATAATAATATACTCACAAACATAAAAATCAATCATAATTTTTAGTTATTCTCACTGTTAACGTAATAATTTAAGAAGGTAAAAATATTTGTAAATATATATAATTTTATATATATTTAGTATTTACAAATATTTTTATTGGTGCCTTCTAATATTAATTTTACCAAATAAACATATATGGTTTTTTTATATTATCCCTTTTAAGCTTCGAAAAATGTCATAACACAATTACAAAACAATTAATAATTAAAACTTTATAAATAAATAATAGAAACGTTATAATAGAATTACTATCGTCGATTATGTTATCAGATAATAAGTAAAATATTTTAATTATGCCAATTAGGTAAAATAAAATAATTTGTCTGGTTATTTTTTTTTAAATTTTAATACAATGTGACTGAATATATGTAATCTCTACAGTCTATTATAAAATTAAATGAGTACAATAAGACATATTATAAATTTGTTACTGCTTATCATTTTCCGGAAATATTCCTTACTTCTAAAAAAATCTTCTATATAACATTGCCGGCCATGTAAAATGTTAACATTATGAAGGTGTCTGCAGGTTGAATCTCGTCTCTCCGAGCTGGTGCTTTGCGGTGCCACGCTGCGGCGCGTAGGAGAAGTGTTCGCGAGGGAGCTGGAGAATGGACTGAAGGAACTTCCCTCCAGCCTGCAGATGGAAAATACCTATGTACCCGAACTACCTGATGGAACAGGTAGAATCATTGTTTGTTTTTGTATTGGTTGATTAATTTACTCCTGTTATAAACAGGAATGTTTTGTGAGGCTGGATGAATGTTAGCCTACATTCAGACTTTTGTTTTTATAATATTGATTTAATATCTGTTACACTGTCCCACAATAATATTTTCACAAATAATATGCAAGTAAGTCGAATAATCAACTACTATTTGTAACGTACTCTACGTAATAAACCAGAGTGTGTGATGAGATTAATTTCTATTTCCTAAGGATTTTCAAGCATGGTTGTGAAAAAAAAATTGTATTCCAATGAAAAACCAAGTTTTTTTTAAATTGTACATGCCTAATCTTTTTTCCAGTAAATAAAGATAAAGATTTTATGAAAGTCGATTTTTTTTTCTTGGATGAGACTTTTATAAGTCAGAGATTATGGATATTAGATACTGGCTTAAAAACTTTCCTGTCTCCATTTGTTATCCTGTAGCCAATATTATATAATTATATTTGTCACTAGTAATATTGTAATATTCCGATACTATATAATAAGTAAACCAAATACGTACATAACGTTTAACTACAAAATATTTAAACAAAATAAGTTTACATATGAGTTAATTCAATACTGATTATGCAATATGTTTTTCTTTTTACCAAGTAATAATAATTTCCAGAGGAGGGCGTTTTCCTGGCGCTAGACCTCGGAGGTACTAACTTCCGTGTGCTGTTGCTAGAACTGCGGGCCGGCAGACTGGTGCGAGAGGACGTTAAGCATTACCACATCAGGTAGAGATGTGATATATATTTTTAAAATATAACTGCATCGTCAGGAATCATAATATCCCTGTGCCTTCTCGATTAAAATGATTTGTCCTGTCTTATTACTTACCTTTATTTATACTAAATACTAATCAATACATTTTAGTTTTATTGCAATTATAGGCGTAGGGTATAGTAGGGTATATTAGTATTATAGATGAAGATCGTTATATTTTGTTAAATATATCTTTAAGGTTGTTTTATGTTTCAGTGACGCGTTGAGGCTTGGTCCCGGCGAGGACCTTTTCAATTTCCTGGCCGACTGCGTGCAAGACTTTTTGAAATCTGAACAAATGGAGAACGACGAATTTTCACTTGGTAATCATTTAGTAGTCATCTGTTTTGTTGCAATTTTCTAGTCTAAAGAAGGATCTTTCATAAATATTTTGTTAGGACGATATTCGGATCGAACGTGATAATGATGATGACCTTTCAATGTTTCAGGCTTCACGTTCTCGTTTCCTATGAAGCAACACTCAATCTCGTCGGGTGAACTCATCACGTGGACCAAGAGCTTTAAGTGCGGTGGTATGCAGGGGGCGGACGTGGCGGCGCTGCTGCAGCGCTGCGTGCGTGCGCGTGGTCTTCGCGTCACCGTACAGGTGCTTCTCAACGACACCACGGGCACACTCGTCGCAGGCGCGCATCTTGACCCTGATGTCGCGGTGAGCGTTCGTTAAATTTTTAGACTAAGTATTTAGAAGTATTTTGATCCGTTCCCGTTGGTCGAGTGGTTGGCATATGCCTCACGTATAGCGGTGGCGTAAAGGGGCTCAGGGCAGACATGTATAATTTGCTTACTTAGGAGTAGATCAATGTGTGTAATTTATCCAGCAATATTATTATTATTATTATAGTTAAATGCTCCCGGTACGATATCCGGTATTAAATTTAATACGTACTTCACAACTTAGAACATATGAATTTTTTTTTTATCATTTACAGATCGGTGTTATAATGGGAACGGGATCGAACGGTTGCTACATGGAGCGAGCGGACCGCGTGCACTGGGAGTCGCGCCTCGAGCGCGTACAGGACGTGTGCGTCGACATTGAGTGGGGAGCCTTTGGAGACAACGGATGTATCGCCTTCTTGCGCACAGAATTCGACAAAGAGGTCGATGACAACTCGCTGCTCGCTACCTCTTTCACGTGAGTAACAGCAATTTTACTTAATTTTAGTCATTATTTACAGTTAAAAATTTTAATGACATTATAATGTTCTGTTTTTTTTGAGTAATCTTCACGTGATGTTCTATATTTTTACAATTAAAGTTCTTCCAAAAATCTAAATTATTCTATCCTTTATATTTTATGCAATATAGTGTATTTAAATACTATTTTAACTTATGTTAGATTAATAAATAGACTGTAACCATTGTTTTTTTCCAGTTTCGAGAAGTATATCGGTGGCAAGTACCTGGGTGACCTGTTATGTGCGGTGCTGGGTGGACTGGCACGCGATCGACTGTTTCCAGCGGCGCCCGCGCCCGGCTCGCTGGAGTCTGCAGACCTCAGCTTATTCGAAGAGTGAGTCTTTTAATTAATAAATAACTCTCACATTTTTGGACGAACATAAGATTCCATAAACATCTTTATTCGATACGATTCGAGGGATCTGTCTATCACACAAATTGTGTGATCCCTATGTGGCAATGGAACCATCCTCTCAAAAATTTGATTTATTAACCACTGAAATCGAACTGATCTTGAAAATGTTTGAAATGTTTGTGTGTCTCATCACTTCATCGCTGGTCCTCAGAGAGAGTGTTTCATGTTCGTGGTCGCGCACGGCGGCGGCCCTGTCTGCAGCGTGCGGCGCGCGCGTTATGCGCTCGGACGCGCTTGTAGCGCAGCACGTCGCAAGCGTTATCTCCAACCGTGCGGCCCAACTTGTATCCGTCTGTACGTATAACACTAAATACATAATATCCTTTTCAAACTTTACACTATTTGTAGCACTGATTGTTAGATTATTACTTAAGAATGTTACCGTTTAATAAAATTTTCTGTTCTTTCGTTTTACTACTTGATGTCTAGATTTAAGAACTTTTAAGTGTAATGAAGTAACTTATCTAAAGAACTGCATCAGATAAGACGGTTTCTTTACCTAAATTTTTAAATTTACCTAAATTTGGAAGCCCTTCTTATATTATATGACTCTTTTTTGACGTAACTGTAATGTCCAGGTATAGCAACGCTGTTGAAGCGGATGGGGCGCCCGCACGTAAGTGTGGCGGTTGACGGCTCCGTGTTCAAACGACACCCGCGCATTCGCGGCCTCATGGAGCGGTACATTGCACTCCTCGCTCCACACCATAAGGTGACTAATCCACTTATAATCAGTACCACTGGGAGATGTTGTCTTCCCTATAGCAATTATCATGGCGTTTGACAAATGTAAAACTTAATAACATGCAGCTTTGTCTATCCAGTTATAGAGTAAAACCATTATTAAATTATTGTTTTCAGTTCACATTGCTGGGCGCCGAGGATGGTAGTGGCAAGGGCAGCGCGCTCACAGCCGCCATCGCTGCCAGAGTTGCTGCGCGAGCGCACTGACAGGGTTTTATAATATTCATTTTAAAAATATTAAACTCTAATTCTCTAAACAATCAGAGAATAATGTTCGTACGTTATTGTACATCGATTTCAGATTATATCTTTGAAGTTTTTGTTAACAGCCGCCATAGACATAATTGTTTAACGTCAAATGTTTAAACGAATATATAATTTTGGTTCAATTTATCCAAAGACGATTATTTAATATTTATATTATATATTTTGTTTGAATGTATATAAATGAGGTGCTTGCGGGACGAGTGTCTGTATGTATTGCATTTGTTATGTGATATGTACGTAGTGTAATTATAGTTTAATTGAATAGTGCCATACTCAGTAGTTGTAGGTAAATATGACGTGTGTTCATGTCAATGGCAGAGCAATTCTTGGTTATTTCAGAAAAAAAACAATTATACAAAATATTAAAAAAAAAACGAATTATAATATATATTTACCCACTTGTACGCATCGTTCCTATATCGGTATTTGCCCGATTAGTTTTGAACCTATTCCAGATTGGAGCATGGCGAATTCGCTGAAGTAACGAAGTTCCGTGAGTATAACCGGGCAAATATATATAACAGTAATCAAGGCAGTTTAAATACATATTGCAAGAATTGCTCTGTCGGTTGTTTCATCATTGCATATATTATGATTGTGATGTTAATGTATTTTACGCTGATAGGTTATTGCAGGGTCGGGTAGATTAGATATTAAAAGAAACTAAAGACTTTCCAGTAAAATAGCGAAACTTTTTTAACGTGTATTGGTATAGGATAAGTTTTATACGTGGCTCGAAATAGGATTTATATAATATTTTTATAACAAATTATTTAGATATATTTAATATACACATACGATATTTATATATTTTTTAAAAAGTGATAAATTTGTCAAAAATCGATTAGAAAAATATGTTGTTGAAGTTTTACCTAAATATCTTTAAAATTTATATGGAAAATTATATTTTAAGAATGAA
Source organism: Napeogenes inachia (assembly GCA_959347355.1). Classification (NCBI taxonomy): domain Eukaryota; kingdom Metazoa; phylum Arthropoda; class Insecta; order Lepidoptera; family Nymphalidae; genus Napeogenes; species Napeogenes inachia. Next base: position 20,079,042 of record OY365798.1, on the reverse strand, counting down.
GCACTAGCTCTTTTTCTATTTATATATAACATTGTTATTATTTTTAAGACAAGTTAAAATAAATAATTTTAAAATGAAAAATGTATTTTTATTTCAAACAATTACAAAAAAAATCCCTGATAGAAAAAATTAAAATAATAATTAATGTGAAAGGAACATACATACGAGTCAGAAAGAAGAAAGAAAGGATTAAAAGTAGCTACACAAAAACAATAATGTTCCTAAATATTATGTCTAATAATTGCCTTTGTTTGCAATTTAATGAATTAATTAATTTAATAAATACTAAATCTATAGGTTGTGCTCAAATCTATTAACTTTGATAGAAAGAGATAGAGTGACATAAAGGCTGAGTAACTTGAAAAGTCCATAACAGTAGTATGTATAGAAAGAAATATTGCTTACTCACTCCCACTCTTCCAGTTAATAAAAATCCCAACACTTTATTAATTTACTTATGACACTTCATTAAAATGTCTAATTATCTATGTAGAAATATTATTATTCCATGTTGGTATGGATGTTCATATAATTCTAATTAATATTTTTAAATTATGGCGAAATACACTTAAACACAAACTTATATACAACAACAAACACAATATATACAATAACAAAATAAATACAAGAACATTTTGTCGTATCGATACTTAATAAACAAATGCATATATATTAAGTTAAAATAAATATAAAAAAATATCTTTAAACATAAAAATCTTTTTTCTTTCTCCAACGACAAAGCTATTATCTCGATGATCTGGTGTGATAAATCATTAAAATTGTTTATCTTTTATTTTTTTATATTTTAAGAAAAGTAATTATAATACTATTTTAATTAACAGTACGAGGAACTTCTAAAGTAGTCTATCAAACGGTCTGCTGGCGGCTCATTGGTTATTAGGATACTTCCACTTTCTCGCGGACCTTCCGCAGGATGCTGGCCAGCTCTGACGCGGACGTCGTCTTGTACTGCCGCAACCAAAACATACAATCGTATTAAGTTAATAAAAACACGCTTAGATGTACCTGTGTATGGCTGAGGGGTTGGAGGTGGTGGGAGGAGAATAAGTGCTCTTCCCCCACCACTTTTTGATACAGGAAGGACTTAATTTTAATCAATGTATGCATTTTCAATCGTCATAACAATAATTAGCATCACTATACACATCGCTATATAGGATTAGTATTTGACACTATTACGATTTTATTTTTATTTTATTTCATAGAACACATTTTTTAAAAGACATTGAGATCCCAAAAAAATTAACTTTCTGAACCAAACCCTACCCAAACCAGGTCTGTTTTTTTTGGTAAAAATAAATATTATATACATATTGGCAATCATTGCTCACCCCAGACACGTTTCTCTGCACAAGTATCTGGCTGTAGAGGCGCTTGCCCTCGTCTTGTCCGACCACGCGCTCCAGCTGGTTGCGGGACAGCGCGAACAGCTGGTGTCCCGACACACGCAACTGCTTCTGAGCATTGGAGCTGAAGCCCTTTGCCTCCAGCCACTCCACCACTTCCTCTGGATTGGATTTCTGTACATGGAAGCTTCATTTAAGTTTTTGATTTTAGTTTAAGAAAAGAAGTAGGTAGAAGTAAATAGTTTCATGTATTTTTCTCTTTGAAAAGCCCAAATTACCTAAACTGAAGTTTATTTGCATTTGGTATTCTGATATCAATATTTTTTCAATGCTGTTATTTCAACATTTATTTCAACGTAACTATTATTCATATTTTTTTTATAAATTAATGGTAACAAATGTTACTATATGTAATATGCCGCATCTTCGTTTGTTGTGTTTTAAGTTTTGTAGGTAAGAAAAAAAGCAAGAGTATAAATAACCTGATGTATGAATATGTCTGGAGTTTTCTTGAATTCGAGGCGTCGTTGTGTTATCTGTGGCAAAACCATCTTGAGCTCCTCGTGCAATGACCCCGTGCTCATAGCCGACCTCGTTGCTACACGAACACATTTTCCGTTATTTATTTTTCAGGATAAGTTTTCAAGGAAGTTTTGACTTTTTTTACTCAATTTATTCTGATTGGTCTTAAACCAATTCAATTCCAATACAATCCTAAATGACCTGAAGAATAGTTAATACTTTTCTTTTTTTGATAATAGAACTGCGTTTGTTTGACATAATAGTGTATTTTAATTTAAAGCAGTCGGTAGCACTTACATTTCATGGTGTCAGTCTTGAGGGGTACTATGACGGTCGCAGTTGACACTGGGGGCGGCGGCGGCGGGGGCGGAGGCGGCGGGGGCGCAGGCTTCACTTCCTCTTTAACTGTAACAGAGGCTCCTGCGTCTTTGATGTGCAATATTTGTTTTTCTCTTATTATTGTTTTAAGAAACTGTATGGTATTATGAATTAGAATTTCAATTCGTAGCTATCAACAATTTTTGATCTCTAAAAATTAAAAATGTCGCTAATTACATTCGAACTGCTTAAAATTGTGATTAATATTAAGTTCATTTAATTTAAGGTTTGGACATTTATAAAACACCCGCAAAAGAAAGAAAGTAACTAATAAAAGGTTTAAAAAGAAAAACCAAGGAAATTATGAAATTAATATAAATATAATAATAAATATTAAAAAACACCCGTTAGCATCACACTTACCCGATTGGACAAAACACAGCAACACACCGACGGAAAAGCAAAAGCACAAAAACACACAATTTATGATCTAAGAGCTTAAATCTTTTTTTGACACTTTTATTATTCATTTTGAAATTTATTTGTAATGTTTCTAGACTACATTATAGATGAAAGAGGGTGAAAATAGACGCCATGAAGTTAATTTTTATATAATTTTATTTAAGGTATATATAATAAACAGCATTTCTGAAACGAGTAGCGCCAGCGTTATGTCTGTTTATTTTTTCATTTTATAACAAATTCTGTGTATCTAAACTACACACGTCAACAGAAACCATACAGTTGTGTTAGTGACACTTTGTACATTGAATACAAAGGTTTATTGAACTCACACACACTTGTACATACATACAATATAATGATTTACAAAACATCCCAACATCGTTACGCATAGTCATAAACTCTTTTTAATAATAGAACATATATTTTTAAAATATATTAGTTATTACTTTTTCGCTTCGCTATATTATGTTACTTAGATCCTACATCGAGAATAAATTCAGATTCCTACCAACTTACTGTATTAACATGAAAATATGTATATAGGTATATAAGAAAAATATATCCATTATAAACATAGATACAAAATATTCACATGAAGCTTTAACACGATAGCGATAACTACAGATATCATTTGTAACAATGTTATATATAAAGTAGTTGTCACTGTATTTATATTAGCGAGTAGCACACACATAGCACACGTGACAACACGCACGCACACAACCATAAGTCGGCGGATTCGATACTAGCGCCATCCACTACTGCGTATTAGGGAAGTGAAATAAATATCTTAAAACGTTAAATATGACTAAGCGATATCCTGAACGCGCGTGCGTTAAGCGCTTTGGTAGGATGTCCAAGGTATAGAACACAGCGTCATATATTATCCACAGAGCATAGAATCAGTGGCCACATCATGATAACTCTGTCTTTGGGTAATATAAGAAGCTATTAGCAGTGGGTCGGGCTAGAAGTATCGAAACTCGCCCTTCTTCCCGAGGCGCTCGCGGCGCACCCAGTCCGCCCCGGCACCCCCCCCGGCCCCCGCTCCAGCCCCCACCGCACGCCCCGCGGCTCCCCCGCCCTCCCTACCCGGCGGTCCCGTAGGACTGCTGCCGCCGGATCCTCGTCCGCCTCCCTCCTGGAACAAAAATTACCAAATTATCGATTGGGCTTCCAGTTCTCACAATTAATCTCATCAAGCAGTCGACCGCCTCTGACCTGATAGTGCGTGTAGATGGGGTTCGGGTAAAGCAGGGCGTCAGGCGCGGGCGAGCCGGGCGGCGACAGTGCCGGCGCTACGATGGTGTGCGGTACGTGCGCTGTCTGACCGCGACGGTTGCGCGCCTTCCACCACTTGCGAGAGTCATCTAGCACCTGGAACGATTTTAATGAATACAGTTAGAGGTTGATCAGATAGCTTTAAATCATTTTTTTTCTTCAGTTCGTCATCCGAAGGTCCGGTTATCAGTTGCATATAAGGAATTAAATTTTATAGGTAAAAGACGTTGGACAAAACATACTTCAAGGTACTCTCCGCGTACGACAGTGAGTTCTTTGTCGTTGTTGGCGGTGCGTGGGTACGTGACGCGTACTACACGACCACCCCGAGCCGCCACACCCCGCGCCCACGCCTCACCCAGCTCGTCTGAAAATCGATTATTTACATTCATTAGATTTATTAATATTATTATAAACAGATAGGTATGCCTGTAAGGAACATACCGTCATCTCGTTCACTTCTGTAGGCGTGGTCACTCTCTGGTGAGGACGCCGCGGAACCGGAATCTTCTCGAGTCAGCGGACGTGCGTTTCTGAACAGAATTTATGAATTTGTTAAAACAAAAAATTTACGATAATACAAAATAACAAAATAATGTAAGCACATTAATAAGAATGGTTTATGAATGATGATTTTAACTTTACCTAGAATAGGGCGCGTATTGCTCTCCGTAAAGGTCCGGTTCCTCGCGCTCATACCCATAAGTGTCTCCCCCGTCCACCCCCTCCCTACTCCCCTCTTCAGCTAGTCCCCCAGCAGGTCCCCGACCCCCCTCGCTCCGTCGCGGTGATGGCCTTTACCACATACATCACGCCACAAACATTTAGTACGGACGAAGCCAAGAATGAACATTTTATTGACAAAGCTTTATTTGTATAAAAACTGTCACACATGCCGTGACCTAGTAAACACTTAAACATTTAAAACATTAAAACAAGCAACCCTCAGTTAGTTAATCTGCGTCCAGAAGTAGACATGTATAAGTCCAAATGTAATAGTTGATTCTAATGAGTTACTAAAAGCGTCAGAATGTACACAAAGTAATCGACTAATGAAATATGAAAACATCACAAACGAAATATCCAGACGCAAACAATAATAGTATCTATGTTAAAAACAATCATACCGTCGTAATGGTTGGTCATCCACCTGGTAGTCCGGTGACCAGCCATCCATGAACACCGGCTGGTAAGGAGGAATCGTGGTCTTCCATTGCTCTCTTAAAAACGAAGAAAGTTATATCAGTAAAGATATGTAGCAATGGTATGAGAAAATTAGTTGTATTCTCAAAATACCTTGCAAGCTAAATTATTAATAATATTGAATTATAAGAGCATTAGTAATATAAACTCAAAAACTGTGCTATAAATTAGTACATATTTGATTTAAAAAGTAGTTAGATAATAAATATCAGCTATTCGCTATGAAGCAGATAATGGAATCCAATGAAATAATTTGAAGGATAAAGAAATAAAATTAATTAATTTGTCATAATTCTCGTGTTAGTGTAACCATAAAGCAATATAACTTTTATCTGAGTAGCTGTTATGTTTTATCTAATATTCAATATATATTTATCTAATATCTATAATATTGTCAATAATTGAATTTATTGACTCACTGGAAAGTCCATGTTTATTACAAAAATTGTTATTGGGCTTTAATTTTATAACGATTGAGACATGTTTTTTGTTGTTTTAGAATTGTGATTCCAGTACTATTATATGCTGTTTTTAATGTATATTTTTTTCCGAAATAGTATAAAAACATACCTGTATACTGTTACAGTACTTTTTATTTATATTTTCCGTCGTAGCTAATCTTGTAACGATAAAATAATGAAGAATAATATTCTTTTAACGATTTTTTTCTCTATAACGTGTTTTACAGTGATGAGTGGGCAGAGATGGCAGGTACTATTTTTTTTGTTACCTGGGTACGAGCCAGGCGTCCCCAAGCGAGTGCCACAGTTCGGTCTCCTTGCTGGTGACGCAGTTGGCGAGCAGGTTGAGTGCGTCTCGCGTCAGCAGAGGCTGCACGACGCGCGAGGGTAAGCGACCGTCGGCCACGTCCTGCGCCGCGTCCACGATCAGGGCCAGCGGCGTGAATAGGAAGTGGACCAACTCCGGCGCGTTAGGGTCGTGGATGTGAGCGCGGAGACGGGCCAGTAGATTGAAGGACAGCTTGAACTTCTGGAGGACGTCCACGAAGTCCCTTTCTGGTGGCGGTCGCGTTCGTAGAGCCAGCATTCCCTCTCCGGTTCCCGCACTTCGTTTCCCGCCGCGAGAGCGCCGTCGCCGCTCCAGTTCCCTCGACGCCGCTGCCGCGTGTTGCAGTCTGGCTATGAACTTTTCGATGTCATCAAAACATCTGTTTAGAATTGCAATGTCCTGCTCGTAGAGTCTCTCCGATCCCGTAGAAGATGTGTCGTCACGTTCTCCCCCTGACCCGCCCCGTTCCCGATCTGAACGATCACCACGGCCCAGTTGAGCGGACATTTGCTGAAAATAATGTTACATAAGATTTTAGTACACAAGCAGTTATATATCAGATAACTTTCGGCACGAATTGGGTGTTTTTAACTTACGACGAGCACAGCCTCCCATTGCTGGCGAGTAAACGTTTGATAGCGAGCCACCATGCTGCCGGTGACCACGCGAGTGGCTTGACTTTAGAGCACTATCTCTGTTATCACCGATAATAGACCGTTGTCTACGTAATGTACCTATTTTAACTTTTTGACACACGTGTTTTTTAAACAGAAGCAAATAGACTAACAATCATCCAAGAGTGCTTTAATACTGATGTACTCTCATGTGTATATCAGTCTGCAATTAAAGTGACGTACGTATATCAGTTTATCAGCACTTAAAAAGGATAAACAAAACTTTTGCATATACAAAACCCTTGTCTATGATGATATCATCATCCTTATATAAAGTATATAATTAAATTAAAAAAAAATACTGTAGTTGGTTGGGCTATCGGTTTAACGCACTACCTTTAAAGGCATAATGTTAAAAAGACTATCCTAAAACGAAAAAGTAAAGATAAAAAAACTCTGTTCTTTGATTGAGCTGTACGCGTTTTTCCATTACTTTTACAAACTTAATAATAAGTACTTGAATTCAGAACGCATCTCTTGTTTTTAAAAATTGGTCTTTAACCAATTCTTATCAAATAAAAAACAAATAAATAAATCAAATAATCCAAAATTTGTAACCAATATTTCATCAATAGCAGAGAAGTCGAGATCTTGACATTTGTTTTTGTAAATTAAAACAATTACTATAGAATTTAGAGATAATTCAATATAGAATTAAACATTTCAATGGTTCAAATAACAATAAAATCTTTTCTCTTTATTATATTATAGTTTAGTTAGTTAAATGTAATATAAAAGCCATTCATGAAATACCGAATAGAAGTTTCGGGAAAACACAACGTAATCTATAAATAACAATAAGTCGGTATTTAATCAATCTACTATAAAAGTAATCGATTGTGTGCGCTTATCAAACAATGATAAAATACCTAATACCGCGTAGGCGGCCGATAACATCTTGTTCTAGATCAATGACAGGCACTTATATATAGGGGATCTTGAGGATTCTTAAAAGACCAAAGAGTCTGAGCGTTTGGTCTTAAAAGACCAAAAAGTATCAGTCCTATGATGTATTGGTATTTTTCTCCAATACTGGGTTATTTGTTTTGAAAAACAAAACCACCGAAACAATCGATGTACTGCGTTGATTTTCATCTTAACACAAATACAAATTACCTGTCGTCTTGGTCTTTCTAATTCATTTTCTCGTTCTCTCTCCCTCTCTCGTTCAATCACGAAATCTCTTCCTCCTTCGGAACCACCACCGCCGACGCCCCTAAACAAAACATTATTGCATTAGAAATTTTTGTTTAGGGTTTGCACATAAAACACACATTCAAGCATTTAAATATTTTTCAGATTTATAATAAAATCACACCATATATAAGCAGAAACCGGTAATGGGAACAGTATGATTGTGTCTCTCATGAGATGTCTTTCGATCACTACAACGTTTATATTAGTTCTGCATGTGTAGGTGTCACTTGGATATTTATCTCTGGCAGGTCCAAACATCAACAACTCCGATGATAAGATTAAAGGGATGAATCATGAATACTTTATCCTTGAATGAAGTACCAAATAGTTGCTTTGGGAGTGTAATTCCAGAGTAGTTTATGTGAACAGAAATGTAATGTCTGATACTGATCTAATGGCGAAGAATGGCTAAATAATTGCGAGATGCATATCACGATACAAATTTCTATAATACGAGCAACTGATTTTTAGTCTACCTATCCATTCAGGAACACAAATACTTCTGAAAATTTATCTATTTAGTGCTCTAAAATAAACGTTTCGCTTACTTCAGCGCGTTAAGTTCTTCGACAAGAGCCTGAGCGCCGATGTCGTGGCACTGAAAAATGTGCAGTTCACGTCGGGCACCGGCAGGAGAAGAACCAGGTTCTGGTGCCCCCACAACAAAAGCTAACACATTATTGTATAGCTCAGCCGGCTCGGGTGACGTGAAGGCTGTAGGGGAGTGCACCCACGACGCCGGGAAGCGCTCCATTATGGACTGAAAAAATATATGTATTATTAATAAATATTGTATTTCTTTATACAGTATTCTTTTTTCTTACTAAAGTCTTCTTACCCCAGTTTCGTAGTCCATGACTAACACCCATTGATCTTCTAAGCGTAACTGCATTTTTTGACTCCATATTCCTGAAATTTAAAGTGGGTTTATTAGAAAAATGCTTGTAAGAACTTAGCCATTAATTTTTGTTATAGTCACATATAGTTGGAACATAATAGTCACCTCAATAGTAGGTACTTCCAATTGGTTACTACTACTACTAGTTAATAGAATCATCATAAAGTAAATAGTGAGCCTAAGTAGTAAGTAAGTATATGGTTATAAAAGAAAAGACAAGAAGGAAAAAAGCAAGCAAGATCGAAAGCTTGAAAAAAATTATGGACAAGAAAAAAAAATGCATTGAGATGACACATGATAGATAAACATTGGAAGATGATGACATAATACGTCAACCCAAAAGCAATTGAGGAAAAATCAAGTACCATTAGTTTTCTCGAGCTGCAATAAACGTCTCATGCCATCAGCAGGATAGACGATGCCAGTCTCTCTGGTGACTGTGAAGGTCGCGAGATGCTCCAGCACGTAGGCGCTTCTGCGCAAGCCCGCCAGCGTGTCGAACTCATCCAGCGCCCGAGCCGCGGTCGCATCGGAAGGCCTGCCCCGAGTGCCAACCCCTCCTCCCTCACCTCCCCCGCCACCGCGCCCGCCTGCGTTTCGTAGGGCCATCTTTACCACGCTCTGGGTAGTTCGCGCATCATGCTGTATTGTGTTCTATTTGTTGTTCGATAAACCTGTAAGACATCACTATGGATTAATTGTGTTCTTTTACAGCTTTATGTGATTAATGTAATATACGAGTACTATTCGTCTGAAATCTGAATCATTATAATCAGTTAATTTACTATGATAAAGTCATCTGAGGTCATAGACAGGTCATGGTAGACATACAATGAAAAATAAAAAACTTTCACTTAAATTTAATGATATTGTATATAATCCATAACATATTTAGTCATCTTTGTTGCGCTATTGTTATTAAAGTAGTCGAACTAATCAACGTGTCAACACGACACGTCGTGGACGCCACACAATGACTTCAAAAGTCTTTGTCTTAGTTATTTATTTACTAAACGTGACTTACGTCCTCCGTTACAAGTTATATTTGTAACCACAATACCTAATTTTATTTATTTTGTGATAATCATCAACATTGTTTTATTCTTAATAGATTACGGAACTGAGCAAAGTATTTGACTGTTTGCGAAAGTCGGCAGGTGCGTGCGCCCTTCATTGGGATGCGCAGTGCGGGTGAGAGTACTACCTCTCCCTCGCACAATATATCTCTGTTACTTTCTCACCCACATAATACGTTATATCTGTCTCTTACACACAGCAGGGCTTAATTTCTAATCCTTTTCTCGTCAGTGAATTTAAATATGACTAAACGCATTCCTACATTAATGAGCCAAATAAATAGGTACCGTGAAAGCAGATATTTTCCACTTTCGTTTTTTTTTGTAAATAAAGTTAAAGGAAGGTTAAAGTAAATGTAAGTATATGTATGTGCTTTAATGTTAGTCTCCACCGAAACGACGTATTATAGAAGAGCGTAGAAGAAATTGACTTGTTGCATCCCAATTTAATTGGGATAAGGGCAAGTGGTGGTGCATTTTAGGGATGGTTTTACCATAAGAGCATTTATAAAATTTCCTTTGTATATTTAAAGGGGACGGACTTAGAGACATGTCGGTAAGAGCTAGCACCGTAACCGCTTTGACTATAAAAAACATTCTATAGACCTTCATTTTTTTATAAGATGTTATTTGTTAACAAAGCAAAAACATCGTAAATTTACATAAAATATTTTTTGTAAGTCTGTTTCAAGACACACTTTTTGTGTAATTGAGGCTCCAAATAGTAAAAAAAAAATCAAAAAGTTTTGTTCGAAATAAGACTTAGATTATTGTTTGAAACGCCCTTTTATTATTAAAAGGGATTTATATCCTTAACGATAATTTCATTTTTCATCTAATCTTGATCGCGGTTATTTAAAGTATAGCGAGCGGTCACCGTCCAGTACACGAAGACCCTCTAATTATCTATATATATAAATTATATTTTATGATGTTAAATTAGTGGTTTATTATATGTTAATACATGAGTATTAAAATAAATAAACATCCTTATTTGGAACACAAATATACAGAAAAAAATGGTACCTATATATTAGCCGCACTGGAACGTGGAAGTTTGGATGTTCGGCGACTTTTAGGACTGACTGTACATTTTATTGTACACGTTTTTAATCCAACCATTCAGAATTGCGTTAAATGTTATATTATACTCAAGCTTAAACTGAAAAAAAAATGACATCCAATAACAAAATGAGAGAATAAAAGCGTGAAGATTTTATCTGTCGTAAGTAAGTACGTAATATCATTTTCTGACGAGAAGAGTTTAAACAATTAGCAAAATAATAAAAAAACAATTAATTTGTTCACAAACGATTAATATCGGCAAACCAATTTTTAACGTCACAATAGCACTTTCAATTAATATTAAATTGTATTTTAAATCATAGTACTAAAAGTTGAATAAAATTATATTTGTAATTTATGTGACCAATCCTTCGCCCTATTACTAACATAAGCGACATACATTCCTTTACAGCAACTAATAGTTTTGTGAAGGTATGTATGTCACCTGATGTTTCGTCATAACTCTTAAGGCGGAGGCTGCGAACAGGTTCCACATTCCGACGGAGATATGGGTATCAATAACTTAATGATAAATAATTTGACCTTTACTTGAAGACGAGGCTTATTCACTGAATTATTACGACTATTTAATACCTATTTGGCTGCTAAAAGCCAAACAATACCGGCTTACCTTGTTGAAATAAAGGTACTGGTAGTTTATTTTTACGAAAAAGTTTCTAAAAATAGAATATTGGCTACATTGTATTTTTCTTTCCCTTTTGCAATAGTAATTTAATCTCGTTTAGGAGCCTGCGTATTTTATAACCTGGACTATTGCGTGCGTCATTCCAGATCATTACTAGTGTGTGTGTATGGGTGTTTTTGCGTGAGTGTGTGTGTGTCTGTGTTTGTGTATGTGTGTATGTGTTTAATTATACGAGTGTAGGTGTGATTAAACACGATAGATGCCAGACACCTTCCAATTCAATAAGTGTACATTGTCCAATTCAATAAGTTAATAATAAACAATTTAATTGGTTTATTTGGCTGGTTTATTACGAGTAGGTACTTATCAGTTAGTTACTATTACATATTAAAATAATATGCTTTAATTGCAATGTTATCATTTTAACACATTTATGTGTTAATTAACGATATTTGTAATTATGTTTGTTCCACTTTTAGGTAATTTTTACGATCATTTATTTTTATAGCATTGATTATTGTACTTAACAAAAAAATGTACAAGTATTTAAATAAGAACATAAATATTAAACTTACAAACATTATTTAGTTGGTATTAACACTCATAAAAAAGCAGTATAAATGTACTATATATAGATAACAACAATTTGATAAACATGTGATATAGTCAAATAGCCCATTAAAATTCTTAACTAGGTAATTAAATATAGCTACGGTGTAATTGGTTTCCAGTTAACAGTACTCAAATAAAATGTTCTTAATTAGAAAGAAGACCTAATTCACGAGTTACAAATGATAAAAATAAATGAAACCCAAATAAAAATATGTAACTTAAATCATCTTTTCAATATCTATAATACATGTTAGAGCGACATTGCGTGTTGATTGAAGCTTAGAATCTTATCTATACCAATTAATAAAATTAAAATGTCAGTTTCTAATATTAAAATAGCTTTTTAGTAACTGCATATGGATTAATACACGGTACACATACCAAAATAACATTTTTTTAATTTTTTGTCAGTCTGTCTTCATGTTTGTACACGCTAACCTCTGAAACGGCTGAACCGATTTTGACGAGACTTTCACTTGCAGATAGCTGATGTAACAAGGAGTACTTCATGTTTGATTATTTACTAGCTGTTGCCGTGACTAGGATGTCACGGGCTACGTAAGACTACGTGAAGGGCTACGTAGACTTTAAAAATAATATTTATGTGGCTAAGTACATAAATCATATACCTAAATAATATTTTTACAGTCTACGTGGACGGTGTCACGGGCAACAGCTAGTATAATATAAATATAGTGAGGTTAAATACTGGTTAGGATAGGATGATTTCAAAATGATTTGATTGTAATGATTAAAAATATGATAAATAAGATGGTCATATTAGAAAGGTACCCTAAATACCTGCCAACATAGAAAGAGTATAGTATTTTATTTTTGAAAATACAGAATTCGTTTGCAAATCAGGAGTTTAGTTATCATTGCTAGAATAAAAGCTTACAACTAATCAGTATGTTATTGCTGAGACTTTCATAATAGTCCATTGAAATGTTACATTTTTTAGGCCTTACCTTGCGTTTTTTAGAGGACGCAATTTTATTTTTTTAATGTGTAGGGGGGGTCAGTAGAAGCTTAAGTTCAAGTTTGTGGGGTCGCCACCCTTGTCCCACGGCCGCCATCTTGGAAAAACGGGTGCAAAGGGTTTTCGCTCTGTATCTCGTAAACTAGTTACCCTACAGAAAATTTAGTCAAACATAAAATTTAGAAAATTAAATTTCCTACAATTTTATTTCTATTACTTTTTATCGTCAAGTGACCAACAAAAAAGTTATAAACAAAAATAAGTAAAAATTTTGTAACAAATTTCCTTTTGGAGGCTATAACTTTTTTTTAGTTCATTTTACAATAAAATGACATTTCAGCAATTTTGTAGAGGGTTTTTCAACGAACAATTTCCTCTTTATACTTGTTTCATTTTAATTTATTTATCTAGGTTTTACAGCGCTCCAAACTTGAACGGATTCTCGAATGCTCATAGGGATGCAATAAAAACTAAAAATTAGACTTACTTTTCTATCTATATTTTTTTTATTTATACAATTTATTATGATCTTAACATTCCTATGCTATTATTAAACTATGTTTGACCCTTTTCCCCACTATAAAACTGATTTTACTGTCGAACAGGCTGAATAGGATGCAGATGCGGATGCATCACAGTCATATGATTCGGTGACAATCATAGCAGAAGACATCGACATCCTTATATTGCTGACGGCATTAGGAAGAAATCAAACTAATGTATTTTTAAAAACCTTCAAAAGGTACTCTAGATATACTCGGAAACTGTGGAAACGGGCTGCATCTGTATTGGAGGAAGTAAAGAGAGATTAAATGCATTTTCATTCTCTGTCTTAGCAAATCGTTTGTATCGCAGAGTGTCCAGAGTATCGTTTTTATTTCCGCCATATAAAGAGATGAAAAAACGTGCGCCAACAACACTGAGTAACGATGACTCGACTTTTTCCCTCATAAATAATTTAGTTCCACTTGCTAACTCTGGATGCTTCTGCAAAATTTTTATAAATTTGACTTTGCCCATGTTATACGCTGCTGACGTTGTGTCGCATCCTGAGAAGGCATGGAGAAACAGTAAATTCTCAACTATTACGTCGTCATATTTAAAACAGACAGACAGACAGTACAATTGTTCGGACGTACGCCCTTTTGAAGGTTTTTAAAAAAATACATTAGTTTGATTTCTTCCTAATGCCGTCAGCAATATAAGGATGTCGATGTCTTCTGCTATGATTGTCACCGAATCATATGACTGTGATGCATCCGCATCTGCATCCTATTCAGCCTGTTCGACAGTAAAATCAGTTTTATAGTGGGGAAAAGGGTCAAACATAGTTTAATAATAGCATAGGAATGTTAAGATCATAATAAATTGTATAAATAAAAAAAATATAGATAGAAAAGTAAGTCTAATTTTTAGTTTTTATTGCATCCCTATGAGCATTCGAGAATCCGTTCAAGTTTGGAGCGCTGTAAAACCTAGATAAATAAATTAAAATGAAACAAGTATAAAGAGGAAATTGTTCGTTGAAAAACCCTCTACAAAATTGCTGAAATGTCATTTTATTGTAAAATGAACTGAAAAAAAGTTATAGCCTCCAAAAGGAAATTTGTTACAAAATTTTTACTTATTTTTGTTTATAACTTTTTTGTTGGTCACTTGACGATAAAAAGTAATAGAAATAAAATTGTAGGAAATTTAATTTACTAAATTTTATGTTTGACTAAATTTTCTGTAGGGTAACTAGTTTACGAGATACAGAGCGAAAACCCTTTGCACCCGTTTTTCCAAGATGGCGGCCGTGGGACAAGGGTGGCGACCCCACAAACTTGAACTTAAGCTTCTACTGACCCCCCCTACACATTAAAAAAATAAAATTGCGTCCTCTAAAAAACGCAACCCCAAATGTAACTTTTCAATGGACTATAACATTATTGTCGTGAGGACGCTTTCATAGTTTATAATAATAGGATAGAAGGAGCGTTGAAGTCTTTTACAGGCGTTATCCCGTCCTAGTTCGTCCCATTTGAGCTCTGAGCATGCGTGTATCTATGCGCTCAAACACATGCACAATACACACACATTGTAACAACCGTTATGCTCGTCGACTTCTATAGCATTATATAGCGTCATGATAATGCGTTATCAAATGAATTTCTGGAATATATTTGCAATTTAAATTGAATTCTCGGTGTCTACAAAAAGCAATGTAAAATGATTAATTTGTGAATTTAGACTCTATATTCATTGTATTACTTTCACTTATCACATATTAAGTTAGATTAGTTAGGTATACTATTTGTTAAACATAAGTTAAACGTGTTCACAATATTGAATGTATTTCTAAATCATTGAAGAATTACAAAGTACGGTGAAAGTGACTAAAGCCCAGTCATAGTATAGATTACTTTCTTCGAAACATCTTCATTCAATAAAAAAGAGCAGGGAGCAGCGAGACATTGAAAACTGTCTTTCTGTCACTTCTAAGCCCTAGGATGTTGGACTAGCTACTAGAATATCTTAGAGGCCTAAGTTAAAGTTTCATGGATTATATTCAATAACCAATTCGCTAATAAAGTCTAATGTAAGTTAATGCCTGTTTGTAAGCGATTAAAATACTTGCAATATTTAAGAGAGAAGACCCGCTTAGTACTGTTAGAACTCTGTACCTTCAGCTCGGTTAATCGATTAATTCGGCAATATTAGAGATTAGCCTATGTTACATTCCTTATTAATTATGTTTCATTATTATATACTTGTTGCTTTATATAAATGTTACTATGTATTTAATATTCGTAATTAATGTTAAGGATAGCTTATATAGTATAGTACCTATATTATAAATACTTTGTTACTCACTACTATAACTCATATATCCGGGTCTGAAGTTTTTATAACATTTCTGAACCGTTAAATAATTTTAATGAGATACGGTCCATTTTATGATCCCCACAAAACCCCGAGACACGATAGACGCGCGTGTGCATCCCAAGGTCGAGGAGCTGGTAGCCCCGGCGCGGCGGTTGTTTACTACAAATATTTCGAACATGGTATGCGCTTGCGCAAGGCATGCTAGTTTTTAGTTAGTAGTTTTGCAAGGCTTTAGTCAACACCTTATAAATAGAACTATAAATATCTTGACTTACAAACGAATATTGTTAAGTATATATGTATTTCTTATAATAAACTTTACATTTTTTCTTGATATATATATTATAGTTATTGTTATAAGAAGTATGTATTAAATTATATGTAAAAATATTTCTGACCAGTTCTCGGCCGAATCCGCGTCATGGTTGCGGAATGTTCAAGTCGGCCGTTGTCTGATAGGTAGCTCTTATCTGTTTGAGCGTTAGAAACAAATTCACAAACTATATTCATCAAGTGTCATAGGATCTTGAACAAAGTGTCTTTGAGTTTAAGACGAAATTAGAGTCATTATTGCTTGAAGATGTAGAGGGTTTGGGATTATGTGATATCTTATCACTGTTCCAATTTTCTGGCCGATTTAGATTTGACGACTTGACTGTGAGATAAAAAATATAGTAGGATTTGTTATGTTGTAAGAAGAATAATTAAAAGTTGATAAAGATTAAATAACTAGCCAAAGTCTTACACTGTCTAGGTTTTTGTATCTAAATCTATTCATATTGCTTTTAAATGTAATATTAAATATATATTACACACACATTGACTGATGTCACACACACTAGTAAACAAATGTGTGGAGCTCTGTTAGGTAGTTGTTTTCTCCTCGCTTTCGCCAGCCACTTTAGATGCCTTAGTAAAATGCTAGGTATGCTATTGTCTAGAAACACGTACTGAAACTATTTCAAGGATTTTTTTATAATATTTTTTTACGTTTTCATGAACATCTAATATATTATAAAAACAGTTGTCAGCTGCGGAATATTTTACAGAAATGTTTTAATTCTTTTTTTAAGAATTTAGTTCTGATATAGGTAACTAAAGGTAGAAATCATTTAAGCATTAAAATAATCAATTATGCTGACATCGAATTTTAAATATCCTATTATTTAGGAAGCTGCGTCACATTACTACTGGTCGTAATTAAAAACCTAAGTTAAATTTTAAAAAACCGGCCAAGTGCAACTGGCTCGAAGGGTTCCCTTCAATTACGATTAAAAAATTAAAAAAAAAAACAATTTGTAGGAGCCCTTATTAAATATATAAAGTGAATGCTTAACTAAAAATTCTGTGATTACTAGAAGTATTATACATTTGATGTAAGGGAGTCGTCCTTAAAGTTTATTTTAGTCCTTAGAGTTTATTTTAATATATTTTTTGAAGTGAATATATAACTAAATATTTTGTAAGTATTTCAAGCGTATACCTATTCGTTCGTTATTAATATCGAACAAAGAAAAATTACGTTTGTTGCATGCGAGATCCCATCAACTATTTATTTTATTTAGTTTTAGTATTTATTATTATAGCTGCAACAGAAATAGGTACATCATCTGTGACTTTCAACTGGAAACATTCAGACAGACAGACGGACGGACAGCGAAGTCTTAGTGATAGGTTTCCGTTTGTACCTTTAGGTAAGAAACCCTAAAAATAGGATTATAGGTATTATAATAATACAATATAATATTATTTTCAATTCTATTTGTATAAGTAAGATTGTATTTAGTATAAGTTCATTTTTTTTAGATAATGCCAGTGAGTTTGTATGTTCCCTTCCCCCTGGCCCTCCCCTTACACTAAAATTATTTATTATCACTTAAAATGTGAACAAATCCATGAATGTTTATTTTTCTTGAATTTATAACCTAAACCAATTTTTGGGTTGCCCGAGAAATTATATTATTTTCGGAAGCAAAAAGTATCCTATAAGTTTAACCATAAACTAAAACCACACCCAATTTTATATATGTTTTTGCAGTTTTGTTGTACTGTAATTATCTGAAGTAAAAGTAATCTAGGTATAATAACCAGGACAATAACCTATAACCTAGAACCATAATAATATTCATCAAAAGTCGTTCGGTAGTTTTTGTGTAATGTGCGAACAAACGAATAGAGAAACAGACACAACAATAAAAAAATGAGTTCTGTGTCATCTACTGTACCTAAACAATTTTTTTATGTATATAATATAATAATAACAAGACACGATTGATCTGTCTGTCTGTGACTTACTTAATATTTCGATTATGTTCATCGGACAATGACTCGGCTTTAAAATAAACATAGATAGTGATATCCGGCAGTTTACGTATGTAGCAGTGTATATATAAATGTTTGTATGTATGCTTGTCTGAACGGTTGTATATAATATGTGCATGTTTTCGTTAACCCATACAAGGATATACATAAAAACTATCGTTTTCTCTTATTATCGGTAGTTTTTATCGGCACTGTAAATAAATGTTTAAATATCAGTCTCATAAATATAACACATTTGATGACGATAATTGCATAATTGGTGAAATTACATTTAATGTTTTAAATTAAGTTATATCAATATGCTGTATTGATTCTTTTTGCGAGAAAAACATATATGTACGTTCGAGTATGCTGTCAAACCACTCACACACACACACATACTCAAAGTGAGTCAACACGATAAATATGCGCATAGTATGGCAAAGAATTCAACTAGCAAAAGACCTTAAATGTATTAATACCATAACATACTGATAGCTAAATAAGGTAAACTAGAATGGCAGGCGATATAAAAAATAATTGGCTGGATAAATCTTTATGTATGAACTGTTTCTCAAAAATAAAGTATTATAATTGACCTACTTTTCGGCGTATTCATGAAAATATAGGCAAAGTAAATTACAATTACATAACCAGATAAATAAGGTACATATCTCCTTGCAAAAGAATGCTAATTTGCAATTTGTAACTACATATATACTATACTAATAAATGTTTCTTTTAATGATTAACATCAAAGTATTACAATCGGTATTAAACGCTATCATTAGCTTATAATACCTGGATCAACGTTGCTTAAAATTTGTGATTATGACAACGCACATGATTATTTTTTTGATCATGATTCATTATTACGTTGCTAAATTAGAGATCACTCCTTAGAATTTTGAGCTAAGATGAATGAAAGTTACTGCATTATGCAATGCATAATTTATGTTCCTTAACCATCATGTGGGCGAAGTTTTACATTAATTATTCAGAAATGAAGATGATTCACGCCTCATGAGCTTAAAGTACTTGTAATTGCTGGAGTGTGGGTATATTTTAACATAATGAAAACAGTTTGTAGCAATATATATGTATGCACCTTATTATCTGGTTTAGTTAAAACCTTTAAGTATTTTTGTATTTATTTCTAGAAGAATTATGACTCTTAAAGGTATTAAAATCTTTTTATATTGTTCTTTAATTACAAAATCAAATATGATTCAAACTATTCAAGTGGACTAATCGTTGATGGTATTTTGATAAAGAAATCTAATCAGAGATTACAATGCTGACGATCAGTCGCACACGTTTACAAAACTTATTATTATAGCTAAAAATGGACAACTTACTACCGAAAGTCAAAAGATTACCGAAATGTTATGGAAAAACTTTTTGGAATTCTTGTTTGTTCATATAATGTTTAATTTCAAGAATTTGTTATTCAGATGAGTAGAAAACACACAACCACTATTCTTATCGCTTTTAATGTTTCCTTTTTGCTTTGCTTTTTCATTATTGAATATGAAGTAGTTTGTGTTTAGTTCACAAGAGTTTTGACAGCGTTCATATTATTATTAAAATAGTAGATTATTCGATTTCTAAATTGAAATTTCACTTAAAATGTCTGTTTTACATTATAAAATTTATAATCATATTTGAATTCCGCTTCTAACTTCCTGTGAGGGCATTGTTATCAAGTTGTTATAATGTTATGAATGTCTTGTGGCAGTGAGCTCACGTACCATCGGCCACAGGATATCCATTCTGGTACAGTAACGGATTGGCCCAAGATAAGCATCATCCGGTCTCTATATATTTTGAATGGTTAAGTATTATACAGACCTGCCGTGTCCTAGTGGTCTTGTAAATTAAACAATAATCACAATTCAGTTTGTCGGATCATAATACCACGTTTGAATCGCAGCCGCAGAGGAGCAACGACCGTCCAACGAGCGCGTCGCCATCTAGCGGCACAGTTACATTGCCAATAATACAATCTCTATATCAAACTAGTAAACTAATTCATTCTTAACATTACCGAGTGAATGTACTTAACCCCCACAACTTAGAATCGTCTAATACATCACGCCACAGGGAGCACTATCGTAGGGTAATTTTACAAGAGAATTTTGTTGCCCTATCCATAACTGTGAATTCGAAAACTACACTGTAGGTCTTTGGAAAAAAAACCTTTTGTTTAGGAATACAGTGGGTACAGTTGCGGGAAAGCGGCGCTCTCTCAAAGCGGCCTCGTTCCCCTAAAGGCGCGGGCGCCGTGACGTGTCACCTGTCATATTTCACCCTCTCTGACTTGTAACTTGTATATTTATTCATCCACTTACCCTTTATTAATAGGAAAGTGTTCCTTTCGAGTGAGCCTACGATATATGTGTAACACGATGCACTGCACTCACGATGATACTTCGCGCCTCAGCGGCGACCCGGTATACACTGGAGGTCGTACTCGAACCCCCCGCCCCTCGCGTCCTCGGCCGTAAGCCTCCACAGGTGAAGCGGAGGAGGGTCGAGGTGCGGGCGCGGGCGGCGGCACTCCGCAGTCCGCAGACCGCATCTCTAGCTGCCAGTGTCTGTTTGGCGCGAGAGCGACCACTCGCATCTATATTAACAGCGATGTCCGCAAACGGGTCTGCGGCGATGGAGCCGCGGCTCTGCCACGTGCGGAAGGTGGCCAACTTCGATGGATACGGATTCAACCTACACGCCGAGAAGGGCAAACCTGGTCAATACATCGGCAAAGTCGATGACGGTTCACCCGCGGAAACCGCTGGTTTACGTCGCGGTGATCGAATTCTCGAAGTAAACGGGCAAAGCATTGCAGGTGAATCCCACAAGCAAGTGGTAGCGCGTATCAAGCAGAGGCCTGACGATGCAGAGCTACTGGTGGTAGCCCCAGCGCCAGGCGAACTTATGCCCGATCTAGATGCACCCGAGCGTCCTGTTTCTGCCGGGTCAGATTCTCAGCCTGCGAATTCTTCACCCACACCTGGTGGAAATGACTCCGCAAACAGCGTCGATCGCAATGACTCCCCTTCGGTTGAACCTCCACGTCTAAACCTTCAAATGACGGCAGCAGAGATGCGGGCTCATCTTGCAGCTAAGAAAAAAGTGGATCCCAAGAAAGTTCCAATGGATCTTAAGTCCAAATTTGACATCGTAAAGAAATTATGAGGTGCCAGAATGTGTGTGAGGGTGTAGTGCGTGACGTAGGCTGCGCGTGCGTCGCTCAGGTTGTGTCGGTCATCGGTGTAGCGGGTGTGTGTCCGTCCATACGTCGGGAGTCACGGGCGCGAGGAGACTCGGGAGGGGCGGGGAGCGGCGGCGCTGCCTTCTCGCTCTGCTCCCGTGCCGCTCTTATCGCTGCTCGGTGACATCAGTGCTCGTTGAAATGTTTGATTTTCGATCGAATTCTTGTACAATTTTATGTATAGTTTTATTGCGCCGCTACTTCACCAGACCCGACAGAATGAAATTATGCCTTCCGTATATTGCCATTGAATGTACATAGGTACTGTTCGTTATTAAGGAATTTATATGAAATTTAATATAAATGTATCAGTTTAAGTAATTATCGATTTTTATGAAATGATTATCTAAATGTGTAGTTAGATTTATATAAATTATAAGTGCAATTTAATTGAGTGATCAATCAATAAAGAAAGATATAAAATTGTTGTTGTATCCTGGAGCGCGCGTCGCCGCGTCTCTGTCGCCCTCGCAAGCCTCCCGGGACTCGGGACAGTTATGTTATAGTCAAATACAAATGTAGATATATAGACATACTACTCACTATGTTGTAACACTTATCGTTAAAAGGTTTATCTTTGCATAAAGATAAGCTTTGTTTTCACTATATGTCACTGGTAGCTTATTAACTTTGGAGAGTTATTACCAAAGTATAAAGGTTTTTACCTTTATTTTAATTTTGAATGTCGAAATTTAACTCTGTAATAAACACGTTTATTGGTTAGTAAAATCTAATACACTATCTAAGTAAATACCAAACTGGTTTTTATAGGTATTCAGCGAAAACAGTTTGAGCCACGTCGCCGCGATTTCGACTACAATATTTTTAGATATGTTTATCAATAAGTTTCATTATTTTGTTGCGTGGCTATGCGTAGCAATAAAATATATACATGACAGTTTAAGTAAAATTAGTATTACCTTTTACATCTTTAGTAACACATTGAAATGCTTAAATGAATACAGTAGATGTATGGGAATTATAATAGCTTCCACTTCACATTATTCTATTTTTATAACAATACATATTTTTTGTCATACCACAGTGCATGCGCCTGCGCATACGACCTCAGCACGGCCTTTGCCGGCTCGCCGCATCGGCCTTGCGCTCGGTGTCCCGATATGTTCTGTAAATTGCTCCTAACATTTTATTCATACATTGACAGACAAAATTGATGTTAAACACATTTATTATTATAAGTATTACACTTGCTTCGTGGCAAGAAGTATTTATATGTCATATTTAATAATTATGAACAAGACGTAGAAATTCTAGTTTGAAACGCAAGAATGTTAAATCGAAAGAAGTTTTCACATTCTATAACATAAATTAAAACAATACTGAAATTCTTCATAACTTTAAAATAGTACTAATCTATTCATATAATTATTTGGTTTTGAAATTTCATAATGTATTTTACAATTATATTACACTATTCATTGTATTGTTGACGCAAGGACGGGATAGTGACGCATCGCTCAACCGTGATGGTTATTTACATTTAATTATTATTTATTCATCATTAGCTTCATGTCTGAATCAGCTACGTTATTACGTATTTCGAGAATGAAGCCGAATAAACGATCTTTAGCAAGCTACTGAAAGAACTGCTATTGCTATTATAATATAATAACATATCAGTGTGTATCTTTGGAAAAGTGAGAAAATAACAACAAATATAAAAATTATGAAAAATTTGTAATGGAAAGTAAATGGATACGGGCAGGGATACGAACCCGTGACCTCTGGGTAACATTCCCGTCGCTTTACCTTTTGAGCAACCGAATCTACATAACTAAATAAGCTTAACATGGCTATATGTACACAAAAAAGTACAATGTATTTTAACAATCAAAGCCAGCAAAAGGCGAGCCAGGTCAGCACACGAATTGTTCGGTAGGACCCAAGAAAAATGATTGGCATATAAAATTAGTAAAGTCAAATAAAAGACCTCTTCAAAAATAGTTAAATATTTTTAAACTAATCTATTTCAGAAAACTAATATGCTGGCTGCATACATTTCTACGGAACCCTAAAAGTGGCCAGTTATCCTTGATAAGACCAGACGCTGCGATAAATGCATTTACATAGTGATGATAATCTCTTCATACCACTAATGAGTTTGTTTGTTTGTGTCCATTACGTACCTATTCTTAGGTTTATATAAAACTTTTATGACGTCAGAATATCCCTACAAGCACACTCTTATATAAAAGATCTCATCAGATGTGTGTGTAACGCTTGTTCTATTGGTTTTATTTACAAGTCAAGTCAAGTCAACTATCATCAGTATATTTGATAAAATAGGAATTTGTTGTACGTGCGTGTTGCAATAAACAGCCTTCAGCTTAAAGTAATTACATCTGATATAATCAATAGCTAGTCATATTTCACTAACTCTGTAGATACATAGTTGTTTTAGGATTTTACAATTGGTTGTTCACCAACGCTAAGTATGGTGGTGCATACGATTTGGACCTTCAATACAATTAACAAAGAATATTTGCTGTGTTTTATAAAACATTAAAAGTTGGGTAAAGTCGTATTTGTCTTGAGCAACTTATATTATTATAATAAAAGGTATTTATAATATAATAAAAGGTGTCCAATCACCCAAATGTTTTGTAATTGGATCGTCAATTATGATAATGTCAACATTCGATTTACATAATTAGGAAAAATGCATTCAATTAATACAAACGATTTGATGTAATTAAGCATAAGAATGTTAATGATACACTAATTTGTTTTGGAAGAATACCTAATTCTTGCTGTTCGGTCGTTAGGTAGTTTGACCGTCGTCCTTCTCTCAGCATGTCAAAAGTGTACTAGGTAGGTATCAAAAAGCTGATCTCACTCACTCACAAAAAAAATTATACAAAATATAAAGCATACTTAACGATTTCTTTAGCCAAAAAAATATTAATTTATATCATTAGGAAATATCGAATTACCATTGGAAATAATGAAAAGGATCGAGGAATTTCCCGGAGGTGAAACTCAGGCAGTGTCCGCCCGGTGTCTCAATAACTAAGCTATTTGTAATCACTGCGGGTCGCGGCCAGAAATTCAGTAACGTCGTAAATACGTCGCGGTCTGTTGCCAGGTTTCACACACACATATATATATATTATTAGCTATATCTAACAATATTTATATATATATCGGTATATATATCGGACCAAAACCGAATCATTCGGTCGAATACGAATAGCCAAAAAGATGGAAAATAAGCCGAATACCGAATATTTACCGAATATTGGGTCTAACGCATCTCTAATATATATACATATATAAATAAATATGTTTCAAACCTTTCCAGAAAACCTACATAGATAGATAGATAGATAGATATTTATATAAGCATATTATAAATAATAATCAATGTTATAAATTCCGATTACTAATACGTCGCGTCGCTAGGGACTTTTCTATAAATACAAGTATAGGTATACCACGCATTTAGAAAGTACGATTTATTGATTAATATTAATTTTTATATATTAATGCCACTGCCAAATGTTGATATATAGCAAAATAGACATTGTATAATAAAAATAGCAGCGATTAAAAGTCTTGGTTATAATAAAAAAACTGAATAAAAGTATTACTCGTCAGTTAAGACACAGTAAAAGAGTGTTATTAATTCGTTTCATGTACATCTATACTCAAGTCGTTATTACTGAAGAAACGATCACAGTTTACTGATATGTCATAAAATGAGAATGGCTTTATTATATATACTGATATATATAAATATATGTATATACATTATTAAGTTAACGTGGTTGTGACATTAATTATCTAACTATCCCTTACTTCACCGCGGTATCATCTTATTCTAATCACACTGGAATGACCGCTGATTATGTATTTACTACCTATTATATAATAAAACATCGCTTTACAATACGTTTGTTTACCAAGTTATTAGTACATCTGCAACTGGTCGTGTTATATATACGAGTATCATAGGTAAATACTTATTGTTAGAAGCTAGGTACAATACATGATATCATTTGTACTGTGCTTCGTCATTGTGTACATAAGTATGTGGGAAGAGGTAAACTAAATAGATACTGTTTTGATATTCATATTTTTTACAATGGAACATATTACATATATTATATGAGACGAATAGGTACCTACGTGTCTCACATATGCGGAGGTACGAGTTACTCAAGACACTGCAGAATGAATTTACTATCTTTTTATTTATCTATCACATCTTATCTGTTACAAGCTTAGAAAAATTGATACACGAATTTTGCAGAAACCGTTTACTTTCACGACAATACAATACATAGATTTCCGTATTGCGTTGTATTGTATTGTATTGTATACGTAATGTATTGTATGTAGTTGAAGTTAATTTTGAATGAAGTTCAACTAGCAGGATTCCCAAGATAGAAAAATATTATTATCAATCTTTTTACATATTTATCTAACACAACGAGAATATATAACGCCACAGGATATAAGAAATGGAATCCTAACTGTGCAAGAATTTAGTTTCTAACGATCTCATAAGATTTAATTTTATTGTAATCAAATGTATCACGAAAACCGGTACAATATGTATTCAGATATAACAAAATACCAACACATAGGATTCTACTTCTTGATATTTGGTTCAATCTATGTAGAACATTCTAGCTAGTGAACTATTATTATTTCTATATATTATAAAAACTCGTTTTATATAGTTCAAATAGCTCAATGGTTATCATTAAAATAGATTGTAAAAATGTATATTTACTATCAGTCACAAAGCAATACAACCTTATATTACTGTCGATGAATAATTATACATACATATAATACTCTTTATATAAATAACTAGACGAAATCAATATATAAAGAACATGTGGTTAAGATGACACACACATAAAAGCAATACATACAGTATTTCAATTTGTTACAGTATTTCAATTTGTCGTATTTCAAGATCGATATTAGAGAGTAGTAAGAGGGCCGTCTTCATACGGACTTATTATATGATTTTTTTTTAATATAAGAGATCCTTGTTTAAGATAATAGACAATATTATAAATTAACAATTAATCATAGGTATATTTCAAAATTATAGATACTTTTTCAAAATCAAAAATGATTTTAAAAATTTGTAAGATGTCAATTCGTTTTTAAATTTATACCTAACATGTTTTTTTATTTTACAATCATTATTTTTAAAATTACTACAAATTAACTAAACACAACTTTTATAACAGAAAATATTTCTATTGCTTGTTATATTGACGGTTAAAACATAAAACCTTTTCTAAATACAAAACTATATTCTAGATGAAAATAACCAGAGCTTGTTTAAAAAAACATAAAAATTAAAGAAAACATATAAAAGAAAAAACATAAGGAAAAAAATCAAAATTCTGAAACCGGTTAATCCAGTTATGTTTCTTAAAACTTTAAGAGGCTTAACACATTGAGATTCCAAAGAGATATTTTGCTGTCCACACAATGGTAATTTTATGAGGATCACACAATGAGAATTTTGTGTGCATCCTGAACTATACCGACCCACTGAAAGACACCTCCATCTCGTCTCACCGTGAACACGATTGCTGCAAAGCATTCGAAACGTCGGGTTAGATCAGTAAAAAAATGTTCTATTTAAAAATGTTATCATTTATTAATTAACATGTTAAGTACGAAATCTATGACATATACTGATATTATAATACTTATGAAAAACAGTTTAAGAGAAAATATAATTTTATCATGGATCAATACATAATTAAACAAATTTTTAGTCATGATGATCATGAGATTTAATTTAATGTCTCTATGAATTAACAATTTGGTTCTGTAAAACATTATTGTTTTCCGGAAAAAGTGTATGACAGTTAAGTATCACCCCAGAAATGTATTAGACATCCTGATTTATATTTATTCAACAGACAACGATTTTATCTGCTTCACCCTGACTGAGATTAAAATACAAGGTGTAATACTTTAAAATTGTACACAATTTATATAAATTTATATAAATATGGAATGAAAAATAAACCGATACGGGCAGGGATTCGAACCCGCGACTACTGGGAAACCGTCCCCTTGTAAATTGTACACATTTGTACATTGTATTTTTTTTTTATTGCATTACAAAATCAATATCAAACGCTTTTATTTCAGATAGGCATACACTTAATAAACCTCAAATTCCAGTGGCTTGGTTTCAAAGGGTAGAGATAGATCAATGGAGAAGAACCGGCGAGAGACGAAAGAAGAAGAAAGATGTAAACTATGAACCCTCTTGATTACAATTTTAGTGTTCACTATTTAATAGTCATAATTGATATGTGGGAATAGATTAAAATCCCAGTAAATCGTGAAACAAAAAGAAGACTAGAATAACTAATCACATCACTACTTATGATGCCTCACATTTCTAAGGGTTTATACTTTGAGCATTTAAATTAACATTACTACTAATAGACACTACGCTGGAAGTGGTTACAGTGAAGTAACATGTGCAGAATTATTAACAAGTTGCTTATTGCCTGGCCTCATTGTTGTGAACATAATCCTGGATACAAGGATCGTTGGATACATGGGCGCGCTTAATACTTAATATACATTTTTTTTTTCCATAGATCAGTGACCATTTCAGGCTATTTATTGTCAAAATAAATTCTATTGCCGTAAAAAGATTGTATGTTTCAGGGAATCTAAATATTAATTTGTGATTGTGATGTCTATTGTTTCTATTATTTGAGTAGGTTTAACATTTTTTTTTTCCAGACGTAGCTTAGGTACATTACTTAAAATATACAGTTATGGAGGCGTAATCATTGAAATATTTTAGGAAACAGATTTAAGGGAGTTTTGAGGACGGAGATTGTATATTGTAATTATAATCTGAATTAATTTACAGTTTACCTGTGAATATGAAAGAGACTTCAAACTAAAAACCATATTTTTGAAAAAAAAAACTATAAGCAAATGTTAATAAAATAAAAACAAATAGTTTTCATTACTAAAAAAATCGTAATTGTAGAAAAATATATTTTGTTTCTAGTTACACAAATATAAGAAAAGCGATTGGATAATTTTCTTCCAGAAATTAAAAACTTAATGTATAAAAACGTTGAATTGCCTTTTTTGTCCTGACTACAATTAAAATTATTCCGATCTTCTTTAATTATGAATAAGCTAATGACAAATTTATATGCTAATAGTTCCTCCAGTGGGTGCTAGGGTAGTGGGTATTCAAATACAATCATATCTGTCAAATCATTTCCTGAGCTGGTGACGGCGCGGTGGGTTGTACTCTAATCGTGTGAATCTTGCGACCTTGTGTCCGATCTGTACATTGTTATTCGTTTGCAGATTACATTGTTATTATGAAGTATTAGGTTTTATTTCACCTTGCTTGTCATATTTATGCCCATATCTGTTTTATAAGCAATTGGTGTTAAAATCGGTTTTTAAATAACTTAGGATATGGTTATAATGTTGCTTTATATATTTTTATATTTCGTATTATAATAGGTATGAAAATTGTTATAATTTTTGGCTAAGGGATAACTTTCTTAATGTAACTGTGAATGTTAACATAACTATAAATAGATTGCATAAAATATATCATAAGACATAAATATATTCCTTTACCAGGTAAATTAAATTAAATTAAATTAAATTAAATTAAATTAAATTAAATTAAATTAAATTAAATTAAATTAAATTAAATTAAATTAAATTAAATTAAATTAAATTAAATTAAATTAAATTAAATTAAATTAAATTAAATTAAATTAAATTAAATTAAATTAAATTAAATTAAATTAAATTAAATTAAATTAAATTAAATTAAATTAAATTAAATTAAATTAAATTAAATTAAATTAAATTAAATTAAATTAAATTAAATTAAATTAAATTAAATTAAATTAAATTAAATTAAATTAAATTAAATTAAATTAAATTAAATTACATTAAATATATTAAATTAAATTAACAGTTTAAAATATTTACAACGATTGATTTTTTTTGACCTAATTACTCTTCACGCTGTATGCCAACTTCATAACACCGAACCCTTATCAAATAACAAGAAATGTGATAACAAACTCAATTATGTATATCTTGTCGAACATTAAGGATTATTTTGTTCGTCTCGAAATTTTTAACATATTTTAATGATGTAGCTTTAAAAAGAATGTATGCAACTTTTAATGTATTTTTTAGGTAAACCTACATTAATAAGAATAATTAATAATTTTGTACAATTTATTACCTATATATTTATTATATACCTCAACGCGTTTAGTGTTTACTTTATTTGCTTTTTTATGTGTACGCCATTTCTGCCAAGTGCATAGTGCATAGAAATACACAAATATCAACTGCGCCCGCTAGACCTTCACCCAGCTAAAATTATATACTTAAATATTGTCTTATATAATAAAGTGTGAGATTTGTCAGGCTATCGCATCCAAGGGGGAAAATGGTTAGGGCAAGCTTCAAATTCACGGAGCATAGACTTCTGCCGAAAAAGCTTCGTCGGTCTCCATTGGCTGCCTGGTCAGCAGGGAAGTGATCCAGGCAACTCTCTGATGAGACTGCATCTGTAAAGGTGTCGCATCCTGAAAAGTTGGTTTAGAGGGCGTTTCCTACCCCCCTTCAAAGCGTCTGCTCTTCCGGAGGAGGTGAGAAAGGTAAAGGCAATGCCGAGGTCACCGAAGACAAAAAGAAGATAAGGAACGAGATTGCAAACTCAAACTGTGTCACGGCTCAATTGCAATCGCCGAAGAAACTTCGGCCGGCTTCAAATCCGAGCCCGGTGGTGCAAAACGACGTTAATCACGCGTGGTCCTGTATAAATCTAGCATCTTGCAACCTTGCCGATTTAGGTATAAATAACCTGCGCTTTAGATAGGCGGTGACGGGCGGGAAATGTAACAGTAGGTCTGAGGCAACCATAGGAACCCCTCGCACCTGACCAAGGGCATAGTCACGAGTTCAAGAGAAAAGTTTTGTAAATATTTTTTTATTAATCTGGCTTAAGTACCATCTGGACCACTGCCCTTGTTCATACTTCGCATACTGTGTACATTTAAACAGATAATTCTACTTCTACCTCTAAACATAAGGGATAAGTTTTATAAATTAAACTTGTAATTCCTACCTTTTCATTGTTTTTCAATTTAATTCTACTGTATTTTAAGTTCATTCGTGTACTGAACAGGTAGTAATCATTTAATTTTCTTTTTTTATTGTCCAGATTTAGTGTACAGGTGTAGGCGTGCCTTTATTTCGTCTTTAGTATTTTTTTAAAAAGTCCAAACCTAGCAATACCAGTAATATTTAATAAAGGAGAGGAAGAAAAAAAATAAAAAATCTAAATATTGGTATATTTTCAAAAATATTGTATTACATGAGCTGAATTATTTATTTACAAAAATAAAACATAATAAACTTATTATTTTCAGTTTGATAGCTGCTAATACTTAGGTAAAAAATTAAATAGCACTACATTAGTTTTGCGCGAAATACACACTGCTTACCAAATATATTTACAACATAAGCATGCAAGCGCTTACTTTACTGGCTACATATCAAATATAAATACATTTTATATATTTTAAAATTTCGATTTATATTTGTCACTAACGTCATATATATCGCAAAGATTAATCAATAAAGTGCCAAATGGATACAGAAAACTCTGTATGTATCACGAATACCTAGTTTTAGTGAGTATTCTAAGAAAAAATCTTTCTATTTAATAGTATTTTCCGTAAATATCTATTTGTATAAATAAAACCATGGAATAAACTTAAAAATAGCAAGCGTTAGGCTTGAGCAGAAGACTAGAAGATACCAAGAATAGAAGGAAGCTGAGTACTATAAAACATTTTGCAGTTTTATGAAATTATGGAATATTACAAAATTGTTTCATGCATCAAAAGTTTTATTATATACGCAATTGTATATAGCTGATAAATGTTAATAAATAATCCACTTGTAACAGAAAATACATGAAACAATACTGTCACTTTTTCTCAAGTCTACTTATTTCTACGTTATACAAAGTCGTTTCTAAGTAAGAGCTAACACACATCAGTCGCGCTGAGCTTGCACGTGGTTATTTCAATATTTAACACAATTAGAAATCCGTAGCTAACACACGCCAAAATTATTTAATCAATTTGTTACAATATTTTATTACTTTTGCAAATTTTGTAATGATTTTCCAAAAATATGTTTGTCAGTTTTTTTATGACATAGTATTTTCTGTTAATATAATGATTATGTCACATTATATAAATATAGAAACAATAGAAAGTGACGTTTCTTAAAACAATCTTCGTCATTTCTACGAGAAACAA
Source organism: Napeogenes inachia (assembly GCA_959347355.1). Taxonomy (NCBI): domain Eukaryota; kingdom Metazoa; phylum Arthropoda; class Insecta; order Lepidoptera; family Nymphalidae; genus Napeogenes; species Napeogenes inachia. Next base: position 20,047,155 of record OY365798.1, on the reverse strand, counting down.
ATAAATATACATAATTGAATTGTTTGAATTTCTAGCTTATACAAATACCTTTAGATTATACAAATATATTAAAAGCCTCATCGCTGTGAAATCACATGCAAGCCCCGTTGAAACATTTTTCCAAATAATAGCCGACAAAGTATTTTTTACGTCCAAAATTAATAATCGATCTACGATATGCGATTGAAACAATCTAGTATTTGGACTGATCATTCAGGAAACCGATTGTAATATTTTGCAGCTTTTGTGATTTAAACAGGACAGTTATATAACGCTATCAAGACTGGAGAGCATTTATACTTTGTCGACTATTCTCAACAACTGCAAAATTAAATTAGTTTAAATTGTATTTATACATACATTTTTCTATACAAACATACTGATCTTTATAAAATGTATAGTTTTAAATAACTATTTAGATCATATTTAATATTGCAGTTGCAACACCTTATTATTTTAAAACATTGTATATTTTATTAGCTCATACAAAATCTAGTTACATAACTTAACCTATATGTAAAATACGATAGACAGTCGTGATGCCAGAGCTCATTCGTCACATGACATATAACAAAAAATATCCAAATTAATAGTAAATACATCGAAAATTTTAAGGCCGTACACACTAGTATATAATTTACTTCTCTAGATAATGTAATGAAATATTTACAAGATGGAATCATTTTGTTCATTGAGTGTGCACGAGCCTTTATAAAATTTGTGCATATTTTGGGGTACAATTTTGGCCCTTATAAGTAGGTTTTATAAACCCGTTCACTTTTGAATGATAGTTAAATAAAAAATACAAAATGCGTCCGGCGTTGACAATAAATACACGTAACTCGGCTACACTCCGACTCTACTCTTTGGACATTTTTTTATTTGGTACATTTATACCAAAACAATAATACAATGGCTTAATTTTATTATAACGATAGGTTTCGGTTGAAAACAATAGAAACTTTCTTAAATTCAGATCTAAGCAATAAAAATACCTAATTTTAAGCAACACGTTTTCGTAATATGGCAACATAAATACAAAGGAAAAAATTATTGATAATTCTTATTATAAACTACTGGGTATTTTGGGCAAAATTATTTTATCGTACTACATTACACTACCTAAGCGCTATTGTCGAACAACTATAGATGTAATGTTATATTGAATATTTAGTTTTATACATATAGTTCATAAAAAAGCATACTGTATACAGAATCAAAAATATTTCTGTGTCAGTATCAGATAATTTTGATATGAATTATTCCAAATCGTTAACATATCATGCGATATATAATATTCCCTACATATACAGTATGCTTTAAAAATATAATAAGCATTTTCTGCAAAAAAATTTTACACAAGCATAACCTACAATCAGTTCTGTCAATACTTATAACCGATCTTACTCATTAACATTTTCAATTCTATGTCTATGTTTGAACTTTCTACTACTGTAATAAGCGGAGTTTGTATTAAAAAATCTATTGATACATACGATATTAACAAAAGGACATTCATTTATAAATTTATAAAAATGTGAGACCAAAGGTGTTTTAGAAATATAACTCTTAATTATATCGTCTTAAAGGTGAAAAGTGAATGAAACTTCACTTATAGAGTTTAGCTGTCTTCAAGTAGGTTGTGGAGTTCGGCGTAGTTTAATATGGCACGGTGTAGGAATTCGTACTGCAACTATAACAAAATAAAATATGTAAGACATTTTAAACTATGGCTTTAGTTATTTTATGTAGTTTATGTTCTTATCTACACCAGTTATATTATAACTATATACTTCTATGTAAATATATAAACATATTAAATACAAATGGGTATGGAAAATGGAACCAAAAATATTTAAAAATTAATACTGGCTAAGTGCAATTCGGACTCTAATTTAAAGGGTTCTTTAGTTTATCTACAATATTGACTAAAAAATCACTAAAATTACAATTTAAAGTCTAATTAATAGTTTAATTGTTTTCTAGTAAAATTTATTTGTTGACTCGGAATTGACATTAACTTGAAATGATTTGTCGGTATGGCTCCCGACCTTTTATACTTAAATACTTCTTACAAAATACAGAGTAATTAGTAAAAGACTGAAAAGATATTTTTTTTGTTTGTTTATCAAGATTAGAAAAAAGTTGTAAAACAAATGTTGTTGGGATTGATGTAGAGAGGCTGCCTGCAAGAGGTGGTCAACTATTTAAAAATAACCCTGTATAACTAAATATTTTGTGAATATTTGAAGGGTCTACCTTATATCCCCCTTTAAATATTTATTTTATTCGATTTTTAGCATTTGTTGTTACAGTTGCAACAAAAATACATAATTTGTGGGATAATTTCAACTGTCTAGGTATTATGGTTCGTAACATACGGCATATTGATTGATCGACAGACAGGCCAATAACAGAAAAGTCATAATAGTAAAGTTCGGTTTTATCCTTTGTATTTTGGTTCTAAAAAAATCTAAAGTCAAATAAAAAGATAAAGCAGCACTTTTAACACTTTTTACAGCAAAATAATTCTAAAGTCAAGTAAAAAGATAAAGCAGCACTTTAAGTAACCTGTATCTTAGTTGTGATTTTAAGTTTTTCAATTCATGTGCAGTTACCACGTAAGACACATATAGAAATAAAAATTGTTATGTTCATGTTTCATACATAAAATACCCAACGACTGAGAATTTTTATTGTTTTTCGAGAGAAAAATATTTTTATAATATATAGAATTAGAAATTCTTTTATACCAATATTATTATTTTTCAATATAATATTATTTTTTATGTTTAAGGCTGATCTGAAAGGGTAATAAGTCTATAGAGTTCTACTTACGAAGGTATCGACGGTCCTCGCGCGCTGCGAGCGCACCTTGCGTGCGACCGTGGCCACGTCCACGCGTCGCTCCACACGCAGCTGCAGGATCAGCGTACACAGCACCACGAACAGCGGGGAGCGCTCCGTGCCGTACCTACATGGGACGTGGGATATAAAATTACTTCTGTCGTAATGCAAATGCGAACATGGTAATTATAATTAATTCTTTATGTCAAAGCCAATATTATTTGACTATTTGAATAACAATAATACTGTCAATACGGTAATCCATATTGACAGTTAATATTTGTAATAACTCTTATCTTTTACTTCTGCATATAAATGATTATTGTACTTGTACTAGCACAGGGAGAACGATTAAACGATCTTATCATCAACTTTCCTTATAATAAAAACAATTTTGATCTTATAAACGGCTCCCAGCTAGTCTTATCAGATCTACAAAGGATTGTCACCGCCTCTAGACCCTTTTGGTTAATCTATTATTGTGTGGTGACGTACTGGCAGTGTACGACGAGCGGTGGTTCCGGCGCCACGTCCAGCGGCGCCGCCAGCTCTGCCAGCTCAGCCAGCCCGCGCGTCACCTCGGGCACGTGGCCCGCCGCCGTGGGCCAGCCCTGGTACTGCAGGTGACGCACGCAGCGCCACTCGCCGCTCTGTCATATACAATCAATAATTATAACGTGTCCTCGAACCTGCCTATCTAAAGATGGAAGATCGGCGTATGCATTTCTTTAATGGAGACAAAGATATCGCGAAATGGCGTACAAATTCAATCCCGACAAATTAAACCGGGATATCGAGGCGGCTAATGTTAATGTTAAATTAAATACCAATTTGGAAACTTAATCTTTTCCTAAATTCATAAGGGAACTTTTTATTATTAATATATTCATTATGTAATCTTAGTCGCTACCAGATAAATAAGATACAAACCTTGTTATTTGTGACGCGGAACTGACGCCTCGTGTAGTAGGGACAGGACTCGCTCTCCTCGTACTGTACCGAGATGTGCTCGTACTGTACCGTGCCGTCGTCCCAGTACCGCGGACACTTACCCTCACCCAGCTGTAACATAGTTGTGTTGTTTATTGTATGGCTATCTTTAGTTTTATGCCCCACCCATAATGAAACTTTGCTACATATAGCATATTATTATTTTGTTAAATATAATATTTTGTAATAGCTTACTTACCTCACTTAACATAACGATAGTGGAAACATTGTGCTCTGCGACCATTCGCCAGAAGTCCATGATAGTATTAGGAAGAGGATCCTGTGTGATGATAAAGCCTTCGGAATTGTCGTAAGCTGAAACAAGATTAACATTAGAAACGGGGAAAACAAATATTACTTATAGTTTTATACACACAAGCACTGCATGAATCTGTGCCATCTGGAAGTAGGCATACTCACATACTAACACACATGATAACGTGACACAAGTGAATAAAATACTTAGAAAACGATCAAAAGAAATATTTAAGATTATTATCTTTATATATTTTTTGTCGGATGATATAAAAGATAAGGTTGTCGACCTCGACCGTACCTTCGACGAAGGAGGCATTGATGTAGGTGGAGTAGTCGCGGCCGGGCAGCGGTGGCAGGATGACGCGGTTGCGGTCGTAGGGCAGGCAGTCGGCGCTGCGGTTACGCGCGCGCAGCTCGTCCGAGCCGCCCGCGCCGCCCGCCGCGCACGACTTGGTGGCCTCCGTGATGGGGGGAGACATCATCTTCTGAGGATGAAGACGGTGGAAATACATGACCCGTGAGCTACTATACTCCGACAGTTAGGCGACTTGTTTGTGACCTATGGTCTTAGAAACACACAACACCGATGAACAAAATATCTTAAACTATGAATTTTGTGTTTTACTGTGTTTATAACACGTACCACCCGTCCAATATGGAAGGGCAAAATATTTTTTATCTAAATTAATTACTTTCAATAAGGATTATAATTTTAGTTGTATATTTAAAGTGCGTATTCCTAAAGAAAAATTAAATAATGACAGAGTTAAAAATAATTTAATTATTTTATTTGTGTATCAATTTTGCCTTCATTCCTTACCTCAAACTCATGTTCCATGAGACACTTATCTGCCCCTTCGGGTGTGTTCCTCAGTCTGTCGATGGCGCTCTTGAGCCTGGAGGCCGGTATCTCAGTATCACCGTAGTGCGCGTACTCCACCAGCGCTCGGTACACGAACACGTACTGTTTCTGTTAAGGATTCATTTCGATTATTTGAAGATTGTATGTTCATTGACTAAGAAAAAACTTGTGTTTTAAGGGGGTTCATATAACCCTCGTGGATGAAGGGCTAGCCGTACCCACGACTCCGCCAATAAGGCGAGGAAGGAGCGCCGCGGGGTTTTTAGTGGGTACACCGTTTTCGGGAGTCCCACACACGCCCCTCGCTTCCCCGAGGGGTACGGTGCGTAAAGCATTTTCCCCGCGGAAACAAAAAAAAAAAAAAAAAAAAAAAAAAAAAAAAACGGGGGTTCATATAACTTGTTTATATTCTGATAAAATAGTAGCATTTTTTTATGAAAGAGACTAACCAATGACTGTACGAGGAAATTCCTCTGTCGTCGCAGTTCCGCTACAGTGTTGAAGACGGACACGTGTCCCGTGGCTCGTAGTTGTTCCAGGAGACAGTCCAGAGCCACCAGCGTGCCCGTGCGACCCACGCCGGCCGAACAGTGCACCACCACCGGACGACCCACCATGCTGGACCACGCCTCGTTCACGCGCTGGAGAGTTAGTATGTTATAACTGTGTTGATACTTAAAGTAAACAAAGAAAAGTATCGCATTTACATTTTATGTCAGGTCTCAATTAATTTCACTACAACGGCTTCGGGCAACGATTAGTTGATTCGACTTTATCACGTACACGATAGTCTCCATTTTACTTTGGAGTATCCTAATCGATAAATAGCTGCCTCATATTTTTTTGTCTTGAAAACAGTTTTTATACACTTACAAGTAACAAGTTTTTATATACTTGTCATTATAAAGTTACTTAAATGAGATTTGAGAAGAGGATTAATATATGAGCGAATAATTAACCAATTATACCAAGAGGTAAATCCTCAATTTTGAAGTTTCTTATTGGTTAGTTAGAGATTATGCCTTTTCTAATCTTATTTATTATTTAATTACAAATGTTGTCACAAAACCTTGATAAACTTAAGTATGGAGTGCGGGTGTTCTGGAGCGGCGAAGTCCTTCCACATGAGGAAGTGGTACTGCCTCACCAGGCGACACTCGCCCTTGGTCTCCCGGGGGGAGGTGGGCGCGCTGTCACTCATGCCGCAGTCTGACGACGATTGAGAAATATGTGAAATTGGACCTCAAAATTCTCTTGTATATCATACGAGAACACATTAATGATATTTGTAATGTCATGCAATTAAAAAAAATGAGAATTGGAAATTTTACATCATAACTAAGCCTATACCCATAAAATAATTAGACGAATAGTTTTATATACAAAGATAAATCTTTATCTGAAGACATTATGGTTTGATTATAAAATAAAATCAATATTACCTCCATTTCTCTTAGCAACTCCATTGTTTTCAACAATAGGCTGTCCATCTGAATTAAGTGGTTGTTTTGAAATCTTCAGCTCCCTCACGATATAATCCGAATAACTGGAAATAAAATTAAATCTCATTTATATTCATCGCCAAAAGCAAAAAACTTCAACTCCCTTAAGACCTAAGGGAACAAACATTTTTGAATAATAATCTTTATAAACTAATAAGAGATCTGAAACAAAATAAAGTGTCGTATTTTTTTATATTTATTCATTATAATTAGTAGTTGTTCCTACTAACCGTTTCTCGGAGACGTGATAAACGCTGACACACCCAAACGCCCTTCCGCCCCTCACTTCATCCGGCCAATACTTGCTGCACTTGACCTTGGAGTACTCCTCCAGGTTGGTGAGCATCACGATCAGTTCTAGGTCATGTTCCCAGATCATTCTCCAGAAGTCGTTGACGGTGGTGTCTGTGGGACCTTGGGCGCAAATGAACTTTTTGCGCTCCTATGAAATAATTAAAATTATATTAAAAATACATTTGAATGTAAGATAAAATTGCTGTGATGATACATTTTAAAAAGCTTAATTGATGAAAAGTCTAAATGATAATTCTTTTTAATAACTACCAGTAAATGAAGTAACTTATATAATTGTAATATGGCTAATTTAATACTACACTTAAAGCATAAGGAAGTAAGACTACTCATGCTTCACCTGGTTAGGCTCCGAAGGGTCCTTAGTAAGCAAAGGACAACAGAAAAGAATGAAATAGTGCATACTAACATCACAAAATAAAACGAAATAATTGTAAGTAGACATAATTAAAATTATTAATAAATATAGAATGAAAAATAAACCAATATGGGTAGGTAACCAAAACCATATCGGTTTATTTTTCATTTTTTATGTTTATTAAAAAAATTAATAAGTTTAACATGGCTATACATGTTTATAGATATTTTCAAAACAGTATAATTAATTCTTGTTTTTGATATTTCATTGAATTAATGTGACAAAATAATAAACCAACCTTATATCCCATAACATAATTCGCGTTGATGTAATCTGATCCGGCAATTCCGTCCATCTGTGTAAGTTTGACTCGTGTCTGGTCGTATGCCTTGATATCTGGATATCTGTTCTTCGGTTGGTTTTCGCGGGCTTCTGAGGCGTGAGTTGTTCGATCCGGGTAGCATTCCGGCAGCATCTGTAACAACTTTAAAATCGCCATTGTGGTTATTTTACATTACAGATTAATATATATATACGACGACCACGACTCCCACGACAGGATACTCCGTTTATCTTCCAAGCTTACAACCACCATTCAATCCATCCAAGTGACTTCTTCCACAAATCCTTCACTATCCAAGACTCAATCCTATGGAACCAACTCCCGGCAAAAATAAGACGAGCATCCTCAAACATTGCCTTCTAAAAGCTACTTAGAGTACACTTCCTGAAGCCATCATGATGTTAACATATGAACTCATTATATTTATCATTATAAATTGGTATTTTTAACCAAGCATTATGTTATAAGTATGTATTTGTGTGTATATAGTTATATGTAGATGTGTATTGCATTGGAATATATTTGTGTATATTTGTAATTATAAGTGACTATATAACGAAATATTCCGTGAATATTTGAAACTGTCTATCGGTAGCGGTTATAAAAATTGAGAAAATAATTACGTCTGTATGGCTCCCATACATTTTTTTTTTTTTTTTTTAAGTTGATATATCACTTTATATTCTGTAAGTATTTAAAACGTCTACCTGTTATTTATATTAAGCAAATAAATCGTGTTTGTTGCCTGAGAGCCCCTCAAATATTTATGTTAGTATGTGTTACTATACATGATGTGTAAAAATTTGAACCGCCCAGTCAATTGTCAATCCCTAATTCACGAGATATAGCCTGGAGTCGGGCTGACAGATAAACAGACAAACAGACTGACAGATGGACAGCCTTGATAATAGGGTTACATTTTTACCCTATGGAACCCTAAATATAATGTCTAAAAGATGTTTCGGATGTCGAACTTTTTAATTCATCAATACATTATTACCATCAATTCATCACTAAATAATTTAAACTATGCAGACTCTCTAGAAATTAGTGCAGTTTTATTCACAATGACATCTATGATAAAAATGAAAAAATATCCATTAAGTTAGTCTTGATTAATATTTTCATTTAAATAAATACATGGTGTAACTTAACCAGCATCAGTGAACTAATTATAAATAGTGTTGCAAGTTTTATTTTTTTTCTATTATTTAGGTGGATTAGTCATGAGTTAGAAATATATTTAGGGTATTAGTTACTATCTTGTCAGTCAATGTATTATATAATACTAGCTTTTACCCGCGGCTTCGCACGCCTTAAATTCGTAGTAAAACAATTCCCACTTCCCTTTTTTTGTATTCTATATGACTTATTTTAAGTGATACAATCTAAATTACGACATAGGCAGACATCGCTCACTGTCAAAAGTATATTTAAAGTTTTTAATAAGGATACAATATTAGGTACTGTAATTATTTTTATACCTCTCTTGTTTTTACTTAAGCGTCCATTTAGATACTTTTTAAACAGATTACTTAATAACCATTCTAACATTATTTACAGATTTTCATTGAACATAATAAATATACTACCATGTAAACTTGAGGTATTCTGAGCTACACAATCGACGTTATTTTCACCATCAAATTGCAGGTCTAGTTTTATTAAAAAATATATATTTTAAATGATAAACATTCAGTTAGCTATATGCATTAACAAAATTTTGCAGTGCAGTGTTAAAAAATATCCAATTAAATTGTATGTTTGGTTCACTATTTTGGTCATAGTGACTTATACATAAAAGATAGATATATGCTGTCGCGGACTTTTATTTAGAACTATTTAAGATAAATAATTTTAGAGTAATTATCTTTGTGTAACTTAAACAATAAGAGCAGCGCATGCCAATATAGCCCTCGAGGGGCTGATTTTTTTCCTACTTACTTGACAGTTATCGTTATTTTATCACCCAATTATAAAAAATCCCTATAAATTCTAACTTATTATGTTATTCTGATATCAAAGCTATATTACTGCAAAGTTTCATGAAAATCCGTTCAGTAGTTTTTGCGTGAAAGAGTAACAAACATACACACATCCTTACAAACTTTCGCATTTATAATATTAGTAGGATTGTTAAATACCTCAAATTCCTTCTGGAAGCCGTAGTCCGAGTCTGCCTGTCGCTCGAGGTAGGCGGCCGCGAGGTCCTCCCGCGCCACGGGCGGCATGTCCGGGGGCACCGCGCTCAGCAGCTGCTGGCGCCCGCCGATGTGACCCACTACGTATCTGGACAATTATTTACGGTTACACGAGTAACGGATTTAAAATATAAATTGAATATATTTTAGACACACTTTTAAAACATAGACTCATTCTACGTTCGAGATCGTTAAAATAATCTGGAATAAAATATAAGTTGGGTCAACCTAGACATAAGCGGCACACGGCGTGTCTACAATTGAATACTCAATTTCATCAACAACGGGCGGCGATGATATTCCCGTAGTTAAGTTAGCTGGGTGTGTAGATGTGTATAAGTGGGTACCTGAGCGCGGCCTGTATGGGGTTCATCTCCACGTGGTGGTGGGGCGGCAACTTGCGGGAGCGCCGCGCGCGCAGCACGCACCACGCGCCCGCACACAGCGCCACCACGCCGCCCGCCACCACGGTCGCCTGCACACGATTATATTGCACATGGTTATTAAAATACAATATACTTATAATCACATATGTAGCCAGGCCATCGTCAGTTAATATTAAATAAAATATGGGTGTTAAAATATATATATCCAAACATGCTCCTTTACCAGTAAAGCCAGCTCGAGCGCGGTAGGCGGCTGCGTGGGCGCAGGCGTTGCGGCGGCCATCAGCACGTTCAGGTACTCGCTGAACAAAGGCTCATCCTGTTCGGAACCGGCTGGCGCAATGAAAGTTTCAATGTATCATTCGTTATATTAATATCAATATTTTTTTTTTTTTGTTTTAGAAGTAGTATACTTCTGTTTAAGGTTGCCAGTAATTTATATTGTTTGTAGTACTCACGTATTAGTTCAATAAAAACGGTGTAATTAGAAGATGGATCTAGTAGCCCATCTTTTATTTGTACATCTTCTTTCACCTCAATCTCAATAAGTTTGTCCATCATCATTGGATTTTTCATGTAATCTCTAAAACAATACTTTTATATTACATATACATTTCTATGGTGTCTGTTAAATCAACCTGTTACTCTCATCTACAAATATAGTTATCAATAGAAAATATAATTTACAGCAATTTTAATAACTTATGAGTATAACATTACTCTGTTTTTTTTTATTCTATCCAAGAATTATTGTCTTATATGCTGCATTAACTTAATTGCGGAAAGGTAATGTAGAGATATATTCATCTAGCTTTAATTCTTATCAAATATCACCTCTCAATTTCCAAATAAGAGCGCCTCTCCCTCTTCTCCTCGTCTGGTTCCATGGTGGTATCGATCTCCTCTTCGAGGAACTCATCTCTGGAGGTGGTGGGCACGGTAGTGGTGGTAACTGGTGGTCGTGGGATGTCGTAAGCTCGTCGCGGTTTTCGTAGACACCGCTGACAAGCTTCCCGTTTAAGCCCTGGGTCATCCTTATCGAAATATGATTTACCATCACCAATTATTAGGTTTGACTCGGGTGGGAATTTTTCACTGAAATTTTAGTAAATTTTATTAAATGTGTAATTAATATAATAAGAGCTTTATACTTAAAAGTCACAGAACAACTTTGTCTATAAGACAAAATCAATATATATACTATCATATAAAAAGCTTTGATATTATTATAATTCTAATCATCTAAATAATAAAAGTATATGAAGAAATTTAAATAATAACCACACATACTTAGAAAAGACATCCGTGATATAAGCTCCAAGCATGGGCCGTACTCCATGGGCCTCCTCGTAGTCCACGATGCTGATGTCTCGGGGAGGTGGCAAATTGTTCCAGTCCAAGTGGGGCAGAAGTCTGACCATGTACACCCTGGAATATGTATTACAAAATCTTAGGAAACCTCAGTTTTATGAAAAACTACCTTTAAGACAATTGTTTTTTAATTTAGACAACATAAAGAGGTAATTTTATTTATTACCTGTAGCAACAAACCGGGCCATTTCGTTCATCTATTCGAGGTAGATGCATTGTAAAAACGTATTTATTATTATCCAGCTCCTGCAAATGAAAGATACAATTTAATATTAAATTACTTTACAGTATTAATTTATCATAGTATACTTTATCATTGTCAATATTATCACTAGAACCCACACACAAGCATATCCATACATAACAAACTTTCATACTTTGTGTAACTAACCATTACGCTCAAACTCAAAAGCTACAAATTTCAAATTACGTCATTTGAAATTCAAATTTTATATTATAAAATTATTGCTAAGCAAAGTTTAGGCGTAATTTTTTTTATTAACTATATATAATACATTGGGGTCACAAAGATGCAAACAAAAAATAAATAACAAAACAAAATCTAAAACTACTCTCTCACATATCAGCGTGTGCAATGTAAATTTAAAATCCGAACACATTTTTATTTCAATTTTCTATATTATGTCAACCACATTTTGGCAAAGCAGGATAGAAGAAATCACACCAACTCAATTTAAAATTCGAACTTAAAATATAATTCCATACTGGCCGCACAACCAAGCAGTGTATGATATAAAAGCTTGCACACCTTCCTCCACGTCAGTCGCGGCAGGTGGTCGGGCGGGGCGGGCGCGGTGGTGCAGTGCCGCACCTCCTCGTCGCCGCGCCGCCGCGTGCGCGTCATGGCGCTCAGCCGTACTGTGTAGTTGGTGTTCGGTTTTAGGTCCTCGAATCTGAGGATATACCCAGCTCATTAACTTAGGTTCGAATAACATTTGTTTAGATAAATATATTTCAGTTTCTTATATTCACACACCTCACACTTCTGGAGTCATTAGTTTTAAACTTTATGAGTGGTCCCCACACATCTGGTTTATATGTTCCAAATCTATCCCTGTACGTCGCGTTACCTGTTAACTCCATCTGAAATTGTGTATTTTAAAATCTTTTATAATAGACACAAAACTGTTAAGACAAGGTTACTCTAATAATAGACATTTAAATAAAACAACCGTTTCATTATACTATTTACTAAGCTCAAAAGCTAAGGTCAACTAGAGTACTAATTTAGTATTCTGAAGACTCTTAGTGTACTGATGCGCCCATCTGATTGGTCGAAACTTTTACTCGCTACTTCTTGGGGACAAACAATGCGCTGTAGAATGTATAATCAAATTGGCCTGTAAGACCAAATGGCAACAGGTATTTAATATAACGACCTGCTAAATATAATGGCAAATTGAAAAATTAAAAAAAATTCAATTAAAACTCCAGTATTTGTGTTTGTTTATTTCTCAATTAGATAGTAAGACCTCTTCCAAATGCATAAGAAGAGAATGTACTTCATAGAACATGATAAAAAAAAACAAAACCTATATTTTCCCATCATTATCACATAGAGTAAATGTTACTTTACTTACAGTATAACCCTTGATTTCAGCGTTGGGTTTGAGCGGCGGCTGCCAGGTCAAGTTCATCCAGTTGCTGCTACAATACACCGTGACGTTGCTGGCTCGTCCTGGGATGCCGTCTAGAGTTGCCGCTTGCATTTCTAACGACCAATTGCCGCATTTCTTTGTGAAATCCGAGCAGGCACATACCTATAAAATATAAACATTAGCATTTGGTTTCGATATAAGGATCAAAGATGTGTTCTTGGGTTAAATGCATCGTATGATCGTATAATTAGTCGAGCTCATATTATAAAATATTAAATTCGAGAATGACCACCTAGTTACTTTTCATACTTGTATACTTTTTTATAGATTTTTGTGTACTACAGCTCAAATCATTGTGCACAAAATAAAAAGAAAATAACATTATGAACAATGTAAATAGAAATTTAAATTGGCTTACACGAAAAACGTAAGTGCTATGCGGTTCCAAATTATCAAACATATATGGTAGGTTCCTGCTGTCTCTGGAGTGGTACGCCCTTCTTGGAGCGACTTCGTCCATTTTCCTCGCTTCCAGTAAATAGTAATGTATCAGTTCCGCTATATCATCCGGTGGAGGCGCCCAGCCGATTGTCACAGACGTTGCCGAGAAACCGTTAATTGTAATATGTGGAACAAATATTGGATCCTTCTCCAATGTTCGCACAGTTGTCTCGTATATATGTGGTTTGCTAGAACCATAATTAGTAGTCACTTCTAACTTCAACTGGTATTTAGTTGAATTTGCCAAACCTTCCATTACAAAAGATATGTTATTAACCCTGATCTTTTCTCTTGTGTACAGACTGAAGTCAGTGGATGGTAATTTTCGGTACATCAAGTTGTAGCTTTTGATTGGAGAATTGTATGAACGTATTGTCCAATTGAGGAAAAGTTGAGAAGCACTTATAGGTATAACTGTGTCTATGACAACTTGTGGGGCCGCGAAAACTATGACATCGATCTCCCCAGTGATGTTTGATGACGTCACAGGGTCCCATAGCTCGCATATATAGGTGCCGTTGTCTTCAGGACTTCGTATGTGAAGATCGTATTGGCTTTGCATCCGTTTGAGGTCAATCTGTTTAGCGGCCTTGGTTGCTAAATCGATTATGTCATCTTCTTTGCCTTTCTTCCACCATCTTACTTCATTGGGCCTATATACTGTAAATATATAACATTGAATTTAATATATTTTTAATTTCATGTTTTATAAATTATTATATTTATTTAACTTACTTTCAAAAGCACAAAACATTGTTACATTTTGTTGATCCGTTACATTTTGTTTTATTGGTCCAGAGGTTTTATTAATTAGTTTTCCGGGAAAGCTGAGGTCCAAAATAACCATTTTATCTGACCTCAAATCGCCTAGTTTAGCCAAGCAAGTGTAGTTTCCATCATCATTTGCGGTTGTGTTCGTAATTGTTAAATTGTAGATTTTATATTTTCTAGGGTTGCCATCAAGATCTTTCTTTTGAAGTAATCGTTCTTGGTTTTCTTGCTTTATCCTACGACCAATAACTAATGTATAGAAATATAATTACATAAACCTATATAATTATATTTACCTATATTAATATAATTCATAATTCTTTAGATTTACCCTTTGAGAGTTATTAACAAGATGAATAAAAATATAAAATATACAAACTTTTTTATTTGATAAAATGAGTGTGACATTACTATAAAATTAAGTTAAGAAAAAATATTTAGAAATAAATAAAATGTACATGATATTATATAAAAAACCGGCCAAGTGCGAGTCGGATTCAAGCATGAGTTTCATTCCATGAAAAAAAGTCAAAAGAAAAGTCAAAATTTTTGTTATATGAGACTCTTCTTATATATGTATTTAGTTTAATGTGAATGTTTCAACTGTCTTGCTGTCACGGTTCATGCTTGGCGACATTGGCGACAGACGGACGAACAAGGGAGTACTAGTAATAATGTTCCGTTTTTACACTTTGTGTACGGAACCCAAAAAAAACATCATCAAACACCTACCACACCCCTTCTGGGTTTATCCTATATCAGAGGAACGGTAATTAAAGCTAGGAGCACGTGTAAGTCACACGATCTTATAAGAGCCACAAGTATGCATCACTTATCAGGTATTATATACCTATTTGTACCGCTTGCAGAAGTTTTTGAGATATGGAATCGTTCCGAAAAATAAAATATAAAAGTCATACAACGACTTATTACTTCATCTGGTAACCAGATAGCTGACTTATTTTTAATTTAGTTTTTTTTTTAATAAAACAACGAACCCATTAGAGAAATAATTGTGTCGCATTGCTTTTAAAATCCGAAATAACGGTCACAATAACACCCAGACTCGAAACAGCAAGCTCTCAATTACACAAACAACTGTTCCGAGTGAGAATCGAACCCACCACCTTTGGCTCAGCAAAAGGACCACTAACCACAAAACCAATAGATCGACGAATATACAGGCAATTACTATCCATTTCTTGCCGCTATTACAGGCGATATATAAGACAATATACGGTAATTAGATCAGATTTGCTATTACAATTTGACAGAACACAGCGATTGTTCCTGTATATTCGATTCGATCAAAATAGTATTTTCTTCTAGTTATTTCGCATACGCAATTCCAAAAAAAATATAGGTACCGAATAGGGCTTATATTTGAGACAAGGTGCACTGAAACAATAGATGAGGAGAGGGTAGAAATACAATCGAAAGGTAAAAACCCAAGGGCAATACTGGAGTGGCGTCGAGGGAAGCATACACGCGATCGCACCTCGTAAAATCTTTGTGAAGACATCTTACTTCCCCTCGCCACTTAAAAACAATCCAGCAAACATGATACCAAGCATGTTAATATTCACAGTTTAAAAACAGCATATTTTTGTAAAAAGTTTTCATTTAAAACGAAACAGTTTAATTACCTACCTATCAAAAATGTGTCGGTTCATTTTGATTACCAGAGCATAGTAAAATAAAAAAGTGAAAATTAATATGCTTGTTATTTCACTAAGAGGACCTAAAAAAAGTTGTACATGTCTGTGTATTTGATAAACTGTAAAATAGAAACTTTCGTGCAGACGTTAAAAAATTCAACAGCAAGGTTCTACAGCTCCATAATTACAGGACGATAACCCTATAGTGTCCCCTTACGGCTCACGTAAACGTTTACGGTATCATGGTACTAGGTATCATATCATATACCAGTAACTACACCAATTTCAATCTATGAAATCTCATTATTCATTTCACATAACACATTTTTTTTTTGTTATGTCGATCCTCAACTTCATAATCGATTATTTGAGGAAAAGCTCACAATATTTATCTATTATTCGACCTTCTATACGAATTTATCTCATGAAAATCAAAAGCCGTTTTGGAAGTTATAGTGAATGTAATATTTTCACTACTGTAACTGCTACTAACTGATCAGCGGCTTCAAAGTTCAAAGTAAGAGCATCTTATTTCTAATAGGTACCTATTGCATTCATGAAGTAGCATTCAAGGAATTCCATAAAACGACGGCTCGGTCTGCTAATATTAAATAACGTTTTCAATAATATAGCTACATAATATAAGACCATAGTTCTAGAAGTAATATTTTTTACTCGTAATTGATAACGTATTTGTCTATTTGCCCCGTCGCGTCGGTCAAGCGGTACAACGAGGCTCGGGCTCGGCATGTATATTATGAGCATACATGTATGTATTTCTAGGTTTGGTCGTTTATTAAATATATTTTCAGTATTTATCGTTGTCTAACACCCTTAACACAAGGAAATAATTTATTAAAATTATTTGAATTCTTCGAAAATGAAAAAAACTGTAATACAATCTTCTAAATGGACTGTATTAGTACCTAAATTCCAAAATACACAAAAATTCACAGTCAAAGCCCTTGTTACTGATATAATACTTATGTATGTAATGTATGTATTTAAATTAATGCTTTTTAATAACCATTGAACTAATCATACAAAGAAATCTATTATCTATAATCTATGGCTACTAGTTATGATTACAACATTTTAATACAAGAGTTATTCTTTTAGTTTTGAATTTAGATAATTGTTTATTAAGCTTTTAAGATATGATAAGGCAACTGTTATACTATACAGTATTGTTTGTAAACAGATAACAACACTATCGTTATATGTTGATTATTTATGTTTATAAATAGTTATATCAAATATTTATTTTTGTTTATTTGCATTTATAGAGGTTGTCTTCATAATATTTATTTATACATTATTTAATATTTATGTAAATATGCTTGTTCGTTTTACGTAACATAGAACGATTTTTTTTCGTACCAATTTAAAAGCCGGTAAGTAAAAAATCTTCATCCCCAAAAAAATATTTCTCATATAAAATGACTGCAATATTTTTTACCTTTAACAAAAAATTTAAAAAACATATATTATCTAAAAATATGCTTTATACACTCTATGACTTCTGAATCACAAATGGAGCTTTACTCCGTTTATATTTATATGCTTTTTTATATAAATAAAATAAAAAATACTCATAAAATTATAAACCATAAAATATGAAACCACTTTCAAATATGATTCACATTTCAGTGACAAATTTATGTAACTAACTACTAATAAAAAAGACAATGAGTTTACATAAAATCTCACTTTGAAAACATTTTTCATTAGAATATAAATTTGTTTGTGAACTTATAACAATAAATGACTAACAACTTTACTGAACTCATAGGATGATCTAATGATATAAACTGTATATTCCATGTGGTATTTCAAAAAATGGTTTATTTCATTTCCGGGACAAACATTTATAAAAATATCACTTATCCAAACTATCCCAATTAAAAAGATACAATACATATTATGTATATCTTTACCAATCAGATTTACAGGGCACTAGTTTAATACTACATCAATAAATTCAAATTACATGTAAAACATTCGAAAGCAATCTACCAACAGTATTAATATTTCATGTTTCAGTATTATCTTTTACCATATTATTATTATTACTTACCTTTCAGTGATCTTTAATGGCTCATTGTTATAAATCCATTCTACATTCACTTCTGATGGTGATACATTGCAACTAATGTTTGTCTCACCGCCAATATCTCCTTTAACTATTTGCAAATCCAAAATCTCTGCAGCATCTTGACCTAAAAATATGGTATCATCAGTAATAAGAATATGGGAACCAGGAACATGGGTTCAAAGCCTGTATTGGATAGATAATATTTTTAGTCCTTGTAATTTTCATAACTTTAATATTCACTTGGAATTTCAAATTATGTTGTACCTCTAAAAGTATATAAATACATGTTTTTTAATAAATTAAGTACTTGAAAAAACATTGTTAACAAAAATGGAAAATTTATAACAAATTTTTCAATATTTGTATGCCACAAATATAACATAATGTTATTAAATTATATCGAATTCCATTATTTTGAAATTAAATAGCATTCTTTGCAAAATTTTGTTTATTTACTACAACAAAGAAAAATCCTAACATTAACTAAATTTAAAAACTTTTTCTCTAACCAAATTTAACTTTCGTCTAAAGTTCAGGTCTCAGTGAGTAAATAAAATTATTTATGTATTATTAAGATTTGCAGATAAAAATAAAAATCACTATTAACACATATAATTGGGAAATAAAAACATTTAAACAAAATATATGTAATTGAATAACAATGTTCAAAAACATGTAAGAATTTTACATCAAATTTCCTTTTTATTTTGCCCATAGGAATAAGAAAATTATGACACTCAGTTTTGTTACTTCAAATATAAGACCTAGGATGAAGTTACTGTAATAAAACCAAAAATCGTAATTACAATAAGATAGAAACAAAAAATATAGAAACAAACTGTACAATTTCAGATAGAGTAATCGTATATAGATTCGTCGTTTTTAAGTTTTTATACATATTGATACGCAGACTCAAATTGTGTTTGTAAAAAATATATTTTCGTAATTTGTACACATGGGTATAACATTCTATACGAACTTGAAACATTGGCATGGTATATTTGTATTTGTTTCATTTATATAAATTGTTTACAACTTACCAAAAACCGGATAACACGATGCGATACACCCAAAATAAAGCACAAGTGTTACGGGGTACTTCCTGACCAAGAGCAACATTGTCATGGCGGAAGATGCAGCCTTTTACATATAATACCCGACACCCCGTAATATAAAACACATCGCACAATATTCAGACCATCTTCTGTTAACTTATGCAGCGATATCACTGATTAATTCTATAATTATCACAATAAAAATTACAAGCGGCTGACACCCAAAGCCGAACAAACAATCCCACTAACTAGCCAGTGTTGCTAGTTCCCACGTGATATTTCGCACTTTACAGCTTACAGCCAATTTGTAATATGCAAAAGGTACAAACATACAATATTGACATAAAAAGTAGTAAAATTAATTCCAAATAATAAATTATGAAAAAAAATATTATAGCAGGATCCAACCCGAGACCTCTAAAGATCCATTCCCGTCGCACTGTCAAATGGCAAGAAAAATAATCCACAAAAGGCAACAAAGGAAGTATCTAAGCTATCACTACTCTCTTTGATGAGGCCAGAAATATAATATAATATGTAAACGTCTTTTACGGAACATAGGTTACACCTGTTAGGTTACTTTCGTATTATTAAACAATACGTGCTTACAATGAATTATAAATGTACATATTATCAAGATTTCAGATCCTAAATTTATAATTTAAATTGTGCAGTTACATGAGCGGTGATATATTTCTCAATTATACAGGGTATTTCTCAATTATACAGGGTAATTAATAGACCACCTCTTGCAGGCAGCCTATCTGCATTAATCACAACATTGGTAGTTCTCGCAGAATTAGTTCAATCGATCTAAAAACGATTGCTCGAAGAAAAAAAACTTGGGACTGCATATGAATGACTGTACATTATCTTGGGAACCTCAAGTAAGCGAAGTATTTAAGAAAGTGAACTCTGGGCTACGAGTTCCGTGCCGACATAAAATCTTTCTCCCCACAAACACCAAAATAATTCTGGTACAGACTTTACTATTACCGATTATTGACTATGAGGATTTGTATTACTCTGACATCAATGTTTCCCTGCTAAATAACATCGCATACGTTTAAGAATTTTGTGCACTCTTGTTTCTCTCTTATATGATCCATGTCCTCCTAATTATATATATTTTTTTTCATTTTCTCGGTTATACTCATAGTCGCCAACATTGCTTCCATGAAAATTTAACACTTTGAATGCCTCTTTGTTGTACTGACTTTAAATTCCACTCATTTACTACACAAGCTATTAAACTCTGGAATGCATTTCCTACCGACATTAGGTAAGCTCATAACAAAATTATTTTGAAAAGCCTTGTTAAAAAACATTTGATATTTTAGGCTATTCCTTCGAATAAATGATTTCTTATTTTATTAAATTTTGTTTTATCTTGGATTCGTTAGAAATGTTTGTCATTAGATTAGATGTATTTTTTTATTTCTCATTTTTTATTGTTACTATTTTATTTTGGGGTTTTTGTGTATTTGATTTATTATATAATATATTTGATTTATTATATAATATATTATATATATTTTTAACCTTGATGTATTTTTTGTTTATGTAAGGGCTCTCTGGAAGAGAAAGCTTGTGGCATTATGCTTGGCTTTGCAGTATGTGTGCAAAAAATAATATGAAATAAAGAGATAAATTTGTTCCACGATTTTTTAAATTAATAGTTCTTAAAATTTAAATTTTCCCATACAAAATTTATTTCTTGCCTCTAACCTGGCACTAAATCTGAGCGTAAGAATAGCGCCCGAACGTTGTCATTTTAGGTACTTCTTTCAAAATACAGAGATATAAATAACCAAGGAAACATTTTTGTTTACTCTCTTTTGTGTGTTTATCAACACAAAAGAGATATTAAAAAGACGTAAAACAAATGTTGTTGGGATTGCTGTGGACAGGGCAAAGGCTACCAGCAAGAGGTGTCCTATTAATTACAACTAACCCCTTATACTATTAATATAAGTGTTAATATAGTCTTAGTCTGAGACATTATCATTGATATACACAACATAATTAATTTTACAATATATGTGTTTGCTCGTTCCCGATTAAAATAAATAAAAAATATAACATTTTAGAAAGCCAGAATTATGAAAATTCATTGATGTTAGAGTTACGACTTTAAACGAGTTACGAGTTAGACAGGGCTACTCATAAGATATTTTAATTAAAATAATTCAATTAATATATTTTATATATTTATATTTAAATATAAATTATTTAATTATAAAAAACCAGAAAAGAATATTTATAAGTTCTAGAAACATTACCATGTAATATAAAATAATTACTTATATATTAACTAGCATTAACAATAACTATTCTTATAGATTTAACATAATTTAGGAAGTATTGTTAAAATGTTACCAAAATATAGAAACCTACTCTACTTCCACTTGGCAACATTGATTGTTTATTGACAAGACAAATGACAGACGGCGGGGTTCTAGTCGATGGCAGCATTATTGAAAATAATTTTTTAAAGGAATTACATGATTAGTGTACAAAATGATATGCGCGTTTATGTAATTTTGAAGTGAAAATGTGGTGTTTTAATACTGTTTGAACTGTTTTCTCACGATATCTTCGTGTATATTGTATTATTAAGATGTATATTCACTTTACGTTAGGAGCCATTTTTATTGTATTTATTTTGTGCGTTCATTGTGATAATGCTGGGAATAACAACGAAATATTGGAAATTTATGGTAAGTTATAAGTTTATTCTATTCAGCTAATAAATGTTTATCTTACTTACATTATTTAATTGTAAATGTTCACGCCTTTATGATCATTAACTGTCATTTATCTTGTGACGATTTTCTAAGGGGGTCTTCAAAGTAAATTGCGCGTTTATTTGATATTAAATGTTATTATTTTTAATACAATTCAATTAATATGCTGTTGTGACAATTTTAAATAACATTTGTCATTATTAAAATATACTAAACAAGTTACAGTCAATGTATTCATATATCCAAGTCCTTTTTGAAAGCTCTTATTGAAAAATAATATATATTGTAAAATTTGTTGGTATTATGATCTTTGGTACCACTGATATGACATATATACGACACTTATTTAGATATTGCATAGAATTTATTGTATCATTTTAATTTGTATATGTCATTTCTATAAATTGATATTATTTGGTGCTGTAAATCTTATACAGTTATACCTAGATTCTGTTTAATGTTATAACTTTATTAAATAATAATTACAATATACTTATTTATACAATAGATTACACACAATTACAAAAATAAAATAAAAATATTGATAGACTTCTTAGATAATAATAATATATATTTTTTTTATTATTTTAAATTATTATACGCATATTATGTCACAAATAGAACATATGCCTTTTGATATTCCTTAATCTACTGTATTCAATAAATAATTACTTACCAGACTATCTTAAAAGAAATGTTATATAAGAAATGTAAACAACAGACCCATAAGAGAGGGTCTTTTTAAGCTCCTTGATCTTCCCATAATTGCTAAGAGTTTTTCATGTTATTATTCACTCTCTAGGAATAGTATAATTATAGGTCGGTATATTTAATGTTCTTTAAAAATATATAAATAATATTTTTCTATTTTATTAGGGCAATAAATAATAACATTTAAATTAACTCTCCTTATATATAATTTTAATGTATTACCAAATATAAATTAACTCCAATGGTGAACAAAATTTATCAATAAGTAGAGACTAATGACCTTTTCCAAAAAAAAAAAATGTTTGCAATAAAATATTTTGATTTACTTGGGTTAAACATAAAAGAATAATGTTGTAGCTATTTTGAGAGTTCTAAAAACATCATATGATTGTATTATATCTGGGAACTATTATGCAAGTTTAAATTCTAGCAATATAGGACACTAAAAATTATTAGTATTTCTCCTGTCCTATATAGAAAAGCAAGATATTTCTTTGTGAAGTAGGCCATACAACAAAAGGATGCTTTTGAGATAGTTTCTTTGTTCTTAAGTTGAATGGAAAAACATTGTTTTATTAAATAAAAAATATCATTGGTATAGTGAAAGTTGAATAAACAATAATGACCATTACATAAAATTGTAACAGATGAACGGTTTTGTTTCGTTTTTATAAATTGGCTTTGTTTTATGATTATGTATTTAATAGATTCTATTTTATCTTAACAATATAGATGCTATATTTTATCTTTATTTGGTATTAGAAGTCTAAAGGAACTATAAGACTACTAATATCTTGAAACTTTGTAGACATAAATAGATGCTTGATTTATGTTTCTATACATAAAATTAAAACTATTATAAAAGCGAATTGTCTTAAAAATATTTTTTTTTATTTACATTTAAATTCATGTGACCCAAACCTTATACTGACAAATATGATTTATGGTTTGTGGTAAGTTTAAGAAGACAATTCAGGATTAAATAAATTCCCTTAACACAATTGTTTTGTTCCATTATCATTATAATAATCAAAATAATAGTGGTTATGATAAGGTTAATACTCTGTGAGATTTGAAGTAATAATTCGATTATATAATCTATGTCGTTTGTATACTTTAATTGGCTTCATGAAGCCTATGAAAACAATTTGACAATATAAACAAAAATGCTTAAAGCTTAAAAGTTCAAATCCCGGCCCGTATTGGTTTATTTTTCATTTTATATTTATATAAATTTAAATAAGCTTAACATGGCTATACATGTTTATAGATATTTTCAAATATTAATTTCGGTAGTGTCATTTTTTCAATGTTTATCTATACCGGAAAAGTTACAACCATTGCTAAGGATTTTCGAATTAACCTAATAGATGTCACCACCGTCCCGATAAAGACGATCACATATAGAATGCTTAATTCACCGAGGCGGACAGCGATACGGTAACTCAGTTGGTAGAGCGACGGGACGGTTTCCCAGTAGTCGCGCGTTTGAATCCCTGCCCGTATTATCTTATTTTTCATTCTATATGTTTATATACATAAATGTTACTAAAATGTAGACAGATATTTTTACAATCAAGCCTAAAAAAATATTAGACACTATTACAGAGATAAAACATCAAATAAATGCATATAATTTAATAATCCCAAAATAACCTATTCTAAATTATTCCACAAATAGTAAATAAAGATTTGTATTTTTAATTGATTCCCATTCCGTTTAAGACATTATTAGAAATGTATGTAGTACAAGTTAAAAGTAAAAAGTATGTACTACGTTTTTATTTTTTTTAGCTTTGATAAAAATACGTTCACTTCATGTGTTTTGTTAGCTAGGAAAATAAATTGACATGAACAATCCTTTTTGAAACAATTTCATTTCCTAGATCAATGGAAACACGTTTTTTTATGATTACACATATTCTATGAATAACTATGTGAACTATTTTATTTAGTAAAATCAAATTATTTCACAAATTAGAGTCAATTGAATTAACAAAATTGCTCAGCGAGAGTTGTACTCCTTCTTG
This sequence comes from Napeogenes inachia, assembly GCA_959347355.1. NCBI lineage: Eukaryota > Metazoa > Arthropoda > Insecta > Lepidoptera > Nymphalidae > Napeogenes > Napeogenes inachia. Next base: position 20,022,538 of record OY365798.1, on the reverse strand, counting down.
TATTTGTACCTACTCTTTTTCTTCTGGACTACATAACCAAAGTTTATTAATCAGTTATCGAATTATAATCGGGACTTTTATAATATAGGACTCATTTTTAAAATCATGCGAAGTTTTTAATTGTAGACTAATAGATTTTGATTTGTATACCTAATTAAAATATTTGATAAATAAGAAAATTTTACGCACTGAAAGATATTGTATGTAGTACTTAACTGTGATAATAAGATATCTAGCACTATGTATCACTTTTATCGTATTATAATTATAGCGGAAATCAGTTTTGTGTTTTCCCGGAGAAAAGACAAAAGATATAAAGTATAGTATATGTACTCATGAGCTATATGCAATAATCACATCATCAAAATCTTTTCAGTAGTTATAACGTGATGGAGGACATACAGGCAGATAAGCGGACAGATATCTTGATGTCGTTCATGTACCTACTTAACACTTAACTATTTTTTTTCGAAAATAAAAGATTTTAAGTAATAAACAAAATTTATATGTTTTTTGGATATTTGGCACTTCATTCAATTGATGGTTTAAAATATGAAGAAACCATTTGAATAAATATTGAAATCACAAGAACTACCAAGACGATGAGGGTATGGTTCGTGAGATGAAGGTCATTTCCATTAACCCATGAGTCATGGCCCAGAACACCGGTGGGACACTACATACTACATCCGATTATCAACTCTATAGTCCTAATCCTAAGAACAATAGTAAATTTGGTGAAAACACAAATGCATCACTAAAGAATGATGTGACTACCGAATTTTATTGTCAAAGTTTTTTTTTTATTGTTGAGTAATAAAAAAAATATAGAATCTTGAAAACTTATTATGCCAAATAATAAAAAAAAAACAGTTATCTTCTTTATAATCTGGGTAAGATTTCTCAAAAAGTAAAGTTATTATTTATGGCATACAAGCATGATATCATGCTTTCGATTGCTACGAAATAGTTTATTTTTGTGGGGCGTTTGCGAAAGTCGGACCGATCGACGTTTCTTTCTCAATTGCCACTAGTGGCCCGCATGCACTTCCTAAGTATCTTGTAAGAATTTGAGAGTTATTTTTGAGTTACTACTTTTTTCTTAAAACCAACAAACAAACAATTGTTTTTTCTACGGTTTTGTACTTGTTAAATAATATTTCAGATTTATGTGCATTCGTTTTATATTACCTATTGTATTATGAACCAATGTTTTGTTTACAATATTTAAATCTTATCAAAATATCTTTCAAGTCACCCCTTCAAGTTTTGACGTTACGAAAACTATGACAGTTTTCGAAATCGTACTAGGGTTACAGAAATATTAGTATTTCTCTTAAAAATAATTCTTAGCGATACGAAATTAATAGATACATTCTGTCCTCCCATAATGCTCTGAATATAAAACAAATGTTTTATAATAGTGTAATTCTGTACTAAGTAATGTAGATAAACAAACTATAATTCTATTATATAATATATATAGTTTTAAACTTGCGACTATGTAAATTACTTTACTTATTGCCAAAAAAACTAAATCTGGTGGACTAATCTGTTTCCAAGATAGTTTTTAATTCCAAAATAAATTTCTAAGTCATCTGCGAATACTTTATCATCGTACAAAACCAACACCTTGTATCCCCACATGACGTCTATTTAGGAGATACGGGCACAAAATTGGAAGCTTTTGTACTGCACAATTGCTCGTCAAGCTCTCAAGTGTTTATGTTTTCGAAACAGACTAACATTTCTTTTTTGTGTCCAATATGAGTCTTGTATAAAGAATATAATATTTCTTAAGCTGTCCTTGAAATCAAAACTGACTTTGAGGGTTAGTACTTAGTCCATAGGTTGTACCAAATATTCGTACCAAATGTACGAAAGAGGAAGAAGAAAGAAGTACAAATATATTATTTATTATAAAAAAAATGCACATATCCTGCAAAGGCAAGCATTATCTTTCAGCAATCCCTCAAATAAACAGTAAATATATCAAGTTGCATAACAAAATAAAATAGTAACTATATAAAAAATGAGAAATAGGAAAAAACAATACTTACTACTTATCTTATAACAAAATTTTCTAAGGAAGAATAGGCTAAAAAATAATATTAAATAAGATTTTTTTACAAAGGAATAGCCTGAGATATCAAATGGTTTTTAACAAGGCATTTAAAAATATTTCAGTTAGGAGCTTTCCTAATTTCGGTATGTAATGCATTCCAGAGTTTAATAGCTTGTGTAGTATTTAAGTTGAATTGTAAGTCAGTGCGACAAATTCGAAGTGTTAAATTTTCAGTGAAGTGAAGTTGACGACTATAAGTATCACCAAGAAAAAGAAAACGAGATTTTTAATAATTAGGTGACCATGGATCATATAGAAGGGAAAAAAGAGTGCACAAAATTCTTAAACTTCCGCGATGTTTAACAGAAAGCCATTGAAGTTTAGAACGATAGTTGTAGATGTGATCGTTTGCGAAGACATATATATTTCTGTACTGTATTTTTCCTTATATTCATACGAGTGATTTGAATAAATAAAACATGATTGTTCTAGTATGTCTGTAAATCCTGCTTTTCTTTTTTTTATATTTCCAATTTTTTCTCCGTTTGCTGGACAGTTAATAAAAGAACATAATCAATTGGTTTTAGTTGAGCTCGTGATAAATGAAGACTGAAAATAGACGTACACTGTGTCACTCTGTTGGTATTATTAAAAATAATTGGCTCTTTACTTTCCTGGGGATTAGTTATAATTGTTATGCATCTCAGTAATCGTCCTTGAGTACTTCAAGGGAGAAACAACCTTATCAAGAAAATAGGATTGTGCCACACTGTTGATGTTATTAGAAATCACTATTGGATCACTGGTTATAATTTTTATGCATATTAATAAATTTTCCTAGATTATTCCAGAGACAAGCCCAAGCACCTTTATTAACTAGGAAATTATGACCATCTCGTCATCTACATCAGAAAATTCACATTTAAACTTTCTTGCCAAATATTTGTATTTGTAATTTTGTGGTTACATTGGGCGATTAAGGTCGACTGATTTAACCATGCTTCTAGTAAAATATATATTTATATAAATATCAATCTCTAACCGACGAAGAACTAGAACAGAGACATATATAAAGAAAAAATAAATGTTTTTAATAATCACACAAACACGTAGACTGAGCATATTGCATCCGAATAAGTTATTACAAGCTGTTTTTTATATGAAATGTTAGATTTGAAGTGCATTTATTGTATGAGGTCACATCTATGAGTAATATATGTGTTTATGTGTTTATCCTTCCAGTTTCCTGTAAAGAGAATAATTTTTTAATTACATTACTATATTTATCAAGATTTATCTATTTAAAGTTAGGAATTATATGATAAAACAAAAGTTGTGTCGAGATTATACATTCTCATTTGTTAGTTTTTAAAGTTAACGAACTTTATTGTTCAATCATCACATCAATAAGTCGTATAATTATTTTGTTAACGTTTTGTTGCAGTTTAGTAAAAGTCAGACATTAAATTGTTGGTTAGTTAATTAATTAATGGTTTTAGTGTTATTCCTTAATGCTATATTACTAATAATTAATTTTAACAACCATCGTCAGGTCAACGTTTCCTCTGAACTGTTTAATTGGTGGTTGTTATTATAATTGTAATAATTATTGGTTTTATGTATGCGGTTGGTAATATATTTCTTTAATGTATTATCAATCGGCTGATATATCTTAACTACAGAGAAACTTTAATATTTTGAAAGATATAGATTAGGTACTGTCCCAACATAAAATGTATTATCTGTTTAAAAACAGATATAAAATTAAAGTTCATTCTCTAACTATCTATATTTACCTTTATTGTTAATAATATTTTATACCAATACTATAGTTCTACTATGAGCACATGAAGAAACTTCCCCAATTAGGTGATATGCTTATATTGTTTTATAATGGGTGAAGATAACCCTAAATCCCAATCTATAAATAATTTAATTTTCTAAGCGCTAACTTTCATCGACTGATTTATTAAATAAATAGAAAAATAATAATGATTAACTTTGAAAGCTACACTTGACATGTATTAATGCCATAGGTTAGTTTCTTGTAACATATTTTGTATTCGAAGATGCTGACTCAAAAGTGCTCTTAATATGCTAGTGGTCCGGTTAGCATTGTGATGTCAATATTAGGCTAGGTCAAGTTTAGCGAGTTTGTAACCTATATTAAAGCAGATCGCGATAAGTGACGTAAGGTCAGAAAGGTTATACATATAGTTATTGCAAGTTATATATATATATATTTATTTCGTGACCGCTAACTATTGTGTTATAAGCAATAAGATATGTTTTTTGTTTTATTCAGGTATAACAGCCTGAATGTTTTTTAAGCTACTTACTAACTCGAATGTTAATTTATATGTCTATGGAAAAAATAAAAAAATAAATAAAATTTTAAATTTCCGTTATTTAAAACAATTTTACTTTTTAGAGCATCCAACCTGTGTAAATAAAAATCATTTAACCCATCTATGAAGGATTATCTCTCGATGGTATTAATTTCGATAAATAAAATTTCGACAAATTCGATGAATAATTTAAATTATCGACTTTTCTGATGGATTTCTGAAAACTGGGATTTTTGTTTAATATAGAAGTGTAATGTATATTTAGTAAAAAGTAAACATTTTATTTCAGTTCCGTCCGCCCCTCAAAACCTAACAGCAAATAAAGTGACAGCAGACGAGATACACTTATTATGGACCCCGCCAGCCACTTACACAATACATTTACGAACAAATCCCGTAGATCCTAATCTGGATAGACAAACACTTAAACCGGAACAGGACCTTACGGTTATCGCAAAAAAGGATACTCAGGCAGATGAACCAATCATCGAGGAGGTCAAAGATGACTTTAAAATAGACGCACCATCACAAGAAAACATGAAAGATGACGACTATACTTATAACTTATATAAAGGTGACAAACAGAAATATAGTGAAGATTTCACAGATGATGATTCATACAGAAGCAAACGAGATGTGAGATCTCACAGACACAGGAAACGACGGCAGGATAATGCAAATGAAACTAAAGTAAATTTAGAGAAGAACATGGATAGAGTAGAAACACATCAAGCGTTTGAACTCCCGATAGAAGTTGTGAAGAAATCACTAGCAATGCCTACTAAGAAGGACATAACGCAAATAGCGTTTGTCTTGTACTATGAAGAAGGAGTCGCAATGAAAAAAGCGTCCACAGATTCGATAATAACCACAGTGCAAACGTCAGAGGAAATCAAACAAAGGAACGTGTTCAGGAGTGACTTGGGCATACAGGATAATTATAATGCAACTAAAAACTTGACGCTGTTAAATACATCCGGTGTTCAAACTAAAGTCGTGGGATTTAGATTGAGAAATCTAAGTGAGTAGAGCATCTTTTTTGTTGTTATTGTAGGAATAGTATTAAAATACATAGGTATTCAAAGTTGGATATTTTTCGCTACAGATCTGGAATGGCTTATATTTTCTTATCGATTTCTTGTTAATTTTCAGAACCTTTTACACCTTATAAAATATGGGTTCGCGCATTCTACAATTTTCCATTGGCGGGTGTGATGTCCTCTGACCTCCTATCACGATTGGGACCACAGTCTGAATCTCTCTACGTATTGACTGATGTGAACCCGCCATCAGCGCCTATAATACTCAACCTAACCTGTGATCAACCCAATGGTAATAAAAAAATAATAAACATTTCTGTTTAAACAACAAGAAACATTAAAAACATGTTGTTTTAAAATATCCAGGTATTCTATATCTTCAATGGCGTCAACCGCTGGAATACAACAACTCTCTAGACCAGTATGTGGTGACACTTCGTAAAATACCAGAACAGCAGCCGAGGACCAGGCTCACGTTACTCACTAAGAAGGAAGACATCGAGACAATGATCAGTGTTGTGAGTATATCAACAATATATCTATACTACTAATCAAATAAAATAAAGCTAAATATTTCAAAAAGTATAAATCGGTAATTATTAGTTTTGCTTTTGATATTTCATTTATTTTATGATAGTTCTAAGATATACATATAACACAACACGATGTTTCAACCGGTATAAAAAAGTAAAAAATTAATATAGCGATTTTGGGGTTCAAAAAACCACCAATTGTTGTAGTAATATAAATTATTGTCCCGTTTTATCGAGCAGTACAGCGTACAGACGGACTGTAGTGTACGTGGACGGAGTGGCAGGAAACAGCTAGTGCTTAGATTCAATTACACATAAAAAGATTAATTAGAAGCTATCCAACCTATCTAGAAGTATAGCATTGTTAGTCTCAGATGAGTGTCGTGTTCCCTATTAAAAGCTCCGTTACTGTTATCGGCTGACGTATTTGGTTTCTAATTACTGTATCAGAGGGTGTACTTACGCGCTGGCTATAAGTATTTAAATGTTTTTGATTTTATAAATAAATGTTTTTTGTTTTAGTTTGGTGTTTTCCTTGAGTTAATGTAATTTCAATTATTACTCATAATGTTGTATGTATGTTAATGTATACTATATGACTGTTGCAGAAAGTGGAGTTGTCAAATGCAACTCTGTACGAGGTGAAGATATATGCGGTGACATTATCAGTTGCTCGGCCGAATAGTCTGATTAATGGATCGGAATCACCGCCAAAGGTCAGTAATATAAATAATCGATCTACTATCCGAGATTGAAATTAAAATTAGATTCCTTCAAACAAAAAAAATAACAAATGACCTGAAATGTAATTTCAATAATGGCAAGATTTTTTTGGATTTTGTAATCATCGGAGTATTTGTTTTATTAATTCCAGTCCGATGATTTTTTTTTTGCTTCCATACTAGATTAAATATCATTATAGTATTAAAAGTTAGAAACATATGCTACTTATAACGTATTATCGCAAAATTACATTAATGAAGTCAGTAGATAGTAAAATAGAAATCGAAAAAAGAAAGTTTTTTTATGAAGACTGAAGATCTATTAAGATACTGTGACAGATTGACAGATTTTATAGTTGTAATAAATTCCTAACTAAGATCTGAATAAAAATCTTATTTTTTTACAAATTAATTCTCACAATATTAAAAATATAGTCATGTCATGTCTACGGTCTTGTAACGGTCTTGTTATGATAAGACCGTTACAAGAAAAAATCTTTCATAAAAATATTTTTATAATATGTGTTTATTTATACATTAAAAATATATGAATTTAAAATTTACAAAATTTACAAAATTTGTCCTTTAAAAATCAAAGCATTTATTAATAAAAACACGCACTTTCTCTAGGGGAAAATTATTTACTCCAATCTTATTGTTTTAGGGTTGCAAAATTATAATGTGTTTAGAGATTCAGGTGTTGAGTCTTGCTGATAGAACCATTCTTGATTATGAAATATATTGTCAAAAGTCTTATCCATCTTCACTTGATACACTTGTGCGGATTTTAATCACATTTGTCACAAAATATGGCTCAGTCGCTCCTTGATACCCAACACCCCATTAAACCTTCTCTGGAGTCTGTTAACAGTCACGTTGTACTCAGATACCTATTTCGTGTAGTTCTATCACAGAAATTATGTTCTCTTTATCATTGTCACAAAAATGAGATATGATAGAATGATTATTTATATATGATTGTAATATTTTTGTAATTAAACTTTCGTGAACCATGATGCAAATTAAATTATATTTACTCGGCTAAGATCACTCGAAATTAATCGGAATTTTGCTGGACTAGTTCAAGCTGCGAGTCACCATGCTTCGAGCTCTTGAGTAAGAACTCCGAATCGAAACTAGTCAGGCAAAATTTCGATTACTTTACGTAAACATAGTCGGGTAAATATATATTAAGAATGTAATACAATGTTTTTTTTAATTGTAATAGTCTGTGTGGCTACGTCTACGTAGCTACAAATACTATTACAATTGAAGACGACCTACGTCTTTATTAAACTATGCTGTCAATATGGCTGCGACGGGTTACCAGCTCTTCCTAGTAAAAATTGCTCTGGCTACAGAATGTATTTAAAAAATATATGTTGTCTTAAACCACTGGTTGTGGTTAGGAAAGTTGTTACAATTTCGAATTAATATTTCGCATAGTTTTGTCTACAGAATATTGATCGATGTTAATATCCCATGAACCCCAGGAGGTGTTGAGCGACGCGTGTTCGTCGCAGGCGGCGGCTCGGGCGCCGGCGGGGGAGGCGCGCGCTCCGCCCGGCTCGCTGCTGGCGCTGGCCGCCGCGCTTCTGGCTGTGCTGGCCGCGGGGGGCGCCGCCGCCGTCTACTGGAGGTCGGTTACACCTGCGCCGATCGATATTTCAGATGATATTTTGATTTTATTAACTACATACACGATGCTAATAATTCGACAATTATATATACGTGTAATGTTTAAAATTAAAGTGTTTCCTATCTTCCCCGTTGCGAAATCTTAGATCTGCCTTTTCTTAGTTTTATATCTTAAATTAAAAGTATATTATTAAATAAATCTTATTATAACATTCAAGAGTTTTTCGTTTAGCAAAATGTAGACGATTCAAAAGTGAGGGTAAAAGCTTACTTGAATAAAAATATTTTTAATTTGAATCGTTTATTCGTCCCACGCTCTACCCTTATAACTATTTCACGGCTTGTCCGGTATCATTGAATTAGATAAGACACAAAATATATTATGTTAATCGTTTCAGATGCAGATCCCGCGTGAGCAAGTGCATAAGCGCCGCATATAACTACCTAGAGGAAGGCGGGGAGAGGGGAGGCAGAGCGCCTCTCAATATCAATAAGAAACCTGGTGGGTAATGAAACATCGATGATGCTTCTAGTTAGCTTTATAATTATTAATGGAATTTGACCTTACGAGCTGGCGTATTGGCGGAGTCTGGGTTGATAACTGACCGTGACGATAAGATTGATATAATTTATTATAATATTGATAAGATAATTTTAAAACTTCTATCAGTGTATAATGTATAAGATTAAATGAACGCACGTATAAATGTTCCCTAACACTCGTCCTAAATCCATTCTCACTTGCAGTAGTGAACCACTCGCCGGTGGTGTCGTGCACTACGGGCGGCGGCGCGTCGTCCCGTCCCCCGCGCATGGCAGGCCCCGCCCACCCCACAGTGCGCGCGAGGCACTTCCCCGCGCACGTGGCCGCACTGCACGCTGACGGGGATATCGGCTTCAGGTACACTATACTGCACGTCCGTACATTTGAACTACTGAAGTTATATGTTCCGAAACAGCACATTGTGGATATATAATCTCTAAAGCCTCTATAATAAGTTGGTCAAGTCGTATATATATATACGTTTCATTTCTTTTTGATTGACAATTCGTATATTGAATTTTCTTTCATATTATAGTAAAGAGTACGAGATTGTAGTCGGCATGTCTGCAGCGTTGGGACACACGAGTCATCACAGCTATCGTCCTGAAAACAGATTTAAAAATCGATACCTGAACATCACGGCCTGTAAGTATATATGTATTTTAATTACCTTAAATGTTAGTGCATCCGGTAGACCCTTTTCACTTCGTATCACACAACACACACAACATTGAATTCAATTTTTTCACATTTTACACTACTGCTACTAAGACACTATAATCTGTATTTCGTCCCCAAGACGACCACTCCCGCGTGTGTGTGTGCGGCGCTGCGGGCTGCGTGGGCGCGGGGCGCGGCGCCGCCTGCGACTACGTCAATGCCAACTTCATAGACGGCATGCTGCCCGCACTGGCGCCGGCCGCGCTCAGGAGACTGGAGCGACGCCTGGAGCGACGGGCGAGACCCGCACGGTACTTACATTACACCTCTCACTCCCGAATACTCAACTACCCTCATGGAATAATAGACTTATCTTGAAGTGTTCAAGAATGATAATTCGGAAAACAAAATTTTAATAAAACAAATTCTTAAAACAACCGATGGAAAGGGAGAAATATATGACATTTTCTGTAATCTATACTTATAAAACCCAGTTATAACATCATGACACTATGCATATATAAGCTAGAGAAACGAGTAGAACAAAATGAAATTCAGGTTGAATAATATTTATTATTCTTATATTTATTTATTTTTTTTTGTATTTTGAGTTAATACATCTTTAAATTAAGCCCGACGAAGCGGGCTGAATATGCTAGTTTTTTATATATGTACATGTAAAGGCATTTTTCTTAATCTGGTTTTAAAAATTTTAGTGTTATGTTATCCTGAACTAGTTAAGATCTATTTATTCTAAACTAGAGACTACTGTTAGATCTGATAATTAGAATATTTACTTCGGTATCAACATCAATACACTGTTATTTTTTAAGAAACCTAAATAGCGTTTACGAATACTATTAATGTGTCTGATGTTTTAATAAATATCTGTTTTTATATAACACCAGGCAACCGTCAGTAAAAGCAACCAAACCTCCACCGAACTTGGCGGAGGGAATCGAATCTGCGTTCCTGAACATCGAGTTCTCGGGCATCGTGGAATCAGAGGAGCAAGCGGACTCGGACAGCGACCGCAGCGACGATGAATCAGAACTAGATGATGTTTATGTTGATATTAGTAAGTATGAATTTAACTCCTAATTGCAATCTAACAGATAGAGTTGTAGAGATGGGTTTAATAAATAATAATTTATACCTTTTAAGAACTATGGTTAGACTTATATGTAATAGGCGTCATAAATGTATTTATTACTTAATACTTTCCAGACGGCATTCCGCGTCAGATAAAGCTGGAATGGGTGGTGTGGCGTCGTCGGTACATCGCCGCCCAAGGACCCACTCCCGCCGCCCTGGACGCCTACTGGAGAATGATCTGGACACATCGAGTCTGCACCCTCGTCATGATCACTAATCTCGTGGAGAGGGGTCGGGTGAGTGAATATTACAATACTAATAACCTAATCAATAAGAATTTTGATGTTTAAAAGTGTGGTTCTAACTCATCTTATTTTATTAATTTATTTACAATACATATTATATTAAAAAAAAATCCAGCTGTTGTTAGAGACAATAAAAGGTCTAAAATCAAAATTGGTTATATAATCTAATGTTTGGTGTGATGAGCGATACTTTTAAAAAAAATCTTGTTGATGTTAGGTAAAATTAAGATTAAATAACCTGCCCTCAGCGTAAATGCGACATGTACTGGCCGGCGGGCGGTCGCGGCAGTTCGGCCGAATTCGGTGGAATACACGTGACGCTGCTGTACGAGGACGTGCGCGCCGCGTACACCGTGCGACACCTGCGCGTCAGGAACACACGCGCGGTGAGCGAGCGGGCGAGGGAGATGGCTTACATTATTCTAATCATATATTTGTTTTAATTCAATATTTGTATGTGATATCGCAAGTTTCTTACTTTTTGAAACAAATGACTCAATTATAATAATAATTATAAGATCACAGGTCAAATTACACAAATTGATCTAACCCCTAAGTAAGCACAAATTTTTTGCTTGTGTAAAGGGTGTTAGACAACGATACAAATCATAGAAATATACATAAATTTTGGAATATATTTAATAAACCTGTCCCTGTCGGGAATTAAACCTGAGCCCATTTTCGCCGGTATATGTTTGGCGTTTGCGCTAACCACTCGACCAACGGGGCGGATAATATGTTGATAAACGTAATTTTGAATTTAAAAACAAATATTTAATACATATAAACAAATAATGACTTCCATGTTGCGACAATTAGGGTAGTGAATCCGGCAGCGAATCGGGTACACCCAGCAACGAGGGTCGCCACGTAGTGCAGTATCACTACACTGTGTGGCCCGACCACGGCACGCCGCGCCACCCGCTCGCTGTGTTGCCCTTCGTACGAGCGGCCGCCGACCCCGCTACAGTACTTGTGCATTGCAGGTATACAGACAAACTAGATTCTATAGAATACATTTATTTTTTAATAATATAAATAAAGTTATGATATTAATAAAACCCTTTTGTCAAAGTTAGATGCAAACGTCATATAGACTTTGAAGTTATGACTCGGGTTACTCAGCGGATTCTTCAACCTTATTTAAAGATCGAAACAATTTTGGGTTAAAACTAAAGAAACCATCCGATCTATATAAACGTCCTAAGTGCTACCAAAAGACATATCATCGGAAAATCGAAATCTAAAGATGATACTGTAACATCTTTCCCAAAAAAAAAGTTGCCTTAGAGCTCGAGTCACGACTTAAATTTTCATGAATTCAATAAAAATGTATGATAGGTGCTCAAACGAATATAGTAGGGCTAGGATCCGGTAGGAAAGATCGAGACATAGACATAACAAAATCCTTTATTAGACAAGACGAAAACGATAACTACCGTCTGCTGGCGATGAGTCTAGAAATCCAAAACGAATGGGTGACCATAGGAGATTTTTATATTCTACTAGCTTTAAAGTGGCGCACTTGAATTTATGATTGGTACCTAGTATTATTAAAATTCTATCTTAATACATTCCAAATGACTCTCCCAGATCAAAGTAATTTAGTAAGATGGGGCAAAGCCACCGCAAAGTCTTGAAACATCTGTGGGGAGGCAATAGGAACCGCGAAACAATTATTATTAGGGTGTAGGGTACTTCTAGATAAAGGTCAATACACCCGTCTCCCGTCGATAAGGTATTAGAAATCGTACGGGTAGCGGTTAGTCTTTCGGTCGGTGGAGTTTGTAAAAGAAGGCTCCTCCAAAAAGTCAAAACCGAAGCCTTATTCTATTTTAGACGCGGCTCCTTGGACTCTCATGATCGACACGTATGAAAAACATTACAAAATCCCTGGGGATGTTGGTGTTTCGTCATCCAGACCGGAATTATTCCTGTATTCTAAACATCTGATATTTGTGGAGCTCACTGTTCCCTGAGAAACAAACATCCCCAGGGATCACACATTGAAGCTTAATAAGTATTACGAAATGACCAACGAACTGTCCAGGAATAAATTTATAGTTAGCTTGTATGCGGTAGAAATGGAAGCGAGAGGTTTGGCCTTTCTAGAACTAACGTCGTTTCATTTCTAGAACGTATTTTAAAGGCGGCATTGGTAGGCTCTTTCCAAATTTGGTTGGGTAGGGAGAGGAGTGTAGAGGGTGAAGGCGATCGTGTTTGCACAGCGTAAAGGGACCCCTTAAACCTACCTCTGCGTGGCAAGTCCCAGGCATTGTTTGCACTTCTCTCATTGCAACGTGATGGGCTCGGCACCCGCACAATGAATCCATGGAATAATAGGAAGCATCGTCTAGTTTACATCATCAACAAAACTATTACTATATAATATTCAGATTCTATCGTATTAATAAAACAATTAGATTTTAGGTTTGGTGATTAATTAGTTACTATTGTATCAAACATTTTTTTTTTATTTCAGTGCTGGAGTAGGTCGTACAGGCACATACATAGTAATAGACGCACAACTAAACCAATTAAAACTGACGGGAACCCTATCGCCATTAGGGTTCTTATGTCGCGCACGCACACAGAGAAATCATTTAGTACAGACAGAAGAACAGTATGTATTCGTACACGATGCATTATTGGAGTATGTACGGTCTGGCAATACTGAAGTCGAATTCACCAAAGCGAGGGAATATCTAGTTAAGCTTCTAGAACCTATATCGGAAGAGGAGCTCGCGGTTATGGATCTTAATCCAATTAAGCATAAGAGTGTTAATGACTTGAACGGTGATAATGATATGTCGAGTGTTAAATCCGTGGAGTGCAGTGAGAATATAGTGGAAAATGGTAGTCAAGTATCAATTAAAACCGACGAATTGAATAGTGAGAGTAAGTCGTCTATGGATAATCAAGAAAAAGATGGCCTCGTTAATGGAGATGAATCTGAAGGAGTGTATGACTTAGCGCCTCGATCTACGGATACTTATAGTAAGAAAATGGCTGCCTACAATAACATGAACGAGCAGGAGAAAGAAGAAATGCGCAGGTTTGTTTTAATTTATTTACTATAATAATGTTAAATGTAAAATGAATTGCCTTAAAGAGATATTACAACTGTCAATCTCAAGAAACCCAATTTACTATTTACATATTAAACTACTGACAAATTTTGAACCTTAAAAAATATTGTCCCACATTTTGTTGGTTATCCTCACTCATTGCAAATGTATATAGTACTATGAAGAATAATATAAATAAGACATATAAATTCAATAACATTTTATCTCCAGGGTAAATCGAGCTGAAAATTACGCGTTGTTAGAACGAATGCGTTCCTTATCGAACAGGCACCAAGTGTATCAAGGACCACCTCCAGTTAACTTGTTGGAAAAACAGAATCAAGTAAGTTCAAAATCAAAACAAAACCAATATTTGTTTTAGGGTTTTGATTGTTTCCTATTATGATTTTTTATATTATTAGTGTTATTAATAATAAAATAAATTAATAATAATAATATAATTATTTTCCTAATAATAATATTTTAATAATTATTCGTTGGTTATTAATACATCTTTCTTTAATGCAGTTAATTACTCGTTCGTGTGTGGAGGCGAGTGTATGCGCGCGCGCTCCTCACAATGCTGACAAGAACAGGCCGGGAGGCATCCTGCCGTCCGACTCCGCACGAGTGATGCTCGTGCCTAAACCTGGGGTTGAAGGTATTCTTTATATTTATATATTTGTGTGTGTAGTTGTGCGTTACTGACTGGTGAATGAAACATTAAATCATTACTTCGTCTATACGGCGCTCGAGTCGAGGTCAACTATCGGGAGATGAACTAGATGTGTATTAAAATAAATATATGAAACTTTTGAGACTTTCTCTTTATTCAAAGAAAGTGTAAAGTATTTTATTACAAAGGATTATTAATTTTATGCAGGTAGTGAATATATAAACGCGTCGTGGGTGTCGGGCGTGCGTCGCGTGCGTGAGTACGCAGTGTGTCAGCACTCGTGCGCGCCGGAGCCGTGGCGCCTGCTGTGGGACCACACCGCGCAGCTGGTGCTGCTGCTGCACGACCCCGACGAGCCGGTAGGTTGTGTGTCACTAGTGCATAATGATGTGATTAGTTTGTTTCAGCCATTGGTTCGATTCCCAGACAGGATAATTTTTATGATACGACATGGTGATTTTGTTTACTAGTTCGGAGATTGTCTATTTTATATAATTATGGTTACTTGTAGAACTTGCTGCAGAGTAGTTTAAAAGGGATATTGCTTTAAATTCTTAAATAATTTAGGCAAATTTATATTATGCTATTTAGGTTTTTAATCAAACTTTATGGCATTTAACAAATCAATTGTAATAAATCAAATTCAATTGAAGCCTAGGGTTGGTGTTTATGTTTATTCTGTATGAAGTACTAAACTTATTGTCATTTGTGTGTATTATTTTGTAGGAATGCGACGTTTTTTGGCCGACAGAGGATGAAAAGGAACTGTTTGTGGCGAATTTCCGAGCCAGTTTCGTATCTAAAGAAGTATACGTTGCGCAGAGAAGATCTGAAAGGACAAACCACACCGAAACACCAGTTGAGACAGCCACCACACCGGAAATCAACGGATATAGAAGACAGGAAGGCAGCGAGTGTGCTGATGATGAACGACTGATACCTGATAATAACTCACCTATTAATGATACGGTACCATCCTACCGCTTCGACAGAACTGAACTCCGATTAGAACGCCTAAGCAATAGAGATCTTTCCGCACGAAAATCAATTGCTAACGGCGATCTATTCTCTTCATTATCAGAAAAGAAAAACGGACCAAAATCCCCTAGAAGTCCTTCTAAAATGTCCTTAAAGAACTTTAAATTGAGTTCACCAACTAAGTTCAAATTTCCCGAATGGGGTTCAAGGACAGCAGGTTCACCCCCAGATACTGCACCCCCTCCTCCTCCCATCACACCATCGTTAACGGTCGAAGAAGAGGCCGAACTCCGAAGACCAGTATACACGTTTGAAAAGGTTCAAAACATCCCAAATATCCCCACCGATAGGATAATAGAAGTTACCAACGTCAGCGTACACTCCTTACAGGACGATTACCAACTAAGTGTGAAGTTTATAAAGTGCAGTGGGTGGTTGAAAGGTGACACGACCGCGTACAGTGCCGGCCGACCCGATGACAACGAATACGTTCGAGCGGTGCGGCAGTCCAGTGGGAGCGAGAAGGAAGATGCGATAGATAGATTGATAGCACCTTATCAAGACTCTTTTGCGTTGATCGAATTCGTTGCCGGCTGTCAAATGGAGTACAAAAATGGACCTGTGGTTGTTGTCGATAAGTAAGTTTATTTTCATTTAATTTGAGCAGTGAATGTACTTAACATTAAAGTTTGTGATATTGTATTACTAACTACAACACTGATATATAGCTAACTATATATTACTATTTCTGTTTGGATTAATAATCTACTAAATGTTTTTCTACATCACTATCCTATTCAGATATGGCGGTTGGCGAGCACTGACCTTTTGTTCTCTGAGCGCGGCATGCGGCGGAGTGAGGAACCCAAATATCAAAGAGCCAGGCAGCGAGTGGGCCTCGCCGTGCTTGACAGCGGATTTGTACTGTAGCAGCGCACTCAACGCGCACGCACGCTGCCAGGCCTCCCCACCCTCCCCGGCCTCGCTCACCTCGCAGGCCTCTCAGGCCTCGGGTTCTCTGTCCGAGGCCGATAGGCCCGTGACGCACTCCCCGGAAGGCCTCCTCGCCGCGTACTGCGCGCTGACTGCCTACGTGATGAAGCTGCCGAGGCCCGATAGCTGAACCTGGTAAATAATTTCATAAAAATAAAAAATGATTTATTAACAAAAATCATAAGCGATTTGAAAGACTAGAACTGTTAGCTTATTTGAGAGATCGAAGAAACAATGTAGGGTATTTTCAAATTCCATTGTTAAATCGTCAGCAAAATTAATAAAAGCTAATAGATAAAATTATTATACAGGGTTATTTGTAATTAGTTGACCAATTCTTGCAGGCAGTCTCTTTACATCAATCCCAACAACATTTGTTCTACGACTGTCTAAAATTAATCGTTTTTAAATTTTCCCATATAAAATTTATTTGTTGTGTCTGTACTGGCATTAACTCTGGGCGTCAGTATGGCGCCCGAGCGTTGACCTTTAAAGTACTTCTTACAAAATACAGAGTCATAAGTAAAAGAGGGAGCAGTTTTTTTTTGTGTTGTTTATCAAAATTTGTAAAAAGTTGTGGAACAAATGTTGTGATTGATGTAGAGAGGCTGCCTGCAAGAAGTGGTCAACTAATTAAAAATAACCCTGTATATAATTTGTGTAATAGTATGTCATGTTTACTTCCAGGTCGCTCTCATCTTCGGAGCCGGTGTCACGTTAAAAAATAACTGTAATACTCAGTGCGTTGTGCGGTATCAACTGTATTTACGTGTAAACTTGTGTATGTGTTTTAGTTTACTCTGTGTAATATCATATTGAACAAGCAGCGAAAATACCGTGTTGACATTATGTATATGGAACTATGTAAGTATGTAACATTATATTGGTTATGCCATTTAAGTCGTAATTTGATGTTATTTCGAAACCTAATGTATGTAGAAGTTTGAAATGTACCAAAAATTATAATTTAGCATTGCGTTTACACTTTATATTATAAATCGCTGTTGTATGTATTTAAATTTTAATGATACCTGGAACAATAATGATTTATTTTATTATTATTTGTTTGAAATTTAATTGTACATTTTACAATAATTTCATGTACCGTGCATTTATTCCCAAAAATATTATAATATATTTAAAAATTAATATCATAGCATAAACGAGGCAGCTACGAAACATTAGGCTCATTTTTTAAAAATGATTACAGACGATGTAAGTGCTATTATAGAAAGATCAAATAAAATAGTTAACATTCGAAACTCTAAAATATTGTTGTACTGTTAATAAATAAATATTTTCATATTTTTAAGTAACTACGAAGATAATTAAAAAAATATTATTCATAATAGTGCATGTCCTCTCTGCATATAGAGTTTCCTAGACCAGTGTGTAAACTAGAATAATCTACAATTAACACTTAAGTCTTTTGTCTTTAAATGACTGCTCTTTACGGCTTTTAACATTTTATTAGTTGATCGGCGAATGGTAAGAAATAAGGAGTTGGTAAGAAATAACTGGTTGCTCGACAAGTTGATCTACCAATTGATTGGTTGACCAACCAGTCTATTCCGAACAAGATTTTGAAGTAACAGTAGAGTCGGATTATATTGAATGTATCTCTAGCAACTATACCTGTTTGTAAGATAAATCTTATGATATTAATACGTGGTTGTGTGCGTTATTTAGGAATTTTTCAGAAGTATATTTGGTTCTGGTGAGAAAAATTTAATTTATAAAACAATTTGAATATTTCAAAATGTAAAAAATATGAACAATGTGAACTCATACCATTTAATTTATCAATCAAATATAATATGGACAATTCTAATTTAATTTTGAACCTTGCAAGCAAATCCTAAAATTTTGCATAAAACTTGAAACAATCTTACCCCAAAATAAATCTTTAAAAAAACATTTAATAATCATGTATATTATAAGTAGCATTATCATCTTTGATAAGTAAACTTTTTATATATTATAACATTATGTAAGTTGAGAAATATCTAAACTTTTTTGCCCATGTACTGTACTGAAAACTCTGTCCATGTTAAATGGGCATTGTGGCTATATATGAACTGAACTGATATTCTTTCCACTACTAATATATTTTGTAAAAACTGCTCAATGAATAATCACAACAGTGAATTAAAAAATATTTGTTGTGGTTTTTCAAGAATCACATCAAAATTACTTTGTTGTAAAAATTTAATTATCAGTTAATAAGGGTTTGTCATTTTATTATTTTTTAAGTAAATAGAGAAAAAGCTATTTTTTGCTATTTGCTTAGCTATTTGTTCATTTAGTTTCAATAAAACATTTATTTTTTATTTTAATTATGTTCTATCAATAAAATATATTTGTGAAAAATTTTATAAGAAAATAATATGAATAGACATTCATGTATGGCAATGGGCAAAATATTTTGGATATTCTCAAATTCTAAACAATTATACACCAAGGGTAGTGTAATGTAATCTTATTCCTACTAAATCATTAATGGTCCAGTATTTTTTATTATAATCTAGCGTTTTAATATTATTGTGAAGACTGCTTCTAGTGGTTTGTCAATTATGATGAGTTCCGTTCGGGTAAGGTGGGCAGTTCTTGCGGGCATTTAGAGAACATATTTTTTTTGTATATTTAAAATGAAATAGCATATAAATTGAGTAATTACAATAGTTCTAAGAAGGTTCTTTAAATTATACACAGTCATAAAGAATTGCCCACATTAATTTTGCAAAAAGTTGGTAATATTCAAAAGTATGTATATATATAAACAGATATGGCTTCTCAATAATAAGTACACATTGGATTAGTTTTTAAACCGATAAATATTTAAAAATATATACATATTTTATAAAGAAAATATTGTGAGGACATTAATACAAATATATGAAATAGCAGTACTTCTGGGGTTTAAAGATTAATAATACAGTGCAATAGTGATGGTGATAGTTATTTAGTCAGTTGAGCACAAATTTATTTCCATAGTATATCATATCACATACATTTTGAGTAATGGCCGAGATAGAATGTACCACAATAATATATATTCTGAAGACCTTTTATTTATTTATAAATATTAAATAAACTTGAAGTTGTTTGGTCTGTCTATCGTTTTACCTCCATTAATTAACTTATATCAAAATCTGTTAAGTAAATTCAGGGTGGTACGATTTGTCTCACATATGTAATATAGAAGGATATGATTGGACTATACGTTGTGCGCTGGAAGCTCTTGTATGTGCCATTTTAGGCTTAGTTAAGTATAATCGCGTAGTTAGTTTGAATTCTATTCCGTATACAATATAGGTGTTTTTCGCTTAGCAAATTTTTATTACGACCTTTTTACACTTTAAAATATCCCCACTACATAAATTACGGATGACAGTATTCATGTAATTGCATTTTCAGTAGTAGAACCGGATATTACTTTAATAGTGCCATCTCTATCGCACATAATCGTTTTCAAAGATTCGGAAATATAATCCATTAAACTTAATAATTGTTGCGACTCTAAGCAATAAGAAAAAATATTAATATGTATTTAAATTATTAAATAAAATAAGAGTCAGCCTCGATAACATCGTGTGATTTTATTTCTTTTTATTGTATCGAAATGTATTATTAAAATTATTTATAAGATTTTTTTATACTTTTGTATTTTATTTTATTTATTTACTAAGTTACACATTGCACATTGCATTTTTATTGGCGTAAGTATTTTGTAAACTTTCATTTAGTATTATAATTCGTATTATACAGGGTGTTACTGACAGCTGATTTAATATTAAAAAAAATGGTTTGGTTTTCGATTTCGCCAGCTTTCATTTGAATTACGCGCCCTTGATATTATAATTAAAAAATAAATTTATTGTATTTTTTTCACCGATTATAACAAAACATCACTATTATTTTTGTAAACATGACTATTATTGATGACATCACTCCAGGGTTGCGTGAATCAAAAATATAATTATGGTTTTAACACGATCAGCTGTGAGTCAAAGGCCTGTATCCCTAGTACAAGTTTTGACGTTACGACTATGGTAGGTTACTTAATCGTAAATTCAAAAGATACAATTTGGTAAACATAGTTTTCGTAATGTCCGAATTCATATTAGGGGGCACATTATGTTGCGGTTTTTCGTGTCCTTCCGCAGATATTTTCGTCTATCATAATGTATATAATTTATTCACAATATTTGTCATTGTATATATTTTTTATTTATTTATATATTTTTCACTTTGAATCAATATCAGTGATCACTTGGGTACGTTAAATGGAAGTGTAAGGAGGACCAATTTTGACACCAGAATTATCGAAATAAGCCCTTCTGTAAAGGCACTTTCCAACTTAATGTTAAAGCTATGATAGTTTCAAACACGTCTTGGTTCTGAGAAGAACCGCTCAACAATGGAGCTTAGTGTTGGGCATAGCGAGTTTAATATATGAATTATGAAGTCATCATTTTAAATTCTTTAAATTTGTGTTTTAATGATGGTCTTGGTCTCATATAATATATTGATCGAACAGCCCTCTTCTGTAGTGTAAATATGGTATCAATGTCAGCTGCATTACTTCATAAGAGTATACCATATTACATTATACTATGAAAGTAACTAAAATCAACTAATCGAGCTTCCATATTTGTTAATCGACGTATTTTTTTAACCGCGTATGCAGCAGAGCTAAGTCTACTTGGCAAATCAAATAATATATACGAACCACATTGCAATTTTTCATCTGAGGTAATGCCTACGAAAGTAGATTTGACCGAGTCAAATTCTTCATTGGTTAATTGTACATTGGTTCTAATGTTTATAACATTTGATAAAGTAAATTTGACACATTTCGCCTTTTTTTATTTAGCATCAAATTATTTGCGTTTGCTTAACATTTCAGGATCAATTCGTATATATAAAAATATTGTTATAAGAATACGAGTAAATTCTAATCATTTAAACCGTTTCATGTCCATATAAACCGTCATACAGATGTGCCAATTCCATTCTTTTTTTTGCGTTCTTCACATTCCTTATTAGTACAAACCTTGTTAGGACGAGCGATGTAGCTTTTTATTAAAAGTACAAATCACTAATTCAATCCGAAGCATCTTCATTCTAAAATAATAATATTATCTTAGTTTTTTTCATTGTAGATTTTTTACCGAAACATTATATGTTGCGTAATTAATTATTACAATCATAAAAACATTAATATTTAATATAGTAAAGAGACAAAAAATACAATAAATAAATTGAACTTCATTATACCAACTATTGTATTAAAAAAAATTGTAACCATAATAATAAATATTAAACATTACTTTTGTAATGGCTAAGTGACGAATTTTGACGCGGGCCGAAAAACGTACTTGATACTCCAAACTTATTGTCAAACGTACATGTTTAATCTATTATATACAAGAATTGACTCGCAAGGAAATAGTTAGTAAGTCAGCCAGACTTAGACCACTCAGTGCCATCTGGTCAGGCAATCAAAAGGTATGTAATACTACTTCTCCCTCGCGTGTTAATTCCCATAATGAAATCATAATATATTATGAAAGGCGATAGTTTCAAGGTGGTATTTGTAATCTCTTAGAAGAACTTATTTAGGAGAGAGCGTAACTAATTCGTGGTCCCGTAACATGTCCTATATCTGATAACTTTCCTATCATGACAAATAGATACTAGAAGAGACTAAAATAAAACGCTGCACAATTAAAAGACTTCTAACCACTTTAATTTATACCAATTATATTGTTAAGTATTTTCCCGGATATAGATCTTAATACTTGTGATGTTTATATCTAAACGAGTAATTTTTCAAATCTTTTATTGATTAAGAAAATGGGCTCAAGAAATAGTGAGTCAAGTAAAATTGTATATGCAGTTTTTATACTTGCTTGAAAACTTTGTGTAATTAAAAATGCAATTCGATGGCTGGCTCAATGTTATGATAATAGAGCAGTTCAATAATACAGAATATTTGTAGATATTTTTGCTGTCAGTAGTGTTATAATTTTTTAAATATCCAAAATAGCAGTGGGGGAGATGAACACTTCTCCAGATATCCTTATGATGACGGTATAGAAACTTTTTATTTTTTTTTGCAATATCACGTTTATGATCCAAGACAAGTTATACGGTTTAAGGACTAAAATAACAATTGCCGAGCTTTCTAATCAGATTTTTTTATAATAATAATTAAGGTATCTTCCACATTAGTATGAATGAACATTTTTTATTATCTTTTTTGTAAGTTTCATAGAATTACTGAAATGGTATACCATTGACAGGCTAGAACCGCACAATTGTTTACAAACCCGGTCTGTGTGTACATCTACGTGATTGGTGTAGTGTAATTTACGGTGTGGTGTGTACAGTTACGTATATCTAATTTACATCACAATGTCTATGTAAATCTAATGACTTATTTATTTTTTATGTAACCGCCTGTATTATTATTTCAAATGTAAAAATATACAAGAAATTATATATGTTGTGGTTTTATTTGTATTTACTTATTAATAAAGGAAAATTTACCTTTTCCTCTCCTTCTCCCAGGAGTTATAAGCTTAACTAAATTACTTGTTTTAAACCATATTATTTCAATATATTTAACACATAACAATATACCTAAACATAAAAAAAACTCTTTATTGAGCGTTAAATTTAAAAAAATAATTGCTATTTTAAAAAACTCGAGTTTGTGAAGGTATCATAAAAATAACTGATTTACAAAACAACTAAGTATCTAATTCAAAATAATTTTAGTTGGTACAAAATCTGCGAAGCTATCTTTAGATAGATTATCATTTTTTATTCTTAACAAAAAAACACATTGCTTATAAGAAAGAGTACGTATAAACGTACGTACGTATGTGTGAGTTTCAATCATCCTAAATAACTAAAGATAAATATACTTTTAAAATATGATGTATTTTTTTTAAGTACTTGGCTTTAATGCGATCTCCCTGATGCTTGTTCTCCGGAACTACTAAACCGATTGTCATCAGGTTTCTTTTGATAGCTGCATTCTCATCATTCTCATCATGGATGGCGTCAAAAAAGCCAGTGATCGCGGTCATGTACTTCAGGAATAATCATCGAAAAACAACTTTTTACTAAACATACAAAGAAATCATTGAATCTCCGTCCAACATTTGTAGTTTTTCCTGATATTATTATTATAATCAGAATTAAAAATAACCCTGTAATTATATTAAGTAGTAATTATTTACATGTAATCTATCTTTGTTGCTGTTTTCTTCAAGGGCTTTTTAATATTTGATTAATTTTGTTAATAAAACTAGAATTATTTTTTTTATTACGACAATATACATCAAACTGATTTACATAAAATATCAAAAAGGGGTCAAATGTATTCGAGGTGTTAGCTGACACGGACTTGTATAGCATTGTTCATCATTGGACCGCACCCCCAAACAGTCTGAATGAAACTTACATGCATACAAAGTGCAGCGTTGAGAAGAGGAATCGGACTTCAGGCTAGGCTGAATTGTGTTCATAGACTTTCGAGAGTCTCATCTAACTGACGCACCCAATTAAACCAGTTTGGGGCCACTGGCTTCCCTCGAATAACTAGACCCCCGAATAGCCAATGACAGTTGCCATATATAGCTCTAAGGATGTAGAAAACTTAGATAGCGCGATTCAGAACCATGCCACAGAGTTGATTTTTGCTTGTACTTTAATGGATGATTTAAATAAAAAAAAAGAGGGTACATAGATTGTTTTATGTGAAGGAAACATGACATGTGTTGCTATGCGTTATTTATTAATTAATTATGTGCTTACTTAAGTAATTTTTATTATAAAAATAAGCCATTTCTTTTAGGGAAAAATATAAATATATACTTGTAATAATAACGTTTAACCGTTCCGTTGGTCGAAAGGTTAGCGCAGACGCCTAACGTATAGCGACCCAATGGGGCTTGGGTTCCATCCCCGACAGGGACAGGCATGTATGTGATGAGCATAGATGTCTGTATTTCTGGGTTTGGTCGTTTATTAAATATTTTTTCAGTATTTTAAATGTGTATTTCCATGTATTTTTTCGTTGTCTAACACCTTTAACACAAGCAAATATTTTGCTTACTTAGGGGTTAGATCAATGTGTGTAACTTGTTCAGTATTATTATTATTATAATTATATATTTTAAAAAGTTGTTTTCTTTGTTATTTAAGTTT
Source organism: Napeogenes inachia (assembly GCA_959347355.1). Lineage (NCBI taxonomy): Eukaryota > Metazoa > Arthropoda > Insecta > Lepidoptera > Nymphalidae > Napeogenes > Napeogenes inachia. The sequence goes on along the minus strand of OY365798.1, from coordinate 19,997,650 downwards.
AGTTAATTACATAAGTCTTATATTCTCTGTCATGAACACAGGACTTTTTAGTTAAGAATAATATACAACATAATATACCTACCTACACAGGTAATTACAATTTGGTATGAACCTTGTTGGATGTATTTTTTTCCAAGTGAATTGTAGTGTAAACAGTTATGTGGCTCGTTTCCAATTTCCAATTTGACGGATGTGCCTGTACTGTTTGTGAAGACATAATAATTATATATACTATACGTGTATGAGCCGTGGTAGATCGTGATAGTTCCTTAGAGAATACAGGCGCAGATCCCTCAAAAAAAGTTGTGCCACAGGCCACAGCCAATTAAAAATCAGACACGTCGGAGTATGAATTTAATATTGTTGAAGATGCTATATAATATACATATCAATATCTTCTACTACCTATATTACTTGGATCAGTCATTTCGCTCTGCGGAAGTTGAACTGAGCCCCCTTCCTTTTTTAATGCTACAAAATGCGTGCTATTATATTTTTTTGCGCGTGACGATTTAACGTGGGAACTCTCATAGACAAATTTCTCTTGCTATGACTTTTTTTATAGGTGACATTTATAATTTCTGTTTTTTAGGAACCATCTCTAAAAAAAGTAGTCCCTGGTAAAATCATGAATTCAGAGGTTCGAAGCTAGCGCGGTCGTAAAACAACGAAATGAACGGTTGGGAGCTTCGCTTTACGCTCAGTTCAATAAGCTTTATTAGATGTACTTTGCTTGTTTGAATAAATACATTTATTGAAAACAGCGTCACCTGCCGGTTTTTTATGTTGTGCAGTTCTTCATTAGATTAAACCTTACATTTTATGGAGTCCGTGAGATGTCGCTATAACGTATATTTTGCAAACGATCTGTATTTTGCGTCGCCGTGTCAATATTACCTGATATAGTAAACATATTTATGAGTATAATACTTATCATATTATTACACTTCGTAAAAATATATTTTTAGTAAGTTTAAAAAAATATAACGTGTACAAGACTTTGTTAAATGAAATAAATCACGACAACAAAACCCTTTAAATCACCCCTAGAACATGGTTCTGAATCGCGCTATCTAAGTTTTTTACATCCTTAGAGCTATATATGGCAACTGTCATTGGCTATTCAGGGGTCTAGTTGTTCGAGGGAAGCCAGTGGCCCCAAACTGGTTTAATTGGGTGCGTCAGTTAGATGAGACTCTCAGATGAGACTCTCGAAAGTCTATGAACACAATTCAGCCTAGCCTGAAGTCCGATTCCCGGGCGCTTGCGCCTGTTCTCAACGCTGCACTTTGCGAGCATGTAGTTCCAGTCAGACTGTTCGGAGGCCCGGTCCCAGATGAACAATGCTTACGCAAATCCGTCAGCTTTCACCTCGAATACTGCATTGACTCCTTTTTGTTACGTATAACGTACGTAATTATTGTTACATATTATTTTTGTCTCTGACTCGTATTTATCTTAAATAGTCCGTTTTTTATTCTACTCTATCCAAATTCTTTATTGTTTGATATAGGTATACATGTTTAAGAATATTGAAAATTGATCCCTTCTTTAAAGTACTTAAGCACTGTACCAGAAGAAACCTTATTATAACCTCCTTTGCTTTTATAACCTCCTTTGCTTATTGGGATAATAAATACTGAATACATTTATATTTTGTATTTAACTGACTATAGATATATATTAATAAATAAACAAGGTATGGACATAGGTCATAGGTTATAAAATTTTAACTAATATTATCATTTTAAGTTACAAACAGATGATTTGAAATTTTTATCTTTTTAAACAAATTATTATTATTAATTATTTTACGGTAGCTATTTACGAACCTATTTCTTAAATTATATTTTTTATAAAGAAACCCCATTTACTAAGTTAGTTTTACATTACACTTAGAATTATTTTACATACATTTTATATAATCAAGTATCCCTTCAGTTTCACTATAATCCACAGACTTTAGCCAATCAGTCTAGGATCTTTTGTACTCATGATACGACATCTTATAGGTATGCTAAGTATTTTATTAATACTATTGTGAAGATGAGTTGACTGATGCATATATTGATTTGGAGCAAAACATGTTACGGTTTGAAGAGGTTTAACAACAGTGTCACTTCTTAGATTTATATTCAATTGACATATGTTTTTAGTATAGTAGTACCTATAGTCATAGCATGTATAAAAACTCTATGAATTATTATTTAAAATATAAAGATAAAGGTCACTATTACTAAACGTCTTTTGACTTGGATTAATAGTCGATGTGTCCTTTCAGCTTCTAAGTAATTAGTTTTATGTGTTCCAACCCATACAGAAATACAATATATTATTAAGGATTGCCAATGAGATATATATTTTATTGAGTAGCGCTTTATCTATAACATATGTTTTGAATATCCATATTACTATTCTCATTGTTGTCGCGATTTCCTGTATTTTTAAATACCAGGAAAGTTTTTCAAACCCCCAGATACTATGTCGAACTAGCTTTGATGATTGAGGGACAGGAACATTTTAAAGAAGTTATGTTGTGACTTGTGACCGTCGTCAATTTTGATGTCATAGGTATGCGCTGTCCGGTTGAGTATTGTATTGTTATAGATGGTAAAACACATATAGTCTTTGTTGTGTTCTTATTGTCCCAAGATTTGCCTGAAAAAACTACGGTGGTATCGTCTACGTACGAAAATATATCAGTATTTTTTTTTAAATTTTAATATTGCGTAACTCATTAATATAGGTACTTAACACAGATCCTTGCGGGACGCCATAACTCACATTAGTGTCCTTAATGACAGTTTTCCCAACCTCTTTACCTTCTGTGGCTCAGATAATCTCTGAATAATTTTAAAGGTGTTTCCCTTATTCCAATATTTTCCAGTTTGTTTACCTATTAAAATGGAAACTGAGACGATGAAAAATGCTTTTTTTAAATCCAAAAATTTGTCGGTTCGTCTGTATGTTTGTATGTCTACTTAATCTAGCCACAAATACTGTTACAATTAAAAATAAAAAATATTACATAGGAATTTGGAATCTAAGAGATGACCTATTTTAAGAGATGACTTGCAGCCTATAACAGAGGCACAGGTCATTTCTTAACTAATAAATTAAAGATGAGTAGGTTGGTAAAATCGAAAACACCCACTGAAGCGGTACGCAATGGTAGGTCACAGATAAATTTTGTTTACGGATGATATTTTTACAATTGAACAACATTTTAACAAACAAAATGACCGTATTTATGCTCAAAGCTCAAAGGAAAGTTCCCAATTAGTCGACAGAGTGCAACGAGGTCATTATCCGACATCAGTGATGGTTTGGTGGGGTGTTAGCTATGAAGGAGTGACTGAGCCAAATTTTTGTGAAAAAGGTATCAAAACATCGGCACAAGCGTATCAAGATACCATTATTGAGAAGGTATTTAAGCCCCTTATTAACACCATGTTCAAAAACCAAATATGGTCCTTCCAGCTAGACTCGGCGTTGGGTGTTAAAGCTCGGCCCACGCAGTCTTGGTTGGAGGCGAACGTCTTAGACTCCAGCAGAGCTGAAGACTGGCCGTCGCCTAGTGCATTTTAATTTCTTAATTAAATTGTTACAGAAGTTAGGATACCTTCGGACAGATTTTATCTTCCGGATTAATACGTTTTTATGAAAATTACAAAAAACAATAAAAATATCTTGTTAAAAATAATATTAAACTGTTATTGAGATATTATATATTTATTTTTTCTTACATACAATATTAAATGTATATTAATTGCAAAAATGTAAGTAGGTACCCTACGGTACGGTGACGAACGCTAATTTAGTAGAAGATAAATAAAAGTATATTCAAACCTGTTAATTTATATTATTACTGCATGTGTAGATTACTTATTTCTTTTACTTACAATAACGTTCGAACTCCTCGCACAACAATTCATATCATTTCCACACTCAAAAATCTGGCGCTAGCAGCGCTTTCGAAACTTGATATTAAACCGCGGATTCTGTTTCGATATTATAAAATGATATTATAGAATAGTAATAATAACTTGTATCTAATGAAAAATCAAAACTAACAAGTATATTTAATATATTTATGATTCATGGAAACTCTACACGCTTGAGTTGCAATAGGTACGTTACCTGATTACTGATTAAAATTGAACAGCATTTATGTTGATGATTCATCAGGAAGAATGCTGTTTGGTTTTATAAAATTATATATATAAGGAAAAACCTCTCTAAAGCCCGGTGCTGAATCACGCTATTAAAGTTTTTTAAACCTTACAACTTATATACAGCTACAAGAACGTAACATGTGGGGTCAAGTTGATCGACATTCGAGTGCCTGGTTGAGGAGACCTCGCCAGAGATAGAATTTAACTCTGGTTTTCCCAGACACCCACGCCGTGGGCCACGCGTTTGTTCTCAAACGTGTCTAATCTCATCTCTGTACTACGCATGCTAACGACGCATATATTTTCGTGCAATATTCGTTGTCTCCCTCAAGGGGTACATCGATTTCAACATTGACTCCTTTTTGGTGCGTTTAACTACATATTATTATTATATTTTTAAGATTTTTGAATTTATCTTTTATTGTATTACTAAAAATAGAAAGGTAAAAACTTATACTTTGTAACAAGGATTTGTAACGAAATATTAGGTTTTACCTCCTTTTTCATAATACATAGGTGTAGTGAATTGATGTTAAAAAATATTTTAATGTTTAATAATCTAATAAGTAATAATAGTCATACTATATGAATCAGAAAATATTATTTCTGCGTAGTAGGGCAGACGCTGTAGGTAGTCGCTTTTTTGAGTTCAAAACCATCATACTATGCAGTATTTTGCATACTCAACTACCTATAGCGCCCAGTCTATAGAAAAAATTTGCTAAGATTAGAAAAATTAAGTACACATTAAACAGGAAAAAAACAATTCAAGGTACAAAATAATGATTTATATTCCACTTGTAAAGTAGTTTGTATATATTATATATACTTATTTATGTCATAATACACCTTATTTACATATAAGAGCTACTTATAACTTATCTTATTAGGTATAATGTTGACAGGCGTTGGTAATACATATTTAGGAAATGATATTTTAGAATATGTAACCTTAAAATGGAACAAACCAGTTTTATTTAATGTCCCAACCGATTTAGTTATGACTCTTTTATTATAAGTTTTGTTTTTAATCTTATTAAAAGAAAATATTACTTTTTAATAAAATAAGTGGCGGTCATCAATTACTTACTAGTCATTATGAATAATAATGTATTTATTTTAATATATCATTTATTATCTAATTGGCACACCAACATTATAATTATATAAACATAAAATCGCGATTGTTTATCGATTGTTGTGTCCATCACTATTAGGTTATGTATGGTATCATTATTTTACGAAGTGACAGTAGCTAATGTCAAATCTGGAATCTAATTGAAAGTCCTGCTATAGGTAAGTTAATAATTTTTACTTTGAGTGAGAATAAAATAAAGCCTGTAAATCATGAAGAATCTATTAATTCGAAATTAATAATTATATTCATTTCTAAATATAGAGTAAAAAATATTTAAAAAATCATTTTTGAAAATATTCAATCACTACTATGACTTTAAGAATGCCCAAAAGTAATAGCACGAAGCGCCCCTCGCTTTTTTCCGCATTTAATTTTATTATATTTTGCCTTACGCGTAACATTTTTTTGTTACGCGCCAGCTTTTTTCGTATAGCTTCATCTCTTTTACACCATGTTGCTATGGAAATACTAAATAATCAAAATGACAAGTATGTGAATTACAAAACACAATTTACATTAACCAAAAATAAAATAATCGGATTAGAGTTTTATAATTAAATAATGAATTGTAATTACATACTGGACAATACGATTCTATGGACTTGCTATTGAAACTAATAAATAAATTCAAGATTATAACATGAAGAAGAAATTATGAAATATAATTATTAATATATTTTTAAAATTATGAAATATATTTTTAAAATACATTGATTGTCTGAAATAGAAGAAGTAAGAATGAAAAGAAATACGAGTTTTGGCTGAGAAATGGAGCATTGGGGTCCTGATCTTTACAAGGTCTGTTTTGTTATACCTAGAACGAACAACAACTCGAAACAGCAGAAACTATGGTTTCTGCTGCTGCTGAAGAATAATTTTATTTGTGATATAGTGACGATCCAACATGTTAAGAAGCCTAAAGTTATTATTTTTAAAGTGGATTGTGTACATTTGTCTGTTTTTATGGTACTTATGTGTTTCTTCTATGAGAATATTATACGTCAGAAACAGTCGATTCACTTCTTACGCTTTAATTAATTAATATTAATGAAAATTATGACGTTTTTCTGTTATGCGCCATCTTTATTTCTAAGTCACATTTTTCCGTTACGCGCCATATTTGAAGTGAAACTTTTTATCGACTAATGGGAGAAATTATATAGCAATGTCAAAAAATTGTAACGTTTTTCTATTACGCGCCATCTTTATTTTTGCTTAAACTTTATCTAATTTAGCTTAATTAGCCATTCCTGTAAAGTTGTAATTAGTGAATCATTTTTCAAAAAATTATGTCATAGAGAAGTTTCACTTCTTACATGTGTACACTAATACACACACACATATTTTTTTTTTAACTTTATTTATTTTATGGTTTTTATACTTCTGTATCAAATTCGACATACTTCTCATATATTTTTTAATAAATAAATAAATATGTCAAAATTCAAATGAATCCGACATTTCAAAGTAGGTCAAAACCACGTTCAAAGATTCCGTTACATACATACATACATACATAAATACGTACAACCCAAGCTAATAAAAGCGTTTTAAAAAAAGTGCGATAAAAATGGCTTTTGTGAATGCTTTTGTGAAATGTGAATGTAGTATTGAAAATTTTGTTAATGCATATTAGCTAATTTAAATGCATATAGCATATTTAAATGGACGTTTAAGTAAAAACAAGACAGGTATAAATAAAATATTGTATCTAATATTATATCCTTATTAAAAACATAAAATAGATTTTTGACAGTGAGCGATGTCTGCCGATGTGGTAATTTTGATTGTACACTTAAAACAAGTCATATAAAAAGGAAAAAGGAAATTGTTTTACTACTAATTTAAGGCGTGTGAAGCCGCGGACAAAAAATAGTCTTGTATAAAATAAATTTTTTAGAGTTGAAGTTGTTTGTAATTTATTTAGGCGAATTGTTTATATTACAGTGATTAATTTTGTTTCGAGTCTTTCTGGTGAACTGTTATTTTTAATTCAAAAAATATATTTACCTTTATTAATGAATAAATTTTGAGATAACAACTATTCGAATGAAGAACACGTTAATTAGATTGTGGATAAGTTTGATCCTATAAGTATCAAGTTGTATGGTTTGCGTAGATATAAAAGTATATTAATAAGTAATTAATTCCAAAAGTATTATGATTATTTAAAAAAAATATTCAAAAGAAGCCCTAACCTATTTCAAAAATGCTTTTTAGATTCAGGGCGGCCAGGAAGGTGACTGACTGACGGGCAGATATGTAAGATTATGTGCAACATCGTTGAAATTTTTGAGGTTACCTACTTACTACTCGTAAAAAACCAACAGTTACCCTTTTCGTATGAAAACATCATAACAACAGTGATAACCTAATTTAAACTAAGCTCCGAGTAAACATTTTTTTTTTATTTGATGCTACTGCCTATTTTATCATGATACCACTGAGTAAGTGAACCAATAAATCAAGTGTTGTTAATAATTAAGAGACGAATAAATAATCTGCGATCACTGAACGAATAATTTTGTAATCATCAGATACTTATCAAAAATGGTACGCCAGAAATATATATAAATATGGATTATTTTATTAAAAGTAAAGAGTATTCTCCTAGTAAACAAGTTCTGGTTAAGGTTTGGGCGACATCGAAGGTATATCAAAATGATTAAGTTTAAAAAGATAATCCTAGTAGTAATAATAGTAGCAAACCTTTGCACAATACGTATTACAACATTCATAGTAGGAACCAAGTATTGTCGTTCTGATATCATAGTACCGAGTACCGTAAATTTAGAGGTGTTTTAGACAGGTTTAGTTGCATACCATAAATCAGATGATCAATATTATATTCCTCCTGAATTAATAGTCATTAATCTTTACAGAGGGGACGGCGCGTACGCAGTCCCCCACTACCAAAAATTACGCGTCCGAGTTATTCACATTAGGAATAATCACAGAGGTCAACCCCGCCGCAGTGCAATGGAAGGGCCTCGCTCTGGGGGAACCGCCTGCATGATCACGGTATCCCCTACGCCAGGTAAGTATGATTTGTATTCTTCGTCTCAGTGGGGTCATTCAGCGGACAAAAATTTTACTAGCGCGATTCAATAAAGTCTAACTTTTTATTAGCGACATCTATTAGTCGTATTAAGAACTAAAATGTAGAGCGTTTATAGTATGTAGAGATCGCACTGAATTCGCTTCTATCTTATTTTCAATATATTCTTATTTTTTTGTTTGTTGTATAATTATTACGTGATCTTTTTATCTGGACATTTAAGTAATTATCTAAAGGTTAAACTCCGTTCATATCCAGCTTCTGCAGCCCTAGTCGTGTTGACGCCATCTATTAATCATTTCAGGAACCAAAAATTTAGAGCCTATAAGGTGTACGGAGTAAAATTAAAAAACTCTTTTTGGTTATATTCCTTGTTTTAAGTTATTTTTTATTTAATTCTCATATTAGAATGTTTATTACTCTAAAGAAAATAATGTCCTATAAATTCGTAAGTATTTATGAATGAAAGAAAACACCGTTCAGAAATAAATCGGTGGTCGATTATTCTGATATGAAATTTAGATTTTTTTAATAAAAATAAATTCGTTATTAAAAGTTTGTTTCTATATAATTTTTTTTAATTTGAGAATTTTATTTCATAAGGAACGCTTTCTAAAACTTTCTTTATGGCATTTATTAAACGTAGATGGCTTAAAAAGGGCTGCATTAAAATATATTCTCGTTTTTCTTCTAACGTTATTTATAATTTTAATAAATTTCACTTTTAAATCCTACTCAATCAAAAAAATATCAATGGCTGTATCAGAAAATTTGCACTGAAAAGAAAAGTATTTAATATATTATAATTAAAAAATATTAATATCGTTTAAATAATTGTTGGTAACACTATTTAAATCTATATTAATAATATAATGCTGCAGAGTTTGTTTGTTTGTTTGTTGAACGCGCTAATCTCAGGAACTACTGGCCCTAATTGAAAAACATTTTTTGTGTTGAATAGTCCATTTATTGAGGAAGGCTATTATAAGCTATATATCATCTCGCTGAGACTAATTGAAGTCAAACAGAATTGAAAAATGCTGCAAAAACGGGTTAAATTTTCTATTTTGAGCGCATTCCTCGCGTGCGCTGAGTAAAAGGTAACAGTTCGCAAAAATAATGTATTATGAAATTGTTTCCCTTTAAAAGTTCTAAAAAGAAGTCCGTGACAACATATATCTAGTGTTAGTCATATTTATTTACAATAATTTAAATGGTAAATAAATTGGAATTTACATGTTTTAGTTCAAAAGTGTCGAAAGTAGCGCCACCTGTGCAATTAATTATGGAATGTTATTTAGTATTTACTGTTAAATATTTTAAGAATTAGAAGCATAGAATATTTTAATATAATGTTTAATCTGTCTATGTCTTGAACTTTCCTACTTGATCCTAGCCCTACTTTGTTCGCACCTATCATATTTTTATGGAATTGAAGTCGTGACTCGAGCTCTGAGGCAACTTTGTCTTTTGTGAGAGAAGTTACAGTATCATCTTTAGATTTTCCGAAGATATGTCTTTTGGTAACTCTTAGATGGTAGATGTTTGTAGAGATCCGATAGTTTCTTTAATTTTAACCCAAAATTGTTTCGGTCTCTAAATATGATTAAAGAGTCCGCTGAGTGCGCTTACCCGTGCCATAACTGCCATGTCTTTATGACGCTTAAATCTAACTTTGACAAAAGGGTTTTATTAATATCATAAACGAGGAAATTTAGACGTAATAACGTTTTGAATAAGAAATATACCTCATTTTTTATCATTTATATTTTAAATGGGGACTGTTGGCATTTGTTCATTTAGACTTTAGAGGTTATTTCTTTGTTTTATTTTTATCAATTGAAACAGAAAGCTAATTGTTGATGTAACTTATATCCGATAACAACACCATTTATTACAGATAATAAGCAAATCTACTCCTTTTACATTATAAAATCACAAGTAATCACAAATATTCATAACTTGAGAACAAATCAAATATTTAAATAGTGTCACTAACAGTTTTCTCAACGATAACAATGTTTATTAAATATAATTAATATCGTTAGTAATAAAAAATAAAAAAGAAATTATTAATTAATGGCGTCAACACGACTAGGGCTGCAGAAGCTGGATATGAACGGAGTTTAACCTTTAGATAATTACTTAAATGTCCAGATAAAAAGATCACGTAATAATTATACAACAAACAAAAAAATAAGAATATATTGAAAATAAGATAGAAGCGAATTCAGTGCGATCTCTACATACTATAAACGCTCTACATTTTAGTTCTTAATACGACTAATAGATGTCGCTAATAAAAAGTTAGACTTTATTGAATCGCGCTAGTAAAATTTTTGTCCGCTGAATGACCCCACTGAGACGAAGAATACAAATCATACTTACCTGGCGTAGGGGATACCGTGATCATGCAGGCGGTTCCCCCAGAGCGAGGCCCTTCCATTGCACTGCGGCGGGGTTGACCTCTGTGATTATTCCTAATGTGAATAACTCGGACGCGTAATTTTTGGTAGTGGGGGACTGCGTACGCGCCGTCCCCTCTGTAAAGATTAATGACTATTAATTCAGGAGGAATATAATATTGATCATCTGATTTATGGTATGCAACTAAACCTGTCTAAAACACCTCTAAATTTACGGTACTCGGTACTATGATATCAGAACGACAATACTTGGTTCCTACTATGAATGTTGTAATACGTATTGTGCAAAGGTTTGCTACTATTATTACTACTAGGATTATCTTTTTAAACTTAATCATTTTGATATACCTTCGATGTCGCCCAAACCTTAACCAGAACTTGTTTACTAGGAGAATACTCTTTACTTTTAATAAAATAATCCATATTTATATATATTTCTGGCGTCCCATTTTTGATAAGTATCTGATGATTACAAAATTATTCGTTCAGTGATCGCAGATTATTTATTCGTCTCTTAATTATTAACAACACTTGATTTATTGGTTCACTTACTCAGTGGTATCATGATAAAATAGGCAGTAGCATCAAATAAAAAAAAATGTTTACTCGGAGCTTAGTTTAAATTAGGTTATCACTGTTGTTATGATGTTTTCATACGAAAAGGGTAACTGTTGGTTTTTTACGAGTAGTAGGTAACCTCAAAAATTTCAACGATGTTGCACATAATCTTACATATCTGCCCGTCAGTCAGTCACCTTCCTGGCCGCCCTGAATCTAAAAAGCATTTTTGAAATAGGTTAGGGCTTCAGTTATCACAGCATAAGCAGTGATTCCCGCTTACGTCGATTGCATCATTTTCCTGAGTCGGCATTTACCATTGTTTGTAATTAATTATTATAAGTAAATCAGTCTTGTAGTAGTTTTAATCCAGTAAACTTGTATTTTTAATAAATAAATATTTTTTTAATAACTTCGTTGTCTGCCAATACATAACTGGCGCAGTCGGTAGGATTACGGCGTTTCGTAATAGTTTTGGAATCAAACTCTTCCATACTCTGACAAACGGCGATTCCCAAGTCGCATTCCCGTATTCCAGAACCTAACGGCGGTCAAGCGAAGGCTACACGAGGATATTCTGGAGCATTGGACGTGTACTACTCAAGACTCGACGGGAGATGCAGATACTGGTGTGGTGAGTACTCTCGCTAATAAACCAAGTTCCTGCTCTATTTCCTGTCTTAGTATATATATATTATTAATGTTAAAGAGTGTTTAAAGCTAAAATCGCGATAAACCTAGTTTAGTTTGAAAGTTTGTCTATTTCTAAAATTGAACGGGCATTCTTTAGTTTAGTATACCATATATTTTGGTAATATAAAGTGTTTCAAGCTAAAATCGCGATAAACCTAGTTAATTTCGTAATTTCAATCAAATTAAATCTAATTAAAATCCAACGCGCATTCTTTAGGTTTAGAATTTCATTCATTGTTTCTTTAATAATTACATATTATCAGTGGAACGCGGTATACCTGCAACCAGATACTTCAATTGTCTTTATTAGTGTGCAAAGTTAATTATTTCATTTTATAATTTTTATCAATTTTTTTTTCTTTCTTTTAATTTTGAATATATCAAATATCAGTATGTCGGTAATAGATTCACCCCATTTTAAACTCGTCGTAGATTTAATTCCGCGATATGACGGCAATAAAAAATTACTTAATTTTTATATAAGAGAGGTTGAAAACGTCCTTAGCCAATTGGAAGCACCGGGTAGTAGCCACCCCACATTATTAAGTGTTATTAAAAGTAAATTAAGTGGTGCAGCTATAGAAGCGATAGCATACGAAGAAAACTTACAATCGTGGCTTAAAATAAAAAATGCATTATTAAGACGTTTAGGAGAACCCCGAAACGAGATACAAGTAATACAAGAGCTGATAAGAACCCGAAAATTAAAATTTGAAAATTCTGAGTCATTAGGCAAGCGATTACGCGAGTTGCTTGATACCTTGTATTCCGTTGGTAGACATGTAGATAAAAGTTATTATGAGGAGATGGTTATTGACCAGTATACTAATAACTTAGATTTCCACGTGTCTTTAGGTGTTAGAATAGCAAGGCCGGAAACATTAGAGATGGCCATAGTCGCGGCTAGACAGGAGGAAGCAAGGCTAGCTATTAATAAACCAGGTTCTTTATCGTTACAACAGGGTAATATGTTTAAGCATAAGGAATTTAATTACGTTAAAAACCAACCCAATAACAGATTACCTATTCCCCAACGACCATTTTACCCACAGCAGCAATTTAGGCCCCAAAATTACGTGCCTCAACCTAATAACATGACTCCTGAGCAACGCGAGCAACTAGTTAAGTCATTGCTACCATGGAAAAACCAACCCCCAGGTAGGAGCTCTGGTAACTACCGGAAGCATTTTAATATACCCCAACAGATTAACGCACCACAGAAAAACTCAGACGTTACTATGAGATCAGTTTCAAAGCCGAATAAACCACAGTTTGCAGTGGAGGAACTATTTTGTACCCAGAATAACTCACAAAACCAACACCCTGAATATGAAGACGAGTACTTTAGTTTTTATGATAGTCAACAAAATGAAGGTGAGTATCAAACAGAGTACAGTCAAGAAACGGATTTTGAAGAACCTCAGGATTTTATGGAGGTTCAGGAACACAGGAACCCGAGATAGTCGAAATCAACGTGCAGGAGAGGGAGCACCTGCCGTACATCGAGTTGCCGGAATTAGGAGGTAAGTACTTAATTGATACTGGAGCGAGCCGTAGCGTTGTTGCATCGGATGTTATTTTTAATACAATTTTTGAATTACTTGTTGAACAGGAACCGTTTCAAATCGCTACCGCGCATAATGTGTCACTTCATAACCATGTAGTTTATCTCCCGTTACCACCAATTTTTAATGCAGATTTAACTCATAAATTTTTAATTTTTGATTTTGATCCCAAGTACAAAGGATTAATCGGATTTGATTTATTAAGATGTCTTAAAAGTAATATCGATCTAAACAGTAACATGTTACGCACAACAAACGCTAATATTCCGATTTTTTTAAATCACCCATTACACAAGATTAAAATTGAACCCAAGTGTGAGAAAGTTGTAACTTTTAGAACAAACTATACTGACGGACAATATATACATAATACGCGATTCTGGTCAGAAGGTTTAGAATCCCCTACAGCTTTTGTAACAGTCAAATCTGGTTCATTTAAAACTACTGTTATAAATTATACTAATGAAAATAAATATATCCCCAATAAAATCCCGATACAACTAGAGACTTACTCTGGAAGTGAAAACGAAATTGTAGATTTAAACTCATTAGACATGAATACTGACATTAACAAAGAACTACAACAACAACAACTTAAATAAAATTCGTAAAAGGCCATTATGAATTTATACGCATGCCATTCGGTCTAAAGAACGCACCGAGCACTTTCCAACGTTTAATGGATCATATCCTTAGAGGCTTATCTAACGTTTATACTTACCTTGATGACGTCATAATCATCAGTACTTCTCTACAAGAACACGTAGAAAGATTACGTCAAGTATTCGAAAGGTTTAAAACACATAATCAGAAAGTTCAACTTGATAAGTCTGAATTTCTTCAGAAACACGTTAACTTCCTTGGACATGAACTCACAGACGAAGGTCTTAAACCCAATAGAGACAAAATAAAAGCTGTACTTGATTTTCCCTTGCCTGAAAATCAGAAACAAATAAAGTCATTTTTAGGTCTCGTAGGATATTACCGAAAATTTATCAAACATTTTGCAAAGTTAACTAAACCCATGACGTTATGTTTAAAGAAAGGCGGTAAAGTTATTCACACAAAAGAGTTTTTAGAATCATTCCATAAGTGTAAGCAAATATTAACTAACGACCCCATATTGCAGTACCCTGATTTTGACGAGTCGTTCATATTAACTACAGACGCATCTGACTATGCGTAAGGCGCGGTTTTGTCCCAAGGAAATGTAGGATCTGACAAACCCGTAGCGTACGCGTCGCGTACTTTATCAGATTCCGAGTCACGCTATTCCACAATAGAAAAAGAGCTTTTGGCCATAGTATGGGCTATAAAGTATTTCCGACCTTATTTGTATGGTCGTAAGTTCACTATTTACACTGACCACAGGCCTTTAACATGGCTGATGTCACTGAAAGACCCTAACTCGAAACTGACTCGTTGGCGGTTGAAGTTAGCCGAATATGACTTTAAAGTTGTATATAAGAAAGGACGACATAACACAAATGCAGATGCGTTATCCCGAGCTAAAATATTCCATCACAGTATGGATTCACTCGCGGTTAATTTTGACGATATTGAAGACGATGACTTAATTAATCGAATGTTTAATCACGCCCCTACTGAAAATAACGATGGTCAGGAAGCAGGCCCTAGCAACCAAAATATAAACCTAGAGACTGACGGACAGACAAATTCACAACCCCCTGAAAATACTGAATCCGATAGTATGACAGTTGTCACAATAGACGAACAACAGTTAGTTAGCACGAATCATACTCAGCCTGACAACGAAAACAACAGCATTCCCATATTATCTGACGCTATTGACAGACAACTAAAACAATTCCACATAAGATCAACCCCAGGCTCCACTTACAGAGTAGATAATAGATCAACGAATCAACGTACAGTCATTAAAGACGTATTTATCCCTATTAACAACACAGAACAAGAAATAATTAGATTCCTTATTCAAATTCAAATTCTTTATTGTTATAAAACAAACATGTATATATATAAATATACATGTTTAACAATGTAAAAAATTGATCCCTTCTTTTAAGTGCTTAAGCACCTGTGCCAGAAGGAACCATTCTTCCTTAGCTTAATAGAGTAACTAATACTGTATACATTTATATTTTTTTTTTTTTGTTTTTACTAAACTATAAAATATGTAACTGACTCTAGGTATATTATAATATATAAACAACATACATACATAGGTTATAAAATTTTAAATTATATTACCATTCTAAGTTTCAAATATAATTCTGTAATTTTATTTTTATAATTCTAGACATATTATTATTACTTTATTGTAAATTATTTTTACTTACAAACATTAGTTATTTACGAACTTATCTGTAAAGTTAGATTGTTATAAAGAACCACCATCTACTAAGTTACCTACATTAACACTATTTTATATAGATTAACACTATTTTTCTTACATTTTACACTTTTATATAATGAAGTATCCTTTCAGTTTCATTATAATCCAGAGACTTTAGCCAATCAGTCAAGGACCTTTTGCGCTCATGATACGACATCCTATATATATTAAGTATTTTATTAACACTATTGTAAAGATGAGTTGACTGATGTATATATTGATTTTGGGCAAAACATGTTCTGGTTTGGAGAGGTTTAACAACAAGGTAATTTCTTCTTTTGTTTATATATTTCGTGTTAAATTTAATTGACATATGTTTTTTTAGTATTACATTTAGAATATAAAGTTTTCTTACTGATAACAGATTTGATATTTCGTATAGGTCACTAGTACTAAAACCACGTCTTTTGAAGTACATGACTTTGATTAATAGTCGTTGCGCCCTTTCAGCTTCTAAGTAATTTGTTTTATGTGCTCCACCCCATACAGAAATACAATATATTATTAAGGATTGTGCCAATGAGATATATATTTTATTAAGTAGCGCTTTATCTGTAACATGCCTAAGTGTTTTGAATATCCATATTAATTTTCTCAATCTTGTTGCGATTGCCTGTATTTGTAAATGCCAGGAAAGTCTCTGATCTATCAGAACCCCCAGATATTTTGTCGAACTAACTTTGGTGATTGAAGGACATGAACATTTTAAAGAAGTTATGTTGTGACAGTCGTGAATTTTGATGTCATATGAGCTATCTGGTTGAGTATTATTATAGATGGTAAAACATATAAAACTAGTTTTTGTTGTGTTCAGTGTAAGCAAGTTTGATTTCAACCAGTGTGCTATTTGAGAAAGTCCTTTTTCAGCTTCACTCTTTACATTGTCCCAAGAGTTGCCAGTAAAAACTACAGCGGTGTCGTCTGCGTACGAAAATATATCGGTATTATTTATTTTAATATTGCACAACTCATTAATATAACTAAAAATAACGTAGGTCCTAACACAGATCCTTGCGGGACGCCATAACTCACATTAGTGTCGTCACTGACAGTTTTCCCTGATCTAACTCTTTGCCTTCTGTCGCTCAGATAATCTCTGAATAAATTTAAAGGTGTACCCCTTATTCCAATATTTTCCAGTTTGTTTACTAATATGGTAACTGAAACGGTGTCAAATGCCTTTTTTAAATCCAAAAATACGGCCAAACATTTTCCTCTATCGTCTAGCTGATTTATGATTTTAGAAGTAATAGCCATGACCGCATCTTGTGTACTCCTACCCCTTCGGAATCCATATTGTGAATCTGACAAAATTTTAAATTTATTAAGATAGTTTATCAGTCTGTTATTTATAAGCCTTTCCAATATTTTTGATATAGGTGATAAAACGGAAATAGGTCTGTAACAACTAACATCTTCTCTGTCCCCACCTTTAAATACTGGTGTTATAATTGAGCGTTTTAAAAGTGACGGAAACACCCCTTTACTGAAGCAAAGGTTAGCTAAGTGAGTAAGTACCGGAACTAATTCACATTTGGCAGTGATATTATCCCATCCAGAAGCACTTTCTGATTTAAGACTCATTAGAATCGAATGCACTTCTTCATAGTCTGTTTCAAGTAGGACAAATGATGAAGTCTGCGGAAACAATGTATTGGGCTTAGGTTGTACAGAGCTACTTTGAGTAATAGCATCAGCGAGGTTCGATCCTATATTAGCAAAATAGTTGTTAATATGATTAGCAGATTCAATCGGAGAGGTTTTAAGTTGAAGTAATTTCATGTTATCGTCTCTGGTTTTATTCATGTATGTAATATTTTTTATAGTGTTCCATAGACTTTTGGGTGTTTTACTTGAGGTCCGTAGTAAATTCCGTTCGTAATTGCGTTTTAATTTCTTTATTAAATTGTTACAGAAGTTACGGTACCTTCGGTACGTCAATTTTAAGATTTTATCGTCCGGATTAATACGTAGTTTTTTCTGCATATTATTTCTGTTTTTTATACAACGCAGAATCCCCGGGGTTATCCATGGTTTGATAATCCGTTGTGATTTGGATATGTTTTTCTCATACGTGTTTTCTTCCAAAGATTGTTTTATTTTGTTTAATAACAATTCAGTAACTATTTGAGGCTCATCAATACTTAATAATTCAGACAGATTTTTATTCTTTAAAAATGTTAATGCTTGATTAAAATCAGTAATTACTTTTGTTTTATTGCATTTAGATTTCTGTTTTTGTTTAGTAAGACATAAGAAGGTCATCGAGTGGTCTGTAATAGAAGTATTAATAACTGCAACCTGAGCAGACATTCTGCGTTTGTCCATTTTAAGTACTACATGATCGAGGCAGCTGCCTTTTCTTGTAGGTAAATTATGTCCCATATTATTAAATTATTCCTTAGGGATCACACAATAGCAAATCGCATTTTTCACTGTTACTTTTATAACTATGAACCATATTTAGCATTCTGTAGAGTTTATACAACGGTGTTTAATGATAGAGGTCCAAAACTCATAAGATGTACTACGCGTGTCATATCAGTCGAAAACCAGGCCGAACAATTAGAACTAATTAAAAAATATCATGAAGGGAAGACTGTGCACCGCGGTATTCAGGAAACACATAAACAATTGCACAGAAACTATCATTGGCCCAATATGCTACTCACTATTCAAGGTTACATAAATCAATGTGACACTTGTCTCAAAGCCAAGTACGAACGCAACCCCTTGAGACCCCCTTTAGCACTAACTGAAACACCCCGTAAACCTATGGAACATTTATTTATGGACTTATACTCGACTGGAGGAGGTACTTTTCTAACTATCATAGATAACTTTTCTAAATTCGCGCAAGCAGTTGCATTAAACGCATCTAGTAGTGTACATGTAGCTGAAGCATTATTACAAGTAATCTCTGTTTTAGGACTTCCCCACAAAATTACGACAGACTCCGACAATAAGTTTAACAATGAGGTTATTAAAGAAATATGTGCTTTACATGACATAAATATACATTTCACAACCCCGTACAATCCTAGCTCGAATTCACCTATAGAGCGATTTCATTCGACCATAGGCGAAATTATTAGAATACAGAGAATGACAAATAAAGATGACCCCATTCAGTTAATAATGAAATACGCAATCATAGCGTACAACAACGCTATCCACTCTGCAACAGGTTATTCGCCTCATGAACTTCTTTTTGGTCATACATCATCACGTAATCCATTAGAGCTACATTTTCCAAAAGAATTCTATCAAGATTACGTCTTATAACATAAAGCAAATGCTGAATCAATACAGGTATGTATAACAGCTCTTATATCTAAAAACAAGGAACAGGTAATAGCAAAACTCAACAAAGAAGCAGAAGAAACAACATTCAAGGTAGGTGAAACAGTCTACAAACAAGTGGCGAAGACAGCGAGAAACGACAAAACAAAGCCGGTATTTAAAGGACCATATAAGATCATTCATCTGCACCCTAATAATGTTGCAGAAATAATAGGAAATCATCCAAATTCAAAGTCTATAAGAGTTCATTATAAACTACTAAGAAGGCCTCACCTTGTCCCAGGACCCTCATCACAGGAGCAATCATGCTCCACGCAACAGCAGAAATAACATTTAATCCCGCTAATAACGAACAGGGAATCCTTTCGCTTAAGCAAGACCAAATAATTAAACAAACGAATATTTTTAAACAAACGAAAATTAACAACGGTTATATTAACTGCATTATATTCAAGTATTAAGGCTTCCGAAACGTCTACCATGCATTCAGAACGTATTCAAAATTTTTATCGTAATCAAATATAATATAACTTATCTTTAGTAAATAGATATAATCAATATTTAGATATTTACGTTCAAATATATTTTAGTTTTCAGATCATTTTAGAATAAGTTAATGATTTTAGATGATGCTATAACATTTTCCCAATTAGGTGTTATGCATCCCAGTATAATTAGTCCCCAACATTTGGTGTTAGAATTAAGACAACTTAAAACTAAGTTTAATCTAGTACCAGTGATAGATATAAATTTAAATAATATAAGAATTTTAGAAAGGTCAATCAAAGTTAAAGCTTACAGTACGGAACACTCGTTAACATTTATATTAGAAATCCCTAACACCGACCCAAATATATATGACCTTATCCACCTTATTCTATCCCTGATACAAAATATTTTACTATTGTCCCAAAATCCAAATACCTAGCACTTGGGAGCGATGAGTACGCGTACCTAGAAGATAGTTGCAGGCAGCTAACCGAGAGCTCTCATCTCTGCGAGATAATAAACACCAAGCAAATTAGGACATCGCAAGATTGTATAATAAACCTCGTTCAACATAGGGACGCCAACTGCACCCGCGCTAAAATGGTATTAACAGAAGACAAGATACAGAAGACAACAACACTTGGCTGGTTATCCTTAGAAAAGATGAAATAGTACGAGTTCGATGTGGAACTAAAACCTCGTACAGACGCACTTCGGGAATTCATCTCGTAACACTCACTGAGGATTGTCGTGTTGACGTCATTAACATAACACTACAGACTCACACGACAACAACAAACATAGATGAAATCATACCGCTGCCGTTGAAACAGAACGTACCCGTGGAAGCTGTAAAATATCAACTCAAAATAGAGAACCTAGAACTGGACAACATACACAAACTTCTGGAGCGAGCTGAAGATATCGACGAAGATGACGTCGCATTGGCGTTAATAATTAATTGCGTGTTTTATTGCCCACAATATTGTGCGACAGAGTTATTGCCCCTGCTACGGATACGAGTATGGTGACTCGGACCGTATCGAGAGCTCCGTACTAGACGTCTGCTCTCGTGGCGGACAGACTGTCCACATGTTACGTTTTTGTAGCTGTATACCTATAAGTTGTAAGGTTTAAAAAACTTTAATAGCGTGATTCAGGGCTATAGAGAGGTTTTTTTCCTTATACATAGAATTATGATTGTAAACGATTAGTATAAAACCAAACAGAATTCCTCAGTCATGGACACAGACTACTATAAACCTTTTGGCTCGTAAGTCGTAGCGTCCCTCAGGGCTCAGTGTCATTACGTTGATCCGTTACGTCATCGTGGGTAGGGATGATCGATGTTAGAAAAACATCGATGTTGACATCGATGTCATTATCGGAAGCCCAACATCGATGTTCGATATTTATCGGAAACTGAACATCGATGTTTGATATCATCGATGATTTTTGCATTTAAGCAAATAACTTGTAAAATGTCTGTAATTTCTCCTGAGATATTATTATGGTTGTGTGTGAGCCGTGAGACCGTGAGTTAACATCGATGACGATTTTGTTAACATCGATGTTACGATATTTGTAGTAAACCAACATCGATGTTTTTGCTTTCAACATCGATGATCATCGAGCATCCCTAATCGTGGGTCATCATCTAGCGCTGGCTGGTACTTGAAGTCAAACACTTATGTCGATAACACATTTATGTTTATAAAAATACGGATTACAATGCCTGAGAGCCAATAAGATAAACTATCTGAGCAATAAGATAATTTTATATTATGAATTTGTTTCGAAGGTAATGTAAATGAAATGTAAACAACTAATAAAATATATGAAAACCCTTTTACAACGAATATATACTTTAGTATTAAGTGAAAAAGTTTTATTTTCTCTCTCTAACTCCCAAAACATTCCTATTTCCTATTATGCTAAAAACTCGCCAAACTGAACTCACGGAGGCTTATACATGTTTTCAAAAAATCTTTATGAATGGATTATCGAGTATTACTCATAGATTTTATACTGTCATATGGATACAATATTCAAAAATACTATAATGCAAATACCTTCACAAGTATTTAATATTTTTGACATAAAAAAGGTAAATATCTCAAATGATACGAAAACCTACACAAATTATAAGGTTTGTTATTTTGTATGCTATTTAGGTATTTATTTTTATCAAAATACAAAACGAATTTTTGGTGTAACATCCGAAAACAACACTATCTAGTGAAGATAATATGCAAAACTTACCACTTTTAAACTATAAATTCACAAATAATCACAACTCGAAAACAATCATAAGCGCGATATTAGAATGACGTTTTTATTATTTTTTTTTTACTAAAATTACTGAGGAAAATGTTCATAAGTACTAGGAATCAGTTGTTTATGTATAAAAATTATTAGCAACATAAGAAATAACACTTTTAAAGAAAAATAAAACGTTAATTGCACATATTATGTGTGTTATGGAAGCGAACAGGTAAATAATTGGGCGGTGTTCCAAAATACATACCAGTATACTGACCAGTGTTGATGACGTCAAAAATCGACGCCATCGATGTGAAAAGTGCCGAAATATGATAATAGAATTAATATTACCTTCATGTTTATTGGCCCCTACTTTAAATTGCGTGACTTATCTAAACCTACTTTAAGGGCGTTTAGTATATTCTTTATAACTTAAAAATAGTATGGCATACGCTTCAAACAACACTATTCAAGTAGCTAAACAACTTGGCAAAGGAATACTAAGCATCGAAGTTATAAACAATAGGGAACATTCATGTAATTTTTTTTTTGACGTAAATTAATCATTTACCTCTCTATTTCGTAGAAAAAAAATTAAATAGGTTTGAAAAGATTCTAGTTTTTTTTCAAATTAAAAATTAAAACATTGAGTAAATTTGAGCCGTTCAAACGCCGTCATTTTGCGCGCAAAGTCACGATGACACGTCCAGTGAATGTTTACTATGAACTTTTTAGTTATTTCATACATATTTTAAGTTTTAATTGCTTTACAAGTCATGGAAGAAGATAAAAATCATCTTATAAGTTATAAGTAATGTATAGTACCGGAGTGCAAAAATAGTATTAGACAAGTGTTTTTTTGTATTCCAAGAGATGCGAAAATACAAAAACAATGGTGTATGGTAATTAAAAGGGATAATATATGTCCTAAATCGGGTTTATATTGTTGTGAAGATCAATTTAACGTAAGTATACTTTATTTTTAATAAGTTTAATCTAATAGTTTAAATATATAGTAAGTATAGAACATTAGAAAATTTGAGTTTAAAATTAACATAACCTAGCTTACCAAAGTTCAGTATAAATTTCTATAAAAACCGTATTACTTTTTTTTGATTTTACGAAATTTTTATTTTTGTTGATTTATTTCAGGTTAAGGAAGATACAGCCAATTGTATTGAATATAATATGTATAACGAAACAACAAGGAGAAAAATGTAATCTAAGTTTGAAGAAAATAGTTGTGCCTCATATATTTTTGTGGCAAAAACACCAGCTGAGAGAACATTCTCATGAATGTATTTAGTCAAAAGGCAAAGATTGACATCGGTTAATGAAGCCTTTTCAGAGTTAGTTATCAAAAGTAGTGTTTAAAAAATGATGACCTTCATAAAGAAGTGATATACTCTAAGTAAGTCCTAGTACTGCCCATACAAATGTCTGTGATATTAATCAGCCAGTACTCAGTACTTCTCCTATTGAATGTGATGATCATAAGGCAGAGCCTTGCTTTTCGCATGTTGAAGATAAATTACCAAGTGACCCAGCTGTGCAAGTTAATATTAAACCAAAGTATGGAAGTAAAGGTGTCAATGTAAATATACCTGCTGAAAAACAAAATGTAGCATTGTCACTATTTCCTCATTCAACACACAACATTGGTACACAACAGTTTTACCAGTAAAACTTTCTGTTTTAAAAAGAAAATAGGGAACATTCATGTAATTTTTTTTTGACGTAAATTAATCATTTACCTCTATATATCGTAGAAAAAAATATAAATATGTTTGAAAAGATTCCAGTTTTTCTTCAAATTAAAAATTAAAACTTGTAATAAATTTGAGCCGTTCAAACGCCGTCATTTTGCGCGCGCTTTGCGTGACGTCAAATGACACATCCAGTGAATGTTTACTATGCACTTTTTAGTTACTTCATACATATTTTAAGTTTTAATTGCTTTACAAGTCATGAAAGAAGATAAAAATCATCTTACGAGTATTGTATAGTACCGGAGTGCAAAAATAGTATTAGAAAAACACCCGACAAAGTGTTTTTTGTATTCCAAGAGATGCGAAAATACAAAAACAATGGTGTATGGTAATTAAAAGGGATAATATATGTCCTAAATCGTGTGTTTATGGTTGTGAAGATCAATTTAACGTAAGTATACTTTATTTATAAAAAGTTTAATCTAATAGTTTAAATTTATAGTAAGTATTAAATATTAGAAAATATGAGTTTAAAATTAACCTAACCTATCTTACAAATTTCAGTATAACTTTCTATAAAAACCGTAATCTTTTTTTGTTTTACGCAATTTTTATGGTCTGTCAATTTATTTCAGGTTAAGGAAGATACAGCAAATTGTATTGAATATAATATGTGTAACGAAACAATAAGGAGAAAGATGTAATCTAAGTTTGAAGAAAGGAGTTGTTCCTTATAGGTATATTTTTGTGGCAAAAACAAAAGCTGATAGAATGAGAATGTGCATGTGCAGGCAAAGATTGACATTGGTTAATGAAGCCTTTTAAGAGTTAGCTGTCAAAAGTAGTGTTTAAAAAAATTGGTGACCTTTACGAAGAAGTGATATATGTAGTAAGTCCTAGTACTGCCCATACAAATGTCTGTGATATTAATCAGCCAAGACTGAGTACTTCTCCTATTGAATGTGATGATCATAAGGCAAAGCCTTGCTTTTCGCATATTAAAGATAAATTACCAAGTGACTAAGCTGTGCAAGTTAATATTAAACCGAAGTATGGAAGTAAAGGTGTCAATGTAAATATACCTGCTGAAAAACAAAATGTAGCATTGTCACCATTTCCTCATTTAACACACAACATTGGTTCACAACAGTTTTAAAAGTAAAACTACCTGTTTTAAAAAGAAAATTGTTTACTGAAAACACAGCTGATAATACTTCTATAGCATCTTATATCTTCTATATCTGCTGATTATCAACCAAGTTATTTATCTGAGTCAAGTGAAGTGAAAAATGATTCAGAGGCAGAAACATTTTAAAAATGTATTGTGTATTCAAAAAGAGTTTGTAGGTATTTGTTTTGTTAGAGTTGTTTGAGTATTTAGAAAATGTTTTTAAGATTACCTAAACAATTGTATCATTTAATAAAACCTTTAAGCACGAAAATATAGGTTTAAATTATTTATTTTTCTCAGTCACACTGATACCACAGTATGAACTTAAACGCCGATATATTGAATGGCGTGTCAAATGACGTCACATTTCCTTTCGACCAATGGTGGCGCGTTTTGGAATTTTGAATTTCGCTCCCTAAATTTACACTTTTCATAAATTATTTTATGGCCTTAAATGATTAGTAAATTAAAAAAAAATGATTTTATTATAATGAGATGATAAAAAGTTATCGAAAAAAAAATATTTGAGACCATTTAAATTTTTTTGCATGTTCCCTATTGTTTACCGAAAACACTGCTGATAATACTTCTATAGCATCTTATATCTACTATATCTGCTGATTATCAAGTTATTTATCTGAGTCAAGTGAAGTGGGAAATGATTCAGAGGAAGAAACATTTTAAAAATATAAAGTGTAGTAGCATGCTAAATGCTATTGAAAAAGAGTTTGTAGGTATTTGTTTTGTGAGGGTTGTTTGTGTATTGAAAAAATGTTTTTAGAATTACCTAAACAATTGTATCATTTAATAAAAACTTTAAGCAAGAAAATATAGGTTTAAATTAATTACTTTTCTCAGTAACACTGATAAAATAGTATGAACTTCGACGCCGATTATTTGAATGGCGTGTCAAATGACGTCACATTTCCTTTCGACCAATGGTGGCGCGTTTTGGAATATTGAATTTCGCTCCCTTAATTTACACTTTTCATAAATTATTTTATGGCCTTAAATGGTTCGTAAATTAAAAAAAATGATTTTATTATAATAAGATGATAATAAGTAATCGAAAAAAAATATATTTGGAACCATTTTAAATTTTTTGCATGTTCCCTATTCGGTGATCCTACATAATGTTTCATATTGCAAGGCTTTTAATTTCTTGATGGACCAGAATTAAAATCAAACCATTTAGAAGCTGATTCAAGAATTATTATTATTAATTACATTTGTTGCTTCACATTTTTCAATCAGCAATAATTCAAGCTGATCATATTATAATTAGAGCTGATGCACATGTTTCCAATTTGGGTATTTATTTTTTTGTTAGTCATATTTATTTATAATAATTTAAATGGTAAATACATTGGAATTTACATGTTTTAGTTCATAAGTTTCAACAGTAGCGCCACCTACGCAATTAATTATGGAATGTTATTTAGTATTTACTGTTAAATGTTTTTTAAATTAGAAGCATAGGATATTTTAACATTCTTTTATTAATTATTAGAACTTATTATAAGGCATAAATAATATCATCTGTAAATTGGTTATTAAATTGTAAATTACCTAAATATTATAGTGTTAAAATATTATAAAACGAGTTGTAAGGGCTGCTCTCGCCCATTCTATTACAAATGGTTGGATATTAAACATCGAAGTGCAAGTACTGTGTATTACTGAAACAAGTCTTAACATTTTGTATTACAAACAATAATTATAAAAGTATTAAATATTTTTTAAATTATTCTTGGACCGGAACCCACTAACAGTCTGACGGAAATACATGCTCGCAAAGTGCAGCGTTGAGAAGAGGAATCGGACTTCAGGCTAGGCTGAATTGTGTTCATAGACTTTCGAGAGTCTCATCTAACTGACGCACCCAATTAAACCAGTTTGGGGCCACTGGTTTCCCTCGAACAACTAGACCCCCGAGCGGTGTTTGACAGATGCGATATATAGGTCTAAGGATGTAGAAAACTTTGATAGCGCGGTTCAGAGCCATGTTCTAGGGGTGATTTTTGCTTGTATTTTTTAAACGATTTGTAATAAAAGTCAAGATTGCCTATTTTGATTTGACAATTTTTAATGTCATGATTTATATCTTTTCATTTTATATTTCTTTTTTTTTTTTTAATTAATACAACTTTAATTTTTTTGTTTTTATTGTTGTTGTTAAAATTAAAAATTACTAAATTGATTACATATATATTCTTTCTATTAATTGATTGCGAATTGTAATAATATGTCCCAAATGCAATTCATCATATAATAAATTAATTTTGTATTTTATTGCATTAGATATTATCTGCAAACGAATTGCATTTTGGGTTTTTTTTAATATAAAAAAAAATGCAAAATGCAATTCGTTTGCAAATAATAGTAGCGACATCTCGCAGACTCCATGATATGTAAGTTCTAACCTAATGAACACGAAGAAATGCTAGACATATAAATAAACGACAGATGACGTGTTTCACAATAAGTAAATATTTTTTATAATGTCAATTATTTTAAACAAATATATACAAGTACCGCAAGTAAGTAAGTAAGTATAGCATCTTACAACAAAACATTTTTTATTAATTTCCTTCCTTTGATATTCCTAAACGACCTACTTGTGAAACCCACAGGATACTCAGGAATGTCATGAGTATTTTGAGAAACACCCTTCAAAGAATAGAAGATAGTGCTTGAAACCTATACAGCTATGTATATAAATATAATCTATTATATATAATTCGAGTGTCAAGATATTTATCTGTGATGGACTCCTAAGCTACTTAACAGATTTTAATCAAATTTGCACACCGTCTGCATTTTAGTCCATCTTGAAAGTAAAATAATTTACATCTCAATTTTAAGTCACAATTTTATCTTATTGCAAATTATTTGTTTCTGTTAGATCCAATCAAGTATAAGAAATGCGCTGTATCTGTTGACTAGGTTGAGTTAGTGTTCAACAGATGGCGTAATGCTAAAAGTACAACTAATTCATATACAATTTAATATCATAACTACATACTATTACATACCTACATACTAAATACTATTTGTTGGTTAGCAATAATAAACTAAATATGTTGACTTGATATGTTTCGAAATAAACATTTATTTAGCTTCAAATCAATCAATTTAACTTCAAATCAATCAATTTAGCTTCAAATCAACATTGATTTTAAACTAAATCGCCTTATATTATTAAGCTCTATTCAACACATTATTTATAAGATTTCTTAACTTATAATATGTCATAAATCTAAGTTTTGTCTTTTAGTTCTTTACCGTGTCGTGTAGCCAAAAATATAGAAATACTCAAACCGAATACATTCGGCACCAAAACCGATCTATACGATATCCAGCGCATCTCTAATTAATTTTATATTATTGTAATGGTAGTAGAAAATCAGTCATAGAGGTCGTGTTTTTTACAAATTGCATGTATGTAAAAAAAACTTGGCGGTCCACATCCCAATTTTATTAATACCGTTAATCCTTAAATAGTTTACTACAATATAATGTTATATCAAAAACTTTAGCACCCACAGCAACGCGTGGCCAAGTCTGCTAGTACGCTGTACGATATAAGTTATAAGGCAGATTTAAAAACAATAGTGTTTTTTGTGTTTCAATTGATACAAATATAACTATTATCCCGCAGTCATCCGACACACAGTCCCGATTTCTTACAAAAAGATAAATGTGTATATTTTTTAACCGACTTCTTAAAAAAGGAGGAGGTTATCAATTTGGCCGGTATATTTTTATTTATTTTTATGTATGTACACCGATTTCTCCGAGGTTTCTGAACTGATTTAAGTAATTCTTTTTTTGGTTGATGCGGAATTGTTTCGAATTGGTCTCACAAATTGGATTCAGGTAGGCCCATTAGTTTTTATTTTATGAGCATTTTTGTCCAAGTTTTGAACTAGCTATTCCGGAAAGAAATCAAAACGTGCTGTGACTAATGACATCTGTTGTTTTGAATATGTGAAGTCTGACGCGCTGTTGCTAGCCGGTTCTCACGTTGCTGAGCAGACTCGGTTGCTGTACGGTTTAGTATCACTTCTAATCTATGAATTAAAATAAGAGCATTATAATAAGATATATACTTGTAACATGAACAAAACATAAAATATAATTATAGTAACCTCTGAAACAACTTTATCGTTTTAATAAAAAACTACTAAGCAGCAGAGCAGAGGGGTACATGCTACACAGGGAATATTTTTAATTGGTTATTTTGAATAAATGTGTCCATATTTATTTTCTGTGAAAACCTTTGATTTGTATGTGTGTGGGAACGCTAGATAAAGGAACAATATGTTCCCAACGATATAAAGGTATCAAGTCGTATAGTCTAAGTCCTTATTAATTATTTCCGAAAACTTAGTGAAATACACCACGTGCAACGGTCCCCCGACCCAACGACTTCAATTAGTAAATTATAACACTATTTTTATTCTTTTTAGAGGTCCTCTGCTGGTAGGATAAGAATCAAATCGAATTTTTAAAACGACAAAGTTCTCACAATAAGATTAGTAGTGAATATTTCTATGGGATTCTCGACGATATTTTCTTCGTTCGTCGGTCATCTTCCTCTTGGCAGTGCAGCTTTGTTGACACCTACTACACCTAACGGGGTACTTGGAACCAAATTGGTCTTGTTTTATGATAATGAATTTATACGGTACCTACGGGGTACTATATGGTACGGGGTAGGTACTATACGGTACGGGGTACTCTACGGTACGGGGTACTATACGGTACTGGGTACTATACGGTACAGGGTACTATACGGTACGGGGTACTATACGGTACGGGGTACCCCCTTTTAAGTATATCCAATACCTGTAGTAGGAGGCCCGCTCTTATACAAATGGTCTTCTGTGAATATTGGTTTTTTTTATGCTTTGTATATCAATACAATCCTCCTTGAAAGTCTGCCTGAAAGTCCCTGAAAGTACCTGAAAGTCTACCTCATATATAAATAAATAGTATCACTATTGCTATTTTATTTAATTATGAGAAATTACCATTTTACACATTTAATAAGACCTATTAACCTGACCCGTTATTGCAAAAATTATGATTTTTCTAAAAATAATACAAATAACCAATGCTTTAATTGTTATATATAAATATAGAAATAATATTTTTCCTACTCATTTTTAAACTCTGTCATTGAGGTTTATGGAACTAACAAAACTAATTGGTTTTACTTAATCAAGGTTACTCATCAAAACAGTTAGAAACTCCTAACTCTCTTGCATAGAAGGGAAATCTTAAAAGTTTTGCGTATTAAGAATTGGGCGCCGAAAACTTTTTTCATACGGACAAAAAGTTCCGTGAAAGCAGATTGTTGGAAATATCAGTTATCCGAACTTTCTGGTTTGTCTCGAATGTTAATATTATTTTTCGGCAACGCCTCAGAAAACTTCTTATATGTTAATATTTCTGACATAACTTTAGATTAGTTTGCTATTTTTAGTATTACATATGAAAAGCACAGATTTTTGTGTTGTAATTATTACCAGCTTTAAACCAAAAAAAGTCTGTAAATAAAAATTCAATGTGCTCGGAGTAAACTATGTTTATTTCACAAAAAATAAAACACCAATTAAAATACAATTTTAAATATTATTTATGGATAATTATTTGTATATTATTCTCTCTGGCGCGGCCTGGATACAAACTTACGTAGGTACCGAATAGACCATTTACCCAAAACTTTATTTATTGTCTCATTATTGTCAAGTTCCTTAGACCGCGCTCCATTCATAGTTTTACTTAGCTAATAATATAGATTACATATAGATTAGATATGCTGCCGATATTAATAAACGATCTTAATTTTAGATTGCTTCCAAACTCAATCCATAAGTTGGTTATTGGTACTGGTAACTCAAAAAACGGATTGTAATTTAAATCTTCGGTAGCAATGTGTTAGGATTGATTATTAATTTCGGCGGATAGGCAAGTTACCGAACCCATTGCGTTTAGCATATTCTAATCTTCGCTAGTTATTGTCAGATATGTGTATTAATATGTTTAAATTGCGATTATTTACTATATGATTAAACATCAGTAAGAATTAGACACATTAATATATGTAAATGCGAAGTCTAAGTACAAAAAAAATATAAATTAAAACATTTATATCAACTGCAATATGCCCGCTACTGTAGTAAATAATTATATGATCCAAATAATTTGTACAAGTTGGGAATATTTATAGAAAATCATATATAAATAAATGTATATATATAGCTAAATCGTAGGATGGGACTGTCCGTCCGTCAATAATAGAAGATCAATGAATTTGACTAGCTTAAAGCCATAATACATATGTTATATAAGTTAAAGCCAATATCATAGTCTGTAAGGTTATGTCGACGAACTCCGCCGTATCTTATAGTCAAGATACATAGACAATATATAACTAACACATAAATAGTTAACAACGTTCTTAAATACAATTCTTGATGGTAACTGCTGCCGCGAGCAAATGTTCCGTGACGTTTTGTCATCTTGAACGCACTTCGAACTTCAGTCCGCGACACAAATGACGTACACATTCTAGTCCGTTCCATAATTCTTATTATAACCAACTCGCAAATAGTGAAAGAGCTTCGCTAATATACAATTAGGTAACTAACGTGAAATATTAAAAGGTAGTTAAAGCATTGTTTGTCGGTTCGTTTGTGCACTATTCATATCTAGTACAATAGTTATTGGATGCTGATACGAACGCGACTCAGCCGTCCCTCAGGCTTTTGAAATATGTTACAGGATAAACTTAGCTTCTAATCACAACAACAGTTATACATATGTAGATACATTCAAGCTACTTGATTATATGAATGTATAGTCGTTTGAAAGCAATTTGATTTTGCTTATCAACGCGTAATTCAAAACACCTATTATGGGATTTAAAAAGTTTCTATATTGCATTAATTCTGGCAATATTCAATACAGCTTTTATTTAATAGTTCTAATAAATGACTTCACTTGTAAGATATATTAATTTATTGTCATGTCAAGTGAATTATTGTCTACATTAATAGAATTTCTATATAAATAAATGGACTAAAAATGTAAAATTTGAATAAAATGTAAAATTTTTGATATTAAAAATTATTTTAAATCTTATTATCTAAAGGTAGTAATAAAATATGTTTAAACACGGCATTTTAAGGTAATTTAAAACTTTGTTTTATAAGGGATTCTTAAACTAAAACAGTATTGACTAGATAGTTCGAATTCCAAACAGCACGGACTAATGCTGTTATAAGTGGACTATAAATTCTATGAAAAATAATATGACTTACATATTTAAAATTAAGCTGCTTCTATTTTCACAATCAAGCTTTGAGTTATCATAATTTGATTCATCCAGTCTCTAGAATTTTTTCAAGTAATTGCTCAAGAATTTTTTGTCACACAGATTTTATAAAAGGACTGTTACACTACCAATGTGGGTAACAATGTTATGTAATAATGACATTTTAAAACACGCTTAATTGCTACTCACATAGAATTGTAAACGCTTATAATTTTTATTAATTTTATTATTATTGTCAAATCGATATTGTCCAAAATTGACGGGTTAAAATTCAGATAATTGATCATTCATCATGTACTCTAATGAAGGACACGTTATTGTCAATTCAAAGGTCAATCCAGGTCAACACTAACATGATTAATACTAACAGCCTAACGCTGAATTTTAAGAGGGATAACTAATCTTAAATCTATAAAAATACAATGCGATTATAAATTGGGGATAAATATCGCATATCTAGAGAAAACCTCAGTATTAATTATAAAAATATTGCGATAATAGAAACGCAGAAAGCTCGGTCTTGAGATGTCAAGCGAAGCGAAGATATGCTTCAGATATGACCAGTTATTTGTGATAATTTGAAGATTAAAGCCTGCAAAGTATTTGTACGTGAGGGAGAGTCCTCTGGAATGTTCTCGATCGTTCTGGAAAGTGCTGTCGGTGATTCAGTAAGCGTATGGTACGTATTCAGGGACAACGTATTCGAAATATGGGTGGTAGAAGGTTCGACGGACTGGTGGAAGCATCACGTCGGAGTAGCGAGAGAATTGAGAAACTTGGCGACTTCCTGTTTGAGGTTTCCTGTAACAGTAAAATATTTAAGAATATATTTATATACAGTATTTAAGAACACTTTAAAACATTTTTACTTTTACATGTAATGTAACATTAAAAACATAAAAGTTAATTTAATGGTAACCATGTTCCCAATTTCCACTCAGCGATCAATGTACGGGCTAATAAATCTGAATCGTTAACTTGTACGCCATATAATCGATCAGGATTGAGGGTAGACGCAACATTTATGGGGATTTTGAATGCTTGTTAAAACAGAGCCATAATGAGGGGACGATGACTTGACTAAATTGTTTTTTGATGCTCCATCCCTAATAATTAAACAGTGATAATATTTTAAGTAAAAATACATTTTAAGTAAAGGCTTGAAATATTTTTATTTAGTTCAAAACATTATTATTTTTTACTTACTTCCCGTGCCCCTGCTGCCAGTGAGCACTGCCTTCATCAGCGTACTCCAAATTCTGCAGACCTCGTGGCTCCTGTTCCCCGTAGGTTCCGTATACGTAATCTTCACCCCTGATTAGAAAAATATTTGTAAAACTGAACTGTAAAACGCATATACATAAAGATATTTAATTATATATACTAATTCATATAAATTTTTTAGTTATTTCATTGAAATGCTATTGCGGATTCTGTTATTTAGTATTAATATAGAGTGAAAAATATTCAAGTACAAGTCTTGAAACTGCTACCTAGGGGATACTTTTCCCGTCGCTCTACTAACTGCGCTACCGTGTTGTTACCTTTATATTTAGCTTATATTTAACCATTCTATATTAAACATGTCTTTCTAAAATCAAAACCAATGTCTAACTTCGCTGAAAATAAAACAATTTTAAAGATTCATAAAAGAACGTAATATTTGAAATTATTTGTGAACATATTAGCTATGTTATTCACTTTATCTAATAAATATAGAATGAATAATATAATTTCTGTTGTAAATATCTTAATAAATGTTTCTTTTATTATAATTTTTATTTTCAAGGACTACTCTGACAACTCTTAAACGATTTTATGTAACATTTTTTTAATATTATTCAATTAAGCTTACTGGGAGTTTAATTTAGGATGAAAAACATTTCTCATAGGTCTCCAAGATACGCCTACAGTTTTTTTATTCATTGGAAAGACCTCCTTTACAGTAGTTGAGAAAATATTTAAAAATTTTCTATTTAATTAATTTATTTATATTGGAAAGTCTGACTGTTTGCTTAAATGAGAACCTTCTTTTTTATTTTAATTATTTATAAAATAAGTTTTACTCAAAAATATATGTTTGAAATTGAAATAAATTCAGTTTTGTTAGGGATAATTAAATTTTAATTAAAAATAAAATCGACATTTCGTCGACAACCGAACCTGCGACTTTTAGGAAAATGTCCCGTTGCTCTGCCAATTGTGTCACCGTGTCGCTATAGATCTCGCATGATGTTTAAGACAAAGATAAAGATTATTCTATATATAATAGTTTTTGTCCAGATGGAAGCAACATCTTTCAGGCTTCTACCCAATATTTCCAAGTTTGCAGTATTAACATAAGAAATGAACGAAATTAAAACCGAAAGTAAAGTTTGAAATTTTTAAAACTGTCTATAAACATGTTAAGCCTTGTAAAACTTCGTTAAATTAATAAATAAATAAAGAATGAATTATTAAAAGAAGTTTAGGAAGATTCAACTACAAACTTCTTTAATCCCAGGTGTTTAAATTAAAACAGGAAAAGTTTAATTAAAAATGAGTTAAGAATTGTCGGATTACAGACTTAGGAGCTTTTCGTTTAGAATGTAAATTGTAAAGTGAAGAAGATCCTACACGAAACATAATCGTCTTAAAAGATTTGTGCAAAATATCGTTCTTGAATGTTTTATCGAAATGTATTACGAAAATTATTACATCAGAGGCAAGTGGTGGTTAGAAGGCAAAATTTAATATAACTACTTCTAGTACATACTACTTGTGTTGTTCTACATACTGTTACATGACTACTTTATGACAAAAATTTAATAGTAACTTTAGTTTATTTGTTTCGTTTTCTATAATGTGTTTATGTTACAGGGTAAGGATGAGTACCGATATAATTATACGACAAAAGGCAGTTGATTGCATTGTTGCTGAAACATGTATTCGACATGATTAAAAAACCTCATTGGCTACAAAGCCTGACTAAATGAGGTAATTTAAAACAAGTGCACTTGAATAGTTAGATGAGCACGGAAAAATACTTTTAAATATTTATTCATAGTTATATCAGTTTATGTATACTTTAAGCTGAAAACCAAAACCTTGTTGTTTGAATAATTCAACTACTTTAATATTTAAAAACACACGAAAGTGAGGATCTTAGTAGTAAGATAAAAGTTACTAACTTACTGTTCAAAACTTAAAAGCTTCCGAAATTTTAGATAAAGAATACGCTCAAATGAACGTGCGAAACTACAACACTACACTTCTCTGGACATAAATGGCATTTTTCTCATTTTGGCTGTGTTTCGTTTGTAATTTGGAAACTGGACAAGGGAATGTTCAGCCGAGCTTTAATTAATTTAGAATCTTAACGCTCTGTTTAACTTAACCCTCTTGCTAAACCTACATAATATATAATTAAATTGATTTAAATATAATGTTTTTCATATAGGTAATCGATACTCACATTACAAAGATTATCGTAATGTTATGAAATTATAAGTATTTTCGACACTAATACTACAAAGAAACTAAGTTTCAAAGTTTGGATATAGGATTATCTATATGTTCGGTTCCAGAATTTACTCAGAGTGGAAATCTTGCGTAGGTATATCGATTGACATGTTTAAACGAAAACAATTTTTTTGGTCACCAATTTTAAAACTTTTTAACGTAGATATAGTTTGAAAATATCTACTAACATGTATAGCCATGTTAAGCTTATTTAAATTTCTATAAATATGGAATAAAAAATAAACCGATACGAGCAGGGATTGGAACCTGCGACCTCTGGGAAACCGGGAACCGTACCAATTGAGCTATCATATAGCTGTCCATCTCGATGACATGTTTATAGATATTTTTAAACTT
Source organism: Napeogenes inachia (assembly GCA_959347355.1). Classification (NCBI taxonomy): domain Eukaryota; kingdom Metazoa; phylum Arthropoda; class Insecta; order Lepidoptera; family Nymphalidae; genus Napeogenes; species Napeogenes inachia. Next base: position 19,961,523 of record OY365798.1, on the reverse strand, counting down.
TAATTTCGGTCGTGGCATTTTTTTAATACTTATCGAAACTGCAAAGTTAGAAACATTGGTTGGGATTTTCCCTAATAGATGTCTCCACCGTCCCGATAAAGACCATCATATATAGAATGTTTAATTCACCGAGACGGATAGCGATACGTTAGCTGAATTGGTAGAGGTTTCCCAGAGGTCGCGGGTTCGAGTGCCTGCTTGTATTAGTTTATTTTTCATTCTGTACTATATCTATATAATCATAAATAAAAATAATACAGGTTTTGGTAAACAATTTTGAAACGTAAGTCCAAGATAAATAAGCTTTCACTTTCAACAACAATCCTTGATGATACTGACAAAGGTGATGAAGTTGCAGGAAAAGCAAATAATCCAACTTACAATCTAAATGTACTTTGGGAACATTAATGTCAGCTCACCCTCGTCCAGCTGCGATTTCTTTCAGTTCTTGTTTTTGCTCTGTTTCATATTTCCGCTGTAGTTCACGGACGTGTTCTTGTCGGATCATTTTTTTCAGCGCTTCGAATCTGCAACCAAAAAGCTTTATTACATACAATAACCTTTTAGATAGTGACAACCCATGATCTAAAGTCAACAGAGTCTCTGGATGTTTCTCTATGATTCTATGTTTTTTGTTAATGTAACAAATTTTTGGGATATAAGTATTCATAAAAAGTAGATACTTATTATTTTAATTTCATTCCAAGTTATTTATTTACTCATGTTGATTCTAATAAAACAAAAAAATATGATTATTCTTGAGATCTGTTAATTCTTGATATGAGGTATATTCTTAAATGATAAATAAATAAAAGTTTGAAGATTAAAATGTTCCCACCTATCCCTCTGCGGAGGTACCATGAAGGTGGAGCCGCCTCGCTGTCTGGAGGGTCCTGAATACCGCAGCACCTTGCCCGACGTGTGTGGCACATTCAGCATTCCGAACATCTGTTGACCATTTCGTTATAATTAAACACAAACGTCGCGTCTCGCGAAATTTGACTTTGGCTTGACACACCGTGTGTTACTTCGTTCGAATTACTTATTATTTTTTTATACAATAATCTGTTTTATCTTTAAATAATTTATATTCATCGATGAATTTTGTGAGAAAATGTTGGTTATGTTATAAAGATGATTATTATTGAAAAATATATTTGTGTTCTTATTAAAAAATATTAAAAGTTAAAAAACAAAATAACACTAATTTTCAGAAGATAAATGATTAAAAAAACTTGCGACCCTGCCAGGATTCGAACCTGGAATCTTCTGATCCGTAGTCAGACGCGTTATCCGTTGCGCCACAGGGCCTCGATATTGCGTATTGAAATTAAATAACACATGAATTTAGGTTACTGAAAGCTTTGTACATGAAGCTTACAAAAAAGACTAACGGGTACATAAACATCTTAAGGGAATCAAATGTTATTACTATGTTAATGTTTATAACAGTAGGTACAGTTCAGTTCATACAATTAAAATTTTTTACATTTTAAAATAAGCTTCAAATCGATGTTTGTAAGTTCCTTAATTAGTGTTTTGAACTCATCAATTATTGACGACGTTATACTTATTAAGTAATTTTAGTATTTAAGTCTTTATTCATCATAGTTCACTAACACGAGACAATCTTAAATACTCAATAACATCCTACCAATTAAATAAATCTTCAAACTTTCATATTCACCTACATTTTCTTAATAATGTATGGGATCGAATAAAAGCAGTGTTTAAATATTATTAAAAATGTAAATGATAAATCAAAAATCATATATAATACAAAACATTTTGTATAATGTATTTAAATTACAGTGATAAATAAAATATATATAGACATATATAACAACTCTTAAGACAAAGAAGATTCTTTGTGCTTGAGAACATTGAAGTGGAATCCATTGGAATGAGATCGTGGAAAGTAAAAATATATAATGTTTTCTTAGATGTTTTAAGTACCACATGTATATCTTCTCTACGTGATAAGACAGATTGTATAAATATGTTTGCAAGTATAAGGTTTTTTTCATATATTATGATTTTTTCAATTTACACAAATTATTTTTTGAACTAGGCGTAAGTATATCAAACAAATAATTACGAAAGAGTCTGCTAATATTTATTGAAAGTTTATTTACAATTAACTCACTGTTTCGTCACTCCTAAGTTCTGAATTTCTGTGGTTTCATCGTCGAAGTTTTACAAGGTCAAGAAAATTGAATTAAATATTACAACATTTTGAAGATTTAAGCTTTGCTAATTACTGTTTGATTATATATAATTTTAAAGATTTAGGTTTAGGACGATATATATAATCAGTCATTAATCAACATAATCTATATTTTCAAAATAACATTGTAATGTAGGTACCTACTACCACACTGTGTAAATGTGTACTTTTAATAAATAACAAAACAATATTATGTTTATTATTATCTTAAAGAGGATCTAGAATCTGTAAGAAATATAAAAACAACAATGCAGATTATTTTTAATACTTCTTATAGCTGAAGGTTTTTCTTGTCTTAAGCTTTAGAGATTATTTATATTTAATATAATAAATTTTTATTTTTGTTTAAATTTAATTATTATTTAAACTGTTTCTGTAAAATGTGTATAATGTACCAAAATGATACTCAAAAGAAGATGCTAGCTAGGATCATCTCAGATATGAGTGCTGATAAAAAACCTAGTTTTTCTCATGTCAAGTGTATCATACTCAAACAAACTGCAATTATAAGGATAAAGTTATTAACAACAACATTCATTAACATTTAGACTGACTTCGCCATAATCCGGAGTCCGCACGACGTTGGGTGGAGCCTTTGTGATGACCCGCCCGTACGCTTCCCGGGGGATAGACGGGTACTGATATCTGAACCTGTGAAACAAAACCAATTTTTAAAAAGTCATAAGAAAAGTCAAAAGTGTAGAATAATATTCAAAGTCAGATATTGTACCAAGACATCACTATCACTACTACAGTTGACAAACCGATGAAAATATCAAATCAATTTAAAATATGAAAGTGGAAACTTTTAAATCGCTTCACACAGCGCTGACGTGGCAATAATACCACCATTATTGCCTTTTGTTTCTGTCTGTACTCTCTCTATTAATAGATTATATTCGAATATTGACATCTGGATTGTTTTAGATTGATTCTGTATTATCATTCAATAAAAAGATACCCAGATGCTAATGTTTAACGCAATTATAAATTATTTTTTAAGAAAAGTTCAGCTTGTCTATATCTTACCTATTGAGTTTTTTCAATAATTCTAAATATTAAAAAAAATATGCTCGTTTTATCATTATTCACATTCAATCAATTAATAAAAGAATAGGTCGGTTTTTGTTCGTTTATTTCTTTTCGTAAAAACCAATTTTCACGCGTTCTATCTTTCGTTCGTTTTGTTGTAGTCAATATCATTTATAAGGTATTAATCCTGTTCTATTTTCAAATATGAAAAGAAAAAGATTTTGTTACAATAGTGTCACCTTTTTGTTCAAAATACATTGAATATAATAATCGACGAGAAATGTAGGAACAATATCTAGGGCTCATTCCTTCCCGTTAAGTTAGTTTGTCATGAAAAATGACGACCCTGTACAGGTTACACAGTGGCTGTATTGTCTCTGAAAACCGATCTCACGGTAAAGTACAGTCAGCAAAGAAAAAATATTTGTTTTATAAAAAAACAGTTTTTTTTTTATTAAATTTAAGATATATCAAAAGGTTGTATAAAAAAGTACCGACATTTAATTAAGTATTTTATTTAATCTGTAAAAAATTATGTGTTAATGGCAAATAATAGTTTCACTTTCTGAAATTATATCCACTAGAAATAGTGAATGAAAAGTTGTGAATGAAAAGTTAGTAACATAGTTACTTATATTTCAATCTGTAACAACCTATATTATTAAGTAGAATAGAACTTGCTAAAAGAAATATCTATAATAGGCTAGTATTATTTGTAATGATGGTCTAACAGACAGACAACCATTGAACTTATCATGGTGAAAATCAAATAATGAAAATACAATTCAATCAATTACATCCGACTTATAGTTATTTTGCTGTAAATATTATTATTTGACTAGCAATGTTATTCAAGTCATATTACAAGAATATTTAGGTGATTTCTATAAAGTCAGAAGATTACTTACTCAGGTAACTTGCAAATTTGGAAATACCATAAAATTATCTGGGTAATTTAAATATAACTGACAGGAAATATGTAACAAAACATTTTTTTTCTGTCGGTACGTAGGTGCAATATTTACTTGGGACATGAAACACGCCCACACCTTTTCAGGGCTTTATTGGACACACGAAATAGCTGTTTTCTAACCGAAGATATTTTCTCTACTTTTCGATACATTTTACATAGAAAAACCGAACGCCAATCTTAATATTATAACTTTTTGCATTCGTATTAAAAGTTATAATTTATTTCTGAATTTCTTATTATATCTTAAAAGTTTGTAATTTGAAAAAATAATTTTAATCGTCTACAGAATAATTTAGGGTCCGGGATAATTATCGGTCGGTTTTCATAGAGGCGTTTGAATACAAAAAATAGCTTACAATGAAATAAAATATTTAAATAGAATAAAATGTAACATAAATCCTTATAGAACATAAACTTATGTATATAAATAAAAGCAATAGCCTTACATAATATGTAAGACAATATCAGAACTTCTCGACCGATTTGGCTGATTGTTTTCATGTGTTCTGAATTGTCAGAATGTATAAAAACATTTTCGGAAAAAAGAGAAAGAACTGGAATAATAAAACTGGTGATATACGATTTCACGATTGATAAAGCAATGAAACTGGCAATTTTACTTACCTATTAAGCACTGACTGTACAAAATGCGGGCGAAACCAAAGGCTCTTATTTTATATACCACGTACGTACTTTTTTATGCGTACGTTTATTTCCACGTGTACACGGTTGCTACACCCACACATACATATATAAAAATATACAGCTTGTATGTAATTATGTAGAATTCATAACAGCTTAGTTTGAGTTACTAGATTATTTGAGTTAGTAGGTTAGTTTTAAAATCGTCCTTGAGTGATGATGCATTCTATCTCTATGAAAAAGCGGATTAACTAGTTTAGTCGTGAAGCTCAGATACTAAATATAAGACTAATCACCTGAATTTTTGCAGGAAGCTTATTTTTAGAATGTTCGTTAAGACTTAATTCAGCAATATTCAGATGAAGCGGATTAAACTATGGGGGAGTAGGTATGTATGTGTTGTGTTAAGTTATCAAATGTTACGAGTATATTAAAAAAAATATACACTCAAGCTGGCATTTCTGTACATATTTTTCAGGTGGAGATATCTATATATTAACACATGAAGAGGAATCTTATTTCCTTTTTTTAGCATATTACGTGCTTAGAATGCGAGATTAGGAATCGTTTAATTTAATCGTTTATATTGAGGAGTGAAAAAGGCTGAAATTTATATGTAAATCACAGATAAATGAAATACTATAAATAATAATAATAATAATATGGGACAAATTTCACACATCGATCTAACGGCTCCCTAAGTAGTAAAGAAAGCAGTAGTTTATTTATTATATTGATAAATGACCGAGAATAAATTCGTTTCATATAAAAGTGTGTACAAAAATACAGTTTTTATTTCAAAATTCTATAATTACCGAACAAAAATATCCTGATCGGTTATATGTGTTGGTAATTTAAAATATAATTGAACTTAACTCAGCTGATAGCTTAATAAAAATTTTATTTAAATATTTATAGAAACAAAATGAATACCAGGACATTGAGAATTACGAATGCGTGGGATCTCTTAATGCCGGGCTTTAGAATGGAAACTTATTTAATATTTCAATTAATTAACCACTGGTAAAATGTAAAAAAATAATTAATAACTTTTATAATATGTATTTAATACTTAAAAAGCTTCAAACTTAAATTACAGGGTCCATTATGGGCTTCAATGGGTGTAATAATTTGGGCTTATCTCTTTGAAGAGTTCAATAGAAGCTAGCGAGTGGAAATTGAATGTAAACATTAAATTTTTCATACAATATTTGGGTTAGTATAAAAAAATACATTGATTCAGACAATTTATAGGTACAATGTACTGCCTTTTTGATAAAGAGCAATCTCTTTCAGACAACCTTTGGATAGAGGACATATGGTTTCAGTGTGGATTTGATACTTTATAAATATATTACCATATTAATTATTATTGTATAAATTATGATTATACAAACGTAGACGACATAAATATATATCATATAATTACATAAATGTATATAAATATTATTAAATAATATATACATATGTATTAGAATTGCAAATGCAAAATATTTTAGGTTATTGACATTTTAATTTATCAAGGTATTTATTATGTTAGATTGTTAATACTTAGCTATTTGTACCGGAATAAACAAGAAGGAGTGTTCTCTAATATCACACTTAACATACCTGTTATATAGAAATTTATATTTTATTTAAGGTTTAGTTTAATGATTAAGTCTGTGATGTTCTTTTCTTTTAGGAGTTCACAACATATCATATTTAATAATTCCACATTGCTCATTAAATTAACTTATGATTATGCTTTTGATGTGCAAAATATATCTCAGAATTTATTGCTTCCTTGTTTTCACTTGTTATTTCATAGAAATCCCTTAAAACTGTACTTCCAGTATTACTCAACGAATTTACTGGAATTGACATCTGCCGACTTTATAACTTAAACTAAGTTATGAAAACATTTCTTTAAGTCATTGAGGGTAGTACTGAAATTATTTTATTTAAGTTATAGATGTTGTTTTCCAGTATTTTAAGTTATAGTTTATTGATTGTATAGAGAAAGGGGCAGATTCTTTTTTTTATTATTGAGTTTATGTTATCCAAGTTTATGTTATTAAAGTTCTACTATGTATAACTTTAAATATATGTAACTGAAGTAACAATGTTATTTAATAAATTTATGTTGTTAACATCGTGGAAGAAACTGTTGTGAAGGGAAAATAGCTAATTTATATAAAAAAGATTTTATATAAATTAGAAGTCACCGGCAACAGCCAGATTCGATAAAATTCAATATAATAACGCTGGCGTAAGCGTTATTCACGGAAGCTACTGATGACAGGTTTTATCAAAATTCTGATAGTAAAATAGGATTTTAGAATGAGTAAATTTGTTTTTTTCTGTAAATGTTTAATAAAATAATAGCAACTGTTGTATCATTATTATGCCTGATGTATTTTTAAATTAATGTAACAATCCAGAGTTTTAAATTGACAGTAAATTTGGGAAATTGATTAGCTAAGTAAGAAGTAACTATCGAAGTTATTTCATGATATTTTTTAGTTTCATTATTCCAATAGCTTTGTATCTGTTTGTAGAATCTAATTTTAATATCGTTTTTTGTTTATCTGTCTCCTAAAAACTAAGAATACTTTTTATCAAGACCGGCACCTAAAAAAAACAATGTTTAGATGCTACAAACAGATTAAATATATTTTGTCCTTTTTTGTTTCAGAGGTTAAATCCATTACTGTGATAATTAAACAAATAAAATAACATTTACATTTTTGTAATTGTAAGCGTAAATTGAAAAGAATGAGGTTATTAAGGAATTATTTAAATATGATAATTTAAACCTTACCCAAATGTATGAATGTGTATGAATTGCAGGAGGAATATGTATGAATTCGTTAACATAACATTCAAACTCAATGGTATGATTTCTATAAAGAGAATAAATATATATTTTCTGATAGCAATAATTGTTATCGGCAATGTTCTTCAAAATATGTTTTTTATACAGACTGGAGTTTATACAATGTTACAATAAATATGACTTAGTAGTATGTGATATAAAGTTCCTAAAATTATTAATTAAATTCTAAATCCTAAATAATCGTCTCGGAACGGTTTCCCAGAGGTCGCAACTTCGAATCCCTGCCCGTATCGGTTTTTTATTCATTCTATATACCTATAATTAATATTTAACTATTTTTTTTTGTTTTTGTCCTGTCTATACTGTTAGCCCTGTTGGCTATTACAGCGTCACCGGGGGAATAAACTAAATATTATATATAACTAAATAACTAAACATTTAACTAAGCTTAGCATACACGTCTAAAGATATTTAGAAACAAAATAAAATCTTTCTCTGAAATAAAAGGAATATTTCTTACGAAAAAAATAAATATCACAATATTACAAATGAAATAATACAACTTTGTAAGAATTGGTTCATTGTGGTGGAATTAAAGTAGCGGTAGATTATTTATTCCGTGCTACTAAATAACGCTTAAGTTACAGCCTGTGTTTATTTTTAAAATAAATATAATGCGGAAAACCCACTTGATAAATTTGTTTGAATTTTTGTTTGTGTTCTAGAATTGTGATTAGGAATTCGTTGTTTCATTTATTATTGTAACATTGGTTTTAACACATTCACATTAAAAAAAATATGACGTTAGAAAGATTTTTATTTAAAATGTAATGTTTTAAAATAAAGTCATTCTCAACAGATTAATTATATGTTCTTTTTAATTTTGTACCGAGTAGTTTAAATATGTACTTATTTTTAGATAATATTTTAGAAATTTCTGTAATCCTTAATTTGTTGGTGCATTTTTGGGTGCACTTTATGTCCGTTATATACTGTTTATAATTATTTTACCTGGGGGCAGCTCGCGGCATGGCTGTGTATACCGGCCACTCGTTGTACATCAAGGGGTCTCTGTATGAATTCACTTCATTCATGATCTCAGGGGCTCGTGCTTGACGTTTTGAAAACCTGAGGACATAAAAAAATAAGACAAAAATCAACATTTTAATGTAAAGATTTTTAAAGTACAAATTATTTTTAGAATGGAGACAGAGATAGATTTAGCTTTAGTGGCTTTGATAATGAGAAAATGTTTCGAATAAAATTTATTTTCAATAAAGACTTTTGGCTTTGACATTGATTTTTTAAAGAAGTCCAATAAAACATTCGTACAGAAACAATATATTCACAGTATAAATAAAGGTTAGGCTTGAAAATATTCTAGCCTCTAGTTATATATACAATGATATTATCAATAATATTATAACTAAGATTAGAGTGTTCTCTATAATATAATGGAATGACACAATTGTGTTGTTCACAGCTTTGGTTATGAGAAAAAGCCAGTAGAGGTCGTAAGTAAGAAATGTTAGGGATATCCAATACAGATAATACAACAAGCTACGTATATAAAGGTTTATATGGATTAGGGAAATGAAATTTTCTTGACATCCTTGGAGATTTTTTTACCCTAAATAAGCATTTTTATCCTGTACCGTAATCCTTAATAGACTTATTAGAATATACCTTTTAGTTTTGTTTAGTTTTTATATTTAGTTTAGCTTTGTCTTTCTTTTATAATTATTCTGTATTTTATTTACAAACATGCATGTACTTTGTTGCAAAATGACGAGAGTCACCTACGTTGTGAGGAAAAATTGAGGGTCAGGGTAGTGGTATCTGATATCTTTGTTTGAATTGGGAAAGTTTATCAGTATTAATTTAGTTTGTTGGTAGTGTTCAATGAATATACATTTACAATATACATTTACAATTAAATGCTACAGGACGACCTGTTTTATCATAGCGTAAACTACTTGTACAATGAAATAAAATATTGAAATTATGCAAAATATCTTAGATCCAGCTGTTTGTTTCAATTTTGTGACACTACAGGTCAGAACAAGTTAAGCATATCAGTTCAGCTACCTAGTCCGGAATAAAATAGTATTTGCTATGATTTATAAAAAATATTGCAATGAGTGAGTGTAAGGGTCTTAATGTTATATAACGCTACATATTATATAGTGTACAAACTTCCTTAATAAAAAGTTTTTAATATAAAATGTTTTTTGCTTAGTCCAGAAATTCGTGCATTAAAAAAACTGTCCAACTTTTCTATTAGTGTAGATATAAAAACTGTTTATAACAACTTATGTTCATTTATACAAGAGTATAATAGAATATCTTATGCTTTGAAATTGAATTTGAATTAAGAACAGAAACTTTCTTATTGTTTAAGTGAATCAATCCCCAGTTGGCGCTCATACAAATACAATTACCTCAAACGACAAGCTATAAATTAGTCTATTGTTACAATTAATACAATATTATATTAAAGTAAATTTAATTATAAATAATAAAAAAGAAAATATATAAAGTTAGTTAATAGAAAATTATTATCTTGTTAGATTTACTCGTCATAACGTTAGGTGTAACATGATCTAAGGTTTAAAAATATAATATATTAACAAATATATAACATGTACACATCATGTAGGTAAATACAAATACATATATACAAGCTATTATTATATAAGCATATATATATGCAATTAATACTATTACCACTATTAAAATTCGAAAGACAAATTGCAACTATAGCAATTATAGATTGTAAATTTTGTTAGATGATGTTGTGGTTAGAGTTAACCATAATTCTGTGGCAGAGTCGCGTGCGACACTAGTGTGTAAAGGTCAATAAAGTGGTAATCAAGTTATGGGTTATATTACTAACAGAGTGCGGCGAGCTCTAGACTATGTTTGACCTTTTATTATGTTGACGGTTGAAGGGTTACAACGTCGAATACATTGTACTCTAGTACTTGTTCAAGGTTATAATGTATGAGTATATACTTCATTGAGACTGCAAATATGAAGTACTGTTGGGCCAGGTCTTTGCTTTTCAGCCTAATAAACATCTTTCATCGCGGATTATATAAATAATTAGTATTTATTTTCATTCATTTCTTTTAACCTTTTTTTTTTAGAACGATGTATTTATTATACACATCTTTTGGTCGACCGGGCATGAATCTGGGACCTATTACTTGAAATTACTATTTCTCCACTTATTAGTTATTGATTTCTGCAAATATAAATTATTTGTTTGATGTGGCTATGATATTATCAAAGATTAAAATAAATCGTATTACAATTATTATTATGTTTTTGTTTTTCTCCATAAGTCCTGTCAAAAGGAGGAAAGAGTGTTGGACTGTGTGTTTATAATACTTAAATCAAAACTACTTCAAGCCATGGAAGCTAACAGCGATAAATAAGGAACTTAAAATCTTTCGTTTCATTTCGATAACTGCGGTAATAAATTGTATTTAGTAGAACTATAATTCTAAATGGCAAACCTGGATTAGTGAGTAATGAGTGAGTATACAGCGAGTTATCAAGAAAATGTTAAAGCCGATATTTTTAACCCATAAGCAAAGTCAAAAAGCTCAAAGTCAAAGTAAAAAATTCTAATTTTAAATAGTCATACATTGCATATAGGAAATGTCATATAGTAATAATTGTGACTGAACAAATCACTCCCATATTAAGTAAATGACTTAGATAATTTCAATTACATTATTTATATAAATATACAATGAAAAATAAACCGATACGGGCAGGGATTCGAACCCGTGACCTCTGGAAATCCGTCCTCCTCGAACCCCTGGAAGACGATCACATATAGAATGGTTAATTCACCGAGACGGACAGTGATACGGTACATCAATTGGTAGAGCGACGGGACGGTTTCCAAGAGGTCGCGGGTTGAAATCCCTGCCAGTATCGGTTTATTTTTCATTCTATATTTATATAATTTTAAATAAGCTTGACATGGCTATACATGTATAGATATTTTTAAAACTTCAATTACAATGGTAAGCAGGAAATAATAATAATTCAACAAATTAAAAAGCTTGTTTCTTATTTCTGTAATGAATTTCTTTCTGTCAGAATTCCTTTGATCATTATAATGGAAAGTAATATTAATTTTATGTTTTTTTCTATTTATATCATCGTTGAGGCAGTGAAGCTACATCAGCGATTTTTTAATTTGTTTGTAAAAGATTGAAAGTTAGATATCGCGGAGGCTTACATAAAATTTGTATTTATGATATTTTATAGGATTATTGAGGATAAGTTTTTCATTTTATAAATAAAACAAAAAATTATCCTTAAGAATCTTTTAAAATTAATTTCTGTTTTAAAGCATTAGTTACCTTTTTATTAAGTTATTTTAATAGAAATTACCACTTTAATTATTCTTGACTTTTCTCAGATTTTTGTTATTTATAATAATTATATTACTGTTTTATGTACATCCCTAACTCTCCATGCTTATTTAAGTACAATTCATGTTGTCTTGTGAAATTTGTTTTGAAGTACCTAAAAGCATACAAAGTGATGGAAGCGTAAGTAAGCCTCAGAGTGTTCGAAAATGTTGTCAAATATAAGGAGGTTCTACTGTCTAGAGATCTCTTTCTAGTATCCATTTTGAGTCTGATCTATGTCTAGGTATCAATGCAGGCAGGCCTATTCTGGATTACATTATAACATTCCTACTATTTTTTGGAAATTATTTCGTTCAGGAAATAGCAAATATAACAAGTCTAGACATATATATTGTTTCAATTTATATAAATTTATTTTATTTCTAGATCGTGTTGTAAAATGTACGTGGATTTTCCACCATGTGTCTAAATCTGGTCACAAGGGACGAACTACCCATTTTTATCTGAAACCCTTTGTACTGTAAATTATCGTTTATTTCTAGACAACACGCCCACATTGATTTTTAAGAATATTCTGGGGAAAGAAGCGGCAAAATTTCCTTTGGAAACAATGGTTCCATAAATTCGTGGTTATACTGATTGAAGGCTTCTATCAATTCAATTTATTAATATTACGTTAGTTGATTAAAAAAATATGCATTATTATTGGAATAAATGTTGATAATAGCTAGGTATATACAATGGAACCGCGATAACTCAAACCTTGACAACGTAAGAACATCTGTAATTTCAAAATTAATGCTCCTTTCCTCGCAGACACCGAAAACCTCTATCACTTTAATTATCTGCTAATTCCAGAAATATCAAATGCAATCATTGGAAGTCCAGTATTAAGTGTTTTCTAAGAAATAATATGAATGAAATAATTGCATGTGGCAAGTACTAGATTTTGAGAGTTTTTTAATTGCACATAAAATTAATAAGCAGAATAAATAATCTGTGATGTGTTCTCCTCTTTATTTATTATTGAATTTTTTTTTATCGTACAAAAACTGTGAACTCGTTAAAACAACCAAATCACAAACTTTTTTTCCAGACTACACCTTAGAAAAATATAAATTACACAATTACTGTTACATAAAAATTTCATTTCTGTAGATATTTACATATTTATAATTTTAAAATTATCGATTTCTTATTATCTGTAAAATTCGTAGACAAGGAAAATTATTTATCTGTTGACAGCTCTAATTACAATATCTTAATTGGTCTGTGACATTTCTTTTTGTTTAGGATATTGAATGTTGCTAGCTTTAGTGAACTTTATAGTCCCCAAAATGTTATTGAAAATATAAACATTTTATTTATAATTACAATTTTGAATTACATTTATTGATCATTATTAAGGATAGCATATAACTGAATATTATTTAAAAGTTGCTGTCATATTGTTTCAGAAGTTTAGTTGCAGCCAACGTTGTTTTATTGTTATATTTATTAGTATAACAATTTGTTATCAATTTATTACACTCGTTTCTTCCTGTAGATAAGTAGTGCATTGTTCTTAAATTATTAAAATATTGGTCTTCTTCCGATTAATATAAATTTTACCCACGTTTCGTGTAACGCGGCGTGTGCATAGCCACATTGTTTGCTTATTATGCATATTTTGATTATAAAATTCAATGTCGTGATCTTTAGAGCTTTTTCTTTCGGAAGCACTTCCGAATTCAATATCTTATTAGCCTTCGGGCTTATATATTAATATGGAATGATTAATTATAATTCCTATTGCCGGCACTTCCCGGGCAGTTTTAAAGTTTGTTGGAACAATATTACTATTTGTCCTGATTTGACACTCGGAATCGACATAGGCTAATATTATTGCTTGCGAGGCCTTTTTCCTCCATAAGGAGGTTTTTTGTATATACCCTAGAAGATACGGGTTCTTTTATAATTGGATCGCGGGGGTAGACGTGAATCTTCGGAGCGTCGCGTCGTCCTGTTTGACCTGTAGGCTGTATCCTGCTTCCTGACTAGCTGAGTTTGAAAAGCTCGTCTATATTGTAATCCCGATAATATGATGATGTACAAAATTTATATATACCATTAATCAACACTTCCAAAAAAAAGTTTTATAAAAAACAAGTGTTTGACTGTGATTCTCCAGTACTGACAAGCAGGAGGATCATGCATATGTCTTCGCTTATTATTTGTCAGTGGCGCCCTAGGATTTCTATTTTAGTAATTAATATATATAATTTAAAATTAAAGTGTTATCTCAAGTAACCCACCACTTAGTTATCTTTCATTATTCTCATTATTTTTTATTAAATGTAACAGAGGCCACCCACTTAGTTACCTTTTTTTTTCTTATTATTAATTTGTAACAACACATGTTGTGTATTATTTACCACTTCTTCTGGCGAATTCGGGTAAAAATAGCTGAATATTAACTCACGTCCCTAACCCCCACCTCCGCCATCACTCTAACATAACATCTTTGATAAGTTAAAATCTCTATTACTTTAAAATATTTTGTGGGGTTATCTATGACTTATTATCTATGACTTATCGGGGTTCTACTATATGTACTATAATTTGCAGCACCAGTATAAAGTACAATGAAATACACGTATTCTGAAATAAGCATTTTCTTTAAATCAACTTATTCAATCTTCACTTAACCTTTCTGTATGTACATACGTTGAAAGTAAAGTATTGTATTTGCTCGTTTATTGGATTCACAATTTCTAGTAGCAAGCTTCAAAAGTGAGTACGTGACAATACGATAAATTTCGTCTTTCTTGATATAAATAACTTCAGTTTTTTTATGTTCGTGCTTTTTAAACTCGTGGAGTAATGAATGAAATATTTTTTATTTTAATTTAACACAATATTATAGGATACTTTTTATCCGATTTTGACAGGAAATCCATAGAATTTTGATGTTTAAGTAAATCAATGAACCTGATATTTCCATAGATTATACAATAATTCTATGGATATTTCATAAGATCTAACTTTTTCACACTGTAAGAAAATATGTTAAAAAATATTTTTTTTAATATTAATCACTATTATTATAATATTACAATCTTTTTTAAACACTATATACATATGCATATATTATTTTACTGTATCTCTATTAAGATATAATTACTCAATACAGTTCCGCGGAGCGTCTTAGTAACAGCGGACTGTCAGAAAAATAATCTTCCTATATCTTATTTATTATATTTTTTTGTTTATATAGAGTATTTTTGGACACCTGTACGGATGACACACTTCAAATAATTCCAGCTGCCGAGCTCTAGAATAACTTTATTTAAAAAGGTTTTTTAAAGTCCGATAAAATTGACATCTACCTTCACTAAAAGTTCAACGTCTGAGAGTTGAAAAATCGATAAAAACTATCCGAGAAGACATGAAATTAAATAAAGTTATAGTCGCTTGAGTAAGCTTCATGGACGCGTTAAAAGTTTTCCAGACTGTTTTTTATTAAATTGTAAACTACTTACTATAATAGAACAGATTTGTAAACTAGTTCTCATCCCCTACTTTGTTTGCTAGTTTAATTTTATACTATAGTTGCGGTACGACATAATGACCGGTGTGACACATTGCAATAGAGATGTGAATGTACATTTCTTATCGAAAAAAATATAGGCAAATACCATTCAAATTTATAAATTGCTGTTTTCATTGCTACTATAGCAATTAATTTATCATTAAAAAGTTAAAAAAAAATAAAATATAAATGGTTGACAAGTAAGATAATTATTATATTTGTATAACTTACATGTTTCATATAATATAAATTTTGTACTATATCTAAAAATAATTGATATACTCGACTACTATATTACATAATTAGTCGGCAATATTTATAATTTATAGCGCATGTCAATATTGACAATAAAGAACGCAATTTGTTTCGTTGAACTAGATTATTCATTTATTAATTAATTTACTGACAAAAGTCAAACTGGCCATCATAGCTTGCCGTTGTATAGTCGTAATTTGGACAGTCTTTTATCTATTTACTGGAGAAGTATAAGAAGTATCTTAGTCGTTTCTAATACCTAAGGAACTGCTAAATAAAGGAAGAAATCAAAATGCATGCTAGTTTCAAAATCGTATAGTCTAAGACCTAAGTCATAACAAATCGTATAGTCTAAGACCTAAGTCCTCAAGCATTGAGCATGAGCTATGAAAACTTCGTAAAATAGACAACATCTTACATCATCAACATACGTACAAAAGTCCCCCGACTCAACGACTTCAATAAGTACATAATAATATTACTTTTATCCTTTTTAGAGGTTTTTTTGTATCGGTGTTTTTTTATTTTATTTCTTTTCGGTTAGTTAATTCTAAAACCCTTCTGTAATGTTGCTGCTTTATATGTCTACTTTAGTACATAGCTATTATGTAGTGTTGAAATAAATATAATAAAAAATAAAAGAGTATTGAAATAAGTGTAATAAAAAATAAACTCAGAGTGGTTTAGATACATTCCATTAGTAGTCGGGGATTATTCATAAAGGAATTTAAAAAAACACTCGTTAACTGAAGTATCAATATATATACATATAATAAAACTGTCAATGATCGAAAACTGTACTTGGAAAATATTTAAACAAAACATAATGGGAGCAAGAAGACCCAAAACAATGGTTTTCATCTTGTCTGTTTGTATGTTTGTGCACGCTAATCTCAGAAACGGCTAAACCAATTTGAGTGCAATAATTTGTCACAGTTTTTACTTAACATTTAGTGTTTATTTTATTGAAATCGGGTAAGAAATAAAAAAGTTATGTCAAATTATGTAAATCACATAATATGTACCATGCAAATCTATAGAGGAGTACTCTCTGTACATTAAAAATATTAAAAAATATATAGCTAGAATGTAAAGGGATAACTAACGGAATCTAAATATCTGTTTGTGTTTCTCTTTTAGTTGTACACGTAACACGAAAAAAATATGTGCCTAATGTAAAAAACTTTTATACAGAGAAATTAAGCGTCACTCTAAGTAACATTTAGTTCTTAAGTTTCATTGCACACTCTTCACTCTATCAAAAGATATATTTCTTTAAAGTGTTCCAGAAATGTATCTCTATACATAAAATAAAGCTGTCACTGATCGTTGTCTGTACATGTTTTTTTTTAATTTTGCCTATTCGTCTGCATGTTTGTACGTCTGTATGATTACGCACGCTAATCTCAGAAACGGATTAACCGGTTTGGATGAAAATTTCGGAAATTTCACTTTACATTTAGTATTTTTATTTTAATAAAATCGGTTAAAAAGTAGAGAACTTAATAATCTCTTATTTTCGTACCAAAGCGGTAAGTTTTAAATTGAAATAGTAATCCGTCCCTCAAGGAATAATAATACCCTTTCCAATAAAAAAATACGAAAAAAGAAATACTAGAAAAACTCCTACATGCAAAAACTACTTGCCGAAGTTTGATGAAACTTTGAGCTTGATGAAACTTTTGGTACGTTTTATCGAAATCTAAATCTATGCCTACGGAGTAAGCAGCAGGTAGGTAGCAGGCACAGCTAGTATAATAATATAGTTATCTTCATCTATTGTAAATCCATTAATTTCAAATTATAATTTAACATACTTCTATCTTTGACAATTATCTCATTTTTATGCTGATTCATCTCTTAGTTTTCTATTCGTTTAAATAAGTCGTTGATCTCAATACTTAAAATGTAAAAAATTAAAATAAAAATAAAAAAAATAAATTGTATCTACGTATGTAGTCGTCTATTTAGTGTGCCAGCAGTTTACCTTTTCCCTTAAAAAATACCCATTCATAATAGTTATTGACAAGTTAAATTAATACCTAATTGTTTATATAAAGATAACATTTTCATTCTAAAGTTTTTTCTTCTACATTTTATTTGTTAATACAATAATTTTCAATTATGAGATAACTTTGAATTGGGCTTAATTGTAACTGACATGAAAGACAGCTGATGTTGTTATCTGTTTTAATATTATAAGTATTGTGTTTTGTTCTTTACAATACTCCTATCTCTGGAATTATTCGTGACATGTTTTGAATCTGACATTAATTGACAACCCAATTTTCTTTTTTATAACGCTTACTTAGTATACAATAAACAGTGTAATATGAAAACTAGAGTCTACATGTCGGCAAGTTCCGGAGTCGGTTCATAAGTTGAGAAGTTCAGAACTAAAGTTTTACACGTATAAAGCTTTTGTGTAATTCACAATAATACAGACATACAGAATTAAATACAATTTATGTTTCAATTATAAGCAGTTGTTATTCTTAAAAATAATCCGTATCCAACTCTCAGTGGTATTCCTTAAACCAAAATGTTAAATACGAAAAGTTTAAAAGCTGCTTAAACTTTTCATCAATATTACCGGTTGTGAAAGCTCGTTTCGGAAGCTTTCAAAACGTTTTCAATGTTTTGCAGTTTTATTATTTCGTGTATTACAAATCAACCCAAAAAAAAGTTAAGAATTAAGTTTGTTTATTTCGTAATTAGCAACAATCTAAGAATTTCAAATAATTTCCGAATTACAATTTCAGATATTTGACGTGATGACGTGAAGTTTTGGTATGCGGAGTAATATTTCTCCGAATTCCTTCCTCGCCTAGAATTTAGTGAGAAGGATAGTTATTAGCTTGCGGTATTTAGTAATAATATTTTGGGAATTAATTACCAATAGTTCAAGGTATCTTATATTGAACTGCATGTTAATTTCAAAATAGTTAGACTCTCAGTTATGTAAATTACGAGTTTAATTATTATGAGTTACGGCTATATTAATTGTTTTTAGTTTTTACTATTTATTTATATTAATGAACTATTGGATTAGTTAGCAACCAAATATCAATTAGAGTCTCTTTGTTGAATAAACGCTAAAATACGTTTCAAGTTATAAAAGATTAATTGTTATTAAATATAAACAATATTATGTTGACAAGAATTGCAAACACATAGCTTTAACAGTCAATCTAAAGATTACATAATTTTTTTAATCATGATACCTATAATGTAAAATAATATCCTGACTGACCTCCACATAGCTTTGAGCTGGTCGCAGGTCGGTTCATCCGGCTTGAGGTCGCGGTCCCTGACCCGGGCGGGTCGCGGTGAGAGAAGAGGCTCCTGGTCTATACGCTGTGCGAGTGCGCAGGCGCAGATGCACACCAAGATACAGGAGCGTAGAAAAGACATTCTGTAAAGAAGACAGCATAAGGTTAGTGTTTCGTGAAATAACATTTAAATAATGACATTATTACTAATTTTACTATTGCTTGTTACTGCCCTCGATAATTTATTTTCTACCAGCTTCACTTATCGAGTTATCGATATTTTTTTGGCATCGAAATCAATCATATCATATCAATCTTTCGATGATTTTTTATCTATATTTATTAACAATTTAAACAGGTAGTGACGCAATAGCTCAAACGGCAGAACTACAGCACGGTTTCCGAGAGATTGCAGGTTGGAGTCTTGCTCGTTTCGATGAGTTATTTAAAAATTTAATAAACTTAACATAGCTGAATAACTGTTATGGATAATTTCAAAGTATAATTCAACTTTTAAGTTATATCTTCCATCTTTAAGCTTCCCTAAAGTTCTCCGGCATATCTGAATATTCCACAACATTATTAAAAGTTACATTTGTATATAATGGTAACTGTGTTTTTTTTTACTTACAATAGGAATTATTAAGATACACTATAATGTTATTTCTGCTAATTAATAATCAAATAAGTTTGCATCAAAACTTTTCTATAACTTATCGAGTTACATAGTACTTTGTTCTATTTATAATTATTCTGTACATAATATATTTTATTATTGTTCTCACTTTTTCGATAACTTTGACAAAATCCTTGTTACGTTCTGTTTTTAGGGTTCCATACCCAAAACGGAAACGGGTAAAAACGGAAACCTATTAATAAGACTTCGCTATCCGTCTATCTGTTTCCAAGCTGTATGTCATAAACCGTGATAGCTTAAAAAAGGAAATTTTCACAGATTATTCATTTCTGCTGCCGCTATATCAACAAATACTAAAAACAAAATAAAATAAATATTTAAGGAGGCTCCCATACAACAAACGTGATTATTGCCACTTTTTACATATAATGGTTCGACTCGCACTTGACCAGATTTAATTATAATATTTGTATTTTTTTGATGGTCTAATTGATTCTGAATGATTTTCTCACTGATTCGTTTTAGCACAAAACATTTATTTTATTCAATTTCATGTATATTTATAGATCAAAATCGCTCATGCTGATAGCGCGAAATCGTTTCGAGAGATCAATCAATGGTAGTCGAAAGCTAATGTAGGTTTTAATGAAATACCTCTAGCTTTGTGATGCTAATGTGTGTGTAAGTGCAATGTTTGTATTGGTTTAGATTCCAACCTCATCATTATATATCTATGTGTGTGTTGTATAATATTGTTATATACTAATTTGGTGGTCGTGTTTGTATAGAACATGTATGGTGGTGATAGGTTTTTTTATATTAGGTACAATTTTATTTAGAGGCAAATAGTATATATAATATAGCATCCAAACATTAAATCAGATGGGTTAAGCTGTAAATTTGATATGTACAAATAATACCGATAATAAATCACATTTTTCGTATGAATATTTTATCATAATGTCAACTGCCCATGCACTGAAATAAAATTGAATTCCAATAATTACTTCATGACTTACTTACTTACTTCATATTCTTCTTTTATTCATTGGCATTCAGTGAACACTAATAATAATGAATCCTATTGTTAGAGTTATTAACAGTATTGGTTTAAATCTTAAGGTTTTATAGATAAATCAATAAGTCAGATAATATCCCTATTACGAATACTTTTAGAAAACATAAAATAAACTACTCTTTTTCTTTCCATGAACAAGATTACTGGTAACTGGAAACTTATAATTCATATAAATAAGAAATAATTACGAGCTGCACGGTGCACCCCTTATTACATTTCAATTTTCAATTATAATATTAATATTTATTGCTATTATAATATTTAATGATAATATTAATATTAATAATTAACATGTTTTTGTGATTTCAATACTAGCTTCTTTTTGTAGGACCTCTGAATATTTCTCGATCGCAATTTTCTCAGGTTTAGTAAAAAAAAAATCAGAACATTGATAACATGACCTCTTGTACATATAGATATAAATATAGTAATACAATACTACAATACAACACTACAATACAATATTAAAATACAATAAATGTTGTGCTTTCAACTATGTCACCTAACAATGCTGGTGGAATATTCCAAAACATTTGAGAGTGGGTCTATATTTAGAAACAGTTTTTCGCTTTTTGTTCAATTTTTAATAGTAGAATTTAGATTTGATGTATATGAAATAACTGGCGATATTAACATTGAAAACCGTTTTTGATTATTTTAATAATGAAAACTAAATAAAAATTCATAGGCTTATTAAACAACAGTGTTATTAAACAAAGAGCTTGAGATCCAAGTTTAGAATCTGAAAGCAAGGTATAAAATATATTGTATTTAAAGCCACCCTCATACAGAGTCTATCTCAAGCCGGATATATCTGGTACTAACCGGATATTGCCTCAGGACGGAGTCGGTCCGACATTCCTCGTTCACTGTGATAAGGCTTTGTATGAATGAAAAATGGTCTCTATAGAAAATGTTAATAGGTACATAAAGCCGCTTGAAACTTTGTCACAGTTATGTTTATATAAAGATAGTAATAATGTATGTTTATAAAACAGTTACTTAGTTAAGATTTTACAATCATTTTAAATACTTTTATATGTGAAGACGAGCGGTCTGTCAAAATGCGAATAGTAAAAATGCAAAGATAAATTAAGTTAACCTCAATATTTGAATGATTTTCAAACTATTTGAGTGTGTAGACTTACAAAAATGTATATTTTTTTGCCTTTTCTATTATAGAGTCTAATTAAAACATTGCATTGTTTTATAAGAGGTATCTACATTATACTCGTACCTATAACGCCCACTTTACATATAAAACTTATAATAACAAAAAATATATACAAAATAAACTGTTTATGTACACAATTTCTCTATTGACATATACTTTAACAGCCGTATATCTTGCGAGGGACAAGGGATTAGTATGACAAAATTGGTAGATGCAAGTTAAAACAATGAACAAACAAATTTTGAAGGTTAACATTGTAACACCAGCGGGGTTTGTAAGCGTAGGTACCATAGTGTTTTTAAAGTGGCTTTACCATCAAGACAAGGAGTCCGCATCAACTGCAATCAAGTGTTATTGGAAAAGTCTATGGTCTTAAGGACTAAATTAATAAGACTTACGTCTTACAATACAATACAATATTCTAAAAAAAAAATTACATTGGTTACTTTGACATTATATGTATGTTTTTTTTTTCTAATTGTGTCCGTTCATTACCGATGTAAGACTAATTAACATTTTTCAAAAAAGGAATACGGATCTTTCTATATATTTCCAAATAAATACAATTATCAAAATTTTGTGGCTTAAAATGTTGGCACCTACAAAAATAGACGAAAAATAGTTCTTCAGTATAAGTAGAACTTGGTGGCACATAAAAACGGTGATAACAAAAGAGGCATTAAGGCGGTACAGAACTCTATCAAACTGTACGGGTGTTGTTATATGGCGGCACATACATCGAGCACTAGACCGGTAGGTAAATCCCGAGTCTACTCGTAGCCCTATTTCTGAAACTATTTGATGTAATTCTAATCTAAATATAGTAATTATTTCCAACAGACAATATAAGGAGCTAAACCAAATTTAGTGAACATTCTTAATTTTTTACTCAGATTTTTACCACTTTTTTATTCTGATTTTTTTTACTCAGATTTTTATTACTATTTTTATATTTCAGATTTTCCTTTAACGAAGTTTGTTTGGATAATAATACTCTTAATTTTATTAATTATTTCTAATAATATAAAAAAAAACTATTATATAATGTTACATAGAAATTTCATTTCTGTAGATAATTAAATATTTATAATTTTAATATTATCGATTTCTTATTATCTGTCAAATTCGTAGACAAGGTAAATTATTTATCTGTTGACAGCTAATTGCAATATCTTAATTAGTCTGTGACATTTCTTTTTGTTTAAGATATTGAATGTTGCCAGCTTAAGCTAACTTTATAGTCCCCGAAATGTTATTGAAAATATAAACATTTAATTCATAATTACTATTCAAAATTTAATTTATTAATCATTATTAAGGTTAGCATATCGCTAGGTATTTATTTAAAAGTAGCTGTCATATTGTTTCAGAAGTATAGTTGCAGCCAACGTTGTTTTATTGTTATATTTATTAGTATAACAATTTGTTATAAATTTATTACATTCGTTTCTTCCTTGAGATAAGTAGTGCATTGTTCTTAAATTATTTAAATATTGGTCTTCTTCCGATTAATATCAATTTTACCCACATTTCGTGTAGCGCGGCGTGTGCATAGCCACATTGTTTGCTTATTATGCATATTTTGACTATAAAATTCAATGTCGTGACCTTTAGAGTCTTTTCTTTCGGAAGCACTTCCGAATTGAATATCTTATTAGCCTTCGGTGAGTGTTTTAGTTATTTGTGATCTTATTAACGCATGTGAAGCGTTGTTTCTTAAATTCATTAGCGTATTTAATTGCAGGGCTAATAATTTAATATGGAATAATTATAATTCCTATTGCCGGCACTTCCCGGGCAGTTTCAAAGTTTGTTGGAACAATATTTCGTAAGTAATTTGAATCTTTATTCTAAATTAGGAGATGTTTCATAGGTTTTGAGACTTTATTTAATCTTATTACGTGGTAATATTCCAGTATTTGTCCTGATTCGACCCTGTGAGTCGACATAGGCTAATTAGTGCTTGCGAGGCCTTTTTCCTCCATAAGGTATTATAACTTATTGATATTTGAATAGATCAATGTGTGATTAGTTTTATTATGTAGTTTAACCTGTAATTTAATCATTACAGGAGGTTTTTTGTTGGTACCCTAGAAGATACGGGTAAATTTATAATTGGTTCGCGGGGGTAGACGTGAATCTTCGGAGCGTCGTCCTGTTGGTCCTGTATCCTGCTTCCTGACTAGCTGAGTTTAAGGAGCTCGTCTTTTTTGTAATCCCGATATTATGGTGATGTACAAAATTTATTTATATCAATAATCAACACTTCCATTTTTGAAAGTTTTAATAAAGAACACGTGTTTGACTGTGGTTCTCCAGTACTGACAAGCAGGAGGATCATATATATATGTCTTCGCTTGTTATTTGTCAGTGGCGGCTAGGATATTACTATTTTAGTAATTAATTAATATATATATAATTTAAAATAAAGTATTATCTCAAGTAACCCACCGCTGAGTCTAGCTGGCATTCTTTTTTGGCAATATGTCATTATTTAAGACTTTAGTCAATATGTATTTAATGTCTTTGTTTGTATTTGTATTTAACCAATAAATATTTTAAAACCAAACCCACTTTTTTTTTTTTTGTAACAGTGGCGCACAACAGTCGGGGCATTACTTGAGATAGTTGATATGTCTTATTGCTATATCAATCAATACACTTTTTATATATATTTTGTTTTATAAATAAGGTAGTGTTGATATAATTTGAACTGTTTTATATGGTATTAATATTTGGTTTTTCACTAGGTTATTTAGTGTACTTAATATAACTTATATTGTTATATTATGGCAAGCGATATGTTTGCTGATGTGTAATATTTTCATTTTTGTTATGTTAATATTATGTTATATTTAAGTTAATTTTATTCTTACCTTACTGTGAAGCCAGCTCGACTTATTAGTTTTTATAAACTTTAAATATTTAACTTTTGGTAGTAGAAGTGAATATTTAAATATTATTTTTTAAGAATCTTGAATATTTATTTTTTATAAATATTTTATACTACTATTGAACTAGTTTATTGTTTGTTTAATAGTTTGTTTTTCAAGTTTTTTTTAATTTTTAATTAACTTTAACTTTGATTTTTAATAATAGTAACTTAAAGTTTACTTTTGTTTGAGTTTTTTTTAAGTCTTTTGCTTTACCGGGAGATACTTTTGCTTTGAAATTAGAACTTAATTCTTATTAGAAATAGTTTTGTTTAGTTGTTTTATTTTCTTTTATTAGGCATCATGGAGCGTCCAATAGCATATAATCTACTTCGTAAAGATGAATTAATTTATGAGGTTGTTATTCGGGATACCAAACCAAAGAGTACTGTTGAAGAATTGAGAATTCAGATTAGGGACTTAGCTTCATCCATTCCTGCAGATGAGATTTTGGAAACAAATTATGAGTCGGCTTCTGAATTGAATATTATTGATTCCAAATTAACTGAGATTGTAAGTGCTTTATCTACTCCTCCACCTTTTAAGAGTTTTAATCGATTTAGGGCAGTGGCTCATCACCTTTTTCATCGCTTTAGTAGGGTTGTAGTCGATGATTCTTTATCGATTCTTAATAATAAAATTAAAAATAAATTAAATAAGTGTTTGTTACAAGTGGATGGCTTGTTTAAATCTTTTTGTACTTCTTTTGAAATTCCATCTACTGCACATCCATCTTCAAATATTACTTGCTCTAATGGATATAAATCTTTTTCTCGGTTAAACCATATTTTTGACGGTAAATCTTGTATTCACTTATATTTAGATAGACTTTCAGAACTTTGCTCGGCTCGTAGTATTAGTGAAGATGTTTTATTTCAATCTGCTGCTGAACTTTTTTCAGGTCATGCATTGATTTGGTATCGTAGTATTAAGTCTGAAATATTTAGTTGGTCTTCCTTAAAAGAAAAATTAGTTAATGAATTCACACCTTTAGATTATGATGATAGGCTTATGTCTGAATTACGTCGTCGTACTCAGGGTTCCTCTGAATCATCATCTTTATTTATTTCAACTATGCTTAATTATTTTAGTCGTCTTTCTTATAGTGTTTCAGAAGTAGAACAATTAAAAATTATAAGACAAAATTTAAGACCTAATTTTATTGAATCTCTTGCTCTTGAAAGCATTGTGAGCATTGAAGATCTGAAGAATAAGTGTAAACTTTTAGAATATTCTATTTATCAAGTTTCTAATTTTGTACAACCTCCAAGGGTTACTGCGGATACAGTGGCTCCTGATTTGGCATTTAAGAATCCTAAAACTTTTTCTAAAGTTGAGTTAGTGCAACATGACTCTAAATTATTTTGTGCTCGTTGCCGAACAAGTGATCATACTTTAAAATCTTGTAAGTCTAAAATAGTTGTTTGTTTTAAATGTGGAAGTAAAGGCGTTACTAAATTTACTTGCACTAAGTGTAATAAACATTTGAATTCTAAAGTTTCTACTGAGTCAAAAAACTTGTAAAGCTTCCGTCAAGGGGTTCGCCTAATTTTGATCGTGATGATTGGCGGAAGTATCTTAAGCAACTTTCACTTTTCTTTTCTTACAGAGGTCCTACAAAGGTAAATTATTGTAGTCCTCATGATATTAGGCCTCATATTACAATATCAATTTATGATAAATTTTATTACGGTTTATTGGATTCAGGTTCGAGTATATCTATATTAGGTTCTTCATTAGGGAGTCAATTTATAAATCAAGGGGTTACGTTGCATGGTGGATCTGATATTACTCATATTTCTTCTGTTAATAATTCGGTGTCTCGTGTAGCTGGTTATCTATTTCTTCCTGTTTTATTTAAGGGTAAGAATAAAGTTATTAAGTTTTATGTAGTTCCTGATGTGTCTACTCGTGTATTACTAGGTGTAAATTTTTGGCGTGCTTTTGATTTAGCGCCAGATTTATTTTTTAAGGTTTCATTTGAACCTACCGAAGCTCGTGTTTCGGAATTAAGATTTTTACATCCCTTTGAAAATCTTTCTTCTTCGCAACTCTCTATTGCGAAAGGGGTGATGAAAGATTTTGAAGAGATATCCTTTGAGAAAAAAGGTTTAGGTCGTACGAGTGTTATTACTCATACTATTAATACTGGAGATACTGCTGCAATTAAGCAAAGGTATTATTGTTTATCTCCGGAACGTTTAAAGGAATTAAATCGTCAGCTTGACGAAATGTTGAAATTGGGGGTTGTAGAGCCTAGTGCTAGCCCGTGGAATCATCCTGTTTTGCTAGCTCCTAAAGCTAATGGAGAGCTTCAATTTTGTTTAGATAGTCGTAAACTTAATGCTGTTAGCAAGGGAGATGCATATCCACTTCCTTATATATCTCATATTTTAGATCATCTTAAAGAAGCTAAATATTTGTCGTCAATTGATTTAAAAGCTGCTTTTTGGCAAATTCCTTTACAGTCGTTATCTTGTCGCGAGAAAACTGCTTTTACAGTTCCAGGTCGCGGACTATTTCATTTTAAAGTTATGTGTTTTGGATTAAAGGGTGCACCTGCAACTCAGCAGCGTCTTATGGATAAATTGTTTGGTCCTGAATTTGGTAATAAGGTTTTTGTTTATTTAGATGACATAATAATAGTCAGCGCTAGTTTTGAAGAACACATAACGTTACTAAAACAAGTCCTAAGCCAGTTAAAATCGGCAAACTTAACTATTAACTTAAAAAAGTCAAAATTTTTCAGAAAAGAACTTAAATATCTAGGATATGTGGTTGATCAGGAGGGTCTTCATACCGATTCTGGTAAAGTTAAGGCTATAGTAGATTATCCAACTCCAACTAATAAGAAGGAAGTTAAAATGTTTCTTGGTACAGCTTCCTATTATCGTCGTTTTATTAGAAATTTTAGTACTATAGCAGCGCCTCTCAACGTACTTACGAGCTCTCGTAAGGATACACTGCCGTTTAAGTGGAACGATGATGCAGAAAGAGCTTTTAATGAGCTGAAATCTTGCTTAGTTTCTGCTCCTGTATTAGCATGTCCAGATTTTTCAAAAACATTTTCAGTACACTGTGATGCTTCTAGTTATGGTATAGCTGGTACTCTGACACAAATTAATGGCGATGGGGAAGAGCATCCAGTAGCTTTTGCCAGTCGGTCTCTTAATAAGGCTGAACGCAATTATTCAGCAACAGAGCGGGAAGCGTTAGCAGTTGTTTTTGCTGTAGAACATTTTAGATCATATTTAGAAGGTGGTCCTGAATTTAAAGTTATAACTGATCATTCAAGTCTTAAGTGGTTTTTTAATTTATCTAATCCAACAGGTCGCTTAGCTAGATGGGGTTGTAGACTTTCTGCCTTCAATTTTGTTATCGAGCACCGCAAAGGTAAAGACAACATTGTTCCTGACGCACTTTCGCGTTCAGTTCCTGTTGTAAACGAAATCCGAACAACTGTTGAAGATCCTTGGTATAACAAAATGTTTAAGCGTTGTCAACAATTTCCTAAATCCTGTCCAAATTATTTTATTGATAATGGCAAACTCTTTAGATACTCAAAAAATAAATTCGGTATTTCTGGTGAGAATGATTGGAAAGAAATTGTTCCTTCTGAACTAAGAAAAGATATTTTAAATTTAAATCATTGTAATGAACTTTCGCCGCATTTTGGAATATTTAAAACCTATAAAAGATTATCTCTTCGTTATTTTTGGCCTGGTCTGTACAAGGATGTTGTTAATTATATAAATTCATGTGATACTTGTTCTGCTTATAAGCATCAGCAAAATTCTACTCCTGGTTTTATGGGGGATCAAAAGGTTTGTTCTCGACCTTTTGAAATGATTAGTGTCGATCTTGTTGGTCCTTTACCTCGCTCTCGCGCGGGTCATACGTTCTTATTGGTGGTAGTTTGTTGCTTTAGCAAATATACTTTGTTGTTCCCATTACGGAGGGCAATTGGTAAGTCTATAGTGTCTCGATTGGAAGAGGGAGTATTTTTAATTCACGGAGTGCCACGCACGGTAATATTGGATAATGGTACCCAGTTTACCGGTAGTGAAGTAAAAGCATTTTTTGAAAAGTATAACATTCCACAAATTCATTATACTCCTAAATATTGTCCTCAAGTTAATACTGTAGAACGGTATAACAGAACTGTTATAACCGCGTTATCTACTCTTGTCAAAGACGATCATCGTACTTGGGATACTTTTCTGCCTAAAGTGCAATTTGCGCTTAATTCTTCTGTTAATGAAACTACGCGTTTTTCTCCGTTTTTCATAGTTCATGGTAGGGAACCAATCATTTGTGGTACTCATTATAATTCCGTTTCGAATAATCAATTTTCTTTAGATTGCGCATCTCGCACTTCTTATGTTCATAAATTAGGTAATTTAGAAAATATTTTTATTAAAGTCACTGATGCTATTAGTAAAGCTCATGTTAAAAGTAAAGTTTATTATAATCGCTCGCGTCGCTCATTACAATTTAATGTTGGTGATATAGTGTGGAGAAAAACTTTTCCCTTAAGTGATGCTAGTAAATTTTTCACCTCTAAGTTAGCTCCTAAGTATGTAAAATCCCGTGTAGTTCGTAAATTAAGCCCATTAGTGTATGAATTAGTAGATTTCGCCAGCAATAAGGCATTAGGTAATTGGCATATTAAAAATCTTAAAGAATGATTAAGTTTATAATTCGTCCGGACAGCTGAGTTGTATGGTATGTAACATCGGTCCTGACAGTTGGTTAAAATATGGTTTGTATTGTCTGTAGGTTTTGCTTGTTGTTTTTTTAATATCTTAATTTTCAGTATCACTTCATATTTAAGGGATATCTGTAGTTGAGTATTATTTATTTTTTAGTATATATTTTTTTATTTTCTGTTTTATTGCTGATCTTTAGTTACATTATATTCCAGTATCAATACATATTTTATTTGATATCTGTTATTAAGTGTTAACTTTGGTTAGTTAATGTTTAGTTTATAATTCGTCCGGACAGCTGAGTAGTATTGTATGTAACATCGGTCCTGACAGTTGGATAAAACATGGTTTGTATTGTCATTAGGTCATTCTGTAACTAAAATTGAATACCTTAAATTCCAGTATCACTTTAATTATATTTGATATCTGTTATTAAGTGTTATTTGTTCTTAGTTTTCTTATATATTTGTTTATGTTTGGGTTAAGATTTTTGTGTTAGAAACCTTAATTTCCAGCTATCTATTAGATAATTATAGATATCTGACATATTATTTTGTTGGGTCTTACTTTAAATATTAAAGCTAAGGAATTATTTGTTGTATCTTATGTATGCAGCAATGTGTTTTCAGTAGTGAGTTACTGTTGAACATTTATTATCTGTACTTGAACTTATTTGTTCTTGTTGTATAATGTGGTTGCTTTGATAGCTATGATCCTTTTATGGAATCATTTTGTACCTAAGACAAGGTGGTACCATGTTTCGGTTTATCAATTTCATGTTATGTTATTGATGATTATGTTGTGTTATGGGTGTGTGATCTGCATTAGGTAGCAGCACACATATGTTGAGTTGTGGGTTCGGTGTTACTCTAATTGAGAGTTTTTGGTTTTGCAGCACTTATTATTATTCATGATAAGTTTTTGTATTTTTTTTATTTCTGCAAAACTGTTTATGTTATCAAATGTCTACTGATTAGAAGTAGACCTACTTAATTATTTATATTAATTAAGTTTATAACTTTCTTTAGTTTAGTTTTTATTTAATATGTTTTTCACAATTAGGTATGAGAGCTTATGAGCTGGAGGGCCAGCTCGAATTTTCCTCTTATATCGCGTAAAATTCTTCCGGGAAGGGAGGTACTGTTACATAGAAATTTCATTTCTGTAGATAATTAAATATTTATAATTTTAATATTATCGATTTCTTATTATCTGTCAAATTCGTAGACAAGGTAAATTATTTATCTGTTGACAGCTAATTGCAATATCTTAATTAGTCTGTGACATTTCTTTTTGTTTAAGATATTGAATGTTGCCAGCTTAAGCTAACTTTATAGTCCCCGAAATGTTATTGAAAATATAAACATTTAATTCATAATTACTATTCAAAATTTAATTTATTAATCATTATTAAGGTTAGCATATCGCTAGGTATTTATTTAAAAGTAGCTGTCATATTGTTTCAGAAGTATAGTTGCAGCCAACGTTGTTTTATTGTTATATTTATTAGTATAACAATTTGTTATAAATTTATTACATTCGTTTCTTCCTTGAGATAAGTAGTGCATTGTTCTTAAATTATTTAAATATTGGTCTTCTTCCGATTAATATCAATTTTACCCACATTTCGTGTAGCGCGGCGTGTGCATAGCCACATTGTTTGCTTATTATGCATATTTTGACTATAAAATTCAATGTCGTGACCTTTAGAGTCTTTTCTTTCGGAAGCACTTCCGAATTGAATATCTTATTAGCCTTCGGTGAGTGTTTTAGTTATTTGTGATCTTATTAACGCATGTGAAGCGTTGTTTCTTAAATTCATTAGCGTATTTAATTGCAGGGCTAATAATTTAATATGGAATAATTATAATTCCTATTGCCGGCACTTCCCGGGCAGTTTCAAAGTTTGTTGGAACAATATTTCGTAAGTAATTTGAATCTTTATTCTAAATTAGGAGATGTTTCATAGGTTTTGAGACTTTATTTAATCTTATTACGTGGTAATATTCCAGTATTTGTCCTGATTCGACCCTGTGAGTCGACATAGGCTAATTAGTGCTTGCGAGGCCTTTTTCCTCCATAAGGTATTATAACTTATTGATATTTGAATAGATCAATGTGTGATTAGTTTTATTATGTAGTTTAACCTGTAATTTAATCATTACAGGAGGTTTTTTGTTGGTACCCTAGAAGATACGGGTAAATTTATAATTGGTTCGCGGGGGTAGACGTGAATCTTCGGAGCGTCGTCCTGTTGGTCCTGTATCCTGCTTCCTGACTAGCTGAGTTTAAGGAGCTCGTCTTTTTTGTAATCCCGATATTATGGTGATGTACAAAATTTATTTATATCAATAATCAACACTTCCATTTTTGAAAGTTTTAATAAAGAACACGTGTTTGACTGTGGTTCTCCAGTACTGACAAGCAGGAGGATCATATATATATGTCTTCGCTTGTTATTTGTCAGTGGCGCCTAGGATATTACTATTTTAGTAATTAATTAATATATATATAATTTAAAATAAAGTATTATCTCAAGTAACCCACCGCTGAGTCTAGCTGGCATTCTTTTTTGGCAATATGTCATTATTTAAGACTTTAGTCAATATGTATTTAATGTCTTTGTTTGTATTTGTATTTAACCAATAAATATTTTAAAACCAAACCCACTTTTTTTTTTTGTAACAATAAGTATCATATTTTTCAATATTTATTATATTTTATTAACCGAAATGGGATTTATTGTCACGTACTCTCTTTTCAACCTTACTACTATAAATTGTGAGTCCAACAAACGAACAAATACAATACTTTATTTTCAACGTATGTACATACAGAAAGGTCAAGTGAAAATTGAATTAGTTCATTTAAAGAAAATGCTTACTTCAGAATAAGTGTATTTTATTTTACCGTATACTAGTGCTGTATACAGTAAATGTAAATTGTAGTATATATATATATATATATATATGTATTGCTAAATTAGTCAACGTGGGAGAATATGTAGTCGCTTAATTAATGATTGATAGGGTCATAGGGATGGTATTCTAGAGGTCACAGGTGCTAACCTGTAGATTAATCTTTCATTAGAAAGGGTATCTAAATTTAAAATTCATATATAAGAGTTATTGGAGATTACATATGTAAAAGTTATTGGCGATTACATATATAAGAGAAGATTAAATCTGTTATATTGAAAATCGATCTTTATTAAAGATTTTTTTTATCCTCTTTAGTCCTTAGACAATTATGTTATTAGGTTAGTTATTTTTTTCCTTCTTATTTATTACTGATATAATTTTGGTCTCTTGTGCAAATTGAGGTATTCACTGTTTATTTGAGGGCTTTCATTAAAAATTATTGTTAATAATGTAATAGGTTTATTCTTGAAGTCATATTCGGTCAATATGTCATGTCAATTTCATTTGCATGAAATCTTTTCAAAGTCTTATCTATCTTAACTTAAATCGTTTTTTGTTTTATCAATTTTTGACGTATAAAATGATTTATAGGATAAAAAATCTCAAATTCAATAAAACTTAGATACAAATTTGAATCCCCTTTTGTCTTTCGGTTTTTGTCTCTAGTTTCACTTTAAATACAGCACACCTAATACGAATTTTGACATAACTAACTAAAAAGTTTATAGAAGTAAAAAAAAAAAAAATCTTCCCATATAATTAAATATCATTTTAAGGTACTATGCTTCTTATGTATATCTTTATAACAAGATCAGCTTGTTAAATTATCAAGTAAGATATATTATATGCTAAGGCTTAAGTAAATACAATTACAATTCTATGAATGACGACTAAATTGCTTTGTACGTATGTACAGTCAGCAGAAAATACAGACAGAGAAAGCTGTAGACAACTAGTTATCTTCTATTCCATTTGAATAAGAAAGAGATCGACATATACTTATACTAGGCACAGAAATGGGACAGCGATAAGAGTTCTATTGAATAAATTATGTAACAATATTTTTTTATTCAGAAATAGTTATTTTTTTGCAATTGATACAAATATTCTTTAAAATAATTGCTTTGATATGCAATTATTTTTTGATTTTGTCTTTTTAATCATCAGGACAACACTTTTAACTAGATAATAGTTACTAAATTAATTTATATATATGCGTACCTTTTGCGGGTAATACAGATTAAAATTAAATATTATTTATAACCTGATGACAATTCAATTAAGTTTAAATTATTGCCAATATTTTATTTTAAATTATTACATTTCTTTACGTTAAATTCCAAAATGTGTCTTTAATAATTTATTGCTTCGTAAAGGTAGCATAGACTACAATTCCAAATGCTATTTTCATTCTGATTAAATAAAGGCTATATGTTATTTCAATCCATTTGATGTTATTTGCAAATGTGTAAATTCTTTAGAGAAAGGGGAAGGGAATGGTAGGGGATGGAAGGAAGGGAACAATGACAATGTGGTTAAGGGGTTTGAATATTCACCGCTCACAGCCTCTTACGAAACGCAGATCTCTTACAATAGCCAGATTAACGCCTGGGAACGGAAGATACTGTTACGTTCAAACTAGTTCCTACACGAGAATTCTCTATAAAAATTCTTTAGAATTTTCTCTCCTGGGACGAAGTTAATTTGGGATGCTGATAGAATGAAGATGAAGTTGATGCAGTTCATAAAAATCTCTATTTGATAAATAATAATAATTCAGTTTTATATTATATATATTTAATATTTTTGTTATTGATTTTTTTTAACTTAAGTGTATTTAATTCTACGAAGTCCTAGATTATGAGCATCAGATATGATATATGCCGCAGTCCAAACTTTTCAGATTCAATTTAGCGTCAGTGTACGTCTAACTAAATTAAAATTCAGCCCATTAACAATTCAGTAGTGAATGGCAGTCGTAATTAGTGCTCAGAGAACATTAGAGACATCTGCGCCAGTCATTAGCCACTTTTGAATTAAAATTTTTCTCATGTACCATGAATATAAATATACAAGTAGGTTTGAAAAAACAAAGGACTATTTTTGTAGTTCGAGCCTCGGTTCGCCGTTATCTAGGTATATATTATATACATATAACACAAATTATTCATGAACTTAGAATTTACTACGCAAATATAAATGCATTAATTCTTTTGTTGATGTTAATTAATAAACTGAAACCAACTGTATGATAATCGGTAAATAAATAAAAAATCTAATAAATAATAGTATCTTACAGATTATTTTCCGCAACTGTTGCTCGTTTGTAACTCTTCAGAGGTTCACTTAGACTTAACACAGTTCCCAGGTGTCTTAAAAGGATGAGTCAACAATTTGCTCCCCTACTTCACCTCATATCATACCATTATGTATATAATTAAGTAGTTTAATAAAACCAATTAAGACCGTCTTCTTGTTTAAAATCATAAAATCAAAAATTCTAATGTTAAAACTGTAAATGAAAACCCATAATATTTAAAAGGATAAACCTATTTCGATTTGAAATTTTAATATAATCTTATTTTATATAAACAATAATAATTATCAGTTTTAACAAAAGCGTGTTTTTTTTATTTAATTATTTTCACTAGACCACGTACATTAATAATTACGTTGAAAGATATTACATGTTTTGAATACTTACACAATACTACCAACGGAATGAGCCAAGGAAGAAATAGTATTGGATTTTCTCGTAGAAGGCACTCTGTAAAATTGATTTTAAGGGTCACTGTATGAAGCTACATAGACTACATCTCTCTCTTTCCAATCATACACAAATTCTACAACTAGCTTATTAGTGCATTTAAATGAAAAAACTAATATATATACTAATATAAAATACTCAGATTACATTAATATAATAACTAAAAAAATATATTTAAGTTATAAATAGATTTAAATATTTAATATACTATAGCATTTTACTAAATCTCTGTATTCCATAAATATTAATAAATCCAAGTAAAACAACTTTGTTATAAGTCCAGTAGACTTTAAAGTTGCTGGTAAAATTAAGTTGTTTTGAGTTAAATAACCTGAGAGTCGAGAATAAACATATTATGTAAATCGTTATACACGTAACCAGTTTATTTTGGATTGCAACTGACTTAATGTGACGAAACTATATTATTAAATAAATTGTAGGTGTTTCTCTTAAACATTTCCGGTCGAACAGGCACTATATGTGTCGAATATATCAGATGTAGATGAACCAATCTTAAATTTGGTGAACTTACCTACTGATTATAGATAGACTATAACGATAATATGGTCTGATTTTTGTATGAAGATCACTGAAGAGGAAAATTATACAATTTTGGGTAGACTCGTTATACGAATTGCAGTCAAGTGACTAAAGCTAAGATCTATATCTGAATAATGGAAGTTTAATTAGTCTATTTCCATTCCACGTTACAATACAATACATATTATAAATAATTGTATTATTTCTTTGTTTGTATATGTTTATTTAGACATTCATTATTATTTTTGATAATTTTAATTTTACGAATTTGGACGATTGTTTTAAATTAAAATGGTAGATGAAAGTAAGGAAACTTAAATAAGCAAAGTATCGAGAAAAACAAAGGAATTCCAAATAATGACTGACATTAAATTTAAAATATTTCGTGGATTCTCGAAATTTAATACATGCTGTTTACGATATTTAATTTTGGAAAGTTCGGCGAAGTTTATCTAATATATGTTTGTGTGAGTAGTTTTATAAATATATTGTTTGTTTGTAGTTATTGATAAAAGTACTTATTTAGTTTTTCAAACAAACAGTTCAATAGTCTTAGATATCTTTTTATATTTATTTAGTGAAAATAGAAAAACCTATTAAAATACAATAAATGTTGTAGTACTTATAAAAGAGAATTCCAAATATTTTAGGGTTAGGTATCTCATATTTTAGAATTAAAATATGTTTAGTAGATTACATTTTAATTGTATGCAACTAGGTGAATGTTTATTATTATACTATTTACCTTAATAAAGTAAAACAGAAAGTGGTATATTTAAAGTAAATTCAGATCAAACTAGAAGATCTGATTAGTTCTTTGTGTGTTCTGCAGATTGTTGTCCGGGTGTACTTTGTATTCGTCATTTAAGTTTTTATTAAAAAAATAATAATAAATAATATAAAATCACATGAATTACCGTGGGTATAATACTAATAATAATAATAAACGTTAATAAATAATAATATATTCAGAAAATTATTCCATAATATTGTTAGTAAATAAATACAGACTTACGCAAACTAGTATTAGTAGAGTTCCTATTACTAAGCTCGGCTCACAAAAGATCTCCCTAACTGCATGGAGTCGTATGCAACGCTCCAAGATTGGTGAGTCCCACCGGCTACTCAGTGTCCTCAAGATGTCGGGGCTGTCACGGACAAGGTATAAAAGAAAAGAGCACATCTTGCGGTTCAAACAAACCAAATAAACTTCAAATAAACAAAACAAAAGTAAAACAAAATTTCGAACAGCCGGAGTATTTAAATCCTCACAAATAAACTACGAATTCATATGTAGAATGGTTCTAAATATAGACCTCGCCCACTACCATTCAGAACGAGAGAGCTTTCCCAAAAGGGGTGAGAAAATGTTATTCATTCACACTGACAATGAAAGCTCACTGCTTAAAAATGTTTACACGTAAGTTCTGTTTTCCTTTAAATAGCCTTTTTTGATGTTATTCACTTATTCGAAATTATACCACCATTACAAATTAACCCTACATCATCTATATCTAAGCATATAATAAAATAGTCACTGGTCGATTTCTGTACATGGAAAATTTGAAAAAATATATATAATAGCTTTAAGTTTAAGAGAAAGCAAAACAATGGTTTTTCATTTTGTTTGTTTGTCTGTATATTTGTTTGGCTGTATATTTGTGCACGCTAATCTCAGAAACGGGTAAACTAATTTGGAAGCAGTTTTCAGGAATATACTGTAACAATCTTTACTTAACATTTAGTGTTTTTTTTCATTTAAATCAGTAAAGAAATTAAAAAGTTATGTCAATTTATGTCAATCACACAATAGGTACCAAACAAATCTTCTTCTATTATCCTTCTATATCATTCTTATATACTTGAAGGTTTATAGTTCATACATTGATATGTACAAATGGTACGTTTTATCGAAATCGAAATCTATGCGTACGAAGTCGCAGGCACAGCTAGTCTCATAATATAACTTTTCGTAATCAAGTTGATATATAAAAAGCTACAAATGCATTTAAACTCTATTTCTTAATCTAAATCAGTTATCAAAACAATAATTGAAATGTAAAGGGAAAAAAAAGTGAAAATACAAAATATCTTTATGTAACCCACAGATTTTCATATAATTTCACACGAAACAATACACTCTAAACTACGTTGAACTTTTGTGAACTATTTTTAAAAACATTTCCCGAAACAAAACTATTGTTTTATTCAAACGCACCAAACACAAAGACCGTTCTTTGAAATGTGAAACCTCTCGTATAAAAGGAAAATTTAAAAATATTTTTATAGTACTGTATATAATAGGTTATTATTTTTATTATTATTTAAACTTTACAATGACTGGGAAAGGTTATATGTGTTTAAGGTTTTTATGGTTTACGAACTTATATCACAGCACCCACACCTACAAACACACACAAGCTTATTATTTTATTCAATTGTGAAATGTTATTTTTACAACTTCATATTTTAAATCCAAGTTAAACCAAAACTAAATTCTTGAACAATTACATAAATCCATCTCGCAATACAATAAACATTTGTCAGTTTTGTAAGCTTGATTCGTTCTTTCATCGCTTTGTTTTCTTAAATTAAATGTCTAGATTCTGTGATAAGTTTCATTCGTCATTTTCTAAATGCTTAAGGTTAAGGTTAAATGCTAAAGGTCTCTAGATTTTGATTGTCTTGTACATTGTTTGTGTAACGCGATTATAACAGAAAAGAATTTTTTTTTATGCAGTGAAAAATAGAACGCAAGAACTAGTTAAATAGAAACTTGAACTCATAATATTTTAGATTAGGTCACAAAAGAAACGGCAAATGATGTACCAAAATATTTTAAATGTATTAAAACCATAATAATCAATCAAATTAGTTTCACTACTAATAGTACAGTCTAAAAGTATAATTTTAAACAAAATTTTGAACATTTGTCTGAGCTACAGCGTGAGTACGTATTACTTTTAGCAACAACTGTCGCACTGAAAATTCAACCATAAATAGAAGCCTACGTTTATTGCTAGTGTAAATATATTTTTAGATACATAAGGTAAGTTTAGTCGACTAACTAAACTAAACTAAGCTAAGGCATCAACATAGCGACCATCATTTTTAATGATTGAAAATATAAGCCCTTTACTAACTTATATTTTACTATTTGAATGTATTGGATATATAGATTTAAATGTTCTTCAACGTCTGGTATCGCTGGGAAGAAGCAACGGTTTGTGAAATCGTTGGCGAGCACTCTGAATAACAAGATCTGATACAAAAGTAAATCGGACTTTGTTTTATTGATCTTAGGACAAATTAAAAAAAAAAAACCTTACTATTTTAATATGACATTTAATTGTTATAATTTAACATTTTCGTTGAAATTAATTATATAAGTTATAAGCATCAAATAGTTTAACGTTTCATTTCTCATAAAAACTTTTTTGAAATTGTATTTATCCCAGGAATTGACATATGGTCTGTCGCCGCTCGACTGCGCAAAAACTGATTTTGGCATCAGCTTTACGCCTGAATAAATTTCTCTACTTTATTTATTTTCTGTTTGTTCCATATTTCATTATAGCTTATTTTCTACGAATAAGGAATAATAAAAAGATGTTTCTTTTTTCTTTATTTCATATCTTATTATTTTAAAGAAACAATATCAACATTTTTAAATAATCAAATTACGTAAGACCAATAATTATCAATGTCTCCGAAAACGTATTTCTTCCATCTAATTAATTTCGCACCGCCACATGTATTAAGTAATATAACATTTACGTTGGTAATTATACAAATCAATATTTAACTATTTACGCAACGGGCCCGGGGAAGAGATATTTTTTAGCAGAAGCTTTCTTATGTGGATTTTAAGAGTTGCAGTTACGGTCTATAGACGATAACCTTAAGTTTTAAGTTTTTAAGAAATACAACTGATATTCAAATTTATATAAATATAGAATGAAAAATAAACCGATACGGGCAGGGATTCGAACCCGCGCGAGGTAGTCGCCATAGAGATCTCATAGCATCAAAGATTT
Source organism: Napeogenes inachia (assembly GCA_959347355.1). Classification (NCBI taxonomy): domain Eukaryota; kingdom Metazoa; phylum Arthropoda; class Insecta; order Lepidoptera; family Nymphalidae; genus Napeogenes; species Napeogenes inachia. The sequence continues at coordinate 19,921,543 of OY365798.1, read as the reverse complement.
TTTTGCTAAGTTCTTTGGTGTGATTAGTCCAAGACAATGTTTGATCCAGGTGTATGCCTATAGAAAATATCCTAATAGAAGAGTGTTAAATGTGGAACTAGAGGGATGCTCAGAGGATGGAGAGGATAAGAGGATGCTAGAGGACTACCGAATAAAAGATGGATGGGTTGGCGTGAAAGATGATATGCGATAGCCAGCGACGAGGATGTACTGAAGGAAAAAAATACTGCGCCTACGCCAATAGAGATAAAGGCAGGAAGATAGGTAGTAAATCTCTGTACCACGTAACTATAAATAACTCAAAGTAAAACGAAATTGGTATAAGTTCACAGTACCAACTTTGTTATAAGTCCACAGTACATTTTGAAGTTGCTAAGTAAAATGAAGTTGTTTTCCGGTAAATTGCCTGAGAGGCGAGGATAAACATATTATGCTAATCGTTATAAACTTAACATGTTTATTTTGGCTTGAAACTGATTTAATATGACGAAACTATATTTTAAACTTCAAATTGTGGTTTTCCATTTTAAGTTGTAAATTATCAGCCGAACATGAACTAGGTGGGCGGAATATATATATATTCTTTATTGTATAACACATTAAAATGAATATTTGCGAATGCGTTGAGAAATGCCCCTTGAGGAATGTGGAAGTGTAGAAGGATGGAGGATACCAGGACATATGAAGAGGTTGCCCAATCCCTTGGGTTAAGCATCCGACTCTCTCACTTACCATATAAAATCTTACTATAAAAACTATTTTACCAGGTCTTCTGTGACAGTGTGGTACTACCTCGGTAATACAAGCTCCACTATTTGAATGCACCTGCTAGGGTCTAATGGAACAATTCAAGCGTAATTTGCCTATTTACATCTCATAATCCATACTTCAATTAATTATATTATTTCCGCATTTATAACTGTATGAGCTTTGTTCTGATTTCCATTGTTATTCGTGACAATTGTATGTTTATGCGAATTTGGGAAATTGTTTGAAATGAAAATAATACGAGATGAAACCTAAAAAACATTTTTTTTTTCAAAGGTATCGTCAGCAAGATTATATTATCATAATTTACTTCTTATTAATGTTCATTTAAATTTTAAAAAACATTTTAATTTTCCGAAAATAAAATGTGGATAACAATAATTTCTTCCTAAGTAAATATATATGTCCTTTCTTCTTATTTTCTTTTAGTTCCAGAGTAAAGTTTTATTTTCTTTATCTGCTACATTATAGATCGCTATTGGATGCAGCATCCCTCTATGTTAGGTTTCCGAATATTTGGAGGTATGTGACCTAAATGAGATAAGAATGATAAATGATGGAAACTTGGTATAATAATACCAATCCTAGAAATTAGTATTACTTAAAAATAAATTACTTTATCTTAAAATACCCATTCTTCGATATAAAGTACACTATATTTTTGCAACATAATTAATGTTGCTCAAGTTTCTAGTTTTGTTTATGTATAAGTTATATAAATTTTAATTCTATAATAACAGACAGATAGACAGAGCTAAATCAGAGACTTCAGTTCAGTTTATGTACCATATATATATTTATAGTTATACAGTGAAAATTAATTTCCAAATAATTTTATACTAATAAATTATTTTTATCGTTATGAGAGATAGTTCATAGCTTCGTATACAGGGGTTTGTCCCAAATAATTTATTCAGCGTATGTCATATATAACCCAGAATCCTCATATTATACAATACATAAAAGAGTCAGGAAAGGTTAATTAGAAATATATATATATATATATATATATATATATATATATATATATATATTATGTTTCTAACTCAGAAATATAATACTAAATGAAGTCAGTTTCGAAAAGGACTGCCTACTATTAACATATTTATAGTATAATAAAGCCTATAGGTTTATACTTGTCTTTAAGAATGAATTTAACAAATACATACAAATCCATCTAGTAGTTTAAATAAAAAATAAAAAAGAGTAGCAATCGTGGGACTGCCGATAGAAGTGAAAACGGATCTATTAAGTTGAGAGTCATTAAAACTATATGCAAAAATTATATGAAATTTTTTATGTTTTATTTATTAGTTACATATGATGGGTTAAACAAATCATGAACAAAATATAAACACAAAGTGGTTGAAAAAATAATTAATATATAAAATTATCTTAATTATAGTTTTTATTTTTACACGAATTTCAATGAATTCAAGTTTGAACATTATTTTCATTATTTACATCATTGTCATCGACAATACAATTTTAATAATTTTTAATTTTTAATTAATTAAAAATAATTATTTTTTTCCTCCTCTTCTAACGATATTGTTTGATGCTTAGAAATCAACGTTAACCGTCAAATTAGTGTATATGTGTACACAGGCTACTACGCGTGCGCTAGTCTGGCTCTCCGCGCTATTATCATTAGCATGTCGGTGACGCGAACCGAGGATTTTACCCTCTACCAAAACGCTCAACGCGCCTAAAGAAGTTTTCACTTCAACAAAAATCATCATAAATAAATGATTTAAATGTATTCAAAATAAGTAAAAAGTCAATTGTAGTCAAAAATAGTACCAAGTTTAACATTTAAGCAAATATCTGTACTCTGTAACTTAAAATAAGTTAACTGAAAACAATTTTGATCATAGTGCAGTAAGCTTTAAAGTTGCTGGAAAACTAAGTTATTTTCAGTTAAATAATCTGAGAGGCGAGGATAATAATATTCTACATCGTTATATACATACTATATTTATTTTGTTTTGAACCTGGTTTAATATAGCGAAACTATAACATACATTTTAAAATTGTTTAAGTTTTTTCCATTTTTTGTAAATTATCGGTCGAACAAGTACTAGATGAGCCGAAAAACCATAGTTGTAAAGACCAAACTTAATTTTGGTTAGCTGATCCATGGAATATAAATAGACTATAATGTTTACATGGTCTATATATTTCCATATAAGTACCAGAGGACTTATTTTGCGATATTGGGTATAGCCGTTTACGAGCTTTCGTTAACAGCTAGGCTGAACATCGAACAACTCAAGCTTTATATGCCTATTTTTTTTAGAGATAAAATATTATTATTGTTTAACTGCTATTATATAGATCGATTGTTTTATATCTCATTCTTTTTGTTAGAGTTTTGACTGTTTACAGAAATGTTCCTAGGACTGCGGCAAGAATAAACCAATGAAATCAGTCAAGATAGATAAATGTTGGAACTAAATCTAGGGAAACCAATCCAAGAAAGAAATTATAAAATATGTATATTTTTAATTTAATTCGCTCAACTTTTCATATAACACAAATTATCAATTATTTCTCTAAAATATAATAAAGTGTATTTAACAGAAATCAGTGTAGTTTATCTACATATGTTTGTAGTTATTAATATAAGTACTATTTTAGTATCACAAACAGACACTTTAATAGTATCTACTCAGAAATTTACTTATATTAATTTAGATTAGTTAGAAAACTAATAGAAGTCCAAATAATAATTTAATAATCATATAACAATTTTAAATTATTTTAGAATATTCATATTGAAATGGAATTATAATGTGATTGTATGTGATTATGTTAATATATATCTTATTCAAATAAAATATTAAGTAAAAAATTAAGTGGTTTTACATAAAACATAATAAAAACAAAAAGCTTGTTCTTCTAAAACCTTGTGTAATGTAATTTCTCTATTAGCTCATTGAAGGCTTCTTCGAAATTAAAAATACTTTTATTAAAATTAAAATTGTTTACATTCATAATGTCTCAGTTATGCTAACTTAGTTTAAAATAAATACATAATGAAAAACTTATTAAATTATTCTTCATCGAGATTCCTATAACGCTGTACTCAATCTCATAAAACCTTCGGAACAAATGATGAAATTAATGAAAAAATTACAAAGAAAACCTCAAAATTTTAATACATATTTAGAAATAAATATTAAATTCATATGTAGAATGATTCTAAATATAGACATCGCTCACTATCACTTAAAGAGCTCTCCGAAAACAGCTGAGAAAACTTAACCATGCACACTGACAATGTAAGCTCTTTGTTTAAAGTTATAAATGTGAACACAAGTTATATTTTCCAACTATTATTATTTTTTAATGTAACTTATTCAATTATTTCTTCTATCATAATCTTTCTTACCTCAATATGCTTATTAGAAGTACCTCACGAATCATCATTTGATTTACATCTAGACTTCCTCTTTATTTACCAAAGTTTTGATTGAATAAATATATAATTCAAAACGTCAGACAAATAAAAGGTATGTGATACCTATACCGAACGTGTTAATTCCCGATTTTTTAAATAATTATATATATAGAAACGCAATAGTTTAAAAGTTATGGATAAGTATACATTTAACCAATCATTGTATTACCCAATCCGAAACTAGTTTTTCTACCTCAGTAGGTAAGAGTTTTTTCTGAATCGAAATTAAATTTATTTATAAATGCTTTATACTATATTGTATACTGAATTTAGTATATTTTCATTACTATCCAAAATTATAAGTAAAAAAATAAATGAAGCGCTTTAAGTGAAGCAGTGGCAAATAATTTCTATAATTTTTGTTATTACATATAGGTACAGCCGTAATTGTACATTTTATCAAAGTAACATAATAAAGGCCTATTCATAACGAGAGTCCCAAATAATTATTAATAACGGGTCGGGGTTCTTTAGATTTACTCCGAATATTAATATAAATAAAATAAATCTTTAAATAATATTCCTTTTCAAAATTGCCTTCATTTACTATTATATTTCTGACTTAGAAACGTCAAATATATATTATATTAACCCTACTCAAGTATCTTATATTTGTCAGCCATATTTTATTACAATGTAAGACAAAGAAATGTTCTGATTTTTCTCTGTGATAATAAAATTGTTATAAAGAGTATATTAGTTTTTGTAGTCTATTATATAAAATCTAACAAATAAAACATTTTAAATTTAGAACCCATCAAATATTTGAACTCATTAAATAAAAATCAAATCTTTAGTTCTATTTCTATTACTTGAATATAGTTAAAATAATTAAGAATTGTATTGTTGCAATTAAATATATTTTTTATATTATATTAAATCTCTGTATTCCATAAATATTAATAAATCTAAGTAAAACAACTTTGTTATATAACAAAGTTGTTTTATTTAGATTGACTATTGACTGATTGATTAGATTGTACTGGACTTATGTCCAGTACACTTTAAAGTTGCTGGGAAAATTAAGTTGTTTTGAGTTAAATAGCCTGAGAGTCGAGAATAAATATATTATGTAAATCGTTACACATGTCCTATGTTTAATTTGGTTTGACACTGACTTAATGTGACAAAACTGCATTATGAATTATTAATATTGTGGATGTTTTTCCGTCTGTAGTTGTAAATCATAGGTAGTACAAGTACTGGAAAGGCCAAATATAATTATATAATGGAATATAGTGGAAGCTTAATTTTATAGAGCTTATCAACGACTTATGGACAGACTATAAAGAAATCAAGTTAGGTATTGTTATAAGTAGGTTTTTTATTTATCTATTTCTATTTAATAATTAGTTCGTACATACTCGTTATTGTTATATTCTTTGTTCGATATCTGTGTAAGCTTTATTTAGATGTTCATTGTTATGTGATAATTGAAATTTTGAAGGAATTTAGAAAGTTTTTTATAAAAAAATGTTTAATAGTAGTAAGTGAAAGCGAAATATCTTTACCAGAAGTGTCGTCAAAAGGAAAAGTTTGATGTTCTTTATATAGATCGACTATCGGACTTCACCCATCCTTCTTTATAAAAGTTCCGACTATTTCGAGAAAAGTTATTGATAAATGTTAGAACTAAATCTAAGAAAACATATCTTAGATAAAAATAAAGTAATATAAAACCTTCTTCGTTAAAAGTAATCAAGAATATTTTTTTAAAACCATTAATATGAAATTACTTTATTTATTCATTTTAAGCTACTTTAATAAATAATACCTACCACTTAGAGAATAAGTGGTGCCTCGAACTTAGAACATTTTATATAATAATACATAAGTGCATAGTTTTCTATCAATAATCTTCAGACATTTATTTAGAAAATGTAAAAAAAAACAAATTAATCAACTTTTTCTCATATTTTTTTTTATATATAATTAAATATAAAATATGTAATATTAAAACGATGCTTCTTAGCAATCCATGGATTCACCGTGCGGGTTCGGGGCCCATCGCGTTGCAAGGAGAGGAGTGCAAGCAGTGCCTGGGACTTGCGACCCAGGAGTAGGTTTAAGTTGCCCCTTTATTATGCGCAAAAACGCTCACCTTCACCCTCCACACTCCTCTCCCTACCTAACCAAATTTGGAAAGAACCTACTAATGCCGCCTTTGAAATACGTTCTAGAAATGAGCCGATGCTTGTTCTAGAAAAACCAAGATCTTTAAGTTAGTTATAGAGAGATTTTGCTGTTATACCTCTCGCTCCCACTTCTACCGCGTACAAACTAACTATAAATTTATTCCTAAACAGTTCGTTGGTCAGTTCGTAATACTTATTAAGCTTGAATGTGTGATCCCTTGGGATGTTTGTTTCCCAGGGAACAGTAAGCTCCACAAGTATCCCGCGCCTAAGATGTTTAGAATACGGGAATAAGTCCGGTCTGGATGACGAAACATCAACATCATCAAGGATTTTGTTATGTTTTTCATACGTTATATGATATAGCTTTAACCTTTTTTTTTTATTTTAGGTTATTTACATATTAGTACTTTTTTAATGATAGACTATTTCTTCCCTAGCCAAGCTCTTTGTATAATATTGAAATTATCATTTGATATAAAAATAAAGTACCTTTATTTTCTTTTACGCTTTCGAAATATGTAGTTTTTAAATTTATAAATATACATACCCAGTCCAAATATATTAGCACATTTTCATTAAAAAACTTATATATACATAGGTTTGACGTAGTACGCCACTGAAGTCTTAATTAATTTTAAAATAACAGTACATTTAATTATGAAATCTGAAACCAATTTTTTGGCCTCGGTATAATATTGGGTCGTAATTGATTTATATTTACTTATTTATATCCAAAATATTTATAACCGATTCGGCGTACTGAGAAAATGATGTTACATTAAATGTTTTTAATGATGAGGCTAAAATATATATATAAATTCTACTTAAAGTTCATATGTATGTTCATTCAAGAATAATACTCTTCAGTTCTATTATTACTCTTAATAACTTGAATATATCTAAAATAACGAAAATTATATTGTAGTCAAAAATATCTTTTAATATATTCATATTTATTCATATTTTTTTACTAAGTATCCCATAAATATTAATAAACAATATTAAAGTTGTTGGGAAAGTTAAGTTGTTTTGAGTTAAATAGCCTGAGAGTCGAGGATATACATATTATGTAAATCGTTGTACAGTACCATGTTTATTCTTGTTTAACACTGATTAATATGAAGTTTATTAATATGAACCTTAATATATATACTATTAATATTTTTTTTGTTTTTCCATTTGTAGTTGTAAACTATCTATACATATAATAAAATTGTCACTGGTCCATTTCTGTACATATAAAATATTTAAAAAAAACATCATAGGGGGCCTTTATAAGAGCAAAAGAACCCAAAACAATGGTTTTTCAGTTTGTCTGTATGTCTGTATATCTGTATGTTTATGCACGCTAATCTCAGAAACAGCTTAAGCAATTTGAATGTGGTTTTCAGAAATATATTATCATAGTCTTCACTTAACATTTAATGTTTATTTCATCTAAATAAGCTAAGAAATAAAAAAGTTAGATCAGTTTATGTCAATCACGTAATAGGTACCATGCAAATCTTTTTCTATACATTGAATAAATGTGTAGATGAGTAGTCTTTGTACATTGAAAATATTTAAAAAAAATATACCAGGATGTGAAGTGATAACTAACATATCCATTCTCAGCATTTTAACAGAATCCATTTTCAGCATTTCTAAAATCTTTTTCGGTTTATCGGTTTGTCTTTTAGTTGTTGTACACAACATGAAAAATAAAATAATTTTAAAAAATCATACAGGGGGAGACCTTTATACAGGGTTTATTTTAAATAGTTGACCACCTCTTGCAGGCAGCCTCTCTACATCAATTCTAACAACATTTGTTCTACGATTTTTTAAATTGAATAGTTTTTAAAATTTGAGTTTTCCTATACAAAATTTAATTTTGACTCTGAACTGACTCTAACTCTGAGCGTAGGTATGGCGCCCGGGCGTTGTTGACCTTTTAAGCACTTTTTACAAAATACAGAGTAATAAGTAAAAAAGGAAGCAATTTTTTTTTTGGCTCGTGTTTTTGTGTTGTTTATCAAGATTTTTGAACAGTCCTGGCAAAAATGTTGTTTAGATTTATGCAGAGAGGCTGCCTGCAAGATGTCGTCAACTAATTACAAATAACCCTGTATAAACAAGAGAACCCAAAACAATGTTTTTTCGTTTTGTCTGTATGTCTGTATGTTTGTGCAACCTAAGCTCAGAAATGGATTAATCGATTTGGATGCAGTTTTCGGTAATATATTGTCATGGGATTCACTTTATATTAAGTTTTTTTTTAACAATCGGGTGGAGGTGAGGGGAAATTTTGGCCGCTGTGGGTGTGAAAGTGATCCCGTGGCGTTCCATTACGGCGTTGAGGGTAACCGTTGGGTTTTGTTAGTGGATATCCTGAAATCTCAGGGACTCCCACATAACCATCTCAGCCTTCCTGGGCTAGGTATCCATAAAGGATTTCCCAACGTTAAAAAAAGAGAAGGTTTTTATTTAGTAGTAAGGTTTTTTGTTGATATTTAGGTGGCAAACAAACAGTGGTCCACCTGGTAAATGGTGTTGACACACCTGCAAAGTGAAGATTCTACAAAGCGTTATCTAAGGAGGAAAGGTATAAGGATACTAGGACATATGGCGAGTTAGGAAGGCGTTTTGATATCCGGCTCTCACACTTAGCTTACTAAATGTAGGTAACAACTTAAAGCTGTAAATGTAGTAATAACTACTTTACGCTGACCTTGTGTGAGAAGGTGATGCACCATTGAGGCAGTCCGTGTATGAGTGCTGTCAAAAACCTACAGCTAGGCGCTACTTGAACCATTCAAGCTTAGTTTGCCTATTTTAGTTTAATTAGTCCTACGTATTCTAAAGTATTGTATTATTTCTTTGTCTGTATTTAAGACAACTGTATGTTGGTGCATTTGGGCCATTGCTTGAGATGAAAATAATATCATATCTCATATAAGTTTAAAGAGAAAAACATAATATTTAAAAAAGAAATCTCGTCAAAAGATTACATTGTGAATATTATTTTAAGCTAAGTATTTTGTGAGTGTTTATTAATATTTCAACAATTTTTATTTACAGATCCAAAGAAAAGTTATTTATCTTTGTCTGTTACATGATAGATCGACTAGCAGACATGCCCTTGCTCTGACTTAGAGTTTTGACTATTTGCAGAAATTGGACATCAGTCTTCAGCAAGATTCAACCAATGAAATCAGATAAGAATGATAAATGCTTCACGAGTTTGAAAAATAAACTAGTAATATAAACAAGAAATACCTGTTATGCAAAATAAATTATGTCCTAATTATAAATAGATCTCTTTAATGAAAGCAACAAAACTAATTCGGAAAGTTCAGTTTTGTTTATCTTATATATGTTTGTGTGAGTAGTTATATAAATAGGTTGTCAGTTTGTAGTTATTAATATAACTTGTACTATTTTAGATTCACAAACATACATTTTAGCAGTCTCTACTCTGGATTCTCCTGATAATTTTTGGTAAAGGTAGAAAAACCAATTTAAGTATACAAACAGAAAATCTACGTAGAATATTATAATACCTACTACAATATAAATCACCCAAAAAAATTTATAATAATAAATTCTAAAAAATATTTATACTTAAATTGGTTTTACGCGGGTTCCAATCTATATTAAAATAAATTTGTTATTTCTTTATTAAAGAAAGATGTTTAGAGCTGTTTTACAATATAAAACAAAAAATAATTAAAGTTGTTAGTGACGATACGTGGCTATTTACATAAAAAGTAAAACGGTCTGTCCTTTCAGCTAGACCGTCATTACCATTATGAAGGCTGGTTCTTTTATACCCCCCACCTCTTCTAATGTTTTTGGGGGGTTTTTTGGTCTCAAATAACTTTTAATAACCGGGTCAGGGTGCCTCAGATATAGCCCTAAATATTACTGGAGTAATATAGCCCTTTTCGAGATTGCCTTTATTCGGTATTATATTTATAACTCAGAAACATCAAATAAATATAATGTGAACCCTTCTCCAGTATCTTTGATGAGTAAGCTATATTTTATTAAGAGTATGTAAGATTAAAAACTCTCCCACTTTTATATGTGAAGATAACAAACACAAGAGACAAAATATTTTATCGCATTCAAATTTAAGGTGTACAATTTAAGAAGGGAACTTAAAATAAATTTTAAAAAAGTAACATAAAGTAACTGACTAGGTGAAAATTTTTTATAATGATAATAAAGATTAAACCATTTCAATAGTATTTCGTATTAATATTTGAATATATTATTTTCAATGTATTTTATTTTTAACATAACTTATATAAAACAAAACAATTCGCTTTCATATCACGTGATTAAAACGCCGGTGATTGGGTAAACGCTACATCTCCTCACTGCAAGCATTTTGTGAACAGATTATTGTGATCTGCTAAATTTAATTCGTATTTGCATTATTTGCATTTGCATTATTTTAAACCAATATAAAATGAGAACTTGCATTTGCATTAATTTAAACCAATATAGAATGAACAAATTATTTATATCGACAGGATTTAAACCCGCGACTTCTAAGATACAATACTACCTTCGTCCAAGAATGAAGCATTCTATATACAGATAATTGACTTCATTGGGACGAAGGACGATGCCGTATCGATTGATTCAATCTGTTTACTTAAAATTAAAATACGATTAACAGGGCTTTGTATGCTTATAGACATTTCCAAACATATTTTTGTTATTTAATTACTTAAAATTTAAATATGTACCAAAACGTATTACTTAATTATTATTTCTTGTCTATTCGTTATTAAGAACTTCTATGGTCAAATACCTGTCTTTTTTATATATATCGTACAACATAGAGAAAATAAAAATATCAACATTTATGTTTCTATTGGATTATTTGTTTATTACTGAATTATGTGATGTTATTTAGAATTAAACACGATATGATATTACTGCTAATTAATATTTTAATTAATAAATAATTGTGTATCAATTAATTGTTGTAATTTTATTTTAATTCTTTATAACGTATATTTTAATTAAATTTCTTATCAGTCAAGAATGATTTTGTCAAAAAGAAAATTTTGAAAATAATTAATGTCGCTCCAAAAGAATGAAAACGAGTGTTACATCAAAAGTGTAATTAGCTGTAAAATCTGTAAATGTATTAGAACTTAGGACTGCCAAGTGATTGAAATAGAGAAGGTAAACTAAATTTGAAAAGTGAAACACATGAACATTTATAAGACATTTATATGATATTTGTATGAAAGATGCGAGTTGTTCTAAATCTGATGATACAATTGTTTTATTACATTAAAATTCTGAATGGTATTGAGATATATAGAGTAGCAATTATTGCTTTTCTATCCGAGGAGTTTAGGTATGGACAATGCTTGTATTCAACAAAATATATGAAATAGCCAAATCATTATTCGTAAGATAGCTAAAACTTAATTTCGTACCACCTTCTTACACATAGTCCAAATAGTTTTTGATAGTTAAATCTAACAATAATTCTTACATTAAATATAATTTATTGTAGACACAGAAATTAGGTTCAAGATAAAAAATATTAGAGTATTGGTAAAAGATGGCGGATTTATCGATGGCTTGATCGAGAGACGTGGTGTAGGCGTAAGATATGGACATTCAATATGGACAAGATATAGGTAATAATAATAATTATAACCAAACAAGACAAAATATATTGAAAAGTGTGAATTCCCTAAGAAAGTAATTTTTAATATTATAAATCAAAAAAGAAATCTCGTTTTTGATAATCAATTTGTAATGTTGCTTTTTGAGAAGGAATTATACCTCTCTATAGATAGTTTAGTTTAGTTGTTCTATAGATAGTCAAGCTTATATCAACAAGTCTAATAATAAAGCAGTAGTTATGTCATGTGCATACGGAGTCCTAGACTAGTTTGGCCTAGTTAGGTATCTATTAGCCAGTGATTGGCATAATTCCCGCAATAACTTAATCAAAAGATGAGTCTATGCAGTTACGGAGATACGTCATATGTTGTGATAGTTTTATAAGAATGTAACTAATTGAGATACAAGTTCTCATTTATTTAATTTGATTGTTTCAGTCTTTGATAAAATAAATTTCTATTAAAGAATTCGAATATCAATGTGGTAAAAATGATGAAAACCGGTAACACATAGTGGTTAGTAATTGTGAGTGACTGGGTTTTATCTTGGGTTCAATTCCCACCCGGGGTTGCTTTTAATCCACAGATAGTTGTTTTAGATTCTGGGTATATCTTGTGTCCATTATTTACAAGTCAGGTAATACCATACTCTAATTTCCTGTGGCCTGAGGGTGATAGTGACGAGATACACGTTGGACAAATGTCCCTATATGTGAAATACATATTTATATAGCTGACCCGACACACTTCCCAGGGTGTGAATGGTACTGACTTACTAAAAACCATTATTTTGCCCACTTATTAACAAAAACGCCAGCGCTTGCGCATATACGTTCAATAGCGGTTTTCTCCTATTTTCTCGTGTTTCAATATCGATAAAGAGTAGCTGATTTTATGTAGGATGAAAGGGTTTGTAAAATATCACAACTTGCTTAGAATAATACTTTAAGAATAATGCTAAACAGCGGCAAGCAAATTATATTTTTTTAATTATTTAAATTCATTTACTATAATTATGTAAAAACATATATTTATATTAATAACCTCTAATAAAGCCATGATCAATCCAATTTCAAATAATTTAAAATAAATATGTGAATAATAATACAAATAAAATAATTAAGTAAAGATGCTATTTTTTTTTGACAAAGCAATGACGATTCGCTTTCAAGATCACTTTCAATCTTAAAATCTTATCACAATCTTGCATTCAAGGCACGATCATAATGTGTTACATAACAGTTTCAACAGTATATAATACATATTGGTTCTCGCTTCCACATAACAACAGATAATGAATTTACGGCGCAATTTTGAAGTATAATAACATTTAAAGCGCTAAGTGCACTTTCATATTAGCGAAGCGTAACACGCTTCAAAAACTTTAATTAATTGAGTTATTGGATTGGAATTAATAAACGTTATTTTGATTACAGTTTTACTTACAGTACATAGAGTACTTGTGTTACTGTTCTTAGAAGATAAGACATTATATAAATATTATTTTGAACGCTTAAGCTAGAATTCTAATCTAGGACCAGCTCAAATATTAAATATTATAAACAATATTACATTTATAAATAATTGTAAATAGTATTCAGTTTCTTGTCAGATGGACCTACCCTTTGAACGTTCAACTGGAGTCTGACCTTTTATAATATGTGATATGAAATAATTTGAAATAAATATCACTTGAAATGTAAAAAAAAATATTTGCCTTTGATATTTGTAATTAATATACAAATTTAATGATTTATATTAATATTAAAAATAAATATATTATTTAAATAATGTTATAAAAAGTAGAAAATAGTAGTTTATTTTCAAAGCTATTTTTCCAATTTAAATATTTTTCACGAATATTTAGAATAGACTTCAAAGTGAATTTACGTTACTTATATACATTATATATTAAATATATAATTAGAATATGTGCTCTTTTCATGAAGACCTGTTATCCAAAATAATATGATGAAAGCACGGTTAAGCAATCGTTTTTTTTTAAGAACACTGATTTTTCTAATACCCCGTGTATTAGAAATAATATAGAGTCGCGTGCAAAAGCTAGTTATACAATGAGGGTTTCACAATGTCCGCTTGTATTTTTGTATGTATATTTAAGTATTTTATAAAATCTTATTTTAATATTCAATATCAAATCAAAGATCACAAGTCAATTTGCGTGGGATTTGAATGAATATTTTTGGAGTTGGGTCTTAATATAGCCTACGCCCACGCTTTATAATATTTAACACAAAATATGTAATGCGATATTCACATTTCTCTTCTTTAGTGACAGATAAATGTTTTTTTTTATAATACGATTTCTTGAAGATTAACAAGATAGTACACGTAACTGCGATAATAAAAGATTATTACATTTGATTGATATATTCTTAAATTCTGAAAATATTATAAGGTATTTTTTTTTTCATAATATGATTTTTTTAACAAGTTTAACAAGAAAGTAGCACGTGACTGCGATTATCAAAAACTATTATATTTGATTTATATGTTCTGAAATTCTGAAAATATTATAAGGTAACACCAAAAAGCAAACGAAGGTTTTTTTAGATCTGTTTCGAAAAGAGCCTTGAAAGGATAATGTCTTTGTATTCATTGTAATTTCCTAGTTTAATTGAGTTATATATAAAAAAAAGTTACAATTTTGTATATTAAATCTAGTTTCGTTTTCATATATGACTACTGGAAATAGTAAAAAAGTTAATTTTTACAAATGAATAATAAATAACAGAAAGAACAAAGAGAATAAAATAAATGTATAATGAAATAAAATGTACAGTCAGTTAATAATAAACTCAATATATAGAGTTTAAGACTTCTGTATGTTTTAACGAATTTATTTGAGTATTGTATGGTATGATTATTTAAAATTGGATACAATAAAAGCAATAAGAGCAAAAAATCTATATTTTATAAGTATATAAATACTAATAGAAAATATTTCTATTAGTATTTTAGCGCGACTCCATCAGCGTATCAATAATTGGTGTTCATATTGAAATATTAACTGGGCTCTACGTATTTGGAACTATTTACTTATAATTCTAATAAGTTCCTTTAACTTGATTCACCAATATCCAGATATCTACCTGAAAACTGTTTCAATTTTTTTTATTTTTCTTTATTAATGTTTACCTTTATCCACGGACACGTCGCCCGTGCACTTTTCGCATTTAGTCTGTATTTGGCAGATTAATCGTTGCATTTGAGATAAAATACTCAAAAATTAGTCTATTAGTACAGGTATCTTAAAAAACTATATTAGTAAGGTAAGTCCTTTGCACAGAAATTACATATACATATATAAATATAATCAAAATCAAGAATGATGTAAGTTTATAATGGATAAAAACATCAAAATCGGTTCAGTAGTTTAAGAGTTTATCGATTTCGAATAAACAAACACACGATGTATTTGTTTATTCGTTATTGTTGTACCATTTCATACAAAGTACGTAACAACAAAAAAAAAATTACTGAAAATTATACATTCAATTATAAGTATACAATTAAACCAGGAAATACATAAAAATGCAAGAAAGTCTATATATATATACAAAGCAGCATAAGTAGCGGTACTCAGAATAACGTTATTCAGAATTATTCAAAAAGTCTCCGAATTTCCTCAACGACTAACTCAGGCCTAAAACTTTTGTTTGGATAAACTTATGAAGGCATATTTTTTAATGGAAAATATACTATTCATTAAATTATATTTATATTGTGTAGTAGAATTTATTAGAAAAAATAATGCACGTAGGTAGTTGGTGTATCCTTATGATGGTAATTCTTAGGGGTCAATGTATATATATAATTATAAAAAATATATAGTATTAGAAGGTTCTGGGTTCGATGTCTGGCTATCATAGAAAAAATATTCCAAATGCATTATTTATTAAATCTGTGCCGCTACCACCTTGAATAGGTATTAATAATAATATAAAAACATTACATATAAACCCAATTTGATTATTAAGAAAATGTTGGATTTAATCTCCTACAGTATTATATATATAACAATAGTACAACTTAACTGAACTGTATCTATTCCCACGTGACTAAAATTAAAACCCAATAAATATTATATTTTTCAACAAATACTCGAAAGAATATAAAGCAATTAATTAAAACACCTCAAAAGTTAATTAATAGCTCTTAATTATGAATAAAGACTTTTAAATGATCCTAACTTTTATTTCGTAGATTTTCGGTAATTTAGTGCTTAATTTTAAATGATCCGTTTTGATCGAAGTGTCAGTGTCTTTTAAAAATAAACATTTTATCACATGAGTTTGGTTGTTTCATATTTTAAAGACAATATTATATTAACTACATGCCTATTATAATGCATTATAATTGGTTAAGAAACCTTTGGCCAATAAATGTTCAAGACCGAATATCTAGTATGATCGTATGTTCGTATACTATGCCCGTTCGTATGATCGATAGATCCAAAATGTCGAAATACATTAAAAATATGGTTTTTAAAGTGCTAAAGTGCTTTAAACTTCAAGGCTGTTGAAGTCAGAATTCACCGAAACTTCACTAAAAATTCTCGACAAGTGGAGACTCTCGACAGTACTTTGTCACATATCGGACAATAAAAAGATTTGAAACTCGGTAATTTTTGTCGACATATAACATGCCCTCAATTAATTCCTACTTTTAAGAGAGTGGATTGATCAAAAAACCTTTTGATACAAGCAAGCAAGCGAAAGACGGGAATTTCCACCTCGCGGATAATAAACTTATTACGATCGAACGGAATAACCTTGTTCCCTTAAAACTTTAAGGACTCCGAGCTAGTTTAAAAAGGTACAACGTGGTCATCATTCTGCGTCACTCATCTTTTGGTGAGAAGTATCTTATTGAGGCGTCATAAAACTTTATTTATATATCAAAAGTAGAAAAGATTTCCATCGAAGACTATAAGGAGACTATTTTGACTCGTGTTCTGTATTTTTACAGATTTTTTTAAATTGTGGACTTTTAAACAGGACTCTGGAATCAAGACAAATTATCTAAGTCCATTTCGAAGCGAAGACGGTTTAACAAATCAAATCTCATAACCCCTATCTGTTCTAGTCGACATCCCGACATAGAGTCTCTTAAGAAGTAATTGGAGCACGCAGTAGTTAAATTTCTCATGGAAACAATACCCAAATCTATAAATTAATTTAAAGAAATAATTATAAATTATAGACCAGCTTCAAAGCCAAAGTAGATCAAATCGAGTAAATTTATTTTTATATTTTGTCAAGATTAATTTTTGTCAATATGGACCAAATTAAAAACCTATTATAATTTTTAGTAGAAAATTATGTCTGACTAGATTTGATAACAACCTATATTCTTTATTCTACATCAGAAAATAGAAAATTCATTTACAAAGATGGAAAAAAAACTGTTACTAATTCGAGGGTCTCATTGCTAAAGAGCAATCTCTTCACAACTAATTGGATGGAGGAAAATACATAAAAGAGATGTTGTGTGGGTGTGCCTTATGTAGGCGTAACAGTTGTTTCAAGTCCATTCTACGAAAGTTGCGCTGAACAAGAGTTATTGATCTTAATTTAGGAGGTATAATATGATAAATTAATAAGATTATGACAAAAAAATACCAGGGCAGAGCATCGACTACACCCTTAGGACCAGATAAGGATTGTGCTATAGAATAGACAAGTGTTGAAGTTGCCTATTCATAAATTGCATTCAATCAAGTGCTGTGGTCAACGACATCAAGGATATTAGAAAGACTAGAGAAGATTTATGTGACTATTTATCTTTCTTTCCTATCTTTCGCGAAACCAAACTGTTGATTACGTAGTATAATTATTTTACGTCTAAATTAATATCATTTTTATATTTATTTAATCAGTACTTACATAGTGACCCATAGATACAATACATGTCCATATAGTCATGGTTCTGAATTCGGAGAGCTCTATGTTGATAAACACAATACATGACTAGTTATTCGGTATTTTAAATAAATAGATTTCGTAATAATCGAACGAATCAGTCGCGATCAATCGCGATGGGCCCGGCACCCGCACGGTGAATCCATGGATTGCTACTAAGCTTCGTCTATAAATTACCTACATCAATACAGTTTCTTGTACGTAGTTATAACGTGTTTTTAATTTATTTAAAAGCGAATTTTATTTTTACAAGTCATTTGCGTCGAGAATTCTAGATACCGAGATAAGTTGAAACATTTGTAGTGGGCGTCTTATGCTGAAATACTTCAAGTGAGCGTAAATCAAATCATCTTTACGCTTGCCTTTCTACGTGGCTTCATTCACACAGTATTGTACAAATAATTTTTACTCATAGGACGTAAGTAATTTTATTTTTAAAAAAGTCGTCCAAAACTGAAGCTAGCGAATTAAATGACAGTAATTTTTAAACTATAAATCGATGAAAACTTTGAAAAGCATAACTATACTCATACACAAACACATCGATACATACGCACACATATTGGGTCAAGTCATTTTTTCAGTTATGGAAGGACATACAAGACAGATAAGATCATGAAAATAAAAAAAAATACAGATCTTCCTTTGGTTCTATTTATAATATATACAGGAAATATATTGGAAATAACTCTTTGGACATCCAGAAATACCATCCAAAAATATGTATTGACATTTGGCCCCATTGAAAGACTCAGAATAACAGTAGAATATGAGGCCATTGTCGTTGCTCCTGAAAAATGCAAAATAACATTACCGTGGACTATCAGAAGTATCGGCTTAAAGAACTTTTTTTTTTAATAGTCACCCACCATTTACTGAAGAAGTTACCACTTTAATGTTTCTCAATGTTGTATCAATTGTAAAGAAAGAACCTACTGTAGTATAAACAAATATCTCGTATGAAATGAGTAGGTAAAATTAAACAGTGACGAGGCAAAATTAAAACTAGTAATTTTTGGTAAGTACATTTAACATTACAGTATATCATTACATGATAGACATCATGACAAAGATGATTTAATTTTTTGTATATTTACGTTTTCGTTTGTTCGAGAGACAATCACTCACAAAATACGAGACACATTTTTTTCGATCAGCAAATCAGTATTAGACCAGAAATGGTTTTCATTCTTGAGAAACAATCTAAAACTGTGGACAGTAACTAGCTAATGGTTGGTTAAAAAATATCATTCCCATCAAGCTATAAAGTGCTTTTATTTAAGTTTGACTTTTGACTGTACAATAAAAAGCTGCTCGAATGTCTTAAAAGGCAATCAATTAATTTATAACAGATATAATGATTTCTAACAGGAATGCCTGTAGAGAGAGATCACTTACTATCAGTTATCACAAGACCCATAATAGGGTTCTATTCTATAGTAGAAAATCACTCTAAATTTAGATAACACAAGATCTATAATAAACACATCTGGCATATGTCCTTAGGTTTTTTTCCTAAGATTACTATTCCAAGGACTTCATTAGAAGCTACTCCAATAGGTCAAGCAAAAGCCTTGAATTGTTCAAGGTTTTATTTCCCTTGGGTTTTCAACGAAGAAGCGTAGGGTTGTCTCTCATTAACATATTTAAATTAATATTAAAATATTCTGTGCTCAGTAATTTATTTATCTTTTTAAAGGCTTGTATGAAATTTTCTTACTTGTGGAAGATGAGATTAAAACAAACTTATATTTTTTGTTCGAAAACAGATTTATATGAATACATGTATAACTATTGTAATAAAAAAATGATTTCATCTTATAAATCATATTCATAGAGTAAAAAAATATGTTTTGGCTATAGATATATATTTAGTTTTATTTATACTAAGTACTTTTTGGTAACATTCACAAACGTCTAGTTAGCTGATTTTTTTTTACAAAAACCTCAAATATATTTCCCCATAATATATAAAAACTTGACAACCCTGTACGCGTAGGTTCATAACGAGGGCACCTCGATTTACGCCTGCGTCTAAGCGATAGCGCCGATGTAATTAGACGACGGCAAGACGTTTTTTTTTTTCTTAAATTACTCTTTCATTAGATGATTTAAAATTCAAGTCACTATGTCTAAACAGGAAGTTATTAAACCTTATTACAGCCGCCATTTTGTCAAAATATATTAAATATTTTCATTAATCAAAATATTTTAAATAAGTTCATTAATCAGTTTATTTTTCTTTTCGATATTTTTAAAGTAATAACTGTTATAACTGTTGTAAAGGTTATAAATGTTGGATTTAATTGTATTTGTCAAGAGTTATTGAATGATAATGCCATAAAATAAATTTGGTCAAATATTTTTTCGTCATTCATCAATCAATTTATATATTTGTATTAATATGTCCACTTAATTTGAAGATGAGGCTAAAAGTATTTAAAAAAACTTAATTAGAAAAATATTTATATTTCCAAACAAAAGTCTGTGGTAATCTAATTATTAATTTCCCTAACAACAAATTTGCTTAAATTATCTTAATTCCGTTGAAGAGTGACAGATGATGTGGGATGAAGTACTTTTTAAACAGATGACGACATAATTCTGTGCCGAGTACAAAATGATTCTTATATTACACTTTAAATAAAGTGGTGGAGGAATTTTGCAAGGATTATCTCGAGTCATAATAGGTATTTTCAAGAAAAATCGCAGACTTACATTTTTTAATTTTTCTTTTAAGTACATCTCAACAGTTTAAACAAAAATGTAACCTTGTTAATTGTTTTGTCTAAAGAATTTGTATAATAATAAGTTGGAATTTAAATGAAGAGGACATTTTTGTTAAGAATGTTCAACCTCATTCCTAAACCCTAATCGTGGCAATCCTTCCCCATGGCATAATTCGAATGCCATCTAATTTCATCCCACTATAACTATTTTTTTTTATTTAATAAAAAAATATAGTTGAATCTTTCGGGTAAAAACCTGCCTTCGGGATATTTATCTAAATCCGTACAGGAGTTCATGATAATCTCAAATCGAGGAAAACTTTAATCATAGATAAGCTACAAACATATTGGGAAAGTAACATACGTATTTGGAAACTATATCTATATAAGGAAAATCAAAAAATGGCCGTCTGTTTGTAAACCAGTTTTCCATTATCTCTTTTCTTGAGACGAGCTTTAGTAACCTAAACAAAAGTGAGAAATTCTTATTATTTATTTCTTATGACCTCGATTTAATTGTATTTGTACTCCACTGTTTTGTACTCTCAGAACATATTAAAGTGTGTGTGTGTGTGTGTGTGTGTGTGTTAGTGTGTATGTGTGTGTTTGTGTGAATGTTTGTGTGTGCGTGTGTGTTTGTGTGTGTGTTTGTGTGTGTAATAATATACATGAAAATTAAACATTGCAACTGTTTGCATAAAATATTGTTAATGTGTACGGAAATTTTGTTTTTTTTTTATGAAAATTCTTATCAACTAAATTAAATTCTTTCCATATGACTTTTGACACTAAATCTTGCATGATAGATTTCTCAAATGTGACATCAAATGGAAGACTCAATGGAGTATAATCGGTTTAAAGTCATTATATGTACTGAGAAAGGGAAGCCAAATAGAAAAAATATATAAGTTAAAACGGCATAGATAGTTATATATTAACATATAACATAACCTAACGGTTATCACTATATTATTTTATACTATACGAATGTTATATAACTTAAACTTTTGTCTTCACTAATCTATCTATACTTCTATAAGTAAGATTTGCGAAATTCTTATTCTATTTTATAGGGAATTATTGATTGATATATAATAATAATAATAATCTTTATTGTACGTCCTCAAAAGTATACATAACGCAACCAGTTATAAAAAATGGTTAAACAAATATTTGTTTCAAAAATAGGTTGTTATTAGTTAGAGACTGTACTTTTGTTTGCGGGTTTAATCAATGATTCTGGTTTTTTGTTTCGATGTAACTTTTTTCTGTACTTCACGTGGACAGGACTGTGGGGATGAGTTAATTGTGATATTCATCTATATCTATACATATAATAAAATTGTCACTGATCCATTTCTGTACATGGAAAATATAAAAAAAACATTATAGGGGGCCTTTATAAGACCAAGAGAACCCAAAACAATGGTTTTTCAGTTTGTCTGTATGTCTGCATGTCAGAATGCCTGTATGTTTGTGCACGCTAATCTCAAAAACGGATAAGCCAATTTGAATGCGGTTTTCAAGAATATATTATCACAGTCTTCACTTAACATTTAGTGTTTATTTCATCTAAATCATTTAAGAAATAAAAAAGTTATGTAAATTTATGTCAATCCGGTAATAGGTACCATGCAAATCTTATTCTATACATATAATAAATTTGTAGAAGAGTAGTTTTTGTTTATTGAAAATATAAAAAAATATACCAGGACCTGAAGTAATAACTAACAGAATCAATTTTCAGCATTTTTAAAATCTTTGTCTGTTTATCTGTCTGTCTTTTAGTTGTGCACACAACACAAATAAAAAATATTTTCAAAAATTCATACAGGTTGCCCTGTAGACAAGAGAACCCGAAACAATGTTTTTTCATATTGTCTGTTTCTCTGTATGTTTGTGCACGTTAATCACAGAATCACGGATTAATCGATTGGGATGCAGTTTTCGGGAATATATTGTTATGGGATTCACTTTACATTTTGTTGTTTTTTAACAATCGGATAACAAATAAAGAAGATAATAATCTCTTATTGTCGTACCATTGCTGCTTACCAGTTTGAAATTTTATAGTTTTTAAATGCATTGGTAAGTACCTACAAGGGTAAGTTTTATCAAATCGAAATCTACGCGTACGAAGTCGCTGGCACAGCTAGTATACAAATATAATGAAAACCTCAATAATAAATGTGGCTCTTAGTTTGACAGTTGTTGTTCTAGTTGATATGTTTTCGTAATAATAGTTGTTAAGATAAATAATAAAATGTATAGAAAGATTCAAAGTTTTCTTCTAGTTAGTATCTACTGTTATTATTTAAAAAAAAGATTTTATTTATTAAAAATTGAACTTGTCCGTGATCAGAGCTGTTTCGTCTATTTTGTATAAATATATATTTAGAATGTCTTTGCCAAATTTGAATTGTTAATAGTATTTTTGTTTCTTGACGTATTTTTACATATTCTTACCTACTCACATATTTATTTATTTAAAAAAATATATTAAAAATTAAACTTTAAGTTTGGTCCACGCAGTCTTGGTTGGAAGCGAACGTCTTGGACTTCATCAGAGCTGAAGACCGAGCTTAATCCACTGGATTATGATTTATGTTCAGTTTCAGAGAGTACCTCCTTCTCTAAACGCCATGATA
Organism: Napeogenes inachia; assembly: GCA_959347355.1. Lineage (NCBI taxonomy): Eukaryota > Metazoa > Arthropoda > Insecta > Lepidoptera > Nymphalidae > Napeogenes > Napeogenes inachia. Next base: position 19,898,213 of record OY365798.1, on the reverse strand, counting down.
ATTTAGTGTCCCTAAAACAATGCATACGATTGGCAGTGACGAATTTGTGGCTTACTTGGAATAAATGTTAGTAAGAAATACCAGTCTCAAATCTTACACTAGCTTATACAAGGTTAGCGAGATACCTAAGAAGCGACATTTCTCAGTGAAAAGATTTTTTTTTATTTCTTATAAAAAAGTAACTATATTAAATAATAAAGAACTAAAATGTATAACCGCCTTCAAAAAAGAATAAAATAATTTGATGATGGAATTTGTTGAAGAAGTTGGTGCTGGTTTCTTTAATTGCTCAACACTAAAGAAACCAACTTTCTAAACACATAGAAGGTACCAGCTTTTAAGCAACAAAGAATCATCGAAATCGAGTCACCTAGTCAAAAGATCTGAGGTAAAAAACATTGAGATCTCTATTATGGAAGACTGTTAAAAATTGTGGCATATAAATGTGTTAAAAATAGTGACATATTAATTGTTAGATATAGAAACGTGATATATAGAATTTAATTTTGTGTTTTATAAATAAAATACTCAATTATTGAATAATCAAACGAAAATACGATATGTGAATTCAGAACCGGTTAGAACTGGTTATTGAACAATATATTAAAAAGGAGCTCTTGAGTAAGTGGCATTTTCCCACCTAATTAGTTATATATGTTATTGAATATAAGGTGGATGATAACGAATCTAAGGCTATTAGCACCCACCGTGGGTGCTAATGATGGGTGCATTAATTTGTATGCGTGATATGTCAATATTGATTAAATTAAAATGGGTTTCCTTTGTTGACTAATCATCAAGTTAGTAACGTGTAGTTCGAGCCTTAATGGAAAATAATTTATGTATCGCGGCTTAATTGGCTGGATTGTTGTAATTTAATCAATAAATACATATATGTTTATTTATACATTATTTGTTTGTTTTACAGAATTTGGTCTATCCTCCTTAACCATCAGTTCCACTTTGTATTTGCTATTTTCTTACTTCTTAGACCACTCTCTAGAAAATCAATTTTCATTTTTTTTTAATTTTTCTGGAATCAATGTTTCTAAATTTGAGTTTTAAACCCTCGATTTCTTTAATGTGTGTCGTTTTTCCAACTTCATAGATTCGAGAATTTTTAATTTAAATTTCAGCACTTACTATAATTCATTATAAATTACAAAATTATTAACTTAAAACTTTATGAATCATTAATCATCTATCTCTCTCTGTGTGTGTCCACTAACCTAAGCCGCATTAAAATTGGTTAAAATAATGTTGAAAATTCTCTATATTTTTTTCAAAATATTAGGCTTAATTTAAAAATTCAATATTATTATTGTTATTCGCAGTAAACTGAAATTTCAAGTTTACGTTGTTTTGTAGAGACTCAGCACTCTAAGGAACTTAAAGCTCGTCGAGAAGAGTCTTGTTCTATTTTAAACGGTCCATATTTAGAAACAATATTTGTTAAATTAAAACGACGTCTCTATAAACATACAAAATACAAATAGAATACTTAAATATTAGTTGAAATTTTAAAAATTCTTTCAGTATTCTTTGCTGACTTTCAACAAAGAAAGATAAAAACATTTTTGGAAATTTTGTCCTTAACTTTAATAGAAAAGAAAATTTTGTTATTCTTGTAAAGCTTATTCTGCGAACGAAGGAATGTGAGACGCTGTATAGTAAAAGTATATATTGAGTACAAAAGACCTGAAATTCATGAGAAATAATTCTGAAAAAGAACAGTTTTTATTCATACTGTCAATGCCAAAACTATAGTAGTCATATAGAGTTGATCAAGTATGCAAGTAAGTATGATGCGTAAAGATTCTGACGTATAAATAAAATGATATAACGATATAGATGTACTATTTGTACATACTTTTTAACTTAAATTCACCTCTAATACTAATAGTGGGAAAATCAGATTAATATACAAAGATTTTATCTGTGAGTGTCCAATCCATACTGACCGTAATTTTCCCAAGGGGCCACTAAGACACCATAATTTTTCAATAACAGAAATAGTATTGAAAATACGATTTATTATATCTAATATGTTATTATCGTAATTTATTGATATTCTATGTTTATTTATGCTCACGTTATTTTAATTCTAAATGCAGAATTCCATCCAGGTAATACTTGCGTCAGATTATCGTGGGTAGTAATTCTAAGGGTAGGTTACAACGTCTATATATACTTCTATTTTGTTAACAATATTTGCATTGCTGTCCGTCTATAATAGGATAGGATTAGGATTACGGTCACTTCAACCTCATTATACCGGTTTTTTAACCTCACAAGAGACTGTATTCATTATATTTCGTATACTACAAACTATAAAGTTAAATTTATAGAAATAATATTTGTGGATGTATAAATTATGTTGTCTTGACTCCTGAATGACGTCGATCTGACGTATGCGCACGAGTTCCTACTCTGTATTATTATTGGCAATGACGTCAGAAGATTACAGATAATATTTGTAAACACGTGACGTAAACTGTAAAACTGAAGCTTAGAAAAAGTTATTATTGAATATTATAATTTAATAAAATATATTAATTAAGTTATGTATATTTGAATAAAAGATTTATCGGAATTGCGGCTTTAATTTCTAAAACTCTCCTCTAAGTAGGATTTCAGGACCGCTGCAGAGTTTGTAATCTGAAACTTTAGATATTTCCTTTCTTTGTAAAACTTATTTTAATACAAAGTGTCAGAAGATACTTTGGCAAATATAAGGTAGATTTATTTAACGGTCAGGTTACTGAAGTAACTGAATTTTATTTATATGCTAGCAAGACATTATACATTATAGTTTCAACAGTGACCATCCCCAATTTATTTTATTCTTTATAGAACACTGTAGTGACTTTTCCACATGATGTGCTCAAATAAATATAAAACAGTTACCTAAATGTACTTTTATTTATCATTCTTATATGTAAGTGAGATTGACATAACTGAACTTCTGATATATAATAGATAAGGATAAATTAAATATGTTTCTCGCTGAAACCCCATGATTATAGAGAAAAATCTTCTAGCAATCAAAAAAACTAGAACCGCATAGTTTGTCTGTCCATCGTCTTGAATAAGGTTTTTTCATTACATCGCAAAAATGAATTGTGAAAGACTGAAGAGGCCTCCGTCTTCTATCTGAGATAGTGTTCACAAACGAATGAACAGATTTCATTGAGAATTGCATTTAGAGTTCTTTTCATTATTAGGATTTTTTTTCATGTAAAGAAAATAATAAATATATATAACTCAAAAGTTTCAGTCAAGAGTGTTATTATGATGAGATTATATTTTTATAGTTAATTCGACTAAGTTCAATTTGATAACCCTCAGATCGAATCAGGATTTTTTTTTCCGAAACATTTTAAATGATAAAAACCAAGCACTAGAATTGGTTTAAGCTGCTCCGTTTAATTAAATTAAATTAATTTTAATTAATTTTTTGTTTTTCATTTTAATTATTAAAATATTTTTTTCTATGTTTGAGATTCAAACTAATCTTTCTTAGTAACGTGTCTCGTTAATTTTATAAAATTAAAATAGTATGTTCTAATTAAAAAATAGTAAGGAAGCATAATCTTATTTTTAAAGTCATGCAGGTATTTAAGAAATAGGAATCCCCATTTGTTAAATACCTGCATGATACAGAACCAACAGTATTTATATAGTTTATTTGTATGTTTGTACCCGCATCACGTTGAAACTACTGGACGACAGATGAAATTTGGTATGATTTTACAGTAATATTCCACATAACATAAAAATAATGTTTGTTAGTAAAATATTCTCATTTTTACAGGATTATACAAAAACAGTAAATATATAAATTAAATAATACAACCAATACACGATATTTATAGCTTATTTTCTGAAATAACATGTATTTTATATAAAAAAATATTTTAACATTTTCGTAGAAAAACAAGAAGACTGATTTAGGCTAATAAAATCATTTTTATTTTGAAATCTGATATGGTAGCTATAAACATTTTTTCGATTCTGTATATTTTTAAAGAAAAACACATAAAGTGGCCTGCGCTGAATTAAAACTGTAATTTATGATGGTTTGACAATAATTTGTGATTGAAAACATATTTTTAGGTTTTAAGTTTGTATGAAAACGCTGACATTCGGCAACTAATAATAACGTTCAACACTTGTTCAGAAAATAGCTTACAATTCCCAGAAAAATACCATAACACTGAAAAACAGTAAGAAATGAAAATAAAAACTAAAACAATATTTTCTTTATAAAAATTAATAGAATCGAGCCTTAAATAAGGAAAGTGATGAAAACAAATTTGGATATAAAAAGAGACATTGAATTATTTACGAAACAAAATTCCAAATTTTATTTTGGATAAGATAGATTGGGGCCGACGGAAAATTGTGAATGAAAATACTCACCTGTTACGCTGGCGCCCTCTCGTGGATAACCGAAATGGTACCGACGAAAACTACTGCTCAAAAATGCTAATTTATTGTCTACCGTTTTAAGGTTACGTCAATATAACCTAAGGGATATTTATTGTCGGATGTTACTATCTACCACGTCCAGCCGCGACGATGGCCAGGGTGATACTGACTGTCGAGTAAATGGGGCTGAAAGAATTTTACGTAGGTGTGAGATTGTGTGGGTGTAGAGCGGGATAGTTATATATACTTCCGGGGGAGTAACAGAGTGAGTGATAAGGGTCCGCTCATGTATCTGAAGGGATTGTGGGCCTTGGTTTTACGTATATTGGGAACTTGAAAAATTTATAGGTTTTTCTGTGGTGCGGTTATTTTTGTTAATTGTCCTGTGGGATTTGGTAGTGTAACGCCAAGAAGAGTAATAATAAAAGAGAATATATATAATAAATAAACATATATTTATACACACACATGAAAGTAATTTATCTCTCAAATATCACGAATAATAAAAACGGAGATGATATTAATTAAATTATTTATACTTTTTGCAATCTGTCAGATTCACCGACTCGTTAGTGATATTCATATTAACGTTTCAGGAGCTTTTTTACTGAAAACTCATTGGGATACGGAAATATTATAAAATATTTTAGAGACTTTTGCTGAAATAACTTTGAATAATTAATAATTATTATTATTTTTCAGTTTGTTAATAAACTAAGGAATATTGTTTTTATGTCTTAGAGTATTTTACATTTATAATATTATGTGAATTTATATTTATACATTATATATATATGTCAATTTAGGAATAACTACATTTTTTTTAAATATTTCTTATCTCATTCCCTTAACCAGCAAAAATAGATACTACATGACATTGAATAAAATTAAATAAGATTTAACTTAATTCTTCTCGAAATGCTGTCTGTCTAAAGAACTACAATAAATTCAGACAAATTTTTAGGTTGGCGGCAAATTGTACATAGCAATTTATATATTTTTGTCATGTTTATAGAGGTCACCGAAACATTTAAAAATAGAGGCAACTTAAAAAAGAAATATTCAAACTACAATATAATAAAAGGAACAATATATTAAATTCCTTGAAACGTCTATTAATTCTCTCTGAATAACTTTTGCATACTGTTTCTAAATTTAGAGTTAGGGCTCGATACAAACTTGGCGTTTGAATGTTTAAATTGAACATTTTCAACCGCAGCTTTCTAGTATACTAAAAAAAGCTACATAGGGTATTTTTGCGAGAAAACCAATGCTGTAAATTTGAAAAAGGACTCACAAATAAACAGAAATAGTAAACAGACAAAAATATGTTTTTTGAAACAAAAAGTTAAATAAAAATGTTACAGTACAGTTAAAGTTTAAGTACAGCTGTATAAAATATCTGTAAAAATATAGTTATTCCATAGAGCGTTCCTAAATAAATTATGCAATTTAATTGATTGTTGATTGTTATATTGTAAAATCTACTAATCGCCTAGTGTGTAGATCGCCTAAGCTACTTTAAGACACTCACCGTATTAAATCGTTGCCGTTGGTGCATTTACTTGAATATGACTAAAGTTTCCATGATATTTAAATTGAATTAAGCTATTTTTAACTTCACTTTTGAAATTTCTTGTTCATGGTTCGATGGTTAAAGGTAATTTTATTTCAACATTTTTAAATTTGTTCAGAGTTTTTTAAGTATAAAAGTTGTTGCTGCTAACTTACTAAATAATGTAGAGATGAGGACAACACCTCCCGCTCAATATTCGTAGACTTTCGTTTAGTATCGGAATGTTTTCTTACATGGTGACATTTGAAAACTCTTACAACAAATATAAATGTTTTCTTGAACGAGAGAATCATACACTAAAAATCATCCTAACGTAGAAATACAGAAACCTCTTTGTTCTTTTTCTTTGACATAATATTAATCGACTACCAGATGTTGTGGGACACTACCATCACTTAATGGGATATGGAAGACTCCAACTGATAAAAACCAGAAGATGTTTCTAATTATCTGTTGTTAGATCTAGACGACACACACTCGCTCGAGATACCAAAGCTTTGATTGGATAGAAATATAGTTGAGTAATCTAACCTTTTATCTAATAATCTACATCGTCATCAAAATTCTTATTGCCATAAAAATAAATACGCAATTCAAAATGAAACTTGGTATCTATTATTAGCAAAACTAATTTGAATCATAATACTTCCATTAAATGTTTCTCTCTGTGTGTAACCCGAATAATCGGCTTGAATAATAATTCAACCGAACTTTTGGAAACCCATTAAGTGATAGCTAAAAACTTTACTTTATTTGTTTCACTTAAATATATAATAATCGTAATAGAATTTTAACTCAAATATTGAAAATATTTAATGAATAATATTAAAGACATTTTTTTTTCAATTATTTGTTCCCATTATGCATTTATCTGCTAAAAGATATTCAAATAAAAGAATGATCAAGATTTACATAAAAGTTATTAAATCCGGGTAGTGCCTGAATAATATTTTTTGATTCGACTTTATGACTTCCATCTCGCATAAGACATATCTCAGACCGCTATTGAATCATTTTCCAAATTGTAATTACTTTAATAACTGTATCTCTATATATATCAGTAATTCCGACTTGCACTATCAATGCTTGGAAATGGATGTTATTGCATCATATGAAATTGGCTTGTGTAAATGTATATTATGAAGTATATACATACAGAGTAATTGATAATCGAATGGTCTATTTCGATTTATAATAATAAATTTAAGTGATTTCGATTCTATTTATGACTTGATAATATTATTGATAAGCCTGAAAATATTTCAGCTGAACTTTGTTTTGCTATAAATTAAAAAATCAGGTCAATAAAACAATATAGAGAATGTATTTATAGATAATCTTATCTATAAAACTATATCGTAGCATTGATATCGTAAACTTCTATTTTAGGCTATACCAAAGCCCTAATCTCCTTAATCCTGAAGTAGGTTAGCTTCAAGGTTGACAGGAATTCCATCGAACACTAGATAATTAGAAACTAATTACATGATTGAACTTCGGAAGATTCAGAATCTCTTTATACATATAAATAATAAAAATGAATGTCTATGTGTGATTTAAAACAAATGTTTTCTCCTTTTTGTTAAAAAATCCTATCCGTCATTTTGTTCGTCCGGGGTTATCTTTGATAAGGTTTATACGATTTGAAAAGAAGTTTAAGTTTGTAGAAATTAATGTAAGTTATATTTTAAAATTCATATTAAAAATGTAACCTTAAAAAAATCTCATCAATCTAATTTCAATGTCTAAACTATCAAGTAAAGACATGAAAAAATCAACTATTCTTGATTTCTAATTTTCATATTTTCACGGAATAATATAAGAATTGGATATGTCACAGTAGATTGATACATGGCTCATAATTTAAGTCGGGGAAGGGGGGAGAGACAAAGTAGCTCACACCGAGACGTGAATAACATTGTATCGAAGTTTGTTACCTTTTGTGTACATTTTTTACCAACTGAGCTAGCGTGTCATTTTTTACTAACTGAGCTAGCGTCACCCGCCTTAATGGATTTAACATTCTATATATTATCGTCTTTATCAGGACGAAGTAACATTATTTATTTTTTGAATATCATTTTATTCAAATTTATAGAGCTAGAAAGAATATCTTGCTAGAATGAAATGAATATTTTTAATTGTCTGAAAATAAAAAGTATTCAGTCAATTTATTGTAATAAATATTTAATTTTAATTAAATATAAAATAAAATATAAAATTTCTTCCATCCGTCGATAAAAAAGTTTCACTTCAAATATGGCGCGTAACAGAAAAACGTCATAATTTTCATTAATATTAATTAGTTAAAACGTAAGAAGTAAATTGACTGTTTCTGACGTATAATATTCTCATAAAAGACACACATAAGTACCATAAAAAAACAGACAAATGTACACAATTCACTTTAAAAATAATAACTTTAGACTTCTTAACATGTTGGATCATCACTATATCACAAATAAAATTATTCTTCTTATTTGTTTCTGTTGTTTCGAGGTTTTGTTTGTCCTAGGTATAGCAAAACAGACCTTGTAAAGATCAGGACCCCAATGCCCCATTTCTCAGCCAAAACTCTTATTTCTTTTCATTCTTACTTCTTCTATTTCAGACAATCAATGTATTTTAAAAATATTATAAATTATATTTCATAATTTCTTCTTCATTTTATAATCTTAATTTATTTATTAGTCTCAATAGCAAGTCCATAAAATCGTATTGTCCAGTATATAATCACAATTCATTATTTAATTATAAGACGCTAATCCGATAATTTTATTTTTGGTTTGTTTGTTTTGAAATCCACATTCCTGTCATTTTAATTATTTATTATTACCATAGCAACATAGTCTAAAAGAGATGAAGCTATACGAAATAAAAGTGATGTCTCTTTTCCTCCTATTGCAGGAATAGAAAAGCATTCGTTCATTTACGTCACCTCTACGTCACTAAGCAGGAATAAAACAACATTGTTTTATAAAGTTCATGGTACGAATCAAAGTAATATTATTGTAATATTGCTACGAAACGTCTTAAAACTATGATAATTTTTAAGAGTTCATGGTAGGCCCCTATATCACAAATAAAATTATTCTTCATCATGGTTTCTGCTGTTTCGAGTTGTTGTTCATTCTAGGTATAGCAAAACAGACCTTGTAAAAGATCAGGACCCCAATGCTCCATTTCTCAGCCAAAACTCGTATTTCTTTTCATTCTTTCTTCTTCTATTTTAGACAATCAATGTATTTTAAAAACATTATAAATTATATTTCATAATTTCTTCTTCATGTTATAATCTTAATTTATTTATTAGTTTCAATAGCAATTCCATAAAATCGTATTGTCCAGTATGTAATTACAATTCATTATTTAATTATAAAACTCTAATCCGATAATTTTATTTTTGGTTAATGTAAATTGTGTTTTATAATCCACATACTTGTCATTTTGATTATTTAGTATTTCCATAGCAACATGGTGTAAAAGAGATGAAGCTATACGAAAACAAGCACACTGTTAAAGAATAACAAACCACGCTGACATCTTACTAAAAAGCTGTAATACGCAGCCGCATACAGTGTAAAATAGTGTGTATATTTCTGTCTCATTCTTTACCGGCTTCATTCTACACATTTTTGTATTTGTGTCTCTTACCTGTCGTTTTTTCCGTTGCATCAGGTTTGAAATCACAACGATTCTAAAGAAGTTTCACTTCAAAAATAAACCGATACGGGCAGAGATTCAAACCCGCGACCTCGGGGAATCCGTCCAGCAGGTAACAGTTTTGTTTAAGTTGTTGCGACGCTCAGTTATAATTAATTATGAGCTCTAAAATTTAAACACAAAACTATTTCTAATATTCGCAGAAATACTGCAACATAACAGAAACATTATATTTGTTTTTAAGTATGGTAATGACGTACATTAGTGTTTCCTAAAATAGCGAAGATATTTGTTAAATACACATTTTTAATAGTAATTTATTGTCGATATATTTACACATATGACTGAAATTTCAGCGCCGTATATAGTTGAAAGCATAAGTCAATTATACAAGTACTGAAAATGTTCGACAATTTGTTAGACCTTGTTGAAAATCCCATCACAAATTCAAATTGAAGGCTTTGAAGGACGATGGAACCTCTCTAAACTGTTCTGTTAAAATTAAATTATACTCTGAACAGAATTGTTCGATGTAGAGACAGTTAAAACATCTCTTGTTATTAAAAGTTAGATGTGACTTCGATAATAAAAATAATTAACTCACAAAAAATACCCTGTTAGTATTAATAGTTGATATTATATTATATCTGGACTTATTTGACAACTTTTTTGTAATATAAAAGCCTAGGTTCGTTTTAATATTGAAAGTGTAAAATCATAAAATCTTAACACAAAAGATTTTCTATATATAAAAAAAAAGAGTCACGATAATATATTTCAATATTTACGGGAAAACGTAAAAAAATATTCAGTTTAAATAAAATAGAGACTTGTGCAAGAAGATCTCTAAAATTGTGGTCTTTATATTTTTATATCATTAAGATTAGCTTAAGCACACATTCTCAGAAAACTTTTAATTAAGCAATCTTTTATTGACAGATTAAAAAACAACAAAAACAAAAAAAAATAATAAAAACATACTCAAAAGGAAGTCGGTATCAATAGTTCTAAGCTGTGTTAGGTTATTAGGTAATACCCTCTTTAAGGACTGTCACGTCTTTATATGTATTTTATGAACACTGCTAGTTAGATTTCCAATAATACCTACTTGGTATTTTTATTATAATTTAGAAAAGGTCATGTTTTACACATTTCCAATTTTAATTGAACTTCAGAACCAAGTCAATATGTGAAGTGTACCTAGAAACCTAATTTTATTAACCTTTTTTATCAAACTTTTTTCAGTACCTACACGTCATATATTCCAGAACAGATATAGGAACTTATCGAAATTTATAACGCAAGTTATGAATTTCCACAAGTCCTTATATAAAAAAAATGCCATAATTATAATCTATTTTTAAATAAAAATAATAATAATTAATTAGTAATCTTAAAAAAAAACAAATGAATTGGTCATTGTAATAACGTTTTTAAAATACGTCAGGAAGGCTGTCTTTCGCTCTTCCGCTTATGCTTCACTGAGACCTAGTCTAGTCAAGCAGTGAAGCATACATCTGAAGGAAAATAAGGCAGTACCCGAGCTATATCTATTTCGTATCATTTCAACTTGAATAATTTTAACTTGACATTTAATCCGGGCATTGTAGACATTAAAAGGCTATAAATTTACATCATGAATATAAGTCATTTTTTTCGAAATAATTAAAAATAAAATTTCAAAATTTAAAAAAAAAATATTTTGTTCCCCACCATGCTTGGTAAAAAAATACTCGAGGTCAAAGAAAAAATGTTTTATTTCGTGGTTTTCAGCTAAACGGTAAGTTTTATAAAGTTTCATGAAATTACATCAAACAAAATTGTAGATTATGAAATTATATATAAAAATGTATGAATACTTTATTTATCAGAACCACCATTTCAGAGATATAATGTTCAAAAAGTTGTAAAAGTGGCTATCGTCGTAATATTTTATATAATTTGATAATATTACATAACCATCCTAAAAGTAGCGCGTTCGAATCCCTTCCCGTATTAATCAATTGTTCATTATATATTTATTTGAAATAAATAATATATATTCTTATAATTTAATGTAAATAAGATATAATGATTATAAACATTTTATTATTTCCCTATACTTTATCCAGTCCCGAAACAAAACTGTAGATAAATAATAATCAACGTAGTTTATAAATAATATATATATATTTTTTTTTACTTTCATTAATTTCATTCATTATACTGTTTATATAATATTTTATGCACAATTGATAATAAACAAAGATAAATTGTTTTAGTATCGGTGTATTCAAACTCTATATTGTTGATTTTATCAATAAAATTCCATCAAAATTAATCTTCTGTTAATTAAAATACAAGCGTTGACACAATTTTAAATTATTTATAGATATTGTTAGATTCTATAAAAAGTATTACTGTTTAATATTTACATTTTCTGAGGGTAGTTATATATAGTTTATAAATTCAAGTGCGAGACGAGGTAAAGGTTATCACTAATTAAAATATAAGAAACTAGTAACTTTCTTAAGTTAGACCATAATATTTTTTCTATACATAATTGCAGATTGAAATGAAGCTTCCTTAAAATCAATCTAGATCGGTTTCTGATAACTAATAAAAAGAGATTCTTCATAGGAAAAATTTAATCAGGATCGCTAATTAACTGGCTCTTTAGAATTCCATGAATATTTTAAATTGGTTAGTTTGTCTGTCACTCAAACTATATATTACAGTTTGAATGTAATTTGGTATTAATATGATGTAAAGATTTTGGAATAGGCATTGAACAGCCGTGTATCTATTCAGCTGATCGATCAAAAAAAAAAAAGCATTATGTTTTTCGGCGTTTGGGCATGGTTCCCTTGTTCCTATAACCTATTGTAGTTTCAGACCAATATAATTGTTAAGTATATTTAAAATTGTTATTCGATTTTTATTTTCTTTGTCGATTACTTCTATTCCACGTGGTTTTTAAAATTAGAATAATAACAAAAGCGTTGTAACTATTATATTAAAAAGCGTTAGATCTCTCAAGTTTTTATTATAACGCTATAATCTTTAAGCCTAAAAATCGGATTTGAGAATTTAAGAATCTAAGCTCACTGTATAACGTGCCAAAAATATGGCAAATGAGAATCTGAACTGACGTTACGAAACTGAAAGCCGTTAGGATTCACGAAAGCAGAATAGCGGGGACGGCTAGATTATTATGATCTTCTAAAGTTCTTAATATTTCGTTTTATTAAATTCCATGTCTCATATAGATTTCTAATATTATTAATTTTCTCAACAAATTGTAGATGATTATTATTAGGACGAAATCCACTTGAAGCTAATAAAAGTATTAAAATACTGAGGTTCTTATTTACAATTTAAAAATGATTTCAAATGAATAAATCTCATTTCAATATAAATTTATGAAACATTTTAATGAAAGGCAATATTTCCAAACTCTTGCTTAAAATATGATTTATAAGCGATATTAATATCAGGAAAGCGGAAAATGTAAATTCAAAGAAAATGTCAATCATGAATATTATGAAGAGATCAATATCTTCTATCTTCAAGAAATAATAAAGAATAATAAATGGGCAATCTTATTCTTCTCTCCTCTTGATGTAACAATGAATTATATTCGGTTGTTAATATACTATCTAAGATAGAAAAATTATAAATTATACAAAATAAAAGATAAATTTAATTTTATATTTTAGTTTGCGATTGACATTAGTCTTTAAATGTAAATGAAAGTCACGAACAGAATTCATTTGAACTTTTGAATCGCTATATTGTTATTTGTTAAACGTAATAACACCGCAGTGCTCTATCGTAATGTAGACAAGGAGCTTACGTTAATGTTTTATAGTTATTCTTTAAATATATTAAATTTATTTATACTACGACTATACTACTTTTATTGTAGTTTAAATATTTCAAGACATTAAGTGAAACAATTGACATCAAGTTAAATTACACATATAAATAGTAATATAAATATATTTTGATCTTATACATGGTTATTTTTACATCATCTCTCTACATCAGTCCTAACAACATTTGTTCTATGACTTTTTAAAATGAATAGTTTTTAAAATTTGCGTTTTCCCATACAAAATTTATTTGTTGCCTCTGAACAGACATTAACTCTGAACGTAGGTATGGCGCCTGGGAGTTGACATTTTAAGCACTTACAAAATACTGAGTAATAAGTAAAAAAATAAGCAAAAATTTTTTTGTTCCATGTTTTTTGTGTTGCTTATCACGATTTTTGAAAATTCGTAGGTCAAATGTTGTTGAGATGGATGCAGAGAGGCTGCCTGCAAGAGGTAGCCAATTAATTAAAAATAACACTGTGTAGTTAAAATAAATATAACTATTTAAAACGTTAGTTCCTAGACTATATCTGCAGCATACATCCATAACCAATGAAAGTCAATATGGCGCAATAAATATAGAAAATTGCCTTAGGCTTATAAATCGACCACACTATAGTTTATTTTCATCGGAAAATTGCGTGTTGTATTATAGTAGGCGACAAATGCAATTAATGCAATGTATGTACAAATATTATTTAGACTTAGACCTACCGAGTACTTACTGAACCAATCAATAGCGTCTTGTTACGAAGAGTACGTTCAGTTACGATATTCTACATTGCAGTAAAATGCTTTATAACTATATAGTGAATATATAACTAAATATTCTGTTAATATTAAAACGTCTACTTGTTGCCGTTATCAATATCGAGTAAAAAAAATACGTTTGTTGTATGAGAACCCTCTCAAATATTTATTTTATTTTTAGTATTTGTTGTTATCATCAGAAATACATCATCTGTAAAAAACAACTGTTTGGCTATCACGGGTCATGAGATACAACCTGGAGACAGACAAACGACAGACGGACAGCGAAGTCATAGTAATAGGGTTCCGTTTTTACTATTTGAGGATGGACTCTACAAAAATTACAAAAATAATAATAATATAAAATGTAATTAGCAAAAGGTCTGTCTGGAGGTCGGTCTGGAGGTCTGGCATAACCGGTGAGTGACTTAACTTTCAGAAACCGGACAAACCAAATCGTGACGAAGGAGTCTATGTTTTAAAGGAATTGACAAGTCTCAGTTAGTTGAACTTGAGTTTCTCTTTTGTTATTTGTCTTGATTATATTTTGTTTTTTGCTTAAGTTCCCTGGAATAATTGTTTGACCAAGCTAAAGAAATTTTCGTTGGTTGTCGATTTATCTAATATCACGGAAATATCAATTATAAAAAAAAAAACAATCTTAAGTAATATTATAAATAAATGTAAATTTAAGTTTGTCTGTTATTTGATGTAAGCTCTCACGTTTTGCTTATCCGATCATCATGAACTTTTACATACTCGTTGATAGAAAAGAACATAGGATGTGTACTTTTCCTCTTAAAAATATTTTTTTCCGAGGTTAGAAAATTAACTTATAAAGAACTGCTAAAAGAAGACTATTATAAAGTTAAGAATGTGAGAAAATAAATCACACTAACTTTTATTTTATTGTCATTAAATTACCATTTTTACAAACAAAATTCAAACCGAGTGATCTAGACTAATCTTTTAAAACATAAATTCAATTTTCAAATATTATAAATGCCTGGTATTTTTGTGAGTGTGTTTTCAAAGACGATATTAAAAGGTTCCCCAAATTTCCTTGTCTTTGATAAGCCTTCAATCGATTAGGGCTTGAGTTATGAAATGAGATCATTTTACAATTCCTCGAGTCAGCAAGTCGAATATAATTATATGCAGGTTTTAATGTGTGTGTGTACTGAAATTACGTGAAAAAAATGAATCGTTGTACTAATAACTTATTCAAATGATTGAAAATATCTATAAACATATTATAATTAAAATGAGAAATACGATGGCTCAATTTTGTAGAGTGACGAGAAGGTTTCT
Organism: Napeogenes inachia; assembly: GCA_959347355.1. Classification (NCBI taxonomy): domain Eukaryota; kingdom Metazoa; phylum Arthropoda; class Insecta; order Lepidoptera; family Nymphalidae; genus Napeogenes; species Napeogenes inachia. The sequence goes on along the minus strand of OY365798.1, from coordinate 19,882,625 downwards.
CAGAGATCGCTGCACTGGTTCGAATTGCTACTCGTATCGTTATCCCTGAATAATTTTTCGTTTTATATCTATTTAAAATTAATAAAAGTTTTATTAATAAATATTTATTAGAAAGAGTTTTGTTTTAAAGATAGAGCTGTATACATATAGAATGTTTTAACTCTCATTATTACAATATACAACGAATAAACTATATAGGTAATTGTTTTCTGCTTAAGAATTTAGCTAAAGTTGGTTCTGAACCGTTTTCATCAATAACAATGGAATCCTAATAAAAATAGTTACCATTTAATGGATACTTTTCCTCAATGTGATAATTACGTTAGGATAACCTTTAGCTTGAGAAAATCAATCAGAGCTAGAAGATGGATAATGTAATAACACAATTTACTTATTAGAAATACGAAATATTCAATAATTCTTTCAGCACTAGATACCAGACATATTTTGATTCGTTAAGAGTATGTAAAGCATATTAATACGTTCTTTTCACCAATATATATATATGTATATACTAGCGGACCCAACAGAAGTTGTATTGTACACGCTTCTTTATTTTAAAAATTCAAACATTAAAAAATTTAATTTAATTTAATTTAATTTAATTTAATTTAATTTAATTTAATTTAATTTAATTTAATTTAATTTAATTTAATTTAATTTAATTTAATTTAATTTAATTTAATTTAATTTAATTTAATTTAATTTAATTTAATTAAATTTAATTTAATTTAATTTAATTTAATTTAATTTAATTTAATTTAATTTAATTTAATTTAATTTAATTTAATTTAATTTAATTTAATTTAATTTAATTTAATTTAATTTAATTTAATTTAATTTAATTTAATTTAATTTAATTTAATTTAATTTAATTTAATTTAATTTAATTTAATTTAATTTAATTTAATTTAATTTAATTTAATTTAATTTAATTTAATTTAATTTAATTTAATTTAATTTAATTTAATTTAATTTAATTTAATTTAATTTAATTTAATTTAATTTAATTTAATTTAATTTAATTTAATTTAATTTAATTTAATTTAATTTAATTTAATTTAATTTAATTTAATTTAATTTAATTTAATTTAATTTAATTTAATTTAATTTAATTTAATTTAATTTAATTTAATTTAATTTAATTTAATTTAATTTAATTTAATTTAATTTAATTTAATTTAATTTAATTTAATTTAATTTAATTTAATTTAATTTAATTTAATTTAATTTAATTTAATTTAATTTAATTTAATTTAATTTAATTTAATTTAATTTAATTTAATTAATTTAATTTAATTTAATTTAATTTAATTTAATTTAATTTAATTTAATTTAATTTAATTTAATTTAATTTAATAAATATATATTAAAAAGTTATCACACATATACACATATCTAACGTCATTACATGTACATTTATCATAATTCGACCAATTGATATCGTATGAATATGTAAATAAAGATTTTTTGTTTAAATAAATGAATTTGATGTACCGATAATTTTTTTTAAATTTCACTTTTTACCGAAGCACGTATCGGGCCGCTAGTACTAAAATATTTTTCTCATTTCTATCGAAACCCCAACTGTCAGGGCAGACTATAATTAAAGTATAATATTATTTAATATTTGACATTTCCATGGTAACGCAGTCCGTCGGAACCAAAGTGAAACATTCCAAAATCACCACCTTACACATTAAAAATTAATCAAAAAACCATTTTCCAGTGGACCAAATTGTGAATCTAAACAATTCTCAAGTCCCCTTGAACACACACAAAGAATTTCATAAAAATCGGTCCAGTCGTTTGGGAGGAGTTCAGTGACAAACACACGCACACAAGAAATATATATATATATATATATATAAAGATATATGTATATATTTATACGTAAGACAAAACCATTTTCACTTAAAGAATATATATTTTGAAAGAAAATATTTCCTTTCTATTTTAAAATCTCAAACAGATATATATACATATGAAAAGTAATTTAAGTGACATGTTTTAAATGGAATTTGAAATTCATTTTTATTTTTCCTTACGTTAAGCCTAAACATGAGTAAGCATTAACGGAAAAGGTGGAATAAGCTTTAAAAGAATTATAACCGTAAGTGGTAGCGTAAGCAGAAGCTGTAGCTTTAGTGTCAACATTACCGTTAGCAGCGTCAGCAAATAAATGAAATTAAAAGTAAATGAAATGAAAACAAAATGGAAACGCACCCATTAGTTATATTTTAAATGATTGCAATACTTTTGGCTTACTAATATTGCCTTACATAATTCATATTGGTCGCCCAAGGGACGAAATTCGACCTTAATCTAAAGTGTTTATGAAAGTTTGAACTAAAAACTCTATACATATATTTTTTTTATTCTGTTACGTCAATCGGCTATCAACTCTATGCAACTGACAACATGTCAATATTAACAAAGAAGTAGTGTGTGTAATGTTTCGCATCGTAGTGTGTGTAATGTTTTTATTGTTTATTTAATGAATCAAAAGTACATTATTATCAGGAAGGATTTAGCGTTCTGCACTTTTCATACTCCTCCATCAGATGAATCGATTATTCTTTTCAATTAAACTTCAAAAAAAAATTATTAATTTATTTGTATATTTTAAATAACTCACAAGTTTATTTTTTAACAATACATATCGAAAATTGTTGTTTTTCAATTACTTACCAATCTAAAATTTAATATTAATTAAGAAATAATTAACGCAACCTATCTAGAATACGATTTGAAATCATAATGTATTCTACTTTTTTATTCATAGCTTTAATTAACTATATGTACATTTAATTTGTGTATGTATATTTTAAATCTCATACTATTTATTTATATATTTCATATTTATGTACACACAGAATACATATCAGATATACTTAATTTATTATTAAATTATTCTATACTATTATTTATAATGGATGTATTTTTAAAATAGAAATATGTTTTATTTACTAGTCATTATGTAACATTTAATGTGAGTCAAATAAATTCATATATATTGTATGTAGTATTGCTTTCTACATAGAACTAAGACTAATACGATCAAAAATACTTTTTCTGATTTATTATACATATAAAAAAATTAAAATACATTTGATACAATTGATAAGCCTAATAGATAAATTAAAATACATATATTTATAATCCATAAGAAGTGATTAGGTATCTGTTCGTTATTATCACTAATGTAAAATATTCGTACGTAAAAGCAAAGCTATAATATAAAAATGGAGAAAGAGAAATGTTACCAAAAACACATAATTACATACATAATTTGTATGTGTGTTTCACACACACGAGCTTAATTCAACATTATAATAATATCACATACAATATCGGCTAATAATTGGCTATGCTATACTAATATATTTCTGTTCATTCAAGCCAAAATCCTCGCAATATCAATATTAAATTTAGGACGCGTGTACTATGTATACCATATTGTACTCTAGGAGTCCATTCTTAAGGCACCAGTTGCGCTATGAATGGGCCCATTCAATACTCAGGTGGTCATCACGCATGCGCGCTATCGATCTGAGGTCTAGGGGGGAAAGGGGGAGGCTGTGTTCAATGGAGTGCTGTGTTGATGTCTGTGTCGAAAGTTGTGTAGATTGCGTTTGGCAGTTTTGAATTATTGTACTTGAGCGTAATGTCCGTTGAAGGTTTTGAGGCTATTTTATCTCAAGATATCTTGAACTATTAGAGAATAGGCCATCGGGCAGTTTATATATTTTTCACATGTGTTGACCTTAATGACATACGGCATCAATCATACAATAATTCGGTCTGAGTCTTTTAGTTCTATCTTTTAGAAGTCAATAAAAACGATGGTATTTTTTATAAAGACATAATTACATTTTAACGTTGAACATAACAATGATTACAGATTTCTTTGTATATTTTATTAATCAACAAAACAACAATATATGTACCTACTTATATTGATTTTTATTTTTTTTCTATTAAGACAAAGTAGGTAGGTACCTACTGTCCTAATTAAAATAAGAAAGGTAATCTAAGAAAAATAAATCTAGAATAAAAAGACAATCCGTTGTTCCTAAATCTAATTACTTTGATTTAAGATAAATATAAATGACTGAGTCTGGAAGTCATTGTCCTATCCGGATAACACAAAAATTCTGAGATATGATCGCAGTGCCTAAGTGACTAAGCGAGTCTAATTATAAACTTAAATAATCAAACAAAAAAAACAAGATTTATAGAATCCCTAAATCCGATTAAAGTAATAGTAACTGATTGTAAAAAGAATTATTATCGTAGTCCGCAGCGATAATGTGAAACAATACTAAAAGCAATGATACGGTTCCTCAGAAGTAGCGGGTTTGAAACCCTGCCCATATAGATTTAATTTTTCAATCGATATTTATTGAAAATTCGATTGATTCAATAGATTGATTTACTGCAGAGCCATCTAGAAGCGATACAATATCCTATACTTTGTTTGGATTTTATTAAGAGCTGATGAATATTTATTTTCTCCCTCAATCTCTAAAGAGTACTTTTATAAGCCAGGCAGATGCAATTATGAATCAACACACATTAAAATATACATCTACATATATATTATATATTACCTAAATTAAAAAACAAAATCACCCCCAAGTAGTAGAAAAAAATATAATATTGATTTTATTGAAAATTACAATATAGTTTCTTTTTATATAATCAGTCTAAAGTATAAGTCGAATATTAAATAATAAGTTTATACAAAGTCGTAAGTAATTCGTAAGTCGAAACAAAAGTCCGACACAGCCCATTGTAAGGCGCTACCATCTGGAATGTTACGATTTCAGCGTAACGTCTATGTGGTACTTAAAGCAAAATTTATTGACTATAAATATCGGCTTTTAATATTTTTACTGAGTCCTTGACTAGACCGAGCTTTAATTATTTTCTTCGTTCTTTAAGAAAATATATTTTGGGTCTAGACAGCTAATTACAATAATGAAGGAGAAGTAAAAATTTATAGAGTTTGAAATTAAAACACCTTTACATAATGTGTACTTTAAAACAATACAATGTTCTTACAATATATTCTCTTATAACGTAAATTTATATTTAGTATTTGTCGATTGCTAGGAATTTATATAATTAAGGAATTACGGTGTAAGCAAGAAAAATTCATTTTAAATATACTAACTCAGAAATATTTAAATATCCCAAATAACTTAGTGTGAAATATTAAATTGTTATCATTTTTCAGAGAATGTCAAAATTTTTTACTTATTTTTATTATTTTAATCTTATAGTCTACTGCGTGTCTCTCGGACCGTAAAACTTATAAATCCTTATTGAGTCCAGATTATGTTATTTTATTTTACGACTAAATCAACATGTATACTACTCTTTTACGAATATAATAAAGCTAAACCGCGCTAATCTCTGGAACCATTTCTGTATGATAGTCCGTTTATTGAGGAAGGTTATAGGTCATAATTCATCACACTACGACCGTTATAACCAATAATAAAAGTGTATTTTTAAAAAATATAGTAAAGTATAGTCTACAAAAAATGCAAATTCGAATATTTTTCTTTGTATCTGATTTCATATTTCGAGGTAACACTAGTATGTTTCTAGTAATTTGGTAAAGAGACACCTATCGGTTGAGCCACCAGACAGATATGAACCATCGTCTCCACATGTATATTTTGTAACCTCAATCGATCAACTCGTCAGGAGATACATGTTCTAAGACACACTACACCAACTACTTTACTTACACGATCAACGTTCGTCAGTTACTAACGTACCCAAGGAACCTACCTTGAATAATGATATTTTGAATAGTGTTTTGGTTAATATAACGCTGAGCCATCTACTCGAAAATATAATGCGGAAATATTATTCGCTATTCAAATAATCAAGAATACCAATTTTCATGATGATCGAAAGATAGATCTTAATTAATGTTACTCTAAAATATTTTATAGAGAGTTACAGTAGATGGAGAAAAATAAACCTTCCTGGAGAATAGATTAGGAAGGGATACAAGTCACACACACAAAGAAACATACATTTATAAAACATGTAAAACGATATGTATTTAACTAGTGACTTAACTTTTATTAAAAATAATGCTTATAAAAAGAAATAAGAGGAAATATTTTCCTTCATGAAGCCTGTCGGGTGTCCTCGAACACTACGTCTTTACGATCTTGTATTTTTGATACAGTTTTTTACTAATACGAAATTTTGATAAAACATAAACTTTGTACTTACCAATGTATGTATAAACTATAAACCTTCAAACTGGTAAGTAGCAATGATACGACAATAAGAGATTATTAACTTCTTTATTTGTTAACCAAAAAAAACAAAATATAAAGTGAATCCCATGAAAATATGATCTCGAAAACTGAATTCAAATCGATTAATCCGTTTCTGAGATTAGCGTGCACAAACATAGAGACATACAGAGGAACAGACATAATAAAAAACATTGGTTTGGGTTCTCTTGTTTATATAAAGGTCCCCCTGTATGAATTTTTGAAAATATTTTTTTTTCGTGTTGTGTGCACATTTAAAAGACAAACATATAAACAGGCAAAGATTTAAAAAATGCGGAAAATGGATTCTGTTAGTAATAACTTCACATCCTGGTATATTTTTTTAATGAATCAGTGACATTTTTTTATATATATAGATTATTATACAATTTAAAATATCGTAGTATCGGTATAGTTTTCATTGTATATTTATTTCAAGTATATTGTAAAATTTAATTTTATCTCTAAATGGTATCTCTAACCAGTTAATTTAGAAATAAAATTACAAGTTAAAAATGTATTGTTTTAAGTTGTTGTTTTTTAATCAACAGATAAATAAGCCATCAAAGGTAAACGCGATGGATCAATCGTTAGAAGCAATTTACGATCTCGGCTCATTCGACGTCAATCGACAGACAGATGGACTGACAGCTAATAGGCTTTTCGTAATTGAATTTTCATTCCTATAGTTTCTCTTAAACAAACAATAAACTAGTATGGATGATATATATAGTGTTTTCCTATTTATCGTTTCGTTTCGTATGTTATTTTGGCAAAGGAACATCTATAAATTAGATCGCGTATTTATTTGGGCTTGTTTCAGGGTGTTTGCAATATTATATATTATGTTGGCATGCTTGCCAGGACCCTGACCAACTCAAGATCGTCAAAAAGACGACTCCGTATTAGGCAATGATGGCGGTCAGACCTCACAGCCGAAGATTTTAATGGGTCATGTAAACAAAAAAAGTCATTTCAGTCATAAATTAATTCCATAGCTTAAAAGACGTATGAATAGGCTATAAATATAATATTTAATGTAATATTCGAGGAATAAAGTTACCAAGAAAAATATTAACTATATAAAAAAAGTAATAAAGTTATATATTTTTAGTCATCACTGAATTCAAAATATTTTATTGGCATCTAATGCTCATTCAAGTAAACCCAAATTATCCAAAGACAGTCAAATAGCACAATATTCTTCCATACCAAAATTGATTTATAGTCTAATCAAACTAATCAGATATTCTGTTTTCTTATAAGTACTTGGAGTTCGTCGTACACTTAAAGTGTTCTGTGATTCTTATTCTGGGCTATGTTTTATTTCTTCAGCTTTTTATAAAACCAAGCCAAGGTTTATGTAAAGTTATTGATATTTTTTCTACATTCTAACTCAATTTCTTTATACCGTCGCGTCGCGTCGTGTTCAATTCTTATTATCAGTATCAACGATAAAAAAATTGTAACATTAATTTTGTGCTTTTATTCGACAATAAATATTAAATAAGCAATAGTCACTATTTATTTTTTCAATTGACTAATATGAAATGAAAAACTCGTCGGTCGTGTCAGGACGAGAGACAACATGATGAAGTGTCTAACCAATGGTTCTAACTTTTACAAAACATTGAAGAAGCGTGGCATCTTCATCAATGTTCTATACAGATTGTCAAATCGAAATTAATATTTTAAACTGTCAAGAAAAATGTTTTGCCAAGACAAAATTATTTATAATTTAAAATGTTAGTCTGGAGTCGATAAGACAATTTCAAACCCTTAAGTATTTTTATTTATAAAGAATTCGGGAAATGGGGGTAAAAGAAAATACAAGCTTTTATATACTTTCATTTAATTCCTAAAACTCATGAGGTAAACAACCCTAAACTATATGTCATACCAAATGATATTAATCTCAAAAAAAACTGCTACAAATACAATTCTTACGCATTCAATACTTAAAACGTGAAAACGAATTTTAAGAAATCCTTTGAACTTTACTTAATCATACAGAAACAATCCATTTCATACTGTATTTATAGGGAAAATTAATTTAATTAATAATAATTTAAACTACGTAATACTAAAATATATAAATACTTGAGTAATTAAAGTTTGTGAAAGAAGACAACGTAAAAGAAAAAAAAAACATGAACGTAAAATTAAATAACATAACAAGATAACAACCAATAATTGAAATTTATTTACTGATTAGAAATAATTGGAAACATTTAAATTTAAAGAATTGATTTTATAATTAAATTAAGACTTTTAAATGATAGATTGTACATAGTCAAATTAAATGTTAAATTGTTTTACCATCAGTGAACACATTAATACAATAAAAGGTATATTTAATAACATGAAAATAACGATGACTAAATATTTATGGCACGGCCTTTTATATTATTAAATGAAAGAAATGTTTACATTAAAAAGAAGTTACAATTCTACCTTAAATAAAATGGAAGGTAGTTTTATCATTTGTTTAAAATAGGAACAAGAGGAAAGGGCTTAATCTATTGACAAACTGATACAAGCTAGGAATTGGAGAACAGATGAGATTTCGTTGCACAAAAAAGTAAAAAGTTCGTGGAAAACAAATATAATTCGCCGAATATATTATAGGGTTCGTCGAAAATAAATATAAATTGTCGAATAAATTATAGAGTTCGTCGAAAATAAATATAATTCGTCGAAAAAATTATATAGTTCGACGAAACTCGTCTAAAACTAGCGGGAATGGACTAACGTAGCCGGGAATAAAACAGGAATGCAAAGGTTATGAAGTGCTGTAACTAATACTGGTCTGAACATGAAATTACAATTTTATTTAATAATGATTTATGGCATTATATGGCTACCTCACGGATCACATAGCACATGACATGGTTTACACTTTACCAATAATATAACAATTATATTTTATTAACATTTTTTTTTTCATATATCTTATTTACATAAAATTGACGGCTTTTTTTTATACGCTCTATATAACTTTTTGTGTAAAAACTATTTGTTTGAAATAGCTGGCAATAGAACAAAGTCTTTTTATAAATATTTTTTATATATTTGAACTTTTTTAGAATTTTATTATAAAATATACTATTTAATAGATTTTAGTTAATTATATTTTATATATTCATTCATTGTAAACTATTTCAAAAGTTTATGTATTGTCATAATTTTACCTCGGAGGCACAAAATGGCGTTCTTAACCCAATTTTATTATTGCCTTTTATATTTTACGAAACCTAAATTAATAATACTATTCGTAAAAATGTCTTTTAATGGGGAAGTAATAAATATAATAAAACTATCGCCTACATTGGTCAGGGTTTAGGTTATAACACGCACTTATCATTTCTAAAATATTTTCACTTCAGAGTTTTTTGTAAAATGCATGTAATATTTTAGAAATGAACGTATTTACAATTAATAAAGATAATTCGTCACATTTAACATTTATACAGTATATATTTTGGCACTTAGCCAATTATATTATAATTTCAGAAACTATTTGCGTCTAAGGCACACTTTGAAGGATTACTTGTCATTATCTGTTTGGAGTTGTACGAGGGACCATTTTTGGTCTCTCATTGTTTCTAGTGTATACATTTGATAAAGTTCTCAAATAAATTATGTGGACCTTTATATTTAATATATATCACTTTATTTTAGATATCTAGTGTTTAACATTTCAAAGATTATTCAAAGGTCAATAACACATTATGTATCGTATACGCACTTATTCAACTTTTAATAAATGAAGATTGAAATATAAATTTCAACGTTAAACCGCATGGTCAGTTGGTTGCACTAGTGGAGGGTCCAAGGTTCGCTTCCTGGTGCTTGTACTTGTGCGAGGTCATTTGTGAAAGACCGAGGACGGCGAAACCACATTGCAAACAATGGTAGTGGGTTTGTTTCTTGCTATGAATACATTGAGGCTCGTAACCGCACGCTGGAAAAAATAAAATCAACTATTTAATTTACGAAGACATGAATTTTATGTTTAACTTTATACGAGTAGTATTCTTATTCTATAACAATGGAGAATTATACTTCACATTAAAAAGTGTTTTGGGGTGTTATTTGGAGATGTAAACAATTATTTTGTTACTTAAAATAGTAAATATTGTTATGAGTATTATTTATTACCATAATTTTAAGTAAGAAATTTGTTTTATACAACTTGTTATTTTATTAATAATATATAAATCTACTTATACTATCCTAGACGATGTAAGCCCTTGAGGTAACTAAGAAGATAGTTGCATTTTAAATAAATATCTTACCTTTGCTGGGCGGAAACTTCTCAAATCCAGCAGCTTGTATGGAGTCTAGTTTTTGGTGCTGTCGTCTGTGTGCTACCACTTTATTAGTGTCCGTACATACGAACTCACACTTCAGACAGTGGAAGTGGGAGGCTTTGTTCTGGCCTGTACCTGGAATGTTAAATTCTGTTAGATCTAAAGAATCGGTTTACAAGTATTTTGAGGTTATAATAAGTTTTTAGCGTATTTAATGAGTAATTTATTTTTAAAACAATAAATGACAAATAGTTAAATTCGGTAACAATGACATACAATGATATTTACCGAATGTGGAGGCGTGGGGACACTCTGGTCTCTGGCAGTACACATTCGCTCTGTACTGTTGGAAGTCACCACCCATGAGAGTGTCCAATCTAAAGAAAAGAAAAACAATCAGTTATTCAACTCAAGTAGTATCGAATTGGAATGATTCTTATTATAATAGTAAATCCAACTTACCGTTCATGTCTGGCTGTATGTTGGACAAATCTAGTTTTGTCACAGAAAGAGTAACCGCAATCTTTTCTTGTGCAGTGGAAGTGAGTTTGATGCTCCCTATGAAGATATACCCAAATGAATATTAATAGAAATACCAAAGAATCACTATATACCACCAACCACAAAATGAACAAAAGAGATAAAGAAGTTGAGAATAATACCGCTGGCATGTTACCTGTATCCACACTGCTGGTAGGCGCAGTCTTCGTTGAACCTGAACCGCAGGTACCCGTCAGGTATGGGCTCGTCCTTCAACACCCTCATGTGAGGTCCCCTGGCGCCCGTGTTGCGCCTGCTGGAGACACACGACACACTATAGTTAGCAGTTTATGATCAGGAATATTATTTCCTGTGCTGTGGGTATTTTATTTTGCTGACGTCATTGCCACAATAAATTTACCAATTCTGCTAACTATTTAAATATCTTTGATCTAAGGGAAATTTAGTTTACTCGGTTGCCTTTGATAAAATATCATCCAAAAAGAGGGAAGTTTGTTTTTTTTCGACTAATCAAAAGCGGTAGTCAAATATTGTTGAATAAACTGTGTGGTTATTATATCATCTATGTATAAACTTTAAAATCACTTGCTTGTCGCGATACCATAGAAGTAAAACCAAACTAACTTGTACACTAAGATCTATCCCTATTATAGGATATGGTTTTACTTAGTAAATGTTATCAAAATCAAGTAAACTTACGACTTTGCAATCAATTCAGCTTCTTTGTCCAAACCTGGAGGGAGACCGTGGCCTTGAAGTAAACTCTGTTCCAAGAGAAGTTCTGGAGGATACAGCATGGTTGGATACATCGGGAACGCCGAACCACTGCGGAAATAATATGAATTTAGTATATGAAATACAAAATCTTTTCAAACTACTTGATGATGATAAACACAATCCTTTTATATTATATAAAGTACACATTTTTTTTTATTCAATGGTTAATTTTTCCATTTACCCTTGCGAGAACAGCGCCACCTGGGCCAGCCCTGGCAGTCCAGCTAGTGATGAGGTGTATTGTTGCATCTTGAGCTGATCCTGAAGAGATTTGCGACCGGAACCCAGGTACTGCTGGAGGAGGAGCGTCTGAACAGCTTGGACCTGGAGTTGGTTTGTATTTAATAAACGCAATTCAAAAGTCAATACACCTAGTACTAAAGCCTTTTGTTAAAAATAAATATTGAAGTGAATTTCGTATATTCTACCTGTTCCGCTGGGTTTGGTGGTCGAAGATTTTGCTGCGGTGCTTGAGAGTTTGAGGATGTAGCCGTTGATGGTAGTATTGATATTTCTGGATATTCTCTCTCCAATGTTTCCTATAAATAAGTTTTAATCATTAATATCAAAATCTATAATAACATTAAATCATCTAAGAGAAGATGTATTCTTATTACCTTGGTAGCGGCCAGTCCAATCGGTCCAGGGTCTATGGCATTATTATGTTTCTTGACCATGTGACTGAAGAGCAATTTCAAATCCACATACGCTTGGCTACAATAAGGACAATGATAATGTAGGTTCATTGTACCCGCGTTTTTGTTTAATGGACAGGTTTGATCGTGACAAGATGGAGGAATCGTCGGTCCTGTAGTTTTCGGCTCAAATTTCTTATCAAACTGCTTCACGTCTTTCGACGGAGAGGCGTCGTAGATGCTTCGTGGTGACGGTGAAGAGTTACGGAGATGAGACGATGGATAGAACGTTCCTGTCGCTTTTACTACTGAAATAAATAATTGGATTGCAGATATTTGACAATATAATAGTAAAGAAGTATATACAATACAAGTAACTATATTTTTTACAAGAATTTCAAAGAAAAACAATTACCCGAAATATTATCTTGTTCTCTATCAAATTCGCTTTTAATAGAGAAATTAGTTGGTGTATAATCAGCTTGTTCTTTCATAGACGCGATGCTGTCTGCGGAAGCTCTTTCTTTAATCGAATAATCTTTGGCCTCTTCATAAGATTTCTCTTGTTCCATCTCACTCTTTATGACAGGAGTTCCTCTTCCGTGTTTATGAGTGGTCAATGCCGAGTATTGGGTCAAAATAGCCGGGCAATTGTTTCCTTGCGCGCAGTGAAAGTGGGACCGCAATTGGTTTTTGAAACAGCTTTTTCCTCCACATTGATCGAAAGAGGAGAAGTAGTCGAATCCATCTAAAAGGGGGGCCACGGAGTGGGATTCCCTCATGTGGGTTTCTATGGTTAGGTGGGTTTCACCAGTGAAGCTGCAGTTAAAGCAATGAAAGTGAAGCCTCGTGGATCGTAACGCGCAATTCTGGTAGTACTGGCTACATGATTCTGGAGTTGTAAATACTTCGAAATGTTGGAATCTAATTCTCTGTAGGAAAAAACGTAATACATATTTTTATTATATATATAATTTATTAACCTATAAAGTTATTCAAATTATTTCAGTACTTACGGAAAACTCTTCGATAGTAGGAATCACAGGTGATTGGATCAAGGGAGCTAGTTGGTTGCTCTTCGGTAGTTTAAATGATGTGAAAATCGCTTGAGGAGTGACCTGCAAAATTACTTAAGTTAATTAACCTATTTATCTCAATTTAAATTAAATTTTACTGTTAAAAGTTAACTTACATTATCAGTCCAGACCTCTACTACACGATTTTTGGGAGGTCTTCCCCTCTTTCTGCTAAACATTTCATCCAAAGAACTCGAAGGATTCACATGTTGAGGTGCCATTGTAGGGTTTGGTCCAAGATTCAATTGAGCTTGCAAGTTAGGTGTCAATTGAGACGTCAGATTTGGTGCCATTTGCGCCAACTGTGCCAAGTTAGGTGGCAGGTTTGGCAGATTTGGAACTTGGCCAAGTTGGGCTGCCATGTTTGGATGTAACTGAGCCGACAGTTGTGGAGTAAAAGTAGGAGCGAATCTAGCAGCCAAGTTTGGTGACATCGGGCTTAAATTGGCGTGTTGGCGATGGTGTTCTAGACGTCTGAAAGGGTGTTCCTCTGAAGACAGTATGACGGCTCCACAATTCTCCTATTAAATAAAATACAGTTAGATACAAAAGGGTTTATCTTAGCAAATATTTGCTATTTGGGATTTTTTTTGCCGACTAGTATTCACAGGATGGGTCCCACTTGGTTTGTCGTACCCTCCACTGAACACCCTGTATATAATAAGTCAAATCTTACCCAAATGCAATGGTAATGTGTGATGTCCTTGATGTGTTGGCAGGCGGAGTTGGTGCAGGGGTTGTTCCTGTTATACGTCATGAAGTAAGCTTCTGTCACTTGGTTCTGCTGTTCGTGTTCCATTACGTGCTTCACCATTGTATTGTGACAACTAGAAATTAATAAGAATATAATTATAGGTAATATTAATACATATACTTTTAGAAGTAGTTTCAAAATAATGAAGTAAATATATATTACCTATGAGCCATTTTACAGCCGTCAGCCAAGCAATGGTAGTGTTTATTGAACGCGCTACACTTGGTGCACTTGTCTTCAGAATCTTTACCTCCATTGAACGTTTCTATGTACCTGCGAGACACTTCCTCTAAGAGAGGCTGGTTCTGAAAAGAAAATGTCCAAAATCAGTTTACGTTTTCATTCATTTGGTTAAAAGGTTAAATTTTGACTTCGTATTACCAGGTACAAGTGTTTGAACACTATAATACTTACATAGGCCTGCGAGTAGTCTTCCATGGACATGTCATCATCATGCATGGGGTAGGAGAGGTCACTGCCCTGCATCAACGCGCTCTGTATCACTGATGTTGGCAACCTGGAGATGATGATAAAAAAGTTTAATTTAATAATAATAATAATAATAATATCAGGACAAATTACACACATTGATCTAACCCCTAAGTAAGCAAATTATTTGCTTGTGTTAAGGGTGTATTTAACGATTATATTTATAAATATAATAATCTTGTTTTATGATAAATAGTCAAATCGTTTACCCAAAGCTCATTTCCTGTTCCTTTCTCTCGTGTTTCCGCTTGTGGGTGAAGATCTGGCTGCTGGAGTGCAGCACGTAGTTACAATGAGGTCTGATGCAGTGGATGTGGTTACAGGTCCTGCTGAACCGACAGTCGCGGTACGGACAGGCTTCGTTCTTCATATATTTCTTAAAACCATCCTTAGACAAGGCTTCATCTTTGATATGGTATGTCTTGTGCTTTTCTGGAAATTGATTAGGTATTTGAGATACTATTTAGCTTGCAAGTGACAAATTTAACGTTAATAAACAAAGTATTGTACAGGTTTATAAATATTTAAAGAATAAAATAAATATAATATGCGATATTTTCATATAGGTATACAATGATAAATTCGTTAAGGCAATTATCGAGACCGTAGCTCAGTTGGTAGAACGTTGAGGATAGTGTTCGAGAGATCGCTGGTTTAGGTAAGCAGATGTTGTTGAATTTTACATTCTATTATTTATTTATAGAAGAAGGTAGACAAAAAAAACAGTAAACGAGTATTATAAATTTGTACTGACCCATATCAGCTTTATTCTTGAACGTATAAGTACATCCAGGTCTTCTGCAGTGGAAGTGCGTGGTGCGCTGTCCAGAGAACACGCAGTGTGGTGCGGAGCAGCTCTCAGTGGCGCGGAACCTCTGGAAGCCCTCCTGCAGGATGGCGGAGTCCTTGCGGTGGTAGTTAGCGTGCATCTGCACGTCTGATGTTGATATGTACACCTGGAAGTTGATGTGTCGGGTTTTCGTTGCATTATATGTGATTGTTGGTAGTTTTTTACTGTACTAGTATGGTCTAGCACTTTTTACAAAAACAGTAGTTCTAATAATCATTATATCTCATGTGATAATAAATAATTATACTCGTACCTTATCACAGCCATCCTGTATGCAATGGTAGTGGGTTTGACTACGATTGTGGGGACAGTCGCTGAATCTCTCAGAGCAGTCGTCAAGAGGAGAGTAACGCATAAAGCCATGAGCTAATGATTCATCTCGTTTTTTGTGCCACTGAAATGTTATAACCTTTATCATATAAGTGTTAACATAATTTAATAACTAATAAATTATAATAATTACAAAACATAAAGATATTGTTGTAAGTTAAATATTTAAAAAATATGGGTTTATAGATTTAAGCAATAGAAAATATTTAACAATTTATATATTTGTTTGAAGAATTAGTTAATGAATATTTTGTCTACTTTATAGAAAGAGTCTTTAAAATAAAAACCTTAAAATGTCTGATCATCTCCTCTTTCTTGCAAAAGACCCTGGCAGTGCAGTCCATGCAATGGAAATGCTCTCGGTAACCCAAATCTTTGCAATATGATGATCCACATTCTACAGTCGAAGTATATCTGTAAATAAATACACAATTGCGGTTAGATTTTTTTTTTTTAAATATGGTTTTAAATTATATTTATCTTGTATTACTTCGAATATAATCTCTGACATATCATCTTTACCTCTTAACGTATCTGGAGTAATCCACAGTTGTTTGCATAGAGTTCTTGCGAGCTTGATCCAAATGATTCAAGGCAGACAGCAATCCTTAACAAAAAAGATATCATTGTTACAAAAAACTACTATTATGCTAATACCAAATCAACAATAACGATATCCAACCGTTCTTTTTCCTTCAAACTTATTCTTTTGTTTGGAACAGCCAAATCACTTCCATGCATCATACTCAAACGAACAATGTACTGTTTTCATCGTGTAGGAAATATTTAATAACTACCAAGTCACTATTATTCAAATCACCGTCGTTTTCGTTAAAGTCTTAAGCGGCGAACGTTTTTAGTTCAAAAGGAACTTAAACCAGCTCGTTGAACCGGCCCCTCCCCGCATCGAGTTTTGGAGTATCAAATAAATTATTATGGTAATTAATCAATGTTTTCTCCTAGTCACTCTGGGCTATGCCATTGTGAGTGATCGTTGAGTCGTCTACATACGTTACATCACAAAAGTGTTTTTGTAAATCAACTCTTTTGAGTATGGCGGCAGATTGTATCAGTTAATAAAAAATCAGTATCCATTGGTTAATACGTTTATTACTTTATCGATTTAAACTATATCTTTACATTTGTTTCTAAACCAGTTACCGCTTTAGATTGCTTGTAGCAATCTTAAAAAGTTTATTATTTTTAAAGCTTTTGTTTAGTCCGTGTAGGCTCGTAGCAACCATAGAAGTCGCGTTTATTGCGTTGTATTTATTGTATTAATTCGAATTATTCGTGGTACAATTGCTTGAATACACGACGTGTCGAAATGCCACCTCTTCGTATTTTTTAGAGAACAGTTTTGAAAGACGAATTAATACCTATACTTATGTAGATTAGCGTTCACAACACAATGGATGTTAACATACTGCTTGATAATTTGGTGTGTTACATCAGACGTGGTTGAATACTCGAGATTGTAATAATAGACGACTAGTGAGAGCAGGTTATTATAAATGAGGGAGAGATCACTTGCTCTTAAGTCTCTTGTTTCAAGCATTAATAGCTCACGATCTTGTAAGTGATTGTGCGAAAACGATATAGAAATGTGTATTGTTATGTCGATACGTGTGTGAAACGAAGTTATTGCCTTTAATTCGTGGATTTGATTAGAATGATAGCGGGAGAAATATTAATTTTGAACAATGGGTCTTTGTTTGACCCTCAAATACTGGATATTAATTATGTCTTTTTTAGTTCGAAACATACTTCTTTTCTTAAATAAACACACATGTAGTGTAACATTATGATGGTAACATAATAACAAAGTATTGTAAGCACCATAATAGTTAAATTGAATCACGCACATAAGATAAAAACAAAATCCCAGACCATTATAAACGAACTCCATCAACCGTTAAAAAATCCAACATCTAAACCAATTCCGACGTTATGAACATCTAATTTTCTGAAATGTAAATTCACATCATCTCATTTGACGGCTGCCAAGATATAAAAATGAGCTTATGGAGAAAACAAAAAAGACAATGGTGCGCTCGATACCGCATCAGATAATGCTGGGTATAATAAACATTTATACTAAGGTGGTTTTTTAGAAAATTTCGTAAGATATTGTGCTGGTTCATTCAACCGAGACAATGGGGTCCTCATAATGTTCGATATAATGGTTTTTGAATTCACTCAGTGGAACCATACGTTGTGATCGAAAGTTCTTCGTTGCCATCCTTTTCCGAGTACCGGGTGTGTCCCCACCTTTAAGCATTGCTCTAAACGCTACCGGTTTGTTTCCAACTCAAATTTTAATACAATGCTTCAATCAATATCCGATTGAAAGTTACAAATGATTTCGTTTGACCCATCTGAACTGTATGTTTTTGAACGTACAAAAATCTTTAAAAGCCAACTTTAACAAGTTCATTTTGAGTATATGTAAATGTTATTCGCGTTGAGTTGTTTTAAGAGTTAATGTAAAAGAGAAGTAAGCTTACCATTGCTTAACACTAATTACTTATGATATACAGCTTAGCAAATAGGAAAGTGTATGCACGACTGCCTAATCAGAAATTTGAAATAAGAGTTTGCGATTGACTCGATGATAATATTTGATGGATATACCGAACCTACTTCGTAGAGATAAATCTGAATTCTTTTTTGTGTCAGGCTACTGTTAATAACAATCTTAAAACAGAATCCAACTCCTTTATGTTAGCATATGCCTGTAGAAATCCCATCAAACATGATTCTTGTTTTTGCTATTCCCACGGCAATTCAGCATTTAATTATACAAATGACACTAAACTATTTGTAATCCGATTCTGACATTTGGACGAGTGAAAAATTTATAAATGTCAGCAGTGTCACATCTACCTAAATGTTATTTAATCTGCTCAACTTATTTATTTGAAAACCGTTACTCGGATTTTAGTTAAGAGATAATAAACTGCTTCCTTGCAATGTTTTAAAAATCTTCTACCAATTATGTTAAATTTGTATTCTTTCGAACAGCGACATGAACGAATGTTTTTTTATATCTGATCATTCTCTATAATCCATCATCGATTCTCTGTATATTAATAACTTTTATTATTTTACATTTATTATAGAATCCCAGTCATTATCCACTTACAATAAGTAATACAGTTCTAATAAGAGCACATTTATTTCCCCTTGCCCATCTAGAATCTGATTATTATCAACGAGTTCAATAACTGCATCATCAATTCTTCGCATCCGCGCTCGGTCTTCCATCTCAATTGACATTTATTCCCTGCAAGTATCTCTAAAATGTAAATGTGGTTATACACCAACCCACAACCACTGATATTTTAGAGTTTAAAAGTCTAATTTAATCCTTACTACCTTCTCTTACGGTCTCCTTTATAAATTCCAACTGCCGAATCATCCTGTCTTTCGCCACGTACGACTGATGTTATTTGATACATTGTATTGATTGGTTTATTAAGATCGGGTATAGAAATGAAGGGTCTTTTTACATTGGTGGGATGTTATAGTAAATTTCATAGCGCTTTGAAAGACGCAATGAGGCGGGGCAATAGGTGTACGTACGAACAAAGATCTGGCTATTGACACACTATAACCACCTACTTTGACTATATTAACGAATGTTTAGAAGTCTTCTTGGTAATATGTAAAAGTGTACTTTTCCAGGTATTGCCAATATCAAAAATAATAAATATTGAAATCTAAGTATTTGTTTTGTTATAACAAAGTTATAATATTCATGAGAACATTCCATAAGGTTCGCTTATTTGTAATTTAAAACAATTAAAATTCAGACTTAATTCAATTGACTTTTATAAGACTAAAATGGAACCTACTCGAGACAGAACGGCATATCAAGAATCTGAAACCGCATTTAACAAAATAAAACATCTAAAACAGCTAAAGATATTGATGATAGAGATAACAAAGGAAAATGAGTAAACGAAAAGAAATACACGATTACAAAACATATTTCTGCGTACGAATCATTTCTGGAAGATGTATATAATTGAATTTAAATAGAGACATACCATTTCTGAATGTTATAAATGAGATGAATCACAATATTTGTTAGGCTACGTCAATGGGCTTCGTCATTTGAATTGACACCTTAATCGCCCCAATTAAGGTTGATTATAGAATAAATTTGGATAACGCTCGAGCAATTTAATTTATACATACAAAAAATATGATGTAGATAAGAGAAGGGGTATTTGTTACTATAGAATAAGTATTCTTGATCCAAGATTGGGTATAATATTTAGTTTTCCTGTGTATATTCATACCTCATTGTTATTTTGCACCGTGAGATCTTTTTGTGTTCGAATGGCGCGATCAGTAATAATTCAAATGTATGCCAATCGTTTTTTGTAACTTAGTTTTGTTTTTTATCAGATTTTTAACATCTTAAATATTTTATTTATTATATTTAGAGAACTTCGTGTGAGGAAAACCGTTTACATCTTGTATATTTTTGTTAGCAATTTATCAGATATTATTAACATTAAATATTTTATTTACCACAATATTTAGGTACTTATTTTTGAGTGGACCAAAGTAAATGTTCCGTTTTTCTGTATTAAAACAGTTAGCAGATGAGGCAATTTATCAATTCATATAATTTATCGGTACGGATTGTATTCGATTAATTATTGGTATTAAGTAAAGTCCATTAATTATTTTGCAATATGACGTTTACACAGCCGGGCCGGTCATAAACTGCTGTCGGCGGATGAAAGAGCGCTGATAATTATGAGCAAACGCATACGTAGATCAAATCTGATCGGATCTGGGCATCCATGTTCTGTCCTGATAACAGAATGGTCTTAATAAATCTTTTAGCGGAAGTTTTGTTTGCTTAATCATTATTGAAAGATTGAATTGTATGTATATATTATTATAAGCTTTCCAGCTTTAGCTATAAATGGTAATTGCTGAATCACAATAGGCCTAAGGAATCTTCGGCTTTGTTCGGTCATCTCCGCCCCGCCCCGAGCGGCGATTGGAGTAAATAATTCCACATCATGTATAGTTTTTGCTCTGTTTACGCTGTCTTTTACTGATGTTACTTCTTCGTTTTTATCTCCTGAATGGTAGTCAATTAGAGCTTTGTGAATCTTTCCTTTTTTGTCTAATTTGGCCTGATATGTATCGGCATCTTGGACGTAAGTGTTTTAATTGGTGATGGACTGATGTCAGCTCTTAAGATAATTGTTTGATATTCTTTTTTCAAATACTGGATACACATAATAGCTTAGTTTTTATAATTTCTTGAATTTGGAAAAAGTAGACAAATAAATCGATTTTTTAATCAATGTATGATAATAAATTTACATTTTTATAACGATATTTAATGGACTTATTCATAAAAGACGGTCGTAAAATACGATGCATGTCCAGAAAACAATTGAAAATAAATCTGTAAGCCAATTAGCTTCAGCTGTTACAGACATTCTAGAAGAAAAGATAGGGCATTGATCGATAGTCTAGATCAAATCGATGAGCTAACGATAATGGAAGCAAATTAACTTATTGTTCTAAACAAAAAATCTATAATAGCAAAAAGTTAATCATTTATATATAATGGTTGTCGTTCAAAGGATTTTCAATAAGATACTGGTATTATAATTAAAATCTCTGGTAAACTTTATTTGTATAAATAATATGTACCTATATAATATATCCTAATGAAATATTATTAAAGTTTGTCTAGTTTAATTTATTTAAGAAACCGATTATTATATCGGTTAAATATAAAAGCCCTTATTTATCGGAGACGTTTATTGCATACTTAATTTTTAATTGATATACTTGCAACTCATTAACTGAAAGCCATAACTATAGAATTGAATTAAATGCTTTAATATTCTGATGTGATAAGGATATAAATTAATTGATATCGATGATAATTTTATCTTAAATCGATTATGAAGGTGATAATGTGAACAAGTTCTCGATGCTCAGATAACTTATCATAATTGCAAGTATCAATAAATTGCAAACTGGAAACGACTGAGTTAATTTTATTTTTTAAAGTTATAACAGTTTAATAAAAGATTTATTTTAAATTTAATTTGTTTTTAAACTTTGTAACAAACAACCAAACATTTAATATCATTATATATTCATATCCATACAAAGATATTCTTCCCAGAAAATAACGAAACAATAATAAAGGAACACTCAACGATTTCTCATAAATATATTGGTTTTCGCAAAGACGTGCCTTCGATATAAACTTCACATAATTTTCTATTAAGATTCTAACGCGTATTACCTTCGTTTCAAGGAATAGTTTGGAAAACTAAAATATTTATAATTATTTCTGGTTTAGTTTTTAATTATAGTCTTTAAATGAATGTAATTTTTGTGTATTATTATTATCATTCAGTAAACCTAAATGTAAACTTTTTATATACTTATAAAATCTTCAGGCTTAGCTTTTTATACTCGTAAATTATACAAGTTCCAATTAAGAAGTTGGATCAAAATTGATTTATTTTGAATTATAAAAACTAATACAAAGTTGTGATATATTGAAACCTGACTATCATAGAAGTGTATTAAGTTTTCGAGTTTCGTTATAAAATGTTTAATTTCAAGGCCTCATAATATCTTCTTAACAATAATCCTTTTACCAAGGAACACAAAACGACTAGCTTTTAACAAAAAAGCCTCGTCTGGTCACATAATGCATTATAATTTTATACAAAGATACAAACTGCGAACCAAATGAATATGCAAAGATGCGTGTACGATTGAGTTATTGTGATCGTGCATGTGTGTGTGTTTATGATGTAGGGTGCTTTCATAATGCCTGGATCACAAGGATATTATTTCTTTATATATGAATATATTTCATAGTTTTGTATTCATAACATAATTTGATTTGTTTTCTTTTTACGATGAAATTTTAATTCAGATCGTTATAAAAACATGGCTGCAATAGCAAATCAAAATTTCAAAAACGTTCATCAAAATTGCTAATTAAAACCATAAATAAATTCCAGGGTATGTTAGCAGGCCTTATGCGCGTGAGCATGCTTACATGTGAGGGTCACACACACATGTAACAAGAAATGCATACTTTATGATGTCTGCTCACATTCAGCGCGGTGCCACAAAGAAATTATACGCGTATTAAATCTGTGGAGGTGTGAGGTTTTTTAATATCTTTTATCATACCAAGGTTCGAATCCAGAATTTTTGTACATTTTATAATAAAAAACTATAAGTTACTTATTTTAATAATTTAAATAAATAAAAACAAATCAAGCTGATTATATATTTAATTAAAAAATTATGCGGATAACAAATAATCAAGAAAATGAGTAAATTATAATAAAAATTAATAATAGAAACGACTCCATAGAAATCTTGTTCCAAGGATGGATGTTAATTACCAAAGGGAGCACATGTTGGATTCTGCTTCCTTTACGATAGGAAATAATACGTAATCGTTACATTGGTTTTGTTTTTGTAAATAAAATGTTCAATAATTATTTTATTTTCATCATTATAATTAAAAAATAAAGATATGTTTTAATAATTAATAAAAAGAATAAGTTTAATTTCAATAATTCTAATCTAATACAATAACTGATCAAATGTAGCTTCCAGCAATTTTACACCGGATTATAGTTTTATGGCTTATTTTGCGAGATTTATAGCTAGCGTTAATTGTGTTTTTATTGCTCAAACATCGATATAGAGATGTGATTATCGACAATTAAAAGCGATGTAATCGATTAGACGCAATCTCTAGAAAGGATGTTGTTTTAATACTTTTAATGTTATATTAAATGAAGTAGTGATAGTGATTTTAGGTATCTATTCTACATCTATTGAATATGTTTTCTTAGTACGCCTGTTGAAGTGGTTAGTGACTTCTGAACCAGGCTTTCTGTAGGTTCGATTCCCATACTAAATAAAATTTTATTGAAATTAATTACACAAAAATAAATTATAATTATCTATAACTATGTTTTAATATTCTACGGATCCCTAACACGAATGTTCATTGACTGCGGAAACCAATATTTTATAATAAATATTCAAAAACTCAATAATCAAATGATAGAAGCAGTGTTTTAATAACTGTTATTAATAATTTGTGAAAAAATAACTTATAGCTTTATCGCCTCGAGATAAATAACTAGTTAGAGTGAGATAACTATATTTAGTTATTCGAGGTAAGAAAGAAAGAAAAGATATGTGGGAAGTAGATATTTGGAGTGACTTAATTCTATATCAAAACTTAAATTTGATATACTTTTGTGAGAAAATTATATTGCAAAGTCATAAATAACATAAAATAAAAATACCTTTTTTTATTATACTTTCAAATTTATTTTATTAGTTGGGTTATTTGTATAATTATTAATAAGCTAACTGTCACTAGTCTGTGTGAAAATTTGAATTTTTGAAAATAGGCATTTTTTCAAAAAAAATGATATAGGTAGGTGTTGAAGATTGATGCTGAATTTCACAAGTCGTATATTCAAATCTAAATTAATTATATATTCATATATAATAATTAATAGACTTATATTATTTAAATGATATAGTGATTAATATTTTAGGAACAATACATTTCTTCGAAAGAGCTTTAAGTTCCTTGAATGCTAATGACTTGGTACTGAATTACCAACACAGTAGGTACCGTTAGTACTAGGATTAGAATTAAATAGATTTCTTAAGAAGTTACTTTTAACGTTATTAATTATCTTATGTTTAGTTCATATAAGGTTTTTTTATTATCACTTACATATTTCGGACATAAAAATCTTAATACTCTCCTTAAATACTCTCTAAAATTCGGCATTTAGAAATAAAGACCATTTAAAATCGGTTCAACCGTTTTGGAGATTGATTCAAAAAGAGATAGATACTTTGAGCTTTTTAAATTTAGTTCTATTATATAATATAAGTAGTCCGTCAATATGTGTACATCAAAACCCTTATTTGAAAACAAAATGAGAGAAATGTTTACATTATATTTTTATATAGTTTAATGAAGCAATATTAGTAAAAATATTAAAAACTTCTACAGTATTAAATTTAGGGTGAAATGATATATACATATTATGATTTAAACAGGTGATACTCAAGTCCCGCCACAGTCGCACGACAATGAAGCAAATCGTCGCACACCGGACGAACTCAGCGACTATTATACGTAAATGGGAAACTATTTGCCTATTGCGTGCCCCGGCCTAGGGAACTTTTGATTAGGCTCCTCACATACTTACGACTAATTCGTGGTGGTTGCGATTGTTTTGTTTTGATGTTAGAACAAATAGGAAGTTTTATTTTTGCTCTTATATACTGTGACATCATTTCTATATAATCAATGGCAAACTCTTTCGTAAGTGAGTTTGATTCTTGATGTTTATTTTAATAAGTAATGATTTGATCAAAACAAACTATAGTATGAAACCTATTTATAGAATTTAGAAAATAAAGAATATGGCGATAAAATATGAAATTAATTTACCAAATAAATCATCTAATAAATTAAACGTTTTAACAATCAGATACAAAAATACAGAGACACAGTGGCATTACGAAATAACTCCCAACGTTCAATTGAGTCGGTCTATTAAGATTACCGAGGATTCCACTAGTGAGGGGACCTAAAGCTAGAGTCAATTGGCCTTTTTTCCTTGTTGTGATTTACTGGGATGGACTTTGTACGATTATAGAGAACAAGGACTGTGAATTAGGCTCGCTGCATACGTGCGACTTGATGGATTTAGTTTCTTGTAATATAAGACTTATCTCTTTGTTAGTTAAATTATTTCTTATAACTTTAATGTTAATCTTTTCATATTACGATATTTGTGTAGCTATTTATGATGAATGATTGATTTAGGATAAATTTATATAAATCATCATCTACCTGTCCTTATCCCAATTATTTGGGGTCAGGCATACATTATCTTTTCACAGACTCCTTCTAAGAAACCTTCGCGAATCTTCTTCTCTTTTAACTATCCACCTACATATTCAAGACTCTTCTCACAACATGCGTCTTCTCATCACATTACCATACACAGTACCTACATCTAATTATTTTAAATTAATATTAAGTTGTGGTCATTTTAAGTCATAAAAAAGCATAGTAAATGACTTTTAGTACAGTTCAATGAACAAAAATTAAATATTTGTGTGGTATCTATAATAAAGACAAAACCGATAGCCGATCACAGAATAAATTAGTAAGCTGTCACATTTCACGGGAACGTGTAAAGAAACCACAGTTTTGTGGAGAAATAATCTACTCTGTGTCGGTGTTTTATTTAATATTATAATACTGTTTGTTATGTATATGATTAAAAACAGTTACTTTACAGTGTATTTGTTAGTTAAGTGGGAATATCAAATCGTGTGAAATAGTTTCTGTTCAAAAATGAGTATTACCTGTAATTATTGGTAATATATGTAATAATTATTACTGTACTACATGATAATTGGTAAGCAACAAATTGTCGTATATTTCGCAACAAACTTATCCGTTAGAACTGAACATTCAATTATTGAGTTAGTGAGAAACACTGTAATTAACAGACGGACATCTTAGTCCAGTTTCACGTGTTTACACAATCCTGGTTTCTTTACACCTTAGAACATAAGGCACTGAAGTTAACATTTTCATGTTAAAATGTATAAAAACTAGCAAACTGAGTTATTTGTGTAAGTGATATTTATTAATACTATAACTCACCACTCGCGTGAAGTTTTCTTTCCTGTGAGTCTTCAGGATCCATTATTGATTGTTTTTGGAAGAAATTCTACAAAAAAAAATATTTTTTTATACACATATATATAACCTTATCCTATAACTTTAATAACATACTAGTAGGTATGTAAATAAGATGTCTTATATAAAATAATTTAAATATTAAATGTATCGACATACCTGCATCTGTAAATTGGCCAGGTCTTCCAAGTTCTTCCTCATCATCATATTCTGGTGATCGTACTCTGACACGCTGTTTCCTGCGCTTGAAGTGGTGGACAGTTCCTACATTTAGATTATAGAGAGATATAGAGTAATGTGTTTGTTACAAGAGGTTATTTTTAATAATTCATATAGAGTACTACTATTAATGTTTCACAGCCTACCTGTCCATCCGTATCCCTGGACACACTAAGGTCAAGGGTCTGGTCTCCATCATCCGAGCTGTCCTCCTCCCGGCCAGCTCGGAACAGTCTCGTGGACTGCTGGTTTATTATTTGAAGAGCTCTTTGTCTGGAGAAAATTTAACTTATTGTAAGATTTGAAAGTATTTTTTTAATTTAGGTTAATTATTGAATTTATCGTATTAATAAATATTATATTTAAAATATATTACTTACCTAATTTTATTATAATAAGACATTTATCATAACATACAATTTAATAATGGAATAGATACTAGATCTATAAATGTATAAACAGTTTTAATTCTTTTAATTTATTTTTACCGTTAAACTTATAAGACTATATTTATATTTACCGTTGAGTCTCAATATCATTATCCGGAGTTTTAGGTGGGGTTATATTGGTAGATCCCTCATCCTCAGTAGCTGATGAGGACCTTCGGATGCTTCTGTCTGTTCCGTCCCCTGAGTCGTGACGTCGCTTCAGACTTAACGGAAGTTGGGTAAAGGGTTTACCTATAATGATATATATTTTTAAACATGTTTCTACTTATTATTATTTTATGTATGTAATATTAAGAATAATTTAATAAATAATTACCTTGGAGAGCTTCTAAAGCCCTTATCTGTCCACTTATAGCGTCAGCAACTTCATTTGATGACAAACCATAAATACCTAACAATTCTTTCATCGTGTTCATTGCGTAGTCTCTCAAAATTCTATTTGTAGTATTAGTTGGATCACCGTTTTGTTGATGTTCATTTGGCTCTACCACTTGGTTCTCTAGTCTCTCATTAGCATTAATGTCCTGCCTTTTATCGTCATCTGAATCAGACTCCCTTCTTCTTGGAGGTGAATTAGTTTTGATTAATTGGGAAATAGCAAATGGATTTTTGGCACAAAAAGTTTTATTTTGTAAATTATTAAAGTTCAAAACTGAGTGTTCCCTCTCCGTGGGTTGACTCATTTGAAGGCTGTGTATATATGAGCGCTGAAATGAATCATTTTTCTCATCCGAAATACTGTTTTGGTAATTGGATTCTATATTTTCATTAGAATCTGTGCTTAACCTCCGACTCAGGTCGACTACACCGCTTTTTAGTAGACTAAAGTTTTTAACACCTATTTTGTTATAAGCGTCAGGTTCCTCATCAGCTTGTTCAGGAGTAGTTCTATCATTTCCATTCGTAAGGCTGATAGTTTCACAGTTGTCTCCGTTTGAATCATCAGAGAATGTGGTAGCGTTAGGAGCACATCTTGGTTTAAAATTCTTTCTCTTATTTCTTTTTGGCATGTTGTAGTAAGGCGACATGTCGGTGCTATGGTCTTCTTGATGATCCGAGGTCTCCGTGTTCCAGGACGCTCCATGGTGCAAGTACAGTGGTTCCTCCGGTCCAGGCTGCAGTCTTTCGTGTATCGATTCCTGGTGAGCTGCCATCGCCGTAGTCATTGCTCTCGAACTCTGATTACCGCGACTTGTAGCAAGTCCGACCTGTAACAATGCAAAGTCGTTACTTTCATAAGATTATAAACAATCAAATTTGAATTCAACACATTTTAGTGTCCAATAATAACAGTGATTCATTTTCATTCGTTTTAAATGAAGACAATGTGTCGAGAAGAGACAATAGTCTTTTGTTGACAGTGAGATTAGCTGAATACTGTGCAATGTTATGAATTCAATTAAAAATTTTCCCTCCGTTGTTTGGAAATAATTAAACTGTATCGATTTTTCATGTGTGCAGTTTAAAGGTCATTCAACTTTAAAAACGAATTTCGAAACTTACCGAGGAACTTTTTGTTGATGTTAGTTACATCCTAGGTGGCTTTATAAATATTTAATCAGTCTTCTGAATCAGCCAAATATGTAAGATCTGAAACAATTGAAAAGATTATCAGAAAATACACTTATAATGTACCTAATTAAATTAGAAATGTATACAAAATAAGATTTCGTAAGTCTTCTAATATAAAACGTGGGCAGATAATTACTCTAGTTTAATAATTCTATATTATTAAATAACAAGATTGCTGGTATGATTAAATAGCAATAATAATGTTCAAAGAATATGATGCTGTAAAAAAACCAACAAACACGCTAGATTCGCGTAAACCGATACAAACAAAAAGCTGTTCCGTTTTCTAGACGAATTGACGTAATTCGTTGTAATTTAAAAAATAATTACACAAAAAACGCCGACAAGTATCACGCATCGATCAACTTGAAATTAATTATATTCAACATATTAGAACTGTTTTCGAGAAAACGAGATTGCTTCGAGAAAAAAACGTATTCGTGTCTAAATTTGTAGCATTGGTATACAATTACCTGTTAAAAACGTACATAACAGCCTTCAAGTGCCGTTATAGCCAACTAGTTATCACTAACTACATTTTTATATAGAAAATATTAATTTATTGAACACAAATAATTGCTTCGTACAGATCTGTGTTAGGAGATAAAATATGATATATTTGCACAATCTTATCAAATGACATTATTAATTGTTTTCATATTAATGTATTTAAACTTTATAAATATAGAATAAAACCTAAATCGATACAGTAGCTCAATTTGTAGAGCGGCGGTACGGTTTCCCATAGGCCGCGTGTTCGAATCCCTGCGGCATTTACTTTTTATTCTGTATTTATTTTTAATTAACACAACATTTACTCTGATTAATAAGATGATTATTTAAAACAGAATCCTTATTGTTTTAAGATTAGAATGTGGATCAATCATTTCTAATGTTATCGAAACGGGTTCCGAATATTTAAATCGATTGACACATATCGATAAAAATCCCGTCTCGAGTCACATCGATACATCGACATTGAATGTCAACATGTTTAGCTTGTTTCTTTTTAAACAATAGGTTTAGAAAGTATCAGATATATCAATATAAGTACTTATATCAATATATATAATTTAAGTATAGCAATTTATATAAAAGATACATTTCTCTATAGCCTTTCTATATAGATTATAGAGCCTTCAAGATCTTATTGTTTGTGACTATTGTCTTTTATTAGGTAAGGACAGAGGTCAATAATTGTAATTATATATTTCGCCATGGTTACGTTTATTCTTTTGTGTAGTCGCTTTTACTTTTATAATTATGTAATAAAACTAAACGTATCGTCATGTTGATAACAACTAATATAGCATGCGCCTGCGCAGATGAATTAGTATTTTATTAAACAATGGAATATAAGTATTCGAAATTCTTATGAAAATTTAACCGCCTATTAAGCCACTTCCGCCGTCCTTCGGCCATCTTGTACGCCATGTTGGATGATCAATATTAATAATGCGCTCGCGCATGTAATTGTGACGGTTTTATTGTTATTATTGGATATTGTTTGGACCAAGGTTGGCGCGAAAAAGGCGTGTTTTACATTTATGGTGTCACACATACACATACATGGATTTACTAAGCGACGTGTTGAGGATAACATACCATTGACGCACTAAATGACTAAATGTCTTCATATAAATATTAAAACACTTTTTCACTCACAAGTACTACAAACAGTACAGTCGCGAATTTTATATATAACATGAAAACAGTTTCAGTTTAAACGCGACACCTGCAGAAATGAACTAATGCAATGCAAATTGAAACTTATTATATACAATTAAAGTTTATTATCTCTTAATTGTCAACGCACCCGTTCCAATTTCTAGTATTTCCACTTAAATACAAATCTTTATTATAAGAAACGGGTTTCTTAATGTTATTTAAAAGTAAGCCGTATTTTCTAAGCACTAGAATGTAATATAGCTTAGTAATCGAGCAATAAGTGTCAAGTCGAATTTTGTTATGATACGAAGAGCTTCTGAGAAGAAACTTAAGGTCCTCTTAATAACAATGAGTGCTGCGTTGTTTATATCTCGGGTGTTAAGTTTCTTATTAGTGTCGATTCGGAGATTTGTGCGTAGGTTTGAATCGCTGTAGGTCTGATTATTTTAATATTTGCAAGATATAAAAAAAAATATTTTCATAAGCAGTATATAATTGTTATATTTTTTGTTGTTTTGGCCTTATATAGGTGCACACATACATACATACACATGTAATAATTGTTAAGATACAATAGTGGGCGGGTAGACGCTGACTCCGCGGTCTACAATATTGGTTTACAAAAACAAAGTCGACAAATTCCTCTCAGAGGAATTCCTGTTGCATTAATGCATAAATATTTCAAGTGTTACATTTCATAAACATATGCTGTTAGCGCTGAAACGACTATTAATATTAAATTTGTCATTTTACTGAGAATACTTAACTGAATAAACATAAAGAGAACTGTTTGAATATACAAAAGCATTCTATAACAATTTACAAATTAACTATTCGTTACATAAATATTCATCACATGAATAAACGAATAAATAATAACAAATTTTATAAAAGAAAACAACTAATAGCTATGACAAGGCATTTGGTACCAAGAAATAATGAACTAACTCTCATGCACATCTGAGTCAAAATCAATTTACAAAAAACGAACTGGCCGATCAAATTAACATCGCTTAATAAATCTTAAAAAACAAAACCCTGGTCGAATATAATTAAAAATAAAAGTAGTCAGCCAGAAAAAAAGGAATTAAAAATTCAAATAAAAGAATGGATTCCTTAAGATAATGCTTATTCATTCCACATTTAAAATCAAATTTTCAAATAAAGGCGAGGCGGCCGATCGAGCGCGACCGAGCGAGATAAAGATATAACGGGACGTGTAACAGACAGAGACAGATAGCGTATTATGATTGACAGCTGAGAACGGTTAGCCTTGAAATATTTGAAACATTATATTATTATGAAGTACACTATCTTTGTTCA
Organism: Napeogenes inachia; assembly: GCA_959347355.1. NCBI lineage: Eukaryota > Metazoa > Arthropoda > Insecta > Lepidoptera > Nymphalidae > Napeogenes > Napeogenes inachia. The sequence continues at coordinate 19,850,578 of OY365798.1, read as the reverse complement.
ACATACGAGCGGAATGGCCATTTATTTGTTTGTAGAAAGCTTGATAACGAGCTTTTTATTGCTTGCATCTGGTATCTTTTGTAAATTGTTTTGGATTTGATTATCTTATGGCACATAAATAAAATGTATAATTCTGATCTATTTCTCATCTATAACCTTAAACGTTATTTAGTTTAAGGAATGTAAAATTGATGAGATTTACAAATGGTTTAGCTTTACAAATTCTCTTCAACAAGCGAAATTTAATAAAAAATATTGTTTTTTGTACATTTATTATTCTTCTCTCAATTTGTTTTAATAAAAGTCCGATTTACCCGTAAGAGAACCTCATTACCCATATGTATAATGACGGCGGTCACTAGATGTTCGTTTTTAGAAACGTTGAGTTTCTCCGGAACACGTTTTAAATCATAATTCGAACGCCATTTTTGAATTAGAACGTTGACTTTTGTAATGTTTTTTTTCTAGCCAGTGAGTTTTAAGTTTTTATAAAGTTACATGGTGCGTTTATACCACACGATATAAAAGTTAAATTATTAGACACGTAGGATCGCTTTTATAATTGGCGTAGCGTAACTGAACAAGCACGAGCCGTTTTTTTTTGTATGTTGCTTCAAGAGGTCCGTTCTGAGTTGACAGCATTTAATAGATTAGCTCCGGTATTTTGAATGGACAGTTAGCCTCTTGGAATTGGTATGTAATCTTTATTACAGCGCTCACACGTATAATTGTTAGTGATCACAATTTTAATCACTTTAGTTCCAAATTACATAACCAAATGAGTCATGAAGTGATTTGAATTGTAATTGTTTTAGTTTTTCATTTAAGCGTTTTAACTTACTTGTATATATTTTTTTGAAATCTTGGTTATATTAATAATAAGGAAAATGTTTATATTCTATGTATTATGTTAAAAATAATATTTCGTAATGAACATTATATTATAGAAAAAAATACAAGATACTTGTAAACCCGCTTCCGTGTAGTGAAGGTCTACGAGTCTCGTAGACGCTACGACAAACACGATAAGGGTTGTTTTAATTCACTTGAATTTTAATTTATCCACTCCATTATTTAATATTTAATGAGACACAATCAGCAAAGCAATATCTGTCAACTCTAAATCAACGCATCAACGATTTTATTCACAACGTAACACAAGCGTTTGATTATTCAAGCGATAATCTATTTTATCGGCGACTTTACGGCCTATAATGATCACTTGTGGATCGACTGATGGAAGTGAAGTTCTTTTTTTGAATGTTCCATTTTTAAATTTTAAATCTATATTTAAAATGACATTTTAAAAGACCCGTGACATGTAAATGGAACTCTTTTCTGATGTTTATTTTTAGATAAGCTAATTTTGTTTGGTTATTTTTGTTAAAACAAAAAATATATAAATACAAATTTTATTAAATCTTCAAGTTAATTTAATTATACGGCCAGGCGTAGGTGGAACATGTATCAAAATTGAGATAAATTAAAAACTAGAAGTTTATGATTTATTGTAATCTATTCGGCGCCATCGGCATTTTTTTTACATTTACTAGGACTTTCATTTTTATTCAAAAAATGAAGTTTTTCATACCTCAAATAAAAGTCAACACAATAATACATAATATGTCTAAAGAAATCTATTAGTTCAATATAAAACCCAAAGCACTTCGAAACCCATCAATTATGTTAAAGTCGTGGGTTGAGAAATTAGTTAATAAATTTATTAACAAAAAATATATTAATGAAAGACATTATTAAATTAACAGATCGTATATATTAAATGGGTTTTGATTTGCCTAATATGAGACTATTTTGATGGGTTGACATTTATCTTGTCGTTTTTGTTATTTATTTATATTTTCTGATTGTATTAGAATTATTTATTTATTTAACTATAAGACATTAGTTTTCCCGTCAATCGTCATTTTCCTGTAGAAGGTCGAGTAACGCTGTGAATAGAATATTAAGTAAATACTTATTGCAAATATAATATATATAAGTATTATTAAATATAACTGTGTCAATGTTTAAATTAAAAAGACGTATACGTCGTTTTAGGGTTCCGTTTTTTTGTATACCTAAGTGTGATTTTTTTATAAATATTTATAAGCAATTAACAAGTTTGTTGATATATTTAAGTTCGTAAATTAATTATTCTATGTTTTCAGACCATTAATTATAGCTTAATGTGATTTTTTATTATTTGGATGACTTAATATTACTAACATTGAAATTGTTTTATTATTAAAAGTGTAAAAAGTATGAAGTTTATGTAGAAATAAATTATATTAACTACGAACTACGTAAGAAAAAGTTATAGTTACTTTATTTATTATAACCAGTAATATTTTGAAAGTCCAAGTTAAGTAACATTCATAACCGACATCCGGTAGGTACTAAGACGACCATCACGAGCTGTCACAGACATGTTATTAGTAGATAGCTTTGACATATCTAATGTTTTTTACATATTTTTTAATTATAATTTAAATAAAACTGTCTTCGTTCAATATTATGTTTTATACATTCCGACATTTTGTTATCGTGATGCGGTAATTACAAATACTAGTTACAAACGTACACTACTATGTATATATGTATGTAAAACAATCTTAATCATGCCCAAAGAGGTCTAATATCTGTCGAAACACGTCCAAGCATCAGAACAATTCCCAAACAACGGATGAAGAAATTCCAAGCAAGTTTTAAGATTACAATTTCGAGAGGCTAGATAATTCTCTATTAGCATACAAAGGAGAATTACCGTCTTGTGCGTCCGTGTGTCACAGTACTTATATTATAAGGCCACGCCTTGTAACTGTCATATGCAACCTAATTAGGCATGCGTTGAGAAACGATTATCTTAGTTTTAATATTAAATCAATATTCAATGATGATACGTTTAATAACAGCCTTCATAAAGGATGCAACACGTAAAAGTTAGGAAATTGTCTATGCTATATCACTTGACCATAAACAATGAAACTCTTCAATATTTATGTAATACAGCACCAGGAAGACATGGCGCGATTTACTTCGAACTCTGTCATTAAATTCCTAACACTTTTCTCATTTAAATTCATAAATTTCCGGTGTTAGTGAATTGTTATTGATACACGCGTCACGTTCGACCGATTGCACACACACACACACACACACACACACAGAACAACACACATTCCTAGATATATATTTGACCAACGATCGTTCAATTAACTTCGAGGCAAAAAGCTTTGTAACTTATTAATTGAGTATTTTGTGCTAGTCTCGTTTTGTTCATTATTTCTAGGTCATAATTGAGTAACCAACGATTTACGTAAATTGCTTTGCGTAATTGTAATCGTACATTCTTATCTCGATCGATCTCTATTCATTTTTTGCAACATATTTGAAAGAATACATTTTTTTGAGCCACAAAACTAAAATCTCTCAGGTGATATTCGTTAAATACAATGAGGGTTCAATGATAAATGGTTGAAAAATTAAATAAGGAACGCAACAAGAATTTCATTTTGCTACACAATAGAGCACACACGATTCCAAATTCAAACTTAAAAAAGAACAGAACGCTGATACGCCCGCGAATTTCAAATATGGAACGCATTCTATTCTGATTTCGTATTCTTAATTCAAATTCAATTATTATTTTCAATTACCGTGGGCTGGTCGTGAGTTGTTGTCCTAGATTTTTTATGTGGTTATGTTTGGTTATTTCGTGTTAGTGAAAACTATTATCATTTTGAATAAATATATTTTGTATAAGAAATAAGATTCAATTCTTTGAAAGTGATCTTTAGGCACGAATCAATTTAAGCGATAAAAATGCTACTAATTGTAAATAATAATTGTTTAGTGATTTCATTTCAAAGAAATCGTAAATATTAGCAAGTTTCTTTATACGAGATTAATGACCTTTTAAATTTGGCAACATTCACTCAAACTACCGGTTCACTTGTAACAAATATTAAAAGAAACATGTTTGTAAAATGATCTATTTATGTTATTATGCAAACCTATTGCATACAATATTTCCATAACTATGCTATACATAATATTTAATATCTAAATAGATAATATTATTTGTATGGTATTATCAAATTTTATTTAATTAATTATTAATCAATGAAGAACACTAATATGCAAAAATAAATTGATTTCGGTTATATTTGATATATATTTTATTCAAACAAACGAAATTAAGATAAAAAATAGTGTTTCAATTTGGAAATGAAGATTTAAAATATTATCAAATTCAAATACATAATGATGCTGTCAATCTTTTTCTAGCGATATATTTATAATGTGATTCATTTTGAATCAAATAAGGCTTGTAAACTAGGGAAAAAAGTTGAGGTCAACGAACCATGAGTGTTCCCAGCCACTCGAGTTTTATGAAGAAAACACTTCAAAACGCATATAACTATTTCCATACTTTAATTACACGCATACAGATACGCACACATGTGAACACCAGGGCTGGCATCTGTTTGATAATTTAGATAAAACTATCGATAAAAATTAAATGGTTTTAGAGTAATGGTTTTACGTGTAAGTGGTTATTAAAAAACCATTGAAATATTCTAAAATAAGCACTAAAATATAATATACAATGTAACAATCGAACTATTCGTAGATGTAAAATTAAATGAATAAAAAAATAATTTAAACGTGGCAACCCTAAGTAACATGTGGTATGAACTCAGTTGTTTAAGCTTGTCGAATGCATTCATATTGGGAGATACAATGATCTCTTTAATTCATATTACTATCACAGATAATTAAGAATTATTATATAATCGTATATTTTACAGACACGCACATATATTCACGTTTGTAATTGTCTATAAATACATGTGTTCATTTCAAAATTTATAAAAAAAAATATCGACGAGGACTCGAATCTGCGACCAGTTCTCGAAACTGTTTTCATTCAACAATTAATTCGTCATCAATATTTTTAATCTCTTCTCATACATACAGTACCTCCAGCTACCAGTAACCGATTTCAATACGAGTTTGTCATTCCTTCACAATCAATCATTATATTGAAGTATAAATTCCACAGATTCTATCTGTATTTCGTGGTCTTAATTAAAATAAATTATTCTATTTCAATATTATTAAAAACAAAGTTTTTATTACACTGTAGTAATTAGATTAAATAAAAAATATATGAAGTTTAAAAACGCTTACTAATGTTGTTTTTAAAACCGAAGCCGTCCTGGTAAGTGTTTGATACTTGTAGAAAAATTTACATTTTCTCGGTTTCGTATTGACACTAAGATTTGGGCTCCAAGTAAACAATCTTTGACGGGATGTTTATATTATGGCTACTGAGAATATACTTGAAGTAATGGGAAGAATTTGTTTAATTAATAATATTTATATTTATTTCAATTATGATAGAATTACACATTTTTGGCAACCAAATGACTTTTAAATGATTTTTTTTTCTAACACTCCTGTTTACGGAAAGATGAATAGCAATGGTTTTTTTTGTATAAATAATTAATTATTTTTACGTTTTTAACTAGATTAATATATTGTACTTAGATGTTGTTTTATATATATAATTCAGGTATAGATGTATATATATATATATATATATATATATATATATATATATATATATATATACATATTCTCTATTGGATTGGTTAAGTGCTTATGGCTCTAACAATTATTCATTGTACTTTAGATGTGTAACTCGTAATACAATCGTTTTTTTCATTCGTACTTTAAAAAAAATCAATCCATTATTGTAACAAAGTAGGCTTTTTTGTTTACCCGAAGCCATCAAAACATAACAGATCGTAGAGATAATAACACCAGCAATAAAAATTCGTAAATATGGGTAATTTCCCATCGTTTCACACGGCGTTATCTAAAGCTATTTTGATTATAGTTTTGGTTTGATGTAAACGATTTTGATATTAAAACTTTCTTTTATGTGAGTGATTTGATTTCGTAAAGTATTTTAAGACGTTCAAAAGTTACGAAGCTAATTACGATGTAAACAAATGAAGCGAAATGTAAACAGTGTAATTATAGTTTACAGGCTGATTAACATTTTGAGTTTTTTGTATGAACAATAAGTTTTCCATCAAACTCAAATTTCTAATCGCTTTCTGACACGAGAATGTAGAGCGTACCGTAACTGCCTGGGGCGTTAACATGCTTAACAGACATCGTTATTTAAATAAAATTATGTATATAAAATTTTTATTAAGATTTCTCTATGTATGTAAATAAGTATTTAACGTAATACTCAATCAGAATTAAAATGGCGTTAAATAAATTTATGTCAAACGGAGGGTATCTGTAATAAAGATAAGAGAACCATGGCTTTGAATGAGCCGTTAATTAGTAGCTTCATTTGCATTTATTAGTCGAAATTCTATACGATTGTTATTTCTTGTTTGATTTAAAGTCGTTTACAAGATAATTATTTATTTTATTTTTGTTTTATTCTATTATGCGGTAATTGAGTAGAAAAAATTAAGAGTAAAACTTTAATAGGTTAATTGTTGACTTGTAAGAGCTAGAGCTGGTTACTGTTCAAGTTACATTTGTGTTAGCAAAGCTTTGGTAAGTAAATTGTGTTATTTGTGTCAAATTGAATTTAACGATACTTCAAGATAACGGTAGAACAAAAATATATACATTCCTATTGTTCCGAGGTGCTTGGTACATGGTACAGTTTGCAGAAAGATATTTTAATTAACTATATATACATCTATTGGCAAACTAATAATTAAAATAATATCAACGATAAATAAAATATACCAGTTTTTGGCAATTGAAATTACGTTAATTGACCTTGATGACTTTCTAAACGTGACACTATTTAAAGGAGATCACGACTTAAAGTAACGTTACATGACAAACAAACAAACACACACTGTGATCGATACTGACACCACGATACTTAAGTGATGCAACGATTGATAAAACCAGTTATACTTTTACAGATAAATCAAACTATGGTGACATTATAACTTATAATTTTATACATAATATTATTAAAAAAATAATAGTTCTAATACGTAGGCATTATTTAAACAACCATCAAGTGGTTCACAAATATTTTCAAGACATTCACGAGGAACCAACACTTAGGTAGTGTAGACAAATAAAAAGCACAACAGAGCCTTCAGCTACCGTGTCTGCTCTGTGACCGTATCGTAGTAGCTTGCCGACCGTACCTTATCAAAATCGTGCATCTGACTTAGTATTATTTTGAGAAGTAATTATTAATGTACCGAGTTACCGAATTTCGGATTGCGGCATTCTCCCCCCTCCTGTCTAATGAATAGAAAAGTCGAAGTAGCAGATAGTGGTCGCTGATAAATGATGAATGCGTTTGCGGTAGATTTTTCGTAATTATCTATTGTTAGTTGGAATGTTATATATAATATACAATATTAAACACATTATTTAAAAATAATTCTTTTAACTCCTTTGTACGTAACGTACCAAGGCGGTCTAATCTTTGGCGACGAGAATTTCAAAGCTACCTCTAATGGTAAGAAGTAAATGTTTCCATGCGTACATAAAGATAATAACCTGTAGAAAAACCACGTAGACGATGATTTCGTTAAAGAATTCGCGCCCAACATGCACGTCCATTTTATTGGGAACTCCGACGTAAATTTGACAAAAGAATCTTATGAACGTATAAATTCGAGATGTCGGCCCCTCATCCGATCGGTGTACTTTAATACTCGCAACAGTTTCGCAGAAACATAAGCTTTTTGTTGGCGAGATCGCAACTCGTTCAATTACAGACAAAATTAATGATTGAACACATTTTATAGTTATTTGTACTTGTACAGGAACCCACAATAGGATTTCAATACCATAAATGGCTCCCCATAACCAGTTATGACCGCTTATGATTCTCCTATGGTTGCTTACATTTTTGTATCCTTTTGTTTAGGATCTCGCTCTTGCATTTTAATTTTGGCTCAGCGATGTTTTAATTGAATGTATGTCTGTTTGATTCAAATTCAGAGCTTACGTTGTATCAATACAGAGCTTTGTCAAAATATATTATGTATGTACGTAACTGTAATTAAAGCTGATCTCGTCTAATCGCAACAAAAAACGATAATGTCAAAAAAACGCTAATCACAGGCGTGAGTAACATAAATTGAAAAACCTACGACTGGATATGAATATACCAATTTATCATAATCCTTAACATTACAAATATTCTAGTAATAAAAGTGAGATAAAAAAAGGTCTGAATTATTAAGTCGGTTTAGTTCAGATCGGGCTATTATCAATCTTTCCGAGATATAAAATTACTTAACGATATTTTACAACCATTTATTCCTCTTTTATGGATTACCAGACCATTAAGAACATCAAACGGAAGCCCAATAACAGTGTTCCATCCGAAATAAATTTTAATAAACCATGTGAATTGAAATAAAACGCCTGCACAAAGACCGGAGTCCGGAGCGAACGGGTCAATATTAAAAAATTAGGAACAAATCAAATTCGAATTCTTGTTAGAGAAGGACGCTTGTAGGGTTGATGACCCGTTGAAATGTCAGCATATATCTATCTCACTCTGCCTAAATATCTATTGTATATTGTTATCGCATTCTATGTGATGTTGATCTTGATACGTCATATTTTTAATAAACGAACTCCATATGACATGGCGCACGGAAATTCGTTCCAATGATTAATATGGCCGCTGCTTACGTATACGAAACTAATACTTTGTTTTTAAATGTTATAAGAAATATTGATAGTTCCATGTCATTGCTCGTGTTTGCGATCGTCCGATAACCGATTGGGAGATAGAAAGTACGACCGGTACTGAAATTTAATGCATGAGAGACAATAAGTATGCTGTGAACAAAAAATATATATCAACTATCTTTGTATCTCAATATTAGGTATATTATGGATTCATTTCATTATATGGCAGATCAATTATTCCTTCTCAACTATTTATCGCGATGAGACGACTATTAATTAGGACGTTTCTTGCGCTTGAGCGACTTAATAATGTAATGATCATGTCGCCTTTGGCATTTCAAGCCTTCACTTGGATTCTTATTTTAATTTTGACGTTATTAAGTGTAGCAGACGAACAGACAAAACAAATGAAAAACGACCGCAATGATCCAACAAAAACCTTGTGGATGTGCACTAGGCATCACACTGAGCCGCATTTCATTACAACGGAAATAAAAACTTCATATTTGACGTTTAACAAATTGTTCCTTTTTCAAATCGACCAATGAGACTATTGTATTCATTCCTAATGGCATGTTCTATTTTCAAATCTCATTCTCTTTTCAAATCTTGTCCGCCTTTCAGATTCATTCGAATTTGGAATGTGTTGCGTTGGATACGTTTTCCCACACGTCTTTTAAGTTGTTTGTCTTTTAAATGAGTTGATTAATAGGACGTTGCGTTTGTGCCGATTGTTGTTACAGCACGGCGTTTACATCTAAAGCCTATAGCGACCCGGGACGGGACTGTATTACTTGTAAGGTATAATCCAGCGAACACACAAACATACAAACGTGGACACAAACGTACTAATGTAGGCTCTAGACGTTAAGCACTAGCGCGGACAATAAAAGCGAAAATGATTTATTATGATCAAATAAATTGTATTCGTATTTAAGGCCGGGTGGCATCGAGTGGTATTAAAGTTTTAATCTAAAATATGCGTCAGTAAAATCCTCAAAATGGCCAAATGTCGCGTATCTAGTCGAGCGGGAGATATTGCCAAAATGCATAAACATCAAAGGGGTATTTCGTTGAAAAAAGATTTAAAATTGAAGGGCGCGTCCCCAGCTTATGCAATAGCGTCCGAGATTATAATAACGATTTTAAAGTCCCCTTCGGTTTTTTATTTTAAGTTTTTTTGGAGGGTCGTGTAAGTGGACGCGGGGTCCGGTGGAAAATTTGATGCTAACTCATTTATGTACTAGGATAGGGTGTCGTGTGTAAAGTTTGGACGGTAGTACCTATATTTAAAAATAAACCTGACGAAAATATATAAGATATAAACAAAATTACTTGAAGTAAGTGAAGTATTGTACTAGGTAACATTTCTCAAAAGTAATCAGTGCCATAGACAATAATTAATTTAATATAAATTGAAATATTACATGAAAAAGTATATCACAATAGAGCTCCCGATTCGGTCAATTCAAGACCAAATCTGTTCCAATTGTTGTCGTCGCTTTATCAATAAAAATAAAAATCCTCGAGGAAGTTACCAATTTGTTTGCTTTAAGAGCCATAGGGCAGCTGCGTTCAATTTTCACTTCTATTTCATTTAACCTGAAGCTTAAAGTCTATTGTCCATATTTGAGTGGACAATTATTATTACTAGAGTTATTTTGTCATGTGGCATAGTTTGAATATTGACTCAAATACGGATAGAATTGTTACCTAATATTACATAGTGACGAAATGTGTTGAATTATGATCCGAACTAAAGTGAAGAATAAATATAATTTAGTTCACCAATTTAGTTATTACACCTTTTTTCTTGTTTGAATTTTGAGAAAAGAATTACGTCAAGAACATAATAAATTTTAATACAACCGTAGAGAATAGAATTATGCGGATATTTTCATAGCGTTCCAATTTCAAATTAAAAAAAAAGAACAATCGGGAAACGCCAGCACGTCGCGGCGATAACGCAACGGATTCGAAATTTTAAATAGTTCCATATTCAAACGCCGATTTCAAATATGGCTCGTCGATTGTTTCCCGTTTTCGCTGGCAGTTTAGTCCGAGCGATGGTTTTTAATATGCGGGCTACGCAGTTATTGAAGTTTCACAATGGAGCAATATGGCTACTAGAATTACTTACTGTATAATTGCGGGTCCTTTCAAATAAAAATATTGTATTTGATTTTTTTAAATGTTAGCGCATTTAGTTATGAATACTGTATTTTATATTCTGTATTCATAACTAAATGCGCTAACATTCAAGATACATAACGTAATAGAGATCTAAATTAAGAATATATTCGTTTTAGGTTTAGTAGAATACACCTAAATTTTATTACTAATCAAACAACATTGACTTTTCTCAATTGCATATAAATGTCACTTGTATTATTAGTCATTTATAAAGCAATCAAAGTTCTAAGAAAAAGTGCGGAAATATGTAGGTAGTTCGGAAAATTCAAATGGTAATCAGTATGCAGGACCCGGGTTCGGTTCCCGCTCACGTTCCAGTGAAATTATTCTACACAAATATGTTATTACGACTTTCTATGCCGTTTTCGGCGTATCAAGTGTCCATTATCGACCGAAAAAAATTATCTTTTGCATAATCCGATGTTATGGTGGTCATTGTTTTATGGGGATCGAAGTTGAATATTAATTGTGTGTATGTAGGTCACAATTACCGGAGCATGACTTTCTTTCCTTTATTTATACATATCAAATAATTTTGATTATGGTAATATGAAAAAATCAATACTACCTACCTATAATGGAATTCGTCAAAAATAAATAATTTAACAAAATTAATGATTCGTAAAGATTTACAAACAATTCCAACTCACTATTTATAAACATTATTTGTTTATTGTAAATTCCATTTCGCAATTTTTTGCCAATTTGTTGTATGTAAACAGAATCGATAGTTTAAAAGGAAATAATAACATTGTTACCAAGTACCTCACGGAACAATCATCACCCTGATTCGGATCGCAACTTGTCCTGCCTTTTTTCTCCATACTAAATATGGTATTCATAAAATCGCTTTTTCGTAGAAAACTACCATTGTATTGGGAATTCGTAAATAAATTCACAATTCGAAAAACGATCCGAGAGCGAGTTACCAAATCATATTTCCGACGGTCGATTTCAAATAAATAATGTTAATACTGTATAAAAGGCGTTTTTCGATGAATTTATTCCCAAAAACGAAAGACTCGGGAAGTGAGTTGTTTATAAATAATTCAGCACGTATAAGTCTTGCCGTTTTCGAAAAATAAACATAAAACTTGGTTTACGAAACCAACGGTTATTTAAACCGTACAAGGAGATCATTACCATCAGTTGTCAGACGAATATTACAAATTAAACCTAATACAAGGCTAGTAATTATTACAATAATTGTCTTTGATGAAAAAAATTGATACACGAACGGACAAAGAACAAGCAAGTCACTTCATACGAATTAGCTCGCTTTGTTTCAACATTGAATGGATAAAAACAGCATTTTTAATATCAATACATTTGCTATCGATTCTTGATTGTAATGTACAAGATATCAGCGGGTATTTGGATAATTATTCACGGGATAATCGCTCTTATTATAGGTAATAGAAGATTACATTCGTTTGCTAGTTATTGAAAAGAGAGTGATGGTGTCGCTGTACCAGTATTGTAATGGTGGGCGCGTACAGTTGGTTCTAATTAAGGTGTTAATAGTTAAGGTATTACTTCGCCGTTTATAAAATTACGGTCCCAACTTGATGCTAAGAATGCCAATCATTGTAGCTAGTTACATTTTGTAAGCAATTAAATATATTGAAATCATTTCTAGATAAAGCTTTTAAATCAGAAATAATTGGAATTCCATCTTGAATATAACATTCAGTGTTAATTTTGTCACGTTTTTTTAATCTATCTAATGTTATGGTAAAATATCTATTCGTAGATGCATAAATAACATTTTATCTCCACACTCTGATCCCCGTTACAGAGATTATGAAGGGGTGAGTCCAGTTCCATCATCAATTATTTTTGAATGCGCTCAGCTTTCCATTTTTTAAAATAAACTTTAGGGTGAATTCTAATAAAATTACACGTGGGGAGTTTGGAGACAAACCTTAAAGAGCGCGCCAAAAAAAACATTCCAATTAGGATGTAATCACTCTCTTCTAAGAAATGTTCGTGACAATTCGTACCTTTCCTGTCTTCTTCTTCGCGAATTTCTAAACAAGATTACTGTACCTGGAAAAATAAAAATTATTACTTAAAAGAAATACAATACTTTTGTAATTAGTGAAAGTATAAAGGCTTACAAGTTCCATTTTAAACTACATTATAAGAACCAATAAGAATGCCTCCAAATTCAAATTCAGTCTTATTAGTGTTACGAATAGAACGAGCATGACGGTTCAAATACTTTTAAAAATGGAATATGTATTAAGTGATGTTATTATACGATCGAGAGATTGCTATTGATATGGGAAGATGGCGTTCTTGACAGCTCGTTCTATAATTAAAATTTTGTTTTTTATTTTCCTATTGTTACTATAAAATGAAACAAAATACTTTTCATTTTATTTAACATTTGATACTAATAGCTTATTCGTATTTTATTTACTTTCCACTCGATATATACGAAGATAAAACTGTTAAGAAACCAAGAAACGTACTTAGGTCTAATTTATAATTCTAATACGTTTGACGGTTCATTGATGTCGTATGCGATATAATGTCGATTATAGGTGTCATAATAAGAAGTCCCCATTTGCGTATCGGGGTCAACGACTTGCGTATGCTGGCTGCGTGTGATGCGTCAAGTGACCCCTTAATGCGACTTATTGGTTACTCATAAGTGCACGAGCGGCCACAGAATAACTCAGTTACTTATTATGTTTATTAAGGAACTGCGCTTTTGTTACGATCAAATACAACAATTTCCCTATCTGTGGCTCAAGACTTATTGGACTCTCATAAGGGTTCATTGTAAGACGTTGGATGTAATAAACACCAAATTGCCAGTTAATCGAGCACCGTTTATAAAATGTTATCACAGACGTACTCGCTTATTAATGTCAATAAATTTTAAATAATATCACATAATAACTTGGGACTATGCAATACATCTCTATCGTAGATGTAGAAATGATTTTAGATTATAGACATCCGCCCACGGCTTAAAAACAGATACTGGAGAGTTCCACAAAACATCATTAAATTCAATATTTTCGTTTAAAAAGCACTCCACATATCTCGGCCATTAATCACTAAAACTACTGACCTTCAAGAGAACATCGGAATAAAATCGGCAATCGAAATAAAGCACTTAATGCGAAACGTCATTATCGCACAACATAAATAAAAATAAAAACACGGGAATCGAACGCAAAAATTTAATATCGGAGTCGATTTAAAACAGAATACGAATTTTAAAAATACGAGCACAGTCGAGCGGCATTAATTAAAAATTCTCGGTAGAATATTCAAAAATAGAATTCGCATTCGAACGCTCCTTGTACGGCTTGAAGTTTGAATTTGGAAGCAACAAAAGAAGGAGAGCGCGGGAGCAACCCTTTTAGCGCTGATAATCTGTTCCCCGGCCGTGTTGTGTTGTGCTTTATTTTTTATCTGTTGTCACTTTTTTGTCTGAACCGAGATTGTACACAACATTCTTTACTTCGAAACGGAGCTTTTTAAACTCGCCTCGAGATTTATGCCTTTTTTGTCCTCTTTATAACGAATCCTCGGCCGATTTAATTGATGAATGATCACAAATATAATGTTGAATAACTTTGAAGGTCAGACGTATTTTTCTTTTTGGCAATTTGTAAATATCTCCAAGTAATCTATTTAATATCTGCCAGGTTAATTGGTTTATTTAAGTTTTTACAAGTCACAATAACATTGTTTGCAAACCTAAATGAGGTACAAGATTGTCTTCAAACTGTATAATTAATCAATCCGTATTTTTACCTGCATCGTCTGCAGTTGCGATTCATAAAGCGATAACGTGGCAATACCGTACACGACAAATTGAAAACCTTTTTAATAAAAAAAATAAATCGTTCTGCCACAAAGAGTCTGGTCGCCGTGAATTGTTGAAATATAAAAATTTAAAAATAGAACTCAATCCTTCCGCCCTCTGCGGCGGTTAGTGCTTTACATGAAATATTATTTTATGGAATCAACATCTGCGGCTGAGTCGTTGTGCGCGTGTGTGCGTTTCACGAGAGGGGTTTATGTACACAAGTGAAATTACTTAAAAGTAAAACACTTTCAAGTGGATGGGAACATTTCAAACTCTGTTTTTACTCATGTTAATTTTAGATTTGAGTGCTCTTTCATTATAAAAATGTTTGTGGTTCAACTCGAATAATATTAATATTTAGTACCACTAATATATGTGGTTGAAATATTTAATTAAAGTTCATGTGTGCAGTGTGTAATGTAATCATGTGTGTAATTTCTACCATCACATGGACAACAAAAGAGAGTAAATATTTTTTATAGAAGTAGTTTTTTTTTATTGTATATATATTTTTTATAAAATATTACGCGCTAGTTCCCTATTGCATAACACATTTCATTTTACAATCCGTTTGAGTCGTCAAATCAGTCGTCGCGAGTTCATTTTTGTGGAATCATAACGTTAAGCAAAACCTTCCATTTTAAAATTTCAAATTGTATTCGTCATACTCCCTTCTAACAAAGGGTTATCAAAGCAACGGACACATTTTGAATTCAGAATTTTATAAAAAAGAATACATTCTCTATATTTTAGGTACAAATACTTTTTGAACAATATTTTATTTGGAAAACTGTTTTTTTTAAATATATTAGTTACTAACTTAGTTTTATTGTTTCAACATTTTAAAGTTTTTTTTTAATATATTGCAATAAAGTATTCAATATATATATGTTTAGGTACAGTGTGAAGTTATTTACAAATATTTAAATTATTTCAATACAATAAACCGTTGTAAGCAGAACTATTGTGAGATCCGCTCAGCTGTGTTAGTTTTCGGATTACGTTTTTTGTGACTACCCTCGATTTTAATTTTAACTCTTTTGACTATTTTAATATTTCTGGAACATTTTTAGTTGGGGCGAGGGAGTCTTTTTTACATAGGGTTAGTGTTTTGTGTTTTTGTATGCGGGTGTTGTTTAATTTTATTTTTTAAATTGATAGAAACGTTCACATTGAAAGGGTTTTTAGTTATGGCTTCCAAATTATTATTTTCAATTGATTTTTATCAAAGATTGGGTTTCATTGTTGGAACGAATGCCATGTTACTTGATATATAGTGGTTATTTAATATGTTACTGTATATTCATAAAATTATTATAATTAATGCATATTACATATAAAATTTATATATTGGTATTCAAAATAATTCAGATAACAGAGTCTATCACTTAAATCTCAACAATATTTTCATAATATATTTATGTAGATATATGTGCCCATGTGGGTACACACATAAATATATATATTCGTATGTGTGTGTATGTAAATTTAATACCTTTGAAAATAAATAAGTTGAACTAATTGGTTATTCGAAAATTATAAAATATGTATATTTCTATTAAATATTACAATTTATATCCAAAAGACACATTAATCAGCCGTCAACGTGACGCAACATAAACGATGATAATTAAAAACGAATAAAAACAGTCGGGATAAAAGGAAAGGATGGGATTCTAAGAAAAAAAGCAAGGTTAACGACCTTGGGATAAGGAAGCGGGATTTGTTTGCAGGGGGTATACAATGCGTCTTCATTGAGGAGTTGTTGAAGTATGTTTGAGGAATGCAGCAATGGATCGGGAGGATAATGTTTCGTCTCAAGACCATTACATGTTTTATAGTGTAAGACCTAATCTTATTTAATTGAATGTTACTTAAAAAAAATATTAGCGTTTAAAATTTGTCCTCTTAATTAATGACTTACGTTGATATATTATGTCTTTGGGTGCTTGTAAATATAATCATTTGCTTTTATGTGCTGATAGACTTTAAAAACTAGTTGTCATTCAAGAAAATAACTTTAACTTCATGACTATCGTAATAATAATTGACTCCTGGACTATATATTATGTTAGTTGGTGATAATTAAAGGAAGCAGCTTGCTCTCCAACACAACCATAAACTCAATTAACAGTAGAGTAGTTTATCTTATACAATGATTAGTTGATTATAAGACCCTTGTTATAAATAACAATATATTTCGTATCTGGCTCTTTGATTACATTCAAATTTTGAGACAATAATGTAACAAAATTTATAAATATTTTTTTTTTTTATAAATATTAAAAAGTAAATAATATAACATTACAATGTTGGTACTATAAATAGAATAAATGCAACCAACGTTACGTAACAAAAACGACAAGACCTGTAAATAGCCAGACGTCTGGTGACGTTGTACTTCGTCATACAAGTACAGACAACAATATAATACTATTATATTAAAATATATATTTTTGGCATTTATTTGATTACAAAAATAAATATATTTTTTTGTGTTTTTTTTAATGCAAAATAAACTAAAATCTTAAGATCATAATACAAATGGTAGTTACTTCAATTGTATCTATAAATAAGCCCAGTTCCATGATATACCGACATTCCTGTTGTTCTTTTTGTTCCACATATAACTCAGACACATAAATAACAACAATATTTCGTCGGGACTTAGAATAGTGATATTAATTAACCTGAACATGTCTGATATTATACTGGAGTTTCGTATGCGTGTGCGCACCTGCTCAGTACTCTGTTATGTTTATTGTATTTGTAGTGATTTTTTTGTAAAAGTAATTAATGCTCGTAAAAATTAAATTATATTTTTAATGTCATCCTGAAGAACAGTGTATATATTAAAACAAACTTCAGTTTTTAACTTACAATTCACATAAAGTTCAGCAATTATAATTAATTTATTAAAACATGGCGTGCATTATGAGCGGATCAATAAATAACAATAATTTGCATATTATCATGTTGGTACTGAACCATGCGATAACTACGCGGAAACTCAAACTATAAATCGGCGCGCATTTTTCGCGAACGCATAAAATCAACGCACTATAATTGAAAATTGCAGAGTATTGCTGTCTCGCTTCCTCCCCATACATCCCTCTCTATCTTGCGGTGCACGCGCCGACATCGACTAATCATAAATAACTTATCTTATTCATTTTGTCATTGCAATAAAACTTTTATATCGTAAACATAAAGTCGATTTCTATGTAACTTGTGTACAGAAACATATCGTTTCTTTATTCTAAGTTGCTATTGTGTCCATCGAGGCACTTGAAAAACTACTCGTCTCTCTTCCCCGCGATAGCTCCGTCCCGCTCTAACACATGTCATTGCAGTTTATTGTAGACATTAATGGTTCTTATTACAAATGTAAATATTCAGTCCGCGATAGCGTTGGTCGGTTTTTTCTCTTCTCTGTATGGTATTAAATCATATCAAAATTGCAGATCTTATAATTGTTTTTTTTTTATTTTTTTATAATAATTATTGTTTCAAAATGGCGTTCAAGCGTAGGTATCGCTGTAACTAACTGCAATGCTTTATTGTGTCAAACAGAGATTATCTTTTGGCTTCAATACATTCATCCCAAATCCCATGTTATTATAAACTCAATAAATCCTTCGCTGACATAAAAACAAAAGCGCAAAAATACTTTGATCGATACTATTATTCACGTATCAGTGTATTTATGTGTCACCAGTATAATTCGACATATCCGTGAGTCATGGTTAGAAGGAAATGCAGAACTATGGGGTCGAATCGCGGGTCAGGATAGATTGGTCGGCTGCACAACAGTTTCCCAACCGAATACCATTCGTAAAAGATCTCTCTCGGCTGCCAATTTTCAGAAAGACAGAGCTAAAATAATTGCAAACGCGCCCTATTTCGAGCCACCGCTTCTGTTTGGATAGATTTAATGCTAGGCATTATTATTGTGATCCACTCACACTATCAAGAGAACCGTAGAGACATCGGGTAACATAAATAACAATACACACCTATTAATATTAGCATTGCATATCAGTTTCACACAAAATAATTCACATGAAACACACAATAATTCCAAATTTAAAAATGTATTGTTTCAATTAATTTAAAATACTTCCAAATTAAAATGTCCATATTAAAAAAAACATCTCAGAATCATTCCAAATTTAAATGCTCATATAGGTAAATTCAATAATTTAAAATCATTCCATACTTAAATGTTTGTTTCAGCAATAATCAAAATCGTTCCAAATTTGAATATCTATCAAGAATACAATATTTATCCCATTTGTAGCCAATACATTATCTACAATATGTATAATAAGTAATACTTGTGATATGTGTGTATATTCGAAATACATTTGTCGTCTCGTCCGACGTGTTGGATGATCGTCCGGAATTCCTAATAGCCATTATGTCATATGTGATTAAAACAATTGCTTTTTATAATTGCTCTAAATTTAAAGGGCAGATTACATTTTAAATACATTTCTGATTTAATATTTCTATGACTACCTATTAATAATGTCTTTTAAATTGATATTTTTAAAAAAGAATATGGATTTGCCAAATCGAGCATAGAGTTCTTATTTCAAGTTTTAAATGCCATTTTTATTTTTAACCCCTCATTCAAGTACGAGGGATGTAATAAGTTTAACATGTATGTATATTTGCATTTGTGTATTGTCTGTAAATTCGTAGCTTCCAAACGGAAAGACCGATTTGAGTGATGTTTTTTTAATAGATAAGTTGGTATACCTATATGTTTGGTGAACATAAAACCGTCGTCTTCAGAATTTTCAGGTTTCTACCTATATTCAAGCAAAGTGGCGAATCTTGATAAGATATACTTATTTAATTTCAGTATCACTATCGATATCACTATATCTTCCGTGATATCGATAGTGTCGATCGATCGAGTCGATTTTTAAGATCTGCTTTCATAGACGCAGTAGGTAAGGGGAGTTCCGCGAAGGTGAATCTTGTAGTATTTCTTGACACAGATACCATAAAACAATCCGTTTTCACGCCTATACTTAAGATGAAAGTTTACAATATAGTTAAGAAATAACATATTTTACTATAACTTGTTTCCATATTTTTACTTATTACCTACTCAGTATTTAAATATGTACCTACATTGTTATAATTTAACACAATTTTCAGCTATTACGTACTTATAGAAACTGAAATGCAAATTAATACGAGCTGAAACGTATAGACAATTAAAAAATAAATATATCTGAATTGGCAAGCGTCCGTCATCGGGCATCGAACATAATCTTTACGAACGCAGCGATGCGTCGAAACAATCTCCTCATATTTATGACGCTTTACATGATTCCAGTAAACGCACCAGTTACTAGAAACCAATATTTATTTGGCTGAATTCCATTAAAAATAAATTTTAAACAATCATTAAGTAAACATGACAGGCGAGTTTGTATCAGTATTTCTATCCGGTAATTCGATTCGCCACGCTTCATGCCTTGCGCTCGAAATTTATGAATATTAGAAGCATTGTGAATCAAATGGGCATTTATCAGTTTTTATAAAGTTTTTATGTTCGTTTTAATAGTTGAATGTCTAATCTGAATACAATGAGTATATATTGTGTAAGTCCTGAGCTAGTAACAGCACTCGTGTAAACGCAGCACAACAGCAATAACCAGACGCGGCAACAATTACATTTGCACACAATGACGTGCAACGACAGAAAGAAAGCAATATAAGCTTTTCTAAATTCGTATACAAAGCGACGTTCGAAATACGAAAACGTATCAGCCAATAGCTAGAGCGTATGCCAAAATGCCAAGCGACACAAACAATTAGGAATGCGTTCTATAACAAATTCAAAATACGAACACAATTTAAATTTGGAATAAATTAAACATATCAAGTTCGGTGGAAAGATGTCTGTAATAAATCGTATGCAGTCGTATGATTAATATAAATAGGTAGGTGAGAATTTATTAGACGTTATTTATAAATACGTTAAAATGTCACGGGAACAATGGAGTGGAGTGTCTATTTAAGATTGATGAGTAACGAATAATCCTCGTTGTCGGAAGGCGGAAAGTGTTGCGCAAGAGATTGAACTGGTACTGGAACGTCAGATTACCGACTAGTATTATTTTCGGTAAACGATACGTATCTTCTGTTCCAGTTCATGTACCGTTTAATAGTTTGAGCACACACTTACATGAACAACTAATCTTGACTGGCAAAGGCGATTTCGTATTTATATTTTAATTCCAAATATAAATGAAAATCGTGATCCCAAAAGTCAAATTATAATCTCAGACTCTTAATCATCTAAACGACGTCTTAAAATTCAACGGTCGCATTCATCAAAAATAAGAAAATAATTAATATTCGCTTCGGAACCGGAGCGTTTAGAAACAACAATAAAACAATACGCGGCTCGCAAACCGAAACAGAACACAGAAAAATATGAATTCCGATCGGAACGGGCCGGGAAACAAAAGATGGCGGATTTTAATGAAATAAAATATAAATAGCTCTGAAGCGAGAATTCTTACATTTTTAATTTGCTACCGCGGATCAGGAATGGCCTTAAAAACGGTCAAATACCACATTCATAAGCAGTCGGCCACTGAGAAACATCATTCCCGATTATCTAAACATATTTTATATTTTAGTAAACAAATAAAGAATTCCTGGTTCTTTTATTTATATCAATAATAAAGTTAAGTATAGACAATAGACAACAAAAAAATGAAAGTAGCGAAATAGTAATAAACTAAAAACGTATCAATAAAACATAAATTCAGAGTTATATATAATGTTTACGATGTAGAAATAATCCAGATGCGTTATTGAACCGGCGCAGGCGCATCGAGACTGTCTTATGTGTTTTTTATTTATTTTAACAAACACTTATGAGTAAATTATGTCAGTTCGAACATACCAATAAAAACGTTTATATCTCTTTCGATAGATCAGAGTTATTTTAATTAATTCGCTTAGATCTTTCGGGATACATTAATTATTTCTTTGTAAAAAAAAGCATTGTATGAGTGAGTGAAAATTACAGAATAATATTGGTATAATAAAAGAATTAAAATATTAAAAGAAGAAACAAAAAATAGCCGAATCGTTTCAAGCGCAACCATAAAATCAATCATGTTAGAAGTTTTACATTCAAACTATATTTACTTTAAAAATAGACATTTTGAGTGCACGAAATAAGTTACTATAATCATTTTCTTGGTTTGTTTAGTTATTTTTTTTTTCGTTTCAGTCTATTTAATGTTTTATTTGTATAGTCGCTAAAGTTCTATTAAAACATTGAATAAATCACTCATATCTTTATCGCAGTATGAAAGTATTGACAATGGGGGGCGTGTCTATAAAGTGGGGGGTAATTACTCCCCCCCAGACTTTCATTGAGCATTGTCTTCGAAATGACCTTAGTGGTTCTTTAGAACGAGAGCGATGACTGCTTATGAATTATTCTCTATAATTATCAATTATTATAGTTAAATATCAAATACCTTTTCTGATTACATCAAAAAATTTGCAATTTGAAAGCCAAATTCAAAATCCATGGAGTCTAGACAAATTTTACTATCAATAAATTGTATTGTACTGTCGTTATATGAAATGTGAGAGAAATCGCGTCAGGCGAATTCTAATCGCGTGTGGTTGCGTAACCGGCGCGTGCGCAACCCGGGGTGGCCGCGCATTCCTTAACGTGCTGCCTTGGTAGAAACGCGGGTTACGCTATACCCATTGCGAATTGTTTTAATGTAACTGATCCATACTGGTTAACATTAGTTTTCTAACTTTATTTTAATGCACAGTTTTAGATGCTGAACTTCATTTCCATTCCATATTCATTAAAATATACAACCGTTGTAAAATGATTACGTACTATGAACAAGAACAGACAGCATTTCAAATTTCGAACGTCAGCGAAAGCTAAAAAAGTAAAACAAATTTCTTATCTTAAACTCCGTTCTAAATTCAAACTATAAGCGAAGCAATTGAAAAACGAAACGAACTAACTTCATATTACAAGCGTGTTCCAAATTTAAGAGTATTCAAATATCGAATATTGAGACGCATTATGACGTGAGGGAACCGGCTGTAACAAATTATATTTCCCATAGAACATTTTTTCCTTTCAAAACATTTAAATAGCAAATGCGTTTAATCTTTGAACTTTTTATAAATCACTGTTCAGTTCATAAACCACGTCTTAACTAAAACATTCAATCAACCTAATTTGAATAAAATATTACTCAGTATAAAATCATATTGGAGCTAGTTTCGTTTCGGCGATATGATCCCATTGATTGATGGGTGACCACGCTGTGGGATCATGGACCAGTGGGTGATGACCCGCAGCTTGTGTTGTTTTGGTGCACGTCCAGGTCATGGTAGAGTGGTGATTGGTTGATCTAAGTGTGTTGACCCCGAGTGTGTGGCTAGATTGTAGCATGTTTTAGACTTAATTAAAAGTGTATAAAGAATGTATTGCATGTCACGACCGCCCCCGTGTTTGTCGAAGGTTTAATTTCTAATCTATGAATTGATTGAAGATAAATAACAATGTTCTAAAATTGATATAAAAATATTTTAAAACTATTGAACTTTTGGCGGTACTTTCTTATGTATTATTAATGGACAATTTCATTTTTAGCTCCCAAGAAAATATTAGTGTTTGGTATAAAAAAATAATATTTATAAAAATGTTTGAAATCTTTAATATAATTGTTTACATTTCTGACATAGTTCAAGAAGTTCTCGGAACAAAGAAACAGATAAATATAACAGTTCCTAATGAAACTCCATAGTAAATGAGATCATCATCGGTAGTTTTGATATAAAATGTAACAAACACATCGCTGACTTAGCTCAAATCAGTGCATAGTTTTTTAAATGCATTCTAATTTTGAATGTTCCTGTTCCTGTTCTATTTTCAAAACAGAAATTTGAATATGAACGAGGATGATGGAACGCTCCCTGTTTGTAATTCGAAAATGGAACGTCTTGTTCTTATTATGAATGCGTAAGGATGCAAGAGCATGCCCCTGACGGTTTAGTAACTGATGCATTAATGGCTCGAATGATTCAGTTTTTTTGTTCGACGCCCGGAGATTGGTCATTACACATCTGAATATGTGTTCATAAAAAGACGGATCACGATTCAGTAAAAAGTTGGAACGGGTCTTGTGATGTAAGTGAGCAACGTGCTCTTTATGTTGTTAGAATTTGATGTTTCCGGACGCAATTGATGTCAGAGGCTAGAGCCTTAATTGATTTTATTCAAATATTGATATCTTTCTAACAGCACTTAGATTTCGCAAGGATATAAAATTAAACTAGACCAATTACGTGTTTTTGAAACTAGAATTCCCGAACGCCATCGAAATTTGCAATTAATAAAATAACTTACAATTTAAAATGATAGAGATTGTAATACGTCTGTTGCGTAAATTATTCGTTTTATTAGTAATATAAAAACGGTTGGTATGTCCATAATTTTATTGCAATATAATAGATTTAATATATAAGATAAAAAAATATATATAATATTAATCAGACAGAAATAAACAGGTTTTGGATGAATTATATATATTTTATTTCTCAAGCATACGTCACTTGTAATTAAGCTCTATATTCCTTAAACACGGGAATTAACCCCAATTGAGGGATCGCTCTATTTAAATTACCAACGTTCAGCTTTGTGGAAGTTTTACACGTCATTTTAATCTTGCTATAAGGTTTTATATTATTAAAAAAGAAAAAAATGTCTATTGACAAATATTTAAATTAACGAGGTCGTAGGTATTGAAACTCGTTTCATTTGAAGTTATTGGAAATAGCGCCATATTTTTATTGGTAAAGCGACCTTGATATACAATTAAAAAGTTAGTAAACATATTTTTAAAGGTTATCGAGAATCAAATAATACTTTAAGTAGAAATGATCGAAGTTCCGTTTCAAACAAATTACTGTTATATACTATAATTGTTAAAATATCATACAAGTATTGTTACTTAAAATAATAAATTCCAAAGGCTTATAAACTCAACAAACCGGATAATATTATCATAAAAAATAGTAATAATCATATTAAAGCCGTCCTGACGCCATCTTTTAAAACAATGAGCGTTATTGTCTTCTTAATTCCATTTTTGAAAAAATAATCCATTTCGCATTTAATACCAAGTTTCATTGATTGTTTATTATTATTGGAAATTGAACTTTATGTGTATTAAACAAAATATGTTTTACATTGCACGTGGATAACGCAGCTGTGTTCGCTATGTTGAATCTGTGTAGTCTGAAATAAACCTTATTTTGTAGACAGGAGGGTAGAAATTGCTAAGTAATGATTTAATGAGAAGTGCATGTGGGGTGAAGAAGATGGGTGTAGGATAAGAGAGAGAGGATGATTCCTCAATATGTTTTATTATTATAATTCGAGACATCACATGAAAAAATAGTTTTTTATATTAAAAATACTTTTTATATTACAAAGTTGAAGTAAGACAGTAGCTATATTTAGTGAATATTACAAAAAAATCGTACAAATATTTGTTTCAGAGCGTAACGATACGATCCTTCAATCAACTAATTACTTACTTAACTAAGGAATATATAATTAAACTTTACTATCAATAAAAACTCATACCACAATTAAACTAAATAAGGAGTTGCGCAGGCGCATCGATTCTCGTAAAATTAATAAGATAAGATTAACATTAAATGTCAAAAATAATAGTCCTAACAATGGAGACATCGTCATAAATTGCAAATGTAATTGTAAGTAATTATTGATAAGCTTTTTATGGGCTATGTGATGTGACAGACGGACAGACGTCAGTTGAAGACCAGCTTTTATAATAGGTCTTTATAAGACAGCTCTCAAAAGGTATATGTTTAGATATGTTTTTGCCATATGAATATTTAAACGTTTTTTTTTAATCAAAGAAAAGTTTATTAAATAATATAATAACTATACAAAAGATGTTAACTTTAGCTTTTTTGTTTGTTCTAATAACGTCTGCTAAGATCATAACTAAGTGATTTTGTTTGTTTGTTGCGTCATTACAGCCTAACTACCCAACCGATTTAGAATTTTGCAGACACTTTGTCAAGGGTAAAGATTACATGGGTTCTTCCCAAAAAAAAACGATCGAAATCAGTTTCTGAAAGTTAGAAAAATAACTTTCTAGTCGTCCGACATAACAAGCCTGATTGAATAGTATGAATGGCAAAAGGTACTTAGTTATGATATAGAGTATACTTTTTGTAAATATAAAAAGATATGTTTATATCAAAAGAGATTTAGCATTTTTTTTGGTTATACCTATGGCTAAGTTACAATATAGATAACTTTTAACCACAAATGAGAATAAATATATCATTCAAATGCAATAAGATTTCATTTAAATGCATCAATTTTATGCAACATTGAAATTTGAAATTGGAATTCCACGAGCGATAAACTTCAGCGAACGTCAGATTTGAAAATCGAACGCCTCTTTTATCCAATGAGTCAATAGCATTGTTCTGTTACAATACCGCGTACGGGTCCCAGTAAATTAGGAAATGTATTTTATATTTTATTGAAAATTCATTTAGAATTACAATTGGTAGATATTATGACACACACACACACACACGTACACTTCCAGCTAACACCGTGAGAGTATTTGAATATCGATGTAACAGCGCATCGCCGCCATAACAAAGAACTAACTCGAAATACAATAAAATAATAAAAACTATTGTTTATGGTCATAACTTTTTAATATATGCCTGCGTTTATTGTTATTCAGCGGTAATATTTATATTTACCGAGTTAAGTTAAACATTTCCCGGTTCGCATTGTTTAATGGTGAAGTTGAGTTTTTTTTTTATTTATATAAGAATCACGTTCACATTGATTGTTTGGAGCGAGGTGTGACGTCACCTCCGTTCGCTTGATAAGGCGGGCTTCCGGTCGAAATCCTTGCGATGGGTGAATGTATGACCGAATGAACGAATTCTTCCTTCTCTTTAAGGTTGCAGGGTCGAAGGTCGGGTTTGATAAGTATTGTTAATATATCTTGTATCTTTATCTTATCTTCACAATTAATTGTTATTTTATAAAGCCTTATTTAACTAATATACCTATATTTACATACCTATATATGATTGTGATTTGATTACCATTCTGATACGTTATTGAAAAGTTTAAATGTTTATTTTTTTTACTAATAAAGTTTTCTTATTTCATGGTAGGTATTTAATATTCGTATATACCTAATTTCGATGCAAGATTATAATTAGTACGGTATCGTTTTTAGAAGTTTTTCTGAAAAAGGAATACAGTTTTTACAAAATGAATATAAATACATAAATGAAAAATACTAAAATATAAATTATTGTAGAAATATGTATTTTAATAGCATCATAGTCTAATCAAAATATATTTAAAAGTAAGTTCATTGCTTCTTTACGTTTACTTATAAAGTATCAGGGA
This sequence comes from Napeogenes inachia, assembly GCA_959347355.1. Taxonomy (NCBI): domain Eukaryota; kingdom Metazoa; phylum Arthropoda; class Insecta; order Lepidoptera; family Nymphalidae; genus Napeogenes; species Napeogenes inachia. The sequence goes on along the minus strand of OY365798.1, from coordinate 19,823,330 downwards.
ATAAGTTTTGATACTATCGTAATATCAATTTTGTATATTTTAAATATATTTTTTATATGAAATATATAAAAACTATAATTGAAATAAAAACTGATGCCTATAATTAAATGTTTTTCGGTATTTGATTTAAAAAATATAAGCATCATTATAAAAAAATCTCTTTAATGTGCTTTCAATTTGTTTGCTGATGTAATAATAATTACGCAATTGTTGTATGTTGTTTGGCCAATATTGGTCACTATTGGCCAATATTGGTAGGAAGTTAGAGATTGTAAATCTTTTGTTTTTATGTCTATTTAATTTGAGAAAGTGTGAGGTTAACATACTTTCAATGTAAGTGAATAAAATTTACTTCTATAGGTACTATACTAGTTGTGTCCCGCGGTTTCTTCCTAAATACCTAATAGATATACCTAACTATAATTTAAGAACAATTACAATTTATAAGTGTATTATTGAAGTATCATTAAAATAGTCAGTAATTTCAGAGATTAACCAAACAATAATACCTACCAAGAAACAGATTAAAATTTAGAAGAAAGTTTTAGTCACTCTATTTTCGTAACGGCATTTATCTTGAAATCAATTTTTTTTTATATATTATGTTTAATATATTTTCTAAATTATATGATTTTTATGTTAATGTTTGTTTATTTGTTTCCTGTAACTAGAAAACATAAGCACAAAAAATATTTTATGATTACTTATTATAATGAACTTTACAAAATAATATTGTATCAATTAAAAAGCTTATAAACCTATGTTATAGAAATATAATGTTTAGTAATATTATAATAGCTTTTCATTTACATTTCAGGTATATTCACGTGAAATTATAATTTACATATAAATAGCTGTGAATTTATAAGCAGAAATAAATATGTATTAATAAGCTTTTACTAATTTAGAAATATTAATTTGAGAGTAAGTAATAAATACATGTTTAAGTATGTAAAAAATAATATGTAAATATAATTTCCGCGACTCTAAGATAATCGGTCTCTTCATATAGAAAAATTCATAAACTATTAAAAGTTTAATTTAATGCGGTCTAGCCGTTTTATTTAATTAAACACTTTATCCTCAAAGTTCTCAATTCTTAAAAACTTTCAGTATAATATGAAAATTACAATATTAAGGAAGTTTTTTTATAAAATATTCTTTTTGAAGCCTTTCATATATATTATAGGTACCAATATAATAGATAAAAAGTTGGTACCTACTATTATCTGGCTCGCGGGGATCATTATAATTACCACCTCACTTGGTAGCGATTACGAACGATTAGAAAGGCCACATACTTCTTGGTTATTCTTTTTGTAGTAGTTCAATTATCTTTTAGTGATTATTTTGTATATTTTTAATGTTTTAGAAAAAAAATATATATCTAGTCTATAATCGTTTTGATAGTTTGTGATTTTTAAACAAACGTCATCTCTAAACTTTGTAGCTGTTGATAAATTTAATAATAGAGGTATGTTATTATTTTAAATTATTATAATTTCCAATACTAAAAGAAGTAGAAAATTTTCTATCACTAAGTACCTAGTAATTAATAGGAATTAACGCATATAAATATTATACCAACCATAAGTTTAAGAAAAAAAAAATGTTTTTTTATAATAATTAATTACTATGTTAATTATAAATATTTATAGTATATAAGATCTTACCTTAATCTAAGACATCCAACTTGTAAAGGTAAAAACATACATAAAGTCACACAGTGTCACGTTTGTCACAATAAGTTAATCACACACCAAAACACACATAACAAAAAAGTTTGTATTCAGTTTTGACGTTGGCTGTAAAAAAAAAAAGTTTCAGTACACGGCAAGAGCGCGCGAAAAATTCGAAAAAAGAACACGAAATAAAATTCGGAGCTCTCAAGAACACAGTCACGCGCGCCTTACACACGCGACTGAAAAAATTGCCACAACCGCGTAAGACTTGGAAACTAAATCAAAATACTCGATAGGAGAGGGACGAGTCAACGCAGGCCCCACCCTTCCCCCACCACGCCGCACGCAAAAACATTCATAAAAACCACGCACGATTCCTCCGCGAAATTATCAATATTACCAAAACGAATTCAAACTCGACAGATCCCAGGGATTATAAAACAATTAACACAATAACAATTATGACAATGTCCATATTTTAAAACAGTACTGTTAAATTGTATTCATAATATAAACATCGGCCGATATTTAAAATAAACTTCATCGCATATGTACCTATATTTTAGTGGCTGTCAAAGTTTTTCCCGCGCTCCAGGGAATTTGAATTACGAACGTCGTCCGCGCGCTGCGACTCGGACACGAATACTAGAACGAGCTGGGTGCAAGTACGAAGGAATCATTTGATTTTTTTACGCCAAAAAACTGAAGAAAGGGTCTTTAGTGTAGGGTTAACTGTGAGGTCGGACGAGATGATTTTATGAGCGCACTGGAACTGGACTAATGAATATTGACCTTCGACCGAGCGCTGCTTTTCGCCTGCTTTATTATTTTACGAAGCAAAATTTTTATCTTTACTAATAAAAACACACACAGACAGAATAAAACATATCTAACATAAGTATTTATTTATCTGTATGAATCTAAGATTACATCGAAATTTTAAAAGTATTTAAGATTTGTGAAATAAAATATATTTTTAATCTTATTACGAAATCGTTTTTAATACCTATTCTTTAAATTTTATTTCTTATAAAACTTTTTTGGTAGGTATATTTTATTTTCTTGTTTTTTAATATACTTACGTCAATTTGACATAGAGTCTTTACAAATGATATTGACTTCAGTGTTTTTTTTTGAGATCAGGATGGTGATGATGGGCTGGTTTTAGAATTGGTAGAGAAACAAATGAGAGTACATACCTACATATCAAAATGTTATTTTCAGGAGGTTTTGCTAAAGTTAGGGAAAATCTTAGTGCTGTATGTATTATTTTTTATGAATTAATATATTTTTGTATGTGTTCAAACATATTCTAGTGAGGTATGTATTAAATGATTTATACAGTTAATAGGTATGTATTGTAAAATGAGTTTTGTTAAATTAATAATTATAACTTCATACCAAAAATGACTCTATTATGGTTGTAAAATTTTAAAATTAAAAACTTTAACGTTCTCCCAAAGAAATAAATTAAATTAAAAAATCAATTTAACAACATACATAAGTAAAATTCACGAAGTCGTTAGGTATATAATATTACATTATATCAAAAAATATTTTAATTCATAGATTTCATTTCAGTTTTGTAGTAATTAAATATGATTTATTTTTCCAAGTACCCTCCATGGCTCTACATATAACGGTCAGTAATTATACATCTAGTAATGATCTAATTTAATAAGACCCATCATTGTATTATAATGTATTGAGTTTATGTAAAGGTCAGGTTATTTTTGCCGCAACATGTCTTGGATTGTCAGCGCGCGTGCAACGACGTTTGTACAATAGTATGTTATTTTATTTAATCTGTATTAATATATTATTAGCATACTAAAATACATAAAATAATATTAAAACCAAAACCTTTTTTTAAATTGAACATAATTTTTATATATGAATGAATATTTTTCTTAAAACATATAGTATAAGTAATAAAACAACTTCCATTAATCCTATCTTATTTTTCTATACAATTAAAAACAGTCAATATCAATATAGAATATTTTCCACAACACGTCTTGTATTCGCATTATGTCTATGTGTGTGTGATCACACGAGTTGTTGTTCGTGTACGTGATAAATCATATGAATGTATTTGTGATCGGAATCTAGTGATGTGCTTGTAATCGGTACTTTTAATTAACTTTTTTTATGGTAGTTTTTATTCCGTTGGAGAAATGTACTTACATTATTTGTCGTATATATCTTGAATTGTATCGTATAAAATTATATATAAAATACTAACACATTGTAGGTGTTTTCGTAGTATAAATATGAGTTTAGAGGTTGTAGGTTTTGTAAAGGCAGCTTAGACAGTCCTTATTGCCAGCAGACTGCGCGGCGTTGGCGGTGTCCTAGATCCTATTGAGTATGTACTAGACATAAATAATTAAAGTTGTATTAATCTAATCGTATGAAATTATTTATATCAGACTTAGTATTAAAAACATATTATAATGCACTTATTACATGATTATACATTAAGGTCGCATTAAAATAAATATAATGGTAATAGAAATAGATCAATATAAAATAAAAAAATTATCGATTCTGGATTCGAGTCTGCGACCTCTGGAAACCATCGCCTTTCCAAAGATAGGTTCGAATTTTGAACCCTTTCCCTATCAATAAATTTTACATTTACATATATATTTTTTTTTTATAAAAAAAACACATTAACAATATAATGTATTAAAGACAAATTTATCGACGACCCAGCACTAACCCTGTCAGCGTGTGTGTTAATAAATACACATTTGCATGTGTGAGTGCGTGTTGCATTTCTTTCTTGTATTGTTATTTATTGGTCTGTAACGAAGTTAATTATTACAATTTTTGTATTAAACGTTGGAAATTATTTTTACCATACAAAATATTACTAACAATCATTTCGTGTTCGTTTTATTTGTAATATTATGATGATATATTTAAAAATTAATAATTTTTGTAAGATATCTATTATTTATAGATTAATCCATTTGACTGGTAAATACTGGTATAAATTCAATTTATCTTTATTCGAGTAGAATCTAGATTCGAGTATTACATGAACTTTTGAATCGTCAATGATTTCATTTAATTGGTCAGTACCTATAGTCCGTGGGTAATCTACCACCAGCTCGGAATGCTGTTCAGCTGGGAAGAGCTGGCCCGAAACTCAACAGTTGCTCTTTTTAAATGAAATTTAACAATGTTTGACTTATACATTATAACATCAACCCTGCAAATGAGTCAATGACCCAAGTTCCACACATTTCGATCAACCAAAAACGCTTGAATGTTAGGTATATGAAGATTTAATAGTAAGTATACCTATTTTTAGTTTTAGTTTTAAAACTAAAAAAAGGACGATCAAAGACATTTTTGGAACTTTATTATTAGTGGTACCCTTAGATAAGCCTAAATGTTAATGTTAATATATAAAACTACTTCTTTACAATGTCTTAGACCAGTTATGGTCTGTCTGTAACCTGTATGTTTTATATTAATAAATAAATGGGACGTACTTTTTAAGAGATGCGTTTTTTAAATATAAACGGTTCCCGGGTTGCCGTTGAGGGAGACTTTAAGAAGAGCAGGAGAAAGAGGGAGATAGAAGGAATAATAATGATGTAATCGTAACAAATAAAAGAACTCATCGATAAAATTTAAAATATTCTTGTCTTTGTCCTTTAAGTCATTTTGATGTCAATATTACATCATAATTTATTTAATAAATAAAGCAATATGTTTTATTATTATTTATAATACACTAAGAATCCAATTAGCATTGAAACATGTATTCATACTTATTTATTGAAAAAGTTATCGGATTCCTTAAAATGTTATAGTTATTATTTCCAAAAGAATTTTCTCATACGTGTTCCAGTGGAAGATAAAAAATCAGAGAACATTCATGAAATATGCTTTATTATTTAAGAAACAAGGTTATTTTTTAAGTGACAAATTTAATGATGTTATTTTTCTTCATCAGAATTAAATATTTCTGTATTTATCAATACAATTAAACGTCTTCTAAATTATATATATTTGATTTTTTGTTCTGTTGTTTGTTTTACTGTTATTTAGTAGATTTATTACGATGTATTCCATTTTGATTTAATTATAAGGAGTTAAATTATTATTCCTAGTAAGGATGAAATAGCAAAACATGTCTATTTTCTGTTGGAAATAGACATGTTTTGCTATTTCAGCCTGTATTGTAATAGTTTTAAAAATATTTTTACATTTGTATACAAAAATAATTTGTTAAAAATATAAAATCCATTGTCATCATGAACATTTGAAAATTCGGAAATGAAGCCTGAAGTGAAATATATTTTAAATTTTTTAGTCGTTCTCTGAAAGTAGGTAGGTACAATAAATCATTAATTAATATATTATTTTCATCCATTAAAGTCTAGATAAGAATTCAGATTTTCGTTAAGATAATGTCCTTGCTGCAGACTCTATACAATAACTAGGGTTGCCAACTTTTTTCGATGAAGAAAAATTACAAAATTGTTTGAATAAGAAAAAAAAGTATTTGAAAGAAAAAAAAGGTTTAAAAACATATTTTTGTGTGCTTTTAGCAGAAAATAACATTTTTTTACTATTTTTAAAGGCTCGACATTTAAATTTAAATACAATACAATTTAATTAAATTAAATGTTCAAAATTAATCTCAGTTTTTAAAGCCAGTTATCTTAGTTAAAATCATATCATTTTGACATATAATTTAAACTCCTATTAATAAAATGGGAAAAATTATTAAAAACTTTATTAAATATTTCGGGTGATGACAGATTCACCTTAAAACCTCACTGACTGTAGAAATGTTAGTTACATTTCGTACAGTAGTTATAAAGCGTTTCCATCATCAGTTCTAACTTATATGTTAAATATTTAAGTATTTTTGTTCTATACATCGAAGTAAAGGTTGGAAATAAAGTATTTTCATTTTTCACATACATTATTTGTATGAAAAAAGTATAAAGTATAATTACCAAAAATAAAGTAGAATACTTTATTATAAAGTATGGTTGGCAACCCTAACAATAACATAGGTATCTATAATAATTTAATCCAAATCGATTATCCAAATTTTTTGTTTCTTATACATAATATCCTTTTATTCATCGCACTTCCATCTAATGCCCGATATCTCCTTGGAATCTTATTCCTTTGTAATTTAATTTCTCACTCACAGCCTGCGTCTTCTTCGGTCATCCTCTTCTTTCATAACTATCCACATTCATACTTAAAAACTCTTCTTGTTGCCTCTTACTTCTGCTTCATCCATTCTTGTCACATCACACAGCAGTAGCAGCCTGTTGTTTCGTAGCGCAACATTCTAATGTCCCTTTACGGCGGGTCATATTTCAGTCATATTACTGTCATATGTACGGTGCGTGGATTCTATTTTTGACAGTTATTTCGCTATTATCTTCAAAGAACCAACTGAGTCTAAATACTGAGAGTAGGATCAAAGTCATGAAAACGCACCTACACTGGCGGTATTTGATCAAAAATTATCGATAGCTCCTAAAACGCAAAACATATCATTCAATATATTAAAGTTATAGTTCTCTTGGCGGGATGTGAAAAAATGTTTAGAGTGAATTTTTACGACGCACACAACGACAGCAAAAAGCAAGAATCTGAAGTTAGTTGCTAAATCTTTCATAAGGGGAAAAAGGAAGTCGATAAATTAATGTTTCTCTTAAATCATTTATCATCTGTAATAGATAATAATAAAATAACTGTTTTAATCTTCGTCTTTCTTTATTTAAAATAACATATATTTATAACAAATTCATAAATGGAATGGTCGGTTTAATAACTGATTATATCATCTTACTTACATCTAGAAACTGGATATAATAAGGTGTTATTGACAGATCTGCATTCATTTTCATAGGATGATATGTTCCCTAGTACTCAGTGAAGTCTAATTTTGGATGTTCCGGTGACGTTGTAAGACCGGACAATAAAGCGGATACAAATAAGATTTTTCCATACTGAAAGACAAAACAAAGTTTTATCCGGCAGTAAAAGTTTTAACTTTGACTTGACTGAGTGCTTTGAGTTCAACATTTCTTAGTCCTTTACTCTGTAGTGTGTAGTAATCAGTGTGGTTAGATATCATTTTTGAAATTTACCCGTTTGTGACATTATTTTAACTGATATAAACGATATGATTGTTCATCTCTTATGTTATGTTAATTCGTATATAATTTACATTATTTCAGCAGAAATTACTTAAAGCACATGTACTTACCTGTGTTTGTTATGTTTTTTTAATATTAAGCTTATTTTAATCAATTATTGAATTTCATGCCTTAGAATTGAAAATTTTGAGGAAAATCATCTCAAAAATGTTAATATGGCAATGCTCAACTCACCTTGAACCTATAGGTTTCCGTCTTGTCCCTTTTTATTATTATAAAATGTTTTAAATTCTATTGCTATAGGAATAAAATACATTTTAAATATATCGCACGTATGTACAAATGTTTATTGTTAGAAGTAAAATATGGATCGTATAGATAGAGACCATCTCAAATAAAAAGTGTTCATCTACATTCATATCACCATTTTCAATCTAGGTATTAATTTATGATAAAAAAAGCAGAAGTAATTTTAATTTTAATCATAAGAAACATTATTGAATGTAGAGTATTTTCAGTATATAGTTAATAGTGTTTGCTTGAATAAAAATTATTAACTGTGACTATCTTTTTGGAGTCCTTTTATTATTTTATTGTAATACATTATTTGCATGCAATTAAAAATTTTTAAGTAATGACGACAAAGAAGTAGGTATAACTTCTTACGTGCGTACATAAGTACCTACACACACGTATTTTTATATGTTTTATTTTTCTATACAAAAATGAAAATCACATCCCGATCAGTATATGAAGAAACCAAAATATAAACACTAATATTATACTCTTGCAAGACCTTGATCATCAGAAATTATTTTTTTATTTAAAAATTGAGTGATGAAGACGAATATCAGAAGGGTTAGAAGTCATTGATACTAATCTAGATACTAGATCTAGATACTAATCGTCCTCTGAAAGAATTTCCTTACAAGATTACCGAAGTAAATCTAGATAAATGATCTTATGTAGAAGAAATATAATTAAGAAGTTTGATAATACTATTCTCACATTCAATCGCTACCTGCTCTATAAAAAACCGGATCGAATTTCGCAATCTCGGGGTTAAACTTGGTTCACGATGTCGGGACCTCATCAGGAAATGGGGTCACACAGTTCAAAATTACCGTTTTTTTGCTAAAAAATATAAAAAATGATAACACTTTAAACGTATCAACTTTAATGTTAGAAAGATAACCCTAAAATTGGGGTGAATCGTGGGAAATGATACAGGGGAGACCACGGATTGAATGGAAGATGCTGGAATTAATCTACCTTAAATAACTCATGACCCAATAAATTTTACTTTGGTAATTTTTTTTCATTTTGCTTTAATCTGATTCATTAATTAAAATTTTCTCAAAAAAAACAAATCTTTTTTTTATTTTTTTTCAATAAAAAACGTTTACTGTTGTAAATAATATTTATTATTATATGATTTTTATTTATAGTAAGTATATAAATTATATACTAAGCAAACTATCAAAAATAAATAAAATATTGTATGGGACACTAATTTTCTTAACCCTGTCAAGATCATAATGACCTAGGGTCATGGGGTCACACAAATATCGTATTTCTTAAAGAAATTCACATTTATGGAATTTAACCTGTATTTGTAATATTGAATACAATTCTTAACTTCTTTCACTTTAAATAGACCAAGAAATTATGTACTACAATAGTGTATCGTGTAACTTTTGACCCCAGTGACCTTTTTCGTACCCTGTCCGGACGGACGAGCAGACGAGGGGGCACCGCAATTGTGAGGTGGACAATGGTTTCCTGATTGGAAGAAACCAAAAAAAATCTGACACTATACAAAATAAAGATCATAAGAAACCCACATGTTCTAATATATATATTTAAGTATATAATAAACAAAATATTATTATCCAAAATATATCTCAACTTCATATGACACTTATATTATAATAAATATATTAAAAAAAAAAAAAGAAATACCGGTTTGCTCGAAACCGTTATTAAAATCATCCACAACGGTACAAATTCTATAAAACTCTCAAATTACTGCAAACAGTAATAAATCACGCGAAAATAAAAAAACTATCTCACGCGGCTCGGATCATCTGTTACTTCCTAAAAGGGGTGAATTCAAGACGCAAAGATTTTTAACCCTCAAACTTCGCTTAAAACCCCGAAATATCTATCCTGGTTCAATTGTAACTCTTTCCCATGGGTCTTAACCTTGGCGAAGTTTTTTGTTAAAAATTGAGACACCTTTGCTATCTTTCCCGTTTTTTGGCAGTTTTTTGCAAAACGATAGACACGGGGTAAGGGTCGAGCCCTTTGTGATTGCCCTCCGTTTTGTACATTGAGATCTCGCAGGTGGGTCATACGGAACCCGATGATCTTTGAGGGTTAAATATCAATTTTAATATCAAAAGCATCTGTACTTTAATATTAATAATTTAACTCATAAATTAAAACATAATATAATATTTTTAATTTAATAATAAGTTTATTGTTGTTAAAATAATAGTAACATGAAATGTATTTTATTGTATATATAAAAAAAATCTATAATAAAACCTATAAATTACATCATTTAATTAAAATTGAAAAGTCACAACACTAAGTGCAACAAAGATGGAACTGGAATCTGAACCAAAAACTAAATACACACTTAGTAAAGTACAACAATTTTACCTTAACTGTTTAATTTGATCAGTAAAAAGATTTACTTGTTAGAGCGGTTCAAAATATAAACAATAATAAACAAAAACCGATCGCCATCGAAATAGGTATAATTAGAGTTAGCGGCGACTTTACCAAAATTACACTTCACAAAAAACAAATACTCGCTGTTACACTGCCGACTTTGTGACTCTGACTTTGTATGGGTTGACATTTAGTTAAAGATTATTTAAAATAATAATTGTCATTTTAATTTCATTGACTAGCAATATAGATAATATTTAATATTAAAATAAATAATAATATTAAACAAAATACTAACCTATATTTAAAACATTTATCGAGTAAGAAGCGACTTTTAAAAATGGAACGCAAAAATGTTAGCCTCGCTTTGCCGGCATAGTTGTCGAACTGAGAAATGTCAGTTTTGTTTAAATTTTGAAAATTAATAACGACCGCCGCCGCATTGTTGCGCGTCCAGCCTTTAATTACAAATATTTGGACATTTTAACATTTTTTATACCAACGTTTGACATTGAATTGTTTTTGATTAGACAGCTGTTATTACACAGGTATTAATAATTTATATTTCAATATAAACTATGTACAAAATCTTGGCATGATCTAGAATTTATTTATAGTATGGACCATAATTTGACCAATAATAAAAAAAGAGCGCGAAATACCAAAACGGTTTTTCAGGTAAAAAATCTTGGTTTTTTTGAAGGTGTAACATGATTCTGCAATTTTGTCAAAATATTATACAGTAACGACACTTTTTCAACTAACCCTTTTATTATTTTTTATTTTCCGTAGAAGGGTTGATCTTCGATGCAGATGGGATTCAAGATAAAATATAATGACAGGGTTTAAAAAGTACTGTTGTAGATTTAAAAAACTACCCTTATATTGCATTACTAATTAATTGTATATATATATACTATACAACAATGTCTGTCTATAAATAAAAAGAAAATATACATTAGGTATTTTAGATACATATATATATGTGAGCTAATAAAAACTTTTTTCTAATTCCAATTTTTTTAAAATTTTAGTTTCGAAGACATAGAAATATATTTAATAGTTATATATATGTAAATATGTAGATATTTATAGCTAAAATCAATAACAATAGCAAAATCAAACCTCTGAATATTAAAATAACAATAGGACACAAAAGCTATTATTCAAATTCCTTAATTTATATTTCGAAGTTTAATGCAACTTCCATTTTTGAACAGATTCTAAATTCAAAAGAACTAAATTCTCATTCCGTCCGCGTCGCGCTCTAAATATAAAAACTCTTTTTTGTCAAATATGGAAGGGTTAAGTTAAAAACATTCTATTTTGGAATTGTTAAAAAGTCTACATTGTATGGAATACGTCAAAACTTTGAAGCTAGTACAGTATAGATATAACTTTTGAATAAAGCATTTGATTTGAAAATACTAGTTTCTTATTTATTTGAATTTATCATTGAATGATGATTAATGATGAATGATTTTATAAAAAAGGGCAGTGCTGGGATAGGTGAACAAAAGTTTTGAAGAAAATTATTAAGGTTCAAAAATCTATAACGTACAGTCCTCTACCTCCAAAATTATAAAATAATGAGTAATGAATCTGCCTCCCAGTATGTGCAGTGCTTTCAGTAATAAGTGAAGTGTGAACGTCCTGAAAGTTACGTAACATTTAATTAAACCACCAAAATATATTTCTATAACGTTTAAAAGTATTTACATGTTTATTCATAATAGATTTAACATTCTTAACACTTCTTTAAAATAATAAAGAACACTAACATTTTACTTTATAATTCTAAATTTCTCTAACATATTGATTTTGTGATTAAAGTTTAGTATATAATTCTACCATCGTACCCTGCCCGTATCGGTTTATTTGATATGGTAGCTCAGTTGGTAGACCGACGGAACGATTTCTCAGTAGTCGCGGGTTCGAATCCCTGCCCGTATCGGTTTATTTTTCATTCTATATTTATGTAAATTCTACCATACTTTATTTATCTATACAATGTGCTTGTACTACAAAAACATTATTCCGTTTTCAAATGATACGAAAGACACAGGAAGCGTGAGTTTTTTGTCACTTCCACATCTTGTTCGAACTGATTCACACTCGCCATCCTTCTCACTCTCGTACATTTTTAAATATGAGTAATAGAGATAAGCAATTGCCTTAGCTCTCAGGTGTGTTGACAATAACAGATGTTCATAAGATGGCGGGGCGCATATTACACAATTACAATTCTATTTAATTATTTTTTCTCGTTTGTATTTAGAATTCGATCGTGGGCGTCAGTGTTGGAAGACAATTGGACTTAACACGTCATGTTTACAGGGTTCCGTTACTTTTCTAATTTATAAATCGAATTCTGTCATTTTAAAAATGAGGTTGTAGATTAGAACTAATATTTAAGACGTAAAGGTTTTTCGTATATTATGGGAGCAACAACAAGAGCAAAAAAAGAAAGGAGTTTCAAGATTCGCATGTCATTTCGAAATCCGACCTGGAAGCACATAAGGAAGCTTCATTTTATATATTGATGATTTGTGAAAAATAAAATCAGTATTGTAGGAAGGCGCCATTTATACATTTAATGGGGATGGCATTGTAACCAGTGGTGTGTGTGTATGTAAAAGAATTTAGCTGCTAGAATGCAATGAAAAAGCTCGTTGGAGCACTGTCTTGTGAACACATGTGGTGAAAAACGAATATAGAAGCGATATCTCTATCACAAAGCTTCGGGTTCTTTACATTTCCATTGTATCGTCGTTGAATTGAGAGGCTGCGTGGCAGAAGCTGCCAAGAGCGGCTTTGATGTAAACTCAGTAGTACCACTACAATCCTTGTCAGGAAATGACAAGACTAGATAGACCTTACAGACGGACCAGACCAGATCCCAACGGAGATAAGCGTCTATCTTATTGGCATATACAGGGTTAATTGTAATAGCCACCTCTTGCAGGCAGCCTCACTACATCAATCCTAAAAACATTTGTTCTACGACTTTTTAAAATGAATACTATTTAATATTTAAGTTTTCCCATACAAAATTTATTTGTTACCTCTGAACTGGTGTTAACTCTGAGCGTAGGTATTGCGTCTGGGCGTCGAGGTTTTAAGTACGTACTTCTTACAAAATACAGATTAATAAGTAAAAGTGAGAGCAAACATTTTTTATTTCGTTTTTTTTTGTGTTGTTTATCAAAATTTGTGAAAAATCGTAGAACAAATTTTGTTAGGGTTAATGTGGAGAGGCTGCCTGCACGAGATGGCCAATTAATTACAAATATCACTGTATAATAAACCATTCGTCTTAAAAATGTCTAATAGCGTAGCCAGTCGCAAATTACCTAAAACAATCCGTATTGTCCGTATAGGTCGCAAAATACTTCATAGGACCAGGGATGTCCTCAATGGTTGTTAGAACATGAGTCATGACCCATGAGCCAATTTCGCTTTGATCGAGGTAGTATGGGACGAGTTGACGCTCGGGTAAACTTTGACATGAACTTCCATGTCTATGTGCAGGATGAGTGTTGACAGCTTCAAACCAAAATCTGCTTTGTGCCTTCCCCAAAAAAAAAACCGAGCTAGATCGGTTAGGGATGGATTCTCCGGCCGGCTTCTACAATGTACGAGTACAATATTGGGTTAATATCAGTAATAGAGATTTGACCACGATCATTGGAAAACATATAAATATGAATCGAGTCTACTTTATACTTTGATTATGTAAATAGGTCTGCGTTTACAAAGTTTTTTATTTGAAATGAACATACATTTTAAAAAACTTACGAAATTTGATTCGAATCTCAATATCAAACAATTTTAAGTTTTTAACTGCGCTGAACGCCAACATGAACGATAAACAATATTTTCTTTTATTTCATTGACAACTTCTATAAAACGAAAATAAACGTATTTATCTAATTATATTATAAATTTAGAAGAACATATTGTCTCCGCGTTTTGCTGACGTAACTTATACATTATGACAAGATTATTTTTATTATTGTGGATACAATTCCGGAATTTTTTAATAATGTTTTTTTATGAAGTTTATTTTAAATTTGGAATTCTTAAAATACAGTTTTAGAGATTAACTTTTAAAGAATATTATCTTATCCTTATCATGAAACTTAGCTTTAGATATTGTATTCTAAGTTTATACGCCTGTAAATAACTGTTTCAAATAAAATGTATTCTATAATGCGTTTAAAATTTAACCGAACTTAAAAACTTCTATAATAGTTTATAACAAAGAACTGTAACACAATACAATATCTCATTATTTATAAAGAATCAATGAGAAAATATGAGATTTGACCCAAAAAACACCCCTACAAAGGGTTAGAGAGCGAGAGAAAAGATAGGTATTCCGTGTTAGACAAGGACACAGTACGCTTAACCCTTTTACCGCACCTGGACCGCTTTTTATAAAACTTTTTTGTCTAAATTTTAAAAAAGTGCAATTTTCGCTTTATTTAGGGTCAATATTGATTTTTTCGGTTTAAATGTGACTTTGACAATAGAAGTTCGTTAAACGAGATGACAGAAATGAGGCCATTACGTTTGCGAACATCGTGTGGGTATGTGTGTGTGTGTCTGTGTGTGAACACATCATGTCCTTTGTATTATCAACATAATACGGTTATAATGATCTACAAATTTCTTTTAGCACTAGGTTTCTGTTAATACAAATACAGAGAGTCATAAAAAAACAGTAAATTGTATTAAAAAAATATTAAAATAATAATCATGAGTAAGAAGAATCAAACAAAGAAACAGTCGAACAAGCCGTAAACGATAAAAATTATATTAAAATGTCTAAATGCGAGACGAACGAGCGTATAACGTAATGTAAAAGGAACAAGTCTTAAGTAAGATGGCGGAAAAAAGTCCAAAAGACAATCAAATGAGGGACGCACAAAAACGGGAATAAAAGGAGAGACAAAAAGCAATATGGCGGATTGTTTTTAATTATCGAGTATCGGCATAAATCGATGCACGTCGCCGCGGGCCGCCGAGCTGCGCGCGCGCATCGGACCCTCAGAGACTTACTATCATGGAAATTATTTGGTTCGATTTAATTTGTTCTTGTCACATATTTATGATCACTGACCTGAAATATATTTTAATGATTATTTTGGTCAAATTAAATAATTCAAAATATTACTTTATCAGAGAAGGTCAAACATATTGTTACACTTGTAACTATTTAATAAAATTTCTTTTATTACATAAACTTACTTTGAAAAGACATATATAAATTTAATATTTCTTAATAACTTTAGACATAAATAATCTTTGAAGCCAAACTATACAATAACAGTTTTTTTTTTCACCAAAAAAATGTATTTAAAAAATAAAATAAGTCTCCACGGCTCCTCTGTCCCCGATTCATAAAATTCATATGTATGGGTGAAGGCATCGCGATCTCGCGGATGTACAATATATTTTACGTATAAATAAGAACATTGTAGTACCGTCGGTCTGTACGTTTGTACCCCTTTGTCATTGCCCCGCTTATTTATAGATGGAATGTATTCTTAGTGAAATCAACATGTGCTAATTTATATAGCAACGTATTCTCTATACATTTAATTATTACTACAGAATTTAAACGATTGTATAGATTATACCTACTAGGAAAATACGACTTGACTAGCCGGGGCTCAAACCTTAGACTTTCAAAGAAATACAGCTTGATGAGATATCATGTTTGTATTAATCATAATAATATTTATAAAATAATATAGAGAATGTTGTTTTTAAAGTTAAATAGAGCTGGTAATTAACTCAGGCACCAGTTTCTTATTAATGCACTCTGTTTATAATCTAGAGCCCAATTATTTTTAGGTTTAAACTTTCAAACGACCTATATCACACTGTTTTAATTCACTGTTTTTTTATAGGATCATTTAGTGAAGTTAAATGTTCAAAGGCGAATGTAATAAAGCGATGGAAACGACTTTTGAGGTCGCGAGTTCGAGTCCTGTCCGATTTAAAAAAAAATTGTATTAGGGTTATAGCCTAACATGTTTATAGACAACTTTGTAGCTAAAACGTTGGCAGTACTTAAATAAGCAAGTAATAACGTAATACTCAATAATTGTTTTGAAGTAAATATCGTAAATATTTCTCATCCCTTTGAGATATGTATATCATAAAACCAAACAAAACCTCAAGCAACCAAAAACCACGAAAATCAAGGTCTTTGTTCGTTCCAAATTCAATTTAGAGTCGAAGCCGGAATTTGTAGATTTTTTTGAAAAATGATCACCGACAGCTCCACAATGACGGAATGGGGTCTTTTGGTTTTTTACGTTTTTAAAGACGCCCTTTCGGGGCCAGAGACAATGGGGCGAGGGGTCAGTGGCCTTGGATTATAAAATTTGAAGGTACGCGTACACACCACTTGTTATTAGTGCTTTATGGCCCTTCATGGCTACTAATTTCGGCATTCTGAAAATTTTCCCCAATGAAATTGCAAAATTATTTAAAAGTATGACCTTTTTAAATACCTTTATATTGAGAGTTAAAAAATATCTATGATTAAATTAATTAGTATCTAGTTTATACCTTTTCATCTGCTCGGTGCCGTAGTACCTAAATAAAAATACCTAAATAAATAAATTTACACAAATATCTAAATTTTTTATTATTTATCTGACGCAATAAGAAAACATCATGTTTTACTGACATTGTAAACTCCATACAATTTTTCATCCAAATTCGTGATGAACCCATAAAAACAAAATAATTCAAATCTCGTACAGACCTTTACATC
The DNA here is from genome assembly GCA_959347355.1 of Napeogenes inachia. Classification (NCBI taxonomy): domain Eukaryota; kingdom Metazoa; phylum Arthropoda; class Insecta; order Lepidoptera; family Nymphalidae; genus Napeogenes; species Napeogenes inachia. Next base: position 19,806,027 of record OY365798.1, on the reverse strand, counting down.
TTAACTGTAAGAATTTTCAGCATTACTTTTGTCAACAAAAGCATCTGTTAATTTAATTATATATGACCCCAGTAGACTAGTCCCAGAGACTGTCCCAGTCATGGTGGTGATTGCCAGTCAAGTCCATCTACACCCTGACAGATGACGCATGGATAAGTGCTTTATACATAATTATAGAGAAATTAAACTAAAATAAATATCGTTGGACCGTGAAACCGTTACTACTACCATACATTTTCAATCTTCAAAACGCGCAAATTACTCCTAATCGTAATTATTTAGCTAGGTTTCCTTATTTGTTAATTTTTAAATTTTCTATGTGTCGAATAAGAACCATTTTGTGGTTTTAAAAATATTCTTATACAAGAAAACGTATCCTTAGATTGAAATACCATCGATTAGGAAGGCTCTTAACTTCTTCTATTTTTTTTTTGTTTTTTAATGATACTTTTTTATAAACCACATTGTAGTGTCAAATAGTAACACTAATCTAGACTTTACAGCCTGGACCAATCCACTGTTAGTTAAATAAGTACTAAATAATGATTATCTCCTCTATCTAAAAACTATTTTCTCTTATTTTCAATGACATAATATTAATATTTCAAACAGTGGCGTAGTCAATTCCAAACTCCATTAGTCACCAAATTAAAATACAAAAAAGTCATCGAAAAAACAAAACCACTTCTCCATTTCAATATTTATCGCAGGATCATTCTTTTTTGAACAAAATACGAAATATCTCAAGACGTTTCTTTGTCCGGTTTCTCTTATTATAAACGAGCGCTGGAGATACATTTTTTAAAAATCATTCCGTTTTTGAGTTTCTTACGTGATTCCGAGATCTGGGAGTCTGGTGGCTTAGAGTGGATACGCCGTCCTTTATTGTCACATTAAGATTTATATTAAATTCAAAAAAAAAGTTTAAGTTCTTTTTTTTATTACATAAATAAATGCTCTTTGATACTGATTGATTTAATATAAAACTGGACTTTCGTCTTATCTACGTTAATATAGTCAGTATCGAGTGATGCATTATCAATGTCATTTTCTTTTTGTACTTATCTTGAACACCTGTTTAAGATAATTTATTAAAAGTATATGGAATATGTCGTTTCATTTATATTTCATTATATTCAAATTTCAATTAAATAGTAAAATAGTGACAATCCAGATTTTATAAAACAAATTAAGAAATTAAATAAAATTTTTTGGTGTTTTTCTTAGGATATATTTATTTTATAAAAATTTTAATTCCTTACATATTCTTAATACAAGAACAAAGTACATATTTTTCTAATTACATGATAAAATAAAAACTGATTCCCACATAAATATAATCCAATACGCCTCGTCACTTAACTCGACGCTTCGATTAAAAAAAAATAAAAAACAAACTCGTTTCTTGAGGATTTCATATTTTAAATAAGTATTTGAATGCAAGTTGAGCAAGTCACGTTGTGTTCTGGCTTTGCTAGTGTCTGTAGATTAAATATTAATATATATGGATTGATTGTGAAGATTCCTTTTACCAATCTATTAATTTATTTAAGTATATAAATAACATTCTATCTAAGTACATAAATGACAATCTATTTAACTATATAAATGACCATTCGTCTAAGTAAATAAATAACTATCTATCTAACTATATAAATTGCCATCTATCTAAGTACATAATTTACAATCTATCTAACTATATAAATGACCATCTATCTGAATACTTATATGACAATCTAGATATATAAATGACAATCTATCTTACTATAAAAATGAGAATATAAATAGGTACATAATTAAGGATATAAATGAATATATTATCTACCTTTGTTTTGGTCATTGATTACCTACTTTATAATGCTACAGTATATATTTAATGGGAAAGGGATAATTGGGAACTTCTGTTATATTACAAAATTAATTGCCACCTAATAAACACATAACTATCATACATGTGTGTGTGTGTGCGTGTGTGCGCACACGCACGAAGTAGAAAAAAGTTACTTAGGCGATGACTAAAATAAAGCAATACTTATTTTGAACTTTTGTTCCCAATTTCTTTCCAGATTAAAAATGTTTGATAGGTATTTAGTATAATTTCATTCCAATACTAACAATGATTATTATGTTGTTTGAGGGTTAGGGGAGGGTGGGGTAATCACGGATGGTGGGTAATGGCGGACGCATAGGTTTAACTATGTTAGAGCATAATAGGAGATATTTTGAATGACGCATTTGTAAGTCGACTCTGAACTTAGTGCTAAACAGTAACTGCTAAGATGAGAGGGCGCTCTCAATTTAAAGTAAGTAAACTTAAAGATTTTTCTATTATTTGATCTTATTTTTGTTCAAAAATATAATGTGTGTATATTACTGTACAAAAAACATAGCAGGATGCTGTTTTTTTGCTGATAAAACTTATATTTGAACAACGATTTAAGGCACTTGTATCGTACACCACATAGTTCTAACCTAAAAAAAATAATGTAATATCCATTTCTGGGCAAGTCGGCTAATGGCGGACGACTTAAGTCGGGTAATTACGAACGTCCGTAGTTACCCCTAAACGTTATTTTTTTATGATTTTCGTTGTTAATTATGAATAAACAATAATTTCATATACCAAGAAATCATCAAAGAAATACTGAGACAAAATTTAAGTTAGTGGATTTGGAAAAAGCCGTTGAAGCTGTCAAAACTAAGACACTTTCTCTTGGTTACTATACATGACTACCTCAAAAATGACTACTACTACTACATATTCTGTACCAAACAGTACTATACATGACTACCTCAAAAATGACTACTACTACTACTTATTCTATACCAAACAGTACTTACTATACATGACTACCTCAAAAATGACTACCAATACTACTTATTTTGTACCAAACAGTACTATACATGACTACCTCAAAAATGACTATTACTACTACTTATTCTGTACCAAACAGTACTATACATGTCTACCTCAAAAAAGACACAATTAAAACTCCAAGAACTGGAAGGAAGGCCATATTTTCCGAAAAACAGAAAGTGGAACTGGGAGATCATATTTTAATTTGCTGTAAATTTTTTTATGGTTTAACCATTGAGATGGTCCCAAAAATAGCCTTCACATTTGCCGAAGTCAACCATTTAAAGCACAATTTTGACAAAAATCCCAAATGGCCTGATCCCAAATCTGATTAGATAGTGTCCGTTTTTACCCCACTCGGTATCCGCCATTACCCTCTACCACGTGGGGTAATCCCGGACACCAGACGTTTTGTTTTTTTATTATTACTTGTTTATTTTGAAAAATATACCACTGTTGAATATTTAAAGATATGGTTAATTACTTGAACTAAAGACTGATTACTAAAAAGCATTGATTACTGAAACAGTTTTCGTTTTATTTTAGTTATTCCTTAGGTGTGCGCAATTACCCCACTCTCCCCTAATGACGAATTTTATTTATTTTGTATGTTCAAAATAATGACTTGTTTAAAATAATGACTTGTAAGTAATAAATAAGTTGCAAAGTTTTAAATGAGAAAATATTATTATATCTATATTTATTTCTTATCAATTATTTTTTAATTACGAATAAATAAAACAACGACATGTAGTTTTTGTATATATTTATGATAGCACTTACTTTATTATTTTGGGATTCTTAAGATATAGCGTAAAAAAAGGTAAAGGATAAAGAAAATAAATATTACGCTTCTACTTAGCAGCTATCAAGCCCCAAGTTTAGCCCCAAGGTTAAAGTTTAATAATGAAGTTCATATGAATAGATTAATTTAATACAAAATAAAAGTAAATATAAAAAATTACTGTTACTTTTTTTTATATAAAAAATAACTTACTTTTTTCTTATGCCGATCCAGGGACCTAAGGGACAAAGTCTGCTTTTCGTGCAACATATAAGACGCTGTCCGCCCTATTAATATTCCCTAACTTTCTGATGTGGTACATAGTAAGGTTATCATGATATTTTTCGATATACGTTTCCGAAATGGAAGATCGAAAGATTGATATACAGTTGTATAGATTACAGAGTTATCGTTTTTCTCTTTTAATTTTAAACCAGTGTTGTTGTGTTTTTTTTAAACCAGTGCTTAGGACCCGAACATGCTCTGAAAATTCGTAAAATTGATTAAAACAAGATTCTACCTTAGTGCATAGGAATACAATTATCATTGCAATATATTATTATAAGTTTAAAGCATTACACCAAAAAATATTTTATTAGAATTTGAAATTTTAAAATAATTATACAAAATGAATTATGAACGATAAAAGATCATTAATCATTAAACTTTAACACTACTATCATAGAATACGAGAATAATAATTAAGTATTAAATTCTAGATTGTATAAAGAATATATAATTTCATAATATCTTTATTTTATAATATACGTATTATAAGAATAATATTTTTTTATATGTAATTGAATACAATTTTTAATGTTCTTCAAACAGATACAAAAAAGACGAGACGAACGGTTTAACTCACAACCAAGTCTTTAATAAATAACTATTATATATTATATAATAAGTAACTAGCTGTTGCCAGCCACTTCACCTGCAAATCTCGTGACTACTTATACAGATTTTTTTACAGTAATTATTGATCAAATAATTAAAATAAAAAGTATTGTAGTGTGTAATTATTACTCTTACAGATTTTGCAGATGTAAACATTGTTTGTTGACGTTTATCTATATTACATAAATAAATTGTTTTTGGACAACAAAGATTTTAAAAAATGTTATGGTATTGTTTTTGAGTTTTGTATTGTCTTGTTACTAATCTCGTAAATTTTGATTTTAATAGTAGGTACTTCTAGAACTTAATTAGTAATATGTATTAATACAATTTAGTAAAAATAATTCGTATATGTTTTTAATTCATTGTCATGAAAAAAATAACTTCAAAATGTTTATAATAGTAGTACCTATATAATAGAAATGGTTTCTAATTGGTGCTCATAATATTAATAATGATTATACCTAGTAGATTTAGTTAATTTTTTTTCCTAGACATCATATTTTTGTATGTAGTAAGTCGCAGCGATTATTTGGTTGCAGTACTAGCTACTACCAGACTGTGGTAGTACGTTGTTGTATGTTTCATCTAAACAGTATAGAGCTTACTAAGTACATTACAGCTTACTAAGTACTAAGTACTACAAGGCGAGGTAGTAAGTGTAGTATCTTCACGGTCTTTCAATACTTCGAAATATTCAATATTTCTTCTCAAAAGATCGAAAATTGTATGGACAGTGGATGGATGTATGAGAAGTCAGGATGCAATTCCCATTCTTCATGTGCAGCTGCACGTGGAAGGGCTGGACAATAAGACAATATCAAAAGCTGTTTTGCTTATTACTTAAAGGTAGCTTGATATTTATTAAGATACATGCTTGATATTATGAAATAGATATTTATTTATCCTATTGCTCGAATCTCGATCAATGAGTTGTTTCGTACATTTAAAAAATATATAATAATGTGAAGAAATATTTTTGTGATTAAAATAATTTATAATAATAATATTTTCGTTTTTAAATAAATAAATTATACCTATAAATTAACATTTTTTTGTTAAATATCAAGCGGTTTTGGGCGCCTAACTCTACTCTTGAAGTTAACTTGAAGTTTGGTACTTTCTGATAAAAGTAAAATAATTCAAGACTTTTTAGTTGCATTCCTCTATCCTATTTAGATTTCTAAAATATATATCCTTCACAAGTTATGCATTAATTCATATATATTTTTGTATCCACGGTAGGTAGGTATACAGGTCTAATTATTTACGAGACGGAACATACAAACATATGTATGTAAAAATCATAATAGCAATGTAATATTCGTTTTAGGTTTTCTCATAGTAACTTAGTTAGTTTAGTATTGCAAAAATATATTTTTACATTAGAACTATAAAGTTTAGTTTATATAAAGACCTAAAATAAAACACTAGATATAGCTACCTATTTCACACAAATTGTTCAGCTCGATGTAAACTCATTACTCTCTCAAACCTAACTTAGAATATCTATTAGCTGGAGCAGTTTGAAATTGTTTATGAAGATGTTAGCCATGTTAAGCTTATTTAACTATTAATTTAATAAATACCCGAATATTCTAATTGATGTTGATAAATATAATTTATTTAACATTTCCAAAGATTCTCATAAATGTTTCTACAATAAACTCGTTTTATAAGCACAAATACTACCAATAAATTTTGATATTATGCACCTGTTTATTATTCAGACCAAGAAAATAATAAAACTCCTCATCGGAGAGTTATACTTAAATAATTATAGCAAGGAAAATTAGAATACCAAGGATTGTGATGGATTTAAACAAATAACAATGACCGATAACTTAGAACTAATCATACGGCATACCTAGCATAATATTCTGGTATTGCAATAAAAATAATTAGGTAATTGACTATTCTATTATTAAACACATTTATTATTTATAAACGTTTTTAAGTGTTATAATTTAGCGAAATGAAGTTAAAAAAATATTTTGGTTGATTATTTATTAGAATATTATATGAAGTTTGAGTCTCGTCACTTATTTTATATTTATAAGATTGGGCGCGAAGATTCACGTAAGCAAGGACTACAAGCGTAGCGCCATCTAGTAGAAATGATGTAAACCAAAAGATGATAATTCACTAAGATGTCGTTTTCATAAGAGCTTAACATAGTAAATAATAGAAATGTATATAATTTCTTGCATATAAGAAATATATCAATTATAATTTAAAATTCTATATATTCCTACTTTTACGAAGGCATTATTTGTTTTTCAAAAATGTACTTAATATACCCTAAATGATTTCTCGTCGACAGATTTTTTAGATTATTTTAGATTATTACTATTAAATATTTTAAAGTTTCGGACTAAAATTTATATAATTATTGCGTTGTAACACAATCTAAATATGTAATGTGGAAACTAAATTTTCTAAATAGTTAAATGGTCCACGAAAATCTTGTTTCGATACACGCCATCTAGTATTAATTTGGGTACTAAATTCTAGTAGTTCGCTCCTTTGTATTTTGTTTTGATCATATTTGGTAGTATACATTATCTATGTACGGTAAACTGGAACTGCTTTAACTAGTAGGCAAAATTGGTTTATATTACACATTTAGAAAAAATATGTATGGGTTGCTTAATTTTGACCTAAGGCTTTAAAAGTGAAAGCTTAAACCTGGATTACATAAACATTATTTTAAATTATATTCCTTCTTTGTAGCAATTTTTACCCTTTTCCATAAACTAGAGTTTAGAGCAACAAAATAATGTTTTACACAATCTGTTAATTTCAAAAAAAGGTAGAACTACCAGAAGATACAAAACCAGAAGCTTTAGATATAATATAAACAATAGAAACTTCGGGAGTCAAACATTTTTGTGATTCAAATTAAATTCTTTGTAGTATATGAATTCAAAACACAACGAGGTGTGGCTTAGCCCAATAACGGGCTAGATGGCGTTGTAAATGTTATGTTATGTATTCTATAGACTACACATATATACAAACATCCTTCTTTATATATAGACTATAAAATCAAGTTTCATTTTTAGTTTACGGTCAGCCATGCTAGTAAAATCTGTGGGCCGTTGAAAATTCTGGTCATTCTTGTAGCACTTTATTTTATTTGTACAGCACTGTCAAAATCTAGTATGTCTATGTCAGTGTATATCTTCATTTTGGGCTTGAGTTATTCGTAAGCTTGATTAATAATGTTTAGTATTGCCAGTATACTTTTTGTTTACAGAATATTCTGTCGTAGATACTAACCAGATTGAGCCCAGTGGATTTCTAAAATACGGGACAATATGATATTAATAAAAGTTATTAGAATTATTACGAGTAATTATGAAATGAATAAAACACATGAATGAAATGAATAAAACACAACTTAAATTTTTAAGTAATACATATTTATTTATAAATTATGCGGTCACGTGATACAAATTAAATTATTTACAATTAAATAATACAGTTAAAATATAAAAGTAGACTCCATTGGGGCCGGACGATCGTTTTAGGGGTAATCTGTGGTGGCTGACAGAATACCTCAGAGACGGTCACCAACAACTCCAAGCGGAATCTGAGCTAACATTCATTAATACCAAGCTTTAATCCAGAAGCTGTAATAAATATGTTAGGTGAATATATAAAGAGATAACAAATCAATAAATACCATAACATTAAATTGAAACAGTGACTAGAGAACGTAGGATTCGGCTTCCAAGCGACTTCTCTTATGCTTTCGATAGGGTAACACTTAACATTTACTTAATAATTAATAAATAATAATTTAATATAAAAAAATCCTTTACAGAAACTCCGAATCTCCGAATCGTATAAAAATGTATCCAATTATAATAATTCGAGTCGGTAATAAATGTAACGTATAAGGTAAATAAATCGTTCAGGGTTCCTCAAGGTGACTCCTTGGGCCCTTTGCTATTGTCAGTCCATGTTTGAGATTTAGTTTTCGACTACATTAAGGTAGAAGGCGGCCAGGAAGTCTCCCTTGGAGGCGACGGCGCGCGCCTGGTACTGGCCGTTGTCTTCGGTGGAGCACTTCACGATCTCGAGGCGATACCGGGACGTGCCTTCCATCGTGAATCTGTATCTGTTAGAAGATTCATCGATCGGCTTGCCGTCCTTCAGCCAGTTGAGTTGGAGTGGTGGCTGTTAAAAATAAAGATATTTAAAGAAACAGAAAAATGTGTATATTATAGGGGGGGATAAGTAATTTCCAATATCAGCTAATTTTTTAAAGGCATGAAGAAATGGACAATTACAAGTATTCATCGTGCAAATATATATGTGCTCACCTTATCCAGCTCAGCGCTGAAGACGGCGGGCTCGCCTCCCGCGACGGTGGCGGAGGCAGGGAAGGCGGTGTAGGCGAGAGGGGAGACCTCTCCGGCACGAACCACGAGGGAACAGCAAGAGAACGACTCTCCCTGGTCGTTAAACGCCTCGCATGTGTATACGCCTGAAAGGTTATCGATAAATGTACATAGGGTAAAAAAGGGTGTAATTTGTGAATCACTTTGCCAAGTGTTTAAGATTTATACCGGCATCTTCGGGGAATATTTCAGCAATATGCAGTTTGTGGATGTTCGCTTCGCTTGAGTATTGGAAGTCCTTAGAGGGTTTGATTTCCTTGTTGTTGTGAAGCCATACTACATCGAAACGTTCGGCCCCAGCGATTCTATGAACGGAAAGTTAATCAGCATTAAACCCTGGACTTTAGTGACATACCGTCGCAATGTCAATTGAACAATCACGTCAGTTGTGCTAGGTACCTGCAGGACAGTGTGACGGGTTGTCCGTCGTCTACGACCTGTGACAGTGCGTGGTCCACTATCCGCGGCGCCACGTCCTTAACGGTCACAGCCTCAGCTGTGCCTGTAATTAAAAGAGTGAACGATTATTGGATTTTGTGGGTTTTTTATGGACTCAGGGCGGTTAAGGGGATATACAAGTATGCGATACATCCAATAGCAAGTAATCCCTGTGTCCCAAGAATATCTTCAATATAAATATTCGTTGCCATTTCTTAACGAAAAGGAGAGAATAAGAAAAAATAGAAGAGAGTAGGAAGACAGAGAAAGAAGGAAAGTTTTATGAACTCATCGATTGGGCATAGAAACCAGTCTTATAACATACCTTTAACAGTCACTTGGCACTTAGTCTCAACCTCTCCCTGGCTGTTGCTGGCCTTTAATGAGTAGACTCCCTCGTCTTCTGGGAACACTTCGTTGATGACCAGAGACGCCACGCCGTTTTTGTATTTGAGGTCTACCACCTGGGAGCATGTATATAATACATATGTATATATATATATATACCCATATATATACATATGTCATATGATGGAAGTATAAATTCAGATGAGACTATGACCCTTGGAAGGTCGAGGGGAAGTGTTACCGCTGAAGAGACGAGTGGGCGGCCGTCCTTGAACCAGGCGGCGGCTGGCGGTGGGTCTCCTCTAAGGGCGCACGACAGCAGCAGCGGGGCTCCGTCGCGGGCCCGAAGCGACTCTGGGAGCGCGCGGGCGAAGAACGGTGCACACCACGACGACTCCGTCGACGGGACTGGCACGGACCATAGACGATTTACGTATGATTTTATCCAGAAAAATCGATTTTATAAATTATTTAAGACATCGTAATATAATTTGAGCATAAAAAAAATTTAACAGTATAAATCGTTAACAACTTATATCTCTCGGTGACTCACAGATCAATTCCTTAGTAGCACTCCTGGACCTGGAGCCGCCATCTGATGAGTCCAGCTTGGCTCCGTACTTCTTGTTCTTGCTAGGTTCCACTGAGCTCTGTGGGGAGTACTTTGGTCGGAGCCCGGACTTGTTGGGTGGGTCGATTGTAACCTGGATTGTTAGTATTTTAAGAATTGTAATCCATAGCCCTATAGATTTTCAGATTGTGTGTAAGTGTCTGTGCGTGTGTGTGTGTTTGTGTGGCTCTTTCTGTGTGTGTATCTGTGTGTGAGTGGGTGCGTGTGTGTGTTTGTGTTTCTGCATACCTTAGTCTTGGTGATGATGGGAGTGGGTGCGGGCTTGAGAGGTTTCTCTATGTAGCGTCTCTCTCCTGAGTGGAGCAGATTGTGCGCCAGCGCGGCTTGCTCCTCCGTCACTACCTCACCTGTAACACATCATACAGTATCACGTAACAACAATTGGATGAGGGGGAGAGATATCATGATATATTCAGCGGGTTTAAGTCCATGAGGTCAGTGTTGTAAGGTCCGTACCCTCCACGATGACGACACAGCTGGTCTCGTCGGTGCCATGTACGTTGGTGGCGACGCAGGAGTAGTGTCCGCTGTCGGAGGGCCGGCAGTCCACTATCTCCATGGTCACGACGCCGTCAGACTGCGACATCGAGTAGTCATATTTGGACAGCTCGCGCTTGTCTTTGAACCTGTTGAAAATTTCTCATTAGAATAACGGTATAGAATGGAATGGAAACCGAATCTGTATAGTAAATATATATTTTTTTAAAAACCTATATTCTATGTGTCAGGTATGTGATATTGACAAAAAAAATATTGTAATGTTTGAAATTCAAAGAATATTTGTCCAAATTTTATGAAAATTGGTATGGTTATAGTTGGTAGATTAAGTCTCCCATTTTTAGACAATAAAAAACAAATTGCATAGATAAAAAAAATATATATAAATTTTATGCAATAACAGAGGGTTCGGCTAGAATTTCCATTTGAGTTGTAAGAGTTTTGGTTTGAAAATGGTATCATTTGAAAGGGGTTGGTCTCCCCTTTCTTTTAATACTATTCCCAGGCTGCGAAAATGCGTAGTTTCTTTTTTATATGTTTTTTTGTGTGAAATAAACTTACCGTGTTTTCACCAATATTAGCACAAAAACACAATGTTTAACACAAGAACACTTCACATCTATGCAATATGTTTATCAATTATTTATATGATATTATCAATTTTTCATTTTAATTTAACAAGAAAAACACAATTCGTAACAACTTTGTTGTTTTAGATTCCCTAATGTTAAATGGCGGCAACTTGACATATGACGTTTGTGATTTAAAATGCTTTTTGAAATAATTAATATTTATATTACTTTTTTTGTCAAAACTGACTCTGTTAACCCCGACTCCACGTAGTCTTGTCTGCCCTACCCCTAGAGTGTTTTTGTAAATCCGGAGGCGCGGAAGGAGGGCAGCCCCCACCCGCCGTTACACTGAGTTGAAACCCAATCGAGCCGTAGCTACTGAGGCTGGTCGCCGAAGGCGACCAACAAGCCGAAGTGGCGAAGGCGAGCTTGGGTTTCAGTTCAGTGTTACGCAAGGGTGAAGGGACTGGCCATCCTGAAGCGCCGGAGACGTCACAGAAGTCTTAATTACTTACATTTTAGGTTAGTTTTTACGAAACTTCAAATCGAAATATCTCCAAAACTAAACATTTTCGCACAATAAAAATGGTGTCAGGGGATAGGGCTTCGACCCCTCTTTTCTCCCTATCCCCCTCTCCCTTCTATTCTTACAACTCAATTGGAAAGAGTTACCGAGGGTTCATTTAATGCATTATTTAAATTATTCTTAAATTAGTTATTATTAAAAGGTATCAAATGTTGCGCCAGCCAAAGAAAGACGTCAAAGGTAAGTTATTAAATGGTAGTTCATATATATCGTTGATATGAAACGATACTAAATACAGTGACCAGCTGCTCGCTCGAGTCCTTTAAAAGAGGATTCTCTAATCTCCAAAAGTTCCTTAAAAGTAGAATGACGTACCACTTCACGGTGGGCGTGGGCTTCCCGCTGAGGCAGCACAGCAGCTTGCAGGTGTCGCGCGCCTGCATGACGCGCGGCCGCAGCTGGAAGGTGAAGGAGGGCGCCGTCTCGCTGTGTTCCTGCCAGAAGGTGTAGGGGAGGGCCTCGCGCCGCCGGGGCGCCTCGGCCGGGGGCACGCGGGCGAGCTTGGGCACCGCTGGGGGTACAGTGCGGGATGTAGCGATGAGAATACGTACAGATTTTATATCATATAAATATTGTACTAAGCCTGGTACGATAAAGCGAAATATTCGTATGATATAACGATAGAGATGTCTATATAAATGTAGATATTTAATAACCTATTTAACCGAGACAACTAAACCTACACGACCTAACGGACGCACTATGTACTAAACATTCCGTATACTAGTTGTAGAACCGTCGCCAAACCGTATATCACTCGTTACGTATAAACCCTAGGCATTCAGACGGAGCTAATGAACCTAGCTTTGAGAATAGATAATCACGAGCGTGACCTAGATAGTGGCTTTATATTTATATATAAATAAATACAATATAATATAAAATAATCATAATTTTATGATTTTTTATTATCTTGAGTTAATAGACATTAAAAACATTTAAAGAAAATGTCAATCTACCCACTGTTTTATAAGAAAAAAAAATATTAATATTAGAATCATAAAACAAAATAAATAGCAGTGAGAGGCGTTCGAACAACACTTGCTGGTGTCTATCAATGTACACTAAAACCAGAATAGAATCTATATATTAGATTTGTCTGTTCCTAATTAATATTTCAGTAAAGCATAAATATTATTCTGATATATCGCACACTACAATTGCGTAGTCTTCTGAACTGACATATTTATTAATTGTTATTTTGGCTTAAGATTTATCTACGTTTAAATCTAGGTTGATCTGAGTTATTACTGTTTTAATATATTGTAACTACTATTAATGATATTATTTTTTTATTTAATAGTCTACATAAAAATTGTCAAACATTAAATTTATTACTCGGATAATTAATTTTATTTTAAGTACCAATTTTCAGGTATTGAAAAATCTAATATAATGTCAATATTTCTTGGTCGCATATGTATAGTAAATCAATATATATTTTAATTATGTTCGAGAACTTCAGACATAAAAGAGTTTTTATTATATTGAATATCTTGACTACTAAATCGATTTAGATGTAATTTAGTAAGAAGACATTGAATCGTTGTTGTTTTATTTTATATGGATGACATGTTATACGGGAAAGATCAGATAGACAGCTATCCTTCATGTTTTAATAGAGTTTTTTTTTATGTAAGGGTCCATTAGATGATGATAAAAACCAGAAATATGTTACTAAAATTAACACCACATTAATTTCTTATGTAATCAAAATAGTATGAGTTCTGATGTGTGCCAATAACGGTATAATAGGGTGTGTTGGTGGTGCAATGGTGGTGGTGGTGACAGTGGTGGTGGTGGTGGTGACAGTGGTGGTGGTGGTGGTGACAGTGGTGGTGGTGGTGACAGTGGTGGTTGTGGAGACGGTAATGCTGGTGGTACTCACGTTGTACATTGAGGAATACGACTTCCTCTCGTGAGCCGTAGTGGTTGTCAGCTCGTATGACGTACTCCCCGCGGTCCTCGAGGCGCGCTCTGTTGATGATGAAGTAGTAGTCGTCGCCCACGTACCTGGAGGAACAGTTATTGTACTCACCATACATATGGAATAACTTGTATCTGTTCTCGAAGGTGTTATATGTATTCTAACGCCTCATCCAACACTTTTCCTAGGCAGCTTAATTTTCCATAGAGATTAAATAAAACAATCGAGAAAGAAGGACGTCCTTGAAGATTCCAATGGTTTTATAAATACAAAAAATACTTTTATAGAACCAATATCCAATGATAGCTTTAGCCATCGTACTGTGTCAGTCTGATATGAGCCACTCAATGTCGGGGACGCGTGTACTCCGGCACCCACCTCTTCATGTACTTGACGGACTGCCTGAGCTCCCTGTTGTTCTTGGACCAGGTGACGGTGGGCGCGGCCAGAGCTATGATGCGGCAGTACAGCTTCACGGACTGACCCTCGTAGCAGAACGCCGACTGAGGACGGATCACGAACCGAGGGGCGGCCTGGCGACGGTCTGCGAGGGGGAAGGGGAGTTCTTAGAGTTTTGTACTAAATGATTAATCGATTTAAAAACGAAATAAGTAAAGCCTCACCGAATTGTCCGTCGTAAATCTTCCACTTCTCGACGAGCAGCTTACGGAGCGAGCTGTACTCGCTGAGACGACCGATCGGCAGGACGAATGATGACCAGTTCTATCAGGAATAAAAGTACATATTAGCAAAACCTATCATAAATTTCGATAAGCGATCATATGTCAGTAAGGTGTTACCTCGTATCTTGCCCGCAGTCTGTCCCTCATACGCTCGTATCGTGCGTTAAGTGCGTGCGTGCGCGCGGCTGAGTCGCCGGCCAGCCAGCGGTGCGCCAGACACTCGTGCGCCGTCAGACGCTTCCTGCGGAACAGGGGACTGGTTAGGTATGCTATATGATGTATTCATTTATTTTGAGAATAATGAATGTTAATTATACTTTTCTTTATTTGTATCTTTTTAACAATTATTTAGGTCAAAGAATTTCAAGTTTATTCTTAAAGCTCTTTATCTCAGTACAAGATGGTTACGAAATTTGGGATTCGAATGATTAATGATATATTATTATTTTTGTTTATATTCAGTAGCACTGACTCCTTGTTCTTGACGAGAAGTCGTCGTATAAAGTCCTTGGCGTCGTCGGACACGTGCTGGAAGGCCTCCTCGTCGAACTCCCAGTCGCAGGCCTTCACGTTCTTCAGGGTGTCGATGTCATTGTTACCCGCGAACGGAGAGAGACCGGACAGACTGGCGGAAAAAAACAATTTTAAATTTACCTGTACGACCATACTGTTATATTTTATTTACTTGAGTTTAAATTAACTTATAATATGTAATGGTCAGATTATAACATCAAATACAGCTTTATATCTAGTGCTGAATGGAAGGGATCTTGAAGCTGTCCCTGATTGACCACTAATAATGGTGTTTTATGACATCTACAGCTGTATACTCACAGCACGTATGCCAGTACTCCCACGGCCCACATGTCTGTGTAGAAGCCCACGGGTTCTCTCTCCACTATTTCCGGAGCCGCGAACTCCGCCGTGCCCGTCGAGATCTTCACCACCTCGTTGGGATCCAACTTGGTGGCTAACCCGAAGTCGATTATCTGGTGAAAAAAATATTCGTTATTTAATACTGTTATCTACGACTTTATTTGCATAATAATAAACAATCTAATTACATATAATTTTACAGAGTTAGTATAGTTCTGGTTTAATTTTATTTACAGATTATATCAATTTTGATATTTTCTCATGCAAATTAATATTTTGGCAATGTTATCAAAATGATGAGCTCCAAAGACTGGGAGATAAAAAATAAAACTACCATTTATTTGTATCATAAACATGAAATGTACATGTTCCTAAGTTACCTTGACGTCGGTGCCAGTGCGCGTGGTGCACATGACGTTCTCGGGCTTGAGGTCTAGATGCAGTATGTTCTGGTCGTGCATGTGTCTCACTCCCTCGCACACCTGCCGCATGTAGTGCGCCGCCTCCGCCTCACTCATGCTGTAGCCGGGCTCCGTGATGCGCTCGAACAGCTCTCCGCCAGATAGGCTGAAGGACATTTGTATTAGTATGAGGAATTAATACTTTCATTCCGATCCATATTATCTATTTAATTTTTTTTTTTTTATTGGTTGTGAGGGTAAAAGGAAAAACACAATACCCAGATAAAACAAATATAAAAATGATTTGACAATAACTCACAACTCAAATATCAAGACCATCTCGTCGTCGTCCTCGAAGGCGTCGTGAAGGTTGATGAGTTTCCTGTGGTGCAGCTGGTTCATGATGTCTATCTCTTTCTTGATGAGTTCCTTCTCCATGGCTCCGGCCACTGGTATGAACTTGGCGGCGAACACGTTTCCGGTGGTGCGCTCCCTGCAGCGGTGAACGACCCCGAACGCGCCTGTGCCTACAACAGTATGGGTACCTTATGTGAATTGTGGTTGAGATTATGGGATTTTTCATATTTTATACTTGGGTTCTTTTAATCCTAACATAAATCTCAAATGACGAATAACTCTTCATGTTTAATAAATATTGACAAACTGTAGAAACATACAATTTATAATCTGTTAGAATTTTATCTGAGTATCAAAATAGTTTATTTATAAATAATTAATATACAGGGTTACTTGTAATTAATTGGTCACCTCTTGCAGGCAGCCTCTCTACATCAATTCCCACAACATTTGTTATACTTCTTATAAATCTTGGTAAAGAACGCAAAAAATACAACACAAACAAATTTTTGCTCCCTCTTTTACTTATTAATCTGTATTTTGTAACAAGTAATTAAAAGGTCAACGCCCGGGCGCCATACCTACGCTCAGAGTTAATGCCAGTTTAGAGGCAACAAATAAATTTTGTATGGAAAAACTAGAATTTTTAAAACTATTCATTTAAAAAAGTCTTAGAACAAATGTTATTGGGATTGATGTAGAGAGGCTGTCTGTAAGAGGTGACCAATTAATTACAAATAACCCTGTAAATGTATTTTATTAATAGATATTTTGTATTTTTTCGTGAAGTATAATTGAGTTTTAGTTGTATAAATATAATTGTAATTATTTTAGAAAATGCGCTAATAATAATAGATTTATAATATTATATAAATATATTAAATCCCATTATGAAGCGCAAACCGTGCAATAATTTACCTGATATAATAACATAACTAGTTGAAATAACGAAAAATAATTGTTTTATGTAGTGCTTTCGAAATTTATTCTAATATGTTATGGTACATATATAAAAAGAGGAAAATTTTAATTGTCCTAATATATTAATAGCAAATAGGAAAATTATAAAAATCCTATTTTTCGCTATGTTTTTATCCATTAATGTTTATTCGATTTTTATTTTAGAAAACGAAACTTATAATTAAAAGATCTACTGTTATTTTAAATGTTACGTGCTCTAAGCAATTGTCATATAATATAACATAATAAATATAGTATGCGTGTGAAAGAGAGATGCAGACAGAAAGAGATGCACTACATCTATCACACACAGACCTCCGGGGGGTTTCCGTTTCGCTCTCACGAAGTCACCTGCGAAATTCGACACTGTGTCAATGTACATAAGGTCCACTATGGAACGGCTACTGTTAGTCTGTTAAAGTCTATTTCTCAAGCAACTTCGTAAGTTTAGTTCTACGCTTTACTGTCATGCTTATTTTTATGTATGTGTAATTTATATAACTATACTATATTTGGTATTTTTTTTTTTTTTATTTATTTTTGTTAATATTTTATTTATTTCAATAATTCATTTATTTATTTTTGTTAATGTTTTATTTATTTCAATAACTATTTTATCTATTTTTATTAAAATTTCAATAGTTTTAGATTTAGAACCTTTATAAGTGATTTTAAAGTTATGCTAAAACCATCTTTTAATTTTATATATTATTATAAAACACTACATTAATTTAATTTTATAACTACGAACACCCGTATTGTTTAAAGTTATATCTAAGTGCTTTCATTCCGTTTTTTATAACTTACCTTTCTAATTGTTCCGAAATTCGCATGCACAAACAATATTATTTAAAACAAAATAGGTTTTTAGGTAGGTATCAATGATAATGTGTCAACATAAATTTTTGGCAACCTTTAATTTCTTGTTTTGCATGGCTATGCTATGAAGTAATGTACAGCATTAGTAATAGTCAAAATATGAATCATATAAAATAAGTCTGAATTATTATTTAACTTTCAATTACTCAATAAATATTTGATGGGTACCAAAACTAGCAACAATTTGTTGCTATCTATGTAACCACAATATTTTAATGACATGAAAAATAAAACCTCATGTAATAATAATCATCACAATAATAAAGTCAACCTCACTCCTCAGACCAATAAAGGCCGCTCCACACTTACCAATCTCCTCCAGTATGTCGTACTTGTCGTATACGGAGCAGGTTCGTATATCTACGGGCTGTGGTACGTATTTGCTGTATATATCGAACACGTAGCTGTCGTAGTCCTTCACTGGCCCGTGATCAGCGTTGCTACGGATGCGCTTGCCGGTTTCATCGACTGAGAAATAGATTTATTATATGTAACGTTATTTAAGGAATTCGATCGAGAAATATTTGATTAGCATATAACGAACCTGGGTATTCCTTCTTCTTGAACTCCTTCTTGACGATGGCCTTGGTCTGTACGAGGTTGGTGGGCTCGCTGGGTTCGGAACGGCCGTAGATGTTCTCGGCGTACACTCGGAATTCGTACTGCTTGCCCGGAACCAAACCCGTGATGGCCATGGTTGTGAACCTGAGTGTAAGGGTTGACACTCAATTATGATTTATATACGATGACAAATAAAAAAATAATCAATTAAGTTACAATAGGAGTATGTTGAATAAAATATAAAACATACATTAAAATATATTATCGTTACCTGGTGTTGCCAACCCTAATCCAGCTGGACATAGGGTGTTCTCTCTTCTCCACCAAGTAATTAGTGATATCTGACCCGCCGTCCCACACTGGTGCCTTCCAGGACAGTGCCAGTGACTCCACACCGATGTTGTCCACCGCTGGGAAGCGTGGTGGGTCGGGACGGTCTGGGAAATTTTGTAAAGTTATGAAATAGCTCCAAAAGTAGAATAAAGAATAAGTTGCGAATATTTTTTTCACACCAAATGACTTTGCTAGTTTCTTTTTGTTCCCTTAAAATATATAAAATTACTATAGTTTCGTTTGTCTACTTAAAGCACTAAATACATGTTTCTAAATCATAGAGTTAAATAAAAAGATATAAAAACTAAAAAATAAGTGACCATATTAAAGCTGATATAGTCACTAAATTAAAATCAATAACTAAAAAAATAAATCACTGTATACTTTTGTCTATACAAGCAAATACACATATAAATAATGTATCATTACCGCTGATCTCAATGTTGATGGTAGCGGAGTCCTGTCCCAGCTCGTTCTCTGCTGAGATCCTGTAGGGGCCGGAATCCAATTTGCTGGCGTCGCGGATGGTCAGGATCGCGTGACGCTCTGTGACAAGTGAATATTTTGTATAAAGATATTTATGTATATGTTTATCGTTATATGGTCTCTATGTTTCAGGAATTAATATAGAAGACTGTTAAAACCTTACCTTTCCTCTCAACGTGATAATGCAGGCCGGACTCGATAGTCTCTCCCTCCCTCACCCAAGTGATCTTAGGCACGGGGTGTCCGGTGAAGGGTATCTTAATAACAACGTTCTCTCCCTTGTCGAAGTAGGCCGTGTCGCGGAATCGCGGCGGGACGTTCAGTTTTGGTGCGGCTGAAAAATGGTTATTATTTATTTAATAAAGTCAAAGTAAAAGACATATATTGCAATTATGAGAAAACAAATAGGATTAAAAAGAATCGGCACGAAATTATATTCTTATGTGCCATATAATTCTGTGCAATATAAGTATCTTATCTATATTACTATGTGCAATATAAGTATCTTCTCTCTAATAATAATTCATATGAGACTTATTATTAGAGACAAGATACAAAACTATTATTTTCTTGATATGACGTCACTTTTCTTCTTTTTAATGAGTTAAAAATAAATCGTAACATTACAACAACCAGTTTGTGACTATTTATTATATATTCAATTAATAAATTGCTCACTCATAATAAGCAGCTCAGCTCTGGTGCTCTTGACTCCTGCCTTGTTGACAGCCCTGCACACGTACTCGTCCGCGTCCTCTCCGAACACGTCCATGACGGTCAGGAAGTGGTTGTCTCCCTCGCTCCAGATGCGGTGTCGGGGACCGTTCGTTATCTCACGGGCACCTGGGAATTACATTTTATTATAACTTCACAGGTGTAATGACTGAAATATAATTATTGAGGGTAATTCTTAGATTTAAATTCACGTGTAACTTTTGAAAACGACTTGGCGGCGGGGTAGGAATTGGGCCATCTTGGCAATATCTCACAACTTATAACATTATGGTGGGAATACTCACCCTTATACCACGAGATGACAGGTCGCGGTACACCGGTGATGGTGCACGTGAACTTGGCGTTGTGGTTCTGGATGCAGTTGGCGTTGCGGAGGGGCTTCACTATCTCGGGCGGCGTGGCGGCTGGTGAAGTATGCATAGCATTTATAATGAATTACAAGTAGCTCAATTATCATACTGAAATAGTCTTTCATTTAATTTTAATTATAAAGAAAAGGCAAAAATGTCATTCCAGCAGTAACCACTTACCCTCAGGGTCGACGGCCTTGACCTGTTGGCTGTTGGTGCTGGGCGGAGAGGCGCCGGCTTCATTCTGCGCCACGACGCGGAACTCGTACTGGCGACCCTCGATGAGGTTAGCGCAGTTGAGCTGCGAGGGCACACACAGAGTCGGGTTCACGCGCTGCCAGCTGGACGAACCCACCTCGCGCTTGTCCACCCAGTAACCTGCACGATATGGTCAACATTATTACCCTCACCAGATAGCCTAATTCATTCATCGGAATAGTGAAGATGTACAGAAAGAAAAAAGCATTATTGTATATTATTTATTACAATCGATCTATGTACCTTGCACTCTGGAACCTCCGTCGCTCTCTGGTTTGTCCCACTGGAGGTGCACGAAGTGTCCTCCCACCTCCACGATTTTGGGGATGCCGGGGGCAGAGGGCGGGTCGAAGGGCAATTTGGCCTATAAAAAATATTTTTATAATTTATTTTTTAAGATAGACCGAAAACTTACCTTTATATAATATATAATTATGAGATAAAACCTACCTTAATTGGATTAACACCTTCCAATCCAGGTCCAACACCGTTATCATTAGCGGCATGGATCCTGAAGTTATATTCCTGGCCCTCGGTTAGACCGTGGACCGTGAACTTAGTCTCTCTAACTGAGGATGCGATGGTGATCCAGGTGGTACCAGACATATCCATCCTCTCCACCACGTAATGGGTGATGGGTAAGCCTCCGTCATATGTGGGTGGTTTCCAAGCTAGGGTGCATGTATGTCTGGTAACGTCTGTGGCCTCTAGTGGACCTTGAGGTGGTCCGGGCAAGCCGGTCACGGTCACGCTGAAGGTGTCCGAGATTTCTCCGGAATTGTTCTTGATAGTTAACTTGTAGGTTCCTAAAATGAATATATAAGAAATTATTTATTAGCCAAAATACAAAAATGTTGAAAAAAACTAATTTTTATTTTGGCACAATAAAACGAACTCACCCATGTCATCCTTAGAGATGTCCTTAATAAAGATCAGAATATAATCATCGAACACAGTAAACTTGAAATGAGGCGACTCTCCAAGCTTGTGACCGTCCCTGGATATGGTGACGTCTGCGGGCTGGTCTCCCGTGTACAGGATCTTGATCTTTGTGTTGTCGTGTTCCGGGAGATGCAGATCGCCTGGCATTCGGATAATGCGGGGTGGATCTGAAAGAGGGGGTTATTTGGGTTTTAGATTCAAGGTTCGGTTGAATTAAATCTACTTCAGAGGATTTTAATATATTTTAGATACTGACTGCCAATCTTAAGATGGGCGGTGCAGTAGATATGTCCCAAGCTGTTGCTGGCTTCACAGCTGTAATCGCCTTCGTCAGCTTCGATGGCTTCCAAAATGTTAAGCTTGAGGGTGCCTTCGCGGGACTCGGCAATGAATCTGTGATATATGGATTTTATATTAGTATAACCAATTTATGATGACGAAACATATTGTATTCACCATAACATATATGTTTTCCATATGAATTAATTTAATAACAAACTTTAAGGTTACCAACCTTGTTCCCAAGACAATCTCTCGTCCGTTCTTCAGCCAGCGGCCGGTGGGCACGGGGCTCCCTGACGCCACGCATTCCAGTGTGTAAGGGCGGCCCAGGGGCGCGCACGCGGTGGGCGGCATCTGCTTGAGCCACTCGGGCTTCACCCCGCCGACCTCCTCACCCGTGCGGACAGGGGTCGTGCAGGTTGATGGTTCGGACTTGCCTAAATCGTATATAGATATGTCAATAATTATAATTAATTAAATTATTATTCTGGTTTTACTTATTGTAGTTTGTAAATGGTATAAATTATCAAAACGGATATTTAAATTTTTATAATAGACAAAGATTGAAATGAATACTCTGTATCCTTGGTATCGCTATTCTAAAAATGTTGGAACAGTTGAACAAGATATGTTTTTACGAATATATAACTAAATCGGCCGGTTCTTAACTTCATATTGCATTTTATACATCTGATCGTAATGTACGATCCAAAACTGGGAAATTACATAAAAGTTATTTATCAAAATGTAAGAAATGTAAGAAAATTAAATAAAATAAAATTGTAAGGTCAAATAGTTTAATTACCGGCAGAGTTGACAGCGATGATCCTGAACTCGTAGTCCAGTCTCTCCCCGAGGCCAAGTGCGGTGTAGCTGGTGTCCAACACGCCGTAGTCGTTACACTTGAGCCAAACCGACCCACCCACCTCGCGACGCTCGATGATGTATCCCGATATACGCGAACCTGGGTTTGGTAAGTTATAACATATTTTACCACATGTCTTGATTAATGTGAACGTTAAGTTCAATGTCTACTAATATAGACCGGTGTCGTCCGTACCTCCGTCGCTGGCGGGTGCGTCCCAGGCGAGGTCTGCGTAGTGTCCGCCCACCCGCAGCACCCGCGGGCTGCGCGGCGGGGAGGGCGGGGCGGCGCGAGCACGCACGCGGAATGACGGAGACGACGACGAGTACTTCCCGAAGCCTGCTGCGTTCTTGGCGCGCACGCGGAACTCGTACTCGTGACCGGGCTCCAGGTTGTACGCCTGCGGAGTGAGGGATATTTAAAAGAAGATTCTGTGACATATCTTTTCTCGAATAACAAACCAGCAAGTATTTCGCTGTCGGAACGCGTGTGGTCATTAGTTCAGTTTAACTTGACATTTGATACCGAATCAATCAAAATTGTATATCGCCATTTAACGTACACAATTTTAGATTTTACATAAATAAATTACAAATCAACGAAACGTCTCATCCGCACCTGGTAATTGCAATCTTTGACGAGGTAGTCTGCAGCGCTCCAGACTTTGTCCTGCACGTCTCTGAACTCCACCCTGTAGCCCTGTATGCGCGCGCCGCCGTCGGAGCGCGGTCGGTCCCACACCACGGTGCCGCTGGAGCCGTCCCAGTCCGTGACGCGTGGGGTGCCCGGTGCGTCCGGAACCGTGAACGGGAACTGGATGAGTAATAAAAATCTTTACTTATTACTGTAGGATTTTATTTTGAGCACCAATTTGCATAAATTATAAGATTTTAAACTGCCGTCACTTAAACTATCACAACTGTTCCTATACAAATTGATTGATTAAGCAGACCGATTGCCTGACTTTGTGTACAAAATCTCACCTTGGCAGTGATAGAATCATCCATGGTCAGTGGCTCGGAGACACCGTACTGGTTCTCTGCGCGTACTCTGAACGTGTATTTCTTGTTCGGTTCCAGACCCATCACGTTGTAGTGGCAGTTCCGCACGAACGATGATATCTTTGACCACACCTGAACAGGTATATTTGCCATTGAGCCAATGATTTTATTTAAAAATGCTCAATAAATAGTTTTAGGTTGACATATGAAGTGGATAATAAATAATATATTAAATAATCTATGTTTTAAATGGTAAATATTCATTCCAGAATTAATTTAATTGAAACTTACTCCAGTGTTATCCATTTTCTCAACAATATAGTTGGTGATGGGGGAACCGCCGTCATCTAGCGGTGCTTTCCATGATAACGTGCATGTGTCTGGAGTGATGTCAGTTGCGTCCAACGGTCCTACTGGCGGGGCTGGTCTGTCCACTACTAGAACCTGCGTATAAACCGATAAAAAAATAATATATTTTGTTTTATTCCCTACTGAATCTTAAATTTTTTAATAAACTCACCCTGCAAGTCCCACTGTCAGAGCCTTCGCTGTTAAGTAATTGTATAGTGTAAGAGCCGGTGTCTGAACGTTTTGCGCAAGAGTTGAGGAACACTGTGTCAATGTCGGAGTTCACAAATCGGATACGGGTATCCGGGAACACCTCCTCGTTGTTTATTATCCATGACACCTGAACAAAAAATATACATATATTTATTAATTATAATATAATATTTTTTTACTTAAAACTACAATGTATATATTTAAATAGTAAAATTGTAACAGCTAAAATTCAGATACTACGAGTCGTTAAACGTGAATGTTTGTTTTACACTAAAACTTTATATGGATTTTTAGAGCATAATCTAACACAAAGTTTAATTTCGGTTTCCCTTACACCTTTTATAATAATTTGAATCAATATAACTCCCAATAAAATAACCCACCTTCGGCCTGGGGTTGGCAGTGAAGGGCACGGTGATCTTGATCTCCTCTCCGGCGATAACGGTGATGTCCCTGAGACTGAGGTCGCTGGTGATGCGTGGCGCGTGTGGCGGCGCACAGGCACGGATGGCATCCGAGCTCTGAGACCACGGACCGGCGCCCGCCGCGTTCACGGCCGACACGCGGAATTCATACTCGTGGTTCTCGATCAAACCCGACACCTTGTAAGTCGTGTCTGGGATGTATGCGTGCGACGCCTTCGTCCACTTGTCCTCCGTGAGCAGTCTCTTTTCGAGGATGTAGCCGGTGATTGGTGACCCTCCGTCGTGACGCGGTTTCGTCCAAGTAACTGTGATGGAAGATTCCGTCGTTTCAACAGATCTTGGTGCCCCCGGAGCTCCGGGCGGGTCGAACGGATGTCTCGCTCTGATCGGTTCGGTGGTCTGGGCAGGGTCAGATTGTCCGTATTGGTTTTCGGCCACGACCCTGAACTCATAACTCTTTCCGACCGTCAAGTTTTTGACGCGGAGGAACGGAGTCGTGACGTAACCGGACACCTTTGTCCAGTTTGGTGTGCGAGCTTCACGTTTCTCCACGACGTAGTTTGTGATTTCTCCGCCACCGTTGTCTTTTGGTGGATTCCAGTACAGCGTGAGTGCTTCTCCTTCAAATTCATCGGCACGTAAGTTTTCTGGTTTTCCAGGTCTATCGAGAACGCGGACGTTAATAGTAGCCGTGTCGTAACCAGATGGGTTGCGAAGCTGCAAGCGATATTGTCCACCGTCTGATCTCTTCGCATTCTTGACTACAAGAGATGCAGAATCTGGTGTGATCTTTTGGAATATTCTTGAGTCGTGTTCAACGTCGAGTAATTTGTCATCCGCAAACCACGAAGCAGTTGGTTCTGGGAATCCAATATAAGGCACGTGAATGGAGAAATCTTCGCCCGCACGTACGGTTATATCGCGGACTCCTCCAAGATCCATGCAAGGCTTATTAGGTTGTTCGGCGATTGTTATGTCAGCAGTTGGTTTGCTGGGTTCAGAATTACCCATTTCATTGACAGCAATAACTCTGAACTGGTATTCCTCACCTTCCTTAAGTTTTGGTACGGTATGAACCAGGCTCGGAATTGGTACATCATTGACATCTTTCCAGTCTTTATCGCCTTTAGCTTTTTGTTGGATGATGTAACCCTTAATTTTAGCTCCACCATCGCTCTTTGGAGGCCTCCAGGACAACGTAACAGAGTCCTTAGTGATCCTGTCTGGTTTAGGCGCTTCCGGGGCACTCGGCTTAAGTCTCTGTGTTTGCGCTGTAATAGGTTCAGTAGGTTTGCTAGGTTTACCTGGACCAGCTTCGTTAACTGCGATCACTCTGAATTCATAGCGGTTTCCTTCACGCAAGTCTTGGACAGTGTAGCACGTGTTTGGAGTAGGATAGTTGTTAACTTTTACCCAATCACCACCACGTTCCCTCTTTTCAACATAATATCCAGTAACTGGTTTACCTCCGCTGTTTGCTGGTGGTTCCCATTCAAGTGAACAGCTGTTGGAGCTGTAACCAGTTATTCTTGGAGTATCTGGTGCATCTGGTGGATCGAATGGTGATTTGGCAATAATAGGTTTGCTTTCTAATGGTTCTGAGACACCGTATAGGTTCTCAGCGCGAACTCTAAATACGTATTTCTTGCCTTCAGTCAGGTTCTTTACAGTGAACGAACACTTAGGACAAAATCCAGCAACAGTTCTCCAGTCGTTAATACCAAATTCAGCAACCTCAACAACGTATCCCGTAATTTCACTACCACCGTCGTCTGTAGGTGGTTGCCAAGTAAGACTCATAGCGTCATGAGTTACCGGAGTGCATACAAGTGGGCCTCTAGGTATTCCAGGTTTGTCAACCACAATGACTTCAATATCAGCAGAATCTTTTCCATGTTCATTGCTCGCAGTTATCGTGTATTTACCAGCATCGTCTCTTGTAGATTTCTCAATGCTAAGTTTGGTTTCCTCAGATTTAGTTTCTGCTGAGATTCTATGAGAAGGTACAATCGGGATTGATCCCTTAGACCAGGATATAACTGGTGTTGGTGCACCAGAAATTGGAATGTTTATGTTAATAGGCTCTCCAGCTCTGACCTTAATTTTACGACCAATAAGGTGATCCAGCGAAAGTTTTGGTTTCTCCTTCATGGGTTTGGCGATAAATACGTTTGATGGATCAGAAGGCTGTCCAGGGCCAGCAGCATTAACGGCCGACACTCTATATTCGTATTGGTGGCCTTCCTGTACCCTGTCGTCATTATATTCGTTTAGCCTAACTGGTTCTCTGTTCATCTTTATCCAGCGGCCGGTAGCCTTGTCACGTCTTTCAATATCATATCCAAGAATGCTTGACCCACCATTGGAGATGGGCGAAGACCATTTGATCTGAATGTGGTCTTTGTCTGCAGATACGAGTTCTGGCTTGCCTGGTTTTCCAGGAACTGTATATTGGTTCTTAGCAACAATCGGTTTGTCTGTTACCAATGGTTCAGATCGTCCTTGTAAGTTCTCCGCGAACACTCTAAATTCATACTTTGTTCCCTCAGACAGACGCGGTACAGTCGCATGGTTATATTTAGGGTTTATGTAAGTAACTGCTGGTACCCAGCCACCCCCATGAGTCAAATCACGTTTCTCAATAACGTATCCAGTAAGCTCACTACCACCATTATCCTTTGGTGGTTTCCATGACAACGTGACGGATTGGGCAGTGATTTCTTCATATTCAAATGGTGGTTGTGGTGGTCCAGGAACATCTAGAACTATCAGGTCAAAGCTGCCTTCATCAGAACCGGAGTCATTCTTGAGTGACAAATGATATTTGCCCGCGTCTGATCGCTTGCAGTTGACGGTGTGAACAATCGTGTGGTGACCCACTGAAGTCACAGTAGTCCTCTCATTGGTAACAACTGGTTTACCGTCACATGTCCATTTGACTTCTGGGAAAGGTTCTCCGATGAAATCAACATCGAAATGGAAGATGAGGCCAGCCTTAATACGTATTTCTTTTAGAGGTGTAATGATCTTAGGCGCGACGAACCTGTCCTTAGCTGTGATAACGTCTGATGGTTCACTTGGTTCAGATTGTCCGGCCTGGTTCACTGCAATCACGCGGAACTCGTAATCTTGGCCTTCGACTAGATCAGGAATCGTTGCTTTAGTCTGGCTTGGAGGGACGTGAGCAGCATTAACCCAGTATGGACTACCCTTTTCTTTCTTTTGTATAATGTATCCAGTTATAGGAGCTCCTCCGTCAGATTTGGGCGCGGCCCATTTCAAGTCAACGTGGTTCTTGCTCCAATCCGTAGCTTCAGGCTTGCCTGGTGCCGATGGTTCATCGAATTCGTTCTTCGCCACAATAGCGCGATCAAGTTCCAGCGGCTCAGATTGACCGATAGAGTTAACTGCGCTAACTCTGAATAAATATTCTTTCATGTGGATAAGTCTAGTCACTTGATGCGACAAGAATGTGCTCATACCAGCATCTGACCATGTACCCCTGGTAAGGTCCATTTTCTCAATAACGTAGTGTAAGATAGGAGATCCACCATCATCCAAAGGTACCTTCCAAGACAACGAGCAAGAATCTTTTGTGACATCAGACACAATCAAAGGCTTTTCTGGCCTAGAGGGTTTATCAAGAACTGTCACTTGAGCGCTAGCAGAGCATACGCCAAGATCATTCTTGATGGTAAGCTTATAAACGCCTCCATCAGCTCTAACAGAGAAGGGTATGTCCAATATAACTCTATTGTGCAAAACCTGTACGTCGATTCTGTCCGACGGGTGCACAAGTTTGCCATTGATTTGCCATTCCACTGTTGGTTTCGGGGATGCCTCTATCGGTATCTCATATTGTATTCTCTGTCCAGCTTTAACTGTCTTATCAGCAAGCAGCATTTTATCAAAGGTTGGTACACAAAATCTAGCTTTAGCCACTTGAGGTGTGGAAGCATCAGATGGTTCACCGTTACCAGCCTTATTGACTGCGATGACTCTGAATTCATACTCCTCTCCTTCTTGAAGCCCAGGAACAGTTGCGGTTGTCTGGTTGCCAGGTACTGTGGCAGCTAATTCCCATGGTCCGTACTTCTTTTTAGCTTCGATAATGTAACCAGTAATAGGTGATCCGCCGTCCTTCTTTGGTGGTACCCATTCCAAATCCATATGATCCTTGTCCCAGTCCTTAACAACTGGCGTGCCAGGTTTGTCGGGGGTTCCGTAGGGGTCCTTGGCCGTGATAGGTTCGTGGCCAACGAGTGGTTGCGATTCACCGTGTTTGTTCACAGCGCGAACACGGAAGTTGTAATCGTGGCCTTCAATCAGATGGTCAATACGGATATTGCAGCCTTGGACTTCTCCAGCTGGGATCCATCGTAGATTCTCTTGGTCCATCTTTTCAACGACATAATGACTAATTTCACTTCCACCGTCATCTTTAGGTGGCCTCCATCTAAGTGTACAGCCCGACTTGGTGATATCGTCCGCGCGTAGCGGGCCTTCTGGTGGCAACGGTACATCCATAACTAATATCTTAACAGTAGCTGTATCGGTTCCGTTAATATTCTTGGCTTTGAGGGTATATGTGCCGGTATCGGCACGCTTGGCGTCAATAACCCTGATCTTAGTGGAGTGCGTATCATTAACAACCTTGATCCTGTCTGTGTTGAGAACAAGGTTGTCTCCGTGTAGCCATTCCTTAGTAGGAGTTGGTTCACCGGCTACCGGGACATCCAGTTCGAAATTCTGTCCGACCTTGATTTTAATGTCGAACATAAAGTTCCTATCAATCTTAGGCGCCAGGTTCTTAGGTCTGGCAAGGTGAGGGGCGGTGCCGTCACTGGGAACTCCCTTGCCGGCTTTGTTGACGGCGCGGACGCGGAACTCATACGTATTGCCCTCGATGAGGTCCGGTACTTTGCCGGATGTGACGTCACCGTCGATCTGTTGAAATAAAATTATAGATAAAAAAGTGTTTTATAGAATATAATAGAATTACATATCTTTTCAACATAAGGTGTAATCTACACAAACCTGAGCACACTCTTCCCAGTCAGGCGCAAACCTGTCCTTCTTTTCAATAACATATCCGGTGATTGGTGCTCCACCATCCGTCTCTGGGCGAGTCCATTCCAACTCCACGAAGTCCTTGTCGAAGTCCCTGATCTTCGGCGTACCGGGCTTGCCGGCCACGTCGAAGGGATTCTTGGCTTCAGTTGCGTGGGGGGTCGTAAGGGGCTCGGATTTGCCTTGCCTATTAACCGCTCGGACCCTGAACTTATACTTATGTCCAGGGGTCAAGCCGTCTACCGCCAAATTAGTTTGAGGTCCATCAGTCTCTCCCGCCTGGACCCATCGGCCGGTGGCTTCGTCCATACGTTCCACTACGTACTTTTCTATGGGTTGTCCGCCATCATCAGCTGGTGGATTCCAGGATAACTTGGCACCGTTTGCGTGAACGTCGGAAACCTTAAAAAATCATACAATCATTACATATTTCAAATAGCAAAAGTTAAATTATTTAACATTTTTATATATCTAATTTCTAAAGCAGCAAATCTAAAATAAAACATACCTTAAGCGGTCCTCCCGGTGGGCTGGGCACGCTAAGAACGATGACCTCGACTTCAGCCACATCTTTTCCATTACTGTTCTCAGCGGTGATGGTGTATCTGCCGCTGTCGGATCTGGTGGCAGCTTTGCAGGTAAGCTTCGTATTGTAGTCCGAGTGCTGGACCTTAAGATCCCCACCTGACTTGACCTCGCGCTTACCTAGGAACCATTTCGTTTCTGGCATCGGTTCACCGGATACCTGAGAAAAGGTATAGATTTATACGTAACAAATAAGTTACTCTAAATATTGTATTATAAAAGACAAGACGTTAAACAACTTGAAAACAGTTCTCACCTTAACATCGAACGCGAATTTCTGTCCGACCTTGATCTTAATATCGATAAGATTAGTTCTATCGATTTTGGGCGCCAGGTTTCTGGGCTTGGCGACGATTGGATGCGTACTATCGCTGGGTTCGCCCGGACCAGCCTTGTTTGCCGCACGGACTCTGTACACGAATAGAGTTGTTGTTGAGTTAATCCGAACAAGCAGACGTAAAAGTTCTAAAAACCTTGTTTGGGTTTTGAAATGTCCAAATTATCAAGTTACTGTAAAATGGTTTATGACCAATAAATAGAGACATTAAATTAATCACCAAATTAATAAAGATAAAACTTGTTAATAAATAAATATCAAATCATATCATTAGAAACCTTTTAAAGTTAATATTAATTTTTGATTATCCTAGTCGCAATAAGGAATACTGACCGGAATTCGTAAGTCTGTCCTTCCACGAGGTCTGGAACAGTGCACGTGGTTTTATCAGCGGGTACTTCGAGGGCCTTCTCCCAGTTCCCGAATTTATCCTTCTTTTCCACAATGTATGCCTCGACGGGGGCACCACCGTCTTCCTTGGGCGGGGTCCATTTGAGGTCCACGTGGTCCTTGTCCCAGTCCGTTACTGATGGAGTGCCTGGTGCTCCTGGAACATATTAAATTCATTATTACTGATTTTTACTCATGGTCATATAATACGCGGGGTAAAATATTATGGGATTGTTCTCATTTTATCTCAATAAGAACGCCTATTCTATAGTTTGAATGCAAAAATAAAATATCACCACCTTATCAGATAAATATCATTAAAATAAAGAACCAACTCACAATAATTTTTTTTTTGAAAATCATGTTATCTCTCTAAACGACACAAATTTGGGTTAAAGTAATGTTTTGAATCTTGAATAAAATTATAATTACTTAAACGTGTGTAAAAGAACTATAAAAAAAATGTATTTTGTAATGTACTGATTGTATATTGATTCTATAAAAATAGGTTTAAATCTAAAGTATAATAGACAAAAACAGATTAAATATATAGACGTTCTCACCAGGTTCATCGAATGGATTCTTAGCAACGACGGTGTCGTCGGAGACGAGCGGCTCGCTCTCTCCCTCCGCGTTGACTGCACTCACACGGAACTTGTACTCCTTGCCGGGGGTCAGACCAGTCACCTCACACTCTGTATAAATCATATCATATAGTATCGACTGCGTTTCTTCCATCTAAACTCGGCGTCACAAAAATCGCACCTCTATGTTTTTTTCAGTAAATCGCTCCTAGAATCTAGCACATAAGTACTACGTATGAAAAAAATATATCATTCTAAAGTGCACTTCAATACCTTTATATTAATTACCTGTATCATTAAAAAAACAATTACCATTTCTAACCAGGGACCAATCAAAAAAATGTTTAAAAAAATGCTCACTTAAGGAGCACTACTTGTGCTACCTTATAAGGGTATAAAAGCTCATGTAAAGGTAAAAAATGGGTCAGTCGCTACTCAGACTTCAGAGCGAACACACCGGAACAACATACGCAAGAGAACAGTACCTGAAGATGGATACAACCCCTGATAAAGCCGCTCAAATCATTGCGCTATTGCAATCAGGACTGCGGCAGGTTGACGTTGCTCGACAGTTGAACCTTAGCCGATTCTCAGTTCGACGAATATACCAACGGTTCCTTGAGACTGGTGGCTATACTCGAAGACGTGGATCCGGAAGAAAACGCTGCACGTCAGAAAGAGACGACCGCTTGTTTCCACATCCTTGCGGCACCGCTTCAGCAATGCTGTTGAGTTGCAACAAGAGCTCCGATCAGCTTGCAGAACGTCTGTGAGTATTTCTACGATTAGAAGAAGACTGAAAGAAAAGTAATTGAGAGCTCACAGACCTGCTAAGGGCCCAAAATTGACCGTGCAGCATCGAAGAGAGCGGTTACGATTTGCCCAGGAGCATGTCAACTGGACGAGTGAACAGTGGAAAGCCGTTCTCTTCACCGATGAGACACGAGTATGTCTTTTCTGCAACGACAGACGCAGAAGAGTATACCGAAGACGAGGAGAGTGATTTGCCCAGGCTTGCATAGAGGAATCCGTCGAATACCGAGGTGGTTCCTGTATGTTCTGGGGTGGCATATCCGTCGAAGGGAAAACGGAGCTTGTGTGCGTCTCTCGGACTGGTGGTGGTAGCGGGCAAGGGTCGCTGAATGCTCGGCGGTACATAACGGAGATCTTACAAGACCATGTGGTTCCGTATGCTGGTTTTGTTGGCGATGGGTTCATTTTAATGCATGATACGCCCGGTGCCACACTGCGTTTGCTGTGCGGGACTATTTGGAAGAGGTTGAGATCCCTGTTATGCAGTGGCCAGCACGAAGTCCAGACCTGAACCCGATCAAGCATCTCTGGGACGATGTAAAGAGGTACGTACGAGCACGAGATCCTGCTCCCACCACTCTACAAGAGCTCCAGGATGCCGTGAAAGGCGAATGGGACAACATACCCCAAGCAAGAGTGGTGACCCTCGTGAGCTCCATGAAGGATCGGCTGGAAGCTACCATCACAGCAAGGGGTGAAAACACTAGATTTTAAGGCCTTATTTGTAATTTTTTATGATGTTATTAATTTTATTTTTTGTCACTTTGTCATGTTTTAATTTTATGTTATTAAAGAATTAAAATGCATACACATGTTTTTTTATTTTCTAATAGGCAATTGAATTACCTTTCCAATGATATCCTACAATCATATCCTTACAATTCACAAAGTTTGAGTAAAATTATTTTGAAGTTGCTTTTTTAAAAGTTGCGATTTTTGTGACGCCGAGGGTATTTATATCTATTATTATTATGGTCAAATATTTTTATTATCTATGGATACTTTTTGTTTGATTCTGGAGAGCATATTTTTAATTAGTATGCTGCTATTAGTATGCCGATGCTTTAGGAGTACAATCATCTCTTATTGTAGCGTAATAATTATTATAATAGTAATGTCCTCACTGGGTTCGGTGGCTCGTCCAGCCGGCAGCCAGCAGCCGGTGTCAGTGTCCAGTTTCTCGACCTGGTAATACTGCACGGGAGACCCGCCGTCGTCGCGGGGACGCTTCCACTTCAGCGTGCAGCCCTCCTTGTGCACGTCGGAAATCTAAGGAACGTATTGTGTGTAATATCTTATGCCTTTAATAACTAAAACAACTAACAACAAATAACTTTTAACAAAAATATTATCCACATTTCCTACATTACAATTACATTTACTACAGCTACCTAATAAGTCTATTAGGTGATATATTAAATTCTGTAGTACTCTGGAAGCGATGACTTTATAACTATACTCAATACTTTTGAATACAAAAATAAAAACTGAGCACCGACTAAGCCTAAAATAGCTAAAAGCTAAGCTTAAAATGTTTATATATTGGCCTCTATTTATGTGACTTATTTATCTAAACTAGAAGATTTGTTCCATTTATATTTAAAGATCTATCCTTACAAATTAAAATAAATATTCATGTCCTTAATTGCATCCTGATACGAAAGCGATAATATGGAGGAATAATCACCTGAATCGGTCCTTCGGGCTTGGTAGGTTTGTCAGTGACCAGCACATTGATGGTGACGGTGTCCTTGCCGCTGGAGTTGACGGCCGTCACCGTGTATTCGCCGGAGTCGTCTCGTCGCACTGGTCGGATGGCCAGCTTGGTGAAGTAGTCGGGACTGTCGATGGTCACCGCCTTGGAAGGACGGAGTGGCATGTTCTGATACCTAAAAATAAGTGATATGGTTATTTTT
Organism: Napeogenes inachia; assembly: GCA_959347355.1. NCBI lineage: Eukaryota > Metazoa > Arthropoda > Insecta > Lepidoptera > Nymphalidae > Napeogenes > Napeogenes inachia. The sequence continues at coordinate 19,771,430 of OY365798.1, read as the reverse complement.
ATATTTTTTTTACTTAACTGAACAGATTATAAATTTTATTTAGAATATATATGACAATGGTTGCCTTAATATTAGCTGAGTAGGCATGACACGATCTACATGTTTATGGTACTTTTGTAATGCTTTAAAACATAGTTTACTGTACCTCCATTCAACCGCCGGGGCTGGTTCTCCTGTGATGGCCGCCTCAAGCTTGAGCGAGGATCCAGCGGACAGCGTCACGTCCCTCAGGTGTCGCCGGTCTATCTTCGGAGCCAGGAACCGCGGCTTGGCCACGAAGTTCTTGCTGGCATCCGATGGTTTGCTCTGACCGGCCTTGTTAATCGCGACCACTCGGAATTGGTATTCGTTGCCTTCGATTAAGCTAGAAGATAGTGATTAAATTAGCAATGTATGAAAAATATTTTTATTCATTCAGTCAATCAAGGTTAATTCCAAGTGGTCTTACCCATTGACAGTGGCGGAAGGAGTGGGTGTGTGTGTCTCCACCGCCTTCTCCCACAGCGGACTGTACTTGTCTTTCCTCTCGATGATGTATCCGATGACAGGTGATCCACCGTCTGATAGTGGGGGTTCCCACTTGAGGTCCACGTGCGTGGCCGACCAGTCGTCCGGAACTGGTGCCGACGGAGCATCAGGAACGGCTGTTGATAATATTAATTATTATTTTCTTCTCATTTAAATTTTGTGGAATGAAAAAATATTTTTATTATTTTTATTTATTAGTTTCTAAAATATAAATATATTTAACTTAATATGAATAATACTTACTAAACGGATCTTTAGCGACAATAGAGCCGAAGGTCTCCAAGGGCTCAGACTCGCCCTCCTTGTTGATGGCCTTCACTCGGAACTTGTATTCGTGGCCCGGAATTAACCCATCGACCTTGTGAGAGAATTACTTTTAATGTCTACACATTATAATATAATATGTCAATGTAATAGTTTGACATAAAAAGAAAAACACAGATGTTCTTTTTAGGCTATAACCCGACATAGCTTTGGCATTTGTACCTCCATTTCCGGCACATTGCCCAGAGTCTTCCCGACGGGTACCCAGGCCCCTGTCTCGTTGTCGTACTTCTCGACCTGGTAGGCCTCGATGGGCTCGCCGCCGTCGTCTTTGGGTCTCTTCCATTTAAGGGTGCATCCGTCTTTGTGTATGTCCGAGACCTCGAGCGGTCCTTCAGGCTTATCAGGCTTGGCTACAGGAAAAAAAAACAATTGTTATTATAGGTTATTTTTTAATGAATATATAATACTGGAAACTTACTACGCGTCAATACTATCAGCAATACTATCAGTACTACTGTTGTAGTAGTATGGTAGAAATAGTACAGTAGCACTACTATAGCCAATGACCTAATTTCATAAAATATTTGGTAGAGATAAGAATTACTACTCACAGATGACAGTGATGTCCAGCTCGGCCGTGTCACTGCCGTACTTGTTGATGGCCTGTATCTTGTACACGCCCGCGTCCTTGCGACGGGGACTCGAATGCTGGAACTTGCTCACGTATGGCACGTTCACCACTGAAGCATATTAGTATTCATAATTATTAATTATTTGTATTGATCACTCTCTGTAAGGTATTATAAAAGGAAGTTTTGTTTGTACAATGTTTATATGTATTCTATGATTTGATACTTATATACCCGGTACATACTATGTATATATATTTATAATACATACACTTCAGTCCAGCCCCGCCGGTAACACTCTTGCCGTTAAGAGCCCAAGTGACATCTGGAGCGGGTTCTCCCGAGACCTTGACGTCTAGGGAGATGGGTTCTCCTTCTCGCACCTTGATGGGACGGAGGTTGCGACGATCGATCTTAGGAGCCACTGTAGTAAAGACATATATTTATCATACACTTGCTAGATCAACGATTTCGTACGTTGAAATCATTATAGGTATATGATGTTGAAATATTTTACTCTTTTTCTGTGAAATTAGTATTTTTATTTAAATAAAAATATATATTATTATAATTTACAAGTTAAATTCATCATCACTCATGATTAATTTCAAAAATGATTCTTTAGAGTTAAGAGAATAGAGTTTAAACTTTAACCTATAACACTGATTGCTCGCGGGTTATATTTTTCAGAATTACGGACGTTTCCTCACCAAGTCAACAACATTCGAAAACCAAATATTTACGGAAGATAAAATAATCTGTCAATGGAAAGATGCAAGACGACGTGCCACATAAATTAAAAACCAATGGCCTTTTGTACTGGGTTTATCTAGCAAGTAAGCAAGTGTTAGTGACACGACTACTCACGTCTCCTGGGTTTGCAGGTGACGCTCTTGCTGGCGTCGCTGGGCTCGCCGGGGCCGGCCTCGTTGATGGCTTTGACGCGGAACTCGTACTCCGTACCCTCGTCCAGGTTGGGCACAGTGGCCTTGTCGTTGTCGTTTGGACCCACCTGGAGGTGTTACGGGCAATTTAGCTTTTATAGTTGCCGTAAAGGATAAGTTAATTGCTTATTAATGGTTCAGAAATTAACCTAAATAGATTTTTAAGTTAGTTTTTTTGTTATCACCCAATCTTAAGACGTTCTTACCTCGCATGCCTTAACCCACTTAGGAGATCCAACTTCTCTCTTTTCAATAACGTATCCGGTGATGGGTGCACCACCGTCCTTGATGGGTTTGGACCATTTGAGATCCACGTGATCCTTGTCCCAGTCCAGAACTTCCGGAGTTCCAGGTTTGCCGGGCTCGTCTGTTGATTAGGAATTTTCATGAATTGAATTATGTAAGTTTATTTTACACTACACTACTGGGATTAGAGGTGGAGTACATTATATGGAAAAAATCACTAGTTTAATAACTTATCGAACCAGAAAAATAAATATATATAAAAAACTCTTTATAGTAAGTACTCATAGTAAGAGTCGTAATGACGTAGTAGACTAATGTGGTAATACGATTAACCACTATAAATATATAAATGTCCATTTTTTTTGTAAATCTACGAAGTATTTTAACAATTCTAGACAGTGCAAAAAAAATCTGCAGATATATTATTCTATACATGATTTGAATTTTAATGAAAACGAGAAAACACAAACAAGAACAGCTATTCTATAGATAGACTTTGGACTTAACCAGAACATTGAACTTACCAAACGGATTCTTAGCAATAATAGAGTGCTCTCCCTCCAATGGTTCCGAGACACCCTCGTTGTTAACAGCAGATACCCTGAACTTGTACTCGTGGCCCGGCACCAGGTTCTCTATTTCCGCTTTAGGGTCTTTGGTCTTGAGGGCTGGAAGCCACCTTCCAGTCTCTGTATCCAGCTTCTCCACCAGGTAGTGGTCGATGGGCGCTCCACCGTCGTCAAGTGGTGGGTTCCATTTAAGAGTGCAACCCTCTTTGTGAACCTCAGAGATCTAAAGATAAAAATGTATTAACATAACTAATTTTATCTAGTCTACTTGGTACTAGGAAATAATCGGAGAGTTTTAAATCAAAGAAGTGAGGGACAAAGATTTAGTGCCTTGATGATTACGCAGAAATTTTTATCATGCCGTATTCGAACTCAACCTATGGATTAGTAGTTCTTAGGGCTGGCAATTAGGTTCTAACGTAGTTACTAATTGAAATGAAAAAAATAATAATAGTTTAACTAGAGTCACCTTCAAAGGTCCTTCTGGTTTATCAGGTACGTCCAGTACGATGACAGTGATGCTGGCCTCGTCCTTGCCGCTGTTGTTCTCAGCCTTCAGCACGTAGGTGCCGCTGTGTTTGCGGGACGCGACCACCACTGAGAGCTTCGTCTTGTAGTCCTCTACGTCTACAGAGAGGTCATCCCGAGTGGACAGACGCTCTTTGTTGTGGAACCTGGGGAAAATAACATTATGGACAAATTAGTAATAAAATGTACATCGAGTTGTTTTTTATTAGTCTTCCTGAATTATTTTTAAGTCGACATATGGATCACCTTCTTAATAAGGAATGTGTAGTTAATGTAAGGAACTTAACTTATTTATTTGTACAAAATTATGTCTATAAGATATTGAAAAATAAATAAATAAAGATATTATATAGATATCTAAAAATAGTGTCAGCTCATCATACCGGCATAAATTAGTCACTATTACTGGGTTATCTAAATGAAGTCTATCACCACGCGCTACTCACCAGGTCTTAGTCGGAGGAGGTTCTCCCGAGACCTTAACGTCGAGGCGGATGTTCTGGCCCGCCTTCAAGGTGAGGTCACGCATGTTGGTGCGGTCGATCTTCGGTGGGGCTGGATGAGGAATTGCCGTGTGTCAAAATATGTCATTCAGTGAAAAAAAGGCCACAAAGAACTAACATTATAAAATTAACAGAAGTAACAAAAATCTATATATAAAGCACGCGCTTCTTGTAATAACCAGATTGATAATTAAATGATTCATAAAACTTACCAAATCTATCCTTCGCCAATAGATTCTCAGATGCCGCTGAAGGTTTTCCTGGGCCGGCCTCGTTGACCGCCTTCACACGGAACTGGTACGTCTTGCCTTCTATCAGGTCCGGGATGCGGGCTTCGGTTTTGTTACCAGGAACCTGGAAAATGTATTATGTAAGAGTATTAAAAAACTATATTTTAATAAAAGTGCCGCCTATAAAAGTTTATATACAATAATTTTTATTTCTAGGCTATTAAAATATATAAAAAAAGATTCACCTCAGCTGCTTTCACCCATTTCCCAGTATCCCGATCCTTCTTCTCCACGATATATCCAGTGATGGGAGAACCACCATCGTTGGCTGGTTTCTCCCACTTGAGGTCAACATGGTCTGCAGACCAGTCCTTGAACTCTGGCTTGCCAGGGGGATCAGGTTCATCTGGATGCATTGTGTTATTTTAAATATGGCTTGTTTTAAATAGTATATTAATATAAATTTCGGTAGAATTTATTAAAGAAGTATGTGTTTAATAAGAATTAGTTCATACAGATACTTATAATATGAAAAAAAACGAATAAGCTATATCCGGGTCTTGTATATTAAACTCACCGTAAGGATTCTTGGCAGTAGTGGCAGTCTCCGTTACCAGAGGTTCACTCTCACCCTCAGGATTGACGGCCTTGACCCTGAACATATAATCCTTGCCCTCATTCAACCCCGTGACATCTGCTTCCGGTGTCTTCGTGGTGCAGACAGGCACCCATCTTCCAGAGTCCGTGTCCATCCGTTCCACAACATAGCTCTCAACAGGTTCACCACCATCATCTTCAGGTGGCTCCCATTTGAGTTTGCAGCCGTCAGATTTCACGTCCGATACCTTTAATGAATTGATTAAATTATTATATAAGATATAATAATTTATAAAAAAGCAGGCTATTAATTATAAACGATAAATTTTACCTTCAAAGGTCCCTTCGGCTTAGTGGGCTTGCTGACAGCAGTAATATCAATCTCTACCGTGTCAGTGCCGGATTCGTTTTTAGCAGTCACAACGTATTTACCACCATCAGCTCTTGTCAATTTTTGTAGTACAAATGAAGTGTGGTAATCGACGTTCTCGATCTTCAGTCTATCATCAGACTTGAGGGTCTGTTCCTTGAAGGTCCAAGTGATAGTAGGCTCAGGTTCACCCTTGACATCGGCTTCCAGCTTGAGCACCGAACCAACCTTGACCTTGCGACTTTGCAAATATTTGCGATCGATTTTGGGTGCCACTGAAAAATAAATATAATTAATAGATACATAATAATACAGCAAATATAACATTTTAGTGTAACTCAAATTAATTAAATTCACTCAAAGTCATAAATACTTACAAAATCTAGGTTTAGCCGTGACATTTTTGCTGGGTTCACTGGGTTCACTCTGGCCGGCTTTGTTGAGGGCGATAACCCTGAACTGATACTCGTGTCCCTCCTGCACGTCCTCCACGCGGCCCGTGGGTCGCTCGCCAGTCGTGCGGAGACAGTCTTGCCAGGTTCTGGAGAAAGAAGGTACTCTTTATTTAATAATTTAAAATCATAATAAGGCGGATTTTCTCTTCGGGCAATTGCCTCTGCTTTAAAATGCTGATTGCTAATATGTGAAATATGATAAAAAAGAGAGATAAAATATATATTTCAAATAATCAAAAATCATAAGTAAATATATAAGTTATACATGTATTCTTATGTATTTTGGAACTACGGTAAAATTGTAATTTTTTTACGGATTATGTAAAAAACTTTTAAAACAACAAATATATTTTATGCTTTAATATTATATGAACGTTCAAAAAACTACTTTAACTTTTTATTAAAATACCCACCTGTCACCCTTCTCTCTCTTCTGCACGATGTACCCTGTGATGGGTGCTCCACCATCGTCCTTGGGTGCGGCCCACTCCAGCTCCACGAAGTCCTTGTCCCAGTTACGAGGCTCCGGACGACCGGGTTTGCCGGGCTCATCTGGAACACACAAAGAATTTTAGAAATATACTGATATTAGTACGTTTTTTTAAACAACAGAATTAATAACTACCTATTTATCGATGCATTTAGATCTCAATATTTATACTTTATTTTAATTTAAAAATAGTTGGATTTAAACAATAAGAAAAAAAATATTCACATCTTATATTAGATTTATATCCACAAAACTTACCAAATGGATTCTTAGCAATAATAGGTTTCTCAGTCTCCAGTTCCTCGGACTCTCCCTCCTTGTTGACAGCCTTCACTCTAAACTTATAAGGCTTGCCCTCCTGCAGACCCGTCACGTTGGCCTTGCAGTCCTTAGACGTGCCGCAAGGGAGCCATTGACCTGTTAGATTAACAGTTTTTTTTTTTTTTTATTTTATTAAATAAAAAGGGAAAAAATATTATTAACATTACAACTAACCGGTAAGCGGGTCAAGCTTCTCGATCTCGTAGTATTCGATGGGAGAGCCGCCATCGTCTTCGGGCTTCTTCCACGACAAGGAACAGCCGTTCTTTGTTACATCGGCTACTTCCAGTGGTCCCTTGGGTTTGGATGGTTTACCTGATAGAATAATAGAGAAAAAGTAATTATATTAAATATATATAAAAATTGGTTTAATATCAAACAAAAATATAAAATACACACCTAGGACAGTAATCTCCACTTCAGCTTCATCCTCTCCCACCTCATTCTTTGCTTTAATGACATATTTGCCACTGTTGACCCTCTTGGTCTTCATCATCAGGAACTTGGTGTTATAGTCAACATTGATAATCTCTAAGTTCTCCTTGTTGCTGAGCTCTTGACCCTGGAAGTGCCAGGTCACGGTGGCTGGCGGCTCTCCGAAGACCTTGACGTCCAAGGAGACCGGTAGGCCAGCTTTAACGGTGATCGGGTTCAAATTTGTCCTGTCGATTCTTGGTTTTACTGTTGGATGAAAGGGAAATTGTTATATTTATTGCAATTATAACATTTATATATATTTGAAATTATGTTTCTTTCTGGCATACATTTTCATGAATATTAAAATTTCACAAGCTTCGATTACAATAAAAAATCAAAAAGTATTTATACAAGTACTAACAGAATCTAGGTTTGGCAGTATGCCAGTTGGTGTTCTCGGATGGTTCAGATTGCCCCGCCTTATTGATGGCTCGTACTCGGAACTGATACTGGTTGCCTTCTTCCAGTTTCGGCACTGTTCCTTGGCAAACATTGCCCTGGACTTCAGCGGCCTATATAAATATTTAATATATTATTATTATTTATCAAAATGAATATCATAATCCCTAGAGTGTGTTAAAACTTCATTTGACACTTCATAATTTATCTCACCGTGAAATGTTAAACGATACGAATATCTTGACTGGTAGAGCATTAGCATAAAGTCCGTCACTTGTATAAATTTAATAATATAAAATAAATAGATAAATAAATATTTAAAATTTAAGTTAAGAATCTAATTTAATTATATATTATAACAAACTGAACACACCTTAACGAATTCTCCTCTATCCCTGTCCATAACTTCAATAACGTATCCCGTAATGGGGGCACCATTATCCCTGATGGGAGGCTCCCACTTAAGTTTGACTGACTTTTCGTCATAGTCGACTATGTCGGGGAGACCAGGCGGCGCTGGTACATCGTAGGGGTTCTTGGCGAGAATGCCGTGGTCTGTCTCCAATGGTTCAGATTCACCTTCTTCGTTCAAAGCCTTGACACGGAACTGGTAAGTGTGACCGGGTTCGAGGCCTGGGGAAACAATGAGGTTTAAATTAGATTAGAATAAGTATTTCAATAAATCAAAAAAAATATTTTAATTATGATAGACAATTAAAGACTTAAGTACGTGCTTAAATCTATAAGGGTGAAAATTCAATTATATTTAGTATTTACACGTCCTGTGTATACTAAGGGATGAAATTTAAATATCAATTCAACATTAATGGGTATCGGTAACTTTAATCCAGATAATCAGTGTTATAAATTGGATTGGAAGCGATTAATAATAATAATCATTTATTGAACATAACAAGGATCCAAGATAGATAATAGATAAAGATCCAAGGATAACAAGGATTAATGTCTCTAACAGCTGAGTTGAAAATTTTGGAATTCGCTTCAGACCAGGATTTTGTTCGTGTGTGTCATTTATTCCTGTTTGCTTTTATGTTTTACTTTCATGTTTTTGTATTCCTAAATCGAATATTCCTTTTTATATATTTCACCCCTCACCAGTAACTGTAGCATCGGTGACGTCCGGCTCGATGGTACCAGCAGGGCTCCACTTGCCGGTGGTGACGTCCATCTTCTCCACGACGTACGCGCTGAGTGGTAGCCCGCCGGTGTGCTTGGGTTTCTTCCACGACAGCTTCACGTGATCCGCGTGTACGTCTGACACCTCTAGAGGACCTTCTGGCTTGCCTGGCTTGTCTGGAAATGACATTACAATCAGATGGTATCATTCTATTGTATTTATTTACGATATTTAATAAAGGTCAATATATGAAAAAATATAAACTCAATTTGAATATTAGTTAATGTAAAGTTTAAGCAACTGGTACTGAGGACGTAAAGAAGAAAGCATGACATAGAACTCATAGAAAAGGTGCAGCGACAAAAACCCAAAAATTATTGGTACTATATAAATTGTAATTTTACAGCGAATATATTACTTTTTAATATTAAATCTAATAAAATATTTTAAAATTAAATAAATAATATTATATTACATCCTGGGGAAATTGGTTTTCATTCAGTTATATAACTTTTATTATTACATACCCAGAACAGTAATCTCAACAGTGGCTTCATCGACCCCAGAGTCATTGACCGCCTTCAGCGTGTAGACTCCAGAATTCTTCCAAGAGGTTTCGAAGATCTGTAACTTGGTGTTGTAGTCCTCATTCTCCAGTTTGACGCCCGGACCGTTTTCTATGACCTGGATGACGACAGGAATTAAGTTTTGTTAATAACGGTTTAACCTTTCATAATTACTGAGACACTACAATGAACTTTTATAAAAAAAATATTGTTTGAATACATTTAAACTAAGTACAATAGATTCATTATGGTATGAAAACCACAATTATTATCTTTCTTGGACTATGTGTTATCTATGTTGTACCTTGTTAGCGAAGGTCCACGTCTTGGTCGGTGGTGGTTCACCCTTGATGTCAACGTCCAACTTGATAGTCGTGCCGGCACGGACTCGAACCGCCACCATCTTGTCGCGGTTGATGTGAGGTTTCACTGGAATTTCATTAATACTTATTAAATATTATTATCTTATTTGTTAATTTATTGAATATATCAATATAGACGATTTTTTACTTAAAATACAAAAATTGCGAAATTGACATATTTACTTACAGAACCTAGCCTTAGCTACATGCGGCTGCGTGGCGTCCGAGGGCTCCCCGGGGCCTGCCTTGTTGACCGCCTTCACACGGAACTGATACGTGTTGCCTTCCTTCAGGTCTGGGACACGAGCCTTGCATTCTGGCGTCTGTTCGTATCAATATTAAATATTAATTGTATTCACTATTTATAAAAATCTTGAAGGGACTATCATATTCTACCGAGGAGGTTATATAATTAGGTAATAATCATACCGTAGTAATAAGCGCCTCCTGCCAATGCCCGTACTTGTCCTTCTTCTCAATAATGTATCCAGTGATGGGTGCCCCGCCGGTGTTCTTGGGAGCCTCCCACTTGAGGTCGACGCGGTCCACGTCCCAATCCTCCAGGGTTGGCACCGAAGGCTTGCCAGGTATGTCTAGTAAATAATATTATTTAATATCATACAAATGTATTTGAACTATATTTTTAGAACTTCATTGTTTGATTAAGTAACTTACCATAAGGATTCTTAGCAACAATAGAGTGGTCAGTCTTCAAAGGTTCCGACTCTCCTTCGTCATTGACAGCCTTGACCCTGAACTCATACTCCTCACCCTCCTGTAAGCCCTTGATATCCATCTCTGTATCATCGGTCTTGCCGACTGGTACCCATCTGCCAGTCGCTTTGTTTAATTTCTCCACAACGTAGCCAGTCACTGGCTTGCCTGTTACAAACAAATTATTTTATCATGTTAATAAAATATTAAATCTACTGATATTATTCAATAACTTCGACGCTTCGCGACTAAACATTAAACCTCATAATTCTACTTACCACCATCATCTTCAGGTTTCTTCCAGGCCAGCTTGCAGCCGTTCTTGGTGACGTCGGTGACCTTGAGAGGACCTCCCGGTTTCCCTGGAGAGGAGAGCACCGTGATCTCCACCTCCGCCTCGTCCTTGCCGTGCTCGTTGGTGGCCAGGATGCGGTACGTGCCTGTCATGGCGCGGACAGACTCCTTCACGTCCAGTTTGGTGTTATAGTCCACATTTATAACGTTTTCGGTGACCTGAATAAAATAAAAGTTAACGTTTGTTACTTATAGTTGTAAATTACTAATTTATAAATGTCTTGTCTGCACTGACTGCTGTGTCATAGTTACGAGCCTGGGTTAAAGAATCAGTTTAATTTATTTTTTATCAAGATGACAGGATTTTAAGAATATTAAATTTGTACATTGACCACTATTTACAAATTAAATGAAAAGTAATTTCAATTCTTAGAAACATTTTACACTTCTACAGTTCATAGAATTCCCAAAAAAACCCTATCCTTAGATAAGTTTCTTGAGGATTATAAGATCGATTATCGTCATAATTGTTCAGGGTTGGTCACCTCCTTCTCCTCGTTCTTCCACTTCCTGAACCACTGCACTTTAGGCGCGGGTTCTCCTTTCACGTTAACGTCGAAGAAGATTGGTTTCCCGGCGCGCACCGCCAGCGCCTTCAGGTTGGTGCGGTCGATGCGGGGCTTCACTGAGGACACACATTGGAGATATCATAATCTATACTAGTTGAATAACAAATGAATATTGTGGTCCTATTTTATATTAATCACTGTAATATTATCGCGGTTAAAATATATATCAATTGATTATACTTTTGATCAATAAGAACGGAGGAGCTAATTTCTGAGCTTATCCGCTTACATGACTTGTGCCTGATGGTGGTCATCTTGGTGGGGTCTGAAGGCGCGGAGGGTCCTGCCTTGTTGACGGCCACTACGCGGAACTCGTATTCACTACCCTCGGGTAGTCCGTCCACCTTAGCTGACGTGGCGCTCCCGGGGACCTGGGTATGGACATAGGTATAACATTATCACAATTAATACCGGATTAATCATAAATGTTTTACAGAGCGCTTGTTCGATCTCAAAGAATGAACTTGAATTCTTAATTTTGCGACTAGATACAAAAAGAAAACCTAAAAGATTTTGTTTTTGATAATATGCACACAAAACCCACCTCTGCAGCATTCTCCCAGTCCCCACCCTTGGGCCTCTTTTGTATGATGTACTTGAGCACGGGTGCTCCGCCGTCGTCCTTGGGAGGCTCCCAAGCCACGGTGGCGCTCTGGTTGTCATTGTCCTCCACGCGCACGTTGCCGGGTTTGTCGGACACGTCTGGGAAAAATAGATTAATGTCATTGGTCATTTCACAAGTTCATATTCCTATTATGGTAGAGTCCGCTGTAACACTACGTAACAATCATTAATTCTTTATATGCTTGTTGATAGTGTTGTACTGAGTAGTTAAATAAAAATCAAAACATAACTGTCAAAGCTGCTATAAGAAATAACAAAAAGAAAACTTACCGTAGGGATTCTTTGCGAGTATGGCCTTCTCAGTCTCCAATGGCTCGGAGTCTCCTTCGTCGTTGACGGCGGTCACGCGGAACTTGTACTGGTGACCTGGCTCAAGGCCAGTCACATCCATCTCCAATGGCTTCTTGTCTCCCGCAACTCTGAAGAAATAATATTCATAACATCAGATCACTGACTATATTAAAAAAAATATATTATAATATTTTTTACTTAGGAATGACATTATTATTTATTATGTTGGTTCATAAATGTGGGATTCCAACATCACATGCAACTTTTTATTACTCATCTAAATAAATGTTGACAAGCTTATTATAAAAAGGTTACGATCTCAGTTCGATCAACGCCACCTAGAATTTTTTTAAGAAAACTAAACTGCACTGTAAATATCTCACCTGCCAACCCTGACCCATTTGCCAGTGGCCAGATCCATCTTCTCCAATTCGTATTCTTTGACGGGAGATCCACCATCGTCTTCCGGCTTCTCCCACCTCACCTTGCAACCTTCGGCATGTACGTCTGTCACCTCCAGCGGCCCTGTGGAGTGTCAAAACATAGCTACATAAAGTATTTTGGGTTTTGGTAGTATGTACATTGATATTTATTTTAAAATATACACATTCTTTGTTATATTAAATTAAAATAAGTAAATTAAAAGTTTCAAATAATACTTGACTTATTATTATTTCACGAAAAAATTACTTTAAAATGCTAGTAAACTTCTATTTTGATTCCTACAATACAAAAGAACTTATTTATTATTAAAGTTATTCTTAAAAGAAAAAAATATACAACAAAATATAAAATACATGAAGTCATCATTTATTTCCATACCATACCCACAAAAACACTTATATGAAGTAGTTTTTGTAGTAACAGCAAAAAAATGTAAGTAAATAAAAAAATAATACCCTTGGGTGAGCTGGGTTTGCTGAGGACGGTGAGCTCGACGGTCTCCTGGTCGAAGCCGTTGGCGTTCTCTGCCCGCAGTGTGTACTTGCCGGTGTCGCGCCGCACCGCGTTGGTGATGGTGAAGTCGGTGTGGTAGTCGACGTTCTCTATCTTAATGCGCTCGGTGTTCACCAGCTTTATGTTCTCACGCCATGACCTGTGTTTGAATTCGGTTATGAGATATATTATATCATATACTTGTTTAGAAAACATACATATAAATATGATTTTTCATGGTATTTCTTCAATAAAATACCATTATTTATTTATTAGAGCTTAAGCTCTTATGAAACAGATGCTGGATAGTGCTTTTTCGGACCAAATACTATTGCATTTCTTTATTATAAGTTAAAGACATTTATATTATCAAACATTATAATTGCTTTATTATTTCAAATTGAAAAGTTTCACTTCTCATTGTGAAAAGAGAACCATCTAGTGGCATTATAAGGAACTGTCAGGTAGAAATGTTGAACCCTATGATAACTTTTAATTTCTTAAGTGTAACTTCAGAGGGCGTTGACGGCAAATTTATATCAGCATAAAGATTTTAGTATTGTATTAGGTATAATTTATTTGTTTTATTTATAATTAAATATATATAAAATAACGAAACATCCTAAATTTATATTGGTTATTTTCTTTAATTGATATATACTTATATTTTTCTCCATACAAAGTTTAGTGCTTACCAAGTTGTTTCCGGAGCGGGTTCACCAGTGACATCCACAGACCACTTGTGTGTACGGCCTGCCTTTATGATGACTGACTTGAATGTGCTGCGTTCTATGCGTGGTTTTACTGTGAAAATGTCAATATTAAGATTAATAGATATTTTGTAGCTTACACTATAAACATTATGTACAAAATATAAATATATACACATATATTATTACTTTTTATTTTACTTATAACTGTCTAAAAAAATTAATATTAAAAATATTAAATTAATGAATGTGATATATTGATAGATAAGGAAGTATATTTATTTAAACAATTTTTATTACAAAAGGATTCAGCAGACATAATAAAACTAATTTAATTATTATTTTTTCTTTTTTAACTATTTTTTATATTAATTAGTTAAACATTTTTTTTAGTTCATTTTACACTAAGAATATTTGAAGAAATTAGGAATAAATGACTAAATAAATCAATGATTTAATTAATGAATTATTATTATTATTATTAACTTACAGTTTCTGTGTTTGCATAAATGGTTCTCGGTGGGCTCGGAAGCATCACCTACTCCAGCCTTATTGTAAGCCTTCACTCGGAACTGGTAAATCATTTTCTCCTTAAGACCTTCTACCTTCGCTTCTGTATTAGTATCTTCGGTTTTGAGGACCTAATAGATAAATATTTAAATGAAAAGTTTAAGTTTTAAACACATTTAATATATTCTTTATTATATTTTTTTTGGGAAAATTATATAGGTATTTACTTAAGGTATGTGATTTTAGTACATATGGATTAATCTCACCTCAACCCATGTGGCAGTAAACTTGTCTTTAAGTTCTATAACATAGCCCAGTACTGGTCGTCCCCCATTGTCACTTGGAGGCTCCCACTTAAGGGTGACGGACATATTATCATAATCAATAATCGTGGGTTTTCCAGGTGCTTTTGGTGGATCTGGAAAATAATAATATTATAATAACTGGTATATTTTACACTCACTTAAAATGAACAACTCATATTTTTTTTATGGATAGGTACTAGTTAAAAAAAAAATATATTCTGCGTTATCCAAAAATAAATTAGACAGTATATAATTCAAACATTCAAGTAGTTTTCTTTTTCGACTTCTTACTTCGAACACGAGAGTTTCTAATTTATGTCTATTCATATAATTAGCGTAATAGAACCAAAGGTTTTTTTTGTTAAAATTAGCTTATACCTTTATCTTTATCATTGTTTTATGCTCTTGTTGAGTGTGTAATTGTTTTGGTAAATTATAACAATATAATATTTCACACAACATAGTAAAAAACTAAGTAGTTAAATCATTTTAATTGTAAAGTCTTATTACTTATGTCAACAAAATCAAATTTGGCGGTCTAATATGATAATAAACATCACAGATAGTTTATATTTTTTATATTGTCTTGTCTCAGGGTGATGCCGTAATCGAAAGTAACTACTGGTCAACCAACAGCTGATATTGCAAACAGGAGCTTGAAACTTTATCAGCTTTTTTTATACTTTATATTATTTAAAAAAACAATTTGAATATTCGGTTTACGTAAAGGTTGAATTGCACAAATTGTCTTTGAGATATTAACTTATAAAAAAATCTTACAAAATAAAAAACAAACAAACCAAATATTTAACTGCAAGAAAATGTCTACGACTGTCTAAAGAAAAAAGTGTGTGTTTAAAACAACACTTTGTTAACAATAGTAGGTTCAGCTTCAAACCAATTTCATAATAGAAAAGGAGGCACCTACATCTTATATTTATAGGATAATTAATTTTGTTTATGATGTTCTACGTTTGAACTAGCTACTTAAACTTTTCATTAATAATGATCCATCCTAACTTGGTGAACTTTCCTTTAAATTTGCCTAATTTATTGTACACAATAAAGAAAGTGAGACTGGTTACTCTAGCTAAAACTAGTGGACAAACCCGACAGTGTCCAAAAATTACTTTTACGGATATTGACATAATGAAGAAAATTTTACCAAATTGGATATTGAGTTCGTGTACCAACTCACCATACGGATTTTTAGCAACAATTGCAGCATCAGTTTCCAAAGGCTCGGACTCGCCCTCCTTGTTAACAGCGCGTACTCTGAACTTGTATTTGTGGTTAGGTGTGAGGCCTTTCACAGTAAATTCAGTCGGATCAGGACCGCATTCACCACACGGTACCCAATTGCCAGTGTCCTGAAAAAAAACAAAACAGTTTATAGAATTTATAGTTTGTTAAAAACTATAATAATAGGGTTTTCCAAGAGGTATATACAAATTGGAACACTAGAAAATATGTTTCCATACCACATCCATTTTTTCCAGAGTATATCCCGTGATATCTGATCCCTTGAAATCGTCGGGTTTTTGCCATTTGACAGTCGCCTTTTCGGCGCGTATATCCGTAATTTCGATGGGCCCATTGGGACGGTTTGGTTTATCTGCAAATAGTAATATTTTATACATTTTATATTATCATAAAATAAATGCCACCAATTATAAATGCTGGGTTTTAAATGAAATTTTGCTCTTACCTAGCACAACGACATCAGCAATACTCTCGCAAGTGCCAGAAGAGTTGGTAAGAACCAACTTGTATTTTCCACTATCAGGTCTTGTCGTTCTTCTGACCGTCAGGACAGTATTCTTCTCATATTTATCAACTGTGATGCGGTCTCCATCATCACGAATTTCCTATACGTAAGTCACAATATGAAAAAAGGTAACAACAAAAATTTTTTGGAATATTAATGAGCGCAGACATTTTTAAAAGACGGTGTTTTATGATTTATGATAAATACACCTTTCATTAGAGAAAAGTCATTAAGAATTTGAAAGTATACACCATTGAGAAGTGCGAAACATAAATTGTTTAGTGAATAGTGATAGTGCATCGAACCATATTAAGAAGTGTGGACAGTACTGATTGTTTATTGTAGGTACTGTCAATGTTAACACAAAAAAACTGCATAGTATTTGTATGTGCCCATTATCGCTGTTACTGGTGCACAATATTATGTTTTACATTTAGAGCGCTTTGAAACGAGATACAATGTATCCTTACTAGCAAAGACAAACATTTAGATACAATATGAAAATATGCAATCGTGTGTACATGTGTTATTAATGTAATGTGTTGCTAAGTATCTCGCTTCAATGCTTTTAAAGAAAATTTAATATAAAAAACATCGAAAGCATCACATTGTATTGACAATTAAATATAATAACAGGTATAATTCTTGTAATCATATTTTACAGAAGAAATTATGGTATATAACAAACAGGCTTTGATTTTGGTTGATCAAAGAACCTTAAACAATAAATCTTTCTGTAATCTATGAATTATTAATTGTATATGTATAGTTTATGTTAGCACAATATATTTAAGTGTACAAATAAGTATGTTTAAGTATTTGTTTAGAAAATTATGACAACATTTATCAACCAATCTGACCTTCTCCGAGTACGCCTTTCCACGTTTCTTTTTTTGGACAAAATAAAATAGTTATTAATAAATTATTCTTTTTTTAAATATAAATGTCATGATAGTTGAAATAATAATAATAATATGTATGCCCATGGATATTTTGAATGTGGAGTAAAGAAATGTAAAGAGAAAAATGTTATAAATATATATTAAACATACCTCTTCGCCCTGGAACCATTTAACTTCTGGCTCCGGTTCACCACCGTACTTAATGTCAAAGGAAATAACCTGTCCCTTTTTAATGATCATACTTTGTAGACCTTCACCGACGATGTAAGGTTTCACTGTAAAATCGTAATATTGTATAAATACCACTGACCAATATAAAAAGCAATCTTTACTGCTAAGGTTTACTGCTTACATTACTGTTAAATATTTATTTTCTTTATAAAATGTCAACTTACCAAATCTACACTTAGCGATAATTGGTTTAGTGCTATCGCTAGGTTCACCAGGTCCTGCCTTGTTAATTGCGCGGACCCTGAATTCGTATGTGCCACCTTCTTTCAGACCAGGCTGAGTTGCGGATAACGTATCCCCATCTACCTCTTTACCCTGCACCCAGCCCTTGCCGAATTTCTCCTAAAATACGAAAGTATTTAAATTTTACGATAATACATAAAAAAATATTAATTATTAACATTTTCATATATGTCTCCAACTTGTAACGATTATATACTTTGTATTCGATGACGTAGCCGGTAATCGGTGCGCCGCCATCGTTATCTGGCTTTTGCCATTTAAGATCTGCGTGATCTTTGTCCCAGTCTACCAGCTCCAATCCCTTTGGTTTCGATGGTTCATCTACAAAATGTATGATTATATATTTTTAGTGTTTGGCATTCTCTTTATAAACATTTATAAGAATAAATCTACATACCCCAAGGATCCTTCGCCAAAACAGGTTTGGCAAAAAGACCTGGTTCACTGGAACCAATCTTGTTAACAGCTCGAATTCTAAACTTATAGGTTTTCTTGGGAATAAGATCTTCAACTTTGTATTTTGTTGGCTCACCATAAGGAACTTCGCCAACACCGTCCCAAGCGGCTTTAAGCGACAGATCCTTGAATAAAAAACAATTTTAGAAACTTGCTAATTCATTTATTTTTGAAAAAAGTGTTAAGTCCTCTAACATTAATTATTTAATATTTTCTTACCTGTCTTTCGATAATGTATTTGATGATTGGTGAACCACCATCGTCTTGCGGTGTCTTCCATGTAACTGTACAAGATGTCTGGAAAACTTCCGTAACCTCAACATTTTGAGGCGGGGAAGGTTCACTTTGCATGATGATGGTAACATTCTTGGAATCCTCGCCCTGGGCGTTGGATAGCTTTATCTCATATTTACCAGACCCTTCTCTAGTTGGCTTCTTGATCTTAAATAGAACCTTTTCTTGCTCGACAACTGCCTCAATCTCTTTGTTAGGTAATGCCTTTCCATCCTTAAATAATTTTGCTTCGATTGGTGTTTGACGGGTGCCAGAAACTAAAAATGATAAAATAGAATATTTAAAAAGTACCTATTAAAATAATGACAAAAATTGTAATAGTGTAAAGTACTCAAATTATTTAGAAAGAATAATTGTTTTACAATTTATAAGGTAAAATATGCAAAAATAATTTACTTTTGTATGGTACTTCAATGACGAATGGATGTCCAGCAGGTCCATTGAACTCGTCTGGACATTCAATCTGGGGTTTGGATTCACCCTTCTTTACAGACAGTTTACACGAGGAACTTAGTTTGCCAGATTCGCAAAGAATCTCGCCATCATCTTCCATTTCTACCTTGTTGAAAATCAGCTGGTGCTTTCCACCACCCAAGTTCTTAATTTCAATCCTTCAAAAAATACAATATTTTAAAGGATATTATTTTCTATGCATTCTGCAGGGCAATGAACCTTTTATATTTTCTTACCTCTCATTAGGCACAACTGGCGCTCCGTTGAAAGACCACACAGCTTCCGCAGTCTGATCTTGCAATTCTACTTCAAGCACCACCTTATCTCTCTCAATTGCTTCTGTGTCCTTCAACTTCTTGTTGAAGCGATTTGAGTCTGATAAGAAATAAAATAGTTATGATGTTATCCGTACGAAGAAAACATACATGTATGATATAAAATTGGAAGCATTGGATACTTATAGGTTCGAAACAATTATTACCCTAGAGAAAACAAGACGCGGCGCTCATATTAAAAGAGCTAAGCAGGTGATATGAATATATATCATTCACATAATAAAAATAACTTAGTCGTCTAACCATGTACCTAAACTTTTAATAAATACTATGGACCTTTGAAATTAAATTGTTTTTTTTAATTAAAGAAACAATAATTGTCTTGCATTTAGAAGAAGTAAGTTTAAATTTCAATTTAAAAGACTTGTATAATGATATCCATGCACCAAAAGTAATAGTATATTAAATGGTTGAAATTTTGTTAAACACTGTAAATATGTGAATATAATCATACATGTATATTTTTTGTATAACAGTAGTAGTTATGACTATTCTTAAACTTACAATTGACTATCAATTCGCAGGCGGTTTCGTCGGCATTGCTGACGCACTTAAAGTTGCCAGCATCAGTCACCTTAGCATCTTTAATGACTACCTTTCGTTTGCGACCCTCTTTTACTACTGTGATACGTTTATCTACCTTCAGGGGCTGGTCGTTCTTAAACCTAATAAAATATGTATTCAATATTGGTAATGTTTATCAAAGTTTACTTCATTTTTAGTTGCTTATATTAACTTAACTCACCATTTGACATCACCCGTTGCATCATCCAGTTCACAGAGCAATGTAATGGTGTCTTTTTCAATGGCTTGTTGGGATTTAAGAACCTTAGTGAACTTATATGGATATTCTGTGAACATAATAAATATATGTAAAATAACCAAATTACGTTAAATCGTTTTTTTTCATGCGTAGTCTATTTTAAGTACTTACCGATAATCTTAAGTTCACAATTGGTTTTGTCTGCTTGTTTCTCAATTTTACAAGTAAATTTACCGGCATCTTCGAATTTTGCCTTTTTGATTGTTAATCTGCAAACACCAGATAAGTCTTTGGATATCTGGAACTCCTCACCATCTTCAATTTTAGTTTCTCCTTTCCACCAGGATACAATGGCTAAACTGTTTGAAACTGCACATTCCAGTATGACTTCATGTTTGGAGTATCCAGTAAGAGTCTTCTTTAAGTGTTTGGTGAAGGTGTATGTGGGATCAGGTTCTTCAACTTGTAAGAACGCTGTGCTTGTGATACCACCGATTTCAATTGTAATCTTACCCGTATCTTCTACTTTCGGGTTCATAATGGTCAATCTATAGGAGTCTTTTTCGTTTGTCATCTTGTATTTTGATCCAGGGAACAGTTCCTATAAAAAACAAAGAAATTTAGTATTTTTTATTCGCAAAATTCGTATATAAATTTATTATGTTTAAGAAAATACAACAAACTTACATCTTTACGGAAGAACCATTTTGGTTTCGAATTCGGTTTTGTGAAAATCGCTTCAAATATAACCTTCTTATCTTTGCCTTCCTTAGCATTTTGATCTACGAGGGGTTTCAAGAAAGATTCTTGTTTCTGGAATATTCAGTGAATAATTAATATACCTTTTACAGTGTAGGGATAAATCTGATAACGAAAAAGTGCTCTTCAGACAAAAAGCTTTGTGCGGACCATCAGTAACCTCAACTTCACATTGGAACACCTTGGACTCAATACGACAAGTGACACAATAATAACAAATGCAAAGTAAAATGTGATACATTTAAAACAATATGTGGTGACGGAGGCGTTAGATTCATCAGCCATCCTTTCATCCCCACGCATAAAACACCATGCGTTTGTACAAAAAATAGATTTTCCTTGATATTGAAAAAAATGCGTGAGTGTCGGCGAGTTGGAAGACTTTGCACAACGTATAATTTGGCTAGTCAAAAATAATGAATTATTAAAAGATTTTGTTATACAAGATTATTCATTATTTTTGAAGATATGTCCGAAGTGAATAGAAACATCTATGACACTGTGCAATAACCGGTGCGAAGTGCTGTAATGAAAGATATCACGGAGTGCAGAAGAGCCTATAGTATAGTAATATAAAATATAATAGAAAATGTGCTTTTTACACAGTTGAGGGTGAATAAGATCGGTGAAGATTTCTAGACAAAAAGATACTTGCACTGATAGCTAACATGGTCCGTCCTGTTGGACCATGAAGTTTTGTAAAGTGTAATGAAAGCTAGATACATCCTTAATGGATAATAAGAAACCAGTTGGAATGTTGAAAAATAGATATGAATTATTGTTTATTATAAATATTCATAGCCTTTATCGGAATCAAATATATGAACATATATTTTCTAATTACGATATCCTTCATCGACATTTAAAATTTAACAGACGAACTTTACCGTACATTTTATAAAATATAAATAGCTCTAGAGAATATAAGATAACTAGAGCTATAAGTCGAGCTATAATATTATGTAGGTCATTATGCTTTGATATAATTTAATATTAGATATCAGTGCAAGACGATCATTTCTAATCTTGCTGGACAGATTTATGCTCAAGTGTAGACGTGAAACATATTCTTGTGCGACAAATTACGTATAGTGAAACATTTCAAGATGCATTGTGTCATCTAACGACGGACAAACGCGGTGTCAAACCTCGTTTCTTTTGAACGAGTGCAGCACCGGCCAATCTGGAATCAGTTCTGCAAGAGACGGTCTTCTATTTTGGGATCTCTATAAAATATCCACATTTCCTTAGTAATCGCGTAGTCAATTTTGTAAAACTATTTGGATTATAAAATGTTACTTCAAACTTTCCTATTATTAACGCACATTTGACGCTTGTTATTAGTATGACTGGTTTCGCGAAATGCTATTTTTTAAACAAAAAGTTTTATTTGATTAAACAATACATTCCAAAAAATGTGTACACCGAATGCATCAATTTTAATTATTTGTTTTAAATATATAACATGACAAAAGCTCCTCAAACTGACGTAACATAAACCTGGAATCAAATATATTTGCCAACATCCAAAGAAAGTGAATGATCATCAAATTCATTCTTCTTACATTCCCTGAAAATGAAGTTAAGAGAGAAGGTGAAGTTGTGATGAAAAAACTTTGTGCTCGTTATTTAAAATCCACTGTTTATGCATTGTTTATTTAAATCGCTCTTAAAATATAATTATTAATATACACATTTTTTTTGAAATTTTTTTTTTGATAATATTTGTTTATCATTATTAATAATAGTATTTTAAGAGGACAATTTTAGTCATTCTTTTATTTAAGTGTTTTATCATTCCAATTTAAAAAACATCAATCCTTTTGGAATCATCAAAGAAGTATGAAGTAACCGTTCTATTGAACATAAAACATATATAAATACAAAACATTATTCCAATAGCATAGATTATTATTTAATTTATATTTTTATTCCTTCGTTTAATCGAACCTTTATTTTGACAGTCTCCATCAAAGCGGGCCAATCGGGAATTAATTCGGGGAGAGACATTCGTCTCCTTATCTCATAAATGCCCTAGAATCGATATCAGAAGTTACACAAAATAATGTCCTCAGGGCCTGTATTGTATCAATGATGTTAAGCTACATTAATTGAAAGCAGTGTTCAGGAATCATTGAGTCAAGTGTTCTGTGTAGACTTTATTTGTTGAAGTCGTTAAATAATCTAAGGTACATCTAGGAATTATACTAACTCTAAACAGTTCAACTAGTGTCCTGGTGAACCACCCGGCCATCGTATTAGTTTATAAGCAAACGCAAATTAAAGACGTCACAACACGGAGTTTGTCACATTAAATTATTGTCATGACGACTAACTTTGGCAGCTTCTTTTTAATGTTCCCTTGACACGAAAGAGTTTAAATAGAAAATAGTATGGAGTCGTCAACCACTTATGTTGTGTTTCATATTGTTATAAGTGCAAAGAAATATAAGATGGAATGAATGATGATATTGTATTTCTGGTGTTTTGAGGACCTTAAACCAGGACCAATTTGAGGAGTTTCTGCGTCTGTCCGCCGGGAATCTACACATCTCGACACCTTCGGATACGACCACAATCTGGTTTGCTTCTTCAAAATATCCAGTCTCTAACCCCTATGAATCAAATACTATGATGCACACGATGTTTGAAACAGTTGAAATATTTTGAAAATAATGCTTTCTGACACCCATCTTCTATGAAACTAATAGTTTAGTTTGGACTTCAACAAAAGCTTAATTTCTCGTATGGTGTAAAAAGGCATTCATTTCTAAATAAATCTATGTCTTCTAATATCTTTGTTATGTTTCGTGTAGTCGTCTAAGTGTAATTATATATAAATATATAAACATATATTGGATATGTATATAAAATTGTGTATGTACGTGTTAATATCATAGAGTAGTGTTATTTCTTTGTAAATTTGGAGTCTTTATGGATGTAGTAGTGTCGATACTTAAAAAATAGTTCTGTGGCCCGATGGAGCTGTCCAATTATTATATTTATTTTATTTATTTTAAATATTTATTTAAAATACACATTTTACCATTAAAAAATTTAGACCGTCCTTAGTATAAATACACTTCTTTACCTTCAATCCGTAAACTTATTTTTTACTAAACTAGATCATAGTAAAGTTTATCTTACCTTTTCAACTTTTTTAAGTGGTGGGATTGGTTTTTCAGTTTCTTTCAAGTCACCCCAATCTGGGTCATCCTTTTTCTCACCCCATTTTGCGTATTTCCTCCTTTTAAGCATAGCACGGAAATCCATACCACTGGCATCTACATATTGTACAATATAATGAAGGTTAAAAATATAGAAGGTTAGTTTTACTTTAGTTTGAAAGTATTTACGGACCATATTTTAAATGTATTAGAAATACAATTTTATCAGCGAATATGACATAAAACACATTTTTGAACTCACCGGACACATATAGTTGCATTTCAGCTGAGTCCTCTCCATGGATGTTGCTAACAACAACTTTATATTTTCCTTCATCGTTAGGCTTGACTTTCCTCATGCACAGTGTGATAAGACCATTTTCTCCATCTGTGACGAACTTGAATCTACCACCCTCGATAATTTCAGTAACACCCTTGTAAAATTTGAAGGTCGGTGCCGGGTTACCTTCCACTTGAACGGTAAGGTATCCAGTTTGATCTGTTGTAAGAAACAAATAGTGGCATCTCACAACATATAATTTGAGCTTAACCATATATGTTTCTAGGCATATGACCTTGTTACTTTACCTTCAACCGCAGAATTGCTTTCTTGAACATCCACAATTTGTGGTGGTCCCTCATTGGATCCATGAGGTTTGAGTGGTGTAGAGGGTTTGTTGATTAAGTCTTCTATATCTTGGACAGAAGGCCTTCTTGCATCACCAGATTTTCTTCGCTATATTATCAATTTAGCATTAGCATCTCAACAGATTTAGTTATACAATGTTATTAACATTTAAATCAACATATAAGAAATATAAAACATTTAATTTTAAAAACCTCTGTTAAATAATTGATATAAATAAGAAAATTGCATATATCAATAATAGGTTCTCCAAAATTAAATGTTGGGATTAATAGACAAATATGTTAAAAAGAAGTTGAATATCGTATGGTAAGCTAGGTAAAATAATGAATTCCAAATGACATATTGAATTTATATACTATTATAATTCAAATCTTGATTTGGCAATAATTGAACCAAAGAAAATCGGCCGGTTAAGTCATCGAGATACATTGGAATCTTTAGTGACGGAATTAGATTGAAAAATTATACCGTAACTAAATACAAGGCACATTAGTTTTATTATGACAGATGCTGTGCATCATATGCGTTCGCCAAACGACCCGACAATGAAGACCTGGACTTCCTGATAAATGTAGCACAAGTGTTGAGGCAACACTTAGAAATAATTACAACTGTGAATTATAGTGGCACTTTTAATTTTATGAATGACGTCATTGAGAGTATTTTTGGTTCAAATTAACTTTATAAAAAGATAAAATCCTATTGAGATTTTCTGCAAAGTAATTATAAGGAAACATTCAAACACTTGATTTTTTAAGTGTTGAACAAGTTATTTTTATTGATTATATTTTTGTAAATATTCTAGATGATTTTTCCTAATTTAAAAAGCATTTAATTTTTTTTTTATTTTAAGATAAGGTTGTTCACTAAAATATTTAATGAATTTAATTTATTTGGATTTTTTTAAGAGACTGTAAGTAAAGAAAGAGTAACAACAAAAAGACGTTGATGAAATATCTAAAACAGTTATAATGTTTTATAGATTTTTAAAACAATTTAAATAAACTAATATTTATGTGTTTGTGATCATCAAATACATTTTTTTAATATTCAGGAAAATACCGATAAAAGTCTTGTAAAAAATATTTTTTTTTTTTATCTTGGAAGTAATGGTACTTAAGCTTTGATCTAAATTACTATTGAAGGTGGATTAATAAGCTTTAAAATGTTGAAATTGGTAGAAAAAAAAAATATTTATAATGATTTTTAAAATATCCATTTGCATAAAATGTATCTCGATGGCCCAATAGAGTCCGAAATTTATTTAAAACTAAGATATACTTACCGTGGCGTCTTTTGGTACAGCTAAAGCTGCGGGCGATTTTTTTGCAACGGATGCCATTTTGTTAATCACATTTAAGAACTAAGATGCCACAATACAATAAACATAAGTAATTAATAGCAATTGTTTATTATAATCACAGTCATATCACAGTAGCAACGCCATCACAAGTTTGAGGATTTATTCACATCGTGATCGCGATATTTATTTTAACATACATTCATTGATATTTTAATTATTATAGTATTGAACACCACATAATAGGTGTTAAATATTAAAATAGATTAAAATTTTTGAAGTGCAGTTAGTGTCGTTCCATCTAAAAATGGTCGCGTGTGTCAAAAGACTGAAAGGGGTTGAGTGTAGTTACTTTAGAGTTGGAGGGGACGTGGTATTCTATTTGCGCTCAAGCACAAATCAGCAGACCAATTCAATTAATTATCAGATTAAGGTGAGCAATCCGTGTTTATACTTCGATCCTGTTAGCATATGTGTAAAGCTGTCGTCATCTGATACTGTAATTTGGGTGATATAAATGGTCAGAAGGAAGAGTTATCTACTTCTAAACGGTTGTGTTCAAGTTGTTAGGAAAATTGTAATGGCGTTAATATTTTTCTTTTTTTAATTTGCATTTTATAAGTGGATTGTCTTGATGTCATCTCAAGTGGCAAAATTCAATTGATTAAAAATTTAAAAGAAGAATTTTTTTTTTTTTAATAATTTATGAGCTTGCTAATTTGTAATTTAGCCTAAAATATTAAGATACTGTTAAGCGAGATTTTAATTTTATTTACAAACAAATTCAATGACAAGTTTTATTGGAATATTAAATTATGGATATGTTATTTATATTTAGCCTCTTAACTTTTATAACCTTGCGATATAATTATTTTTATTAAAAAAAAAATAAAAAAAAGTTTTTTTTTTCAATAAATTGAACTTTAAACCTAATTGGTGGAGTTTTGTCTCAGTGAGTGTCTACTATAAAGGGAATAAAAGAACATAGAAGAACATAAAAGGAATCTAGAATCAAAATCTTAAAGTTCTAACCTCTTATAAATGCTGTGATTGTTAAGGCTTCGTTAAATTAACAATCAGTTTTATATATGCATACAAAAGTATGTCCTATCTAGTTCTACGTAGTATGTTTGTATATATAGATTGGTATGACGCGTTGACATCGATTGCATCCATAAATCAATCAAACCAAAATAATATTCAATGTTGGTCATAATTCAACCGAGTGCTACTCATAAATTCTAATTGCAGTTTGAAACAAACCTAAAAGTGAAGATCTGCACAAAAGTCATTTTAGCTTCTTCTATTGAAATATTATATGACATTTTTTTATTAAGTTCCATTTCTGAGACGAAAATCTACTTCCAAGGTTAAATTATCACAGCCACAAAATGAATAAAATATTATTAATCGCTAATAAATAAAAAAATTTCAATCAAACTTTTGCAGGTGCTGCCTGAAAATGGATGTTAAGATAACACCTGTCAATGATGCTGGTACATCATTGTCAAAGTATTTATGCCAAGAATATCAGAGATAATATAGCGCCCACGAAGCGTTCTTCCAACCCACGCTTGGAGTAAGGTATGAACCTTATCTATAACTATCCGTCAATCACGCATAGCTATTCTAATCTATTTACAACTTGACCTTGCTTATAATAATAACATTATCTAATTGTGGCGCTTTGGAATGAGCAACGAACTTTTTCAGTTGTTTTTTTTTTTGGGTTTTTTTTTATTTAAGCAAGACTGATTACAATTTTGTTATGAGGAGGTTATTGTTTTCGTTAGAAATAATATTTTTGTAAAAATCAGACATCTGAAACTATACCTATACCATAGTTTTACAATGGTTTTTTTCTTCCATCTAATATAGCAGAATGGAACTAATTCAGATACCACAATATCCTCTTTTTCCATTTTGAAATCCGGACAGTTTACTCTCAAATGCACTTATTAATAAATGATATTTCATGAAATAAGCGATTGAAGCTATAAGTCATTTGAGTTGGCAACTTGCATTAATAATCAAAGAGACTTGATGTTTAAAGTTAGATTGAGCCTTGGCCTAGCTTCTTGTTCTTGATCTAAGTCTATCAATCATTGGCGTTCTGAAACGAGCTGATGTCATTTTTATAAGCTCCTGAAAAACAAATGTGTCTAGATTCTATCATAACTACCCGAGATCTGAATTATGACCTGATCTTATTTAGTGTCAATAAATTTCTTAATAATCAATAGATTTACAGTATGCAATTTTTTTTTATCTACAATATGATTGTATTCCTAACCATCCTTAACTATTATTTATTTTAACACATGTGCTTACGTCATAGCTTGGCTCAATTCATTGATTTATAATTTTAGATCTTTCTATAGCTTCCGCTTCTAAATTAAATTTATTGATATATATATTGGTAACGACATTGCTTTGGAATGCTATTAATTTGTTTACTTAAATATGTTTTGTGGCATCTTTTCAGGTATTTATTATTTAACTTCAAAACATAGTTTTATCATTCATCATAGATGTATGAAAGGCAAGCAGCGTGGGTAGCTGGTGCAATACATATAATATTAATATATATATTTTTAAAAGTAGGCTTTTGCCAGGAATGTTTAAAATATTTTTAAAAATAACATGCAAATCGTGCAAATTTAAAATACATTATTTAGGTACTTTATTATATTAGCAAGTTGATATTAGATAGACAGTTTTAGTAGCTCTAATTACTAAATTAGGGGCATGAAGTTAACATTTGTTGTCTAAATATAGATATCTTCCTTAGGGATAGAAACTTATTATATCACGGGTTTGTCTGCCGTTTTATAATGAGTTTTCTTTGAAAAATAATAGACGACTGCCCTACAACAGATAAATTAATCACGGTGTCAAAACTATGTTAGCCACGAAACTATAAGATCTTTTTTCTATAACATAGCGATCTAAACATATATTTTCACACAGGTATACCTCTTCCGAAAGTTCACCCGGCCTGCCGCGTTTCTTTTTGGAAAAAAATAATTGGTTTAGTAAACATTCTCTGTTAATTTTGTGCTTAAATTAATAAAATATAAATGTTTCATTAAAATGACTCAGTGTGTGTAAGATATTTAATATAATTATTGTGCCATCTCAAAATGTAACGAGGTGCTTTTTCGTGTTATATTATTTCCATGTGTGTGTAATTTGTATATTGTGTGCAATTATTAAGAAAATTGCGAAGAGAAGGAAAGCTGGTATAAAACAATATGTAAGTAATTTTGTACTCTTTTGCAAGTCTTTGTAAAAAGGATTAGTTTTTAGCAAGCGTTAAAAATTAAGGCAGGATGTTACAAGAATTGTAAATAAGCCATTCTAAGTATATATTCGACTACAAAGCAAGTCAATAAGGGTCATAATGGAATAATTGATTAAAGGTATTTTTTCCAAATTAGACATTGTTTCTGTATTGCTCTACAAAATTTACTGTAAAGAGTACCCCGCTTGTCCTGACAGCGGCTTGTGGTATTGTCGTATCAAGAAAGGGAAAACTAAGGAGAAGTCTAAGTTTAATTTAATCTAATATATTTTGTGTAACTTGTATAGTAAAGTCAAAGTATTCATAAAAATAAAGATTAAAATGGTTAAATGTACTAGTAATACGATTCTGTTTTGGATAGTGTACTTAATCAAGAGTAAGATGTATTCGTAAGTTCAAAAAGTCAAGATTTATGTACAAGACTAACGTCCGTCATGTGCGAAAAAAAAAAACTAAACAAATGCTCTGCAAAGCAAGCAGCCTCCTAAAACTGACCAGACCCAAACCTCTCACCTTTTTCTCGTCTAAAACTTCTCCAGGGCGTAATTTCGTGACCTGTTGTTAAAAAATACTGATAATAACCCCTTGTATGTAAATATTGCCTATCTGTGCCGCCGAACCGGAGAGACTTTTAACCCTACAACCTATTTTTATTATTTATTGTGCCCTGAGTAAAACAGCTGTGAATTAGTCATTTCATTACATGTTGCATCTGTTGTCTTGTTAATTTTTTATATTAGTTTTGGTTTTTAACTTCGTGATGCTTTTTGAAGTCATCATGTTAATACCCGTGTGCCTGGTTGTAACCGTTATTCGTGTGCATACGTGCGGATAAGCTGTGCTGTTTATGTGTGCTGTGTCACAAAAGTGTGCAATAGCTCGGTGCTCTGTACGAGAAGTCAAGTATTCCTGAATAATAACATAGAATATATAACTATAACAAACATTCCCTCCAGTAGCTAAATGTTATATAGTTATGTGATTATCCAGATAACTTCCTGTGTAATAGTGCTATAAACTGCACCAGATGCATTGCAATAACATAATCTCTTTGACAGAAGAACAGTTAAATTTTTTCACGGCAACATCATAACGATAGCATTCAACGCAATAGTCGTAGCAATATCGCTATTACCTTCTTCTCTTCGATCACCTCTCCAGGTCTTAGTTTTCTATTGTCCTGTGGATTACGTGTTTTACCGTCTTAATATCTGTTCCCTAATTTTGATAACCTATTCTGTGTAAATACTATTTTCTAAAAAGCATGGAATAAAGGATTCTAAGCTTGTATCAACCAATCAATTCAACTAATAGTTTTCGTTACTTAAGCACCAGGTTTACTCAAGCATCATCATACTGATGGTAAAGCGTAATTCAAAGGAATTTCTCAGGGTGTTCAATTGTTATGGGTTCGGCTTGACAGAATAGGGTCTACAGGGTTCACAATACATAATATACGTTACCACGCACCTATTTTATAATAAAGTTGTGACAATATGAAATAAAAATATCAAAATCCTTAAGACTTTTAAAATAAATGCGTGTTTGAAAGGGTATTCGTAAAATGTAAAATCTATTCTAGACTACAATTAAATAGCACAACAAGGAGTCTAGGAGTTTATCATACCTTTGTCGAGTTTGTTGATACAATAAAGATAAGTTATTATATATTATTTCATTTAATCGTATTTTGTTCCTTAGTAAATAATAGGTACATACCTCGTCGCTGATAATAAGAGAGGGTCGTCTTCCCATTTCCTCTGGTGGAGGGATGAGGGAGCCTCGCCTAGCAGGAGGTGCTGGGGATAGTGATGGTTTCCTTGCTGCGTCTGGTTTCGGAGATTTTTCGTGTACCACCTCGATTTTAGGTGCCGCTGGCTTTTCCTCAGGTGCCTTAATTTCTGGTACCTTCGGTTTTTCAGCCGGCTAAACAACAAAGGAATTAAACTTTGCTCCTCAACGAAAGACACATTAATATAAACTTTTGCATATGTTACTCAGGTTATAAATTTTTATTGTTATCTTATATTTACTTTGTCTTTTTCTGCCTTTTCTCGTGTTGTTGGAGTTGGTGATATTTTTTCATATTTCTCAAGATCTGGCCTTTCATAGTCGGGTATTTCAGGTAGATCTTCGGCTTTTTTCTTTACAGTTGTTACCTTTGCTTTCTTAACTTCTGCTTCTACTTTTTCTTCTTTAACAGCTACTTTCTGTAATTTTCAACATAAACTTAAACTTTCTGGTCAGTATTATAAGTTTTTCCCTTTCTTCTTCTAAATTCTTGATACCTTTCCAACAATTAATTTGCGATTATAAATTTCCCGATAGTGGTACTTTTAAAAACTGATGATGAAATCAAGGTATTAAGAAAACTTTAAGAACATTTTAAGAAATCTCTTTTGGTGGACACGTTAAAAAAATAGTAAATAAATATCAATAACTATACTTTTACCTTCATACTTACCATAAAAAGTTCCTGTAATAAAAGTAGTTTAAGACACATAATATATTTAAAATTAATAAGCTGAAGCGAAGCTGGGAAAATAAGTCTACATAAAAAGTAAAGATAAAGGGCAAGACAACAAACACTTGCGTTACCATAGACAAACATATATAATACAAATATATACATTAAGAATAGAATTTTTGGATACAAAAAACATTCTAATGTTATAGATAGATTTTTATGTTTGTGTAAAAGATGTTCTAATATTCAGTGCTAATCTACAAAATCAAAGAAAGTGCAGTGCAGTGTGTTTTTCAAACTAATCAAATACAGTGCTTTGTGCAAGATTTTGGTGTGATAATTTGTAGCCAATTTGTATACCTCGTCTGGTTGAGGTTTGCTGCCTAATGCAGGTTGTGAAGTCTCTAAGAGACCAGGTTTTTCTTCTTCTTTTCCCTCTGTTCCAGCCTAAAGAGTAAAATTTATTATTGGCGACCTTACGGATGTATGTATGTGATGCGAATAAGTATTGTGACAATTTAAAAGAATAATCGTTCCATCAAATCCAATTATAATTTTTATGTTATCTTTTGAGAAATGTGTAGTGCAATTGTAAATAGACTGTGCTCTTTAAATGTAAATATGTTATACCTGAGGAGATCTAGATCTTCTCCAAGGTACATTAGTGTCTGGTATTTCTTGTAATGTAGTTTTGTATTTATCTTCTAATTCTGGCAATTGTTCAGCCTGATTAAAACGACGATTGAATTAATATTGATTTTTCTAAAATTACAGTAAATTATTTCCGAGAAATTTGTAATACCTGTGGAATTTCAGGAATGACTTGCCATGAAAAAGGCACTTCGTTTTGATCAGGTTCAGGAGTGATAAGAATGGGTACCTAATAAGTTTTTTTTGTAAATTATTACGATACAAGAAGAATATAACAAATTGTTGGAGATTTTTCAAACTTTTACCTCCTTTTGTTTTCTCCACGGGTATAGTGTATCTTGTGTCTGTGTGTCTGGTGTTGTGTCAGGTTGTTTTACCTCATCGGGTTCCTAGTGGTAAGGTGTATGTTACAGATTAAAATTACTAGATTAAATCTTTTAAAATATATCATTTCAGCTTGACAAATTACCTCTTTAGGTTTACTAGGACGACGCCACGGATACATATTCTCACTTGATGGCTTATCAGATAAATCTTCTTTAATTACTTCATCTTTGTTGTCCTAAACGTAAATATAATATTATTTTTTATTTCTTTTAAGGATTATTTAGAGAACTTAATTGATTTCAATTTTATTAATTGAAGTACGTAAAATAAAAGTACCTTATTATTTGAAACTGAATCTTGTGTTACGGATAATTTGTCTGCTGGCAGACCGACATTTGTTTTTTCTGGCTTATCGGAGATATCTAAGTTATGTTCCTGTTTAAGAAACATTGTTATTAGGTATTTAATATAGTATTCAGTTTTTAACCGACTTCTTCATAAATTTTAAAGATATACTTTAAAAAACTGTCTTTTCAATATGTACGTTTTGAGCAAGTATTTGTAAGTTATAATCTTGTATTTTTTGTGTGCTTTAATATCTTCGATCTTAATTTTACATCATGCACCTTATTTTCGAGTCCCAAACTTTTTTTTTATTATTAAAAGACATAGACGTTGTCTCAATAATATTATAACCTCAACATTTATTTAAAAAAATATATTTATAAACAACTTCTAAAGTTTTGTTTTATAAAATTAGTCAGTACTAAAATAATTTTATTAATTATTCCTTCGATAAAAATATGGTAATTTACCTCATCTAATTTAGACGGGATCTTCTTTGTAGTCTTAGTTGGTTTCTTGGCAATCTTATTTTTATCAACCGAGTTTTTAGCATTTATATCCACATCTGGTCCATTATTCTAGTAGAAAATTAAAGTTGTTTAAACCCGAATATTATAAATAATATAAGATTCTACAAAATATTTATAATACCTCATCAACATTACTGGAAGGCTGATATGGTGTAGAAGGTTTGCTTGGACGATCTATAGATACCTTTCTTTTAATTTCTGTATCTACAACTTCATTATCAGATTCTTCTAGATCCTAATATAGCAGATTAAAAATTAAATAAGAATCTACTAACGAATGAAATAAATCAAATTTTAATGTGATTAAAAATACCTCTGTTTTACTATGACGGCGTCTAGGTTTTAGAACCTCATTAGTTTTTGGTTGATCTAGGCTAATACTACGCTTAGGGAGCGACTTCTCAGCGACGTCCTAGTTTTAAATACAATTATTTATATTATATTGGTTATGCGCTTAAAACAATGTGTAATGTATATGTATATGTATGTGTGTACCTGGGTGTCTTGTTTCGTAGGTCGCCAAGGATACTCATCCTCTTTAGGTTTAGATAAGTTTGAAGTAATTTTGTCTTCTACCTGCTTAGTGTCGTCCTATTTACAAAAAGTGATTATTTTACCTATCAATCCATAATTATATAGTATTCATGTAATATCTCAGAAATGTAATAAGTACCTATTTTTTTTGTAAATTATGCTTGGACAATACAAAATAGACAGAACGAACATGGACGAACAAATATACAAAAGCCATGATTTAATTACATTTTTGGATTTTTCATTCTATTAAATAGGGGCATAATATTTTCAACATGCATCACATATGTAAAAGCAATCTTACCTTTAATTTGATAGTTTCTAATTCATTTACAACCGGTTCGGGCTGTCTTATTTTAGTCTAAAATCAATATTAATAATAAGCAGGGATCTAATCAAAATATAAACAATCGATAATGCATTTTGTTAGATTCAAGTCTCCAATACTTAATTTATTGTATCAATAAAGCGATACCAAAATACATTATCGCTAAACAAATCTATTGTTGAAAAATAACCGGTGACTTGGCCAAGATTAAGATGCTGTGCTATTTGTATCGTTGCTATAATTATTTTTTTGTTATGTCTTCAGAAATGAAAAGTGTTTCGATATTTTTACAACTGAAATTTTAAATCTTTCGATATTTTTTTTGCATCCATCTTGACTAGTGCAACCAATTTTGCAAAAGCATTTCTAAGTTCGGGGTGTTGGCGTAAAATTTTGCGAAAAGCTATACTTGGTGTCACTACCAACTTCATTTTAAGCCAAAAACTACTATTTAATATAGTTATAAAATTCAAGTCTACATCAAACTTCAAATACGGGATTTGCTTTTGGGTTGCGCTTTGCTGTAAAAATTCAAATAGCAGATAACCAACACTTTTAGATTTCATTCTACTTGTGTCGATTTCTACTATACTTTCTTCTCTCCTTAATTCTCATCCACTTACCTTGAGAGCGGTCTTTTTAACTTGGGAAACCTGTTCTTGTTCAGATATTGATGCCACTGATGACTTTCTGCTCTCAGAAGTTTCTTTAGTAAACTAGTAAAAAAGAAAACAGTAAGAAACAACGTTTAAAACAAGACACTTATTACCAAGGCTTACTAAACTAATAAAACCCATTCAGTAAGAGTGGCGGGAAGATCAAGTGTGTGAACTACATACGTGTGAAAATAAACTAATTCATTCTTGAGTTTTGACACTATAAGAAAAATCTAAAATAACATCATCCAGAGGAAAAATACTCTTTAGTTTTTAACTACCACAATAAAGATAGCGAGGCCGCAGCAATTTGGACGACATCCATATTCGCTGGTTGGGTAACAAATGATCGCGATTTGTGTGGGCCAGCTCACAGGTAGTATATTAACATTCGCGAACCAGCCCAAATTGCATACTTTGTAAATGCGGAGCAAAAGCATATTTAAAAATACTTATGAGCTGAATATTTATAAACGTTAAATTTAAATTATAAGAAACGGTTCATCTGTAAAAACAATATGAGATGTTCTCTAAGTCAACACATTATGGTGTAAAAAAAACTAATATGAAGAATTTACCTTAAGCTGTTTATTTTCGATGATCGAACTTCGCCGGCTTTCCGATGAAACTTCTTGTTGGACCTAAAGAACGATAAGGTGTCTTAAATTCATAAGTGAATTTTATAAAATATACGTTTTTTTACAATATTTACAGACTACTTTATATTTATACACGACGTGTATTACTATGATGATGAATGCCAATTTAGTTCAAATTATTCGTACACTCAGGACTAGTCTTCATATCACTTTGTACTATGGTCACAATACACTTACACTTAAAACATTTTTCGCATATTTCTCGCTCCGAAACCCAAGCATTATCACTCTTTAGACTTCACGGCGGCCTATCGTAAAGTGATATGAGTGCCAAAAAATCCGGCTTTTATTAACTCACTTCTTGAACATCCCCACTATAGTTTTTTTTTCATTCATAACAAATTTTTGCTCTTATTTACTTTTTTAATATATCTTGTCGTGTAGCTAATTCTTAAACAATGGAAGCGAACTTTTCGAGAGAATAAACAAGATGTTTTGACAGTGTTTGGTATAGAATATCAATCGGAATATTAAAGTTATTTCGTAGTTAAGAATTATCTGCGAATTGGAAAATTGCCCGTTAGTAAAATACAGATGAACTGCTTACCTCACTTTGAACAGAGGACCTTCTGCTCTCAGTCTGGAAACGCATTAAATATTTTATTTACAAACATAGAATTACTAAAATAATGAGAGTTATCACAGGATAACAAAAAAAATGATATAAACATATGGTAAAAACACATTTTAAAAAAAGGCATACAGTGATGGTAGGTATATATATAACTGGATAAAAGTAGCATGCTATACATTCAACACTTGAAATACTTTTTTAATGACAAATTTGTATTAGGGGATCCTCGTAAATGTGAAATAAAATTTTATTTATTTTACGAAATATTATATTACATTTTTCCGGAATTAATTATGAGTGCAATTGATGTTGGTAATTGAAGTGGGAAATGACAAGGGACACTTAAAATCCAAACAATTAATACCTTAACAGAGAGAAACTGTTGTTTTTCGGCTACCATCTGCATTATTATAAGATATTTTAAACTAGACTTTAGTAGAACATATATCTATTACAAAAAATCTATGAATCTCTTTGGGTGATATAGGGGCATATGAACACAGACTTCAAACAAAGATAAAAGTATGATATTCTTTGATATGATAAAAATAGAAAAATAAACCGCTTACCTCGCTTTGAACTGACGTTCTTCGACTGTCGACCTTGAGAAATAAATAATCAGTATTACTATACATACATATGGCTTTTATGTCACATATCACGACTATATAGACTTACTTCCATAATTTGTCTTACATTATATACTACTAAATAATAATAAATGTTAATTTTATATCTTGTCTGCGGTTGTGGAAACAATAAATTATGTTTTGAATAAAAATATACTACAGTATAAGTATTTGGTTAACAAAGTTGCAGCTGCACTCAGCTTTAAAGCTCAAAAAATAAAAAATAATAATAATTATCAAAAAACCTTAATGTTGTTCTTACCTTAGCGATTTCTTTTTCTTTTTTCTCTCTTACAGTCGGAGTAGGAGTTATTTTCTCATATTTTTCCAGAACTGGTCTCTCGTAATCGTCCACGAAATCCAATTCATACTGTAAATAAAACCAAATAAGTTATCGTGGATTAAACTCAGAAACAGAGTATCTACAATATTTCTGCGGTGATGCCTGAAACAAAAACGAATAACAAATATTTTATAGAAGCATGCGACTTTCACGAACCATTGTAAGGACATATAAGCTATAAGCTTTCACGAAGTATTACCCAAACCTTCCAATAAATGTCAACATGATTGCTGGCTTTATACAGATACACGCAGTGTTTTTATATGCTAGTGTGTTTGTGATACATATTTGTATAATGGGCTGCTTGTGTAAGTAAATTGGTGTGAAAGAAGTGTGTAAGACAAGTAGACAGAAATAGTTTGAAATAACAACTAGGACATAAGAAGGGGACGTAACGACACGAAACATTTTCAGTACTGTGAAATGTTTACCATGTCCGAAGTTTCCTTCAGCTCAGACTTAGCGTTTTTAGGCTTTTCGGATGTCTTCTTTGTGACTTTCTTTAGCTGTGGTAATTCAAATCTACCTCCTTTGATTGGCAAAGGTTCCTAAAGAAGCAATACAATGTAAACTAATTTTACTTTCAATATTACCAAAGCGGTTTCCTTTTAGTGCAGGTATACCTAAAGTTAGTTTATTTTGTGCGTTGCAACTAACTATAAAACCATGATGTTAATGTATTAATTCCTGTGTATTTTTTAATTATCTCAATACTTTTAAGGAAATTTTTGTTTATACCAGTACCTCTTTAGGTTCTTTGGTTCCCTTTTTGACCACTGCCGGTTTTTTGACCTTAAGCTGTGCCGCTTCAGAACCCTCCTATGAATTTTTTTATATTACGAATAGTAATAATATTAATGTATGTGATTTCAAATTGTTACTGAGATAATTATAAAACGCAATTATCAAGTACCGTTGGTTTTTTCTGCGCAGGAGTCTTTTGTGTCAACGAAGCCTCTTCAGGAGCGGTTGTGCTTGTTTTAGTTTTTGGTTTGGAAACACTGATTGATTCTTCAGTATCCTCGCCCTAGGTATCAAATGTAAAAAAACGATTTAGAACACTAGTAAGTGCATTTTAAAATAAAAATATGAAAGGCAAGTTAGGCGTCATAAAACTATCAAAATTCCTAAATTTGTTAATTCAATTAGAGATGTTTTGTAATTATTTCAGTTGCAATAGGCCTAAACTAAGATGTTTTTGTTATTTTTGGCAATAAGTCCATATTTTACCTATACGAGAAATAAAACTATTTTTAATATATTGGAAAAAAGATCTGTCTTCATTTCTGTAGAGGAATCCATAGATATTGAAAATGAAGTAAATAAAATTTATCATTAAGCATTATTTTGAAGCGGTCCTAAGCGTTACTTTAATGATGTTTCTGTCCCCACCTTTGTATCCTTATCTTTGGGTGCTGGTCGCTTAATTGTTTTTTCTTCAACAATCTCGGGTTTCTTTATTTTAAGTTTGGCTTCAGCCTCACCCTCCTACATAAAATATATTTAATTTGTTTAAATACTATTGCGTCAATCACAGGAATATTACTTTAACACTAATACGAACCGTGGGCTTAATTTCAGCGGGTGTTTTGTGTGTAAGTGAAACCTCTTCAGGCTTTTGTCCTGGTTTGATTGGAGCTTTTGGCTTAGCGATACTAACATTTTCGTCAATTTCCATAGGCTGAATTAGGAAAAACTAAATTAAGTATTTGATTTTTTAAACAGTATTTAAGTGTTTATTTTATTTTTTATACCTCTGGCTTATCTTTGTCTTTGACTGAGCGTCGTCTTTGAACAGTTGAAGTAGGTGTTTGTTCTTCAGGCTTTTTGTCCTCCTAATTTACGAATATTGTTTTAATGTGTTATTGAAATAAAAATGTAATATTATATATAGAATATACAAATATTTATTTGCTCTATTTTTAACTAATAAACCATTTTGTTTAACTGAAGTTAGGAAATCAACAGCATTTAAAAGTATGTTATTTTTATGAGCAACTCTGTAAAAGCAAATTTTTGACTCATATCGTGTTATCAGTGTACCTTCGGCTTTTTCTCGATTGGTGTCGGTGTTATTTTTTCGTATTTTTCGAGAACCGGCCTCTCGTAATCGTCAATGAACTCGTCCTCTACAACCTTTTGAAATCAGATTACATGAATGTATTATTAATAATATTTGGTACTGAATGTGTATAATGTACTTGTTGTCCTATTTAATAGCTCCTTTAACTTGTATCCTCTGGATCATATACAAACATAAAGTTCACACACATATAAAGCAAATACGAATATAGCTAGTTGTACTTACCTTACCATAGAGTCCGTATTAAAAATATTACATAAAAAGAGAAAAGGAAACATTAATTCAGGAAAGATGTTATTTTTAGTATCAGTTGATAGAGAGATAGGTAGGTAGGTGGGTATATCTTGTGAAGTGTTTTGTGTAAAGTAATATGCAAACGCTAAGCGGTACATTTTCAGTTATTCTATTTTGTGATTATTGTGTATCAGAAAATGGTGCAAATAATGCGAAGGGATATTATTTGCAGTTATTCTTTAGTACCAAAATAAAAAGGTATTTTAATAGTTATTGTGATATATTAAACATTACAATATTCATCTGTACCTCCTTTTCTTTAAGGGATGGACGTTTTTTAGGTTTTGTGTCGTCTTTCTTAGTTGGTTTTGCCTTTGGTTTTTCATCTGGCTTTTTCTCCTCCTCCTATCATTATAATAATAATAATAAATATTAGGTAAGTACCTAAATTAGTTTTACGTTTCGTATTAAACAAATTAACTCTAACTACCTTATCTTTGGCAATAGATACTTTTCGTAATGTTGGAAGTTCCGGTTCATCTTCTTTGTCCTTGGGCTTAATTTTACCCTTCATTATATCCGTGTCGTCCTTAAAAATATTTCCCAATTGTATATTTTTGTAATTATAAAAGTGAAACGATAATTTATAAGTATTGGAATTGTGTTAAAGAGCTACCTGTATGTCACTAATGCGACGTTTATCTTTTGGTGTGGGAGTTACTTTTTCGTACTTTTCGAGTTCCGGTTTTTCGTAATCATCAACGAAATCGGATGATTCCTATTAAATGTTTATAGATCAAGTATATATCTTTATATTATTTCTAATAATACGTAGTGTAATAACTAATTTCATGGACATCAAAGAAGTTTTACTGGTTTTTTTTTTTAATATAATAATTAAAAATGTGAAATAACTAAAATATATGGGATAAAACACATTTAAAAAAAAAAATACTATATACCTCTTTGACTCCATTCTGTTTCTTTGTCCTATCAGACGGAGTAGGTGTGACTTTATCATATTTTTCTAAATCTGGTCTTTCATAATCATCGATATATTCTTTTTGCTCTTCCGGCTACAGCAGGAATTGATTATTGAATTTATATACATGATGCGAAAGGTTGCATTGATTTAAAAAAATAATAGGATCGTTACCTTTTTCAACGGTTTTTTACTTTGCGCTACTTGCGGCTGTTCAACTTTTTCCTCAACAGGTTTAGTTGGTACTTTAGATAATTTAGGCTGTGATATTTCATCAACAGGCTCCTCAGGTTTAGGTTTACCTTTTTTGATGCTAAGACGCTTCTTTTCTTCTTCAACCTTAAGTAGTTTAACGTATTACAAAGCTTAGTAGTTTAATGTTTTATAGTTGAAAGAATATTACTATTATTATTTTATTGATAAAAGTTATATCGCATATTGGTTTTTGGAATTTAACATTAATTACCTTAACGAAAATAGTTTTAAGTATTAATTAATTAAATATACCTTCTCTGGTTCTACTTTAGGTTTTTTCTCCGGAGCTGGAGTAGCAACCGAAGGTTCTTCATCACTTTCCTCCGGTTCACTTTTAACACTTTCAGATAGTGACGCCCGTTTTGACTAAATATACATATTATAAGAAAATAAATAAGAAAAACTGACTGTTTAACAGAAGAAATTGGCTCTGTGTGTAAATTGAGTGGATATTGTGTAGTAATTACCTTCAATGTGTCATTAACTTTTGGTTTCTTTTCTAGTGGTGTTGGTGTAATTTTTTCATATTTCTCCAATACGGGACGCTCGTAATCATCAACAAACTCGAATTCCTAAATTTAAAAACGATTTAGCACATCTATGTTATCACAACAGTCTACAACAAGCATTTTGTTAACACGTGTTTATATTAACACAACATTGTCTTGAAATTGCCACCATTGCATATGTTCAACGTTGCAATGGTAATAAACTCAAATCATATTGCTATATGATGTAATCCCTTCAAGTAAAAAAATATATACTTACATCTTCCTTCTTTTTGGTGACTACTTTCTTTTTAATAACCTTTTTCTTTTCTTCAGTCTTCTTAGTTTCTTTCTTTTCTTCTTCAACTTTAGGTTCTTCTTTTGGCTTCACTGATTTTAACTTTGGAATACCTTCAATTTTTGCTTCAGGTTCAGGTGCTTTTTCAACTTTTTTCTTTTCTAACTTTTCAAGAAGTGCCTTTTTCTCTTCTTCTGTTTTGGCAGTTTTCTTCTCTAGAATCTTTCTTGCATCTTCCATTTCAACATCAGCTGTTTTTTGGTCTTGAACTTTCTTCGCTTCAACTTTTGTTTCTGTTTTTTTAGCTTCCACCTTAGATTCGGATTTCTGAGCCTCAATTTCAATTTCCTCTTTTTTTGTTTCTACTTTCACTTCTTCTTTCTTTGACACCTTTTTAGTTGCTGCTTTCTTTTGTAAAGTTTCGGTTTTTTCCTCTTCTTTTTCTTCTTGTTTTTCTACCTTTTTCTGTGATAACATGAAAATTCTAATTACAAATTCATTATATTTGATAGTGTATTCAGTTAACATAAAATAATTATTTTATTACTATGAATATTGTATTCCTGTATGTGCTTAAAATATAAGTGAATTGTAACTTTATTCTGGCCTACTTAATCTTAATTTTATAATAATATCTTGTTTTTATAATGTGCGTATACTATGCAAAATTATTTATTCCAAACCTTTTTCTCTTCGATGTGATTTTCTTCGATGATAGATTTTTCTTCAACAATCGACATTTCCTCTTCAGATTCTTCTATGACTGTAGTTTCCTCTTCTTCCTCCTCTTTTTTCTTTTTCTAATAATAATAAGTATTATTATAGTAGGTTAAGATTAAAGTAAGTTAATAATAAAGAAAAAAGAATAAAGCAATAATTATTTACCTTTTCTTCAACTATTGTTAAATCAGCACT
This sequence comes from Napeogenes inachia, assembly GCA_959347355.1. Classification (NCBI taxonomy): domain Eukaryota; kingdom Metazoa; phylum Arthropoda; class Insecta; order Lepidoptera; family Nymphalidae; genus Napeogenes; species Napeogenes inachia. The sequence continues at coordinate 19,728,876 of OY365798.1, read as the reverse complement.
AGATTCATCTTCACCAAATTCGTTTTTAATTACTACCCTATAGTTAGCAACATATTTTGTGGTTACTTTTCTTATGATTAAACGTGCGTTCGTTCCATCAAAAGATGTGATTACTTCAGATGACTCTCTTATAACAGTAGAATTTTTATACCAAGTACATCTGCATGACTGGTCAGATGATTTAAGCACAGCTAAAAATTCTGCTTCATCGTTTTCTTTTTTAGCCTGGAGAAAATTATATAGCATTATTTTAAAATAATCACTTTAGTATAACCGTTGCTTTCCTTCAATTTGTTGAGTTTTTTACAACATTAGCATTAATATTAAAAACACTGCGACTATTGACAGCATTTAAATACTAAAAACAAACCGATAACTAATTATTTTTAAAACAATAAATATATATACTTACTTGGCTTCTTAGATGTTTTATAATTTGGGGCTTCTCACCCTTCTCCTCGGGAATATCAGTAATCTCGACTTGTTGTGACGTCGCTTCTCCCTTCTCGTTCTTAGCAACTAGTTTATATGAACCTTTGTCTTGTTGTGTTATGTTCGAAATTTCTAACTTGACTGCAAATTCACCCTACAACACACAAAACACGAGTATTTTTGTAAAGTTACTTAAATATAAAACATTTTTTTTCTTTTCACGATACTCACTTCTCTAACTGGTTCAATCAAAACTGTATGCCTTGAATCTTCTTTAACAGCGCCTGCTTCTTTGAACCACGTACAAGAAGGTGCAAATTTACTTAATACTTTACATTCAACAATCACGGTTTTCTTTTTAACTATCCTAATGATCTTTGGCTTCTCTTTAATAACTGGAATGACTGTAAAAAAAATGATGTTGATGATAAACGTTTGTTTAAGTGAAATAGTGCTATTGTCTTTATATTAAGGTATACATACTTTCAATATTGAGCGTTAAATTTGCATTGAGCTCTCCAAGTTCATTTTTAATATTGCATTTATACAATCCGGAGTCTTCAATACCAGGATCGATGAGTTCCAAAATTATTGTATATACGTCTTCATGTACTTCGACCCTAGTTTTAATTTTCGACGAGTCCCTAACTTCTTTTCCTTCGTGGTACCACACGATCGTTGGTCTTGGGCTAGCTTTTACCTTGCAACCCATTATTACAAGTTTACCATTATCTTTAGACTGAATTGTGGGCTTTTCAACAAACGTTGGTCCCTCCCCTTCAGGTTCTGGTTCAGCCTCAATATTCAAGTTTAGATTAGCATTGCTCTCACCAAACTCATTTTTGACATGACAGCGGTAAGAGCCACCATCCGCTGCTGTCGGGTTTGATAAGAGAAATACAAGTTCATAAACATCTTCACTTATGACTGATGATTTAATTTCAATTTTACTGCTAGCTTTTACAACTGTTGTGCCTCTATACCACGTTACTTCAGCCGCCGGCTTAGCTTTACACACACAACGCATTGTGATGAGTGTGCCATCTTCATTGGGAATGATTCGAGGTTTTTCTATGAACGATGGTGCAAAACCATTTTCGTCATCCCCACCTAAATGAAAAAAAAGAAGTAATATCGACCGCATCGATACATATAAATATCATGCAGCACAAAAGCTTGAGCATCACATGCATTGCTACTGTATGCGTACTTAATCTATATTAATCTTAAACTAGTTCATGATAACCTTTTTATTACCTTGGAAGTTAAGAGCAATATTAGCATTGCTCTCACCAAACACATTAAAAGCGTTACATCTATAATTGCCACCGTCTTCCTTAGTTGGACTTAAAATTTCAAGAGTGAGATTAAAAGTATCTTTTCCGATAGCTTTTCGAGACATTTTCATTTTAGCACCGTCCCTAATTTCTTTATCTCCGTGAAACCAAGTAATATCTGGCACGGGATGTGCTTCAAGCACGCACTCCATTATTAAAATATCCCCTTCTTGTCTAATAGTCGGTTTTTTTGGAAATCGAGGCGCTTTACCATCGGGGATTCTGTTTAAATAAAAAAACGATTTAATAATGAATTCTTACACATAACTATTACGCATTTTTTTAAATATGCTTACTTAGGTTTGTCCCCACCCTGAAAATTTAAATTTATCTTTGCAACGCCTTCCCCATGTTTGTTTTTAGCTAAAGCCCTGTATTCTCCTTTGTCCGCATTTTCTACCCCCATGATCTCTAATCGCGCCATATGGTATAAAGATTGATCTTCTTCTAATGAAATTTTGTATCGACTGCTTTCTTTTATTAATTTCTTTCCTTGGTACCTGCGTATGTGCCTCAATGTTAGTGTACAAAGGACATAAGTTTTATAATTTGAGTTTTATATGGATGCCCTTACCATGAAATGGTTGGTTTCGGTTTGCCAACACATCGACATTCGAACGTAATTTTGGTACCATCTTCCGATTGCCTGATGACTGGTCTCTCCGTAAAAGTCGGTTTGATAAAGTCTTCAGGCACGGGCGCTTCGTCGCCTATTTAATTTTATTTATTACTGACAATAGTTGTTTTATTTCCACAAAAATTTGCAGCTTTATAAAATACACTTAATTTAAGATGTTTTCTTAGGACTCGTGTTCGTATTAATTACAACGCATCCAGATTTGTATATAAAGTTAATCAAGGGAGAGAAAGTAGGTAAGATTATCAAATAGATACATAAATATGTGAAATTTGGATTATTTTTTCATCTTGTAACTAAAAAAATCTTACAATCAGTACGCATTACAGTTGCTAAGGTTATAAATATACAATTGCATTTGCAGAAGCGAGTAAAGAAACATTAAACACAAAATAAAATGGTGGGATGTACATGGTTAGTAAAGCTTTTAGCTCAGTAACAGGAAATAGTAAGACAGACAAGGGATGTAAACATAAATAACCTAAAAATGTTTAAGAGAAAATAATGACATGAGTTATATGATAGAGAAAAATACGTCATGATTCACTTAGAAAACATCTTAACATGAGAACGAAACACAACAAAAATAATCGAACAATTATCTTAAGAGTTCTTGTGAAATTAGTTAATGAATTAACAAGCAATGCTGCAAATTTCTACGTTTACAATAATGAGACTACACATTAACATGGTTAGGACCACACAAATACAAATAAGTGATAATTGTTATTTCTTACAACATATTGAAATTCTTTTTCGTATTTGTAAACGTAAATTGTTTAACAAGTGCTTTACATAGTAATATTAAGCAAAACAGTAATAAGGAACATGCGGTATTTAATATCTTTTTTAATTTGTTGGCGGATTTAATATTTATAGATTTTGTTCATATTTATGTTACTTTGATATTTATTGAACTGACCTACATACTTGTAAATAAATCACAGTTCGCGTTACAGGTATGAAGGTCAGTATATATTTTTTTTTTATAACAGATATATTTAAACTCACTGTCGAAGTTCAAACTTATAGTAGCGTTGCTCTCGCCAAGCTCGTTCTTGGCTGTTACCCGATACTTGCCAGCATCTTCAACGGTCACGTTGTTTATTTCCAAGGATGCGTAGTAAGATTTACCGTCTTTGCTAACTGTTAACTGTGAAATTAATATTATATTAATACCAGTGCCTTTTATATAATTTATGTGGATTTCATATTTCATATTTCACAATCCAGTTATCAAATAAATCAAAATTACAAACATTGTATATATGTATAACAATTTTTACATATTTTACATATAGTGAACAAACTGTATATAAAGGTAAATAGAGGTATTTAATGTATGTATGTAGGTCTAATATTCTTTATAAAAATGAAGTTCAGATCCTGAGCCAAATATAATGAGGTCAAGGTCATTTGATCTTTTAATGGACAGAACCTAAATTCAAGCACTATTCGTTGATTTATCTTTATTACTATAATAACATGTTAATTCAAGGGGGATAAACTAATTTACTTTTCAAAATTTCTTCATAGCAACCTTTCGACAATTTTTTTAAATAACTATTTTAATATTATCAGAAACTACGGACACCAACGATCGCGACATTTTGTTGTTACTGTACCGGTAATATTCGTAGCATAAATTGGGCTTAAAATACATAAATCAGTCCAGTTGAATTTGTTTAGCCGTGTCAGTACAGTGTGAATAATTTTCCAAACCAATGAAGAATTTAACAATTTATACATTTTAGGTTTATTTCGAGGTTGTGATAATGTTTAGTTTCATCAAACATGTTGTTAGGGCATGTTAAGCTTACCTTATGTCTTGGGCTATGTTTGACTTCCAATGTATTGTGGAACCACGCTACGCTGGGTACGGGCTCCGCCTCGATGCGGCACTCGAAGATCAGTCGCTTACCATCATCCTCTTGTCTGATGGCTGGCTTGCGCGCAAACGTTGGTGCTTTACCGTCTATTTGTCTGAAGATTGAAAATTTTGGTTAGTGAATATTATAACGTTAACAAATATTTTTATTTTACAAAATTTTATTTATAACTATAATATGTCTGTTTTTATGTGGTGTACAATAAATTATATTTAGAAATTAGATTAGAAGTTAGTAAACTTCTCTAAGCGATAACAACAGACTCAATCAGACACAGACCAACCACAATAAATTGCTAATAATTATATTAAATAGATATATTTTCGTTAATATTTTTTAATGCTAGTATAATGAACATACGGTACCTAAAAAACTATTAAGGAAATGTATATGAAATTATATACTCACTTCTGTTTGTCTTCGTCAGCAGCTGAAAATAAAAATATTTTATAAAACCTTTTCTTATTTTTTTACTAAATATTAATGGGAGCTATCAAATGTAAAGTTGTTTTTGTACACGGAAATTAAAACACTGCTTAATTCTGAATAACCTTTTTAACGACGACAAGTCGACAAATTTAATAATAATTTATGGTCGCAAAATTATTATTAACTGTTTAAATAAATTACATTTACCTAAATGTAACTATTTATTCCATATAGAAAAAAAAAGTCGATCTAAAAAACATCATAACGTTGACACGAACGATAAACTATCACATTAAATATTATTAATATTAATTTTTGAGTAACAGAGACCAATACACAAAAAATGAACACAAACGAACAAAAGTTGTTTAGCGTTAATTTTAAAAAATTAAACCTAAAAACAGATTTTGTTTCCATCAATTTTATTGTGTGTACATATAGTATATCAATACGAAGCTGAAATATTTCGTATTCGAGAAATAAATTCGAGTTACTGTGGCTGAAATTTTGTTTGAATAACATCTACCAGACGTAAACATTTTGAATGGCTGTAGAACCAATTCTAAAATAGATCCAGGTGTTCGATAATTCTAGTTCTGAAAACATTATGTTTCTGTAATCTAGAGTTTCCTGTTATATTTTTTAAATTATCATTTTGTACTGGAGGCGCTATTAAATAATTTTAATGACACCATGTTAAAATTAGTTTTGGTTAGACATTAGCGCTTGAAAGCAATTCATTCTATAGTACTTTTATCCTAAGAAACATGAGGAGGAATCACTCAAACATGAAGTATGTATGTCATCACACATTTATAACGTAGATTGTCAACACGTTGACCCTGTCGCCAATGTTGACGTTCTTGGCTTCGTCGGTCGATGACTAGTTCTTATATTTTTATATTTTATCAAGAACAGTGTTATGTTACGTGTTTTATTCTAAATATTAATAAAGATACGTTTGTGTAAACTGTAACTTTATATTGTGAATGATTTTTAACATCATCATGTTCAATCTTCTATTTTTACATATATTACATAAATATGCTTATATATCTAACCTCGTATCTAGGCCTGTTTTGGAATATAAAAAAAAAAGTCTTCCTTTTAAAATGTATCAGAGTAGATACTTTTATGACATTCAAGTATAGGAACAAAAAATATATTTCTCTAACACGATAATATAAAATGAAAGTCTGAGTATATATAAGCCAGCAGGGCTAAGAGTATGGGATGAAATAAAAAATGTACTTACGACTAAAGTTAAGGTTGATAGAGGCGGCCACCTCGCCCATTTTATTTTTAGCCTTAACTTTGTAGAGCCCCGCGTCGGTCTCGATTACATCGTCCAGCTCTAGCACCACCAGGAACTTGTTGTTGGCGATGCTCTGGATCCTGGTGAAAAGAGATCAAATCGTTTATAGGTATACTCTACTATAACTCTAACAGCCTTACAGAAGGATATTCCATCTTATGAGATTGAGGAAAATCGTACCATTTTAGAGTAATTGTTTTGGGATTGGAACCCTAGACCCCTTAGATACAATGTAACATATTTAACGAAATAGACCTAGCTAGACTAGGCATAGGGTTTTTTCTATTAGGTTTTTTCCGAATGTACAAATATTCTTCTGTCTGTTTGTGCAAGTAACTGCATACATTGATGTAGTAGGTAGAGGATAAGTTTAAAAAAATCAAGTGAAATCAAACTTAAGTACATAGATCACATGGGCATATTTAAAACGTAAATTAATTTATTTTATAAAATCACTCAATAAGAATACGCTAATACTTTTAGGACAATATTTATATTTCTGAATGTGTATTCAAGACCATTGCTATAATTTTTAGTTATTGTATATACTGTGAAAATATATTTGCCGAATATAATTGCCAACTGTTACATATAGTATCAAGTGGACTCCTAATATGAATTTGGTTATAACCTAATTTATATCCGTATAAGATATATACAATTTATATTTTTCTTTTATTAGTTCTTCTGCCTTAACATATAGAGTGACGAAGATCATACCAGAAAGAATAATTAACAAAAATTACTAAATATTGAAATTAATTAAGATTTTAAAGTGGTACATAAATAAAAAAGTAACAGCCAAATTAGGGAATATCAGTTAAAATTTTTGATTGATATTTACTGTGCAACAATTGAAGCGTCAGTTGTCAAGAATACACAAATCTAAATAAACACGGACAAATCCAATCATAACATTCGACTCTATAAATATCAATCGTTATTTTCCAAGAATAAATTGCTAGAATATTGAACCTTGTTAAAAACAAAGTTTAAATAGAGAATAGGATTGGAGACAAATAGGTAAAATATAAGATCACATGTTTGTGACGGCACTGTGAGAGCACAAGATACTCTCGGTACGTTTTGTGAACTGAACTGATTCACTGACATATCCTTACATCTCTTCCCGTGATCACAATTGCTTCAAAGCATTCATAGAATAGAATGAAAAATAAACCGAAACCTATACCGATGCCTAATAGATGTCACCACGGTCCCGATAAAGACGATCACATATAGAATGCTTAATTCACCGAGACAGACTACGATACGGTAGCTCAATTAAGGTAGAGCGACGGGACGGTTTTCCAGATGTCGCGGGGTTCGAATCCCTGGCAGTAACGGCTTATTTTACATTCTCTATTTATATAAATAAGCTTAACAGGACTATACGGTCCTGTAATATATAAATAACCGTATTTTATATATATATATATATATATATATATATATATATATATATATATATATATATATATAAGTAATTTAATATATTATAAAAAAATACAGTTAATAAACTTGCCAACTAAATAAATAACGAAACAAAAAAATATTTCCTCAGAAATGAAAAATAAAAACAAGTGATAAAAAAGTGTTGGTTAAAAACTTTTGTTATAATTAACAAAACCAATTAAACTTAAATTCAACAATTACACAACAATTATCACTTGCACAAAGTGAAAATGCAAAACAAAGAAGTCAATCCTCGTCCGCTCGTGTGTGTGTGTGTGTGTGTGTGTGTGCCAAATGTGCCAACTTTCGATTGTGTTGTCTTTTAATAGAATCAAAAGGAGTATTAAGAAAACAAATAGTTGGTGACTGTGTCGATGACCCTCAATAAATTATCGAGACGTTACTCAGACAATTATATCCTTCGTATATCTTTTAACACTCCTGTATTACATAATTAATTGGACTCTGAATATAATCCCACATAATTATTCCCAATAAATATAAACATACATTTATTTCGAATTTAGATAACGTATTTTTGTACGATACTAAAATCCAATAAATAATTAATGTTATTAAACTTAGCAGTGCCAGATATGCCGAATAAGTAATATTCAAATAGTTTATACTAATGAGTTTATTTTTTTATTCATGAAAACATATATGATGGCCATTGTTTAGCAAGGTCCTTGCATCAGTGTTGAAATTAATTAAGGTACCTACAAGAAACATGTGTGTATACAAGAAACTATCTATTATTTATAAATCTATCTATCTAACTATTATTTAAAAAAATGACTTACTTAAATTGTGTCCTATTATCCTCTTTGAGCAGTTCATCGCTGCGGTACCAGCAAATCTCTGGTTTCGGAGATGCCAAGAGTTGGCACTCGAAGACCAGTTTGTTGCCATCGTCTTCCTGTCGCAGCTGCGGCTTCTGCGTGAAGCTTGGGGCAAAATCGTCGGTTACCCCCATATTACTAGCTGCATGTCATCACTGTTTGAGAATAATTGCTGCCGCTTTTTTAAAACGGAGCTACAGGACCTGTGAAAAACAAAATGAACATAAAATATCTGTTTTTCAGTGATTGAATTCAGTAAATGTTTTCCTCATTTTTCCTATTTTGTAATTATTTTATTTTTATTATGTCCCTTGTGAAATCATCAACATCGCACCTCCAAAATAAATTTTATCAGACCCTTCTTTTCATAAATATACTTAAATGGACTATGTGATATACTATGTACATAAAATGAATATTTAGAAATAGTCCTCGTTTTAAGCAGTTTTCCTGAAAACTTTCGACTCAGTTTTTTTTTAATAGAGTGTTTAATTAATCGAATGAGTGATTTCTCTAAATTTGAATATTTTACAAAACCTACTTTTTAAAAATGATTTTAGTACTATTGTTTAAATACATCCTTTGATTTTATCATTTATTTAAAACCAAAACTGAATTATTAATCTGTCCAAACATTTAAAAAAGATTTCCAATAACTTTGCCGGTTTATTACCGAAATTTAACGGCGTTTGTTGTAGAAATATTAGAAGGTATAATTAAAAACCGTTGACGTCATTAGAACATTGCAAGTAGTTACTACGTACAGTTGGTCTTCTTTATAAAATAAAGTTGGAAAAGAGACTATGACAATGATTATTTTTTACTAGGGGTCACTCGCGACTCCGTCCGCGCGGTTTTTAGTGTTTCCTCAGCGCACGCGAGGAAAGCTCTCAAAAAAGAAATCTTTTCCCGTTTTTGCAGCATTTTTCATTGCTGCTCGACTTCTATAAGTCACAGCGAGATGACATATACCCTATAGCCTTCCTCAATAAACGGACTATTCAACACAAAAATATTTTTTCAATTCGGGCCAGTAGTTCCAGAGATTAGTGCGTTCAAACAAACAAACTCTTCAGCTTTATAATATTAGTGTAGATTAAGAAATTTACAACATATGTAAATCAATAATATGCATATAAAAATAACGTTTTGAATATAGAATAGTCAAGGCTGCAATAGTAAGTATTTAAAAGTTTTGTAAGTCAATATTGGTCGTTGTATTTTGTGTATTTTCTTGTGGATAAAAGATTTTCTCCAACTAAGGAATATCTTATATAGGATACCTTTTCACCTCAACATATTACACATTTTTTACCTTCCTCTTTTTTGGAACTGCCGAATTGAGCAATGTCGTAAATATTTTATTTTTTTATAATACGTCTGAAACATATAGCAATTACTATCTTATAAGTTGTCATTCAATCCTCAATATAAAAATTTTTGCTCATTTCTACTCTAATTTACTTATTCTTTAATAAATGACTGTTAACCAATTATTTCTTCAGCATTTTGATAGCCACAAAGTCACAAAATATTTTTTTTTATGATATACCCAAGTTTTTGCAAAAGCTTTCCATTGTAAAGCTCTTTATTTAATAATTTTCTTAGTAATCAGCGCCATCTACATTAGGAAAGTGAACTATGCCTGTGTGGGTGACCAATGTTAGAAATTTTCAGAAGTATAAATGAAACGTCGCAATCTATTTCTGTAACCGTTGAAGGCCTCGAAGTCTTTTCGTTTTCTTATAACTTTTGATGATTACCTAATATTTAATTTCGATTTTAATGACATTGGAGATTAAAATTAAATGAATTAATGTTTCAGGGTGTATATAATTACTTCTGTGGTTTCTAACTAGAGCGGTTTTTTTAATTGTTGCACAATAATTAAATTTAAATGAAAACACAAAAATATAAAGTGAGAAGTGAATAAACTTATTGTAGACATCAAATTACTCAAAAATCACATACCTATTTATGTTATTTGATCAATCCAAATCACAAAAGTCTAAACACAACCAAAACACAAGCACACAACTAGTCAAGAACGAAGTTCGAGAACTGACGAAGGTAAAGCAAAAATGGTTTCGAGAATTAGGGTTGTCGCCGGCGGCACGCGTCGGGTCGTTTTCGAAATCGTAACTAAAACTAACTAAACTATGAAAAGTTGGCGGCGAGCCGAGGCGGTGGGAATTCGCGTGGGCAGCTGCAGCCGGTTGGATAACTGATTCTGACGTAGCCAATGCAGAGGTGTTTTCCGTCGAAGATAGAAAATGATCTAATGATCGAAGGGTTGCGAGAAATTGAAACTATATTGAATCATATTTACTTTTTGGCTATAAATAAAAAATATATATATAATGTAACAAATGAAACTTTAATTAATTCAAATTTACAAAAGTTAGGTTTAGTTGTATGGGGTAATTTAAAAGTATCACGCATTATAAAGTATAAAGATTTTATGTTCATATTTGTACAATTATGAAGATAAGAAACCTATAATTCATGATAACCGTACAGTTATATATAAATATCATCCCCCATGGCTGAAATGCAATATATGAAAAAAAATACTAATATGAAGAAAATTTACCTCAATATGTAAATAATTTTATACTCTATAAATTATTCCTTAAAAATTTTGCTGAATAAATTATTTGAACGTTTTAAATTTAAACGGAGTTAATAAATAAACCACTGTTGCTAATAAAAGTTCCTCAGTCTCTAACAAACATCTTAAATCAAACAGTCACTAAACAATTCGACATGCTCCAGAAAGTTTCACTGCCTGACCCTGACTAGTTGCTATTTTCTCACTTCGTCACTCAAACAAACACGTCAAGTATATTTAGTATATATTTTTCACCGATTCATTATATTTTCTCTTGGCAACTGGATAACAGTCAGGTGATTAATAAATCCTTAGCATCATAGGATGGGATGGACAAAGGTACAATCATATGACTGATGAGTCAACGTTGGAAAATTGTAGATAGATCTCTTTGAGAACTAAGGAATCTATTTATAAAATGTAATATAAAAATGTAAGCTTTGAATACATTTTTATTTTCTGAAGGCTGGTCTGTAATATATAAGAACTGTAAGACAGATTGTCAAACTTCTAACTGATCAAATTATCTGAATTATGTGATCAAATTATCTGAATAACTTCGAGCCAGATGGATCACAGGATATCTAATTCAAACAACAAGACAGAAGCAACAAATAAGCCCACGCTCAGATATTTTAGAAATCCGGGACATAACGATAGAATCGTTTGTGCTTAATATCAAGATGCCCAAGTCTAAACAAATAGGTTCTTAGAAATTGAATTCTGCTGAAGAAGGATATCAGGTCGATAGTAATTTATGAAACTATTTTGATAATCAGTAACGAGAACGGAATTTTCTTATTGTCTCTTCGCTACTCTTATCTGTTTCTTTGTAATAGAAAAGTTTGATATTATTCATACGAAATTAACAAATATATATGTGATTCGCTCTAATATTTATTTGAACTACTTTTTTAAACGGTCATTCACTTCTTTGAAGTGCTCCGAAATGTTTCAAAGAAACCAGTTCACTAATAGATATGAGAGCAATGCCACGCTGATCACAAGCAAACAAATGATCAATTTCATGTCTCATAATTCGACTTGGCTTTGAACACTGGCTGTGACTTATTGTGAGAAAATGTATGCCTTAAGAGTCATTTAATATGCGCTATTAAGCACGTACGCCTCTTATTATTATAAGAAGGTCTATTAAAAGGTAAGATTATTATTGAAAATGTTTTTTCAATAATAATCTGTCGCTCTATCAATTGAGTTACCGTATCGCCATCTATTGTTAAAAAACTTTTGTATGTGTGTATCGTCAATACCACAACCATATGTATGATAGGATGTTTTCGTATCTACTTTTCTCTAAGTATTTCACGGCGTTCAAAATATTGCCTTGTTGTTATTTCCCACATATTCTTCTTATTTATTAAAACATTACTTAATATACGGCTTGGGGTGCTGAAAAAAAAAAACTGAAAAGAATGCAGTAATTATATTGTATAAAGTGTATAGGACTTTGGCTAAACTGTATGGAGAGACTGTCTAGAATCGAGTTTCTCAACTTTTCAGCGGTATGCTTTTAAAAATGTATCGTGAATTTCCAGCAAGACTACACCTGCTCACAAGATACACTTCCTAAGCTGGCTCGAAGCCAACGTGCCGGACTTTATAAGTGCTGAAGGCTGGTCCTTGTCTAGCCCAAATCCGAACCCTTACTACATTGCATGCCTGGTCAAAACGACGTCTTCTGCGGTGTCGGGTCTTCTAAGGTGTTTTTAGAGAAGTTGCTATAGAATTTGTGTATAAATCCATTTAATAAAAGCCTATATCAAAACTAAAGGAGCTTTTTTCTAAAAGAAATAGTTCTAAAATACATATATTTTTTGAAAATTTTTTAATCAATGGGTAGATATAAGTTTCATTCAAATTACCTAACTTCATAAAAAATACATTTTCATCTGTAAAAGAACGTGCTAGGAACGTGCATTATTTTTAATAGAATTAAAGTAGGTTCAATTTTAAATTCGAATTATGTAAAAATATATATATTTGAAGCTTATACTTCTTCAATTTTTATTTTATTAATTTGACGTAAAACAATTTAAAAATATAACAAGTAATATATTAAACAACAATATTTTCTTTTATATTTAAAGAATCTTCAAGCAAAGTTAAATTTTAATCGATAAAGATAATGAAATATGGAATACCACATTCATCCAGGAGGCTAAAGACACGGTAGCTTGGCTAATGACGAGATGGTTTTCCAAAAGACGCAAGTTCAATTCATGTTGATGATTTTTTTCTGATATTTATTTAAAAAAAACAAGTGAATTATTCCATAAAGAAATATTCATTAGAAAAATAAAACAGGGTCCTCTTGAATCTGAATCTTTTTTAATTATTATTTATTCTGAGATATAAAAGTCAACTTTCAATATTCGATTGATATAAAAATGAGGAAGGAAATGTAGAAATACTATCGACAAATATCAATCTTCTAAAATTATAAACTCATAGTCATACCGTGGGAGTTTCTTGTGATTCTGGCTTGTGATATATATATATATACTTTCTTAATCAATTTCATAATATATATTTCTCTATATAAATAAAATATTAAATATTAAAATTATTATTTAGGTAACTGCAATAAAAACATTCATGTTACAATGTGTGGGTTAGGTTGAAACATAACTTGAACAACCCGCGACCTCTGGGAAACCCTTCCGTCGCTCTACCAATTGTGCTACCGTATCGCTGTTCGTGTCGGTGAATTAAGCTATATATTCTATATGTGATCGTCTATATGAGAAGAGAGGTCACGGGTTCAAATCCCTGCCCGTATCGGTTTGGTATATACCCAAATATTTATTTATAATTTTTTTAACTTAGATGGAAATTTAAAAATACTTAAGCTGACCGACCGTTTTATTAGAGAGAATATTTCAAACACACTGCAAACATGGTTTTGCCTTTGAGTAAACAAAGTCGAGTAAAAATACCGATATCGACAATATTTTCGCCAAGTTAGTCGTTTTATACGAAGCGCTAAATGCCCACGTGAGCGTGGGCAATGTATTGTGAGCGTCACGTTGTTTCGACACTTCAGTGAGTTACTTGCTATAATTAAACACTGATTCAATTTGCAATGCTCTAATTACTTACGTAAATATACAATTTTAAGGGCGGGCGCTCATTAGCTGTGATAGGATTTTTAGTCTATAATTTTTATTTTTGTAATATGATAAAGCTATTTTCTTATAGAAGAGCTATTATACTGCTATCGGGAATAATCTGTTACTGGCAGGAAACTACCAGTATCAGCAACAGCACTAATTGGCTCTATCAATGTGGAAATAACAAAAGTAAAGCATTTTAAATTTATATAAATATAGAATGAAAAAATAAACCGATACGGGCAAGGATTCGAACCCGCGACTACTGTGAAACCGTCTCGTCGCTCTACCAATTGAGCTACCGTATCGCTACAGACGATCGATAAAGACGATGACGGTTTATTTTTCATTCTATATTTATATAAATTTAAATAAGCTTAACATGGCTATACATATTTATAGATATTTTTTTAAACAAAAGTAAAGCAATTAAACTATATAAATTGTGTACACCCTTTAAAATTAACTATTGTCTTTCTAAGATACATTTCTAAAATATTTATAGTATTATTCCGATTACAGCTTCAAAGAACAGATGTTTGTAATCATGATTCATAAATATATAGGATCATACAGTATTCGTATACAAAGTTCTCTAGGTCAAGTTTGTAAATCATCTTAGAATTATCGGTTTAAAATTGGTTTGATTACAATTTTATTGTACTTAAAACGCAGATAACACTATGAAATTAAAATATCTAAAGACACAATAAGTATTGATACGACATTAAGCATACGTATTACAAGAAATTGATATTATTATCAAAGCTCTTTTAGACTCTTAAAAGTTCGGTCTTACAATTACATCAATAAGTTAATCTTGGCTTCCTCTAAAATCTCTTCAAATATTATATCACTGATCGTCAACAGCAACTTAAATTAGGATAATATATAAGTCTGTTATGCATATCGTACGGAGTTTCACAGGGTTTTGAATTCGATCCTACCTTATTTTTCATTTACGTTTATGATCTCAGTAGTTATTTCCTCCAATATTATAAAATCAAATAACATGTAAATAAAAATAATTTAATAGTTTTAATTTATTGTTTTTTTCATATATTAAATTTTTAATTGCTTCAATTGTTTTTTCTTTTTTTTTTGTATAACACGTGTGGACATATATGTAATATAATTAAATATTATTATTATTATATTGTATAAGTATTATTTACATGCGACATGAAATGTTCACTTCAGTCCAGATCCAGTAGATCCATCTAAGAAAATACCTTCAGGTCACCCGTTTATGATAAAAATAAATTATTATTAATGTTTACGAACATAGAAGTAAAATATATATATATGTGCCTATATGGAAAAAAAAACTGCTGTTGTTCGACTTACTAAAATCTCTAATTATCGATGCATTAGTTGATGTTTGCGGGTAAATTTAATAGAACTAAACTCCTATCCTTTAGACTGGGTAAAAATGATCTGACATTCACTGGCATGTTATATTTGCCTATCTGTACTAGAAGTTATAGATGAAGAAGCACATGATGGTATTTACCAAACTTAGGTTAAAAATTACAAGATCTTTGGTATTACATACAAAGCAAGAATTATCCGAGGTGATTGCATCACAGGTTGCGATGGGGTCGCCTGGACCTCTAGACCTCTAACCACCGTTACTCTATCAGTATTCTTCACCCTCCAGTTTTATTTATAAGCTACTTTTAAATTAATTCAGATGTACACTACATAAAGACTCCAGTAAATATATTAAGTAAAAACAGTTACCACATTTATACAATAAAAAAATATAAATATTCTTCAATAACAATGTGTGTACCATCTTTATGAAGCCTCACACCTAATCTCTGAGTCTAAGAGTCGTAAGTCTCTGAGAGAATACAATTTTATACATAAAGTATTGTCCGATAAAAACTCAATATAAGAGTCCAGGCTTTAACTTTCTTATAAATAAAATATAATATAATTTCGGTACTTACACTATGTGATAAAAATATATTATTGAATAGTTGTGACTAAACTACTAATTAGTAACCTTTGCCAATTTTTTTTATTTTTTTAAAACTTAAATTTTTTTAAAACTACAAAACAATTTTATTAATAACTCCAAAATATACACCGACAAAATAAAAATAAATACATCTTTGTAGGTATTTTGTTTAAATAACTGATGTCGATGTAGTTCGGTCGGTTCACGTTCTTTTGTTATTTATTTAAACTATCTGCCAAATGTACCAAATCCAAGTTCAAATAATATTTTTTTTTATACAGGTTTTATACATAGGAACTTCTTATTATAATAATTGAATATATCTATAAACATATACATTATACAGCCATATTAAGCTTACTTAAATTTTAAATAAATATAAAAATGAGAGCTAATCGATATGGGCAAGATTTAAACCTGCGACATTTGAACAATCGTCTCGTAGCTGTAGTACCTGGGCTACCGCTTTGCTACGGTAAGCTTCCATGAATTAAACAATTTATGCGTTGTCTGTGACTTCTTCCGAAAATTCTTAGGAATGTTTCTGACTATGCAGTATAGATGCAGTATAAATTAAAAAAATGCCACGAAAAAAATATGTTTAAAAATATATATAAACACCTAAACTTTATAAAATACTAGAGACTCTAAATTGGAAAGATTACAACTGATATATTAATGATGAAAATGAGAAATTTAATGATCAAACTGTACATCACATTTTTACAATATCGATATTTCTACAAAGTTCGATCCGAAAATTTTTTAAGCGAGAAACTGCTATTTTAGTAGATAAATCTACTAAAATAGGAGTTTCTTTCTTCTTAAGTTATTGATTTATTTATATAGATTATAAATAAAGAAATAAAGCACTTCATTAATTTGAAAATCACGAATACCCCTTGTTTGTATATTTTATATACCTTGAACAAGTAAGATTTAATGTATTAGTTTTTATATAATATAATAATAATAATATCAGGACAAATTACACACATTGATCTAACCCCTAAGTAAGCAAATTATTTGCTTGTGTTAAGGGTGTTAGACAACGATACAAATACATAGAAATACACATATAAATACTGAAAATATATTTAATAAACGACCAAACCCAGAAACAGACATTTATGCTCATCACATAAATGCCTGTCTCCGCCGGGAATCAAACCCAAGCCCCATTGCGCCGTGACACGTTAGGCGTCTGCGCTAACCACTCGACCAACGGGGCGGTATATATCAAACAGTTCACTGTTTACTGAGTAAATAAATATATTTATAATAGTCATCATGAATCACTCAAGTTTAATTACAAAAAAGTATCTTTAATAATTAAAATATGAAATAGTATACACCGAATAGTATAAATAACTGTCACGAGTTCATATTATCACCAGTACTTAAGCATGCCGAGGGTGCAAAGATTAAAAAAAAACAACTGAAATGAAAAGCTCACACACTTTCAAAGATAAGTGTAAATAAAAAAATATATTTAACAAAATTACCCGACTTTATGCTTTTCTTGCAAACTCATAACACATTTGAAAGTAATAAATCGATTTATCTGCAGATCGTGGTAAGTGGAATTGCAATCTATTAAAATCACTTCATAATTTTCAAATTTCATAACTTTGTGGTTTGGCAGGTGGCCATCGTGATAGAGACAGAGATGATCTTCCGCTCGAGTGGAAGTGGGACAGGTGATAATCTTGTGTGAAAAATATTTATGTTAAGGCCTTCTGTTGCTATGAATTCGACTATGAATAGAATTTGTTATTTTTGTAATCCTTATTGAAGGTTAGCTGGAGTACTCAAAAATATCTAAAGTGTTTCAGGTTTTGGACAAATTAATCATTAAACTAAGATCTACTAAAGTATATTGTTATTGTTAGGTGTAAATCTTTTAAGAATAAATCTATTTTTATTGGGGTCAGTTTAAGGATTGTATATTTTTAAGTAGTTGTCCTTAAATCATTATTCATTTACTTAAAATATATTTAGCTATCCTTGGCCTCAACACTAAATAGCCCTTAGTCAATTTTCCGTTCTTTCGAAGGTCCGACAATACTTTAAACCGGGACAGCCGGGACAGCTAAGTGGAGTAAGGTGAGGTCACATATTTACTGGTGGTGCAAAGTATCATATTCCAGTTCTGGACTCAATTGAGGCCAGCAAAAAGCCTTCTAGGTGACCCAAAATTGGTTGAAGCCAACCTCCACAACTTTGAACATAAGCGTAGAGTTCCTATCCTCTCAGTATTCTATAGGATAAATTTTGGTGAGTGTGGGCAGGAATTTCACGCCTTTTTTCTCCTGTTCACCCTTCCATCACCGGACGTTCCGACACACGGCAGGTATCCATCCTTATTTTGTGGACATTCCCCCTGTCCGAATGAAGCATTTTGCTTCGTATTTTTTAGTTCGTACAGCGAAGGACTGGAACATCTTGCCTGCGTCGGTATTTCTATCCGAAGACAATGTGGGTGTCTTCAAGAGAATAGTGAATAGGTTGCTAAGTTAATGCGCTTTAACACCCATGACTACATTTCCACTTTCCATCCGGCGGAATGTATACAAGCATTAACTTAGATAGTATAAAAAAAAATAAAAAAAGGAGTTATCTCGTACAAGCGATGAGAGTTATTGTTGTAAATAAATGTTGTTTAGTAAGTATGTAAATAAAATTAAAAACTGTAACGTTAAAAAACGTACCAACAATGCCAAATCAGATAAACAATCTGATGTCATCTGGTGAATGCTACATTTATTTGCGAAACAATAAACCTAAATGAAGCGTTAATAAACCCCCACAATTACCAAAACAGAGGACGTTGACTTTATTTTCGTATCATTATTTAACTCAGTCACAACATGTCAGGCAATCTTTTTTTGTTTGATAATTATAGAAATTAGTAATGAGGTTTTTGTATTATCGTTTGTTTACTTTACACCATAAATTAAAGTCCATAATTTACGTTTTATATAATTGGCCCAAGTATATTATGTTTTTTTATCACGAGTAATTTTGAACATTTCATGACAATCAGCCAGATAATGCTGAAATTTTAAACATGTGTTTATTTCTGATGACTTTAGTTAATTTAATTAGTGTCACCTAATTGCCCTTATCTCAATGACTTGAGCTATCAATGCATCTAGCTAGCATTTTGTAAGAGATTTGGAAATATTTAAGGACCGCCGCCGGTCTGATGTCTATTCCTTGGGAATGAGTGTTGATAGGATTTTTCAACGTTAGGATAAGTGGTACAGGATGGTAACCATTTTTATTTTTGTTCCTTTGTCAACTTTTATGGCACCTCGTGCAAGAAATGCTTGGTGAATGGTTGGTGGAATAGGTTGGTAAAAATGACTATAGCCTATAGGTTATGATTGTTATGTTGTAATGGGTTTTGTTAAGATTCGGATGATCGCATTCTTTTAGAAATATAAAGGCTTTTAAAGACTGAATCCGTTAAAAGCCCTTTAATAAATATTCCACTTAGGATCCTGTCATGATCGTTTTGCTGAGTTGGGTTATGTT
Source organism: Napeogenes inachia (assembly GCA_959347355.1). Lineage (NCBI taxonomy): Eukaryota > Metazoa > Arthropoda > Insecta > Lepidoptera > Nymphalidae > Napeogenes > Napeogenes inachia. Next base: position 19,709,292 of record OY365798.1, on the reverse strand, counting down.
GTCAACCTCTCTTGGAAATAATTATTTTATATTGTATGCTATTCAATACTACCCAAACCGGGCTCGACGTCAACGTTCCGGACTATAAGAGCGGAAGACCAACCCGTGTATGACCTAGATCTGAACGAAATCTAAAAACGAATATTCTGTATTTGGATTACGGTTACTTACTTCATAATATAAATGCATATTCATTTGTAATAGAACTTACGGTTAGGTCCTCCATAGAACATTATTGCACAGCATAGTCAAAAACTGTCATTGGTTGTTTATCACATCATCAACCTATCAGGCACGTATCTAACAAGAAGACCATTTTCTGGTTTAAATCAATAAAAAATTGGGTATGCAAGGAACGAGACTTTAAGAGAACGAGAAATATTAAATCAGTAAGAGAAATATTTAGCCACTTGCAGTGAATCACGGTTTCCCAAAGGTCGGGGGTTCGAATCTCTGCCCGTATCAGTTTATTTTTCATTAGAACGAAAAATACCCAAGGAATATAGATATTCATATACATTTATTTCCTTGGGTAGAATACTAAGAACTATTACATAAGGAAAATAAGTATTCAAATAATTTGAAAAGATTCTTGTAATAGATATAAAAAAACCAAAGCATCAATACTGACATTTACATACCTCTCTTAGGTAACTATTTCAGTACAGAATTCATTATTAGGTTAAACAGAATTCAATGTAAAAAGGTTTACTTTTATAAATGGCTTATTTATGTTATAAATAATAATTCACTCGCTAAAATAACCGTGCTATTTTTCTCAACTACAGACAGACCTAGACTGATCTTCATATATCTTGTGTAGATATGGGTCAGTCAATATATTCATTTCCGATATAGAGTGATGTATCGATATATTTCACCCGAGACAAAGCCAGTGTGACTCATGAGAATGGGTGTAAATATTCAGAATATTTAAACATCAGATTACATTTGGAAGACAGCCAAACTTATCTTTTACTTATATACCTTAAACAAATCGTAATTCTGGCTACAGTTCAACGTATTGAAATTTATGTCATCACTATCACAAGTCGAATGATTTTCTAATCAAGACAATATTGATTGATACAAGGTTATTAAATACTAGAAACAATCGACCTGCAATTGCATTTTAATTTGTAAACATTAACGTTTGAAAAAAAAAACTCTCCTTCTCATTTTTGTATTTAATTTTTTGTATTATTTATTATTTTTTTGTTCATCGGTTCATTAGCTATCGTCTCAGCAAAATCCAATGGGGATGGTGCACGTAATACCATTGACCTCTGTTTCTAAAACTCGATCAGAGCAACCACTACGCTCGTCGGTTAAATAACTTTTTGATACATTTTAACCTACTTGAGAGATTGTCTGGGTCTCCTGATAATAGCCAACAGGGCTAACAGTATAGACATCCGAAAAAAAAAAAAAGAAAAAGAGAGTTTGCCACACATTGCATAAGTATACATATGATGTCCGAGATCATTTTGAGTACCTGAACTCTATAATGTAGTTAAACCTTTACTACAATGAACCAAGAGGGACGGACAAAACATTCGTGTACAACACAATCATGCACATCCTTCTTATTGACAGGCAAAATGTGGCAGTGGCATTAACCGGAATACTACAACTTGTCTGCTGAATTTAGTTTTGTAGTCAAACTTTTATTCGTATAGATATTTTTGTTAAAAGCTAAAGCTAGTTTATTTTGTATAAAGCTATGTGTACATTAAGGAACTGTTTATAGTTCAAAAGACCTTCTCTTCTTGTTACAGATTATTTGTATGAAAAGGCGAACAAAGTAGTGATCGATAAAATTTTAAAGTTTTATCTCGGGTGGTCAAATCAAAACCACTTCTTTAGACGTATGCTAAGGAAGGTCACAGAAAATAAATACTTACATACGAAAACAATTTGCTATTTAGAAATGCTTGCAAGTTGCAAAAAGCACTTTCTACTCAAAGCTCTCTACAAGCTTCCTAATTAGTCAACAGAGGACAACATAAACATCAGAGATGCGCCGAATATTCTTTAAGCATTCGGTGTTCGGCATATTCGGTTTTTGTGCCGAATATATTCGGTTCGAGTATTTCTATTTTTGTGGCTACTCGACACGGTAAAAAACTAAAAGACAAAACAAAGATTTATGTCGTATTGGATGTCAAAGAAATCCTATAGATAATGTGTTGAATAAAGGTTCATGATATAAAGCAATTACGCTTCAATTCAACATTTATTTCGAAAAACATCCGGTCAACATTCTTATTTTATTATCCTATAATTAATATTTAGTATAGTCAACATTTATTTTAAACCTTAAAACAGCCTTTATTTTTAAACCTCAATTTGTTTATAACAAGAAATCGATATATTTATTCATCTAGACTGAAGAGAGAAGCCACATGTAACATACTTGTTAGAACTTATTTAGGAAAAACAAACAATGAAATGGTAAACCAAATAATTCAGCCGAATATTCGTTTCGGTAAAAGTTAAACCGAATAGTATTCGGTTATTCGGTAAAAACACTATTCGGCGCATCTCTAATAAACATCTTCCCACCTTGCTTAAATGATGGAGGATTTGGTTTTAACAATCAAGGTGTGATTGGAACCATATTCATTATCCATGGCCATCATCTAGTTCAGATATTAAACCGCTTGATTATAGTACATTATTATTATTAGATAAGATGGTTTGCTCCAAACGCTATAATAATTTATAGTCCTCAAAACAATCTATAAGATTAGTAGTGATATTTTTTAGGTAGTGTTATTTTTTTAGGTACACTTAATGTAATAATACTAATGTATTCAGTTCTATTTTAACCGCTTGAAACCAAAGGATATTAATATGTTAGCAGTACGACTTAAAAGTTATCATTTAACATTACTTATTTGTTGTATTTTTAGACGAATAGAATTGTGTCGTCTAATCTTTGCTTATATTCTTGATTCTTTGCTTAAAATTATTTGATAAAAATATATTGGACGTATAAAGAAAATTATATATGTATTATTGCTAAGTTAGAATTTTCAGTTTTTGTAATAGGACAAGGGTGCAAAACAAATAACTTGTAGGTTTGCATCACCCATGGACATGAAAAATAAAAAGAGTGGAAAATTTGAATGAACCCTCAGTAATAGTAGACGTATTATTGCTAAGAATGAACTTCACACTTATTTTACATGTGATCAGAAATTAAGGGTGTATTCAAAGTGATCTCACTTCTCAGTGGCTTCCTTTCTAGATGGAAATTAAATATCCATTACAATTAGCTCTTAATTGATATTTCGACCAATGTTTGCCAAATAATCAAAACGTATGATATAATCCTCTTTATTAGTCCGTGTAGACAAATAAATCGATTGCTTTATATCACTTATAAAATTGGCAGCGACAGCTCGATACCTCGGTTAATTTGTTCAATGGTTCTTTATTAATTATAGTATATTTATGTTTCTTCTGTATATGTCACTATTTACAATTATGCATGCTTAAACCAAATTGATGTAAGAAAATACAATATGCTATTAAGTCAATAATATAGGTACATGCAACTTACATTGCTTTTCTTTATAAATACCCAAAAATATATGATTTGAGAGTATATATTTTTTTCCTGTTTCATATAACATACATGAAAATATAAATTTAATGTCTACGTGTATGTCTGTGTCTTTATGGGTCTGTCTGTGGCAACGTAGCAGCCAAACGCGTAGACGAATGTGAATGCGGTTTGTTTAAATCGAAAGCTTGTCACGTCGAGATGGCTTCTAAACTATGTTTGGTCGAAATAAAAGCAGTCGTCTCCAAGATATTGAGCTTTTATTAGTGCTGGTAAAAGGTTCTTATACAATATTGATAGTAATAACCTAAACAAATGAAATTAGTCTTTGGTAGGTACATTTAGTACAACTTAGATAAAAAAAAAAATTAAAAGCAGAAAATAAAATGATTAAAAAACCCCCAATACACATAATACGCCTAAAACGGATAAACATAATATTATTATGTACTTATTGAAGTCGCTGCGTCGGGGGACCGCTAAATAAAGGAAGAATTCAAAATGCAAGTAAGCTATCAAGGTAAATAACGAAATAACAATATCAAATCGTATATATAATCATGCATTAGTTTCGCAAACCTTGTAAAATAGACACCATTGTCAAAGTACTTACAACGGTCCCTCAACGACTCAACGACTTCAATAAATACATAATAATATTATTTTTACCCCTTTTTAGACGTATTTTGTATCGGGGGTTTTTACATTTTTAATTTAATGTTTTAAATAAGTTCTTAAAAAATGGTTTTTGAATGATAATGTTATTTAAATAAATTAATTTTAATAGTTCTTTTCTGATAAGTTTAATTTCATATAGGTACTACATTTCACGGTGAATATGAATGTTTATAATTAATAACAGAGTCATTGTTAAAAGATGTTAAATTTAATATTTATATAAATAAAATTCAATGTTATCGAAATTACATTCTTCTTTAAAAGTCATAATCATTAATCATCAGAATTATTGTAATTTGTAAAAAAAATATTTATTTCTAAGCTACTCTGTTGTTATCATTTTACATATATTTTTTATAAAATCCAAAATTGAAAATAATATCAATATATAACTTTAAACAAAAGGAAAGGTAAATTCAATAATTTACCTTTTGTTTAGTTAAATACATATTGACCATTAAATAAAGAAAACGATTTTTTATGTTATACATATCGTAAACGAGTACATCAAAAACTTGCTAGTATTTTAAGTAGATTATCTCATCTGATCTCAATCTGTCTCTAAAATCACTGTCACGAGTAGACAGAACCAAGACTGAAGGATGGATATTTTGTTGGAAAATATAATAGGAATACCTACATCGAAATATTTTTTAGGAACACGATATCCAGCTAACAAATAAACATTTAATATACTGTATAATGAAAAAACATACATCTGCTAGATAACAAAATGATCTATTTGTGGAGCTACCTACATATTATTAAAACTTATTGAAATTGGGAGATTAATGATTATTTTGTGAATTTACAATTGTGAGTTTATGAGTCTAATAAAAAAATATGTTATATGTAAAATAAAACCTAACTGCTAAATTACAATATTATTTTTCACTTACAGTTTGGATTAAATTTTAATTATTCTATTTTATAATATCAACCGCGCTTGAACTCATTCAACTCTCTCACTCACTCAGTTAACTGATTACTCATCAGCTTACAAAAATGTTCTGAAATCTGACTTAAAGCCAATCCCTATATTATGTAATACCATTCAGTCGATGCAATAAATCTTTTATAACATTAATTTACTGTTAGCAGAGTTACGAGTTATTTACGGTAGACTTGCTTCGCTACGAATATATATGTTAAAAAAATAATTGCAACACATTTTATTATTAATAATTATTTACATGCAAAGGGCCGTTTTTAGTCTTGAAGGAATATCGTGGAGCTTTTTTGTAATATCGATGCGTTCTCTGAAAAAAGGTTATCAATTTCATAATCCTGAAATTATCGAAGCGCCCGTCGCTGTCGGTCGCTCTAGCAGTATAGCCGAAATATCACGCGGCGTGATTCAAAAATAGTCCGCGCTGACCGACGCCGGGCTGCATACAAAACTGGTCGGGGCGCCCAAACATATCGCCTTATCAAATTTCCCTGCCCACGCCCATCGCCCACGCATCACTCAAATTTCCCATTGCCATCTCAACAGTCGACGTCGGCGGTCATGCATTAGTATGTTAGCACAGCCAAGACCTCCGCTTAATCCAACGCTGACACCGAAGCACTTCGAAGCGTTAATCGAATAAAAAGCACGAACTTACACTGAGATACCACTGCACGTACACTGGTCACGTCTCACGATCGCGAGGCCCGACGGTACGCACTCAACGCCTGCCACTACTAAACTGCTTCCTACGAATCCAACCCGCGGCAAGACGCTCCAAAAATACCCCTCATTGTGTGTACATTCACAACTTATAATACCTAGGCTTTAGTACAAATCTCGATCTTTATTAATAGTGCATGTATACCATTGGTGTAACTTAAATGCACCTGGTGCCATTAACCTACTTGGGATAACCGGGATATTCATGCTAAGGATGCTGGAGAAGGAGAGCGATGGTACAATTTAAATCTTACAGTTTTGGAGGTCTTACCACACCTTTCAGTTCTAACTACTTTGTAACTTAGTTTTGTCACAAAAGACAAATTAGTGATAATAGTGTACGCTAAAATATTTGGCAAGCTTTCAAAATTTTTAGTTTCTTGTTATTCTAGTTGTTCCTTTTCATAGGTTTCAACTTTATTAAATACATTCTAAATTTTTAATAAACAATATGTGTTTGTACAAGTGCAAAATATATATATTTTAAATTTCTAAATCATTTGATGTATCTATCGAAATAATTGTATGGAAGACAGAAGATTTTAGTATCTTTTCATGTTAAAAAATTTTATTTTTAAGATTTTTTTTTATTAGGACCATGCAATTAATTTGCCATTGACTTTTGACTATAACATTGAGGCTGAAGATTTTCTAGACGGTTTACATGTATTTCTGAACAAAGCACATAATAAAAAACTACCCATAAAAGAATGGGTATTTTTTTATTTTGTGTACTTTTTTATTTACTTTTATTTTCATTCACGGGCAACAGCTAGTCTCAAATAAATATTTATTATTATCAGTCATTGAATCATGTGTTAATAAAATATATATTTATATACATAATATATACAATAGATTATTATTATTGTAATATCAATATAATTTAAAATAATTTAATGCCTTTGTAGAAATAAACTATAAAATTTAATAATTATTAGATTTGCGGTAAGCTTAAAAAGCCTTCATGCCTACTTATATGTTTAAGCGTTTTAAGCTGTTCAATTTTTGTATAAGAGCTTTAAGCATAATTAATGAATATATTCCTCAAATATATAAAATATCCACAACTAGCTTCCGACCAAATCTACATATTTGAAATTGAAACCCACACAGCTTCCGAACATCCGAACGAATAAGAGTATTTATATTATTACATTACGTCACCAAATTAAGTGTTAATTCAAGATTCACTTATAACAGCAGTATATTCTGTATATTTACGATGAAGACGTAAAGCTTTTCTTGATATCCGGCGGCGTGGGATATCTTTTATATGTAATTCTCTTTTCTCTTCTTTATATATTTTCACCTGTGTGAGTTTTTTTTAATTTGATTCAAGAATCTTTTAAAGACATTTTGTAATAGTTTGTATGTATGTTTCTGTAACTCTTAATAAATACTGAACCGATTTAAACGTTTCTGTTGTTGGCTTTATTTATTAATCATTTTTTTTTTATCTTAGGTAGTCTAGGTTTCATCAAATACCAACTAGAACCTAAAGTCAGACAACCTAATTCTATTGTTGCACATTATGTATTTACTAGGCATTAAATAATATAATATACTAAAATATGTTTTTTTTTTGTCTTATGAATATTCCTAAACATTTGAGAATTACATAGCTAATCTACTATTTAGTAAATTCAGCCTTGCTACTAAAATCGACAAAGGTTTTATGCTGAAAATTAGTCCTTGTCTTAGTTGTGGGTCGTAATGGTATTTACAAACCGATCGGAATTACACAGGCTGAAAACTATTTAATAAATTTTGACTAAATATTTATTTTCTGTCTTACAGCGCGGACAAAGCCGTTTGCAAAGATTATTAATAAATAAATTGCAAAAGTGTACTTATCTACAATACACATAGCAAATAGTTACGAATATTGTTTCTATATTTAGGATAAAAATAATAAAAGAATTAACATACTGGTATAGGTATATTTAATAGTTTAGTCTTCGTATCTAATAAATATACCAAAAACTTCTTTCGCAAGAAATATTGATTGCATGTACCTATGCAGAAAACGCCGTACATAGTTTAATTTCTGTAATATTGTATAATAAAGTTAATAACAACTAATTGTTGTGTTATATCTATATTTTATGATGTGTATACATAGATAAATTATTACATATTACATATAAGTTGTCAAAAAATGGTCATATTATAATATTAAATTTTTTTTCGTTGTCCTCTGAATTACAGGAACATGTTGTTTCAATTTTTTTGTTATTCATCTAGTTACTCGTATTTCTTTTAACTGAAATAGCTTTTCGGTTAGTCTACACCTGTCACAGCCTACATAGCTCAATTTATATTTATTGGGCCACTTTTTTTTTATTTTTTTTTTTTTATGTAATATTGCGGGCAAACGAGCGGACGAAGCCATCTGATGTTAAATGACTACCGTCGCCCATGGACAACTGCAACACAAGGGGAGTTGCGGGTGCGTTGCCGGCCTTTAGGGAAAAGATGTCTATATACTCGACGTTTAAATACCTCCAAATTGTAGGTCTCAGGGAAAACCTCTGGAGGAAGATCATTCCAGAGTTTGCATGTGCGCGGAAAGAATGAGCGTGAAGCTCGCACATTGCTTGCAAACCAAGCATCTAAGTGGTGCGGATGATATCTAGTCCTTCGGCGAAGAGTGCGATGGTAGAAATGTGATGGTGGCACTATATCGAAGAGCTCTTCAGAACACTCACCATTGTACAGTCGGTAAAAAACACACAGAGAACAAACGTCTCTCCTAATGCTTAAAGGTTCTAAGCCGTCTGTGAGTTTGGGATCGTTGACAATGCGGACTGCCCGATGTTGTATGGAGTCAAATGGGTGGAGTTGATATTGCGGGGCACCAGCCCAAAGATGCGAACAATACTCCACATGGGGACGAACCTGAGCTTTATAAAGCAATAGCCGATGTCTCGATGTGAAGTAACGGGCCGCCTTGTTCAGAACCCCGAGCTTTTTTGCTGCCAATTTGGTTTTGTTCTCCAAGTGACCTCGGAATTGGACCACGTTCGTAATGTCAATTCCGAGGATCCCAATACTCTTATTGATGTTAAGGGCTGTGTTCCGAAAGTCCGGCACCATAGTGAAGGGGGTCTTCTTAGCGGTGAATGCGCAGACTTGTGTCTTCGAAGGATTAAATTGAACGAGGTTTCGCCCACCCCATTCAGTGACCTGCTCCAAGGAAGTCTCAATTTCGGACACAACTTGTGATCTTCTCTCTTCCACTTCCGTCCGAGGGATATTAGCACGGCCAGTGTATAAACCATCAACGGTACTGTCATCCGCATAGCAACGAACGTTGCAGGTTTGCAACATGTCGTTAACATGCAGAATAAACAGCGTAGGTGAGAGCACTGAACCTTGGGGAACTCCAGCATTAATAGGCAGCATAAGTTTGCTGTTCTAGATTTGAACACTACTAACACTGAAAACCTGATTTCATTCATTCTTTAATTTACGAGTGTACAGATAGTCAATATTGTATTAATTTTATATTTAATTATATGTGTACCACAATAAGAATTTTAAATATATTCGGCCCAGTAACAGATGATATTATTCGATGCAATTTTTTAACATCCAACCCATGCTATTGAAGTTATATTTAAGTATAATATAATAAATATAAACTTTTGATCGTTGAATAATTAATTTAAAGCTTCTTTTTTGTGTTTCGTTACTATATTTTACATAAAAACCGGAACTTTTGAAAGTGGAATACTTTTTTTTTAATAAGTTACCTATGAAGTTACTACAAAAAAAATAACATAGCTCCATCCAAATATTACTTTTCGAGTAAAGATTTGTTCGTCATACTCTGAACACTCGTGTTTTAACCTTGGTGAGTAAATAGTGCAATGCCATCATGTAAGTAACGCGTGTACAGACAAACATATGCAAACAATAAGTTTATTTTTATAGTTACTGGTTTAATGTTTTCGTAAACAACATTTTGATTAAACTATATACCAAAATATTTTAATTATTAACATTCAAACTAAGACTCTGTTAGTGTAATATAATTCTTTATCCTCTTGATTCTTCTGATTCATGGTGCTTTGACATCTCCACCTTAAATATATTAATTTGTTTGTTTACACAGCTTCATTCATTTTATATGCGGTTTTTGCAAATATTACTATGAGTGAGTACCATTCAAATCAAATAAATAATCGTTATTGAAAATAAGTTAAATACAAAACATTTTTTAATTTTAGAAGCTACCACCAGCTAGGAAAATAATTACCACAAAACTGAAAAGAGCTGGCGACAGATACACAGCGGGATTATCGATTTTCTAGTTAAGGTGTCAGTTGTTCTCTATAATTAAAGATTTTCAGTCTTCTTTCTATGTTCATCTTTTTATTCCTTTGCATTATACCAGTTTATTTCAAGTTATTTCATAGTGTACTCAGGTAACTTCTCGAATAGACTTTCATAATCAGATATTCTCCTAGAAAAATGCGTTTAAAAAAATCTCTCTTGTAATACAACCAATACCACAATCGTTATAAATTATATATTTCTTTTATATAATATTAGCTGTTGTCCGTCGGCTTTTATTGACAAACAATGTTTTTATCTTTCTAATTTTTTTACCTTAACGCTAAAAATATATTTTTTTTAATATTATTGTATCCTATGTTACTTCTAATACATCCAAACGTATGTGTACAAAGTTTCATAATGATCGGTTGAGTAGTTTTTGGGTGAAATCGTAACAAACAAACTTACATTCGCATTTATAATATAAGTAGGATATATTTAAATAAATAATGTATGTAATGTTATACTCAGTAACATATATGTTATCCATGTATTGCAACTATGTTGTATGTATTCGTTTTAGTTATTTGGTTATATTTAGTTTAATTTGGTTATAGAACCTTATTATACACAATAAAAATAATGTGTACTCAAACATAAAATAAAGGTAGATGGTTTATTATTTCTACCATGACCTAGACTAGCTTTAGCTAATCTAGAATTAAACAGAATTATTTATTTTTAGTTAATTAAAAAATAAAAATATTATATTATATAAAAAGTTAACAACTGTTAAGTTATATAACAATCTGTTGTGCATAGTTTTGTCATAATTTTATGCACATGTTACAATGGTCAGAATTTGTCGCCAATCACTCAATGTCGCCTGAAATATTAACGACCTGCCTGAATGTATATTAATGAGGTCAAAATATTATAATAATAGCACGTTAAATCATAATATTTCACGGCGCTGTGTAAAGTACTTATATTTAGGAAAATAATGTGCTCTCTGAGTATTTGATCAGAAGAAATGACAGAAAACTGTACTGGATATATGATCTGACTTGCTGTACTTTAATTACGTGTAAATATGGTTTTATGACAACTTATAAATCACAACTATAACATTCACTTGGCAGACAGTTCGATATAATTACTTTGCGAATCTATTACCGCAACTGCATCTTATTACTCTTATAAGTAATTGATGTACTCGTAAACCTATACAAAGTGTTTTGTAATTAGCCTAATTTCGAACTAAGTGAGTATTTTTGAATAATAAATGCTGCACGGCTGTCCAAATATGATTATTGCTTTATATTAGTCGCTGTCACTTGTCTCTAAGAAGGATCAAAGAAAATGTTGACTTCGAGACGCCAGAGAAGAATAAATCAAACGTCAAAACTCTCATTAATGTCATATCATTCAAATCAAAATTTTAGTATTGAAAGTAAACATAAAAACTAAAAACACCATGTGAGGCCTACATGTTAAGAGTATGATAAGTGTCAGAGGATTGCTCATGGTGATGTTGAGGAGTGCGTTCATAGTCGCTTTCCTCAGCATTCCCAATCCTGTTAATGCTTTCTCAGGAATCAAAAGCTGGTCAAGAAAGGCTTTGTACCATAAGATCGACCTCTGCACTCAATCATGTTACAGTCAGATTTTACCAGGTCTTTATTTGAGCAATGCAAGAGCGGCTGCTGACAAAAATGTGCTCGAACATCTTAACATCACGCATGTCCTCACTGTGGAGGCTCACAGGTTACCAAAATCAATCTTTATGAACACAAACATCAGCACTTTATTCATCAGAGCCTACGATACTCCAAATACTAACCTGCTCTCCTATTTTCCTATGACCAATGCCTTTATTGAAGAGGGTTTACAGAAGGGTAACGTTATTGTCCATTGTCATTTCGGGGTCTCCAGGTCTGCCACCTTGGTCATAGCATATGTAATGCAAAAATATAAATTGTCTTTTGACCAAGCATTTCATTTTGTGAGACAAAGACGAAGATTTATCAATCCAAATCCAGGTTTCGTGAATCAGTTACGGCAATATCACAGACTGAATTATGACGTGAATGGTTTCCAAAGATTCGAAGCATATATGAACGTGAACGCAAGAAAACACAAATTTAAAATAGCGTCATTGGCCGCAGTAGTAGTTGGAGTTCTCGTACCATTAGCAGTTCTAGTTGCATAACAGTTTTAAGGTAATATTGTAAAAGTCGTGTAAAAATAGAATAAAGTATACAAATCATGTTATTACGTTTATTTTAATTGTAGTTTACTTAATTATCTACCTCTCCAATATAGTAAAAAAGGTAAAAAAATAATTATACCGTCCGTCTGTGCGAGGTTGTTTCTTATTATTAATAAAAGCTTGTAAAATTGTCACTCACTTCGTTTCGGATCTGAAATTGAGTGCGAAACGTAAACACCCACTAATAACGCAATTATTTTAAATATCTTTCACAACATTTTATTCGGAACAGTTAAGCTGTAAAAATATATTAAAAGCAAAGATTATATGAATTTATTATTTTTGTGTTTTAATATATGTTACATATTAAAAACAATAAATTAAAATTATACATAGGCACATCATATTTAAAAGTATTGCTCTATTGTAAGTAAGTACCTATGTAATACTATTTTCTATGTTGCCTTTAAATAATTGTTGGATATTAAAATGGTTAAACAAATTTAGTCTCAAAAGTTTGATTTACCGTTCGATAAAGATATAATTTCGTATATTAAAGATCTGTTAAAGAAAACACTGTTGTTGTGCCTCCAACATCAAAATTAGGGTTTTCGTAATATTTTAATATTTTATGGCAGTAGGAAACCATATTTTAATATGCCTGGGGGTTGCGGTGACAACTCATTAGGCAGCCACATCTGTTCTTGAATACATTGTGTTGTTTGTATATTTTAGAAGAAATTTTATATTTTTCACAAAACAGAAAACTTCTAGAGAGTGCCAAGTATAGCGGCACCACAAGGCTACCAGTTTCAATGTCGTTTACGCAAATATGTGTTGTATTTTCCACGTCACAATTGTCAAAATTCTGCGTGCTATTTGGATGGCAATGTCACTGTGGAGTCGTTATTGTTTTTGCCGGGCTATTAATTGGGCTGGTATTTTGGTCCAGCTATATTTAAACCAGAGGTTAGTACTCACAGGTGCTCTCCGCTTAGCTATGATGAAACACAGATGTAAGATATAGTAAACAATTTGTTTTACTAATTCAATGTAATATAAATCTAGTCAAATGATGTTCTACGAAGTAGGGTCAAAAAAGAATCTAATTTCCACTACCTTAGACGCATGCTTAGGTTTTATACATTTTTTAATTCATTCATAAGCATTTCTCTATTTATTATAAATAGTTGCACCGACAAGAACGTAGTTTCAACAAAAAAATTATTCTCATAATTTTTTTTTCGAATCTGTGATCTATATGGGAGTTTTATTCTTGACTAACCCTTAAGACTAACACTTTCTTAGCGGTTTAATTTAATGCTGTCTCTATTTAAAAATTGTATTTGTAACGCAAACATAATAGGAATTTCAATAAATATAGTTCTATATTTATTAATTAATCGATATTGGCAGGGCCGCGAACCCGCAACCTCTGGAAAATCGACCTGTCGCTCTACCTATTGCATTTTTTAACTCTACACTTATTTAAAATTGAAATAAGTCTAAAATAGCTATATTTGTTAATAGATATTTTCAAACAATAATTAAAATTTGATTAATAATTTTCAACGTATGCTCAACTCAACCATATGGTTCGTTTTCACGCTCCGTAAATTTGACCATATTAACTTTATATAAATTTTTATAAATATAGAATGAAGAATAAACTGATACGGGCAGGAATTCGAACCCGCGACTACTGGGAAAATTTAAATAAGCTTAACATGGCTATACATGTTTATAGATATTTTCAAAAACCATATTAACTTGTTTCCATCGGACCTACACTAGTAATCCGTCCATTGAAGTAAGTCTATAAGAATTTGTTCTCTATACTCTGTTTTTAATTCTCTCATCCTCAACATTAATCTTAATAGTAATTTTTATTTAGAGTTGATGTTCAAAGTAAGCCGCTTATTTCTTCCATTTAATAGTTATATATTTGCCTCTTTGTTTATGGCTTGTGTATTTACATCTTATTATTTATGTACATATGTATATTATAGATTGAATATCTCTTATTAATTTCGTATTATAATAAGACGTATTTTATGATTGGTATTTATTATTTTGTAGACGTGATCAGTGATAGACATAACAACTTGAGACTAGGAATTCATTTTGTGTTTACTCGCAGACCGGAATTTTCTTTTCAATCCAACCTTTCCAAAAATGAATTAGTCCATAATGTATTACATTGAAGATTCAGTTCATACATATTTAAGATTCATACATATTATTAAAACTCGAAATGTGTTTTTTACATTGCACAACACTATTACTTACACAATGTATTTACACTAAACAACATAGGTTGTCAACACAAATCACGAGTTATATCGGTTTTACAGTATCCAATTAATTTCAATAGATTGAACATAAAAGTTTTAAAGGAAGCCACTTGATGGTTTATTATTAATTTTATAGCACCTTAAAATACTGTAAGTGGATTTCTATGTAATAGTTTACGATGTTCTTGAAGCCATGAATATAGTTCTTGTAAGATATGATAAGATAAGATATATAACATCCTCGTAAGCCATGGGCTATATGTATGTCCAATGCGTGTAATCCTATTCTGAATTATTATTTATTTATATTTATTTATATATCGTTATTGTACAAAGAAATTTATACAATTGACGGACTTAATGCTATAGCACTCTCTACCAGTCAACCGATTCAAATATTTATTTTATATATTTCCGTATTTCTTGTGACAAGGAGTTATTACAAAATAACAATAGTTTTAAGATATTAAAACACAAAAATGTTTTATTGATTTGATGTTTTGAGACTAGGTATTTTTCTAAATAGATTTCAAAATAAATATTAATCTAATATTATTTTTGTTATTATTGTATTATGAATGAACAGTACATTTTCATTTTAGTAAAGTGTTCACTAGTCAACCATGGTAAGTACTATCCAGATATAAATCTCTCTTAGTTTGCACCTAGAGATTATAATGGATGGATTTTAAGAGTTCTAGGAATTTCAATAAAAATGAAATAAGAAAGAGATAAAAAGGAAAAGTTTACATAAATAAATACACACAAGTATATATAGCAAACACAGAAGGACGACGAAATATGCACTTAATATCAAAATACATTGTTAGTAGATACTCTGTAATTGACGATAAATCTTTTTTGAAGACGCCACTAATTTGAAAGTATTACTAATGTAGGTAAGTATACATGATAAATGTATTATTATTACTTTAAAAGAAAGAGTTAACAAAATATCCGAACCCTGGCGAAGACTGGCGACGAGACCCGATCTCAAATAATGGGATCAGGATTGGAAAAGAAAATCATTTACAGCGAAATTATACCATTACAATAGTGTTAATAATGTAAAATTTTGCTTCTTTACTATTTTATGTTATGTATTCTATAATATTTTAGTAAGTCATTATAAATACAAATATAAACCGTTTATTTCTTAAAAGCATAACCGATTTTTGTTCCAAATTTTATTGATAGCGTTTGCTGGCAACATATTCCAAAATAATTGTCTATTTTTGTGGAGTCGACGCAACGACGGAATGTACACGACAACAGACGTTATTTTTGTTATATCATACTCTCTGCTGGAGATTTTAGTATTTTATAATGTTTTTAATGTGGTCGTAAGAATATTTCTAACGAATTCTATCTTATAATTTGTATTAGCCATAGTCATAAAAAGGGATATCGAAATATGTTTGTTTTCTCACAAGATGAAAAAATATCACAGTTTTGAATTTTTATAATGCAACAAAGATTACTTGGTAAACATTTTTAGGTAATTGTTTAAGGCGACTGGCAATAAGAAACGCTAGGCTACCTAAGGTTTCATATAATATGACTCATTCTTTCATAATTATGTACGTAAGTTATTATAAAAACATCATTATAATATGTTAGTGACGTAAAGTCACTTATAATTTAGTTTGCGTGATTATGTAATAATATTTTCTAGATCTAGACCCGCGGTAACGTTAAAAGCCAAGTTCAAGCTAATAGAAGTGGCAAGCAACACTGTGTGTAATATTACTCGAATTAATGGGAGCTACATTTGGCTGTTTTCTAAATTAAAACTGTTTTACATAAATGTAGAAACGTATTTGGCTCATGTATTGAGATTTGCAAGCTACATCTGTGTCCAAACTTAAGAGAAACTTTAAATGGTTACTTAGACATTAACTTGGATCTTAATAATAATAATAATAATAATAATAATGTTTTATTTCAAGAAATCTTAAGGCTAGATACATGGTATATTTAAATTACCTGCATTAGGATTTAACCTGTGTGGCAGGTAATTTATGCCACCCCAGAACATTTAGAAAATAAAACAGTTATAAATTAAAACCAGAAATATAAAAGAAAATTACAAATCTAGAAAAGCGACTTAAAATAATTCTGAATTATTTTTGACTTATTATATTATGCTATACATTACATTGTTTACATTATATTTAGATAACATTATAATATGATATGATACATGCAATGATATTTTTAAAGTTAAACATAAATTTATATTTATATATATACATACATACACATACACATATATACACATATACAATATACACATACATACGTACATATACATAAATAAGAAAAAAATATATATATACTTATATTATTTTTGTATACTAAATATATCTTCAGTTTCCTGGTAGCTCAAGTTCTGTAGCCAATCGTGAAGTATTATACGGCAATCATGCCTATTCAAATTAAATAAATTAATTTGTCTATTTATTTTATTATATAAAAAAGTGGATAAAAAGTAAGCGTGACGCTTTGCAGATACTGTACTGCATTTTTTTTGATGGAATATTTTGTGGTTTGACCGTTTTGAAGCTATTTTATCATAACTATAAGAGGAAAGGGTGTGCTGTTTAAGTATGGTATTGTAAATATATAGCTGTCTTATTGTTAAGACCTGACATTTTTTATAGAGAGAGTGCGTTGGAAATCGGTATGAACTAAAAGTAATCGTTTTTAAAAGAGATCTCTGAACACGTTCCAGATTTATTAAATAGGATTTACATGCACCACCCCAGACTGTAATGCAGTATGAAAATATTGACTGTGCTAATGCTATATACGTTTCTCGTAAAATTTTGAGGCTGGCAGCTTGTCTCAATTTTCTAAAAGTCCAGACAAGTTTTCTTGTTCTGGCAACAATAGAATTTATGTGAGATTCCCAACTCAATTTACTGTCGATATTTACTCCTAAATACTTGATGCAATTGGTTTTAGTAATGTATTCACAAATATGTTGATAATTTTGAGATTTGCAAAAATGGGCTTTAACAGTACCATCAACTTGGGCATTGGAGAACGAAAAAGGAATAAAATATGTTTTATTTATGTTCATGGTCAGAACATTAGTGTTTAACCATTCTAAGACCAAATTGAATCCTATTTCCGCATTTTTAAAAACTTCCTGCCAGGTATTTCCAACAAAGATAAGAGCTGTATCATCTGCATAGGTAAAAATCTTGCCAGTCGTTAGGCCTAGGTTACAAAGATCATTTATATATATTAAGAAGAAGGTAGGCCCAAGGATACTGCCTTGCGGAACTCCAAACGTAATAGTGGCATCCGAACTGAAAATGTTGTCGATTTTAACTTGTTGTGTTCTATTTGTTAAGAAGTCCTTAAATAAATTGAGTGGTTGACCACGTATACCAACCCGCTCCATTTTACTTAGAAGAATTTGGAAAGATACGGAGTCAAAAGCCTTTGCTAAATCTAAGAAGATACCCAACACTTTTTTTCCCTTGTCCAAATTAGTTACAACATATTCTGTTAGGTTGGATACCGCGTCTGTAGTACTCTTTCCCGCACGAAAACCATATTGAGCATCGGATATTATTTTGTTTTTTTCCAGAAAAAGTATTAAGCGTGAGTTGAGTACTTTTTCAAATATCTTTGAAAAAGAAGAAAGAACCGAAATAGGGCGATAATTTGTTATATCAGTTTTTAGGCCACTTTTGTGGATTGGAATAATGACAGACTTCTTGAAAACCTCCGGAAAGACGCCCTGTTGAAAACAGATATCTAGTAGTTTAGTAAGTGGTGGGATGAGTACATGCTTTGCATATTTTATAAATTTAATTGATATCGAGTCCCAACCCACAGAAGAGTTGTTTTTCAACCTAATTATTACATTAAGTATCTCCTTTTCATCGGGGGGTAGTAAAACTAATGAATTGGGCAGTCTAGGTGTTCCTAAAGAGCTGAGACCATGTGGGTTAGCAATTTTAATAGCTAGTTCCTTTCCTACTGACGCAAAATAGTTATTAATTTCATTTATGACGCTGTTTTGGTCTACAGTTGGTGGAAGTAATTCGGATGCTGGGCCTTTATAATTATTTATATCTAATATGGATTTAATAGCTTTCCACTTTTCTTTGTTATCTTGTGCATTCTCTAATAGTGTTGTTTCGTAAGATTTTTTCACTCTTTTTAATAAAGAATTACAGAAATTGCGGTAACGATTGTAGGTACTATGGATCACTTCATCACTGGGGTTATTTTTGGCTTTTTTATGGAGTTTATTCCTGTAGCGAATGCATCGAAGTAGACCAGGAGTAATCCATGGTTTAAGAATCCTATTCCGATTACAGATTTTAACAATTCTAGTGTTGTTCTGGACAATGCTGCTTATTGTTTCGACAAAGGTGCTAGCTATTGAATTCGCTTCACTGATCTCAGTTATGAAAGAGAAATCTATTTTTTCAAGTGCCTTTAGCGCATTTTGGAAATTGAGTCTAGAAGAGTAGACGGGTTTAGTTTTTCTATTGCATGTCGTATTGAGGCTTAAAACTACAGCTTTGTGGTCTGTGATATCAGCGCATAGAACAAACACGGATGCATGGTTTGAAGATTTGAGCATCACATGATCGAGGCAACTGGAGTTTCTCGTTGGAAATGTATGAGCAGGGACAAGACCAAATTCGGCAGTGAAATTAAGGTAGGAGGTGGTTATATTGTCAGTGTTACTTGTTTTAATATCTATATTTATGTCGCCAATTAATATAATATTTTCAAAAGAGCTGAGATTTTTTAAAATATCCTCCAGAGAGTTCAAGAAGTTGTCAATGTTATATGTGGAAGGTGAACGATAAACGGCTATTAGAGCTGTAGTTGAATTTAATTTTAGTATCATAAAATTTGCACCTACAGGATCTGGTTCTTCAATCTGTATAGTGAGGTTATCTTTGAAATAAATAACTATACCGTCATTTTGATTAAGGAATTTTTTTGAGTAGTGCGTCACATAACCATTCAAATTGGAAGGTATTTTATCATTTGTTAGCCAACATTCCGTTAAAACTATAATATCAGGTAGAAAAGAAAGTGTTGCGAGATATACAGTCAAAGAATCTAGGTTTTTATAAATGCTTCTAATGTTTTGAGTAAAAATCTTTAGAGTATTATTTAAGTTACATTTAAATGAAGAAAAGGTTTGGGTATCACATTCGTAAGCATCGGCAACTTTTAATTGATCCATCTCTTGTGCAAGTCGTTTAAGGCTAGCCATTTTTAACGCGAAGTATTAAGAAATAGTCCCGAGGTCCTTTGTGGAGGAAATAATATTTTAAATAAATGGCTTTGAAGTATATTCGATTATACCTAAGACGGTACGATATAAGTAAATATAATGAATTTAAAATAATAAAAATATGATATATGTCTAACAAAATAAATATATAATACATTGTAAAGTTATTTAAAGTGATGGTTAATAAATGATTCATTTTATGCAAGATATAAAAAGGTAAAATGCACATTATATATCTTACAAATAAACATTGCAATAAAATTGTGTCAATGATAATGTTAGTATTAATATGATGATAAGATATACACGTATACATAACAATAACATAGTAAATTAAAAAATTAAGAAAGCTTATTAATCTAGGAATATGAACAGTAATATAAAAAAAATATAACTGATTATTATAATATCCTATGGTTGTTGATTGTCAGAAAGATTGACGCAATTTCTCAATATCATTCTCGTTGACAATCATTAATTTGGTCAGACCGTCATCTTTTCGAAGATATACTTTTCCAAATGATGTCCAGACGTGTTTATAAGCATATTCTTTTGCAAAGTTTCTAGCTAAATAGAATATACGTTTTGCTTTTGATGTTAAACATTCCGAGATGTAAATCGGACAAGTTTTTCCGGGTATATTAAGATGTGACGTATTTAGCTTATTATTTTTGTTCGATTTATTGAAAGTGCGATATTGACGTACAAAAGACTCCTTACTATTTGTACTTGTAAATTCAACAACAATACCTTTCGATGTACTCGTTTGGTTACCGATGCGGTGGACATCTTTGATTTCTTGCTTGCTGATGTCAACGTTTAGAGTTTGTGCGGCTCTAATAACGAGTCCGCACAGGAAGTCCTTTGTTTCATTTTGGTGTTTTGGCAAATTTTTTATCTCTACTTTTGACATGTTAAGAGAACGCTCCATATATTCTACTTTTTCTTCGAGACGATTTATATAGGCACGCTCTGATTTCCTTTCAGATTCTATGTCTTGTATTTTTTTATTTAAATCATCATATTGTTTTGAAATGAAGTCCAGAGAGCTTTTGATTTCAGAATTTTGAGTTATTATTGCCGTCACCGAAGATTGCAGGATATCAAATTTGCTTTCATAATTTGTGTTTGAGGAGTTAATAAGTTCCCTTATTTCGGCCATAAACGATGAGAGATTGTCACCTCTTTTACGTTTGATTCTAGTACTTATATTTTCTCCATCACTTGTGTACTGAGGAGCGGAGCAAGAATGATCCATAGGTATACAAGTAGGTACTCCAGGGCCAATAGGAACCGGTACTGAAGGTGGAGTTCTTTTAAGTGGCATTTTTTCTATCAAAAAATTCTACTCCTTTAAGTGATTCAAGTAAAATATATTTAGAAAAATCAAAATAAAGCAAAACTATAAATAAAAAAGTTAAGCTTCTAAAAGTTAAAGGTTGCACTGAGATTCGAAACCATGTAAGTTCAAACATAGGTTTGATGCTCTTAGCTTCTTAACCACTACACCAACCTGTCACAAGTCACTATTTTAAAATTGTTGAATAAGTTTGATTTAAGAGTGTGTAGTTTGACGTCAATTGTTGTGATTGGTCCCCAGCAAACAGAGGTCAATGACTTTAGACCTTATAACACTGCACTTTGAATGTCTCGTTCAACTGAATTTAATATGCACTGTGACTTATATGAAATTAGAAGTCATTAATAACAGTATTTATTTAAATGTTTATGGCACTGTTTGAAGAATTACTATTTTAGATGATTAATGTGCGATTTTATAAACACAAATCACAACGAAACACCACTTTTTACATTAAAAACACGAGAGCACTCAAAAACACGTCCGTTCACCTTAAAAGCCGGAGGGGGGGGGGATCTATAGGTCAGTCAGCGGAGTGACCTTTAGATCCAAACTCTTACCTCTTTTCAGATGACCTATAATTTTCAAATTTGGCATCCAGATAGGTAGTTCATGATATAATAACATCTAACAACATATAATAACACAAAGGAAGAAAACAGAATCTAGTAAATTTTTATAATTGTATTATATATTTTTTATGTTTGGACTATATTAGGAACATCTTCTTATAGTTTCTGTAATCTGATTCTTAATCAGAAATTTAAATTTATGACAGTTCTCTTTCCATAAATTTTAAGGTCTTCACGTTTACTTTTAACCAAGAGTGTATTTAAAATGACTTTCATATTTATAATGGTATAATTTGCAATTTAGTATTAATTATAATTTCAATTATATAGCAACAACATCAAATAGGACCATTATTTATATAATTAAATGTAATCTTAATTCGAATCATAATTTAGCGCCATAGCGCTATATGCAACAGCCGTAAAACTAGGCCAGTCAGACTTTAGACTTCAATATATATTCCTAAGTGATAAGACAAAATGATATTTTAAACTGTTATAAAATATTTAGATCTCACTTCTTCTATCGTTGAAGTTCACAACCAAGGCATATATAATAATATGGAACTTGGCTCTCAATATCCCTACTTTGTGTCATGCCAGTTAAATTACTTTTTCTAAATTTCTTAATTTTTAACATATTGAAACTGGTACATTCCCAGATTTAATGAAAAATAGTTATTTGTTTAATAGTGGCGATAAATTAAAAACTGGAAATTATAGACCTATCTATGTTTTACCTTTTTTTCTTTTTCGTTGGAAAAATGCGTTTCCACATCGTCACACCGGCCGGGAAGGCGATGGCCGTGCGATATGTGCGGCACCCGGCAGCATAGGAAATGCTGCCATTTTTAAGGCACCCCACTAAAAAACCAACGGCTGCCCTCATCGCATCGCAAATCTCTGTTTTACCTACCTTAAGTAAAATCTTCGAAAAATATTATTCTAAACCAAATGACAATTGGTTTATAGCAATAAAATCATGCATAAAACAATACGGTTTCGCCAAAGGCATATCAATAGCTAATGCGGGTGCCACGCTTCTTAAGCACATTTAAGACGCATGGGAGAAGTCACGGAATGCAATCGGGATGTTTTGTGATTTATCTAAAACTTTTGATTGGGAAGACCATCAAATATGACTATGAAAGCCTAATCACTATGGTGTGCGTAGTGCTGCGCTTGATCTTATTGCATGAATCAAAGAGTTCAGACAGTTGATGTAAATAATTATAAATTGTCTAGTTCTCACCTAAAAATGGGTGTTCAACAAGGAACTATGCTTGGCCCTTTTTTGTTTTTACTTTATATTAATGATTTGCCCTTTTACGTAAAAGGACCAAGTGACGATATATTTCTTTGCTGATTAATTTTTGAAAGTATCAATAAACATGTATAGCCATGTTAAGCTTACTTAAATTAATATAAATATGGAATGAAAAATAAACTGATACGGGCAGGGATTCGAACCCGCGACTACTGCAAAACCGTCCCGTCGCTCTACCAACTGAGCTAACGTATCGTAACGTAACGTATCGTATTATGGTCACTTCTCATAATATGTTTAATAACTTACTATATATACGCCAAAATTTAAACACTTACGTTTAAAAAAGCCACAGATATACGATTAATACAAGAAATAAACTCGTAACACCTAAATTTCGACTAAAAAAAATTAACAAACCCTTCATGGGCTTGAGTGTACGCATATATAATAAAGTTCCACAAGATATCTTACATCTTCCTTTTCTTAGGTTTAAATCTAAAATTAAAGACATATTATTAAATAAATCTTACTGTAACATTCAAGAGTTTTTGGTTAACCAAAATGTGTGGAACTTGGATCATCGAGTCATTTGCATGGTTAATGTTATAATATCAAACATTGTTAAATTTCATTTAAATGGAGCAACTGTTTATGGCCAGCTCTTCTCAGCAGAGCAGCATTTCGATCTGGTGGTAGCTTACTCACGGACTGACTATACTGACCAATTTATTATTATTAATTTATTTTGTTATTACTGATGATTCAAAAGTGCTTGTAAATGGCTACTTGAATAAAGATAATATGAATTAGAATTTTGAATTTGTGTTAACCAAAAGGTAAATTTATAACGACACAATATTTGCAAAACGTTTTAGTTTTTTTTTAAATGGCTGTATGTATTTGATTTAATGTGTGTGACGGTTTCATTTTTTTGATTATTATATGAATTTAGTAAGACTTTATGCTTTGGTCCATTACATAAAATCCATGGTTATTTGACAATTATTGCATAAAGGATCCGGTAACATAGTTGATTTGGAACGTAACAGTAATATGAATAAAAAAAAGTTAAAAGTAATTATTTTATATTTTCATTAAAAAATAAGTTTGAAAAATGTTTACAAAGATTTTTTTATACAAACAATAATTTATTACAAAATATAGTATTTTGTTCTATTACATTGTGCGTTGTTTTTTAAATAAAAAAATTAACAATACCTAAAACTAGTAATCTCAGTATAAAACACTAACCTAGGAGATTCGTTGTCTCAAAAACACTGCTTCATGATATTGCAATAATAATAACTAAATTAAACCTACATAATAATTCTAATATGTTTAAATCTAACATTTTAACATTTGTAAAAATTCTAAAAACATGTCTACATATTTTGTACATTTAAATTTACTTAGTAATCTCAGTGGGAACTTACAGTTTTATGTAAAAAGTATGCTATATAACAATAATGAAGTTTAAATAGGCACCATTGAAGTTTTTTACTATTTTAGTTAACAAGGCACTTCTGGGACTTTATAAATCTATATACAATTTTACGCACTATAAGGCACTTGGTTACAATATAAAATGCATTATTAGTACTGTACTTAAGACTCTTGGAAGACAAACATGAGTTATTTTACCTTATTTACAAATATTTATAAGTGTGCGTGTCTTTTGATGACCTAACATGTACTTTATGATAAAACAATACTAATTTAGAATTTATAATTAATCAGTCTCTCGGAGAAGAGCTAAATAAAAAATATATTGTATCGTTCTATGACTTTCAATCGTACTTATATTACTATTGAATCATTTGCAAATATTGATTCTCTTCATAAAACGAAGATAAAGAAGTTCGGAGATCGTTCACAACCATATTGTCACCGCCTTGCAGAGGATGTGTGCTGCTCGAAACAATTTCTGAACTCTTCCAGTTTTCGCAATTTTCCACATATTCTAATGTCCGTTGGTATGTTTCTTGACGCATGTTATTCTGGTTCTTTTTTCTTCCATTGGTAGCCTCTATTTGAGATTGAGATATATCCCATACTTGTACATCAGCCTGATTAGGTTGACTTCTTAAACTGTTCATACTGCAATCAGTTTGCTGTTGTTCACCAGGATTCTTCATGATTTGGTTGCAGTTCATAGATATTCGTGTGCCGTTAACAATCAACTTGTGGCTCCCAGTAGACATATTTACAGAATTTTGTCCTGATTTTTGTAAGTTATGTTTGTTGAACTGATTACCTGGATAGTCCCATTGGTTATAAGATCTTTGATTGTTATAATATTGATTATTATTCATCATAGCTTGGTTATATTGATGGTTGTTCTTAGGAGGAGGGGGACCCATCACATTAGCTGCATTGGTCACAGCATTGTATGGTGGTGGGGCTGGATACGGCATGTTTTGATTGTATTGATTGTTCTGTACCGGAGGACTCATATTTTGTTCATAATACCCATTCAAAGTTCCTCGGTTCATATTGCCACTGTTGTCAACACTCATCATAGAAGATCTTGACATTTGCATAGAATGCATCTGATTACTTTGGTTAGTATAGTTGCCATGTTGGGGGTAATTTGCCATTTGATTGCTATATACCATATTTGGATTGCTTGTTGGCATAACCGGTACTTGTGTTTGATTTTGATGAAATTGCTGCATCATTTGGTATTGTTGCATATTTTGATTTCTCATGTTAATATTGATTTGATTTTGAATGGGATAAGAGGGTGCATGGTTGTAGTTTTGGTTTTGGTATTGATTAGGAACATTGTTGTAAATTTTTTGGGGAGGCTTGTTATTGCAATTCTGACGATTATTATAGGGCGATTGTGCTGCTATTTGCTGTGTTTGATTCAAGTTCATCATCATGTGTGAATTTTGATTTTGAATTCCTAGTGAATTAGTTGGCATATTAGATATGTTTTGTACCATAGTGTTTGGGCTCTGTAAGCCTGGATGCATAGGACTTGGCATTCCATGGCTCATTGGACTAGCTATATTTTGATTCATAGGGCTTGCTATGTTCATCATGGGACTCCCGATATTTTGGGTGATTGGGCTACCGATGTTATTGTTACGTGGACTCATCATCATTTGATTTGGCATTTGAGGACTCATTAAACTTGGCATACTTTGGGGACTCATTGCATTATGCTGTGGGGACATCACACTCATAACACTTTGTGGGCTCATAACATTGTATATACTTGGAGGGCTCATAATTCCTGGTGGCATGTGTTGTGGACTTCTAATACTTTGTGGGCTCATAGAACTATGGGGAAGACTCTGTGGACTTAGCATACTGTGGGCCAGATTAGGACTCAGTATGGTTTGAGGTGTCATAATTATAGTTTTAGGGCTCATAACTGACTTTTGCGGTAGAGAATTATTAACTCTCACCCTGTTTGATTGCTCAGTTTGATTCGCAGCCATCGTTTGCAAAGACTGTAAGGGATTATGAGCCACATTACTAGTTGGAGGTTTTATGTAATCTTCTCGATTTTCATTAGCTACTTCTGGGATTACTTGTTCTTGAAGAGATGGATTTTTGTCATCTGGAGATTTGGCAGCTAAAAGAGAGCCACTATTTCCTGACATACTAACGTCTAAGGACCTTAAATCGACTTGAATATCACTTATGTTGAGATCACTTCCTATGGCACCTAGATTTTTGAGAAGGGAATCATCACTAGTAGCGACATCACTGATTTTGTCACTTGAATTGTTTGTTTGTGTTTCACTGGTTAAAATGTCTTTGGTTGTATCATTTTCTTTACTCGTTTCAGGCTTTAGATTAGCGGAGTCCGTTTTGGCTGGTGTTACCGAGTCGGTGCCCAATATTGATTGGTTAAGATATTGCATCATTTCGTCTGGTATCACCAGTTTGTTCTCCACCATTTCCCCTTCAGCGACCTGTAATAAAAGTCATATTAATAACGACGTCATGGATAGTTTAAACATTATATAGAAATTAAGTTAGTTCAGTATTGTACCTGTTCAAGATTAACTTCTTGATTTGGATGATGAACTTGGGCTGTAGTAATAACAACCGTGTTCGTTGAGTTGGAACGGGACTCTTTATAAGTTACCTCGTGATCATCTTCCGTTTTGAACGGGAATGGAGTATCGCCCTGCCAAACATATTTAAAATTTATCATCAATGTATAAAATAATACTAATATATATATTTAATTAAGCTCCAGCATTTATTGATTCGTTAAATATTATTACTTACCCCATCCTCATTATTAGAAGGGTAAGGCTGATAGCTTGGAGTTTGATCACTCAAATTAGATTGCTCTGAAAGTCTCCTGGCTTCTTCTTTTACTTGTACATTGGGATCTAATCCAAGAGTTAATTCTTCAGCCCTAACTTCAGAACACGTGACTCCTCGGAGTAACACAGCCTGAAAAAAAAAAGAGTTTAAACATGTTGCAATTTTGAATTATTTTTTATAAGAATAAATATTATCTAATGTATATACCTGATGGCCTTGTGAAGTTCTTACAGCTTGAACTGCGGCTAGAGCTGATGAAGGCGGCGGTGCATATCCCACGCAGGAAACTTGACTGGATCTATACAGAAGAATACAATTTTATTTCTGTGTTCTATCATGTTTATGATCATCATGTCTCATCATTATGATGACAATCAAGTGAAATTTAATTTACTAAATGTTATAACAAATACTAACCTTCTACTGCTATCAGGTGACAGCTGATCATAAACGTTAGTATGTTGGGAGATCAGTCTTTGTGGCCCTGCGATTCCCATCGTGGTGGCCACTGCACCTGATACTACAGACGCTTGGCTGCTTTTACGGGAGATGTCTGACGACCTGAAGTTAGACAAAGTAAATATAAGGTTTAGATATGAAATCAAAAACTTCTGAAATTGTAATTTTTAAAAACCTAGTAATTTTATTTTAAGTATATTATTTATATGTGTTTCTTTTTTGTAAATACTTAAAAATACTTAAAAATATTTGTATGTTTCCTGTTTCTGTCCAAAGAATACCGGTTGCTTCATACCCGATTATAGTATAAGTTCAGCCAGACAATCAAATATTTGCTTTATATGTTATATATATTTACCAAATATTGCTAAGCTTACCTTGCACTATACAGACTGCTGCCGGAAGAAATGCCAGAATCCCGTCTTGTATTGGGTACTCCGGTTTTCAGCTCAACAGCTACATTAGTATTTCCCAATTCAGCTCTACCTTGCATGGCGCCTGAATAAAAAGGTATAATCATTTTGTTATAAGATAGAATTGGTTTTAGATTGTATATATATTATAGTTCCGATCTTTTGTTGCTTTAGGATTTAAACAGTTTACGTAGTATATTCTAGTTTATAATATTACACGAGACTTACCCAGGTCATGTACAGAAGGCATGAGTCGTCCTAGCGCCATTTTGTTGCCAAACCGCGGTCCATGTCGGGGTTCACCAATAGCAACCATCGCACGAAGCATCAGAGGGAGTTGACCAACCTCGCCTACTACTTCTTGTTCAACCTGCAAAAAAAATTTTGTCAATTTTAAGGAATGGCTAAGAATAAATTATAGTTAAGATTTACATAACAAGTATCTTGATTATTATAATATATAGGTTATCAGGATTACTTACATCGCCATCAAGTCGGAAGTATGGTGCACCATTTTCATCACTAAAACCACCAAGGCCCGAACCGCCGAAGTCCAACTCTCCACCGCATTGTGCTGAAAGCTGCATAAATAATTGAGTATTAGCTCTAAAATATTTGCAGTAAATAATAAATGCAATTATTGAAAAATGAAAAGTACAGCTTTAAGTGAGTTGATACTTCTTTTTAATCTAATATTTTGCATGGACAACAAAATACTCGTATATAATTAGCCCTTTATGATCGCCACAGCCATAAACTTTTGACAAACATAACCCTAAAGCTCACCTGATGAGCAGCAGTGTGCATAAGCGGTAGCGGCGATGCTGGACTCTCACTCTTGACAGAAGCGGAGGAGGTGTGCCCCCGCACGAGGGGCGCGCCGCCCTCTTCCGAGCGCGGGGAGGAGCCTGCACAGCCACCACCAGACTCTGCGGAGTCGTCACCACGACTACAACCTGAAGGAAATCGATTTTCACAATCATCACCTTTCTTCGCTACCAAAAATAGTTCTTAAATTAGTGATCGTGAATTTTTATTTAGGGGAACTATTGGGTGATTTACCTTTATGTTTCTTACTGGCGTAGAATTCTGCGCCGTGAACTGTCTTTACGTGTTTTCTGAGAGATGAAGGATCTGTATATCTTTTCGTGCAACCCGGGGCCTTGCAAACGTACGGTTTCTAAAAGCATTAGTTATACTTTAATAACTTATTATCCATCAGGTATCTAAATAATAATAATAATAATAATAATAATAATAATAATAATAATCTTTATAGTAAAAAAAATAATAATATTATTTTGTCCACAACTCTGTGATTTTTAATATTAAAGCAAGCATTGTTTTGTAAATATGATATACCTCGTTGCTATGTGTCCTATTTTGATGTTTGGCCCTGTCACTAGCATTGGAAAAAGCTTTCGCGCAACCAGGATACTCGCAGGTGTAGGGTTTTTCTCCAGTATGACTGCGTAGATGAGTTTTTAGATTTTCTAATCTAGAGTAGGCTTTGCAGCATCCCTCGAACTAGAATGATAGGAATTTGATGTCAGTATTATATTGCTTGACCTTATGATTTTTTTCTCTTTCATGAAATATTGATCGATACTCACTGTACACTTGTGGGGTTTTTCTCCAGTATGTCTCCTCATATGTACGACCAACATATATTGGGCTTTAAATGGCTTTTCATCCCTGGAACATCCCACCCAACGGCAAACAAAAGCTTTTTTACTAGCGTGGATGTGATCAGTATTTATGTGCTTCACAAGGTCATCTTGCGTTGGAAACTCTAGTTTACAGTCAACCTGAAAAATAAAATTATATTTTAACATGACATATCACATAAATCAGCATATTGCTACTTTAAGAGTTCTAAAAAGATTTATTTTCGTAAAAACGAAAAAAAACTCCTCACCCAATGGCAATTTGTTTCAATAAAGTCTCCAGGCTCGTCCTTGGAGTCGAGCCCATCGTGTACAGTACTCTCAGCAGCTGCTGATAGCGGCTTGTTGCTATGCATATTATCTCTGTGAGAAATGATTACTTGTGGTGATTTGCGTTGCGTTAGCGCTGATGCACTAAAGGAAGAAAAAATGCGATTATCTATTTATAGTTTTTTTTTTAATATTTATGGTTACGTTAACCTTTTCAAGATTTACCTATCAGCTTCCATAACGCTTGTAATTTCTGGCTGCTGTTGAGGTTGCTGCATATGAGGAGGTGTCCCGTCTAATCCCAAACCATTTCTAACATCCACCGGGGCACCAATTAATAGCTGCGTTGGTGAGGATATATGAGATCTGTAATAATGGCAAATAAAGTATTGTTGGTGTGTGTTTCGTAATTTATATATATGTTTCGAAGACAACTGTTATACTATTGTAGCTTTTTTTAAAACTTTAATAATGTGTGTGTGTGTGTCTCATGTGTTTTTCTTTAACTGTTATTACATCTATCAACCATCCACCCGAATCAACTTACCGATGAATCCCAGCAACAAGATGCGCATGGGCAGCATGGTGAGCAGCAGCAGCGGCAGCCTGTTGGTGTGCAGGATCCAGCAATACACCTCCTGATAGTACACCACTACCACCAACACCACCACGTGCCAAAAGTTGTTGTGCAAGGGAAGCGTGTGATAAAGACAGCGCTGGAGATATTGCACCTGGAATAGATTTGAAAATTTTAAAATTCAGCCAGAGATTCATAAATTGTTTGTGCATAGTGAAGACAAAGTAAACAATTAAATTAAATAAATGTCAAAAAACTCACCAGCGCTAAGATGTCCATAGCTGCCCGTGGAGGCCGCTGAAGGCGCTCTTACTGCCAAGCTTGCTGGCGAAGCACGAATCACTGCTGCCAGGTCCAATGACTCAGCAGAGTAGGGACTCCAGGAAACTGCTCTTTTTCTATTGATAGAAGCTCCTATTGCTCCCCCAGATAACCTCAACCGATTTGGCGAAGCTATTCTCGATCCTAAATAATATTTGTTAAGCTTAATAAGTATAATGTAATAAATAAGATTTTAAATGTTTGAAATTCCATTTGATGACCAGGATGATTTTTATCAACAACATACCTTCTAAACTGAGCTGAAAATCTTGACTTGCCAACGTACTTCCTGCATGTAGTTCTGGATGCAAACTTCTTGCTGCACTTAAATATTCTAAACCTGAAACAATATTTTTTTTATTTTATGCCTACCGTTTTACGGTTTAAGAAACTATTCACAAAACTTACAAATAATTTGATTATCACTATTTCGGACACCACTATAAAATCTACATGGGTTTTTACCAAACAAGTATTCAAAGTTATATTTTAAATGGTATATATTTTATTATATCTTGATTGTAATAATCCCCATTAACGCGAGACCAATTATATCTTAAATTGAAGGTCGTCTTTCGTTTAGAACATACAAAGCGTGCAAAATAAAATAAGAATGTAAGGCGATACCACATTAATAGACACTTAATACTGATTCACTGAATTCATGACAAGAAGTCAATTTCAATAACGGCTCAAATAGTTATAGAATCATTTCAAACCTTATTATCAAAAATTGAGTTGTCAACGGACCGTTTTGAATATAAAATGTTTACTTAGCGCTGTAGGTGATTAATAACTAACCGCTAGACATTTACGACCAATTTTGTTGATCTCATTTTATGCTACCTAAATTAGGTGGCTCCTAAATATGCTGGCCTAATTGGTAACCACGTTTTGATATTCCAAACTCGATATTAACTTGATCATTGGATTTTATGGCTTAATTTTTAGGTATGCAAATTTTAATCGTTAAGGATTTGAAATGGGTTGTGTTTTTTTAAATTTTTAGGTATATATGTATATTTTTTACTCGTTTTTAAAATCAATATAAGCATAAAACATTATTATTTTATAAAGTACTTTAAAATCTATACATAATACTAATGTAAATATTTAAATTAACAACCAACATTATAACAGCTTATTTAACTTGTTTTTTGCGAGCTAAATACCTTCACGCGCAAAAAATGCAGCAAAAAGTTATGAATCCAGCGCGTATTTTATGCCACGTAATTATAGTGCTAAGCAACAACAATCTATTACGTTAACGTGATTATTTAGTTATTAATCAAAGCTAATCAACCTAAAGATTCATCACGAACGTTATTGCGAATATCCTTTATAATTACATGCCTCATGCCTTTTAAAACAAACACGTTTTAAATGTAAAAAAGAGCAAGACATCTTGATTTGTTGATCACGCTCCTCGAACCGAGGCGGGCGATTTGGGTTGAAATAATAGGTTGATTCAAAAGGCGCGAGGGACCACCGATTTGGCGAACACCCAAATCAACAAGAAAATGAACGCGATTCCGAAAACCCTTCAAAATATTGCCTGTGGTCCCTTTGACGCGCCGCCGGACTTACAAAATTTTTATGTCTTCATCCTCTGTGAGAAAAGCCAGAAACATCGATATTTCGACGATAAAAACCAATCATCAATCGAATCCAATGAAATCGTTGCTATAGGAATTTCATCAGAGTAGTCACTTAACGACATTCGTATAACCGCATACAAAAACTTTATAGGAATACTGACTTTATTCTTTTTTCGATGGGTTGACTATCGAGCATTCGGAGGATCGGCTTTGTCGCTTTTTGCTTGGTTATTCTGTTTCATATTTCGTATTAATTTTATCATTCTAGATTGGGCGTGAAATTAGTTGGAATGGACGACATCTACTGTTAGTTTCGTGGTCACGTTTTGCGTTAAAATATGAATGTCAATAGCTTTGTTTGGCGGCGTCTTTAATGGTAAAGGGACTTTGTAGCTTCGTATACTAATGAGCGGCGGTAAATTATGACTTTAGTTATTTTTAAGATGCGGTGAGATGACGGCGTTGCGATGTAAATTAGTATTAGTGGTCGTTTAATTCTTTATGAATCACGATAATATAGATAAAAAATATAATAAAATAGACCGACATATTTTAGTGATCACTAAGATATTAGTTCTGTTAAATATTTTTAACGATCTTAAAAGTTATTCGTGAGTAATTAACAGGTCAAGTGTTTTATTATATCACTACAAAATAGTCCTCCCAAAAAATGTTATATTAAAATGCTTGTATTTAAATAAAAATAATATCGTCACTAGACTCGAATTCTCATTAAAGCATCAGTTGTCATAAAACGATTAGAAGTCGGTAGGGCCCGCAAAAAGTCCTTAACGAGGTTTTTATACTATAATCAAAGGTTACAGGTAGATGCAGGTGGTTCTCGGTATTATGAAAAATAAAATTATAACAGGGAACATCGCCACTGTGAAATTGGTTTCGAAATAAAATTAGACAGTTTAATTGTTGCATTTTTGTTTAATGAAGGTGTTATATTAACAGATACTCAATTATTTCTTTTTTTTTTTGACAAGCTGACATCCAAGCTGCATTATAAATAAGAAGAATAATTATAATATTCAATGCTTAAATAATTATTTTTCTTTATCAACCAACGAGACATCTAAACTAACCAGTAAGATACATATTAGATTATTTCTCGCTTTCATAGATGAACGCGTTTTAATGAATTTTGACATGTAAGTTAGGTCTCAGACCCGGACTAGTTATCACGCTAACCATATCTAGACTGACACTTACAAGTTAAGGTCTAGATATTTAGTAGCTTATAATATATTGAACGTATAAATTTTTACACATGGTTTAACTTGCTTGTTAAGTAGTTATTCAAATATTGGCTATAATTTAGTTATTCTCTCATGTGCATATATTAATTAAAATTATGAGGTTAGAATAATTAAAATTCACTAATTATGAAATCTGAGGTGAGAAATATCATAAGTAAGGATAAACTAATGTTTAAAAACAAGTAATTATCGCTTGAAATTGGACACCAACAAGATGTTACCATCTGGACTTCCGGCAATTATAAAGGGCCTGTGGTTTAATTATCTTCGAAAATAGTTTCGTTTGTTTTGAAAACCCTTAGGGTGTTAGAAGCGTGCCTTTAATACGAGATCTTAAAGATATAATAAAATAAAAAAGAAAGCCAAATTTAAAAATTAAATGAGTGAGCAATTTTAAATAGACACATTAGATTACTTAGGAATTGTTTATGTGTGTTTATTTGTTAGTTGGTTCGCTAAACCTATTATAAAGATATTAGGTATAGCAGGTAATAGCCAGTTTTCTGAGTCAACATATAGGATACTTTATCTTGAGGACATTTTCCTTTTATCAAAAAATATTAAATATATATATATATATATATATATATATAGTTACGTTAAATCTGTATATAGATATAATAATATCTATATATGGCTTTTGTAAAATTGATATGATAAAGTTACTGGCAAGGGCTATGATACTACTACATAATATACTATTGTTATTTTTATAGCATGTAACGTTTCCTAACATTAAATTAAAATAAAGCTGTGATGACAGTTCAAGGGAATAACAGCTAGCGATGTGCCTAATTATTTCAGTTATAAATATCCTTGATATTAGTCCGCTGTTCGTAAATCAAAGTGCATATAAATTGTGTCTCATGTCACCAACATCTCAAGCCTCACAATTTATAACTAAACAATTCTTATTCCTGAATTTAATGGCCATGGTTTAAAATAATATATTCGCTTGCGTAGCATAGCTTCCAGTGTAAACAATTATATAAGAAATAGGTATGATATATTTATTTATATGAGTTAATGCACTTTTTATATTTTAATATTACAATTCTATACTTAAATGGACACATACATTTTAATAAATTCTTTATTGATCGTAAGAAAGATAAAAACAAGTATGTATTTAATTAAAATAATTTGTAATTTTAATTACTACTTACGTACTAAGTCCAGCTGTTGTTTTATATATATATTAAACATAAAAGTATCTCGAACTTTAACGTCAATTAAATTTGTTAATGCGATATCTATAACATTAAAAGTGTATAATCAGAATAATAGTGAGGTCAGTAAAGTAATTTTACGTGTACCTACACATTTTTTTATAGGTTTTAAAATAGTTAACTTAGCAGCTGCAATACTGTATAGAGTGCATAGTTTAATATGATATAGTTTACAATAGTATATTTCATATGAAAACATGACTTTGTAATTAAAAGTTTAATATCTACTTCATTTCGATTACAGTTATTAAGTTCAAAATTAATGGTATCGATAACTTAAGTGACATTCAAAACAAATTCTTGCCAAAATTATACAATTCACGAAAATATTTTACCGCCATATGTTTAGATTATTTGACTACAAAAACACGTGTTAACTTGATAATTAGTTTTCTTGGAACCATCGGAACGACAGCACCAGTGTTATGATTTATGCTTTCCTTTAGAAACTATAGTACTATATAACTATATATATATTATCTAAATATAGTATTGGATGTTCTTTAAAATATAAGATAATTAACAAAACATCAAGTGAATAAAATTTGAAGTTAAACATTTAAACCATTAAAGACCGTTTAATCGATTTTCATATGTATAGTTAGCAATTTGGTATACTTGTATAAAAAGGATTTTGTGGTATCTGTGGTGATAAAATTGATCCTAAAATGGGGTGTACATTTTTGTTTGTTTGTTTTCTATTCTGAAGTTTGTTTGTTTTCTATTCTGAAGGTATACTTTGAACTAGCAGAAGCTTTTTTTCACAATGCCTAGTTAGATTATTGCAGATGATAATAATTAGAAATGTCAAAGCAGTGAGCATTCAACTCAAAAATATAATAAAAAGATAATATTTAATATTTTAAATATTTCAAACGTCATCAAATAAGTGTTTTATATTCCAGTCCAACCAATATAATTAAATGTTACGAGAAAGCCGACTACATTATAATAAGAGTTTGTACGCCTAACGCATAAAATAATTACTTTTTCTATTGAATCGAAGCCTAAGAAACTGGAATCAATAATTCTGGGAACAATTATGTGTGTGTGTCATGGGCGGAACTGATTGGTCTAAGATAAAAAAAAATCATTAAACTGCGAACTGAACTGAAGCGTGAAAATTTAAACAT
This sequence comes from Napeogenes inachia, assembly GCA_959347355.1. NCBI lineage: Eukaryota > Metazoa > Arthropoda > Insecta > Lepidoptera > Nymphalidae > Napeogenes > Napeogenes inachia. The sequence continues at coordinate 19,672,876 of OY365798.1, read as the reverse complement.
CATTATAATTTGTTTATTTTAAAAACAATAAATTACCAATCGATGTGATGATCGATGTTAATAAAATATTGTTTTGTTTTTTCGTATAAATTCATTCTTAAGACATTAATTGAATTTGGAATTAGACTAATTTTTAATTGTTTTAATTATGCCAGAACAAATATGTAAATGTCGTAAATTTATTAGTGTCTGCAGATTGAAAAAAACTAATTTAAGCCATCACCAATAGTTAATTATAACCGCTACCTCTCTTACCCGACACCACAACCGATGCACCAATAAGTTGGAACTTGTTTCAAAGATGTCTCAATCTCAATACAGACCGGATCAATCGTTGCCGACTCACAGGTTTTTTCATCGGACATGATCAGACTCGTTTCAAAGACTTAACGTTTAAAACATTTGTATATAATCTGATTTCCCATATGTTGTTTATGGATGAGTATGACAATTGTATTATTCTGATAAAAATATACTCTTGAGTACTTCTATATTAGCCAGATGAATCATTACCACTACCTTGATAGGAAATTCTAATTTTTTTAATATCTAATTAATATTTTCAATAGAATCCTGAAAGTTTTAATTTTTGGTTAAAAGTGTAGAAGTACAATTTCCCTAAATAATATTTAAGATTTTTCAAATATCAGACTTCTTGCTTTAGCGGCTGGGGCTATACTGTGATCTGTCAGTAAGACACTCCATTATTGATTTATTAAAACAGAGATAAATAAATGAAAATAATCATCGTAATTAATGGTAAAAGCGGAACAAACAAAGATATGATAGATATTAATGCTAACACGGTAAAGTATAAAGCGATTATCCAAATAAAGCATAGGAAAATGTATTTATGATATTGTTTCACTGAGCACAGCGGGTCTATCAGTTATAGACGTCGTCAATCACGCGGGAGAGAACGGGTTCGATGATCAATATCAAGACAAAAAAATGACAAACCGACAAATAGATTTACCATAGCCTTTCAAATCAACGAAACCATAAGAAACCTTAAATAATGTTTGTAACTACTTGATTGATTGTTTGACTAAGCTTTCAGAGAATTTTAGGATATATTAGAAGATATTATTATGTTATTTTTAATTACACAGAAAATAAAAACTGAATACTAAGAATACAACTCAAATTCTGTTTATAGTACGTAAATTATGTGACCAATTACATTAACTACCATAAACTCTTTACTTAATTAGGTAACGGTGAGCTGATGAGAGGAGATGAAATATAAATATTTTAAAGTTTCTTGTAGTCGTAAAGATGTTCCAATATTCCATTCCAGTAAAAAGGGATAAAAAGTCATTCAATTAATGGACCAGAGATCAGAATTAAGCCTTCCACGTTTAAAATGCATTAATCCGGTCACTTGTCATGCGCGGGCGCAATCACGGCGTCTCTGTCTAAAACCCGTTCCGGTTCGCCTCTCGTTTCTTCTTGACAAAGATTAGGGTCCAGGAACTGATTTCTTTGACAAAGGCAATTAAGAATATGGATAAGTGTCAGACCTTTTTTTGGCATTTAAGCTTAGGCAAAGAAAAATAATAATTAGAGACTTAATAAGTATCCTTTTATCATTATTATTTTGATATTTTTTTTTTACTTAATTATTATAGATTTGATTCCTTCAATATATTTATTTATGTTTATGTTCTTTACTGTATGTATTTGTGTCAATTAAAAACATATTAATAATTTACTCTAGTCTTTTGACAAATGTTATTACTATATCCGTCCATTTTATTTTAATTATTATTTGAAGGTAACTTAAACTCTCGTCCACAGTTTTTACGCTTCGTCAACTCGAAGTTGGACCTTAATTTACGATTATCGATTCGTAATACACTTTTGTTTTATGAACACTTATAATTTTTCGGTGTATTGACTTTTGCAAGGACCACGGTTAACGATTTTATAATCTCACACTCGTGGTATAAGCAGTTTACGACTTAGTATTTATTGAGACTCTATACGGCTTGATATTGGATATTTCTGATGATAACAGTATGGTAGTGATCTGCTTGCGAAGTTACTGAAACAATCTTAAAATGAATCTCAAGGAAACCGGCTGGTAGATAAAGTAATTAGGACTTCGAGGAAACTGTTTAATAATTACATGAAGGGAATCTGTATGAACGAATCCATTAAAGCAAATATGAAGACTCAATTAACTATAATTAATTGGTCTGACAAATAAATATCAACGTTACACCTTGCAATTTTCTTCAATGTCAAGCCTTTGCAAGAATCATGCTCTGGCAGCTGCTCATTACATCGAACAAGATAATTAGCTTCTATAATTTCTTCATCATAGACCTCATTGGTCATATCCAATGCAACTGCGTTCTATAAATTATTTCGTTTAGCCTCCGTAAGTATATTATTAATTCTTCAACTTTCGTTCATTCATCTGCTAACAGCAATGTTTTAAATGAGTTACCCTTAGCTACATCTTTATTGCGGTAGCTTTCAAAATCGTGTCCTTTAGTTTTTAAAGCTGTCATGATATATACATAAGGCGTTGGTTGAATTTTAAACTTTTTAAATATAAGTTAAGGTAGGATTCTCGTTGAGATATATTGAATGAGTGGTTATTTGTTTAAAAAGGACTTTATCGCAGCACGTAGGCTCGATTTGAATAAAAATACAATTTATATGTGTCGGAGGGATCTGTTAGTCAGTGTAGGGTTACGGAGCCGGTCCGACGACTCGGCTTCCAATTTGTTGGTGCATTTCTGAGTAAGTTATTAAGTTTCGGCTTGTCACTTCGGTTGCGAAATTTTGCAGTCCACTGATGATGTTTAATATTTTTGCATAATAACCTGTTGTGAGGTTCTCGATAATTTTGGCATTTTTTAAGCATATTTTTTCTTTGATTTTTATATTGACGAGCACCTAGATGTTTATTTTGATGCTTGACAAAAAATGCTCATTTAGGAATATGATTGATGTATCTTCATTTTAAAATTAGTTTTTATTGAAATGTTGATATTTTAATAATTATTCATAACTAATTTATGATAATTAATAAACACTAATTAAATCGTATCCAAAATTGATTGGTCAGTAGCAAGTTATTAATATTCATAACATTTAAGTAACAAAAAACGAAGGCTAACAAAGAAAGGTTAAATGATTTGATACAGGTATTAATATCAGTTATCAAATTGGTCTATTGAAGTGTTAAGACCTGTCATTACTCGTTTGGAAACTAAATCATAGAGCATGCAGTAAATTGAGTAAATTATATTTGCATGGAATACTTCATAGCTGATAGTAGTCTGACATTAGAGTCATAATCGCATTAATAAAATGTTATTAATAAAAGCATTTGTACTTATACAAACAAGTTAAAAATCCAAACAAAGCTTGCAGATTGAACCCTTAGTATAAGGTATCCAAAATTTCCTAAGCCAGAAACAATGGAAACCGAAAAACAAAACACTAACATGCAAGAAACCTAACCCTTCACGGTCGAAGGTATTTCTGCATCGAATCGAAACTGTTTACGGGTTATGGAAAAAAATTGCAATCGCTATCAAATTACCACGGCTGCCGAGGTCCCCTTACACGTCTTAAGATAACGCTCAATTAGGTGCGATTTTTTCATTTTGGACAGCTTTATGCATAATGTGGGCACCATAAAATATTTTATGTCTTTCGGCGATATATATATATATTTTTATTTTTGATTTTAATAAAGTGTGTGTAATAAGATTCAAACTACAAAAGGACAACATTTTTATTTAGTATAAAATATTCTTCGAAAATCATTTTGGATATATTGACCTACCTTATACAGTTTCGACTTATAATAATAATTATACTTTTTTAAATAGTTATAGTCTTACTTACTACCTATATTTGATTAAGAAAATATTTAATTAATCATAACACAATAAAACCTTCAAAAATACACATTGTGTTACAAGCATGGGATTTAATTGTACCAAAATTTATTTGATATTATTTAAATAACTTAAAAATCATAATTCTTTATTGAGATAAAATATATCACTACCTAAACAAGATAATTGTACATAATATTCTTGGTTTCTTGTAGCATAACCATAAGTGTAATGTATTGTTTACTCTGTGCTCAAATGCTCCATTACTTTTAATCTCCACTCTAGTTGCCATGGCTCCAATGACCGGATGCCCTACAACCCTACTGAACTACGCAAGTATCAGTTTTTTACTTATTATAAATCTAGCTCAAATACCTTTACAACTTGTTAGAACGAGAGGCAAATAAACGTTTAGAAAAGTAGTTACTAATCTAAAACACTTTTACTAACAATGAATAGTTTGGAAAACTTAACATTGATCTATCAAATGATATGTCGGGTTAAGAATCATTACTGGCTAATTTAATAGCATTCAACGAACTCTATGGTCCACGACAAATCGTTAATAAGCACTTGGGGTGGATTGAAATTGTACACTAGATGTAACTATTACTTTATACTTGACTAGCTTTCGACAAATTAGGTGTAATTATGATGTGTGTCTTTCTTCGAAATGTTTTGGTTCTGTTCAAATCTTTGTACCTCATTTAACCCCTTAGGGATACAATTTTCGAGTACGAAGTCTGTTACTTAGTGCTTATGCCATAAAAGTTCTCTGCAGGCTAAATTCCAAATTTTTGAGCCGAATCTTTTAAACTTTGCATTCATCAAAAGAACAGTTCGTCAGAACATTCAGTTTTTTCACTTAGCTACTAAACACACTTAAAAAAGACCTAAAATGTAAAAGTTTTTAATTGAATAACGCTTTAGTTGAATTAGACAATTTGCAATTAATTAATTATGAAATAATAATATACGGGACCGTTTCAGGCTTTTTGGAAGATTTAGCTTATAAGACGTTTTTGTTATTTATTATTGTTAAAAGTAAATTGCTGAACTAATAGTTCCTACTAAAGTATTTATCCAATTTTAAATTCAAAAGCCAGAAAACTACCGTAAAAGTTAACGAGCATAATCTGTTCAAAATGTCTTAATTGCAAGGTCGAAGTCCCAACCCTTCGGTTCTCAAATGCATGCCAATTTCAACCCGAGTCTTAAGCACCGTCTGTCCTTAATAGCCTTTTACGTATCTCACATCATAAATATATTGAACTAAAATTAAACCTTAAGTCTGGACCACACGGTTGAATTTTAAATAAAAAGTTTCGGAAATGAATGGTAGCAGTCGTGAGTTCAAATCCTAATTAACACCTCGGTGTATAGATAAATTGTGACGATAGTGTACGGATGTGGCGTTAGGCGGAATTTTGTGAAATATTTACGGTGGCTGTGCAATTTAAAAGTATTGTGGGATTTGAAGTTTTTGTGAACCCTTTCTGAATCTGTAAATAACTACTCTATATATAGATTTAATTATACATATGTCCTCGTATTTATTAATCAAAGAGTAGTGTTTTTTTTTAGTAATTCAATCTGCATTGATGTTTTCACAGCATGTATTGTCTTGAACTTGACTTTTATATATATTTTTATCAATTTCCGCCTTAATTCTGGTCAGTAAATTAGCAGATAGTAACACAAACTAAAAATAATAAGGAACAAATAATTTTGCATTCGTTATCTTGTATAGTGTTACTTTATCACTCCAGTGTAGCGTTACTGAGTTATTCGAAGTGCATACGACTCTACAAGGAGAGTCACCTTTCATTGTATCAGTGTGGGTGGAAAGTTTGATAACGAGCAGGTTAGAGCTATTTAAGTGACTTATACACGATTATTTTCTTAAAGATTGAGATTGATTATTGGCATTTACTTATACAGAAACTTAAAATCATCAACAAACCTCGTAGAGTGTTAGCTCCGTACAGCGGATGATCGTAAGGTACTGGACGGTAGGCAGGATGTAGTGCTGCCAGGTAAGTCAGTTCGCTGGTGGCACCAGCCGCCGCTGCCGCTGCTGCCGCAAGCCTAAAAAAAAAAATAGCCAAATCAGTAAAACGTATGTAATACCCAATTCAGTTCCAAATAAATTCATCATTGGCAATATAATTTTATGTGCAAAAACTGATATCATTGATAATTTAATCGTTTCCAAATAGCATTCCTCGGATTCAAACAAGAAATAACAGAATAATGAAGATATTTTATAAGCGATTTTGTTTCCTGCCTTTAAATTTTTGTGTCGTAAGAATACATTTAACCCTAATGTATAATCATGAGATATCAATGACGACGATTTGAAATTCTAGTTTCTTTTAAAAAAATAATTATAACAATCCAACCAATAGAAACAATCTGACAACTCATAAAAATCTGCAACACAAAAGACACGAAATAAAAAGCACCAGCTCTATTCAAAGCATTCAAACCATCTCGGACCTCAAGATGCCAAGTGAGGTTCCTTAAAAACTGCGAGTTCTATATTTATATTCATTATTTTTCGACATTTTGGGTGGTATTATAGTTACAAAATTAAACGATAGTGTAGGTTACACAAATACTTTACGTTATTTACCCTTATAACGTAGATCTATTTATAAAAACATAGTTATTAAGATTTAATTTATAATATTGTGTCACTGAACCCTAATGATGCTGGGTTTAAGGTATCTGTGATGTTATATGTCTGGACATTTGATAAGGGCAATAAGCGACGTCTGAGCGACATTTTTGGTGCAAATTAAGGGACAGGAACAAAAAGGGATGGAATTTTACACATTTATTTGCACACAAATAAATATCTTTTATCATTGCGCTAAATGAAAAAATATTAGCGTAGTGTTGTGAGAAGAGGAATAGATAAACTAGGGCAGTACCTACAATTTTAATATGTTCCAAAAATATATGTTTTGTGTTTGCATAAAAATAAACGAGCCAATAGATCACACGAGCCATGTAATAGATAAACAATGTAAAACCATACACCGTTCCCACGTTTACTTCAAAAAACAAATCGAATAAAGCGGAGTTGATCTCTAGCGAATAAAGCACAATAGCGCACGCGCAATGCGCCCAGTAATAAAATTATTAAACAAATCAAGCTCATAACATAATAATGCAGCAAGAAAATTGTCGGGTGGGCTCAGAATAAAGAAATTATCCAACTTACTGGCCAGACGATTGCGCCCTTCGAACAAAGACGTAGCTTTGAGAAACGAAACAAAAAAAATATAGCGACTAACAAAATAAACAAAACAAGTGCAAGAACACGCGCGCCTGCGCCCCGCGTGACGTCTTCATGTAGGCTGTCTTCTTCACGCACGGGATTGGTCCATTTCAAAGCACAGGTGTGACAGGGAAGACACTAAGTGAACAATTCCTCTTAAGAGGAAAAAGTTTAAAAACAGTACTGGATGTGAAACAAGTTTTACAGATTTCGCGCAGACGACCTCTTTTTCAATTTGATGTTTTATTTAGGGTCATTCAAAATGTATAAGTTACTGGACATAATTGAACCATAATGTTATATTTACAATTTTAGTTATTTATTAAGCCGGTGGTATTTTAAGTTTTATATTTTTCTTAGAGATTTTCAGGATAATGAAAATGATATAGCCATGTTAAAAGAAAACACCTAATTACAAGAAATATATAAATAAGATTTTACAACTAATAATAAAGCTCGTAATGATAAGTATTGCTGTAAAAATAGTTATTCTAATATAACTTTATACCTTAACAATACTATAAAAAGTATAATTATAGAAAAGCCGCCATTTGTGATGTAACTGTTCATTTATCGACGTATGGATTTTAAAAAACATTTTATTCAAAATCCGTTCCATTAGTCCTTAATATAAAAATAATATATAATTAATGAAGATTCGGAATTAATAAAATCTTTATCAACCTTCTTAGAAGGTTTTGAAGATATTACTTAAAACATCGCCAACATTAATATTAATATATATATTAAAAAAAGAATAAATTTTAATTAAAAAGACAAATATTTTATTCATTACCTACTAATTAAAATAACGCAAAGCACAATAACCTCTAAGAGTATAACAATATGATATAATATCGCAAATGTCAATATCTGATGCGATGTCAATAATAGATGAAAGATTATGTCCGTCTTCACGGTGCTTCAGACGAGGTGACGGAAAGGGTTAGCGATTATATGTTAAATAAAATATAATTTATGAGACGCGTTGGCTGTTAATCAATCTTTACTCAACGGTTTATAATCTGAGGTTCGTGTCTTAACAAATTACTTTAGTTTTAGTATGGATATAATAAGCCGTACTATCTTTTGCCTGCGACTTTGTTCGATAAGGGGCGGAGACCTAATAAAAACATTAAAAACCATACATACAATCGCAGCGCTCTCGTATTGAAAAGTGATGATTGGATTTCATTTCATAGATATTTTTTCAGGGTAGAATATTTTTTTTATTTGTGTTCAAAACTCCATACATAGATCCATGATTTTGACGTAATTGATAGATAATATCCAAATTTCAAACTGATCAACCTTTTCGTAGTATAACATAAATTGATGAATAATTAACGGTAGTAGCAGGAGAAACTATGTATTATAAAATTATATCGTCAATATAAAATTTAATATATAAATGACTTGTACGTATAAATGAAACATATATAATTTATTGAGGAAGCGTAAATAATTTTATACGTCTTCTACACGGCATGTGAAGTCAGGACCGTTTGTGTTTCTTCGACAAATAATCCCCAAGCTCAATTCTCAAGTCCTTAACATGGACGGCAGATTTATTAGGGTTTATTTTTTTTAAATAACCTGAAACGCTTTGCTCTCACAAACGCTTAAAGCACGCTTTTGTTTTGCGTTTAAAGCTTATTATTTTGAAAGATATATATTTATTTTTATTGGTGTTTCAGGTTAATTAGAACAATGATGATAAGGATTATAACTAATGATGAAGTATATATTTTTTTTAAATAGAAATACTACATTTAAATTATTTTTGGGCATCCCTTTAACAGACTATTAATAGCACCTACAGGGTGATTAAAATATAAATGTTATTTTATGCATTTTTTTTAACTAAATTACTTTTTTACTCTAAATAACATGAAATAGTGTTTAAATACAATATATATTCACACTACAATATCCAATTAGTGTCTAAAACAATAAAGTGTTTATTTAAGGTCATTGCCACATACTTAACTAAAAAAAATGATTCAATTATTAAAATTATCCGCTGAGTTACCAAAATAAGCGTGACCTCACTAAAACATTTAACTAATGGGTCTCTCGGTCCCCTGTAGAGTGGACAGGGTCTGACGTTTTATTTTTCATTACCAAGCGACAGCTCAATTAAAATAAATGAAACGAAATGTGAATCACCCTGTGGTGTGAAGTTGTTCTTCCAAGAACACGCAGCGGGTAACCGGACTATTGTATCATAATTCATGGTATTTCTATAGTCTTTGAGAATGATTCTACTTAAATAAATAAAGGTTCTTTTCCAAGACATTAAAGAAAGTTTTGCAATGTTTTTTTTATTACTGTGACTGTGATATATTTGTTACACCGCGCTTGTGAACACTGCCTTATTTTATAGAGGTTTATTTTCTGTTTTGGAGTTCTGTGACTGAATCAAAAAACCGAACGCTTGCGAATAAAATTCAGAATGTTAAGAAATATAGTAACTCTTCACACATTTTTTTTTGGAATAAGACGTATATTATTAAGATAAAAATGTACTTCAAATGACATTTATTTCAATGGTATGAAAAATATATATTATCTTATATTCTCATAAAAAATAACAACGTACATAAAAAAATCTCACCGTTTTAATATATGTAAATTACAAATAAATACATTAACGAATTCAACTATTGCTTATAAAAATATACAACATTGAATTTTCAAAATTGTTTTATTCAGCTTCAACCAATATTCGAATACGGGCTGGATCGATCGTAGCTATGACAGTGGTATCCTACTGTCCATTCTTATATCCTCTCCTCCTTCATCCCTATTTCGATTCTTAATCACACATCTGCAATTTCTCATACATGCAGATGTCCAAAGGCGACTTTAACCACTTACCATCGGGTGGTCCGTCTGCTCGAATACCCAATATATAAAAACATTCTTATAATTTAAATAAAAAATCTGGATACGGTTGAATTTATTATCAATTGATATCAAATATTATATTCCTATTACAGATAAGTTCATATTTAATCTTAAGTGCACATTGAGTATAAGGTATACATATATATATACTAGCAGACTCGGCCACGCGTTGCTGTGGTTGCTAAGGTTTTGGATATACCTATTACATTGTAGTAAACTATTTAAGAAGTCACGGTATTAGAAAAAATAAAATTAAAATTAAAAAAACCCCCGACCGCTAAGTAAAGGAAAAAATTTAAAATGCAAATAAATTTATCAAGGCCAATAACGAAATAACAATATTTTGATATAAAATAATATTGTGACTTAAAATTAGGATGTAAGTTATCCTATGTTTCAAGTTGGATCAAACTACACACGGTGTGCAAATTTGATTAAAATCGGTTAAGTAGTTTAGGAGTCCATCGCGGACAAACAACGTGACACGTAATTTATATATATTAAGATATATTTAGATGTTATGAAAAAATATAGGCAAATGTTTATCTAAATCTTTCTCAATATAGATATGTGCAATAGAAAATGATAAATAATTATGAGATGTACCTCTACAACTACCGTGTTTAAATATAATAAATGTATTTCAACAAGTTGTTCATTTAATTATTCAGTTCAAACAAACAATAAATAACAGAACAGAAACTAATCAGGCAACATAAAGCAGCTAGAACAAGTTTTCTTACAACTCCATAATGTCTAGGCACAAAGTCAGACCGACGTTTTATAACATTCTGCTCTAGACAACTAGGGTTACCATACTATTGCAGGATTATGTTTCAAAATTATTTTATTTAAATATTTAAATATATTGAAATAAATAATTTTTTAATGTATATTTTATTATAATAAAAACTCAAGCACTCCTTACGAGACCTCTATAGAACTGAGATATGACAATATATTATACCATGAAATTAGGATAACTATGAAAACATGCTTTCTTGAGATAAGACTACGTATACATAAGTTTTCTAATAATTGCTTATCATAGCATACATTTTATAACTCTATACTAGAGTACTCTATTCTTATATAATGGTATGATAAGTCATTAAAATTAATATCAAATTATAATATTATCGTGGTGACCCTATATAACGATATAACAACGAACAAGAGGTCGTTCAGAACGCACAGTAAACAGGCTGTTCTGTTGAACGCAAAATTGACATGTCAGCTCCAAGTTTAATCCTAACCCAAGTATGGCTACGTTTTATTGTTTTTGTTAAGGGCGTTGTTAATATTTTGTGAAAATAATTGGATACTAAATAAATACAAACTTATTGTAGCTTATTTGTTGCCAGGATTATTTGGTTTTGTTATTTTCGTTAGGAAAGTCCTAATATGTTTTTTGAAAATCTGCAAATAATGTTCGATAACTTTGATTTTATTTTAGAAATATCAATGAAAAAATGTATGATTTCAAAGTAGTGCTCTCTTTTTTTTAAATGACTGACAAAAAAACTGACTGACTGACTAAAAAAGCGAGACTATTGTCTAAATAAATAATCAGTCAGAACATATCTTATGTTTAATCATGAAATATGCAAATATGAATAAACTAAAGAATAATTCGCCTATGTTATGTAAAAATAATAGATGTACATAAGCCAAAACTTATTAAACTTAAATTGTATGAATTAATAAAAATTGTATCACTATATCTTAAATATATAGTCACTATGCTTGAAAGAATCAATTAATAATGATCATATTACATAATACTAATATTCAATTAAGTTAAGTTTTAACATTAACATACACCTCTTAAGATATAACATTATAAAAAATGTTTTTAAGAAAGATAAACATACAGTCTCTACAGGGATACGATATAATAATAATAATAATATCAGGACAAATTACACACATTGATCTAACCCCTAAGTAAGCAAATTATTTGCTTGTGTTAAGGGTGTTAGACAACGATACAAATACATAAAAATACACATATAAATACTGAGAATATATTTAATAAACGACCAAACCCAGAAACACAGACATCTATGCTCATCACATAAATGCCTGTCTCCGCCGGGAATCGAACCCGAGCCCCATTGCGCCGTGACACGTTAGGCGTCTGCGCTAACCACTCGACAGACGGGGCTGTTTTAGTATCCATATTTTCACCATTTGGTTACAACATGGTAATTTATTATGTTTATGTGACCTACATGGTAACAAGTAGATAACACGGCCAAAGATGACTTTTCAACTGAAATGTCTTTTTTTATTGCGCAGATAAGAAGTCTAAAAGGCTAAAAACAATATAAAATATAAGTATAATAAAATTGTACTTATATATCAAAACAACATTTTGATCTTATTCGACTTTATAAATCGCTGTTTCATTCAAATAATGAATTTTCAATACATCCAATAAAAGTTATAACGCAATGTTCCTCAAGGCACTAATTTAGGTCCGCTGGCTTATCAATTATATATCAAAGACTATATTTATTTGGCAGTGAGTTCGACATCAGTAATGGCCGGTATAATGGGTTTAATTGCCCTATAAATCAGATAGCACTATTTATATGGCACCGCTTTAACGATAAATATGATACAATAATTATACCACTTCTATTATCAGTATGTATTTGAGAGTGGCAAGTTGTCTTCCTGGTTCAGTAATATATCTTTTCATTTTATATATGTAACAAAAAAACACTCTCAAATAAAACTTCAAAATATATAAGGCCTTAACTGTCTAGCCAGAAATTTTAATGTAGAGGCATTTAGGTCATAAAGTTTTAAAATCATAAAACCGCCTGTTTGTTATCGCGTGGTTTAATAAAAGTTTTATTAGCGTTTTTTGTATTAAAATAGATGTTTATCTTAAATTTTAGGACATTGATACAACAGATAAATGTTTAAGGAGGTTGCAATATTATAAAGTGAGAATAAATTTAAATGATCTATGAAAATAAAAAAAGATATATTCTCGAATAATTAAAGTTTTCCTTACATAGTATTAAGATCAGTATCAATCATCAGTGTATCTTAAAATGATCCTTAGTGCATATTTTATAACTCAATCAATAAACTATGAACATCATAAAATATTGTATTACTGAGATCTAGAGACTATATGAGAAATTCTAAATACATAGTTGATAATAGTTACACAGAATTCTCATCTTGAATTCATGGTTTGTTTAGAAGGTGTTTTACAATTCACTTCCTAGTAATCAAAATTTTATGACACAAACCAACCTACAAATTAAAATTGTCCATAAAAATTTACGTAGCTAGGAGAGAACTACTAAAAATAATGGATTTATGACAGCAAACAGACACGTGTCGAAATATTTTTATGTATATGGTGCAAACATAATTTACTACTCTGTCATACTACTACATTTAACGATAAAATTTATAATGGTATTGTTATTTTGACTTCAATTATGAACCCTTACAGATTTATACGTTTTAAACACATAGAATCTTGATATAAATATTAGAAGCTCCTATTTTTTAAGGTCTTCTTGGAAACTTATTGAAGGTTTGTGAATTTTAAATATATGTACTATTAATGACAATTAAACTACAAGCATATATTACAGTTAAATACAATAAAAACCTCGAAGCCATAACGTGTTCAATTGTTTAAGGAACTAAAAAAAACGCTGGCGTTGACGTTATGTTGAATGTTCAAAATAAACCATCTAATAAACGCCTGAAATGGAGTTTGGAAGCTTTTTAATCCATATGAAGGGAAAATAAACAGAACGGCTATTGTAAACAATCACTGGCGCACACGCGTATAGGAATGCACATGTCTGAAAAATACATTTTAATAGATAACTTGTGTATTTCTTTAATTTGTATCTATATTTATTGGTCCATGTATTATTTAAAATATCAAAACCACTGGCAATTTTCGCAATTCTGTTAAAAAGCACCGTTATTTAAATATGTTTCAGATACAATCTGTATTCATATTGCTCTCGGTGGCGTGCGCCTGTTTACAAATAAATCTTTATATGATTGCACCTCGCTTATAAGCTTCCGCTAAGGTCATCGGACTTACGTGGATGTTAGATGTACGACTATATATTTTGTATATATTGGTTTTTTTATCCTTTACTTGATTGTCAATAATTCCTTAGCTATTTGTTATCTCTTGTAAATAACACATAGTTACAAAATTATCTATATATTAAAATAATATTTACTTAAATATTATATAAAGAGTCTTTTATAACACAAGAGCAATATTACTGATAAAAACAGAGCGGATTCTGTAGTACATGTTATTTAGTAATCAATATTATTACCCAGGCTATCGCAAACTGACCTCAGATATTGCTAGATATGTTACAGACGTTAAGGAAAGATATAAAAAATAATCTTAAAACTCTTCATTTTGCATCAAGGGCAAATAAATGAAAATATTTCAATAAGATGATGAATTAAATAATATATAATAATGATCTAAAATCATGAAACATATGTTGATATGGTGATGAATTCCGTAATTTATTTCAGCTTAAATTTCTGTACTAACGCAAAGTGCATTCACCGCATATTTATTAGCAATTCGCATCTATATTGATAGTTTCGCCCTTGTCTTGTCATCACATTAACCTCTCTCGTTCTCAATGGAGTCTGTATACAAATGTTGTTTTAGATTCAAGTAGATCACTTTCTAGATGACGTCATGTTTTTGCCATAATAGCTTTGAACTCTGCTGCTGTTTATTTGCAGATATTAATGATATTAAATATTCTTTATAGCTATCTTTGTATTCTTTACAATTATCTTTGTATTCTTACTATTGGATGAATTTTGTAGATGAAACCGGATGTTATTTTATTCTAGAAACAATACAAATTTACTAATTAGTTTTCTTGTAAACAATGAGTCACCCTAAATTTTCCAATTTTAATTTAGGTGTCCAGACGTGTGTACTGAAAATATATTTTTATGTAGGTATAGATGTTATAAAAGTCCAAATGAGTCGTAAAAGGGCCGGTTGCAGCGCTAGGGTATTTTTTATTGAGATGCTGAGTTTAACGACCGCAAGTCAGCCCTTGCAAGGCTTTTGACCTTTAATGGTAACAAATAAAGGGTGAAAGCACGCTGTTCTCTAATCCAGGTTATCTAAGAGACGGCCTGCCGATATAATTCATATCTTATCAGTAATTTAAAGAACAATGTATTCAAATTTATGAGTAGTAACAGTCAATATCAATTCGTCAATCAATTCGGTGTTTTATGGATTTTGAATTTAATGTTGGACATTGATATAATTATTAAGTAAATGTGCTCCCAAAATTTGTTTCAGGGAAGTTCTGCACTTTTGTCATTATTTTTTCTAACTTGTCAATAGCCAAATTTAATATATTTTTTATATCATTAGCCTTTGTTGACCTCTAGCTAACATTATCATTGGGTACATGTACGAATAAAACCATGTCAAATGCTATTTTAATTCGATATAAAAACTATATAAGGCCTCATTCCTGTTTAGCTTATATTTTTTAAATTATGGTTTTACGACGATATAAATTTTTTATCATTGCAGATAAATGCAGGCCCCATCATAATAAAGTCGTTATAAAATTGTGTACTGCGAAGGAGATAATATTATTTAATTGTGATAAAAGAATTTATAATAATAGGAATACATTTTTAATAGTAATTAAATGATAAAAAGGTTTTTTATGTATTTTTAGTATTCGTTTATCTTAAGTTACATCACTAAATCATAACCAAGCAAGTGTTTATCTTAGAATTTTCAAACAAAACCCTAAGGATAACTTATTTGGGTTTTATTGGTTTTTTATTTATTTTATTTTTATTTTTACTGTCGGTTTCTGAACAAGGACAATAAATAAGCTTTCACTTATTTTATTATTTTTGACTGCCCAATGTTTATTACCCTCTGTTTCTCGTGACTTGTAAATACATTCAGTGTTAAAGATGTTGTCTCTGTAAATACGTTAACAGGTGTTGTGTTTCCGAACGGTTTGCCTTTGATAAGATATTACGTTTCAAGTATTAATTGCTTCAAACACATTACTATTCAGAAATTTTCTAAATATGATGTTGGTAACCCAAATATAGTATGTAAATTATATATAAATTAATCCGGTAATCAAGCAGTATATTAAGAAAATCGATTAAAAAATCGATAAACCGAATAGCAAAAAGAAACCTCCACAATCCCAGCCCTCATGCAAGGTTGCGTGCGCAAACAATTGCAACTTGTACTCATTAAAACCGTGCGTGCAAGTTCTAGAACTCTTTAATGGCACCAGCAGGGCACTTATTTGATTTATCAATTTCTAATACTGCTGCAAATTTTTATTACTTTATCTTTGTTGCATTATGGACATCGCGTAAGTAAATATAAATAATAAAACCAATTTCGGAGATAAGTTACTAGTTTTATGGAACGGAACTACAAAAACTCAAGGCAGAATGTTTATTCGTTACCTCTTTATAGATATATTTTTAAGAATAAAATTCGTTAAAACGTATTATTCGATCCTTAAGGTATTTAAAGTCG
Organism: Napeogenes inachia; assembly: GCA_959347355.1. Taxonomy (NCBI): domain Eukaryota; kingdom Metazoa; phylum Arthropoda; class Insecta; order Lepidoptera; family Nymphalidae; genus Napeogenes; species Napeogenes inachia. Next base: position 19,656,240 of record OY365798.1, on the reverse strand, counting down.
TCATTAAAAATGTATAATAAAACAATTCAAGAGAGAAAATATAGCGAATAAGGACCATTCTCAAGATTTAAGTACTTACAGCTTCTGTAATACGCAACCAAGAAGAAAGTAAGTATATTTTTTTCATTACAAACAGTTTTAATGCGATACAGCGATGGAAAAGAACAATTGCACGTAAAATGAAACCCTGATTTATGAGCTTGAGTCGATTAATATAATAATGGGATTTGGTTGTTACAAAAAGGTGTAGTTAGGTTTCGTTTTGAACTTTTCTGGTAGGTACTGTAATGGATTGCTCACACACACACACACACACACAGTTATTTATGTAATTTGTTAAAAAGAAAGAAAGCAAAGATCGAAGATGTGTACTTATTAAAAATCTATTTAAAGATATATATAGGTCAGATATCTATGTCAGATTTCTTCCTAAGAAGTTTGAAGATCAAATTGAACGTCTTTTTGAAATAGTCAAATCAATATAATCCTGAATTTAGTATATGTTATGTTTTTAAAATTACTGCAGAATGTTAATAGAAATGTTATTAGAAGTAAACTTAAGATTTGTCTGATGATTTAATAATGTGCTTAATCTAAGAGAAATAGTAGTACATAAATTATATTTAGATGAAGCAGGGTCAACGATCAGTGATGACTGAAAAGTGATTAGCCCAAATATCTACTGCGTTCCGACAAAAATTACAAAATATTGAAAAAAAAAGGGCAACATTGTTAAAGCTTTAATATGTCATGTATGATATGATTTTGTCAAAAATCAAATAAAAATATATATCATTTTCATTATTATGATGTAAAATATTCAACTACAGAATTTCATAATTTGTTTAAATACATTTTCAGTCCGTCTTTACCATATTTTTTCGACAAAATCCTAAACAAACAATATTTCTTTTACCGAATAAGATTCAAATGCTTAAGACCATTTCTATTCATATTTAGTTACATAACTGTCAATATATTAGGTCCACGAGTTAAATTTACAGCAAACCTCATAGAGTTCCCATGTGCCCATCTATTTATAAACAGTTATGACAATAGCTATACTGTGCAGGATGCAGGGAATGACCAATTTATGACCGGAACTGGTTTATGGGACGATTGACCGATCGGAAAGTTAGGGATGAGGGTCATAGATTGGTTTTGAGAACCATTCGTGGAAGCACTTTACTTTTATTCTGTCTGTTGTTATTTTTTACACGACGTGAAGATAAAAAAAAATCGCAAAATGTAAATTCAATATATGGATATAATGAGGGAGTATTTATAGATAATAATTTGAGAAAAGTATAAGTTTACTTATGCTGTTTGTTTCCAGAAATAATTTTAGATTTTATGACCAGTTCTAATTTGGCATTTCTCAGAATAATTGAACTAAAGGATAAAACAGTAACGTTCATTCATATGACGTGATCGTAAAATTATTTGAAAACCTTACGACTTAAGGAAAGACATGTTAAATTATCATTCTATCTCTATAATGAAAAGTCTAGTTATTTCTTCAGACATTTATAATTCAGTTCTTGCTGTTATATAGATGACACTTAAATTATATTTTATGTAATAATAAATTAGGTCACACATATCCTGCAGTGTTGTTTTTCCCATAACACAAAGGATCAACCACTTACAAGAACTTTCTAACACATGTCAAGGCACAATGAGCTATTCTCCCGCCCGCATCCCGATCTCATTGTACTTTACAAATCATTGAAATATAAAACAGGACAAAACAAAAGCACAGCAACGTGTGTGGTGCATCACATGTGTGGTGTTGATTATGCTATCAAGTTAATTGTCTATAATCGTATGCTCCTTGCCAGCTTAAATTTGTAAATGTTGTAAAAGACGTAAAAATTTAAACTGTGCCAAAGTATTAGGATTCTGAATTTTAAATTGCATCAATAAAATACTCTGATTTATTATAAGAGTACTTGGATATTATACAATTTACATACTCTGAAATAGAAAGTGATAAAAACTCGTTTATTGGAGACACGAAATGTTTTAAGGAAAATAAATAAAAGTAACAAAACATTATTTCTATTTAAACGATAAAATATGCAACTTCAATGAGAACACATTAACAAAGATTCATGAATGAATTCCTTTACAGTTGGCAATGAAGGACATTAAAATACCAAAGCACAAAGCAGTCGCTGATGCGAAACTAAAAAGGTTTTAAGAATTAATAGGCGAAGTGGTACGCGATGTCTATCCATCAGTTCAAAGGTTTCCACTTAATGAATCAAATGACAGCCGACTAGCAACACCTCTTCTGTGACTAGACAAAATGATTTTGACGAAGCAAACGAAGCAAAAATAACTGATCGTGTCCAACCCATTGTGCGTGATATAATTAGAACGCTTGGAAATAAACACGTGGTGGCAATTATCGCAGCAGCGGGTTAAATGAGGCACCGTGGAGTCGTTAATGGACTCGGCCTCGCTTCCGGCGACGAAACTTCCCTAAACCGCGGGGACACGAATATTTGAAAGAAGAATTATAATTAAAAAAGTGACCGATACCGATAACTTGGTCATCTAAAGAGGTATAATGAGATTTATATTTAAGATAGTTAGTTAGTATTCTAGAAAATACGTTTATAGCTACTGAGACTTGATCCATTAGATAGAGATTATGCTATATATTTGAATAATATGCATCAATGAAATAATTAGTTAAGTTAGAATGAATGAATACTATCTAGATATAGGTATACTCTTAAGTTAAAGTATCCAAAGGAGTTTGAACATTAATCATCTCAGTCGTCCGAGGCATCTTGGCCTCTTCATACATCACGTATCCTTTGAGTGCGGCGAGTAACTCATTTGTTGAAATCAGTCCAGCTTTTATTAATGTCCGCCCTAATATTGTAAACGTCTCAATTCCTTTGATGACTTCCTGTTCGTCATTTGTTAGGGGCTTATTGATTTGGTTTCGATCCTTTTTTATTGTACCATTATGTCCGGTTAGAGGAGATTAATGTGATGACTTTCCGACTGGCACGTCCGTTGTTGCAATAAATAACCATTAAGTAACACCTTGTCTCACTTCGATGTTTACGATCAGACCGTAAACCGAAGTTTATGTGCGATTTTAATCTAATCTTAAAATTTCTACCTGCACCCGAAGTTTAACTAAAAATAATTACGCAGATGTCACATCATATAATCAAATTGTATAGAATTTCAACTAACTAAATAATTTTTACTTTAGTTAGCATAATATGCATAAATTATAAGCTGTTAAGTATTTTTTAATAAGTGATAGCAAGTTCCAGGAATGCAATTATACTCTAAATATGTGACCACAAAAACGTATGTCAAAAGGAATTAATTGTGCAATATAAAATTGAAAATGGAATTCGATTACCATGTGGCAGCTGTTATGCAATAAAAATGACTTTAAGTACTTACGTACAGGGACAAATGCTTAATGAACCACTCTACTTTATGGACTAGTCCAATAAACGGACCTGGCGTTCCGAACGAGCTGAGAGCACGTAACGATCGTAATACTAAAGGACACTTGTCTTTTGAATGTAGTCAAGTTACGGCTGAATTCATCTAATTGGAAATACTTTGCCAATTTACAAATATCAAGATAGCATAAAGAAGTGGGAATGAACTTGCAGAATTTCTGCATGGCGTGCTCGCTCTAAATGTTACTATTTGTTATTAAACACTTACTTATAAATTTATAGTTAGGAATAAAAGTAAGACTACTTACTGTGCATGGTGGTGGTAGTGCGTGGCGTGGTGCATGGCTGTCGTTGGAGCTCCAGGTGGTGTTGTTGCGTGGAAAGCAGCAAACGCCGAAGGAAACTGTAGTGGCAAAAAACCACCACTGCCAGCAGTGCCAGGACCTCCTACGGACTCCCGATCAGGCATTATTCAAAGTCCTAATTATTTATCATTGTATAGTCCCACTGCTATAATATTTGTATCAGTTTTAGTATTAACATCACTTTCAACAATCACAATAGTAAGGCACTAATTATCACTCGTCAAGTTAATTCTAATCTTAATTTAAGCACCATTTTCTTTTTTATTGTCATTATTCTGTTACAGTTGACTTGTTTCGTTGATGACTTTGTTGCTCAAATGTTGCCACATCATTTTGACAGAATCTGAAACAAGAATAAAGTTTTTAGTTCGTAAACTTTTAAAAACCTTACATCTATAAAGTACCGTTTGGTATATAAAATCTTACATATTTTGTTATAAAAATATATATAACCACCAACAATTATTGGAGGCTTTACTTCTGCAACTATAATAGCTAATAATTACTCAATGCTAACTATAAAAAAGCGAAAAGCTTTAGTAAAATTATTGTTTCATTCTGGATTCAGTAGCAGAGTTTAAATTACTATATTAGCGGTTGAAAAAAAGAGGTAAATGCGTGTAAAGTTTGCGTGATATGTAGCTCTCTCAATTGCACCGATTATGTGTTCATTTTATGAGCGAGTGCCGACTATGGAGGTATTGAAAAAAATGTTTACTTTGTATTACAAATGGTAAATATGAACATATCAATTTATGCTTGAGTAATAGTCATTACTTGATGACATATAATCAATGCTGACTTCTTTTGTTATTTCTCTCAAGAACATTTCTTAATTTAAACCTTATTTAAATGAAATAAGGATGTGTTTAAAATAAACAAGTAAATGTAAAAGTGTTCATCTAGATATAGCCGAGACAAAATTCCTGTAGAGTTTTTAAAAAAACATTAAATTTATAATAATTACGGACGGCATAATACGCAGCATTTCTGTTTTTAATACATGTAAGAAAAATTGTTCAAAACAGAATTATTTACATCGGAATGAGTGTTAATTGTTGTTAAGTCGCAAAAAGTTGTGCTGCTAATTGAATACATTATTACCTGATATTGCAATATAAATATTACTTAATAAATAAAACCAATAATAAATACCTATAATATGTAAATGGAAATATTGAAATTATTCGGTTTCATAGGTGATATTTAATTTTCAACTCGTAAAATAAATGATGTTGACAACAAATAAACAGATATAAAATTATACTCATATTAGGTTTCTTCGAATCCCGTATATGGTTATATTATGAAATATTATCAAATTACTGAGTAGGCTTCCTGTAAATGGAGAACATTTAAATTCACAAGGTTTTTGTACTCACGCTTTTCTCTTTTCTCTTATACTGCCATTTCGAGAAGAATTATCACAGTAAAATTCCAGGGGCAATTAATGAAGATGTGATTGTTTCAAACGTGCTTCCAACATGCCATACCTAATATAGTATATGCTATAGTTTCGTTACTCTTATTAAAATGTCGATATCGAATGTTTTTATTTAAAAGATTTACGATGTTTTGTACGAGGAATTAGCACGGTCACATGTCGAATTTTATTGACTATTGAAATGTCGAATTGCACCAAAAGCTAAAGTATATGCTTCTCAAAACTCCATTGATTAAAATAGTATCGATAATAAAATCTCCCATCTCTACTCTGAAAACTGAGTGAAGTATTGCTTACCGGCTTTCAATGCGATCCTTAATTACGATTTAATTGTTTTTAGCCGTCGAATTGTTTTACTCTTCTCGGAACCCTTACAGACTTTTGGTGTTACGAGCCTGGATCGTTATTCTAGATTTCTCCGTAGATTTTTTATTACAATTTTCACCGGGTCAATAAACTTGATATCCGATAACTGTATTGTTGATTTTTGGAAGTCGATTTATTTTTTACTTACTTGACTTTATAAATAGGAACGTTTAGAACTATTTCAAGTACTATACTTTTCCAATTCAATCTATTAAGACGTGAAGTTTTTTTTTAATTTGTTAGAAATAATGAATTGAATGTATAAATAATCAAAACATAACGATAACTAATATTAGTTATAAATATGTATAAAAATAAGTTCCATTTGTATTATTTCTGTCATAAGAATATATTTTCAAGTATATGTTATAATTATAGACTGTCTTGATGATCTTTTGGAAAGGTACCGTGATAAAAAAATTTATATCATTATAATTGGAATCATCAACAACCACACTGCTTTTTAATTGTAATAATTTGCTGACGGTAAGCAAAATAAAACGATGTTTTGAGATAATCTATACCTAAACATATTTAGTTATGTCAAGCTTATTAAAATTTCAAATAAATATTAAATGAAAAATAACCCATGCGGGCAGGATTCGAACCTGCGATCACTGGGAGACAGTTCGAGCGTTATACCAATTGGGCTAGCGCTACCCACTTCGATGAATGTAGAATTCTATATAAAACCATCTTTATCGGGGTCTGTTAGGCTTTCATTCAAGAATTCTTTTATAATGACCTTTATTTAAAATTTAAAAGAAAATAATTTCAGTTTGCTAGATATATGTTAAAATAGATTATTCCATTAAGACACGTGGCCATTTTGCAACTGGATGAAGGTATTCAATAACAAATCACAGCCAATTATGCGTTTCCTAGCCAAATTGGCATAATAAGCAATTTAAGGTGTCTGTCACGAACTCATTCTCTAACACTACATATAAGTCAGAGACAATAGCGCTACTTAGCTCATCATGTGATATGGCCTCGCCTCATGTGTTCTGAACGCGAATTATCTGATTAAAATACAAATGAATTAGGTATGTATTGTTTTTTTTTATTTATGTAAACTGTTTTATAGATGATATTTGATACTTCTTGAACGCTTATTATTTTATATTATTATATTATGATATAAGAAACAATATGGAAGTGACGGCAATAGGAAATTATTATTTTTAAATATATAGAGAAAATTCATTCTCCATGTGATAATTTTCTTAAGATACCGAAGTTAAATTAAATTGATATTTTAAATAAAATAAATAAGCTTAACATGAATTAACATGTTTATATCCAATTTTAAACAAATTATATTGTTTCATATGTATAATTCGTTACACACGACCGACTTACAGACATAAACAGTTAAAAAGGTACTAGGGGACCATAACTAAGCAGCGAGTTGACACACAAATAGGCAATAACCTGGATTGTTTGAATAAATCATGGAACAGCGGCTAATCCTTTCATCGTTGACTTAGCATTCGCAGTATGGAGTGTGGACAACCATAAATTACAATGAGTTTCAACGCTCGTTGCTTCGCTGGGCCAAAAGAAGCGCATACGTGCGCGTCCGGCGATGTAAAGCTTGTAGCACATTGATAGATATAATATTAGGTTATAGTTTGAAGAAATTTATACGCAGATTTTTATTGAGTTGTGAAAAATTATTTGCTGACGCTCTGAAACGTTATAAATAGTTCACTATACAGAATAGATTTGTAAATAATATATTGAGTAAACTTTACAGCTAATAGAGCTTTTAACATTTTATAATGTTAATAGCCATTATATGATTTTTTTAACTTGAAAATACTAATGCATAAGTTTTATAGCATCAAGAATATCGAAAAGCTTTCATTGGTGTGGTGCCCTTACAAAATGTTTGTACGATTTGTCAAGCTAGTACCAGCATTCACCGTTCCCCGTTCCGGACCACTATTTGTAAGATTCTAGTTATTTTTACATAATTACTCCTTACTGATCTGATACATAAACGTACATAAATACATTACATTGATATTATTTTTAACACTTAAATATTTTAATATCAATACCGTCAAGAAATATTTTACTATATAATAAAGAATTATCTTTAAAAGTAATATTTTTTTTTTATATAACCTAATCAAATTATCCATGTAAATACTTAGATAATAAAACATATCCTTATTATAAAGCTATAAACGACTGCCGTAAAATATAAACATATTTTGGTGATAAAAATGTTATAAAATGTATCTCCAATAAATCAACTCGCATACCAATCAGGTATAAAATAACCGTAATAAATAAATTTCCCCTCCAATTCCTTTGTTTAACTTCAAATTCGGAGCTGACAGTTTATATACTTCCTCTAGCCGTGTTAAGAATCACAACCCAACTTAAACAAACCTAGTTCTACACTAAGAAAATAATTAATGATCAACAAACGATCTTATTACGATAAAAATAGAGACTACAACGTCTCATTTTAAATGTAGAGTTAAATTTGTATAAGGGCGTAAAGATATTAAGAAGTCGACGCCGAAAACTAATAAAAAGTAGTCGGGTTGTGTGAATGGACATACAGCGCATCTTTAATAGACTTAGGTCTAAATTGTTTGGCGTCAATTGTTACTATTGATATATTATAGTATAGCTGTTTGCCCTGACTCTACCTGGTCTGTCGACTCACATTTCAGAACCTACTCGACAATTGGGTCAAATATCGTATTTGGACAGACAGACAGCCCACAACATATAGATTTGATAATTTTAGATTTGTAACATGTATGTATAGAATTTTTTTAGACTATTCAGCACCAATTTTTTTATAACAATTGGTATTTTATACACGGGTTGACAAGGATGCCTGTCTAGACAATTGCAATATATTAAATACACTTGACAGTAATTGTCTTTACAGCATTCACATTTTAAAAGATTTTATTAATACAAATAAATTCAGAAACAGTAGGTACAATTCTAACGCCGCAATAAATTAAACTTGGAAAAACAAATCAGTTCTTATTTCGTCTCACTCGCGTTGAATCGATGAAATATTTATGTTTAGTATTTATATGCTTTTTCAATTATTATATTCACACTTTGATAAATCTGTCGGTACCTTATTTTCATGTATTTTTATGATCTCTCTCTGATATATTTAATATTCAAATAATCTTCTAGGCATGTACTAAATATAGTATGTGAACCTGTTTCAATGTACAGAACATATGATGAGTATTAGGCATAATACTCTATCTGGTTTTAAGAATACCTGTTTCTATTTAGTCACTCTTGAAGTTAATATCAATAAGTTCAAATCAATATACATTAATAATTGTGATGTACCCACTGGAAACTCCTTTAATCAGTGGAAAGAGAAGCCAAAACAATAACATATTATCATAGTCAGTCACTAATCTCATTTTACTTAAGTTAACCGCTTTATTAAAAGGAAGCTACACTGTTTTTAATACTACACACACATATACGTAGACACCTACTTTCTATGCAGAGTGTCGAATACCTTGAAGTATTCGGCGAATTTCTCTTCTACATAAATCTGTCGACCGTGCACACTGCATACACTTCCAGCTAATAAACTAATTAGTATGACTTCAGTGACAATTTCGAAGGCATTTAAAGAGAGGCGTAAATTACTCCTACGTTACCTGAATATAAATTTTATGTCATTATTTCGGATGTTGTTATTATTGTAAGGATATATTTTATCAAAACCTCAGTTTTACTGTTTTGTAAGACAAGAGAATTAAAAACCTTTCGAAATAAGATATTCAATTCTACGCTAGAACAGCAACACATTACCATACAAAACCACGTAATACAATTAAGTTGCGCGCGCGCATGCTTAGTTCTGTGGTCACTTGAATATTACACGTTTTTTCCCTTCGTAAGCTTACCATAAAACTGTTAACCGCACCGATGGATATGCGGTGAACTGAAATTAAAGAACTCGTCACTTAAAATATATGTATTACTATCATAAATCTAATGAAATGTGACAATTGTAAGTTCCATTAGATATAAAATATCTATAATGAGTGCATCGTTAGTTTTATTTAGTTCAAAAAGGAATTGAATGATGCAAAACCAAGAGAGACTCATCTCTTAATAAATCCATAAGGCTCCAGCTCCACGCAATGGAAATAGCATTGTCCTTACTCTATAACAATGTTAGCGTTAAGGGGAAATTAGGACGATCACTATGATTATTTAGTACTTTAGTAAGTTAAGAACTACATGAACACTTCTGGATTAAAAATTATATCCGTCAAATAGGGTTAACTTTAAGGGTCAAATTTAGTAAGAAATAATTATCTTCTGTTTATAAAAATATGAAATATCCATAATAATCAATCACAATAATGAATCGTAAATTCAATTATCACTTTCAGATAACATAAATTAATTTAAATTATACGCTAATAAATATTATTAACGATTGACCTGGTACTCTATTAATAAAATATTAATAGTTGAATTGTAATACAAGTAAGAATATATTTTACATAATCTAACATATGAATGTTAAAATATTTTCTATACAGCATTTTCATAACACTTTTTGTAAATAAAGTTAATTTTATTATAGTATTCGAAATAATCTTTAAGTAGTCGGTAAATTCCAATATGGTGTCGCCTTAATCAGGTAGCGTAGAAATCGGTATGCGCCTGCGCAGGCAAAGGCGAGGTTTCTAAGAAATGAGATAAAAACTACCGGCGACACTGCATTTATTGTATCCTACGAATAATTTCCACCTTCTCTACAGATCCTTTGAATACGCACACAAGTAAATACATTTTACACGCGTTGAACTCAGTTGTAACATTTCATAATATACGAACAATACGTTAGATAAATAAACACGATTCGTAATATTTACGCCTTTTTATTAATAGTCTCAACAAATATTAAAAATAAATCAATTTGATCCTATCTCACAAACAAGCAATGTAACAATACAAACTATATCAGATAAGTCACAGAACTAAGTGACCTTATACTACACGAGAATTTAACGTCGAATCACGTCTTGAGATATGTTACTTTATTTACTTATTATTGAACAAACTTGAATATTTGTTCCAATGTAACTGACCTTTCACTTTGTAAGTATTGTACAAATATTTAACTAAATGAATTTAGATACATATTTTTTTATAAATTAGAGGTAAATTGATAAGTTTAATATAATTATAAATATTTCTGAGAAAACATTATTTATGAAGACAAAATAAAACTCGCGCGTGACTAAGTGAGTTTAAACCCTTTCTTAACAATGTAAGAGTCTCAATAATTCAAAAATACATGCAACTCGAGAAGATAAACAAACTTACATTGTTTAACAATGTTATAGTGAAATATATTTCTTTGAATACAAAACAACACACTGAATAGCAAAACGCTCAAATTTGTATTTATTATAACACCCAGTGAGCATCGATTAAAATTATGGCTCTACCAGAGTTTCAGCATTCTTTGGATATAAAATAAAATCTTTTACACCTGCCTGATTAATTAAAAAACCTGACATTTCACTAGAGTTCCATAGAGAGGTGATCTGATCGTTATCTCTATATTTGTGTTAAAATGAAATGCTTAACGAGCTTTTGATGACAAACCAGATGGAATGGTAAGACTTATAACAATACTGAGAACTAAGTGCCTTTTGATTTTAAAATTTTAACATATAAAATAGATACGGAACCACAGAGTATCAAAACCAGGTATTACAGTATCATAAGCAGGTGGTAGGAAAATAATTATTATTTATTACTCTTCGTTACTTACAAGGGAAGTGTAATTTAACACACTGATGATATAATTGTCAATGGTACTTTTTATAACTAGTAATAAATAATGTATGAAACTGGAAAAATTAAAAACTAGTTAACTCTATAAACTCTCCTTCCGGAATTGTATTAACTTTATAAATAAATGAAATGGGAATTTCATTTCGGTTTTTTTTAATTTATATATTTTTTGATGGCTTTTACAAATATAGATTTACTGTCACAAGATTATTATTAGAGAATAATCATTAAGATTCAGTGTATAATTACTTTACTTTTTACCATATCCATAAAATAAATAATATTAAACTTAAACAAAATAAAATAAAGTAATATCGGAACTTGCCCAAATCGCAGTGAAATTAACAAATGTTTGGTAGGTACATACATATTTCTTTATATATATATGTTGTTTGACAAAATTAAAGCTTTTGCTTTTAATTTTTTTGCTAATAAAATTAAAACTGTACCTACTTAAAATATATATTTTATGATACGCATGTTAATAATTTTCCAGGTAAAGCTGCTGAATTCCATATGTCCCTCTACAAAGGCGTTTTTAATATTTGTACCATATTCAAATTGTTTATATAATTTATTTTTTATGTCCTGTATGTGATTATTGTTCCCGCTATGTAATTATAGTTTTTATCTTCACAGCTTTATTAAAATATCTGCTCATTGCTTTCGATGTGTATAATATTAATAATTACTTTAAAAATAAGGTGAGAAATTGAAATTCAAAAACAATTTAAGGTGGACTCAAACTTGTTTTTGACATAATTGATTTTTTGTATTTCATCCGAATGTTAAATTACTTTTAATACCTGTGTGTTATTATTAAAATAATATCTTTGTCATAGACATGTTGTTAAAATAATGAAAAAGTTCCAATTAACATTTCACGTTTCAATGACCTTAAATATAAGGCAACAAAATCATTTGTTTTAATATTTTTAACCAACTTCCAATTACACTTCACGACATCTTTATCTCATTAAAATAAGGGTTGAATCGGAACGTGTGTGTGTGCTTATAAAGTTGTGTTACATGACCGACCGTGGTCACGACAAAAAATCTCTCACGTTCGTCAGTTCATCAAGTCTGGCTCTTCGATTATTCATGCGCTACGGTGTCGCGAGACCTCTGTGTATTGTTTGGAGATGTTGTTACCATTTACTTTTAAATCACAACTTTAAACATCATAATCTAAAATCGTTAAAAGTAAAAGGTATTATTCTATAATTTTTATATCCATTACATTAAAAAAATGTATAAGAAACTAATAAAGAAGTTATTATTTTCATCTTGAATACTAAAAACAGTAAAGATAAGTAAAGTAAGATCATTAACATTAAAAAAGCTGTTATAACAACTCTATATAAATCCAACCTGCGTAATCGAGTGACGGCTAATAGAGTCGGTCGAGATAATGACATCTGCGGTAAAAAGTCGGACAGTTTGTTATTTATCATCCTGGCCTCTTTAATTATCAAGCTGTGTGTATCCGCCTTAACAGTGGTATAGAGCCGCTTTAAGAGGCATTTGCACACACATTTGTTATCTTAAAATATAATTTGGTTGCTTTTGATAATGGACTCGTCTCTGCTAACATCAGAGGTTTCATAAAGTTTCTTCTATTACAAAAACAAATATAAAAACTTTAGCAAAACATTAAAAAATGAAAAAGTATGGAAATTTTTACCAGTTATATTTTCCGTAAAAGTATTTAATTTTACGAACACATTATAATTTTCTGATAAAAATTTATGACTTTGCATTTGGAAAATTTATGTAATTATCACGATAAAATATAAAAATTGCTTTGATAAAACAACTATTAAACAACGAAAGAATTGTTTTTTTTTGTAAAATTTGGTATGGTCATAGTTTCATCGCCTGATTTGACTTATACGAGTATCATACTTTTATAGAGAAGAAGATTTAGATTGAAAATTCTGAATATGGAACGCTTTTCTATATTCCATAGAGAAGAATTTACGAGCAATAGTTGCCTATAATGATCTAGCAATGTGTTAATGAGGTTATTTGTTCTATAGTCCACTTTATCATAAAAAATCAAGTGTAAACACCACTTAAGTAACTTCTTACGCTCTTTTCAAATATGGCGCGATTAAACCAACCATAAACGGTAGCTGTAATAATTAACACAAATGATATTAATTACACTTTCAAGGTATTGAAATGGTTATAAGTAAGAACTTTAGTTTGCGAAGTGAATTATAATTATTAAACGTCTAAAGTAAAAGATATTATCGTTAAACTAATAGAAACGATGCGATTCCAATTAATAAATTCTTCTTAACAAGAAAACAAATAATTTTAAAGTAGAAAAATACCAACCTTTCTAGTAAATTACGATCATTCAAATTGAAAATCGATTAACAGAATACGATATATCGATCGAATATAACTTACAATTCACAAATCGATTAAACATTGCCAATATTAAAAGTTAATCACCTATATTTCAATTAGCCTCGATGTGAAATCGATTTTCGTGTATCACATGTAGTGTAATAAATATGGGAGGGTTAATTAACTGCCAGCACAATGCTTTATTAGTGATTAAAATGGCGTGTATTGTGTGTGGTGTAAACAACAAGCTGAGACGGTTTTCTTGGAAAATAATAAAAATGTTCTAGAGAATTGTTGAATGAGTCAATACTTTTTAAAATTTGAATGGAAAATAGAAGATAAATAAATGTAAATTAATGATTATTGACCCGAGTAACTGTTGCTACATAATATAATAAAGACAATTCAGTGTCATAATCTAAACCTCTTTAATGTTCATATTTATTTCAGCAAAGTACTAACAAAAACGCACAGAGCTTGTTACTTACACCATACACAAAATAAGTGTCTTATAGCTTCCAATAAACAAAGTAGTAACTTGATATCGTGACATTATCACCTAACATCGCTTCTAGGTGACTAGCCGCTGGTACAAGAGACTGTGTTCTTCTTACATTAAATATACATTCTTACATTACATACATGTATATATTGGATTATTACCTATTAAAATTTTATGCAAAATAAAGTATTATTTGGTATAACGTATTGATCCCATGAAATCGACATCGTCAAATATATTTATTTTGGTCCTTATTTTTGTAACTTATACCACATCTTACGCCAAGAATACTTGAAAAATATACGATTAAAATCTAAAACCAGATATTCTAGCAGTAAAAATCTTTGCTTTCATGTCTAAAAACTGGACGGCAAAAGCAGAGCCAAAAAAATATTTACTTACGTTTCACTATATGAACGATATGTATCCGAGCTCCTACAAAAAGAAACTCATTTTTGAACAGTTTGTGAGAGCCCTCTCTATTTGTCCCCCTGGACCAACCAACCCTATCCCCACCGCTTTCTGTATTTTACCAATCTTCGTCCCTTCATCCTCCTTTTCTGTATTTTACCATTTTTCACCCCTTCATTTTACCATTCTTCATCCCTTCATTCTTGTTTCTCATTGCAGTTACGTTTGCAGATATCCATAGTTTACCATACATATATATTTACAATATCAAGTAAACCATCTCCTTGTCTGCCGCTTACTTGTATTAAAAGAGCCTAGGTATTGACTCAGATGCTTAGGTATAAAAAAAAATACTACGGCGTTTATCATAAAAAATATTTTAACGTCTTCAACTTATCATTTCCATCTGAAATGTTACTTTAAACCGCTATCGCTTGCAACTTTCACCGCCGCTCTGCCAATACAAGTTAAGATTAACATCTCGAACCTGATACATCGCATTATCTAGTAACATCGCGCCTAGAGGACACTCGCAAAAACAACATGGCTTTGGGGTATCCATGCATGCAACTATAATCCTGTTAAACTAGAATTAGAAGTACACTTATTTTATAGTTAACGAAACTTTCTAGAGCAAATAAAAGCATTTCGTTTCGTTAGGCGAGCTCTAAGCATGTTCCTTGCCACGGAGATCCAGATTCGATTACCAGGTTTGAAAATTCTTCACCATAGTTTTCTTCATAAACTACGAAGCGAGACGATGCCTCTATGTTTTTTCATTATAAGATAAAAATTTCGTCTCGAAAAATGTTTACCTAAATTAGAAGGCAATCAACAATTGCCAACCACTTTGAGAGGAAAAGTATATTACAAGACAAATTACACAAATTGTTCTAGCCCCTAAGTAAGAAAATTATTTGTTTATGTTAAGAGTGTTAGACAACAATACAAATACATAGTAGTACAAAGTATAAATACTGCGATTATATTTAATAAACGACTAAACCCATAATTACAAACATCTATGCTCATCACATACATGTCTGTCTCTGTCCGGAATCGAACCCGAGCCCCTTTGCGCCGCTATACGTTAGGCGTCTGCGTTAACCACTCCATCCACGGAACAGTTAGGTATATATATAATAATACATATTTTTATTTGCGAGGAAGTACATAAATGTAATTAAAAAATCAATTAATCATCGAAGGCTTTTGTGACAATTTATTTATAAAATATGCTGATATATATTCATAGGATATTGAGTTTAATAATTTGGAATATTTATTCCAGAGTTTTTTGTTCTTAATACATTACAATTTAAATGAAAATTTTAATAAGAATGTCACGGGTAACTACAAAACGACGGATACAATTGGATATTATTAATTACTGAAGTACCCGCCCATTTTCATTTTGATTTTATCACCTTAAATTTTCGTCAGTATTGACCATGACTTCAATGACAAAGCTGAATGTAGTTCTTAACACAAAAATATTATTTTTTTATTTAATGCATTAATAACAGTTTTTATTACTATACAATTATTCTTAATTTATCATGTAAATGTTTTCACATACGCCTGAGAATATATTTCACAATATAAATGTTGTATGAACGAATTGTTTATTTTATACATTTCAAATACACATTAAAAAACAATTCATAATATAATATAACTTAAGTATTAAGATACCGATATTAAAACATAATTAGCATTGATGATCTTGCAAACCTCAAAGACTTATTGAAATTATCTATTCTTAACAACTACGTGTCAAAGTTTTTATTTAATAACAATTACAAATGTAAATATAGACAAAGTTATAAATAAAACGGAACGGAACATCAATTACGGGGCAATAAATCAAAGTAGAGCGCTTTGAAAACGAATACAAGCTCTACAATTTAGTGGAGAAATTAACTAATAAATTGTGTTTCGACGCAATGTTACTTAGAAAAAAGAAAGATGTGGAAATCTCTCATATGATTATTTAAGAAAGTTTTAATTGTCTTTGAATTGTATTCAGATTAATACACTACATTCGAATCTTAGTATAAGAAACAATGTTCAAATTAATACATTTAAAAAATACAATATTTGATTTATAGTTTTTCAATGGTAATTGTTTTTTTTTATATAAAATCATTATGTATTATATACACACATCACGAAAGATAATATAAAGAAAAAGACGTAAAGCGCTTTATAAGACTATATTTTAACATAATTTCGCTATAAGCGTTAAGATAATGGAATACTCCATATCAATCGGTCTTATTACTTCGACCACACCTGACTATCGAATGAGAATCGATTTTATAAGCATACACAATGTGCTGGCAGATTAACTTATAAATCGTTGCTTACAAAGTAAACATGGTGCGAAGAATGGCGAGATGCTGGTATCGGTATATTCGATCGCTCGTATCGAATACACAGGACTTTGATTGAGATATCACTAAGAAGAGTGGATTTATTTACCATGAATCTAAGGAATAATAGTAGTATGCTTTTAAATTATGCTAATATTGTTTCAGAAACAAGATATTTAATATGATGATGATACGGGATCCTGACTAAATATATATGCTACAAATAATTACATACAAATAAATGCTCATCAAATTAACTTCGTAACGACTTCGTCCTATTGAGTTTAGTGTTAACATCTTGATTTGTATATAGCTATAAAATAAAATAAAGCGTTGCTAATATAGACATGCAATATAACAAACCATTTTAAATCCCCTTACACTGTATTATAAACACTAGATACCGCCCACGAGGTTACTACGATACGCGCAAGCACAGACCATTCAATTGTATAATTACATACAATAAATAGCGCTTTTACAGATAGCGCATGAATTAATGCGTTTTATTATTAACATTTTCATCTAATAAATAAGAAATATTAGCACTCCTTAATAATACTATTAATAAGGTTTGATATATCTTGTTTCAAATAATATTCTGAGAAAACAAATACCGTAACCCACGGCGTATATGATTACAAGGTGCTGAGTAAAACAGTTGCTATTCTACCCGTTACTAAAATGATTTCGGGGTTAATTCTTCATCGAATTTACGTGAAAACCTGTCATTATTCGAACCGGCCGGACCCCCAAGATTGCGGATAAATTAGTGATGTGTCGATTATCAGCGATATCGACAGTAATTAATTTATATATTATTTTTAATTACAAAATTTACGGAGAGCATATCTCTGAGGCATGTTAATAATAATTGTCGAAAGCCGGAGGTAAAACCAAATTACAAATAACTGTATAAGCTGTTTGAAAATAACGAAATTGAGTATATAATTACATAATAACTTAAAAACGATTATTTTTTTAACAATTTAGATTATTTTCTTATAAAAATATGGCATTTTGGAGATAAATATTAAAATTTAAAAACCCAAATGGGTTTTCAAATTTATAATTATTTATAAAAATAAACAATTAAGATACAATAAAATATATTTATTAGTAATTAATACTCAAATCTAAAAAAAAAAACTATAAAATTCTTTTCTTTTTAATCATTCAACATAATGCATAAATCACTATTTTTAAACAAATTCACGTCTAACAAATATAACAATATAAAGGTAGAGCCAGGTAAAGAGCGAGTTAACGCGTTTGAGGTGACCAGTTTCACGGCCCCGAGCTTTGAGAGATTCCTTGGGGTATAATGAAGCCATTACTCCACGAACAAGGTCCAAGTATACATTGGTATTGGAGGATAAAAAAGTCCCAAATCGCCCGAAGGAACACTCGTGCGCCGAGCTGTCTTGATGGGAAATAAAAAAAAATAGTTCGTTAGGACCCGTTCCGCGGTTAATGTTCCTTTTGTTTCGAAATTGAAGGAACTTGTTTCCACGGCCGTTTAATTTTTGTTTAGAGAGTTCAGACATTGGGAATATATTTTATTAATAATTCACAATTAGTATAATACCAGCATATACTAAATAACTTGACGATAACATCCTAGATAAGATTTTATAAAAAATATATTTAATAATATATTAACATTCCCATTTGATAACTTAATCTTCTTAACTTAAAATCAATATGCTATACGTCATAAGAGACGCAGGCTCTCAAAATAATAATTAATTACGATCATACAAAGAAATAAGCAATTCATGTCATTAGTAAACCCTCGATAAAGAATTCTAAGATGACAAAGCATATTCGTTCCACGATAAATTATTTCCTATTAGAAGATCGTACCGTTATTTCATAAGAATTGTTTGTCGGCATTTTATTAAAATAATATTAGTACTTATTAAAGATTGATCAAATTTTTCATCCATTAGAGTTCTACCCCTAGAATTGAAGTTTGTATTTGATATAAAAAACTATTATTATAAGATTGGCACATGTTGGATACGCAAAACTATTTACTGTGTTATAGGATTGGTAAATGCTGGATACGCAAAACTATTTATTGTGTTATAGGATTGGTAAATGCTGGATACGCAAAACTTTTTATTGTGTCATAGGATTGGTAAATGCTGGATACGCAAAACTATTTACTATGTTATAAGATTGGTACATGCTGGATGCGCAAAACTATTTACTGTGTTATAAGATTGGTACATGCTGAATACGCAAAACTATTTATTGTGTTATAGGATTGGTACATGCTGGATACGCTTCCAGCTACATTAAGATTGTATTCTAAACGTAATCAAGATTCGGCGTCGTCATCGCCGGCACTACCCATCAGAACATGTTAATCCGAGATCATTAAGACCGATAAAGACATGCGGTGATTACCCTACAATACGAGATAAAAAACTATGTAATCAATTCAACAGGGCCGTAAGAAAGCGACGATCCAACGCCCACTCCGCTCGACTCGATTCGGCTCTAAGGACCAGGATAATAAGATAATTTATGAAACCATAGATACTTAATTAAGAAGATTGTTTTTTAAATAACCTTTTGAATATATTATAACTGTTCGTAATATTTTGTCAAATATATTGTAATAAAACACTTTGCTTAATGTCTTAATGATTGAAGTTTTATGGTTCTATCTAAAAGTGGTATATTATTACCAAATTTAAATGTTTAACATGATTTATTTACATTTTAATAGCCATTTGAGAGGTAATATATTTTTTTTTGAGACAAATATAATAAATTAATTATTGTAGTAATAATTTTGGTAAAACCGTATGAAACTTCCTAGCTAATACTAAACTTAAATCAAAATCACATTACCAAGTTCAAAGCCATAACAGCGTTTACATTAGTTCTAATAACTCAATCCATACTAAATTATATAGAAACACGAGAGTGCTATCATTAAGGCACATTTGAATGAGATTTTAAAATTATATCAAACACGACGTTATTTTAAACTATAATGTAACAAGCTGGGAACTATTCAAATAATAACTAAATTGAGATTTTTTTTTTTTATAAAGAATTACCATAACATAATTTTAAATAATTATTAATAACATATTATATAAGTTATTACTAAGGAACTATTTGTCATTTTAAATACACGTTTGTAGCTAATAAGTGACTTTGTACTCAGTCTGTAAATAGCTTACCATACGAGTCATTTAAAGTAATATACTGCAGAAATAATCATTGAGAATACTTGATAATCAAGTACAGCTTTGCATAATTAAGAATACAGATCGAATCTACATACATTAAGTACCCCGGTTTAATGTAAGAACATTTATCTATAGTGTAGCCTAACCTTTCTAACACTATGTTTATTTCATATTTTAAATATAATCCAATTTTTTTAATTATAATTTTTTTTTATATAAAATTTATATTACTATGTATACTTTAACAGCAAATGATCTATCAATTGGCACGAATACCTCTAGTATGTTATTCGTCACTTAGTTTTAAAATACCTGTTCCTGAGACCCTCTTTGTTGGTACCTCTACCACGCCCATACTATTATTGTAAGCATAGGGCTGTTATCAAATATATTGATATCTTCGCTTGTGTTATTGTGCTTTTGTTTCAATGTTCTGGATCGTATTTGTATTCAATACATTATTTCATTTAATTGTTTGCTCTCGTGATAAAGATTTTTGGAACAAAGTTACAGGTTTCTTTTGTCTTTTGATTTGAATACATTTTGTTATATGTAAGATATGTTATACATAAATATAAATACATTTGCATTCTAATTAAAACTCGTTAGTAAGCTATTTCCATTAATACCGCCGGATATATTATGTACTAAGTTACGCCTCTTTCTTGTTTATTTATATTACTTTATATCACCTAACTCTTAAATTATAAATGTCAAAATAATAGGTTCTATATCTTAACACATATTAAGTATGATATAAAAATTTATGAGTCGATTATCGATAGTATATCGATATTTTTATCGATAATATTTGAACCACTATTGCTCTCCGGCTGTATCACCCGAGGAGTAAATCGTGCACTCAACGCGCAATACCATATTAGTTATATATATTTATTTAACTGCCCTTAAGCTAAATAATGTAATATTTTAAAATGAATAGAAACTTCTAAGAACATCTTCATATGAAACAATATGTTTATTACATTTATTAACTTCATTACATAAAAGCCTGGTTTATGTTTAGGTTATTATATATTATAGATATAAATTAGAAAACATATAGTTAACAAAATGTTGGTTGTGATATAAAAACACTGTAATTACTTTATTTACACAGATCTAACAAAAACGAAGATTAAAAATTTAAACATCGTAAAGTAATAAGCAAAAGCAAATGATAAGGCTAATTTACATCATATATTTGTTTTGGGTAAATTACTTCAAAAAATAATTCTCCCATAACGATAGCAGAGCATGGCTGATGGTGGATGACAAGCAAACAAACGCAAATGTTTGCGGAGGCAGTTTGCCGTGACGCCTCGCTGCAGCTTACTGCGCTCGTCAATATTTACCTGCGCAGACGCATGCTGGGGCTCCCACATGCGTTTATGATCTATTTATTTTGATTTATTAATCAAGTCAGTGTCTAGTTTTTTTAGTTCATTAAAGTTTTTGTTGTTTTTAATGCTATTCAATTACAAAACATCGCAAAGCATATTAAAATTCGTGAATTTGGGATTCAAAAATGAATGACCAGGTTACGTTTACAAATTAATCTCAATAGAGTTTAAAAATACATAAGCATCTGTTTATACGAAAATGAAATGTATGTCAACCCTAGCGAAGTAACGTGTAACGAACGTTCAAGACAGTTTTATAGAGCAAGCGTCAACGAAATTTGTCTCTACATTGCTCTCATTTAATAAGATGTATACACTGTAGCAGGTACTACCCTGTCATTGGACGTTGAAATGATAAGGAATTTAAAATGTCACTTAATAAAATATATGGGATAATTTGTTACCTTTACTTGTGTAGGTGCATTAAGATGACTTTTTAGTCTGAGTATACATAATAAGTTGTTATAAAAATGTTATATAATATTGTAGGTAAAAATATATTTTGAATATTCCTTATTAGTAATTCTAAGAAATTTGTATGACAAAATTTATAAAACCAATATTGTTTTACGATTCCCAATCCATAATACAAATAAGCTACCGTTCTCCCCCGGACCTGCTCGGTCAATATTGGTAATTCTTAAAGCGATTCCTGGTAGGTACATTTAGTAGAAAATTGAACAAACTTTAAATAAAGACGTTGAATTTAGTCCTTATTCGTATATAATTAAGGCTGTGTATGTATGTGGAATAAGAAAGTTTAAATGATTTTAAACTCTATCTCGATGATTTAAGAGTAAAAGTTGTAAAAAGTTTTTTAGTGAAGGGTTAAAATGGAGTAGTCCATTTTTTATGTATATTTTGAGAATACCTAGCTTTAACACATCTTATGGTGTAATACTAGATATTAAATCTAGGTATTAGAATAACAAAGCATATTACTAAAAGCACAAAGTTCTTTTAGAAAACCTTTCGTAAGTAATTTCTTTTAAATAATTTCTCTAAACTTAAGTCAACTGCCGCAGTTATGGTAACAAAAACAGTTTAGACAAATCCTTTAAATCCCAACTTATTGAAACCTTTGTGGACAATCTTGACATATTCATAAAGGACTTTAACAAACAAGTGCTCCTTAAGACCCTCTTCAAAATTGCAAATGAGGTAAAATATCTATTGTTGACAATTTTAATACTTGTTCAGTTGGGTTTTAAACCTACAATATAAATATAATCTTCACATAAAGTAAAATCTTATAATTTGAGTACCACGAGACGAAGGACTTTGAAGTATAAAGAAAACATATTTCTGTTAAATATTATCATTCCATGAATTGGACGTCATATTTAGATTTCTTTCAAAGTTTATATATTTTGAAGTAACATTTCTTTACCAAATGTACTGCCCACAAAAAAGCATCTCGTATTTTATGTGGGATTTCAGCTATAGTTATACCTAAGGGTACCATAAAACAATGGTTTTAATTAATGCTTCAGGCGCTCAGCCCTTCACGTTATCTCATGGGCAGGTACAAATAAACTTGTCCTTTTGTTCTTTGTTAAGAATACGTTAACAATAACAGAACTTAATTATAAGTAAAGGTTTAATCAACAATGAATTGATATATCCAAGAATATAAAGTTATTTAAATCTTAATGTTATGAACTAAATTATGTATGTAATTGAACTTACACTCCAAACTCGTTAGGGTCATCTCACTAAATATTACACTATCTGCGAAAAAAGTCTTTTCGCATGTAGTACGTATGATCTTGTAATAAAAAATTCTTTGGCAGTACCATTTGCATCTGGTTTAAATGACATTAAAAAGGTTATATTTTAAAAAAGGAAACAATTAAGTAAAATGTTGTTGTTTTATTTCCCCCACCTAATAAACATAAAAGCCACCTAAGTTACGAAGCATCAACAACTTAATTCGATCTAGAATCATCAACGCCGGATGATTTCTAGTTGCATCACATTGGGCCGGAACATTTCTTGTATAAACACTCTGGAATCGGAGTCGCCCACTCGCATTCCTACAAAAACTGGTTTTGTATGGATTAACTAACTATTAGTACTCTCAGTTTTATAGTGCGACCTAGGGTCGTTCCTTGATAAATGTTATCAGAGTTACCATCGATGAAGTTGCATAGATCATGATAACTTATTCTAGTGTTTAATTATAAAAAAAAACTAAAAGAATTAAACATTACGATAAATAATTGGTATTTTATTTAAAATACTGATATAATTTCTGTGATTTAAATAATGTACAAATATTGTATTGTGAAAATTTTAGAAATTATAACTTTTAATATGGGTTACGATAGGACAAGTCATACAAAGCCCTAAACACATAGGGCGAAACCAAACACATTAAGCTAAGCCGTAGGTGATAATAACAGTGTGCCCTGTCACTTAGCGAGCTAGTGCCAGCCACTGGAACCCGTATATTTGGACATTATTATCTGGAGGTTGATTTAGGCTTTGAATGTCTTACATCCGTTCCAACTAGTTTGAGGATGGAAAGTTTTGGGGAATTTTTAGATAGTATTGATTTTTATCAAACCTTAATACCGTGTGTTGAGAATCATGATGTGAGGAGATGTAAGGTAATTCGATAGATAAGCTTGTTATTTGTGAGGTTAATGTATTTTGTGTTATTCATAATCCCTTGACCTGTATCAATTACATAACATCGAGCCCAAGTTTGCTCCGGGATCTGTCCGTCACTCAGAAGCTAAACGCATCCTGTCCATCTGTCAGATAAGGTATAGTTGATTGTTTAATACCAACACTTATATCATTTCCTGTGTTTGGAATTATTATCAAATAAGCCTTAGTTATGTATGATCTTATTTTTAAATTAAATTCATCATAAAGGGTTGTGTATATATAGTTTTTATGGGGATGATTTGTTCAAGATAAGGGGAACTTTTTTTAGCAGTCCAATTAGCAAAATAAATAATTAGCGAAGTGTCAAATGAACGGAAACATTGGACACGTTATCATCAGATACATCAGCCGTCACTATAAATTACACACCACTTGACAGCTAAATGCACCTTTCATATTGTTTAACAGGTAAGCTAAAAGCCATAAGATTCGCAGAATAGCCGACGAAATCGCCAAATTGTGACGAAAAAATCATTAAAGCGTCCCAACAGAGGAAATTGTTTTGTGTTCCCGAAACTAGTTTCACAGATATATACCGACAAAAAAGCGTATTTTGATGTCTAAATAGAATCATCAAGTCAGGTAGAAGAAACCGAAACCGACACTTCGTCGGTGAAAGAAGGACCATTAATTTTAAAACAGAACCTTGCGATTTGTCCTGGACATTTATATAGTTTTGATTTGATCAAACTTTTTAGGGTTAAGTAGATGAGTGGCATATTGATAAAAATTATATTCAAAGTATGATACCTGCTCGGTTTTCAATCTTCTGCATCAAAATCATGAAATATTTTATAACGTTATTATAACAGTGGTATTTTAAATTCAGAATTTAAAAAAGAGAATCAATCTCACGCTTGACTATGAAAAGACTTTTTACTGGTAGCTTTCAATCCTCAATATCTTATATATGAATATCTGAAGATGATACTCAGAAATGGTTTGATAAAAAATATTTTTCATTTATTATCTTTCAAAATATAATGTACAGATTTATTTCATGTAAAATAATATGTAAGTATAAAATACGAGTTGAAATTAATTAATTAATTACTATAAACGAAGCTAGATAAGAATACGTATTTGCAAATAAGATAGTATCTTACGACACAGGCTTTAATTACTTGGCAGGATTAAGTTGGGAATCGTTCCAAAGTTTTTAGTCCGGTATCCGGGCACAGACCTTGTATTCATTGAATTTATTACGTTGAAATCTTAAAGCATTACGTCCTAATGGCAGTCGACAATAGAATTTATTCTACCTGAATGTCTGTTCTCTGGGCCATTGTTCGGAAACAAATTCGGCCACTCTTGGACTTTTTTTAAACCCTTGTTAGCAAGTCCTCGGATAGATCGCTTTTGTGTGGACAAAAGGGAGTTACATATTTATAAGTGGGTAGGTATGTACAGGTGTTTTATCCACGCTACAACATGATTGTTAAGATAAAATTATCATCCTATTTTAAGGTTTGAATAAAATGCTTTTAAAAAAACTGTAATCATCAAACACTACAGTCACTTATGTAATAATAACTTACGATACCTTTAGATTGCATAACCGAAGCAAGTTGGGGCGCAGAAAAAAAATAATTTATTTGTATATATGCCTTTGTACAAAATCATGACAAGCTAAAAGCACGTTCAGCTTTAACCAATAGCCTCAAAACCAAACGCAATACTCACTGTAAAGACATTTTTTGCCACGCTCACCTCGGTGGGTCTATCAAGCGTAGGAGCACAACAAATAACTTATTTAACTACAACCAACCAACTCCAATTAGTTCTACCCCAGAAAGATGACTCTGTCGACTTCTTTTTTTTTCTTATTTTATTTGGAGAGGCTCGGATTTGTCTCGCTACTGTTATTACTATGCTGACTGTATAAATATTTTGTACCCGTGTCTACTAATGTTACGCTAGCATTTCTGATGGTTAATTTAAAATGTTTTATGTTCCACATGATAAACCCAATCCTTATATTATAAATTATTTTGGGGAAGATCCATAGCTCTTTATAAGTTCTGTTTAACACAAAAATTCCTACAAGACATTTTATTATTAAATTTCTCCTCCCTGTATAAAGATCATAAAATTCAACGAATTAATTAACGCTTTCTATAAAAGTATCCCAAGTATTTACCACTGTCTTGTTAATTCGATGTTTTATAAATATTGAAGTACAAATAAATGAAGCTTGAAATAAATACACCTACAGATATTTTGTACACTTATTAGCTATAATTAGTCGTTTTTATTTATATTTATTACTATATAAACCCGTCTTTACATTTATGTTTTTTGATTAATTTATTAATAACATTCGTTTGATGACTCAGTGGTCTAAATTTCAGTATTTTTTTAATATTCTCTTTTTGTCTGTACGTCCTCTTGTCCTGATTAAACTAGATGAAAATTAGTGTGTGTAGTAGAAATGCATGATTACAATATGCTGATATTTTTTTAATAATATTGGTATTAATTTAAGTCAGTAACAAAATAGTTAATTAAATAATTGTGTTACAATGACATTGAACTTATTTATTCGTATTTATATTAATAAGAAGAAATGTTAGAGAAAATTTAATGCAACTTTAAAATTCCTTTTAGTTTCTTACATAAAATATAGATACATGAACTTACACAGTCAAATAACATAGAATATAATCGATAATCAAGAGAAACTAACGATATAGAAACGTATGGTTTCGGTAATTGCTTAATAAAGCCGATTGATCGTCAATAGGCTGCGCGGGCGCATGTCGACGACCGACCCATAGTGATGGAGCTGATAGTAAGTATACGTTTTTAGTTTTTTTTTTTTTATTTTAAAAGTGATTATTTTTTGATATCTCAATTATAATATATAATTATTATGATTGTGTTAGTTAAGTCTAATGTGTGTTTAAATTAATATACATATATCTTTATATGCCTACATCTTAAAATATAAAAAAATATCCCATAAAAGGAGTTAGTTTTTACTGTATTAAATATGAATTATTAATACAAATAAAATATATAAAAAACACTTATCGACATAGTCACGTCACTATTGAGACGGAGCCAAAGAACTGTTTGGGATGTAATTGTAGAGGCGAATGATAATGTTAAATCACTTTATTGAAAACTGATGATGAGATAAGTTTATATTATCGATATTATTGGCATAAACATTAATTTTGTTATGTTTTAATTACCATTACTCAATTGTTAGTAACATAACAAATGTTATAATTAAATATTGTTATCATAATGTTGTATATAGACAGTTATAATCTATATTGTATCGGATTGTAGAAGTCGTGAGGGAGCGGGTCGTATGGTTCGACCTGCGCCTTGATAGGTTATACGATTATAAATTATGTCGTTTGTTCCGGATAGTAAATGTAAGTTAGGAACAGAAAAATATAGATTGTTTTGTTTGACTGTTTATTGTTTTATTCATTGTACATATATCTTTTCCCTGTTTGTTTAGTTTGTGTATGAATTAATACTTGTTTGTTTAGTTTTTTTAAGATCATAAGGTACATGTAAATTTGGTTTTGTTTCCAGAAATCAGTTTTATTTATTTAAATGATGAAATTTTAATTAATATTAATATTATATGAAATTATAGCCTCAAAATAAATATAGTCGAAAAGTTTGCTACAATCTTATTTACTCTACTTTAACACCAACTAATAAAAATGCGATATGCTAGTTATTAGGTGATGAATAAAAAAATACCAGAGATTCCCGGGAAAGACTACAAACGTGACTGAACTGCGACACCGGCGCCCCGCCGTTTGAGATTTCTTTGTTTTTAACTTACAAAAAGTAAGGCCCTTTACGTTCTGGTCGAAGCAGGTACAAAACTCTGGACCACATGTTGAAATCCTTTTGCTAAAACGAAAACTTGTCACTTGACTCAAAAGGACGAGTTTTAAGGTCCGGCGGAATTCCAAAAATGTAAGAGTGCAATCACGTTTCTGGTCCTTTTATAAATTTCCCATATTTTTAAAGTCATAAAAAATATCATGATTATTATGTTTACATTAATATAATGGTAACTTACTGATATGCTGATTTGTCAGGTCAACTCGTGTCAATCTATATTGTAGCAGCAATCCATTCGCATAATAATAAATACAGCACAAAACACATGCGCACTTATCAATTTAATTTAAAAACAATTACACAAGATAGTTTCATCCAAATCAACCACAGTCACTCGAATCCAAAGTCACTTCAATTGATAAATAAAATAAATGCGTTTGTTTATAAAATATTTAAATAAAAAAGTCTCTATCGACGTCCGTTGTTGGCGCGGAGCACACCGATATAAGAATAGCGGGAGGACACCGATGGAACGCTTCTGGCGATTTCATCTCAATCTCGCCCGTCGAAACGAGACAGTAACATGACAATAAACGATTGTAAAACGTCAGGAGCGAAAGGGACAGATGATTTCTCATTATGCGTGTTTCGAACCTGACATTTCAATCGCGCCATCCCACTCACACGCAAAGTTATTTCCGTACAAATTATATGCGGGCGTATTTGTTCTGCGTCTCTCTCTATCGGTAACCAGATAATGTCTTAATCGCATTTTCTTAGCGCTATGCTGACTGATGCACTAACATAAACAACAATAATTCATGAATTTGCATAAACGATAAAATGTTTATAATGAGTCAACTCAGATGGACAAATCACACTGATGGGTGGGTGGTTATCAAATTAATATTGATTCGTTTATATTGATGCAATTAAGGAATACATTTGAACCTGATTTTTATTTTAATTAAAAAATAATATTTAACAATTTTGTTCCAATAAAAAAGCAACTTTTTAAAACAGTATGCAAATCTATGCATGAACAATATAATTATATATATTTGTTAAGTGGTCTGTCAATACTCATGGTGCGTGTTTGCGGCGGGAACTGCTCTCCAAATGTTTATACAGTGATGACAGTGCTGACGACTCAAGCAAGACTAATATCTGGGAAACCCGAAAATATAATTTTGATACAAAATATTTTTTTTGTTGAACAGCTTTAATATCAAAAAACTTTCTACATCAGTAACCGAACTTGGTAGAAATTAATATTGGCGCTAAAACGTTTGAATTTACATATTCAGAAATACTTTGAATATCTAATTAGAAATTAAAAATGCTTCTGTGTTAAAGTCAACATGTAAAACCGTTAAAGTCAAATTATGTAAAAGGAACCATTAAATAAGTTTACTACTACATTTAAATAACAGCAGAATAAATAATAAAAAATAAAAATATAATATGTTTATAACTTCATATAAATTGAAAACATTTACTTCATATTGAAGTTGATCATGTCACCAACTGGGCTGCGTAAAATCACATCACTTCCAAGAGATTTTGTATGAATCATGCATGATCCCACTTCGAAAACTAAGATACTGTGCAATGTTAGTATGTCTTAATGCACTTAAAACAAAAAGACAAAATCCACATCTCGCATCGATAGAACGTGACAATAACATCTTACAGAAATCAAAACGAGAGACCTAACTTTAAAAAAATACGTAACATAAATTCAATCTTATGACTAAAGCAATAAAGTTAATTTTAAAATGGTTATTTGTGGCATTTAAAGTTTTTTAGAATTGATAAAATTTTCGTTACGAATGAAATGCTCCAAGAAAAGGGACGGGGCGACAAAAAGCAATCGCGGTAAAGCAACTAAACTCGAATGCTCAAAGGACTTGTGCTGTATTTTGTTTTGTCTGAGCGAGATAACTTGATCATTATATAAATTAAATAAAGGACACAAATACCAAAACCTTCACGTAATAAACAGCCTTCTCGTGCACTAATAAAAGCTACAATATAAGTCGATTCTTTGAGATAAGTCCGTTCGAACCGGGCATATCGTAAAAAGAACAATTTACAAGTTCGTCTGGCGCAAAGCGGGATAGATACTGGATATGAGTTACGTCAGAGAGAGACAAAAAACAGCCTCCGACCGGAGTTGAGGCTGTATTTTTTCTGAATTATTATGCCGGTTTCGGTCTTAATTAAGACATTTGTGCATTTATAATGAAATAACAATATCCGTCAACTTTATGATCCGTAGTTAAGAAAAATTTTGTCCCCATCTCACCTTTAATATTGGGATTTATTATTTGTGGTCACTTACTTTGTTATGAACTATTTTTATGGTTGGCAAGCGTCCATTGTTTTCATAATTTATTTCTATACAAAAAAAGTACTCAATATTTTTAGCGTTTTGTAAGTTTGTAAGAAGAAACCAGAGATTCCGAAAATAATAATTTGACTTCAGTTCCCAAACTGACTGGATTGAAATACCATCTACCTTCACAGACGATCGGCTTGAATTGACAACTATGGTTACGTTTCGTATTACTATACGAACGACAGAGTCTGCTGTCCAAACCCCTCCCTCCCTCTACAAATATCGTTGTTTTCTGTACCCCTCCTCCTCAAAGGTTTCAAGACATTTGAATATTTTTAAAATTGCATATGTCCAATACCGGCATCACTTCCCACCAGGTGGACGGTATTTTGGTTAGACATTTCAATGAAATAACAATCTTATGAAATTTATTTTATGAACAACAAAAAGTATTTTTATGTATGTATAAGTATTTTTTTTATGTTTAACTAGCTGACATGCATGACTTTGTCGGGAAGCAATAAAAAAAAAATTTGGTCATCTAAATGTTAACTCTTACTTTATTAGCGCTTTGAGTGATTAATGAGTCAGTAAGAACAAATGATCTCATAAGTCTAGATTGTCTTTAAATATTACAATTTAATTAACATTTTCTATAGGCTTCTAAGTAGTTCCTTCTTCCTATTTTTTTGGTGAAGTACGATCTCCCTGCATCTCTGTGTATCTTTCTATCAACAATTTGAATCTTAATTTGTTTTTTGCATGGAATAGTTACGGTATAAAGCAGATAATTATTTTTTATAATTCTTACATCAGGTCATAAAAAGTATATTTTTATAATTCTTACATTAGGTCATAAAAAGTATATTTTTATAATTCTTACATTAGGTCATAAAAAGTATATTTTTATAATTCTTACATTAGGTCATAAAAGTATAACAATATATTCCTATTTATTAGAATTTATTTATTACTTTTCACATTAAGTACATTTTTTTTAAAGAATCTTTGAAGAAACCAAATTTGACGTCGACTTGAATTAACTCGCACTGTAACCGGAAACGGTTAAGTGCGAGTCGACAATGCCCTATTTAAAAAAGCTTTAAAAAACTAAATCTTCATATACTTACTAAGTATAAAAAAGCAGCCTTATGAACATTTACTTTAATTTCCATAAGTTTTCTATCTAACTTTAAGTACCTACATCAAATTTATCTTCAAAGTAACACTCCATGACGAGACGCAAAAAGCTTTCTTTATTTTTAATTACAAGTGTATTTCTCAAACTTAAAAGCTATTAATGTCTATTAAAAGTCTCTAAACCAACCTTTAGAGTGATATATATATAAATAAATCAGATATATGATTCAGTTGAGCATTAACACTATCCGTAGAAACAGAATTAATTATTATATAAGTTTTTCTGAAACAAATACTTTATTATAAGATCCCACGCCATATTACTGTAAACAAAACATAAGTATATTTAGTTAATGCAGTTTTTGCCATACTTTTTGGAATTATGCTACTAGACTGACGTTTGATTTGAGATTTCAAACTGACGTTTGATTTCAAGTGCTATGCGTATTTGACATTAAAAAAATGCTTTTAACTAAGTAAGGACCACATTGTCATGAAATTTAATTACATGATGGATGACCGACATTTGTAAAGAAAAGACTAAGAAAAAAATGTATATACTATATATACATTTTTTTCTTCTGTAATAGGTTTGTGATCAAATAAATAAGTTATTGTAATGAAAATGATATTCTATATTGTCTTTAAGGTTTTGAAGACGAATGTCGGGTGACAAGAATATTGTTTTCGTTTACAAATTTGTTTA
Source organism: Napeogenes inachia (assembly GCA_959347355.1). Taxonomy (NCBI): domain Eukaryota; kingdom Metazoa; phylum Arthropoda; class Insecta; order Lepidoptera; family Nymphalidae; genus Napeogenes; species Napeogenes inachia. The sequence goes on along the minus strand of OY365798.1, from coordinate 19,623,850 downwards.
CAAAAGCAAAACATTACGAGTAAAAGTATCATATTTTATCATTGCACGTGCAATATACCTTACTCTACATTAATAAGGAGACCCGTGAGAATGTCTATAGAGTTGCACTAGTGTTGTCAAATGACTTTTATTTGATTAAAGTTGACAAAGAAAACAGCGAAACCATAAAAAGGTTTGGTTATAAAGAAAGGGGCAAAATATGTACCTATGACACAATTCGAGACACATATATATATGTTGAATCGAGTTCGAGTTGGTCTGTTCTCGTATAATGAAAAACCTACTAGATATTTGTATGATGATAGCTTTAGGCTCTTTATAAATTAAACTTAAAAGTTGAGGCCTTAATTCTGAATAAATAATAAAGAGATAGGAAGAGTAAGGGCACATTTTAAAACATATCTTTGATAGTCTATGCATTTATTTATGAAAGTTATTTAATTCTTTTTTTAAATATTCCATAAAATTATTTTTCGAACATCTTACCTATACGTAATAATATAATTAATTTTGCCAGCGTTAGAGAGCATGTAATTTTACCGGTATGTAAATAAATAGAATAATAATAATCGTATTTTAATAGTTATAATTTCTAGGAACTAAATTATGCAAGCATATCTTGTTATATTCAATTTGCATACTTTTTGTAATGATTTCTTAATAACTAGGTGAATGTTATGCCTTCTACGTTAAAATATTCTATGTTTTGGGATAATATCACTAGAACAAACACTTTGACGAAAAAAAAACCTAAACAAAATTAAATGACTTCTATGTAATCGAATACTTTAAATACCTTTTCTAACACATTAAAACTATATCCATTTTATTTAGGTAACACAACCTCCATATTGGACATTGATCTTCGGTTAGATTTAAACCAAGATTATCACAAATTCCTCGGATACGGTATTAATATATTTATTTTAAGGTTTATCTGATTTAATAAAACTGATCGCTTATTTTCAAAACTTGTTACCGGGAAGATAAACCTGTTATGATATAAATATCAACCTCTCAAATTTGGATACTTTCATTTTCTTATTTTATTGCTATATTGTACTTAGTTGAGAATTTTTTCAAAGGTTCATAATTATGTTAATAAATTGATTATTATTACAATTACTATAAAATTATAAATAAATATATAAGGGTGAAATAATAAGAGATGTATAGATAAATATGTTAATTAGAGTTTTTATTGTCATACCTAGTGTTCAGACACAGAGTTCAGGATGCACATAGAACATTAAAATACTCATGATCATACAATGATCTCAGATGTGGGATCGTTTATATATTTCAGGTCTAGTGTTGAATCGATTTTTTATATCAGAATAGGTAATTTTCGGCCTCGTAAATTATTTTTTACGTATAACGTATTACGTAGTAAGGTATTAGATACTCGGAAAAATAATGTGTTTTGTTATTTTAGGGGTTGAAGTTTCAACCATGAAAATCATAAAAATAACTTAAATACCCATAGTTATAAAATATTACGTAATTGTTATCTGTAGCATTCTAATAATTCTAGTATAACAAGCAAATAAGACTAAGTATTCCAATATCCCAACAACTTTTATCTTTTTTATAACTTAACTAAAGCAGACTCGCACGCTTCGCACCCTTTCTTTACTTTAGTGATTTAGTGACATGCTTAACCTATAATCAGTGGTAACTAATAAAACAACCACACATCGGAGTATAGATACTTCAAAGAACATCAAAATCAATCAATAGAAACTTAATAATACGCTGACATGTATAGAGCATGCAGGGATTGAATCCCCGTAAGGGCTCCTATGCGCATTAAAAAGGGATACCCCTTTTGGTTGGATAGATGACTTCTTATATAGTAACTAAATTTAATGCAAAACAGCGAAACCCATGTGTCTCTTCAATAAATCTGTGTATTGTATAAAAAAACACAATTTATGATCTATTATAAAGTGATGCAACAGGGCATACTTGACTCTACATTCTTAGTACATATTTGTCGCGTTCATTGCTATGATTATCACAACCATAAGCGAGAAGACTTTATTCCACATCACATTCTGTACTCTTAGTACGAGTTTTGACGTTACGAAAACTATGATAGTTTACCAAATCGTAAAATCAAAACATAGAATTATTAATAAAATAAAATTAGATTTCTTCTTACTTATTTAGCATCATTCCATAAATCATCCTAAATAATGTTTTTTCAATAGATTTTTAAAGTATATCAATAGATTTTAATTCCTAGTGTATAATAATTCTATGTTTGATAAAACGAAACTCTCATAGTTATTGTAACGTCAAAACTCTTATTTAGGGGTAGGTAGGAGTGTAGATTAAGGGTTCTTATTCAAAATATTAAATGATTGATACTTTAGTTGTATGTTGCAGCGATCTCTGGATATAAATTTTCTGGAAAACAGAACACCTGTCCCTCTGAGGCATCTGTCTCACCTTAACCCTACGGCTCTACTTTTTGAATTTTCGAAATAAATAACATATTAATGATTAATTTAACCAAGGAAATGATTTCGAGAAAAATGATGAAAAACTAGAATCGGAAGCTGCTTCCTTGGCTTTATATGAAAGCTTCTGTTCAATAATTATTAACAAATCATAATTATATACTTAATATTACCATTTGTTATTCATATAAAAAAATATTTAAAGATTATTTATTACTAAATATGAAAAGCAATTAATTTAATAAGTATCCTGCGATTTATGACTACTTATGGGATTGTTTTGAATAATTGTTTCAAATTAGTATGCTATTACATAATCTTAAGATATTGGTATTTGTTATATACTAAAACATATTATTTATAATAACTTAGATATTTTTTTGTTGTATGTCTTTACTGTTAGCCCTGTTGGCTATTATAGCGTCACCGGGGGAGTGAGTAAAAACAAAAGTTTTAATAATGTATAATTAAAATATTATTAATTATTACGGTTATGTTGATAATTGTTAATATATCACTTCATTTAACCCGCCCCGTTGGTCGAGTGGTTAGCGCAAACGCCTAACGTATAGCGGCACAACGGGGCTCGGGTTTGATTCGGGACAGGGACAGGCATGTGTGCGATGATCATAGATGTCTGTATTTCTGGGTTTAATCGTTTATTAAATATATTTTCAGTATTTGACAATGTGTATGTATTCTTATCCTTATCTAACACCCTTAACACTAGCAAATAATTTGCTTTCTTAGGGGTTAAATCAATTTGTGTAACTTGTCCTGACATTGTATTGTATATTTAAAATTGTGTTCATGATTAAATAATCATAAATCTTTGACCTTTAAATCGTCAAAGTCCAATATAGTTTTTCTTATACTTTCCTTGATTTGCAACACAAGCAATGACCCAGTAATAACAAATACATACCATATTCAGTATGCACAAAGAAATATAGACAAACAAGTTAATTATATATTTTATATGTAGCTTTCATACATGTAATATATTTCAATTTATTTTGAGTTTTTGAAACATTGCCAATATATAAGAACTGGTAAATTTGTGAATTCAGAAAACCAGTTATTTTTCCGAAAACATTTTATCGGCAAATATTCTTATTATATGTTCAATCAATTTTATTTATTTTTGCTAAATTCTATATCTAATAAGTAATCATTCTAAGAAGTAGGCCAGAAGCTTCTACCTACTCTTAGACTACAGTTTCAATCTGTTTTTATGTTAAAAATGTTAGCTCGTTCAACTCTTGAAAAAAAAAAAATAACCGTCAAATTTAAATAACACTACTACGAAGCTTGACAAATTCTAATCCAATGCCTTTCCTTTAACCAAATCATATTAAAATTTATAAAATCTCACGACAATTCTCACAAGCAATCCCAATCTCAGATGTGAGAAGGAGATAGGTACATACCTACTCTTAAGTGTGAGAGAAATAGTATGATATAAAGTCATAAATATCGCACAGCTGGATTCTTCTTACTCGATGCTTTTTTCTCCAAAAACGAAGATCTTAACGTCGTTTACTGGTTAGAGACTATCGCGCACACAATAATATTAATATATATCATTCATAATAATTTTAAAATATTGTAAGCACTTTCTGATATATAAGAGCTTTACATAACTCTTTGATTTTATTTAATCCTTACATATTTTATATTCTATATTTTAAAATATATGATATTTTGTATCCTATAAATTCTTAAAAATAATATTGTTATACCGAATACATTCTTTCTTTTCAACAAAATAATAAGAAACCGTTTTTAATAAAAGCTATGCATAAGTTATTAAATATGATGCTTACCTTTTGTAAATTTACAACAAATAATATTATAATTTTTATTGTTACGCTTTTCCACTCGTCAGTACCTAAAGAGCGGGCTAATAAATTCAAATAGGCTTTATAGGAAACCCTACAGAGCCCAACACCGGCCGTATCAATAGTGTTTTATTAATTCCACCCCCACAATCACTCATACTGATACTTAATAGTTATTTGAATTGGGGTTGAATCCTACTTATTAGAATACTTAACATGAATATGTTTAGTGAAAAATAGTATGATAAATATAACTTACTTAAATATAACTAATTACATTTTCTACAACTGAGTAAATTTGAGTTATGAGGTTACTAAATTAAGACAGTTAATTATTTATTTGTTTCTATTTGTGTTTTTTTGTAATAATTATTAGTAAAGTAGTATTAGTATTCTCATTCGTAACAATTTTATATCACTTTCATTTAATTGTTACTATTATAAGTTAGTAGGTATATATATTTAAACTGATATACAAATAAATACATATAATATATTAATTACTATGTATATCATTAATATATATTGTGAATAGACATATCATTGAAGATTGTAGATGACGTTCCTCTACTTACTGCAACGACCACAAATGATTAGGATAGGGGCAGGTGGATGAAGATCATCAAAAAAAATATTTACATCAAAAAATAAAATGTAATAATCACTTTGCTTTTAATTTTTATGAAATATTTTTTTTCGTGTACTTCAAAAATTTGTGGCTAATTTAGTTACAACATTAAAAAAACTCAATATAGGTATGTCTAATATGGCAACAAATACTTGAAAAAACAATACAACCGCCAAAACATACGTTATTGTTAGTAACTATCTGTTCCTAGTTTCTACTTCTACTGTCAGTTAACTACTTTGGTTAGGTTGTTCAAAAAGTTGTTTTCATATCCTCAAAGTTGTTTTCATATCCTCAGAAAACAGTAATCTCTTTTGGGTAAAGATACCTACCTACATTTGTCCTTTTCTGTAACCCTAGCAGCATATGTTCATTATTTTATAATGATTGGTTGAGTAGTTAAGGCGTGAAAGCGTGATAAACAAACAAACTCACAATAATGGTAGTTAAGATATATAGAATCTCTTTTAAAACTATACAGAATGATAGTTTGCTAATAAAAAGGTATATTAATTTAAAATACTTGTTTATGTATATACATATACATAAACTTTGAATATAAGAATGATATAACTGCTTTATATATTCTGATTTATCCTTAATTTCTTTTTCTTCTACTCGTTTTCTCTCTCTCTCTCGTGGGTACATGGATAGATTAATGTCGTTATAACGGACCTTATAATATTACATACTCTACTACTTACTTTTTCTTCAATAGGTATATCTAGATTTTTTGTCCATACTTTATAAGAACTCATATTTATACATTGTTCTTTTTCATCTTTATCATAATTCCTATAAATATACGGTATACTAAATATATATATACAGGTAGACGCCGCTTATTGTGATCACTTCTAGCCAGCCCGTTTTGATAACAATAACCGAATGATAACATTATGCGGATGGTACTTTTTCATGCTTGTTGGGGGATTTTAGTGCACATAAAAAATGATGATAATGATAAAATATGAATTGTAATAATTTAGAATTGATTTAAGTAGGTACATATTAAGTTTCATAATAAGAAATTCTGTTGTTTGCTCAAATTTTCTATTTATTTACACTATTAAAAATATTCTAACATAAGATTCATTTGAAATATCGATCTATTGTTGTTTGATACTTGTTTTCATTCATAATCATTTGAATATAATTCTCAAAATCGTATAATTTTTCGAAGTTTGTTGCTCGGTGCTGTATCGAATCGTCGTATCGTCTTCTAAATCGATAACAATAAGCGACTTTTGATCACAATAAGCGGCTTTTTTCAACTGTATTTCTAAGAAGAAAATTGGGACCGACCATTTTCGATAACAATAGCCGGCTGATAACATTAACCGTGATCACAATAAGCGGCGTCCACTGTATATATATATTTACAAATAGTTCACTTAGTGTTTCTTGCAACTAATAAGACTACTTCCATCTCTCTTCTATTGTTTTCCAACAAGGTATAAAACACAACTTTTGTGTTTAGATCGCAGAAGCAACAAGGTATAAAACACAACTTTTGTGTTTAGATCGCAGAATTATCCTGGTACCCAAAGCTGTTTAGATACTGGGAGAAACTAATATGTGCTATTGTCTTATAGGATCACTCCCCCTTTAATATTCATATTCCGTCTTACTCTATATACCACTTTCAGGTACAGGAAAAAAAGGTCTTACCATGTGTTATATTCCTTAAAAAACATCATTCAGATGTAAAGTTTGTCGAAAAAAATTGGTCAAAGATCGTAAATAAGATTGTTGGCAATTCTGTGCTCTTTCCTTCTCGAATTTGTCTGACTGTCCTTTCTTTCTTTCTAAATCTAGGTGAGCCCTATTTCAGAAGAAGGGCACTGTTCTCATCTGGTGTCCGCAGTTCCTAAGACTTCCTGTTCTTTGAGGGGAGCCTTAGATTAGTTAAAATAGCGAACGTAGCTACCCTTTTTCTGGCTTTGATTTCTTTGTGCTGTAGGTACCTTGTATAGTTAAATGAGCTACTTGGTAAACGCTGCAGTTGCATTTGCAACGCAGGTCTTCATTTTTCTTTATTTCTTCATTTATGTGACAAGATTCAATGCAAACAGTGAAACCCTAAACTTAGCTTGATTCTTGATGCTGTCAGTGATGTGCTCAATGGAATGAACAGAATCCAAACCAGTGTTATTTGAATGTATAATCAAGTTTCTTTAAGGCGGAATAATAGGGTAAAGTAATTTGCTGTCAAATTCCGTGTTAACCCTAAACTTTTTTTTGCTGCGTGTAATCCAGTCACAACTCTCATAGAGTTATTATAGAGTAGGGAAGCGAGCCTTAAATGTGCTCATCCAAAAACCAGAGAAATAAAATAAGGCTATCCATCTGTCTCTCTTTTTTGCACGTGTGATTAGATAAAGATAAGTATGGATCTCTCATTTTCCCTCTTATTTATTTTTTATTAGAAACTCGCACTCACAGCCTCATTATGGCTATACTCTATAACAATTCATGATAGTACCTACTGTAAAATATTTGTCATTTTAATCATTTATTTACTCTATGAATAAGATTATGCCTTTTAGAAATATGCCATAAATTAGCTAATTTTAGTCCACTTTTACGTTTTACGAAATTTTCAATCATTTTGTAGTACAAAAATTCTCATCTTTGTTCAACTAATTAGACGCTGTTTTATTCTACAGCCAATGATAGAGTTGTATAAAGTATATTTTCAAAGTAATATCCTCAGGGATAAAGAATGCGTATGCGTAGATCCCGTATCTACTAATTATCACGTCTAAGCCGATGGGATATTGTTTTTTAGTCCACTTAATAACATTCTTCAAGCCACGGACAAGAGTGTCATAAAGCCGTCTGCATGTGTAAATATTTTGAAACTAATATATGTATTATACCAAGATAAAATTATGGAGGTGATAATATATGTATTTACAATATTTCTTTAGTACACCAAATTATATTTAAAAAACGGGACAAAACATTTTTATGATACAATATGTATGGTCTTAGTACTAAACATTGACCCTAGTAATATTACTTAAAATACTACATTCATACATCCCTGATCTACCGAATTATTGATCATTATATTTGAAAATATTTGTAAACATGTAAAGCTATGTTAACTTTATTTAAATTTTAAATAAATTTCGTAAATCAATTGGTCGACAGATCGACGGGATTTTTCGAAGATCATTGCTTGAATCCCAGTATCTGATTATTGTTACATAGAAATTTCATTTCTGTAGATAATTAAATATTTAAAATTTTAATATGATCGATTTCTTATTATCTGTCAAATTCGTAGACAAGGTAAATTATTTATCTGTTGACAGCTAATTACAATTTCTTAATTAGTCTGTGACATTTCTTTTTGTTTAAAATATTGAATGTTGCCAGCTTAAGCTAACATTATAGTCCCCAAAATGTTATTAAAAATATAAACATTTTATTAATAAGTACTATTCTAAAGTGCATTTATTAATCATTATTAAGGTTAGCATATCGCTAGATATTTATTTAAAAGTAGCTGTCATATTGTTTCAGAAGTTTAATAGCAGCCAACGTTGTTTTATTGTTATATTTATTAGTATAACAATTTGTTATAAATTTATTGCACTCGTTTCTTCATTTAGATAATTAGGGCATTGTTCTTAAATTATTTAAATATTGGTCTTCTTCCGATTAATATCAATTTTACCCACATTTCGTGTAACGCGGCGTGTGCATAGCCACATTGTTTGCTTATTATGCATATTTTGACTATAAAATTCAATGTCGTGACCTTTAGAGTCTTTTCTTTCGGAAGCACTTCCGAATTGAATATCTTATTAGCCTTCGGTGAGTGTTTTAGTTATTTGTGATCTTATTAACGCATGTGAAGCGTTGTTTCTTAAATTCATTAGCGTGTTTAATTGCAGGGCTAATAATTTAATATGGAATAATTATAATTCCTATTGCCGGCACTTCCCGGGCAGTTTCAAAGTTTGTTGGAACAATATTTCTATTTGTCCTGATTCGACCCTGTGAGTCGACATAGGATAATATTAGTGCTTGCGAGTCCTTTTCCTCCATAAGGAGGTTTTTTTTAGTTTGTACCCTAGAAGATACGGGTAGATTTATAATTGGTTCGCGAGGGTAGACGTGAATCTTCGGAGCGTCGTCCTGTTGGTCCTGTATCCTGCTTCCTGACTAGCTGAGTTTAAGGAGCTCGTCTTTATTGTAATCCCGATATTATGGTGATGTACAAAATTTATTTATATCAATAATCAACACTTCCATTTTTGAAAGTTTTATAAAGAACACGTGTTTGACTGTGGTTCTCCAGTACTGACAAGCAGGAGGATCATATATATGTCTTCGCTTGTTATTTGTCAGTGGCGCCTAGAATATTACTATTTTAGTAATTAATATATATATATAATTTAAAATAAAGTATTATCTCAAGTAACCCACCGCTGAGTCTAGCTGGCATTCTTTTTTGGCATTATTTTAAACAGTATTTTAACATTATTTTTATCATGTTAACTGTATCAATATAGAGGTTTAATGTCTTTGTTTGTATTTAACAATAAATTATTTAAAAACCCAAACCCACTTTTATTTTTGTAACAGTGGCGCCCAACGTGGGGCATTACTTGAGATAGTTGGTATATCTTATTGCTATATCAATAATTACACTTTTTATATTATATTTTTTTTCATAAATAAGTTAGTGTTGATATAATTTGAACTGTTTTATATGGTATTAATATTTGTTTTTCACTAGGTTATTTAGTGTACTTAATATAACTTATATTGTTATATTATGGTGAGCAATATGTTTGCTTATGTGTAATATTTTTCACTTTTGTTTCTGATAATATTATGTTATATTTAAGTTAATTTTATTCTTACCTTACTGTGAAGCCAGCTCGACTTATTAGTTTTTATAAAGTTTAAATATTTAACTTTTGGTAGTAGAACTGAATATTTAAATATTATTTTTTTTGAGATCTTGAATATTTATTTTTCATAAATATTTTATACTACTATACAATTAGTTTATTGTTAGTTTATTAGTTTGTTATTCAAGTTTCTTTAATTTTCAATTAACTTTGACTTTAAACTTTTTTTTAATAGTAACATATTTTTTTTGTTAGAAGTTTTTAAATCTTTTGCTTTGCCGGGGGATACTTTTTCTTTGAAATTAGAACTTAATTCTAATTAGAAATAGTTTTGTTTAGTTGTTTTATTTTCTTTTATTAGGCATCATGGAGCGTCCAATAGCATATAATCTACTTCGTAAAGATGAATTAATTTATGAGGTTGTTATTCGGGATACCAAACCAAAGGGTACTGTTGAAGAATTGAGAATCCAGATTAGGGAGTTAGCTTCATCCATTCCTGCAGATGAGATTTTGGAAACAAATTATGAGTCGGCTTCTGAATTGAATATTATTGATTCCAAATTAACTGAGATTGTAAGTGCTTTATCTACTCCTCCACCTTTTAAGAGTTTTAATCGATTTAGGGCAGTGGCTCATCACCTTTTTCATCGTTTTAGTAGGGTTGTAGTCGATGATTCTTTATCGATTCTTAATAATAAAATTAAAAATAAATTAAATAAGTGTTTGTTACAAGTGGATGGCTTGTTTAAATCTTTTTGTACTTCTTTTGAAATTCCATCTACTGCACATCCATCATCAAATACTACTTGCTCTAACGGATATAAATCTTTTTCTCGGTTAAATCATATTTTTGATGGTAAATCTTGTATTCACTTATATTTAGATAGACTTTCAGAACTTTGCTCGGCTCGTAGTATTAGTGAAGAAGTTTTATTTCAATCTGCTGCTGAACTTTTTTCAGGTCATGCATTGATTTGGTATCGTAGTATTAAGTCTGAAATATTTAGTTGGTCTTCCTTAAAAGAAAAATTAGTTAATGAATTCACACCTTTAGATTATGATGATAGGCTCATGTCTGAATTACGTCGTCGTACTCAGGGTTCCTCTGAATCATCATCTTTATTTATTTCAACTATGCTTAATTATTTTAGTCGTCTTTCTTATAGTGTTTCAGAAGTAGAACAATTAAAAATTATAAGACAAAATTTAAGACCTAATTTTATTGAATCTCTTGCTCTTGAAAGCATTGTGAGCATTGAAGATCTGAAGAATAAGTGTAAACTTTTAGAATATTCTATTTATCAAGTTTCTAATTTTGTACAACCTCCAAGGGTTACTGCGGATACAGTGGCTCCTGATTTGGCATTTAAGAATCCTAAAACTTTTTCTAAAGTTGAGTTAGTGCAACATGACTCTAAATTATTTTGTGCTCGTTGCCGAACAAGTGATCATACTCTAAAATCTTGTAAGTCTAAAATAGTTGTTTGTTTTAAATGTGGAAATAAAGGCGTTACTAAATTTACTTGCACTAAGTGTAATAAACATTTGAATTCTAAAGTTTCAACGGAGTCAAAAAACTTATAAAGCTTCCGTCAAGGGGTTCGCCTAATTTTAATCGTGATGATTGGCGGAAGTATCTTAAGCAACTTTCACTTTTCTTTTCTTATAGAGGTCCTACAAAGGTAAATTATTGTAGTCCTCATGATATTAGGCCTCATATTACAATATCAATTTATGATAAATTTTATTACGGTTTATTGGATTCAGGTTCGAGTATATCTATATTAGGTTCTTCATTAGGGAGTCAATTTATAAATCAAGGGGTTACGTTGCATGGTGGATCTGATATTACTCATATTTCTTCTGTTAATAATTCGGTGTCTCGTGTAGCTGGTTATCTATTTCTTCCTGTTTTATTTAAGGGTAAGAATAAAGTTATTAAGTTTTATGTTATTCCTGATGTGTCTACTCGTGTGTTATTAGGTGTAAATTTTTGGCGTGCTTTTGATTTAGCGCCAGATTTATTTTTTAAGGTTTCATTTGAACCTACCGAAGCTCGTGTTTCGGAATTAAGATTTTTACATCCCTTTGAAAATCTTTCTTCTTCGCAACTCTCTATTGCGAAAGGAGTGATGAAAGATTTTGAAGAGATATCCTTTGAGAAAAAAGGTTTAGGTCGTACGAGTGTTATTACTCATACTATTAATACTGGAGATACTGCTGCAATTAAGCAAAGGTATTATTGTTTATCTCCGGAACGTTTAAAGGAATTAAATCGTCAGCTTGACGAAATGTTGGAATTGGGGGTTGTGGAGCCTAGTGCTAGCCCGTGGAATCATCCTGTTTTGCTAGCTCCTAAAACTAATGGAGAGCTTCGATTTTGTTTAGATAGTCGTAAACTCAATGCTGTTAGCAAGGGAGATGCATATCCACTTCCTTATATATCTCATATTTTAGATCATCTTAAGGAAGCTAAATATTTATCCTCAATTGATTTGAAAGCTGCTTTTTGGCAAATTCCTTTACAGTCCTTATCTTGTCGCGAGAAAACTGCGTTTACAGTTCCAGGTCGCGGACTATTTCATTTTAAAGTTATGTGTTTTGGTTTAAAGGGTGCACCTGCGACTCAACAGCGTCTTATGGATAAGTTGTTTGGTCCTGAATTTGGTAATAAGGTTTTTGTTTATTTAGATGACATAATAATCGTCAGCGCCAGTTTTGAAGAACACATTACATTACTTAAACAAGTTTTAAGTCGGTTAAAATCGGCCAAGTTAACTATTAACTTAAAAAAGTCTAAATTTTTCAGAAAAGAACTTAAATATCTTGGATATGTGGTTGATCAGGAAGGTCTTCATACCGATTCTGATAAAGTTAAATCTATAGTAGACTATCCAACTCCAACTAATAAGAAGGAAGTTAAAATGTTTCTTGGTACAGCTTCCTATTATCGTCGTTTTATTAGAAATTTTAGTACGATAGCAGCGCCTCTCAACGCACTTACGAGCTCTCGTAAGGATGCACTGCCGTTTAAGTGGAACGATGACGCAGAAAAAGCTTTTAATGAACTAAAATCTTGCTTAGTTTCTGCTCCTGTCTTGGCATGTCCCGATTTTTCAAAACCATTCTCAGTACACTGTGATGCATCTAGTTATGGTATAGCAGGTACTCTGACACAAATTAATGGCGATGGGGAAGAGCATCCTGTAGCTTTTGCCAGTCGGTCTCTTAATAAGGCTGAACGCAATTATTCAGCAACGGAGCGGGAAGCGTTAGCAGTTGTTTTTGCTGTAGAACATTTTAGATCATATTTAGAAGGTGGTCCTGAATTTAAAGTTATAACTGATCATTCCAGTCTTAAGTGGTTTTTTAATTTGTCTAATCCAACAGGTCGCTTAGCTCGATGGGGTTGTAGACTTTCTGCCTTCAATTTTGTTATCGAGCACCGCAAAGGTAAAGACAACATTGTGCCTGACGCACTTTCGCGTTCAGTTCCTGTTGTAAACGAAATCCGAACAACTGTTGAAGATCCTTGGTATAACAAAATGTTTAAGCGTTGTCAACAATTTCCTAAATCCTGTCCAAATTATTTTATTAATAATGGCAAACTCTTTAGATATTCAAAAAATAAATTCGGTATTTCTGGTGAGAATGATTGGAAAGAAGTTGTTCCTTATGAACTAAGAAAAGATATTTTAAATTTAAATCATTGTAATGAACTTTCGCCGCATTTTGGAATTTTTAAAACCTATAAACGATTATCTCTTCGTTATTTTTGGCCTGGTCTGTACAAGGATGTTGTTAATTATATAAATTCATGTGATACTTGTTCTGCTTATAAGCATCAGCAAAATTCTACTCCTGGTTTTATGGGGGATCAAAAGGTTTGTTCTCGACCTTTTGAAATGATTAGTGTTGATCTTGTTGGTCCTTTACCTCGCTCTCGCGCAGGTCATACATTCTTATTAGTGGTAGTTTGTTGTTTTAGTAAATATACTTTGTTGTTTCCATTACGGAGGGCAATTGGTAAGTCTATAGTGTCTCGATTGGAAGAGGGAGTATTTTTAATTCACGGAGTGCCACGCACGGTAATATTGGATAATGGTACCCAGTTTACCGGTAGTGAAGTAAAAGCATTTTTTGAAAAGTATAACATCCCACAAATCCATTATACTCCTAAATATTGTCCTCAAGTTAATACTGTGGAACGGTATAACAGAACTGTTATAACCGCGTTATCTACTCTTGTCAAAGACGATCATCGTACTTGGGATACTTTTCTGCCCAAAGTGCAATTTGCGCTTAATTCTTCTGTTAATGAAACTACGCGTTTTTCTCCGTTTTTCATAGTCCATGGTAGGGAACCAATCATTTGTGGTAGTCATTATAATTCCGTTTCGAATACTCAATTTTCTTTAGATTGCGCATCTCGCACTTCTTATGTTCAAAAATTAGGAAATTTAGAAAATATTTTTATTAAAGTCACTGATGCTATTAGTAAAGCTCACGTTAAAAGTAAAGTTTATTATAATCGCTCGCGTCGCTCATTACAATTTAATGTTGGTGATATAGTGTGGAGGAAAACTTTTCCCTTAAGTGACGCTAGTAAATTTTTCACCTCTAAGTTAGCTCCTAAATATGTAAAGTCCCGTGTAGTTCGTAAATTAAGCCCATTAGTGTATGAATTAGTAGATTTTGCAAGCAATAAGGCATTAGGTAATTGGCATATTAAAAATCTTAAAGAATGATTAAGTTTATAATTCGTCCGGACAGCTGAGTTGTATGGTATGTAACATCAGTCCTGACAGTTGGTTAAAATATGGTTTGTAGTGTCCGTAGGTTTGCTTGTTTTTAATATCTTAATTTTCAGTATCACTTTAAATGTAAGGGATATCTGTCGATAAGTATTAATTATGTTTTAGTATATAATTTTTTTTATTTTCTTTTTTATTGCTGATCTCTAGTTACCTTATATTCCAGTATCAATACATGTTTTATTTGATATCTGTTATTTAGTGTTAACTTTGGTTAGTTAATGTTTAGTTTATAATTCGTCCGGACAGCTGAGTAGTATTGAATGTAACATCGGTCCTGACAGTTGGTTAAAGTATGGTTTGTATTGTCATTAGGTCATTCGGTAACTAAAATTGAATACCTTAAATTCCAGTATCACTTTAATTATATTTGATATCTGTTATTAAGTGTTATTTATTGTTAGTTTTCTTATATATTAGTTTAGGTTTGGGTTAAGATTTCTGTGTTAGAAACCTTAATCTCCAGCTATCTATTTAAGAATAATAGATATCTGTTGTTAAGTGTTGTTGTTTTATTAGGATGTTTTTTTTTAGTTCAATATTATGTTAGCAGCTATCTATTAGATAATTATAGATATCTGACATAGTATTTTGTTGGGTCTTACTTTAAATATTAAAGTCAAGGAATTATTTGTTGTATCTTATGTATGCAGCAATGTGTTTTCAGTAGGGAGTTACTGTTGAACATTTATTATCTGTACTTGGACTTATTTGTTCTTGTTGTATAATGTGGTTGCTTTGATAGCTATTATCCTTTTATGGAATCATTTTGTACCTGAGACAAGGTAGTACCTTGTTTCAGTTTATCAATTTCATGTTATGTTATTGATGATTAGGTGGTGTTATGGGTGTGATCTGTATTTGATAGCAGCACACATATGTTGAGTTGTGGGTTCGGTGTTACTCTAATTGAGAGTTTTTGGTTTTGCAGCACTTATTATAATTCATGATAAGTTTTTGTATTTTTTTTTATTTCTGCAAAACTGTTTATATTATCAAGTGTCTACTGTTTAGTAGTAGATACCTACTTAATTATTTTTATTAATTAAGTTTATACCTTTCTTTTGTTTAGGTTTTATTTAATTTGTTTTTCGCAATTAGGTATGAGAGCTTATGAGCTGGAGGGCCAGCTCGAATTTTCCTCTTATATCGCGTAAAATTCTTCCGGGAAGGGAGGTACTGTTACATAGAAATTTCATTTCTGTAGATAATTAAATATTTAAAATTTTAATATGATCGATTTCTTATTATCTGTCAAATTCGTAGACAAGGTAAATTATTTATCTGTTGACAGCTAATTACAATTTCTTAATTAGTCTGTGACATTTCTTTTTGTTTAAAATATTGAATGTTGCCAGCTTAAGCTAACATTATAGTCCCCAAAATGTTATTAAAAATATAAACATTTTATTAATAAGTACTATTCTAAAGTGCATTTATTAATCATTATTAAGGTTAGCATATCGCTAGATATTTATTTAAAAGTAGCTGTCATATTGTTTCAGAAGTTTAATAGCAGCCAACGTTGTTTTATTGTTATATTTATTAGTATAACAATTTGTTATAAATTTATTGCACTCGTTTCTTCATTTAGATAATTAGGGCATTGTTCTTAAATTATTTAAATATTGGTCTTCTTCCGATTAATATCAATTTTACCCACATTTCGTGTAACGCGGCGTGTGCATAGCCACATTGTTTGCTTATTATGCATATTTTGACTATAAAATTCAATGTCGTGACCTTTAGAGTCTTTTCTTTCGGAAGCACTTCCGAATTGAATATCTTATTAGCCTTCGGTGAGTGTTTTAGTTATTTGTGATCTTATTAACGCATGTGAAGCGTTGTTTCTTAAATTCATTAGCGTGTTTAATTGCAGGGCTAATAATTTAATATGGAATAATTATAATTCCTATTGCCGGCACTTCCCGGGCAGTTTCAAAGTTTGTTGGAACAATATTTCTATTTGTCCTGATTCGACCCTGTGAGTCGACATAGGATAATATTAGTGCTTGCGAGTCCTTTTCCTCCATAAGGAGGTTTTTTTTAGTTTGTACCCTAGAAGATACGGGTAGATTTATAATTGGTTCGCGAGGGTAGACGTGAATCTTCGGAGCGTCGTCCTGTTGGTCCTGTATCCTGCTTCCTGACTAGCTGAGTTTAAGGAGCTCGTCTTTATTGTAATCCCGATATTATGGTGATGTACAAAATTTATTTATATCAATAATCAACACTTCCATTTTTGAAAGTTTTATAAAGAACACGTGTTTGACTGTGGTTCTCCAGTACTGACAAGCAGGAGGATCATATATATGTCTTCGCTTGTTATTTGTCAGTGGCGCCTAGAATATTACTATTTTAGTAATTAATATATATATATAATTTAAAATAAAGTATTATCTCAAGTAACCCACCGCTGAGTCTAGCTGGCATTCTTTTTTGGCATTATTTTAAACAGTATTTTAACATTATTTTTATCATGTTAACTGTATCAATATAGAGGTTTAATGTCTTTGTTTGTATTTAACAATAAATTATTTAAAAACCCAAACCCACTTTTATTTTTGTAACATTATGTTTATTCAATATTTATTTATTTCTATAGATCCTGAATCTGTTTTTATAACTAATATAAAATGGTTATCTCAATACCATTCTCTGTCCAATTCCTGGCTACTATCTGGTCGCTATCGGTCAATTCTAGCGGAAGTTACCGAAACCGTTTCTTTATTCCTTCAAACACTTTTTTCTCACTAACCTCCTCCCGAAAGTTTACGATTTGGTATAGTGACACAAAAAACAAGAAATTTATTATAGTCTAAGGCAGGGGTGTACAACTTTTAAGCTGGAACATCCTTAGGAAAATCTTTAAGGTTTATCACTAACGTTTTATATTTGTTTTAAAAACTACTTTACTATTAATAACTATAAAATTTGTCTTTTTAACACAAACGATATTTTTACTTAAAATAGAAGTTTATTTTGATGACTTACTTAAATGTTTTAAAACATTTATGAAATAAAGTCATATTTTTTATCATTTACTATCTGATTAAATAAAGATTAATGACAAATAAAATATTGTTAATGATTTTATTTACAAATTTCATAGTTTTGTAATTGTTTTGTGCCATCTTAAGGACGCACTTATGGTTATGACGAAAATAATAACATTTTTGGTACATATTGCTACAATAACAAACATATCTACATACAATGCAACTAATACTTAGGTAAAACAGATGGATATTTTTTAGCTTTGATTCCTTGATAAAACATTAAACAAACATTCAAGTTTTTAATAAAAAAAAAACTATTAACCGTCAATTCTTTATACATAGGTATTAAACGAAATTGGGTTGATTGGTTGGATTTGTCTTTGCCGATTGTCGCTCCTAATGAAGATTTAACTATAAAGTGTCTGCCACAAGTTTTACTAGAGAATTTAAATTAATTTTTGATTTATCTATAATACATAGAGCTAATATAACAACTGAAAAGCCACTTTTGTTGTCCCCTACTAACCTTCTTGGGAATGCTTTTCTAAACATTCTGCAGTTTTCACAAAATGCATCTTAACCATTGAAAATTTAAATACGTTGCTATTTATGAAACCGCGGGTTTTTCAAACTTAATTGATTTTATATTGTAATGTAAACTAAGATTTTTAACTTACAACAGAAGGTAGTAGAGAGGTATACGATGTCTTGGAGTAGCTGATCTTTTAAATTTAGCTTGGATACTATAAACTACATAGATCAATATTTTAAATATGTATATGGAGAAATAATATCAACATGGGCAGGATTGGAACCTACGACCTCCTTTCGTAAACCGTCCTTTTGCTCTACCAATGAGCTATCATCCTTCAGGAAGTAAGGTGACAAGGTGACAACTTCTCGATGGAAATAACCTTAGATGCAAGATATGAAAACGATGGAGCAAGGATAATTATTTTCTTCTACAGTAGTTCCATTACAATATAACTTACTATCAGGTTTATCGATTACTACTTTAGTATTACATAAAAATCAATCATTTCTCTGCATTAGCCACGGTTTGTCAACCACTGGGTTAGGTGGACGCTCGTCAACAATAAACAAACTTTTTCAAAGATATAATTTTGTTAGCACTTCTACGGTTCTTTTTATTTACAAGAATGCATTATTAACCTATTTTTTTTTTTTTTTTATAATAAATAATGGTCCTAATCTGATTTTTTTTTCACATATATTTTGTATGTAGGTATAATGAACTAGGTATTTGTAAATACATATTTTTATTTAAGCGCCATCTGTTCCAATTATAGTGAAATAAATTATAATATAGTCAAATCAAAAACTATATGATTAATAAAAAATATTATAGATGTCGCTACTACGCAACGACATATATTTTAAAAAGTATCCGATAGATGGCAAAGACAGCATTACCAACAACGGTAGCCACCCTATAATAAGAGTTTATAACTTTTTAGCCTACATTTTGATTTAGTAGCATTATACTTGAAACGTTTTCAAACGCTGTACTCTGTAGTTAGTAGTCAATACAGACAAAGCGCTTTCGTGTCTATGAGCATTGAGCTGGTTTTTTAAATTTCTGACAGTCTGTTACTGATACTATACGGAGTACACTGTGTCGCTTGAATGATTATATACATCGTGTGGATTCTGAGTGTTTTTTCAAATGTTGTGATTTAGATTAACACAAGATCGCAAGTTTTTTTGTTTTCTGTTTGTGAAAAGTGCTTTTGTGTACTTTAATTAACATTTTTGTGTTATAAACATGGTGTGCTAAGCGAGATCGTTGCCGTAACTCGTAAGTTTACCGGCTGACTTGTTATGGTGAGTACAATCAATATTTACCCCCTTTTTATTCACGATCGGCCACCTTTTGGATATCAAAACGTGAGAATACTTTAAATTGCACTATACAAAACATATCGTATTTAAATGAAACTTATAAAACACTTAAATCTCATGGTTGTAAACCGCGTGATTACAAAGACAAGATCGCTTGAGTTTTTAGTAAAACCGATGAGTTATTACTTTTTCTTGCATTATTTTAGTTCTGGCCAATTAGACATCTAGTAAGATTGATTTGGTATTAAGAATGTCGTTTTTATTTATAAAATTCCAGTAACGTTTCTAAATACTCTACTGCAATGTGAAATCTAAATGTTATTCTCATGCATAACTGTATTTTTGGAAAATTTTCTCATGTAACTCATATCATACAATAAAGTCTGCTTGGTCATGTATTAGAAGATAAGAACATAATAAATTTCAAGTACCTATATCTTGTTTCTACATTATTATCTAATTCTCTAAATATTTATGAAATTCATAAATAAATAACTCATAAATTATGAAATAAATATTACAATAAAGTTTGATAGACACTACAAAAAAACTATAATACATGATATCTTTAAATGTTATAAAATTTATTGAACTAATAAAATAGGTACATAGATATATAATGATCATCATTATAAAAAATATAAATCAATATCAGAATTATACAGTTCAATTTATTATTTGTACATTATTATTCCTAAGAATTTAAAACTGAAAAGACATTTAAAATGTTTTTGAACAGACAAACTGCATTTGTATTTACTTTTTTTTTACATTTTCAGATAATTAATATTATATACAAAGGAAGGAAGGCCTGTGAATTGTTTTAAATAATATTTTTTTACATATTATAATATATTATTTCTGTTGGAACAGATTTTTCAATACTTAATAAAGTAATTTGAAATTATTTAGAGTAAATTATACTATCAACTTATATTTAGTTAGCACTTATACTTGAATACGAATATAATATAATAATATGTATGTATATTATAGAATAATATATATATTTGGAATCAGAAGAAAGTGCTGATTACAAATGTGTATATAAATCCATATAACTAAAAAATGTTGCTAAAACCAAATAACCCTGGCACCATTGATATGTACGTACATTTGATTTCTAAATGAAATTAGAAAATTTTCATGACAATGAAAATTTATATGAGTTCAGAGTTAATTTCTTCATTATATTATATTTAATTGTAATAGCTAAGCTTAGATTAAAACTTGATCTTATTTCCAAGTATCGACAATATCCAATACCATGAAGAAATCAAAAATATATTTTATAAACAATAAATTTATTTGTGATCCTAAATATGGATTATCAGAATAGTTCTGGTGTCAAATGATCTTATTGCAGTATCAGACTGTATTTGTAAGGAATATATGACTTTTTGATAATAATTTGATTATTATGCTATTCATATTAAAAGCATCTCGTTGTCATATGTTAAAACATTGATATGCATGTCTGTATATCATTATTTTTAAATTTATGCAATATTTAATGTAATTTTGTTTGATATAACCGTTTTTTGTTGAGGTATATTATGTTAGTGTGTGTTGAAGAATTGTAGTAGTGGTTAAAAAAAGGGGCTTAATAACACTTATTTACATAAATATTACCAAATATTCTGTAGGGAAAGAAAAGAAATAAACTTAACTACTTAAACCATTTTTTTTGGAGCTAGATGAAAGTATTTCAAATATTTTTTCATGGGGCAATGAAGGCAGCGTTATTTGACAACCGAACTTACATCTTTTGCAAGAAGTCTTTATTTTTATAACAAAATTCAAGGGTTATTTGTAATTAATTGACCACCTCTTGCAGGCAGCAGCCTCTTGCAGGCAGCAGCCTCTTTACATCAACCCCAACAACATTTGTTCTGCGACTTTTTAAAATTAATAGTTTTTAAATTTGAAAATTAAAATTTTCCATACAAAATCCCATTCTGGGGTTGAAGTGTAGCTGCCTGTGGGTGGTGGTCAACTAATTAAAAATAACACTGTATACTTCCAAATTTTTTAGATTTTAAAAGTCGGTAGTGTAACTTTTGTTTTAGAATTAATAAATTATGTCGGAGTTTTATTCTTTTTTACGAGAACCAATTTATAAGAAATAAGACCCCGTAATATGTATTATTATTAAATAAATGTTATATAAATAATATCTTAATATTATAACAAGATCCTCCAGCATCTATCAACTAAGCTTTATTAAAACTAATTACATAAACTAAAGAGAAAACGGTTTAGATGTTTAAGCAGATAATCTAAAATTAGTATTCCATCGTCGTTCAGAGCAACGCCCTTAACTTGTACTTTATTTTTTAAACTCCACATGCGGTTACTGTTTATAGTATCAAGCTGACTACTGTGCTGTGACGTCATTATTATTTTTTTATGTCACTCACTTCTGGTATTTATTGGAATACTGTCTGGTTTGTCTTTATCGTTTGAAGTAAATAAAAGTTGTATTAAAAATAAATCAGGTATCTTAATTATATAGTATATTATATATTATATTATAATTATAGTTTTCAATATTAACACCTGTTCGACAGATAATAAAATTGTCTGAAATCTTCTGTTCAACTGCAAACTTACTCTTTCTTACTTAACGAGGTATCTGATTCAAATGTATTATTGTTAGTAAAAGTCTAAGACAATTTAGATATAGTCGATCTGTCAATGATTGGAATTCAAGATTTTATGTAATTTATAATGTTTTTTTTTATAATTGTTCACATTATAATATAGGTACCTACCTACTATAATTGAGGGCTGATTTCACTAAATCTTGTTACTATAATACATACTTCATTACGTACTTTGCTATTAAAATACTTAATTTATATATTAACAAATTTAATAGAGATATACATAATTAGTTCGTAAAAAACATCGGAGCAGTGATTAAACCAGTAATAGCGGGTTTGAATCCAAGGTGAGGTTTTGCAATAACTTCTGTCTCACCCACTAGCAAGACTTGGTCCATCTTGGTGAAATCGCCCTTTAAATCTCGGAAACTCGTGAACCGGGTGTAAAAAAAAAAGAATTTATGACACATTTTTTTTATTAATAAATCGATTCCTTAAATTGTTTGGTTGTATAATGTTTTTTTTTAATTTAAATATACTTTGTTCGTTTATATTTGAAATCTAACAGTTTCGAATGTTCGATATTATTTATTCACACATGCCCAAGTGAATAAAATATATATTTAAATAAATATTAATAGTGATTATATGAAACATTTATCCAGTAATCGTGGCTATCTACTAGCAAAAAGACATACGTGTAGAACTACTTAACCGAAAAAACAATGAATAAATAGTATACTTCTTATAAGTATAACTACTATAAAAATATATATTAATACTGTTGTAAAGTCATTTGGATTTTATGAGCAATAAATGCAAAAAGATTTTTTCAAATCCGGTTGCTAGTGTGTTAAAGAGTTTAGTCCAAAAACTATGTCCACTAGAATGTTTTCATAAAATTATGTCTACAACTAACTAATAGATATTTCTGGGCAATATGAAAAATATCTACTATAGAGGACTTATGAAATATTTTAAGATCAACCTAATTAACAAAATAATCAATTTTGGATATTTATAGGGTTCGTAAATCTATTTTAATTAGATTATTGAAACCTGAAAATGGCTGTCGAAGTGATTACTGATTTGATCGGTATGTTATATAGTACCTATATATTGTTACTATGTAAGACAAGCTTTCGGCCGTTGACTTAAATATTTTCACATATTTACAATTTTTTTTGTAGAAAAACTGTTAAAAAATAAATTTCCTCTCTAAGATGATCAACACGAACAATAAATATATGTATATTTTTCACAATGTTTCTTCATCTTCGTTTGACGTCTACAGTTAGGCCTTGAAATTATGTTCTCATTAAAAAACCGAAAGCAACTATACATATAGGTATATTAAATGTATACTCAAAAAGATTAATATTATTTTGTGTACATAGGTAACATTGCGGTAAACAATTTATATGATAATGGAACCACCCTTACCCGCCCACAATGATGTTAATATTTGAACTTAAATAAACCCTATGTTCCGATTAAGTATATGTAGGTATAGAAAGCTAGATTCATCAAGGCGGCTAGCGACACGGTAGCTCAATTCTTAGAGCGACAACATTATTTCTTAAACATTGCAGGTTCGAATCCTGCTAATGTCTATGAATTTTTCTTTTTATTTAAAATTTTAATTATGTTGACTCTATTTTAAAGCCCATGTTAATACAAACTTGTTACTTGTTGTTCATGTTGATATGAACTCTTGAAAAATGTTCTTTTTGTTTTTGTATAAAAAAGATATTATAAGATTACCTTTTACTTTAAAGGTAACATTCTTTTTAATTATATTGTATAAACATGTCAGTCATGTTATGCATACCTAATATTTTTTAATGAAATTTTGTCATAAAGCTTTAGACGTATCTTTTGTGAGAAGGTTGTGAAGGTTGTACGTACGCCATAAAAAGTTCAATGAACTATCTTTTAACATGACTAAAGATTCTAATATGGAAATACCAAAAACGATGGCAACGTAAAAGGTCTGGGTTTTTGTTTATTGTGCCCTAAAACAATAGAAATGTTTAAACGAAATATTAAAACCAAAGTAAAATGTTTTTTTGAGGTAGATATATGTATCTAGTTAGCATGTTTCTTCTGTATCTAAGAAATAAAAATGTCAGTAGACTGCGGCCATTTAATTGAAGTAGTGTCATTTCTTTAGAAATAATATAGTTAATAAATTAAATTGAATAGTTTATTTTATATATCCTAAAGTGTAGGTTACGTAAACGTATACCTATAATCTAATTTATTTAATAATACGACTTATTCCTTATAAATCGTAACTTATTCTAAAGACATGACAGAACTTATAAATAATCACAAAATGATCTCACTGATGTATAAATATATAAATATTTATTCCCATGTATTAGTAGGTATATATCAAGTAACAAACCTTTTTATGTATTTGGTTTATATATTATAAATACTTGACAAATATTTACAATAACCTAAATAGCTGTGTGGTTCAAGATTTCAGGATGAAACGAAATATTTTATAAATATTAAGTTATCGTCGAATAACATCAAATAAAGGGAGTGCCATCAAAGCTCAAGAATTTTAAATATTTTCATTGTTTACATTATTGTATTATCTAAGGCTGCTTTGAAACGTAAAATTCTTTTGTTTTATTTAATGAAATAATTGCTATATAACCTTATTATTGTTATCTCGGTTTCAATCTTGTTATAGTAATTTCAAGTCACTTGTATGATACGATACAAATTTAAAATATTATTATATCATTTTATGAATCGATGTTTTGATTTGACGATTTCGAAAACTATCATAGTTTTTATTATTATCGTAATAGGGGTAGGTACCAGTTTTATTGGGTCGCTTACTAATTTTTTGAACCTGTAACATACCTAACTAGATACTTCTTTTGTCCACTCGGAGGAACTCACCAGTCACAGCTATTTTATTCATAACTGTACATACATATTTATAATTCTATGACATTTCTATTTAAAAGTCGATTGATATTTATATCCCCCTCTTCTATGACATCAGTTTTTTCTGTAACGACGGCAAAATGTCATGGATCTTATATAACAATTAACATGTTCTCTTGCATTAGTTAAACCAATAGGAAGCAGTCAGACATTATTTCAAACCTAATAGAGTAAAAATAAACGCTCGTGTATGTGTGTAAACTTGTCTATGGTAGACCTGAGTGGAACTATTACATACATCTTTTTGAGTAGCTGCCCTCCTGTTCCATATCTAAGTGGAGTCAAAAAAAAAACGGTAGTGTTTGTGAACTTGTCTGTGGTGGTCCTGAGTGGGAACTATTAAATACATTTTTTTGAGTAGCTGCCTTCATGTTCCTAACACAAATTCAGTCAAAAGAAGTGTGTGTAACTGTCTCAATACTACTCAATAAAGATTTCTTAAGTCTTAATAAATACTACAGGAAGAATTACATAATTAACCTGAGAACTGATCATGTACAAGATTATTTAAGAGGCGTCTACACGCTAGACCACAGACGTTCACAAAAAGACAGAAATCGAGATTTCGAGATTGTCAGTCTGTCAGTCTGTGCAATTGCTACTTATTCTCCGTACTTGACAATTGATGTTCTGATCTTTTAATTCTAAGAAAATTTATTTTCTCTAACTCTGATAACCTAAAAATCATCTGAATAGTTCCTACTGAAGGCCAAAATTTTAGAGCAGTGGCCTCAATGATTTTGATTTAAATGATAACTGTGCATGTACCAAAATGGCTTATCGTTTGTCGTGGTCCATACCACGTCCGCCCTCACGTAATGCGGAGGGATGAAAGACATGATCGAGAAGTCTTCAGTTTGAATGTTATTCATGAAATGGATGGAGTGAGTTAGTAGAAAATGATAAGAAGCAAGTTTGTACTGAGATGACGTATGACAGAAGATTGTGGAATAAATTGACATATCGCGTCGATCTCAAAAAAGAATGAGAAGTCATGATTTTAACTACGGTTTACAATAAGACTGCCATGGAATATTTTTTATATTTTGCTTGTTTGATTGTAATTTTGTGTACAATAAATTAAACAGCCGATTGGTATAGTCTTTAGTGACCTTGATTGTTGAGACAAAGGTTGTTCTGGGTTTTATTCAAATATGGTTCAGATATTTTTCAGAAACGGGTAAAAAACACTAGGACCTATAGCTGATATAATGTATGTGTACTCGCTTTACTTGAATATTTAAATTTTCAGCAAAAATATTTATTATACATTGCTTATCTATGGCAAAGTCAGATCTGCCGCTCACAATAAACTAATGTAAGCTGTGTAAGGGGAATTCTCTTTCTAGTTTACTTTGTGCGGAAAAATGCGGTATTGGCGGTATGCCAAACATTAATCATTTTAGTTTACACATCCACAGACATACATACACATCTCATCAATATAGGTACTCTATGGTTCAATTAGTCAATTACAATTTATCAATTACAATATTTGTCCACACTCTATGGTTCTGCCTGAATAACCGAAGTGAAAACATATTAACTGTGTTTTTATTAATTGTAAACATTTCAAGTTATGTTGTGCCAGTTCCTAATTTAGTGGCTCAAAACTAACTATTATGTTAACAAAATAATTAATTATGTTGTTAAGTTTACAATGCAACAGAATCAGTACGATCTTGATAGTGTAACCCCAGTTTCTAAGTTCTGCAAAAGGGGTCAAATGCTCCAACGGTGTATATCGACCAGTTTATCTTGATATTGTCTGTGCGTCTTATTTCAAAACACAAGTAGCAACAAGGGTTCCAAACGTTCTGGTTCAGGTGCACTGTGTAGCCAATTAAGCGAGACCCACGCGAATCATAAAGCCGCCTTTATTAGATTTGTTAGGGAGAGTTCAGGGAAAGTTGGTTAACTGTAACAATAATACTGCAACGTGGTAATGAATGTTGCATCATAGGCCTATTCAATTGTGTGATGTTAGTTTAGTTGTTATTGACATTTGATTAACGTATGACATTTATGTAACAGTAGGTACCTACTATGACGGGAGTACTTCTAATATTACCTACGCTTGAATAATATTAAATCAAACAATATTATACAAGGATAATAAGTTGGAAAAACGGGATAATGCTTTTGGGTATTCCACTACATCCTTAGATTAGGACGGGATAAGACGTTTGCTGAAACCCATCCTCTTTTTTAAAGAAATTATTAAAATAGTAGTGTATTAAATATAAAGATTATGTACCTACAATATATATATGTATTTTCTAGATAAATAGAAAGTAAAATATCTATATAAATATCAAAAGTTCCTAATTAAATATTTATTATTTATTATACCTTTCTTTACTTTGAGACTAAAGAAAATACTTCGTCGCTGATAAATCGGTGTAATTGAAAAAGTTTTCTTCTGTTAATAAATAATTTTACTTTAATAGAAAACTGGGAATACCAAAGAAAGTTACTTTTAATTGTAAAGTGCGTTTATTTTTTAAGTAAGTAAAGAATAGCTAAGTAGTTGATTAATTTGAACATAAAAAGCAACAGTTCAAAAATGCTGATAAAATATATATATATATATATATATATATATATATATATATATATATATATATATATATATATATATATATATATATATATATATATATATAATATATATATTTCAATTGTTATATAATAAAATGAATTAAGGATAATATTTTAGTTAATATTTCTACATATTTTTTCAACAAAGATAGACTATATTCAAATATTCTGTAAAGACAATTTCTCCAGAAGCGTTATACGATATAAGATAAACCAACTAATTTCCGATAAAATGAAATGAAGATAAAGTAGACATATTTCGGGCGGAGTTTTACATAACTAAGAAATATCTATAATTTTATAAAATTCTCGAGAG
Organism: Napeogenes inachia; assembly: GCA_959347355.1. Lineage (NCBI taxonomy): Eukaryota > Metazoa > Arthropoda > Insecta > Lepidoptera > Nymphalidae > Napeogenes > Napeogenes inachia. The sequence goes on along the minus strand of OY365798.1, from coordinate 19,595,870 downwards.
GTACAAAAAATATTCACAATGTTTGTTGTTATTTTCATTAATAAAAGTTCCAATGGTTATGGACATTTTATTAAATTTAAGTAACTGTCAAAATTAATATAGGTAATTATAAAATCACCCACCAAGTTCTGACTGAAATTCGCATCCCTCATAAAGAGACTACGTTTTCAGTGGTATTACGAAGAACCTCATTAAAACAATTTTCCAATCCAGTAATAATGTATTAGACGTTTTAAATCGAGGTCACTGCCCTGCTATCTTTACACTAGGAGAGTTAAGAGGAACGGACTCTACCATCTGTGGCTAATGAAGGCGTCAAAAGATTTCGCAAGAGTAATTGAAGCGTGTATAATTTTATTGTATTTGCATGTAAATATGGATTTATGGTTTTCACATATTATTCAAATATGTACAATTGCTTGAATATTTACCACCAAATAATAATAAATATGACTTGGTGTAAAGTCATGGTATATATTAAAATGAAATATATGTTATATCACTGTATGTTAGTTTGTGTTAGTTTCAAGTGTTTTTAAAGATTCATGTTAAATATTCCGTTAGAAGGGAAGTAAATCAAGCAAGCGTATGAAGTCCCATCTGCGGCCACATACCCCACTGAGCAATTATTGCAATCTCCTTTGCAGTATGGCTTGACATTTTCTTGCCAAATATGGAACTATGTTTTAGAAATTTTCATCTCTTAAATTATTTATAGAAAATTTAGTATTATATTATAATAATGGTTTTGTCTTGTTTTACATAAATGATTTGTATAAAAGTATAATGAGAAGAATTATTTTAAAGACAATAATTTTGAGGTGATGTGTAATAAGCGTTAGTTAGTGGGTAAATAAATTAGCATATTTTATGTTTATAATAAAAAAATATATATATCCAGAAAATTAAATAGTAAGGTTTACGGGAATATAAGTATTTTTACACGTAAGGTCGCCGCGACACACTCTTTCACACTTCAACGATAATTTTTCCGGCCAATTAACTTCACTTTTTTAACTTCACACAAATGTATATTAATAATATTATTTATATATAGACATGCAATTTTTGTTGATTAAAATTAATAGGTAAATAGGTTACGAGTAATATCTCATTCAAAGCTTCGAACAAATTATGAACTTTATGGCGACTTCTAACTTAATTTCCAAGTAATATAACTTTAAAATTTAGAGCGGACTTCAAGGTGGAAGAAAATGAAATAAAACTGAAGTAGGTACACTATTAACGAATAGAAACTTTATAGTTGCAACCTTTATATAAACGCGACTGACTGTTATTGCAATTAACATGACTTTAACTTTGAGAAGCTTAGACTGCTTGGGGCAAATTATCTTACGGGTCACCTGGTGTCTGGTAAATGATCATTGCCGCCCACGATAGCTTGCAACACGAGTCAAAGTACCAAGAGCATTACTGACTAAACTCATTTAAGGAGTTATTAGTTTTTTATTTAATATTTATTATCATTGTATAAATGTAGAGACTAATAAAGAATTGTCTATATAATTATTCAACAAGGCGGGTAGCGATACGGTGGCTCAATTGGTTGCGCGACGGCGCGGTTTCAAAGAGGTCTACTTAAATTTAAAAATAAGCTTAACTTGGCTATACAAGTGTAAACTAATTTTCAAATATATAATTATGTATTATGATGTAGGTATGCTATATAATCTTTTAAATGCCCTAGTGACGCAATCCGCTAGATTTAACTGCATTGCACATATCTTTACTGAACTAAGTTTAAAAACAAATCTTCTGAAAGTTTGAACTCTTAAGATTTTTCTCTTTAAAATAAAACTTGAAACTAACTTGGGCTTTGGAAGGATTTGAAAACATATTCTTTAAATGTTTGTGGTTTTCTATTCACAGACTTACATCTATGCTTTAGTGCATAACCTAGGCTTTGCCTCCCTAGTGCCTGGAATTAATGCCTTGTTCCAGTAATTATGCTCGCTTTATAACCTAGAAACCGAAATACAATGTCCTATTTCTTGCAAAAGTGATACAGTGTAAGAAATTAGAATATGTATGACAAAATAATTTCAAGATATCTAGATTATTTACGTGTATGTATACCTACTTATAGTTAGAGATTAGATTATAAAAAATATTTAGAAATACTCCATGTATGAGATAAAGATATAATATTTATAAGAAAAAAGATTTTGCCAATTTACTAATATAACATTTTTAATTTTTTGACTTCAATATCCTCTGAACACATTATCATATTCGGATAACTATGCTAACCTCAATTAACATTTAAATAATTAATCCCATATTAACCTTATTTAGTCTTGTGTTTAATTTGATTTTAATTATTGGGTAATAGTTTTACAACTGGTTAATAAATTTTAGAGAATGAGTTAGCAGGTTTGAGTGCAAATTGAAGTTGAGTTGAATGAAATTAGTTTAGTTACTTGGGTTTACTTAATAAAAGGGTAAAGATATATTTAAGATGCTTTCTTATAAATAAAGCCACGTTTCCTCTACTGATAATTTCAAATTACAGTAACAATTAATATTATAAAAGTAATTCGTATGAGATTATTTAAAATAACAGAGAATGGCAGAAACAATAGCGTATTGTCTGTTGACGGCATTGACCTCAATGTTAACTTCATAAGGAATGATTTAATATATGTTTACTTCTGATTTTAGATCAAAGATAGTTAGTATCATGGCGTTATATATTTCTTAATTTATAACAAATATCCATTTAGGCTTCACTTATAGATCATTAAATTATGGAAGTATGTATATCAATTTTAATTTATAAAATCTGTAGGAGAATGAATCGAATTCACTCGTTAAATATAGATTTAGTTACAAAAAAACTTATTTTTTTTTACCTTTGCTAAAAAATTGTTTATAGCAATTATTGTGCGCAAGAGCAATCGCAAGAGATGTTTAGTATAATATGTATTTAAAATTTTGGCATCATCATTGCAAAATGTCCAAATCAAAACTCCCCGTTGGCGTCGCTGTATTTAGATACTGCTCCCACCCGGGAACGGTGATTTCCAAATCTGAAATAAACTTCGCTGTTTTGAAAGGTCTGTTATTCTTCATAATTTCGTGGAATAGTTGAAGTTTGTTGATAACGGACTGTTATTGTTATCAATACGACCCGGTTATGATAATTGTTGATTATATATTTTTAATAATGTCTTGAAATTGAGTTATCAGTTTTTTATATAAGAGTGTACCGTTATTTGTTATGAAATTATTTTTAATTATTCTTTTATGTAGGTAGGTACTAATATATTAAAATTAAAATATTTTTTGTAGTAATATATAACGATTCGATAAATAATATTTCCTACGATTTACGGTTTAAAGTTACCAATTAAAATATTTTAAATCATTAATAAAATAAATATATATATTGTTGTTATTTACTCAAAAGCTTGTAGAGAATGCAGGAATACAATCACAAAAAAGAATACATATGTATATGTAAATTAAATTTGCTATGATTGTTTTATTTACATTCATCTGCGCAAGTCATCTTCTTACCCAAAATAAAACTATCGATACATTTAAATTTTAAACCTTCCTTAAAAAATCATAAAATTTTAGAATTTGAGTTTATTTGGTAAAACTTCAACATTAATCCTAAAGTTTCCAAAATTATTTGGGATCACCTCACGCGTCCAAAAATAAATCAACCGCCATGTTATCGCGATCTAATTTAATCTGCGCGCGCGCATCCATGCACTTGACAGATGATTCAGTCGGCCACTGCACCCACAAAACAAATATGTAACATTTTGTTTGACATTGACGATGTTTTGTTTATTAAAAATGTGTATATTTTTATATGAACGCAATATTTTAATTAATTAATAAATGAACTATCTCGTAATGATATGTTATCATATATAATAAATAAATAAATTATTACAAATATTTTTTTTTTTTGCAAAATGACACTGACCGAGAAATTATTAAAAATGTTAATCGCGATAGTAGACGTAACAAAAAACATAATTAAAACATCACGTAGACATACCTACTTTCACGTTATGAATTATTTATCGTAAGTTTTTAGATAGCAACTATAAGAATAAATTATGAATCCACAAGTATAGTTTGCATATGCGTTTACTCCATTTCTATTTACCCACTATACGTTTAAAATAATCGTAAAATAATTTGTTAGTATAATGTGCTTCACGACTTATAAGGAAAATATGCCTTCATATTTCCATCTAAGTGTATTATATTACAGTCGTTTATTTACCGTATAAGTCATTGAGCTACCGTATCGTTTAGTACCGCTGTACCAAATGACAGAGTGACTACACGGTTTCCCCTAAGCCGCGGGTTCAAATCTCTGCTCGTATCGGTTTACCTTTCATATGTTTATTTGAAATTTAGATAAGTTTAACCTATACATGTTTGTTTTAACTTTTAATTTACATTGCCTCTAAAGAGATAAATTGCTAACTACCGTACATTTTTTTTATCCAACATGCCAGTTTGTTATTAAATGATTCATTGTGATTCAAGGACTCCACTAGTTAAATCATTAATGAGGCCTTTGTCTAGTTCTGGCTAAACTATTAGTTGATTACAATCTATAGTCAAGGAGCTAGTGAAGTTACGTCATATCATACAACAATATTATTTATACATACAGAATAAATAACATTACATTTATTAGAACATATATTTACAACATATCGTATAAATAGTTACATAACTCTACACGGCTATCCTTAAACGGAATAAGGAAATTGAACCTCGTCTGCGGAGGAAGTCGTATGATGCACCAGCCTTCACTATCCAGAGTGTATAAGTGTATACATATTTTATTTTTATTCCTCACAAAAGGGCTTAAATTGGATTGATTGGCATCCGTCACGCTTGAAATGAAGTCAAAGATACACGATAAATCAGAGACACTTAAAACACTTATTGTCCAATAAAATAGTTTAGGGTCAAGGGTAATGACCTTAGACAGCATAATAGATTGAGAATGTAATTTCATTTGTCAGGTAATACAATAAATTATTGAATATTTAAAATATGAAAATACTTTCTAATTGAATTAGAATTTTTTAAGTTTTTAATATCCAGTGATTGTAGAAAATAACATCGATTTAAAGTATTTATTTGTACGCAATAATTAAACCTACATTTTACGATTTGTTGAACCGTATACTATTAATTAAAAGATTCCATGAAACAACTCTGTATCGGTCGGGGGAAAGGGGTAGTTATAAATTATTGGTTAATCTCTTCCGACCGTCTGGCCGGCCCGGCTAAAATCATCCCCGCACAGTTAACTGTAACCGGATGAAACAATATGGCTGATAAACTTATTATTATAACTATTACATTAAATATAAATGATTTTAATACAGACTTAATAATTTTCAATTAATATTCATATCTAACAAATTTTAATACTCATTTATTAAAGTAAAGATTTGAATTTATTTTTTGTTGATTTTATTCAATCTCGTACAGATCCTGTTTACTGTTGTGTTGATGACATAACTTTTAATGAAACCGGTCCGTTTAACTTATTCTGATGACTAATTTTATAATGGGCTGTATTTATTAAAAATATCTTAATAAATTTATGAATTATTATTAACATATTTATGTGTTCTAGTTCAGAATAAGTACTATTGTACGCCTCTAATTGGCGAGCGAAAGGTTTTGGAAAAAATAGCCGCCGCATTTCTTTTTACTTCTAAATTGACTGATTTTTTTGGAAACAAAAACCTTTTAGCAGCTAAAGTTTTTTAGATATTATTTGCATACAAGCCAACTTGTATTGTTTCCGAATTTAAATAAAAGTTCAAATTTATATGGATAGCTAGTTTTACTTTGCAAAATAGATATTAGATTTAATGGCTGCTTATCTATCATTGAAGAGTGAAGCATGAGTTTACGATTCTTGCAGCATTTACGACACATAATGACAGCATATTTATTAAGTTGTGTTTTATTACTTGACAGATGTTCTGTACGTGATCCAAATTCCTTTTAATGTTGAACACCATCATTATATTCTTTGTTATGTTTATGAATCAGTTTATGCATACATTTGAACTAAGAAATTATAATGCTCTGAGGTGGTCGTTGCCCTCGTTTTCAGAAAATCGATTTCAAGTTCATTGAATTGTTGATACATATCGATTAATGTTTATTGTGATATTTATATCTTAATTCTAATGTTATTGGCATTATCTTAAGCTTAATATACCCAATTAGATTAATAAATGATGACCGTAAAATAGTGATATAATAATGTTTCATACTGACAATGTAACAATTAATTATTTGTTTAAGATCTGAATACAACAGGATTCATTTGGTAGCTTAACAACCATAGCATTAAAATGTTATTTGGGTTTGAATTCGGCGTTTTATCGATCGACACGCTGCAATTCCACTGCCTCAAGTGATTTACTGAATGGGGTTGTATTTATTAAACGAAAAGCTGCTTTATTGTTATAGTAATAAGGCAGCTACCACACATTTTAGCAATGGGGAATATGCCTGGGGTTCCAACCCACGTGTTCTGCTTCATTATTGTATGATCTCGATGTTTTCTGTTGTAATATAACTTATTCGTTTTCAAATAGTTTTTTTGATACTTTAAGCTTGTAACGAAACATAATATATATTTGTTCATCATTTAATTTTGAACTAGTTCAATTCTCCACGGACGTTATGTCAATTTAACTCTCCCTTAACTTCCGTTTTAAATTAAATTAAATATCGTGTCTGAGCCACAGTATCCATTTCACTTTGTATTATAGTCATGATATTGTAACTTGCGGCTTTGTTCTAAGTATTTTGAGTATAAGGGATCAAGCTATACCGCGAATTAAGATAGGAGTCGTTTACCATTTCTATGAATTTATAATTCGCGGTCTGAACTGCGAACTGAAGTACGAAGTTGTCGAACTACGTGAGCCAAGCTTGTTGCTGTAATTGGCTGAAACTTTAGATATCTGTAATAATTTCTGGACCTTCTTGACCTTAGATGTTGGATTGAAAGATAGGACCAGGTTACTATTTTTTTAAACGGATTTATTCTATAATTACACGTAAACTTTTGAACTCGTTAGTAGTAATGAAAAATGCTTTTAATTCGAATGAAAACAGTTGGAGCCGAATTCATGTAACCTAGTTACTCTCCAGAATAACTTTTTTATCCAGATTTTTTTACGTCAGAGTATATTTATTCTCCTGTTAGTTAGTTAGTCTGATAAAGTTTAGGGAATTTATTATGAACTCTCCTAAGTAAATGTTATTTACTTTAGTGTAGTTTCTTTCTTGAAGAAGAAATCTTAAAGAAGACTTAAGTAAATACTTAAGTCTAGTTAGACGATACATATCGTCTTAGTTAAGTTGGACCTAATGTTGTAATAGTGATCCTTTTTTCACATTGTAACTAAAAAGAAATGTGATTCTATGGCAAAGCTATAAAATTTCGGTTTGATAATAATCAAATACAAAATATTTTTGGTAGCTATAATAAAAAGTACTGTAAAAATAACCAAAAATGCAATGAATGGAGTATGTTATCAGTTTGATTTAGATTAGATCAAGAAAAATTGTTGCGATATCTTTATCGTTTATTTATTTTACCAATGATAAGTTTTAATATATAGATTGCTAACAGTTTTGTCTATATTTATATGTATAATAGATACTTGCTATGACACTTAAGTGTTTAGTAAATTAGTTTGAAAGATCATTTCACAAAAATACTATGATTTTAACCTATAGCTCCACTACACCAGACGACTTCTTTCTACCAATATAAACAATTTTCTTCGTTCATTTCCGCTTTCTTTATGCTACCGACCTCGTTAATGACGAAGGTGTTTTATTTCTTTATATTGTGTGCTAGTGCTTTGTAAATTTGTAAAGCGTGACTAAAAAGCTATTGTTAGTGAACGTATGTCGGTTTGTTATGAAACTGCAACTTTTAGTCTTGTAATACCTTCACTTTCTTACCATTTCTCTTTTTTTCAAAGATTGTCAAAAATTATCATCGGTTATTACGCTCAATTTCAGTTATATATTATTCTACTTTGAAATTATAACGCAGTTTATTTTAACTACAACAGAACTAAGTAACTGATCAGTATTAAATGTATTGATGTTTTACGCTGTACGATGTTAAAGTAGGTACCTATATCACTCCCCCTTGGATGTGGACTCGCATTAATGTCTTCGTACAGCCATGTGATTACCTTCGCCTCGCTGGGAAAATGTTATAGCTTTTTAATGTATTGCCCCTTTAAATTGTTCTTATTTGTTTACGTTTGTAGCTCTTATTAATATTTTTTTATTATTATAAATGTAGTTTAAATATTTTATTATATATAAAATTGATCTACATTTTAAATATACGCAAACCTTCTAAAATGTTTAGCTCCTCTGATGCATTTAGGTGGGTTCTACGTAATTTTTGGTTATTCAAATGGTTTTTATGCTTGTAGGGGACTTGAGGGTAGGTCGGGGTTTTTGACAAATTGCCCGAAGGCCAGACAGGGGGCTCCGAATGAGAACAGCGCGTGTTAGTAATGTCGAGGGTGTGGTTGTCAGTATGTAAGTTTAAATCAATAAAATATACTCGCTCGTAATGGCCTTTCAACTGGATTATACAAATCTGTTGATTATATATATTGTCTGCTACTGCTATCAGATTTGCTAAGTCTTTTGACAATACTATTCCTATCAAATGATTAGGTATATAACTAAAAACTATACGATACGATAGCTTTATTATTAACACAGTAAGATAAATGAATTTTCTTGTCTTTTCTATATTTAGTAAATTTTACTGCAAGTTAGATATATTTCCGTTCTTGTAGTCTTATCTTCTTTTGTCTCCTTTGATTGCATTGTCTGCTTTGCTTACGCAATGATGTCCTAGATTTTATCAAGGTTATTATATAAACATAGGTATATAATTTAAAACATTCTAAGGTCTACTACACACAATTTTATGTATATTACCGCTGTACCCAAATTAAAACATGATTTAAACAACAACCTTAAAAAGCATTAGGTTTTGTATGTTAAAAAACTTATTTATTTCATAAATACTGAGCTTTAAAAGCACTTATTCCGCTTTGTGTTGTATGTACTCCATAATTTATGCTATATTTAATATTTTATTCGCTTGCAGGTAACCTTAAATATTACATAGTAATCGTTCGGATAATTTATTAGGGATGCTTACTAAGTAAATAGTAGGTATGTGTATTATAATATTGTTATTGTATTAATTATTATTTTGAAATAAATTAAAAATTACTAGAATGTTAAAATCAACACGATGGTCTACGCCATGGTAGCTTAGTTATAGAACTAAGAGGAAGCTTCCAAAATGGCGTATATTCAAATCTTGATTGTTGTGATAACTTTTACATTCTATATAAAAAAAAACGTTATTCTTCATTGCAACTTCTTACCTACGTCAAATTATCTATAAATTATGCGAAGTTATGTTTTTTAATTCAATACAAACCGATTTGAAATAGAATACCAAAGAATACTATGATTTTAATACTTACCTGCAATAATTTACGTTCAAAACGGTCTCTACGGCTTTATATCCTTGAATTTTAAGCATTTTAAAAATGTATGAAATCGCTCTTAAGTACCATAACAAAAAGAATATTTTGGTTTAACAGCTTATTAAAATGTCACAAAGGAATTTAAATGATGTCTTCGTTCACATAGGATTTGTATTCACATGAAATGAAGTTTCATGAAAAAAACGTCCAAGTGCGAGTTGATTTCCCGTATGAAGGGCTCTGTATTACGTATGGAAGCCTCCTTTTATTTTTAAAATCTTACAAAATATCAAGTTTATTGTATGGCACCTAATGTAATTTAATGGTAATTTTTTATTTTTTTTAAAGCGAATATATAACTAAATATTCCGTGAATATTTCAAGCCCGTTGAAGCCTGTTACCGTTATTAAATTCGGACAAAATAGCTACGTTTGTTGTATGGGAGCACCGTTAAATATTTATTTTATTTTGTTTTTAGTACCTCGTAGTTGTTATAGAACGGCAACTGAAATACATCGGATTTGAAAATTTAAACTGTCTAGCTAACACAGTTTCAGAGATACAGCCTAGAGACAGATAGATAGACGGACGGACAGACGTATAGTCGTTATAGGATTCCTTTTTTACACTTTGGGTATGGAGCCTTAAAAATTAAATATAAAATATAAAATGAGTTTTAGATTCCTTCAGACCCACATTGGGCGCCATGGGATATATTATTACCTTAAATATTACATATAAATATATGTACCTACATAGTTCATGGGCACATTGTATGCAATGTACGTATATTATATTTTCGTGTTGAATGGTTTAACAAACTTGCTTATGCATTCATATTCAAATAAAACTTCTATTTATTTATTGGGATAAGTTACATTTTCAAATTTCATATTGTTTCCTTTATATAAAAATGTACCATTGTTAAATTCAAAGCAGTTCTAACGGCTAGTAGTTCTAAATAAAAAACCGTTTACAAGTTACCATTTGTTCTAGATTTTAAATTGCTGATCTTAAATTTTAAAACACTAAATTTCCTTAAAACGTTTTAAAAATCTCAGAAAAAAAATATTTTTTTGGTTAATAATGGGTATGTGTATGATAATGGGTATGACCTGTTTGTATAGGGGTTAGTATCCCTGCTGAACTAAAGGTTGTAGTAGTTTTGATTCCTACGCGAGAAAATTCTTTGTGTGATCCAAAGATACCTAGATGTTCCGAGTCAGGGTGTACTTTGTACCCGTTATTTACGTTTTTGAAACTTCACGACACGAGTATAATAAAATCTCTAACGAGTAATTTGATTTAAAAAAAAAAAAAACAAAATATTTAAAAAGTTATTTGTAAAATAAATTTTCATCAGTATTGCCTGTCCTTAGGGGTTGATTCAAGAGAATCAATCCCAGAATACCATTCCGAATGATTGGATTTTTTTTATTACATTTCACACTCATTGTTACATTTTCTGAATTTACTTAATATTCTTATATTCTTATAAATTACATTTATATTATTCTGAAGTATAATCTAAATAACTGTAAAATTTAATCAGTCTCATCATCACTGTCAGTTTGAAAGAGTTACAAATTATAACCATGAATTTATATATTAAAACTTTCACGTTTTGTAGTAGGATTGTTATGCACTTGTAACAGTTCAAGCTAAAACTCTGTCAAGAAAATGGAGGATGAAGCCGTTTACAGCTGGTATTAAACATGTTAACAACACTATCTATGATACATGTCTAATAAACGATGCTATCATCTAGGTAATACACGTGTAAACTAAACCGTCAACTATTATTAACACAATTGAACTTCCGGATACATTTAATGAATGACTCCTTTCATTATGTGTAAATTATTTTGCAGTTTTAGGTATTACGCTAAAATATTTCACGGTGCTAACCGCCCCATTGATCGAGTGGTTAGCGCAAACGCCCTAATGTATAGTGGCGCAAAGTGCTCGGGTTCGATTCCCGACAGGCATGTTTGTGATGAGCAATAGACGTCTGTAATTATGGGTTTGGTCAATAAATATATTCAAAGAATTAATAATGTGTAACGCTACGTATTTGTATCGTTGTCTAACGCTCTTAACAAAAGCAAATAATTTTCTGCCTTAGGGGTTAGATAACTTGTGTAATTTTTATTATCGTTATTAATCAACATCTAAAAGTGTGCTCAGGAAATAGAATACAGATGCATAAAAGCGAAGTCCTCTTCTGACTCACAACCGAATAGTCCGAATACTTTTGACTAGAAAAGTATTTTTCAACAAACAAGTCGTAAAAAGTTTTTTTTGAACATCAAAACAACGATCATTCCGACCATTAAGTTTTATGAAATACTTTGCCTTATTTACTTATTTTTTTTTATAAATACCGAATGCAAAAATTCTAAGAAACGGGCAGGACTCGAAACTATTACCTTTGTGAAACCGTTACGTCGCTCAGCCAATTGAACTACCGTGTCACGGTACACCGTGTACCGTGTACCGTGGATATATCATTTTATATACTTTAATTGTTTATCCTTTAGGGATGGTTTTAATGACAATACAAACTGTAGGTATAAACAAAAGGATATATCAGTTTTGCCTTGAATTCAGTGAACGGTGAAGTTAATTACACAAATGACATCACTAGTGGTTGGAGTTAGATTAGCAGCAATTAGGAAACGATATGGCCATAGCTATACATAGTATGTAGTCGTATATGTAATGTATGGCGAATGTCTTGACTGATGACTTAGTCTCTGTAAAAACATAATTTAAAAGCGTGGGTAGTTATGTTTTATTTTTAGTATTAAAAAGTTAGTTGTAATGCTTTTTAGTAGAATCATAAATACTTTACGGTCTTATAACTTTCTTGGCCACTCAAGACCATGGGTCAAACTGTTCTTTCGCGAAAATAACTCGTTGTTAAATATTGTTAAAAGTCATGCCACAGTTCTCTCAAGTCGTTATGCAATTTGAATTCACAACGAAAGTGTTAAAAAGTGCTATTTTTTCTTTCATGTACTATTTATTCTAAGATGACGTTTTATGTTTCAAAAGCGATATTTTCTTAAAAATTAGGCTTGTGTTTTAATTTACGGTAATCTGAAATACACTGAAAGGTCATTAATCTTTACTACATTGTTGATTTCTTTTGAAATATTGGGCTTAATTTAAACTTTATGCAAGTTATAATATAATAAGCTTCAGAACTTTTAAATTAGGTTATACCAGTCAGCTTACATTTTGCTGAAACATTAATTTTAACACTTGTTTCCGCATCAATAATTCGTACTCTACGTATATTTTTCATTTAATACGATTTGTTTGACATAAATTAATGAAGTCTTTAGAACAAAGACGGAAAAATATTACGACAATACATTTAAGTAGACTAGACACAATCCAAGTAAGCCGTTATTACTGGTACAATTATTGTTATCGTTATATTAGCATATTTTCCTACACATTGTAACAGGTATTTTTACTTTCATCACACGCCTAGCTTCAATGCTGACTGCTCGATGACCCATATAAAGTGGAGACGTAGTGGCTTCATATTGATTTAGTTATCCACGTGTACTTTATAATGAACGCAATAAAGCTTTAATCCGTAGATTAATATAGCTTAAGAAGAAATTACAAATGTAGGTAGGTACCTAACTGGGTTCTTAGGTTTTAATTTTGTACTATTAAAAGTCTTACTGTTTAATGTTTTATAAATTATGTGATCAATGTTATAAGAAATTAAGCTTGGTGTGTAAATTATTTGCTTGTGTTGTGGATTACATTTTTTATAAATAGACTTTAATATCTTTGTACCGAAAATATAATCTTATATTGACCGTTTGAACCATTATTTATCTCTATCACTACTTTGTACAAAAACACAAAGGAAAATAAGTCTTAAAATGTATTATCAATTAAAACATTTAAAGTATTTATATAATATATACCTACCTAGATATGGAAGTATTTTATCTTGTTCAGGCCTTTTTCATTTTCATAAGGTATCATGTCTTCATGGAAGTATTCTAGGCGAAATTTATTAGTGCTTGCTATGAATACCTATCAGTAAGTGCCTAAATCGTACGGTTTCTTTGATTTCATCTTGGTAACAAATCATTAGAGAACACTAATGGCGGTGCATCCAATTCTACGCTCTATCCTCCATTTTACAATCCTCGCACATCCTGGGAGATTGCTTGTGATGGAATAAAGACGTAAAATGAATAGCGTGACGTTGAATGTGGGTACTCAGACTTCGGCGTGAATAACAAGGGTACAGGTTCGTTCAAGAATAACTTACAAATAACAACTCCAGCGGGCTAAAGTTTTCCAAGCGTTAACTATATGCCTAATATACAGGGTTATTTGTAATTAATTGGCCACTTCTTGTAGGCAGACTCTCTACATCAATCCCAACAATATTTGTTTTACAACTTTTTACAAATCTTGATAAATAACACAGAACAAACGAAACAAAAAAAATTTGCTCCCTCTTTTACTTATTATTCTGTATTTTGTAAGAAGTGCTTAAAATGTCAACGCCCGGGTACCATACCCACGCTCACAGTTAATGCCAGTTCAGAGGTAACAAATAAATTTTGTATGAGAAAATTTTAATATTAAAAACTATTAATTTTTAAAAAAGTAGTAAAACATTTTTCTGATATATGTAGAGAGTTAGAATGCAAGAGGTGGCCAATAAATTATTTTTTTGTAATTGATTGCCCCGGTATAACAAATACATATATTTGCATCGTTTAAACACACACACATACCATAACACATATAATGCTATCTCATAACAACGACCAAACGCTCTAATTCGAAAAAGACATCCCAATATCAGCTTAGTTAATAATATCTTATAGTCTACAATATCGTTATTATAATTAATGATTTCTTAATTAGAAGTATGTATAATTATCTATTTAAATATGCTTTCTGAAATCAAACATTAAATCTCATCTAAAAAATAAAAACTGTTAATTGAAGTCAAGAGATAAAATGTCACAAGTTGAGCGCATAAACAGCCAATTAGCGTGACCCGAGAGCAATCATTCAATTTAAGAGCATTGCGTACACGCAAGCCATTCAGGCCGTTTATACTGTGATTGAATGATCTTGATACTTGAGTGAATTGTCTTTTGTTTAGTTTTTTGTGTCAATTATTGTGCTATTTCATTGTTTGTAATTATGATTAAAACAAGTAATAAATTTATTTGCCAAAATATCTTCGTTTATTTATAAAGTTTTTTAATATATTTTTTTCCTTTTTATATTATAAATTCCGATAATAAGATCACCACATCTATACTTGTAAATTTAACAGTTATTGTTAAGTTGTGGACATACGGGAAATAATATAGTAATACTAGTTTTGTTTTATAGTAATATGTAACATTGAAATTTAATGGAAAATAAATTTAATTACTTCCTTTCAATAAAACCAATAAAAATAAAACCTTTAGCTATAAATGATTGATTGAACGCCCACAATAAATATATGTGTTAGTGTCACGACATTTATCATATATCCAATACATTATACAGCTAACTAGAAAGAAAACGTTATTATGTTTAATACCTATTTTATTTTCTTAAAAAAGAATATATATTTATAAACTATAGACAATGTTAAGTCATTATGAAAACAACATTACACTTCAAAAACCGAGCAAATAAGAACAAAAGATAAATGGACTTGTAAATGCAAAATAAATATATTCCCAAAGAACTGGTGCGAATCAGAACTTGAATGTGCGGTAAAAGTCCATGACGCCAATACGAGAGCTCTTGTGAACTTGAATACGTAATCATTAGCACTCCCCGATCTAGATAGACCTGTCGCTTGCCATAATGTTTGCGCTTAAAGTCTAACATTTTTATTGTTTAATAAAATCATGTGTTATAACATATTTTGTTGTTTTTATATTAGTGTATTCATAAATAAAGCACGGGTGTCTTGAATAAATAACACCTGCTATCACACACCCGCTGCGCACGCGCACCTATCGGATGTGACGTAATACTACCGATACCGGTATACTCTTATAGATTTTGTTCCGCAATATAGAAACGTGATCAGTTTACGTATAAGATTGCGTTTATAAAAAGTTCAACGTAAAGGAGTCCGACAAGGAGGATCATTAAAGTTATATTACAATGGCCAATGCCTAAGAAATGCATTACTATGTCTACTGTTATGATTCACACACACATATGCTTGTTTACTCTTGTTTACTTATAATGGCTGGCTTGACGGGGTTGCTTGCTACCATAATAGACGCATTTCTTACGAGTAAGAGATAACCTGTCTCAAATATTCTCCATTGTGCCTTTTCATCCCTCCTCTTATTTCCTAAACCCTAATCCATTCTATTGAAAATCGGCAAAGATTTTACATCTCTAACATAATGTTACAGTTCTCATTAGGAAAAGTGAGAACATTCCGATATTGATGAATATGTGATTTTTATCCCAAAAGCATTAAAAAAAATTACCACTACGGTCATAGTTTCTGGGTGGTTAATATCTGATATTTGACAATCTCAAATTAATACAAATATATACAGCTATATTCATAAAAAAATAAATATATAAAGCACACTAATAAAAAGGAAGATTGCCTTAAATATTTTTTTTTCTAAACCTTTGATATAACACTGTTATTTGTAGTTTGTGGAACATTTGTGTTTGCGACGTTTTCGTAACTGCACTGCAAGTGATAAATCAAGTTGTTGCTAATTAAGCTCTCGGGGGAAGCACTTTCTATCTATCACTCTCTATCTGTTAATTTCATTTAACGTTGTGCCTTTATTGTTGAAATAAACATAAAGCAATATTCAATTTAGTTTCATGTACAATATTATTATAAGTTTTTTATATGTAGTGGTATCTCTTTTCTGTTTATGTGTGTGTGAGTTAGCTATTAAATGAACCCAACTGTTATCGCTGTCTTAATTCATAGAAACTATTTTTAACGGGATATGACGATGAAACATTTTAAGAATAACAATACGGTTTTCCGCATTGACCTATATCTTTGTTACAAAAACTACTCTTTTCATTAAGAAATGTCTTGTTAAATAAATAACTTAAATACTTTTAATAAATCATATTATTTTAGGCCGTTTTGGTTTTAAAACCGATTTCGTCAGAATATTATGATTTGATTGACCTACAGATATTTGAAAGTAAAAATGAGGTTTCTGCCCACGTTTGTTTTGTTAACATTTTCAATAATGGTATTGATCTTAGTAACTAATGTTTTTGTTCGTCGTAAGATATCGTCCGCATTTATATTAGAAAGATTCCTCAACGTAGTATTTACAGAACGGAAGATAGAATGAAATAACTTTACTGAACAAACTATTACCGCAAATGTGACAAATCAAATTGCATCTGCCCACGCTCTGTTTGTATACCACCTACTATTTCAGTTCTGATGTCTCCCACGCTGCTCTTGGGAATTGTCTTTGTCTTTTAATATTGCTATTGTTAATTATTTTTTTATTAATTATTGATTGATTCCTTTAGAAATAGTTCAGTTACTTTATCTTTACTATTTATGTTTTTCAATTTTATTTTCTTCTACTCGCATCTCTAGCGGGTAACCGAATAGATCCATGGCGTTATAAATGAGAGTAAATTCTTCAAAGTAAAAAACAATAGTAAAAAAATAAAATAAATTCATGAATCGTTTTAAAATAAAGCTCCTTTTGGCACCGAACTTAACAGGACCCGCTGGGTCAATGTAAAGATTCTTTAAAATATGGAGCGTACATACATACTTTCCCTTTTATAAAAATAAATGAAAAATAGATAAGTATGTCCAATTTCTTTTTGAATGCTAATCGTTGAATTCAAATATTCATTCATGTGTTCATCACAAAGCAAGGTGGCACCATTTGCAAAAATATTCATCTCATGAAAGTTCATAAAACGTGTTCGTTTCCCAAACCTACCTGTCTGGGTTGTTTCCGGAATATTTTCCATGATTGTTAGGGAGTTTTCATTTCCTTTTCCTTGTCCTAAAGGGAAGGTAAATAGTTCATAAGATAATAATAATATTAGATCCTTGTATTTTCAAATAACACAAGCTGTTTATTCATAATAAATATTTTGATAATTTTGTTATAGAAAATTAATTTCCAAAATTGTTAGAATGTATTTTTAAATTATGATCAGTGGGATTATCTATACCTACTAAAAATCATCAGCCTGTTAAAAATACATCATATAAATACAATTTCCTTTAACTGAATATTAAGTTTAATCTACATTATTTATTGAGAGTTATCGAAAAACAATAGTAAGGACAAAAATGTTTTTTGTAAAATATTTTATATCCAAGAAGACAGGTAGAACACGGAATTTATGTTATTTTCTGTACATTGGCATGTTATGGATGTGAAAGACAACAAAAAGCATCCATTACATACCGTATTGGAAATGTTGATAAGTTGAAGGAAAACACAGCTGTGTGATTTATGCCTTATCTATATTATTTCCCAGGTTACCTTATATTTTGTATTTAAATCATAGCCTGTGGTATGTTTGTATCTACTATTCTGTGATAACGTAACCGAGTACCATCAGATAATGTTGAATCTGATCTGAATCTGAATTCAAATAAATGATATCATGTTTTATGTTATTGTTAATTTATATTAAACAATATTATTATAAGTGGACCTAGTTTATGAACATGTTAAGCTTTATTAAAACTAACGAATGTTTCTTACTTTTTTATACCTATTGCAAATGTAGAAACATTTTCGATAGAGGCTAAATAGATGTCGCCGTCATCAAAATAAAGACCTTAACAAATTAAGGCTAGATTCATCAAGACTATGACCGTCAGTAAAAGGTTAGCTTAATTGGTAGGGACGACACGTCTTTCCAGAGTTTGCAGGTTCGAGTCCTACCCGAGTTATTTTAAAGAATATAAATAAATAATATATATATTTAATTGACTATCCGATACTGAATATTAAAATGTATTGTGTAACAAAATAATATTAATTATGATTTAAAAGCTTAAAGTTAAGTAAGAAAGCATCTCTTCTAAAATTTATGTAATGATAAAATTAATTAATTTTATATTATTATAAACTTTTAAATAATAACAACAATTCTTCATTAAATTAAAATGTCACGTGCCACGAAACTTATATTCTTGTAAGAACAGTTATAATTATTAAATTAAACCCATAAATATGGTTACATTAGCCGCAGATGTCTCTTACGGGATACGATTTACAGAATGTTACTTCAGCCACATTAAAGCTCAGGTGTATAGAGACTGAAATTGAAATTTACAGGTGTTATCTAAATACTTTTACGTTCATTGGTAGTAAATTATAATGTTAGTTTACGATTTAAATCCTTTTAAATACTTTGAAGTGACTTTGTAGTGACTATGAAAGTGATTTTGAATGATGAATGATATGAGTGATTTTGAAAAGACGTTAGTAGGTTTGAAGGTCATAGTGTAATTCTATTATAGCTTATGATATACCAGTTCTTGATAAGTTATATTAGCAACCAAGAATTTATTTTTAGAGTTTTTGGAAATGCAACCGGTGCGAGGGTTTGAGACTAAGGTTTATTTAGAATTCGGTTTTTTTATAGATATTCGGTTTCATTTGTATGGATTGTGGTATTTGTAAAACTTTCAACCGAACTGTTTCAGAGAAACGTTGTCTTTAGATTTCCTTATAATTATTATAAAGAAAAAGGCGAAGTTCCTGGCAACAACTAGTATGTCATAATAAAAATGCCTTTTTTGTGTTTTCTTTTTCGCTTTTTCTACTGGCAATTCTAACAATTGAGTTTGATTTTAAATGGATTACATTTTATTTGATTTTAAATGGATTACATTCATACTATTAATGTTCTTATCAGTTGAGTTATAATTATCACGCTTTTATTGTAAACGAGTATTCTACTTGTCCTTGATATCAATTAAGATAGAAAGAGCAATTTTGAAGAGAACGAATTTCTTGTAACAGGTGTTAAAACATTTTCATGCCTAATTTATAAAGTTTTCATTTTCCCTTTAATTATAAGATCTTGTTTCATCGTAAACCAAAAGAATTTCAGTAACATTGTTTAAAAACTGTTCAATTTCTTTTATCAGCTTTTTGTTTTTCTAAATTCCTTCGTACCATATACACTAATTGCAAGAAATATTATAAACTATAAAGTAATCAAATGTACGTATGAGTATCGATAACTATCGTAGCAGTAAAAAATATTATAGTCATTGCAGGCTTCTTGGTGTAGTGGTTAGTGACCTTGACTGCTAAACCAAAGGTTGTGGATTCAATTCCCTCGCGGATTCTTTGCGTGATCCACAAATTGTTAACCCGAGTTTGGGTGTACTTTGTATTCGTTATTTACATGTTTGTGAAAGGTAAAAGGTAACATAATCTTTAATGGAAATTGTTTTTAAAATAAAATAAAAAATATTTAATTGAAACGTGTAATTAAATTCAACAAATTAAAATAGAATAACATGGAAATGTAATTTCAAAAAGAATCCGATAACATCGCCACGCTCGGGAAACTCCTTTCAGATACAGATGCTGTTGAAAAATTCTTTGTATTTGCAAATAGGGTCACGATTATACGAGACAAAGCTATTTCATGTCAACATTGAAGACAGAACTAAAGCCATTTTTATTATGTGGTCATATATTCATTATTGTTTATTGGCTGTAAAGTCAAATGACTTGAGGTTTTGACTTTTAATAAGCCTTTGAAAAGTATAAAATATAAAGGTGGTCAAATCGGTGTGGTTTGTCTTTGTTATTTAGATCTTTAGTTATTATCTCTCTTTGTTTGTGTGTCATGTATAATGGATATATGGGTTTTTGTTTGTGTTACAGGTACGTTAAAAAAAATACAAGTCAACTTGTACAAAGGCAGTGTTTCTGCATCCGCTAAATGGATTAAGGTAACTGCAGTGCAATTTGTAAGTTGATAATTAGTTGATTGATAAGGTATCTTCAATTTCGGATGCTAATTGTTATCTTAAATTATCAAGGATAAAAATACATTCCAATAACAATATAAATGTTAGGTTTCATATTTTTCAATCATTTAAGTGCTCAACCTGGAATTCACGGTTATTTATGTAATAACATAAAAAATATAGTATTGCTCAAAGCAATCATGTGAGTAATTGGTTTACTAATTGGCGCAGTTTATTTGAAGTTAACACGAAGGTATGTAGATTACAAAATAAACGCTTAGGATGCATAAAAATTTAAAAATAAACCACGCTCAAAGGTTTTATCATCAAAGTTGGAGTCCGGTGGCCACTTTGCTGTGACGTCATCAGGCTCCGCCGGCCTGTAATTAGTGTATCAAATATTCATGAAGCGAATTTTTTTTTACAAATCCATTACTTATTTAAGATAGGTACTTTACGAATAAAGTGCCTGAACATTACTGTTATTTAGGTACATTTTTTTTAAAGATTTGAATGTGTTTTTATATTAGATTATTTGGTTCAAATAAATTAAGTTATTACATGAATAAATATTATAGATATGTTAAATATTTTTTTCATTATTTTTGAATATAGTGAGAGGGGGTGAGGGGTGTATTATCCCTCCCCTTAGCATGAAATGTCAATAACCGTATTGCGTGCTCTGTGTTTTCCAACTACGAACACAGACTACGTGTTGCTTTCAGTGTGTAGCTTTTAGTGGCTAATAATATTAACAGTGTCGCTACATCGTACAACCAGCATGTAGTCTTGTATCAACATTCTACGTACCTTTATTTTTATATCAATATCTACATTTTAAATAAAAATAGAATAAAAAATAAACCGATACGGGCAGGGATTCGAACCCGTGACCTCTGGGAAACCGGTTTCTGGTATCATTTAAAATTGAACTAAGTTTAACGGCTATACATGTTAAAAATATTTTCAAACTTCATAATAATTGCACAATATTTCTTGATACTTATTAATTTTTCATTTCCAAAACAAATATATGACATAATAATTGATACTTTAAAGTTAATCGTTCGGTCTATTTTCATTAAGTTTTTTAAAAACAAGAGGATCCATGCATTGTATAAGTCCTCATACCATGATTAACTAAATAATAGTGTAATGAAATGATTAGTAAATTACGTCATAAAGTGAGTATACGTTATGGCTAAAAATAATGTAAGATGAGTGTGTCGCGATCTTTATGAATTTCCGAAGTCTGCATGGTAGGAGGTGCAATTGCATCGACTATCCCGGACGGAGAGTCATTCCATCGGAGCCCTCAGTGAACTGCGGCGGTGTATCGATTATTATCCCGGATATCTGAATTCAGTAAGATGAATTGTATGTCACATGTGTCAATCCTTATATCGTATTGGTGTGCATGTTTCTTTGTTGGAGTTCTATTTGGTTTGGTGATGCTGGTTCCTTGCATATCTTTTTCTAGATATTTAACAGATAAGGCCCCTTATTTGTTTGTGAGACCGAGACTGATATATGTGTAAGCAGGATGGAAGTATTGTTGATTATATTATTTAATATTCGTTTTGTTTGGTTATATGGATGTCTTGAATTTGTTGCATGCCTTGCCTTGTTGTAGGCTTTAATTATGAATAAAGGCTTGAAGATATTGGATATAATTTAGGTTTATATTATGTTTAATTTATTTTAAATTAATGTTTGGTAACCTTTTACTAAAATAAAAAAAGAGAATAGAGATACA
This sequence comes from Napeogenes inachia, assembly GCA_959347355.1. Lineage (NCBI taxonomy): Eukaryota > Metazoa > Arthropoda > Insecta > Lepidoptera > Nymphalidae > Napeogenes > Napeogenes inachia. The sequence continues at coordinate 19,573,548 of OY365798.1, read as the reverse complement.
TTTTTGAATTCATATTTATTTACTTTAATATTTGTTTTAGTTAATTAAAAACCTTGTACATCGCATTGATCGGTTGTATTCAATGTTTTCTATTCGATTCGAATCGTGATTTTCTTATAATAATATCCGCCGAAGTATAAAATGTGCATTGTTTTTTTTTTACAATTTCAGTATAAAAAATGCACTTATAAAGTTATAAATAATATAATAATTTAATTAATTTAATTGCTATCATAACCTATATTATAACGAGTTTTTAAAACTAAAGCTGTCTATTAAATATTCGTATTGGATTTCTTCTTTCAATGTACAAAAATAATAAATTAGTTTTATCTTTATTTCCTAACAATGTTTTTTTTTATTAATCATTTGCGCTTTTTATTTCGATAAAATACTTATCATGTTTTGTTTTGTTTAGATACTTTATAAATGTTATAGATATATGAAAATCAAATAACATTTTAATCAGAACCGCATACAAGTTCTTATTTTCAATATGTATAAAATTGGTTATATTTAATTATTTAATAAATAGCTGTTATGTAGAACAGTGAATCGATGAAGAGTATAAAGGATACAAAAAGATGTCCAGGAATCGTTTTTAACGCGGCTTTTGACTGGATCAGTGCGAAGTCCTTTGAACTCAATTTCCAAACGATATTGACGGCTAGTTCAAAGGTTCTTTGTCGAAGTTAACATAAATGTATTAAAAGTGATATTCACTGCAAAATTCGTTCAAAATTTTAATAATTGATTCATCATCTAGTAAAGAATTTTCTTTATCGAATTTGTTTCCAAAAGTTAGTAATTGTCTTAAAAGCATCACATTGTCTGTATGTTACCCATCCCACTACATCTCTATATATTAACCACTGAGTAACTGATATTGATGTTATTTCTTTAATTAAATGTTTGCTTTCTTGAGTTATTAAATTTATCCGGTTAAGTTTTTTTACATTTTTTTTAATGATTGTTTTACGTAATTATATTTTTTATTTTATTTTTATAAAACTATAGTGTTTATAATTTATCACACATTCATACTATAAAGAAACAAATGTTCAATGAATATTTTTTTCCCATTCTAAAAGGTTTTTAATATTCAATTCGTGCCCATACAAATAAACAGTAGGTAATTAATTTAATTAAGATTATTTGACACATAATAAACTGTCAAGGTACTAAGGAAATATAGCATTAAAACTAAAAAAAAATCTTCGTAAGTTATTAATAATAAATATTAATACTGATATAAAGACCAAGGAATATATTATTATTGATCTCAAGCACAATTTCTGACAACTAATTGTCAAATGAATCCGAATTAAATGTATTTTAAGTCAATTCAAGAAAAAAAAACAATTTTAATATTTTTACTATATAAAACTGGTTTCAAAGAAATGTTAAAGAAATGAAGCCAGGTGCGCAAGCGCATCTGTTCGCACGCGCACGTGGTCCTTTGTGTATCTGAAGATGTAAATGGTCAAAAGATATGTATACCTACGTTATACGCTGTTTGATTTTTGTATCATAATATGTATAAAAGTTTATATTAATATTATAGGTAATAGATAACATTTATGCATTCTATTTGACTAACTTTGTAAACATTGAAGTCTGCCTTGTAAACATTTGAAACTTCAAAATAAAATAGACAATGTATATAACTAAAAATACATTCAATTAAAAAGGTAATTCATAATTATAATATACAAGTAAATAATTTAAGTGATGTAAAAACAAAACATGACTATCTAAATATGTATCCTTATTCTTGTTACTTTAATGCTTTTTAATTTGTATCCTCATTGCTTAAGTAAAAATCGATAAGTGATATTAGGTATCCTATGTCCACTTTCCAGTCTAGCGACTCTATACCAACAGAGTTCAATGAACCCTGGATCGCCAATGACGTCATTTTTATAATTAAAATACTAAAAGATACAGTTTTGATCATGGTTCTTGGAATGCAGCTACAATAACATATGAATGTACGAATTTATTACATTTACATAATAAAAGACATTAATGGAATGGAATTTATGACCAAATGCGTATGCCTGGACATTGCAAGATTTGTCTAAACTTTGGATTTTTATTTACGTTTTTAGTTCATGTACAAGTTTACATGTACAACTATAATGATAAAAGCCCCTACTATGCATCCAGAACCAGCCAACTATTTGACCAGTTCACCGCCGGAATCCTTTATCACCAGTATTTGATAGAAAGTAAACCTGAATTAAAGTAAAATTACAGAGATTAGATACTGTTGAGATAAGACTGATGTTTAAGACTGCTACATTAAAATCGAATTTATATCCAGTTGAACCAAAAATCAATCATGAATACTGCTTTGGAAGTTCCTCAAAATATTAAATGTACGAAAGTGGAATTGACATCTTGTGTTAGTATTGAAGTTGGCTCTTCATTGAAGATCTTTTATCAAGTCTGATGTATTTGTGTTTAAAATATTGACTGTAATATCTAAGTTATACTCTGAAATTTTACATGTTTTAGAAACCTATCTTTATACATATTATTATATACATTTAAGATTATATAACATTTATTATTGTTACATGTGTGTGTATATTACTTGATATATGTGTGTGTGTGTGTGTTAAGTTGATAGACAATATGAAATTTATAATTCTCGATTGCTTTGTAAGGGAAACTAATTAATTACAGTTTGTGCTGCATACATTGTCAATTTACTAATATTCATATTTATATATTAAGATGATACTTTTAAGTGTGTAATTAAGTATATTCTAATACATTATAATTCAAAAAATAAACAAATTGGTGAGTTTCTTGGTGCTTCTTCTCATCAATAATCTTTCCGAAGCACCGGTAGAATTAAATAAATGTGAAAGATAATATGTGTTTTATTTTTTAACCTCACCTTTGATGTGAAATGACCTGCCACATTGAAATTATTTCTTATAATTAATACGCTGTGCTATTGATTCTGAATACGTTTTTGTAATTTCATATTCTCATTTATACTGAAACTCATCAAGTATCAAAATAGCAGCTTATAGATATAATAAAGCTGTACCTGATTTTTTTCAAATTTTAATTAAGAAACTTATTAAGATATAGTATACACATTTAGACTTATATTATACATTTTTCGATATTTTTTAAATCTGTATTTTAAGCAGGTGAAATTCTCAAACTGGGGAGATTTGGATTTTTTGGTTATAATGTATTTAGTGTATTACCATTTAGAATTCAATTCTTGATGCACAAATAAAATGGAATACCTACGTATACTAAAATTTTAATTTTGGCCTCTTTAGTAGGTACCTACTTGCAATAATTTAATTATAACTCAAATATTTGATTGTCGTGAGAATTCGCCCGTTTAAAAAGTTTGCGTTGACCGGGACAATAAACCACAGCAAAGGTTATTAATATTAAAATCCGACCCGTAGTTTTTGCATGATGCGACATACAAATAGAAAAACATATTTAGACTGCTAAATCTCATACAAGTACCTACATTATGATTTTTAATATTGAGTATGCATGAATAGTTTCGTTCTATTTTAAATATTAAAAAAACTTTATTACGCCAACACACAAACCAAAAAAAATATGTTACCATTATGACATTAGCTCAAAAATTAATACGTAGAGTAAAAATATTAATAAACATTACGAAAAAACTTCATAATAAATATTATTAAATATTTTTTCATAATAATATTTTAAAAATACAAGAACTGAAAATACTCGTTTGTCGTCAAAATTGGTTGGCCACTCAGCATAATATGTTGAATACCATAATTCCGATACTGGTATTGTGACCAGATTATTATGCGAGATACATTGTTATGAAAATTATTTAACATAAGATAATTTTATTAAAACATAGTTTTCATTCGTGATTTTACGTAATATAACGTAACTCTTACAAATTTAACGGTAGGTAATCGTAAAATTATAATTACAGTTAATCATGACGAATATTCTTTTTTTTTTTAATTTTATGATCCGTTCGATGAAAATAATGAACGGTTTAGGAAACTATAACATGAGTTATGATGTTTATGCCTGTTTTAACTCTATGGATAGATTAGTACACCTCCTCATTTGACGTAGCTTAAATTTATAGATTATTGTATTACGTTTTAATATTTCAATTTACTGTCTTATATATGTACATTGTTTTTTTTATTTTTATTTTTTTGTTTGTTTGTCTATCTGTTAGCCCTGGTTGCTATTACAGCGTCCGGGGAAGCGGGTGGGTCAGGGAACCCCATGGGGAACGACGTCCCGAGGGCGTCTCAGATTGAGACACGGACCTCGGCTCGGGGCGTCGTTAGTCAGGAGGAAAGCTAAGGTAATTTGGACACTAGCATCCTCCGACGACGGAGCACTTACTCAGTTGGGACCTCGTCTATACCGGTATAGACGGTGTGTGTCTGTATGTTGTATGGTGTCACTTATGCCTACGCGTACACGTTATTACCTACTGTGAACGCGTCGTCTGGGTCAACGAGTACCGACTTGGGTCTTCTTTTTCTGACTAAAGTAGTCTTACGTGGTCTATACTCAGCGGCGTCAGCCACCAGTGGGTTCGGGTGTCGCTCAGCACGTTCAAAGTAGTTTTGAGAAAGCCCCTTGAATTACTGAGCGATGGTCGGAAGGTCTAAGTCTCTATGGAGATCGATGTTGCGTACGAACCACGGCGCCCCGGTTGCAATCCGTGTAAACCTGTTGTGAATCACCTGAAGGGGTTTCAGATTAGCGTGCGCAAAAGCGGGGCTCGCTTAGGACATGACGGAACGTATGCAAGCTTTGTAAAGTGTCACCTTATTGCGAAGGGACATTTTACTCCGCTTGCCTAACAGCGGATATAAACGACCTAATATGTAGGCCGCTCTGCTACGAACGGTCCTAATGACATAATATTTACATTGTATTATAGTTTTACTGCATACAATAAACTTATCGTATTTTTGGATAAACATAGTAATTTATATAGAAGTGCCTATTATAGAATTTCGGTTTTCTCTTGATAAGGATAACTTAGATAGATAAATGTTTATAACTAACATAAAAAAATATGTTGATGTTATCTATAATAATATTATAAAAAAGGAAAAATGATGAATGATTTTTGTTGGTTTGAATAATTTCCAAAATTGTTGTTTAGAATTGAGAAAATATTTTTATATTTACCTACTCTAAAATTAGGAAAATATATTATCGTAGACTGAAAACTAGATAATAGGTTGAAATTGATAGTGTTTATGTTGAAGAGTCCTAACTTCGATCAGCATATCTGAACTAAAGTTGCCGGCTTGCAGATTTTGCAGTCAATAAATAAATAGTTTGATTATGTATTGAAATAATTCATCTGGATTTGTATATAAAATGTGTTCATGATAATATTGATAAATAATACTAATCTAAATTATTTTATAGAACTATGGTGTTGAATAATAGAAGGCAGATCTTATCGGCTTAACATGTACATATGTATGTTTTAACCGGTAACTTTGAATCTAAACCTGATGTGAATGACCCTTTATCTCAAACGTAGATCATTCTAGAATACATTGTCTTATTTTCTCAAGTGTTTTTGAGCTTCAATTAAAGTGCGGACGATTTATTTTTATTTTCAAAATACTCGTCATGTAATTAATTGTTTTTATTATATAATTAAATTAATTTAAATTAATATCAATATCATTGGTTATGTATTACGGTAATATCAACCAAACAATAATAACAAAATAACAATAGCAGTAATACCAACAAAAATATGCATTTTGAAATGTGTATTCTAAATGGAATTTAATGACGGTAGTGACTAACGAGGTTTGAATTCGTTTGTGAATTGCAAAAATAACTTGAAATTGAAATAAAGTTTGTTAAATCGTGTCATGTGGGACGAACTGCGGGGAGAAGTTGGTCTCCACGTTTCATTATAAGATTGTAATTTTTTTATCCCAATGAAACTTTAAGTTTTAAATTAAGTTGTACAATCAAGTAAGTACTTGTATATAAATCCCGGTACGCTAGTAATAGAAAATTTTATTTAGAATCTTTTTCATTACAGTCTTGTTCCAACGATCTCATTACCTTTACGTAACAATTTTCTCTAGTGTTTTAAAAGTTTTCATTTTCAATTAAAAATCTTATAGAATCTTTTATAATGTTTCTTATTAAAGTTTTTTCATTTTTAAATATATTTGAACATTATTAAAATTAATTTTATATATGTAATGCACTGGAGTGATAATTAACTATTATTTATACGAGCATTGTTCATAGTGTTGTTCATCGTTCAAGGTGGTTCGTACTTTGTAGTAATGAACTTTCGACATGTGTTCCAATTATGTCGCTGCTCAAATCGTCTTATGACCATATGTTACCATATCACCATGTCCATATAAAATAGTTTTTTCAATGCTAATAAATCCTCAATCGACATACATATTGGATGATTATTTCTGTGAAGATAGAGCCTGAATGGTTTACCGATCAATGGCAAATGGCTTTGAGAGTTTATATGGGTAGCCAGTATCAATAAGATACACCAATAGCAGCACATAATATACTCAGATGATAATGTATGTGATCATTGTTTTACTCGTAGATACAATTAATAATAATATCAAGGCTACGAGAGTGAGACAGCCGATTATCCATCTCACTCACTTGTATTAATTATACCTATTGATGTTGTTATTTCATCTCACTTAAGTACACACATTTACAACATGCAAGGACATACAATACACACATTTATAATTTCTTTCTATATCTCTATTGTAATAGAAATTTAAATCTACTTTTCATTATACCAGAGATGCATAAAAATTAAATGGGATATCCCTCTTTAGTATCTGGGAATCTGGAGCAGGCGTTCACTTTTAATAGTTTCTCGGTATTATACAGAGTAATGAAGCAGAGTATTCGGTTTTTACGTTATATAAAAATAGGACACTGTTTACAAGAAGGTATAAAATATATTCTTATATATAATCTTTTCATATACACATTTGATTATTTTATCACCGATCTATAGATTTTATGTCCTGACTAAGTTCATATATATGATGACTACTTTTTATTTACTTACAACTATTTTATTTTTTTTATGCTTTAAATTTGATTTTAGGATATCTTAGGAAAATTAATTTTGTCATGTTTTTTACATTACGAAGTTATGTTAATAATATAAGGCTTTAGTTAAAAACATTATGTGAAAGTACCTACCTACAGTGCTTATGGGGTCATTGAAGTCTTGTGTGGGTGTGGGTACTTACATCTCTCTGATAACTTCTGCTGATTCTATCGACGATGGTAGAGATCGTAACACGAAAAAAAGACAAATTGATTGTCCCTTTTGAATCACCTAACTGGTTTATATGTTTGAATTTGTCAGTGAAATGTTTGATTAGCAAACCGTTTCATAGTGAAAAAGGACTGACAAAGAGTATAACACAAAGGCCTGAAATAGATCGTTGAAACGATAGAAATAACGAATTGTATGTTATGTTAGATGGTCACATGTCAATTAATCTTGCAATCTTTAAAAACCATTTTAATAAACCATCTTTGCATATGTATTAGCATAATGACAAGTGTATATTTGAGGAACAGACACACATAAGTAACATAGAGTTTTATAAGGGATCAATTCTGCTTAAATATTTATAATGATTTCGTTTCTTTAAATATTGTAACTATACAAAGTTTAATAGAACTATCGCATATGTAATTTGTTAATTACATTTTCAAAGTATGTCGATGAAGCAGTTCTGTAATAGTGAGCTTATTTACTGAGGTAGCCTGTGTTTTCTGGCTCTACTTTTGTTGGAAGCGATCCAAAATATTTCAAGCTTAATAACTGATGAACTTGCAGTTTTCATAGGCATGTAGAGACATTGTTCCAGTAACTAACTATCATCAGCGATTTCTTTTTTATGCAATGTTTTATATAAGGATATAATAAATCGTAAATAATATAGTTTCAAACATTAGCAGAACAATGAAACTCAATATCTTTATATATTGTAAAATGTTATTAGCGGTGAACATCTGATTCCTCTTCCACATGGGGTTTATTGCGTCTAAACGGTGTAGATTTATGGCGATCCCTATAAAATCGACAGCCCTAATCCTATCATGGTGTTCCGAATAATTAATATCGTCGAAAAGCTTACAGTATTACATACCAAGTGAAATATATTTGTCTATAAATAGAGTGTGAATAATTGGCAACTTTACATCTATTTTACGAAATATATTTTCTCATTAGATGATCATTACTCTTTTCAGGTCATCTAGAGATTTTAGATTTGATTTAGATTCGTTCAATGTCTGCGTTGTGTTGTAATCTATACTAATATTATAAAGCTGAAGAGTTTGTTTGTTTGAACGCACTAATCTCTGGGACTACTGGCCCGAATTGAAAAATTCTTTTTGTGTTAAATAGTCCGTTTATTGAGAAAGGCTATAGGGTATATATCATCTCGCAGTGACTAATAGAAGTTAAGCAGCAATGAAAAATGCTTCAAATTTAATATAATCTTATTAGGTAATCTTATTAGGTTCTGACTGACTTAGTTATAGCATACAGTCTAAACCGCAGGTCGTAGAGATAGTAAAATTGGAGGATACATTTGTTTTTCTACGTAGTGGTGCACTAAGAAAAGATTTTTAAATTTCACCCTTAAGGGTTTTAAATATCAATTTTGTATGGAACTCGGCGGCAACATTAAAAACCACGCGGACGAAGTCGCGAGCGATCCCTAGTAGTGTAATACAAGTACCTACTTATTTGAACCTTCTTGAACTACGTTGACAGATATTCTGACTGTCAGTTGAGAGCAGATTCAATGATTTTATTCGTAAATTTTGCGAAATTTTAGTTTTACGGTGATTATTCCTTAAGTACCTACATGACCGATCACTGATTTTTTGGTTCTTATTAATACTTATTGTGTTATATTTCCTTATATTGTAAAATCACGAATTTATATAAAAGTGTGTATCCTTTATTTATTTATACGGTTGAAGATTTAAACACTTATGATTCCAAATCCAACGGTATAAGGATACTTAAGTGTCCATATTTATGTTTATATTTTTACGCCAAATTTATAATAAAATATGATTTGCTTTTCGACGTTTATTTACATTAAATTATGTCATACAACTGTCAATATTAAAGTGAAAACAATCTGAGTTGTGGGAGTAATCCGGGATTGTAGGGTGACCATATTGTTGGTTAATATTCAACTAACAGTTTTACACTGTAATCGTTTATATATTTTGTCGTAATTATGTACCTATCATAATTACGACAAAATATATAAAAAATAATATAAATTGGTTTTTGTTATGCCGCCCCGCCTGTCGCAACCGCCCCGTTGGTCGAGTGGTTAGCGCAGACGCCTAACGTGTCACGGCGCAATGGGGCTCGGGTTCTATTCCCGGCGGGGACAGGCATTTATGTGGGTTTGGTCGTTTATTAAATATATTCTCAGTATTTTATATGTGTATTTCTATGTATTTGTATCGTTGTCTAACACCCTTAACACAAGCAAATAATTTGCTTACTTAGGGGTTAGATCAATGTGTGTAATTTGTCCTGATATTATTATATTATTATTATATTATTATTATATACTTATTTATAGTTTTAATTTATAAAAATGTGTATTTTTATTTATTATTTCGTATTTTGTCGCCAAATCGAACCATTATCAATTAAAGATCTTTAATACGAGCGATTTTAATGTTTGATATATAGCAATAAAAATGTCCCAAAACATGTATACTTTATGGTTACTAAATAGTTGTATAAGGATACACTTTTACTCGCATTCCTAATGCGACTCCGTCGTAGTTTCACTCGGCACGCTGGCGGCATACCGACGGCGTTCAGTAGAGTACGGACAATGTGTATACCGTACGGTGAAGTTGTTAGTAGGGTAACCATAACTAATAAAACTTTTAGGATTTGGTTTGTAATTTATTATTTATTTTAAACATTATTAAAATCATTTTATTTATATATTTTTATTATTTTCTTAACATTATTATTATTATGTTTATTTATTTTTTCATATATACATAACATTTTACTTAAACTACTAATTAAATATATTATTAGTTAGCTATTATTATTAGGTCTTATAATATATTATAAGATTAACTTTTATAACTAAACAAAACATTTTACGACGTTTCGTAGCCTTGGGTAGGATTGTTTACTTTAGGTATATCAAAATTACATCAAAATTGTTTACCGACTCCTGAATAAACAAAACGAGTTAATAATATTTGTTAAAAAGTATTACATGTGTGTAAACTTTACACGTAATATATCAAATACGTGTTTACTTACATATTAAAATGTAAATAATAAATTTATTTGTAAATCCACAGTTTAACAAGGTTATGGATTGGACTCTTCACAGATTCTCTGTAGAGAAAAAAGACCTCTTTCCATCGGTAAATGTTTTTTAATGCTGTTGTATCTGCTGTTGGCCCTAATGACTTAGAGTTTGTAAGCGGCACTGAGATTAGGCTAGATGTCCTTATTACCTACTAATAATTTGAACGTTTCCATCAGCGCCATCTATCATCAAAAGGCGTTGACGCTCTGTCTGATAAAATAGTAATACTATCTATCGTCAATAGATGGCGCTAGTTATTCTTAATCTTTACCAAGCTTTATTTTGTTCAAAAACAACATTAACATTTACATGTGTTAATAAACGTGAATAAATGTAGCATTTTCCAATTCCTATGTAAAAATGTTCCTAAAAAATATATTTTTAAAATCAGAATAACATAATTATCTATATTAAAGAAAATAAAATTTGATTTTTCAGCCTCAATTTTATTTTCTTCAGCTCAATCATTTTTGATGTTGCTCAATTTATTCCACCGATATAATAAAAAATATTAAACGCTTTATTAGCTATACAAAATTAGTTTATTTAATAACAGGGAGTTATAAAATTCGGAGTTTTATGTGTTCGAAAGTACCTACTTTTCCTCATTTTTATTTTGTTAACCGACTTCCACTAAGTAGGTTGTCAAATTGACTCGTTCATATGTTTACCAATTTTGGTAGATTTCTTTAATGATTAATGATTGTAATTATTTCGCAAGAATGTATAATGTATTTTAGATTAATAATTCCAGATTTTGCAAAATATATTTGTCATCAAATTCAGATAAATGGCCTACATTATTTGGAAAGTAGGTATCTGATAAGCTAAACATATTTGAAAAGGCTTTTTATTAAATTTTGACCTTATTCAAATAATACTGTTGTAGTTTAAAATATAGTTTGGTAATTAAAAGTACCAAATCTTTAGTTTACTTGTAGAAAAATAAAAAAAATCTAATTTTCATATAATTAAAACGTACCTGCCGAAAATTTATTACGACCACGAAACAATTAATTAAAGGTATGTATATATATTTAATATAAAAATGATGGTAAAGGTAAATCCAATTACTGAAACGAATTTAAACATGAGACCAGATTAATACTCTTACTGAATTATAATTAATTATAATTAATTTCCACAAGGATATATATTTTAAATATACTGAATATTTTTTTTGGTCAAAATAAATAAGGTAGCTATATTAGACTTAATGCTACAGGGCATTCTCCTTGAATTGATACAAAAAAAAAAACATTATAATAATTAGGAACAGTAAATTACTAATACAAATACATACATACATTGAGTATAAGAAATATGCTTTAGTACCTACCTGTTTTATTAATAAACTTCAATTACCGTCTATTAGTCTTCTAGTCTTCTTTCTATTTGCTTAACTATCCCAGTGATATTCATCTTCACCACAAACTAGTTAAGTAATTCCTAATATATGTAGGTAATGTGCTCGATCATGTTTCGTCAACTTTGAGAAAGTGGGATCATCTAAAATTGCCGAAAGTTAAACGATGTAGTGTGGAGCCTACATCTTCATGGTCCATTCTAAATATTAGATTTTTTTTACTTTTTTTTAATTTTTTTTGTTCATACAAAACTTATTTTGTCCTTTTTATAATATTATTATAGATGTGAAGATATTATTTATTTATTTAATTATTCATGTAAAACGAAAAAGCTCCAGTTGTTATTAGTAAATTTTATTTTCAAAAAACCTTTTGTGATATATTTTATAAAACATACTTGAGAAATGAATTTCTTACTCTTGTTTTTTAATTATATTATTTACTTATGTATGAAAGAATCTTGTAACAAGTTATTTAATTCATTTTCACTCTATAATTGTTATTTATTTATATTTTATTTTGTGCATATTTTAAAATAATTTACTTGCTTACTTTAAAGCACTAACGAACTACTACACTTATTGGTAAATACCATTTTTTTATGTTGGTAAATCATCGGGTTTGTTGTTTACCTACATTTTATTTGTCGTTGAGCAAATAAAATGTAGGCGGGTAGCAGTAGCAACAAAAAAAATAATGAACCACGTTATTCGGCATTTTGTAACCGCAACATACAAAAATAAACTAGCTTAGGAATTATTCGAATTGTTAACATGCAACTGAGCTATCCTTAAAAAAAGCTTTAAGTATGGTGAAATGATGTATAATAATTCTATGGGTGAAATAGTGGAATGGAAGAATAAAATATTATACGAACCACGAGTATGCTTTAATAGCGTTTTTTATGTAAAAGCTACATGTGGGATGTCAAATAGAACGTTGAAATAGTGAGATAAATTTACCTAACACTGTATTAAGATTAAGAAACTGCGACGCCATTTTTGCTATTTAACTTGTAATCAATTATAAGCTAAGTAGGTTATTATACCTTAACTTACGCTTAGATCTACTATATAAAACCTGGTACATTTGTTGAAATGTACTAGTTTTGTCAATATAAGGTCAATGACATTAGTCATCAGTTTTTTTTTTATTTATTTATTTTTTTTTTTTTTTATTTTAGTCATTTGAATAATGACATTAGTCATTGACATTACATAAGCTAACACCGAGACCTAGAATGTATCATAATAACATGAGAAAAAGCAACATAGTGCAACTACTGTTAAAATGAAGTGTTTGAAATGAACTTCCGCCAGTCAGTTCACAAAATACGTAAATATTACGCCTAAATATCCTCTTGTGGAAGCAATGTTCACGAAATATTTAATAAAGGAAACTATTTCAGTTATCCGCACTGTATATTAACATGGCTACCGAGTTTGAGATTTCTTAGCTCGAGATATGAACGAAATGTCAGTTCTCTCTTCATTTCTAACGGAATATTTATTGTTTCAGATGTCCTGAATGGTGCAGTGAAAGTATGTTTAGTGAGGGGAAATGGTCGGGTAAAAGTGAGTGATGTGACGGATATCGAGAATTAATCGATATGGCGACCATGGATTTGACGAATGAGGTGGTCCGCTTGCGGGCGGAGCTGGAGAAGGTGTCCACTGAACGAGACTTGCTTCTTTGCGAGGTCTCGAATTTGAGGAGGGAATTGGAACTTAGCGAACTCAAGAATTTGCAGGATGATAGGTTAGTGAGGTAAGTAACTTTTATTTTACTGCACTACTTGTTCGATTTGAGGCAGAGTTGATATATCAAATTAAATATTTTTTATTTCTGATTACATCATATACAAACTTTTGGTTTTGTTCATACTTACCATTATCATATGTTCTCGATCCATATGCGATCCAGATTTTGTGAGTTTTTTTCTTCTAGACCTACATAGATATAAGGTATATGGTAGGTAAATGGATTATTTTGTTTTATAAATATCGTTAATAGTTTGGGACGACGCGATGGTAAGATAGCTCTAAGCATTTTTATTTGGCCTAAACAGGTATCATATAGTCTGAATGTGACATCAATTGGCTATCAAATACAAGAAGATTTTTCCAGATTTACTAGATTATTCCATAGACTAGCGCGTTCTAGGAAACAAAAAGCAATCATCGATTTATGAATTTATTTACCTCTCAAATATTTATAAATATTACGTATTAACAAATTTAATATTTATTGTTGATAAAGTACTCAAGGAAATAATACCATACAAAGTATATTATTTACTGTACCATGTAAAAACACTATCCAGGAAAACAAAGGAAACCTACGTCTTTCGTCCTTTCAAAGACTCGACGAATGACGGATTCGTTGTGAATCTTACACCATGCCTTGTACTGGGTTCAAGTTTCAAGAGAGTAGCGTGTTTTATTAAGGTGGAAAATTCTTTTGTAAATATAATATGCTGTCTGTACCTATACTATATTTATTATATTTTTATTATATCTTTTGGTTGCGACTTTTTCCGCAAAAATTACAATTACTCGATCAGTTCAGATTTTCAAATAAACTCATTCCCCGAAACCATTCGGATACTATGATAAATCGTCCGTACATAATATGTTTTACCAATAAATCGCTAATAGACACACCAACCTTTATTGTAAAAATATTTAAAGAGAAATTAAAATTATTAGCGACTCGCTACAGATTTATAAATAAGATCAATATATCTTCATTACAAATGACCAAATTTATGCATGGTCTATTTCATTTGACATTATTAATTTTCGTCTTGACTCTAGCACTTCATTCATTTAAATAAGATAAAATAGTATCCTGTTTTCTTGTACCAGCCCCAGCGTCCCTATTACTATTGTTCATCAAGACTCTTCCGACAGCGTGATGTCGGAGACGCTCTTAAAACCTGTCACGACTTGGGGTACTAACATATTTTTTGTCTGGCAAATGTTAGCTTATGATGAAATGAGTCTATTTTTTTATCAGGCTTTTCATTTTTTTTACACATTTTGAAGATTTATGTTGAGTACATATATAGTAGGTATTTATATGTAGGTATAAAGAGAATCGAATCCGGGTCACTCAACATTTAACAACCTTGGTTAATTGGAGTGGCATTCAATATATATAATAAAATGTGATAGTCTAGACCCGTATTATTGTGGTTTGTTAATACCTACACGAAAATAATTATTGATTTGAGTAAAGGATTTTGTTATACATATTCAATTTTCTACGGAGTCTTACATCAAATATGAACCTCACTTAACCATTGTTATAGAGATTTCATTTCAGAATCAACTCATTTTCCTCCATCTTTATTATACCGACTCAAATTTCGTCTAACACGAAAGATGAAGTCTTCCTTATTATGTAATTTAAATAACAGAATAAACACCTTATTCCGTGGGTACAATGTAATTACAGAACACGAGAAAAGGGACTACCTACTCCAGAAATTTATAGATTTTTTTAAATTATTGAATATAATTACTTATACCAGTATACTTTACACACACATTAATTATAAGCATGAGTTAGAGTTGATTAACAATTAAACACTTAAAAATGAAATCTAAGATTTTAATCTTTATAATATCTGAATATAATTAAGATTTTTTTGTTCAAGTCGCTACTTAAGGATCACTTAAAATATCTGAAAGCCGACAGGATTATTCAGATTATTTTGGGATAAAAGTTAAGTAAAAGCCTTAAATTATTAAAACAACTGTTTAAGTTGATGCTTGCTGTGTTTATCGTGAACTAGCCGTTTTACCGCAAGGCAATTTACTAATGAAGAAAATGAGAAGTGCGCCTGGCAGCAAAATATAATAGTCTTATTATTTTATAATGTCTGTAACTTCAGGAGATGAGTTCTTCACTAAGCGTACTGTTCTGTTGTTTGAATGTTACAGTTTAGATAGATTATTATTTCCAGGGACTTTTACTAGTATTAGTTACGATCTCGCTGCTATAGTATTTAGAACATATTTTTTAACCTATTGTACGATAATATAATGTACTTGTACGGGTTGATTTAACTAACACGATAATTTGATTTATATTCAGTAAATGGGTTAATGATAAAGCATTTTATAAAGATGTTATAATAAATGCTAGATTATAATAAAACTTAACTTTGCTCGCTGCTTGACCCGGCTCAACAGTCTAACACTCAAAAGAGAGTTCTTACCGGATAATGGATACTTATCTTTTAATGGACATTTTTAATCCTTCTCAGATTGTAATGTCCACAATGTTGTTTGGAATGACATGAAGGTTAAAAGGCGTCTAGTGGTTGGAGTACTATTTGTCAGATTAGGACAATCTTGTAACCGCAATATGCAAAACAATACGAGATTTATAGGTATCGCGCAGACTACAGACAGAGTGCACGCGTTAGAGTGAACTTCGATTTGCTTATTAAGTGTTACTTCACCTTATTTGCGCTAGATGGCGTTGGTCTTTTTTCATATAAATTGAAGTTTACTCTAACGCGATCGAACTGGTTAAAAAATTCGCACTAGACACAGACTACAGACATTTGCCCCCATAAGAAAAAAATCTCGTTGATATTATCAAACGGTGTTGGTCTCTGGCTGCGCTGACCCGCTAACGTAATAGGCCTATGAATATATGAATATACCTACAAATATAAAAATCTTTATGTGAAATGATATCTTTATGTGTGACAAATATTTGTATGATTCGTATGGTGTAAGTAATAACGATGTATCCATTATAAACTATAGTTCATAAAACAGAAAACGAATGAACCGATAATTTAAATGAAATTCTCTATAATATATATATATTTAATTGCGATATTGAAAACCCAACTAGTAGTGAATGCGTGATATTTAATTTCATTCAGACGAGGCCCAAAGGAAATTCACATCTCGTAATGAACCGTTTGTTAGTTCATTTTTATTTTAATTGTATCTACGATGAGATGGTTTGGACAAATAATACGTGAGCTGGTTTATAATTTAGTTGTTATTTATTTAAAAATTCGACTGGTTTGAAATAAGTATTAGCACTTTGACAAAAGGAATGCGTTATTAGTCACGTAATAATTAAAATGTAATCGTTCATAGATAAATACATTAGCTGATAACATTTTATAAATACGACATATATTAATACCAATTTAGAATACAATTGGATATGTAACCATTCCAGCAATTCCAATAATTTATTTTTTTTAATTATTTTTTTAAACTTTTGGACTTCATATAGGTACATATAACAACTAAATTGTATATATCTTTTACCAACTTTTAACTGTAATATTGTCATTTGTCTGCAAGCTTCTGATTGGTTACTTTCCATTACATTTTTTAACTGTAACTTCACGGTAGGTATACAGTTAATTTGCATAGTAATAGTGCCATTTACATATGAGAGAGAAAATTCAGATGTTACAAAACAGTCATTGTATATGTAACAGTTAATTAATTTTAAAAAAGATAAAAAAATTAAAAAAATCATACGTTCTCTTTGCTGTTTTCCTCAAAACTTTGTAGGTAGGTACTGGTAACAAACCTAATATATATTTAATTGAATTGGATAAATTCAGATATATCACAATAATAAATCATTGGCTTAAAACTCTTAAAAAAAAAACAAATTATTTTTTTAACTGAGATAAGGTTAATGTTTTTGGAAGTCGAATAATCTGTTTCTTTGTGTGTGTCTGTTTATAACTAAATACTTATTATATTTTAAACATTAAAAATAATAACGTTCACCTATGTCTCCGTTTGCCACTATAAGTTTAGCCCTATTTAAAAAGTGGATGGAGTGTACCAGAGTTCAATTTATATAGCTGATGGTACATATATATTTTTTGAGTAGTAACCTAACGAATCAAATAGTGAAAACAATATGTTTCATGATTGAAAAAAAATACATACAGACAGTTTAAATAATTACCATGCATTTCGACTACACCACGTCTAATACTGTAGATAACTAAGTATATAGAATAATTACCGACAGTATTAAATATATACACATCATTTAAGGCTGTGTTGTGTTGGTTATATCTATAGATTAAGCCAGTCGTAAAGGTGAACTAGGTTCACTTATTATAAATACCATAGTAAGCTTATCACGTAAACACTGATACACTTAATTTTAATATTCATATACAAAACCTTTGAACACATAATAATTCAATGTTCATCCGACGTGAGTTATGGTATTGCGATAACTAGAATTCCCAAGGGGCAGGGGCTGACGTCATAAATCACTAAACGTGGGCTTAGTGACGTCATCGGCCTTGCCTCGGTCCCAACACTTTCGGTTCTTGGCCTACGCTGTTAATTGATATTTGTTGTTTTTGCTAAATTGATATATCTTTAAAACAGTGATAGTCATTAGAATGTTATACTATCTACATTGTTATATATATCTGATTAAATATTTAATGTAAATATTTGAGTGTTATCACAACTTTTTTATTTATCTATATTGGTATTTATTAAAAGATTTATTATTATTAACGAATAAATAATATTGGTCAAATGTTGCAATTCTGGTTTTGATGTCCTTAACACCGTGCGTTCATGGTAACGTGTGATGAAATATAACTGGCCAATCAAAAGATCATTAAAATGAAAAAAAAACCATTTGTTTATTGTATCTATATTTTTAACACAGTGTCATATCAGACATTTTCTTTATTTGACACGATTGCTTGATAGCATTCGAAACTCAAACCGTTATTTTTTTTTATATATGTTTACTGATAAAAAGTAAAAGGTATTTAATATACTGTTATTAAATAAAATTCGAAACTTAATTATAATAGTGTAACATAGATCTTATCAGCTTTATCGTGATTCAGTGTTATTTAAAAGTGAAGTGTATAATGTACAGTGGTACAGTGAAGATAAGTAATGTTATTATAAGTAATTATAATATTAATGTTACCTGTTTTCGAATTGGCGACATATTTCGTCCGCCCACAAATTGCGTAGGTATGTCGCCTTATTTCACTTTTGAGGTCAAAGAAGCAACCTCGAGGGAATGTTTTTGATGATTCTCTATAACATATTTATTAAAGATTACAGAAAATAGTTTTGATTCTTAGAAAATAATACTTGTTTTATTTGAATCAACGTATCTTTCTTACAAAAAATAAATGAGGTCACTGAATTCAGTTTTCGCTTATTTATATATCTCGTAAACAAACTTACTAAACCCTAAAAGCTTCACTTACTCTTATTTCGTGTTCCATTTCCGTAGTTCTGTTTTCTTTAGTTAAGATAAAAGTTTACGTTTCGTTGTAAGATGTGTCTCAACACACACATAAGTAACACATGTTACTTTATAATTGTGAATAAATATTTAGAAAAATAAATTTACGGCTACTAGTAGCAACTTCATACGCCCCCCACCCCTCCCCCCTCTTCCTCCGGCTGTAATTTTTTTTTTTGCATCTTGTTTGTTGACATCATTGTTGTAATTAACAAAGAACATCCATGCTAAATTACTGTTATTGCAGCTAGTTCTAGTATAATATCACAGTTATTGTTGCTCAAATATAACTTGAAATTCAGCGGAGAATAAACAGTACAATATCCTACATGTTGATTTAACAAATATTGATATATAGGTATACACATATAACAAATTTCATCAAAATTCGTCTATCTTTTGTTGTTGTTGTTTTTGAAAATGGTATGTTGTAAGTAATAATAAACACAACACTTGATATTTTTTAAATATATATGTATAAGCTATGTTGAAAATAATTACATAAATATTAGAGTCTGAACCTAATAGTTGAGCTAATCTAGGTACGTTGCTGTTTGGAGATTCTGTTTCTAGTTTATTGTGTTCCAAGAAATCTACTTTTAGATTTGATGTTTTTTGACTATAAGATTATAAACAAAAGTTAATTATCAAAATGTAATTTTATTGTAAATCTATATAACATAGGAGCTATGATTTGGGTAAGGTATCTAAGTGGTCAACTAGCCTACCCCTTTTTTTTTATTTATTGAAAAAAAATGCGTTTCCGCATCGTCACACCACGAATCACAATCAGCACCATCACGCCATGAAGGCGATTACCGGGTGATATGTGCGAGACCCAGTAGCATAGAAAACGCTGCCATTTTTAAGGCACCCGACTAAAAAAATCAACGGTTTTCCTCATCGCTACAATGAGCCGCCACGGGATCGCGTGAGCATTCACCCCGACGCCTCAGCCTTACCCTTACCCTTGCTCAACTGGTAAGTTACACATATGGGGTATGTTTAGCATAATTGACTACCTGCATTAAAATACATGTAGCTAATAAATTCGACTTATTAGATATAAATTACTATGGACATTTTTGCTAATGGGTAAATTACTAATCCATCAGGTATGCATCATGTGCCATTAGAAATTATCGTTGCGAAACTATGACCGATCAAAAAAATTGCTTAACTAGTCAGGACTAGTTAAGCAATTAAAGGGCGGGCTCTACCCTACTACCAAGCAGCTACTTTATTATTATTATAGCAGCTATTTATTTATTTATTTTTTTGGCCTCGTTCCTATTTTAATAAATTTATGGATAAAATATAAAAACGCCGAGAATATTCTGATAAAAAGAGAGTAGATATAGATATATGATTAGATAAACCGAGATAACTAAACTAGATCACACCTCGAAACATGCATTTTATTAAAATAAACTATAGATATAAACTAAACGATAAAATAATATAAATATTTACCTGAAAAGCTTATTTTCTACTTCCTCATAGACCAAAGTGTTACATAAACAAATATCAATTAAAATAACAAAATGGATTACCTGTATCAATCAACGCTTAAGCTATCCCAAGTAAAATTTGGGGTAATGGGATAGTATTAATACCACAGTTTTTACAGTAAATTAATAAATATTTTCTAAAAATTACCTGGAACTCAAACAAAGATGAAAATGTAACTGAAAATTTAAAAAACTTGTTATTTATAAAACATCTACGTATTTAAAAAAAATATAAAACAAAAATATCTATCTCGGGTTCTCTCAATAGACCCGTTAATTAGTATTTTTCATTGTTCTGTGAACCTTTGCACAAAGAAAAATTCACGAGGACATTGTCTCTAATATAATTATTTCAACCGTTTTTAATTAATTGTTCTGTATTAAATTAAAATCGTTTAAATTTTATAACTACCTACTTAGAATTGTGATTTCATTATATATTTTTTTTAAATTTAGATTACATATTTCTTGAGTGATTATTGATTACACATTTTGGAAATAAATATAGAATTAAAATTTCATCAACACAAACAAGACTCGAACCGGTTTCCTATGGACCGTTCCCGTTTATTTAAAAACTGAGCTATCTTGCTTATATCAGTTCCTGATTTTTTTTTAATTATATTAGTTTCATTTAAACAAAAGGTACATAAAGTTTTGTTCCAATTGTTGTGTCATTCAAGATACAAGTTAAACTGATATTGTTTATTATAAGCGTTAAATCAGACGTCATGACTTCAATAGATGTATTTGGGAACCGCCCCGTATAATTGTGTGTATCATTTACGCCCCTCTTTTCACACATTGACAGTAAACCCTGTTGTACAATACAAGCTCAAGCTTTACTTTACAAAATATATAATTTTTAATGAATGTACCATCTAGATCTGTTAAGCTTCTGCGATTTCGAAAATTGTTATAACCTAATAGTAAGCAGAAAAAAAACATTGCATGTAAGAAAAGTATTCATTAATAGTTATAACGAAATTAATTTATAATGTCAAAATTCATATTCAGAATAGGAAATTATGTATTACGAAAATTTTGTAAAAAAAAAAACTGTAATTTAAAAAAAGATATACAAAGTAAATTGTGAAAAAAAAGTGTAAAAAGTGAATGGTTCCTAATGATTGTACTGATATAAATATTCGTATCATTTACATCGAGATCTCTGTATTTTGTACCATTATAATTGATTACTCGTTTGGTTCGGTACGTCGTGGATGTGATGGTATTTAAGTGAAGTGGGACAATGCGTGTTTTGGGTCTACAACCAGATAAATCTAGGTATCGATATGTATGCGGTAGTAATGTATGTGAATGCCCGTATAACAGGTAAGTGATCCAAATTTGATTTGACCTTCTTTTTGATATGTGTTCATTGATTTTGTTCCCCTTTTCAATTATTAATTTGAGAGTTAAAAAAAATATTCGATTTATTAATTTATATTTTATATAAATTAATAATGTTTCACTTTAAGAAATTCTTTTTAGTTTATGACATAGCTTTACCTACCTTATTAAATAATATTAATGAATTTATTTTGTTGACTATTATTTTTATTGTTTGCATTATAAAAAAAAATTGACATCAAAATTAATAAATAATAATATTGGAAATGACTGATTACGAAATGTGAAATGTGAATGTGAATTATTATAAATAAGAGGGAACAAGACAAGAGTGGAGTGAGTGGAAAATAATATGACAAAGAAAAATCTATACTGAGATGATGTATGATAGAAGAGCGTGGAAGAACTTGTAATTGCGGCGACCGCAAATAGTACACGCAATAGAATTTATCTATATTTAATTTCATAGATGTTGTAATTACGCCTATAATACTGTTAATAAAATGTGTTACGAAAAATATGTCAGGCATCAGAAGCAGTATTTCTTAACTGTTTCAATCATTACACAGATATGGCACTTATGTAACATGGAAACCTGTCTGTCTGTCTCAATGGTGTAACCAGATCAGTTTGTTACTTGTGGTATACTGTGAGAGAGTAGTATCATAACTTTAAAACTGCTATTTTTTAGAGAATAGCCTGTATGATCAAGTTTATATAGGTACCTATTTATAATAACTTTGAAATGCCAATACCCTGGAATTTGCTTTGTAGAATTGTCTTTGTATTTTCAAGCTAGAATAGACAATTCTGTTTTTCTTTCGGTGTTCTTGTTATTGTAATAAATTTCAGTTTCGTCTCTTCCATCTAAATCGGTTTGCGGATCACGTGCTTGGCTTTACATCGATTCGCCTCATTTCATTGTCAGCTTGAAGTGTTTCCGAATTATTTTGTCTTTGTCTCCCATGTAAATGAGGTAGAGGTAGGAAAGAGATAGAATAAATCACAATGTCATAAAAGCCACAATGAGTGAGGTGAGGTGTAACAGATTTACCAAATAAGTAGACCAAGTTACATGCTATTGCTATCCGTTGTCCGAGTCGTAACAGTTATCGTCATGTGTTATTCATATCTTGTAACAGAAATATGTATTGCAAATTTTGTGTTTGTGATGTTGTTACGCCTGTTAAGTAACTGTTACACTTTTGTTTTAATTATGCACAAATAGTCAAGATAAATTTTTCCGTGAAATCCAATTATAAACTGCGGTTTAAATTTAATAAAAAGAAAACAATGATGTATACTATTTTTATATTATATAAAAGAGAAAGTATTTTAAAAAGAAAAGAAAATTTTAAATGTTAATGTCAGGCGTTTCGTAATAAGAAATATAAAATATTTTCATTAGATTGTCAATACTTCAATGGTTTGTTCTAACGAGTAGTATTAGTAGTAGTTATATTATTATTTTATTATGATACCTAACTCTAAATACAGATGATTTTATACAACTTTTTTCATATAGCGGTTTAAAAGCGGTTTTCATCGGATAGCAATTAGAGGTAAATTGCGTGTAAGGTTGATTGCGGGTTACTATAGCAGTGGGTCGACCGCAGACTGGTGCGCCGGCGCCGGCCTTGTGACCGCGCTTTACTAGTCACAATAATGTCCTCATTACTTTAAAATATTAATATTCTAAGTAACACGAATATATGGTAGATATTGTATAGTTTTAAAATTATCATATTCCTGTCTTGTTTTCACTACAGCAGGAGTATATACTACAAGATTTCTACTTCCACTCACTTCTGTCAGCATTGCCCCAACTCCTTTTATGATGTCATAATTCACCTAATCCATCCATTTCTTTTTGGACTCCCTACATTGGCGTATTTATCCAAATTCATATTCATAACTCTCTGAATCGTATGGTTCCCATCCATTCTTCATATTTCATACCACTTTTTAACTATTCTATAACGGGCTTTATTTCCAAACTTCCCTTATTATATTATTTCTTATCTTAACTGTTCTTGTTATAACACACATCCACCTCAACATTCTCGTTGTTATGTACTCATCTTTATCTGCTATACCATATTTCTTAACGTCTACCACCCTGATCCATACACTTCTATGTAAAATTTTCCATAAAGTTTTAGAGACATTTGGTGGTCATATATCGCTTCTGAGATTTGTCGCCACTTCATCTAACTTACATTAATATATTCCTCAAACTTCGATCAATTTCACCGTACTCATCTTTATCTTCTATACCATATTTCTTAACGTCTACCACCCTGATCCATACACTGCTATGTAAATTTTGCCAGGAAGTTTTAGAGACATTTGGGAGTCATATATCATTTCTGAGATTTGTCGCCACTTCATCTAACCTACATTGATGTGTTCCTTAAACTGCGATTAATTTCGCCGTTTTTTTAAAAAACTGAATTGATATACCGAAAATCGACGCTGGCAAACTTACCATATTATAGGTTATCAGGGAGAAAGTAGATTCACCACCCAAGTCCTACATATACAAGAACTTAAGCGCCCGATTCTATTAATTGTTTTTTTTTAAGTTTTTATATTTGATAGAAAATTTTCATTTTAACTCGGTCAAAATCTGCTTTAAATAAATTTAAGTGATTTTGTTGTGGGCTTAGATAATTCATGTCAAAATTGTATGTGTTAATTTTTTTGAAACATGTTGGTAATTCGTTGCGTAAACCACTAAAAATACAAATTGGTAGGTGCTAAATTGTGCATATAGATTTATGTAATTATTATTAATTAAAATATTATAATCAAGAACTTAACAAATCATGCATATCTTCCTGGTATTATAACAGCAAGTGAAAGACAATATATTTATTAATTTATGTACATTATTAGCCAACAAAATATTGCGAAGTATTGAAATTTTGTATTTGACCAGTCGCGGACCGGTTCGGACGACCTTGCGCGGGCGCACGTTCACTTACCGATCTTGTAGATGCTGTGCAATATTTTTCAAGTGATTGTTTATAATTTTTTTCTTAACTACATCAAGATTTATTTTATATGTGATGAGTATAAAGTTATAAATTAAAAAAAAAAATATCGGAAAATTATTTTGTATAAAAGTATAATTATTTGTTTCTTTAAAAGACATTGTAAAACTATCATTGTTATAGTAAATATGGTGGCATTGACCTTCAGGATTATCACCTTGAGGCTACGTTTGTTACCAACAGGTGTTTCAGGCTTTGCTCAGTGACGATTCACATACGTGCTTTACGACAGATGGTTTGTATATATAAGGTTTCCAAGATTAGTTAAACGGGAAAAACCAGATGGTATACGGTGCGGGAATTTGAACAATATCCTGCCAAAACTATAATAACACCATTTACTAAAAGCCACAAAATGGTATTTAAATCAACTTTAATTTCTCCGTCTATGGCTGAAATTGTGAATTGCGAGATCAAGAAATCTGTGAAAATAAAAGTAGCCACAATTTTCTCTAGATAGAGCTAAATTTCTTGTCGCTGTAAAAAGCAACTGACCGCGTTGTAGGAGATAGGTATTTCTTTTTTTTTACTTTTAAACAAAAACTTTTTTTTTATAAAGGAAAAACTTAAGTTATCTTGCGCTGGAGTAGAGTCTTTCGCCTGTACGACACGTCGCTAACTGCGCATGCGTCAAGCCAGTCGCTCATGGCCAATCGGTGTGGCCGCACGCGTTTCAGTTCAATTCAGTGGGAAAATTAATACGTCAGCTTTATCTGATCTGTGTACAAAGTGATTATTGCAAAAACAAATGTTTCGTGCTTAAACAGTTGGCCTCACGAAGGTTGTTAATGTTGGAAGTGTGGAAAAAATCGGTGAATCTTAAATCTTTCGTCCGAGATCGTCACGCTTGTTGACTATTTTTTTATGGTTTTGCATTATTATTGTTCATTAAGCTATTATTAAACTCAACACGTAAATCACAAATTTGTGTTAATAAAACCTGGTAAATCTAATCAACCTATGTTCAGTGGAAAGTGAAATTTTAAACTGAAATCGAATGTAAGATTCATCTTAATCATTGTTTTTTGTCGCTTGAACAATGGGTAACAATTCGCGGTCGTCACACGAAATGAATTGTTTATTATCCGTCATATATGACATACATTGCAATGATTATTTTAAATAACTCTTCCAATTACAATCACAATATTCGGCGTTATAAGAGTTTTCGATTCGTTATCTCGGTCAATTGATAAGTATTTTTCACACGCCTTATCGAATAGGTACATTCGTGTATGAAAACAATTTTGTCAGTTTTTTTTACTTTTTTCTTCATATAACTACCATTATTTAACGTTACATAAATGATACTATTATAATATCATTATGATACAAAAATCATTAAAACATCATTAATTGAAATTTTAAACGATAACTATAGAGGAACTCTTTCTTTTTAAACGTTTTAAATGCAAATGTAGCGCTTTACGCTTAAAATATGCAAATAATTAAAATTGTATATTTTAAAACTATATTATGTAAAGCAATTATCATATTTCATTTATAAGCATACAAAATCTGAAAACAAAGGAATCTAATCTTGTTTTATCTCGTCTGTGTCTAGGACTGTTCCTATACCTGTCACTGACAGACTCACTTTCTTTTATGTCACTTTGACAACCCAAAAGGTACAAAACAGTGATTTGTTAATTTTTTATTAATTAAGATTGTGATCTTGTGTAATATTAAATGTTTTTTATCTAATTAAGTAAATGAACTTAGCAATTATAACGGTACTCTTCTACCACGAATATCTATATTCTTGTTATTTATAATAATAAAATTATAAAAAATAACATTCCTATATAATTTTAGGTTTATTTTGTTTTTATCGGAAGCGATGCCTTTAAAGAACAACTAGTAGATATATACTATTACCTACATATAATAAAATAGTAGAGGAAAGGATTCTGTTTGTTTAATATACTTATTCGTATGATGCGCACCTCTGTACTAAAGTTTATTTGTTTGTTTGTTCGTCTACGTAGACTGGAGTTTTATGAAAATTGGAGTGATAGTAGTTTATTATTGTCAGGTCGGTACTTTTTCACCTGAAAAATACCCGAAAAAGCAAAACCAGTTCAAACTAGTTTAAAATATCCGGGTAAATATGTGACGCAATAAATAATGAAAAAACATGTAAGAAATTATATATAACCTATAATTCGTTTCCGTTTCGATATAAACTGATAGTTAATTAACTCGCTACTTGTTTAAGTTGGTATTTACCATGAACTATTATTATAATATCGTGCAAAAGGATACTTAAAGAGGTCACTTAATAAGATTCAGTTGTGAGATAATTATTAGTTGTCAAGCTATGCTGATTTTCAACAAAACGGAAATCAAACTATTGTCAGTTGTGAAGTAAGTATTCAGTGAGTTGTAAAGACGGAAATTGTTTTTATTTATATTTCTTTCGTAATAAATGATATTTGTATTTAACTACTTAGTTTACGTTTCTTTAAATATGCAAATCTTATTATTCTTAACTCGATTCCAAAGGTCATTATTTTTTACTGCATTTAGGTATGCTAAGAAATAGCGTTATATAATAAATGTATTCATTCTTAGAATTATGTAAAGTTATTCTATAGGTATTAGAACCAAAAAATTTATAACCACATCGAAACAATATATATGTTATTCGATAAACAGTCTTAAGTATGAATGGTTTTAAGAGAAGAGGGATGACCGAAAAAGACATGGATAGCGTGGAAAATGTATAACAAAAGCAAGTCTCCTCTGAGTAATGACGTATGATAGGAACTCTTGTAAGACATGAATATTTCCGCCCACCCCTAAATAATCGGGATAAGAGCAGGATAATGATGAATAATTAAAAATAAAAAATAACATGATAATTCCCATCACGGGTAAATCAACTTAGGTATTTTTCTCCTTTAAGTCTTATTTTAAAATAAATAGAGAACGTGTAGTTGGCATTAAAGCCTCATATTTGAATTGACATAAAGATATATTTTTTCTTCTCTTCTTCACAAAAATATATATGCATTAGGTAGTGAATATTAAAAATATATAATGGGATTGAATTGAGTTCTGTGCATCCAATGAGTTTGTTATCTGGTAAGTTCTTGTTTCATTTCATCTTATTTATTCTAGTATGTTATAGATTTTTTCCTCATAATAGAGATCTAACTTAATCTTTATTTTATGGTCGTCATTTATATTAACTATGATTAATGAGCCGTTTGAACTTGATTTATTATTTTTGTAAAATGTATTCAGTAATTTCCTCGTTGGTTGTCAAAGTTGAAGCTTGTATTTATTTTCTTGTCTTAATAATTTATATTACAGGGAGTTTTATCATGGCTAAAACTTATAATGGTTTTGTATGTCATATAATGTAAATAACATTATTTACAATTTTAACTAAAACAGGTAAAATGTTCTGTTTTTGAAATTTCAAATTTTAATAATTAATTAATAGGTACCTCCAAAGTTTTTGTTTTAATAAGGGAATTATTTTTAATATTTTTTTTTGACAAGAATGTTACATATATGTATAGTAATATCTACGTAACTTTATAAAGTCGCACTGGAGCTTTCTTAACGTAAGTTGCTAGTCTGTGGCTGTGCTTTTAGGAAATATATAAATAATAACCATTTGATGAAATTGTTAAATAATATAGCTTGTGTTTACTCAGCTGAAGTCACGCTCCATTGAAATTGAATTGACCGCTTCAAGTTTGAGGTCTTTCCCTCAGTAGATTAAAATTAAGTACTCTTCACGGTCAACCATCTTGGATTGGTCTACAAATTACGTAACCATTTACATTACAGTATGAATATTGACGTTACGAAAACTATGATAGTTTACGAAATCGTAAAATGGGAATATGTGTAGAATTAGTATACACACTATGAATCAAAATCTATCGAGGTATTAAAAAATATAATATATAATAATATCTTTAGATAGATTTCATAACGCCAAAACTCCTATTAAAGATACAGAAATCTATTTAGATTTTTCAACATTTAAGATAGTTTTAGATATTTCAAACAACTAAGCTACTAGTATATTGTGTTTAGGTAGGTACCTACAGATGAATAATATAAAGACCTTTTCCCGGGTAAACAATCCATATAATAAATTTATTTAAATTTAATTTCAAGGATTTATTAACGCCTCAACTTAGTGTAAGATAATCTTAAATGTATTATCAATCATAATTGTATATCTATTAGTTACAGTCTATTAGTATTATGTATATTCATAATAGATTCCGATTTAAATTAATTGATCTATAATTGGGTTAGTTAGGCATACGATAGATAATATTTAATTTTGTCTTCTATTAATTTTATTATATTTTCACAGTGTTCAGTTACAAAATACTTATAGGTATGTATGTCTTTCAGTTATGGTAATTACACAGAACTGTAAAGAGATCCGTGTTGTCTCGTGTGGGTCAACGTCCTATGTACCTATCGCTTACTTAAAACAGGTTGCTCAGTTTTGTCACACACCACTTACATAAACATACATGCAAGTAACTAATATTTATAGATTATTTTTATAATTTGAATTATTTTAAGAGTGAATATTTACTTCAAAAATCTAATCAATTAGTAATGAAGATTTATTAGATTATTTATTGATTTATATACAATTATAAACCCTCTTCTTCTATATTAATAAAAACAGTTAGCCGTGTCTATGGTATACTTATATATATACTTCTAACATACGTACAGACATCCATGCTTCACTCAACTTACCGCTTTCTATATTAGTAAGTGTTACAAGTGTGTATTGTTATTATTACAGATTTATCGAATATATACATATATATATATATAAATTTCTTATATTAATCTTTTTTATAATGTACGTTTTGCCAAATGATATGCAATGTTCGCAACATTTAAAAGTTCGCATTTAAAACTTTCATCGAGTTACGTGTTTCGTCATTTATTATGTGTCTCGCGTTCTGGTTCAAACTCCCAAAGTCGGAAGAATAAAACTGTTTTATGAACATCCATCGCATATAAAGCAGGTAATTCAAATATGCGATTCTTTGCTAAGTGCACTATTACTAAAGACCTTGTTGATGACAGCCTAAGTATTGCATTGTGCGAACCATTGTCTTCATCCAGAACACAAGAGTCAACTTACAGTACACTGTTCAGGTTTTACCTGTCTGATATAATTCTTTCATGTATTTTAATAGTTAATTATTATACCCACACACAAACGCTGGAGATTACAACAATCTCCCACGTTTAGTGTTTCGAAAACAATTTTACGTTCTCATCAATATAAACGGTCCATAGTAACCGCCAATGTAATTTACTGTATTCAATATACGTCTGTGGTTGAAGTGAACTGAGTGTTCTTTGTTATTGTTTTTTATTCCGTCCAGAATAATAAAATAATAAATGTATTTCAAGCAACTTCGTAACCCTGTACACTTTCTTAAATTTAGAAAGAGCCCGATCAGCTGACTCCGTTTGTCTCTGTTTGAAAGCCAACTTACCTCAATGGTCCAACCTGTTTGGCAATAGTGTCGAAACGTCGGCCAACGACCGATTGGCGACGTTACGTCAACAGATGGCGCTCTCGCTTTCTCTGCGCGTGAGCATTGAGCGTTAGGAAAATATTGGAACGGTGATTTATTTTTTTCTTGAATTCCTCGTATTGATAGAAAGTGAAGGTTTACTATGATAATATTATTATCTACAATACTTTACATTCAGAAATTGAAATAATAATCTAAGTGTTAATAATAATTTCTCATAAATCAAACAAACATTATAATATTTCGCTTTGCTAATTCCCATTGCAAATACCAAACCCACAGCAAGTAAAATTGTACATTTACATAAAATTTTCCTCAGTTTTAAACATTCAATATTAATCACGCAACTTCTTGAGAAGTACAAATAACCTTCAATTAGTAAATAAATTAAAAAATTTGCTCGACATTTAGTAAGGTCTCTTCAACAGCCTTGAGAAACGTGTCATTCGAGTGGTAATATAGAACTGCTACGTTCTGTTGACTTTAATTAAATACACATTGAAATTTAATTAAAAAACTCTAAATGAAATAAAATTTACAAAACAATAGAACTTGTTAAGCAATGTTTTCTATTTAAAAATAATATTTTGCTAAAAGTTCATTGTTAGCCAAACTCTTTTCACCTTCCATTCCAGGTTTATGTTTTAATAAGTAGGATTGTTTTGTATTTGTCACAAGTATATCATTAAATAATGTTCTTGGTCTGTCGTAATAATTTGTTTGTACTAAATATTTTAAATCAAGATTTTATTATAATTATATAATTTAAGCATAATATAATTATGTACACATATCATATTTAAATTGTTATTAACGTACTTAATATGTCTAAATCATTGTAATTCCAAACGTATTGTTTAACTGAAATAGAGCTGGTTTTAATAATACTTTCATTACAGTAAAATACTCGTAAATAATACAACAACAGCGTATAAAACCATTACCTTTGAGGCTTAAGATAGGTCACGTTGGCAATGACCTGAGTAGGTAGACATGATGTAGAGATAGCTAGACATGGAAGATACCCATTAAAACTCTTATGTCTATGATTTCCTGTATCTGTTGTTGAAATATACTATTATTATATGTAGGTAATTATATTTATTTATCTTTTTTTATATTTTATCGTAATTCTCATTTTTTCTGATGGCCAAAATCTATAATCGATACAATCCAAGATAAGTATCAACTTTAGATGTATAAATTCAAACCATAGGCCAAATATTTTCACCAATAACTCTAGAAATTGTTATTTAATTAATATCTGCTACAAGATCAGGACAGATTATTAATGATCGACTGGAAATTTGAATATTTTATTTCAGTATTCAAATTAACATTAGAATTATACCAATACATCTCATGTTAAAATATTATCCATGTTATACATATACCAAAAAATGAATCAAAATTGAATTAATTCTACAAACCTATAACTTCCTTATAATTTAAATTTTGATACTTTTCTTAACTATTCTATAAACCTACGACTTCCGTGTTGTTTAATTTTGATACTTGTCCCCAATTTTATAATATTGATATCCTCTTAAGTACAGAACCAGTTTAGTGATCACGTCGAGGTTAAATTATGTTGACATTGAACTTAAAAACTATATCATCATAGAGTTGAGTTTTAATATAACTTTATTCATTAGCAATTCAATTCTTCTTTCTTATTTAAGTTCCTTCGGTAACTGTATGATTGTTGTACCCAATAGCAAGAATGTTATAATATTAAGAGTAATAAAAAAATGTAAGTATGAAACCAATTCAATAATAATGATCATTCATCCTGAATTTGATTTTCTTCTAGTTTACGTAGTATGTACATGGACAGATCCAAGACCTTAAAACTGATCTTAAATACTTCAATGTAAGAAACAACAGCATGTCGGTTGTAAAATAAAAGTCATTGACAGAAAAAAATGCTTCTATTTTCACCAAACTTGACAGGATTTCTGGGTCAACATTGGATCTAGAGATTCTCTGTAAATTTCGTTAAAATCGGTCCAGGAGTCTCGGAGTCTAGAAGTAACATGTATAACAATAATAGTAATAATAATAATAATATAAAACAAAATAGGTACCAACATTACATAAACAAGGTACAAGTTGACACTGTAGCGCAGCTTCAACGCCCACTTAATAATGTGCAGTATTGCTCCAAATAAAAGAATATAAAGCAAAACTATTCGCTAATGCGCTGACATTTGTTCAATTATGGATTAGATTTCCATATCATAAATCATAAACATACATACATACTTTCTCTTTTATAGGTATAGATAGATGAACATCTCAGTGAGAATATTCTTAAAATTTTTTCTCTGTTCATGTGAAATGCAAATAGGAACGAGTAATTCAAATCGTGCTCGGATAAGAGTGGACGACCTCTGGCTTGTCCTTTTTTGGATTGGATGAAGGTTGGAATCGTTTTCCTTAACCAAGAACTAGAAACCTATATATCAATGTTTATGATTCCACTTGATAATCATAATTTTTATGTGTATTTTTTACCAGCGTACACGCTTAGTCATAGATGTGTATCTAGTTTAATAAGTGATTAATATATTGGATAATAGAGCAAAAAATAATTGAGTGTCTATTTGAAGCATGTATTTGGGACATGAATCTCGATGAAATTGACTGTTTTTTTTGTGTTATTCGTTATTATCAGGATAAGGTATTTGTAAAAGTACTCTCGAATAATCCCCCGAAAAAGTCGATAAATTTGATGATATTTTTTTATGAAAATCTCGGTAGATTTTTGAGGTTCAATTTGTCATCTGCTGTCACGTGTATGAACAAAAAATTTCCATTGAATATTCATATTTCGTGAATAAGAATTTTAAATTGAAATTAGTGACTCTTTCTATCATTTTTCTTTGTCTTTTTTTAGTAAACTGCAGTCTTATGAAGCCTCTATATATCTTATATCTAACCATAGCCCCTATGGTTAGATATAAATAAATCCATGCTAGTTCCTACGTTAGAAATTAGAAGTGAGTGGATCTAGAAGTAAGTTTCATTACTTTGTTTCTTGTAAATTCAGCCTCAAAACAGTAACAAATAAATTTTAGCTTAGTTAAACACTTTATTCTTCATTAAGGAAAAAAAAAAAAGTAAATTAGGTCAAAATTAAATAATTATTTGAAAGTTCTATCACGCTATTGAATGTTTTTGATTTAAGTTCTAATAAGAAAGCGTTCTAGTAAGCTATTAAAATAATATTTATTTTAAACTATCTAGTTTATTTGTATGTATACATATATATATGTGTATATAAAATTTTATTTTTCTTCCAGTACTGAATAAATTTACCATATCTACGTTGAATTTTTCTTACTAAAATAAAAAAACACTGAATAGAATTATAATTGTAAAAACTATCCAATTAAAAACCGGTTTCGAGTTCTTTTCCTACGTATATAATAAATGGAAAAGTATTTTTCAGTATATTAAAATATCACCTATCTTTTACTCAACTTCCATTTTTAATATGAGAAAAATTTTAAAATGTTTCCGGATACATACATATAATGTTTTAAAACTGTTTATATACAGCAAATTTTCTAATGTTAAAAGAATCTTGAGAAAGCCATTACTTTATACGTACACGTTGACAGACGCCGTTCAACACATTGTCTTATTAATGTATATATATACGTCCCGGTGGACACGCATTATGAAAGTACCCGCATTCAGGTTAATTGCTGACTATTTCTGATGCAACTCTCGACATCGTTATATGTTCGTTATTCATTGTTTATTTTCTATTTTATCATTATTCATTATCATAACGCTTCTTCTTCGTTATATGTTACTTAACAGTCATATCATACTGTAGATAGTATTTACTTATAAACCCACTAATAAATTGTAATATAACTAGCAAAGTAGTCTATTTATATATATTTTTATGATGTTTTTACCAGGACCCCTAAAACTATTTTAATGAAGCATTGTAGTTTATACAATAGGTAATTTCGAATGTTACTGCTATACGTAAAAAAATGCTCATAGTGATTCAAGAAAGTTTTCTATTTAAAGGTAAACCTACATTTATTCCATACGCTAAGATGTACCTAGCTATAATTGGTCCGTTCATAATTTATATTACTATACAACTTAAAAATCATATTAACGATGCAATATATTAAAATCATCTAATCATTACAGATAATTACAATTTGTTTTTGATCTCCGAAACCACTTTCCTATCGAGGGTTACGCAAAACTGACCAAATTGCATCAGAACAATAGATTCAGGTTCTGATGTGTAACACTCAGTAAAGTCAGCTTCACACGGCTGTTACGTGAGCCAAGTGCTGTTGAATATGCACTTGTCACTAGAGACAATGGTATCATGTGTGAAAGGGTCACATATAGCTAAATCAATCTCTATCTATAGTAATGGTCTGATTCTTTTATTGTTTTGAGTTTTTATTCTGCTTTCCCATATTATATAATGATAAAAAAGCCTAATTGATGTCAGCACCGTCTCGATAAAGACAATCATATTTAGAATGTTTAATTCACCGAGACGATTAGTGATATGATAGCTCCACTGGTAGAACGACGGGACGGTATTCTAGAGGTCTTCGGTTCAAATCTCTACATCGTTTTATTTTTCATTCTTTATTTAAATAGAAAAATTATAAAAATATCTATTTAAAAATTATCCTTTTTGAATATTGATATAGATGATTTATTTGTTTACATTATAAGTCAAAATATATTTTTTATTTTTACTATTAAATATTCGCTTCTTATCGATTTCGTGTAGTTTCTCGAATCGATTAATATGTTAGTCGATAATTATTCACTTATTAAATTTCATTATAATTGCAATAACATTCCTTTTATTCGCTTTTCTTTTTGTGTTACAATCACAATTAGTAGGTACCTATTAGATTTATTTACTTTCATTCATTATGTATGTATTAGTTCCATCGCTTATTAAAGTTTTCTATAATCTCAATAGCATCAGACTGCTGAGGTGGTTAGTTAAATGTTATGTTAATGTTAAAATGTGACATCAATATTAACATAACATGGATTTTATAGTTTTCTCTATAGCCATATTGGTTAAGCTGGTGTCTATCGTTTAACCCAATTTTTCATTGGAACTCGTTTTTAGATTCTTGCTATAATCAGTAAATTTTAACCTTTTAAAATTCTACATAATACGTTAAATTGTTATGATAGTTTATTTTATATATTACTTTAAGTAAGACGTGATGTTAAACAATTGTTTTATTTATTGTCGTATCGTGTTCTATCGTTTGTTATTCTCATAAATTTTTATTAGCTCCTAAGATAACATAGACGCTAATAGAGCCACTGGAACACGTTTTCTCTGCGCACGCGCATCATGACGTGTCTCGTGCGTAAAATGCGTGAACGATACGCTCTGATTGCAACTTTCTTTGCATTTGAAAATAGGAAAATTCATAATGATCCAAGGACAAGAATGAAAAGGAAATTTAGTTGTTAAGTTAAACAAAATTATATTTTTCAGTATTCTTTTACCATAAAAAACCACTAAAACAGATGTACCTCATATAATATAGGTTTATCTATCAGTGTATTTAATTATTTAACAGCTGGTAAATTGTGAATTGATAAAGGCACGTTCAGTAAACAAATTTGTACGCGGCTTATCACTTACAATCTGAATTCACCTGTCTACAAAAGGCTTACCCCGAATGTCATTTGCAAGCATTGTTCTCTTATCTTTGTGAAATACCCTTTATTATGGTATATTTAGAAACGAAAAGGTGTAAAAGGGATAACGCTCAGTTACGTAACATGTCATTTTGGTACATTTAGTGACAATTAAATGACTTGAAAATGTTTACCTACATCCAAGAAAGGGTATGATTGTTTTACCTCAGATTATAACTTATTGAGATCAAGGTCTTAGTGACCAACCTTAGCGATATTATAATTTCATAAATAAGGAATTATTTATTTAAGTTATAGATACATAATCAAGTTGTTAATATATTTATTATTATGATAATTTGATGGTCTAACTGACTGATATGTTAAGATTAAAGATCTATATAAAAAATATTTTTTATCGAAACATATTTCCCGGATTTACTTTAAAAAATTATATAAAGTAGTGAACCTTTACTGATTAGGTTTCCTATTATCTATAAAATGCAATTATGTACTTCATAAATAAATGTAGAATATGTTTCGTGTTATTTTGAAATGAAGATTCCATATAAAATAAATAGTTATATTTTTTGTTATATCTTGATTAACATTACTGTTATGTAAATGTTATTAATTATGTTGTATTTTTTATTAAACAATTACTGTTTTTAAAAGAATTGCAAAACCTTGAATGTTATTGTTTTTTATTACAATAGTAATTAAGTTTGTTTTTCGTTGCGGTGTAAGGCGGCGACATCTCGGCAACTCTGATATTTGCTTAAGTTATTAACGACTAGCGGTTAAAATTGCGATACAAGAAATAGTTTTTTCAATACTTTGAATACCTATAATAATAATTGTAGAGCGAAGGTCATGTAGTTGGCTTCAATAAGATCTCCCTGACGCATCTTCTCCTGAACTATTAAACCGATTGTCGTCGGATTTTTTTATTTGATAGCAGCATATCATCGACGGTTTATCAACAAAGAATCAGTGATCAGTTGAGGAATACTACTTGAGGAATAATCACCGAAAAACAAAATTTCGCAAAATGTACGAATAAATCATTGAAGCACTCTAGTAACAGTCAGAATGGTTGTCAACCTAATTAAACATTATTCTAAGTAACTATAATTACTAATATATCTATAACATTAAAGAAGTTGTCAGGAAGTTATTTATTCTTGTTATTCGTCACATCTTATAACTTACTACGTTAATGCACTGATTAATTGAAAAGGTCGTTTTCTGGCCTTTGATTTTAGTACTTGTAAAATAATAACATTGCAAAATCGATAACCTTCTAGGTTACGAACGAACAAACAGTATTATATATTTTGGTTATAACTGATTATATTATGTCATATTTTATATTTGGTAGATATTGCGTTTTTAAATACAATTGTACCTACTTGCAGAATACTAGTGTGAATGGCAGTGGTAAATCAAAATTTGAAGTATTATTAGGCATATATACCTTTTTCATATATAATTTAATATTAAATCCTATTACGTCATACGACAATCTCTATTTGGACTTTCTGATATCACTATATTATATAATTGACATTGACATTGAAAATAAACAATAATAAATATTGTAATATTTTGGTAATTTAATTATTTTATTTTATTTATTACATAAACATGTAAATTTCAGATTTCAAAGTAAGTAGTTACATGGCACCAATCTTATATTCCTCCGTGTATAATCCGCTTTAAAAGAATACAAACTTCACATATTAATATAAAGATTAAAAGCATCGCATGAACAAAAGCAATTAAATAAATTACTAATAATAGAGGTATTAGAAACTACTAAATTAACGATTAATTGACGTATTTGTAAACAAATTAATATCAATACAGTGACGTAAAGACCTTGGCTACTTCCCCGTTTCACTCCTGTCTCCTGGGACACCGACCTGAATTACATTGATTTGTTTACGTAACAAATATAACGAAATAACATATTCTTTTTGTATCATACAAACATTTGCTATGGTATATTGTAAAATGTAATTTTTCTACTATTAGTTATTCGATTAAGTCAAAAGTTTCTGTTAAAAGAATCTAGTAAAATTTAAAATATCTATATTCAAATGGGCTAGCACTTTTGAGTCGTCAATTATTACATTAAATTGGTCAGTATAGTCAGTTCGTAGGTAAGCTACCACCAGCTCGGAATGCTGTTCTGCTGAGAATAGCTGGCCAGAAACTCAACAGTTGCTCTTTTTAAATGAAATTTAACAATGTTTGACTTATATTATTATAACATCAACCCTGCAGATGAGTTAACAACCTAAGTTACAGACACTTTGATTAACCAAAAATTCTTGAATATTGTAATAAATTTTCTTAAATAGGTAGGTACATGCTACTATGTGCTATTCGTTGTAATGAAGAAATCTGAAATTTGTTAGTGTTCAATTTATATCTTTCATCAAATCTCGAAAGATAAGTGAATATTATATTCCCGTTTATTATTGATATGGTACTTTTATAAAATATTGATTTTAAACGGTCCAACAGCTCGGACATCTAATATCCAGTAATTGGAACCTTCGTGCGAATGATGACATTGAAAGATAATAGGACTGAGAAATATTATACCTTTTACACTGTCCCATGATTTTAATTAACGGAATATCTACATGTCACTGGAAATATAGATTTATGTCATGTTTAAATTGAACAAGCATATCAATACCTAACATGTGCCTAGTATCAAGTTTAAATATAAATAGTATGTTCCTATTTTAGCCATTCTTGAAAATATCAATTTTGATATTTTGAATAATGGTCATTCAACATTTTGTACATTTTTGTTTGAATTGAACATTTTTGTTTTATAATTCTTATATTTATTCGGTTACGTCATGTATCTTTCCGTCATTACATCATTGTTTGAGGACACAATTATATATAGACATGGTTGCAATGTTCCATTAATTTTTATATTAGAATTGTTCATTTTTATTTATGAGTAATTAAAATTGTTTACGAGTAAAATTATAAAAATGTTTTAACCAATATTTATTAAATGCTTAAATAACCACAATATGTATTTATTGTCATTCTTCTTAAATATAATATTTATGACATCTAAGACGTAATGTAGATACCATCGTCGTACGTGAAGTAGTTACTGTCAATGTCATCATATTGCTAAATCATTAGACTCTCTCCAATCATTATGATTTCAAGCTTGGTATATAATGAAATTGATAATATATGAACCAATCATTTTAACTGCGTGTTATTTCTATAGCTATTTAAAAGTAACGTTGTATTAGCTTATTTAAATAAATAGCTTAGCTTATTTAAATAAATAGCTTAGCTTATTTAAATAATTAGCTTATTTAAATAAATTTCGACATACGATGCCACAAACACGTACATACACACGTGTTATATTTGTAAGACCTATTGATTTACCGTAATTAACAAAGATTGAATTATAAAAATACAATAATTCTGCAAAACCAATAAAAAAATTATCTCAACTTTATTATATAATGGGTTGTATATTTTAAGGTATGTGTTGATAAAAAAGTAGTGAGTGTGTAAACGTGGCAAAAAAAAAAAGCTATCAAGTCGTCAATACAAACTTGAGTTGAATATTTCAAAGTGGCGAAGTCAGAGTCTCGGCTTGTGTTAGTGGCAGATGGAGAAGATGATGGATGTTGTTGTCCGGGAATGAGGATCACTGACCTCGGAGGAGCACTCCTTGAAGCTGCAAAGTTGACAAGGTCTTGGTTCTGCCAGAGACCTGATTACGGGTAAGATGAAGATAATTTGATTTCCTATATTATTACTACAAATAATTCTATTAGTATCATTGATTTAATTAGTAATAAGTCTAACGTAGTATCATGACGTAAAGATATAGTACATACAATGAAACCTCGAGATACTATAACAGCATTCGTGTACTATAACTGAATTCTATTATTCCAAGAAATTGTAGAAAAAGAAAGGTAGATAACAAATTACCTGTCTAACTGATAGATGATTGCAGTAAAGTATTGGAAATGTCTTGATAAAATAAAATCAGTAAATGCAAGTTAAATTTATAACATTATATTATTTTAATTTTTACTACTGTAATCTTAGAGAACATGTTTGTTTGTATAATTATTTTCATTGTAAATATTGATTTTTTTGTTTAAAGTAACATATTCTTTTGCCACCTTTTATATTATAATGAACAAAGATAAGCAAGGATATATAAACCCTCTCACCCACACAATGGGTCAACGAAAACCACAACCTATTTCGTCAAACCAATCTATACTCTCATAACTCGTTTTATAAAAGTGCCCAGTTTTATAAAAGGCCATTTTTGCCGAAACTAGGTCGTTCCTGCACCGAGCGAGCGCAGTCAGCCGATATAATTCAGTCCCTGCAACTGAATAGAGGTTCACCCCCCAGGTAACAATGGGGGGGATGTCTCGCTCCATTTGACACAAACTATAATAGATATATTTACTAACGTCCTAAATAGAATTTTTCATCGTAACGTATGAAATATTATACTCATAATTCATATGTTGAAGTAACGTTTGAACCGTATTATGAATAGAGCTAAAGTGATAATCTATCCTCTGTTGTCAACATGCCTCATTCAATAGAATTACTAATACTTATTTATAATTTCGTTTCTATGACCAATTATTAAGAAATAACAACAATCTATTTAACAAGTGAAAATACTATAATTGAAAAAAATGCCTTTAAAACTACTGCATCGATTTAATTGAATAAATAAATCCATTGTAAGGGCTGGTACCGCAAGCCTTTACTCTGGCAACTCTCCAACACTAGGGTAACTATTAATTGGTAAGCTTTAGCGCCTGAATTGTTACCATTAAGCCTATTGTTTATCAATGTTTTTAACCTAATTTTAAATTGTTTTGTATGATATTTTAACTGGAATTATTTAAAACTACGACAAGGCTATCAAAAAAAAAATATCCGAAATATTGGTTGTATAGAAAAAGTAATTTACAATATAAACTAGACCAAACCTTATTTAAAATTCTGATTGTTGGTTCACAATTCAAAACCGGAGCTGCATATATTATGTACTAGATTCATGTAATAAATTATATATTCAGCTTCAGTGTATGTAAAATGTATGTATAAGGATTTAGTTCTTAACCTTTGATCCTTCTCATAAGTGGAGATCTTTTTATTAAAACTACTTTGCACCACCGCGGGTGTTAGGTGAAGTTTGTAAAACAATTTCCATTTACTAGATTTTATTTAGAACAAATATTGATTATACTTGCTGTGCAAGTCATATTTTGTTATAAAAATCCTAAGAGATTATCGGAGATTGAATATTTTATTCTCCTTTAAATATAGTACTTAATCTTTCCAGTCTACTTCGTTTTATTATATAGCTTTGTAAATCTGCGATCGGGAACTGTTTAAATTATAGTCTGCTTTGCGATTTTCACAAACTTTCTATAAGGTCGTGACTATCGCTGGATATTCTTGATTCTAAATGCAAGTACACGATTTAACGATTACCACAGACTCTGCACTTATCGCTCCTAGTTTATATCTTTTCATCTTGTTAAACCTTTGTTTGGATATTTTTATCTTAGTTTAGTTCTAACTTTATCGCAAGCTTTTTCATACTTTATTCGCAAATTATCTTCGGTTTTAAAGATACTTTTTAAATACTATTTGGTTATTGAACTTGATTGAACTTTCATTGTCATAACTTTAAGAATAATATTTTGTCTCTTTTTCATCTGCTGTTATAAAGTTAACTTAGTAAAGTACAATTTTAGTATCCTATCATGTTTCTTAAAGTTAAGTTACTAGAATGTTCGAAGTTTGATTTTAATGTGTTAAACTTTTAGGGTTACCGAGCAAACAAACATTTCTCAAGTGACGGTATGTTTGTTATAACCTGAATGGAAGGATTTCTAGTTTCTCCGTCTTGCGTTCTAACTTCTGAGTTTATTTATGTATATAATAATATTTCATAGAAGATATTATTTGGTCGTGTTTTTAATTATTAGAACGATATTGAATCTTATTGGCAGTTCAGCACCAATGTAAAATACAAAAAAATTACTAAACGTTTATTTTCAAGTAAAACTATTTCCATTCAGAGCATTCTTCAATTCGTACCCTCAATTACATTAGCTCTGGTACATTGTTCCGAATAATTTTCGCCTGACCGCCCGTGGTCACTGTCGAGGAACACGCGTCGTTCCACATTGGTGACCATGAATGAATTAAAGAAAAAAAATGTTAACTCCAACGCAGGTCAAACACATTTGTAATTTTGATAAAATACAAGCTCTATTTTAGTATATTCTCGTAACAAACAAAACCAATGATGTAAATATTTTCCTTCATAGCAAAACAAATGTATAGGTAATAAAGTGATTGATTACAAGAACTTTGACGTGTAACTTTTGATTGCATGTTATTTCGAACTGTACTATCTTTACAGTAATTTTACTACGCTCTGTCAGTTATATCGGAAGCACTAATATGTACTGTTAAACGATTATTACTTTCATTAAAACCGGCTTTTACACGAGATGTGTTCCACTGGAACAAGAACTTGACATAAAAATATTATGCAGTACAGTACTGGAGGAGAATCTTTATTTATATATTTCAAGTATTTCTTAAAATTTGCACTGATGAAACGAAACTTATTTACCCTTTATAATTGATTTGTTTATTGTCTTTATTTACAAAAAGCGAACTTAATGCCTAACGGCATTCTCTCCCAATTAAGCTTTGTGTATGGTGAAAAATTATAATATATAAACAAAATGATAATAAAATAAAACAGAAGATGTAGGTTATAACATAGATAAATATTATACATATATACTGCATTTATTCCTGACCCTTGATGTATAGAACTAGAATTGACCTGTCCAATTCAAACTGACATGTTTGACATGTTCTAGATAAAAAAAATACCAAAAATAATTCTGGTATTGAAATTTGTTCATGTTTTTTTTGTGATGTTTCATCATTTTTTTGGGTTCTTGATGTGAATGTTAACAATTTATATGTTAGTAGTCAATGCAAACAATAATTTTAGATATTGATATTTACATATTTT
Source organism: Napeogenes inachia (assembly GCA_959347355.1). NCBI lineage: Eukaryota > Metazoa > Arthropoda > Insecta > Lepidoptera > Nymphalidae > Napeogenes > Napeogenes inachia. Next base: position 19,530,211 of record OY365798.1, on the reverse strand, counting down.
TCGATATTGACGCAAACCACCGCAAATCTTTTCTATTATTACAATAAAATTAAACTATATACTTAATTATTTTGTAAAAAATATGTTAGTTTGTTTATTTTGAAACACTGTTCCAATTAGTTAACAATGTGTATATGCCCTTTATTCTAATACAATAAATACCTATACTGACTTAGAATGGTATTTCAAGGAATGGTTCTATTTCCTGCATTCGCTTAAATGTCTAGTGGACAACACTTTATAAGCAGTGTAATATTTAATCGCGGTTCTCATTTACGCTATAAATAATGTAATTATAAAACCTTGTTTTTTGTTAAATACAAACAATAAAGAGAGTACAATTACATCAAAAGCATTTAAATGTTTTAGAGTTCGCTTTAAAGCGATTTGAGATATAATTTTATAAATAAGACTTCTCAACCTCCTCGTCCTCACCCGCGTGGACTATAGACTTTAGTGATCGTAACAAACAAACAGAAATAATATCACATGCATAAACTTTAGTTAACGTCAGTAGACTAACAATGGTATGACTGATTATAATTATACTATATAATGACTATGGTTATTAAGCCATGTATTTATATCTATGTACTCAAAGAGTAGGTATAACAGGTTTTATGTATTTGTGTTAGCCAGCTGCTTTAGATGCAAAATTGTGTCACTAAGTATTCTCTTATGTGGTTGTACTGTGATGTGGCTGGTTTTAATTATGTATGAACTATCTTCCATAATATGTGTGGATTTCATGTGCTTCAAAATTATACTACAATTTCTTTTTTAGCACAAAGTCGTAAGGCAAGTGTTATCTAGTAATTTATACGATAATACAACTTGAATTAGTGAAAACCGGTTTGAATGTGATATCGAGTAATTACAATTGAGTTTTTGAAAGTGTAACGATAACATTAAATTGATAATTAACTATAGTTCATTTATATTATGTTGGAAAAATTCTTATCAAAATTACATTAATGCATCCTAAATAGGCCTATTCTAATTGATTGTTATACGATTTAAATATTTTCTCGGTATAATTAAATAATATTTTTTGAATCCGTCTTTTAATTCAACTATAATAATTATTGAAAAATTTTAGGAATTTGTTTATATACATTTGCTTTTTTAATTATTTTCTTTTATATTTTTATTCAATATATAGAATTATTAACGATACGAAATAGTTCAATTCCATTGTAATTACATTAAATCATATTTTATTCATAATAAGAGACAACCAAAATAATTCGTTTGGGAAGCTAGAAGACAAATAAGTAGGTACCTACTTAACTGTTGTCTTATTTTCTATGTATCTATATAAATACAAATCCACAATATTTTTTGTTACCTTTTTTATAATATAAGCGAAAGATGAGTTGCCATTTATATCATCAGAATTTATAAATATACAAGCAATACTTATACATATAATTTTTACTGTAATATAACCAAATATAAATAGACATTAATTTAAAAAAATCTTCTTTGTTTTCGTCTTCTTTATTCCAGTAAGTGTACTGGACTTACGATTAGATACAAGATTCCGGATACAGATTAAGGCTCTTAGGGAAATTACATATTAAATAGACAATATTTTTTCATCCATTCAATACAATAACGAATATGAGCATATCGTTCAAGATTCCGGTTTTCAATAAAAGGAGATTGATAAATAATTAATATCAAACATAATTATGAATTCTCTGATAAGAGACGATGATAATTATTTTATCTAATATGAAAAGGAATGATGATTTCTATAAATAAATCAAAATTAGCCTAGATGTAAAAAATCATTGTGATATAGTTTGTAGTTGTTGATAACAGTAATTACATATCTTTTATGTTTATCTTTAGATAAATATAAAAGATATCCATAAAATATATAAGATAACACCTGTTAAACGACTACGTTAATTAGTAGACCGATTATAGTAAAGCTACTAGATAGATACTTTCACATCGCATTACGATTATTTCCTGGAAAAGTTCTTGTAAATTTTATAGAAAATGTTTAAGATTTCTTAAGATATTTATGGTCACTTCCCATAAGTTACAAAAAGACATTTATAGGTTGTTTCCGTTCTCCCACATTGATTGAAAATGTAATATAAATAATAATTCAGTAATTAGACTCTATAAAGATGAATTATATTGAAACAACAAAAAGTTCTTCAGTAACATTGTTTGCTGAATATTAAATAGAGTTACAATTACAGCTTCATAATTGTTCTATTAAGACATCATTACTCTCACTCTAGATGGAGTAATAGTATGTATTCGACAGGCAGTTGACCTAACCTACATTAGCAGCATCCTGAGCTTAAAGCCAGTAACGAGGTCGCAATTATATCATTTATATTTCAGAGAACGCGTTCTGTCTAAATTAAATTACAGTTTTTTAATTCTATTTATCTTACCTTAATTGTTTGATAAAATTCAAGAATATTAAATGATAAAAAACTATGGGAGATCCATGCTAAGTATTACTCTCTTTTGTCACTAGTTTCTCCCAAAAAGTGGACGAGGAGGAAGGCGGTGGTGGGGTTGCCTTGCACCCACCAGACGGGTTCTACTCCCACCAGCACAGCATCCACAGTGGTCATCATGGTCATCATGTGGAGCCGGATCGAGGGTACATGGAGGGAAATCGCTATGTCACCGCTGTCCATAGGCCTTTACCAGGTAATTATTAGCTATTATTATTTACGGTTATTTTTAAGTTTGTTATACATAGAAATTGCTACTGATCTAGTATTTTATGCCCTTTCTAAAATTAAACCTAAAACATAAACAATAAATACACTAGATAACTTATCTCTACAAAGAGATGTCTTCCAACTACCTAAAATTTAAATTACGATAAAAAAACAAATGTACCATTGTGGGTACATTATTCTATATCTTAAACAATTGAAAACTTATAATTTGATGTTACATAATATTGTATGTTAATATTGTTTGTTTGAAGACTTTCTGGAAAATAATACGTTATGGCTTTATACTTGCCCTTGCAAGATGTGTCCAAAGATAAATATATATATTTTGCATTATTTTATTTCATCTTGACATCAACAACATATTATTTTAAAGATTTCTTTGACTTCTAATATGACATATATTTTAGTTTTGTCTTTTATTCAAATATGTTCGGCACCAAAACCGAACAATTCGGCCAAATAGCGAAAAAGATGCCGAATACTTACCGAATATTCGGCCCATTTCTAATATGTATAAGTTTTTTTGAGTGTAATACCTAATTTAGACAGTGAGAGAGATACAGGTTAGAAATTGATGAAACCTAGCATTATGTTTTTTAAGTACCTATTGTTCTTAAAGTATTGACAAAATTTTAACGGCTTGACAATTGAAGAAGTACTTCTATGTAGAGTCAGTAACAACAAAGATGACGTCATCTTCACTCAACCGTTGCCAAATAAAGAGTGATCGATACAACCTCATGACTGAGTTCTGACTCAGTTTTAAGACACAAAGAAACACAACACAACACTCTTTATGAATATTTAAAACAGTTACAATTATTATTTACTGAGATTTAAGTACTCCTAATTGTTAACTCATTTTGTGGTTTCAGTTGGCAATTTTTTTTTAGTAACCTTGAAAATACAAAAGATATGGATAATATTTTCGACATAACCAGTGGAAGATTATGCATAACATTCATATACTGTGTTTTATGTATGTTTGTATGACTATTAATATGTATGTGATTTTGTGAAAATTAATGATATATGGACGGATTGACGAACGGATGAAGAGCTGTATGGTTAACTGTTGGTTGGTACTAACAGTGATAAGATTTGTTAACCTTCCAAAGGGACTCACATTCTATCTATATTTTATTCATTCATCTCTGTTAGGTTACATATTTAAAGCCAATGTAATGCTTTCAGATAAAGATATGTTAATTTCTTTTATTTTGCTTTTTACATTTTTTAAGATAGTAAGTTGTATAAAATATGAAATTGTAAATTTTTACTAATCATGATATTTTAATTCATCCAAATAGGACAATTTAAAATAATGATAATTTATATTTATTTTAGGATTTATTTTATTTTATAGATTAAGTACCTAAATAAGCACATTAAGCGCTTAATTCCCAAAAGCAAAAGCATAACATTTGAGCAAGAACGGAATTAATAATAAGCTTATGAAATGCACTTGCCAAGTTGTTTGAGCTAATATATAACGTACGGAAATCTACTTAAGCTATAATCCTATAAGTGTTTGTTAAATCTAAGTCAGTAACGCTGAAGCTGCTTAAAAACTTATGAAAAATTATACAAAGATTGACTGATTACCATAAACAGCCAAAAATATTAACAAACACACCTACTTCTGTGATTGGTTGATATAGGTCTAAGTATCCTCTACATTTAGTACGATCCTAATTTTCTCATAGTCAACAAAGATAGCTGCTGCCTGACAACTTTGGAAAGATACATATATCTTACTAGCTAGGTCGAGATATTAATTCTGGTTCAGGTATCCCCTTAACAACACAATTTCGTTGGCGTACTTTTTCTGCCTCTATACTGTCCATTCGTTGGCGCACTTTTTCTGGTTCTATACTGTCCAGCCCATTACAACTATGGTTGAAGTTCGACTACTCACTATTACTACATCCGGTCAAACTCAATAACCCATATTTATACTATTTCAGCTCTAAACCACTCCAACTCGTCATGCTCGTCGACATCGAACGCGTCGGGCGCCGGTTTGTGCGCGGGCGCAGAACCCGCACCACCACTGTACATCGCCGCGCCGCCGGAGGGCTTCGGTCATGCTGTTCATACCAACAGGTACTTATTTATAACCATTGATTCAAAGTCTGTACATAAAAGTTTTTTCGGGTAATGGGCTTGTCTCCTAATGTGTTAGGATCACTATAGCTATCATTAGTGAATATGATCTAAACATATAAACGATTTTAACAGAATGTATAAATAATATTATCACTTAAGGAAGACTTCACAATTTAACCGACCTTTAGAATATGAAATAATTATTATCTATAAATACAATACATATAAAGATAGGTATATAATTTATTTACTCGTTACGTAATCTGCTAGAACATTAACTTATTACAAAAGTAGATTCTAAGTTAATTATTATGTTTATTATAATAACTTAATCTGTCTACAATCAATGCTAAATGTTATTTATTTTACGCTACAGTGTTTTAAAATGTTTTATTTAATAACTTGATACCTTGCAGTTATTGATGATATTTTACGGTAGCGTACCTACAATTATCCTATTCTTTAATCACATAATATGTATAAAAATATTTCTCAGCAAACTAAAATGTCGCCTAAACAAAAAATGGTAGGTACCTACTAAAAAAACTTCTATAGATATCCATTCACTTTTAAGAAAACAGTACATTTCTAAACTAAGGTTGATAACCATGTAGATATTGTTTTCGGAATTATTTTAATTGAAAACATTTCTGAAGTTGTCTGAATGTTTCATTAAGTCTATTTTTGTCAAGTTCTTACTTTTATAACACATTTGATTTCATTAACATTGTATATAAAATGGCTATAAAGGGTTCACACTTGTTACTTCTAGTGGTTGGTGATGTCTGTTTAATTTTAGATGTTTCTGGACTGGTCTAGCTAGTTTTTATCTATTAAATCTTCCATAGGCGAGGCACAGACGTGGGAATCATTGGCACAACTGGAATAACACAAAAAGATCCAACATTACCCCAAAAAAGGGGTAAACTGACTCGAGGGTATGTCCCTTACCTCAGGAATGTAACCTAAAAGTCCTTAATATTCCTAAAAATAACTTGAATTTCACTCATTCTGCAAATCGAAGCTAGCATATAGTGGACACGACATTCCTCACTAAAATTTTTCCCTATTTATAGTTTCTGTCACCTTCTAATCAGGTCCATATTGATATAAAAAGCATGATCAAAGTTTGCTCTGAAACTTCTACAGTTAACATGTGTATAAATAGACTAATTCATTACCATAATATATTAATATCTTCCAAGGCTTTTGTAATAACATTACTTGCAAGAAAGCATCATGTACATAATTTTCCGCTCTGTCACAAAAAATAGCATGTACCAAAAACAAAGTAATCATTTATCGTTTATCGAATTTGAAGTTTGTAAATTGTGTTAGCTTCTACGTCTTCTAGCAGTTCTTCAACATAAGTAAAGCCTCTTACTATTAAGCAAACTGTCATATTTTAGATTAAAAAAAGAATATCTATTAAAACTGCAATGTCTTCAAACTATTATAACAAATCGTAGATAATTATCATTACTCTTATCATCCAGTGATAAACTAAAGCACGTTGTTGCGAATGTGTTCTTTAAATCTAAGTCTAACATTCTAATTTTCTAATTTCCAGTCGCTATGAAATGTCCCAAGATCTTCTCGATAAACAAGTTGAGATATTAGAACGGCGTTACGGAGGTCTGAGGGCGAGGCGAGCGGCGGTTACTATACAGAGAGCGTTCAGGAGACGACAGCTGCTGAAGAAGTTCAGCGCCATTACAGCAATGGCGAAAGCAGCTGACTCCAACTCAAGAAGGATGCAAGATGGAGATCATTTACTCGTCAATGGTGAGAGAGAAGTTCAGACAAAACTACAAATTTAACACATTTCTTTTGACAGAACATAAGGAGCGTCGTAGCAAACAATAGAAGCGTCGATTGTGACGCTTATAATATAGACAATACTGTGTATTATATATTTAAACGTATATATCACTATTGTATATATCACTAAAATCAACTCGCTTGTTTTCTTCAGTGAACACTTGCGTTAATGACTCACGTGGAAAGGTGAAAAATGTTTATTCAAACATTAGTCATAACTGTATTATTATATATTTTATAGACATATACTCGTATGATCCACGATTTTAATGTAGTCTAAAGGCATCATTGTCGCATTCGCAAGAACCTAATAGATGTTATGATCTGTTAATAAATAACATCGATATCTTTGGAAAATTTGGAATAACATTAGGATAAATAAAATGCATACCCTTTACATTAGTGCAAATAGTAATAAATTAAGTGGAACTATCTTTTTTTGTACGTCTGAAGGACTATCGGAGTATTTAATCCAGTATTTTCTATAGCATGTTGTATTAAATTTCCAGGTAATGATATATATGCCAACACTCACATTCAGAAGAGTCCAGGCAGCGCAGAGAAAGTTCTGGCACTGACGAGGCCCATGAGGTCCATGTCACTGAGGGAGCGACATGATGTTGATATGAGGTGCGGTTTTCTTTTAGAACTAATACTATTAATATCAGCCTATAAATGTCCCATTTCTGCGCGTAATGGACGAAGGTTTACTTACAAATTATGGGTCGTTTGCGCCCTCCGGTATTACCCCTCAATACTTCATTGGAACGCTTATATCACAAAAATTGTTATACATATTTTTTAAAAGAACAATTCAGACAGATAGAATTAACAATATTACGCCGTTTTTATTACCTATTACAAAATTAACGCTATGGCCGTTAAATCAGATATACAATAGGTACATAAAAAAATAAAAATATGTAAAAAATTTTAGGTAATTATACGTCAAACCAGTTCCAAGCTTTTTATTAATTAGAGACTTACCAATTACTAATTATTATTTGTAATGGCTATTTAATAAAAAGTATTTAATATTTTAAAGCATGGTGTGCGATCCTCACGGAGAGGTGGAGGCCATGATGGCGCGCGTTCAGCAGTCCGCCCACCAGATACATATGATGGCGGCCGAGATAGCGCCCCACCACCGGGACGCGGACAGCGGGGTGAGTGCTTAAACACATATAGTAAAATAAGAGTCAGCTTAAAATATGTCCAACGAAATAAGAGCAAATGAAGCTACTTATGTCTCTCTTTTTTTGTGCGATTAGACACACTTATCTCTCTCATCTTCCCCGTTAGATACTCTCACTCACAGGTCTGCCTATGTATAATAAATCTATGTTTGTGTGAGCTTCTTTCGTTTATGTGTCAACCCAACTAATCCGGATGTAGTGAACTGTTATGTAATGTGTTGACCTAAAAAGCGGATATGGTAAATGTGTTACCCTAAAATGATGGGCGATATTTTGCTTATATTTTTTCCTATTGTATCTAAATACGGTTAGTTAATTAAAATAAAATGTTACATAATATAGTTCGAAATTGTTAATTTTTAAAGTAATGTCTAGTGTAATATAATTGTAGTTTAATTAAGTGATTTTTTCCTGGTCTGTGGTATCCTTCATGTTATTTATCGTGTTATTTCGTATAATTACCTACCTTGCTGAAACTTCCTGTTGAGAAGTTAGTTTATTAGTAACTAACTTTTGCCAGCGATTTACGTTGGACGACGGTCTAAAAGTTACTTACCATCTTTTGGGAATACTACTCTTCTATACAATTAATGCTCAACAAATAAACTAAAAAAAAAGCACGATTTGCATTTGTTAGAATGGCATAAAAGTTATGAACTCTGGAATAAATCAATATATGAATAATTGATCAATAATAATGATTATTATTATCATCGCATTTTTCATGATTATAATTTGTTATCGTCTATAAGTTGTAAGTTTTATAGCGGGTATCTGATTATAACACGAGTTATTTACAATTTATAATAAGACTCTGACTCACAGTTTGTTTGTTAATCTTGGACGAAAGGATTTTAACACAAATTGAAGCAAACAATGTACTATGCATAGATGTATGCTAGAAGATAATGGGCCTTATATTAGGTAGTTTAGGAGGTCAACATTTATGAAGTACCTACATGTACATGTAAGTACCCTAGTAATTACATGTGCCATGTGCATGTTCACTTCAAATAATTTACAATAAAATTATGATATAATGCATTTATGTTTACTTTCTACCGTTTTTAATAACTTTCTATCGTTTTTAATAGAATCTTAGAAGATACGATCGTAAGGAACAACTCGGTGCTAAATAATAGTTCTTATAACGACTAAAAATATTTGTTAACACACTTATCACAAGTCGTTTATTTGTTTATTTGGCGGAGACATTAGTAACAATGAAAATAAACCTTCTGTCCTACACATAGAGCTCAGATTTATATAACTAAATTTCTTTTGATGATGTCAATATGTTTGACATTATTATCAGTAATTTGCTTGACGTTCTCGACTTATAACGTATTGTGTCAAAATTACAATGGACTATAAAACGAAAAAGTTATTTAAAAAAATATTAGTTAGTAATAATTTTGTTGTTATGAATAAAATTATTAAAATTGGTCTGTGGCGGGGCAACAGCACGGAATATAAAGTTGGTAACGTTTTATGTTATGTAACATATTGACTTTTTAAATATATTTCTTAACGGTTCATATAAGTCGATCAAATTGTTACCAATTTTAAGTAAAACAATTTAGTTTTACAAATTTAAGGTTAATGACATATCATTTTTATCAAATTAAGATGACGGTATAAGAAAATAAGTAGAACACTCGGGACTATTTATATACATAAAAATATGGGTAATTAAATTAATTTGGAGTTAAGTAAGCACACGCACACAGAGTCCTTAATAGTACAGTTAATAATTATTAATTTTACTCATGGGCGTACCCAGATTCTGTGCTAGGGGTCAAACCAGATTTCTTTAATATATTTTTGTAATTTTGGAGCTGTAATTTTTTTTCTGATTATGGTTTAACAATGAAAAAGCAAACGCTGGTGATTTGTCTTTGCCGGATCTCGCTTCTAATGAACATTTTAGACTTTAAAGTGTTTGCTAAAAGTTTTAGTAGAGAATTATATTTGTTTGTAAAAGGTATAAAATCATTTCTTAACCTTCTTTAATTTTTAAGGCTAAATTGGTTTTATTTTTTAATGTACAATACAATTTTAATTTACAATAGAGAGGTATACGATGTCGAGGGGGGGGGGGGCAGCTGCCCACTCCCCCCCCTCCCCCCTACCCCTCCTCGGTACGCCCATGACTGTACTTTAATTAATTTGGAGTTAAGTTAGCCCGCGCACACAGTGTCGTAAACTACAGTTAATAGTTATTAAAAGTTTGATAGTAATTCTGATATATTTAATTTAATTTTTATTTTCCTTCTTAGTCATATAACTTAAGAAAGCGTTAGTAAAACAGTGATTATATAATAATGATATTTATTTTAATAATAGTATTTACTGGAACAATTATATTATAAAATATACTTCTAAATATAATTGACAAAAACCTAATGAAGTAACACATTAATTATATATTTTTGTTCTAGGTGTGCAGTTGTTCTGTCAGTGGATCAGTCACCAATATATCTACGTCATCCTCACACAATGAATCTCTTCACAACCACCAATTGTTGAATAACACAGGTAAATTATTTAGAGCATATTATTTTTGTATTTATTTACGTCTACTTATATAAAAAAAGTGTGAGTGTCTTTGGTAAGAAACATAATATTGTTTTAATATTTGTAAAAAAAAAAACTACGATAAAAACTAGTGAGTGTTGATATTATACTATGTGCATATTTATCTCATGTCAACCGGTCACACTAAATTCATCCCTACCGTCCTTAATTCTAGGTCCAGTATACGGCAACCTGTTATCGTCAGGCGGAAAACCGCTGTCATCTCCCACCGCGCGGCAACAGCAGCAACTAGCAGCAATACAAGCCGCCAACTTACGCCGACACCCGCCGGAAGTACCAAAGCGGACTAGCAGCATTACACTCAAGTATGTACTTGATTTATGAGGATCATAACAATCAAAATTACTTACTTTATGAGATAATACCTACAATGAGCTGTACAACAAGCCATCCAACAATAAATACTGTTGTTATATGTTCTTGTAATTGAATTTACTGTAAAAAAGACTAATTTTCATTCATTCGTTCGATTAATGTTAATAAAAATATATATAAAAAATGTCTATTTCAGTGCGGAAAGTCCAGTATCGTTACGTCGTGAGTGCGGGGTCGCAGGAGGTCGCGGGGGGTCAATGTCCTCTGTGCAATCGTCGTCCTCTTCCTCGTCACAGGAACACCGACACCACTACCACCAGCCATACCAGCCAAGGGCGCCCGTGAGTACCGACTGAATATTATACAATTATCAAGTGTCTCTTAGATGTTAGGTATTAGTTCCATTAATAAATACATATATAACGTTTTATATAATTTTGATTATAAGTGTGGTGTGACCAACAAGATTTTATACCGTGATATATATACAGGATAAATGATATCTAATGAATCCATGTAATAAATTCTAACATTCAGTCAGTTGGTCGGTGTTATATCTAATACTATAATTAATTCCAGGAGCCCCACATTCACATCCAGGAGCAGCAGTTCCAGCACGCGCGCACGGCGTCGGGCACGCTGTACGAGGGCGAGCGGTACGCGGTGTGGAAGCGCCAGGAGGCCCCGCCCTACTATGAGGCGCCGCCGCCCGCCGCCTGCTGCCGACCCGCGCACGACGCACACCAACCTACTATGAAGGTACGAGAGGGAGAGGGACAGATTTGTAGAAAGAGATAAAAAGGGATTTTGTTGTATTATTTTCGCCTTTGTGTGTGGCTCTTAGAGAAGTGACAGATACGAGAAAAGAGATACAAAGACGTATTTATTTTCCCTTCCCATGAAAAGGGAGTTTTGTAAATTTATTTGGTGCATCTGTTTCTGTAACAACGTAACGGATAAACTGATATTTATTTATTCATGTTTGAAGACTGAAATGATCGATCATATTAGTATTATTATAATATTCTTATTAGTTAAATTTTTTATCAGTTAGTTAAGTTTAGTTAGTTAGTTAATTTGCCTTTTTGAAGGATTTATTTCCTCATTTTAAAATGTGTATTACAGATCTCAGAGACAGTCCGTAAACGCCAATACAGAGTCGGTTTAAATCTCTTTAACAAGAAACCGGAACGTGGCATCGCCTATCTCATATCCCGAGGATTTCTGGAGAATTCTCCAAGAGGTGTGGCCAGATTCCTCATCACGAGGAAGGGACTCAGTAAACAGATGATCGGAGAATATCTGGGCAACCTCCAGAGTCAGTTTAATATGGCCGTGTTAGAGTAAGTTATATATATTTTGAACATATTCTTATGTTTCATGATAGAATATAATTTAATAAATCAACCGAAAAAACAAAAACTTTAATAAAAAGAAAATATGTAATCGAATTTCTTATATAATAGATGTTTCGTAAACGAGTTGGATTTGTCCGGGATGGCGGTGGACGTGGCCTTGCGTCGCTACCAGGGACACTTCCGCCTGCCCGGGGAGGCGCAGAAGATAGAACGACTGGTGGAGGCCTTCGCCAGGAGGTACTGCGTCTGTAACACTGACTTCGTACAGCGACTGAGGACTCAGGACACGGTGGGCATAGCATACATAACCATATTATATACACTTTATGGCGAACGACGATTATTGTGTCTTCTAGATAAAGTAACCATATTGGGTGATCATACTATATTATGAAGAAACCATATTGGGTGATCATACTATATTATAAAGTAACCATATTGAGTGATCACTGATCATACTATATTATATTCAGATATTCGTTCTGGCGTTCGCAATAATAATGCTAAATACGGATCTGCACACGCCTAACTTGAAACCCGAGGCTCGTATGTCGCTGGACGACTTCGTACGTAACTTGCGAGGTATCGACGACTGCGGGGACATCGACCGAGACATGCTGGCCGGGATATATGACCGGGTCAAGGCCAGCGAGTTCAGGCCCGGGAGTGACCATGTCACTCAGGTAATGATGATTATTAACACCGAAATACATATCGGCACGTTGTCGCGTTGGGCCACGATTCAGCACAATTGCATATTTTAAAAGCATTTAATGATTTCGATTTTGTTTTTTAATCTTAAAATATCTTTTCAAGTTTATATTCGTAAAATAAATTTATAAGATACAATATAACCGTCTTCAAACCATTACATATATATCATAATTCTTCAGGTTATGAAGGTGCAAGCGACCATCGTAGGCAAGAAGCCCCACCTGGCGCTTCCTCACCGGCGGCTCGTGTGCTACTGCCGGCTGTATGAGATACCTGACATACATAAGAAGGAGCGTCCCGGAGTACACCAGAGAGAGGTAGGATACTAATATACTGTGCTCGATGTAACTAAGAGACCTCAAATAATAAGACCAAGGAAAGGAATTGTGTAACATTGTTGGCCTAATATTGGCATAGTGAATTTGAATTTAATATTATTTTCAGACGTCATTTTGTATCGCGGTTTTTTTAAATAATAAAATTTTATTTTGGGTTTTTAAATTATTTTACTTTTTTGTACTAAATTAACCTACGAACACACTAATTTCACTTGTTTTTATGTTATTACTATAGGTGAATAATGTATAAGAAACTTTCCCAAACACCAATAAAAGCTCTATATCTTAGAGACCACTGCTTTTATTTTGACAAAACATAGCTAAAAACAATCTCGACGAACCAAGCTTAAAAAACCGCATTCCAATCCGTTCACGCGTTTTTCTGCTATGTTGCCACAGACAGACACACAGATACACAGGTCAAACTTATAATATCCCATTTTTTGGTTTGGGGGTTAAAAAGATGGTCTGATTTTCTGTTAAAACTCTTATAATAATTACACTTAAAAACAAATGAAACATCCATAGTAATGGAATTTCTATATTCTCTATTCAGGTCTTCCTCTTCAACGATCTGCTGGTGATTACAAAGATCTTCAGCAAGAAGAAGTCATCAGTGACATATACATTCCGACAGTCGTTCCCGCTGTGTGGGATGCTGGTTAACTTGTTTTCTGTTCCGCGTAAGTATTGTACATATATATATTTTTTTAATATAGTTCCATTGTGACCACATCACTAAGCATCTTGAATTATAAATTAATAGTAACAGCATTTCCATTTATTTTTTCCGTTCCATTTATTTATACCTATAATATTTAGAATAGAATTTTTATCCCAAAAACTTGTAAATCTCGAAATGTGTGCATAACAGTTAGTCTACCGAAGACAATCGCAACGACATCCTAAAGCAATCATCATCCTAAAGCAGCAATAGATTAACTGGTTGCCTAATGGTGTAGACATTAAATTACATGACCAAATTTGCCACTTGCTTGCGACATCATCACGGATCAAATTATTTAATTCGAATGTTATATTTATGTTTATAAACTGAATGTCTTATCAACATTATTATAGACTACCCCTTCGGCATCCGTCTGTCCCGTCGCGTGGACGGACGACGACTGGCGACCTTCAACGCACGCAACGAACACGACCGCTGCAAGTTTGCAGAGGACCTGCGGGAGAGTGTGGCCGAGATGGACGAGATGGAGGCCATGAGGATCGAGGGAGAACTCAACAGGGGCAAAGGGAGAGGGACGGGGAACTCCGGGAGGACTGGTCAGTACTAGTAGAATATGTACATACATATTGAACTGAAATAACTAAACTATTATTTAGACTTACTAATATTTTGTTATAATCATTCACCTACAACAAGTATCTATCTATTCATAATCATTTGTGTTAATGCTTATTATTTGTTTACTAGTAATGGAGAACCGAGATAGCGGTGTGGCTGACGTAGAGATCGATCACCAACAGTGTATGGACCACGTACATGTTCACGGGTAAGCTTGTACTTTTGTAAAAGATCTTATTAGACAAATAACAGGGAATCTTATAATTGTATACTCAACTACAACAATCACACTGGTTTGTAATTACAATTAATTTACTGTATCGCTATATTATTTGCAAAAAAACATATGATTATTTATGTACTAAAATCTTGATAGAGGCTATTAGTTCAGACCTTAGTTACGTTGACTCTGATCCAAAGAAGGTAGATTCTATCAACATGAGGCATAATTCTTAGTGTTCCTTTGTTTTTAATAATGTTCTATTTCGGGTGTATATTTTTATTTTTAAAAATTAAAAAAAACCGCAAATAAAATTTGTATTCATTAAATAAGGAACTTAGTATATAGGCACATAATATAATACGTTGATTATTTCCAGTGTGGTGGTCCCTCCGCCCCCCTCGTGCCCCGCCCCCGCCGCGCCCTCCCGCCTCTCACAGAACCCGCCCCCCACCAGCATCATCAAGAGGAACGTGCTCAGCAACTCGCTGGTGGACATTAATGATCCAGGTACTGTATGGTTACAGTAATGGTTAACATTATATTAAACCATATAAAGTATTCCTCAAACTGGTAATTGTACCCGAAAGGATAAACATCTCGTGGATTTCTATCTTTCATTATTCAAAATAGTTTTCATGTTTGATATAATAGTCTATTTATTGAACCCTTAATAAAACACAGCAGATTTTGAGAAAGTGTTTGATTATATTTTGAGCCAGCTTATATAAATTTTATTTTTTACTAACATTGATTATATAAATAAATAAACAAATAAATTGATTTTACAAATTCATCCACAGTGGCGCTTGCAGCGGAGCGCTTACAGCGCCGTGGTTCGGTAGGATCGCTGGACAGTGGTATGTCTGTCTCTTTCGCGCACGGGAGCCGAACCGCCCTGCACGCTGCGCCGCGCAACGAACAGCGCTCGCCCGGTGAGTACTGGCTGTGTAGACTTCTTATATTAAAAATATACATATCCCTACTACAAGTTTTCAAAAACAAATATGATGAATTGAAGTGAGCAGTAATTATCTTTATATAGAATAAAATATTTGAACATCTAGTTTCATAGTAAAGTATTCAATTTTCAGTAGCTGCATATTTTATTTATATAATGGATTCGGAAATCTGTTGGGCTTGCCGCGTTTTTGTTCAGTTTCGGGCATGTTTGTTTCCGAAAGGACAAACTACTTTTATACCATAATAAGAAATAAAACGTTTTCACTGCTGAAAGGAATGCGGTTCAAACATTGTTCTAGAATGTTAGCCTCAAAAACGGATTTCCATTTGTTAAACATTTTATCAGTGTATTAGTATATTAGTATCTTTGAGTAATGTGTAAATGACAATCGAAATGCTTACAATATTTATATCATTATAATACGATTAATAATCTATTAAGATAATTATTGAATTGAAATTTGTGACATTATTAATTTTATTTTTATTGTGAATAATTTTTATTTATAATTTAACATAAATGTAAACAAAATGTGTCTGTGTTGCTCGAAATAAAGACTTATTGTTATTGTTATATAATATATAATAACCTAAGCATTTAACACCTTATTCATGTCTACTATGTTTATTTTTTAGGTCGACTATTTGGAGGCATATTCCCCGGTCGACAAAGAAAATTAAGTGCATCGGGCGTCCCGGACTGCAAACCTGCCAAAAGCACGGAGGTCTAAGCATTTATGAAATCGATAAAATATCGATATTATTCTTCAGAATGTTCAACAATCGATGTTCGGTTTTGTATTAAGTATTCGACTTTTTGACATCGCTTTTTCCTACTGTAGGATAGGCATTTTTAATTGCTATCTGATATTATTATACCCAGATAGGAGGCGTTTTTGATATTTGCTAGTTCGGATTTTCTAAGTGCCATCTTTTTATGATAATTTCTAAGCTCTGAATTGACTTAATTTATATACATTCGCGTTATATAGTGCAAAGTTAATAGTATATAATGCAATTTTGACACTTTCCAAGTACATACAAAACATTTTAGATGGTATTTAAATTATGCACAAATTTGAGAATAATGTGAATGAAGCTAGTAAAGTCAGGGTAATGGCGCTGTTGTTAATACATTTTGACGTGCCAATGATAACGATGAAGATTAAATTTGTATTAACTATTCAATACTATTTAATGACCTACTTGTATCTCATACGTAATATTATAGCTATTTACAAATGTTGCGGGAGAGAAAGGGACAACGAATATCTGAGTTTGGAGGTTATTGACCGCATTGGGCTATTGGTTTAGCGTGTGGTCTAAATAGCAATCACAGGGTTAGAGTAACCAATAGATTGTTTATCTCATTTAAATAGATTAGAACATTTTCGAAAAATTCAACGTTAATAAAAAAATATATACGAGTAGATTGCATGTTACCAGCCTCAAAGTATTATAATTACTTTTAAAAAAAAACAAAGTTATCTTTTTTTTAGAATAATTGTACATACGTTCGGGTTAGATAGAATAGTACGTCTAACTCCACAGTATTTTTGAATTTCTTTCGGCACCTTTATAATACATTAAATTATAAAATAATATATACGAATTTATTCAAAATATTGTTAAATGTTATATGATTCTCGAATAGTTAAAAAAACATTTCTACAGAATCTTTAGAAATGCCTATATATAAAGAACTTGATAACGTCAAGATCCTGTCCATAGACCTATATACAAAATAGACGTCTTGTCCATTTAGATAACAAAAGAAAAATATATTGTCCTATCTATATTGTTTTCGTGTCCGTAGCGTCTTGAATTTGACAATAAGCGTCCTTGAGAACTATTATTTTTAATTTCACTCGCTATTTTGAATATTTACGATTTCCTGATTAACTTTGTTGAATTATATAAAATATAAATTCATGGATATTACGTAAATATATTATCAGAGAAAATAAAATGTCTATGATCTGATTAACTTTTAAATTGGTCATATAAGTTACCAGAAACTTTGATATTACCAATTACCTTCAAATTCTACTAATATATATCATTATATGTATACGGAAGTTTTTAGTTTTTTGTTTTTTTTTATTTGATCTTAGTTCTCTATGGTCCTTGGCATTTAATTTGACATGGAATTAATTTTAAAGTATCGTACTTATTTATGTAATTTCGGAAACTTGTAACGAGATAGGGTGATAGGGAGGGGAGAGGGGTAGTATAGATTAAATACCTAAGTGGTCTGATTTGAGAGAGTGACCAATAATTGTATACCCACTTTTAACGTTTTACTAAATTAATTAATTAATTAATATCTTAAGATGACTAAGTATAGAGCTTTGTATTTTTATTAGGAACTTACGACTTGACATAATATACAGTCACTAATACTTTCATATAATCCACAACCTAATACTATTTAAGCTATTTTACATCGTGAACCTAATATATGTCTTGTTCATTTTACTTAGAATAGACAAAGAA
Organism: Napeogenes inachia; assembly: GCA_959347355.1. Taxonomy (NCBI): domain Eukaryota; kingdom Metazoa; phylum Arthropoda; class Insecta; order Lepidoptera; family Nymphalidae; genus Napeogenes; species Napeogenes inachia. The sequence continues at coordinate 19,512,057 of OY365798.1, read as the reverse complement.
AGGTATATCAAAACATTGCTCTATACTAGTCTCAAGGTTAACGTTAATTTTACAATTACGTAATCTTGTTGTTTCTACTGTTTATATGTGGGTAGATAGGCAAATAATTGACTTGTTAACTCGGATTTGGACTTAATTAGATGGACGTAAAGGTGATTTTTGCATGTGAAGTACGGTTGTCTAAAATAAGGTTACGGTTACTTGTTTGGATGGTAATAAACAATTCACTTTTGGTGGTGTTTCTATTGAATTAATATTTTCTCATTAGATTTATAACAATGTGAAGCTTTTTAGCTCGTAGATATCAAGAGTTATTTTGATATTCTGTCCAATATAAATTAATCTGTTGAATCTCCATAGTAGTAGAAATACATTTTTCGATTCAATAATTATTGTCAGTTCTAAATAAATAAATTCAAAGATATATACATTTATTTAAAATTGAAATATATTTTCTATGTATGTGGATGGAATGATTGCTGTTTACAAAAATATTGATTCTAAATTAATTAAAAAGGAATTGATTAATCGTTTGTTCTTGGATGTTGAACTTTATCTTAACTTATAATATGAAACGTAAAAATGTAATCGTACGTATTTCAAGCGAGATGCGTTTATCATAATTTTTTGGTACTTATTTTGCGTTGTAAATTTGAACTTTAAGATTAAAAACATAATGACGAAAATATCTTAAAGTAAATGATATTGGGTTTAAAATGTCTTTATTGCTGGTAACTTATGGTTCATATTTAAAACGTATCTAAAGTTTGTGTGTTGTATGCTTTTGTAAATTTCGCTTGAAGCCAAAGATATTGTATTGAATGTGTTCACTATCCCATGAGACGTGTGTCGTGTTGTTTTATTGCCTCTAGATTTTTGCTTATATTTTTGATAATTTAATAAATGAATTCTAGGGGACATAATATATTTTTTATAATTTAAACACGTGATACTACGGAATCTTTAATAAACAATTTCTTGGTAAGATTCCTAGTTGATGGTGACATGAGTTATTATTTTGAATTATTTTTTCTGTAATATAAACCTTACTAACTTGTGTATGTATATTTTAGAGTTTGTCTAATATATATCTTTTAGTTGTTTATTGTTATTATATAGTAATAAGCAATAACCGCGTACAGCGTCTCTGTATGTTGTATCATAATGTTGTTGAGCGTTGCTAAAACTAAGTCACTTACATTAGTTTTATTTAAAACATGAAAATGTATTTATTTATTAAATATGAATTAACATTCATGAGGGTTTTGTTGTTTTATTTTCAAGTTTCCCTTTTCTTGATTTTTTTAAAAGGGATTTCATTAATTTTATCCTCGTTAAAGGTTTTTATTATTCTCATTTACCCAAAAAAAAAAATAGTTTTAATCTTACCGTAAAAGTTAATAGTGAGTTCTGTTACAAGTGGAATTGCATTGACATTTTATAGAATAATGTAAACCTAATAAACTTATATGTTCATATTTATTAAAACCTCAGCAAAAAAACTATAAAAAAAATTGAAAGGACTACCATCAGCGTTGATGTGGACCTATAATCTGTCAGGTATTCGTGGTCACTTTGGACGAAGTCTTCAGTCTTTTCAACAAAAATGAAGAACTCCCTAGTGTAACTAGGCCTCTACATCCCGTCCATAAACCCATGATTGACGCAAAGATCATGCCCGCGTTACACTTTTTCGAACATTTGTTTATTTAAAGCTTTCGTGAGAACATTTGTTAGTTTTGTTTGTTGAAGTTTTGTTTGACAGCAACAATTAGAATATTAAAGAAACAACTAACTTTTACATTTTTGGCACCAAACCAAACTTAGTAATCTACATTATGAACAAGAGTCGACTTACTATTATCCTCATTGAAAAAAAATACAAAATATTCATGTAACAATTTTATAACTCAACTAAAAACCAGATGTGATTTTCTTAAAAAAACTCTTATCGATACTATAAAAAAGAGGACTAAAAACGTGCTATCTGCGTTAACTTTTGTAAGTGATCACCGCTGCAAGCAGTGTCTTGCAAAATCTCAAGAGCCTGGCCAGCTTCTTTGAATCGAAACTTGTACAGGATTAATCTTTAGTTAATTTCATTAAACAAAGATATATCTTTGTTATATAAAATTCTATAAAGGATATATCCTTTCATTCTTTTTATCATAAAATAACCACTACACAAATAACTGTCCACAATTTTTTTTTTTTACACGTAGGTAGTCCCGAAAAGTTTAAATGTGACGATTTAAGTTTTACTCATCAATGATATAGGTATTTTATACGCCTACCTAAAATTTAAAAAGTTATTAAGTAGTCGATCGTTCTGTTTTTAGACATAGTTTACAATAATAGGTAGGACACAATCCATTTTCATATCTTTTATACAGTCTTTAACAAAATATCTATTATTGGCCTTAGGGACTAAATAAAATAAAAATCAACGAGCTAATGATAATGAGATATAACAACAAAAAATATCTAAATATTATAATACAATAACTGGTAGTTGAAATCATTATGGAAGTAGGTAGGTAGGTACTATTCTGGTTACATGCAGTGCCGTTACGCAATTATCGTGGCTCATTGATGTTCGCTGTATGTTGCTGAAAGATCTATGACCATTGTACGTCTCGTTGGTCTAGTATTTAGTATTTCAATGAGTATTGCGGTTGCTTAAACTAAAAAGTACAACTCCTACGTTTTTTATTTCAAATAGTTGATAACTTATTGACTAAGTTTCGTGTAGTTCGCAGATATAGTCTTAAACTATGGATTGAGACATCTGTTCTCAAGGTATCTCAGGTTGCTTTGGAACAAAAATTTAAATTTGACACTGCTTAACATCGCTTTGCTTATTTGTTTTCGACCGGACAGCGGACTCTCGGAAGTCCAAGACTGTGTTGTCAAATATATTAGACAGGGTAAGACATGTCTGTACTTTATGAGCATTACTACCCAACAACTGAAAACTACTATCTAATTCCAAATATTCACGATGTAAAATTTTGGGAAGTGCAGTGCAGGATCTTCTGAGGGAACAGTGTGTAGGATGATGGATGACGCAGTACATTATATTGTATCCAATACTACGACCTTATACTGCTTAATGCTCAAATAATTGATCAACGTTCGGTTATAGTATTTCCAAGACATCGCTTTAAATATTTATGTACATAAAATTTTATAAAAAACACTACGAGATTTACCAATAGGTATATATTTTTTTTATAAATACATAATTCCTTATTAGCTTGGGAATGTAGTTTTTATATTAATTTATTTGTTTTTGTTTCAAAAAACCCAAATATATCGTTTTGAGCCAGATTGTGCTATTTTTTCAAGATACCAAATATTCTTGCTATGTGGGTATAATATAAGAAACTTTTGTTTGCTGTTTTAAGAAAGCTTGCGAAAGCTTAAAACGATAGAACCGCGAATGATTCAAATTATGTTTAGGTAAGTACGAATAGGTATGTAGGTAGGCAGGTAAAGAACCGTTGAAGAGGAACAGATGAGATGTGGGTTAAGGTCCAATATTATTCATAGTTTTTTGAGAAATAATTGTTAAGCGGTATCTTTACTAGGCAATGTCTAGGTGTACACATCATTCTAACAATAGATCGCGCGCAATGAAGCTATGAGTATCGTAGCAATAAACATTGACGTTTGTAATACGCATTCACAACATATAACAAAACATCGATCATGATATTTTTTCATGATATAGTTATAAAAGAAAAATAGATATTAAGACGAATCGGTTATTTAGGTGAACCAACTGAAACTGTCTTAAGCTGTGATACTAATTGCAGATAAATCAAATTCATTGATGAAAATTAATGGAGTCTATGCTTATTTGAATAAAATTATAAAAATAAATAAGTTTTTAAAATAAAATATTTTTCTATCCCGTCATGCATGAATCACATTGATTATTTGTATTGTATTAGTATTATAATGGTATTTATATTTATCAAGTTTTTTTATTACCAACGATAGATTAAATAAGGTAGTAGCAAAATTGGTGAGAACCAGGAGTATAACAATAAAACAACAACAAGAGGAATCCCTCTACTTACTATACATCTATAATAAGTAGATATTAAAAGATAATGATTGTTGATTTAGAAACAAAAAAAATTGCTTATAAAATACATGTTGCAGTAAGTACAGTAGTATAATACTAATCTTGTCCTTATGTGCAACCATATAAATGTGTAAATATAAATGTAGTCATTACTTCATTACTATTAGGTATATTACTATCAGTAGATAGTTTTCACTCAGACAAAACAACAACAGAAAAATATTTTTTACAGTTCAATATAAATACTTTAGGTCCAAAGAACCTCTTTGTAAAATCAAAAACCATGAGATCTGCTTACAAAAATATTATTTATTTATTTATTTCATGTAACAGAGTTTTACCAACAACAAAATATGGACAAAAATGTACACATAGGTGAACATTATCTCTATAAAGAGATCTCTTCTAGCTACCCATGAGAGTTGAAAAGAACATTTGTGAGGGCAGAAATAGGTACACATATATTTTAATAACACACAATACATATAATAACTTAAGTATATAGATAGATACTTACATATAACTTACGACAATGACAGATAGTATTGCTTCAATTTTCGTTTGAAACATAGTAAAAATCGGCTACTTGTTATGTCATTAGGAATTGAATTCCATAACCTCGCAGCATATCCAGTAGGGGATTTGGAGAAAAGGTAATATTATAAGAGAGGATATCAAAAGTTTAAAGTATTATAGTTTAACATGCCGAAATGTTTTAATAATCGTTAAAATAATAAGTTATTATAAGTCATTCATAGTAACGTCCGTTAGACCCGAGGGTTTCTACAATCTAGCACCGATTCATATAAAACTGAACGCAATAAAAGCCGCACCACTGTCAGCGATACAGCAGCAGTTGTAGGGCTGCACCCGCCGCCCCCAGCTCAGCGTGGCTTAGCACCGAAACGAAGCGTATAGCTGTGTTTCGTAATAGAAAACGTCACTGCTTTTCTAGGATACAAAATCTTGGAGTGGTTCGGTGAATTATTTTTTAACATAAATTAATTTTTAACGATAAGGATGGATAAGGCAAATTCTGATATTCATAAATATGTATGACTAGTTAAAGTATACTTTCTTAGGTTTTACATTTTCTGTAAACGGGGATGGTACTCCCCCCAACGAACCATTCTTTATACGGGCTGAAGTCAAATTATTACAGGTAGCCTACACTTTTGTAAAAGATTTGTAATATACCTACTACAAATGTTTCTTGATAACTTGATTCGATTAATTAAAAATAGACAGAGTATCGAAATGAAAGTATATACCTATTAATAAAAATAATAATTTTAATAGCAGTGTATTGTATGTTTGTGAAAATATTATTATCATTGTATACCTTCTCAAGTATGAGTAACTAACGTGTTGATCGATGCTGAATTGTAACCACAAATAACAGCAATTTTACTCAATAAACACTAGATGTGTCCCGTGATTTAGTCCAAAAAACTACTTAAGTATATTGAATTTTTAAATTCTATAATAAAATTAAATAAAAAATTTCAGATACCTTCTGAACTTGCTATTTTATTATTATTATGAATTACCGCATACTAATAAATTAATAGAATATAGCAAAAAATTGTATGTCAAATAAAAGACACAAGACGGCTCCACACATTTCTCTATTCTTATAGCGACAGTCGATCCTGAGTTCGCTTCAGTACAACCGACCACGTGACAATAGCTACTGCCTGCGGCGCGATTTTTCATTTAACAAAAAACATTTATAAAAATGGAATTAAATTGAAGGTAAGTTATTTAACGTGTCAAAGTTTTTATTTTCATTTTCCTTATTTGTTTGTTGATTGAAACTTTTACTTTTATCTTAAATTGTTATTGTTTTGTGATTATTTCACTTATTCGTTTATTATGTACAGCCTATTCGGTGGATATTAAATGTGAGATAAATCCATTCTTTAAAACTTTCAAATATAATAATAATATAAAATTAAGATATAAAAGTAGGTCTTATAAAACCAGATACTTACAATTTTGTTTTTGTTGACTTATTGTTGTATATTGTATTAGTTTATTTTTACATATTAGTTAGTTTTATATAGTATATTATTTTGTGGTAATTGAATAAATCTTACAGCTTTTTTGCTTTGGTTGTAAGATTAGTAAATTTTTTTATATGTACCTTTGTTATAGTCAGAAATAAGGTTTCCGTCCCTTGTAAGCTGCACTGTTAACATACAAAAAATACCCAATTGTATTTCTATTTCACTTAAACACAATATTTTGTAACATAATAACACTAAATGTTCTTAAGTTATATTTAACGAAAACTTAACTTTGGAATAGGTATTTCCGTTTACTATTCCCCTACGTTGTCAACCTGTCAACTTAAATGACAGATGTCAAACTTTTGGCGCGAAAAAGAATGACACGACCGCGAACGCGTTAACGAAACTGTCTTCTAAGTTGTAAAGAAAAAACAACATGAATTATCCTCATTTAGTAGTAATTTAATAAACTTAACTAAATTATAGGTATTTAATTCAATTTAAGCGTGCCGCCGTTGCTCAGCGTGCAGTATGACGGTCACTAACCTCCTTGTCTAGTTTAACAACAATGTTCCATAGTCAAATCTTATTTCGAATTTTGTTTCAAAAGCTTTTAAAACTTAGTAAGCCATTGTAAAAATACTAACAACGAATCAATCATTTTCAATCAATTAGTACAATTTATAAATAAATATTAGATATGTATTTTCTCTTAAAACTGTAAATAAAATAAACCTATAAAGACACTTTTGTAAGCTGTATCGATTATTACTTACTTGAAGTATGTAAATGTTACTTCCAGTTTGTAGGGATTATAATTTCTAATAAATAAAATGCTTACAAAAATTTTGTATTATTATGGAAAGAAATAAATATTTATATACAATTTTCAACTATATAAATCTTTAGTCGATTACTAATTTTATTATTTTTGGTACATTCTCCATACATATCTAGATAGCAAAAAATATCTAATACTAACTGTAATTAAAAGTGTGTACCTATTTAGGGATAGGTAAATAATTTAAGGTTGTGGATAGATAAGGAAGGAATTTCTTTTCCTTAATAAGGTGCTAAGAGATCGTGATGTTTTGTGTTTTCTTTAATTTGTGTATTTAACGAGGGGTGTTTTTATGGAACATATCTAGCAGTGTTGCTAATTATATATTATGATAATTCTATTATGATTCTACTATACCTGTCCAAGATTTATCCCCCGATATGATCTACTCATCAGGTCATTAAGGAATAAATAACAAACATTACATACCTACTGTTATTGGATCTCCAGACCTATGAGATGATTTTAATCCTCTTCATATAAACCTCCATATTCTTTATTAACCCACTCACACATATTCATAAAAAGTAGGCTTATATAAGTTTATTTCTATGTTGTGCTGATCATGAAATATTAGTTTTTTCATTTCATAAACTTATTTTTTATGTCACGAAAGTATTTTTTTTAAGTTTGTAGTTTATAGGATTATTTAGTTTTAATAACATGCAGTTTTACTGTTAGCGCTATTATATGAAACATAGGCATTTTACGGGCAATAGTCATCTCTGTCATCAAGTAAAAAAAAAATACACGTTCTGACATTTTATAGATTTGGACAAAAAAAAACCAAGTATGGCTGGTCTCCACAATACTGGACAATCATTTTAATATTTATAATGATTACCATCTGTTACTTAATACATATTAATATAAACAATACTCACATCTTACAAAAACAGAAGCTGTTATAACACGAATATTTTTTTAAATTGCAGGTTTGAGTAACTTGGGACTTATTGGTTGTTATTATTTTAAATACCTATGTAATAAATATTGTTTAAATGTTTACAAATGCCTTATTGTCCAGATGGAGGAATCATTAGATGGACGTGAAACCAGCGCCGGTTCATCTGGATTTGATTCAGCGGCTATTTTGAACGACGACGTATCACCTACTACAAGTTTTTGCTACAACATGCCGAATCTTTTTAATGGGTAGGTTTGTTAATACGAAATTTATTAAATAAATATAAATTTAGAGGTTTTTAATTTACACAAAACTAATAATTAAAGACGGAAGTCTTAAAATGCAATATTTTTTTGTATTTATATATTATTATTACTATTCATAATTGCAAAGGTGGGATTATGGCAATTATAATTATAAGTGTCTTTGTTGTTAATGTTTATATTATAAATTTTTAACGTAAAAAAAAACACTACAAACATTATATTCTATATTATTCAAAAGGCATTCATCATAAATTGTATGTAAAAAAGAAACATTTTTTCTAGCCTCGGCCCCGCTTCAGTACTTTGTGAAAGGCCTGAAACAGATGTAAATGAAAGCTATACGTCCAACACAGAACCTTCAGAAGAGCCTGGCGATAACCAACCATATGAAGAAGATGAAGAATACTCCCCTAATTCAAGTAAGATATTATTATAATACGCTTAAAATTTAGGAGATCTAAAGTAACCTTTATATTTTTTTTGAGAGAAAATCTGTTAATAAAACTCTTGTTATTATTCTTAATTTTGGAGATTATGTTGAATAAAGAGATAGACAAAAGCTTTAAAAAAGTGTGTCAAAATAATATATATATCTCATATGTAAAATTATTCAAATTATTAGTAAAGTCAGAAATGTATTTTTTTTTATAAGTAAGGAATGCATTAAATCAGTATAACTAATAAAACATTCCAATTTAAGATATTACAACTCCTTAATAACAACAGCGATTTAAATCGGTGTAATTATTAAATTAGACTCCGACTTAACGATTCAAAAGTTCCAGGAACACTTAAAACGATAATAATAATTACTTAGCGCGGTCGTAAACTTACAAAGGTTAATAACTCTACTTAATTTCTTTTAAATCTTACTTTAATACTATACTTTGTTAAAAATATTATTTTTTCTAATAACTTACTCAAATATTAACATTCATTGTTTTTTAGGTGCAAAGGGGGAAATACCGAAACGAAAACAGCGGAGATACAGGTTTGTATATTATTTTAACAACTTCATACTTAATAATTAAATAATTATAAATGAAAATTCGGACTTGTCGATATAGTGCAATCTAGCCTCAAACTAAGCAAACTTTGTACTGTGGGTATTAGAAAACAGATAAAAATACATAAACTTTATTCTTTCTGTGTCACACATATACACAACATCCAGGTTCTTGAAAAATACAAGTGTTTACTACAAACATAAGGGTTGAACTCACGAACAACGGCCACTGAGCCAATCAGTCGTAATAATACAATTTATTTAAATTATTTTGTTTTTAGGACAACGTTCTCGAACATTCAGCTGGAGCAGCTAGAAGCTGCTTTCCATAAGACCCATTACCCTGACGTATTCTTCAGAGAAGATTTGGCAATGAGGATAGACCTGACAGAAGCAAGAGTACAGGTTATATAATGTTTGATTAAAAGTGTGGGATCAATGCTAATAAATAAACACAGCTTTATAAAGAAAACGAAAAAGATCGCAAAAAAATTGTTAACCGAATCCAGTTTTTGCGGTCCATATGAAACTAATGCCAAAAACAATATATAACAAACGCCCCGTTGGTCGAGTGGTTAGTGCAGACGTCTAACGTGTCACGGCGCAATGGGGCTCGGGTTCGATTCCCGGCGGAGACAGACATTTATGTGATGAGCATAGATGTCTGTTTCTGGGTTTGGTCGTTTATTAAATATATTCTCAGTATTTATATGTGTATTTGTATCGTTGTCTAACACCCTTAACACAAGCAAATAATTTGCTTACTTAGGAGTTAGATCAATGTGTGTAATTTGTCCTGATATTATTATTATTATTTATAAAACAAAGTCTTTTCAGGTTTGGTTTCAGAACCGTCGCGCGAAATGGAGAAAGCAACAAAAGGCTGGATGCGAGCCTTATCCACGCTCCACGAGGTCCCCTGACCCTCGGTCTCCTTCAGCCCTTGCGTTAGAAATGAGAGATTTTATTACTATTCCGGGTTAGTATGTACAGATGAAATCGTCTCGATAATTATAATTTATATACCAACACGTTCATGTACTTATGCTGTAATACATACATTACTAATCTAGTTATGTGTTATTAGAATCCAGAAAAAAATAACTGCCAATATGTTAAACTGTGACTATATTAATATACGTAAATTTTTCAGTGTCCTCATCCCAGATTATCAGTCTAGCTGAGAACTCCAGCCAAAATAATTATGCTTCCAAATCCAAACAATCGTCTCCGGCTATACACATATCAGCATTACCGACGAGACAGAATACTCAAGTAGACCTTCCTTCATTTTCTATTCCACTACAATATAATTTAGGATCATTTAAGAAATTAGGGGAAGATGCACAGTTAGACTTAGAGCCATCAACATCGGAGAATATTCAGAATCATTGGGACACTCGTCTAATGCCCAATTTCAATATAATGAACATAAAACCACTCCTAGAAAATCAAGACAATTTAGAAATGTCTGAAGTTAAGTATGAAGTGAAAAATGAAAATGTAAGATCTTATAATAAAATAACCAGTTCGCTTCAAACTTCCATGGAGCCCGAAGATATTCTAGGTAAGGAATCAGTAAGTGAAGGTCAAACAATATCACCAGATTTTGAAATTGGAAGGTACCAAAATTATCACAATGAAAATGAAAAAAGATATAGAGAGTCAGGCTTCGAAGAATCTATTATCGAGGACGGTAGGAATGATTTTGGGTGTGACTTTCTCTGCAAGAATAGTTTTGAGAAAATGGATGAAAAACGAAATGATTTTGAGGAATGTCATTTATTAGATGCAGATGGCAACGCTGTAGGAATAAGTAACTTTGAAAGTAATTTGTAATTGTTTGTTGTGTTTTGTATCATATATTTTAAACGCAATAAGCCAAATTAATTGTATTATAATGTTATCTTGTTTACTTTTTGTTATTATTATAAGCAGAATAAACGGTTCTAGTCAAGGTAATGTCAATTTCATAATCAAATTACCATACGATTGAGTTATTCTAACTTTACCTCATTCACAAACACCAAGAAGATAATTTTGTGAAGATTGTCAACAAAATTCTTTTTTTTTGCAATATCCTAATATTATCGTGTTACTTTGTGAAATAAGATTTAGAATATGTCACAATTAATGAACCTGAATAAACTTGAATGAAAAGTTTTAATAATTATTTGAAAATGAAATAGAGTTATTAATATAGTTTGTTCTATTAATTTATTGTATATATATAAACATATACATATTATTAAATACCTTATTAAAAATAAGACCCAAACATCCCATATATATATATACGATATTCAGATTTATTAATACAATAAAAAAACATAAATAATAATATTTATTCCTAATTCTTTAATCAAGATATAATTTACCTACGTAATTCTTAAGCAGCCTTTCTATTGACAAACCCTAGCCATAACAGAAAATATTCTCACCTTGAATACTCATGAAAGTGGTCTGTGGAATATGCCGTTGTTAGAAGTCTTAAATATCTCACAACTTCGTGGAAATCTACTGCTTATCCAAGTCGGTAATTATAAATTGTAATAATTAGTAGAAACTTTGTAGAACCATGTGTCTGCAATAAACAAGAATTGTACGAATGACCTTTCTTGAATCATCCTATAACTTGTTGTAGAAATGGAGACTGATTCCAAAAAGACATTTTTATCAATATCATGTTTGAACCAGGCGGGACGAATATAAATATGTCAATATTTCATCACAACTGGGCTTCGAATCTGGAATCCGTTAACTTAAAGGTGACTTACGTTAAATATGTTGTATAATATTATAATATAAACTAACATGACATACATCTAAACTTGAAACTTTTGTGTCTGTAAACAAACCTCCAGCGAGGAAATCGAATCCAAGACCTTTGGATTAGCAGGCTAATAGTAACTGAACCAAAGAAACTACTTACGTATTTTTATAATTGCTGCGATATACAACAACGATATATTTTTAATGTCTGTCATATAATTTCTTATTTATACATTAATGTTCTTGAATACGCTGGTAACTTTCTTATCGAATTTAGCTTATAATAAGCAGTTTTCTTTGTCCAATCACGCAAGTCAAGCGTCCATTAAAGAGCAAAGGAAGTTTATTTTATAAAAAGCTTCATAAAAATATTCCTTAACCATTATATGCAATCGCCTTTGAGACTGGCATTAGATTTTTTTTTTTTTATAAACTAAACTCAAAATTTAAATCTGCGTATGTAATGTATACATTTATGTTTGACTTAACTACTAAAATGGTTGAACATTTGTATAGTTTGAATTAAACTAAAATGTAATGTATGTATATCTTACTTAAAATAGGTAAAAGAGAATAAAAAGATGGTTATATTTTTGTAGGTTTAGATGTTTTTCCATCAATGCTGCAGTAAGTATGGATAAATTTGTATGAAATCTTGTAAGGGCTGGAATGGACAGTATGCGATTCCTGTGATTCATCTATGATTTATGAATCTTTCATGCAACAACAGAGAAACAGATTGTTTTGTTTTTTATATAGACATCTTTTGTTTCGGAGAGTTCAAGATTAGTTTATATTAAAAAAAATGCGGTTGTTATAAAATATTTTAGATCTTATATTTTGATATCCTATTATTTCGTGCAGCGATTATGGTGAAATAGTTTGACTGCAATACCTGCAACTAAAGCTTGTTTTTCTAGAGCAACATTTTGGTTTCTTATGAATGCAAAGGTATGAGCCTTTTTTTGGCACGGTTTTTGGCTCTGAGATAGTTCTGAGAGCGATTAAGATAGATTCTCTTCTGTGATAAAACATATCTGATGACTGTTAGCCGTAAGGTGGTACTCAGGACTGCCACAGTTTTAGTTATTATTTTCATTAGTTTTTAAACAGTTCTTGCAAATGTAAAAGTAATTATTGAAAAACGAATTCAACTCTTGTACGTTCGTGCTAATAAGTCTGAAAAAAAAAATTGCACTGTAATAAGTAAGTTACAATTATAAAGAGCAAACTCCAAAGATTCGCTAATAAACATAAAACATTTCTACATCGACAATTATTTTTAAGATTTGGATAAAGATAAGGACAGAAACATACATTTTTTTTTATTTATAGACCTCTCTACACACAAGGCAGCTTGAGGAAGTGTAAGACTCATACTTATAGCACAATAATGCAATTATTTCAAACGTACCTACATGGGTATCTAGACATGTTTATGTATAGTCGAAGTATAAGCCCTTTTAAATATAAGAGTGCTATAAAACGGAGCATAAAAAACAACTCGATTTTAAAATCGATATTAAAATTACTTTTCAGTTATACGCTTCAATTAAAAATCAGTCAGGCTGTTATATTTAAGTATCGTTAAAAATATTATTTTGTAGCGGGATACAGTATATGTAGTATTTAAGAGTCGGAAGTAAAAAGTTCAGATTAAAACGTAACGTCGTAGATACCTGGGTATAAAAGTTATTGTAAATATCACCCTTAATAATCAAAAGTACACATTTTAATTGAAACACGTGACAAAACTCGAACCTACAACCTCTGAGAGTCTGTCTGAATCCATATCGAAGAACCATAGATAACCTTTTTGGTATCTTCCCAAACCAACGCTAGTTATCTACCGTTCTTCTCTATCTTCGTGATCCCAGCTACCGTTTTGGTAAATTAATATTGTTATAATGATGTTTTATGTAAACTTCTGTTTTAATGTGTTTCCTTTATTCTTTACAGTTGTCTTTTTTATATTATCTTTATTAAAAGTTTGTGCACTCGCTTATTAAATTAAGATTACGGTCGCCGCATATTATTTTTAAGGATGTGTAAAAGCAGGCTAATTAATAAAATACAGGTGGATATAATTGTAAATACTATTGTACTAAGTTGATATTATTCTTCCTCACTTCTCCAAAAGGTGGCTGATAGGTGTTGGAAATTCCATTATAAGAAAATTCCCAAGGAGCGTAGATGTCAAGGCGGCAGTCGGCCCTAAAACTTTTACCAAATCTTTTGCAATAAGTTATGACAAATAGTTCCGACTGCTAATAATTGGGGAAAAGACAGGTGGATGTTAACGATATAGCTTTACTATAAAAGTACATTCTTCTTTTTTTGGATGTTTTATATGACTCGTGTTTATATAGTTATATATGTGAACGGATTGCATTCGGAGGTAAGTAATAAATAATGACTACAAGGCATAATATTTTTTTTTCAACAATATTTTCCTGCCTGATGTTCTGTTAAAAAGCGCCACAGAACATTTTGTTTAATTGTATCTCTGGATATGGCACAGCATTTAGATTGTAAATTCCTAAAACAAATAACTTCAGTCATTTAGTTCTTTAGATAAAATGAGGAAATGAATGGTTTAAAAATACGCTTCCCTCATTAAAGTCTTAGAAAATATAATGTACTCCCGGAAAATGTGCAATCATTTAATGAAAAAAGCAAACTTGTATAATGTAAAAACCAAAAAATATATTAGGATAATAGTTCCTTCAATTCATTATTTTCTATTTAATTCTGTATTTTTTTTTATATTTCTGGGCAAAGGAATTAGTTTTTGGAATAATATATAATTAATTTTAAGAAAAAAACTCAATTTAACTGCGTTTTTGAATACAATATTTTAAACTAAAAAGTGGTGTTTATGAGGGTTTTCTACCAATAATCAACTTACTTACATTCTTGCACATGTTGCTTAACTGTAACCATGGTAGTTGGTTACAATTAAGCAACATGCGCAAGTGTTGTCATTACAGGTTATATAATGTTTGGTTAAAAGTGTGGGATCAATGCTAATAAATAAACACAGCTTTATAAAGAAAACGAAAAAGATCGCAAAAAAAATTGTTAACCGAATCCAGTTTTTGCGGTCCATATGAAACTAATGCCAAAAACAATATATAACAAACGCCCCGTTGGTCGAGTGGTTAGAGCAGACGCCTAACGTGTCACGGCCCAACGGGTCTCGGGTTCGATTCCCGGCAGAGCACAGGCATTTATGTGATGAGCATAGATGTCTGTGTTTCTGGGTTTGGTCGTTTATTAAATATATTCCTAGTATTTATATGTGTATTTCTATGTATTAGTATCGTTGTCTAACACCCTTAACACAAGCAAATAATTTGCTTACTTAGGGGTTAGATCAATGTGTGTAATTTGTCCCGATATATTATTATTATTATTATTATATTAGCATTCTTGGTCTAAAAACATATAATTATATAATAACATTTACTAGTGTTTCAAGTTAGAATATTTCAGTATCTCGTAAATGTGAGAGCATCAGAGTATTAGCATTGGAGAGATTAGTTATTGTTATCTTTTTCTTAGCACCAAGGTTTATTCTAATGCAAGAAGAGACTGGCATTTCCGATGTATACACTATGGCATATACACTTTTATTTTTGTTTTATTTTTATGAAGCTTTTTATAAAATAAACTTCCTTTGCTCTTTAATGGTCGCTTGACTTGCGTGATTGGACAAAGCAAACTGCTTATTATAAGCTAAATTCGATAAGAGAGTTACCAGCGTATTCAAGAACATTAATGTATAAATAAGAAATTATATGACAGACATTAAAAATATATCGTTGTTGTATATCGCGGCAATTATAAAAATACATAAGTAGTTTCTCTGGTTTAGTTACTATTAGCCTGCTAATCCAAAGATCTTGGATACGATTTCCTCGCTGGAGATTTGTTTACAGAAACAAAAAGATCATGTTTCTAGATGTTGTTTCACGTCAGTATATACATACAACATACATACCGTAAGTCACCCTTAAGTTAACGGATTCCAGATTCGAAGCCTGGTTCAAACATAATGTTGATGAAAATATTTTTGAGAATCAGTCTCTATTTCTACAACAAGTTATAAAATGATTTAAGAAAGGTCATTCGGACAAATTTTTTTTATTGCAGACACATGCTTCTACAAAGTTTTTACTAATTATTCCAATTTATCTTGGAAAAAATTGTCCCTAAAAAATTACGTAAATTATATCTTGATTAAAGAATTAGGAATAAATATTAATAATTCTGTTTTGTTTTAATAAATCTGAATCTAAATCTGAATATCGCATGTATATGTGAGATGTTTGGGTCTTTTTTCATTCAAGTTTATACGGGTTAATTAATCTTGACATAATCTAAATATTAATTGACAAAGTAACACGATAATCTTAGGATATTGTAAAAAAACAATTTTGTTGACAATCATCACAAAATGATCTCCTGATGGTTGTGAATGAGGTAAAGTTAGAATAACTCAATCGTATGCTAATTTGATTATGAATTTGACAATTCATTGACTAAAACAGTTTGTTATGATTATAATAATAACAAAAAGTGTTTACTTTTATCTAATTCTATCATAATGTTATCTTGTTTAGATAACATTATGATATAATTATTTTAGCTTATTGCATTTTAAATATATTATACAAACCAAAACAAATAAAATTACAGATTACTTTCAAAAACAAAGGCAAAGATGGGAATAGTCATTTCGCCTAGTATTTGTCCGGCGGAGGGACCACTGAATCATTTCACAAATGCCTTTCTTGAGTTTCAAGCAAAAGCGACTAAACAGGCCAAACAGTACTTCTTGAAGAAATTCTTCAGGCCTATAAAATCGGAAATCGGAAGTTCTTGGAGCTGAAACTCAAGGAGGCAGATGCAGCTATATACATCAACCAAACAGCAAAAATCATTCACGGCACAATGGCAGGAGATCATATGGCAGCATACAATGCGACCAGTGGTTTCGTTATGTTGGATAAGGCAGAGATGAAGCGGACAGGCAAAGCCAAATATACGTCGCCATCTTACGACCTAATTGTCGTCACGGCCCAATGCACCAAGATAATGCTAGAGGATATGATCCTAGACAAAGCTAGCACGTTTACAAACTTCGAAGCTTGGACCGTGCCAATATTAAACTGGCTCAACGGGGTCCCATGGCAAATAGCATGGAACCCCGTTCCATGGCATGGCAAACGGGGAATGTGACAAAACCACATGAATAATATGGCACTTTTACCCAGAGAAGAGCATCATCGTTACAACCACAACTGAGGAAGCCAAAAAATTAACAGAGAAGATCTCTCAGCGTATAGGCGACGGAGCAAGAAATCGAGTACGTACGATGGCCTCTGTATTAGTAAATGGATTCAAAGAGTCAGAAAACTATCACCATAGCATTGGCTACGCGATTGTCCGGCGCTGGCAAAATTCTCCTCGTCGGTGACGTGAACAAGTTACCTTACATTCATAGATATCTCTATCTTTTCTAGATGAGGTACTGTCGCCCCACCCTTGTAACGTCCATCACCAAGAAATTACTGTGCACGTATCGGAATTCTACCATGAATGGATTTCAAGTTAATAATTGTAATATTTCTGGACAATCTCCATTTTTTTACATGTTATTTAAGCTACAGTGGAACTGATGTGTTTTTGTTGATGAGTTCTTTTAAAAATAAGTTATGAAAAACAATATTTCATGTTCTTTTTGAAAGGTCAAATGGAACAGACTATGTTAATGAAAAAGTTCAAAAAATCTCTAACGCAAAAACCTGCGCATGTTAAAAATTGTGGGCTATAAAATACACAATAACTGTTATTATTACAGGCTTAAGGTTTATTGTTTTTCCCTTACACCTACTATATTTTTCTTCAATGTTTTTCTTTAATTCTACCAACTTAAAACTAATTCGTATTATTCGACGTTTTAGTTAAATATTCCTACTAGTATAAATATTACAGCAAGATAGACGTTTGAAAATTACAGTACAATGTGGTATACACATAAATTCTAGTAATGTTTTAAAAAACCTTTAATAAGAATATTCAAGAGTATAATATCCGTTCAAAAACAAGGCGTGCGTGCTCACTCGCAAGTTACTCAGTCACGACATTTAACCGCGTTCAATTATACGACACAATGTGGAGAGCTGGTCAACTGCTACTTCATTTATGTAATAATTTTAGATGGAGCTGTAATTTGTTGTATTTTCTAGACCCGGGTACTATACTGAAACCTTGGTTCGTTGTTTTTAACAGTATACTGTTCGTTTTTTTTTTTGTTAAAATGTAATTTTGTGTGAAAATAAAGTTTCTATTTGGTTGGTCGGTTTGGTTTAAGTTCCTGCTCTGTTTGCTGTATTATTTTTTTTTAAAAACAAACGCCTTTTCCTCTCTTAGTGCTTATATATAACTAAATATAATGTTCGGTCAGTTACAATTCTGAGGATTTCTTTAGCGTTATTTCATGTTTGAATTTCAGTGTTAAATATACAGGGTTATTTTTAATTAGTTGAGCACCTTTTGCAGGCAACCTCTCTACATCAATCCCAACAACATTTGTTCTACGACTTTTAAAAAATCTTGATAAATAGCTCAGTATAGACGAAACAAAAAAATTTATGCTCCCTCGACTATTTATTACTCTGTATTTTGTAAGCAGTCTAAAGTATAGGTCGCGGCAGTCTAGCGCTGTACGAAATTTGTAAGGTACCACGCACATAATACTATTATAACTTATTATTATTTTTGCTTTATTTCAAACAGTATGTAATAATTACCCAATCGTCGTATTGTGTATTAAAATTGTTTACAATTAATCAAGGTAGAATCAGATTATTTACAATAATACAATGTGTTATTTACAAAAGGATTCAATATTTACAAATTATCTCTTAAATTTATATCTCGTCGATACCGGTGCAAAATAGTCCCCTTCATATCCAACACAAAGACCACACCTAAAAATCAACTGTTCACCGACTCCTCTTACCACACTTAGCCAGCACTCGCACTATCTTGGTGTACTCGATATTTGTGTTACGACATCACAGTACAGTTTTCACTAATCGAAATTAACGGGAGCTAGCGGGTCGCGCGGCACGCACTTATCTAATTGACCATGACAAACGACTGGATCAAGTTCAAACGTGCATCGCCGCCGCTGCATCACCCCACCACCCGCCACCCCGCGCCCCGCTGCTCGTGTCCTTGGCACCTATTTTGCCTGCGCAAGGTGCGTGGCCTCTCTTTGCTCAAGGTTGCGAGGTTGTTAAATGCTCGTTCAGAAGCAGTAAATAAATTTTGTATGGGAAAAACTAAATTTTTAAAACTATTAATTTTAAAAAGTCGTAGAACAAATGTTGTTAGGATTGATGTAGAGGGGCTGCCTGCAAAAAGTGCTCAACTAATTACAAATAACCCTGTATATATGTTATATATATATATTTGTTATCTATTGAATTAATCAAATTATATGCTGAATTTCTTTTAACACTTAGGTAATTATTACCAAAGTAATAAAAAGCAACTAAATTGCATGTGCCTGACCCAGACGGTTGACCCGGTTGTACCCGAAATAAAGTTATAAATATAGAAAAATGTTTTCTTAATATGATTAGCTTACATAATTTATACGATTTTTGATTTTTATGGTGATAATTGTATTATATGTACAAACTCTTAAATACAACTTCATTTGTGGCTTTCTAAATAATACACAGAAAAGTATCTGAGTTATTATTTATAAAGACTCGAAAAATTATATTCATTTAATAGATATTAAAAGAAAATCTCCCGAAATCGATGGAAGGATTTTGAAAATTACGCGGACAAATAGATTCAAAGAGTCAGAAAAAAAATCTTGTAAAGTGCAAGCTTATCACTAGTTGGGAAAATAGATTAATTGGTTATATAAGAAGACGGTGACCGAAGGAGATATGGATGGAGTATCAAAAATTACATGGAAAAGAAACACGTCTTCAATGAGATAAACTGATAGAAAAACTTAGAAGAAATTTACATTGCACCAACTACACATTGTGATAACGGCATGTGAAAGATGATAATTAGAAAAGATAATATTTATTGTGATATTACAAAAAACATTTATTTTTAAATATACTATTGTTTCAACTAACATATTTGGTAATAAATTAAATAAAAGGATTCATTGATAATTAGCATTGCATAGATAGAGTTGATTTCTTTGTGTAATTGAAAATAGAAATTGAAATACGTCATTTTGTCAAGCAAACTGCACTTGCGATACTCATTTGACAAAATCTACGTTCACATTAATAACCGTCCCACGGTGTTAAATTTCGATTTTTCTTATTATAACTACACAACCAAAAACAGACTTTAATTTCAACTCGAAGAAGTATATATTCAATCGTCATTGTAATCTAGCTTAGCACTAGCTAATATGAACCGTGGAAAGCAAACAGTACATACGGAAAACTGACAATTGATACTCCAAAACAACCCTTACTTTTATAGAAATAAGATATATTGTTACAGCACGCTTCATAACAATTATAACGTAATCGAATTCGGACATTTGTGTTCACTGCACACATTTGCAATTTTTCTCTAGCATTCGTTTTTGGCCAAATGAAAATCAGCACTATTAACCCGAACTTAGGGTCTTAAATAATTAGAATTGAAAATTTAATAAATGTACCAGTTACTTGCGAGTCTGTTGTCGTGCATCGTTTTTCCGGCACACAGCCTTACACCAGTGGAAAATCATAATGTAATCGAATAAAATTATATTTTATATGTTTCGCATAGAGATGTAAATGGAATGTTTCATTTATTTCAGTTAGGCTGTTTCGTTTGTAATGTTTAGCTTGGGCCAGGGCTAAAAGGGGTGTGAGGGGGTGAGGTGAGGTGGGGATGGCTGAAGCCATTCCAGGTCTACTACGTTAGTAGCTTCGCGTTCGTTGTATTAAACGCACGCATGGCGCGCTATGGAACGCGCGGGCGATTTTCGATTTTTTTAAGTAAAATGTTTTATTAAACTTCTCTTTTTATTATATTTCCTAATGTGCTGTGAATGCATTTGATTGTGGTTTGGACGTCATCAGCATCGACTTGATTTTCTCGATTTTGGTGAATATAATTATGACCTACTTGTAAAGATGTTACCCTATTATAAGTCCTAACTATCGACAGACTAATAAATTATGTATAGATATTTTTTAAGGTACTCCAGGTGTAAATAAAGACGTAGGAAATGAAATTCAATTCTTATGTAACATCATGTATAAGAGCAACGATTAAAATTGATGATTAGATAGCCATAACAAGCTCTATTGAGACACTCTACTTTGCTGTATGACTATTATACCTTTGTCTAACAGTTACAGAATTTTAATTTAATTATATTTTTTTACAATAATAAAATAAAAATCAATATTTTTAAAATGCATACAACAATATGTATATGCATATGCATACATAATCACTTTTTTACCCGATAAGTTTTATTTAATAAAAAGTATATTTAAAAAAAAGCGCGGGAAGCTAAACATATACGGCAATGGCGGGAACGATACGGCCTGTATTAAAATTTCATTACCAACTTGAAATGGTTTTAATTCGATTTTTCTTAGACTGTAGAAACCATTAACTATAATAACAATTTATTGATATCAATAAGAAGTCTTACATCTGGGTGCTTCATAGTTTTATGTACATATTAGTTTTTTATATGTGTTCTAAAACAAGCATTAGTTTCTAGCTACATTATAAATAAATATATTTTTTATTTAATGAAAAATAATAATAATAAATTTTATTTCGATAATTATTCATACTATAAATGTTCCTTTTAAGAAGTAAGTTAACCTGAGAATCAAATGAAAATGATTTTATTAATTCATAATATTTTATAACAGCATAAGTATATACTCGTATATTTAAATATAGTAAGAAAATCCAAAATGTATTTTCTTGGTATAACAATGGGCGCCCATTTTTCACAAGCCAGGTGCCTTTTGCATAGGAATTTTAGATTGATAGATTGTCTTACCTCCGAAATAGCTTTTGTTTGAACATTTTCTTTTTATTTTAGAAGTTCAATCGTTTTGATATTTATTGTTTTATCATTAATTTAAATAATATGTTAAATTTCAGTTTATTTTACTGTATATTCCGTATCTTCAATATATTCTAGATATTGGATGTCTAATTAGAAGGCTGTATAGTTTATATCAAATCCGAGTCAGGGAATACCAATTAAGTAATATGAGGTATTACACCTACCAAGTAATATTTGTTAATATTGGTCAAGTCATATTAAGTAATACTTACGAACTAATTAATACCATGTCATGGTATTCTACTAGCTAACTGAACTGGACTAAGCCCACTTTAAAGATTTTTTTTATTTGATTGCTTATAAGTAAAATTATAACTATGATGTGCTAAAGTGTATGTTGGTATATGACGAACGTAACTCATATTTTGATATTTGAAACTGAGATGTTAGTACTCGGTAATAAATGGTTTTATACATATTTCAGTAGTCATTTAATAAAGAGAGATTTTTTTAATGAGTAAATCTATTTCTATATACATTTCGTCATTAATATAAAGTATTTTAAAATATAATATAATCTCTTAGTTTCTACTGAAAACTATTAGTAAGTTACTTAGTGTGATTAGATTCCATGCTACGCTTCGAAAATTTTTAATTAACTTGATAACTTACTTTTTTGATAAATTTATTTTATATTACAGCACAAATGTTAAAAGTATATTAATAATTTTACCAAAAAGAAAATTCAATGTTTAATGTATTTGTATGGATTTTCAATTATGAATCAATATTCTTTGTAGTGCTACGAGTGTTCTACAAAACGTCGTAGAAGGTACTACGGCAAGTGTCAATTTTCTTCTTTTATTGAGTGCTGTTATTAGTTTTACTTGTCGTTTATTGATATATTATTATTGTATAAATATATTTAACAAATATAGTTATTACGAAATAAACTTTTGTTATAGGAAATATAGTTTAAGGGAAAGTTAAAAAAGGTTTATTACTGACTTAAGTGAATGAAAAATACAACATCAATATGATTAAAATATGCAAATATTTTCTTAATTATGCAAAAATTTAAGTTTTATTTTTGTAAAAGAAAAAAAAAAAATCAAAACTTGCTTTACCTTTTAGGCGGTTTTATCACCATTTATATAACCGCTGGTCAAAGTTGAATTGTGTTCTCTTACATACAACTTGTAAATTAAATATTACTATAGTATACACCGTAAATTTAACCGCTGATCTTGTATATGTATATAGTATTCTGTTTTGTAAAGTAGATTTGAGTTAAGTACTATAGTGTGGAACGGACGGTTCATTGTCTCGCCTTGAATGCCAAGTCTCAGAACCTGTTTCGTGTTTTAGTTATTGCAATTGTCAGGTTAACGATTATAACTAAATCTAGATCTAGTTTAGATAAAGAAATATTTACAAGAATAAAGAGAGATCTAGAAGAGATTTCTTAAGATTTATCCTTGTTCTTTAAAAAATTATCAAACATTTAAAACATAATATGAATTCAATTTTTAAATTATATATGATTTTTTTTTCCAAGTTGGTATACAACTTAATGCGTACAAATAATTGTGTATTTGAATAAAATTTTGAAACACTTTTAATTGTTAACAATAATAGTTATTTCCCATTGATATGGCGTATAATAATAATGTTTAAAGCTAAATAAAATAATACAAAACGAAAAGTTAGTCGATAAAAATGGAATTGGTAATCAAAACGAAATGTAATTTTCGTTAATTATAACAGAAATACAGTGAATTTTGTGTTAAGCTAAGACAGCCATTACGGCACAATTCAAACAATTCTAATTGAAAAAAAAACAATAACTTTTTTAATTCTTTTAAAAAATAAATTAGTTTGTATTTATAAACTTAAAAACTAAATTTCTTATATAATTAATTTATCTACTTGATTTTCTCTACTTATTATTTCTTTTCAACAAGGATTATATTATATTATTAGGATATATATTATATTATTTATAAATGTTATGGTATTAATTTTCGACCCATTTTAAGGTGTGCTAGTAACGGGATACACTGTGAAAGTAACTTTCAAACCACCACATAAAAAATATATATATTTTTTAAATTTAATTTATTTACATATAATGTTTGAATTGATTCATATACTTTCTTTCTGGACGATGAAGTCTTTATTATATCTTCAGTCACCAACATCACGCAACGAATCATTTCATAAAATCATTAAAAGAATGATCGGAATATCGTGATGCTAGGGCTGGTCTTGGTTGTACACAGTCCCCCAGGATCGAGTCCAGACTTTCTCCCCTAGGAGAAAGTCTACTTGGCGTTGTACAACGGTAACAAGATTGTGACCACAGTTTCAGCCTAGATCATCCATCTAGGAGAAGACAGCTTTATAAATAAGTTGTTCCACTTCTCTGTTATTAATTATTATGAATATTTCATAGATAGTTTTAATTGTATCTCTAATTACAAGTGTGCAGATAAAAGATATCGCTTTTATTTAAATATAGGGAATCGTATAGGAAATCGGGGTTATTCTATTAATTTTATTATAATTTAATAACTTTTGTAGTTGTTGTTGTTGTATTCTAAACTATAAAATACTATATATTTGTATTTTTTATTTTTATTGTGGTTATTAATTAGTCAAAATTATTTCCTTGCTTAATTACTAATTACCTTAAATTTGAGAACTTACCATTAAATATCACAAATCATTTATTGTAACAGTATGAGATTCCTTTTTAGATAAAATAATCATGGTACGTTTTTATTACGTTATTGGTACGAACATTTTTGTATTAAAAAAGTAATATTATTTTAAAATAAATACACCCCGTATAAATGACGTCTAGTGTCGTGAATTACGAAACGTAGACATCTCATTAGCGTCATTGTTAACGGTTTTAATGACTATAACCTTAATATGCCGTAACAGGGAAAGTTGTTTTAGGCATCTTAAAATTTTAAATGGTTACGTTGGAGTGTGTTTCTGAAATAAACGAACAAAGTCCAAAATATTTACTCGTAAAAAGAAATATGTTTATTATAGCATAGCATACAAATCAATAACGAAACCTTGGAGAAGTTTTATAGACGCCATGGAGCCAACAATAGCTAGTGCGTGCTTTGACCGGAAGTCGGCCATTTTTTATTTACAGCCATATAACGGAAAATGCGACCTTTTATGTTTATTGATTTTAAAATGGCCTTTTATAATAGCGTCAAGTTTTATTTTAGTTAAATTTTTTTTAGACATTGTAACTGTTTTTGAGTTCTGAGTGTAAACTAAAAGAATATATAATATTTTATGTATTCCTTTGCGTGTATACTAAAAGTGATAAAAAAATAAAAGAGTGACGGCCGTAATGATTGTATGCTTTTTCAGGAAATATCTTGTAAATGCGAAGTTTAAAAAACAAAAGTAATGCGCGTCGAGATTTCCGCCAAAAGTTAAATAGCGTATTTAATGAATTCCGTTTCTTTTAATGACCTTCATATTAACGCGGGACGATGGACGTGACATTTAAATATTTAATTGTAGGAACGTTTTAAATTGTTGTTTTTTTTTTCTTTCTTGGGTCAGTTCACAATTTATATATAATGCCACAAGGGATAAGTATTTTTATACTATATTTACACATATAGTATATATGTTGTAGACTTAATATAAACTCAATTCTGATTTTCTAAGAATAAAATTATCTTGAGACGTTCAAGCCACAATGATACTAAGGTTTTTTGTTCTATACTTATTTTTTATACATTTATGCATATATAAGGACTATATGTAACAATAATATAATACCTTTGTAAAGCTTGCAAGTGCATGTATAGCCTTTTATTGTCATAACTATATTTTATTGCTTGTATAAATTTGTCGTAAGTGCATTTTTTCCACTTTCTTAACGAACTAGATAGTTGTATATTTACTAGTTTTGTAATTTCTGTACATATCCTACAGGTATTAATTCATACTGAATATACAAACAAACGTCAATAGTAAAACAATAAAAAGTCAATTATGTCTGAGTAAATATAAATAAAATTCTATAAATATCGAACGAGTGAAAAGTGATGTGAACACATGACTTTAAATATAAATGGAGGTGAATATGAGACAAGCAGGCAGGATAATTGTGTGTGTTTGAGGGTTAGGGGTTGGGTCGCGTCGATGCGAGCGTTGAGGGTTAAGGTATGGCCTGTTTTGGGGGTTATAGTGCTGGGGGTTGCATGTGTAGGTGCGAGCGAGTTCCCGGAGCGAGAATGTTGCGATCCAGTGTATCCTCCGAACACAGCTACCACCGCGGTTGCCCCAGTTACGCATCCCGTCAGCAAAGTATCAGGTAAGTACTTGTTATTTATTTATTTTATTATGTAATCTTAAAACCAAGAAATAGCTGCAAACTTTAAAGTAGACCGACAATTTCGTGAATTTTGTACTCATTAAAATAATTTGGAGTGATTAGACAATTACTTTTAAACGAGTTAAAGAGTTCAAGTCAAATTATAAAGTGAGTTTAATTTAAAATTGCATTACGATAAATTAGGTGATTTTGCAAGTTATTTCGATGAATAAAATGAATATAAAAATTATAAATGCAAATATACAAACAAGTTAATACAACAATTTTCTAATATTCTTTGTAAAGACATTTTTCCGTTCGTTTCTAACAGGCAAAATGTATAATTAAAACTTAAGTTTCTTGAAATGGTTATTTAATGTAAATAAACCATGATTCAAGAACCAGCTGTAACCAGCCCTAATTCGGTTAAATGACACATTTTCAACCAACGCTTTAGCAGTGATATATTGTCAATTCTAATTAGGGTTGTGACATAGCACTAATAGTTTTGACATAGTTTTTTATATGTTCTATTAATGTACGATGAGGTGATAACTATTCACAGTTATATTATAAGTATCCTATTTGGATGACATTATTATTATTGAGCGTTATACTGAAAAAATTAAGGCTGCTGAAAAAATGATAAGCGTGGATCTGATTGGATTAATAAACAGTTAATGGGATAATACTTTAAAATATGAGATTTTATATATCAAAGGAATTATCCATTTTATAAGGGTTATATGTTATGTTGTAAGCGAATGGATTAATTCCAACATTGTGATATAAACCCAGATTATTAAGGGATCAATTTTCGGATTAAATAATTTTACCAAGACACAAAGATACGGAAGGTTTTTGTAAACATTTTGTTGCGTGTACATTTTGATATATTTATATTTTTTTACGCGACGACGTTCCATCATCAGGTAGAAACCTCTCTATAAGTTACCTGTACTGAAAGTTACCTCTAATCTGATGGTTAGAAGTTAACTTTTTTCCATGGACACTTGCAACATGAGGGTGGTTGGTGGTGGTTACCATTGCCATGTTGGTGAGTCACATCATGTATATAAAAATTAAGAAAATGGAAGCTTGCATAAGATAATAATTTTTAATAGTAGGCTTGCAAAGAGTCGGCGGTCTATACGATGATAAATACTAGACATCTATCTGTAATTCGCATCTGTAGAAATGGGAACAGCTGTCCCTATTTAAAAATCAATATTCTGGATATGCTGAAGTCTAACAGTATGGCATCATTGATACCAAACAATACCAAACAAGGTTACTATTAACGACAACGCAATAATGATATAGATCTTTAACAAGAAAATTCAATTTTCTCATTATGTAGAAAATAATACTTTCAAAGATATATTAAAGTAAATACATATAAGATTTGTTAACTTAAATGTACCAGGTTTATTTGACTGGAACTAATAATTACCTATATGATTTTAAAGAGTATTTGACTTCTTTCAGGATATTTTTTTATTACCTGTATAAAGCACTAGCGTTATTAGACCTCATTAGATGATTTTGCATGTTTTATGTAAGGCCAACCTAAAAATTTGATATTTTCAACACTGAGAATTGGGTTAGAAAAACTATTAAATAAAAATCGTTTGCAGCATGCGTTCTTTATAAACAAATAGGATATATTGTTCATTTTAGTGAACTGAAACGTAAAGATAAATATTAATTGATAAACAATAGATTTAATATAAATTTTATTTATCTGTTCATACTTTAAAAGCATACGTATATGCGTTTATTATTATAAATATTACATAGAAATAAAAAGAAATGCAATAAAAAAATTAAGAGATTTTATTAAGACATATACATAAAGCGTACAAATACGTATTTATATAGGAACATCATTATCACATTCAAATATACTCAAGTATCGCTTTGTCATACTTATGAATATAAAACAAGGCCTTGTAACGACGTTTTTTATATAATTATACGAGGTTTGGTCTTTATTTATTTACTGATATTGCGATAATTGTTTTATAAAATTAAATATTATGTTATTTTATATAATTTAATATTATAATATATATTTTTTTATTGTTTCAAGCATTTTATTTATATTTTAGTATTTTAGAAAGAGAATAATGTCTAATCATTAATAAAGAGAATTTTCACCGATCTGCAAAATGCAGTTATACCGGACTGTGAAAATGGCTCCGCTATTAAAGGGTCATTTCAACGATCAAATCAGTTCATGAATATTGTATGGCCCCAGTGAGAGCGATTGTATTTTTTTCTTTAAATTTTTGCTGATCAGTTAGTAATATTTAAAAGTATAATAATGTTACTATAGTTGTTCTGAAAAAATACGTCCAAAGTAACATACATCTACATCAATCGAATGAAGTATAACCGTACATTTGCTTTTCGGTTTACGTAATATTTAATATTACATATTCTATTTATCTAATTCACCCGCAAGTTATACTTATTAAAATACTTAATTTATTTAAATATTATTAATAATTTCAAAACTCTTTTAACGTAGCATATTATACAAAATAAAGATTTTGAATAAAAGTATGGGGTTATTGTTTATGTTGAAAAATATTCGACCAAGTGATATATTATCGTATATGTGACCTAGATCTGGTCTAAGATATGAATGTGGAGTTTTCAATATTATGTAAAATGTAATACCATCTGATTTTATATGTTCAGTCAGCATTTATAATATTCATAGCAATATTTTTCAAGGATGTGAAGTGAATAGTATAAAAATTGCTTTCATAAATAAATATTATTTTTTATATTAAATAGGGAAGTATATTATTTTATAAGTATTTTTTATATTTTCTACCAGGGTTAGTTCAGCTACTTATTATTTATAATAATAATAATAAAATAAAACTTTAAGTTTCGTTTTTATAGTATTTGTAGTATTAATGTTGGGTACATTAAAGTTATTATATAAAAAACAATATAAATATTTTAAGGCTAATATTTCTTATACTCAATTCTTAAATTAAATTGCTTTTTTTCCCTTAATTATTTAAACAGTTTAATAAGCGAAAAAAAACACTCTCATGATTGATTACAAACTCGACAAAACGAATGGCATTCTAAGGCATTCTAGATTTTTCTGTAAAAATTTAAGCCATGCCATATTTTACTTTAAACCAAGTAACTTATTTAAACTATTAAAGAACCTTAATCCACAACAACGATAAGGTTGGTCTCTTTGAGTCCACGACTTCCTGCCAAAGTGTGATGAGAGTCTTCTACTCAAGGTTGGGCATCATAAAATCTGTTAAGGGATAATGGTGAGACTAGAGTTTGTAAAGCGTCAAACTCATGTCTACACATCTTTCTCCAACTAAACTATAAGAAAAAAGGGAGATGATGAGGGAGAGAGATGGTTTAAATACATTATACTGAACTCTTTTTTGTCAAAGTGTTTTAATGAAAGATCATTAAATTTCTAATTTATATTAAAAATATAGATTAATTACAGATTAATTAATATTCAACATACAGAAATTAAAAAGAACAATCTATTGATTTGTTGTAAATAAAAACATTTGTTACCAATTAATTCTAAATGCATAAAATAAACTTTTGAAGTGAGTCTGACTTTACAATTGGCACTTGTTGTGATCAAATAAAACGCACCATAAACCACCGGCTACAACGTAAAACTGAGAATAAAAGTCACAATATGGATAGTTTACTGGTTTACAGAGTACGACCTATAAATTATACGTATTTTATCAACGTTCAAATTAAACAAAATATAGGTTATATATGTGTATGATAAATTGAAAAACAGTATATAATATAAATGTTTATTTTAAGTCTTTAATATCATTGCAAATGTAATGTATAATTTTGTATTAGTATTATAGTAATATATCTATTTCTTATGGCATATCTTGCCACAATATTTGTATGAATACCACAATTAATACTTTATCCGCTAGTACTATCACCCCACCACAATTGGCCTCGACTGTGGGCCCATGTTTATGAATATAAATGGAACTTGCAAATTAATGCCTGCATTCTATAAAGTAAAGAAATTGATATTAGTTGGTAACGAGCGTCTCTGAATAACAATTTTAATTGATGTTGTGATTGGTTATTTACATTTTGATAGAGCAATTTATTAACTACATACCATTAAGTAAGACTAGATTTATTTCAACCGTTTTTATCTAAAAAAAACTCAGATTATATGAAAGAGTAGCTAGGTCAAGTAATAACAACTCAAAACA
Source organism: Napeogenes inachia (assembly GCA_959347355.1). NCBI lineage: Eukaryota > Metazoa > Arthropoda > Insecta > Lepidoptera > Nymphalidae > Napeogenes > Napeogenes inachia. Next base: position 19,481,460 of record OY365798.1, on the reverse strand, counting down.
CTGTAAGTAAAGAATATCTTATCTCCATTAAAACACCTGTAAATTAAAATAAAGTAATATATCTAAATTTGGATAGACAAACCTATAATCAAATTTGAAGGAGACCAAAGTGGGTCATTATATATGTAAAAAGTGACTGCTACATCAATCAAATGACAAGCATAGAATACTTTTTCTCTGGAAATTCTTTAATTTTCAATGGAAAATACAAAATCTGAATTCAACTTTAATTATAATACAAATAGCTACCTTAATGGTATGTTGATGATGTTTACAATAAATACTAACATTAATTTGAACAATAGAAATTAATGGATTTGTTTACATTCTATTGACCGTTAAATATTTGAGTCATGGGGAGGGAGAATTGTTTTAAAAATTAATTAATAATAAAAAAAAATACATAATATTAAATCTTACTTCACTTCCACCCATATCATTATCAGAAGATGTTTTATGTCCTGGAAATAGTTTTTTTTTGTCCTTGAATGTTATTGTTCACAAAAAAGTATTTTGGGAATATACCATTCGAATTACATTATTCATTAAACGACTTTGTATGACTTGTTTTTTGTCATCTTCACATAGTATAAAGTAAAGTCGATTCCCACTGTCTGTTCCTATGTATGCTTAGATCTATAAAATCATCCCACGGATTTGGATGATGTTTTTTTAGTAGATAGAGTGGTTCAAGACGAAGGTTTTATGTTCAATACATATATATATTTTTATCAATATAATGTTGCAACAGACATTTTTGTGCTCATAAATCGCAAAAGATTTCTTAACCTTAAGATATGTAGCAAATTCATATACCCACTACGGTAATGTATATCTTTAAAACATCAATATGAAAGTCCACAATAAATTTTATTTATCTCTAAAAGATAACTCGAAGTAACCATTTTTTTATATATTACAAAATAATGTGATATTTTCCAAGCTTTTATTACAATACAGTATTATTTCTTATCCAATTAAATGAATTATATATGAGATATATCTCATGTAGATCCATACTGCTCTTAACAGCACTTCATTAAAATGCATAGATTAACAGATATCAGATATTAATAAAACGGAGGCACAGCTTAAATATTGTATACAAAGACATCATGTAGTATAACCTCAATATCAATCAATCTTCACTAGCGCATATTAGTATCTACTATGCACCCGTGCGAAGCCATGGTAGGTCGCTAGTACATATCTATGTTAGATATGTAAATGTTTTTGAAACACTGAAAACTATGAAAGTTTATGTTAGTCATATTGTATATACGTTGTAAAACACAGAATCATCACGTAAAGCTTTTAAGGAATTTGCATAACTTATAATGTCTAGACTTCTAAAGTCAACGATCTTAAGATAATAATACATTTCAAATTATAAATATTTCAAGTCCCGGGGCACTACAAAAACATATTTTCTACAAATATATATAATGATTATATACCTGCTTTATTTACCCCAAAACTTTTGTAATCTGACACAGTGAATGATAAACTAACAATGTATCTCATATAATGTTGCCATTAATTTAGTTTACCTTCCTTCCAGCAAGGGTTTAATCGGGAAACATCAACCCAACTGTTGTCCTGTGACGTCATCGCCCGAACGTGACCTAGTTCATTAAAACTTAAGCCTTGCCTACAATGCGATTTTTATTTATCGACAATTTTATATTTTTTAAACGGTTCATTTATGTGCATATAAATAAAACTGTGTGATATAAATAAAACTGAATAACAAAAAAAAATCATGTAGTAATATAAAAATAATATAAGCCATTTTAGAAATTTTAGGTATTGCATTTTTATAAAGTTTTTGTTGTACGATGTCGAAGAATAAAATTCTGAAATCAAATTATATCAAAGTGTACACTATTGTCGATAATACAAATAATCGACTGGTAACGGACAGCAAATGGTGTTTGAATGACCGTCATAAATTTTATCGAGATATATTAAATTTATATTTAGTGGTTTACTACATTTAACGTCAATCTGATTTTAATTTATCTTTTTTTGCATTATATATAAGCATTATTACTAGGTTTAATTGTATATATGAATATATGAAATTGTATATATGTACGTATATACGAAAAAGTATATATAAAATATAATCGATTTTCCAATGTTATAACATGTATTTTTAATACCGTATGTTAACGTTTTGTACACTACAGCCAAAAGAAATAATATTTTGTAATCTGTTTTTTTTTTAATTGAATAAATTATACAAAATTCAAAATAGTAATGTGTAAATAATTAACTAAGCTAAAATTATTAGTTATTATTTAAATTAGAATATTAGTTATATGCATAATTAATTTTAATTTAAGTTTATTGTCGGTGAGGAAATCAATAATATATTCAATTTCATTATTTTGCATGTACTTTAAGTTTATTTTATTTACTTAGTATTAGCATTAGTTAATTTTATTTACTTAGCTTCGTGTTTTTATTTAAATCTAGCCTGTGATCTTTATAGTCTTATGAGATTATTTTTATAATTAGAAAATAAATATCACAACCTAATACACCTGAAGCAAAAATAGGAAAAGATATATTAGGTATATAAAAAAATGTATATATTTTCATAAAATAGTTAATTCGTTGACCTTTTGCAACAAATGTAAAAGACAAAAAGGTCGCGTGCAGTGAACTTAATGTGAAAACACCCTAATGGTTCTCGCTTGATGAATAGTTCGAGAAAATGGCTTCATCACGGAATATCTCATGCAATCAACTGTAATCTGCAAATGTCATTACAGAAAATATGGATATGAACGTTTTATGTGTTTTAACTGCAAATGATTCGATTAATCGATGAAAATTTAATGTATTTTGTACATGAGGCTTTAAAAATAGAATAATCTACGACCCTATGAACAATATAATGTGTTTTTTTCACTAACTTACTTCACCTAATTTTTTAATTCACCAACTTACTTCACTGAAGTTATAAAATATAATTAAATTATGTAATACAATAACAGTTAAGGTTAATAACTAAGTTATCAGGAACAAGTTATATCATAAAGAAAAATATTTAGTCTTCTTATAAATCTTTTAACGTAATTTAGCGGTCGAACACTCTCATAAAATTTATACTATATGTCCCATATTTACGACTTATATACATATATGCTAAAACGTATACACGTTTATAGTTTCTATGCGAGTTTTATAGTAAAATGATGTATAAGTAGTGGCATCTCGAGAGACCAATGCAACGATTAAAATTTACGCTAAGCAGATAGATAAGATCGGATACAATATCGTTTCGCTTCGTTTGGCAAACGTTTGCGGTTATCTTCATCTCAACGTTGGCAAATGTGTACTAGCTAATTTCAAACTAAGAGAGTATAGAATTATCTAATTCCGTTTTAATGTCAAATCAAGACATGCATACATACGGAAAGTGTTCCCACAATTATTAGTGCATTAAACCTTTATCTTATTAAGATTTTAATGGTATAACCTGTGATAATAAAAAAAGTATTATTTTTCATTAAGTTTTTGTTGCCTTCAATTTATAATTAATAGATGTCTTATACCGTATGTATTTGATTTATAAGTTAATAGTAAGTTATAAATCAAATACCGATATCCAACTAAATACCTTATAATTTTTACGAAATTAATGTTGGAAACAGTTTAATATTGGTGAGAGGAATATTAAGGCCTATAATTATAAGTAATTGTAAGTATAATATCAGACCTGTAATTAGAATCCGGGAAAATTAACGTTTGATCAATATCATGGGATTAGTAGAGTATTTTATATAAGCAATCATATTATTGGATTTGACATCAAAATGGTGAGCTTCAATGTAATAAGAAAATGTATATAAATACATACATATATGATAATAGATAGTATAATAATTGGTTTACTCGATGGGTTAATCGAGGTTACTGAAATATATTAGTGGTTTTTTGATCAAGTTATAAACCAACGTTTTCACCCATCCGTAGCAATCATAAATGAATAATATTCAAAATATTTATTATTCTGTTTAGTATCTAAAAAAAAGAAAATCTCAAAAACTGAAGCTGATAAGGGGCTCTGTGTTCTGTATCTCTGTAACTAAAATTAGATTTGAAGTAAAAGTATACCCAAAACTTAGTATTGGGTATTTCTTAATTGACAGATAAACGAAGGCTTCCGAAAAAAGCTGAATCTTTTGTCTTATCCCTTTGAAATGTTAATAAGGTGTAGTGTAAAGAGGCGTTAAAAAGATATGAATAATTTTTATATGAGCATTACAATAGTTATATTTCATTACCTGTTTTTTATACTTTTAGTTTATGTTTTAATATTTTTTCCATAATTGCTTCGCAACTAGGCAAAAAAGCTTTTGTAATTCTGAAACTTTTAATTCGTATTCTATAATTGCCAGTGCTTCGGTGATGACGTAACGAGCAGCATAGGAGCCATGGAAAAACCCCAAAACTGAAAATAACAGTGAAACCTATTTAATTAAATTTAGAACTGTTTTTGTTGTACTTAATGTTAAGTATTTTATTTTGAATTATTTTTTAGAAGGACTTTGAGGGTCATGTGACCGTTCCCTTCCCACGTCCCGCTCAGACTCTCATAGCAAGACTATTTTAATTTTTAGTTGTTAATGAAATTCAAAACTTAATATCTTTGCTTATCATTGTTCGATTATGAAATCCACCTACCCCCTGATTTATTAAAAAAAAATAAAAATAATAAACTCTTTGTTTTAAAATGTTAAGGGGAAAAATACCATGATATTGTGTATGATCATTGGTACGCTATTTGATCACACACGGACATATTTAGAATGTCTGTGTTGGTCTAAGCTGCTATTCAAATTGCTCAATATCAATGATTTAAATATGAAGTAAGTTAATTGTTGAAGATGTTTTACAAATTCACTTTACCAAAATACAGGTTTTAAAATACATATATATGATTCCCCAGGAAATAACTTTCTATTTAATAATACTCTAAAACACGGACTGACTCACAGACAAAGCCTTGGATCTAGAGAATTAAAACTTCTTGAATATGTTTCTTGAATATTCTTCAGCTGCACTAAGCAAGGTCTTTTAAATTTCATTTCTAAAGAAGTGAATATCACTTTAGGACGTACAGCAGTTCTGTTTTTATCTAAATTGTGTGACTTTACTGATAATAAATTTCAATCGAGAGCTTTGTCTAATTCCATAAGATAAATATATTCAATTTCTATCAAAACCCATTCCGTAACCCAAAATTATTGACAGTAGTAATTTGTCAGTAAGTGCAATGTCACGTCGCGTGTCAGCGGACAGTAACTGGATCAATTCATTTGCTGACTCTGACTTCATCTAAGAACGTGTGATATAGGTCCAAATGGACAGATTCAATTCTCGTGTAAAAAAGACATATATCACCAACATAATTCATGCATCTTGTATAACTATTATATATAAGTAAAACACAATATAGAAATGGTTAACCGCAGACAAGTCTAACGCCAAATGCGGTTAAATATAACTCTGGAACTTTTATTTTCTCTTGTTCCAAAACTTTCACCATGTTGGAACATGTTTAACATTTTTCATTTCGATATGGTAATATTACAACATTTTCAAAATAATTTATTAACTTTATTTTGTTTAGACTTAAAGTTGTGCGTTTAATACAATATTGACAGTAAAAGATCTGATTTAATAGATGGTAATGTTAATACTGCTAAAATAGAAACATTGATTAGGTTTCGGTTTTTGAAATAAATAATAGATGTTGCTTCCGTAACGATAAAAAAAGATTTCATATAATACCAAATTCTTGAAGGGGGCGGAACGACGGGATGGTATCTCATCGGTTCGCAGCTTCGAATACTGAACGTATCGAACTTTTTAATTTTTTATTTGTTTAAGATATGCTTGACATGGCTAAAGCATTTGTTATTTTATCTTTAAGAAATTCCGGTATTCCGTATATTTAATTTTTGGTCTAAAAGACTTTGCTGATTTTTTTTTACTAGATCATTTAAATTAACCAAAACTTTAGTTAGGCCGATTGAATGGCTATATATATTGTTTATACTTATTACAATACTTTTAATGAAATGTATAATCCCGCATTATTTTACATATAAGTATTTATAATAATATATTATTATTTTCAACTGAGACGGTCTAAGTCGCTAAACGTGTAACTAATTTCTTTAAAAACTCTGAAGAAGGTCTCGGTTCGACTGAAAGCTGTATGTTTTTTGTTTATTAATTCAAAGGACTTTAAAATAAAAGGACTGGTAAACATACATAAGTTAGTATATATTAGATCTTCGAAAATAATCAAAAACTCAACGGTGATGTTATAAATATAATAAACTTTACTCTTTATAGTATATGTATTTTTCTAGGTTATTTTTTTTTTTGGATTTATATATACAATTTCTCTAAAAATGGTTTTTATTTATTAATATAGAGATACAGAGATCTTTGTCTTATTTTTAATTTATTTATTCCACGTGATTTGATTTTTATACATTGGGAATATAATTGGGAAATGTGGATATTATTTTTCTAAATTCATATCTTAAAATGTAGTATACCTTTAATATTTTCTTAAGCAGAAAGAGAAGTAGAACGTTAATGCTAGTTACGTTATTCTGCCTTGTTGCCGATAAGCCTTCCTAAGTTTCAAGGCTTTCCAGGGTCGTTATGTCTAGTATATTTGTTATATATATAAAGTAGACTACTCATTACCTAAAGATTTATAGATTGCTCTAGAAATTACAATTAGAGCCTATACTCGAAGCATACAAATAACATAGTGTAGTGAATGTAGTGGTTTAAAAATGTAACGTAATCACTTCAAATGTACGTGTAATATGTATATAACTATGTCAAATATGGAATGATTGGTTCATAAGAAATAATGTACAAATATGTATATAACATAAAGAGTCAGTTATTGCATTATAAGAGCTGTTAGATTTCATTTCATTCTTTTCCATTTAACTCTACATTCTTAATTACCTCCTCCCTATACAGATACCCGGCATTCATATATAGTGAAGTGCTTTCAGAATGCACGACCAAATTAAAGATAAATTTCCTTAAGCTTACCTGTCCTAGCCGGTAGGACTTGTGCCCCTAAAAAGCTCCTGTTTCCTCAAAGGCCAGCATAGTCTTTAAAATAATATTGCGACAGTATATTTTTTTTAGTTTACTAGTGCACTGCTCTTAAATTATTTAGTATATAATGGTATTATTTTTTTATGCTGAAATTGCCTTTAAAATAAAAAGAAGAAACCGAATGTTTATTTCGTCCGTGAACATTTTTATATCTCACATCATTGTCAGCGCGTAGCTTGTAGCTACGACAAATTTGTAGAGCATCTACATATTACAATTTTGATTTTTGAAACTCGTTTTCATTCTATTTGGCTAAGATTTCTGTCGAGTACACAGTTACATAAAACTATTTTAAAGATTTTGTAGACATTTACGGATTTGAACACAATGTATTTTTATTTTATATGATAGTAAATTATTATATAAAATATAGATAACACACTTTCATGCAAATTTTACACGTAATTAAATTTTGCTTGAAATTAATTTGTCACAAACTCTTTAACCGTTTCGCTACTAAATGAAGGAAAGCTATACCAACCTACATTTATGTATTAGTTTCGATTTAAAAACAGTCTATAAAACATAATATTATTAATTGTTAATTGCTCTTATCCCCATCACTTTAATAGAAACCTGTAAAAAAATATTAGAAGCTATGACTTATATAACGATACGAGGCCTCTCTGACTGTCCTTCGTTTTTCTTTAGATGTTAGGAAGAAATTGTTATGAAGGGGCACTTTCTTAAGAGTGTATTTTTGACGTCTCATTGTAAATTATCCAAATACAACATCTCAATGTTCATTTATCACAATGAATTTATTATTATTTTATTTAGAAAAACAATTGCTTTAATTTATATAATTATATAATATTAAAAAATTATAGCAAACGCATAACTCGAACCTGTGCTCTAAGTAGGAAAAGGCTCTATCAATCAATCTAAGGATTATAATTTTACCAATTTGTAATTAACCAATTTTATTATTCGTAGATGTTAGCCTTATTTTAAGTTAATTTTACGTTACTACACATAAGCACATACATTAATTACAAAATTATATATTATTTGAACCATAATTACTCTATAATTATAACTATTAAAATGAAGTTCTTAACACACCATGCAGTTATTATGATGATATCATGTTAGTAATGATATCATGTCTCTAGTATGTATGTATGTATATGTATTATGAATGAGTTATGTTGACTAGCAAAATTATATTCTTTTATTTTTTAAGCCCCATTTAAAATTAAACAATAATTATAATCGAGTATCTTATCTTACAAAAGGAAATTCCAGAGTGAATCACAACAATAAAAAGGCTATTTAAGCATAAGCAAGGGTGCGACCCTAATCAGAGCCTTTATTTGTAAAGTATAAACCCTTACCCCTTAAATGTTTGCCAGTATAGAGCAATTTAGATCGAACATTCGCTGAAATATAATGGAATAAATTTTTTATTGTCGATTTTATGAAATATACTATAATTTATACTTACAATGATTCATTCGCAACATATGTGACTTTTGCTTTAAACAAATTATAAGAAAAATGTCGTATAAAACATTTGTTATAATTTTTTTACAAATGATGTTAATGTTAATGGTTTATATTTTTAACAAATGGTGTTAATTTAAAAAAAACAAACTGTGTTATTCTTTAAAAATAACAAACGTATTTCTAAACAAGACAAGTGACCTTTGCTTTCAAGTGTCTTTATTGTTAACGAAGTTCTAAGCCACAATGTAATGGAGGATGTTACATACATTCAATTTACTTCTCTACCTGTTAATAATAGAGTTTAATATCCCATGAAATATCCATATGAAAAGGAAAAAAGGGATAAGGCGATCGGAGTTTTGAGTCAAGGGCTCTCAGCAACGTTCATGTGTGAGTGAGAGAGCTGTTTTTGTGGATAGGTTAATGACATCGATTGACATGGAATAGGTCGATTTAATGTGTATTTGTCTTGCTAGGAAAGTATTGATTTTTGTATGCCTTATTGTCTTCGAGTATCTCAAACTTTAGACATTTTTTAAGCATAAGATATTTTGTAATATATACTACTTTACAAACCTGGCTAAATTAAAAATCCCAAGTCATGAAAAAATATATATATATTCATCTTATTCTCATTTAGATAAATTGATAAAGAATTGTAAAATATAAGTCTTTATGTAACAGCTTTAAGAACGATTTGTTACCATTAAGCTTTATACTAACTGTAATTATAACTTTAAGTAGTTACCTTCTACGTTACTTATAGTTTATATTGATTTAGTATAAAAATAGGTATTTCGCTTGTGATTGTAAAATAAAATAATTATTTGAAATACTAAATTTACATAAGAAATACTCAAATTGTTATTAATGTTACACAAATACGCCAGAATTGCTTAACTGTGTTGTTTTAACTAATGAACTTGACTAATGATGGCTCTTAGGATTACATTTCTAACACGTAATACATGAATAAAGGTACATATATACTATTTTTAACACAAATTATGACTATATTGAGTATCCATTTGCAAATGTCTTTAATTCAAAAACGATTTTGAAATAAATAGTTGAAAACAAGGAACTCTAAAAGAAAGCAAATAAGAGGTGCTCTTGGCATTTTCTTAGAGGTTATGCCTACTCTGTGCGTAGCAACAAAAAAATGCTTTCAGCGTAATCGTAACAAGCCTCTGTCCATAAACAAATTCTCAATGGCGGTGTTTCGAAAATAGTAATAGTAGTTGTGGGTTAAAACATATGTATGCCGGAATCAAAGTTCTCCTTATTTTAATTACAGCAATATGTATATATAACTTATGTTAAATGGGAAGTCTTACGTAACGGTCGGAAAGTAAACCCGCCCAATACTACCTACCTGGATAACTACTACATGTCGATAGTAACAAACTACTTTCAGTAAAAAACACATGTTAATGAGGATGAAGGGAATAATATGAAGAAACTGCGCTTTGAGCAGCGAAATAAGGTTAGGAGAGTCTAGGGAATATAGTCTGTCTGTTTTATTTTTTAAATTGTGTCTTTTACGTTATATATTTTGAAAAAATGTTGTAAATACAGCGACTAGACGTAAAGTAAAATATCGAAATAGTAACAATAACACAGTAACAAAAAAATGCGAAGTAATAGTAAAAAATAATATCGAAATAGTACTGTTTTGATATTTTTTTCTTCATCATACATTTGTTCATTTTATAAGACCATATACCTACCTTATATTTGCTTACAATACAAAACAATTCTACTATCATATCACACAACCACATTTTATATTGATATTATTAAAACTCGTCAACAGTCAACAAAAAAATCAAAATAATCGAATCAGTTTATTACATTTTTTAAAACAAGCCCCGTACCACATAATAATTAAATTATGAAGTTTGACAAAGGTATATATAACACACAGATAACACCCACACTCAAACCAACGCAGATAGTGGATCACACAAATAACTCTCCTGTAATTATATCAAATCCTGTAGTGTAAATCAAATAGTAGGCTAATACACAACCTGTGTATTAGCCTACTGAACAAATACCCAAAGACCTTTATTAATATACCTCAATAATAAATACACAAAATATTTAATACATATTTCTTTTTAATGTGGTGTAAATAATTAGTTACATAATTGTATAGACCAGCTGGCGCCAGTAAAACTTATCGATCATACCACGTAATTTACTTGTCCTTCCAACTTTATGTTAGAGTTTTATTCGAGCCAGTTTTATTACTAGTTGCTTTACCAAGACTTTTTGTAACGAAAACCTTACTTAAATATTTATTTACATAATCATTAGACTATCACGTGGCCCATCTTAAAGCCAAGTATATCATAAAATTAAACCTAAGAGAAAGTGGTTTAAATCTGTAATAGCAATGTTAATAATATTATAATTTTCTATACACTCTACATATATTTAGAAGTTTTCTTTACTCTCTGAAAAAAAATCTATTAGATACATTTAAACTAATAAAACAGTACGCTAATTATTTATAATATCTATACTGGATTTTATTACAATTATCGTATATGCCATAACCAACTTTCTGGATAAAATATTTAAACATGAATAGTAGTAGTGAAAACAATATCGCATTATGTTGTCACAATAGTAATGTTTTATATTTCTTAGAATTATTTATTCAATTATCTAGCTCACTTTGTAAAAAGTTCTGAAACACAATTCTGAAACATCATAAAAACTGTCCATACCTTTTTCTCGTACAACCTATATAACTAAGAGGGCTACAAACTGAAAGCACATTAAGCTCAGTTAGCGAGCCAAAGGGGCGATGCGCCGTTTAATTTGATAGGAACAGACAAAAGTGGACATTAGAGCTAGATGCAAGTTATAAGCGGCAATCATTTTCAATCAGCGATTCAGTAACACGTAAGACTACGATCTCAATCAGCCCATGTAACTTATAAGCCGTAAACTGAACACTTGCTATCAAAAATTTAATAATTCAGGATGACATGAAGCGTGAGATAGTTGTTGTTTCTCTGGCTGATAGAATACTCAACGATGTTGCTCTCCAGAGAATAAAAGTAACCGATACTGTACACTACAACAACTAAACACTATGGATTTAATTTGAACAAGATTCTGGAAACTGGTTGTCTGAGATCAAGTTGCTATTAGCTCTTTGGTTCATCAAAAATCATTTAATATATTTTTTTGATGTCACAAAATGTAATAAATGATTTAATCTTTAAAATATACCATATTTATTTATTTCGCTCTTCTCTTATAAATTAAGCACTTAGGACATTACAAAGACACGCCCTACACGTCACGTGTGTCGCTCGTAACGACCTTGAGTTTATTTTTTTTGACAAATTCGTAAGATTCGCGTGCGTGGAGCCCGTTCACAGAATCATGGTAAATGTAATACTGGTATGAAACCTTAGCGTATCTCTAAGAAGGCTATATACCTACGTCTAGTCATTATTATAATTTGTGATGCAAATATGATAAGAGTCTTGGTTAAACGTTTACTTTTATGTGCTCATTTAAATGTTACATATTCCAGCACGATGACATCGTTTTTAATATTTTTATTATGTTTTTTTTATAAAAATACAAAAAGCACAACTAAAAACAAAAGATATATAATAATACTAAACATATATATATCTATATTTATATATAAATACAGTAGACTAAAGATATATATTTATATATAAATGTTAAAGATAAATTATTAACTTCGAAATGAAATTACGGTACATTATAACACGCACAAAGTTTATCATATGCTCGTATCTCCGTACTCGTTAAAAAACTCACTCTTCGAAGTTTGGAAGTTCTCCGACTTACTTAAATTATTGCCCAGGGCGTCTTGCGTTATCGAAAATCTTTGGGGATTTTATTTCGATACGAGTTTCAATGTTCTAAAATATTGTGTTGAAGTTGTTTTTGATGTACATACCTTGTTAGGTTCCTTAAAATACGTAACGTAAATATTGGATGTTACGTAACCTATATATGAAATTATAGAATAAATGTAATTGTTTTTTTATAGATAAGTTCAGTAATTGATTGTCTTCTAGAAAATACAAACAGTAATCTCTTATAGTTAATTCGTCTTTAGTCCCAAAAGATATGTTTTATTATTGAGAAAGATTAAATATGAAAATTGTTAAGTACTTTATAAACCGTTATGCAGCACTGGCTGAGGTCAACGTAACACCCAAAAGAAAGTACATAGCTATAAAGATATACTTATGTTAATCTGACTTAAAATAGAATATTTAAGTAAAGAACATAGTATGCAAATATTAATTTAGAAACCCTTTCCAGGGCCGTGAACACTTTACGATTTGATAAATTTTGCAACATTTGACTTATTTGTATGGACCTAGACACCCAGAGGACTGCGTGTATTCTTAATGACGGCCGTTTCACATCCACGGGGACCGAGCAAAAATTTCAAACTTTTTCACTTTGCGTTGAATAAATAACCATTGTATGTGGAGTGTCCTAAAATGCTTGTTAGAGTTAAATGAAAAGGAAACTGTTTCAAATAGGTTATTACGTAAAACTTTCGTTTATGTATGTCAAAGTCACCGTCCCGAGAGCATAAAATTAAACCTGACGTAAATTGCGACATTTGTGTCAGCCATTAACCCGCGTGTAGTTTCAACTTAAAAATATTTTATCAGTATTATAGAATTTATGTAACTCTCAAAAATGTTTATTTTACACAACATCTGCTTTGCCCTCAGCTTTGTGCACATAATAGAATAAGACGAGATGAGATAATTTATTTAAAATATTTGTCGTTTTATGACACTCCTCTCAAAATCGATGTGGGTTTTGTAATAGAAAAAATTAATCACAACAACCATTACAATTGTGAGGCTTAGATATTGTAGTAGTGAAGTAAAACTTACTGAAATGGCTACAAAATTATCGGATACTTAATCAAATAGGACACAGTAGAAGCGCCATGTATTTTAAGAACGTATGTCATTTAGTACACTACAATACAGCTAGTTTCTCTTCGTCTTTGTGCTCTCAATTGCCAGTATGTACTTATTGTAAAGAAATTTCTCTTCTTGTTCCACTTCTACTTCTTGAATCTAGAATTTATTTTTTACGTAACGTGGTATACGTTACATAATAAATATAACAATGGAAATAAAATTTCAATCATATCACTATTTATGTAACTATTGATAACTAGACAATTTAATATATATTAAATAACAAATTTATTCATATATATTTTATCATGTATCTTAAATTATTATTATATGAAAAAATAGCTTGGATGCAAAATAGTGTTATTTTTTATGAAATTAGTTGATTGATTAAAAATGTAATGAATAAGGTAAAAAACACAAATAAATGATATTACCCCATTTATTGACTTAGCTAATGGAATTTATTATCTCAAACGTATAGTCATTATCCTTTAGAAATGAAAAGGGGGAACTCAAAGACCCAGTGGAAAGTAATTAGACTCTGGGCTAGCGCTTTTTGCTACATCTAAATTGTGAAAAGCCTTCAGATAAATGAAAATGCTTTTATGACTCAAATTTATGAGATTTTAAACATAATAGCTATCAGTTAAGAAGATTGTGTTTTTAACTTTTTTATCATCATCTATCTTTCTGTTCGTAAAACATGTTTTCATTACTAGTTTATTTAGTTTATTTAGTTATCGATTCTAGAATACCAAAAAACGTACTTTTTACCTTCCTGAATCTTATAAAATCAAGTAAAACAAAATATCAATGAGGCGTTTAATTTGTTTTATAATGTTGAGATTTAAATTAGATTATTCTTTTGTTCTCGATGCTAATGAGGTAAATATAAGATCCTCATTTAATTTGTGTTTTTATTCTTTGTTCTTATCCAAAGTCTCAAATTAAAGGTATTTTCATCATTCTTGTTTTTATAAGAAATGTTGATTTTTTCATGGAATAGGTATTATCAAATATATAGTAAGTTTTCATATAATAGATTTATTATTTCAACAACAACTTGAACATTTAAACCGTGAATACAATGAATACAAAATGGATACAACATCTGTTTTCAGTAAGCATTAAAATAAGCCAAGAGTAAAATTAAAGGGATAGGATATGTTCCATAAAACGTCGACAGCGTCGCAGCTTGCGGAGTGCATTGTCTTGGAGACTCCTAATAGGGATGGACATAAGTTGTCGATGTTTTAATATAATATTTTTATTAAATTAAGGGGTTTTTGTTTTTTTTATTTGATTGTAGAACTACATGTCGGTCTTTAGAAATATCATTACACTACGACTGTCACAAAGAATGTCTCAAGAAGAACTGAGTTCTACAAAAATATAATACTATTTCCTTCATTTACATAAGTGGTTATGAAATAAATTTTTAAACGTGTAACGGTTTTGTTCGTAGTACATTAGAGTGACTACTCTACCATACTCTATTGAGAATAGCTAGTATATTATAAATTAAACTATTTTCATAATTGATTTTAATATTCTATTAATTTACAATGAATTCTTATATTTATACCATATGGCACTCAACTAATACGATAATATAAAGTAATACGAAACGTCGATAATCTTTTCCCCTCCCTACCTAAGCTTGTCGTGGAGAGAACTCAAGAGGTCACAGCCTATGTACGTTTCATTTGTTTGTGCCTGAATTGTCTCTGGCCGAGACATAGCTTTATGTAAATATTCAGTCTTCTTGTATATATTAGGAATAGAATTGGCGATAACAAGAATATTGATTCAATTATCGTTTTAATAGAATAATATTTGGTTTATGTATTTGATTGAAAACTAATAACACGAAGCTTAGACTTGACTTGACTTGATAGCTTAGTTGCAAGAGCGACTGGAAGGTATTTGAACGCGACTGAGTCCTGCGACGTAAATTGAAAACAAAATAGAATCCTATGAAATATCTATTGAGATCAGGTTAATAAACAGAGAATTCTTATAGTTATATTACTTATATTTGAAAAAACAGAGAGGAGGTTTTACAAATTACAATGATGGCGATAAAAAGAATTTCTACAAAATGCCGCCTTCCGGTGTAACAATAAAAATCATTTTAAAAAGGCAAATGCATGGAACATACATCCAAGTTAAAAATAAAATTTTATCTAATACTCCCACTAAATTTTATAAACTATATGTGCCTACTCTTAATACAAACAAACTTACATAACTGACAATATTTCATCTCTTATATATTCGAATTTTACAGTAGGTAGAGCCTTGGTAAAGATATCTGCCAGTTGATGTGAACTTGGTACATACTTAATATTAATTAATTTTTATTTAACCTTTTCTCTAATGAAATGGTACTTGACATCAATATGCTTTGTCTTTCTATGATAAACAGGATTGTTTATCAGTTTGATTGCACTTTGATTGTCAATACACAAAGTTGTACAATTTTGAATTATATCAATTTCTTTGAAAAACTGTCTTAACCATAACAGATTTTTAGCAGCTTCACAACCAGCTACAAATTCAGCTTCAGTTGTTGATAAAGCAACACAGGGTTGTTTTTGACTAGACCAAGATACAGGTCCACCATTTAACATAAAAATATAACCACTGGTTGATTTTCTTGTGTCTAGGTCCCCTGCAAAATCTGAATCTGAATAACCAATTAAACTTTCATGACCTTGATATTTGATACATAAGTTTTTAGTTTTAATAAGATATTTAATAATTCTTTTAAGTTGATTTACATGATTTTTACTAGGATTATTTATATATCTACTTAATAGATTTACTCCATAAGATATGTCTGGCCTAGTTGCAGAAGATAAAAACAGCAAAGACCCTATGGCTTCTCTATAAGGAAAATCAGCCCTTTTACTGTCAACATTTTTAGTCAACTGAACATTTACATCAATAGGTGTATTGCTTGTGTGTGCAGTGCTCATATTATATGTATTTATTAACTGCTCAATATATTGTGTTTGACTAATACAAACATAATTTTTAACTCTTGAAATTTCTAAACCTACAAATCGACTTAAAATCAGCTCTTTGATATTAAATCCCTGCATTAAATAACTTACAATTTGATCTAATACTGAATTTGACTGTGACATTATAATAGCATCATCAACATACAATATTAACAAAGCTTTAATACCATTGAAGTTACCAACAAATACACAATTGTCTGCTTGTGACTGAACAAAACCAAACTTTATTAGAAAATTAGTGAACTTCTGATTCCAGCAACGAGATGCCTGTTTTAGGCCATATAAGGACTTATTCAATTTACATACTTTATTTGCTGGGGCATTGACTCCATCTGGAATAACCATATAAATAAACCGCCTCGTTGGTCGAGTGGTTAGCGCAGACGCCTAACGTGTCACGGCGCAACGGGGCTCGGGTTCGATTCCCGGCAGGGACAGGCATTTATGTGATGAGCATAGATGTCTGTGTTTCTGGGTTTGGTCGTTTATTAAATATATTCTCAGTATTTATATGTGTATTTCTATGTATTAGTATCGTTGTCTAACACCCTTAACACAAGCAAATAATTTGCTTACTTAGGGGTTAGATCAATGTGTGTAATTTGTCCCGATATTATATTATATTATTATTATTATTATTATCTTCTTCTAACTCTCCATATAAAAAAGCTGTCTTGACATCTAATTGTCTAAGGTTCCAATTGTACTCAGCAGATAGAGACAGAAGTATTCTGATTGATTCATATCTTGTAGTAGGTGAAAAAATTTCATTGTAATCTATCCCTTCAATTTGTGTGAAACCACGGGCACAAAGACGAGCCTTATATCTCTCAACTTTTCTATCTTTATTTCTTTTAATATTAAAAACCCATTTTGATGTTATAGTTCTCTGGTTTTCATTGTCTACCAAACTCCAAGTGTTATTGGTATGATGAGCTTCTAATTCTTCATTTATGGCCTCTAACCATAAGTCACTCTCTTTACTATTAATTGCTTCATCATAACTCCCTGGTACATCTAATTCCATAATATTTGCCTCCAAAAACATATTTCTTCGTGGTCGCAAAGTAACATTTGAATGGTCTATGTCAGTGAAATCAATTTCTTGCGAAGGTTCATAGGTTGCATCATTTTCATCAATGGCAGTATGTGTGCTGTCATCACTTTCAGTCAATTCAGTGTTATCTATCTCCTCTTCAATATTTTGTTCATTGTCATCCCATATGAATATTTTTTCTTCATTTCTCTTAATTTCAGGACTTTTTTGTTCATTGAAAATTACATTCCGTGATACTGTAATTTTTCTTGTTATTGGATTGTACATTTTGTAATTTACATTATCATATCCAACTAACATCATCTTACAACTTTTACTATCAAGCTTCTTTCTCAATTGATCTGGCACATGGACATAACCTTCACATCCAAACACTCTTACATGCTCTAGACTAGGTTTAACACCACTCCATAACTCCATTGGAGTAATATTTGGTGTTTGACTCGAAGATGTACGATTTAACAAATAAACAGCACAGTTTATTGCTTCTGCCCAAAGATTAAGTGGTACATTACGAGCATAAAGCATAGATCGAGCACTTTCAACAATTGTCCTAATTTCCCTTTCTGCCCGGCCATTTTGTTCCGGTGTATAAGGAGCAGTGAGCTCATGAGTAATACCCTTACTGTCAAGATATTCTTTAAAATCTTTGCTTATGTACTCTCCGCCATTGTCAGTGTGCAATATCCGTATATTGTGTAAGAACTTGGTTTTGATCATTGAATTATATTTCTTAAAACAATTCAATACATCACATTTATGCTTTAAAAAATACACATACCTATAACTAGTAGAAGCATCTTTGAAGATAACTACATATCTCATAACTTGCACAGATGGCACGTTGAATGGTCCACAGACATCACTATATATAACATCACCTGGTTGCTGTGGTCCTTTATTTGATTTCTTGAATGGTCGACGGGCATGTTTACCATAAGCACAACCCTCGCACACAAATTTGTCACAGTTTGATAAATCCACACCGGTAATCACATTGTTTTTACACATTTTCAGTATTTCTTTGACATTTAAATGTCCTAGGCGTTCATGCCATGTCTTAAGGTCTAATTTCTGCATCACATTACACACTGGATTTTGAAGCGTTCTTCCCTTTAACTCATATAGATTGTTGCTTTGCAATGATGCACATAGCACTACTTTATTCTCTTTGTATATTAAGGCATCTTTTTGCTTCTTGATAATTGTATAACCTTGTCTCGTCGCTACTCCTTCAGAAAATAGATTTTTTCTTAGCTTTGGTACATATAAAACATTTTTCAAGATACATGTCTCCCACTGTCCATTGACACACTTGTCTATCAATATATTTCCTTGACCAACTACTTCTACAGCTTCTTGGTTTCCAAGTTTCAGTGGGTGTCCCGTGTACTCATACAATTCAACAAAATTATCACGTATGTAGCACATGTGAGCTGAAGCACCACTGTCCAATATCCATTTTAAACCATCATCATCTTTCAGATCTATATTTGCTACATGGAATGCTAACATATTGTTTTTATCATGTTGTTTCTGTTTCTGTTTTGGTGCTCGGCACTCTTTGGCAAAATGACCACGTTATCCACAGTTGTAACACATAAAGCGATGGTATTTGTCATTTGTCCCTTCATTTGACTTTTCAAAATGATTTTGTTTGTTTGACTTCTTTAATGGAACAGTTTTCTTCCTTATAGTTTGTTTTGCAACTAATAAAGCGGTTTCATTATCTTCTTCAACATTCAAACTAGCCTCCTCATCTAGCAAACGAGCTGTCAGATTTATTACAGTTTGGCTCTTCGGATCGAGTGACATCCAAACCTGGCGGATGGATCTATACTTCGGAGGTAGTGAACTCAGAATTTTAGTTATGATTGCAGTTTCACTAATAACTTCTCCAATTTCTTTAAGTTGCTTAGCCAAACTTTCTACCTTAGCAATATGCTGAGCTATGTTGTCTGCTGGTGACATTCGATATTGATAGAACCGCTCATGTATCATCATTTTAGTCATCTCAGATTTTTGTTCATAAATAGACTCAAGCTTGGTCATCACCTCTAACGCTGACTCGCAATTTTCGATAAGTGCTATTTGATTTAAATCCATAGCAGATGTTAAAACAAACATGGCCATGCCATCATCTTTATTCCACTGCATCGCGTTTACTTCTGGTTTTGGCACGTTGATATTTAACCCTTTGGCACGCAGGGCACATTTTATTTGGAATTTCCACTGCTTAAAATTCGTTCCGTCGAATTTTTCTAGGTTTGATTTTGCAAACTCCATTTTTTAAGGTTATTATGGATAGCACGCACTCACTATTTGCTCTTTGTTTAACACCACTTGTTACTTTACGTGGTCCTGGGCCCATAACCTATTGAGATCAGGTTAATAAACAGAGAATTCTTATAGTTATATTACTTATATTTGAAAAAACAGAGAGGAGGTTTTACAAATTACAATGATGGCGATAAAAAGAATTTCTACAAAATGGCGCCTTCCGGTGTAACAATAAAAATCATTTTAAAAAGGCAAATGCATGGAACATACATCCAAGTTAAAAATAAAATTTTATCTAATAATATCTTGGTTTATTAAATTTGTAATGAGTTCCAAAATAATGTTTTATTATTTTTCATTTCAAGTTTTACATACAGTACAGTACAGTAAGAATATTTAATCGCTTCAGAGCAGCAGCCGATACAGCCGAGTATTTTCATTTTATATATCAACAATTTGAAATGAAACCTGTTTTTTACCGACTTCTACAAAAAGGAGGAGGTTGTCAATTCAGCCGGTATATTTTTTAAATAATTCTCTTGGCTTAGCAATTTGATTTAGATGTTAGATATCAACGTATGAGCTAGGAACTAAGTTCTAAATCAGCTTTAAATTCTTAAAAGTATCGTTGGATCTTCAACCAAGAAACAAGGTCATAGTTATTGCAATTAATATATCTACCAGATGCTCATGACTCTCGGTTTTTACTTAAATCCCCCAGTTAACTATCGAAATAGAGAAGTCGATATTTAATGACAAAGCTTAAACGCATTAAGTTGTAAAGATAAGGGTTTTTGTAACTTAAATTAAAGATATCAATAAATAAATAGCAGAAGGACAGAATATGAAAGCAAAAATGTCATCTTCAGAAGCTTCCTTAGCTGGTGCTGGGTTTGTATTACATTTATTGGAAATTCATTGTCAGTGAGTCTCTAAATAAATAAGAGAACTGTAATAAGATTATAGTATTTTCTTACTTCGTGCCAAACATTGTAATTTAAGATCGCAAAACGAGTAAAATATAATTTATTCAGACCTGAAATGTAATTTAATATGATTTAGGGCTTATTCCCTAATACAAATAAAGAATGATTTATTTTATCTTAGAAATGTATTGTGCCTAAGTATTTTTATGCTAATATGAATAATTATGGTAAAGTTAATTTATTACACGGTTTCACAAG
The DNA here is from genome assembly GCA_959347355.1 of Napeogenes inachia. NCBI lineage: Eukaryota > Metazoa > Arthropoda > Insecta > Lepidoptera > Nymphalidae > Napeogenes > Napeogenes inachia. The sequence goes on along the minus strand of OY365798.1, from coordinate 19,460,333 downwards.
TGTTGCTTAATTTGAGAACCAACAAACTTAATATTTTTATATTTATAATTCAGAAATATAATATAGCATTTGGGATACTTTATATTATTTTTTATTAAAGATTATAATCTTGTAGAATAAACAGACTACCAAATACAAAGAACGCAGTATAGTGTATTAGTGTTATTAAAAATGAATATTCCTTGAATGGTTGATGGAGTATAGGTCTATCTCAGACATCGTAAATCATGTCACAATCTATAAAGCTTTCCCAAATTCAACTAATTTCTCAAGGGAGCTGTTATCCATGATGTGGTCATCACTGTTGCACAGAAAAATGTGCTCTGTTTACACTGGCTTAGTAACTGGAGTGCTTAAACAGTAACTAAAAAACTTAAAATTATATACTGCGCAATTTACGAAGTTACTGATTATGTTTAATTATTTTATCTCAAATATACTGATTCTAAAAGTGAAATTTTATATTATTACCATAATTAAATATCCGCGTTATACATTAAGTAACAATTATTTCATGTTTGAAAATAGTTACATGTATAGTTAGCTAAATGTGCCTAAATAAAACAAAAAACCTATTTTTCTGTTTTTTTTAATGTTTTCGCATTACATCCTTCGTTGTACTAGAATCAGATTTAATTGAAAAGTAAATATTGTACATCATTATTCCTAAATTAACATACCAGGAATATAAACTACAAAAAAAAATTGCGAATTATAAAAAAATAAGGGTGACTTTGTCTGTTAAAGAATAATTAGCCATTTACCATCTATATACTAAATGTTGATTTAGATACTAAGACAACACCGCACCAAATTTCAGAGAATTCCGTCTAGTATTTTTATTTCATTGTAATTAGCTTTTTTATCGTTGAAATAAATTTTTTTTTGGAGTAAAAAGTATCTGATATGTTGCCCAAGGCGATACACAAATTTGTATTTAATCTTTCTCTGCTTTCTACGTGATGTGTTAACATTTAAGAAGAGAAACGCTACTGGATGCTGATGTTAGTCTAGTAGTCACCTCGACTTCTGAATGGAAGGTTGTTATTTTGTAAGATCAGTGTAGTCATAGACAGAAGTAGCTTTATGCCAGTGCATAAGTATTTTATTATATGTATAGATTCCCACAAAACTAGTTGCAAGTTTCAAAGAAAGTTCAAAGAGAGCATAAATATTTATACAGCTCTTGTGCTATGCCTATATTTACTATTCTTGACCTTAGATATTAAGTGATTGTGTAGAATGTTGACTCGTATACATTATGTTTGCCACTTAAGCGCTTGACCTGTAATTCGGGTAATGTCATTATTGTATTAAAGTTTACAAAGTTGACCTTACGTATTTGGTTTAGACTTTGTTAAATTGTGTTGTTTCATGAATATTTAAAATGTTTAAACGATATAAGGACCTTTTAATTTATTAATTGAAATCATGTTGTATAGAAATATATTGTACTTGAATCTTGATATTGGATAAAAATCAAGTAAATAAATTCTAGACGCAGTAAAAACTAGCATGTTGACTTCGTTGAACTATCGTTCAACGTGATAAAGCAGTAGATAAAAAACTTGAACAAAAATTGTTGTTATTAAATAAAGCTCATTTTTTGCATTGAACAGTTATATTTGCTTGACTGGAATGTGACGTAGTACGTCGGGAAGAATACAAGAAATTGAATGTAAATTATTATTGAAATAAAATGCAATACATTCTGTAATTATATAAAAACCTGACTTATTTTACTTCATGGCTCTGGTACTTAAGTACACTGTTGACTACTTTAGATCGCTGTACTTGGTCGTATTAGAATTACTGAATTGCTCTGTGCTCGTTGGTCCCGATAAAAATAAATAAAAGTGTCACGCTTGCCCGGCAAAATGTTTTACGTCACAGCTTATAAACTACAGTGGGTTACTATGTTGTTAAGTAAGTTTTATTGTGTTGTTGACTGGGAATATTAATAACGTTTTAACACACTCACTTCAAATCGTTTAATTAAATTTAAATAATATACACGGATTGTTTAGATGATAACGAGATTATTTAAGTACTGATCCTTGTAAATCCCATATTTACCCCGAGTTCTTGAAGTACCCTTAACGGCCAATTAAACATAAATATATATGAAGTAAATTATTTTATTCATATTATGTAAGCGTTATATTAATGAAGCTTTAATATAATATATGTAACTGAATGGTTTTTTTGTAAAATATGCTTAATATGGTTTTTCAATCCTACGGAATTATTTAAACTGTAGTGTCATAATACTGATATACAGTGAGGCTGACAGTTACTGTTATCTTTGCCTGTTTTTTTTCATTTAACGTAAATTTGACAATTTATACAAAATGTTTCCTAAGTTAGAAGCTTAATAAGCTTTCCATTGGTAATGGAACCGGAATATGGGGTCAGTAACCTCTCGATTACCTAAAACTTCTTCTAAAGAAGTGGTTATATAAAAAGCTTCTAGGAAATAAAAATACCTACTCAAGTCTTGCTCTAAATAATGATTTAAATAATGGTTTATATTCCAGTATTTCAATAAACTGTGGCAATTTGTTTTCTTATAATATTAGATCAATAAAATAACATTAATATTAAACTAATATTAATAAAGATCATTTTTATTTTCCAAATAATAACATCAAATCAAATATCGTTGTATTAATATTTACAGACAAGTTTCATGAGAGTAATCTCAGGGGGTGTTATTTGTCGTGGAAGTTCAGAACTAGTGGTTGACTTACGAGACAAAACTTAACATTTTACTTTGTTTCTCCAACTTATAAGACATATGATCGTAATAAAACTGTTTAGGTTCAAACTGCTTTTCTCAATAAATTGTGAAACAATTTAAGATTTGTTTTAATGTTTATGTTTTCAGTTGTTTAAATCCGTATACATTTTTTTTATGATACTATAAAATAAAAATTTTCAATTACTTAATTTTAGGGTAAACGTGTTTTTTGGCACAAGCTTGGAAAGAGATGCAGAGGCATATAAGTATTTTTTAAACCTTATAGTTTCATTTTTTGAAAATATTTTTAAACATGTATAGCCATGTTAAGCTTATTTTAATTTATATAAATATAGAATGTAAAAAACTATATTTTTGTAATAATAGTTTCATATTACAAAAATATAGTTACTTTGAAATGTGGTCAAAACCTTAGCTTATGTTAAACATACTAATTTTTCCCCGCAGCTTCGTCTGAATTAAGTACATACATAGAACATCAAAAGTAATGATCGATTGAGGAAGCGTTATATATGTGTAGACCGCACCTTCAATACTTTACGATATTTTTTTAAAAGGCAATTTCTTAAATTGCTCGTAAGGATCGTAGTATGATATGTAACTTTCCCCAATAAAATTTACTGTTAGTTTGGAGATTACATGAATGTGAAAATAAACTAGAAAAAATAAACCCCTCACTTATCTTTAGTGAATATGAAGTATTCTAAAGGTGGAATCTTTTTGACCCATATATAAATTATTCAATTTGTTAAGTATATAACAAAAACTATTTCATATCTTCAGATTACATCATAAGATTTAACTACTAAAGTAGTAAATATACAGATTCTTTTTTATTTTGCTTAGTTCTTTATAAAAAAGATGCACTTCTTGCACTCTTGCCGTAGTTAAAATAGCATTATTTGTAATAGAAATTTAGGAGGAGGGTTTTATTATATTCATTATAATTAATAATTAGAAATTTATTATATAGTAAGCCAGAATGATATACTCGTTTGTTGATCTCCGTATACAGATAACCTTCACCTGATATCACACAAACATCATAATTGGGTCGCATAATTTAAATAAAAGTGACATATTAAGTCTTAAATATTTCTAGAATTTGATCTCATGATATTGACATGATATAAATATAATTTATTTACTAGTTTATAAAAGAATATATATGTCAATTGGAAATTTTACAAAAAGAAAAATTTCAATTCTTATGAATTGGTTGGTTCTAACATAACAATATAAATTTCTACTCTGGTTCAGTTTACATTACTTTGGAACCACATATTTTCCTCGCTCATTTGAAAATTATCCAATCCAGCCTCTAATTTAGAAGATCCAAGTTATTAAAGTTACTACAAACAGAGTTTAACCTAGATACCAGCCTAAAACGAGCAACTATAACTTTGTATCTAGGGTGATTAGTTTGTTAGGAAACATATACTGGGTGAAACCTGTATAATATTATAGCAATGAAATAATCAATGGAAAAATATAGATATAATCGACGCAGACTTTTTCAATTTTATTACTATGACAATAAGTTAGACTTATAAATATGATTTTATCATTAACCTAAAACCAAAGGAGAATTCTAAAAAAAATCTATATTCTCTTAAGCTAATATTTTATAAACGTATATGAATATAAATACTAGCTGTCGCGCTTGTGTTGGTGTTTTAAAAAAAAAAGGCTTTTGTCAAATTACTTTTTTTTTCTTCCTGAAAATATATATTTTTTACGGAATTATACTTAAGCTATGTCAATCCTCATGGTTGATTTTTAGCGTTCCGTATCCATAGGGTAAAAACGGAACTCTATTACTAAGACTTTACTATCCATCTGTCTGTCTCCAGGCTGTATTTCATGGACCGTGATATCTAGACAGTGGAAAGTTTTCACAGATGATGTATTTCAGTTGCCGCTATAACAACAAATACTAAAAACAGAATAAAATAAATAAATGAGGATATGTAATCGTGATTTTTTTTTTCGTTTTTAATAAGGGCAACCAGTAGAACCTTAAAATAAACACAGGCTATTTGGTTACTATACTCACATTAAATAATTAAATAAATTAAAATATTTAAGGTCAGATCCCATACAACAAGCGAGTTTGTTTTTGTCGTTTTTTATATGTAACTGTCCGAAACCCTTCGTGGGTGAATCCGACTCGCACTTGGCCGGCTTCTAGTATTTGTATTTTTTTAAATTCCCGTATCGAAGCTAATCTCCTAGCTTATCTCAAATAAAAAAAAATATTTTTATTTTATGTTACAGTAGGTACAGATTATCTTTCATATCTCTGTATAAAAATATTTTTCTATACTGATTAATTTCTCTGTGCAACAAAAAAAAAAAAAAAAATCCGCCGCATTGTTTTATTTTTGTGGTAAGCACTAAAAAGGATTTTTTTTATAAACCATCTTTAAATTTGTTCACTATTGAACATTTCTATGAATTGATAAAATATTGTATTGATAGTATAAACAATTTAAGATCTTAATAAAATTCTTCACGGGACGAAATATGTTATGTAACTGTACGATTTTATAAAACATAACATCACCTATAACACACTGGGTTAACTAAACATTAATATTTATTCAACTATAATTTCCAATCATAAAACGTTTGAAAAAGCCCTCAATAAAGCCATTTTCTGCTATAAACGTGACTAGTGACTAAAAAAACGAAAGCTAGGCGGGTGATGGTTCTAATAAGGGAAGAATAGAAGACAAGACATGAGAGGCATAATGCCTACATACTTTTATTGTGTATAGCCGCTGGATGTGGCTTGGGAATAGACAATCTGTTTTTGAACAGAACTAAGTTTATAGAATTCGGTTTTTTACGAAAATTTATTCGTATGGTTAAACATTTATATTCGAAATCCAACAAATTAAATAAAGTTTCAACGATTAGTAAAAATAAATGAATTCTATATTGTCTTCATTTAGAATAATTATTGATGTTATTGTATACTTTAAAATGTTGATACTAAGAACTACTATTGATATTGATGTTATTGTATACTTTAAAATGTAGATACTAAGAATTTTGTGTAGATTTCGATTATTATGCAAAAAAGGTAGTTTCTAATACAAAAATAAAAGTCTCTTCTATGAGCTATATATAACACTTTAAAAGGAATAACCCTCTCGAAATTAGTGGAAGAGTGTTGCGTCCTTGAGTTTTTTACGACACTTTTATAACTAAGATTGCGATGTAACATACAACACCTTTGTTCTAAAATTCACCTAAGACTTGAAAATTACTGAGAATTTAGGTTTCCTTTGGTTATCAATGTAGGAAATTTAGTGCGTAATATACTCTTTCGAGCTAGCTTGACTATTAAATCGTTGTATTAGTATTTACAGATAAATCTAAATCTACTTTTGGTTAAAAATAATATGATCTTTAAGATAGAAGAGTTATTCATAAATGTGATGAATTGTGTAATCAATTACACTTTACAATTACTAATCCATACTATAATATTAGTATTTTATATACAGAAAATGAATTACTGTATTTTAAGAAAAGAGATCATTTAAAAGTTATTAATAACACTATTGTCATCAAAATTCCGTTCTCGAATTAAACTCACTTAATACACACCTCAACAATTTACTCAAAGCTTTGCAGCATTAAGTTAATACAGGCGATTTGTCTACAGCCTATCGTAGCCAATTCTTTCATTCACAGCACGTTCACGGGTATAAGACGTCGATTTTACTGCGGATTCGTCGTTCCTAAGATTATTCTGAACCGAATCGATGTTACGATGCTAGCTTAATTAAGTTGGTTACGCAATCTTATTTTCGTTCGAGTTTTGAATGACTATTGTAATAAATCTTTTAATTGGATTATCCAAATAAAATTTGAAGAATCTTCAATATTTCAGTTTCTGATGAAGACAAACATTCTGATAAAGTTTTGACTTTTACAAGATTTCGGCGTTAGATAATAAGATAGATTGACACGATAACAGAAGATTAGTGGAGAATTCAACAAATAAACGACTATGCAAAGTAGTGACTACAGAATACAAATTACTAAAACTGTCAAAACCAACTGTAATGATGACAATGAAGAGAATATTAGGAATAATTGAAATAGCTATTTCCCTGATGCCTTCAGACGATATACTTTTAACATAACTGATCTGGGGTTTTTTATTATATAGAATGAAGCAGTACTCGGATCTAATATTTTTGGAATACCGAACATCATTGGACGGTGTCTCACAGAAGTGTATAAAAGATAACATTGTTTATATTTTATACGAAGTACATGAGGTATTATTAGATATTGCAAGTTAATAAATTTAATAATGCTCAGAAGCCGGAAGCGACAAAAATCAAAATTACAATGGTAGATTTTCTATGATTAAATTTCTGTTTCATTTTATATTACACAGCGTAATCTAGATCAACACGCCATTCAATTTGCTAGATCAAACGAATTAAATGGGTCCCCACTAACCTAAATCTGTTAAAATCACCCGTATGTCACGCCATTAAGTGACTTGGAGTAAATATATTTACTAAAAGCAACTTAATAAAGTATAAGAGAAAAGCGGTTTTTTTTTAAATATTGATACCTTATATGGTGATATTTTGAAAATCTTTATATATATATTTCTTGTGTGCGTGTGTATGTCACTGAACTCCTTCTAAACGACTGGACCGATTTTTATGATTTTGTGTGTGTTCAAGGGGACTTGAAAATTGGTTAGAATCACAATTTGGTCCACTGGAAAATGGTATTTTGATTTATTTTTAATGTGTAAGTAGGTGTTGATTTTGGAATGTTTCACATTTGTTCCGCGGTGCGTTACCATGGCAATGTGAAATATTAAATAATTTTATATTTTAATTATAGTCTGCCCTGACAGTTGGCATTGCGATAGAAATAAGAAAAATATTTTAGTACTAGCGGCCCGATACGTGAAAATAAAAAGTGATATTAAAAAAAATATATTGGAACAAATTCATTTATTCAAACAAAAAATCTTTATTTACATATTCATACGGTATCGATTGGTCGAATTATGATAAATGGACATGTTAGACTTTGTGATAACTTTTTAATATATTTTTTTTAAAGTTAGATTTTTTAAATTAAAGACGCGTGTGCAAGACAACGTCTGTCGGGTCCGCTAGTGTTTATATATAATGCTTAAATTTTTTGAACGAAGGCTTATAGATCATTTACGATAAAGAAGTAATATATTATATGATAATATATTATATGCATAATGCTTAATTGGCAGAACGACTGGACGGCTTCCCAGAATTAGCAAGTTTAAATCCGGTCTGCATTGATACATTTTTCATTCTATTTTTATTAAAAAAGTGTTTTTTGGTAAAAGACTGAAATTAACTCTCGAAATTTTTAATATTTCGTTTTTGTAATTAACTTTCTCAAGTTCCAGTAATGAACAAAGTCCATTTTTCATATCATTATATATTCATTAGCGGGCATTGACATACGATACAGTGGGCCGAGGTTAGAAGGTTTGAATTAATCAACGCAGCTTCAGAGTGTGTTAACGTTATTTCTAATATTTTATTCAACCTAGGACCCCACAAAATGGAAAGTGGATGAACGAAATAGTTCACAAGTACAAAATATTTACATATTTATTTACAGCTTAGTAAGTGTGGGTCTAAAAACCCTTATTTGAAGGGTATCTGACCCACCACAACACAGTTATATATAATAATAATGTCAGTATCTAATACTCCATAAAATTTATGAACCCATAAATTATTCACTATTGACCCACTTTAAGGTACGAAATTTCAATTCCACCATAATTATCTTTATAACTTTCCTTTTACAGAATTATTGACGCGTCTCTGGTTGAAGTTGTTGGATTAATCTTGATTTCCAATTTAGGTGAAGATCTTAACTTATTTTCTAAGTTAATTAACCACTTGATAAAAATCAGATAACCGTAGTTGACGTTGATAGGATTTTAATTAGCATTTTCATTTAATAAAATTCAAATTAATTTATAATTTCGTCGTTATTATTTAGATAAGAAAATATCGTATATATCTGTAAGATATTAATTCACAATTAAAACATAATAAAACGTTGTTTAGTATTTGTTTATTGCTCACAATTTTATTCCTGAAAATATCAAAAATATTACACATGCAAAAATAATACAGATGTATAATGTAATCCAAGAAGCCTGAAAACACATTACCTTAGTAATGCCAAAGTGAAATATGACTTATTAGCATAGGCTCATTTATTATTCCCAAAGCTGTTTTTTATATTTCCTGTGGTTCTTAAGTTATAAATCCTTTAAGTATGCATGTGCTACTCAAAACTAAAGTAAGGTGTGCCGAGGGAAATCTTAATACGCGCCCTCATACCGCATTAGGAGGCCTTATTAAGCTTAAGGGTACGGCAAAAAGAGAGATGACGGAATAGCGTTTTGTATTATCTAACCAATATTTATTTGTAAATTATAGTTTTGGTCTCAAGGACCTCAAGAAAATAATTTTGTTTGTTTTTAATTTAGTACCACGTAGTTTTAACTATTGTTTTATAGAATTGGATGACAATATAACAGTAGGTCCATCTGATGGTAAGTGTTGCCATTGCCCATGAATATTAGCAAATATAAACAGTTGCAAACGCTTGAACACTCTTATGGTTAGGATGCTATGACTCTGATGGGAAGGGTGGGGTTAGGCGTCCTCTCTTTCTCTCAATCAAGTTACAAAAGGTAGATATAAAAGTTAATTAAAGTCGATCTCCTGTGAGACTATAATACCATCCCGATCAAATAATCTCACAGAATCTAGACTCTTCAATATTAACTTTAATGCATCATGAAAGAAGCAGCGCATCATGAGAACTAAACAGAAGTTCAAACTTAAGTGGCTTATTTTTTTTTTTTTTTTTTTTTTTTTTTTTTTTTGTCTGTCTATGCTGTTAGCCCTGTTGGCTATTACAGCGTCACCGGGGGAATGGGTGGGTCAGGAGACCCACCCTTAAAAAGGGGGGGGCAGATGGGCCCCCATGGGGAACGACGTCCCGAGGGCGTCTCAGATTGAGACACGGACCTCGGCTCGGGGCGTCGTTAGTCAGGAGGGAAGCTAAGGAAATTTGGACACTAGCGTCCTCCGACGGCAGAACGCCGGAGCAACGGAGAAGTGGCTTAACACTGATGATGAAGTTCAGCATAAATGATGTCTTCAGAAAAACATATTGTATATTTAAAAACACGTTGTAGTTATGTATAACTTTATATAAAAAAAATAAACAAATATATATATACAGCCTAATTGGTGAAGCCTCCGTTCCGATAATGATCTTTTTGTATAAAAGGTTTCATTCATCTAGGTGGGTAGCGACATGGTTACTTAACTAACAGAGCGACAGCACGGTTTTCTGAAGGTAGCAGGTTGGAATCCTTCCCGTGTTGTGTTTATGTAAAATTAATAATATACTCTTAGTTCCATGTTTATGTAAAATGAATAATTTCAAAATCTAAATATCTTTTTTTTTAAGAATCTAAGAATCTATGTTTAAATGACATTATTGAAATAAAATAATAAATAAATGCAATATTTGTATATATACAAACGTTCATTTAAAAAAAAAAAAAAAAAAAAAATATTATTTTTAACAAATAACTTATACATATTAAAGAGTTATGGTATATTATTATAAAATACGAATCGCTGTGTGACTGACGCATACCTTAGCTTGTTTGTAGGAACTTTGCAAATATACTTCAAATGCCAACTAGACAGCTAATGGAGATATAAAAACTTTGTTTTGGAAACCTTACTTAATTTAAACTTGTAATTCGCATTGAATAGGTCTGTCTGGATGTAAAATATTAAGCTATCTTTATTTTCGGGTACTCTCTTTGTGTTGGTTACAAAAGAACGCTAATATTTTTACAAAGCAATTTCTAATTAACATTGTGTAACAAATGTAAAAGTTCTCATTTGTCTTCTTTATTAGTGAAACGGAGAGTTTTTTGCGGTAGTGCTATAATGATTGTGTTTTTTATTATGGAAAGATATGGAATGATCATAAAAAATTTAATATATAATAAATATAATAAAACAAGAATATTTCATACATAATAAAACTTTTTAATAAATATAGAATGAAAAATAAACTGATACGGAGAGAAATTCGAACTCGCGACCTCTGGTAAGCTATCTAGATTTCCATTAAAAAATTTTTAATATGTCCGACGATTATACCGATAACTAGATTAAAGTGCATGATAGGATATTTATTATTAAGTGTTATTGATTGATTAAAGTTAAGATCAAGGCAAAAAGAATTTAAAACAAATTGAAATTTACATACACTAACATATTGACATAAAATTTATTAGAACTCCTCTATAATATATTAAATCTTTTTAAAAGGTTCATCGGAATATCGAAGAAAGCTTGTCGTAAAAATACTAAGCCGCTCTTGATGTTTATTACACCTCCATGAAAAAAATTGGGCAATTTAAAAGCGCCTCGTCTTCTTAAGCGATGCTGTAGTGTTTTGTAATAAATGTCATGTTGAATTTGAAAAATGTTAAAGAATCTAATATGTGCATGAACTGTCTTTGTTGTTCTGAAATGTTTAAAATGTTACCAGTTTCAAACATATATGAAAAAGTGTTGAACATGAGCCACTACTAGTTGACAGGGTATCAGTATATATTATAATTATTCTGATTGACTAAATTATCAACTGTAAATTCGAAAACATCGATACTATCGTTGAATTATAAATCATAAAACTCAGGAGTGAAAAAAATCTATATATTCTATAAACAAATGAATAAATAAACATTGGTTTTTAAAATATATACATATATTGTTTTAAGGTCTTTGTTTTTATTTTTAGGACGTACTTATCGATATTTTTCTTTAAATATAGAATGTATGAATAAGAAAATATGTAATATATTTTTATATGTATAAATAATGGGAAGCTATTATAGAACTGTGCCTCTTTGTGCAATATCTCATTGGAGTCAGCCATTTACTTCCTCCCAACAATGTTAATATTTCAAGTGATATAGCGAGTCATACAGCTTTTCTATTCTTAATACATGAAACAGTAAGGATGTTAACTAACTTAGACTTAATTGTACTAATAAGGCGACATATAATTCGGTTATAATTATTTAAAAAAACATTATTTAAAGCCTTACATAAATGGATAATTGCCACACAGTACAGTTTCATGTCCCGATACGGATGTATGTGCATGTTAAACAAATTTTTGTTGCACATCTAATTAGTTTATTTCATTAAACTGAAATATTTATACACATTGATAATAGATTGTCTTAACCCTTAATTGCCTGACGTTTCAAACTGGTGCCACTGGGCGTGTTTACACTCTAACTATTTTAGCGATGCAGGCTCTTATCTGTCAAATCTATAGAACTTTAAATTTCTTCCTCCACCATCACATCTTCGATACAATTAATATTATCTTTTTGTTTAATTAATTTGTTTTATTTTATATTGTATTTCTGATATTACATCAGATGCGATACAAAGCAACAAAACTAATGTACATGGTATACTAACATACATGGTTATTTCCTGTGCCCAAATTAAAACGAGTGCCCATCTATACATAAAATGCAAATTTTATTAAGATAGATAACGATAGACACGGTAGCACAGTTGGCAGAGCGACAAAAACGATATTTCAGAGGTCGCAGGTTTGTTTCCTGTCCGTGTTGGTTAATTTTTCATTCTTTATTTAATCAGAATTAAATTTCATTTACGAGGGTAGAAGTAAACATATAAATCAGCTAACAACTGCTAGTTTATTAATAATAGTGGTATTATCAAATAAATAGAGAATTATGGTACATTATAATTGATTTATACAATAAATAATAAAACCCATAACACTTTTTTTATGAACTTCGTATAGTAAAAAGTCTATGATAATTTTCATCTTATTGTGTAAACAAAGTAAGATGAAAACCATCGCAGCACTATTTTCACGAACTTTTGTTATTTAAGAAAATTATTTGTTTAATCTAAAAAAGTTGTATCATTATGACCGGGATAGCTTTCCCGATGGAAAATCGTCTTTTAAATCTCTCCCCCGGGATTATAATTTAACTTATTTTTATGTAAACATTTAATATTATTGTTTATTTTTTAACTTTTTGCATTTTCTAGATAGCCAAGAGAACTTGGCACCAAAGCAGCACAACCTTGCGGTTATTAGTCTTAATTTGAGCGCCCAGGAAGCTTAACATGTTTTGTAAATAATTGTATGTAAGATACTGTTTTAAAAAATACACACATACATATATGAATACATACATATGTGAATGATATAAGTATTAGTATTGTTGAATATTACATGCTACAATGAATTAGAATTGTTTTTACGTGTGTTCGTATATGTGCGTTTTGTAATAAGATACTAAAAAATATTTAAGATAAATTATATTACCCGATATTTTAAATTTTAAACTAGTTCAAACTATGGGTCTTTGTATCTTTACAGCTGTGTTTAAGCTCTTTCTAATTTTAAATTACGGGTCACAGAGGTCAAATCCTTGAAATATCAAGTCGTAAACCTCTATTATAAGCCACAAGCCAGACTTTTTGTCAAATCTAGGTCATCTTAAAAGCAAATATAGCTTCTACGCTTAAGAAATACAATAAAAAAATGCAACTTACATAAAATATTGTGATAGGTCAATTTTTTATGTGAAATATTTTTTATTATAGAAATAATACGGAGAATAATAATTATATGGACATATTTTTTTTATTTTATTTTTTATTAGAGAATGTTAATGTTTTTTTTTATAATTAAAACTGCATATCCATTATCTTGTATACCGACACAATTGATTTGAAAATAAGTTAAAATCCCATTATCGTAATGAGTAGTACATCTCATATATTTGGGAGGAGTTTGGAAGGGGGTCAAATAGTAATTTAGGCAATTTTATTTTTCAGTAGTATTGACCATCTACTCGCACTAAAATTCTAATTTAACAGAAGTAAACTTATATTGGTATTTTATTCAAATATCAGATTGGATATAATAAAATAAATGTTAAATACCCAAACCGTGGAAAAAAGACATGTTTATCTTATCGCCACAATCCTTCCAAATTATCCCTAAATGCCATAACCATACACGACAATTACACTCTTATGACCCGGACTTATGCCCGAAAACTGTTTACATAAATTTATACGTCGTTGTGGCAACATACGGAAATACAGTCCATGTAAACAAATTCAAATTGTATTCATACTGCTTAAGATTCTAAATTGCACGGACGCATACGCTTGTCACGGGCATGCTATATCTACATCAGAGAGTGGTGTACGCTGATCCGCTGTCAGAGGAAAAAATGTTTGTTGGATTGTGGTTCTTATAAGTTCGGATTAAGAGCTATTGGTTTCAAATTTGTTTATGTTAGATGCGGTGTACATGAGCGTATCAGGTAGCCGTCACCCGCGGATAAATATCTCAAGAGCCAGACTGCGCGGGACGTGCCTACCTAGCTTTACTGCAGATGTAGGGAACCGTCCACAGAGTGATTTTAAGTATAATTTTATAATTATTTGCAATTTAAAGTATATATTAAAAAAATATATTTTTTTACTTACATAAAAAAAAAAGTTAAATGTTGTTATTTAAATACTTACGAAGCAATGATTTGCAGTAAACTAAATAACGTATTAGACTAAGTTTAGCATAATGATGTTCATTTTAATAGAACTCACCAGTACGCGATGTTCAATACTTTTTAACAAGATAGTTATGGTAAATGCCAAATGGAAGAGACATTTACGAGATAATATGGTATTCACTCATCCGATAATTGCGCTGGAGCGGGAAAAATATCCCATAAACTTAATCGAGGATAAAGAAGGTAACCGCAGCTTAACAATGTACGCATACGGCAGTATTCATTGCGCATGCTCGGACCTCACTCATTCCGGACTATTTGTTTTGTCGTTACACTATCAAAAACCTTTGGATTGCTCGCAAAGTAACATCTATCTCCATAATTGCAGTGAATTCTATAGAATTCTACTAACATTGTGGTCTCCTTTAATGAGTGAGACGCCTCACTCGGGTTCTACGGGAATCAATCAACAATCTGTCAAGTGTTCGCGCCAATAGTTGACGTTTGACCGCGTGTTCGTGCTTGTATTTTCAAATTTGACTATACGTATGTGTATATGAACGTTTCTCACTAGTGATTTATAAAGGTAGAAGTGTGTGAAGAATATTTTATTGAACGTGATTTACAGTTGACTTATCTGCAATACGGCAGAACGGCTGCAGAGCCAGCCGCGTGTTAAATCTTCGATTCGGATCGGATCGGATATCTCGGTTTCTGGATTTATTACAAGTTGTGTAAAAACTGTGACTGAAGAGAATTTTATACATAAAAGGTTTCTGAGAACTCGACACATATCTAGAAACTAGGGATTATTTATCACCTGTCTCTATATCAGGAATCTTATCAAGTCAAGATGAATATAACATCTACGACGGACGGTATGTATAATAAATTAATTGATTCATAAGCATCTGCATTGCAAAAATGTGGACTTAATTGTCGTGCAATGGAAAGTAAGCTCTCCGTTACTATCCCAAGAATCAAACTGCGCTAACGGATTCTCTGGTTTCATACATTCAAAATTGAACTTTCACACTTTGAAAATAAAGTTCCTTTTATAAGTTTAGTTTCTGTCCTTCTTTATATGTATTCACGTCTTGCCTCAAATGAATGTAGCGTGTATAAAACATGTCTTTTTATGATATAAGTTCTAAATTTCTTTTGTCATGCAAGTCTTTGGGCGGTTTTGGTTTATATGAGAGAAATGGAAATACCTTGTAACCTTGTACTATTTATATTATCATGACAAATTTATTTTGAATTTATTACTGTCTGATTATGAAATTATTGATAACAGATAACTGTGATTTATAGGATTGTACATAAATTAGTAGTTTATAATCCCATTATACTGAATTGAAATGATAATTTAAATCGGTAATTATTTAAACCTACAGTTTAGATTAAAACAGAATCAATAAATAATCAAATAGCACTCTTATTTATTACTAATAAAGGTGGAAAATAGATTACATAAAAACTATATTGCAGTCCCACTGCGACAAGATACGCCGTTGTCCTTTAATTAACTCCCAGTTTGCGAGTCGTTAATCGTAACTGTATTGCGGGACACTATTAGCATTGGACTTGTTAGAGTTAGAATTGTCAACTTCTAAGTAGTCTTGCAGTTAGAGTTTAAACATCAATTAAAATTTTTATTTCGGTATTATGTTTAGAACATAATTAAAATGTTCGTTTGCATCATTCGATCTCGAAAAGTTGTGTCGATGATAAACGATCATAAAAGTTTTTTTGGAGTCCCGTACCTAAAGGTAAAAAGGAATCTTATTACTAAGACTTCGCTGTCGGTTTGTCCGTCTGAACCTTTCGACTCGCACTTGGCCGGGATTTTTTTATTTTAACCTAATTGTGGTGATCATGTATGATCACGACATGCGAAATGATAGTGGTGTTCATGAGACCATAGATAATTTGTAAAAATATTAAGTGTCAAAAATATTACCTTAAGTCTATTGATTAGCAATAAATTAATTATTTTTGATTAGCGCAACATGTCTTAGACGAAAATAAAATTAATTAGTCGATATTTAAACCCAAAAAAAAATGGGTTTCATTAAGTTTTGTTAAGCAGGCAGCATTGGGTTATGACTAAGATTTTTTGTTTGAAAAGCCTTTAAGATAGAGTTCTCTCGGGGAAAGTTTGGAAGAATCGTCCAGATGGAGATTGTTTTGAGCTGTAATTCATTCAAGACTATACATTTGATGTACTTCGGTTTTTTTTAATTAATACTGGTATGACAGATACTTACACTGGCCTGTTTTATTTGAATATGGGTAACTTAATTCATATACTTCAAATTTATAAGCTTATAACTGTATACAATTCATAAACTTACAACAATTTTCAGAATACGCAAATTTCGATAATCCGTGATCTTTTTTATTTTATTGTTTGATATACTAAGTTAGCGCTTGACTGCATTCCACCTGAAACTGTAAATGTTGTCATAGGTTAGCTAGGCCGTACCAGAATTGCTTATGGCGCATGGTACCTTAATACGACATGTCATATCTCCGAAGTCATCTAACAAGACTAGTAAACTCACAAGGCTATCGGTCATAGATAAGTCCAGTCGCGACCACCCTGCTACCTTTTCCTCAAAAAGAATCCGGAGCTGTAGGCGCTCTCACTTCCAGTACACTATCGTGCACTTGCGACATCACTCGCTAGGAACTTAAAACTGGTAGCCTCTACCAGTACCAAACTAATGCTGGACCTGTAACCTGTAATCCTACAATGCATTTGGGTTACCGGATAGATGCTAGCACGTCCATCTAACCGCTAAGTAGGCAACTACCTAAGCTACAGCTAAATGGTCCCTGAAAGGATCTCTGCTTAAGGGATTATTCCAAGCCTCAAAGTGGAATAACACTCCTCGCGACGCGCTAAATCTGACGAGATCCCAATAACTGTGAAGACTCAGACGAACGTTGCCGAAACTCTACAGCTCTATCGCTACATTACAACAGCAAATTCAAATCCGTTATCCCCTCTGATTTCACGCTCAAGGACAGGAATCGTCGGTGTCCCACAGAACTCTGATCTTGACATTTGACCCGAAGTTCATAAGTAAACTATCAGCCTGGTAACTCAGTAGATATGTACTATAGTGAACAGTTAAATGAGGGCGTAATTTTAAAGTACTAGAGGTTATAACACTGATAAAATTTATTTAAAATCCAAGGTTGACTAACGTTTTGATGATTCCCATATAATTTCCTTAATTATTGCTTACTTTATAAGGTTCATACCGTTATAGCCCTGTTAAGCTTATTTAATTTTTAAATAAAGACATAATTAAATCGATACGAGCCAGGATTTGAACCTGCAACTTCTAGGAAACCGTCTCGTCGCTCTATTAATCAATCAATTGCGCTGCCGTATTGTATTTGCCCTATCCGCTTCGATGGATTTAGCATTTTATATATAACCGCCGTATCGAGATAAGGCGGCATCTATTAGGCTTCCTTAGATAATCCTAAATAATGTTTCTTACTTTGCCGTATAGATTAATTAAAATGACGCCACAACCGAAATTAATGTTTGAAATTGTTTAGTAACATGTTTTACCATGTTAAGCGTAGTTGTTTTAAAATATTTAATTCTATATTTATTTTAAAGGACTTGTTTTATCTTAAAGGATCGAGCGATCGAAATAATCCTAATAGATTTGTCTCCGTCGCGATAAAGACAGATGATAAACATTATATACCTATAAAAAGTTAAATTCATCGAAGTCAAGAACCACAGATGTCCGTTGATAGCTCAGTTAATCACAAGATTGAAATGATTATAATAATAATAATTTGGATATTTTTACATTTACATAGACCATAGAAACCATTAGAAAAACCAAAGAATCTGAGAAAACTAAGCATTTATTTCACTTTTAACACAAGAGCAGGTATAAAAAATACTAATAAACAAACACACATGAACAAAAAATATGAACTAGAAATTGCTTTAACGTAATTGCTTAAACGCTTTTGCTGAAATAAGAAATGTCAAACGAATTTATCAATTAATTAAATGATGTTGACCGGTACTCCATTTTAATGTTGAAATGTCGTACTATTGAAAAATCTTATTTTTTGTCTTAACAAATGTATTTCATGTGTGGACAATTTTTTTTCATTAAATGATTAAAAAAGAATAAATGTCTTTTAATGTATCCAGCGCGTAGCGATCTTTGCACGAAAGTTATTTTGTTTTCATGTTTATACATTCTAAGACATATTTTGTTTAAGTAATACTAATAATTAATATAAATATAGAATAAAAAATAAACCGATACGCTAAGTATCGTTTAGCGATACGGTAGATCAATTGGTAGAGCGACGGGACGGTTTCCCACAGGTGGCGGGTTCGAATCCCTGCCCGTATCGGTTTATATTTCATTCTATATTTATATAAATTTAAAAAAGCTTAACATGGCTATACATGTTTATAGATAATTTCAAACAATATTAATAATTATAATATAAATCACAATTATTTTCTTATCGGGTCATCCGGGTTTAATGAATAAATACTTATTCATTTTTAATGCATAATTTAATAACAGATAGTTACATTATGAATGTATTCTGAAGTAATTTTCGAATAATGCTTTTACAAAAAAAGAGACTAAAGAACTGGAGACAAAAATAAGGTTTTATGGTTTTAATCTTTACCCATTATATACATGACATGAATACCAGCTCCATATTTCTATTATTTATATCATCTACTTTATCCCCAAATTTTGGGGGTAACATATTGCAAGAGACTTGGCAAAAGTAGTTTATTAGGATTGGACAACGAACTTTTTTTAACGTCTCGATTCCATTATGAAAGTGCCTCTACTTCTTTGTACCCATGGGATGGGGCAATTATGTTGGACTACCACCGGCTAAATCAGACGATTGAAACCGCCATCGTAATAGGACGCCACAGGATTGCTTGCACATTCTCAAGCATCCCGCCAAAATCCTGCGAAGAGAGTACTTTCCATTATTGGATTGATATATCACAAAGGGCTCACCCTGCACCCTAATATAGCTTGTTAAAAAAAAAAAACCGAAGCCTTCTCCTAGTGAACTTGACACAGTCTTTGGAACTGAGGTTCAGAAAATCAAGATAAATGAAAAGGCAGATTAATAAAAAGACCATCTCTTGAGGGGCTCAACCAAGGATCTGACAGGTCTCGACCACCAGCCCAATGACAGCAGAGTCCAGAAAAAAATCATTATTTTGGAGCCCACCAAGCCTTGATCATCAAGTATAACCGCGGTGTCGCGCTCGACAATTGCTATTCACGGCAATATTTCTTACCAGATCACTTCTCGCTCAGAAGTATCCGTAACAGTCCCACGGCTGACTTCTGGTAAGGATAAAATGGTAATGTTGATGATAAATTGTAAAGAAAACCTTTGTCCGCCGATAATGTGTAAAAAGTATAGTAAAAGAAATTGTCAATAGTAATTAATTAGTTCATTAAGAACAAAGTGATACATTTATTGTTAACTGAAATTATATTTTTATGTTCTGATATCCGATGAAATTTGCAATCCAAACATGCTTTTTCTACATTTAATTAGTCGTCGTAAATGTACAATGTTTTTTTTTTAATAAACGATTATTATTATTCTATTATGTTATGGTTATTACTGTTCCATTTCATACTCCCTTGACCTGGTTCCTTGACATGGTCCATATGACCAAGGGTACCATTAACCCTTTCCCAATAAGTACTAAGAACTACTAAGGACGGTCTGCTTGCTTGCTTTGACTTTAAGAAAACACTTCTCAAACGGAAATGTTTTGAGGATAAATTTCAACTAAGTATTAGAGTACCAATATCTGTCATGTGAACCATCCCTTAGAAAGGGTCCCTAATTCTCTAAAGCAGTAGCTGTAATCACTCTTGACAAGGGTCTGGCGAAGTTTGGAAGGATCAAGAAAAAGCGATTATTCAAAATATATAAACGGATTGAAGTGCATGGAGAGAAACTTCGAAATCATATTATAATAATAAAAGTATAATAACCATTTATTGTCTTTATTTCATTTATTATTATCGGCATATTTTACATATATTTAACTACCAAAAAGTGCTTAAATAACAATAAAATTAATACTTTAAATAGGAATAATGATAATAATCAAATACATTACATTACAAATACACAATGTGGTAATGGCACATGAATATTATAACATAATAATTATTAAAAATATGCTTTACCCAAATTATAGGTTATTAGGAAGATAAAAGTAATACAATTAGATTTATTTTTTGCAATATTTACCTAATAGTAAAAGCTACGAAAAGCCATGCGTTTTTAATCAGATATACATTTATTGTAATGAACATATGCTAGAAAAAGTGACACGCGTAAACTATAAAAATAAATTCTTTTATTATAATCTAAAGCCATCGAAACATTTTCTTTATTATAACTAGATTATATTTCAATACATATAATTTCACATATATTGTACATAATATGAAAACTATTTTACTTATTTAGTTATATTAGTTACCTCTTACTTCAAAATATTTATATATTTGTATATATATATATATATATATATATATATATATATATATATATATATTGTCGCATCAATAAGAGATCTTCACTGGAGAACGGATCCATCCATTTGGCAGAGCTTTTTGAGTTTGAAATTGTCAGAACAAAGTTTGAAAAATTTTTTAAATATACAATTGAATGTCGGAAATTTCACTGGTATTTTTATGTATGAATATCTGAATAAAAACTGGGACGTTCAATTTGACATTTAACGCAGTGTCAGAGAGATAGATATCCAGAGATAGGGACATGCTATATAATTACAAAAATATTGTACATTTAATAGGGGAGCCACAGATAGACCTATTTAGTGTCAAGAGGCAAGATGACAAACCGCTACTTATCTTTGTATAATCAAACATGCAAGAAAGATAGATAGCTGCATAGCAGATAGCCTCATTTGCTTTCTTTTTATTTGATAGACACATTTTAGGCTGGTTTCTCTACTCTATCTATAATCTTTATTTATATATTTCTTGTGTGCGTGTGTTTATCACTGAACTCCTCTGGACGACTGCACTGATTTTTATGAAATTCTTTGTGTGTGTTCAAGGGGACTTGAGAATTGTTTAGATTCACAATTTGGTCCACTGGAAAATGGTTTTTTGATTAATTTTTAATGTGTAAATAGGTGGTGATTTTGGAATGTTTCACATTGGTTCCGACAGACTGCGTTACCATGGCAGTGTCTTATATTAAATAATATTATATTTTAATTATAGTCTACCCTGACAGTTGGCGTTGCGATAGAAATAAGAAAAATATCTTAGTACTAGCGGCCCGATACGTGCTTCGCTACGTAAAAAGTAAAATTTAAAAAAAAATATTGGAACAAACTCATTTATTCAAACAAAAAAATCTTTATTTACATATTCATACGGTATAGATTGCTCGAATTATGATAAACGTACATGTAATGACGTTAGACATTGTTATAACTTTTTAATATTTTTTTCTTAAATTTTGATATTTTAAATTAATAACGCGTGTACAAGACAACGTCTGTTGGGTCCGCTAGTAACTCTATAATTGTTTCTCGCTAGTGCAAAAAAGCGTAAAGCTTTGAAGCATTTAATTATTATAATTTGTAATTTGTAGTCATGTATATATGTATGTCATCATGTATCAATACATAAGCAAAGCTATTTGCTAAAGATAAATATTTATACCAAATATCTTAAATTAATTATTATGTTTAATAAATAAAGTAAGCTTATTATAGTATTCTGTGTAAAATAATAAAATAAATATTTTTTTTTGTGTTACTGCACATTGTTTTTACATATTATTCAAAGTTAATGATCTACGTACAGTACTACGTTGCTTCAATAGAGGGCGCAAGAATTACTAGGTTATAAGTTCAGTTTACGTTTTATCTACATAATAGTATTTAAACTTGTGGGAATTAAACAAATGCAGATTGTCAGTTGATTTTAAGTAAAATATACCTTCACTTGAAAAAAAAAACCTTCATTTAAACCTCCTTATAGCATTGCTATATATACGACAGCAGGTTTATTTTAAAGATCTTAGAACTTGACTACATCAATGTTTGAGCTTCTAATATAGTGTTATATTAAATGTTACGTTTGATTACTGTAACAAGTTATATCACAATACAACCGACGATTCTAAGGAATACGTTGTTTAGACGCTGACCCATTTTTCTTGATGTAAATATTTGATTTCCCTCTCCCTTGTTCGCTTCGTACTTCATAAGAGTGTCATAGAATAAGAATGGAAGATCTAAATAATCACAACATATATAACGACAGTAATAATAATACTAATTGTGTTTTTATTTTTTTCTAAAATATCCAAACTTCACGCATTCGTTACATTTGTTTAATATTGGAAATAACTTTATTTTAATATTGAAGTGTTAAATATTTATTAAATTTTATTTTAAACTGTTATATTTTATGTACACAACTACGGCGTTAATAAATTTTCCATGATGAATAAATAATTGTTGAAATAAATATTGAATTATATACTGAAGAAAGCAAATATAACGGATATTTGATGTGTAAAACGTATATTTTTTAAATCTTTATTTTTATCAAAATGACTTTCAACAGCAATGAAAACATGTAATTGTTCCATGGATGTTTCAATTAATCCAATAATTAAAAAAAAATAAAAGAAAGAGGTGGATAATTATTCTCGAAAAACTGTCATCTTTACTGACAATTTTAATTTTTCTTCTAATGCTACACTCGCCTTAAAAGAAAATCCCACTAATCTTAAACTATAGAAGATTTCAAACTAGGTCTTATTTATGATTATTTTAGAAAAAAAATTACCTTTGATCCTAAAATCATCTTAATATAATTTTAATAATTTTCTGTTACTGTACGTTTCTAAAGAGTAATGTATAAAAATACTAAAGATGGATAACATACATTTTACGAGCACCATGGTTATTACTTCATTATAATCAAACTACATCAAATATTTAACAGGTGGTTCATCTGCGAAGTTAAGCAGATTGATCTATGTTTTATAAATTCGTAGATAACTAAGTTTGGATACCGCCTGCGTAATAAGTTACCCCCAGCCGCGGTTAATCTTAATAAACTTGATATATACTATTGAATTTATGTAACACCATATTGATTATAAACTTTGGCTTTTAAGTAAACAAAGCTGAAATTTCAATAGCTAGTATTTTATGGACATGTTAATATTGTTTACCTAAAATCAAGTATATTGAATAAAATATTATTTGTATTGTATTTAAAATACAGTGGGTATTTGTACGAATTAAATTTAATTAATTTTTTTATATAAGGATTTGGATAAATACCCATAAATTCATATTTTTTATATTTATTCTATGGATTCTTGACAGTCTAAGAATATTATATACCTGACATTGACAGTGTAAGAATAAATATTTATTAATGTTTTAATGTATATTTATTTATTATATAATATAATTGTAATTCATATTACACAATCAATTTCTGCTTTCCGCCCTCATATTCAATATAAACTTTAAGTATCAACTCACAGACAGCCGCGCGCAATATGCTTCAAATTGGATATAGAGTATTTTCTTCACGTATTAATATAGATTTATCTATAAGCCTATAAGTATCTCACTGCTGGGTAAATATCACTTTTCAAATAATAAGCAATGACGTAACAAGTCTATACTAAGGTTTCCTACTACGTAATGTTTTTGAAAATATCTATAAACATGTATAGCATACGGGCAGGGACTCGACCCCGCAACCTCTGGGAGACCGTCCCGCCACTCTATCAATTGAGCTTTCGCATCGCTACCCGTGTATTAGTATATTACTACGTACTATATCCATAACTGCATATTGCATCATATATATTTATCAGAAGTTCATATCGTGAAAGAATTGATTTTAGTTACATTTATATTTAGATTAAAACTGTGTCAAATGAAGTGGTTGTTAACAGCCAGTATTAAAAACCAAGGCTTCATTTCAGATATAAAGAATACATAAAATAGAATTCTTTTAAGGTAAGCAATTATCGCCTTATTTTTTTGTATATTTATCATTGCCGTGGCTTAAGGCGGGATAAGGATAAAACAAAAAATCAAAATATCTTTATTCAAGTCGGCTTTACACGCAGTTTTGAATCGTTAATGATTTCATTATTACGGATTAAAAGTCATGTATCTAGATACCAGAATTATTACTTTGTTGTTGTACTCACATATTTAATTATATTAAAATAATTTGCAAAACTTTGTAAAATAAACATTGCAATACCGATCTTGACGACTAAGTTATTCAAAACATTCCTATCTCATAAAGCATCTGTATTTCAGAAACTTGTTCTACCGTAAGTTTTTAAGTAAAGTATATTTTATAGAGATGTCCTCTAATTCCTTAAGAAATACTTTTTGAACACGGTAACTATTTTAAAGATTGTGGTAAAATATAGTTTATAATAAAAAAGGGTGATTTTGTTGAAACTATTCTAATATTATTTTAGTTTTCAATATCTTGGAATGTCAACGAAACATAAGTTGAGAAATTAATGCTTTTTCTTCACCCGCTTCCTGATGTCCACGTTGTGATTCTCCTGTCCCAAGGGTCCACGTAAGGTCATAGATGGTTTCGGTAATATCTAAAAAATCTGGGAATGGAAAGTGGTCCAGGGTCGTACAACCTTTTGGGTCAGTATTATATTTCAAATTATTACCGAAGTACCGAAAGATGCAATTCCAAATTTTGTCCCTTGTAATATCCCATTGTCCAAAACCATCTCGGTATAAAGAAATAATGACTAATGACCATTTAATTACATATTAGACCATTTAATTACATAAAGACGATCACATATAGAACGCTTAATGCACCAAGACGGACTGCGATACGGTAGCTCAAATGGTAGAGCGACGGGACGGTTTCCCAGAGGTTCGAATCCCTGCCCGTGTCGATTAATTTTTTTTTCGAGTTTAAAGATAATCCGAATGTAATACAACTACAAATGCTTTAAGGTCATGGCATCAAGGGATGTCAGTATTTTATTACACATCTGTAACATTTCTTACTCCTGAATTATAAAATTTTCTATGATCGTTACCTGTTTTTGTTTATGACAGTATGATTTACTTAAAGTTAAAAGTTGTATCTCAAGCTGAACTTATTGTTACTGAAGACAATCTCCGCCCTAGTTTACTCAGCCGGGTCTGTTTTATGAGTCACCTATAAGTCTCACCCTATCACCCACAGCGTCGAAACTCGTAAGGGAAACTATATTGAATTGGGATTTTGATTGCAAGAATCGATTTCCTAGTATCGGATCATTTATGACATCTCGTATTGGAATAGTGTTGTCAAGTTACGTTTGTTATATGTTTATTTAATTTATATGCATGCTATTTTATATATTGTATATACATATATTTATTTATATTATTTTTAACATTTTATAAGATTATTTAGCCCATAATAATAATATTTTTTGATCTTTTGTTACAGGTAAGCATTGAAGCCGTGTCTTTAGTTTGTTTTACAAACATATGTAAGTAAGAATATAGACCGAAAAATAAAATATACAGGCTTTACTAGCATTTGTTATTTTATTTTAGGTACTTAAAATTAGTTAATTGATAACATAATAGATTTTTTGCAAACTTAAAAAAAACCCATTATTTATATACTATTGAAAGTCTAGTAAATATGTTTGAAAATATCTATAATCATGTATAGCCATGTTAAGCTTATTTAAATTTATATAAGTATACAACGGAAAAAAAAAAACAATACGGCAGGAATTCAAACAGGGCCAGGATTCGAATCCCTGTCCGTATCGGTTTATTTTTTATTCTATATTTATATAAATCTTGTATGTTTTAAATATTTGGTTTAATGTTGTTACAATAACATTACATTGTTATCGAAATATGGTGCAAAATATCGATTCTCAAAAATGATGTATCTATTCAGACCAAACCTATATTAGTACGATTTTTTACGTTCCTTTTTATTGTCTTTTCTAATGTCTGCTATTCTAACATGTCGCAACTAAAAACATTTGGATCAAACCATCAAACCAACCAAACCAGCTACCTGTATCTGACCACAGATCTTCCAAATATCTGTATCAATTATTGATTATTTTTAAAGATTCACTTTCTCCATAGTATTTGAAATGTAAATAATAATTACTAGGAAATAGTCGCGACCTATAATTCTGTTCCTCCTCTTAACCACATTTGTATGTATGATTGATGATCTGAAAGTACATTGTGTGTATGTAATTATTGTGTGTTTGTATATATAATAGCTTAACAAAATTAATTTTATAGTGTTAAGACTTGTTTCAGTAATACACAGTACTTGCACTTCAATGTTTAATATCCAACCATTTGTAATAGAATGGGCGAGAGCAGCCCTTACAACTCGTTTTATAATATTTTGACACTATAATATTTAGGTGAGGGTAATTTACAATTTCATAACCAACTTACAGATGATATTATTTATACCTTATAATAAGTTCTAATAATTAATAAAAGATTAAACATTATGTTAAAATATTCTATGCTTCTAATTCTTAAAACATTTAACAGTAAATACTAAATAATATTCCATAATTAATTATGTAGGTGGCGCTACTGTTGAAACTTATGAACTAAAACATGTAAATTCCAATGTATTTACCATTTAAATTATTATAAATAAATATGACTAACACTCGGCCTTTCCTGATTTGTAATCTTACGACCTCGTAATTGTATCATTAATTTCTTTAATTACCAACCATCATATATTAAATTACTAATTTCTAATTTAATAAACATTCTGGAAACCAGTAGACCAAATGGTCATCTGAATTCAGGATCTTACAATGTTATAAAGAAAAACAAATTATTAAAAATACAATGCATCAAGAAAAAAAACATCCAATTATACTTTTAATGTGCGAAATTACATAACATTTATACAACATATAACTTTACTATCGGCCGTTTTGACATCTTATTACGTCCTCGTAATATAATTATAATTTTTATCATAAATACTCGTTAATATAATAATAATATATAAAAATAATAATATATATTAATAACATATAATAATAATCGTTTTTATCATAAATACTTGTTCTCTTTGCACCGGACAAACCAGGCTGCTTACAAAAAGCCAGATCAACGGACATGCCGTTATGATCATAATAATAATATATAATAATAATAATAATAATATATAATAATAATATATAATAATCATAATAATATATAATAATAATAGTTTTTATCATAAATACTTGTTCTCTTTGCACCGGACAAACCAGGCTGCTTACAAAAAGCCAGATCAACGGACATGCCGATATGATCTGGTGCCCATGGACACACATCATCAACATGGGATAAATCTCATTTTTACTATTACCACCGGAACACACACATGTGGTAGCTTATTCTTATTTTTATTTATTTATTTATTTTTTTTTTTTTATACCACGGGACATGCCCATTGATGGTATTTCTTACACTTTCATTACTACCACCGGAACATACCAGTATGGTAGTTTATTCTATTATTTTTATACCACGGGACATGCCCATTGATGGTAATTCTTATACTTTCACTACTACCACCGGAACACACCAGTATGGTAGTTTATTCTTATTATTTATATACCACGGGACATGCCCATTGATGGTATTTCTTATACTTTCACTACTACCACCGGAACACACACATGTGGTAGCTTATTCTTATTTTTATTTATTTATTTATTTATTTTTTTTATACCACGGGACATGCCCATTGATTGTATTTCTTATACTTTCACTTACCACTTACTTACCACGGGACACACCTACATGGTATTTCATACTTACCTTTACTATTGGATACACCAACATGGCATCAATTTCTTATTTTTACTACGGGACAAACATGTTATTACGTTATCATTTTTACACCAACATGGTACTTTACATTTATTTTTACCACGTAACACACCCACTTGGTACACAACAAATTATTCAATAATTTACTTATTAATATCATTGTTATGAACATATATTTAATTTTAACTTTTTAAAACTCCTTCTAAGCAAATAAATCTTTAACTAATAATAGCAAAAACCAAGCTCATTTTGTTCGGCTATATTAATGATCAGACTACAGAGATATATGACTTTGAAATTCATACTATGCATGGGTTTTGTTGGAAGTAGCAGGTTGTTTTTACTTTGTATTACGTTTGTATTGTTATATTTGTTTAGTTTCTTTATATTTTTTTAAATAAATATGAATTTTAAATGATGTGGTATCTTATCGAAACAGTTTTAAATTTTACATCTTAAGAAAATGTCCATTCACACGAATTTAGAGAATTTAAATACTTTAACGGTAGTTAATGAAGAAGCTACATTTAGTTATTAACCATAACACGATTCAAAATTCACGACAATTGTAATATTTATATATATTTCTCTATATTACTCTGGAATGACCTACCGTTGGAAATTCAAACTTCTAAATTTAAAAAAAAAATCGTTTGAAGCAATATATATTTTTATCATAAGTATGTATACCATATATTATATGGGTTATCTATTTTATTCCATTTATTTATATATACGGATAGATGTATGTATATGTATGTGCGTATGTGTATATTTATATATAATCATTATTATTTAATAACTTATATAATTTTAAACGATAGTTTTTATTTTTATTGTGTCCTTGTGTATAAATTCTTATTCGCGTTGTAGTATGCTTGCACTATCCTATGATTTTGCAAATATTCCTTACTCATCAAGGGTTGTCTGTAAGAGATCGCTTTTAAGCGATAAGACCGCCTTTGAACAAAAATTTCTTACTGTATCAACATCCTACTACTGTAATTTCTTGTAATAATTGTATGTGCAATAAGTTTTTAGAATAAAATAAATAAAATAAATATTTCTTTTTATTTAAGAAATTGTAATATATTGTTAGGGGTCGAGGGTACTTCTAGATAATTAGTAGGCATCAAGTGCTTTAGCATTAAGTCCGCCAATTGTATAATTTTTTTGTATAATAAAGATTTTATAAAGAAATAAAAATAAATATTTTTTTTTTACATTTTTACTTTCTTTATTTACTCTGTCCGTATCAATATTGAAAATATTCTTAACTAAAAAAAAAAAAATTATCATTAGTGGGAATAAAACATTTTTATAGTCCTCTTTTTTATTTTGAAGATGTAACGATACTTTTCGTACAATTGGAGAACATTATAAAACCAAGCATATTTCTTTAGAAGTTTACTATTTATATTATTATTTCCAATTGTTCTAATTTGCACTAAATCAATAACTAATGATTAACTATTTTATTTATGAAGCATTAAAACGTAAGTCAATTAAATTTTTAATCACTTGTTATAAAAGTGTTATTAATTTTATTCAGAGTTTGAAATCGTAATTTTGTACATTGTATACCTACATCTAGTTTACTATGTAATCGAAACAATGAATGATACAATTATTCAAAACGTATTTTATTTTTTGTTTTATTATTATCTACAGTATAAATTATTTAATAGAATTCAACTGCATTAAATTTTACAAACGTTATACTGAAAATAATACGATTCTTGGAAATTTAGGGGGTTGGGGCTTGGGGTTTAGGAGGCCGTGCCATATATAATATTACTTCTTATACCCTAAGGTACGACAATATATATTCCTTGCTAATTTTCTTATGTTTGTCTTGTCTAGAGTTCAAGTTACCAGAGTCTTTAAGTCTAACGTGTTTATGTTTCATATTGCTAATAAGAATATTTAGGAGGCATGTTTTATAATAATTCTATTTTTAAGTAATAAACAGTCATAACCTAGAAAATTATATATTTTTTTAAAGTTCATCAATTTGAAATACCTAATTTGAACTGTCTGAACTGTCAATTATGGTATATTGTTTAGGTATGCAATTATTTCTTGTTTAGTAAAACTTTTACTGTGGATTTATATAATTCCTCGATTTGACAGTTCAAAAACGCGTGTAAAATAATTCATCGTAGTTATTTCTTTTCTTCTTTAACATACTATCGGAAATTAAATAATCGAGTGCCACGCATATCGTTTAAAATTTTTTTTAATAGGGATCTAGAAGACCTAATTGATTGCTTTATTTTTTTTTACAATTTAATACGAAATGTACGCGTTTATTGGTGTAGTTTAAAATCGATCTAAATTTTAAACTTATATTATCATCATTCTGAAATAATTTATCGATTCTAACGAATTTATTTCGGAATACCTATTGCGTTTTACCTTTTCAATAATCGATTCAAAATTTAAGATCATAAATTCGTACAGATACCTACTACTGAGAACTTAACACTCAGTAAATAATTTGAACGGTCAAATAAAAGATAATAGAAATATGTTTTAGTAATAAATACCAGTATTATTGCTTCATATTCATACGCGTTATTATTGAATTAGTCTGTTTAGTTCGGGATTATATTTAGACAGTACCGGTTCAGATTTTAAACGTTTTTAAACTTTATTTTTACCCACCTAAAAAATGGTTTTTTAAAGCAAATTTGATTTATGAAAGTAACCAATGAAACTTCTCAAAACAGATATTATTGGGTTCCATAAAATTTAATTTCTCCACTTGATATGGCATAACCCTATCCTCGTGGATAACCAAGTATCCAACTTGGTTTTAAAAACGAACGTCTATCGAAACATCTAAATCTACCCCTTATATCGTCAAAGCATTGGCAAAATATTTCTATACGGTCCTCAAGGCCATTTAGATCTGACCCTACCAAATTTATGGAGTGTAATACTTACCGAGTCATATTTATTTAAGTCTATCTATAAGATATTCTAGAATTTTAATTTCTCTGAAAGGAGACAAGTCTACATTTTAATCTGTATAAATTAAAATTATACTTCATCTATTCATATTGTGTAAATATATATCCATATACTATAAGGAACTACTTACTATTTACTATCTTAAACAAAAGGATCATTACGATTTGAAAATAGTTTTATGATGTTAAGTGCTACTTTAAAAAATATATATATATAAATATCTAACGTTATTCCTTTTCTTTTTGTTTAATATTGGATTTTATATTTTAATCATTCACAACTGAATATACTCTTTTTTTTTAAGAAATCGTTCTTTAAATAACCTACATACATTTTGTAAACCGAATATTACCCGTTCATTGAGAGTGTTCACTTCTATGTCATATATAAAGACATTAAAGCCTAAATCGTAATCTAAAATACTAACATTACTTTTATATTGCAAGTCTCGAAGTCTCAACTACCGCGTCAGTTATATCTATACTTATATTGTCAAAAACAATATTTCGAATCCATATGCTTTAATACGTATCTGAATAATCTCCTGGTCGTGTGTGTGTGATGTAGATGTATGTTATTATTTTCAGTTTGATATCGTAGCAATGTAATGCCTATATAGATAAAATTTCCACTTGAATAGGATACTATAGAATTAACTATAAGTCTATTATAGGTCTGGATAATTGTAGTTTCCACAGATTACGCGAAAAGCGACCTAAACGCGGGCGGAGCCGCGGCCTTCAGCTAGTAACTTAATAAAAGCAAAGAAAAAAAAAATCGCGTCTCTAACCTACAACTGGGTCTTAAGCTTTGAAAGTTGGTATACGTAGTAACAATAATATTATAAATCACATGGTCACTTAATTATGCAAAATTTTTCTAGGGCTAGTTTCTTATAATAAAGTTTTGTCTGTCACCTTGTCGTTGTATTCAGGTCCATCGTTGTATAGTGCTGCTTGCTTGCACTCATGACTTACGATCAGGAAGAAAGTACTTGGTCGACCTCTTCTTCCAGTAGCTGTAGGTGATGTTGATATGTAGTTGATGTTCATAATACAGCAACGAATTCCCTTCCAGATTAGCAGTCAAGTAGTAGTTTATAGTTTGCAATCTCCGACGTATGTCTTCACCAAAGGCTCCAAGCGATGTAAACATGTATGGAGAGATATTGTATTAGTAACACTGTAAATTATTGATAAATATTCAGGCTCCTATTGTATTTCGCTTATGATTGAACTTTAACAGAATATGATTAATAGTGGATATGATATATATGATAAATAGAATTTAATAGTAGTACTATTAACTTCAAGCTACAAAGTTATTAATATTCTATATTGAGCATGCTGCCGTATAACCAGCTAGATAATCAGTCTGTTAAGCAGATGGCAAAACGTGGGTATTAAGAAAAAAATAATAATAAAAAATTTACGCACTTGCAATATTATTTTAAATCCAAAACTCCTTATCGCTCGAAGATACTACAGCAGCACTCGGAGAAGGCCCAAATAGTAACTTTAACGTCGTCTGTTATTTTCGTGGCTTTTCAACGGTAGTGGCAGCACTCCGTCTTCATCAGCATTCTTGGACAGGATAACTTGCGAACGGCGTATATCGACACGTGGCGCGTAATATTACAGCGGTCGAACACTTCTGACTTGTTAAGACTTGTTTCAGTAATACACAGTACTTGCACTTCAATGTTTAATATCCAACCATTTGTAATAGAATGGGCGAGAGCAGCCCTTACAACTCGTTTTATAATATTTTGACACTATAATATTTAGGTGAGGGTAATTTACAATTTCATAACCAACTTACAGATGATATTATTTATACCTTATAATAAGTTCTAATAATTAATAAAAGATTAAACATTATGTTAAAATATTCTATGCTTCTAATTCTTAAAACATTTAACAGTAAATACTAAATAATATTCCATAATTAATTATGTAGGTGGCGCTACTGTTGAAACTTATGAACTAAAACATGTAAATTCCAATGTATTTACCATTTAAATTATTATAAATAAATATGACTAACAATAGTTATTGTTGTCTAATTGTTTTCTTTAATGACTATTATTCAATACTTGAAGTGTCTCATTGATCTTTATTGTGCTGTATTCCGCACAGTACAGCATACGCATTATATACTAACCTATATGTGTATCTATGTTGCTTGTTTTAATCACATAAAAGTATTATCGAAAAGTTGTATAAAGAAATATTTTTTTGCAGCTTTTTATAAATACCCCAACTTTGCTTAATATCTTTATGTTTAATAAAAGTGTTATTAGATATAAAAATTAACTTAGCGATTACTCATGAATATTTTATAATCACATATTGCTATAAATAGTTCACTTCTTGAAAAGGTCAAAACGGTAATCGCTTCTAAAAACTAATCACTGACTAAGCAGAATTGAGTCAGGGTCTTGATATTTACCGTAGTACTTCAGATTTAACACTAGATTAAGTATTTCAAGGTCCATTCATTGCACGTTCGAATCAATACCTGACAAGCTTTCTGAATGCACCGGAATAATGATTTGTTTCGAAATGTGTTGAATTAAATTTAGAAGACCTATAATTTTTTTTAAATTTAAGCATAAGATTTAATTGAACACTATTTTAAAATGTTTCATCCCTTTCATCATTTCTCGTCTCTTTCTATCTCTCTTATGATATATCATACAAAAACATTAACGTAATTATTTTATTGATATGTTCTGTTATCAATGCAAATCCCTTCCGGTAATTACATGGTCGCGACAAACAGTTTCAGATTGTATCTCGATTAAAAAGCCAAGACCAAAATAATTGTATGTATTGGTTCAGTATAAATATCGTACATAATCACCATTGTAATATCTTCGGTATTATTCCGGATTGTATTTTATTACTATCATTAAAACTACTACAAATCCTTTTATAGTTTCATTGTAATCGTTGAAATTAAAGATTTTTAGTAGCAAACAACATCGAGTTTTGTTGTATTTAAAGTGTAAATGAAGCTTTTATTTTTTCTTGAAAGCTAATGATTTGTAAGACTTTAGGCGTCATCTAGTAACGCGATGACGAACTAACTATATATCAAGAGTTTCCCTTACGTGCAGCATTATTTTTAGTAAGTTTAATATGTAGTAATTACAAGGTATGTATATAAGTTTTCACCCATACTTTAATATTTAATCTGTTATCATAATAAAAAATCCGTCAGATAATGTAGTAATAATAGTGAAAGATAAGGTTTGGGGTCTAATTTCGATAAATTAATTACTAATTGTTTTAGTCATCCCTGAAACACGTACTTTTTAAGGTCCGCCTCAATTGGACCGGTGTAGTATTTTTTGGATAATTAGTGCCAAAACATACATACATACGAATATGTGTATATACAAAAATAATCTACACACATACCTATTTTATGTTTTTCCAAAGTTTATAATTATCATCTCTTGTTTTTCCTTATTGTATATAGTATATACCATTATCAGAAAGAGATCAAAAATAATATTAAAAATATTGATCTCTTTTTTTTGTGTACTGTGAAATGTTATTATAAGATTATTTTTTTAATTTTCTAAAATAGAATTAATTAACTATACAATATTTCATCTTATATATGATGCTATGTCAGCTATACAAAAACATCTAAAATTAAATAACTTGTTTAAAAGTTTAAAATAGAGGTCAACTGATCTATGAAAGATATTTGACTTTTAGATCCAACAATCTACTTAAATGACATAATTCTTATTTTATTTTAAATTACCACTAACTATGTTACAATCAAAATACGGAATAATTCTTTGTATGAAAAAAAAGTATTGGACCAGCGAACCCTAAATTGCTTGTACGCTCGCTGAATACATTTTGTCCAATTCCTTTATTTGCACTTCGTTATTCCTTTTGGACATTCCCCTCAATTTTAACTTTTAAACAGATAGGATATAGAATATTTTTTTCAGTCATCTGGATGGGCTACTATTGACGTACTTAACGATGGTAGGTTTCAATTTTAATGAACTTTTTTTTTTGCCATATTTTTTAAAATATTATGTGTATTTAAATTAAGGTTTTATATATTGTAAATGAATTTAAATGACTGAAATTAAATAGATGACTTTGAAAGCAAACTACACAGCACTGGATTCACAGACATATTATATTATTCATGTTTTGATATTTAAAGCAATTTTTTTCATAAGTACTTACTTGTAAATGTCACAAGCGCGAACATGCTTTACAAATGTACCGTTTCCCAATTGCTCCCAATCTTAATAAATCTTATATTTTAATGTTATATATATAAAAATTAGAACCCTAGCAAATCGTAGTGAAGATAATCACAAAGTACTATGTTACACTCCCACATCTAGAAGTGAATATTTATTTCTTTTATAAAAAAAAAGTAATTTGCGGTAATGTTTTTGTCTAATAAAATTCCTATTATACCTACTACTTCTCACTGGTTTTTTTCTTTTTTACAGGTGATAACAACCATTTTAGCTATGATCACAATATAATAAAACCACTTGACGAAATTCATGAATCTTTGTGCGTGTGCGTGTGTACACAGTACACTGCCACACAATTTCTTTTAATAGAACACTCAAAAATTGATTTTGGTAAAGTTATAATAAAATAAAAGTACAACGTTTTTATAAGAAAAATTGGTATAAAGATAGCTTAACGCTAAATTCAACATTACGTATAATACTTTTTACGGCTGGAAAATCCGTTAAATTCAGTAAAAGTAATAGACTGAATTACTCAATGATCACAGGAAAAAAATGTGTAGATTGTACCAAATTTATAATGAGGTACCTAGAAAGATTTAGAATATAGTATCATAACAGAGCTAAAAAATTAGTTTGAATGTTCTAATTTCTAAAGCTAACATTTGAGTTGCAAAATTCCTTTTGCATTTGATAGCCAATTTATCGGGGAGGGTTGGACTGAATAAAAAAACACTGAGACTCTTCTCAGGTTACCAGGGGGGACCCCTGCTAACCTACTTCTCTAGTCCACGCTGAAGGTGTCTGAACTTTAAAAGTTCAATAAATTCTTAGTCAAATTTGAAATCGGCTGTCGAGTCGCTAGACAAATTGCGCATTGACAAAGGAATCTTCCTTACTTCATTATCATGCTCAGTAGTGACATCTAGTCGATATTTCCTCGATATCTTGATTTATGGTTCAGGTAACTTATGGTGAATACTTAAGTGCAAAGTCAAAGTTTTATTTTTAATAAAGGTTTCTTTTGTTTGCTATTAGGAGCCTATTTTTTTATTAACTATCTAATTTTAGGGAACAACAGATTTAACATTTTTATTTTTGTAACATGTTTCGTAAAATAGATTTTTGTGGTTATGTTACCAATTATATTTCATTTACACAGAATATAAAACTTAAACGAAAATATAAAAAAGGAATATAAAAAAGGTGCCAATAATATTTCCCAAAATAAGACAATTTAGTAAAGTAAGTCAGTAAGTAAGCAGTCTATCAATGTGACTTAATCATAAAAACGAAACGTCACGAAATAGAAAACTATATTAAAATTTTAATTCATATTAGAATTAAAATTGTTTTCCGTGAATACATTTTTTCACGGAATAACTGGTAATTTACACTGGAAAAAGGTTCTATCTTGATGAAATTTATGAATATAATTGGACTAACCATACACAAGAGTTTTAATTAAGAACTCGTATATATTAATTATTGTCTTGTATTTTTAAAAACGATGTTATGAAGTGTATGTGAAATAATAATTGTTGAATAAAATTTCTATTGACAATTCTCCTTCACTGTTTTATTGAAGGTATGTTTATATTTTTAGGTTCCAACAAAAGTAAAATTTTAATTAAATATTTAAAATTTAACTTTCGAGTTATAAGTTAACACCCCCATTCAAATGTTATACATATAATATATCAGTATTTTATAATTATAAGCTAGCACTTAAGTCTTTAGAGTGTCATGAATATCAGAATACGTATAATATATAAGTAATTAATGATATAAATAAATAATATAAATCAATTTATCTTAATAACTTTCAAGCTCAATTTAAAGTTAAGTTTTCATCGACAAGTTAAATCGAAAGTAATGAGGGGATTGTCATAGCATCGCTGGCTTATGGGAAAAATTGTTCACCGAAAACCATTTGTCACATCGAGTAAAAATTTAAATTCTTCCATCCAAACCTATATCAAACGGGAAATTTATGACTTTATTGAGAAGAAATTGCGCTTCCGGTTCTAGGGACTGTTAATTTTAAACCTTATAGACAACTACTACTACTCTTTTCTCTTTTTATAATATACTTTTTAATACTGATTAAATAAGTTAATAGATATAATATTCGACATTTTACTCTTTCAGTTTCTCACTGTTTTAAAATTTTTAAAAAGTTTTAAATTTTTTGACACAGAAATAATATATTTTTTTACTTTGTCAATTGCTGTGCTCCTATTGTAGTCTTTGAAGCAAAAGTTAAACAATTTTTACATAATTTTGTGGGCATAACTCTACCACGATTAGTCGATAACCACTAGAAGATTAAAACCTCATTAATTTTAAATTACTATGACGATTTTATAAAGAACGTGTATAAATATGAAGCTTACCTTAAAGGTATTATAATTATAAAGGCTGATAGCTTATTATAAAAATACATATAGTTTATCACCCTTTTCAACACAGTTATATGTGCCTTAAAGAAAATAATTAATAATGATAACTTCATTACATTACGTATACTAAATGAAGATCGAGAATATTTTTAAGCGTATTCGAGTACAACAGAACCGATAGTACGGTTGCTCTCCTCTACGAGGAATCGTTATTTATTGAAAGTCATGAATACAAAGCAGAATCTTGTACTTTTCGTTATTGTTTTTGTTTTATTGTTTGTTTGTTTATATTTAAGACCTACGTACTAAATTGTATCCCTCTGTTTGTTTTTAATCTTATTTCAATATTCAGCTGTATCTCTCTTTATTTTCATTGTATTTGTGTAAAAGTATTGTGAATACAAAAGTATATAAATATTGGGGTACAATTTCTGGGCGTGGAAAATATTTGTGTTTAACCGGTTAAGCGTATTGAAAATAATTACTTCAGGAACTCAACTGAGACCGAATCTTAAATATTGAACTACTATTTAAGTCAGTTATTCTATGAATAAATTTAACCGCTTACAGAGCTAAATGTGGTTTGCCTATCCATCAATCACTCTAAATCACTCTATCAAGATTATTGTCCCTTCACTAGTTCTATCTTTTTACAATACACTAATAGAAGATGGCGATCTAGACTACTGTCCATCACTAGTTCTATCTTTTCACAATACACTAATAGAAGATGGCGATCTAAAAAAGTTTGAGATGGATTAAATTTAATTTATTACCCTAAAGTGCATAGTGTGTTCTAAGTTTTTTTGCTCTATTGTATTTTAAATAGCTTCAGTTAAAATTAAACATATATATAATTCAATATCGAATATAAATTTGCGGTAGGCATCAATATTCATAATATTCGCTAGTAGAATTCAATGCGGTAAATAATACAGTCAGTTTGTATCAAACATGACTATAAAATAATTTATATGAGTCGATTTAATAAATGAAATTCTTAAAATACCTTAATACCTATTTAAAAATAAATGTTAAAAATAACCATCAAACTAAATCTTTGTTTTAAATATTTTATGCGTCCTAAGTGAGCAGACGTTAAAGCAAACGTTTTTAATATTTTGGACTCTTAATTCGCCTGTTAGTTCGCGTCACACAAAACTACCATTAAAAATATTTCGTTAGTTATAGCTTTAAAATTCGGAATCAATATATGCCAAAACTTTTACAGCTGAAAATGACTTTATTTCATTGAAAACACAAAAACTGAGTCCAAATCATTCAATTAGATCAGATCAAAATCCATCACAGTTAGAAAAACAAAACTACATGACGGATTTTTATTAAATTTTATGTGGTTTCAGCCGATTTTTTGAGTTAGCATATATAATACTTTCACTACGGAAATTTTGTCGTTTTTAAAGATTGTAATTGTAATTAAAGTAATCTGTTATTGAAGATTAAGTAGCAGATAATAACAATATACCTATTTTTATTGCAACATAATACACAAAAACCATAGAAAACAAAAAATCAGTTATGGATATAATAATAAATAGAAGTTAGAATTATATATAACTAGCTATGCCTGCGACTACGTACGCATAGATTCTGATTTCGATAAAGATACCTGTTTTAAGTTTCAACTAATTCCGGCAAGTAGTTTTTGCGTGTTTGGCGTGTAGTTGCAGTTTATTTATATATATATTTTAATCACAGATATTGTTTTTGTGAGTAGATCTGTTTAAGAGCTGAGTACTGAGTCGTTCAATTATGTATTTTTTTTATTGAAAAGTATATTATTATTCTTGACGGGAGGACTATGAATATGGACTATTAATATGTAGTATCAATACGTACTATCAATATTTACTATAAATACGTACTATCAATACGTACTATCAATACGTACTATCAATATTTACAATCAATACGTACTATCAATACTTACTATCAATACGTACTATCAATATGTACTATCAATACTTACTATCAATATGTACTATCAATACGTACTATCAATACGTACTATCAATACTTACTATCAATACACACTATCAATATGTACTATCAATACTTACTATCAATACGTACTATCGATATGTACTATCAATATGTACTTTCAATATTAACTATCAATATGTACTATCAATATTTACTATCAATATTTACTATCAATACGTACTTTCAATATTAACTATCAATATTTACTATCAATACGTACTATCAATTCGTACTATCAATGTGTACTATCAATATATACTATCAATACGTACTATCAATATTTACTATCAATACTTACTATCAATACATACTATCAATATGTACTATCAATACGTACTATCAATATGTACTTTCAATATGTACTATCAATATTTACTATCAATACGTACTATCAATATGTACTTTCAATACGTACTATCAATACGTACTATCAATATTTACTATCAATTCGTACTATCAATATGTACTATCAATACGTACTTTCAATATTTACTATCAATACGTACTATCACAATATGAACTATCAATATGTACTATCAATTCATACTATCAATGTGTACTATCAATATATACTATCAATACGTACTATCAATATTTACTATCAATACTTACTATCAATACATACTATCAATATGTACTATCAATATGTAGTTTCAATATTAACTATCAATATTTACTATCAATATGTACTATCAATACGTACTATCAATATTTACTATCAATATTTACTATCAATACGTACTATCAATTCGTACTATCAATGTGTACTATCAATATATACTATCAATACGTACTATCAATATTTACTATCAATACTTACTATCAATACATACTATCAATATGTAGTTTCAATATTAACTATCAATATTTACTATCAATATGTACTATCAATACGTACTATCAATATTTACTATCAATACGTACTATCAATATGTACTATCAATATGTACTATCAATATGAACTATCAATATTAAAGAAACCATCGGAGCTCTACAAACATCTAAGAGTTACCAAAAGACATATCATCGGAAAATCTAAAGATGATACTGTAACTTCTCTCCCAAAAAACAAAGTTGCCTCAGAGCTCGAGTCACGACTTCAATTCTATAAAAAAATTATGATAGGTGCTCAAACAAATAAAGTAGGGCTAGGATCAAATAGGAAAGTTCAAGACATAGACATAACAAAATCTTTTATTCGACAAGATTTAAACGATAATTACCGACTCCACGCGATGAGCCTAGAGATTCAAAACGAATGGGTGACCATAGGCGTTTGAAGTGGCGCACCTTAATTTATTAAATTTCAATAAAAATCGGTCCAGTCGTTTGGGAGAAGTTCAGTGACATACACACACACACAAGAAATATATATATATAAAGATAAGGCGATTTTATAGCTCTGTAGCAATCTTTTCCATACAGCTTTATACTGGTAGGATTGAGGTGAGTTATAAAAAAAATTGCGGTGCATAATAATGCATACCAAA
The DNA here is from genome assembly GCA_959347355.1 of Napeogenes inachia. Taxonomy (NCBI): domain Eukaryota; kingdom Metazoa; phylum Arthropoda; class Insecta; order Lepidoptera; family Nymphalidae; genus Napeogenes; species Napeogenes inachia. The sequence continues at coordinate 19,418,823 of OY365798.1, read as the reverse complement.
TTTATATACGTACATAAACATAATTAATGTAGGTAATTAATATATACATATATAAAATGTTCTAAATAAATATATATAAAATAAAGGACATATAATAATATCATGAATACAGAAAAAGTCTAATTTATACATACATGAAAAGGAAGAGATATGACTGGTAATAGTGGCTTTTACGAAAATATTCCACTGAAGGTAGAAGGTCATTGAACACTGAGCTTAATCCATTGATACTAGTACTTGCTATACTGAGTCCGATTTGCAAATCCGTTATAATAAAAAAAGAAAATATAGATATCGTTACTCACTGCGATATCCAATATTCCATTAATAAAAAAGGTAGTAGTTATAAAAAATATATATCATTTGTTAACTACCACAAAGTCGTATCAAAGCTGTATCGTGATTCAGTATTGAAATTCGAATATAAAACAAAAAAAAAAATATTTTATCGTTTTAAATATTTTTTGTTTAAAGTCAACGAGTTTCGAGAAGTTGTTCGTTTGTTCTCTGAAATACCTAAATTCAATTTGAAAACTATTCTGATTACAAATATCCGATAGCAGTCCATTTAAACTACAAATCTTTCTTTTAAGGTTGTTCGTAAAGAATCGCAAGAGGCGCTACAGGAATCTCTACAAAACTTATATTCTCTGAAACTATCGCCAAGTGATTTACAACCTCTCTTACTTATTGGCTGCCATAAACATAGCGATTCTTTTCACCGATGCGAGTTTCTCGAACATTTTTCCGTAAAACCTTAAAAATAGAGGTTTCCAATTTAGGTAGATATATGATATATTATCCATATATTCTTATGTGATCAGAAAACTAAAATTTGGCATAGTAAAATTTTAAATTGAGAAAATTGAAATGATAGCTAGATTTTTTTTAACAAAAACTCAGAATATAATAAATTTGAACTGTAATTCTTAAGAGATTGAACAATCATAGTCATTGGTTGGAACTGGACATTTTTGAATTTTGAATGTACGTATACCTTTTATAATTTAGATATTAACCAGAATTTCAAAATTAAATGTTTTATTGAGCAAAATGTCTCAAATGTTTTTAAATAATAGTCATAATAATAATAAGAAATAATAAAGCCTGAATTAAAAAAAGTGGAATGCCGTATTCTTTATATCTTCTAATATATTAAAATGAAATTACTTTCTGTATACATTGGTATTTGTCAGCCTATTTTTAGGTTTAGTTGATACAAAGATTTATGTTATATATGTATGTATACTACAAGTATAAATTTATGATAAGATCAGTCAAATTCCGCTGCAGGCAAATTGTTGACACAAAAACATGACCCAATTTGGAGTTTGTGATTTAGTCTTTTATAATTGTTTTTCTTCTTCTTCTTATATTTAATAAAACCTATTATTTGGAAATCTTTTGAACGTATGATCTTTAGTGTAAACTTTTCATTTTTTATAAGTTATTCGAAAAGTTCTGATACAATAATATTTACTTTTTTATTTGACACCTATGATACCAGTGGATTAGTAATCTGGTTCTTATAATTCTATGATGGTACACCGCAGATAAGTCATCAACTGTGACTAAATTACACTTACACCTATTAAGTATAGAATTAACTATTTTCATGCACTAAAGAAAGAAACTTGAAACAAATTATTACGTTTATCTTGAATCGTGCTCAGAAAAGAATTTTATTTCTTAGCGCAGAGGTCTTTGTCCCATTTTTTATGAATTTAAAATGAGTTTTCACAAATACTATTTAGTGATGTAAATTATGATTTTGATTTGGTGTAATAAGGTTTTATTTTAAATAACAAAAAAAAAACATAAAAATTACCATTATATAAATATCATTATAAAAAAAAACGATCTCAATTTGTTCATGGCTTTTTCTGTTTCTCATAATTTATAGTTACATATATTATTTAATAATATTATTTCTTTTTATAAAAATATTATTACAAGTTGATTAAAATAGTTTTTTCCCCAGTTTTTTACGAAAAAGAAATGGTTTAATGTAGTTTTATTTTTATTTTAATTCTATATATTTCATCGTTAAATGTATTTTGTGCGCACCAAGCAAAAACTATTTAACTTTTTGAGATTTTGATAAATGTAAAACAATGTTTAAAAATCAATTACTTTTTTTTGGATAATTCATAGTTTATTCTACTATTTATCCGAAAGATTTAACCTTTTAAAACCTTTCTTCCAAGTTTCTTCCAGGTCAACTTGGCTATGCTCTCCAGATAACAGATAAGTCAATCATTTTCAATGTTCAGACCCAATGCTCCAATAAGATACGTCTCTTGTCGAAGATGTTTCAAACATTGGTAATTGTAACGTAAAACTCTGAATGTATTCTAATAACATACTGTTAAATATTGTTATTAATTAGGTATACATAACATATATCAGTTTCAGCCTAAAATTATTAAGGTATAATAATGGGGTACAAAGTTGGTCTTGTTTGTTTCAGCAACAGGCTAGCTTAAAAAAAATAATAATTAATAAAAGAAAATGAACGAAGTAGTAAGAGTAATTACTTATTTAGTTAAGTATTACCCATAATAGCCATATTTCTGTTGTACTGATTACAGTTTTTACTTAATTAAATTAAATTATTTGCTCATCATCAAAAATAGAAAAAACATCAACATGAAGGTGCTATCTTCATGCCTGGTCAGAGTTTCCTGGCCGCATTTTTTTTTTTTAAACTTGACCTCTTATTTTTATTAGTGAATACGAGTCCGCTATTACGTGTTCATCCAAAAACCTCATTACACTTGCCCTTTATCTTAGCACAAAGTGGGGTGTCATCTAATTACATCGTAAATGCGGTCTCATAAAACTTTGTAGGATCCACATATACAGATAACAAGAATAGGACAAATTAGTATTATTATATTATTACCAACTTTTTACTTTTAATATTAGCTAATAAATTAATAATAAATTATAATTATTGATTAAACTTATTACAAGTATAACACTGGATGTAAGACTTAAGCAACAGGCGTTGTTAAGGATATTTTGCTTTGCATTTCGCATAATTTAATAGATACTAACATATAAACTGGATGGCTGTTCGTGATGCCTTCGATGAGGTGAAACAACACAACTGAAATTGACACTTTTATTTATTAAATAGTTTGCCCTCCAGAACGAAATTATATACTTCAAAAATCTTGGTAACATCTGTTAAATGCCTTAAATTCTTGAAAGCTATGTTTCAAAAGTCTGATATGAAAATGTATTCTCAAAAAGTGTCCATAATTCTTGTAAACAACAAAGAAAACATATCCGTTTGACCCTTCTCTAACACCATAAGGGATTTTGGCTCTAAAGGCTTACACGACGAAAGCGCTGTTTTATGACCTTTGACGATCCCTCACATAATTCCGTCTTTAACACGAGCCAACAATATCGATATATAGTTGTATATATCTCATCATTTTCCATCCAGGAACACAAGCATAGACAAATTATTTACAAAACTTACTTTACTTAATGTTTTAGATTTTTCTTATTCTATGTCCTTTTACCTTCATTGTTCAAAAACGTTTACTTATTCACAAGCTATATATTCATATATACTAAGGGCGTTTAAAGCCTCTAAGAGCGGAGAAAGTAATATGAAGCTGATTGAGTAATATTACACTCGTTAGAGAATAGAATTCGTATATATTCCTTGTACTGGACACTCAATACTACGGGAGTCGGGACACGTCACAGCAGAGTATTAGGTTCATTTCGTCAAATCAATACTATATATAATAATTATTTTAATTCTTATTATATAATTTTGTTATATGATATCTATAATCATTTTATTATAAATAATATTGCAATATTAAGCTATTGCTACTCATAGAAACGAAGATAATATTATGTTATAAAATATATAATTCCAAGTTCTGTATAGAAGTGACGTAATCATTTGAACAGGGTTAATCAGATAGTTTTAATATTATTATATAATATTACACTATAAAATAAAATAAGACTATATGTGGGTTATTTGACCCATATTGCTGAAAATAAGATGAATAATTGTAGTCGCAATTATTTGCGATCTGTCTTTACAATACAAGTCTGTGCTAATTAAATACAAATGTTCTTACATAAACAATAGCTGAATTAATTAACAAAACAAATAGCATTGAGAATTATATGAAAATATAATGTATTCAACCGCGGTATTAATTTTGAAACAACATTCGAAATTTTATATATAGCCCATTACATTTCAAAAGTGTTAAATGGTGCCGAGAGCTTTCCGATGTCCGATTTACCGCATATCGTAACTGATGTATTCGTTTTAAGTGGTTTATCAATGTTATTAAGATACAGAGAGATTTATTTAACATGAAATAAACCTTAAAATATTGCCGGTTTAATGTATGTGTTTTATTTATTTTTTAATCTATAGGGGATAAATGTTTTAACGATCAAACTAGTGGTAAATTATTATAGTGCATATTTTTAATTGATGGAAGTTGCTGACAAAGACAGTTGCTTCCTTGTTAAGAGAACCATTCAAAATATTGAACATTTGAACTTGTTAAAACCATTTACTTCTTAATACCAAAATAAACCCAAAGGCTCAACGTTTTAAAATAATGAGTTAATCGTACCTTCATCCAAAGAGTAAATTTATGGAGTTTACAACTTTTAAGATTTGTCTTTAAGCAAGGATGAAAATTGCCGCTAATGCGAATAGTTCTCTCGGATTCGTACTTCCAAGTTTTTATTGCTCTCGTAAACCGGTTTATGATTGTTGTTTGTTTTGTGAGTGTTTGTTTGTTACATTTAATATACCTCATTACATAATATAGTTACAATATTCATATACATCTTTATCAATTTAATTAAGCATTTCAAAAATTTAACATATTTTCCATAACGCTTATAAATTATCGAAAAAAACGAAACAATCCACGTTGTGGTAAGTTTAGTTAAGTAAGTTTGGCTATTTCTAGTAGAAGAGAAGGATTTTGAGCATATGATTGTCATCTTCACAAAGCGTACAAAGGTGAGAGGGAAGTTTGAGCCTAATCGAGACAGATTTTATATATAGGAGCTAGAATCATTTGACTCCAGCTCTTCTTCTCCAGCTCCAGCGCCAACTCTTTTCTTCAGCTAGAGGATTTTTGTGTCATGTACTTAATTACTAAATACTTTTGTAAAAAAATATTTTTGTCCAGACCTGACCGCATTAAATTTTTTTCATAAACATATAGATAAAAATGAAAAAAAAATAGATATCGAGGGTTCCAATCAATTAATATTTATTCATATATAAATTCATATATAAACTTATTCGTTTAAGGAGTTAAATATAATGTTTGAAAATATCTTTAAATATGTATAGCAAAACATGTTAAGCTTATTTAAATTTCAATTAATATAGAATGAGTTAAATATATATTTCACTGATTTTCGTGATGCGGTGTAAAAGTTTTTCATAATAATAAATAGATTTACATAATTATTTACAATGTTATTGAAATGTATGTATGTATTGATATACCAGTCAATAATAGGAAATAATATTAGCATATACGCTGACCAAATCACATATAATCGTTATCTCAAACTAGAACCATATCGAGTACACATTATCTATAAGCTATAAATATAACCAGTTTGGAATAAATCCAAATGAACAGACCAACTGGCAATAAGTTATACCTAGGTCAAACCCGCTGGGAGTTCGCCAATCGAGATTACAATTAAGCTGACAAAAATAGCTGCGATATGAGTTTATTGGACTTTTAAATACCAAGTTTGACTTCAATCTATTTATTGATGTTGTGTTTGTCTAAAAATGAGAATGATTACTATTATGTATCTCCTCTTACACATTCTATTCTTATATGTATATAGACTATTAATTTATATGTTTTTATGATACAAGACACTTCAGTACTATTACAAATAAACAAACAAACAAACACACAGGCAGGCGGCACGCATAGCGCTTGAAGCTTAAGCGCACGAGCCACCTAGCGAGTAGCTTTGAAAAACTAACGTTTTAAAATGTGTGCGTAAGGCCGCACTAACGCTCGGCGCCTAGCTTGTCGCTTCGACGCGACGCGACGTGTTGAATTTTAGTCACTAAGCTCTAGGCGCTAAGCAAGCCGCCTGTCTGTGCGGACGTAGCCTAACAGCCAAACTTGTCGATATCTACTACAAATAGTATCGTAGTGTGTACTAATCTGTACGTGGGCGAAGTTGCATTATTGAGGCCCGTTTTCGGCTGTTTCCAAAGTCTGCCCAATAGATTTATTATATCAAGTTTTTTATAGCAAAATAATTGCCACCGTACACTTCACCACCGCCACCACTTCACATATGACGTGCTCCTAATAGTAAGGAAATGTTAGTTTGCGGAGAGTGAATGTTAAAAAAAACTTATTTAGTCAAAGCTATTTTAATTCTTATAGCAATAAAAATTCATTAGGAAAATATTTTTTAGTAATTTATTGCATGAGATGATTGGCTTGAATCTTGAAAGAAGTTTGGCTATAGCCAAACCAAACCACACTCTATACAAGTCGCTTATAGTTATAGTTCCTCTTTTAACTTATAGGATCCTATATCTTTGATTTCTTTATGCGCTTCAAAAGCTCGCTTTTTCATCGCTTAATATTATTCCCATTTCAAAAAAAATATTTTAACATAATTGGCAAAATCAAATAATCATGTTAAACTAAGTAATTATTAAACTTCTCTTTGAAGTTTTAGTTGAATTTCATATTTGTAGCTGAGGTAGATTTTATAAGTTTCAAATATAATAAACTTATTTGGTTCACTATCAAATTGCAATTCCCTGAACTGCAAATGTAACTCTAATTAACTTCACAAACAATTTTCAATAAACATTATCATGATTGAAATTAAATTCTCCATCAATGATCTAATATGCAATAAAACTTAAGATGAAAATAAATAGTCGAAGTCTCATTCCGCTCATTCATATTAATGGTTATAGGAATTAAATTGCCAAGGGGTTGTTTTAAATTATTTATGTCGCTGCTTTTTTTATAATCCTTATTTCGTTTTATTTTGGTGGTCGAATATTTTTCGTATTTAATATATACAGTAGGGGAAACTGTAAGTACGACTGTCTAACAAATAAAAAAAAAGTTTAAAATTAGTGACCCCTACTTGTCTTATTACACATGCAAGAAAGAGAGACGAATAGTCTCATTGGCTTGCTCTTTTTTTTCGATGGACAAGTTTTCAGATAGCTTCCCATTCCCAACTCAGTCTATAATAATTAACTCTATGATTTAATAGTCACCCTATTTGTTGTTTGTGAGCAGTTAGACCTGACAGCTTTATGTGATGTCCTTATTAATTTCATATCATACTTATGACACATTGACTGCTTTCACTAAACAAAATAAGTAACTTAATATGAGATCGTCTATCAAGGATCTTAAATTATTTGTTAGAGCATTTGAATTTCTCTATAAATATTTTTTTTACTATCCAATAAAGAATAAAAATAAGTTAGTAGAAATTACGATTAAGAGATTGAAGAGGATATTCAATCATTTAATTGTTAAACCATTATCAAACCCTAGCAAGCCTTATAATTATTGGTTATATAGAATTTGTAGATAAGGTATAACCGTAGAGTTGAACTGTTCAATCAATGAACGAGATAAGAAATTTTCTATTCCACATTTCACTCTACAATGTGGAACACAAAAGAACCTTTCTATGGAACTGTATATAACCGTTCTTGTACTGCGTCCGGTCCGATTGTCAGACCACTTGACATCTCTTTGAATCTAACTATATATTGGTATGAGGAGGTCATTATTTAGTCTCATAAGGTCAGTGTATCTGTAATGTTCATGGGTCATCATTCGCAATACAGCTAATATGAATCAATTTATATACATAACGTCTAACATTGAAACTAGGTTTAGAGCTAAGCTTAAGTGGGCATACACTATACAATCGTACAACGCCTCTTAAGCACGTAGGGCCGTACCTGATTCGGAATGGGATTGTGATTGTCAGGATCATAATAGACTGGATAAGACGTTGAATTGAAGAATATTTATATGTAACGTTATTTAATTTTAATTTAATTTTATAATTTTTAAATGCATTCTTTTAGTTTTATCGTGTGTTTACTATATGTCTGTGTATGTTCCAAAACGTTTAAAACCAATTTTCATTTTTTTTTTCAGTATGATTCTACGTATCAATATAATATGATCAAGCGCTCGAAGATTATATATTTTGTTTGTCATGTTTAATTTAAAGTTTTTTCATAAGGCTAATTTCCAAAATGTTAAAGTTTTAACCTTTTAAAACATATTTTTTGTTATGTCATTATTATAGTAAATATTAACTATACTCTCTGTATTTGAGACCTCTCTGTAAATGTGACATTTTCTCAAGTAAGGTTTGGTTTATTTATTATTATATTAGTAATATAAGATGTTTAAAGCTTTCGTGCTTATAAATACTTATTAGTACTTATATATAAGTAATAGTAAGATCCAATTTGGTTACACTAAATATATTTAGTTAAACATTAGAAAAAATGCCTACCCATTCCTTAAAAGATAAAAAAAGAAGAACAGTATTAAGATATATCATTACTTGGTACGGAAATCCTTTCCAATTATGGAAAAGGTGCGGAGCTAAACCCACAATGCCGTTTCAGAGCTCGTTGCAGTAATTATTACAGTTTCGTTTCATGGTGTGTGTGAGCCGGGTGCCTGAAATCCCCTTCCTTTCTCTACCTGTGTTCTATTATTCTTCCTCTCATTTTGTACATGTCCATGATGAAGCTCTCCTCCTGTGAAACTACTTCTTGTTTATGCCTACTCAAGCTAGCTAGCATTTTTCAGCATTTATTAAAATCGTATATAGAATAAAAATGTATGTTAGAAAACATATATGAAGGTCTTTTTGCATTTAATACGATATTTCAGTAAATATTTCTAATGTAACATGAAATTTTTGAAAAAAAAATTGTTGATGATTCTCAATTACTTACCTACATTAAACAACTTGGTAATAAAAATATAAAATAAACTAACCTGCTTATTTACATCAATTGTCTGTCTTTACATTTTAAATATTTTATATTCGGGTTAATATAACTCTAAGATTGAAGAAAGTACTGAAGTCGATCCTAGTTTTATTAGTTTATTAATTAATTATATAAACATCTTTAAGAAAATTAAGGGCAGTAAATTTTTTTTTTAATTAAAAAAGAAGTAATATAATACTTAATTTAAAATAATTATTGTACAGGCATCAAAAACTGTTTCATCTTTAAACATCAATTTAAATTATAATTAAAACATCAGATTAAACAAGCATAATATATATTACATGAATATATATTTTTATAAATGTCACTTTTGTAATAATCAATTTATTAAGAATATATTCTTAAGATAATATTGTTATATTTAATTTGTGCACAAAATTTCATAAGAATCCGTTTATCCGATTAGCTTGATGACACGACAAACAAGCCTTCAAACACAGGATCTTAGTGTAAGTACTTGGAATTCCTTCGTGAGGTTGACAATTATAGTAACCCGGCAATAAAAGTAATAGTTATGTGTAGAACATTCACAGAAAATTCTATTTGACACTATCAGTTGTAGACACCTGCTACCAATAGTAATATTTTCTGTGCTCCCTTCTCCGACACGTAGCATTGTCTACGAGAAAACATAGCTCAATGCTACGAAATGGGTTTCACAAAGCAAAGTTATTTATTTCATTCGTATGTTCATGTTATATATATTATTATTATTTGTATAAAAAAAATATCATAAAAAATACTATTTCTTTACAATTTTTATTAAATTTAATTCATATAAAAATAACAATCGATCATTGTATATCATTGATTCATCAATCTATAATAATAAATATCGATGTACGATACACTCTTATAATAATTTATAAGTCCTTTAACAAAAGAAATACTGCTAGTATCTAGTGACCCTATAAAATGTATAAATACATTATCGATTTTGTCTCTAAAGATTCCTGAACTAATTATAACAATTGGGTAATAGTTATTCAATAATAACGACAGAGTTCTTTACAATATAATATTCAACACAAAAATATCACGGTGAAAATAAAACGATCAAAAACAATTCTTTAACGAAAATGCCTTGATATTTAATACGAAGAATTTATTTCTCATATGTAAATAATATACTATATTTTAATTGAAAAGTTTCGACATGGAATACGTAACAAAAATATTATCATACAAAAGTGCCTCCTTTTGTAGAGAGTTTTAGAACAAGCGAGAATTATTTTATTGGAATAAATGCTCCTCGATATTTCTTAAACACAATCTCAAGAAATTTTGATTACAAAGATTTTGAAGATAAGAAATTCAGTTCTAAAAACAAATTCAGTCCAAAACAAAAATCAATTTTAAATTACAAAAAAAGAGTAATAAAAAAAGAATCCTAAATATTTATAATTTTTTTATGTTTTAAAACAAATGAGCAGCATTACTGTATAGAAATGTACATAGAAATCTAGAAAGCATAGATATATCTCTGTGTTTAAGATTCAGCTTATTATTAGTTTATCGAAATCAGTACTGTAATATAATTATCATATCTTTAACAAACACATCTTTGTAAAAACGGCCACGAGCTAGTACAAGTATGTAGTTATTTCCCAAACTTTATTTTATGTAGTATTGAAATCAAGATAAAACTTATAGGTAAATAGTTATTGCAGTCTGATAAAAAAAGTACTAAAAGGACTAGAATTTTTTTGGTTTAATACAGTCTATAATCTGTGGCCTACAAAACTTACAAAACTTACAAAATTACAAAACTTTAGACTTTACAGGCTTCAGGCCATGATCTCTAAAAATAACATTATTTATTTCAGGGTGATCAAATATTGCTTAGACAAGAGCCCATAGAAAAAAAAGAGATTTATAACATAATAATGGGTTAAAAAAATATATCAGTAATTTAGTATATGGGTTTTATAAGGTATAACGGATTCTTTTATAAATATATCCCTAAAGTCGGTTAATTAGGGGAGGTTTTGTATAAAACGCTGTTATTTTTAACCTTATCTCTTAAAATTATTACGTATTTGAGTCCTTAATAAAAAAATAAAGTAAAATTTTTTGGACAATCAAGCGTGTATTGAACTCGATAGTAATCGCGGGTGTAATAAATCACCGTACGACTAAATTACACAGGACGTCGTTAATATCGAAAAACGATGGCGCTTTTAAATACTCTTTAATAATACAAATAATGCTTAATACATATTTTAATAAATCAAACAGACTTTTAAAGATTTTTAAAGTTTTCATCTCTCAGATAAGTCTCTGTCAATAAGTTTAGAGTTTGAATTATTCCAATAAACGTTAGAATACCTTTTATTATAATGGTTCGTAAAAATAAAACGCATTCTCAATGGTTTTTTTATCGTCAGTCAAATAATTAATAAACATTAATTTCGAGGCAGCGAATGAGAAACGAGTACATATATTAAAATGTTTAAACATTAAAAACTAATCCAATTTTTGTATTAATTATTCATTCTAAACCAAATCTGTTTCGAACGATTGGAAACACGCACGTTATTTGTTAATTACATTCTACAATTGTTGTTATAAAGTTAAACAACTTATAAACATATATACACTAATACTTTCATATATTTTTTATGTAATAATTTAAAAAAAATAAACTCATCAAAAATCATAATAAATTGGAATAACATGAAAATATTATAAAACAATTTTTTTTTTATATATTTCCAATCAATGATTTATAATCATTATATTTTTAGTTTTATCTAATTAACCAAAACACACAATTTTAGACGTATTAGTAGATTAGAAGACAAAATACGAAAGTAGAAAGCTACTTAAATAAATTATTATATCACAAACATTGGGAGAAGTGTTCCTTCTAAATACCATCATGTATAAACCCTCGAGAGCCGATCACGGAATAGTGCGTGACTTGTTTTGTTTTAGAGAACTTACAAAGAAAAATAACGTAATGCAATATTTATCGCTTTTATTAACAGGCGGGTAAGAACGATTATTGGTCACAATCACTTAACCGCAATGCGGTACCATTACACTTCTGACAGAAGCTTAATGGCCAAGTCAAAAGCGAATGGCTAAATAATCTTGATTTATAAAAATATAATTTGTCATACGCTATTTAGGCTCCAACCGCTGTACTGTAAAGAACATGAAATATTTTTCATAAAGCCTTTGAGGTATACATTTTTTAGAACAATAACTCGGTGTACGCAACTAGTAATATATATACTATTGTTATGTCTACCAAAGTATATTCAGTTCAGAGTTAATTTAAATAATAATTAAAGTAAAGAAAATGTACACAAATAAAAATATTTCAGAGATCATTTGTTTTTTTATTTGTTAGTTTAGTAGCTGTCACAAAGATTATTTGAAATATTTAATATTTTAATTTATATGAAAATCATCTTGTATCAGAAATATTGGAAAAACAATTATTTTGTATTGTCAATTTCAGTGTTATAGCATGTGGATAGATACACATCCACTTACTAGAGACATACCTGTCATTAACTAAATATACTTAATATTGTTTTCCGCTATCCGGATCGATCGTAAATATTAACTTTACTAATGAACTCTGTAGCCTAATTTTCTGTAATTACACGACGCTCACGACTTAATTATCAAAGTTATTGGAGTATGTGATTGTGTACTTGAGTTCCTTATACTTAGTATTTTTTTCAGTTTATTTTAGGAACAGATCTATAAAACTCATATCGTATTCTAAGACTTTTCCAATGAATTTTTAAATGTTTTATTAATAAAACGATATATTTTTGCGAAGGTTACATAAAACAAACATATTGCCCTAATGCAATGGCCATTAGCAATTCTCGTGAATTCTCAACATAGGAAATGAATTTTGCTTCTGCGAAAAACCTGCGGTGGTGAGCGCGCACCACATAGAATGAACTATTAGTTTTCCATCAAAAGTCAATCAAAGTACTCAATGAAATCGATTTGTAAAAGTGTCATATTTTAACTCTATGTTATGATGTTTGACAGTTGTATTGAATTTTTCTTGGTTATATTACCTGTAATGAAATAAATATTTTTCTAGAAATATTCTGTTTTTAAAAATACACCGAGAAAACTGAAGCTGGTTAAAGCGTAGTGAAGAGTTTTGGGTCACTGCCCTTTCTATATCCGTCTTTTAAATATATTTTTAGATCTTTGACTTTTGGCTTGACAAATATAAAAATATTTTTGTTTATTGATTAAGCGTCTTTTATTTTATACAAAGGGTTATGCAAGACAAATCCTATTTCCAGTCGTAAATCAGAATTCTGAATAAAACAGCATCTAGGTTCTGAATAAATAATGTCGAATTTAAACAGAAGGATTTCCTTGAAGCCGTTTGAGCTTGTACGAAACTGTAACTCAATAGTAAGCTACTTGGCTCATACTGTGACCTTATTTTCTTTCATTATGGAAAGCGACGATATTAAAAAAGGTAAATATTTTCTGTCTGTGAATTAATATTATTAGGTTTTTCACATTTCAACCTTTTTTAACGGTAACAGAAAATGGTAGACTGAAAAGATAGTTGCATTCTTATTTCATGTTAAGCTTCATGTAAGTTGGTAACCTTAGATGTTTGTGAAACATAAAATCTCACGGACTAATCCTTGAATATGAAACTTCACACCTTGAAAGTGGTTTTCAAAGCGTCAAAGCTCTTGTGCAAAGTTTCAAAGTTATCAGAATGAAACTAAAACAATTTGAAGTTTACATTTTGATATGTTTACGTGTTCGGAAAATGTCTACGGATCGTTGTCGAGATACCGCTAAGTTTTACATAATACTAGCTTTGGTCAAGATGTCGCCCCGCGTAATTATATTCTAAATTTAATTTGAATTACTATATTGGTGTCTTGTAATTGACTTCGGAAATGGCTGCTTTTCAAGCTTTGATAGATCAGACAGTTTAAAGAAATATTTTTATTTAGTATAAAGAACTGGCGTTTGTTGTAAACAAATATATAGTATTAACACTTTGACCTTAGCTTTATATTTCGTATTCAAATTGTATGGTTATATTCGAACATTTTATTTATTGACAAATAAACTCAGCACACGCCGTGGACCCAAATATAAGCAGCGCTTATAGCGCTTATTCCCTTGAACACTAATTCCCAAATATAGAAATATCGGATTTAAAAATATTGAATTTAAATTTAAAAATGGCTATTTAAATCAAATATTGTTACTGTAGCTTATTAAATCTTTGTACAATCTGTTAAATAATTTCCGAGTAATAGATGACTATTACAAACAAACCAACGAATCTGAACTCATTATTTATTTAATGAGTTTTAATCATATATACGCATAAATACATATCATATAATAAATTTGCCACTGATCGATTTCTTTACTTGGAATATTTAAAAAAAAAACATAATGGGGAGCCTTATATTAACAAGAGAACTCAAAACAAAGGTTTTTCATTTTGTCTGTTTGTTTGTATGTATGTAAATCTGTATGTCTGTATATTTGTGCACTGTAACTGATCGCTGTCTGTACACGAAAAATATTTTCAAAAATTCATAGTGCTGGGATCTTTATATAAGCAAGCAAAACCAATGGTTTTTCATTTTGTCTGTTCGTCTGTATGTTTGTATGTATGTATATTTGTATGTAAGTTTGTGCACATTAATCTCAGAAACGGATTAACCGATTTGGTTGAAGTTTTCGGGAATATATTGTCATAGGCTTAACTTTACATTTAGTGTATTTTCATATAAACAAATAAAGAAGTTAACAATCTCTTATTTTCGTACTATTGTGATAAGACTTTTTTCCAAAATTGATAAAGTGGTTTATCCTTCAGGGAATAATAATACCCTTTCCAAAAAAAAAAAGGTAATCGGACTACCTACTCTGTTAAAAATGATTTGTGTTTAAGTATTTCTATCAATATTGCATAAGAACCTTTCTCCCGCACCAATAAACCTCAATATCTTGGAGACAACTGTTTGTATTTCGACCAAACATAGCTTTCGATTAAAAAAAACCGGATTCAAATCCGCCTACACGTTTGGCCGCTATGTTGCAACAGACAGGCACACAAATGCACAGATACACAGACACACAGATACACAGATTGACAGGTCAAACTTATAAAACCCCTCTTTTTGAGTCAGGGCTTGAAAATACATGCAAAAACTACTTGACGGAGTTTGATGAAAACTTAAAGGATTACTTATTGTTTA
Source organism: Napeogenes inachia (assembly GCA_959347355.1). Lineage (NCBI taxonomy): Eukaryota > Metazoa > Arthropoda > Insecta > Lepidoptera > Nymphalidae > Napeogenes > Napeogenes inachia. The sequence continues at coordinate 19,403,511 of OY365798.1, read as the reverse complement.
TATATGTACAAATGATACGTTTTATCAAAATCGAAATCTACGTGTAGGAAGTCGCAGGCACAGCTAGTCGTTAACTAATCTCATACGGTAGAAAAATATAATCTACCGAAAATACTAAAATTATTCTGTGTCCTTTTATTAAATCATTGAAAAAGGAATTAAAAGTGTTTATCTGAATACTTTTAATTCATTTTATATAAATTAAAAGTATTCATAAGAGTGCAATATAAATTTACTTAGGAGCAGAAGTTTATATAAAATGGAATTTCCTCTGAGTGTTAAGTTGCTATTGGCAGATTGCAAGTGACATTGGATATGCAAATCCAGAACCCGGTCAGACTATTAACGAAGCTGGTAACACTGAATTAGAGGTCGGCGTATTTGATGTCCAAACATAGTTTATCTTTGGAATAATAATTATAAGATTTAAATCAGTTCATATGGTTGTTTGATGAACATCCAGATGCATTATGTTATATAGCTTTTGAAACACAACACCATTTATAGTCATTAACAATAATTCAATCTAAAACTTTCTATCTAAACAATACCTTTTTGAAACATTAACAATAAAAGCAAACTTTTCACTTTATTATTCTACCGAATAAACTTCTACCTCGAGAAAAACTATTCCTAATAGACTTTATATAATGCAAACCTTCTTCCCCCTTCAAATCAGGCAAATCTACTGAGCCTGAAGTTGGTGCAAACAACAGAACAATCTGCCCGACCCGAGCAAATGTCGTTCAGCTATGTAAATATATGTAAACTGTAGTTACATGGGCGAACTTGACTGAACCGTACCCGAGAATTATGTATACTTGACTAACCAGTATTTATGTATCTTATTCTAATATACATAAAGGATAAATTCGCTTGTTACCATCAATTTGGTAGCATTGGCCCCCAATTCCGCGCGGAATTGTTTAACTCAGTGAAAGATAGAAATGTTTCAGTCTTTAATATAATATTGATTTCAATGTTCTAGTTAGAAAACATAGATTTCCCAAGATTTTTTTCCGGATATTAATATATTTTAACATGAATTTTCACCTCAAATATTCAGCAGAATTTAGGTTAATGATGTCATAATTGGTATTAGTGGTATATATTACTTTAGTAATAAGATTATTAGTCCGTAATTAGTCTAATATTATTATAAATTGGTCCCCGCAGATGTATGGGGTTGATCTACCCACCTACATATTGCGTATCTTACCAATCTAAAAACCCTCTACACCGTGAGAGAAGTTTAGTGACAAATATATGTACAAAATACGATATGGGAGCACCCGACAGACTTTATCCTCTCTATATATATCAAATTTCATAGAACCTCCATGGATCAACAGTGTAAAAGATGTTACGATGCAAAATCCTCTAGTGTGAGCACACAATGACAAAATATTATCCGCACCAAAATAGCATAACAACCTACGTAGGTCATTGACCTTTATATATATATATATAAAGGTCAATATATATATATATATATATATACAAATATTTTTTTATGCAAAAATTTTGTTTAATACAAAAATATAATCAAAATTTCAGACTTTTCCTAATGTATAATTTAAGATAAGTTTTCCTTAAAATGTTGACCAAAAACAAAACACATAATACGTTAAAGCGATTCTGAAGCGATAATGTTTCAGTTTTGCTGCAATTGATTGTATTTATATATAGATAACTGAAACCCAAATAAAGACAACTGAATTTCAAACACACATTGGCAATACAATCTAAATTTAGAAATAGTTAATCTCGTCGTTCTATCTAGACTATAATTTGGGATGACATTTATGCTGAAAATTTTGCGCTAAATTTGCATTCGCTTTAAACCGATCGTATTCTTATTGGAGTCATTTATTTTTGGTTACCGGTAGTTAGTTTCTTAAATTTTGTGTTTTATATATAAGTATTTTATTTGGTATATAGTTTTAAAAAATCTTTCGTAGCATATATATCGTAATCATTTATGACTAAATTTGTGACATATAAATTATACTCGTTTAAAATCAGTCAATATTCCTAAAAAATAGACATAATTTGTAGAATGATAGTTACACAAAAATTAACACGCAAAATTTATAAAGAAAAATAATAAACAACTGGGTAATAGAAAAACTTAAAATAGAAATTATAAAAAATAGCAACCATATAAAATATGAAATAATCTTACATTATAGAACTTATACAAATAATGCACGTATTATATCATAAATGACCAATGTTCTGTTTTTTGTGTAAACTAAACTAACAAACTATAGAATATGTCTTGTATGACCGAAAATTGTGGAAAATATGGAAGCACAATCCAAAAATACAATCCAATAAAAACCCCAGTAACACATTTGACATTAGGTCACACATACAGCACATTACTCGACGACTGATTGACACAATGGTTGTAGGTACTACTAAGGTCAGTCCATTGTGCCAGTGGTCGTGGGTTCGATCCCGACACTAGAAAAATATTTGTGTAAAAAACATGTATTTTTGTATGGGTGCTATGTGAGTGCATAATATGTATGTGTTTACGAAACAAATAGTTTTTGAATTGTTTCTCAGTTGTCTAGTACCTACCTACAGTAAAAGCTTAGCTTAGTTTGGCGCTAGATTGCGTTGTGTAGAAATGTCTCAAATTTATTTATCTATTACTTATTTTTTACATTAAGCCGAGTTCTTCTTTTCTTTATATTACAGTCATTCGAAGTCGGGGCGGCTCACTAGTATCTACTTTAATCATTTGAATTCATATTATACATATAATGTCAGATACAATGTTACGCTCGAAGCGATATTTGTGGTTGCGGTAAATACTTTCACTAACAGAATTTTGTTAAGTAGATTTCTTTTCTTTTAAAAAAATATTCAAATTAAAAATTTATTCACTTCCTACGTGTTCCAGTGACAATATCAATCATTTTGGCAGTAAGCACTCATAAGAGAGATGGTGGCTACATAAAGGCTTGCAGAAGCCCACGTTGGGGAATAGGAGTGAGGGACTGGAAATTAGGCACTTTCGGAACGAAATACGGCTACTTCGAGAAGGCTAACTTCATAGGTAATTAACCCAGTCGAGCCAGCACATACTAACTAAAGTCAATTAGCTACAACATTTCTATAACTTTGAAACATCTAACTAAATATGTTGAAATCATACTTAATAAGTTGAACAAAAGAATAATAAAATTTTGCTATCGGGTTAAAAATATTAATTTATAAAAACATTTGTAAATTTTTGATTAAAGATATTGTACATTTCTTTTTCTTTTCAATGTTTATTTATCGTTGAAGAGAATAATATGTTGTATTACATAGGGTTGGTTTTTTTTGTTCACAATAAAAGTGTGATGAATAAATTGTGACAATCGAAAACGTTTTAAGACCTTAATTATAATTTGTATTATTTTTATGCTAGGTTTGAGATACGTCAAAATATAAAAAATATTAAATAATTTTCTTACCCCAAACTCTTAGGGTCAGTACAGAAAGTCAACTTTTCCTACATATTTCGCAGGAGGTCATTTCTCACAATTCATTTTTCTTATAACGCTTAATATATATAACTTTATAACTTTCCTCGTAACGTGTTTCTCAATCCTCCACATCACATGTCTGGACATGTGGAACATACCTTACAATTTCCTTCCAACTGATCTGTCACTTTCATACTTTCTCTTACATATTCATTACTTACTGTTAAGTTCTTGTAACTACACACGTTGCACTTTTATGTCCATGAAACATACATATACAAGACGGTAGGCTAATCCGTGATGTTAAATATTTTATTATTAAGATTGAGTAAACGCTACATATTATTCTTTCAGAAACCGCCATTTTATTCTAAGCAACACTATTTAATAGTTGAACAAACTAAAGATAAACACAACCTCAAAATGGTTAAAGATTTGTTAAAAAGGCATTTATACGAAAAAGTTTTTAATTGACAAGATAAATTGATTCTAAATTTGAAATCTCGAAAGCTCTGAGGCATGACGTCAGAAAGTTCTAAAACAACAAGACGACTTTAAACAATTCAGCGTTATAATAAATCAACCAGTTTTATTATTCCTTACAATAGAATTATCAGGGATTTTATGTATTAATATGCATAAAAATCTTAATTCTTTTTATAAGCATTTATGTATGAAATGCATTAGTTAATGAAACAGATAAAACCCCATTCATTTCAGTATCGAGATAACACCAGACATGTTATTCCTGTTATAGTCCACGTACGAATACTGTACGAATGACCAAAACATACAGTCTGAAATAATAATATTACTGTAATGATATATTTATTTTATATGTAAAATTTATTTTCAATAAAACATGTATTATTTTATTTACTTTTATTACAATATTACTCTTAAGCCAACACATAAAGCGTCTGCTAGCTGTTTCAAGCTGAACTATTTTAGTTAAGGCAAATATAATCCAGACTTATGTATAGTATGAGATAAGAAAATGTTGTTTATAAGATATATGAAATAATTTATAGACAAATATACGCATTTCCGTTTACAAGTTCGGAAAAAGAAATCATCTTGCCAGATAGATATTACAACTAAAAATAAAAAGAAGATTAAAAAATATTAAGATTTCGTACAAAAGTGAACTAATTTTAGCATGTCTAACATTTTAATTAATTTTTAAGTCTTTAAAGTCTGGTGAAAATATATTAATTACGAACTCCCGTTTAAAAGGGTTATATTTTATTAATATATAATAATAAATAGCACAATATTTTTTCCAAATGATAATAATATATATATACCTTAAATATATCAAAAACTGTCATGGGATCATCAGATATATTATTGATAGACTAATAAGATTATCTCCCTAAGCATAATAAATTATTGATTCATATTACTAACAGCAACGAAAAGGTTTTTACGTACACATGTCGCTTTGTTGAAATATCATTTACAGATCAGTTGGCTTATCTAGTGAGAATCGACTTTCATCTCGAAATGGCCGCTTAAGTAATTAAGGAAACATACAGAGCTGTTGTTTTGTTTTTATTACTAATAAAAGCTGTACTTAAAAAGTTTCAAATGAAATAAATAAATGATAATAAATCGTATATAGGAATTGTATTAGTTAAAAAATATACTTTTTAAGGAATTTTGTAGTAGTACATAGAAATCAATAATATATAACGCTAGTAAATAGTTATTTGATTCATACTAACGATTTTATAATGTGCCAGCTGCCAGCTGTGTCCAGTGACTCAGTTCGCGTGTACAGAAGGATGTTCGATGTTCGATTTGATTTCAGTATATTAGTTTAGAGCTAGTGATCGACTCTGGACTACAATAGTTAAGCAATATTTATATAGCTATATATATACGAATATATTTATGCCTGTATTTTTAAAGACACTGCTGCTTATAATGATCACAATGGAATGAATGTTATAGAACCCATAAACTTATTTAATCTGTGGGTTATCAAATTTAAAAAATATAATATATAATTAAAAGGCATAATCATTTTAATTCGGACCTACTGGCACTACAAGATAGAGAGACTGGAATAACTTAACTAATATTCATTATACTAACCGAGTTGTAACAGCTCCATACACAATGTGTACAAAAATCAAGGTATCAAGCAAGGTAGGTTAGCTCAGAATCAATATTTCTCTTTGTTTTGGTGATGTCTGAAGCCCGTTGAGATACAAGTACAGTCGAGTATGTCACGAATGTTTTTCATCTGTGTTATATAATATATTTTATAATTAAAATATTCAACTAAATCACAATTTCAAAGGTACCTTCAACTTTTTGTCCATATATAGTCTATTTTTTAAAGATATTTGTGGTGTAGGTAGGTAGGGTCCCTTAAGCATAGTTAAAAGAAAAAGGTCTCAAGAGACTGTAGTCAACTCTTTACGAAAACTTGATATACATTGACGATAAAGTAGAATAAGACGACGAAGTAGGTACATTTTCACAAAAATAATTATTGGAATCCAAATCGATAAAAGTAACTGAGGTTAGAAGATATTTTATTTATAACGTTTAAAAAATTACTATAAGTAAAAAACTAGTAAAACTAATAGTACTCTGTAAATATAACCGATAATGTAATATACAACATGTAATCTTACATTCCTTAAGATAATTACATGATTATTTTTTATACACTCTTGATTTTTACTTTTAGGTGAAAAATACACGAGGTATATAATATCCAATATTTATTACGCAAGTTTTGTCATCAATCAGTCGTTGTTATGCCTTACTTTGACAATTTATAATTAAACATGAGAAAAATCACATCTTGTGCAATTCTTTTATATAAAAATCAATATTTGTGGTTTTGTCCCTTCCTATTAATTGTCATTACGACTAAGTTAGTTATTGCAACCATTTTAGACTAAGTGGCGCGCGAGATAGTATGTTGTTTAGTACTTTAAAAGAAATACTTAAATTTATTTTATTAAACAAATGTATACATTTTTAAAGTAGACGAATACAATAGTATTATCAGTATACCAGCTGTAGACAGCGAATTCGTCTGCATTTTATATGTAAAAATAATAATACTCTTAGCATTTTAGAAGAACAGATTTAAACATATAATGTATTTTATATAACTCGCATTCTAATTAACTATATGTGGAGCGCTTTCGATTGGATGTCCATAAAATCACTTTTATGTGTAATTTCGACTTCGTAGGTATTGTTGCGGAGATTTTAGACCATCGATATACAAATTTACTTCGCTTTTACTGTTTACAGATACATATATGTAAATTGAAACGTGAGGACACCTTTTTAAATTTTTAAATATAAGGAGACTGGTTAAACTCTTACTTGTTCATTACATAATGTCCATAAAAACTTATTATTTTTTTGGTGTGATTGTTTGTCAATTAAGGAACATTCGAAGAAAAGTCAAAGCTACTATTTATATGTATGTGTGTGTTTATAGTTTGAAAAGATGTGGTACCTTGTAAATAACTTTTTTTTTTAAAGAATAACATTTATATTGTTTACCAAATTATGTTATATAAAACAATACCTTTTGCTTCACTAAGAAGAACAATAACTTGACCACATAATACCTCGCTATGGTAATTTTGCAACAGTTCGTGTACAAGATGACCTGTCGTAATTGAAAAATGTTTACTTCGTCTGTTAACTAGATTTTAATGGAAATCCAAAACAGGAAATCTGAATTACTCAAAGTAAAATGTTTGAAAGCATTTCAACGAACCTTAATCTGTTACTTTAATCCTTTCTATATATAAATATAAAACTTCAGGTGTATACAAAATGCTAATCCGAATTCCGAATCGAGCTTATACCACAAAGCTTTTAGGGAAATTTCTATTGAAATGTAGCCCTAAAATCAGCTAAAATGCATTTTCTAGAATATTCTATACTCATCGTATAATAATAATGTACTAAATGCAAAAATTATAATATATATACAGGAAATAAAATATATTTTGGAAGTAGATAACTTTTATGTGTATATGACAAAAGCCTCTTAATAGTTTTTGAAATTATTGTTTGTGGTGTTTGTTTGTGTGTGTGTTTCTTTTGCTCAACACGCCAACAACTGAACAGACAAGTTACATCTTTTTTTAACCTTGTAGGATATGTACAGGATACTTTTCTAAGGAAAATTAAAAAAATATTTACCCTAGTTTTAATAATGAATATGTGAAAATTATTTGATAAATATTCTGATACAAAAAACGGTTTGGCTATAATTAAAACGAAACTAAAAATAACGGTCGTTAGATATCTTTTTCAGATAGAATTTGTACAACAGTTTATAATATAACATATACATACTCCTACGTAAAGTAAAATATGTTGTATTGAAAACTACTGGCCTATAATAGAAAAATACAATTTTGAAATCATAAGAATGGATTATAATATGAAAAAATTGCATTTGTTTTAGTCTATCTGTCTAGTAGGTTGACGAGACTGCGATCAGTGAAATAGAAGGCTGATTATTTAAGTGAATATAATATTAAAGAGTAAATAAGATGAGGGAAATTGTGCATATACAAGCTGGGCAATGCGGTAATCAGATCGGGGCTAAGGTAAAATATCAGCAAATATTAAACTTTTATTTTCTTAGTATGGTACCACGCGCTAAAGTTGGCGGTTATATACATTTAATCGTTGCTTATGTATCAAGGTTAAACCAGTATAGTAAAAGACTTAACCTAGGTTAGGTAGTCTGTAGTTTTTCAATGATGAAAGCTACTATGGAATATTATAAAACAAATATACAATTTTGGATTATAATTAGAATTGCTATGCATACCGTACAAATGATATCTTTTTGAATCTACTTTATACGAAGTGGGTATAAAGGTAGCCAAGTTGTGTAACTATGCAGTAACATAAATCGTTCATTTCCAGTTCTGGGAGGTTATATCAGACGAGCATGGCATCGATCCAACTGGCACATACCACGGTGACTCTGACCTTCAATTGGAGCGTATTAACGTATATTACAATGAAGCAACTGGAGGCAAATATGTACCGAGAGCCATATTGGTGGATCTCGAACCAGGCACGATGGATTCAGTTCGTTCAGGACCTTTCGGTCAAATCTTTCGACCTGATAATTTTGTCTTTGGTCAGTCAGGCGCAGGTAATAATTGGGCTAAGGGTCACTATACCGAAGGAGCGGAACTGGTTGACTCGGTCCTTGATGTTGTGAGAAAAGAGGCGGAGGGTTGTGACTGTCTTCAGGGATTCCAGTTAACACACTCACTTGGGGGTGGTACTGGTGCTGGCTTAGGAACACTACTTATATCGAAAATTAGAGAAGAATATCCTGATCGTATTATGAATACTTTCAGTGTTGTGCCCTCTCCTAAAGTATCTGATACTGTAGTCGAACCATACAATGCTACGCTATCCGTTCATCAACTTGTTGAAAATACTGATGAATCATATTGTATCGACAACGAAGCTTTGTATGATATTTGTTTCCGAACACTTAAGTTGACTACACCGACCTATGGAGATCTAAACCACCTTGTATCTGCCACTATGTCGGGTGTCACTACTTGTCTAAGGTTCCCAGGTCAATTAAACGCCGACTTAAGAAAGTTGGCAGTAAATATGGTGCCTTTTCCTCGTCTTCACTTTTTTATTCCCGGATTTGCTCCATTAACATCTCGAGGCAGTCAGCAATACCGTGCTTTGACAGTTCCAGAGCTGACACAACAGATGTTTGATGCGAAGAATATGATGGCTGCTTGTGACCCTCGGCACGGCCGCTATTTAACTGTCGCTGCAGTTTTCCGAGGCAGAATGTCTATGAAAGAAGTTGATGAACAAATGATGAATATACAAAACAAAAATTCATCGTACTTTGTTGAATGGATACCAAATAATGTGAAAACAGCTGTTTGTGATATTCCACCGAGAGGCTTAAAGATGTCTGCTACTTTTATTGGAAACTCCACTGCAATTCAAGAATTGTTTAAAAGAATTTCTGAACAATTTACAGCTATGTTCAGACGTAAAGCGTTCTTGCACTGGTATACTGGAGAAGGAATGGATGAAATGGAATTTACTGAGGCTGAGAGCAATATGAATGACTTAGTCTCAGAGTATCAGCAGTACCAGGACGCCACTGCTGAGGAAGAAGGAGAGTTTGATGAGGAAGAAGAAGGCGGTGATGAGGGAGACTAGACTAATGCGTTTTGTTAAGAATTGCGTTATTGCGTTTGTTTTATTACAGTATTTTTTTAAGTTTTTCTTTTATTTCGACAAAATTTATTATAAGGTAAGAAAATCCTTTTGTTGTTTCTGGTAAGCAGGAATAAATTTTATTCATAAGCAAACACTAAAATAAAGTCAGCGTGGATAGTTTATATGAAAATCTTTTTAACAAGTTTGTTTTCTATTCGTATGGTTTTCTTTATTTGAGAAAGACTTTTTACTGAATTTCAAAATTCAAATATTATTTTAGAAAAGGTAATCGACAATAAACCGAATAATCCTATATACATATATATATATATATATATATATATATATATATATATATATATATATATATGGAATATAATATATATATATGTATATTTACATCCGTAAATTTCCACATTCTGTTGGGTATCCCATAAAATGTGAAAATTTGGAAATGTGGGAAAAAATTACAATCCCCGCCAAATGTTTCTAAAGTCAACGAACAAATGCGATAAGACATAAGACGTGAAAAGAAAACTTTCCTCCTTTAAGCAAATTGTGAATTGTGTCCACGGAATGTAAGAATTTACATGCTTGTGGTATATAGTATTAAATATATATAGTTTGATGTCAAAAGATAAAAATATTTGTATCATAATATTGTAAAAACGAAATTCGCGGTACAAATTAAAGGTTAAATACGTTTTATTTTTTGACGTTTCCACAGAATTCCATCAATCGAGGTTACAGGGTCTTTGAATATTCTAGAAGGTTTAGAAACTTAGTGTAGTGTTTGTAAGTTTTTGCTGTTACTCCAAAGGTACTTAGTATTATTTCATCAATGCAAGAAATTGCACAGTCATTAAATACGCAAATAATGACAGAATCCATACCAGAAATGCCTGCTGCTTGAGATTTAAACTGGCCCTAAAACATTAAAAAAAAACAAATCCTGATAAAGTGTGGGTCGGACTTGTACACAAAGGGTTTCATTTTTGGTAATGTTACTAAAAATGTACAATTTTCTGATTTATTATTTGTAGCTATAGAGCATTGCTTTTAACTATTTTTTTGCGTCTAGACTTTAGATCAATGAGAAATGTCCTATAGGTTTTGATTCCTCTGCAAGTCTTGAGACGAACACAGACAGCCGGACAACAAAGTAATCCAATTATAATTTTTTTACGTACTCCAAATTATTATTATTTATTTTTATGTATTAAGTTTAACTGATTATAAATTTTTAACTACTTAAATTTCGTTGACCAGAAACTTATAACACATAACATAGTAAAATGTAGAAGGATTGGGGTTCGGTTGTCATTTATTTTTATGTTGTATCGTTCACACGAAAATTCTCTCTCGTCTTAAAGTGAATCTAGACGACATGCCATCAAACGAGATCCTCATAAACCACCTCGAAACCGTTGAACTTACGAAAAAAACACTAGTAGTTATAGCGCGACTACCTATTTCGACTTATGTCTTTCACAATAACTAAATTAAATGTCATCGTTGGTAAGTTTTGTGATTTATAAAATTGGTGTTATTAATAGTTAAACCTAAAATACATTATTGGCTTAAAAAATACACCTCTTACCTATAGTTATTACAAATATTACCTAAAATATTTACGTATATATCTAGAATTGCCAACCATATTCAAAAACGTTGCTATTGTGATTTCTCACAATATTTTTTAATTCTTTAACAACATATATATTCATTGAGTGACTTGATTGTGTTGCATTCGATAAGTTTTTATTGAAACAGACCAATAGCAATACAAATAAATAAAATGGCTGCCAATTCTTCCACTTATAACGACGGTTAACGATTTCGCATTTTTTATTATTCTGATATTCTGAATTTAACGATTTTATAAAATAATACAAGAATAGTTACATCTATGTTATAATAAAAATCAATGGCCTTAGAACCCATCGACAACTATTTTAATTACAAACATTTCCCATAAATATATGCATAGCTTCTCCGTTCAAACTGATTTAAAATTATTATGCTTAAACCTGATTTGTGGACGCTATGCTGTCAGTCACTTAGCGCCATTTTGGAATGTCAAATTAACGTAGACGCAATTAAGGGGTAGACTTATTCTGACATCGATGATTTCATACATTTTTTTTTAAAAACGTTTTACAACTATATACAGAAAATAAAATAAATTTGTCTTGTCACTAAAAAGTACAGAGTTTTGAGATATAAAACAACTAAAAGCAAATTAATGTTGCTCAAAGCTGAAAGCAGGCGTTAAATATAATTGAAACCAAAGCTGCAAATACCATGTCTTCAAAATAGCTCAGATTGGTATCGATCTCTGAATGAATGCACGAGGTTCAGAACAACTAGACATTCTAGATACGATACGGAACGATAAGAGTAGATAGTCTAAATATTGAGAACCTAGTAAATTTATTTAGAGACCTAGGTATATAAAGATGAGAATTGGTAAATGTACTTCTATTTTTTTTCGCATTAAGTTTAAAATTGTTTCCATAGCTGAAAGTTTTGAAATAAAAATTAAGTGAGATGTAGTTTTCGAATTAGAGTGATTTGGTAATTAATAGGAATTAACTTCAATATTTTTTAAATTAATTGCTTTTTAATAAAAGTTTTAAGTTTTTTTTATCTGCTCTCTATTTTTAATTATATAAAACTATTTTCTATCATTAAACAGAAAAACAAAATCTCAGAAAACAGACAAACTATAGTTCTAGTATAACTTTACCAAAAAATATTTTTTACATTTATTAGTGCTTTGACATAACATATATATTCCATAAATAAAAAAAGATTTCTTTGTTTCTTTGTCTATTACTTTTAAATATTTTTAGATAAAAAAAAATCAAATTAAAAATGAAGTTTAAATTATATTATTCAATATACATTAATTACATTGTATTTCTCAAAAAACTGATTACAATAACGTTTAACGTTAATATTTTGATAGCCACTTATATAATAAATATATAATAGAGTTTAGACTGAATAAAGATTTTACTCTTTGCTTTATTGTGCTTAATGCTTCTCTTAAAAATCGAATCCGGATCAGTTAATGTAGAGTTAATAAGTTAGTAGTCCGTATGTTCGTCCGTCAGTATGTTCATTGCCTATCGAAAAGTATATTCCAAATAACTGGTTTTAAAAAAGTTCTTCTAGGCTGTGTTTAGAAACGAAACGAATTTGAAATATTGTGTTTAACATTTTCTTAGGTGGCAATAAGGAATTATCATTTATATAATTATTAGAGCTTGGAGATACATTTATTTTGTTCTATGCATAATATAATTCTTTATCATAAAATCATAAAAATTCGAAGAAGTTGCAAGCGAAATATAGTACGACTTATTATGCCTCAAAAATATTTCCAATTCAGAACTAGCCATTAAATTAAAATATAAAAGATTCGCTTCAACTTCAAAAAGATTTCGCTTTCTTTTTCCTAGACATCTTATTTTTGACGTAGTCAGTAATCAGTAATCTGTTCCTTTTAAACAGACTTTGAAGCCTTGAGAGAGACATCAGTGCTCTACAATAATCGTTGTAGGAAGGTTCTACATGTTTAACGTACTAATAGTTAGAAAATGTTAAACTTTCTGTGAAATTAACAATATCAAATTTAAATTTATTAAATAAATACTGTAACTCTATATTGACACAGTTTACGAAGGATCTCAGCCAGACCTATGTAAATATTTTTTTATGTTTTTTTTGTTTAGTATTTATTATTTTGTATGTTACAAATTATTACTCACATTTTATAATCATAATTATTTTAATATTATATTTAGGTTAAAGTTGCTTTAATGTATAGTGTCGACAAGGACATTTAAATCAATATCGTCCAATTGTACCGAATATTAGTTTTCACAGTTCATCTAGGTAAATGATCTAGTTTACACTAACATCTCCTAGTTGCCCATTTAATTATTATTATTAAATTTTTAACAACTTGGACATACTCAATTTCATATAACATTCGTTGTAGAAAAGAAAAACTCATAGACTCATAGATTAAGCAGAAAGTAATTGACATTTTTCTCTGAGCTCGAAAGATGTATATATATATATATATATATATATATATATATATATATATATATATATATATATATATTTATGGAACTAGTCAGTTCGCAAGCGGACGGTGCACCTGATGGTAAGTGGTGCTGTCGCACATGAAAATGCAGATGCAATAGCGCTTTCGCTAAGAAATAGGAAAGCTAAAAAGGGGGGAAGGGGGAAAGGCTGCTTTCGGCTCTCTCAGCTACAGTTTGGGAGTTAGCTATTCTACGGCGATTTTTCATGAAAGGGTGACACTACCCCAGTCGAGGCAGTCCATACGAACTGCAGTCAAATGACCTACACCTAGACGCTACCACCTTATATATCATTGCTTGCAATGTGGTGGTTGCAATATATATATGTATATGATTTAGGGCAAACGCTTTGTTTTAGGTGCTTAAAGTCTACTTATGGTTAACGTATTTTTTTTACTTAGCAAATTTTTTCCGCCATCGGAAAACATATATACAATTTTATAGATAAATCATACATAAAAAATATTTTAAATTTGCTATTTTTATCAATTTTTATTATCACCATGTAAATATTTATGTGTTTGGTTTCAGGGCCAGGCATAAAAGGCACTATGGCAATCTTGAATTGCCTTTTAGCGAGACAACTCTGCTTTGAAGACGCCTCCTGCTCCGCCATTTTGGAAATCATCCCCCGAGTTTGTGGATCCGAATTAGGTAAGTTACTAGCGAAAGTTACTTATCTTCATTTAAGTACGAAGTACGTGTTCGCAGTATGTATATTTTTTTTTATAGTGCGGTGTCTAGAAGCTTATAAATAATTTCTGATTATATTTTTTCGAATCAGACTAACATCAATCAAAGTAATCAAATTAAAACATAATCTGTTATGCATAAATTTAATTTAATTGCATATAATCGGTTTGACCAAATCTCTAACTTCATTTATGACTAATCTAATGAAGTTAGCTAACCTTAATCAATCAAATGATCTGAATACGTTGGTAACTTTATTAAAGTAAAACAATGATTCACCATTCAGCATAAAAAGACGAAGTAAACAAAAAGCAAGTAAATTTATTAATTCCTTAATTTTAACATATTTCGTTGAAACATGAAATTAAATTATAAGACTTGCTGCAATAGATTAGCAAAAAGACGCAATAAAAAAAACAGAGCAACAAAAAGTTTGCATAACTTGCTAGAGTCTGCCCTTTCAACCCTATTTGGAATTCCAATTAATTTAGGAAATGTTTGAATTAATACCAAAACTACGTTAAACTTCTTTTAAGCAAAGTTGAGTAGCGACCTAGTTTATGAATAGAGCTGGGAAGCAAGTAGTCTGGAAATAAAATATAACAAAAAAAAATACTCGTAATGAAATCACTCGATTTATTATATCAGAGATGTCTGAACATCAATATAAATAAGTTCAACTTGAGAATGAAATATATTCAATAACGGTTAGTAAACGTACATTTATTAAAAATATCGAGGATTTTATTACTTATTACTTTTTTCATCTTTACATAACTTTTTTTTTAATAATATTTAGGACTGTTTATTGTATGTAATAATTATTAATAAAGTAATAATTATTAATAATTATTAATAAAGTAATAATTATTAAATACAATAAATATAATAATATAAATTTTTTCAGTCTTAAAAATTATCCGTCATACATCTGTCATTTATCTGTCAATCTCAAAAATTACAATATTATATCCCGAAGCCAGAAAAGTAAAAGAAAAAATCTCAGCTGTCCGTAATTGGCGGTGTAGTTTTATATACATATTATACCTAACGATCCAGATATATATAATTACATAGCAACGATCCAGGTACCCATAAAGTAATACTTATCTTTGATAATATAATTTCATTTTCAAATAAAAGGAGAAGAACCTACCTATAATCTATATGAAGCCAGCCTTAACCGTGATTAATGACTCAAAGTGAACCAAGCTTAAAAAACGAAAACCAACGTGTACAATGTACATATTAATAACTGGGGAAGATAACAAAAGGTTTGTAACAAAAGGGTGACCGGCTTTCTGTCAACAAATATTTTCAACCTTATAATAACTAGGTAGAGTTCAATTTTTAATCAATTTACTGACAATAGACCAGAAGGAGGCCATATATATTTTAGGTATCAAAACTTATATAAAACGTAGTTTTTGCAGTTTTTATTTATTTGGTCAAACATCGTATTACAAGCAAAATGTAATCATGTTTCATACACATAAAAACATGAAAGACTTAATTACCTATTATGTAAATTTATAATAACAATTATTAATTAATTATTTAAAACACAATACATTTATGGATTTAAATATAACCTCTCATGGTAATTAAACAAAAACATAAAGTAAGTACCTAACATTTAAAACTCATTAAATTTTACCTCAGCTTATTTAAAGCCTGAAATGAATTTTATTATTATGTTTGTTATATAAAACATCGATAGATTATTATCTAGTATTACCTTTATATAAAAGTGACAAAGGACCATATAACATAATATGTTTTGTGATCACCATCATTCAAAATCTGCTACATGGGATCAATGCATTGTCGACATATCAATTATAGTATATAGTCAGAGAATATCGCATAACGTAAATATATACATATCCATAATCTTCTATTAGATTAACATAAATATAATGAACAAAATATTATTGAAGGGTCATTGTTACCGAGAGATGACTTTTTTATACGAAAATTCTATATTATCACAATCAAATTCAATATTTGACCTTATTTCTGTCCCACGATCTCTATCTCAGAAGGTTTTCGCGGCGATGGAGGGCTCTTCTACTGTACTTAAAGAAAGTGCCATTGACTCAGATTTATACACGGAATGCGTTACGTTAATTTGTTAATTTACGTTGATATATTTTTTTATTTATTTACTCAAGGTTGATATTCAGAATGCGACTTATTTATATTTCTTTTTATAATTAGATTTTTTTTTTACTTATCAGAACCGAAAACTCATTAATAGATACATATTATAATAGAAGGGGCATGAGATCAATTCTTTATATATATTTCAATATGATGTCAAATATGAATAATAGGATGTCAAATATGAATAGGATTTTTCCTAGCTTTGGTTAAGATTTTCTAAAAACGCCCGATTGATGTCGCCCGTTAAAACGATTGTACATAGGTTTGTTTATTTATTAAAGCATGGTTAAAAATAATTGTAACAGAGAGCGCCATCGTCCTGTTAAAAACGATTATATATAAAATTCTAAATTCATCGAAGCGGAAAGCTTAATTGGCAAAGCAACGGGAAGGTTTCCCGGAAGTCGTAGGTTGAATTATTGACTAAAAGGATATTCTGACTTTGATTTTGACGACTTTTATTTTATAACTATTTAATATTTAAAAACTTGATAATGCTAATAATAATTCTCTATCAAAAATCATATAAGATGCTTTTTACTTCGGAATATGCTCTCATATGGACAAGAAAACGCTTAGTCATGATCGACCGGATCTATGGAAATTACAAGTCATTCTTGAGGTCAATCTCCGCTCTAACTCTAACTAACTCTAAACTCACTCTGTTCACTCTTGATATCAAAGACATGTTGCCGATTTTGGGATGCAAATAACAGGACTGAAGTTGCCTTATATTTCCGCCACACAGAACTGTCTGAGGAAGTTTTACATTGGATAAACTGACTCCAGTTTTAACTCAATAAACCTGAGTTTGGTCGTTTGCGGATAAAACTCTATTTGTCGCATCACTCCACTTTGACAACCCTCCCTTTAACATCTCCTCTTTTATTGGAGAACAATCCCTACTCATTTTGTAAAGATTTTTCGTTTTGCAGTCACCCGAAGATCAAAACTAATTGGCATATAGGAACTAGATGAGATCTTCTGTATTTCACGACGTATAGCCTTTAGTTATCTTGGGTATTCTTCAGCCACATATTTAGTTCTGCTCTCATGCCTGATCTGATTTACCCCAAATATCATTTTCTACTAGTAGACTCCGTGCAATAAACCGTTAATTTTATGCGGCAACCAATAATGTGTGAAAGATTTGGTCGTTTGACTTTGTGTAAGGAATACTGCATCTTTATGCGTCTATTCAAATTCAAATTCAAAATATCTTTATTCAAGTAGGCATTTACACGCACTTTTGAATCGTCAATTACATTAAATTGGTCAATATAGTCAGTCTGTGAGTAAACTACCACCAGCTCGGAATGCTGTTCTGCTGAGAAGAGCTGGCCAGAACAGTTGCTCTTTTTAAATGAAAATATTTACTTTTTGACATAATTCCGGCTCAAAGGTTCACTGCAAACGTTGATCAGTTACCCTTAGCCGGGAGGTGTACCAATTTTACAAGTGCCCACGAAATAAATAAGATTGATGTTCCATAAAAATAAATATAATAACCAGTCTAGTTTTGAGTCAAATAACACTTTACATACGCATAGCTGGCCGTATTTAGTTTATTTTAAAATTGTACAGTTTTTTTAGGAATTACTTCAAAATATCTAACACATACATACCCTAAATAATTTTGATACATTTTCATAATTATCCAATGAAGAATTGTTACGTATAAATAAAATTAGTCTAAATTTATCCCTAATAATAAGGTTCATTTATAAGAAAACTATATATAGTCTCATTTCTATTCTTCTTGACAGTGACAAGTCGTTTGAAGCGCCGCTAATTGAGATGAATGCTAGTGCCTCTGCTTCTGGGATACAAGATCTTTTCCCTGAACGGTTGTGTCGACATTTTTGAGGATATTATTCCTGACAAAATGATCGTCCCTTGTCAGATTGGATTCTTGAGGCGGTGACAATGCTGGGACCATTTATGTATACGTAAAAATTTAGTCTGAGGATTTTGTTTCCGAAAAAATATTTTATATAAGCACATATTAAATATTAAATAAAAGTAAAATTTTATACATAGTCTATTGTGAATACCTACTCTGTTTCATAAAGGTTTCAAACGCACCATTTTATCCCATAGAACGGTCTACAATAAATATAATGATCCCGTTATTTCGTTCTAAGAAATATTTCTAACGATGCTTAACTTAACTATTGTGACTTTCTAAATAAGCGTCCAAACATTCAACTCGAAACTTCTCCAACTAAACATAAGAGCATTCAAATAGATCTGGTTCTACACAAAGCCCATTGTAGTCATTGTTCTCAAGTTCATGGCCGTCTACATGTGTAGTATACCCTTATAAAAGCGAATAAAAAAGCTGAGGATAATGACTGTTGAGAGGTTAATAGTCTGAATAATACCCATATATTTTCCCTTCCGTTACCTTAATTGAATATATATTTTTAACTTCGTTATTGTATTCAGTTTCTAGTTACTATCACTAAGTAAAGTTTTGCGAAATATTTCAATAAACCATCTATCATTCAATGAAAATTATACTTTTTTTATTTTATGGCCCAAACCTATATGCAATGCAAACAGATAAACCTAATAAGAACAGTAATAGAGCAAAGAAATCAGCCAAGTACGAGTCGGACTCGCGCACTAAGGATTCCGTACCATAATTTACAAAAAACTGGACAAAAATACGTTTGCTGCATACCGTTTTAAATAATGATTTTATTTAAATTTATCTGTTCAGTTTTAAAGTGAATAACTAAAAATTCCGTGAATCTTTCAAACGCCTACCTGATGCCCTTATTAACAAAATTGAGCAAAAGAACTACGTTTGTTGTATGGGAGCCCCTTAAGTATTTATTTTAATTTGTAATTAGAATTTTTAATGAAATTCAGCACTTGTGAAAATTTCAACTAGCTATCGCAGTTTATTGTATATAGTCTGGAAACAGACAGACGCACAAAAAATCACGTTTGTTATACGGGTGGGCATCTTTTAAAATATTTTTCTGTTTTTAGTATTTATTGTTTTAGCAGCAACAGAAACACATCATTTGTGAAAGTTTCAACTGTCTAGCTACCACGGTTCATGAAACACAGCCTGGAGACAGACGGACAACGATATTTTAGTAATAGAGTTCCGTTTTTCCCCCTTTGGAACCCTAAAAATTGGCATTTCTTTATTCTAGATCCCTTGAAACATTTATTTAAATTTTCTTAATATATATGAATACCATCTACACCATGGTAAAGATATTATCTAGTGTAAACTAATACGTATTATTAGTTTACACTAGATAATATTAATAAGTCACATTATATTTAATATTATCAAGTCAAAATTATATTTAATATTAACAAGTCAAAAGTATATTTAGACAATACGATCCAGCTGAGCGAGTTGGTATTACAATTTTCAATTATTCAACGCTGACTAAAATGGATGCACTGATTTGAAATCCGAGTTGCATTTAATATTTTATCATCTACAGACATTTATTCATTTGATTTTTGTATCATTATAACAGCAGTAAAACTATAAACAGCTTTTTACAAAATTTTATATTTCGTAGGCGTTCCGCTGCTGGTGACAGCGGTATTTAATTATAAATCAATTTGTAATTTCTGCAATAAAATTGGGACCTTAATCATCAAAATTATAAATATTATAAATAATAAATTATTATAAAACTTTAAATGTTTCCAATAAATTCTATCATAATGAGATTCTTTCCACTTGTAAGGGTAAGTTCATGCTACGCTATGAAGGTAGTATTTTATAAAGCTGCGCTTATTGTTGACAGCTGTGACGTCATGTAACTGTAGTACCCTCTCAAGCGTTTCTCTGTCTAACAAGGCACTATTACACTAACATATACAAAGAAATGTTACTTGTAGTTTGTAGAAAAGTAAGTTTACTTTCTATTTGGTTTGTGAATAGTTAAAATTATTATCTTTTACTTTGTCGAATGTACTTATACATACGTCCTTTACATAATAAATGCGGTCTTATCTTTATTGTGATAACGGTAGAGAGTTATCGCCGAGATCAGAAGCAATACTGTGGCGTTAAAAATACTTCAATAAATAAATAAATGTAATTCTTGTATCGAAATAATATTATAATATAACATTATGTAATAAACTAAATAATTTCTCACAGTCATTTCAAGCAAAAATTAAACATTATTTATTTTTTTTGTATTTTATTTGAAAAATAGGTAAAAACTGAAAGGAAGCTCGTTTTTTTCATATTTAATGAAAAAAATAAAAATGTCAACGTAAATGGTAACAGTAAAACGTAATTAAATTAATGGAGCGAATGCTCAATAAAATTATGTAACTCCTTTGGGACGTAATGTCAGAAATATGCACACTTTTAAATTTGTAATATTGTGCTTTTAGCAAACAGATGTGTTTTTACTTATAATATAATTTAAAATCATAAAGACTTTTGGGGCTGGAAAATTAACCAATATTAATGTTAAAATCGGAAAAGATTTGTTTGTTTGTATTCGAAAAACTATGAAACTATTGAACCGATTGTGATAATCGGTTATCGATATTCGATATTAACGTGATTCGTGATTCGTTATTAAATTATTTAAAGAAAGCTAAAGCGAATCAGGCCGAATGTTTGTTCGCAATCCAAACGGTGAGTTCGCAATCCAAAAAAAAACTTACATTATTTAAAATTCAGTTTAATTATTCCCCTAAATCCAGGACAAAATGTATCTGAAATATAAAATGGCAAAATTGAAATAAAATAAAAATATTTTTATAAAGTTTATACAGAGTAAACGGACTAAAACATAACGAAGTAAGAATAAAAGTTAGGGGAGTTTTGTGACAGGTCGTTATTTGGTATTTTGAAACCATACACTATAGATTGATATTGATAAAATGTAATGGCTACAATTACCTACCACCAATTATATATAGTTAAAACCAGCTTATTACTTAAACAATAACCAAAACAATATTTATAGATTTTTATTGGAGTAAGATACATATATTTATGTATATTATGTATTATATTTTATGTATACTCTGTATGGAGGATTATGTGAAGTATACTTAATTCTCCTTTTCATTAGCTTTACGAACAGACTTAATAAATTATTTCTGATTCTTCTGATGTCCCCTATCCGCTGAGTTCAGGGATTTAGGTTATTTTTAGCTTGTACAAGGACTACTTCAAAAATAAATTTGCTATGATATAACTATTTTATTATTTAACTATAGTATTTTATTTATAAACTTATATAATAATGTTTAAGTTTTTCGTTATTAGTCGTGACGGGATCAACTGCCCGGTATGCTAATATTAATTAACATTAATGCTCTTTATTTACATTTTGTTATATTTAAGAAATACATGCTTTAACCTAATATTCATTAATTACAAAATTAGAATTTTTATTTACAATATTAGATTTTGTATTTACAAATTAGTCTTTTATTGATATATTTTATCATCCGATATTCTTGAAACAGAGGTTATTAATTCCTCAGCATCTTAGTTTTTTCTATACATTTAATCTAGTTATATTTTATTGTCCGAAAGTAATATATACTTCATATAATTGTGTAATTAAAAAAAAAAAGGATATTAACGCGTGCGAAGTAGGTAACGTTTACTTTTGGATTGCCTGAAGTTTCGCCCAGGTTGCACTGACTGTGATCACAGACTGACTGAATAAAAGTTAGGAATTACATATTACATATAGATTTGCACAGAGATAGACTTTCTAAAGAGATCGTAAAAACCATTTTGTTTGGAAAACATCTGCTATAATCTGGGCGTTCCAGGTTTTAGTTGTGTAAATCTGTTATAAGCTTGATGTTTAAATCTAGTTTAAGGACTGAAAAGTTTAAGCTTAGAGATGTGTGAAGATTAAAGTCGTGATAACTAATAATGCAAATTTTCGCTTGAAGTACGGGGGATTAAGAGAACTGTGGATCATCGAGAATACACAGATAGAAAGCTTTTTTAGCTATGAATATTTATGCCATACATGGTCATTTTCAAAGTCCGAATATAGTAGTACACATAATAATAGTTAATAAGAATCAGGATCAGAGATTACTTTATCAGAGTTTAGTCCCGATAAGTAAGTTCTTTTTGAACGCAGTGAGGGAGTAATCTTACAAATGCTTTACATTTCATAAAAGGCAGATCCATATCATCCAATTTGTATAAGTCTCACTGGCTATTCATTTTATCGCCTCGCATTTTAAAAGAATAATAACTAAGAATAACTATTTCCAAACATAGTCATACATGTGCCGCAGACATTGGTGTACGGCACTTTAACAATCGAGGGTGTGCGTAAATATGTAGATAGATAGCATAAAGATGATAATTAGGATTAATATTAGTTGATAATGCCGATAAATAATGAAAATAGAAGAACTGAAATTATACCGCCCTGTGATACACAAACCGGAAAAACGAAACCATGTATGTACTGACTGCCAATGTATAGGCACAGGACGTCATACCTCGCTTCATTTCTTCACGGCGATATCGAAGATCAATTTAGTTCCTTAGACAAATATTAAGATGTAAATGGATAATGAATAATGTCATGATCAACTGAATAAAATAAGTGTTAACACAGTCAATTGTCCGTCCTCTATTGCATCTTGGATATGTTCCACGTGGTTATCAAGTGCACTGTGTCTTTCTGAAGTCCGAACAAAACCCTAAGGTGGAAATACGATTATTACAAATTGCATTGTATTGTCGCTTCGCGGACATGACTAAGTGTAGCCCCAAATTCATTTAGTCAGGTTATTTTTAAATTATAGGAGTGAAACGAATGTAGGTCCAAGAGTAATCGCCACATTCCGTAAGTAATCACCGCTGCACAGGATATATTACAACTAGTATCAAACTGGAAGTGCCGCCGCCAGAAGCAGATTCCATATTTTGATAGTAGAAAAAAATTCTCGAGAACTGTAAATGGGAACCACAAAATTTTCGTTGTCTGTCACAAATTCAGATCAAAAAGATCTAAGGTAGACTCTCCGTGATAAATGCGGAAGAAGATGCACAAAATGTGATATCTCTCCGCAATGCCAAAGGTTACAATAATACACAGAACTCTGGGTCTCCGATAACTCGAGTGGTTCTTTGTTGCACGTAGTCAAATGGTACGAACTGATATTATGGCTATCCGGACCAAGGATAAATATAGTACTCCATGTGCGCATTTTACAAAGAGTAAGCCCTTGGTCTATCAAAATCTGACCATGAGGTAAGGAGAATCATCAAAAAAATTGGCAAAAGCAATCGTATCGCAAATAAGTGAATAAATTTATATAGCATAAATATTATTTTTACTAGCTAGTAAAAACGTCCTATACTTCAGTACTCTTATAAAAAAGTGTACTTGATTCGAAAATGGCACTCCTCTATTTTTATTTCTATCTAAGAATTACTTGAAAAAGTCTCTTGAGGTTTGGAGATGTTTATTTTATCATTGTTTCGTTATATTGATAAAATCTAGTAAGGGTACATGACGATGACCATCGAAACTTCTGAGAGTCTTTAAGTAATATATATAAGGGTGTGTGTATAATGTTCTCAACATGTTTTTCAACAAAGTGTAATCAGATATTTAAAATGCACTAACTTTTATCGAGACACGAGACCAAGTATAAAAGTATAAGATTAGTTAGAGTGGGTATAAAATATATTACACTAAGAACGATACTCGTATTTGAAGTACATTTGACTACGATATTCACAAAAGGAAGTCATTAAGAATTGGTCTTAGGATTGTCATTAAATTGTTTATCCCCATAGTTAAAATTAGATTCCTAAAAAGAATTTAAACACTTTCATAGAGAAAGTTATACTTATATAGATAAGATCGATATCGAATACATTTATTAAAATAATTTTGGTTTTTAACCAGATTTTAATTTGTAAATATCTTTTTAGTTTGGATATTTGAGTCTCTTTATCAGTACATTTTAAAATGTGCTCTTCTATATTATACTATGTATATTTTTTAATTATATATATCTTTTATACCACCTTATGTTACTTTGAGGTGGTCTTGAACTCCACTTGCAAGTAAAATCTGACGTTCTAAGCGTACGGCTTTGTTGAAGCAAAGCATTTTCTTTAAAGATATAATAATTTAGGTAATATTATAATAAATACAGGTATGTAAAGTAAATGTAGATTATTTTTAAGTCAACTCTTTGTATTGAAATTTTATAATAAATAATATATAAATAAATAAATGTTCATTGATATAATATTTTATTCTAAGAAACCATATTATATTTTTATTGTAGGTGTGCGTGATTCTATATAATTAAAATAAAAAATAATTATTTTCTTATTAAACTATAAAGCAATGCCTGTCCGACACGCGTTACCGTTATTTAAAAAATTTAAAGGTCAATACAATTATATTTTATGGATTTTAATTATATACTTGAGTATTTTTTGAACTTCTACTAATTAAATATAATATTACTTATATTAATATTTAATTACCATAAATATAACTTACTTAAAAAAAAATAAAGTGGTTTGTCAAAAATATAAGAAACACATACGGAATACTTTCAATCTCGAAACATCAACCTACATAGCCCCGTGTCGAAGAATCGAATCTATAATATATTCCATTCGATATAAATCTGCATCATGTAACTTAATTCAACATATGTAATAACGAAATAGTTTTGTAAATACCTATTACAAAAAAATATATCGATCAAGTGAGTGTCGAACTTAGGGTTTCGTACAATTATATATAAAAACACACAAAAAAACTCGTTTGTTGTATGAAAGCTCCGTTTAAATATTTATTTATTGTAAAATTATTATTTATATTGAAAATCAATATATAACTAAATATTCTGAGATTATTTCAAGCGCCTGTCTTTTGTCGTTAATAAAGAGGACAAAAAAAATACGTTTATACGTTTATTTATTATATATACGTTTTTTACGTTTTATGGAATATTTATTTTATTCTGTTTTTAATATTTACCTTGTAAATATAAATAGATACCTACATAATGTGTGAAAATTTATATTTTTATCTTTGTATCTATCTATTCTATTTCTATCTATCTACTGTTTCAAATTTTCTAACTGTCTAACTAAAACAGTTTATAAGATACAGCTTGGAAACAGACAGTCGGACAGTGAAGTCTTATAAATATGGTTCCGTTTTTAACCTTTAGTTACGGAACCCTAAAATCTTTAAATTATATACAATTTAATTTATTTAAATTACATTATCTAATTAGTTTTATCCAAATCTCTTAATATATTAGGCACTGGGAAATTTCTATTTATATAAATAGAAAAAGGACAAACTTGTCAGCCTCTCCTAATTGGGTAGATTCCTCCACAGGATAAAATTATTCGCTCACTCCTTGATGACAAAAACTCTTCTAATGCTTCCAATAATTATTTGTAAATACCTATAGTTAGATTTATACGCTAGAGTTATTAAACTCCCCCTATATTTAATATATATAATATAATTTATTGTCTTACAGATACATTATTATTATAAAAATATTATTAAGGTGATATCAGTATACCTTTTTAAAAATACAAACAAAGTTTTAATATAGATAATTGAATAATTGCATTGATATATTCGATTGTATCTAAATAATTAATACTCGAAGTTTATAAAGATTTATCATGTAAGGGCTTTATTGAATTCAGCTACACTAATAGACTTGCGAGTCACAGTCAATTACAAATACGAGTAACTTCAATTAAAAGTCAGTTTCCATTTTTAATGCCGTGTTTTGATAAAATCGTACTTTTAGTAGTTATAAAACATAAACATAATATAAACAACAGTTGTATATTTTAAACGTAGTAGTGACCTTAATAGGTTTTTTTTTATTTGTAACGACATACATGAAAAATTAATATATGTATCAAATGTTGTATTCAATTCAGTATATATTGTCAAAGGATTTATTTCCTCATAACAATAAGTCAATCAATCAATCAATCAATCAATATCCTTGTTTCAGTTGCATGTTCGACGGTAACCGTGACGAAGTGCCAGGCCGCTCTCCGTACCCTGCAAGCCTTCCCGTTCTTTAAACCAACCTGCCTCTGTCGGGAACCGAACGTTGATCCTGAATGCAACTCCTTCCGCGACTTTTTGTTCGATCATCCCTGCGTGTTTGTAATGAAGAAAGGTAATTCAGCATTTAAAATGATTAGTATGAAATAATATGGTGTATTTTAAGTTTTAGTGACGTACAAGTGATAGTGATTTGCCTGCCCCCCCTTTCCTCAATTTATTGTTATTGTTAAATCCAAAATCAATGTTTAAATTTTCCCTTAATAATGAGACCATTTTCTGTAGTGAAACTTTTCCTTCAAATATAAGAACAATAAAAGAAATAAAAATTAGAATACTTCAGAATTTATAACCAAAAACACAAAAGATAGTTTGAATAAGGAATACTAAGAAAATCATTAATTCATTAAATTAATATAAAATAAAAAATATTATAAAAAGGATATAAAAAAGTTTTATCGCTTAAACAATTTTAATGTACAATAAATCTTAAAAGTTGTGTAATGTACAAAGTATATAGAGGCACTTATTTAAAAAAAAAACTTTTAACGAATTTAATATCAACACTTTTAAAGTTTTATGTATATACTAGCGGACCCGACAGACGTTGTCTTGTACACGCGTTTTTAATTTAAAAAATCAAACTTAAAAAAAAATTATTAAAAAGTTATCACAATGTCTAACGACATTACATGTACATTTATCATATTTCGACCAATCGATACCGTATGAATATGTAAATAAAGATTTTTTGTTTGAATAAATGAACTTGTTACAATATTTTTTAAAAATTTCACTTTTTACGTAGCGAAGCACGTATCGGGCCACTAGTACTAAAATATTTTTCTTATTTCTATCGCAACGCCAACTGACAGGGCAGACTCTTATTATTATAGAGATATTATACATATATGTATATTAATTCTATGATAATTATAATATAATATTATTTAATATTTGAAATTGCCATGGTAACGCAGTCCGTCGGAACCAATGTGAAACATTCCAAAATCACCACCTACTTACACATTAAAAATTAATCAAAAAACCATTTTCCAGTGGAACAAATTGTGAATCGAAACATTTCTCAAGTCCCCTTGAACACACACCAAGAATTTCATAAAAATCGGTCCAGTCGTTTAGGAGGAGTTCAGTGACAACAACAACAACATGCACACAAGAAATATATATATATAAAGATATGTATGTGGTGTATGTATTGTGGTGTGTGTATTATGTACTGGAACTGATAAGTCTTTTGGTCAATGGTGACTGCTGAGCCAAGTGTCTTGAATTTGATAGTCATCAAAAACTAAACACCAATTATCCTAGAGCGAGAGTTTCTTCTTTATAAATATAAGTCTAACAGATATGCTCACAAGTTTTCAATCAGTAAATGTATTGTGTGTGGCTCGAAAATATGTTACGATAGAACGAAATACGAAATAAAAATGTTGGTACCAAGTTGAAATTTTATAATAATTCCGTTCAAAAATAAAAAAAGGAGATGAGTTCGTAGTTCTAAAATAGTTTTGTAAAATAAATCTTTCTCATATTATGTTATTTAGTAACAAATATTTAAAAAAATATGTATTTATTAACCTCCGACCTCCCTCCCGAACAGAGAGGTGTTATAAGTTTCACGTATCTGTCTGTGTATCTATGTGTCTGTCTCATCGTAGCAGCCAAACGAGTGAACGGATTTGATTGCAAATTTTTTAATCGATAGCCTGGTCCGTTGAGATAGTTTTTAGTTATGTTGAGTTGAAATAAAAGGAGTCGTTCGCAAAATATAGAGCTTCTTTTGGTGCTGGTGAAAGGTTCTTATGCAATATGCATTGTAAAAATCTAACCAAGTAAAAATTTGTGTATTCGTAGGTTCATTTAGTAGAATATAGAAACAGTAACATAACTTTAAATGCAAGTCAGTTACCAAGGCAAATAACGAAAAAACAATAATCAAATTGTATAATCTAATCTTCATTCATTAGCTCCATTAGCTTCATTCATTAGCAAACTTGGGAAAATAGAACCTTTAGTCAACGAACGTACAACGGTCCCCCGACGCAACGACTTATATTTTCAATACTTATACTTAAGAGGCAGTATATAAAAAAAATATTTAGAAAAGTTTCTATATATAAATAGTATTGAAAATAAACTGTACTCTGAAAAATAAAAATAATAACGCCATTATAGACTATTAACAGTTGCATAATGCTGCTTGGCAAAGTTCCAGAAATAAAGTGATACCTGAAAGGCCTTGGACGTTATAAAATTAGAAACAGTGTATCGATTTTTTGCGGCCTACGTATACTTGATTGAAATCGATAATTATCGTTAAATAAATCTCATTATATAAATAGAAATCGAATAATTGTTTTTTAATGTTAGTAGTTATTACGTCCATAGTATTCTATTACATAAAAAGTAAACTCATTTGATAAAATGTCATAAATATAAATTTTATAGAAATTTATATATATATACATATATATATACAAATATATATATATATATATATATATATATATATATATATATATATATATATATATATATATATATATATATATATATATATATATATATATATATATATATACATATATAATATATATATCAGTCCAGACCTTGGATATTGAAGATGGGCCAGATTAAATATTAATTCTTTTGCCGTACAAACAACATATAATCAAATAAAACCGTTGGGCATAAATACCTAAGTAAATATAGTTGACACAAGTCTATTTCAAGCCATAGTCAATATTCAAAGTACGGTCAACGCAATAAAACAAACAGAATTGTATGATAATTTCTCTATATAAATTTAAATTAATATTATTATTTCCCAGAAAAAGACCCCTACCCAGTTGAAACTCTGCCTACATGCACCTATGCTCTGAGCGTTTGTCACAACGAAAAAGCATGCTCCGTTCTGTTTGAACGATTCAAGAACGCTTGCAAAGCTCGGGATGGAGAATGCCGTATGGAAGACAGGTATGTAGGTTCTTAATTTTGGATAAAAGCAAAAGCACCTGCTAATCTGGTGGCAAATCACCGTCGTGAACGGTCTTTTCCAACATCAGTGGAATCACAAAGCGTTGTCCGACATCCAGGAAGGAGTAGGCGCTAAAAGTTTTGATTAAATGTTATCATAAGAGCAACTCAAAGTACTGAACAAAATAACAAATTCGTATATATTCCCAAAATTATTATTCAAGAACAGTATTGTAAAGGTCAATGATTTTGCAATCAAAATTCTAGTTTCAATCATCGAAAATATTTATTTAAAGGAAAAATTTATAAAGTTTAGAAACCGTAAAGGTCTTATATTATCGACGAACAGATTACTGAAACTTCATACTTCTAAAGATAAAATTTAAATATTGATGGACGTCAGAAAATTGTTAGTTCACAATTGGAGCCCAATTCGATCTAGATAAAGCCAAATTGCTTTCGATAATGACGGGTTTATTTTAGAATTTTGGCAAGAGAAATTCCATCAGATAATTTTATCTGTAAATTTATTAAGTACTTAGAATATTTCAATTAAATTAAGTTTTAGAGGTATTTATAAATACTCTATAATAAAAACCTTCTGTAACCAAATTAAATACACTATCTGTAAAGTATACTATCGAATTTATACAACCAAATTTATGGTAAATACGAATTTCGGTTCACAATAGTATAACTACTTTTAAATGGCTAAAAATAGTAATAAATTTCACAGTGGTTTATTCGTAGCTACTCGAACCTCGCGACATTTTGCCGCTGATGTTAAACTAAATCCCAAATGTAATTTTCTAATAGCTTTTCTTGAATAGAATTTTGTTTGCAATAGTGCAGATTCATTCTCACTAATAAGATTAATGGAATACATTATAACGTAATCCGTATAATTAAGTTCACTTATATTTTATTTACTGTTTTTCTTAATTATTTTTTTTTTAATATCTTTATGTTTATTAAAAATATAGGGAATCCTGCCGTGAAGCTTGGGCTGGTCTCCGTCTGTCACCACTCTTCGGCTGCATCTGCCCCAACACGCACATGAAGAAGCGATGCGACAGAATCTTCGCTGTTGTTAACCACAACCCATGCGTCGGTGAGTACTTCACATGCTAATTGGCTGAGGGTTATGAGTGAGAAATTATCAGATAATTATATTATTAAGATCTTAAAAACCACTTTCGAGTTCGATTATTATTTAACTACTTCCCCAATAAAAATATTCAAAGAAATAAAAGGTAATAAAAATATCTGAAGTACTGATTAAAATTGAAAAGATAAAATGTTTCTCATAAAATATCTCAACTTCATACAACATGGAAAACAAGATTCATCAAAAAGA
The DNA here is from genome assembly GCA_959347355.1 of Napeogenes inachia. Taxonomy (NCBI): domain Eukaryota; kingdom Metazoa; phylum Arthropoda; class Insecta; order Lepidoptera; family Nymphalidae; genus Napeogenes; species Napeogenes inachia. Next base: position 19,372,403 of record OY365798.1, on the reverse strand, counting down.
CTTTTACGTAAATAAATATATTGGATATTTTATTCCTTTCACGTCGTATTCAATAAGCAAGTAATATAATGGTTATAACTAGGTAATATCGCATCCAATAAACTTACTTGATTCAATAAACGCAAGTTTGATTCATTTCGCGTAATCCCAGCTGAGTTCTTATTGTTGAATAGGGTTGTCACTTATATTAAGTATTTTTATGGGCAACTATTTATATTTTTAATTGCCAAGGTTTAGTTTTCTTGACGGCTGCATAGATAACTCTGGATTAGAATCCCGGTAAGCTTAAAGTTTCTGACGACTTTATTAAAATATCATTCATTATAAACTCTGTCTGTCAACTGTCAAAATTAACTGACATCGCAAATATTTATTTTTTTAATTATTTCAACTGTCCTGGCTTAAAAAATACTTCAGTATTTTTAATTGCGGCAACCGTTTTATTGGATTTCGTTGCGGAAATATTGGAAAGTAAAAGCTTGTAAAAGCTAGTGTACACTAGAAATAAATATAGACTTAATTTGTTAATATTTATTGTATCGAATATTACGTAATAGACAAAAAATAAAATAAAATAATTTTATTTTATTTCTATAAGAATAGGGTATAAAAGATTAATTATTATGACATCGTACGTAACATATAAACTTATTTATCGATGACGTACATTAAAAAACTGATGACAGTGAAAAAAAAATATAACATTTTCTGTTAAACCAATATTGCGAATCCGAATTGTGTTAAAAACAAAACCATTTAATATTTCAATTGTAAAGTTTTCAGCGGATCTCCGCATTATAACTTCTGGCCACTTATTAATATTGTATCGCATGTTCCAACTCCATAGCCAATGTTTGGAGGCAATTAAAATGTTGGCCCTGGCGTGACCTGGCTGTATTTTTCTTATGTAGCATGTAACTTAGCATGTTACTAGCTAGTAGTGTTAAATGCCTTAAAGTGGGTAGATTGAGGTTTTTCAAATAGTTGTATAATATATAAAACATGGTTACTGTATTGCAGTCTTACTTACTTACTTACTGCTTGAAATATGTTCATAATTTAAATATTGAATATATTTAAATAACAGGGAAATAGGGTTATATGTATAAATCTTGTTTATCTCATAAAGTATTTACTTATTGTATATATTATTTTCTCTAGATAACTATGTTTCTAATACAAGACAAAGAATATAATGTAAAAAGTGCCAACCCTAGCGCAGGCCAGTCTAATCCCGCGGTTGAGATGATCTCCTAAGACCCACGCGTAAACCAAACTTGACTTTTATTTTTAATAGTTTTGTACGTATTACTTCACCATATTTACGAAAGATTTAGACAAGTTGGACGAATAATATTAATATACCACTGATTTTCTCTTATTTTTTATTATTATAGTTAATTCATTAATTTAAACATTGGAGTAATCATCCAATATCTTATATTCTTTAATTTGTTATTTTTGTTCTCGACTTACATAAAGTACCTACATCAATTGATGTTTATGTAATTTTTTTCTTAAAACATTTTTGTTAATTCTTTATTCAATTGTTTAGTTTTTACAACAGCGTTTCTACAACCTACAAATCTTGTAGCAGAGAAAAGTTTATCTCAAAGACTCTTAACCTACAAAATGGCGACTTATGACACTTTAAAACAAGACAAGACGGCTCGGCAACGCCTGAAACGTTCTGAAACTTACATTTATGCTATGCGTAGTACATTAATAAAAGCGACTATTAGGAAACTGAATCTGAAAAAATATTTACGTTAAATTCGATACAATAATATTATCATGAATACAATTATCATTACAACAAATGTCTTTTATTTTATAGAAAAAGATTTATCTGAAACACAATTATGAAATAAACGATTTTCCATGTCGTGAACATAATATTATCATTTTCGCAAATTACAATACACATTTTTTTAGCGTCATCCGTCATGTTAGGAGCAGATCTCATTACTTAGATATCGTTATTTCATTATGACATCAAAAAATCTTCGTGAAACAAATAAAACATAAATTTCAATGGCTCATTTTTACTTTTTACTATGTATTCTTTACATGCATATGGTTTTGGAATTATACCATTCTCCTTATATATTACTAGCTTTTTCTCATGACTTCACTTGTTTGGAAAGTGAATATTGAGTAGAAAATTAATTCTGTAGGAATCAAAATGCTATCTTTTTGCTTTACCATCTTTCAAGTAACCAATCGCTAACCAATTATATTCTTCTCTACTTCGTCGGGTTATATATTAGTGTATCCTATATGTTGACTGGCATCGGCAGTAATCTATAACAATACTAAATTTCATTCAAAACCGTTACGTAGCCGTTTCTTGTTAAATATATAAGGAACTTCAAAAATAACATATTTTCTACCTACTTCAGATAAAAAAAGACTACATATAATAAATAAAAATATACGAATATCATAAATATTTACGAAAGTCGATTTCAAATAATAAGTACACTGATTATTTAGGACCGGGCTCAAAGCTGCTGTTGTCAAAATATAATTGATAAAAGTTGAGGATTATCAAATGTTGAAGAGATCATTAAACAGAACGGTTTTGGAGATTCTATATTTTTTGGAGCGGAACAATATTGTGGCCTTGAACCAAATCAAATTCTGAATTATAATTGGGAAAAAATCACTATCTTCGTCTTAAAATGCTAGGTCTTATAATTTGTTTATCATTTTTCTTCCCATTTATTTTTAACGATTCACTGATATAAGAGATAACGAGACCCTTGACAATTTATATTAAGCAAAATTTTCACTATATTATTATATACATAACCTTCACCTGAAGAACACATGTTCATAGTTTTACTCAGTGCTTGGCCAACCAGAACAATTTCCAGTACAGTGATCACCACAAGTCATGTTAAGCCCTGCATTAAATTGCTTTCTTTTAAGCTGTCATTTGCAAGAATGAAGTCAGCCCTACCCTGCTAGGGTTATCATTAATTCAATCTCCTTGAATTTTACCAGGATATGTCCGAATAATTTTTTCGCTTCTCTTAATTCAAAACGCATTTTCTTAAACATACTTGTAATATATTTATGACCAATCAAAGGATTCATTGAGGCTGTATAAACATTATATTGTGTAACTAAAAGAGAATTATTTAATTATGTAACTAAGATCATTCAAGAATAACAATATTTCATTACCAGAGTTGCTCTTTGTTATCATAACATCTATTAACATAAATTAACATGTCCAGCCCTATCAAAACTATTATGTTCCGGTTTTAACAATTCTATCATATAACTTTCTGTAATTGTATACGCATTTCAATTAATGTTTTATAATTAACTGTCATATTCATAATGTTTTATAATACAGCTATAATTATAAATACATCACTATTATTATCATCTATGTAAATTTTTGGTCATCTATATTTTACAATCGTGTAACTCGGACATTTAAAAAAGTATAAACAAAATTAATAGAAACGTACTTTCCAGAGCAGATTTGCATCCGAAAATAAATAAAAAGTTGCGAACGTGCAACGATCCAGGTTAGATTTATATTTGGATAGAGTGAAGTGAATACAATAAAACATTCCCTTAATTTAGATCATTTATTTGGACTTATGAACATATTTTGAAATTCTATATTTAAGAAAATCAAACACAATTAAGTTTCTCGTTTCTATTAACTAACTCATACCATTGTATTATATATTATTCTGATGTGTCGTAAGCTTCATTACTATTGTTATAGTTTTAAGGTAAGCGTGCGACTCCATTGCGGTTTGCAAAATAGAAATCTTATATTATTCAGAACACATCAAGATATTTTCCACAAGAATATCGTAACTTTATGCAGATTAAACAATATTTAGCCAATATATTTCAAGCAAGAACGTATATATTTATAAATACAAATACATATATATATACAGTTCCATACATTCGTAATCTTTGTTTATTTTCTAAAGTGTGATGTAGTGGTGTGATAGAAAATGTTCATTCCATCACGTGTTGACAGAGTGAATTGGGAACGAGGTCTGGGAACAGGATTTATCATGTATGCTTGCTAGTGATATATGGGCTACTATTAAACATCTTCCCCGTTAAGAATGAGTTGATGATGATGTTGCATTTAAGGGACATGTAAATACATGTACAAATATGTTATTTATTCCTCTTCTATAGTTTTGTAATTGTACGAATTATTTGAATAATGCCTACTGGTGTGACATAGTTGTGACTTTTCCCAAATGAGAATTAATTTATTTTAATGTTTTAATATATCCTTATGTAAACAAATATATGTATAAATGATCAACTGCTGACAGGTCAGCATTTCGCGCCGCCAATACATCAGTCGAATATTAATTTAACTCAAGAGTCGATACAGTAAAGAAACAAAAGAGAGGAAATCTATTCACTTGCCTTTTGTGTTAAGGGTTCTTTGCGGTCGTATAGACGGAAACCTTTTTGAAGATTTCTTTTCGCTTTTGACGTGACTTTTCCGTTTCACCTTTCGATTATGTTAATAGAATTTTGAAACTCAATTTCGTTAACAGCTCCTGGAACAGCGGATAGCAATCGTTTGTTCTTTCTTCTGGTTGTCAATAACTATTATCATCAAAGAGATCAATAATAGTACCGCTTTCCATCTAAATGTTTTTGGATGATGGCTTACGTATAAAAAATCTATTACATAAGGCAGAATGAGAATAATATGTAATCATTTATATAAATTAAAAAAAAAACTAAAACAAACACGCCAAATAAGCTGAAGATAATTATTAATCCAGGAGATCCTAATTTGGATAATGAGATAATCTCTTCGAATTATTAATTTATTATCGGTATACTTGATATGTATACAAAGTATGAACAAAATCGATAAGTGGGAAATGAAACAAAATCGCATTCTGAAAAGTCGCTTTCAAGCAAACAAACACGTGAAACTAATAAAAGCGTGTTAAAAATGTATCACTTTGAATGTATTAACATATTAAAATGAGTAACTTAATTGAGTTATTTACGAAATTCAACTAAAACATGAGATCTGCATTATACATTTTATTTTTAGTGTAGAACGATTCACAATTTTATTGTACCCTTGCTTTAATATTTATTATGATTCTTAAATTCCTTTTTAAACTTAATTTCATATTATATTCTCCGCTCAAAATTTTCCACTTTATTCTGTTCATTTATAGTTTAACCCTATAGAAAATTCAACAATAGCAGTAAACATATACATTAGTTCTAACAAAGCTACCGAAAAGCTTAGTAAAATAAGTCCAGTTTCAGCCCCGCTTTTTAACGTGAGAAAGAACGCAGCTGGTTAAATTGCCACCCTAACTTACTCGGAACAATATACCGAAAAATACTTTTTTTAAGTGCCTAAGTGCAAAAACAATGATTCGAGCAAATAAAGCATTGAATTTTGAATTTCAATGTAACAAAGATAATAGGAAAGGAAAGTTGATTAATTTAAAAAAGTAGTTAATAAGACCCTAAACGGCTTTTCATTACATGTTTTGCAAGGTTACAAGACAGAATAATTTTTTTAATAAGATTAAAACTAAGATTTTATATTCTATAAATTGATGACTTAAATTTTTATATTATATTTGACAGAAGCTTACTTTTTGAACTGTTATGAATGTTTCTCACTCAAAACTCTAAAATGAACTGTGTTGTTTAGTATTAAGCTTTAAGTGTTCTAAACACTTAGGAACGTCATATGTAGAGGGACACAAACCAAAATAAACTGAATGATTGTATGTGATGATTTCTTCAACCATGCCTTGACACCATACAAACACCTAGTTTTAGAATTTTATTATTTTATATTACGTGTAAATTATACAACTCCAACTCACAATATACCAGAATAAAAATAAAATAAAACAAATATTAACTCCACACTATAAAAGCTTTTAAAGAGTATTAGACTCGTTACAAAATAGTCGACGTTTATAAGTTTGGTTTATTTTTTTTTTACTTTTTTTTACGTGCCTATTTTATTTGAACACCGTTAGATGCATAGGCCTTAGGAATAACTTAGATCACTACTTAACCACACAAGGCTGTAAACCTTTATGTTTCACGGACACTGAGCTTTTTTTTAGTGTACTCCTGACCTCACACATCGTACAAATGCCCGCAGTTACCTCAACTCTTGGCTTCACACCTTCGGCCTTCGGTGATGGTCTGCGACTGCTACTTATAGAGCATAGTTGGCGGCGAATAATACCCTTACTATCACGTCTACTTCGTCTTCAATGGAATACTTTTAAGGGACAATCATGATAGCCAAATATACTATCAATAAAGTCCGTTAAGTGTGTTCCGATCAGCGGCTTGGCACGGGGGCGGTTAGTGGTTGTTAGTAACGTGGTTGTGGGGCAGCGGCAGCTTGGGGCGAATGTCCGCCGGCAGTCCGGGCGCTGTTCGAGCCTAGGCGGCCAGCGGCCCGGGCTCCGCCCCTCACGCGCTACGCTGCTCCCGATGGTACGATCCTGCTGCTCACCGAGAATGGGACCAGGCTGATGACACGTGCTGCTGCTGCCAGTCTACTTCGCGCCGCCCTCCTCTCCCCGCGCCCCCCTCGGCCCCGCCACGGTGAGCCGCCGCCGCACCTCTCTCTCTCTCTGTGTCTATCGGAATCCGTCGCCTCTCGCACTGCACGCTTCGCTATGCTTCGTAAGGTAGGAGCGTTAGACAAGCAAAAGGTCATCGTCAAGAAAACCAATCGCTGGTTTACCTGCAGGTCTTGTACGTTTATTTTAGCGAACATAAGGATGTCAAACATTAAAAGAACTACATAAAAAGTGGGTCTCAGTTGTAGCACGTATGTTAAATATAAACTATAAAATTAGTCTATATTTATATTATTGACGTCTATCCGCTCCCTTACTAATATGATACCCATACATATATAATAAAAATTAAACTAGCATACAAAAATCACAGGACGTCTGTTTGACATTTTATTTTATATTCCTAAATACAAAGAATGATTCGCTCCTACTTTATGCCCGCATGCTTTTATTCTACTTTATTCCTTTATGTAAGCCAGTTTAGACTTCCAATGGGAAATGGGATATCGCCAATTAGCTCTACAACGCTCCCGATTTGAAAGTCTAAAGTGGATTTCACTCCGAGCATGATTGCATGTTTTCACTTTGCATCTTCTATTTCTACGATCTCTATGGTTACTGCGCGGCATAGTGGCTTTGATGATGGTTCTACGGAACTTCCGTTCGGGGGAGGCTTTGCTAATGATATTATCAAAACCCAAAGGAAATTCTTTCGCAAATTTTAATTTTGCCCGTTTTATGTCGTTTTTGTCAAACGTTGTTTTTGTCGTTTTTAAATTAGTAGGGTTTTTATTATATCAAACCCGGTTCTACGCGGCCTCTGAAAGAGAGCTTCGCGATTTGGACCAGTAGTCGATTCCAACAGCTAAGCGATACGGATACCATTCCAGTAAAGCTGATGTCCGACGGACGGACTGCAAATCGAAATACCACGGGGATGTCATCGTGGATTGGCGGTATGTCTATAACGCAGGACGGCACCCTTATCGCCCCGGACAAAATAATGACACATGTACACCGATACGCAAGTCCACACTACAGGCCTCACGGGCATCATTACCATCGCTGGAATCATGAGCCGGGGGGAAGCGAAGACCCCTTGTACGCGACCAAGACAGTCTACGGACAGGGATACATTGATGAAAACCGTACGTATCACGTTTACTAATTTAGTGTCAATTAGCAAGGATATGGGTGATTATAAAAATCGAAATTTTTAGTTGACAAATTTTATTTTATAGGTTTGAATTTACAATTAGGTACACTTCAGACAGACAACTTAACCATAGAAATCGTAATTGACACTTCAGCTTCAAAATTGTACATTTCTAGACGATCCTTTACAATGTCATCGAGACACGGTGGATTCCTTGTCATCGCACCTCCTGAAAGTTCATTCATTCATGCCCTTCGATTTAATCATTTAAATCCCCGTAAACACCAGTAGCTCCCTCACGACTGGATCTTGTAGAATAGTAGATACAATACCAGGGAAGATTAACAGAGACATAACAAGAGTAAGGCTTTGCGTAGCACACTTATAGAGGTTTAATTTAGTGCTTTAGAAAACTTAAAATTTGCTTCCTTCCTGATCCACCGTAAGGTGGAAGAATTAGTTTAAAGGGAAACGATTTACCAAAGGAGCTTAAACACGTAAATCTCCGCGAAGCTTTGCAATTTACGCTAAAAATCCAAAGATTTATCTGCTACGATTTATCAGATACCATCGGATTCTGAAACATTAATATTTAAATGGAAGTTACGGTAAGTTACCTCTCTAGACATCACATCCACAATCCACATTACTGATAATGAAATTATTTTGTCATATCCTCAGCATGATGTTCTAATATTGCTTGGTAAAATTCTCATATCAGTCCGAGTTGAACGGTTTTAAAGTTTTGTCACGTATTATATTTTAATCTTGTAATAATTATATATATTATATAAATATATATTTATATATAACACAAGTATTTTAAGCATGAGTATAATGTATTTATCCCACGACTACCTATATTTTATTCTGTTTGAAAATATATCACTTTTTTAATTTCATGTTACTTATCGGTTTATTTACGTTTAGTGTGGTCCACCATATTATAAATATTTTATTATAATAAAAATAAACGTATATAATATAATAATTAAATAAATAAACACCAAAACACATTGTATAAATAACACACAATACATAAAAAATAAATTATATCTTCTTTCCGTGGTTAACCTCATTTCAAAGCGAATGTAATGATTACTGGCAAATATAAAAAATATAATTATTTGTTAAACAAAACACTTAGTAAATTGAATTTAGGTCAGTGAGTATGATAAAAATATTTTTTAAACTCACGCAAACAAACTCTTATTCGAAATAATATATAACATTTTATATGGATTTCGAAAGAAAACTGTCTCTTCATATTTCCTAAGGTTGATTTAATTGGTTTCAAGGATTTTACATCTATTTGAAATAGAAAGTGAAATAGTACATAATACAAATAATACATTACATACAAATACATATCACAAACCAACAGAGAGGATTGGCAAAGAGAACGGTAAAGCAGGTGATGAGAAGGTGGCGCTGCAATCGACCTGCCACGTGGCACTGGACGCGTGCATCAAGGATGCTGAATGTGTGACGTCACTTACGCCGGTGCTACAGAAGTGTCATTCAACGGACTGCGATCGAGAGGGTTGCATGACTGCGTTGCGAGGGTTTTATAGAAAGCCGGGCGTGCATTGGAACACCGAAATTGCTTTTTGTCTCTGCAAGTAGGTTATAATATATATCACATTAGTAAAACAAGTTGATTTTTTGTATTAAACTTAAGTAACAAATCAAATATACTTTCCATAGCCATACTGTGGAAACATGATTTGGTAATTTTAACATACAAATCATACATATTCTCCTAGGAAAACAGATAACAAGGAAGATTCCTGCATGAACGCTCAAGAGAGACTGCATCCGACTTGCGCTCAGCGTCCAGCTGTCGGGTCCCCCCTCCCCGCCTGCCACACCCTGGCCCACGCCTGTCGGGAAGAGCCGGAATGCAGGTATTTCATAAATATAAATTATTTTCGGATTCCAAAATCCAACGAGTGGCTAGTTATACGGTTGGTTGAACAACAATATCCTCACCACCGTTAAAATGAATTTTGAATTAAAATTGTATATCAGATTATACCTATAATAAATCGAAGTTATGTATAATAGCTATAAAAACTACGGAACCAAATTTGCACGTGAACAATATTTAATAATAGTTTTACGTTAATTACTCGTAAGTAACAGCAAATAAAGCTCAAAGAAACCCCAAATGCAATCACATTTGCGATGGCTCTCACAGTATTATTGGAAAGGAACATTCAACGGGCAACGTAACTAAGTTAGGCTGTGTTCACATAGGAAAAGTTCAAATATATAAGAGTTATTTATTGTAACTTTGTTTGAAAACATAAAATTGACTATCTTTATTAATTTATAAGGTTTATTGCAATTATATATTTTTTGTCATTAGTCAGTTAGAAGTCTCTTGTTTTATGTAATAGTTATGATTTGTTGAAAAAAATTGTACAATATATATTTTTATGAAAAAAACTTTAGTTGCAGAATAATTACTCATGCGTAAACACCCTTAGTATATCGAGCACATAGCCAGCATCAAAATTGAGCCTAAATTGAATGAAAACTATTGGATACGAATCACCGAGTGCATTGAAACTGTAAATATCGAGATTTGAAATAGTAAGGCAATAAATCCAATATTTTTTTTGTGTCTTGTATCGCAACTTAGAGTGCAATAAAGTCTTTAGTTTTTCTACACTTGAATATTTTTTAAATTTCCAGATTATCTTTATACATTATATACAAGTATTATGTGATTGGGTTCTATATACACATTAATAATAATATATAAATTTAACGACAAAATTTAGCATTATAATACAATTAGGTATATTTTAATTTGGTACAAAGATAGTTTAATGAAATAGAAAAGAATAGTGAAAATCTTCATCCAATAATTAGCGCTGTGACTTAATCATAGATTAAGTATGATTTAAATCATTAAGGATCTCGTCATTTTTGGACTTAATGCTTGGATAATAATGGAACTGGACAGACAGACAGGGCAATTACAAATGCGCTAACGATTATTTTATATAAAATACACTCTTAAGTTCGTTGTATTTATGACAATTCAGTACATATTAGAGTATAAACATATTATTATAATGCAAGCCGTCTCGACCGCGCCTAACTCCTGTGGACAAATGGTATATATTTTTATATTGTGCCGTAATGAAGTGAATAACGGGACCATGGATTTGCTATGTAAAGACGAAGAAGTTTATCAAAATTTTTATCGACTCAAGTGGAATATTGCTTCTTTACACTTGGTTCTCTAAATATTAAATAATAAGTCCTTACATATGAAATTGGCGTTTTTCGTACTGACCACTTTAATCACAGATTTCTCCTTAGTAAGGAATTCCAAATTCTAATATTTACACATTTTACACATGTGTTTTTGTTTCCTTGACCGTAATTAAGTTGTTTTTTCTTCTGTTTTTTTTTCTGTTTGTGTTACTCAATGTACAAAGTGGAAAACTTAAAATATTTATTAGCATTATTTCAACGTTTCAACGTTTTCGTTCTGGAAATTTCGACCTGCAGAAGAAGCCCCGTGGACTGCCGGAGTTGAATGAAGATAATGAAGAATTGAAGGCTATTGTGGAAGCGGATCCATCACAAACCACGTCTGAGTTCGCTACAGGCTGTGGTGATAGTGATAAAACTGTTTTAATTCATTTGAAGTAAATTGGGAAGATTAAAAAACTTGAAAGGTGGGTACCTCATGGATTGATTGAAGCACACCGCCAAACGCGTGTTGACTGCTGCGTTACATTACAGAACTGGCACACTAATGAAAGAATTTTAAATCGAACCATTACCTGTGTTGAAATATGGATTCTTTACGATAATCGGAAGCACTCATCACAATGGTTGGATCCTGGTCAGCCAGCCAAATCCTTCCCCAAGCGAAGATTTACTCCAAAAAAAATACTTTTAAGCGTTTGGTGGACTGGTGTCGGTATTGTTCATTACAGTTTTCTCAAATCTGGCCAGACTATTACGGCAGATGTCTATTATCAGCAATTGCCAGCCATGATGGAAAAACTAGATGCTAAACAACCTAGGCCAGTCAATTGCTCCACACCATTGGCGCTTCACGACAATGCTAGACGGCACACTGCACAACAGACGGCTACCAAATTAAAGAAAAGCTTCAATGTAAATGTCTAAGAAATCCACCGTACTTCCCGGCTTTTGCTTCAACAGATTATTTATTTTTTCAAAATTTTGGAGTTATCCAAGTTCCATCCATAAGTTTTCCAAATCGCCTTCAAAGATTTTGTTGATTCTCGTCCGACTAGTTTTTTTAGTAAAGGGATCAATAAATCACCTATAATATGACAAAAGTGTTTCATACTTTGTTTAATTAAGTTCGTTATATAAAAATATTCGACTTTTTGTTCCTCCCATACAAAACGCCAATTTAATATGTGAGGACCTATTATATATTGTTTTGATAACTCTGATACGTGTGAGGTTTTTGTCGTGAAAGTCTCGCCTTAATAGTGTGTTCAATAATGTCTTAATGAATCGTTTTTTGACATAAAAATTCAGCGATGGAGCATTTCTTTTATCGATTCCTTTATTTAATGGGACATAACATTTAGAAAGGTATATATGTATATGAAAAAAAATCATAAACTACAATCGCATTTTTTTTATTTTTATTTTATTTCGCGTATTACAAACTTGCAACATGATAAGTAAGATAAAAATATTCTCAAAATTAATAGATACTACAATTTCATGTACACCTATATTTATATATAGGTAACCTTTTAAAAGAAATACTGAATAAAACGTACTTGTCTATATTTAATTACACAGTCGTTATACAAAGTAACACCATAAAAAAATATAAATTTACACAAACCGTTATACAAAATAGACAAACTGTAGATGTTGGTAAAACCAAGTAACAAGTATTTAAATATTGAAATTGTGGATTTAAGTAGATTTTTGGTTGTATCTACCAGAGCGTTAAAGGGCGCGGGATTCCGTATGCCCCCGGGATTGTAAAACCTATTATAATCCACTATTATATTACAAGGCTATTCGGGAATGTATATCTAAATTGTATTTATTCGAACAAGTTTTTTTCCGCGAGTCTGTCCGCATGTTATAGGCGATACAAGGTTACAAGGAACGTTATTTTAGAACTAAGAAGGACATGGACACGGGACTTGCAAGACTTTATAATAGTTTTAGAAAGTATTTCTTCTAAAAGTAGTTTTATTATATTCTTGTGTTAGCCATCCATGATGGGCTTATAGGAGCAAACATACTTTTTCTAATTTGTTTGGTAGAACAAGAGATTAGCGACTTTAATAAACTTTTTAGCTTTATAGTATTGGTTTATATAGTTCTCTATAAATATTGTATTAATAATATCTATATAGAATATGCCCGCGATATAATAAGATTCACGAACGGAGATAGAGGTCTATGGAACCCTGTTCGAACAAAGTGCTTCTCGCTTTTTGATCTATCAAAAATTAACGTGTACGCTTACAAAGTTAAATAAAATAATAATAAAATAAATATTTATGTCTACATAAATACAAGTAAAGACAATTAAAAAACAACTTCTACTACTACTACAGCAAGAAGTGTCGAAGAAAAAGTTTTGTTACACTTTTTTTTGATTTCGCTCCTATTCTACTTAGTGCTTCGTTTTGAAACACAAACAATAGTTATTATTATTATTTTTTTTGTGTATACTTATCTGTTTGGTTGACACAAAATATTCTTAAAGGATTTCAATGAAATTAGTTGGGGTTACAGGTTATTGCTCCCCATTTTTCCACACTTTTCAACCCGATTGCCCCTGTGCCAGAGATTCTAACAAAAAAAATATTTTTAATTTCTGTTATAATATCACATTAAGGCAACTTCATCATCGTTTCTTATATTTAATCTGATGCTGAATGACTTATTAAGTTATTATATATGTTTAATCAGGCAATAAGTAACAACCACGCGAAATTTAATAAATAAATTTGTTTTGTCATTTTATTTTTATAAATATTTTTGTATAAGCCACGTTTAATAACCAGTCCTCTAGTGTCCTTTTCATTGCGGCAATTTTTTTATGGGAAAACTTAAAATATGGCTTGTGCTAAAATTTTAATAGACTAAATGTGCAAGACCGATTTCTTCATTAAACTTCGAGTGGTGCTAGCTTATCATTTGATTTAACATATATAATAATTTAATTAAACATTAATCACAGAAAAACTGAAACAGTATAGATAGACATAATTTCTAATATTATGAATGTTGTTTTATAACTTCTATCATAACAAAAATAAAAAGGTAAATTTTCAATCCCTGACAGCCAAGTGATACGGAAAAATATGTATTCGAATTTCAGTCATTTTATTGCGAAGGCTATATACCATCAAATCACGACCATTGTAAAACATTATAGAAATAATAAACAATGTATGGTAAATGTACTCCACAAACTAAGAGATCAATAAGTTTTCCAGTATTAAAAATCTTACCGACATTCCGCAACAATATGAAGTCGCGGTTAAAAACGATTGTAGATTAAAACTAGCACGAAATAAATATGAATCAGCTATCCGAATATATATCAGATGGGTGTGGTAAATTAAACGTGAAAATGTATGTGGCAACAAATGTGGCTGGAATTCTTGTTTTTCGTCATAGCCTCTGTTTCGAAAAGTTCAATTAGCCGATGGCGATGTACATTTTGAATAATCAACCTTGTTTACTCACGACACAGTTGAAATTTAAATGACCGAAAACCGTAAAACATGTGTGTTGTATTTACAAATAATTAACGCGAGGGCATATTACTTGAAATTTACAAAGCACTTTGGGAAAGGGTTTTTAATTTAATTACAAATAGAACAAATACCCACAATGTTTGAGGTATGAGAGTTATAATTTTGTATTTAATGTTAAAGAAACAAAGAAGAAAATTTAATCAAAATACAAATGTTCGTGAATTTGTCCATAAACATATTAGAAATGTTATGTTAAACATGATGTTATATCTAACATGAACATGAAATTGTGACCTTTGACCTTTAGGAGTGCGTCCCCGTCTCTGCTCTGAATTAAGCATTCCATGTTATGTAATGGCCTGAATCGGGAAAGGGGATATTTATTAGGCTTCTTTCGGAAACCCTAAGCCATATTTTTACTTTTACAGTATAGAATAATATGTAGATTGATATTTGAAAGGTTTATTTTGATTTTCTTTATTGTATTTGGTTATAAACAACACTCAAAGTTAATGTAATTTTAACACAGGGTATAAATACAAACATTCTCTAAAATTACTACCCTAATAATAGATATGATGTAGTGTTAAATCAATAATACACACGATTGTTAGATAATTTTGTTACCAGGTCAGCTAGTTCGCTAAAACCAAATTCGAGTAATTATTTCGGTAGATTGGAATTGTAATTATGACTATAGGCGAGAATAAAAGCCGTTAATGTTATATACGACTGGTTGTTTTCTAGTGCATTCATAATTAAAAAAATAAATGCTGAGTTGACATTTCTAAATTAACGACTAACTAATGTCACATAGGCATATTGACAATCTGATATAACTGTCATCGTTGTAGAATTTTGACAGTAGTTTTCATCGAAACAAAATGGAATATGGAAATTTATATTCAGCCTATAAGCTGAACATTTATAAATCCGTATTTAATTAAATTGTTTATCCGTAGAAATACATTTTTAGAATGATACTATAAAGTTTAATTAAAACCCTTAAATGCATTTTAATAATTCTTTTTTTACTATTGTGCATATACAATAGTATTGAATGTACCGAATGTCCGTACAAATTGAAGTGAGCGAATTTTCACTGATAAAGCGAATTTACAGGTCGTCCAATCAATTTGCAGTTGACCGCAATGAGGCGACTTGTTTCTAGTTCCATTTCACGTTTCTGTTTTATTTCACATGTAATGCGAATAGTAATGAGTTTTTTTACACTCGATTACCTACTATTGTCATTATTTTGTTATCGATTAGAATGATATAATATCTTTATCTAAGCGAAATTAAAGGGGCTCCTTCAGAAGACGGGCTGGCTAATTATTGAAACGGCAAGTTATAATGGAAACGCTTATTATATAATCTAAACTAAACAGAATGAACATTTCCGGATATAGAAGAATCTTTTAAGAGAAATATATTTGCGAACCCCGGTACCTCGAAATTGACTAATACTTTCAACAATCTTTGTAGATAATTTACCTTCTTATATTAAAATCTATTATTAACAACTTGTTGAAAACCCATAATCCAGTAAAAAACACAAAAAAATCAAATACTTTTTGAGGTAACCGATTTTTCATATCAACAATAATTAATACATACAAATCCAATTCATAACCGTCTTTATGAAATCTATGTATAGATATGTCAAAAATTTCATTGAAACTAAAAACAATCTAAAAGCTTTCTAAACATATCTCAAACACTATTGAGGCGATTTAAATAGATTTTGAACTGAACATAGGATTATTTATATTTCTGTATATGATAAATAAATAATTACATGAATCGAATGACTGTCATTTGTTGATATTTTTTTATCTACCCCCTTTTTTAAGTTTAGTCTCTTCATGTGTTATTTAGTAAATTAATTTGTTAAATACCAAAATAGTAGAGGTTAACCTCTAGAGATATTAACGTGATTTGAAGTTAAGTAACATTTATTATAACTTTGAATGGAACATTTAAGTTCATTTTCTAAATCTGTTCTGTTAAAGTTAGTAGGAAACATAAATAGAGTTCTTTTACATATCCCTATATATTAAGGAAATGTGAAATGTAGATTTAGAATTTAGGAAATTGCCTAAAAAGATGTACGTTACCAAATTGAATTAACTTATATTTCTTTTCAAAAGTAATAATTAAACGAATAATGATTTTAATAGTTAAGTGATTTGTTAATAATAATTTAAGTTAAATATTTATCGCACTAAATGCGTTGAAAATTGAACAACGTGGAAATAAACGTAAAGAGGTTGCTAATATTTTTTAAGATACATTTTGTGATCTTATTCTTTATTAAAGAATCCGCCTCGAGAACTACGAGCAATGGTGCGCAGTGGATGCTGTGACCCAAGGGTGCGCGGGGTCGCCGGCTGCCTGCCGAGCAGCTGTGGTAGCTGTACTGGGCACGCAACTTAGAGCAGCGTGTGTCTGTAGAGGAACTGACTTTGCGCAGCTTTATGAGTGTCTTGGCTGGCAACGACTTTTGTGGCTGAACCCCTGTGTTGGTAAGTTATACATGGTTAAGTTATACAGGGTTAGTTAAATATATGATGTCATAATTATTTATAATTCTAATGATGGTATAATTTTCAGTTGAATCTCAAAGCGACTACCACATGAAAACCTATGGGGCTTTGCAAACTACGACTCCATTCGACAACGGTATCCGATACATCACGCTGCCACCAGAACCCGCGGTTCACCACCGTACTACCACCCATCATCACAGACATACCACGCAACATGGGACCTCGCAAGTTGATGTCATGCAGGTATGTGTATAAAGAATTATAAAAGATAAGTTATAGTAAATACGTCATCAGTTTCTCGTTTCGATGCTGGAAAAATGATTCATCAATTTAAAGTACTTACTTAGACACTTAGTTCTAGAATACAAAAACTTTTATATTAGGTAACAACATTTCTCCTCTTGAGCTGTTCTATGTATACGCTATTGAAAAATCGGTTTGTATAATTTGTTTGCACTAATTGATTATAGGAAAATCGCCAAGAACAAACCCCAATCACGACAATGTCTGAACAAAAGATCCATAATGAAGCAGAATCAGAAGCAATCATCGTCACAACCATTGAAGCCACAACAGTCACTACCACAACAACCACCACGACAACCGCTCCCACTACCACAACCACAACTACCACCACCACGACCACGCCACGTCCGACGACAACCTTGGAGCCAACGAAGTATTGCATCGTAAAGAAGCCGGAGAGTGACGATCAGGCTCAGTATATTAAAATGGGAGAAACGAGACGAGTGAGTTTGAATCAAAATAGCAATATCAGAAAACGAGCCCACAAATTTCCACATATTATCATTACTGCTTCAATTCATTTTACTTAAATTCTGATTGGTTTTCACAAACCAGTGTTATAAGTAAGGACTATCTCAGTAATGTACAAATCATACATTAATTTGACGATGAAGTTTCTATGTGAGTTCTATGTAAGAATGTATAAGTAAAATCCGACGTTTGATCTAAAACGTTGGCTTCACCTTCGACTATGCTTAATATTTTGACCCACATGTTTAATATACTGCATACTGCTATAGAGAAGTTGAGTTTAGTTCGAACGTGCGTGTGTCCGCAGTTGTACCGCTCTGCGGAGCTGGCGGAGTGCACGGACCTGTGCGTTTGTGAGTCGTCACTGCAGGTATCATGTAAGGTGGCATGTGTCCCGCGGGCACCGTGCTCGTCGCGCCTCGCACACTACTCCCACGCCGCGCCCGCCTACCAGGCCTACCGCGGACGATGCTACTGCTACTCCGGCTCTTTTATATGCATGCGACCAAACCCAGGTCAGTCGTTGGCGCACGGATAGGTAATAACGTTAACATAAAACGACATTTATATCTTCCTCGATGGTTAGTAATACTCTTGATACTCTGTGCTGATGCAAGGAAGCAGTGGCGATCGTAATCACTCACCATCCTTGTTCTCCTTTGACAATGCATTATATATTAAAAAAAGCATTCCTCTTACCATGTATAAAAAAATTGCAATGGGAAAAATTTTGTACAGTATTTTCTTTGACAGATATTTTAATCGGTTTTCATATATTACGTGTGTAACTCTGTCGGTCCGTGGCAGGCGAGTACAAGTTGCCGGAGGGCGTGTATCTGCTGCTGGGGTTCAGTGCTGTGGACGAGGCCCTGCTGCGGCCGCACACGGGATTGGGCGCGGAGGACGCCGTGAGACTGTTGCAGCAGTACCTGCGGGGCGCGCTCCGGGGGGAGGTGAGTGACCTCGCAAACGACCACTCTAACTACCTTCCACGGTCCTAAGTTGTACCATAAACGATGAATATGTTGTCCTATAGACCAAGCGGCATTATCACTATTTTGTTGAGATAAATAAACAGTTACATATTTCAGACGAACTGCACCCTGACACTATTTAACATAAGCAACGAAAACGTGATTATTTCTGCGAGCATACCTCCGAAAGAACAAGAGGCTCTTAAAGAAGCTGGTGAAGGTCTATTGGATAGAGAAAAGGTAAATAATACTACACACATATAAAAATAAAAACAATTACTCATTTTGCACCAAATGCCACAAAAGAGACCAATACTACAAACTTTGTTGTTTCTCGATTCCCAGGAGGCCTGCATCGACGTCCTTAAAGTAGTAAAGGCTCGGATCAATACGCAACATGAAGACATCTCCTCTCACCTTCTTCTATCAATCTTCAAGATCGCCGAAGTCGACGTCGTGTACCCATCACCACCGAGTTCTGCCATTTCCTCCAACAAACCCAACCTCACTTTCTACATCATTATATGCCTTATCACCATCTTCTATCACTTCCGAGAACCCACGTATTTGTTTATCACCATCACCCTTCTCAAACTCGTCAATTGTTTATCGAATTTAATCAATTTCGATAATATAAAACCCTCTTCACACTCATCAGATGTTGTTCCTTTCGTAGATTATATTATAAAAGATTTTGTATCTATTTTGAAATGTTATGAAGAATTTATTGATACTGTAGTTGTTGTAAACTATATTGACAGTTCGCACGATGCACTCGCTTTAGATGACGCACAACTCAAACATATCACCGATGATTTAGATGTAAGTGTAGACGTAAATAATTATAAGGAAACGAAACATATCTTAAAAGCTGTGAGTATTACAATATATAATAATTTAAATGAACTTGTTGCTAATGCAATTATACCTAAATATTTTTCTAGAGATGTGTATTACGAAATTGAATGTATTATATCGGAGAAGCTTTTTGGTAAATTCTGTTTTGAAGTTATCGCGTCCTCTTCTTATGGGATTGGGAAATCCATTAGCTTAGGACTGATCTAGTAGTAGTATGAAGACTGAGATGAACTAAACATATCATAGTTAAGTGTATTTCATTTTATGTTCGACTTAGTACTGGTGCTTGTAGGTCGATCTTAAGGCTGGGTTTGTAAATAAGTGTACTACGCCCTTTACACTGTTTAATATCTTTCTTTATAGGATTTCGTTTTTACTGGACATGTTCCGGTCTTTACTGGTTCTTTTTACATATATATATAGTTGTATAACTATGGTCATACTATACGTTCGTGTATTGATATATTTTGATGATTTTTTTAGTATTCAATTCGGATCTTATAGATAGAAGTATAGTGTAGAAAACGCCGTTCTGTTAGATAAGTGTAAGTAGATGTTATATAATCATCAATGTGAATGCACCTTTAGAACACGCATACCGACAAAGTTAAATATTGTTAATATTTTTCGCACAATTATAATCAATGATGCCAGTGATATACATTAGATTTGTTCCTTTTTTTTGGACCATTTAGTTGACTTTTTGATCTATTAGGGAATTATTCTTCATTAATAATACAAAACTTATCCGAACTTTATATGTAATTATTTAAAATACAATTTATTTGTCTATTACAAAATATTTTATTAAGTCTCTTAGCATAATATAATGAATAGGTTGAAAAAAAACTAAATGTCAAAATAATCACAGCTGTCACACATTATCACATTATATAACTTTGTCAGATGTTTTAGCTACAATAAGTACACTTAGGCAGTTATATCGAGAATATTACTGGGTAATGACTCATGAGTTGGATGGTAATGGAAGAAGCTTTAATTTGTATTAGACGAGTCTTGTGTTCTAAATTAAAATTATTGTTAGATGAAATTGTCTATAACCATTCGATGTACAAATTTTTTGTATAGCGTTATAACTGCTTTCTATGTACACAGATAAAATATTTGGTTCTGTCAAAGTATAGGTTTTGTTTTATATAATATTATTAAATATTTATTCTTTGTTAGCACCATTTGTAAATAGTTTTGTTAACTTTAAAGGTTAATCTAATTATATTTATAAAAGCATTATTATATAATAATTATATATTATGTACTTTGTTGTTGAAAAATTTCTACATGTTGCTTAGATCAATTAAGTAATTTTACCAAACATCAAATTCTCTGAATCATTTTTATTTATTTTTAAATATAAAGTAAAATATGTCTTTTTTATTATTAGACATTACTATTTAATAAGTTATAATATAAAACTTATAAATAATGCCTTAACTTATCTTAATACGGTAATTGTTTCAACAATACATATCACAAATTAATTATTATATACTCTGTTTTACACTGTGAGCATAAATATTTATGGCAAATGAACTGTTCTGGTAGCACGCGTTCGCGTAAGGCTTAGATTAAAGACTCCTTGGACAGGCTGAATAATTGTCAACCTTTGTCAAAATCGGAGCAGTAAAAAAACACTAAACATCTGTTCTGTCAAATTTATCTGCGGATTATATTATGTAGACATATCCGCATAGTTTTGTTGTACTAAACAACTGTGAGACTCTAAATTGAACTAACGGTACATATCAATTAAGCTCAATTTTGTACTTATATTTCTAGCGTTAGATGTTGCAAAGCAAGTGGTGTACTTAGAAGATAGAAGTAGGTATTGATATACATATTTAAAAACAAAAATAGGTAAAATGTTTCTAAATTTAAATGTTTTTCTTGTGTTCTAGGCGTAATATTTTTTTAATATATTTTAAAATATAAAATTATTAACCAGATTTATAGTGAAATGTTTTAAATAACGCACGCCTCATGCCTTCCATGTAAATAATATAGACATAAGTCGGTCAAAACTGACATTTTAAATCTGAATATTTAATTTAATTGTTAAATTATTTACACAGAGCACTGCACAGTTATATTTGAAAAGATATATTTATAACAGTATGAATAAAAAATTCTTCACTGGATATAAAATATTACAAGCACTTTAAGTATTGAACCTACTCAACGATATTTAAAAACCAGCTACATTTAATTTAATTTTAATAAACAAAAATAAGATTTTTAGATAAAAATATTTTTTTTATCGATGTTATAATTTTGTTAAATTTTACAAAAAATATATAAATTATAATTTCTATATTAATGAAAAAGTGTAATAAAATATTTATAAATTTATTTAAATTATTCTTTATCTATCGCTTGTATTGTGTGTTAGTTTATTGATGTGCAGGAACATGTAGACTCAATGTATAGCAATACGTTAATATTGTAGGATTTTTTAATATCGGTTTGGAAAAACAATCTACTTGATATTATTGCACAGTAATAAAGTTTCAGTACAACAGTAAACAGATCTGTTAAGTCAGCACAGTAATAAAGTCTCAACATCAAAGTGTTTTATTTTTAATATACGTGACTTTCGAAGCAAGATTCATATTTGACCCGATTTCATATTTGTAATAATTCTAATATCGACAGTAATTTCCAAGCCAATATTGAAGTGATTGTGAACAGCACAGTAGTGATATGCAGTAACAGAGCTTCTAATATACTGTTTTATACACTTACATCGGATAATGTATTGTTTACTACCTACAAGGTTCTGTCTTTTTGTTGTAGCTAATAAAGAGGTTCATATATATCTGTTTTTTATTCCTTCTGTATATAGTTTTTAAGCTATTCAAAATGGCGTTAGTAAGTTAATTAAGTAAAGATTTAATCTACATTATTAATTTAGTCTCTAGTTATTATGAAATCAGTTAGTCTATATTATTGTTTAATAATAATAGTCGAAATAATTAAATAACTCATAATAAATGGTAGTAAATAATTTGGAATATCTTTCTCTTTCAGCTAGCATTTTTCGATTGAAACTTTTAGTGTTTTTTTTTAAATATAACTAGCTAACTTCTTATTTTTAAGTTTTGATTTGGTTTTAAAACAACCATTCATATTGAATCCATATTAAACGTATTAAGGTAAAACTTAATAAATATAATGTCATAATTAATATGATCTTAATTAATTTTCAAATAAGTTAGGCATTTATAGCGGATGAAATTTTT
This sequence comes from Napeogenes inachia, assembly GCA_959347355.1. NCBI lineage: Eukaryota > Metazoa > Arthropoda > Insecta > Lepidoptera > Nymphalidae > Napeogenes > Napeogenes inachia. Next base: position 19,349,493 of record OY365798.1, on the reverse strand, counting down.
GGAGAACCTATATACACACATAATTGCTTTTGTTAATTATACACGACACTAGTGTCTGTGTACGGTGTACCTATATGTTTATCTGTCTGTGGCATCGTAGCATCCAAACAAGTGGACGGATTTGATGGCGGTTTTTTAAATTGAAATGTGGCCTGGTTTGTCGAAATAGTTCTTAGCTATGTTTGGTCAAAATAAAAGCAGTGGTCTCCAAGATATTGAGCTATTATTGGTGCTAGTCAAAGGTTCTTATGCAATATTGATAGTAAACATCTAAACAAGCGAAAATTTGTGTGTTTGTAGGTTTATTTAGTACAATATAGAAACCAGTAACATAACTTAAAAAAAAACAGAAAGTAAAATAAAATAAAGTTATTAAAACCCTCGATACAAAAGATCTCTGAATATAATAAAAGTAACATTATTATGTACTTATTGAAGTCGTTGCGTGAAGGGACTGCTAAATAAAAAGGAATCAAATCCAAGTAGGTTACCAATGCAAATAACAAAATAATAACAATAATTCGTATAGCCTAAGTTCTCATTCATTAGCTTCGAAAACTCATACCATCCAAATTCATACCATTGCATCGTCAAAGTTAGGGACACGATAAAGTATCGAAACTTAGTGGGATCCAGTACATTTCGTTTCGATACCGATACTTTTGTACTCGATACTTGGTATTTGATATTTTTACTCAATACTTTTTACATGTATCGTATCGGCAAAAATCAAATTTTAACGCTACAGTAAAACAGTAAATTTTAATAACCTCTTTTTTGAACTATGTATTATTATAATATATAATTTCAATTCGATATATGACATAGATGATATTTCCCACTCCTATAAAGTAGGTACTCCATAAAATTTATACCTCATACACGTAAGAATTTTGTGCAGATACACATCAGCCTGGATAAGATAACTGCAGTAGTTACAGACAATGGTTCAAACATGACAGCCGGAATAACTACTTTTATAAAAAAAATAAACACTTTCCTTGATTTGCTTACACCACTAATCTAATAGCTGAATACCATGTCCGTAAATAACTTAAGTATACATAGTAAAGTGCGAGATATTGTCAAGTTTTTTAAAAGCAGTTTAAATCTCAGCGACTCCTTATATAAAAAGCAGACTACTTCTCAACCGCTCAAATCAATTTTAGATGTGAATTTAAGACTCTGGAATTATTCTGGTTATGGAATTCTGTATATTAATATATATTAATAGTTCATCAGATTTTTATTTTAAATACGAAAGCACCACCTACACCTACAGCTGTAGAAATACAAAATATTAAAAATATTGATTTGTATTTTGAAACCTTTAGAATGTGTCACGAAAAAGCTGTCTGGTGAATATTATGTGACAATATGTAAAATAATACCTATGGTAAATTGCCTGAAGGCGCAGATTAATAATATAAATGTGACTGTAAGCGGTGCTGATAACGCCGGTAGTGGTGTAATAAACTCAGTTTAAAAAAAACATCAAACAGATAGAACGCAGATTTGGACATATTGAAGACAATCATTTGATTGCAATCGCATGTTTATTTGATGAAAGATTTAAGAATATCCATTATCAAGATGCAAGAGCTTGACCAAATCCTATTTCCTTACTGAGGCGGCTAATTACTACCACTCTTAGTATTATCGGCAGTGAACCTGACAGCGACTCTTCACTTGAAACAACGTATGATTTCTGGAGTCACCATAAGAAGTTGGCTCATACAAAAAACAAATTATTCATCTACATTTAAACTTGTAAGTAAGGATGAATTGGGCTACTATTTATCTACACAAGTTTCACCGCTTTCGACAGATCCATTGAAACAATTCGAAGATATGAAAGTGGGTTTTCCAAAATTGTACATGCTGACCCGAGAGTATTTATCTATTCCTGCGACGTCAGTGCCCTCAGAACGAGTATTTTCTAAACAGAAAGTACGATTACGTAAATTCGAAACCGCTTATCTGCTTATTAACAGAGGAGGAGTGGGATTTTTAACGTGTGCCAAAAGAAATAAATATATAATAGTTTAAAAAATGTCATCATTTTAATGTCACAGTTGTCTTTTACTTTTCTATTAAATTTTTATACAATACTATTAGTTTTTTTTGTGCTCTGTTCTAGGACCTTAGTCCTACTGAAGCTAACTGTTAATCTGACGTTACATCCTGAAAAATAACAAAAGTAGCGATACTTCAAAGAACTCGATACTTCTTAAGTATTTGTCTAGAAACTTAGATATTTTAGATAAAGTTCCAATACTTTTATGAGTATGATTCTTTTTTTCGATATAAATTATGAGTGCAATATCGAAACTTCTTAGTTAATCTCCGCACTAGGTTCTAAAAAATGTATTCGATACCTTCAAGTATCGATACTTTTGTTTGGATACTTTTATGAGTACGATACTTTTTTTTCGATACTACTCATGAGTACAGTATCGCAATTTTTCAATCGATATCATATCCCTAGTCAAACTACGTAAAACGGTCCGTCCCTCTACGCAACGAACTCCATAATTACATAATAGTTTTATTTTTATCGTTTTTAGAGGTCTCTTTGTAGCAGGGAATTTTTAATTTTTAATTTAATTTTTTAGTCTTACTTACTTTCTTTTAGTCTAGGAATACAAAATACACAGCTGATATCTGTTGTTTATTCATAAAAAAATTTAAGCAAACGCATCCAATTTGTAATAACTTTTATAACTTTTATTTATCCCTAGGTACGTTGTGGGTAAAAAAGATAGTTACATAGCACGGCCAATACTTTCTCGTCGATAACGTTAGCCGTGCCGGTCCGTGTCTGGTCACGTTCGCGCAAGTAAATATGAAATATTGACGTTGTGTCTTTCTATGAATGTTAATCCTATGAATATCCAGAAATGTTAATCCTATTAATATTTAATATTACTTCAATTAGTGTCTTATATTCGCAACTCTTATTTTGAATACAATTGGGGAAGGTATAAATATATAAAAAAGGAAAAGTTACAATAAGTTTTTTAAAATTAAATTACTTGGGTTTTTTCTTATGCTAAATTAATAAAACCAACAACATAAAATATTACATTAAGTTATAAGACGGTATAACTAAATTTCTCTTAAAGAAATATTTAAAATTAAGGCACGTTTTATATGTTAAACGGATAATAGTCGACTTGTTATTTTTAAATAAAGATGAAAAAGCAATATATTACTAACTTTAAACAAATACTGTTTTAATGTAAATTGTCACATCTGCCAGATTATGATATTTTTTAATATGTAAGTAATGTAATTTTTAATACTTATTAAAAAAAACAGTTTGATTTGAATGGCAAAAAAAATAATTGAATTTAAATTTATCTTTATTTAAAATTGTAAGAGAAATAAAAAAACATTTAAAAAATATCACATTTATTAATGTTTAAAAAAAAAGTTTCAAATAACAGGTAAGTTGTATGCAAATCACTTATTCTTTTTCTTTCTTTCTTCTTATTCTCTGCCAAGCATTGTAATTACATTAACCTTTTTGTTTCTCATTGGTACCCTCGTTCTGATCCTTTATATCCTTCCTCACTGGCCCAGTCTGTGTGATAGGAACCTTTCGCTCACCCTTTATTGATTCTGGAACCTTCCGTGGCGCAGTGATAGTCAGAACTCCATCAGAAGACAACTTAGATTCTACAGTTTCCGGCATTGTACCTTCAGGTAAGCCGTATCTTCTTACAAAATGGCGGGACACGTGGCCATGTTGGTCTTGCTTTTCTTCATGTTTGCCTTCAACAACTACAAAACCATCAGCTGTTTTCACACTTATTTCCTCTGGAGCGAAATGTTGAACATCCAAGCTGATTTGAAAATTGTCTGGATTGGCCTTAATACTGGATCCTAGGTCGCGTGATGCTGCTATGAGGTTACGCCAGGGTCGGTAGTAATCACGTGATATTAGAGGCCCTGCTGCAGCAGTTAAGAAATCATCAGGAGTAAGTCCCAAGCCAAAGTGTTGGTCCATTAACCTCCTTGGGCGTCCGAATTGAAAATCGTCGAATAGATACGGTAATAGCGACATAGTTCTGATATAATATAAACTTAAAAAGCAGCAGAGGTTCAACGATGTTTCGCTATATGCAAACGATTGAATAATGCTAGCGACTAAGACGATGCGGTTTATATACTTCAATAAAAGCGCCACCTGGTATCGAGTAGCTGTACCCGAGTGTTGCCGCTGATTCAGAGGTCTTGTACGTTATGGTTTATCCAGTAAATATTTTATATATCTAGTCAATACTAATACTAGTAAAATTAATATGAATATGTTATTGTAAAGCAACTAAATATTATTATATTTTATTAAAATATATATATTATAATATTTTATTAAAATACTGTTACGTTTTACAATTCGTTCTGATCTCAATAGTATAAGTGTTACAGTTTAACTTTAAAGTTTTGTGTTTTATGTATATTTTACAAACTGTTTTTTGTAAAAAAGAGCATGTTAAGGGACGAGTGTAAAAAAAATATTAACTATTATAAATGTTTAGATGTGTTACCCCTGAGTAACTGCACCGAATACTGGTGCAGTTAGAGAATTTTCTAGAACTTTCATGTGCTTATTGTTATAAGATATTTTTGACCTTAGAAATGGCTGATTATTATTTTTTGCTACCCACAAAAATATAAAATTATTGGCGTGGTTGTAGAAATATTATAATAACATATCTATAGGTAAACTTAATGGAAAAAATCCTAGATTATACAAAGGAAAAGTTTCTTATACATATGTATTATGTCATTGGCTTGATAATATAACATTTCGAAAAATATTACTTTCTAAATAAATCTACAAATTAAAGCTATTAAAGTATGAGACATATTATCCTAAAAGTATAATCTATTTTAAATTACGTACTTTTTAGTGCAAAACTTCATGAAAATACATGCAGCTATTTTTTATAACCTAACTCTCACATGATAGGTTTCTACCCTAATTTAAAATAACATTTTATGTACATTTGTTGTTTTTCTTTATAAAATAATAATAATGTCTTATTTAATATTACATAAAAATAAATAATAACAATATATATGTATGTGAAATATTTTAATCACTTTTAATTCGACATATTTTTATATACAAATTAAATATACATAACTTTACGATGATTGTTGTGAGTGTTTTAATATGCTCTGGCTTTTTTAATCTTTACTGTATTGAATCATATATATTAGTTAGATATAATATTTATTTAATTGTTCAACATCTAGTATAATTAAAAACGATTACCCCCACGTTATATTGATTTTGTAGTATTAAGGTCCAGTAAGCTGTGATAATTAATCAAATGTTGTATTCAATAATATATAGTATAAGTCCACACATAAAAATTTTTAGTTTAATAATTATTTATAAAAATTAAATATAGTATAAATATATAAAGTATCAAACATTGCATCTCAACCACACTCAACATTCTCAAAATTGAAGACTATGTTTAAATGATGGCAATAAAAGTTAAATTTAAATAATCACTTAAATCCGTTATTTATCTTAATGTTTTAGTCAATTGTGATTCATATTAGACAATATTCATTATACATCAAGAAATAAAAGTTTTACTTTAAAAAAATAGTAAAAACGTTTTAATAGATACACTTATAAAATATTACGAAGATCAAACATAGATCGCTGGGCAGTGAATATAGAGAATATTCGAGATTTCATAAGGAAATTGTGTTAAAGGAATAATCTCGAAAGTAGGTACCCAATTTATTACTGTTTAATGATTTTCTACTCGTCACTAGATGGCGCTATTAATTACGCACTTCTAGCACGCTTCTGTAAAAGTACCCTCTACTTTAATTTATTATCGATATAACACTTATTATACATATTCCTAATGTGTAACTTCTTCACATTCAGTTTTAAAAAAAACAACTTAGCTTCACATTTTTTAACTCCCAACAACTTTTTAATTCAATAATTTATATATAACAAATACTTGTTTACTATTACTTATTATATTATAATTATTTATTATACAATAATTATAATTATTTATTATACAATAAATAATTATAATATAATAAGTAGGTATATAATAGCGTAATTTCAAATATTATTATTTTGACTATAGACAGATTTTAAATAAATCCTTCAAGTTCATTTCTTTTTTAGGTAATCACTAAGATATGTATTACCTAGGATGACATTTTTGGAATTTTCAATTGTAAGATGTAATCAATTCTATACATTATCTAGGTAATTAAAGATAATAAAAAGATATCAAATCAAAAAAGTAGGCTTGTAACGTTTTTTTTTTCATTTACCCTCAGAAGTGGAGGTAAATATGGATTGAAAGATGGGATGAAACTCATTATTTTTATAGCAATATTTATGAGAACATAAGCTTTCCATTAAAAGAAGTACATGTATGATGTATCAGTATTTTTTATATAATACCAGAAGATTGTTTGTAATATTCGTAAACTAATCTAATCTTTGCGAAAACACCCGTTAGTCATTACCTACCTAAACTTTAATAACGAATAGGACTTTAAATGAAATTGTTGGTATTTTTTTTTGTTGTACAATAATGTGATAAATTTTTGTTGAATGACCCACTCTCCGAAATTTTTGTATTTTTTTTTTAGATTTTATTATTTTTTTAATTCTTTATTTATTACGGAAAAACACTATAAATTCACAAATAATCTCAAATATTCATAATTCGAAAATAAACCAAACCGTAATATTAAAAAGATGTTTATATATTTTTTATACATTCATCCAACTCTTTATCTATGTATTAAAAATGAAATGTATTATTATCAAAATCAGAATAAAAATTTTTAAAGCATAACAATAAATTGCCGCGGAACAATACCATGACAGCGTCGGGACTCGAATGTCCCGAATTTATACTACGACAACTGAACGATATATTGAACAAATAAGAGTACATTTTAATAAAAACTACCTGTGCATAGTTTTTTTATTAACTAACCTCGAAGTTGATAAATAGAGAGAATATAAAAATCGTTGCTTTGGTCGATTGGTTAGCGCAGACACCTAACGTATAGCGACGCAATGGGGTTCGGGTTCGAATCCCGACAGGGATAGGCATATATATGATGAGCATTAAGGTCTGCATTTCTGGATTTTGTCATTTATTAAATATATTCGCAGTATTAATATGTGTATTTCTATGTATTTGTATCGTTGTCTAGAACCCTTAACACAAGCCAATAATTTGGTTACTTAGGGGTCAGATCAATGTGTGTGTGTAATTTGTCTTGTGATATTATTATTATATTAATTAAGTTTTAAAATTCTAAAGTGCACAAGACTTGGTCCTTGGTCAAATAAAATAAATCATGGCCTCTGTATATACACATTATGTATGTAATTTAATTCTGGTTTATTTCTTATAAAACTTCATTAATACTAAAGAAAACAAATTTTCATTAAAAAAGTAAATCAAGTAAACAAAAGGGATATTTTTATTCAAACGAAAAAAAATCATTAGGTATATCAAAACACTTAAAAAAATTCAAATCAGAATAGCCTATGCGAGATAGGCTTATTTCATATTATATCATCTAAAAAATACAAGCAATAGTCACCTCTATAGCATGGTTCTAAATCGCGCTATCAAAGTTTTCTACATCCTAAGAGATATATATGGCAAAAATTCAACATTAGTCGGGGGTCTAGTTGTTCGAGGGAAGCCAGTTGCCCCAAACTGGTTTAATTGGGTGCGTCAGTTAGATGAGACTCCAAAGTCTATGAACACAATTCAGCCTAGCCTGAAGTCCGATTCCCGGGTCCTTGCGGCCTGTTCTCAACGCTGCACTTTGCGAGCATGCAGTTCCAGTCAGACTGTTGCGTGGTCCGGTCCATTGATGAACAATGCTTACGCAAATCCGTCAGCTATTACCTCGAATACAACAATTGACTCCTTTTTGCTTCGTTTTAAACTATTTTCATAAATTTTTATTGTCTCCTAGTATTTATCTTGTTTAAATTTTATTTTTGACTATCCTAATATATGATTTTTATTTAAGTAATCTATTTTTGTATCCACTAAAAACTTTTAGATTAAATAAAGTTTAAAACGTACTTACTACCTATATAGTACAGGTAAGAAGGAAAGAATAAATTAAACATTGTCATATAAGAAGAAATAAATAAACTAAAAATTTAAAATATGCCCTGGTCCAAACCACATCACTAACGAGGCCATAAAAGCAGTTTGTATCCTGCTATCTATATCGCTGACCTACCTGTTTAACCGCTTTATGGAGTCAACCATAATACGATTAACTACACAATGGTCCGAGTCAAACGCCATTTTAATCTACAAAAAAAGATCCCCGCAAGACATTGGAAACTACAGACCTATTTGTTTCTTACCATGTTTTTATAAGATCTTCTCGACTTTTATTAATAAAATAATAATATGCGTTATCTTCCAAAACTGTACAATCACAGTAAAACCAAAATACTTTAATTTAATTTTTGGATAAATTTACCTGTGAGCTTATAATATTGTCATAACTATTGTAATAAGTATGTAAGTTTCAAATAATTTCAAGTTAAACATGGCGGTGAGTTCAACTTAAGGCCAGGTATCCCTATAAAACACATTGTTAGAATTCGTTTTTGAAATAGTAAACATTGAAATTTAAATCTAAAAAAAAATATGGTTAATTTTGAGGATATATTGCAGGGAATGTACCCGATGAAAACATGAGTTAATAAAATTGGCTCGAAAAGTTATAAACAAAAATAAGTAAAAATTTTGTAACAAATTTCCTTTTGGAAGTTATAACATTTTTTCAGTTCATTTTACAATTAAATGACATCACAGCAATTAGAGGGTTTTTCAACGAACAATTTCCTCTTTATACTTGTTTCATTTTCATTTATTGATCTAGGTTTTACAGCGCTCCAAACTTGAACGGATTCTCGAATGCTCATAGGGATGCAATAAAAAATAAAAATTAGACTTACTTTTCTATCTATATTTTTTTATTCATACAATTTATTATAATCTTAACATTCCTATGCTATTATTAAACTATGTTTGACCCTTTTCCCCGCTACAAAACAGATTTTACTGTCGACCAGGCTGAATCGGATGCAGATGCGGTCATCGTCCGTTGTGCGCTTGCTGCATCACAGTCATATGATTCGGTGACAATCATAGCAGAAGACATCGACATCCTTGTATTGCTGACGGCATTAGGAAGGAATCAAACTAATGTATTTTTTTTAAAACCTTCAAAAGGCAATGGGGCTCGGGTTCGATTCCCGGCGGAGACAGGCATTTATGTGATGAGCATAGATGTCTGTGTTTCTGGGTTTGGTCGTTTATTAAATATATTTTCAGTATTTATATATGTATTTCTATGTATTTGTATCGTTGTCTAAAACCCTTAACACAAGCAAATAATTTGCTTACTTAGGGGTTAGATCAATGTGTGTAATTTGTCCTGATATTATTATTATTATTATTAAAAGGGCATACGTCCGAACAATTGTACTGTCCTTCAGGTTTTAAATATGACGACGTAATGGCTTAGGATTTTATTGTTTCTTCATGCCTTCTCAGGATACGACACAACGTCAGCAGCGTATAACATGGGCAAAGTCAAATTTATAAAAAATTTGCAGAGTTAGCAAGTGGAACTAAATTATTTATGAGTGAAAAAGTCGAGTCATCGTTACTCAGTGTTCTTGGCGAACGTTTTTTCTTCTCTTTATATGGCGGAAATAAAGACGATACTCTAGACACTCTGCGATACAAACGATTTGCTAAGACAGTGAATGAAAATGCATTTAATCTCTCTTCACTTCCTCCAACACAAGATGCAGCCCGTTTCCACAGTTTCGAGTATATCACCAGATTCAATTATGGTTCAGTAAATATTGTGATCCAGAAGAATGGGGCTGGAAAAAGCATGGAAAATTTTGGATGCCTATCCAAGCTTCATAGCCTCCAGCACCCTCCGAACTTAAGAAATCATTCTTTTGCAGATGCAAAGGAAATTGTGGAAGTGAGTGCGGTTGTCGAAAAGCAGTCCTTAAATGTTCATCAGTGTGCCTCCATTGTGGTGCTGAAAGCTGCAGCAACATCGTGGACATATCAACATTACTTGAAGAAAATGAATTAGAAAATGAATTAAGGACAATGACGCCAATACCAACTCACATTATACTACAAAAAATCACCTCGGATACTGATTCAGATCTTTCTCCCAGCCTTGACCATCGAAGAGAATGAAAAAATAATATCTAATAGACATTTTTCAATATATAATAATAAATAACATTATTTTGTCTAGAAATTGCCCATGGATTAGATACCACATAAAAAAAAACGAAAGAGTGCTGAAAAATAGTACTCACTTCAGAGCGCTGTAAAACCTTAGCTATTGAACTAATAAAAAAATGTTGCTTATAAAAGTTGTTCCTTAAAAAACGATCTACAAAAATGGTCTGATATCATTTTTTCGTTAAATGATCCAAAAAAAAGTTATATCGAAAAATAGAAATTTTCTCGAATTTCTTAACATTTTCGCTTATAACTTTTTTATTTATAGTTCTACGACAAAAAGTTACTATGTCAAAGTTGTAGATAATTTAATTTGCAACAAAAAATGTTTATAATTTTTTTTATCTGATAAATAGTTTAAGAGATATAACGTAAAAACCATTTCAACCCCTATTTTCAAGATGGCGGCCGTGGGACAAGGGTGGTGACCCCACAAACTGGAACTTAAGCTTCTACTGACCCCCCCCTACACATTAAAAAAATAAAATTGCCTCCTCTAAAAAACGCAACCCCAAATGTAACTTTTCAATGGACTACTACGAGTACATTTGATGTTGGCCAGCCAAAGATATTATTCACTACTAATATGATCTATTTCTATAAAACTTTAATAATATTTAAAATTTTATCCTACATCCCAGAAAACAAAACACAATAATTTTTTTTTTTTTTAATATAAATAAATAAATTAAGTAAGTATTATTGTGATATTGAACTTCACTCTTAGTATTGATTACAAGTGTATGTCACCGTGAATTAACTGTGAAACTATTTTTTTTTTCTTAATTTAGTAAGGAGGCTTTGATAGCGAGCGACTACCTTAGGCCCTTGTAATAAATTATATAATCATTGTCCTCTAAATCTATATAATTTAAAAAATACATTTTAATAGCTCATTTTGATGTAGAATTGTAGACAATAAATTGCAAATTCCCACACATATAAAATGTACCTATACTAATTTCTTCTTCTAAATCTCTGCGTTCGGTTTCCATCCGAGCACACTCCACTAAAGCGTGGTTCTTCTCGTGTGTTGCATGATGTGCAATTATTATTTTGTCCAACTTTCATTATTCAGCAGAGCAGGGATTCGAACCCGCGACCTCTGGGATACCGTAACGGTTTAACATGGATATACGCGATTATAGATATTTTCAAACATTTTCTACCAGTCAATGAACACAGCTTACAAATTAATAAATAGAAAAAAAACAATTAAAACCAAGCATATCAATAATGCTATGACCTTAAAAAAAACATGTCAGAGTCGCACGAGTGGCACCAACCAAGCATATTATAAACCAAAAAATATATATATCTTCTTTAATATATATAAATTACGTGTCACGTTGTTTGTCCGCGATGGACTCCTAAACTACTTAACCGATTTTAATCAAATTTGCACACTGTGTGCAGTTTGATCCAACTTGAAACATAGAATAGCGTTTATCTTAGTTTATAGTCGCAATATTATTTTATTGCAAATTATTTGTTTCCAATAATGTATTAGATCCAAACAAGTCTAACAGATGACATTGTGTATGTTGACTGCATTGAGTTAGTGCTTAACAGATGGCGTAATGTTAAAAGTGCAAACAAATAACTTCATAATTCATATACAATTTAACATCATAACCGCTACGCGATGCTAAGAATAAATTGTAAGTCAATTTTTAGCCGATAAAAATTAACTAACAATTTAGATAGCCGGCCACGTGTTACTTAGACTGAATTATATATATAAATTCACATTATAATGAACATAATACAGTCAAATTATACCTGCTTCTTTGTCGAATCTATTTACGTGACGTCAACCAAATATATTGTACACCGATTAGTGCAAAATTAAATTAAAAATTAAACTATTAATAATTTAAAATAATAAATATTATTTTCATAAATTTAAAACTGTCTGCCCTACCTCATTTTTAAATTTGTAATGTACTCATTTGTTACCACCTTATACAAAATAATTATAATTAAAATTAAAATAAATATATCAACTGTACGATAATTTTGATCAATCGTGTTTAAAGACCTTCCCCTTCAAATCGCAATCCAGTGATTTTTTACACCTGCTTTAACGTTTTCGTCTTTTTTGGTAAATAATAAGTTCATTCTTTCAACCACCCCATTGCATTGGTCGAGTGGTGGAGCGCAGACGCCTAACGTATAGCGGTATAGTGTCGTATAGTATTGTATAGGGTCGTATACCTAAAAAATTGAAATAATCGAACCGAATATATTCGGCTTCAAAGCCGAATAATTCGACCGAATATGAATTGCGAAAAAGGTGCCGAATACACCGACTACCGAATACTTACCAAATATTCCGCGCATCTCTAACCATTATTATATTATTGTACTAGCTTTTGCCCGCGACTTCGTTCGCGTGGACTTCAGGTTCGTCCCGTCTAGTCTAGTAATAAGTAAGAAATACGGTAACTAAGCACTGCAGAGCCCTAATCATAGGCCTATAGGTAGCTACTGCAGTATGCTCCAATAAACTACATTTAACGATCTTTTTCCTTCAGCATAAACATGCAGATTATTCGCTTTGGAAACACGTGATCTTTATTAAATGCACAATGTATTTAAGATACTTAATTGGATAAGGATTAATACTGTATTGCTTAAAATCGCTTCGTAAATAAGCCATTATTTCTCGTACAAAGTAAAGGATAAAAAATGGTTATTGTGGGTTATTCCTAAGAGATAAACAAATGCCATCACGGACTTTTTTGTAGACCTTTTTAAGTTGTACAATACTGTAGTAAATTGTTTTGATCTATCTTGTAGGATTCAGTCAGTGTTTTTTTACGACCTCACATTAAAAACCTCAAAAATTGTAACCTATGTGATAATTTGATGTATAAGCTATAGCCTATATGTTATTCTGATGTATAAGCTATATTGTGGTAAAGTTTCATTCAAATCCATTCAGTAGTTTTTACGTGAAAGAGTAACAAACATCCATACATCCATACTTACAAACTTTCGCCTTTATAATAGTAGTAGGATCAAGCGTTAGGTACTGGTAGTAGAAAATCAGTCATAGAGGTCGCCATGTTCTTTTACAAATTGCATTTATGTAAAAAAACATAGCGGTCCACATCATTAATGAATGAGAACTTTGACTCTACGATAATATCAAAATATTGTTATTTCGTTATTTGCCTTAATAAATTTACTTGCATTTTGAATTCTTCCTTTACTTAGCGGTCGGGGGTTATTTATTTTTTTTTTTTTTCTTATACCGTTAATTCTTAAATAGCTCACTACAATGTAATAGGTATATCAAAAACCTTAGCAACCACAGCAACGCGTGGCCGGGTCTGCTAGTATAAATATATATATAAAATTTGGTAGAAAATGCTTTAGCATTAATTCCGAAAATTTTACTTTATCTTGTAGAGTAAAGTAATAAATAAATCAATCAATAAATACATATTTAATAGGTTTTTCATTAATAGTTACCTACAGTGCTTTTTATTAAATATTATATATGATATTTAAATTTGAATAATTAAAAAAAAATATGACAGTGCAAATAAAGTATTTCCATACTGCACTGAGTAATCATACAATTATTATAATTACTCACTCCAATAAAATATGTTCACTGGTTGTAGGGTCTGAAATAAAAAAAATATACAAATTTTTAACTAAATTCCTAACCTGTTTGATATGTCCACCTAGAACCCTTGAAAATATGAAAAACCTTTTCAAATTAAAGTTTCACATAAATAATAACTTAAAAAATTTGCTCTTTCTTTAAAATGTTATGGATTTTCAATAATATTTAAATTACCTGTGTTTTATTTCCAAACAGATTATTTAAAGGTTAATGTCAATAATTTTGAACACTTGAGTCAAAATAGTTGACACGTCAATCACTCTGGTCACGTTGAAGATTTAAATATAAATTGAATCAATGAAAGCATTTTTGATAAGAATTATAAATTAATAATAGATTGGATTCATAACTTTCACAGGTTTTTTTGGGAATATTGAAATTGTTTTATATATATATTTTATTTTACTCATTCATTTGAAAATGATTCTAAGTTCTCTATTAAGTATAAATCTTAGAACACAACTGTGTTCATGGGTTAAACAAACAAGAAATATAAGACCAATCATAAAAATCGGCAAAGAAAAATTTCAACTATTTATAGACGTGCATCAATTCACAAAAGATGAACTGAGGATTAAGGCGAGATCTGAATTCGTTATCATTGAAGGAAAGCAAGAAAGAAAAACCCAGAAAGGTTGTGTCGTGAGGACATTTGTAAGAAAGTTCAGGTTACCAGATGGTTGCAGCCCTGACAAGATAAAGTCACGCCTATCTCCGAACGGTTGTTTGACAATTACTGCTCTAAGAAATACTTGCAGTCCTAACTATCCCTGTGAAACCCTAATTCCGATTTCATCTACCTCAAAAGAACCCGTTACCGAAGATAGTCCACCAGAAAAACCTTCTAAGCCATCTGATGCGAAATGTCCTTAGTTTTTTTTTATTTATATAAACAACATGAATCATTGCAACGCTTACTTGCAAATAGAAAACAAAGTTTGCAGGTGTTACAACACTTACATATTGTCTATTTATATCTCGTTCCCAAATCGAAACGGAAATAATTACTTCACTATATTAAATCACAGTCATTTATAAATTTGCCAAATGTAGGTCAATCAATGTCTTTAGTTGTAAATATAAATGAATGATTCAAGTCTAATACCTGCAATTTTGTTTACAGCCAGAAATTTCTCGAGTATATACGTACATAAAACACCGTTCATAACGTCATTGCTCGGTCGTATATAAATAGCAGAGACGCCAAATGTATTCATATTGAGATCGAACAACCGAGAATACTGTGACAAAAATGTCTCTAGCTCCATATTTCTTTGACTACGACTTACGTTGGCCACGACGTCTTTTGGATCAAAACTTTGGTATAACTTTGACTCCTCAAGAGTTATTTACTGCAACTCCAAGTCCGATTGCCTCACGCTACAATGGTTGGTGGCCGAAAGATACAAGTTCTTCTATGAAATTCGAAAAAGATAAATGGCAAATTAATGTTGACGTCCAGCATTTCGCTCCAGATGAACTTACAGTGAAAACATCAAATGGTTACATTGTCGTTGAAGGAAAACATGAAGAAAAGCAAGACGAACACGGCTATATTTCGAGGCAGTTTGTAAGACGTTTTAAAATCCCAGAAGATACTAATTCAGAAGCAATAGAATCCAAGTTGTCCTCTGATGGTGTTTTGACAGTCCTAGCTTCAAGAAGGGACACTCCTAAAGGGGAGAGAAATGTACCTATCGCACACACAGGGCCAGTTAGAAAAGAAGTGAGAGGAGAACCAATTCCTGAGAAGTCTGAGATATGAGATAAGAAGTGTACATTGGTTTAACTAAATTTGTATTATATTATTTTGAATGATCGTGTATAAATGATATTTAGATGAATACATTTTTTATACGAAACTGTTTATTTTTTTATTAAAAGGTGTAATTGAATAATTGTTTTTTTTAAATTAATTTAAGTGCGTACAGTAAGTAATGAGAGACTTGATTAGTGAATTGTTTTTAATGCATGTGTGTGTAAGTATTGGTCGATCTTTTCTTTTATTTTTATTACTTTAAATGAAACATTTAAATAATAAATTAGGGTAATAAAATACTTATATTGTATATAATAAAATAGTGAGATCAAATCTGCAGACTACATGTAAAATAAAAACAATGTGTTAAGTAATCATAGCTCAATTCGGACGTTCAAATAATTTAATTTTTCTAAATGTTATGTGTTGGTACATAACTCAAAAACAGTAGTGTATGAAATTTTGTATGGTTTTATTGGAACAGTGTATGAGTCAAAATATAAAATTCCTTCTAAGCCATGTGCCAATTTACAAATCAATCAATGCTGTAATTAATTCCAAATCAACTGGTTTGAAATGTACTATAATAATACAAAGTATAGTATAGATTTGAATTCAACATTCTTAACAATATTTTACTAAGCGTCAAAATTTAATTTTGTAGAAAAATATTACATGACAAAGTAATACTTATGAATTGTTGTCCTTGTTTGTTATTTTACTTATATAATGTCATGAGTTTAATTCCGATTTGCATTACTTACGACTGCATTCAACAATATAGCACTTACATATGCAGTAAAAAAAGACATACAATAATCTAAATATATAAACAAATGTAAAGAGGACATAAAGCCTAACAAATATTTTATTTCCAACTTCTTTCAATAATTGGAAACTTTCTAGAACAGTACAACAATTAGAGATGCGCCAAATAGTGTTTTCACCGGATAACCGAATACTATTCGGTTTAACTTTTACCGATCCGAATATTCGGCCCAATTATTTGGTTTATCATTTCATTGTTTGTTTTTTATAACAAAGTTACAAGTATGTTACATGTGGCTTCTATCTAAATTAATAAATATGTTGATTTCTAGTTAAAATTTTTTTTTTGAGGTTTAAAAATATATGCTGATATAATGTTCAAAATAAATGTTGACTAGATATACCTATACCTAAGTACTAATTATAGGAATAGAAAAATAAATATGTTGACTTGATATTTTTCGAAATAAATGTTGATTTGAAGCTTAATTTCTTTATATTATTAAGATTTATTCAACACATTATTTATAGGATTTCTTGGACATATAATATGACATAAATCTTAGTTTTGTCTTTTAGCTCTTTACAGTGTCGTGTAGCCAAGAAAATAGAAATACAATATAAACGATTCTAAAAATAAAAGTACTTCGTACAAGTAGGTACTTATGAACACCAAAGTAGATAACCCTAAATTAATAGAGAAACCCTTTTTGATTCCAAATATTTATATTTGGTTTCTAATTATATGTATTAACCTAAAAGTCTCAAGTAGCTAATATCTACACTTTTATAGGTTTCCGTACCCAAAGAGTAAAAATGGAACCGTATTACTCCTCTGTCCGTCTGTCTTTCACCAGGCTGTATGTCATGAAACGTGATAGATAGATCGTTGAAAATTTTTCTGATGATGTTATTATTTTTGTTGCCTCTATAACAACAAAGACTGAAATAGAACAACAGAATAAAATAACCGTTCAATGGGAGCTTAAATAATAGTAATAGGGTTCCGTTTTTTACCCTTTGGGTACGGAACCCTAAAAACTAAATATATGCCCGCGTTTGTAAATATATGCCATGTATATGAATAAAATAAATGTTAATATATGCCCGCGAATGTAAATATATGCCATGTATATGAATAAAATAAATGTTAATATATGCCCGCGATTGTAAATATATGTCATGTATATGAATAAAATAAATGTTAATATTTGCCCGCGATTGTAAATATATGTCATGTATATGAATAAAATAAATGTTAATATATGCCCGCGAATTACCGAAAAAGTACTGTTGATTTCAGTGATTTTTTTTTAAATAGACCATGTTCTAAAAAACATAAGTTACTGAGACAGAAAAGGAGAAGTAGCTTAATATTAAAATAAAACAAATGCAATATATTTTAATTTCTATTTTATAAGATAAGGTAGCATAAATAAAATTCAAATACATAAATACAATCATATTATTTATTTATTTATTCGATTATTCAAAGTAATAGATTTGTTTGTAGTTATTATTATGATTTGTATGACATTCACGTCTTATTAGACGGCGGATTGAATAAGTCGCAATAACTTTGTTAGTTAGAATTAGATTACGTCCTACCTGTTTTTTTGCTATCTAGGAACTTGTTGATATGACTTTCTAGAAGTTACTTCTGTACTAGTACAAAAAAGATTATAATGTGTGAAAGTCAGTACCTACTTAAATTTTACGAATAAGGATTAAATTTTTTTCGAATTCCATTATACAAAAGTTGTGTAGTTGTTACTAAATAAATTAGATAATGTGATGGACTTTATTAGGTTTCAGTAGAATTGATTAAATTTTACGTGTATTTTTATAATGAATAGCTATATCGTAGTTTCGAATACAGTCGTGAGAGAATGGGTTTATAGGCAATGTAAATTACATTCATTTTGCAGTTAAAGATTTGGTAGAAAGACTACCAAGTTCGGTTTTCCTTAAGTTATATGACGTCTCGGTAGCGGATTACAACTTTTTGATCCAACATTCAAATACAATTCAAAATAATGGTTGTTCATATTAATCGTCAAATCTTACCACCTATTTTTCGCTGTTCCAAACAATCTATTCAAACTATCTACTATCTAAGTAGGGTAACAAGTTTAGAAAGATTACTTGCACGATTTTAGAACCATCTAACCTTTAAAACAAACCCAAGGAAGCTTTAGCAGAAATGCATAGAAAGAGAAAATGAAATACATATCTTTTCGTCGAGTCCAGACTAACGTAAGCATTTTGTAAATTTATTCAAATCGTTTCGTGTATTAATAATCATGAAGTTCCACTAACGCAATAACTTTGTCACATCAACTTCAATATTTCGACACCCGAAGAGTTGTTTCATAGTTATTTACTCTTGGAGTTATTTACCGTTAATTCTTCAGATATCCTATCCTATTATTTTAAAAGACCACTTGCACATCACTTACATTGAAACACACAAGAAATCATAGAAAATCTTTTGCCGTGAAATCCATTTGTTATGCAGCAGACTATACAAATTTCCATACATGAAGATTCTCTCATGAATAATAAAAATTGGACAAAAGTTCAAACAAAACTAAATTACAGACAAACATCTAAATAGTAATTTAAAAAAAATCATCAGCATCAACCACTTTGAGAAGCTATTGCAAAGAAATACAATGACTCATTCTTCTTTATAAATAAATAAACGCTCGATAAAAGTCGATATTTCTTAGGTAACAAAACCTCTGAGCGTATTAATTTCACTGAGAAGATATATACTAAAATTCTTCGGGACTTCTTTATCGCGACGGTGGTCATCTATTAGGCTTCTTTCGATAATCCTAACCATTGTTTCTAACTTTGTAGTAAAGATAAGACATTAAAAAGATGCCACTACCGAAATTAATGTTTAAACATATTTATAAACATGTATTGCAATGTTAAGCTTATTTAAATTTATATAATAATATAGAATGAAAAATAAACCGATACGGGCAGGGATTCGAACCGTTCCGATAAAGACGATCACATATAGAATGCTTAATTCACCGAGGCGGACAGCGATACGGTAGCTCAATTGGTAGATCGACGGGACGGTTTCCCAGAGGTCGAGAACTTGAATCCCTGCCCGTATCTTTTTATTTTCCATTCTATATTTATATAAATTTAAAATAAGAATGGTTATAATGGTTATGATTAACACATACTTCTTTATTGTAAAAATCAATTCTAAATTATTATAAAAATAAACTTTCACAGCATACTTCATTGATCATTTAATATAAGTTTATTTATGAACATTGTATCTTCTGGTGGGGACTGGAGGCCAGTGGGTCAAGTGCGAGATAATACTCAGTATGCTTCTCTAGAATTTATACATAAATATGTTATATTAGAATTATTTTTAGTATAATTTATTAGTTTGACAATATTTAACACACTTTTTTATTGTACATATTCTGTATCATAATAAAAATATAAGAACAATTTAAGAAATTATTTATATTATAATTTCCCAATTATGAAATAAATAATTTCTTTATTTAATTATGTATATTTTTTTGTTTCCATATAGAAACGTTCCGTGAATGTACATACATACACATCTATATTAATCCTTAAAAGTCTTATTCAATGTGAATTCTAACTACCCAGTGAACATTTTTGTGCCATTGTTACATCCGAATGACATTAAGCATCAGTTACTTAAGCTTAATGAAGAATTGACACATATGATCCTGATGATATGATATGATGATGACTCCTGAATGAACCTTTATCGTTTTTTACATCAACGGACATAAGGAGAATATGATAATGTCTTCTATAGACATTTTCTGACCTTAAGTTCCTCACCGTAGTATGTATTACCTATCTATACATATAATAAAATTGTCACTGATAGAAAACGTGCATGGAAAATATAAAAAAAAAATCACATTGGAGGGCCTTTATAAGAGCAAGAGAACCCAAAATAATGGTTTTTCATTTTGTCTGTTTGTCAGAAACAGCTTAACTAATTTGAATACAGTTTACGGAAATTTATTGTAATATTCTTCACCTTAACATTTAGTGTTTATTACATCAAAATATGTGAAAAAATAAAAAGTTATGAAAGTTTATGTTATTGACATAATAGGTACCATGCAAATCTTATTCTATACACTATCTGTACCTGCGACTTCGTAAGCATAGATTCCAATTTGGATAAAACGTACCCATTTAAAGTTTCATCAAACTCCGACAAATAGTTTTTGCGTATAGGAGTATTTTTAGTTTTTTTTTATATATTTTTTTATTTTTAAGTACAGATATTTTTTTAATGAGTAGGTAAACCAATTATGTATTTTCTTTGTATTGCAGTTTATTATTATTCCCTGACGGGAGGACATCAATATATACTATCAATATGTACTATCAATATATACTATCAATATATACTATCAATATATACCGTCAATATATACCATCAATATGTACTATCAATATGTACTATATTTATATACTATCAATATGTACCATCAATATTTACTATCAATATTTACCATCAATTTATACTATCAATATCTACTATCAATATGTACCATCAACATGTACTATTAATATGTACCATCAACATGTACCATCATTATATACTATCAATATGTACTATCAATATTTACTATCAATATTTACTATCAATACGTACTATCAATACGTACTATCAATATCTACTATCAATATATACTATCAATATGTACTAGCAATATTTACCATCAATATGTACTATCCATATGTACCATCAATATGTACTATATTTATATACTATCAATATGTACCATCAATATTTACTATCAATATATACCATCAATATTTACTATCATTTATACTATCAATTTATACTATCAATATGTACCATCAATATGTACTATTAATATGTACCATCAACATGTACCATCATTATATACTATCAATATGTACTATCAATATTTACTATCAATATTTACTATCAATATTTACTATCAATACGTACTATCAATATTTACTATCAATATTTACTATCAATATGTACTACCAATATCAACTATCAATACGTACTATCAATATTTACTATCAATACGTACTATCAATATTTACTATCAATACGTTCTATCAATATTTACTATCAATATGTAATATCAATACGTTCTATCAATATTTACTATCAATATTTACTATCAATATGTACTATCAATACGTACTATCAATATTTACTATCAATACGTACTATCAATACGTACTATCAATATCTACTATCAATATATACTATCAATATGTACTAGCAATATTTACCATCAATATGTACTATCCATATGTACCATCAATATGTACTACATTTATATACAATCAATATGTACCATCAATATTTATTATCAATATTTACTATCAATATATACCATCAATATTTACTATCAATATTTACCATCAATATGTACTATAATTTATACTATCAATTTATACTATCAATATGTACCATCAACATGTACTATCATTATATACTATCAATATGTACCATCAATATTTACTATCAATATGCACTATAAATATATACCATCAATACGTACTATTAATATGTACTATCAGCATCTACTATCATTACGTACTATCAATATATACTATCAATATATACTTTCAATATGTACTATCAATTTGTACTATATTTATATACTATTAATATGTACCATCAATATCTACTATCAATATGTACTATCATTATATACTAATTATATGTACTACCAACATGTACTATTAATGCATATTATATCTATACATATAATAAAATTGTCACTAATCCATTTCTGTACATGGAAAATATTTAAAAAAAAACATCTTAGGAGACTCTCATAAGAGCAAGAGAACCCAAACCATGGTTTTTCAATTTGTCTGTTTGTCTGTATGTCTGTATGTTTGTTCACGCTAATCTCAGAAACGGCTTAACCAATTTTAATACAGTTTTTAGGAATATACTGTCACAGTCTTCACTTAACATTTAGTGTTTATCTTATCTAAATCGGTTAAGCAATAAAAAAGCTATGACAATTTATTTCAATGACGTAATAGGTACCATGAAAATCTTATTCTATACATGTAATAAATCTGTAGAGGAGTAATCTTTGTACATTGAAAATATTTTAAAAAATATACCAGGATGTGAAGTAATAACTAACAGAATCCGTTTCAGTATTTTTAAAATCTTTGTGTGTTTATCTGTTTGTCTTTAAGTTGTTCACACAACACGAAAAAAAAAATTTTAAAACTTCCTACGGAGGGACCTTTATATAAACAAGAGGACCCAAAACAATGTTTTTTCGTTATGTCTGTTCGTCTGTATTGTTTGTATGTTTGTGCACTCTAATCTCAGAAAAGGGTTAATCGATTTGGATGCAGTTTTCGAGAATATATTGTTATGAGAATCACTTTACATTTTGTTTTTTTTTACCAATCGGTTAACAAATAAAGAAGGTTATAATTTCTTATTGTCGTACCATTGCTGCTTACCAGTTTGAAGGTTTATAGTTTTTACATAGTTGGTAACAGTGGCGTAGCGTAGTGGGGGCGGCGGGGGCGGCCCGCCCCGGGCGGCACTTTATAGGGGGCGGCAAAATTTAACAATAAATAAAAAATATATATTTTTATCGTAACTACAAATTTGGACCGATTGAAAGGAGCACGGAATTTTTCATTACTTATTTTGTGACGAATTCGGGGAATTCCTTTTCTTTGAATGATATTTTGTAGCGACTGGCAACAACGTCTATACTGACTTGTGGGAATTCCCCGTTTATGACTAACAATCAGCGAGAATGACTTCTATTACATATATATTAAGTTCAATATAGTTTATCACACGTACGAGAAAGCCCCTTTAAGGTACGGGGAATTACGTGCTTTGACAAAGTTTGACAATTCAAAGAAAGTTTTATTGATGGATCGTCAGTTGTCCAATTCACATTGTCTCGTATTTTAATTATGTTACGCTTTCCAAATTGTGATTTTTGTGCAAATAAGTGCGTGTAGTGGTTGTGAAATTATTGAACAACTTTCAACTGAGTGAGTATTAAATATTATATTTATCTAATTGTATGTTGGACTATCTGATATGTTGTTCAAACTTCAAACTTTAATTTATTAAAATAAAAAAGAAACGCCGAAGTGCATAAAAGTATTTTCACATTTCAAAGGGATCTTGATCGGAAACTGTGATATAAATTTCAATTTAATATGTGTAAGTAAGTACTCGTTCCTATGAAAAAAGGTCTTGACAGACAGACGGTCAATGAAATGATTTAATTAAAGTAAAGATAGATAAAGGCTCAATTTTTTTCCTTTTGGGTACAAAACCCTAAAAACGGAAAATTTCAGTAAAGCAAGGTTTTTTTTTAATATCCTAGGTACTTCTTTTGAAATGTTCGATAATTTTGTTTACAACACTAACTTGTACTTTTCTCATTTAATATTTTTTTGATTTTAGCATCAAAAATGAAAAGAGTAAAAGAAAGTGGGGCAAAGAAAGAAAGAAAGATTGATACAACATCATCATTGTCTGCTATTCAGTACCAAAGACGAAAGGAAAATTTCGACGATATTGGAAAATGGCCTGAACACATAGACGACAATATTCGATTGCATCTCATTCAGCAAGGACAGGAAATTGTTCAGCATATTGATACTAATTTCGCTGAAATGTCAACAGTAACACGCTCAGATTCGTGCTCTTTAAAATCAAAAGGAGAGACAAGAAGGCTTACTAAGGATTGGTTTTATCGTACATTGACTAACGGCGAAAAAGTTTTACGTACTTGGATGGCTTATTCTCCAGCTAAAGCATCATTATTTTGCTTTTGTTGTCGTTTATTTGAGAACGTAAGTACACCGAATGGATCTAAATTTTGCTCATCTGATGGATTTAATACTTGGTGGAAATTAAATCCTAAGGTTTCAAGTCACGAATCAAGTGCACTACACATCCAAAATTATTGCAAATGGAAGGAGTTGGAGAGCAGACTTCAAAAATTACAGACTATTGACAAAAAGAGCAAGACATAGTGGCAAAAGAAATAAAGAAATGGCAG
Source organism: Napeogenes inachia (assembly GCA_959347355.1). Taxonomy (NCBI): domain Eukaryota; kingdom Metazoa; phylum Arthropoda; class Insecta; order Lepidoptera; family Nymphalidae; genus Napeogenes; species Napeogenes inachia. Next base: position 19,324,896 of record OY365798.1, on the reverse strand, counting down.
GAAATTCTTATCAGAATGTTTGATATTATAAGATTCCTTGCCAAACAAAATTTGGCTTTACGTGGACATATAGAAAACGACACCGGTACCAATAGAGGAAACTTTTTAGAATTGGTTAATTTAATTGCAAAATACGATCCTGTACTTCGTGAACATCTTGTAAGGTCTAAAATATCTGGCAAAATTTCAATCACTTACATGTCACCACAAATACAAAACGAATTTATTGCCATTTTGGGAAATAAAGTTCGCCAACATATCATCGGACAAATAAAAAAGGCTAAGTATTATTCAATTATATTCGACAGCACTCCAGATCTTTCTCATAAAGATCAAACAAGTCAGGTATTAAGATACGTAGTAATTGAAAATCAGGAAGTAAAAGTAATGGAATCTTTTATAGATTTCATTGAAACTAAAGACAAAACTGCTGAAGGAATTTCAAAGATGATTTTGGACAAAATTCAAGCTGATGGCCTAGATATAAGCAACTGTAGAGGCCAAGCATATGATAATGCTGCTGTTATGGCTGGAAAGTATTCAGGAGTTCAGCAAAGAATTCGAGAAATAATCCCTAAAGCTGAATTCGTACCTTGCTCAAATCATTCGTTAAACCTAGTTTGTTTACACGCTGCCTCAGTTGAGGTGAATTCACTAACTTTTTTCGGCACTTTAGAACGTTGCTATTCTTTTTTTTCCTCATCGACACATCGTTGGGAAGTTCTGATAACAGCTACAGGCAAAAGCTTAAAAAGGGTTCAAGACACGCGGTGGAGTGCAAGAGGCGATGCCGTAAATGTGACATGGCATCATTACAAAGATATTCTCGTCACTTTGGAAGAACTGACGGAGGCAGGTGAAAGCTTAAACACTAGGACAGATGCAGGTACTTTACTAGTTTCGATGCAGTCATTTTCCTTTCTTTGTTTTTTGGGCCTGTGGCAACCGGTGCTACATGAAGTGAATGATGCACAAAAATATTTACAAACAAGGGGACTTGACTTAAGATTGTGCGCTCAGAAAGTAAATGCTTTGCAGATGATATTAACAGAGAAAAGAGAGGAATGGGCAAATGGCGCTGTAGGTTATGCAAAAAATATGTGTGAAGAACTTGGAATTTCCATAAAACCTCGGAGGCGCATAACAAGAAAGCATATTTTTGATGACGGAACTAGAGATGCTAACTTGTCTTGTGAAAATGAGTTGAGACGAAAGCTGTTTTCTTCGTTAGATAGAGTTATTGCAGAAATTCGTGAGCGTTTTCAACAGCTACAGAATTTAACGGATAAGTTTGCTTATCTAACACCGGCTATATTATTAGATCCAGACAACACTAAATGTAATCTAGACTACGCATCTGACGAAATTGACGAGAAGGATTTCAAGCTGGAAAGACTTCGACTGCGGACTTTCGTTGTTGCTACAGGCAACGAAAATGAATTGATTAATGCAGACTCACTTGAGTTATTTAAATTTATTGTTAAATCCAAGCTGGAAGACACTCTGCCCAATATTTTAATAATGTTCCGAATATTTTTCACAGTTGCTATAAGCAATGCCAGCTGTGAGAGAAGTTTTTCAAAATTGAAATTGATTAAAAATTATTTAAGTTCGACAATGAGTACTCTAAGACTAACTAATTTGGCTATTTTGTCTATTGAGCAAGAGGTGTGTGATGCGATAGACATTGACGGTGCAATAAAAGACTTTGCTCTTAAAAAAAGTAGACGTATAAATTTTTAATTAAAGACGGAAGTTTTGTTTTGTTTTTTTAAGAAATACTCATATTACTTTTCAATAAAAATAAAAATGTTATATAATAGTATCGTTCTAGTTCTAAATAAAAATTGATTTTATTTAATCTTGTCGATCCTCAAGGTGTACCTAATCTTAAGTGATAGGTACCTAAGTTAAATCAATGTATCTAATTGGTTAAAGTAAAAGAATTTTTGTATTAATAAACGTGATTGTAAAACTTAGATAAACTGTTTTTTATTTAAAATCTAGCCTGTATAATACAAAATAATGATGACTGTTCTCTCCGAAAAGTTCTCTATAATTAATGTATGTAATGCATAGTATACATTAAAATAAAATACCTAAATAAGAGGGCGGCAAAATTGTCTTCCGCCCCGGGCAGCCGACACTCACGCTACGCCACTGGTTGGTAAGTACAAAGTGTCCGTTTTATCAAAATCGAAATCTACGCGTACGAAGTCGCAGGCACAGCTAGTATGAAATAAAATGCATTATTAATTAATACCCTACTTATGAAGCTATACATATATGCATATAATAAAATTATCACTGAAGGATTTCTGTACATGCAGCACATAAAAAAAATATGATGAGGACATGAAAAAATCTTTATAAGAGCAAGAGAACGAAAATAGCGGTTTTTTACTTTGTCTTTTTGTCTGTATGTCTGTATGCCTGTATGTCTGTTGGTCTGTATATTTGTGCATGTAAAACTCAGAAACGGCTGAAGCAATTTGGATGCAGTTTTTAAGAATATATTGTAATAGTCTTCTCTTAACATTTAGTGTTTATTTTATTTAAATCGATTATGAAATAAAAAAGTCAGTTCAATTTATATGAATCACGTAATAGGTACCAAGTAAATCTTCTTCTATACGTGTAATAAATCGCAGAGGAGTAGTTTCTATACATTGAAAATATTACAAAATAAATAGCCAGAATATGAAGGGATAACTAAGCGTCACTCTAAATAACATTTAGTTTTTACATTTAAAATATGTTTTTTTCATTTTGTCTGTTCGTCAGTATGTTTCTATGTCTGTATGTTTGTGCACGCTAATCTCAGAAACGGATTAACCGGAATGGATGATGTTTTCAGAAAACATCATCACTTTATACTTAGTGTTTTTGTTTTATTAAAATTAACATTATAGTTTTAAGTCATGACCTCACTAAAACTTGCATATCCAACAACAAGATGGTGCTTTTTAAACTTTATATTAAAATAGGATTTTAATTTCTTTTTTTTTTTTAACATTTATATTAGATGTTGGACTGTCTTATTGATAAATGACCAATTTTTCTATATAAAACTTTAATTTTTTTTTAATAAAAAATTAAATTTATATTTTACTAATAATTTCTTTTAATAGTACACATACCATACTATACAATCATTGTAATCTTTATGTGATCTGTACGTTATGAATATTACCTCAAAAGTAACTAACGCCATTATTACAAAATCACATGACAGATAAATTTGATGTGAGTATATGTGATGTCAAATTAAACAAACAAGATGTATACGTAAATATTTATAAGGTTAGATTTCTAACAAACGAGGATATATTGCAATAATACCTACTCAATGAAAAATAAACTTTAATAAAAGAAAACTGCAGCTTAAAGAACTTTCTTTCTTTAAATGTCATATTGGTTGTAAAAACTTATGAGCTGTTGAATACCAACACGAAATGTCATGTTGCTGAACAAAATCACAATCGTCTTTATAATAAAACACTTACAGACTTATTTGTACAATTGTTTTTCCTTAATTATAAATTTTTATTGTCATTTAAATTGTATTCTTTAATGTGTTGTTAAATAAGTAATGGAGTAGTAAAGGTGTGAATTGGATAGATTTAAATATGATTAAAGACAAGGGTTCATTTAGTTTTCATCACTTCCTATTTGTGAATAATTATAGTAATAATAAAGTTATTAAACGTGACATAAATCAGTAGGCGCAGGATTCCTGGTTTTGGTAAAGCAGCTTGTAAAAAACTAAGGCAATTTTGTTCTTTTATAATCAGATTACATTTACTTGGGATAAGGTAAAACTAAAAGCTCTAAAAGTTTTATTCTTTTTAAACTGTCAGTTACTATTCGATAAGCACTTCACTGAGTCGTATCGTATCAGCTGAAGGAATAAGAAATCTCTTCTATCCGATTCCAAAATATTACTAAAAAAGTCTAAGTCGCATGTGTTAAATATTGTTTTGTATCAGAAGATGAAAAAACTGCATAGGAACATACATTAAAAGGACCAACTGTAACCTATCTTTCCTACTGGCATAAGTACATTAAAAATCTAGCTAGCTATATCCAAGTTATTTAATCTTTCCAATCACAAATTAATGTATCTATTTCTGATTTACCAACCATACTTTGACCTCAGTCTGAGTTTAGATGACATGCGCAGAAATGTTATCAGTATAACAGCTTGACCTGTTTACTATCATAACTCTGGTAGGCATCGACAAGACAACTCGCTTCTCAAATTATAAAAATGAGAACGAACTTCAGTATTTTACTTTTTTTATTGAACCCTGGATTTTCGTGCCAGTAGTGTGTTTTTTTTTTATTTTAAACTTTTTTTTTTTTAATAAGGACAAAATGAATTTATTTTTAGTGTTAAATATAGTGTTAAGTGTTGTAACAAGACATTCTGTCCATGGTGAGTAACGTTTAGTTTCAGCTGAGTAAATAATTTCTAATGAATTTCAATCAACTTAAATAAGTATAATCATCAATATGTAGAATATTTTAATTCTAGAACATTATAGATTAGAGTAAATTTTTATAATACTTATGTAGTAATTATAGGTAGTTAATTTGTAAATATTGTTATTAAAAATGCATAGAAATATCACTACATTTGGTCTTAGAATTACATTGGTAAGTGTTGCACATGTCCTAACTTACATTATTGAAATGGAAAAGTTTCATTAATAAAGATCGGACATTTTATATTAAATATTGTTTTGGTTTCGTACACGTCTTATGATATCATGGAACTGAATAAGTTTTCTTATTATTCGTCTCCAGAATAATAACAGAATATAATAATTAAACGTAATTGCGTAACAGATAATTGATAAAAGAGTTGTTGTATATTATTTATATTATTAAAACTTATCGCAAAACGACTTGTTATTTGAATGGTTTGTCAATTCCGGAAAGTCGCAAGATCTTGAGATATATTTTTTTAAGAAAAATAGTAATATATAATAGTAGTATATATAGATAGATTATGAAAATACGGCAAAATTTTATTACATCCTTTAGATGAATGAAATGACCAACTTGCAGATGGAATTTGCAGAAGATCGTTTAAAGTTTATTTAAATCTCTCATCATAAATTTATATAAATATAGAATGAAAAATCGATTCGTAAATCTCATTATAAATCGATTATTAATTTAAGTCATTAGTCTTCCAGTACTTACCTACACATAAAATTTACTTCTCTGATAAATGTTATGTTTGTAAAAGTGAATTCATTGTGTGTGTCTACACAAGCAACACATGTTCTAACATATTAACATTCTAACATATTGTAACATATAAAATGTTGATAAGATATTTAATACAATTCGATATAATGAGTTAAGTTTTGTAAGTTATCTAGTATTCGGGCATCTATTAGATATTTAGTAAGTAATCTATACTTACAAACTTATTTTTACTGAAGGGTTTGTTTTATGTTTGATCGTTTGATTTTTGAAACTTGAGATTGTAGGCTATAACGCAATGGCCGTCGGAGCCAGTATTAGAAAGACACTTCCAGCAAAAAATATGATAAGTGTCTTCTGCTGATAATTATATTTCTCTTCTGTAGTCGAACTACACTAAAGTTTAGAACGCGTAAAACCATTCTATAGATACACAAAGATATTGGCGATTTAGTACAGAAAAATATCTCACCAATATGTTTATAAATTAGGAGGAAGTATTATCACCAATATTTTGGTGAATATTTAGAAATAATTACATATTAATGGTTGTTATGCTTATGTAACTTAATAAAGAATCCTTACGTGAATTATTTCGATAAGATTAAAAATTAGGAACATTTTATTGAGGTGTCAGATTTCCCTGCGAACGGGATTAAGGGCGACAAATAAATAAAAAAACTTCGTACACGTTAGTATTAATAATATTATCATATATTTTGTCTACCAAAAATAAATGGTCTATGATCATTTAAAATAACCAGTTTCTTAATTTACTTTATCGAGTTAAATATTACATTAATTAAAAATCAATAAACTTCTCTATTGATAATATCAATAATTGCCATCTTATCCAACTTACTAAGATATGGTTAAAAAAAAATAAAAAAACAATTCTTATTTTATGTATTGGTTTATTAATTAAGGATAGCTGAAGCAGATCTTTAAAGAAATAAGAAGTAAAGAGAAGCATCGCATGATAACAAAAAAGATAATATAAATCATAATAAAGATTAAGAATAACAAGATAATCTGTTGCGGGCAATAAAATTATAGAACTATTAGCTATATTATATATTGTCTATATTATGCTTACTATGATATGCATATCTATGGAAATATTATTCTAGCTATAAAACATTCTAGTTATCCACTGCATCTAGCGAGAGGTCGTCGAGATCATCTGCCGTTATAAATACAACGATAATGATTAGGATAATGGTTTTTACGTTGAATGACTGTCCTATAATGATAATAGTGTTTGATGATAAATATATAATATTGTGTGTATTGTTATATATTATATATTTGATCTTTTTATAACGCACGACATTTTAGTACGATTTGGAAGCAGGACGTATTCTTTTACCAACTTTTTATTTGATTCTTGATTTTCAAACTTTAGTACTCTTCCGGAAATGAATCAAGCTTTACATTTTGATTTATGCCTACTCAACCTTAATTAAAGATATTCAAACAAATCAAACTATTTTGAATAGTAATAAACGGGCAATATTAACTAAAACAGTTATAATAAATAACGGAAATTATAAATAATTCGAAAAAACCGTAGATTTAAACATCTCTGAGAGTATTTCCTACAACAGTTGAAAGTCTACACTTTCAAGGTGTTGTAGAAATCATTTGAGTATATTGGATAATAAGTAGCAATCTCCTTGTGCATGAGTGTGCATTACAGAAGCAGTTGATAAATAATCTAAATCAGTCTAACCTCTCCTCCTACGAGCTACCTGTGTCTAGTAAAGTACAAACAACATACCTACTAGAATAACGAAAATTGCAGTTGAGATGAAGCCGCAACACAGTTTAATATTTATCACCATCTCATTCCATCAACTAATCCATTAACAATTATAAACCAAGTTAATGGGGTAAACTTGCGGTTGATAGCAAGGTTAGATTGAATCTCGGACGTAAGTTTGTTGTAACCCAAATTTAAATACCATAATATAAAAATGAAAGCTAAGTAACACAAAAAAATAAAACCTCATTGTCCGAAATGTATGTAATATTATGTTATGGTTTGTGTGCTTTTACGTTTTCGAAGTTACTATAGCTATAGCAAAATAGATATAAGTATTTGAAAACATTTTAAATGTTTTCTAGCTTTCAGATGAATTTATTAATTTAGTTATATTTTTATTTCTATCTTCGCCAGCACTCAGTTCAGATGAGGAGGCAGAAGTAACAGAGACATGCTGCAAATATGGAGAAATGGTTCCTATGATTTCTCCTGATAGAGCCTGTTCTGCAGTAGGGTCACCAGATGAAATGGAACCCGCACAAATTGAACTCTGTACGTCTGTTGCACGAGGATGCTGCGAACAACAACTGCTGTGAGTACACTGTATTAGTACAAAAAAACTTTATTAGTTTAATTAAACATTGATTCCTAATTTTCCTTCACAGGCAAAAAGATGAATGCAATTCTGGAATTAAGTTTGCGCTTCTTAAACAGTGTTTGGTACCTAAGACTGAAATGGGGAAGGTACTATAACTTGTTTACTAATACGATCTATTCATTTCATTCAACCTATATATGTAATTAAGATTACATTTTATTCAACTTTCCTGATTTTAGATATGTTGTGACGAGTGTTCATTTGGCCGTCTTGCTGGGGAGTCCCAGGGTAAGATGGGTTGTGGAGAACTAGAAGAAGAATTCATAAGTCCTACCACTTCTTTGAGGAAGAAGGCTTATCGTCAATGCTGCATGGTATGTTTTGTTACCAGAAATAAACTTATTATTGTATATTAGTTTCATCAATTATTGAATTGTTAGATTTGAACATTTAAAACATTTTATTAGGAAGCTGTCAGAGAATTAGAGACCACTACGGAAAAGAGGAAAGAGACAACGACAGAAAAACCAAAGGAAAAATGTAAGGCGAACTCTTGTGACCATAATTGTACAGACAGTGATGGCAAGGTCCTATGTCAGTGTAAAGAAGGGTATAGACTTCAACCAGATAAAAAGTCTTGTAAAGGTATCTTTTAAAATAGTTTATTGTCAATGTCCAATAATCTGTGTGGAAAAAGGTACTAACAATGGGTTTGCAGGCGTATTAAATACAAAGGGTAGTCAATGTTAAATAGTAATGGAAATTGAATACATTTATATAATATGCATTCATTTTCATCTTCGCTTGCAGACATAAATGAATGTGCAGAAGCCACAGATAACCTATGCACAGATGAAGATACGGTATGCCACAATACTGAAGGTTCTTTCAAATGTGTGCCAATCAAGAAAAGAGATATTGGTCTCAGTTGTCCTCCGGGTTTTAAACGGAATGTAGTCAACCAAGTTTGTGATGGTAAGAAAAGTTAATTCTTTCAAAGACTATGGATGAGACCGCCATTACTTTTCAAATTTTAATTTAATACACGTAATATTCCAGATATAAATGAATGTCGTCTATCAAGACCACCTTGTCCAAAATATCTCTGTGAAAACACTATCGGTGCTTACAAATGTGGTGGTAAACTTGGAAAGCCTTATACGGAAGATGGAATTCAACCCACTACTGAGACCGGGGCTACAACCACTCCCACTGTAAGAAACGATATATGTCCACTCGGTTTTAGAGTTGGTCCAGATGACGATTGCCTCGGTAAGTGAATAATATATATGAGATTGCAATTCTTCAAAACGCTATTTATTAACTTCTATTCAGTGCATAATATCGTCCTTTTTCTGTACTTGACAATTTCTCATTCGAACGTATAATACATCGAATATTTTCTTTTAACAAAGCGTTAAGAATAATCTGTAAATAATTTTTGGTTTGTATTCATATCTTTTTTTTTAATTATTTTAATTATTTTCCTCCAACATCATATTAGACATTGATGAGTGTGAAGAGGGATTAGATGACTGCCAGCATCTGTCTCAGTACTGCATCAACACACACGGGACCTACTTCTGCCAGGACCACGTCTCCAAACGATGTTCTCCTGGGTTTAAGGTGAATGCTGGCACTGGCATCTGTGAAGGTATAAATTTATCCACGCATTCATATAATTTTTTTCTTATTCTAAAACGATACACGTCATAATACATTTATTTTGAGTAACTCTTTCGTCATCACATTGAAACTAAAAAGATAACAAAACTATGAATAAAGAATTAGAATGATTTTTCCTTATTTTTAGATATTGACGAATGTGAAGAAAGTGCAGAAGTATGCAAACGAAACGAAGTATGCATCAACCTACCGGGCGCTTACAATTGCAAATCCAAGATTAGTACTTTGCCAAAGTAATGTTATATATTTTCAATGATATTAAATTATAATAAAATAATAATAATAATAACACTTAACTGACTGGTCTACCTCAGACTAAATCATTAGAGATAGAAATTAAATGTACGAGTAGGTTTAGGTTTGATGAGTTATAGATGCTAGCTGACACCTTAGCTATTACAGCTCTCATTTGGGCTGTCTAATCAGATTAGTACTATAGAATTGTATTGCAACGTGAAGAATGTAATTTATAATAAGGCGCAACGCATACCTGGTCATTTGACAAAATAGGTAGTTTGCCAAATGACTAGTCAAGACCAAAACATAAACTATTTGTTTACCGCTATATGCTGGTTCCAAAAGCTAAAAAAATATATTCTTTATAAATTGACTTTTTTATATTCAGACTAGCAACAAAAACTTGTCAAGAGGGTACTCGAATAAGATCCGGGGGAACTATTTGTGAAGGTAAACTTTAAGATACGTTATAATTTACATTAAGATAATTGTTACTATTTGCTTAAGCAATAAACCAAATATTTTTTGTCAATCTACTCTCCAGATATCGACGAATGTCGAGAAGGTTCACATCTGTGTGACCAGTTCCAGAACTGCATCAATACTTTTGGTGGCCACGAATGTCGCTGCAAGAATGGTTTTGAGTTAGACTCTACATCTGGATCATGTGTAGGTTCGTACGGGCCATTCTATCAATTTTATTCAGAGTTGAATATTCTATTTTTATTTGCTTAGATTTTATTAGACATATTTGCTTTGAAGTCTCATTATCAAAGTTTCAAATATTTGTTTTTAATAAAGGAGACATTAATCTGCAATATTATAAAATAGATACAATCACTAATTATTTGCTCGGTCTTTGCAGACATAGACGAGTGCGCATTAAAGCTGGACAACTGTGGCTATGAACTGCGTTGCCTCAACGTTCTGGGTTCTTTCACGTGCACACGAAGCACAACTACATCCTCCCCGCCGATTTACGAATACGAGTATTACGATTCTGAGTGAGTCTGTGAGCTATATCCGAAAATAGTGTTTTATATACAAATATATATAAATGTTTCAGAAGCATTGAAAATGTCTAGAGAATAAGTTTTTAAAATTTAAATATTTAAATGTATTTTATTTAACAGAGAGGACAACTCATCCATTCCAATTCCTGAAATCACTTCATCTACGACAGCATCTTCTACGTCGACATCTACTACGTCGACATCTACAACCACTACTACAACTACGCCACTGCCAACAACAACTAGTTCTACTACCACATCAACTACACCTAAACCATACATACCCAGAAGATTCCCTTACATACCAAGAACTACTCCCCGAAGACCTATATGGTCTAGGCCTACAACTTCTACCACTAGTTCGACACCTCCACCTCCAACTGAAAAATATCCTAAAGAAATTTCAACTGCAATAGAAGTTCCTCTGCCAAGTCCCAAGGTAACCGACGTGATTGAGAAAGAAAGCGATCCGGATGGAAGCGTTGTTTTTAATACTAGTGACATTCCAAAGAACAGGTGGACCAATATAATTAATAGAGAACATGGGAGGTTCAATCCGAACTTCCTCCATTGTTTGGATGGATACGAGAGAAACGAACGAGGGGAATGTGTTGGTGAGATTTAAAAAAAAAAACTTTTTTACTTAGATCAGATATTGTAACTTACAGTTACTAATAATTAACGTTTTAATGTCATTATTGTTTGTTGCATTTTTCCAAATGTATAGGATTGTATATTGTAGGATGTATAGGATTTTATTATTATTAGGATATTTATTATCATTTTGCAGATATCAACGAATGTGAATCCAAAAGACATAGCTGCAGTTCATTGGAGTACTGTGTTAATACAAATAGCAGTTATGAATGCGAGTGTATCGCTGGGTTTGTTAGAGATCCATCTGGCTGGTGCGGAGTTGCAACTACCCCAACTCAGAGATCTACTACCACTCCAAAGCCTACCACTACACCAAGACCTACATCGAGACCTACATCAAGAACTACTACTCCTAAACCTACGCCTAGACCTACACTAAGAACTACTACACTTAGACCGACTTTTAGATCTACAACTAGTTCGACGACTTTTTGGACTAGATCAACTACAATTCGAACCACAAATAGCAATGAAATTACTCCATCAAGTACGTTCAATCCTTTATTTCTATGTTTTAAGACATATATCTAGTTAATTACGTCATAAAATTATTTTGTCAGCATCGACATCGGATCGATACCCAAATAGACCACGTGGTTCTTTGGCTCCAATCAAATGCGAACTGGGATACATTTACAGTCACAATCAACAAAAATGTGTTGGTGAGTATTCGATAGTGCTTTCTTTACTCTATATGACGTAACAGCTGATTGATAAATTGCTCAAAAGTAATAAATTTTACAATTTTCTATTTTGTACAGATGTTGACGAATGTGCCACACAGCAAGCTAACTGTGATTCTTCAGAGGACTGCATTAATACAGATGGTGGTTACCGATGCGATTGCGGCGCCAGGTGTCGGGGAGCTCAACCCACATCCACTTACTGTGAGATAAATCTTGGATATAAATGACATTATAAATTTCAAATATATGTTTCGATTAATTATTTAGGCTTTGTTGTAATTGCATTTTACAGTCCACCGTGAAACAGCTCCCTCCATCAGTCCGGACTCCAATGTGATCACGGTGGGTGCTCAATACGGCCAGCGCGGACCTAGATACTTGCGTCCGACTTATGCGCGGTTGCACGATACTGGTGCTGTGGTCTCAACTTGTCCCTGGGGATATAAACTTACTCCAGATCGGGTTTGCGTTGGTTAGTTTACATTTCTACTCTCTTTTTTTTTCAAATACATACTCTTACATATATAGCTTATAAGATATAATAAGTTAAGAATGCAGATGAGGAAATTTGATGTTCCGTTTTTTGTAATGAACGTCTTAGGTATCTATCGGTTTTTATAGTGAGTTGTTTATTTAATTTGTTCATATTTAATTCCGGTAGATATCGATGAATGTCATCGAAACATTTCCGAATGTGGGCCGCAGCAACGTTGTGAGAACTTCTACGGCGGCTACTCTTGTCAATGTCCAGCTGGTCACTGGAGCATCGGCAAGAATTGTGATGATATCGACGAGTGCGGTTATGGCAATGTGAGTTAGCATAGAATTAGAAGTAGGTATAATATTTTTTTTTTCTGCTGTTATTGCTACAAATAAAAAAAAAACTTTACTATGGTTACTATATTGTAATCTAAGTGTGGGTTTTAAATCAATAAGTATTCCTTACGAACTTTATTATAACACAGACATGCTCCTACAACGCTCGGTGTGTAAACACAATTGGATCATACCGGTGCGAGTGTTCAGAAGGATTCCGAAACGCGCCCTCAAACGACAAGGTCTGCGTAGACGTGGACGAGTGTGCGGAACCTGTGCCTTTATGCGAACACGCATGCGTGAATGCTTGGGGGGGATACCGGTGCTACTGCAATAGGGGGTACCGGCTTAACTTGGATAACAGGTAACCTAGTTCTTGTGTTCAATTACGTGATCAAGTTGGAGGATAAATCCCTGATTAAAACAAAGAATTAAAAAGGATTGAAAAAGCATACTTTTTGAAACCTTTTTGATACTCTTCCATACTCTTAATTCTCCGGAAAATAAAGATCAAACTTGAAATGAATTCTTTTTGATTGTCCTTAATGTTCCAAAAAAAATTATAATCATTTTAAGATTGAAAAAGATAGAAAAGGATTTAATATTTGTAATCCTAACTTATCCTTTTTGATTCTAAAATAATTTAGCAATTTCCGATCTCGCGAAAAATTTAAAAGAATAAAGAAGAATTGATTTTTTTTAATTCTAACTAATTCTTTTTAATACTAAAATAGTGTAGCAATTTTTGTTTTCGCGGAGAATTAAAAAAATAACAAAGTATTAAAAAAGTTTTAATCTTATTCATAAAAGTTTATTCTCGATCCCTTGAAGAATTCGGAAGAATAAAAGAGGACTGAAAATTTCTACATATGAATTCTTTTAAATACTATTTAATTCTTCATGGAAAATTCGAACGTATTCAAAATTTATACATATGATTCTTTTTTAATACTCTCTAATTCTCCACGGAGAATTAAAAATGTATGAATTTAATGTTTAATTCTATCTAAAAATCTTTTTTTTTAACCAGCGATTCCTTACTTAGGTTTTATTCATAATAAACAATTAAATAATGTGTTCAGGACGTGCACGGATGTAGATGAGTGCGCGGAGTCCGGGTCGCGTGTGTGCGCCGCGCAGTGCCTCAACACCGTGGGCTCGTACCGCTGCGCCTGCCCCGCCGGATACCGCCTTGCCGATGACAAACGCTCATGTTTAGGTATTATGCATTACAACCTATGTTTGAAATTGTTTTTTAACAATTTCAGCCATGTTAAGTTTTCCTTAGATATGTATTCATAAAATATCTTTTTCACTTTCTCCTTTACTAACACATAAAAGGATATACATAGCTACTTCCTATAAAAGCCGATAATGTATTACTTTCTATTCTTAAGAAAGTGGATTTGTGTAGATAAGAATATTTTTTTTTTTGTGTCAGATATCGACGAATGTGACAATGGTCAGGCTCAATGCAACGGTGTGGGTGATGTATGCCAAAACACACGCGGCAGCTACCATTGCCACCAGATAAAATGCCCATCCGGGTACCGCCTTGACGGAAAACAGTAAGTATATCTTCGATATCGATAATTTTAATTTTATAATCGATTCACGATTGTGGATAACACGAAAATGTCTTAACAGTTTGTCCGTTAAATTAATAATGATTTGTAAACTGCTGAGGAATTTGTCATATTTGTGTTTTTTAAAATATAAAGAAATTTTATTAACACTTTATCTCTCCAGCAAATGTTCCCGTATTCAACGGTCATGCCCGGTGTCGGACTGGACATGTCTGCAACAGCCTAGCGCCTATAGTTACAATTTTATCACATTTGTCTCCAATCTGTACTTGCCACTCGGCAGTGTAAGTAACTTTGTAATTTTATTAATATTTCTCATATCAATTAAGGCACACAACTTTTCAAAAACTACTGTTTTCGAAAGCAAAACTTATATAATTCCCATTGGAGTTGAAAGAGATATCACTTATCGTCATTGGATTTACACTCTCACTTTCTATTGTATATAAAAAAAATCACATAATTTGATGAACGCATTCTTTCCAGGTGGATCTGTTCTCGATGCAGGGTCCAGCATGGCGTGACGCGGTGGTGAACTTCGAGATGCGTCTACTGGACGTGCAGGCGGCTCGCGGCGTCACGCCCGCTGATGTCACCTGCTTTGGGTACGCGTTAGCTTTATATTTAGAACACACATATATTTAGAAGTTAGGTGTTTCTTTTGCCTGGATTTCATAAATTTGAATTAGCAAGTTGCAACTTAAAGAACTCTTTAGTTCGAAAGAGAATTTGAATTCAACATTAGGGACAGCCACAGGTCTTGGTTAAACAACCATTGTATTTGTGCGATTTTCGGTTTTAAAAAGGAATGCTCGAAGCCATGTACATAATGACCATAGCCTTTAAATCTATTACATTAGAATGTTATACAAAGTAGGCAACTACTAGGAGTATCTAGTAGATACCCACTTTGTATAGGATTAGTAAATCCCTCCCGTCAGGGATGATAATAATAATAATAATAATATCAGGAGAAATTACACACATTGATCTAACCCCTAAGTAAGCAAATTATTTGCTTGTGTTAAGGGTGTTACACAATGATACAAATACATAGAAATACACATATAAATACTGAGAATATATTTAATAAACGACCAAACCCAGAAACACAGACATCTATGCTCATCACATAAATGCCTGTCTCTGCCGGGTATCGAACCCGAGCCCCATTGCGCCATGACACTTTAGGCGTCTGCGCTAACCACTCGACCAACGGAGCGGTTAATGATATATGATGATATTAAAATGGACCGGCATTCGAATTTTACCGTTTAAATACTAATAAATTTTTTACTATTAATTTCTTCTAAATTTAAGATTATCAATATATTTTCAGCATGCGACCCACAAACAACGTGTGCGTGATCTCCCTGCAGTGTTCTCTAAGAGGTCCTCAAGTCGTTGAACTAGAACTAACTATGTCTCTGTACCAACGGTCAATGTTCGCTGGCAGCGCCGTCGCTAGATTAGTGGTTATCGTATCTGAATACGAATACTAATATATTTTTTAAGTCTGTACAATAAATATTTTTTTATGAAAACTTTTTTGTTTTTTTGTAAATATCTGGTTAAACTTATATAATGTTATTATTGCTGGATTATTATTTGCCTCTAAATGCCAGATTATGAAAATAATATAGATCAATTTGATAATAATTTACCAATTTTTAATTTGATGGTAGGCAGTATAAAATAGTCCAAAAACCCATCATCATTTTATGTAAGTTTTATTTTATTTAAATAGATCCTTAGGTAATGTATAGGGTTATTGGTAATTAATTATCCACCTCTTGCAGTTTACAAAATTTAAGTTTTCTCATACAAAATTTATTTGCTGCCTCTGAAGTGGTAATTACTCTGAGCGTAGGTATGGCGCCCGGGCGTTTACCTATTAGGTACTTATAAAATACAGAGTAACACAAAAGAGGGAGCCTAATTTTTTTTGTTGTTTCGTTTTCTTAGAGTTTATTTATCAAGATTTGTAAAAAGTCGTAGAACAAATGTTATTGGGATTGATGTAGAGAGGCTGCCTGCAAGAGGTTGCCAATTAATTTCAAATAACCCTGTATATAATATATATTTTAAATATTAATTGAAGGTATATTAAATTACACTAGAACAAATAAAATATAGGTGGGCGATATCAATACTGTTTTTAACGACGTTCCTAATAAACAATTGGAATTGGAATATTATTCTATTTTATGTGTAACATTTTGTAATAAGTAAATAACTTGTCTTCGATGTATTTATCATATTGTATTTATTCAATGAATTGCTATTCAACGTTGCTTTCTTCCTATTCATCTTATTTGCTAAACAAATACAATATACATACATATATACAAAAATGTAAAATACAAATTATACTTTAACCGTAGTATTATTAACAGAAAACAAAACACCGTGTCCAAAAAAAAACAATAAATAAAAGTCTTTTATAATCGCAATATAATTTCTTTTAATAATTATTAAGCACAAGCTATCGCCGCGATACCGGCGCCACTTACAATTACCTATAGGTAATTATGCATTACATTAGTAACTGATTAGATTACAACGTAATAATAATAATTTATAACACCCGCTTATTTTCTGGTCCCTTTTACATTTCGCTTCTCACCGCACCAAATAATAAAACATACAATAATAACATCAATATCAAATGAAGTAGACAAAACTTTAACTGTTAAGTATTAAATTTTATTCAAAGTATTATCTTTTGTTATTATATATATAATAATAAATATCAAACAATTTAAACAATAATGTCATTACATAAATATTTCTATCAATTATGCTTAAAAATAAATAAACAATAACTAAATAAGAAAAAAGGTGCAAGAAAAAATGCATAAAAACTATTTGTTAATTCAATAATTAACAATTGATGATTTAAAAAAAATACTAATTTCAAAATTAATTACATATTTAAACATTGTTATAATTTAGTAATTAATTTTGTTTTGATAAATTTAATTTAGAACATTTTAGAATAACAATCACGTTTTAAAGAAAGAAAGAAAAGATAAAGTTTATATACTTCCTAAACAAAGCTGCATCCATATTAAATAAATAATTCGATTTATGAGTATAAACATATGATTAACTAAATAATTATACAGTAAATAAACGGATTAATGCTTAATACATAAAAAGTATAGCATATTATATAATATAACATTTATAAGATAGAAATGGATTTCAACAGTCTTTCATACATAGATAGTCTAAATTTTATAACATAGTGGCAAGTCAGAACACTGTACAAATTGATATGATGGTTAAATTCGTGTTATTGGAGTTCTATTGCTTTATGCGATCATTGCTATGTACAGTCGAGGTAAAAATACATAATAAAAATAAAACTTTTATTTCATGCAATGAACACTTATTGTAAAACATAATGCAAAAGCCCATAATTATTAAATAGGAATTAATCGTCGATTTAAACTAATATTTATTATATTAAATAATATAAAATATAGCTTTCTACCTTGATTGTACATCACAACCTATATTTAAATAAAAAATCTCATCAGCGAGTACAACACTTGAAAATCTAAACTACATTGCATTACTTATAATAATATAACATATTTTTGTGACATTGTTAACTGTTATATAATTTGTATATATAAGGCATATAAAATATTTAAAGCGGTTAACGAGAAAACATTAATAAACTGAACAACTTTTGTAATATATTATCTAATATGTAGATGCCAACTTATAAAACACTATGAAAAGATAATTCACAGGAAGCTCAATAGAAGCGAAATGATAATGGCGTCTTGAAATCACTTAGTAATTTATATTACAAAAATATTATTTTCTTATAAGTAACTCGGTCGATGTTTAAAGAAAAATACATAATATTTCTTGACTGTACTTATAAAATGGAGATTACTAACATATCTATGTAAGGAACGAGTTATTAGTTATTAATTCATAAATAACCCACGTGAGATTGCTTCGTTATAATTTTTAATATTATAGTGCTATGACGTCATAACACTTAATACTTATATGGGATTAAGTTTACTATGCAGTTAGAAACAACAATATTTTTAGTATCTGACATGGTGTTGTGACATTTTGAATTTCAAGAAGTTTTCTTCAGACACTTGTCTAAAGAAAATAGATAAAATACTTCTCCAGGTTACAGATTATATATAACTGATCGACCAGAAAAATAATTATTTTAATACAATAATTAGGCTCATACGTTAGGGATCTAAGAAACAGCACTATACACTTATACATCACAAAAGCTGATCAATTTGTTTAGATTTTTATTTATAAAAAAACTTGTCACCAGCTTGATATGAGTTTAGTAAAATATCAGTCGGAAACTTTAGCACCTAAACAAATCCATCAACAGGTTACACGTGCTATGCACTAAACATCTAATAAAAATTCTATAACGTGCGACTAATCTACTCGACTGAGGCGGAGATCATTTCTTCTTGACGGTCGAGCTACTCGCGCAACTACTCGACCGAGTTTGAATGCCCTCCTTTTTCAACAGATTCACTCCAAATGCGGGACACTTCTTCCGTAATGCTTTTATCTTGTATAACTTATTCCCCTGCGAGTTACTGGTCTCCTCGTAGTTGTCGGGGGTGACGTCGGCTGTTATCACCGAATTCGAAATACAGTCCATCGGTTCGGGAGTTTTCGACTTGTCCCGTTTCCGTCTGAATCGGAACGGAGTGTCCAGGGAGTCGGCAGATATGTTGGTGATGTTGGTATCGCTGGAAGACAGTTCCTGACTGGCCTCTAGACCACTCTTGGGAAGACTTTTAGGGAGCTTCTTGCGATTGATTGAGTTGGAGCGGACAATTAACTTCTTCCGGCCGCTCACATTGGGTGGTGTAGTTTTGGGTTGTGTGACGGACTTGAGATTCGGTTCTGAAGGCAGGCGGTTTTTGCCATTCAAATGACAATTTTCTGTTAGAGCTGAGAGTGTGGAAGTGACGTTACTGAGAGTGGTGACGACTGCAGTTTCGTTGGCCGTCATTTTAGATACTATGGCCTTCCTAGTGAAGGTTTTAATTGGGCTATTGCCATGGGAGTAGGCGAGTGTAGGTCTCGCCAGGTTGGCGCGTTGGCCGTGGAAGGAATTCTTACCTGTGAGGGGTTTGACCCCACCAGTTAGTTTCGCTTGTGAGTTGGCACTTCTTGTTGGCGGGAACGTGGAAGTCTTGGCCGCGTAATGGGACTTTAGAGTGGCGTTCATTATCCTAGGTTGAGGCTTTAAGTTGGTATTGTTGGCATTCCTGATGTTGTTGGTTGGGATCATGTAATTCATTTTTGGCGAAAACAGTGTTTTAGTTGGCAACATAGGGGTAGCTGTGGTTTTGTATTTGCCTATGACAGACGTCACGTTGTTTTCGGAATCAGTCTCGTTGGCATTTAACACGTTACCGTTATCCAATTGCTACAAAAAATATATAAATATGTTAATTTTGTTACAGTCTGTACAATCAATCTCTTATTACTCTTAAAACACGGAAAAAGATTAAGATTAATCAGGCTACCTGCTCATAAATTACAATGTAATAAAAATTATCATGTGATACTTTTTGTAATTAAACTTTCTTGATCAGTAACTAGTAGCCCAAAATTGCGATTAATTTAATTGAACAAAGCTGGGTAAATATCTATGTCACACTCATCTGGTAATACTTTACTCTGATCTTCTGATAAAAGTTAATAAACAAGCAGCTTCTATACAAGTCAGCTCCCTATCTAACATTAAGCCTCCTATACCAGTACTGTCATTAGTTTCATAATCAATAATGTATGTACCTTCTGTGTAGTCTGTCTGTTATTCAGTATGGTCTGCAGGGACACTGGTCGCTCGGTGTCCTGTGAGAGCGTGCTGTAGATGCCTCGAGAGCACACCGGAAACGACGACACGTTGCTACGGCGTCTGTATGCCTCTCCCAGGGCGTGCATTCGGGTCTGGATACTGGAAACAAATAGGTGGAGAACGTGTTTGAGCAGATCTTATTTCAACTTACAGTAATTATGTGATGCTTATTTCATAAATAAATATTTGTGGTGATTTAGCTCAATAATGATTATATTCTTTTCTGTTGTTAATATTTTGCTCGTGAGGGTCAACTGTAAAACTGTGTGGTTCTTACTTCTCCAGGAACCACTGCTGGTGTCCGATGACGGAGCCCGGGCGACACACGCGCAGCCAGGCGATGGCCTCGCGGGCCGTGAACCCGTAGTGCTTCATCATGTAGCACGCGATCAGTGTACCCGTGCGACCCAAACCCGCTGGAGATCAGAATAAGAAAGCTTTGATTAGGAAGCTTCATATGTTCTTTGATACTACTAGCTTATTTAATGGACACCAATAACTTATGTTTGCAGGACTTTGAAAAAATTCCTCATAAAAATTTTCCATTCTTACTGTTCACAACCATTAAATCAAATGACATACTAAAAATATAGCCTAAAACTAACCACGGATTATTTTTAACCAAGGAATTAAATTAGTAAATTCTGTATTATAATCTCTGTTATATTATAAGTAAGGACACGTTTAATGAATACTACTATTAGTGTCGTCTAATGAAAACATGAATGTTTCTGCTTATCTTAGAAGATGAGTCACTCCAATTGAATTCACCTTTAAGCATACTTACCAATTTCTATAAATGCCTTTCATAATGAACTGGATCATAAACAGATTGTTGTTTATAAACTTATTCAGCTATTTTACGTATGATATACTGATCATAAAAGCGTGGTAAATACTATAAAATTATTACTAAGGGATATTTAAGATATAAATTCTAATATACCTTTACAGTGAACAGCCACAGCGCCCTTCGCAGCCTCAGCAATACGAATAAATCGATTAACGATTGAATCAGACGGCACAGAACCATCGACGAAGAACAACTCTCTGTGTTCAAATCCGTGAGCTGTGAACTGTCGTGAGTCGTAGGACTTCTTATTAAGCCTCACGATAGTCGTGACGTGGTACTTCCTGAAGTATTCATGGTAATGTTCGGGGCTGTGAAGAGGATAGCCTCTGTCCAAGCGAGATCTATGATGAGGACCAGAGAATGCCAACATCTTGCCAGGAACTATCCAATTTAAATCACCATTTTCAACTTTCTGTAATTAAAAGAATATATCATACACAGTACTTAGAATAAATGTGTTTATTTAAATGAAACATACCTCATAAAACAAATACTGTTCAGCATCGAAGTCTTTGAAATCAAAAAACTTCGCATCATGAGCGACTTTTATGCCATGTAAGACGTCTAACAAGGATATATCGAACAGCGGGGGACCTCCTGATGCGTCGCGGAAGTTTAACAATAACCAAGTACCATCTGTTAATTGCTTGTATACCGCGGCTGGAGATCCTCCCAAGTATATTATCTGGAAGAAATATTTGACAGAACCGTAGTATAGAAGAAAGCCGATATATGAAGATTTTGATTAAGTATTTTTTAGCATAAGTTAAAAGGAGTTGGAACAGCCTGTAGAAACGTCATTATTGATAATGCCTTATCAAAACAACCGTGTTTCCGAAAGCAAGACCTCCATATACTATATGACGGACAAACAAACAAACTACCAAACAGTTCAAATAAAACTTTATTTATGCATCTTTATATAATCGGGGGCATAAATATTTTTAATACGTTCTGATAAATAAACACAAACCAATAATAAACTGAAAGTTGTATACTTAAGGCAGTCATGATGTTTATTTTCTTCAAAGGCTATCATGACAGAAGTCAGTTCAGATTTCTAAGTTCATAATTATTTCACTTCGCGTCCCTTTTACGAATTATTTACAAACACTTTATTCATATGGTAATCTAAACATAAACAATAGTATGTTTTTCTTAACTTTTAATATAAGGTATCTCGTATCAAAATACAGATCAAAATTAATGTATTGTGGAACGCCAGACGTAAATCACTCAACGAGACTAGATCGCAGCTACGATATCGCGGGGGCGTTATATGATATAACCAAGTAATTGTTGATTATCATTTAAAGGTATTGTATAACTGTGGTAATCAACAATAAAGCTTTAAAGACGATTATTGTTCTTATTTTTTTTTAAATCATTGTCATTAATTACTTTGATAATTAAACTAAGGTCTAAATACAATTCTTAACGTTTTGTTACTACGATAACATAAAAAGAACTTTAAAAAATGTTCGTAAATTTACAAAGATCTGATCTTCTAAGGGCTGAATAGGTTTTTTTCATGTTAGCTAAAATTCTCGATATCAATGAAATGGTCGAGTTTTCAAACAATTAAATTTAAATCAAATTAGGTTCATCCATCCGAGAGAGTTCTACAGACGGACACTAATATATAAATTAAAGAATACTTCACTTGATATATAAAAAACATCACAAAAAAATTTCGCAAGTTTTGTACAAAAATTCGATCAAAATTTACACCCATTAGGTGTAAATTAAAAAAAAAACCAACTTCATTCATTGTTTACACCGTAATGGAAATTTGTTTACATATAACTAAAAAGTACTATTATCCAGTAAAGAGATTTAATTAAACTAAACTTATCAGTTGAATGAGTCAGGGCTTCAATAAATAGAATAGGTTCACTTTACGAGCCTAAGATTACATTAAATACATGAATTACGTTCCTTGAACACATACAAATTTTCTATCAAATATATACAGTATTTTAATCACGGAGAATAGTCTATCTTAACAATTATACTATATTAGAAAGAATATCGATTAATCGTTACCCGGTATGACAGCTCAGGGAATAACTGAACGAATGACTAATAAGTGGGGTTTTATTTTCTACACTAGAATATAGTTTATACAATATAACTTAGTGTAAGAACGTCCAAAGTACCTGATAGCTTCCAATGAGGTAGGCTGCGTTGAGTCGAAGAGTTTCATTGTTGCTTGTATAAAAAACTATCTTTTTCTTCGGATTTTTCTCCAGTTCCTCATTAAGTTTCTTGCAAAATTGATACAAATGGCACAAGTGATAAGGTCCAAAGTCAAAGTAGAAGTTTTCATACACAATATCATCTTCTATGTGGAAGTATTTACTGTTTCTGGTGGCTTTTGGCTTGTATCCACTTTCCAGCGTGGCAAAATATAATCTATCTGAAATAGAATTTGTAAATTACACAAAGATTCCGAAATCAAAAGGCGAAAGGTGATAACATTATCAGTATTATTTTATTAAGTTGTGGGTAATAATATAAACCTCCTTGTGATTTATGACAGAACTTATTAAATACAAACAATGAAAAATATTACAATTGTTTTATAAAGACCTTAAAGAAAAAAAGTATCTATAGCTACAAAGCAAAAGTAGATTCCTACTTAGATACCTATTTCACGGATGGGTAGTTGTAATAATCTAGCACAATAAGTAGCTGTTTTAAAACCACATCAATTGTTCTGTCACAGAATTTGCATGTTAGAGAACAATTACTTCATCAAAAGCTTCTCCTAGCTTTATTAAATTTTCAAGAACCACTTCATACAAAATAGATAAAATTTTATTTAATACCAATTGTTAAAAAACCGCAATAATAATCAAGTATTGTAGAAGTTATAAGACCTACGATTGAACAAAAAAATTAAATTAAAAAAATTATAAAACCCCCCATTACAAAAAGACCTCTAAAAAGAATAAAATTAATATTATTATGTACTTATTGATGTCCTTACATCGGGGAACCTTTGTACGTACGTTGACGATGGTGACTATTTTAACTTTTGTAATGGATAAAGTGCGCGATTACGAGTGTAGTATTAAACTAATTGTTCAATGTTTTCTAAGTTTAAATTTGTTTGATATTTTTTTTACATATTTCAACTAAATACTTATTAGTCAAAGTTTACTATTCATTGAGATATTATGCAATTTTTTAACAAGATTCACATTACGTGTTTACCCCATTTCTGAAACTTTCCCTAAGAAAGTCTTAATAGAAAACATTTTTTTTTTCGACACTCATCGACGTTATCCGAGAGTCGAATAAATGCATACATGTAGCATCCGCATGGCAATAAATTTTGGGGATCCAACATATCACTGATATGTAAGGCAGCTTCGAAAGAAGCGTCTAGCCATACACAAAGGCTTTGAAATGTCTAGATTCTAGACTAACTGCCACGCCCTATCTCTTACTTTTAATGGCCGCCGTCATCGATAAGTCACGTATAAGAGGTAATCACCAGTTACAGACTATAACGAACCCCCATCCCAATCCATTATCTTGCAAAGCCAAACGCGTCTGGTCCCAGACGTTGAATTTTGAATGCCAGTCAATGGTCAGAGGATCCCAGAGGTGTCGACGGTGGCCTGGTATTTATCAGGATGTGTAGTCAGTAGGAGATCCAACAAGGAGGGCATATGGTTGGCCATGACCGGTAAGTGATTATTTCCCTAAAGGAAATAGCGATAGACCATTCACAGGTGCCAAACCAAGTACAGATTACTCCGCTTAGACAGCATGTTACCGGAGCCAGTATGCGTTGCGAAAATTAAAATCGCCAAGGACTTCAGCGGAGTGGATCTGATAGAACATGTCGTCAATAATAGCCGTTTAAATATAGCGATGAAGAGGACGATCCATCTCTACATTACAACTATGGGATCTGCAAACACACACGTAGACACTGTCAGGATCATCCATGTCTCGGACTTGCCAGGAGCCTACAATGCAGAAAACCAAGATTGGGTAGAGTGGTGTTCAATTTTATTCCCAGGATAGGTATGCGTTGTCGTTTGGTTATGATATCTGTGTCTCCGTTAGGAAAAGGAACCTGCTGCTCATATCTGACTAAATTCTACCACATAAAATCATTGCTACTATACCTTCAGGTGTTAGTTTTAAATTTAGTATTACTATCAAAGTGGAGTATATTCGTGCGTAAAATAAACAAGACTGACCCGTCCTACCTAGTTTATTTATTTAGGATGTTCCGATAACCAAAATAAACATTCCTTTTTTAAGGCTTTTTACGTCAGATTAGTAAAATGAATAATTCTATGACTTATAATTGTATTATTAAATGTATATTGTCATTTGAGAAGTTTCAAATAAATGTATTGCTACCAAAGGTCACATAATATTAATATCAAGTTTTGCGTAATTATTGGGGCATGAAGTCCTTCGTCCTTACATTCTTTACAACAAATGTATATTAATTATCAAACTTGTTTCTTGTGAAATCAGTATCAGTGTATACTTATATTCTATAAATATATTATGTATATTTTTATAATCATACAAATTCATTAAGTCCGTCTAAGTTTGGTTCAGATTTGTAAAAACGATAATCTATTTTTATTCTCAGCTGGAGCAAGCAAGCTGTATATGAAATGTGATGTGACAAATAAGTTTAACTCTCGAAACTAAATTAACTGGACAAACAGTTACCAGCTTACTTACAAATATAACTGACATTGATTATAATATTTATTTAGTTTTTTTTTAATGTACATAAATCTTTATTTTATTATAGATATTGTAGCAACCATTAACAATTGTAAACAAAGTTTTATAGCCATAACTTTAGTTTTATTGTTTTGTTAAAGTTACGCAGTATCTACAGAGTATCTACCAAGTAATATTCATTTTTGAAATGACTGTATTAGGAAATTCATGCATCGTAGAATAAATTGCGATGCAGCGAAGGCAATTTGTTTTACCTCCCTTCATATCTAATCAAGAATATTTTTTAATTAAAAAGCATTTATAGAAACCTTCAACCCCTGACAGCAGCTTGCATTAAGTGGCTGTAATTGCTAGTACACCCTGTAGATTGATGTTTTACCTGCATAGGATTTATATGACTTAATTTACAAACGACAGCGATTTTTAGATATAGATTTAGATAGTGTTATTATAACATCTATTTCAATGTATAATTATATAAAAATACTGTTACTTAACCTTACAGTTTACTTTATTGTTATTTTCGTATACATTTTCATATTTGAGTCGTATCTTAACATTACATTTCAACGTTTATGTCAAGTAATGTCTAATTTCCATAACTCTAACGAAAAGATAACAGCAAAATGTAAATTTTTAAAAAGACAATATGCATATTGATCTATATATTAAGCCAGTAATATATGTTAATGAATTTTTCGTCCGCACGTCCTTGGGCCATAACTTTGCATAGCTTACATAACTTCAAGGTCACGCCGACACTTGCACCACACCTTTATTGCATGTGCTGTATCGGAGGAAATTACCTATTTTTGTACATATACTTGAACAGTTAAGGCCAAAGTTTAACTCGATAGGCCTCGCTTGACGCCAAGAATTAAATGCAGATTCAAGTCTGTATACGTGAAATTGAGGCCTTGAACACTCCTTACATTTGCTGTATTTAGAGAACAGATTCATAGACATTTTTTAGCTCGTGTTTCAATTCCATTGGCACTTTTTGAGGCTTTGAATTCACCAATCCAGATCATTAGCCTGCCATGAAAAATAATAAATGCATGTAATAATTCCACTAAAAAAATATCAAAATTATATGATGCGTGGCCTTTTAGGCTTTGTAGACTTCATAATGGATGGAGGTTTGTATATTATTACATTAACGGGCGACTTCAAGATATTTATGAATAGATCGAAGTTTTTATTACAACTGTTAAAGACAGTCATAAAATTGCCGAATAGACTCAGTAATGAGTCTTAGATTCAAGTGTATTTGTAAATATCATCATTTAACATTTCTAACTTTCCCCCCTTAAATCAAAGTTGAATATTTTTTAGTTAGTTTATTACAAATTTATATAAATATAAAATAAAAATATTTTTCAATCTATATTTATATAAATTTAAATAAGCTCAACATGGCTATACATGCTTATAGATATTTATAAGTAGATTATATATCTTTTAAATCAAAATAAAAAGAATAGGCCAGCAAACATATTACAAAACAAATTAAGTTTAAAAAATATGACTTTCGCAAAAATTTGTA
Source organism: Napeogenes inachia (assembly GCA_959347355.1). Taxonomy (NCBI): domain Eukaryota; kingdom Metazoa; phylum Arthropoda; class Insecta; order Lepidoptera; family Nymphalidae; genus Napeogenes; species Napeogenes inachia. Next base: position 19,297,627 of record OY365798.1, on the reverse strand, counting down.
CATTTTCATAAGTTTACATGATTATTTCAACAACAATTCAAAAACAACAATATTGAAATCATAAAGCACACCAACAATTTATATTTATTACGTCAATTAATAAAGTTTCCTGACAATTTCATTTGAAGTTAGAAACTCACAAAAAGTCTAATATGATATCGGGTAATAAATTAAGAACATTTTCGTGTTCGGAGAAACTAAAACTTTTATAAAGTAAAATGAAAGTGATTTGGTACTATTTTGTGAAACGTTAAACAATTAACTTAGTGAAAAAAATTACATACAAGTTTAATATGAATTGATATTATATACTTATTTATTGCTTTGTAGATAATATCCCTAGTCTAAAAATAATATATTATTCCTAATAGACAGTTTAGCAACAAATCGAACAAAAGGAAACCCATTAAAAGTAGAACTTAATGAATGTTAATATAAATACAATAATTAATAATTGAGAGTAATGTCCTTTTGTTCAATTATATAACAAAAACAAAAGACTTAACGGCCTGTTAGATGTTTTTGTATATATCTCAGTCAAGTTAGAAAGAGATCTTGATAGGTGATTAATTAACGAGAACAGTTACCTTTAAGAAATAAAATTTGTACAACAATTTAAAATATATTTAATCTTTTTGTTGCTAATAGAAATTGCATCAAACCTCAATGAGATGGAAATAAAGAAATAAATATTTATATTATATAACACTAAATAAATATTATATAACATAATTATTATAGAAATTAATAATATTATTATCTTATATTTCATTGCTATTATCTTTTGAAAAAATATTATCATGATTAAAATAATTGTCTGCAACATTATGTAGTTATTAAAGAATAGATTTACCAAGACATAAATAAATAAATGACATATTTGTGTATAAGTCATTAAGGTTTAGACAATGGTACAGCGTTAATGTCAGTCATTAGATATATAATTTACTGATCAATAGTGTAAGAGTTATGTTTTTAAATTACTATAATATTGCACATGGAAAGTTTAACAGTAATAATAAAAAATAAACATTGACAATTTTAATTTACATACCAAATATAGCTAGAAATTTAAATTACAAAATGTATTGCAAATTGGAAAGCTGTTGAATATCTTTGTGAATATTAAGGCACTGTTATGAATAACAGTTACAGTTTTATTCTTTTATAAAACTGTTGTTAAGAAACCTTGAAGTCTCTCAAACTACATTGAGTAATGATGTAATTCAGACCGGACATTGAGGTCATACTAAGACTGGAGTAGATGCAATTATTAGATAACAAGATGACCACACTCTTGTGTATATACAAAGTAATAAACATTTAAAATAAACAATAAAAATCACAAATAAGTTCCATTAAGTCAAAGAGTTTCTATATAAAAAATACCCTGAAAGAAAACCAACTTACAGTATAAACTTTTACAAACTGTTGATTTTAAACCTACCTTTTTTTTTAAAGATTATCTTTTAAAAACTTTTATGATAAGTTGAATTGAGCATAAAAGCATTCAATCATTTTCTATAGGGGATTAGGTAGTTGTATATAATCTTACCTTTAATTATCTCTGTGGATGATATTATAACATCATTTTCGTCCATTCTTGACTTGTAACACAACAAAGCTGTGGATTTCTTTATTTTGACAGATTTTGTTTCCACTTATCACAGAAACTACTTATGTGGAATGCTTATTGGAATCCATACCACTCTTTTCTTTATCTGACAAACAAAAATTTTTAACTGTATCATATTACATAAAAAATATTATTCATTCTTATATTATTATAGCATATATTTATTGAACATAGTACATTTTCCACTGCAAAGAAAACTACTTTAAATGGATTTATCTTTCAACATAAGCAAATATAAGCAAACAGGTGCAAATGGTTCCTATAATAGTAACTTGTTAGAAAGTGGATGCTGTTAGACTACTCTTAATTCACTAAGTGTGTAATTAGACTAAAAGTGAATATTGACAGTTTTTTTTTCATTTATGTAATTTAAATTCTAAGCATGTGTTTTTAAGTAAAAAAATAAATTATGTTAAAACTTACCGTTTGATTCAAACTGTAATACAGCGATCCTAAAAACTTTAACCTTGGCTGTTGATTAAAATAAATGTACTGAAAAATTATATTTTCCGCACCAACGAGACCATTACAAGACTCGAATTAAGTTTCACTTCATGAACGCCGGTAACAAATTGAAAGCATATTTCATCATGTTATATGTTCATTATTATTTTTTTTATGCTCAGCGACAACGCAGTTTGTATCATTGGCGCCGCGTAGGAGTCTTTATTTGTCGGCGTGGGTCGAATTCACTTAAATAGAAGGCCATATCACCTCTTAAAGTAATCCCACTAAACCATAATGCTCCTCAACAAGGAATAAGCGTTTATTTCTATGTTTTAGGCTACCGCATACCGCTCTACAACTCGTGTACTATGTTCACTTTGTGTTCTGTAAATTGTAAACAAGTGCCGGAATAACAATCCATTACAATAATAGTAGTAGTAACACAAGGTCGCGAATTCACGTGCAGCTTGAATACAATTAAATGCTCTCCACTTAAATTGTGACGTACTTTATTTATTCTACTAAGTCGCTGTCCAACAACTAACAGCCGTTGGGTTGAACGGATTAAGACATTTCGTTTTTTTTAAACTGTCAACCTTCTTTGACAAATAGAAAACCCACACTTACTCCCGCCATCTAGTAAAAGTATTTCAAAACATCATTATTAAAGACCTAATTGTCTATGGTAAAATAAGTTCCAGATTCGATAAGAGATAGCGCTTCACGACTTTACCGTTTACAATATTATAATGTTTATGTATAATAGTTTCGTTACAAAGGTATATCTAATACATATTATCTTTTTATATGAACATACTATTATTATTATTTATTTGCGAAACAACGAAAAAACTGTCTGTGCATGGAGAGAACAGATATTGTAAAACATTAAACAATTTACATATAAAATATGTTCTATATTTGCCACAATTTAATTTTAGATGTCTTGTGAATTGTGATTCTTGTTTTACCAGGAGATTGTATATGCTTCTAGAAAATTAATTGCTCCTTAAAAACAAGATGGCGGTATAAAAAATAAAAAGAGATGACCTCTCTTGAAAAGAAAGATTTTATATTGACAAATAAAATTATTATTATGTAAGAAAACAATAAGAAAAGGATTTGTTACATGTTATTTATGATATTTGGACTCCTAAATAATAGTTTTAGAGTATGTTGTCTTTTTATGTTTGTTCAGCAATTCATTGTTTTTCTTATGTATTTTTTATTTGTATTGTAATAGATATTTATTTTTTTGTAATACATGTAGCATAAAAAATATAGCCACATAACTCGAACTTGGAAGGTCTAGGATAATCTTCCGTCACTCTACAAACTAAGCTATTTTAGTTGGTAAACATCTTAGATACATAATAATATTATAAATGATGTATTAATAAATAAACAGTTATATTGTATATTTTATTAATAATTTCAGTTTTTAGGAATTTCGGTGTAACACCAATATTATAGGTAATTACATTACTTATTTAGTTGTTCATTTACAATCTTACATCTATTGCTCGCCGCCATTACCGCACCAATCACAGCAGATCTAAATCCTGTGAAAAGGTTTTATAAATATGCACACATTATTTTGTCTTATAACAATGGCTAGTTATATTTATAAATAATAATATATTTTCAATTAAGCATTAAGCATAATTAAACATTAACAACATTGGTAGTTTTTTGTTAGGGCAGAATTATTATAGGACAATTAATTATTAAACTAAGATTCTGTTTATATTCTAAACCCGGGAACAATCATCAAATCAAATTATGATTTGTCAAATCAGTAAAATGGTCGCATATTTATTGCGCGTGTATCTTATTTCCAAGCAAACATCACTCTGTTCTCACAAAGGATCATTATAATGAAGTAATTCAGTTTTAACCGATTGACGATTGAATTGCATCCGGTCGCCAATGGCATCGTCCGTCCTAAGGCCGGTGGTACTTTCGACAACTTACCATTTTGTTCTAAGTGGTAGGTTCCCTCCGCGGTGGAGCCTGCGGGTGACGTGACATTGTCCCTCAGCGCGGCGGGGTGTCCCGCCTCCCCCACCATACCGGCCGCCCCCCGTGTGGTCTGTGTCGCGAGGCGCAGCGCCAGGTCGCGCGGGAGCCCGCACCGCACCCCGCCATCGGCCAGCGACTCAATCAGCATGTATATCTGGATTGGTTTTAAGGCAGTTTTTATTTTTGTAGTGTAATTAGATACGTCTTATTATTTGGATGTTTAAACTTCGAATCCTTTTAGGTTGTGGTTAATATGAGAGTATCATAGAACTAGCGGTTATGTAGTTATTAGACACTAATTATCCTAGTTGTCTTTAGTGCGGCGATTTATTTAATTTCTCATTTATTCTCCGAAATCTCATATTTACAGATCGTCAATCTTATAAAAAAAAGCCGTCAATCTTAAAAAAGCATAAATATGTTTAGAGAGTATCCATGATGCTTCTTCTCGGGTATTTTCAGTGCGCAAAGAAGGGGCCAATCCTTCTTATGTAACATATAACAAAGCTTACGGAAGAAGGACTGTGAGGTAATCAGTTAAAAGTTGTTACGTACTACCTATATGAAAATTGTTACAAAAAATCGATGACTACGTAACGTCTATGTCTATAAATGGTCTTCTATTATATTATATAGCATATAATATATTATTATGATTTATATCAAGATGAATGCAGTATGAATCACAACTACTTCATAGGAAATGAGAAGAATACGGTGGCTCAATTAAAATATTAAATTGATATTTCTACAAATTTCTCTAGCAGCCCAGTATCAGATTTCGATGTTTGTCGCAGATATTGAGCGACTGGGATCTGAATGTCTAGAAAACTATTCTAACAAACCAAATGAGAGAACTTTGAAAAAAAGACTAACTGCGTGGGTTGGTGACCAAATGAAGGGCAACTACAACTCGCAGCAAAAAAATCACATAGCTAATGAAATAATACTTTGTACATTATTGATAACTCTTATCGCAAACATATTAAACAAAAGCAAGAAGAAACTTACATAAGCTGGTCCGCTTCCGCTTAAAGCTGTCACGGCGTCCATCTGATACTCTGGAACTTCATCACACGTGCCCACTGCACGGAATAGCTTGGTTGCTAGTTTGGCGTCGTTGGTGGTCGCTTTGGAGCCTCGACTTAAAGCTGCTGCGCCCTCTTTGATTAGTGCTGGAGTATTTGGCATCACACGAATCACTCGCGCTTCTGAAGGTAGAACCTGAAGTGTTAGGGACAATATTAAAGGTTTTGATCTTCCATCTGTATTGTAAATAATTTTAGTTTAGTTATTGCCCTTAATTATACCTTTTCAATAGTAGCTGTCGAAATTCCCATTGCGACGGATATGAATAATTTGTTTTTAGTCGCAGACAGATCTTTAACTTCTTTGAGGACTGGCACCACAACATCTGGTTTGACTGAGATTATTACTACTTCAGAGCGTTCCACCACGGGACGGTTTTCAGATATCGCCATAGCTCCCAAAGACTGAAAAAAATATATACAAATTAGGAAATTTACTATAGATTTAACTTGAATAAAAACAGAATATTTAAATACCTTGAACGCTTCAGCGCTGACCGTGTCTGCTGGGTGACAACTTGCGGTTATCTCATCAGGTTTAGCCAATCCTTTAACATTCAATAGCAAATTTAATCACTTAATAATTTAGACTATACATTAATATTTTTTTATATTCACATTTTATACCATTAAGTGATATTGTACTGATAAGGGATTTACAAACGTCATACCATAATTAGACGGAGTTTAACATTATTTTAAGTCTATGGTATCATGCACATGTAAATATTTAAATATAATCTTAACGTATTATATGGGATATAATTTTATAACTATAACCAGTTATGTTCTATATGTGGGTAAATTAAATATAACAATGTAATTTTTATAGCAAGTAAATAACTTATGTTGTCGCAGTTTATAACTACGCCTTATTTATGACAATTCTTGCTAAATTACAACTTTCCATATTCTACATAAGATATTCTGTTTACGTTATAGTCCACACTTTTACCGTTTACTTTTTATTCTGTAATTGGTTATCTTTTTGTTTTATCTTGATAAAGTTATTAGTCTGTAAGGTTAATGATTCTATTTCATTATCCAATCTATAGCGCACTATTTGACGCCAAAAAATAGCGAAGGCAATTAGTGCACTAATATTGCATTGAGAATAGACTGTTAATAAGCTACAGCTCCCATTTTATTTGTGATCATTTTATTCGGTGTTTCTTGGGGTCAAATTGTACGCTGCAGATTGGATAATGAAATGGACTCATAAGTAAATTTTACCTAACACCAAGTGTATGCATGTATGATATCGGAAAAGTATTAAATAATATTATTAGATACAAAAAATAATCAAACATATTGGAAATCTTTAACTAAATAATTTTATCGTTTATTAATTAAAATACCTGCAGATATGAAGCCATTAGCCAAAGCGTAGGCAAGTTTACCGCCACCAATGAATCCAATCTTCATTGCCTCTTTTATTGATACTGAAAGAGAATATACTTTAGTAACTACATATTTATAAAAAATAAATAAAATACAAAGAATGTAAGTAAACAATAAGTACAATTAAATGATAAAATGATAACATTCAAGATAGTATATCGAATGGTCATTGTTGAAGAGTAATAATAAATTAATAATCACAATAAACAATAATCCGCTCAACAGTTTTATTCAATTGTTATTATAGCCCTAGTTAATTTGGTATATTCTCACAAAAATATACATTTTTTTTTTTTTTTTTTTTTATGATATAACCGAGAACAAACCAACCGACAAACAGATGTTATTTTAAACCATTGTTTTGGGTTGTTTACTAATAAATAATCAAATAATTGTAAATTCATCTTAACTTTATTAGTGGTAAGTACAACTTTATTATAATAAAGATAACCTTTATTTGACTTCTATTATCTCTATAATAATTTATTATACGAAATGATTTAAATATAAAAAAACACGAAGTATTCTAGGAACTTAAATATTATTTTATTCTATAATTATAGTTTTAAAACTCACGTCTTCCGTTTATGGAAAATATAATTGCGTCATTCCTTATTATGGTTTAAAACGTATTCAAAGTGATTAGAATTATATAATAATTTTAGAGCCTGGCCAAAGTCGCAAGGATGTCCCTTACTGGAATATCTCAACTTAGAAAGCAATCTCTGGTAAACATTTTTAAGTGAGGCTTAAAACGAAAATTCTTGTGTATTTTTAGTGAATTATTTTAATAAAAAGATTCAACGATCATATCCGAATTAACGACATCCATAGAAATATAACCAAGCCGAAGAGTTTGTTTATTTGCACGTGCTAATCTCTGAAACTTTTTGTTGTTGTCTGAAATTAGTGAGCCACCTCTTGCAGGCAGCCTTTCTGCATAAATCCCAACAACATGTTCTATGGCTTTTTACAAATCTTGATAAACAACACAAAAAAAAACGAAACAAAAATTTTTTTGCTCTCTCTTTTATTTATCACTCTGAACTACTTAAAAGGTTAACGCCCGGACGCAATAAATACGCTCAGAGTTAATGCCAAATTAGAGACAACAAATAAATTTTGTATGGGAAAACTTAAATTTTAAAAAATTGTTGAACAAATGTTGTTGGGATTGATGTAGAGAGGGTGCCTGCAAGAGGTGACCAACTAATTACGATTATCCCTGTATAAACAAGAATAACAAATTTGTTGAAAACATTATTCTTTTGAAGTAGAAACAAACAGTTTCAATCATTTCAAGATCTATACGTGACAAAGTTAACGTAACTACTATAATAAAACTATTTTTAAGAAGTCGTAACTCGTAATAAACCGTTAATATATTTTAAAAATCTAAGAGTCCTTAGCTAGATTATCTTTAGTTTATGCATTTATAATAATAAATAATTTTAAATAACGTGAATGAAAAAAAAAAAACTTACACACAAGACCAAAGTAGATGTGCTCTCCAAGCAACTGATGCTCGTAAACTGAGCTCTTTAAGGTTATCTGTTATCTCTTATCAATTACGTAACTATTTTCAAGCATTGTTTTCCTATCATTGTCTATAAATATAATAAAATAGTCATGAGGGTAAATCTGTACATAAAATATATAATGCAATTTTTTTAGCTAAACATAATAATGGTTTTAAACTTTTGTTCGTTTTGATTTTTTTTATTAGCTACTTTTTAGGGTTTCATAAATATAGGGCAAAACGGGATCCTATTACTAAGACTCCGCTGTCTGTCCGTCTCCAGGCTGTATCTCATAAACCGTGATAGCTAGGAAGCTTAAATTTTCACAAATTATGTTTTTTTCGTTGCCGCTATAACAACAAATACCTACTAAAAATTTAAAAATATATATATTAAGGTGGGTCCCGATACAAGAATCGTGTTTTTTGCTCAATATTAAAAACGGTATCAGGTAGACGCTTCAAATTTTCACAGAATATTTACTTGTATATTACCTTTTAAAATAAAAATTAAATAACAATAAAGTAAATATTAAAGGGCTCCCGTACAACAAATGTAATTTTTAAGTAATATTAACTAGGTATATGACTATTGTCAATATTGACTTAAACTGGCATCTACTGTGCACTATTTAGTTACCATAGCCCTTTATGGATACAATTTCGAATTGAGCAAAGATTTTACTAAACTGCAAATAACGTGATAGTACGGAACCCTTTGTGCGCGAGTCCGACTCGCACTTGGCCGGTTTTTCTTTATTATGACAAAGAAGTTGAAAGAATAGTTTAAATATGACAAAAATGTTTGTTCGCAAATTACGCAAAAACTACAGAAAAGATTTTAATGAAAATTACTTACTATTACTATTACAGATTATTATTATTATCATTTATTTCATTTTAATCTTATTATTTACATTTATACATATAACATTAAAAAAAAAACAACATTATAAATATAAATATAAAAAACAGTATCCCGCCCACGCGACGTGGGCCTTACGACCAGTCCGTTGGTGGTTAGGGAGACAGCGAAAGAAACCTCCTCACAATGCGTGCCGTACCCAAAACTGCTGCTCTTTGCATCCGACCCTTGATCCAGTTTTTTAGTGAGAGCCTCTTGAGATGATGATCGAGACTCTTCGCTATAAGACCATTGACGGAAACTACCATCGGGACAATTATTGTTGAGTCAACATCCCACATGTCGGTAACCTCGTGAGCTAAGTCCAAGTATTTTGACAGTTTGTCTTTCTCAGCTTTCACAAGATTAGCGTCACACGGGACACTGATATCAACAAGAAATGCCCGGCGCTCTAACCGATCTACCAGCACGATATCAGGCTTATTGGCTACAATAGTCCTGTCCGTTATGATAGATCGGTCCCAATAGAGCTTAGCATGACCATTTTCCAAAACTGGCTCCGGTGAGTACTTATAAAATGGCACTTCAAAAGGTACAAGACCGTATCGAAGAGCAAGTTCTTGGTGGATAATCTTGGCTACTTGGTTGTGCCTGTGCAAATACTCTCCATTGGCAAGACGACAACAACCGGAAATAACATGTCTGATGGATTCTCCTGGTTGGTGGCACGCACGACATATGTCAACAGTGCCATCCTTTATTATGTATTTCCGATAGTTGTTCGTCTTGACAACTTCGTCAGCAATTGCACAAGCAAAACCTTCGGTTTCACCAAAGAGATCACCAAAGCGTAGCCAAGCCACGGACGCCAGAAGGTCTACATCAGGCCCATAGAGTGCCTGGTGGAACCGTCCATGAAGCTCCTTACTCTTCCATATACTTATACGGTCGTCAGTGCTAAGTACTACCGGTTTATGCCAGTTATCTTTGGCTAAGGAGAGCGGTGTAAGACCATTATCTACTGCAACAATGTCCCGATGCATTCCACACTCAGCATGAAGGAAATATTCCCTAAGATTGCATACCTCACGGTTGTGTAAGTTTTTGGCATTAAGGAAGCCGCGACCCCCACACTTCCGTGGAATATACAATCTCATCACTGATGAGCGCGGATGATGCATGCGATACATTGTCAATAGTTTTCGGGCCTTTCGGTCCAGGGCATCTAATTCGGTCTGAGTCCACCTTAATATGCCGAAAGTATACATCAGCAGGGGCATTACCCAACTGTTGAATGCACGCACTTTGTTACCTCCTGTAAAAAGACTTTTTAGGACTTTTGTCAAGCGGTTAAAGAAGCGTTCCTTCACTAGCTGTTTAATGTCCCCACTTAGTATGCCTAAGCAATCCGACATACCAAGGTATTTGTAGGATTCGGTTTCAGAGAGAGATCTGAGGGACATTGTCTCCGAGAGTTGTAAATATTCGCTATTTACAACTCGGCCATTCTGCACATGTGCAACCGCACATTTATCTACACCAAACTCCATCCTAATGTCATTACTAAACGTTTGCGTAACGCTTAGTAATGATACCAGATCTGCTTTATTTGGTGCAAATAATTTGAGATCGTCCATGTACAAAAGATGTGAAATGATCTCACCCCCTCTGCGAAAGCGAAATCCCAGTTTTGAATCCCTAAGCAACGTGCTTAAGGGGTTCAAAGCCAGGCATCGCCATCAAAACGCCATCTATTTATACCTCAGGGAAACATAATTACATCTGTTATATAAACATATCAGTACAAAGTGAAACCGCTAGGTGGCAGGACAATAGTTCAAGGGTTTATTGATTAACACTTTTTAATTTAATTATTCATTTTATTTACATTTATTATAAATTATCGACGAAATATCATACAAAAATATTATTCATAAGCATATTAGCTTATATTAATAATTTTTTTTTTTTTATAAATTCCTTCAATAATTAATCGAAAGAACTTTGTTCCATCCGGGTGTCCCTTGACACCTCTTAGATTTCCGTAATAAACTTAAGTTTGGATTTCAAATGCCAAGCAAAACAATATACAATATATTATAAGCGAAGACATGAAACATTAAATACTTATTTTATAAGCATCAAGTGTATTGCTGTTTTATTATTTGATTAGTTTACAAGTAATTTACAAATTAATAATAATACCCTGCTTTAAACGCACTTAAGTAATAAAAAGCGTTTTTAAAGGTCTTGAGTTTAGTTTAGATTTTTAATTCTAGATAGAGTTTCTGTCTGATAATAGTAGAGGATCCCACGATGCTAAATGAGGATTTACTCGAGCTTCATAGAGACCTATAAGGTTGCAAAAATTAGATGATAAAAAGAAAAAAATGTAATGTTATGTATATCTTTAATCTTTCATCATTCTTTCAAATGTGAAAAAAAAACTGTTGCATAGACATTCAGTTTTTTTATCTGTATTGAAAACATCCATGCCTCGTGCATTTTTAGAAAAGTGCATATGTTAATATGACAGTTTGCGTAGTGGGGGTGGAACGTAAGGTACGTAAGGGTTGAAAATAAAAAAAACTATTAAAATTTTTCAAGAGGATGTTAATTGAACCTAAGAGAAGCTCTAAATAAATAACCAGCTGATTTGGATGTGACGCAAGCTCGTGGCCATTACTTGAATATGCAAAAACAATCGCCATTTTGAAATACTCGAACGTTTTAGAGGTGCTTACTAGAATCCCGCGCTTGAGTGAATCCCGAAACCCCCTCTTGGGCTTCCCCACTATAAGTTCGTGTTTTTTACATTGTGAACATACAGTATTATGCTTTTTTGTTTGTGTGTGTGTGTGTGTACCTATTAACGTTTTGCCTACACTAACATGATTTATTAAGTAGGTAGTAGATTATGAAATGTTGGTATATTATTAAATAATTTGAGTTTCTTTGAACATCCAACATGTTTGTTTATGTATCCTAAACACCTAAAACTATGGTTTACCGTTTTTTGCGATCTAAGTGTATAATATATAACAATAGTTTAAAAGTTTTTGGATGGGATTAGGTTACAGATATGTAGAAGAAATAATCATTCTTTTATTTTTTGTGTTAAAAATAATATATTATTATCTACTAACCAATGCTTAGGTATATTAGTAATAACACTTCGCATTTAAAATCAGAATTCAGAATTCCGTACCCCTAATACTAATTTTGATGTTACTAAAACTATGACAGTTTTCGAAATAGTAAAAAAAAATGAAATTAAAAATTAAAAAAACCCCCGATACAATGAACCTACAGACACACTAAACTAAACAAACACAAACATTTGTGTGTGTATCGGGGGTTTTTTAAATTTTTAATTTTTTTTTCTGCTTTTAAAAGTTATGTTACTGGTTTCTGAAATGAACCTACAGACACACAAAATTTTTAATTGTTAAAGTATTTTTATTAATCTATCCTAATTAATATTAGGATAGATTAATAGAAATACTTTATAATAAAGAGGAAAGATTTGTTTGTTTGTTTGAATTGAATAGGCTCCGAAACTACGGGACCAATTTAAAAAAAATCTTTAGCATTAGAATCCTACATTATGATGTACAAAGGTTACATTTAATACGAGAAATATATATTATATTTAATAAAATAAGGATCCACGTGAAAGTTTCGACAATGTAATAAATTATAAATGTTTTAAGTAACATGATTAAAGACTTTTTCATATGGGTAGGTAGATAGGTAGGTTTCATATATACGAATATTAATAAATATAAACATTTAGAGTTAAAATGATTTACAATCAATTATGACACTATAATGAAGGGATTTATATTATCACTAGCTGTTGCCCGTGATTCTTTATAACCACGATCATAAGCCATATAAATATATTTTTAGTCTACGTGGACGCAGTCACGGGCAACAGCTATCCCTAACAAAGTACTTTACCTCAGTAAGTAAGTGTAAAAACCATTTCACCTACATAACAAGGCTTTTTTTCCTAAATAGCGCGGGCGAAGCCGCTGGGAACAGCGAATTATTGCATAAGAACCTCTCCCCCGCATTTATATTATAATCAAACTTGGATAAGAATCATTTCGACGAGCATAGCTTTCGAATAAAAAAAACCGCATTCAAATCCGTCCACGCATTTGGCCGCAAACAGCTAATTATTGCGTAAGAACCTCTCCTCTGCACGAATAAATGTCAATATCTTGGAGACGACTATTTCTATTTCAATCAAATATGGATAAGAACCATCTCGACGAGCAAAGCTTTCGATTATAAAAAACCGCATTCAAATCCGTCCACGCGTTTGGCCGCAAATTTGTCACAGACAGATACACAGATACACAGACAGGTCAAACCTATAAACACCTCTTTTTAGTCGTGGTTTAAAAAATAGTAAAAACAATACAAAAAAATAAAAAAATTCTATTAAAAATGATAGTTTCTTTAGTTATTTAGGATCATTCTATAAATCATCCCAAATATTTTCAATAAATCAAAGTGCGTTTGTTTGAGGAGTTACCACGATTTCAACACATACATTCACACTCGGGTCTGTGTGAGTGAAGTTTTCTCCGAAATACCTAAAATTAAAGAACAGGAAATGGAATAAAAGTTCGTAGTGGTTTTAATTAGCTTATAAATTATTATTCAAATTATTCACGTGCTTTTAATATAATATAGTACAAATATATTTCTGTATTGTATTCTCGAACTTGGTACCTACATATTAAACAACACTAGAATGACTAGATGTAACCTAGTAATAATAGCCAATTTATTATAATCAGCCTTGCAGTCCATTTACTTACCATGCTAAACAAGACAGCACGATTTACCGCCATTTTATGAATGCAATATTATTCTGTCATAAAAATAGACATATTATACCTACCCCTAGTAAGAATTTTGACATTATTAAAAATGACAGTTTTCGAAATAGTAAAATCAAAACAGAATTATTATAATCTCTATTAATAAAAATATATTGAAATGCCAATACAAAAACTATGTTAAAAATAATATTCAACTTATTATTAATTTTATCGTAAATAACTAAAGAAAAATATTTGTTTTAACCAATTATTTAAACTATATCAATGGATTTTAATTCATAAAGTGTATAATAATTCTATGGTTGGATTTCACGATGTGGTTAACTGTCATAGTTTTCGTAACGTCCAAACTCGTAGTAGAGATTTTATAAACCGCTATAGAATATTCCGTTTTAATGACTACGTACATAAAAACTTAAATATTTAAGACAGTTAGTGTTCAAAACCATTATTATAGGTATTAAAATCATAATTAAGGAAAGAAAATTACGTAATACGGTAATATATGTGAGCAATGTTTTAAGTAACTGATTCACATGTGCATTATCATTTGTCGTCAAATGAGTATTTGGGAAGTTCAACCATCATTTAATTGATTTTCTTGCATCGTATTAGGGTAACAGCACCTGTTTTAATCCACTTAAACTATTGCTATGTAAAAAAAAGATCACCCTGATTTTTTCTAAATCTCAGTCATTGGGTTATGTCAGCGACTTAATGATTTTTATACTCAAAAATCAATATAGATTTATTTTATTCCACATGTATATCATACCATCTGAACAAATTTTAACCTATTATTTATGTTTATTGAAACAACACTAATTCAGTATTATTAGGTGATTGTATAAATTATACAACTTTTAATAACTGTACATTATTGTATGACTACTTATTGTTTTTTATTGAATTATTATTTAAAAATATGTTGTATATTTTTTAATTATTTCCATCCATATATCCATTTGTACTGAAGACTTACCTATATTATTACGATAAAGAATATCGTAGGGTAGGGCGGGGCTAGTAGAGCGTAGAGGTAAGTTGGGCAATCAAAATATCTCGAAAACTATCCACCGCACGCGAACGCAACATATAGCGAAAAGACGAGGTTGCGGGAAAGGAACCCATCCCTAGACCAAAAGTAGCGACTGGGCGATCGAGAAAAGTACCCAAGCGCATTGTTTATTTTGTTATTAAAAAATAAAATCGTCTCAAGCTGGCATATTTCGTCTGTGATACTTAAATTTCATCCGTTTTCAATCAGGTAAGTGTTAATCTTCGGTAAATTTATTGCAGTTTTGATATTTATAGAGAATCTGGATATAATTCTAACCAGTTTTTTATTTTTTCACTTTTGCTTTAAAATTTCGGGTTGGAGTTAGTTGAGCTACAGTTGCCCAACTATCCCCACGATGTAAAAATGTTTGAAAAGACTACTAGAGGTTCCCATATTAGTGGGAAAAAAAGTGGCTATGCCGCTGCCAATCCAATTCCAATAATTTGGAATCAAACGGATGTCATTATCAAGGTTTTTAAAGAAATTAAATGAAGGCGGTGATACGTCCATGG
Organism: Napeogenes inachia; assembly: GCA_959347355.1. Lineage (NCBI taxonomy): Eukaryota > Metazoa > Arthropoda > Insecta > Lepidoptera > Nymphalidae > Napeogenes > Napeogenes inachia. The sequence goes on along the minus strand of OY365798.1, from coordinate 19,282,218 downwards.
GTTATGCAACACCGAGGCAAGAATTTTCTGCCACGCAAGAAGACTCTTAAAAAAATACTTGTTACACGTCTGTAACAAGTACCAATCATCTATGGATATAATCTAAAAGACGTTCGTCGGCTTTGAGAGTGCTGTTTAATTTAATTTAATTTAATTTAATTTAATTTAATTTAATTTAATTTAATTTAATTTAATTTAATTCAATTCAATTCAATTCAATTCAATTCAATTCAATTCAATTCAATTCAATTCAATTCAATTCAATTCAATTCAATTCAATTTAATTTAATTTAATTTAATTTAATTTAATTTAATTTAATTTAATTTAATTTAATTTAATTTAATTTAATTTAATTTAATTTAATTTAATTTAATTTAATTTAATTTAATTTAATTTAATTTAATTTAATTTAATTTAATTTAATTTAATTTAATTTAATTTAATTTAATTTAATTTAATTTAATTTAATTTAATTTAATTTAATTTAATTTAATTTAATTTAATTTAATTTAATTTAATTTAATTTAATTTAATTTAATTTAATTTAATTTAATTTAATTTAATTTAATTTAATTTAATTTAATTTAATTTAATTTAATTTAATTTAATTTAATTTAATTTAATTTAATTTAATTTAATTTAATTTAATTTAATTTAATTTAATTTAATTTAATTTAATTTAATTTCATTTAATTTAATTTAATTTAATTTAATTTAATTTAATTTAATTTAATTTAATTTCATTTCATTTCATTTCATTTGATTTGATTTTATTTTATTTTATTTAAGTAAACCATAATATTATAATAACTGTATCGGAAAACCAAATATTGCCATTATGATTAAAGAGAGAAATAAAATATAAACTATACCACCCTAGTGCATTACAATATTCAGAATATTCATGAGAATAAGGAATTACAGATTGAGCTATTTTTCAATACTTTTAATTTATTTTTTCTGAACACCGCCTTCAAATTAAGAATTAATGTTTAATTTGAATTACCTCCAGGTTGGTAGTTTATTCAACAGAGTTAATTCCATATATGGAGATTCTTTAAACATTAAATTTAAATAAATAGCTAAACTAACACTGTTTTGTAGGTAACCTAACAGTATTTGGCGATTTATGTAAGTTTTCTTTCATTGCGTAGCATGGTAATATATCATGGCTATTCAATGAAAGAATACATTACTGCATTACCATGCAGACTTAACCGCTAAGGTGTGTTTAGCGCTGCGCTTCTGCGATCTATTCTTAGCCCCTTTTTATTTGTAGTTTATTTTAAGGATTTGCTCTTTTTTATACCCCAAATAGAGAGGTATCATGATAGAGAGGTATAATGACCTGTGTATCTGTGTGTCTGTCTGTGGCAACGTAGCAACCAAATGCGTGAAAAGCTTGATTCGTGTCGAGATGGTTCTTAGCTATGTTTGGTCGAAATAGAAGCAGTCGCCTCCAAGATATGAAGCTTTTGATGGTTCTGGTGAAAGGAACACGATATTGATAGTAAAAACATTATTGATATTGGCAATAAAGTTCCACCCTCTTGCACTGTACATATGATGGCCCAAAAAGAACGGCTTATGTGACTCCATGATTTCTTAAAAAATATATTTTACTTTAGGTATAAGCTATGTTGAAAATAAATACACAAATATTAAAGTCTGATTCTAATAGTTAAGCTAAGGTAGGGACGTTGCTGATTTGTAGATTCTGTTTTTACCTTATTGTTCCAAGAAATGTACTTTTAGATTTGATGTTTGGTCACTATAAGATTATAAATAAAAGTTAATTATCAAAATGGAATTTTATTGTAAACCTACCTAACATAGAAACTATGATTTGGGTAAACTTTTTAAGTGCTCAACTAGCCCCATACCCGTGCTCAACTCACCTCACATATGGGGTACGTTGAGCATACTTGACTTTTTGCATTAAAATACATGTAACTTCCAAATTCGACTTGTTAGAAATAAATTATTATGGAAACTAAGCTAAGGGATAAATTACTCGTCCATCAGTATGCATCATAAGCCATTACGAAGTATCGTTGAGGAACTATAACCGATTAAGTGAAAAACTGCTCAACTATCCTCGCCCTACCCTACTACGTAAAAATCATCTACTAATTAAAAATACGAAATTAGGCGATAACCTAGTAATATAGGGTAAGATAAAACGAATATTATCTGTATAATCCAAGCGGTGTATATATTTAATCTATATGTTGTCTAGTAATTATGTCTATAATATTTCTAGTATCGTTTACAAGGACGGCATGTTGATCTCACGACATGTATGTATGTATGTATGTATGTATGGATCTATGTTTGTATGTTTATATTAATGCAAAGTTCAATATTGATATGCGTGACTGGTTATATGCATTTGTTGTGTCTACAGTTGATAAATATATATAATTGATTCTATATAAAATAAGTAGATGTATACCTACCTAGTTATTTTATAGTTCGGTCGATCGGTGAATTGTATGTCACTCGTATATTTAAGCAATTCAGATAGAAATCATAGAACCAATAATTATTCGTTATATATAACATATACTGGTGCATTTATATTATGTATACACCAGTTAGTACGTACTTTGTACCTATTTAAATAATGCATTGAACTTTGTCCAGCTGCACTGTTTATCAAATAGATATCTACATATTATGTTGTACTTATTATGTTGGATTGGTGTTTTGCTAAAAATGTTAATGGCAAAGTACATGTGTAAAAATGTCTTGAGTCAGCTTTTATCGCGGGGTAGCCTTTTTTTTTACGGGTAGGTATTCAAGTAAAATTATGTACTTTATTTTTATTTGGAAAAATCATAAATAAATAATATTTATCAATATATGTATATAGAAAACAGCGTTATATGTGCAATACTAGTTAAATATTTAATTATAATTTTTTATCACATTCATAATATAAAAGAGAATATTTCAACATTTTATATAGGTATATTATACATTTTGTATTAAAAAGATTGTCTATTTTTCACATTATTGATATTTGAAAAGTTTGAAACCGCTCAGATTGTCAGACTTCAAATGTGTAAAGAATGCTGAAAATAATTTTAATTTCTATGAATTAATGTGCCTTTTAGTGAATAATTTATTTTATAATTCATTCAATATTTTTTTCATAATTAACATAAATATATTTTAACTTTATAAAGTTTACCAAAATTGTCTTTCATATTTGTCAAAGTTTGTCAAATTTGCCCGACATCAGAATAGAGCCGATTTTTGCCAACAAATAAACATTATTTTGTCAAATTCTCAAAACTATGCACTTACAAACTATTATTTGAAAATAGTGGAATAAAGTAATAAGTATATAATTTCTATATCCGCATAGATAATTTGGTGCAAAATATAAAATAAATAAAAAAGGAAATAAAAGACTTACACTTAATCATTTTGCTGCATAAAAATAATCCTAACTTTAAAAAAAGCACAGCAAACAGGTTTTATCACATCACTTTAAATTAATATAATTTATGGTTTAATTTTTAATCTATTTCAAACCGTATGCGTTTCAAAGAATGCGTATTACTTAATAGAACATTACTAACGTAACTGACTGTCCTCAGTGTTCACGGACAGATAAGGAAAACGCCCAGTTCATATTAGATATTTATTGTACTAATTAAATATAAGTGATTTGGGAGTGCATGCATATAGAGACTTCATCTTTGAAAAGCGTCCCGAACTTTGCCATGCTATATTATTAAAATATATATTTTTTTCAATTTAATTAATCATTCATACAAAATCAATATTTGATAGCGATATTTATATAGGGCAAAGTGTTGAATTTGGAATGAAAAGATAAAATAAATTAACAATACTGATAGCAAATGCATTTTTTTCGATAACACCAATTGTTGTAATATATTTATATTTAGATACTTAACAAATTAATATTTTAAAATAGTTAACTTAGCAATTTATTCATTTCCAAACTAGAAATCTGACGGGTGCCCTATGACTGATATTATATGATTTTTGTAAAAAAAAAATACCCTATAATCTAATATGACAACTCTTAAATGTGATATTGGCAAATAGTAGGTAATGCTATCCGTGCGTCATCGGTACATTAGTAGTAGGTCGTCTAATGGAAAGACTTGTTATTAGTTTATTAAAGATTTTAAACTCTGTTGTGTTAACATATTAATTAATTAATTAACGCTATGTTATTGGACAGTATTTTAAAAATACTTCGATAATGTTTATCATTTAAAAATAATGCGGTTTTTTTTGTAACTGTCGTAAAAGTAATCAAATTCTATTCCATATGCCTCTCAATATTAAGGTATAGAGTTTTTAGAGACACATAATATACTCAATACATTTCATAATTATTTTGTGTGTGTATGTATCTTATCTCTAGCGAATCTGCATCTATGTCATACCTAATAGAAATTTAGATTTATTAGTATTTTAGTTAATCGTAATTCCGTACTTTTTATACAGCATGTTTATTTTCGTCAACTGTTGTCAGATTTAGACAGTGACAGATTTCCTTTGCTTTCCCCAGAGGTAAGATGTCTATCATATTATTTCCTTTCACAAAATGAATTGTTTGTTATCTCATTTATATAATTCAACATACAATATAATTTCACAATAATTTAGGCGTTAAGTGTATTAGAAGATACACATTAAAACTCCATTGTAAATATTGTTTATGTTACGTGAGGTTGATGTATGTAACCAAATATGTATATATGATAGTGTTTCTATGCAACGATATCAAAAATAGTACGTAAGGTGTACTAGTGTAGGGATAATTTAGCTTCTAAAACAAAAACTTTTCTAAAGCTACTAAAAGTCTTCGAAGTCTTTCTTTATTAGTGTTTTTGTGTTTCTTTAAAAAGATTTTCTTAAGACACAATTTATGTGATTACTGATTTTTATGTCATAACACCACGTGTTACCAATTCCTTTTTTTTTTTTTTTTTTTTTTATGTTATCAAGGGCAATGCTTGACTACATTCCACCTGATGGTAAGTAGAATGTAGTCTTAGATGGTAAGTCGCATTGCCCTAGCAACCTATTCACTCTTCTCTTGAAGACACCCACATTATATTTGGCCTGAAATACCGACGCAGGCAAATTGTTCCAGTCCTTCGCTATACGCACTAAAAATGAGGAAGCAAAGCGCTTCGTTCGGACAGGTGGAATGTCTACAACAAAAGGATGGATACCTGCCGTGCGTCGGGACGTCCGGTGATGGAAGGAGGACGGGGGAATTAACTCGTGTAATTCCTGCGCACACTCACCAAAATGTATCCTATAGAATACTGAGAGGTTAGCAATTTTACGCCTGTGTTCAAGGCTTTGGAGGTCGGCTTCGACCAATTCGGGATCGCCTATAAGCCTCTTTGCTCGCCTCTCAATTGAGTCCCGAACCGCAAGATGAGACTTTGCGGCACCAGCAAATATGTGTCCACAGTACTCTACACACGACCGGATCTGTGCTTTGTATAAAACAAGAAGCTGTCCCGGTGTAAAGTACTGCCGACCCTTCGCAAGAACGGCAAGTTTTGCTGCTGCTGCTCTTGCTCTGGACTCAATGAACCGACCAAAGTTGAGGTTCGAGGAAATCTCTAAGCCTAACAACTGAAGCAGGTCACTGTATTCCAAGGATACATTCTGGAAAGTAGGAGCCAAGGTGAAAGGGCTCCTTTTGGCGGTGAATAGACACGTCTGCGTTTTGGTGGCGTTGAACTTGACAAGATTGGCATTGCTCCATGCGGAGACTGCCTGAAGTTTGTCATTCAAACGTTGCACCATGGCTTCTCTTTTTAGACTGTACTTGATCTCGACTAGCCAGAGTACTCGGCAGATATCTTTCTACAACTGTGCTGTCGTCTGCATACCCATAGATACCGGGCTTCAACAGATCATTAATGTGCAGCAGAAACAGAGTTGCAGAAAGAGCGGACCCCTGAGGCACTCCGGCATTTATTGTCAAGGGTTCCGAGGAACACCCGTCGACAACTACTCGGAGAGATCTGTGGCTCAGAAAGTCCGTTACCCAGCCGATCAGACCAGGAGATATACCGTAAGCTGAAAGCTTGCATATAAGGCTCGCATGCCAGACCCTGTCAAATGCCCTCGAGACATCCAGAGAGACGGCGACGGCTTCTCCGTTCTTCTCGATGGCCTCGCCTAAAATGTGACTAGCATACACTAGGAGGTCCCCAGTAGACCTATTACGGCGAAACCCGTACTGTCGGTCACTGAGGAGATCGTTACCTTCTAGGTATGCCAGTAGGCGCGAGTTCAATACACGCTCCATAATCTTGCAGAGTATGGAGGTGATTGAAATCGGTCTGTAATTGACAGGGTCGGCACGGCTGCCTTTTTTGGGCACGGGTTGCACATTAGGAATCCTCATGGATACACACCTCCATCAAGGGGATGATGGAGGTGGTTATGTGAGACTCCTACTCACTAAACCTGACGGTTGCCGCCGCCGTCATAATCCACCACGGGATCGCTTTCGCACTCACCGCGATGCCCCGACGTGATCTACGGAGAGGGCACCCCGCAACGAGGAGCACCCATCCCTTTTTCGCAGGCTTGATAGATCGTGGAGGGATCCCCTTCCCCCCACCCAAGCCTGCTGCCTCTGAAGGGGGCCGAGACCCCCTTCTAGCTGGACTCAGTCTCAGAATCAAGCCAGTTGGACAGACCGACTCGACCATTGACCGTGTCCAGCTCCGCCGCCGGTTATCTCCCCGAGAGGAAACCACCGGTCAGACCCCCTGGAAGAGCACACTCCCATAAGACCCAGTGATGCGCAGATAGCCTCACTGCAACACACTGGAGTCGAACGTGAGTCCGCTCACGTAGGGGGCCCAGCCCAACGTCGAATCCGACAGGCCTTTACCGCCGGCCACGGAGATCAGCCGAGACCAGCAAGAAAAAGGCATAAGTCGGGAACAAACCACACCCAGACTAACCATCACCAAGCGCAACCGTGGCGTCGCACTCGGCAACGATTAATCCAGGCAACATCTCGGACCGTCTCCCCACCAAGCACCCTCTCTAAAGTGCTTGGTGGAAAGAGGTCCAGTCCCTAACCGCTGCAGGCAGCCTCTCCCTCAGCAAGAAAGCGACCCCCCCCCCCCCCCCACCACACAGCCACGGAACCACTCCACAGTCCACTCTGCTATCAGAGAAGTACCAGGAGCAATTCCGCTTGCAAATCCGCTTACAATGTAAGAAAGTAATAAAATACCAATTCCTACCTACGTTCCATAATCATGATAAGATAAGATCAATTTACCATTGACTAAAAATGTCTTCTTTTAACGCCTAATTAACCTAGTAATAATATGTACATTCAGTGAAATTAAAGGGTTGAAATTTCTGAACATACCTTCAGAAATGTCCGTATTTCTTAACGAATATTTGCTAATGTCGCTTTAGCAGCAGTAAGAACAAAGGAAGAACTTGTAAATACTCTGAGAAATATATAGTTACATAATTTATTCTATAAATACTCTTGATGTCATTATCTCCCCAGATTCCGATAAACAGATCCTCTACAGAATTATTTATCCTTTGTGATTTTACAAATCTTACTAACCTGTGTCCTGGATATGCTATTACATCTTCGCACACAAAAAAACAGGAAATGAAAATTAAACGTCATCAGGTATGTTATTCACAACAAATATTATTAAAATCAGGCCAGTCGCTTTTGCGTGATAGGCGCATACAAACATATAAATAGAGAATCGATAAGGGTATTATTTATAGAAAACATCAATTATACCATTTTTTATGTTAAATGTCCAGATTTTGCATCAGTAATTATCTTTATTATACCTATATAAAGATAAAGTGAACTCTAATTTCGCCAATATTTTTTTCTTCGGTAAAGTTACCACCCATCGGACAAAGTCATGTTCCGGCGCATTGCTCGATGAAGTTGGAAATGGGTCTGAATGCCGCAGTGCGTTGGCGAACCGGTTTAACGTCGAGTTGGTGTTTGTTTTGTAGTCGGTGTCTAGTCGAGGAGGGTAGCGAGATCCGAGGCGATTGTTTTCTGCTAGCCACCCGCAGATAGTTGGGGCCCAATTAGTGGGTTAGTCACCCACAAAAGACTGCCCCGCCAGCTGCGAAAAATCTCAGGGTGGCTCCATTCTGCTGGTTGGTGACCAGACGAGGAGGCCTTATGGCGATCCCTGGGAGGAGGGTTTGGGCGTCCCTGCAGTCTGCTGATATGGCCTTGCATCAGTGCCCTTCATCGCAGCTCGTCTTTCTGGAGGAATTTAATGCCTATCATCAGGGCTGACTGTTTCCGTACCAGAAAACCGACCATTCTGGAAGAGAAGCGCGGAACTTTGCGTTGTCCTTGGCCCTCTTTCAGCTGACGAGGCAAGCGAAAAGGGTACCAGATGTGGTCGGTCATACAGCCAATTGCCTGGCCCTTCTGCTGACAACTGATCCGGACAGGTATCGTGTACAGGTGACCATACCCTTGGGGACCTCCCATCTCTGTCTGGTGAAATCTGTTTTTATTTATTCCCCACCAGCTCTCGAACCACATGGTGTTAGGCGACTATGGAAATACAAAGTAGCAGATTGGGGTGAGATACGGTACTTTTTTACATCATAGCCTGGTATCTATACGACAGCACATTTGTAAAAAGATATGTGCCGAATACCCGGGCTAGTAGAAACCAAGTACAGTCTGAAAGAGAAGTGACAAACTTCAGGCAGTCTCCGCATGGAGCAATGCCAATCTTGTCAAATTCAACGCCACCAGAACGCAGACGTGTCTGTTCACCGCCAAAAGGAGCCCTTTCACCTTGGCTCCTACTTTTCAGAATGTATACTTGGAATGCAGTGACTGGATTCAGTTGTTAGGTTTAGAGATTTCCTCGAACCCCTCGAGAAGTCCAGAGCAAGAGGAGTCGCAGGAAGGTTCTTGCCGTTTTTTAGAAGGCCCGACAGTACTTTACACCGGGACAGCTGCAGATCCGGTCGTGTGAGAACTGTGGTCACAAATTTGATGGTGCCGCAAAGTGTCATCTTGCGGTTCGGGACTCAATTGAGAGGCGAGCGAAGAGGCTTATAGGCGATCCCAAATTGATCGAAGCCGACCTCCACAGCCTTGAACACAGGCGTAGAATTGCTAGCTTGTCACATTTTGGTGCGTGTGCGAGTGTCCACTTACCATCAGGTGGAATGTAGTCAAACATGCCCTAGATTACATATTAAAATAAAACCTTTCAACTTCGTTTGCGATAATGTCTTGTATATGTGTATGTATATAAGTCATATTAAGTTAATAAAATATGTTGTTCTCCCTTTTTTCCCCTATATTGTTTGGACTAGTAAGAAAGTAGTCTTCAAAATTCCGCCATTTAGTAAACTGTCAAAAAAAGTTACAAAGATCTTTTGTTCTGGTTAGTAAAACTTCGTACATTACTCTCAAACACCGCAATACCACAACTTCCTTAAAAGTATCAGAGGGAGGAATATAAGTAGTGTGAGGTAGGATGTGTTGGATTTTTTTATTTTATTAGCGTAGAAACACATTATTTCATTCTCTAGGTAGGCGCCAGGTAATGTTAGGCTCTCATGGGATTTATATCAAAAATTTGCTAATAATTTTAGATATACCACGTTAACAGAACTAAATAATTATTTCCATATTTTTTTGTGATAGCATACGTCCATAATATAATCCATACTAATATTATAAATTCGAAAAGTAAGTTACATTTTTGCGCTTAAACCACAGCACCGATTTCGATGAAGTTTGATGAAATAAAATACTTCCTATTGAAATAGGTACGTGACGTAAAAAATAAAACTGCTGTCCAAAGAAAATATTTAACGCAGACGAAGTCGCGGGTAAAAGTGAATGGTATTAGAAATGAGAAGTAATTCTGAGGAAATTTGTCCCTTCTCCGCACGTAAACACTAGACCTGTGTATTAACAAAATTTTGTACAGTACGATATTGTTTTCCGGAATACAATATGAGCTACCAAATTTACGTGTTAGTTTAACTCTTTTTTTAATATTTATATTGACGTGACAACGTCTTAAATTAGGTTAAGCTGGGAGTCACTTATGAAAAAGTGTAACGCCCGGTAACGTAACGATGAGTCACACACACATAGAATGCCTTGCGTCTCTCTCCCACTCAAACATGATCGGTCCGCCGAGCAATGTTTTGATTTTCAAATTGATTCTTTAAAATTACAAATATTAAGAAAAAGTGGCAGATATAAGAAAACTTGATTTAAAATGTTTTGAGCAAGAATTTTAACATCTAATTTAAGTAAATGTTTTAATTTTCAACTTCATTATTTACAATTACAAATTTTAATTAATTTCAAATTTATTTAGCAAAAATTTGAACCTTCGATCTGAATAAGTTTTGATTTTCAAATTAATTCTTTAAAATTAAAAATATTAAAATATATAAAATCAGAAGTGACGTCAAATAACATTATCTGTACTTATTATTATTTAATATGTAGGCCAGTACATGTGACCATACTTGGTAGACACAATTGGAAATAGTATTTTTTTATAACTGAAAAAAAAATATATATAAAATACTGGTAGCAAACAATAACTTCAATGATCGATATCTCCGCAACTAATTGATGTATCGAAAAAGTCTGTAAATAAATTTAGTAAAAAATAATAACATCAATAATATAATATAAAATAAATAATATATAAAATGATTTTACGTGACAACGTCTTCATCGTCCTATCCTCAACAAAATCACTCAAATTATTAAAATATTGTGCAATTTAATAATATTCATATCAATAAATATTCTACCGAGAAAAAGACGTGGTCACGTAAATCTTCGCCCGTAAAACCGACTTTACAGGCAACCATATTTTTTTATTATTACCAAAAACAGTCGACTTGTTGTAAAAGTGACATGTATGGCCCCTCAATGTAGGCGGATAACAGCTATTTAAAGATGAAAGTATAAGTAACGTATCCAAATAAGAGAGTTATTTTTTTTCCACCCGGTGACACTGTTAGCCAACAGGGCTAACAGTAAAAAGAGACAAAAAAAAATCCACAAATCCTTAACCGTCCAGGCTACACTATTCTAAAACTCCTTGCCTTTATACAAAAAATGAAATAATTAAAAAAACTGTCGCCGAAGTTTTTTTTTTATTTATGTTTTTTTTTTATTACTCGGGTCGACTAATAAACCATGCCACCAGGCATAAAGAAAAAAGCAAAATAGATGGAAAGAGACTATTATATTAGTAAACAGAAATGATAAAGTAAGCCTCAAATTAAGAGCAATGGTTGATAACTGATAACTTTCCTTTAAATAAATATGTACCTTTAAATAAAGTAAATAACAATATAAAATACCTGACATATTGTCATAGAACATTACAATATATCTTACATATTATTTATATATGACTAAACATTAAAAATAGTGTAAATTTTGTCTTTTTATTACATAAATGGATTTCGTGTTTTATACATATATAGATATGTCTTTAAAACCGAAGAAAATCCATTATTTTATAAGTAAATTACATATTTCTTCCAATGTTACATATTTCTTCCAATGTTTTTATAATTTTGGATAGCGCCATCTAGACAGATTCTTTCGAACTTCTTAGCCATTTGACGCAGTTTACTTTATTATGATTTGGGTCTCTAATAATGATAACAAATATATTTGCCATTGTTTTTTTTGTAAGATACATAAACATAATTTATGTTATATTATTAGCTTACTATATAAATTGTTCTTAATTTACTAATTTACTTAAAATTACAGAGCTCTCCCTATAAATTTTGAGATTGCCATGTTGAAATATTTTTTGAATGTTTTCATACATATAACGTTTTTTTTATTTAAAAATAATGAATTTCATAATATCAATTTAATTATACAACTATTATAAATAATTGTATTAGTACGTGTTAAAAATGTTTAGTAATTTTGAATTATCTATGTCGTTTACTGTCATTATAGTTTTGTTTCATTCGTTTCATTTCATTCGCGCTCGATGCGCCGGCTACTGCGACGTGCTGTTGTGACGGTCGCTTGTCTATTGGAGTTCTCGAATCGAATTAGTGGCGTTTTAATTTATGAATAGTGTAATAAATCATAAAATCATATTTATATGTATGACAGTGTATAAATTGACTACTCGAATATGGCTTTAGAAGGTGTTAAAAGTGAAAAAAGTGAGGAAAACCACTGTAATGTACCAGACGGCAAGGCAAACGGGATCGACAACAAAAGTAAACAGGTGAGAGTCTTATTATAATATTAAAATTAAAATGTAATTTACAATAATTATCCTTATTATAATATATAAAAGTAATAGAAATGTTTATTTCTTACATTTTTAAAGATTAATTCATGGACGTAATGCTAGCGAATCGTTAGGCAGTATAATTTTGCGCAGCTCTCGTCTGTATTGCGGGCCTACGGCCGGGATACTCGGGTAAAGGTGTCACGGAGCACACGGATATGACCTATTTTATATATTTTCAGAGTTCCATTTATATATTTTTTCTTTATGGCTTTGTTTTCTTTGTGCAGCTGTCTATAGAACATTGTGTTATACAAACGTATTCTTCTCTTAAAACTATTATGTAACTAATTTGATATAAACTCTATTTTTCCCTTACATAAAAGAACGACTATAAAAGAACACTTTAAAAATACTTGTCCCATTTTGGCAATATTATATAATTATGTATAATTTATAAATAGCTTAACCATATCTAAATCTTTATAGTATATACATACCTTTAAATACCTAATATAGTATGGTCAAGAACGAGGATATGTTGTAAAAACTGCATTGTATGTATATTATATTTTCATGAAACTATAAAGTCTTAAAGACAATTATCTATTTTAATTTCAAATTAATTCAGTTACATTAGAATTGTACATGTGTAATAAGAAAAAATAGCAAGTGTTAAAAAGGTCATATTGATTGACCTGGTCTACTAGCCCCATTAAGATTATGCCAAAATGAGATCATACATTGTATTATTAAAGTAATATAGCCAACACTATTATATACAAGAAAAAACTATCTCTTAACATGCATTTTAAACACTCATATATTAAAAATAAAAATCGAGTTAGGTTTACCAAATCCTGATGCTTAATGAACCAGTAAACAATAAAGATACAGCTTAAAACAAATATGGTAAAAAAACAGTTGTAAAGATTCTTTGATAAATACGATAATATTTTAGACACATAACACATTTACACATAAAACATTTGCTACAACAAAAATATCACTATGATGTCATTGTGTCTCTAATTCATTATAAAACCACAATTATTAATTATTTTTAACGTTGATTATACATTAGACATATTTTTTTATTATACATATTTCACACCCCAGTTAACAAAGATTTTAGGGGTTCAAATTAACAAACATCTGCTGCATTGTTATGTAATATCAATAAATGCGGTTTTTTTAGAGATTTGTGCATTGAATTCAAAAGATATATAGGTAACAATAATATTAACTCTGGTTATCATATTATACATATTTATTTCGTATGACATGGTCGTATGACGTAATTTGTATCAAAGTTTTTTTTAAATTGACGCCGACTCAGAAAATCATGTTACTATATGATTTATAATATTTATAAAGAAATGTATATGCCGATGCGACATCAAATTGCATTACGAATTAAGTTATCCCTATATGATGTAAATGAATTAAAAGCTTTCAAAAGGTTTCAGTCAACGCCCCTTTCACCCTTGTCTTTTTCCAACGAACGCAATAAATACATTGCAGATTACTATAGAAATATTTTTATTTAGCAACAGACTTCCTATTTAAGTGAATACGTTGTTTTGACGAGCTTTTAGAGATACACGCACACAAACATACGTAAAGTGTGCTATATGTAGGGATTTGGAAGGTTCCGGGCTGTGGTCTACAGTCTACATATGACTTTACCAAGTAGTACGAACAGTACTGCACTGCGTCATCACAAAAAGATGGAAATATGTATATTACATTGTTTGAAAAATATAACTTCTTATTAAATATTGTCTTATATTTTTAGAATATCTCAATCCGACAAGTTCTGGTAAGATAGCTCATGGGAACGTTATGTATATATGTAGATACTTGAACGACATTCGACGTTTAGGTATTTATTGTGCAATAAAATAGTTCTTTATAGTTTAGTTATTTATTATTTTTATCTCAAATGGTAGGTAATATCAGTTACAGATCGTGATACAAGTTGATATTGATAAACTGTGAAAAACATTAGAAGATTTACATGATTTTTTTATTACCGTCATATTCTTTTTATCTATGATTTGAAGCCATGAATGTATATATTGATAAGCTAGTATGTACCTAATCATTTCGAACAAAAAACGAAATCAAAGTCGATTCATTCGTTTATTCATTTAAGATTTACGATATCACCAACACACAGATACGTAAAAGTTATAACACTCTTTTTCCGTGGTTGGTTAAAAAAGTCAAAACAAACATGTAAGCCTATCTTTACAATGTTCACTTGCATAGCATTACTATAGCTTTAAGTTCAATCGACCTTTTAGTAAGCATTGCGGGGCTTCAGCTTACAACTTGGGTTACAGCCAGGAAAGAATCCTGACATATTGCTATGTAAGATGAATTCGGGTGTAGGTACCTAATGCGTAAAAAACTTTTTGGCTTTTTATTTGATTGGGTAGATTTATGATCTATGTAACAACGTGTACGTAGCCTTATGTAAAATTATTAAGTTTGATATCATTTTTGTTTACCTAATTTATTTGTCAATTATGAACATCTTAAGTTCATCATTCAGTTCATCCTTCGTCATAAAATACTTTAAAAACCTAAATCTTGTAATTATCATTACGAAATAATTATTTATTTATAGCCAGCTTGTCATATTTGTTAGGTTACATATAAAAAACATATAAAAAACATTAATTATAAATAAAAAAAGACAGTGAAGAATAAAAATCAGCATTTGAAACATTAATTGTATGTAAATTGTTCTTCAAAAGTGTAAAATAGAATTTCTTCGTAGCTTTTGTAAGAGCTCCCTTGTTCAACCCTCTTCCTTTAAGAGTGGTCCCTAAAACGCTGACGTCATTAACAAACCCCTTTTAGTTAAGATGTCTCTGACGTGAAACCATTTAAGGCTCGAAATAGTAGTTCATATTTCCAGTTATTATATTTACTACTAAAAGGGCCTATTTTGTTATCCAATCTGAAGTGCACTATTTGACCCTTAAAATAGCGAATAAGAGTGTCTATCAGATAATTTACAATGCTATATTAGTACACTAGTTGATCTAGTGCTTCGTAAATAGTATAATGAAATGGAATAAGATAAGTAGTTTTAAAAGGCTTATATAAATATTATATATTTTTATTACCCGGTTTTATCTTAGTTTGTTGAATTAATGAAGTACCGGTGTGCTCTTGAAATGTCCTTTCGAGCAGATCTTGTATTTTATAGACGAAGACAAATTTAAAAATCACTATTTTAGATGTAAAAGTACGACTATAAATACATTTTAAAAACAACGTATTGTTGGTACATGGCTCTCCCCTCTCAATTTATATCCCTCCAGAAATAATTTAAAACAAATCATTACACCGGGACTTTTGATTTAAGCTTCAATTTGACCTTGTGCAAATTATTTGTATGATAAATGTAGTCTATCCTACAAATATAAAATAATATGTATTTAGTTTGTAATTATTGGAATAATTTTCGAAAATATAAGACTAGTCAGAATATATAAAAGTACTGTGAATTTCAAATTATATAAAAATATTAACTAAAGTCCAATAGTTTTATATAATTTGAAATTGTATTCCTGAAAAAGATTTTCAAATGTATCATTTCCTCAACTTAAAATCATATAGAAGATGCATAATCAACGATTCCATATAATTTCCACTGAAGCGTGTTAGATCCGCCTTATCTGGTCACAGAGGGTTGTTCAAATCCCCAAGGGGCTGACGTCATTTAGTGCTTTGATCTCCAAACGTAGTGTGCAACCTTGAGGATTATAATTGTATAATTATACTGCATTTGTTGTTTAAATAGAGTTATTGAGGTTGTTTGTGACTTTTTATTTATTAAAGCAATTAAAGCGCTTCCAAGCGGCTTCTAATACTATCACATAAATTTTCAATAGAGACAAGTAATTTCTCATATACACTATTTATAGGCGAAGGGAAGTTTTTCACTAAATAAATCATAAGGTGGGTCGACCCGGCCTCATGGCTTCAGTTTTATATGCCCACAATATAAGACTACATATTATATAAATATATATATATATCTCGTGAACACACTAACCTTGATCAAATATAATGATTCGCGTTATATTAAAGATGACTCGTCTCTAAAGTAGCGTATCCCAATGTATATAAAATATTCGTTATAAAACAGTCTTCAATAAATCTAATCAAATGTTTATTTGTTAACAGATAACATGAGTTGGTTTGCACGTGTTGGTACCACTCCTTTACCTTGCAAATAAATTTGCTTTTAATATATTTTATTGTATTCTATCTCGGTAAATGATTCATAATTTTCTAGAATACACTATATAGGTATAAGAATACAAGTCATTAAAAGTGTATAAAATATGCTAATATTATAAGCTCAAGTGAAGTAATTATAGAAACAAAGCTGTGTGATATCCGAGGTCAGAATAGATTAGCACTCCTTTTAATTATGCGCCTCTCAAAGGGGAAAAGTTATTAACAGCTGGGAAAAAAATATTATTCAGCTTATAATTTCTTAACCTTAATGAGGTTTAATAATCTGCATACTTTGGGTGATGCAAATTAATTAAATGGTATCCGAAGGGATTACTCAAATACTTGGGAAGACTCCAGGGATATCAGCTATGAATTGGCAGCGCCTTATAATGAGCCAACGGTATTTCTACCGCTACTAGGTACTAACGTTTTATTATTATTATCTAATAAGATATTTACTGACCTATGAGAATTTGAAAATATCTATAAACATGCTTAGCCATGTTAGAGCGGGGTCATGGTTTCCCAAAGATCGAATGGTCGAAAGGTGGGTTCGAATCCACGCTTATTATTTAAATGAAGACTAAAAAGTAATTTGTAGTAAATTAAAATAGTTCATAACTTGTTAACACTACTATCATTCCGTACTGATCAATAACGTCTGGAACAATATGGAAACTCTTCCCCCTTGATCAGAGTAGATGAAGGAAATATGTTACGTGAAAGTGAGTACCGAGTGAGTAGGAAGGTGCTTCTTGCCAGCCAGCTACATGCTAACTACAGTTTTGCAACAGGGCTGCCACAATAAAATTAAATAAATAATATACATTAGGACGTTATTTTTACTTTAAGCAAGTAATATGTTTTTTTTTTACACATGTTCCAACACTATTGTTAGTTAGTGGACCGTCTTAAAATGTTATATCGACCTTGAATACCGATTATATTAGTTATGGTTTAAAAAAAATAAAACGTATGTATACATATATGTATTGCCATTTTCAGTTTACTAACACTCAATAAATTATTCCAGGTTATCATCACAAAATCTAATATTAAACGGATTTATAACTCGATTATTTACCACTCGATTTGACATCAATTGGTCCATTCATGTTAAATCGAGATAGATACGGAATAATAAAATCAATACATAGACCATTGTTGGCTAGTTACGTACAAACGAACGCACACACAATAATTTATCTTGTCGCTATACATTTTAGTTTGATAATGTTCAATGTAGAAAACTAGCTATATATAGATAACATTTTAGTACCTTTTACTTTACTATTACCGGCTCCTTTTCTTTTTTTAACTACATTATATATTATTTTTATGGTAATTTTTAAATTCCAACATTCAGTTATTTTACTGTAATAATTTATTACCTCGAACGGGGTTATTTTTTATTCTCAAATAGTATCCAGTACTGGAATTTAAGTAATTTTTACACAATTATAACTCACGAAGGAGTTTTAATCAATTATCTCGCCGACCTTTTTGTATATATATTGTTCTGTTTAAAAAAAACAGAATACTAGGCATTGTTTCCTTTACGCTGCTACCATAATCAGTCAGTAATCTTCATGGAACGGCACACTTCAATTGTCAATGTGTGTGTACAGGTACATATACGTACATTCACCACACTTGCTTATCTGGATAAGTCAAGGCTGAGTTAAAACAAGAGATCCTAATATTACAAATTACAAATACTCGTAATTTTATAACTACACGACTTAGTAATAAACAAAGTATAGCGTGTTTAACACGAAAAAAAAAGAATTAGTTAAGTCAAAACATCACGTTCGTGCCAATCAATACCTTTCGAATCATGTTGTTTTTTTTTTTCTACAAAATAAGGCACTAGTGAAAGTTTGACCTTTTCTTTTGTTTTGACGTCGTTTTTAAGTTGGTCGAGGCTTATTATAGTACAAAGAAAGTGAATTTAATCGCTTGTAAACAAGCCTTTGTTAAGGGTGTTCAAGATTAAATTATAATAATACCCTAATTATCGTATTTTGTTGCGTAGATCTAATAACCCATAGATGTACAAGTTACTATCACATACCTACTGCTATGTTATGAAATCCAGTCAGATTTTTTTTTATTAAGTTTAGAAAAACTCAAAGCATACCTTAATACGTTACTAAACGTATTGATAGCTTCAACCACTACCTACAATTCCTACATAAATATATTTAATAAAAACAATATATGGGTGATTCTACAAAAGTTGGGTAACTTTTAGGGTTTTTTTGTTTACTGTAGTTTTTATGTTAAAATTATACAAATTTGGGTTTATAACATAGGTAATCTATATACTATATTGTTGCTAATCGGGCCAGTCACTTTTCAGAGAAGTTTCTGAAATATTTAGATTTTTCAGAATTTGACTGACAGAGGACTGACGAGGGTGACACAGTACTGATAAAAAACACAAATTCATAGGAAATATATGACATTTAATAAATCTCTTAGAAACAAATGCTATGCTAATGCTTAGTAAGTTAAAATTTTAAAAAAAATGTATTACTATGAGAAATAAACCATCACAACATTCATAACAGTCTTGACATTTTTAATAACATTATTTTACTTTTAGGCACTTTTACTCTAAAGTATATACATTGTATAAATAATGTACAAACAATAGAAATTAAAGTATTATTATCTTTGATTTAGTATATAAGGTGAAATATATATGTTTTTCCTTGTATGCAGATAATTTGATGTGGTCGCTTTTAATTCTCGTCAAGCGAGCCTTTTCAGTTTCTCTTTTCTTTAATATAATATCTTTAATAGTCAAATTTGTTGTTTTTTATAAACGCCATGATTTTTAATACTGAATAAAATAAAGGATGAAAGTGAAGTGATAACAACAAGAAAAAACATCAGTAACCTGAACACAGTCCTTATATCGTATGATGTGGCGCCAAAGGACTGATGCCAACGGACTGATGAAAAAGGCATAAATTTGAGGTTATCATTAAAGTTAATGTTTCTTTTCGTATTTTTGAATATCAACAAGTTACATTTAACCAAATTATAGTACGCTATTTAAAAATCAGAATAAAACTAAGATTTATAAGGATATAATGATTTACCACAGTACTGATTTTTTGACTGGATTGGCACAAGAGTACGTCATATCCGACGCAATAGCACTGACTTTGTAATGATTACCAGGAAATGCCTGGGTTCAAAGCTAACAATACTACCAATATTTAAAATTTAACAGGTTTATCCTCTTGAATCCCTGTTATTTGGCGCAAATTTCAAATTTGAAAAATACACAGAGGACTGACAAATGAAATGAAAGACAAAGTTTCTTCTTTTTTAAAAAACAATGTAGAGATTATTGTATTATAAAAAAACGTAATATACATTGTTATGTACATTATAGATTGTTACCAAATATTGACTTTTCTTAAATTAATGGTACAATTTAATGTACAGTCGATTGATTGTTTTGGGTTTGTGACAAGCCAAAGGACTGACTTTTTGGGCATACTTTTTCGTTTTTAAAAAATTGCTTTTTGAAGTAAATATCAGAAATTGAGTGACTAATTAGACGAGATTTCATAATTTCAAAATAAAATATAACATTATTTCATATTTATCGACTGATGACACTGAGTTACCCAATTTTTGTAGAATCACCCATATATTAATATATACATAAGTTATTAAATAATGGTTTGTGCAAAAACCGTTTATTATATATTTTCTCGTAGACGAAGATTAATTATAATAATTATATAAAATACCTATTTCTATATAGGAAGGTATAAATTTTATACTTATAAATAAAATATAGTCTCACATGTTTATGGAATTCGGTTGTTCTGGTAAATGCAAAAGTAAAATTGTCGGTAGTGTGAATAGTTAAGCCGAAAATATCTACCGCGATCAGAAACGCTAGTGATTTCACCATTAGAGTAGCGGAGGTAATTATCAGTCTATTTCCGTGGCGTATTGAGAATTAAAGTTTTTGTTCTGTTCAATAATTTATGGGGATTTTCTTTAAGTATTTTTGTAGTTATACCAGATACTAGTTTTTGACTGCAACTTCGTCTATGAACTACATGTGTTACAATTTTTGAAGGTTACTTTTCTACTCTCATTTCTAATTTTTTCCTAATTATTTCAGTGTCTACTACTGGTTATAAGAATCGTAGTGTCATTATGTGTGTATCAATTCTATCAAATGCAAAAATAATTTAACTGGAATAGTTAGAAATAAAAAGAACTCTTCAGTTTTATTGTATTAGTACATAGATAAAATATTTATCATCCAGATATCAGAGATAGTTTCGACGTCAGGTAGCTATCATAAGAGAAATTACTGATATGTGAATATATAACGATTTTTTCTATATAACCTTGTAAATGATCATAAAATCCTTTATCTCTGACCATATTAAATAATGTTTGATAATATATGAAATAATATTTTGTAGGTATTATATACTGATATTTTTTTATATTTTTCAGTGACTTAAGTACCCATTACATTATACAATCTAGCGAGCGCTAGATGAACTGGGGTACCTATCTATCTGATTGGTGAATAAATTTGGTCTCTATTGTATAGTCTAATAGTGCACTTTAGATAGAATAATAAAGTGGTCAAATTAGTCTATTCTAACTTAAATCTACATGTCAAAAAAAATATCGGCTTCCCTGGAATATAATAACTTAATGGCTTGTAAGTGTAATTGCGCGATGTTTAATTTATGTTAACATGTGTGCGTGTCATTTGAGCGTGACCGCAACATTTGTGGGTAGGGCGATACATTAAAAGTTAGTGTAGACGAGTGTGTGTGGGTATTGGTTTTAATTCCTGTGAGATGACCTAGTTAAAGTACTGCATTAGTATTCCGTTCTTATAGTATGGATTGGAAGGTACTTCTTTGCACTAGGAGCCAGGGTTGAAATTCATGACTATTTTTTTTATCTGTGATGATTGACATCAAACCAGTTGAAGTCCACTTGCCCTTATATTAATTATTTGTTTTTTTTACTCGCAATATGTCAATTTAATAATAAATTTTAAGTAATTTGGTCAAACATGCTTAGGGTCTTTCTACAAAGTTAACCCTTTTTGGGAATGCATGTTGGTGGGAATTCCGTTAATTGGTGCTACCAATCACCTTTATTTCTACTTTTTAGTCGGTGCTATTGAAATACGAACCGTCTTACGGTTTCGGGACTATAGAGGCGGTCCTATTCTGAACCGTGACCGAATGGCAAAATGGCATAGACGTAATATCCACTAAAATATATCTGAATTATGAGAACATGGGTAGAAATAGTCTTTTATCTGTATTGGTCGTAACTTATGTTCTTAAATTTTCTTATTCCGTATCCTAAATCGTTCAAGTTTAATTAAATGCTTCTACTTTTATGAATGTTTTATTTACCGACCTTCAAAAATCTAACATTCCCAATATGATTCTAAACTTTAGGCCACCAATTTTTACATCGTTTTCATTGAACTTAAATTAAAATGCTCTATATATTTTACATTTTTACAATTTAGAGTTTCATCAGTTAACGTTGTAGATATGTTGAGACTATTTTTACACATTTACGACATCTTTGTTTACATTTTTCTACTGAGATGGTTTTTGTCTGTTGACCTATAAAAATATTCTTGAACAAATTTTATACTTTTTGCTGATAAGTATTGATTTATTAGTACTATAGCTAATTTTACCAGAAAAAAGTTACTTATTATACGTAAACAACAGCGCTATTTTGTATTTCACTGTTGAAAAGGGTTAATAACCTTCGAAATGTGGGTTTCCATGAGAACAGCTAAATTGCAAGAATACTCAAGCTTCGCCATACATAGAGACACGTAATGTCGAATGAGGGCGATGACTCTGGCTTAATGGTTTTATAGTTGTTTTACAGGTCTAAATAAAAGTTTGTTTAATGCTTACTATTTAAAAGACTTAATTGCATTTAAAACTTTTGATTTTTCCTCTAGAATATTCCAACTATAGAAGCGATAAGGTAAAACATTTTTTTAAATATAAGTGCCAAGAGGCTATATTATATGTATCTAGGTTTTAACTGTATGGAAAGTTTCGATTGTGACTCATTCACAAAGTCATTGGCGAAAACGCTCTTACTCGTGATGTAAATTTATGCAATAGAATAGAAAAGGACAGTTGATAAGATTTTCTAAGTAAACAGTATTTTCCCCTTATGTTTGCATAATCACATTTGTTCGATTGTTTTAAAAGCAACTATAATTGCAAGTCCGACGAGTACTTTACTATTTACTTTGAACTTTATATATATAGGTATGTATACAATATGAAAATGGACCAATATCGCTTGCTCAATGTCATTCGATTTGCACAAATATCAATTATATCAGAATCTATTTTGACTCTTCGCAATCACTAGAACACTACGTTTTCTCGTCGTATATTTACTTTTAACGACCGGAAAGCTACTCTTAGTCGTAAAATGGTATAAATGGAAAACGTAAGTCCTTTCTAAACATTTACAACTCAATTTAAATTGGTAAAGACCAAACAATTAGAAAATGTACTGTTCCAACACTGCCCGACTCCCTCAACCAATCCCTTATTTGTATTTTCTTATAACCCATTTTGTACACAATACAAAATACAGAATAACTAACATAATATGATTGTAATAAAAACCGAAAACACATTTTATGAAATTCTAAAGCCATTCAGGTACGAAATTTAGGTAATAGAATAGTCATAAATAGTTTCTTAATGCCCCTCTATCAAATGTATAATTGTAATAATGCAAAGAAACCTTACACATTTTTTATCATTTAATGTCTACCACGGCTTTACCTCACATCGGAAGGAGGCGGTGCATGACGTCATCAGATGGCCAGCCAAGTGAAAATAAACAATACTCTGCGGTTAAAGGCCTTAGAAAACCTGTTATTAAGTAAGATTTAAACCACGCTGTGTCTTGACTTAGTAAGGCTTAGTGATCCATTACAGAAGCTTAGAGAGATATTAGGGTTCATACATAATAGTTTATTGTGAATATTTGCAAAAATATATGAACGCCTGAAAAAAAAATATACATGTTTACTTTTTACCTAAGCCCTAGTAAATGTTTGATATTAAAATCAGTAACAAGATCAAAAGGGGTAGTTTAAACTGTTATCTGGTACAGGAAGTTTTATTGTGTACATAGCTTAATACACGTCACTAGTCGGTACAGGTTTGAAGCAATGCGGCGCCTTAGCCTCAAGAGACCATATGACTTCCGGTAACCAGTGATAGAACGGTACCCTAGTAATGAAGACTTGGAACTGTTATTGCGAGAAATATAAGGTATATATAAAGTTAATCTCATATATCAATTCTTATACTCATTTGGATTTGACTTTGTGGAAGGGCAGTAATAATATATAAATATAATAAAATTTCGTATTTAATTTAATCTAATTAATTGTGTATTGTACAACACACCCATAACAATAAAAATTTGAACATGTAACTTCACAGAAATACATATATAAAACAAATATATATGGAAGTTTGTTTGCTGTTTCTTTTATAACATACCTACTTAGTTGCCGAGCATAATGTAAATGAGAATAATAGAGGTTTTAGTTTCTTTGTTTTTTTCCTTATCTACTTACATAAATAGCGTCGTTAAATCCCATATTACTTACAATTATTTAAATTTAGAATAAAACATCGTTATATTCTAGAAGCATTTCATATTGATAAGAAGAACTTTTTAGGAAAAAAATAGGAACTACAAAACAAAAGAATCAAATAATTAAACAAACGTACGTTTTTTCATGTCATTCATAGAAAATGTTTCATTCCTCACTACAAGAGGGATAGTTTTAATTAAAAAAAGATTGCAAACAATACAATAGTTGGCATATGCATGAGCATATTTCAGATATTTCATGCTCGTGCAGTGAAAAGTCTAATCTGAATATAAATCGAGCATTTGATTCGCATTCTAGTTTTAAATATTATCAAGTCTCGAGAAATGTGTTAGCAATATTGCTCTAAATTCGACCGGAACCAAAACAGTGGGAGAGTTGTTCAAAAATTACATCATCCTGCACTGTAATACAATTTTGTAATTTATTATTATTACTAAGGCCAGTACTGGTCGGTGGTCCATTGCTTAAGTACTTTGTTGATCTCATATCAGAGCATCGTTTGAGAATTTATTTAATAAAATGTTATATAATGTTCGATCGCTTTCACTAAATGTTAAAGGGCTATAATGTGATGCACGTAACAATTGATTTATAAAATATATTTCATCAATTTGAGTTTTATCATATACCTACGTACTCGTAAATTAATTTTTCTTTATGATCAGTTGCTGCTTTCGAGTTGGTCTTCGGTGTCACAAAATCACCCATAAGGATTGATTTTGTAAAAGAAACATAATTAATATAACTGTAGAGTCTTATGTTAGTGTGTCACTACTATCCCTAGATAATTGAGGATAAATGAGCTATCAAATGCACATGACTATTATTTTTTTTTAAAAGAAACGTTAAAATAAAACAAAAGATGTATTCCTTTAGATGTGTTTAAAATGACTCATGTATGTTAGTTACCATATATGTCTGCAGGTTTTGACATAAAACTTAACCCTGAATTTAATGGCGTCATATCTGATCAAGGACATATGCATATTTTCCATATGTACCCATTTTTGTTTATTTGTGTATTCGTAGGGATGACGTCACTTGCTCTGACATGAGTTGTTCTGTTGTGTTAAGTCCGCAAATAGTAGTGATGTAACTATACGAGTTCACGCAAAAGCTTAGCCTTTTAAATGTCTCATTGCTAAAGTAGGTCAAGTTCTAACAATCTCTTTATACTCGTTTAAACTCAAAAAGTTCAAATCAATTATTGCATATCATCAATACAAATAACAGGTATTTTTTATGTCTGCAGCTTGTACACCATTCGATTATTTGTATATTTTGGCAGTCACATTGTCATTCAGCCTGTAGATTTGAATACATTAAGATAAGTGTAAGGTTGGTTACATTGTATATAAGCAAAGGTTGTTTTTATTCAGCAGTTTTATTTAAAATAAATATATACTTTTTATTTTATAAACGATATTTCCAGTAATAACTATAACATGAAAACATTTTTATAATCGGTATGTTTTTGACAGAATAATCGAATGGTTAAAAACATTTTGACATTTTGCCGCCGCAAATTCGAATTCAATACAGCCTCATTGATTATAAAACTGATTACTTAATAACGAGATTCCTTATACAGATGTATATGACAGCTTCCTGACGTTATGATATTCGAAAATCCAAATGTTTTAATGGGCTATAATTTAAATAAACCAATTACCAAAACTGGTTTCCTCTCGGGGTCAGTGCCATAACGCATTTGGATTGACGCCATGTTCTTCAATAACTATGATATAATTCGGACGATGTTTAAAGGTCATACTTGGTTTTATTTTTAAACCGTGTTTAATCGATTATTTCATGATGCAGCTGTGTTTATAAAATCCTTACTTAAATGCTAATTGTATTTCAATTTAAAGGTCCTATATAATATATAAAAACTTTTTAGGGTACAGAAGTATCCAAAAGGTAAAAATGGGACCCTATTACTAAGATATCGCTGTCTGTCCGTCTATTTCGAGGCTGTATTTTGTGATAGTTAAACAGTTGAAATTTTCACAGATGATGCATATCTGCCGGTATAACAATAATTACTTAAAACATATTTTTTTGTTTGATATTTATTTTTAAAAGCAACAGGTAGGCGTTTGAAATATTCACTTTATTTACACTTTGAAAAATTAATAATAAATAAAATTTTGCTATTTTCTATACGTTACGGAACCCGTTGTACGAGTCTGACTCGCACTTGGCCAGTTGTTTTTTTGCAATTGGAAGTGGTACATTACTTGCTACAGCTGCAAGTATACAATTATTGTTCGCAGCAGTATTGACGTTAGAATTTGTATTGTCACAGTCTGATACATTATGCTATTATCGATCAATCCTTTGTTAGAAGATTATTGGGTTATAGGTCGCATAGGAATGGGGATTGTATGCGTATTTTTGTGATGCTTATCAATCGTTTTCGTTCGCTTTGGATATAAAAATTATGTTGAACTAAAATGTTTGCTAATGGTAAAGTTATTTTTATTATGCTGTAATACAGTTTATAAAATAAAATTATCAAAGCGTATCCTTTAGGGTTGATCGTGAAATAGTTTCGCATGAATAAGTATAAATTTATATTGAAGTAAACAATTATTAATTCAGTATTTGCTCCAGAGATAAGAGAATAAACATCGAAAAGTATACATTGGTATAAAAAGATTTTATATCGTAAATAAGTGGCAAATACCAATTTCCTATCAATTCTGCGTACACGTTTTCTGTGTGTTTTTAGTATTTTAAGGTCTGTCTGGAAATATCATTTATTAAAATTGTCTTCTATTCGAACTAAGTTTTACTTGAATTACTTATATGTTCTAGCATAACAATAGGAACTGAGTCAATAATCAATACTGTAAAAACAGCAATTTACAAATTAATAAATAAGTTAAACGCAAGATACCCTTGCCACTTCTTATCATTGGCCTAAGAAGCAGTCCTAGTTGCAGAACTAAGGACTGACTTGAATAAAATGTTGGATTTAAAAAACAATATAATTTTGGTAGGAGAGTCCGAAAACCGATCCCGTGGCATCCTACAAAGCAAAGATTAGGTATCCTGGCAGTTTTATTGCTGAATAGTCCCACATAACCTTTCCCTAGGTATCCTTAAAAAATTCCAACGATAGAGAACAAAAAGTTCAACACCGATAGTGAAATTCATTGATTAAATATGAACTATAGTAGTAATTGAATATTGAATATTCAATCAGGTATAACTTCTAATCGAATATTCACTACCGCTATAACACTTCACTAGTAAATATATCGAAACTTATCACTTAAACTGACTCGTAGTTTCCTTTGAACACGCAATATTAGATTTGAATTTGAGTGTTAGGGTTGTTAGTTGAGATATTTGAATACGATATTGATATGACAAGGATAAGTAAAAAAAATTAAGTCATGCTGTGACCAAATTATCAATACTATTCAAATGTTTATTTATTTTAGTTAATTAAAAATAATGATAATAAATTTATTTATTTATAATATTATTTTCGTCTTCAAGAGAAGAGTGAATAGGTTGCTAGGCCAATGCGCCTTACCACCTAAGACTACATTCCACTTACCATCAGGTGGAATGTAGTAAGCAAGCCCTAGATCTTGTATAAATAATTAAAAAAATATATATTGTACTTATGTATAACGATATCGAGAATAAACTTTCTGAGGATGATAAATAAAAAAAATAAAAAGTCAAATTTAGCTTGAAAATTTCTGATTTGTCGATGGCATGATAGACAGTCAATTACAACTCATAATAGACCTGTCATATCATTTTAACTTTAAAAATGCTTTCAAAAATCGTCTCCAATTTTAAAATGTAATGTTAAAACATATTGAAAGTGTTTGAAATTGAACTTTATATTTATCAAAATATTATTGCAAATTTTCATCCATTCGTAATTTAACCTAGAAATATAAGTTCAAGTTGTAATAAACTGAATGACAGGTGGATGTATAGGACATTGATGGAAGCGATAGCGCGTGGAAGAAATTTCTTGCATTCATATAGCGTAGAGTAAATTTGTCGTGTCGGTAAATTGCATTAGAAAAATCGGATTTATATGACATGCGACGTTCATTGGCCATGAATTATTAATATAGTTAACATTAAACTAAGTATACTTGTATTTTTTACAAAACTGTGAATAGCTATGTGTTATAATAATAATATGTTTTACAGAGTATATTCTCAGTATGCCTTGATGATAATAGTTCTTATCCTGAGCTATTAGGTCTTGCAATGATGTTGCAAATTGCAATGACAGTCAATTGCAAGTTGCAGATGTAATAACAAATTATTGTAGAGTCCGTTATATTTCGTTTTTTGATATCCTTGATCTAACTTACCTTAGCTATAATTTTGTAAAACATTTTTTTTTACATATTTTTTCCTAACTTACAACAAAATATACTTTTTACTTATATTTATATAAACAAACAAATCGATGTTCCATGGTAACCTTGACCCACAAAATGGTAATTTGGTAAATGCGTTGCCACTCACAAGGAAGTGAAATTCAGGAGACCGAGACAGATGGAGAGGAAGGGAGAGAATTCGGGCATCAGGCCCTCTCACTCTATCTTCAAAGCGTAGATGTAATCACTACATTGCTGAGATCTTGTAAGAGTGTATTATTATCTCGATCGAGTCAGCCAAAAATTAACTAAAGGGATTGAATTAGAATAATATTATAAGGTATTGCAATAACGACACAGCACACCAAATAAAATAAAAATTAACCAAATTATGTAATTAACGTTTTAAATAATTTAAAACTATAAATCAATCGTTGTAACAAAGTTTTATCGTTATGTGGTTAATAACTTAGATTTCGCGTCGTCGGTTCAGATGGACCGTGGGAAGATTCATCTCATTGTGCACAGAGCATTCAATCCACATTTCTTTTATGTTGTTGTATATCTTAACCTATTTATATAATGATAATGGTGTGGAAAATAGCATATTTTCATTATCTTTTCATTCACTTCGAACCAAATTTAAAAATAGCAGTCGTTAACCTAATTTGTAAATCTTTCAAAATGTTTACATTATCTATACAAATGTAAAAAAAATAATTTAATGATTCTGCACTTTAAAAAAAAGTAAGCTCATAAAGATTTTTGGACATGATGAACAATTAAAAATGATACGTCTTTAGATAAGTCTTTATAGCGCTGGTTCCAGGTCTATTTGATCTAAGGGATATTTTTTTGCGAAATGTAGTTATGTAGATTATATTGATACATATATATTACTCGTCATTCAAGAAATTTGACAGCTCGTTGTTCTAGTAGTTAGTGGTCCTGATTGCTGATTTAAAAGTCGGGGGTTCAATTTCTACTAGGGATAGATTGTATTTATTATCCACAGAGTGTGGTTTCGAATCTAGATGTTCTTAGTGTCCGTTATTGTTATTTTTGTAAATCCCCATGTGACATAGATTATTTCTTTAATGATGGTTCATTAGTGTTAAATGAAAATGTCACTAAAGCTGAAGTTTTTTTTCAGTCTAATCACTGCACTGCTGTAAAGTTATTATGAAATAGATTATTAATATAGATGCAGTCAAGTCCAGTTATTGTAGATTCTAAAAATAAATCGTACGCAATCTCCCGATCTGTGCTACAACCGAATATAGATTTCAATAAATTCCGTAGCTAGCAAAAATAAAATCATTTACCTACATGTAGGTACAGTACCTATAAAGATAAATAAAGAGGTCTTGAAAAATATTATATACAGCATGTCTTCATATATATATTTATATAGATATAAGAAGAATATTATATGTATATATTTTTCAAATATTATTGAAATATATTTACTAATAGACAATACTCATGTATATTTCTTCTTTTGCAAGTAATGCATTGTAATGACCTTTATATACTTAATAGAGCAGCTGCTTATAATTTTCTTTCTTTCATAATTATAAATGTCTTACAATGTTGTTTTGCTTTCTTTATATTTTCCCACGCAAAGGAAGCGTCCCTCTGAGAATCAAAGATGGCGGTTACGTCATAGCATGCACAGCAACCCACGTGCTATTTAAAACAAAAAATATTGTACGAGGCGTGTTGTGGCTACAGATATCGTTTCTTTCACGCAATCTATCAGCGCTCATTAGTTCTTAACTTTATTACTCTTTGTTTGAAGATAAAATGTATTTACTTTTTTTCGTATATCGGATTATCTCTTAAGTATAATGTATTTGAAATATGTGTATAATAATCGAAGTATAAATAATGTATAAATTTAATAAAAAAAACATTTAAACCTCTAGTATCAGTTTGTTATATTTTATATCATGAATCCCAATCCTGTTTCCAGTACCTGAACCATTCTTAAACTTTCATTGAATCTATCAATCCTAAGTAACCTAGATAATAGGAATCAGCTTTCTTTTCTTATACAAGACGAAATATATTCCCAGAGCCTCGGTACCTGTCGTTATGATTGATTGATTGTAAGGAAAGTTGCTAAAAGCATTTCAGAATAAACCTATGTATTGACATATACTTTTTCCTGATTTACTCTTAACTATAGTTTGTGAGATTTACTCTTTAGATACTGTACGTCTAAATTGTTAAGATATTAGCATGTCTTAGCTATTTTGTATATTTCTTAAAATTGTATCTGTCATCATTATTAATATGTACATTATTTTTATTTCAGGTAAAACACAACACTAAGTAGTAAGTAATACAAGTACTGGTTAATTCAAATATATTTTTATGTATACTAATTTAAGTAATCATTATACAATTTCTTCTTAAAAGTAGGTTAACGGTCCGTAGACCTCTTTGTTGTTAGTATTTTCCGTATTTTACGACGTCTCAACTATTCTTTGTTCGTTTCCTTTAAAGAAAAATACTTTACGGCAAACCCAACTGTTACTATCTATATGTTTATTACTTTTTTATGTATTTTTTTGTAGATTAGTTTTTTTTATATGTTAAGTTACTTGAAAAACATCTATTTTGTTACCTGCATATAATATTTTTTATATTTTAACATTTGCGATCGCGACTTGTTTCTCATTAGTAGTGTGATAGTTTTATTTCAATTAGTTCACTATATAGATTTTTATGACGCACTGAGACCATTCCTGTGATGTTATTATTAAGTAGAAAAAACAATATTTTTTGTATATAAGATCCTTCTGACAATTGGTCTGATCTTCTTTGTATGATGCTGTTAGCTTTGATAGCGTCACAAGTTGGAGAAGAGGAGGGGGTTTGATATACAAACAAATTAAGATATTATAGTTTGTCGTCATATTATTTCTACTTAACTAGCTCAAGGGTTCTAAATCTATTTCGTAGAATGTATAATTGACGGAAAAATGTAGACATATATTTTGTATTGTGCACAATAATTTTACGAAAAATTATTAAAATCCTTGAGTCGTTTACGTAATACGTTTTTAAACATGTCTGAGAAAAAAATCCGTATTTGAATAGAATTGTTTCTTTACGTTACTGTAGAACCTTATAGATGAGAGGGACAAAGATAGAATGCGTAAAAAATTACAAAGATCTCCACTGTGGTCACGTAAATAGTTGAGGGTGGGGTAATTTGACATAATATGCTGACCTTAAATAATTTGGATAACACCCATCTCAATTATTTGAGGTTGATTATGAAGTATAGATAATTATGTGTGTCTGTATACCTTGAGGTAGTTACCATAAGATTACTTAATGTGTATGTGCGTGTTGTTAAGTTTTTTACCATGGTACGGGTGCTGAAATCAAAAGCCAAATTCGTATTTTTCATTAGCAATTATATTGGAAAGTGTACTTTCTCTGCATTATGTTCATTAAGTGAGAATCTGTGTTTGTACATCAGATAGACGTAAGTAATTGTTGCGGCTAACCCTTGTCGGCTTACACTGACTGGTCATTTGTTAGTCCTTTCTCTTCATTAGCTAGTATGTATTAATTATTCATATTGTTTTTTATTGTATTATTAATAATTAATTTATTATAAAAGTATTTATTATTATAAATTAATGAAATCTTTTTGTTATTTATTTCATAACATTGTTGTTGATTCTTCATTCTAATTCAAGCGATTTGTTGGCTGTCAAGTGATTAATTGACCCCCAAACTGAAAGCGAAGTGACCTTGTTTGTTATTTATCTTGATATGTCAATGTAGAACGTTATCTAACATACAATATCTAACGTTACGTAATATACATACATATATACTAGCTTTTGTTGAGAACAAACAATCAATAACTCAAACTATCTTTGAGATTAATTTGTATGAAATTACAAATGTTTACTAATTATAATATTAATATACATATGTTAATTTGATTATGTGATTGATTAAAATCAGATTTATAGCTTAGAAGCAGAACAATAAACATTATCTATTATATAAAATAAATGATGTTCATAAAATTATATTTGAACAAATATAAACATTTATATGTATACAAAATGTACAAATATATTGACATAAATGTAAACATCAAAACCCTTTAAATGTAAACACTAAAAAAACAAACATTTAAATTATTACTCAAAAGATAATAAACGGTAATTAATATTCAGAGTGCGTAATGAATGCAGTTGAAGTCAGAAGTGAATATGTTGTGACAGTCTAATATGATATTTATGCAAATTAACTTTGTATGCGCATACACATTATGTACCTTTCAGTATTGAGTGGTACAAACTGTCTTATTAACATGTCTATGAACAGCCTCCTGAAAACTATATTACTTTTGAATTATTTATAAGAACTGAATCAAACTTCCATACTTTTGTAAGATCTACAATACAATTCATAAATCTTTATATTCTATTATTATACATTTCAAAATTCAAATTTGGAAATTAATTTGAATACTAATATTGTAGTAAAATTATGAAACGAACTATCAATGTCCAAATTACATTGAATATTGTTCAGTAGAAACGGAAACTTTCGCTCTTTGAATACTTTCGCCTTCATTTCATATAAAAAGAGAGTGACAGCTGATTGGATGCTCATGTACAATGTTTTTATTTGGTCTTCAAATTTAAAGCGCTTAAGCGCTTTCATATTGAATGAATGATTGTAGTATTGAATACTCTTTAAGGGAAAATCAAATGAAAATCGAATAAAAATAGAATAAAAAATAAGTAAATTATTATGTAAAAAAGTAAATTATTTATTGTAAGGATATGGTTAAATGGATAATTTTGATATTTTAAAACAAAAAAAGGACATCTTAATTTGTTTAAACTAATCTACTGAACAATTCCTAAAATTTTCTTTATAAATAACACAAAAACTTTCCCTTATGTATTGGATCTTGGATTCGGAACTCATAGACTAGAAAGCAGTCATCAATATGTTACAGACAGACATCTTTATAGATATTCCGGGTATTGTAACTTCATAAATAATTCAATACTACGCCATAGCACGCATCTTTTCTCATTATTACATACGTGTAAACTATTCCTTATATGAAGCTATACGCAATATATTAAATGGTCGAACCAAATATATTTTTTTAAACTAATAAAAAACTGAAGGTTTAGTGGTTTGTGGTCTTGCTACTGAGCCAATGATAGTAGGTTCGAATCCCACTCGGGGCAAATGTTTGTAAAATCTACAAATTGTTGTTTCGAGCCTGGGAGTTCTATGTGTCCATTATTTCGATGTTTGTAAGATCCCCGACACAGAGATCTCTAATGCGGGAGATATTTTTTTTAACATAAAAATAACGAATGGTCTATTAAGTACTGTTACGTTAACATAGCAAATGACAGAACCGTAGGGTGACCTGAATTGCTGTATCAATTGATAGCTGTGACTAGACATTTCCTCTTCAATCCGTTTTTCCAACTCCAAAATCAATACAACTGTCATTCACTTTTGATACTAATATCTACCTGTACCCTTACTACGAGTTTTGACGTTACGAAAACTATGTCAGTTTCCGAAATTGTCGAATCAAAATCTATGGGCATGTTTAAAAAAATGTGTTAAATATTATATTTATCTTTATTTATTCAGTATGGTTACTATAAATGGTCCTAAATAACTAAAGATATATATAATTCTAAAAAGATTTTTTTATTTTTTTTTTGATTTGACACAGCTTTCGTAACGTCAAAACCTATATTAGGGGTACCTACTAGGTATTTTGTTTTGACATGTGTCTTCATTACGTTGTGTTTTCGTTAATGTAGTTGTTGGGATTAAACGAATTAAGGTCGTAGAAAGTGTTCATTTAATCAGTGGTTATAGTCATACAAAATATCATATCCAATAGGGATAATAATTTGTATGTCTTTATTATGATCTTTGATGTCTTTTTAATGGATCCGTCCATTAACATTTTTTAATTCCTTAATAGCTATGTTATATTATATCTTTGTTTTTTTTTCTTAATTTTTCTTGATATACTTGTTTTATAAGATGTAATCAAACATTTAAACTGAAACTCAGAATTGTCGGTAGCGGTTAACGCAGGTAGGTACGCCTCATGGATAAATTATGCATACAGCCACTTTACACTTGACACTTGACTCATAACCGCAATGAAGTAATATATGGGTCAAGTTTAATTGGATTATGTAATGCCATGAGAATGCCTGATTAATAGAATATGTCACCAATATAGGAAAAGGAATTTATTTATTAAAGCTTAGTATGTAGTAAGTAACTCTTTTATATTTATATTTTAAGCTCTTCTATTTCATACTCCCGATAATTAAAACAAATAATATTAAAAATGATTAAATAAATATTTACCCGGCTATTTTCTCGTAATTTAACCGGATTTTTGCCCGATCAATTTCGTAAACATTCGGGGTTCCTATTCATGAGCTCGAAGCATGGCGGACTCGCAGCGTGAACTATTCGCTGTCATAAAGCCGGGTAAATAAAACCGAGTATATCTTTAATAATCATCATGTTTCACGAAACTTGAATTACAAAAACATTAAAAATATTCTAGAGTTATTGTCCACCAATTATAAGTAAAATCGAATTAAAAATAAATAATCAATTTTACGATATTTTTCGATTCCTCAATAAAAAAATAAACAAACAACTTAGTCTCTCGCATGGTTATCTCAATTATAATTGTTTACTCGTGATTTAACAAGCACTTCACGAAATTGCTACCGTGGGTCGATGGTCCCAATATGGTGGTGACTCAGGACCGGACTCCATTCTGATAATAACTCAATTTATGAATACTCTTGAAAATATGATTTGCCCCAAGAAAACAGTACACTTCGTTCTAGCTATAAACCTTTCAACTCATAAACATTCTTGGCGTTTTAAAGAATGATTTATTTCCATTTTTCTTACAATTGTTATTTTGATCATTTTTCAACGTTTCTTTTGCGATACAAAAATAGTTACATACTTTCTGTGTTTCTTGAGTTAATAAGGTTAAATTTTAAAATCTCGTAAAAACCCTTATAACGTTTTGTGAAATAACAAACTAAAAACAAAATACTAATAATTAATAAAATGATTTTGTTTACAATGTGGTGATAGTGTGATGTGATAAACAGCTAAAAACAATTAGTCTAACAATAAATACTGAATGTAAACCAAGCTACTTTAGTCTTAAACTAGCTGTTCCCACGACTTCCTTGTTGACTACAGAAGAACATTAGCACACGAAGGAAATAGTATTATATTCTTGTATAACGCACTTCTTGAGGTAATGCAAAGGAAACAAACAGTATAATATTTATTTATACTGCACTTCTTTAAATGAGTGTGCGGGTCTATATCGCCATTAAATTAACGCTTCGCTATCGCTTGTTTTGTGCCAATACTTTAGCCATATATTTTAAATGTCATTTTATTATTTCAATATTGCTTGTAAATTTCGCAGTATCTTAATCTAAAAGCGTTCTCAATAGATGTGCGCAAGAATGAATGAAGAATGTGAATTGTAAATATAAATGTTTAAACATTTCGAACAAAAAATCATAATATAGATTGCAATATTAGATATAGATTAGTTGAAATATTAAAATCAAATTATATTCACGACCTATAACCTTCCGGATATCAAGCCTCAACGCCGTGTTCGAACTAAAATCGGTGATACGAGATATGAGAGCATCGTTGGTGCATGTAGGCGGACGAGTTTTGGAACCGGTCCCAAGAAGTCATACTATCCCGCTTCCATAAAGGGCGAGTTGGGATGGGATTGAGCGAAAAAGACCATTGACGTCCGGAGCTATATAATATATTTAAGAACATATATTTTTTTATATGTCAATAATAAATTTATGTATCGTAAATCTCTTTCTTTATTATGTGTACTGTTTTTGGTTTTTTAGTCGTCTGAGAAGGTTTTAAGAATCAGGACGGCATACAAAAGATTGCGTCACAGCAATCTGAAAAACTTCATAACATGGTACACGGGACAGGTTGAAGCGGATATAATTATAAAACAACAAATATTCATCAAATATATAAAGACGAGATGCAGTCATTTCCTTCTAACAAATCGCAGAATATAAATATAAAAGTTATGATTCATAAATATTTATCGCCACTTCTACACTACACTATAACATTCAAACTTATGTTATAGGGTTGCCAGAATGGGCAATGTAAATGCAATTGAAATGTAAAATGACTATTTAAGTATAATAAGGTCGTGACTCGGACTGACTGACATTTCGTTTGGCACTCATTTTGAGATTACGCGTATGTGCAGGCATGCGTCACTTTTTTGTATCATGATTATTCCTGCATTTATTGTCCTTTTTAATGGACTGATCATAATTGTTTTAATGTTTTTAAAACATCTAGTTGACGAAAACAACATAATGAGTATAATTTATTTATGTTATCAAAGTGTTTACAGAACAATATTTGGAGATAAATGTAGACAGATTGAGTTTATCTCTTTAAAGAGATCTCTTTCAACTAGTGCTGGAATAGAACATCAGTAAGGGTAGAAATAGGACACATGTATTTTTATAATATAATACATATTATATATACTTATAAATATACAGTTAGTGATATATACAATGACAGATATATAATTATTGTTTCGTTAGACCAAAATTCAAATAATTCTAAATGCATTGTTATTGTTAGTTCAATATCAGAAAAGGAATGCACCCTGACTGTTACTGGTTGTACTTGTTGTACTTGTTACTTCATTGTACCTTCCACCACCAGTCACCAGTATTTTAGCTATAACCAAAACTTTTAGAGGCTATTAGAATGTTCCAAATAGTCAATTAGTATCCTTATATTGTGTATAACATTTTACTATAAAGTGGTGCTTCTTATCCGGTCTTACAGATTAAAATGAAAACAGTCTCAGGACAGAATCACAAAAAGTGGACCTTGTTACTGCTACACAAGTTTAAAAAAGTGGACCTGCTCAGATCTAGGCTGTGCGAGGGAGATAGCATTAAACACTGCCATTAAAATACAGTTACGTAGACAATTATAAACTCGACATCACTAACACTACTGTATAAATATCCTCAAAGTAGAAGACGTAAACCGTCATAATTTTGATGGTTTCCCTTAACTATGGAAAACTGCAACAGAAAGGGAGTTTTTTATTTTGTGGGTTTTAGAAGTTTTATGTGAGAGGACGGATTTATTAAGGGAAATGGACAGAGACGGATTAATGTTGAGCTTCAGGTACTGTCACCTCGCATTATGAACACATTCTTAGTATTACAGAGTTCATAACTACTATTTTTTGTGAAAGTTAGTAGATCTAAGAAGCCAATCTGTAAACAAGCTGCAGTTATTTGATTACGGTTAGGTACATAAAATATAATTATAATTCAAATGGAGTTATTTAACAGTTTTTATATGAAAACCGAAAAATGATTCCTTTATACCAAAAACAAAAGAAAATAATAAAGAGGTAAAATCACAGAAAGCGTTTATTTTTCTTTCATTCGTTTGATAGATGGCAAAAAGTTATTAGCCACAGACATCCGCTTACTTTGAGAAAAAGATTATTCTGACTTTGCTTTACGACCTTTAAATACTTGGCGAAGATATAAAAGTTTGTTTTTTATTTATTATATAAGGTATATTGTAATGTAAGTTTTATTCGTTGTTTTAAAGATAACGGTTAAATCTAACGATAATAAGAGTTTGATCGTGAATATTAGATAATATTTATTATATAAGGTATATTGTAAAGTATATAACTACTTTTATTTGTTTGATATATAAAAATAAGCAGTTCAATTTAACGATAATAACAGGTCGTTCGTGAATATAAGAGTTTCTGATACAAAATATATATGATTGAAGATCCAACACCTACATGTCACTGTCAAGGTTTGTTTACTTGATGAAGCCTTGATATTACATAAGAATACACCGTTATTACATATAAGCACTCTGGTTTGAGTGAGTCATTACTGATTATGTAGGCGATTACGATCATTAAATATATATGTAATGATTTATATTTTTCTTTAACACTGCGTACATTAAAAGGTATATAAAAGTGTTTAATATATATCTTGAAGACTTTGGATTCCTAGTTTTGTTACCAAGATATCCGGAAATAAAACACAGCTTTTTACTTTTTTCCTCATATGATACTCCTATGGTAAATAAAACATCTGGAACAGTAATAACGACATAAAAACCAGGGTCCTATTACTAATAATGCCAGTAAAATTAATAGCTATGTTTTGTTACCAAGGTTTTCGTAAGGAACAAGACAAGACAAGGTCTTACAACTCGTTAGTGAATATTCTACTTGTACAAACTTGTCAAATAAATTACAAAGCACTGCCATATATGTAGAGTGACTCAGTATTAACGTTTTTTAGGTTGTTTAGTAATCATTATGATATTAGTTCACCGGTTTTTATCATAAACTAGCTATTCCCTGCGATTTCGTCCGCGAAATACGATTACGCGGAACATTCACGCGTTCACGAGATTTGACAATTATAAACAAACTATAAGAAAATCTTTAGATTTACAACATTAATATAGATAAATAGTGTACATTGTATGATAAAAAATAATACAACACTGAAATCGCTTGAGCGTAACTTAGGTATATAGAGTAGACGTACAGACAACATGCACTTCTCGGTTTTTCTGTTTATTTCACTACTATTTTTATTTATTTTGTTACAGGACATTGACTTCTAATATTTAGACTATTTACTTCGTTTTGAAGATTATAAGACAGACAGATAAGCAAAATTTAACGATGGTTCATAAAACAGGTGTAGGATAGAATTATTTAAAGCCACGTCACTATTATTTATAATCGTTTATATATTGGTTACAGATTATTAGATTATTCATATATTCTTATCTATCCTTTGTCTATAGATTATCATAAATTTGTATGACAACAAAAGAATTAAGTTATTAAAGCATTGTTATTAGCATTTCTATTATCTGATTAACATCGTTATCAGTAATCTAGATATAGTTTAAACAATAGTCGTGAAATATTATTCATCAAATCCTACGCGTGCCTTCCAATGAGTCTTCGGTATCACGAAATCTATTTCCATACGATATCAAGAACAGTTCAGTATGAACACTATGAATTAACGTGCGGCTTAACCCTTTAGAGGGCTTAAGAATAAATCGAAAATAAACTTAAATTTATATTTAATAAGTATTGTATAATTTATTACTAGCTAAACATTCGGAAATGTGATTTATTTGGATTAACTTAAACGGTTGGCACAAATAGACATTCAAAACCATTAGTATTTGAGTATAAGCTTTTTAAATATTTATAAATAGAAATAAAACCATATTACGTAACTTAATTCTACTGATCTAGATTTGTATTCTGCTATCGTACATAACTGTAAAGCCCATGGTAGTTTTCCGTCTCGTCAAATCGATAAAAACAATTGCACTACATTCAGTGTTAGTGCACCAGTGTACTTGAAACAGTGTATAAAAACGTGTACTAGAATAGGTTAATACCTCGCACTTGAAAGTGGTTTATTGGACTCTAATAAATCCTGTTCCAGACCGACCTGCTTGACCCAATTACGTGCTTTCATTCAGCACTCACCAGATCTGTGAACTCAGCAGATATGTTTATTTTCTTAGTCTTTATAGTCTATAGTATTCTTGAATCTATAATGGTTTAATATTTCTCTTTAAGAAAGTAAATATGTTCGCGTCTGTACATGTATTTTTACATTTAGGTGCAAGAAAAACATTTAATATACTGGTTATGTAGTTTTTATGAACTCTCATATAATCATATAAAATTACTACATTTCCTTAAAAAGTAGGTTTACCTTGTTTGTATTTTGAATGTTCGTGTGTAAAATAACTTTAGGAGCGCCGTAGTGACGCCAATGCAGTAATGAAAGTTTCATTGCATCGATTGGAACTTGTTTTCGCCCCTATACGTGAAATTTCAAAAGATTATATCTATAATACCCATTTTATTGATTTAGGTAATTTCTAAACTAAGACGTATATAAAATATCATCTTTACAAGTAACAAATGCTTGTGATACTTGAGTATTACGTATTTGACGAGAGCTATAGGTACCTACGTTTTATTAGTCTTTGTTTAAAATTAAAATACAATAAATATATTTAATATAAGGCACGTACTTGAGGTTATTACGATAAAATAAAGTGAGCAAATAAAATAATATAAACTGTTTAGTTACGACTACCAATTAGATAAAATATAAGATTAAAATGAAACAACAATTATTTAAATAATTTTAGAAGTTTAAATTAAATTATCGGGAAGTGCTAGTAAAAGTTAACAAGGCTCATATTTATTGTAGACTAATATTTATTTATTTACCTTTTTTTTACACATTCCCCCTCAAAGACGAGAATAAAGTAACGAGCATTCCCTTTCAGCTAGTCCTCAAATTAATATTCAATTTTTTTTAATTAAGTTCTAAAATAAGAAGACAGGAATAAAGAGAAAAAAATTAGAACCACATTTTACATGTTAGGAGATTCGGGGATTACTTTTTTTTACTGTTATTATAAGTATATAAAACAGAATTACCTTAACCTTTTTAGATTTTTCAACATTTTTATTATTTGCCTTTTTACCTAAGAGTCGATTACTATTACCTAAGAGTCGATTT
Organism: Napeogenes inachia; assembly: GCA_959347355.1. NCBI lineage: Eukaryota > Metazoa > Arthropoda > Insecta > Lepidoptera > Nymphalidae > Napeogenes > Napeogenes inachia. The sequence goes on along the minus strand of OY365798.1, from coordinate 19,240,846 downwards.
CTTATTCATAATATACGTATTTATACTCAAAATAAAATATCCCAAATAAAAATCGAGACCTATTACATTAATTTCTTATTATTTGACGTTTTAAGACTATGAAACTCTTGTAGGTACCTATATTTCATTGGACTATATATTAAATTTATCAATATTAAAACTTACAAAGCTGTTCAGTTATTCAGTGACAGTTATTATTTTAATATCTACTATTTGATAACTATTACTAAACAAAGTAATGGAAAATACACAATTGCTTACATATTAAAATATGTATCGTGATAATGATTAACCACTAACCAATGTACTTTTAAGCTAGAGTACATTTAGGTTCAAAGAAGGTTAACATTCTAATTGCGCCTGACATTTTGTACGTGCAATGTCGACTTCGAGTGATGTACAATCAATTTTACAAAAGGGGCACAATATACATTAAAATAATAATTATTGCTTATAACATAGACTTTAAGATTGTTTATGTAAAAATTTCGCCATACAAGGAAAGCAAATTTATTTATATATATTTTTGAGGGACTGCTAAAATACTTACGTAATTATTAGATTCTATTTTCATTTCTTTTGGGGATGCCTAAATGGCTATTCTACTATATTATGAACAGTTGTATTTCTATTTCACATCACTGGTTATCCGGTGATTATCGATACTCATGGGATGCAACAAGATACTCGTAAGTCTCCATCCGTCCGTTTCTTCCTTCGCAAAATCAAACAAACAAACAAAGAAAAAGAAACCTTAACTTCAACATCTAAGAAACAAGGTCGTTTGAAATATAAATTATTATTTAACACCAAAGTAGCATCTTAAATCAATGTTCATTGGGGATTTAGGTTATCGTGTGCTGTAAATCCTATTTATTGATTACATTTATGTTAGAATAATTTAAAGAAAATTACTTCCTGGTAATCGTTCCAATAGCCAGACGACCTCATCTTTTCAAGGGTTATCAGTTTACATAAAGTTTTTCTAAAAGCACCCTACCTCTATCTATCATCTTGTTTATTTATATAAGTATTCCTATATTATTAGCGCGTTAGCACTTGCTATTATAGTTACATATGTTTGTACCTTTCCTTGGTAAGTGATGTGGGAGGAAATACACATTTTATCTTATTTTATATTTTTCATTAAATTTAACTTTTTTAAAGGTATTTTATTTTATTCAAATTTATTTTTCCTCGATAGCAATTAACTCCCTTTAAACACTCCAGAAGCGTTTGCAAGGAGTATTGACTAGGATTTATACGGGCGTTTTCAATGACTCTACATAGATTGTAGGAGAAAGACAAACTATCAAAATTGTACTCACCTGTACTCCTTTGTACTGTTTCATCTTCCAGACAAAGGAAGAAATTACGAGTACCTACATAATATGTAGGCCTAATCCCGTTTTTTCTTTATGTGTTTTCTCAGACAGTGACGTAACGTGAAAGACAAATCATTCCTTAAGTAGTGTTAAGACACTTTGTTTTAAAAACTTATATTATAAAAAAAAAACTTCTCTGGAAATTGTATTATCGAAGAAATATCTCAGTGCGCGCAGTAAAAAGATTGCTTAAATACGAATGATAAGTATAAAGTCTGCGTATAAGAAAGAAACAAAGTAAGGTACTAAAGTCTATTTCCGGGACATATAAAGTAAGATCCTAAACTTTGTTAATACTTGCTAATAATTTCATAACATAATATTACAACAACAAACAATAACTGAACTCCGTAGTTTATTAAGATTCTGGCTTCTGCAACATTACGCTACAAACTTGTACCTTACATGTAGAGTTGGAGGAATCTAAAAACTAAAGTTAAACATAATATTAAGAACCAATAACATATGTTTTAAAAGCAATCATCTATTATTTAATGTTTGAACATTATTGCTATGTGCCCGGTCTATATACCGTTCATACTACGCAGAAGAAAAGACGTATCATAATAACACATTATCAATAGGTTACCATCCAAAAAGGAGAGAGAAAGGAATTACTGTTTTATTATAAACATTAAATATATTATCTAAAACTATATAGTTTAAAAAAACTATATCTATATACGAATGACGGTGGAAATTTCAAATGTAAACTTACCTAACCTAACCTACTGTTTTATTGTTTATTGGATAACGAAACATATTCCAATCCATTATACAAACACTCGAAAAGTATTGACAGTTTAATACATGTTGTGAATTCAGGTGACCTGAAATTCAGATAACTTTTTTTAGAGTTGACTGATCTGAATATAATAAATACAAAATGTGGTTATTTTAATATAGCCACATATAAACTTGTATGCCATCTCGTGATTACTTAAATCCCAAGATGTGTTATAAGTTTTAATGTTAGTCTGTTTCTTTGTTTTTTGTTATCCCACTATAAACCCAAAACCAATTTGTGTTCCAACACCACGAAATATTATTACCAATATATAAAGTTTGATTATCTTACAAAATAATTTTTGTTTGCTAAAGAAAAAAAACTCTTGCTCTGTTTCAAAGCGGTGAAATAACACACATAAACACACAAGTTCTCACGTATCCTGAATCCATTATCAGCAAATTATCCACATCTTCCAAAAATAGTAACTAGTACGGGAAAAGTACAATTCTCTAATAGCTTCCTTGATTTTCTCCAGATTCAGCGCTAACAGCCCAATTGTCAAGTATTTATCCAATTGTCCATTGTTTCCTTGAACTACGACCGCAGAATCTATTGCGAACATCTCTGATTGGAAGCGTGGGCGTTGATTTAGAAGCTGATTATGTACAGGGCTACACATTAGTGCTTCTGAAACATTCACACCGAGTGTTGGTCAAACTCTTACATGACCCATTACATAATTCCTCCTTAATTCCCTTAGCCGTTATAAGTAGGGCATAAAGTTTGTTATTATTTATATTAAAAGGTCTATATCATTAATTTGGTAAAAGTTCAAAGAGTAATAAATAACGTACTGTAATGTAACATTTAACAAAATATGTATATTTCAAATTACTCTGACATATATTCAATAAAAATGAAATATAACATAAAAGTAGGTGAGGCACGACGATACTTAATTCAAATTCCATTTTATACGGTTGTTCGAATAAAAGCATTTTTACTATTTCCAAGTTCTACTTTTCTTTTATTTGGTCAACAATGATGCAGCTTCATTTGTGTCTTTTATATTATCTGGGTACTTACAGGGACTTCGTTAGCTCGACCGTTTAAAGTTCAGCAGTCTCTTACTGAACCATCCCCCCATAGAACTGATTACCTAATACAAAATATGTCTTACAGTAATAAATGCATGTATTTAAAAGTGGAGTCACGAAAATTTAAACACGGTTACATTATTAAATGTATCTTCTCATTAATTTCCCGATTCCTATAACATTAAGACTAATTCCATATATCTATACCTATAAAAGAGAAAGTATGTATGTATGTTCCGGATAAATTCCGAAACGGATGGACCGATTTTAACCAAATTTTCAAAGGATTTTTAGATTGTCCCAGAGGGTAATCCTTTATTTTACTACTTACATTGTTTTTTATCAATCATCATCAAACTAAGTTAAGGTCAGTTATAACGTCATGACACTCTCCATGTACAAGCTAGAGAAACGAGTAGAAGAAAATTAAATTGAGGTTGAATCATAATTATTATCGCGGTGGTTAATTCTAAATAAGTTAATTCTTATATTTAATATATTTTTTATTCTGTGTTTTGAGTAAATACATCTTTAAATTAAGCCCGGCGATGCGGGCTGAATATGCTAGTCTTTTTAAAAAAGACAATTTTATTCTGATCGATACAAAACTTTCGTGAGCCCTGCACAAAGAGTTAAATTAAAAAAATTAAATTCTGTAAAATCGATAAAACTTATTTCATAGACCCTCTTAAAATTCTCATTCATACATCAAAATACCATCTATGCATTATTATTATATGTATATAGGTTCTGTATATCTTTTTTTTTATTAAGCTACTTGTTTTCAGCGATTTCATCTACTCTTGTACACTACCAATAAAAAAAATAAGGTTTTTTTTTATCCTACGTCAAATGTCTTGTCTTTCAAAATAATAAAAAAAAACCAATAATAAAACCAATAAAAACCAATAAAAAAAATAAGGTTTTTTTTTATCCTACGTCAAATGTCTTGTCTTTCAAAATTCATTTAGTAGGTATTGCGTGATCAGCGAATATACGAACTGATAATATTTTCCAAAACTATTTTTCAGAGTTGTATCGTGTATTTGCACGTTTCAATTTTTCTTCTAAAAATTTTATGTATTTCAAAATTTAATTTTGTTATTTATTATTTAAGTAGCTGAGTGAGTTTTCCAACTTTAGTTTCCTCATTTTTCAAAGTTGAAAAATCTTACTACAAATTTTCAATAGCTACTTCAGCTCGCATTGCTGTTTATAGAGCGGTTAACAAGAAGAAAATAAAATTGTTTTAACTTCAACTGCTGTGTTTACCTCTTGCGACTAGTTTCAGAAGTGAAGCGTATTAGAAATTTCAAAATTATGTTGTTGCTAATAAAATGACTTAAGTTTAAAGCGTTTGTAAACAGAATAAAATATTTTGTATTACAACATAAAAAAATAACAAAAGATGTTATGAAAAATAATCGTATAAAATAGTTGTTATCGTAAAATGTAAACAGCCTTCATAAATGTTTCACTATTTTAGATAATCTCGAACGATTTCATTTTCAAACACTACTATGAATATAGTAGGTGCTTATGTATATATTTTTCATTTAAATCACAAATACTTATTAATTATTATAAAACAATAGTGCTAATAATGTAAAAAACCAAATTAGGCTTATAATTATAAACCTTATCTTAATAATAATGAGATTTACTGCTAACACATCAACATCATCAAGATGAATATTAAATCAATTTTCATAGCCGATAGTTTCCTTGCAGAAATAGGTAATTACTTTCTTTAATAGTTAATAGATTATTTATAAGATCATAAGTTTGGTATTCCAAGGTAAATTAACGCTTTCTCTACGCCCTATAAATAAGGGCCCCATTTTATTAAGGTAACGGTTGTAGTTTTGAACTAGATCAAGCTATGTGCCAGAAATGTAATCACGAAATGGTATCAGTTCCAATGAGATATTGTTTGATAGATAATTAAATAGTATTGTGCTCATTAAAAATCTGATACTGCTTTTGATTTAAAATGATGTGAAGTTTTTAAACTTGAAAATTATTATTAATTTAAACGTTTTATTTTTAATTAATTCCATGGACATTGTTATATTATAAACTAGCTGTGCCTGCCACTTTTTATTTTGATAAAACGTACCCTTTGTACTTACCGCTGTATGTAAAAACTATAAACCTGCAAACTGGTAAGCAGCAATGGTACGACAATAAGAGATTATTATTAACTTCTTTATTTGTTAACGGATTGTTAAAAAAACACAAAATGTAAAGTGAATCCCATGATAATATACCTACACCCGAAAACTGCATCCAAATCGATTAATCCGTTTCTGAGATTAGCATGCACAAACATACATACATACAGACATACATACATACAGCCATTCATACGACCAGACAATATGAAAAAATATTCCCGGAAAAAAAGTCCCGCTATATGAATTTTCAATTTTTTTTTTCTTGTTGTGTGCACAACTAAAAACCGATAAGCAAAGAATTAAAAATTGCTGAAAATGGATTCTGTTAGTTATCACTTCACATTATCATATCACTTCATATTTTTTTTAATATTTTGAATGTACAAAGACTCCTCCACTACAGATTTATTACATGTATAAAATAAGATTTGCATGGTACCTATTACGTGATAAACATAACTTATTTATTCCGCATTCAAATTGGTTAAGCCGTTTCTGAGATTAGCGTGCACAAACATACAGACATACAGACAAACTGAAAAACCATTGTTTTGGGTTCTCTTGCTCGTACGGGCTAAAAGCTCTTATATGATTTTTTTTTTATATTTTCCATGTACAAAAATGGATCAGTGAAAATTTTATTATGACTTAAAAATACAATATATGTGAACTTTTTGTGAACAGTGAAGAATCTTTACACGTATAGGTATTGGAATTCACAGTCAAACAACTTTTTAAACTACATACAAAATAAAATGACCAGTAACCGTAGAATTGTAATTTCGTTGATCGTGACTGTGCATTTGCTGATCAAGATGGAGATTGATTTTAGTGCTGTCAGTTTTTATGAGAATAGTTTGTATTATCCATTTACTGTATTTGTGAACCTTATTTCGTTTTGATCAGACTGTACTTCACAATTTGCTAGTTACGTTGCACTTTCTAACGGTGAACATTATTATCTTTCTATAATGATGGGTACTTATTGTTCTTTTATATACAGTATAATTCAATTTTCTTTATGAGAGACAAAATTGCTAATGATAGTACTATTATTAGATATATATTTCGGACTAAAGTCCCAGATGGAGTAAATGTTATACAAATTTTATCTTAACAATCTTCATGGTATCTTCAGTCACTCACGAGAGCAAATCCATTCAAATTTAACAGATAAAATTAAGAACAAAACAAAATTTAGGATAATCGTGAACTATCATTTCATGTAACAAACGACGAAGAGATCTTAGAGTCTGTAGAACAAATGCTAGTTCACGATCGGTATTGTTGTCGTAGTGGTGGTCGCTAGCGCGTGTCGTGCGCCGGCGCAGCCCAGTGCCGCGATGGCGGTGTGGTGCGGCGCGCGCATACTGCCTCTGGAGAGACGTGTTTACTCCATTACACTTGTGGTTGGTTTTCTTATATGCAAAAAAAAATACTGGTTATGACTCATGGGATTTTTTGTTTTAATGTGTGATGTGTTTGGTTTGGTTATTTTTTTATTTATGAGTATTAATTCGCCTACTTTTGGAACAGAAAATTGGTCATTTGCTGTATTAGGAAAATATAATTAAGATAATTGAATATTGGTAATCTAAGGAGCCAAGTTATAGTAATTCATAATGTATTTGAGAAAAAAAAAATTTTTTTTCTTATGTCGATTGCTATACAATTAAAATATTTCTTTAAACTATAATGTTGCATACAGTTTTTTTTATTATAATACTCGTTACTAGTTACAAATAAGTAATTCAAGTTGTTAAATTTGTACCAATCATGAGGATTTTAAGAGTCAGTTATCTCAGTTTTAAGATAAAAAGTTTAATGCACGAACTTTGTTTCTACTAAATAAGATTTTAAGATTTTAAGAGTCAGTTATCTCAGTTTTAAGATAAAAAGTTTAATGCACGAACTTTGTTTCTACTAAATAATTTAGTCAAAAACTTGACTAAGGAAAATTTATAACCATAATAAAATTACTATCGCATATTATCCTTTAATTTCCTTAGAAATAGTTTGATATAGTAAAACTCGATAGGAAAGATTGGATGCTGAATTATCTCGGAGGAAATGGATCGAATCATAAATTACAATTGTTGTTTGCTTGTTCATCTCCAAGCTACGTAGAATGGAAAATTGAATAATAATATTATTTTAATTTTATAGCAAATATATGTCCAGGTACTAAAAGAAATGACATTAAAATCATTAGGTTGTTGGTAAAATTTGTTTATAAGGTAATACCTAAAACCAATCTCCTCTGTCATCATGACAAGATACAGATAAATAATCATCAAGATAATCTACTCTTTATAAAAAAAGTGGCTTTCTTACTAATTTGTATAACATAATTATATAAAAAGTCAAAGTGGGTGTTCAACCCATGGAGAAGAATCGAAAACAAACTCCTTCAATGTCAACGTATGTAATTTTCTGGTACATTACGATGATATCTTTTATCTCTAACAGCGACACAGCCTGGTATGCCAGGGTATATCAGCGTGGTTTTTTCATTTCTCTCATTGTCACGCTACATAAAGAAGTTACGCAAAAACGTTAAGCTTCCATTGAAATTGATTCTATCGCTATAAACCAATCTTTTTGTTAATAATTTTCGTGGACGAGATGTTTGTGAGAACTTTGTGTTTAATAAAAGCTGGCTTAGACGACGGTGCGTTTAAGTATTTTATACAAAACATAACAAAATTATATAAGTTCAAAATGTTCAATATTAAAGATAAAATTATAAATTTATTAACTCATTACATACTAATATCTTAAATTGCTTTTAAACATTTTTGGGAAAAGTAAGCTCGTTTTTAAATTTATATAAAATGAAATTTTATCAATACGAATTTGTACCGGCGACCTCTGGAAAAACCTTCCCATCATTCTACCCATTGAGCTACCGTATTGCTGTCTGCTCCAAGAATTTAGCATCCTATATGTAATCTTCTTTATCGGGACGAAAATTATTACTAGTACTATCACGTGGCCATAAATGAATCATATGAATATAGACTTGAACCGTATCTTATAAGAAATCATTGTAATAATTAATAATATTACAGGACAAATTACACACATTGATCTAACCGCTAAGTAATCAAATGATTTGCATGTGCTAAGGGTGTTAGACAACATTACAAAGACATAGAAATATGACCCGCTTTTATGTTGATTTGAAATATAAATCTACGACTATAACTTAATATTTAATATTTTTTTCTTAAAGAACACTTTTGAACTAAGATAAATGCAAGAATGAAGAATGCATAAATACGATATTGAAATTATTACTTCCTGTGTTCAATAAAATCTATTTTGACATATAAATAATGATTGCCTCATTTTCATTGTAGTAATTAATATACAAATAACTTGAAGAAAGTATAGATCAATTGAAAAAGTTTTTGTTGCACAGAAAAAATGTTATAAACACTACAGGGTAAGAATGAATGATAGGGATTATTATTACTATTATTCCCAGTGGCAAAGGTTTGTTTACCTTAATTACCGTCCTAGATAAAATAAAAATGGTTATTCTATATGTCAAATGAAATCTCCATAATTGTATATAATTAATAAACATTACGATATGTTTTTTTATTTTCAGATAGACCCAAACACAGCATTTCTTCGCGCAGCTCGCGGCGGTCAGCTCGATACCGTCTTTGATTTACTGGACTCGGGAGCCGTCAAAGATATCAACACATGTAATTCTGTAAGTATTACAAATAATTTCAATATAATATTAATGTATCAAAGACAATCTATGCTTTAATTAGGTTCTTGATTGTCATTTTGAAAATATCTATAAACATGTCTGTTATAATTAAGATATTATGTTAAGCTTATTTAAACTTGAATAAATATAGAATAAAAAATAAATCTTCACGAGCAGGGAATCGAACCCGCGACCTCTGGAAACCGTCTTGCTTTCCCAGAGATCGAGAGAGAGATTTCCTAGAGATCGAATCCCTGGCCATATCGTTTCATTTTTCTTTCTAAATTTATTTCATTAAACAAAATCCTTTATGTATTTATGACGGATATATTCGACCAATATTATTAGATCCAATTATTGTTTCTAAAGATTGAAATTCCGAAATATTTTTTGGATTGTCATTAACAATAAATTGTGGATTCTTCGTACGATACTTATTATTATTAATATTTTTTGTATATAGGCTCACTACATTGTAGTAATCATTATGGGGTATAACTTTTAGAGTTTTGCAAGAAGTCATCTGAGAATGATTTTAATTGCGAGTGTAGATTGACTGTTTATTTCGGCTGGAAGTTCTTTTTTGATTCGGTATCTGGAAAACATCCCGGTGTCTTTGAAATTTTAGAAGAGGTTATTATTGTAAATTAAGGTATTCTTCATTTTAGGTAAAAAAACACTCAGTTCCAGTGTTTTTGCATAAGAACACTTTTTCCTTTGTAATAGTTCTACTTAAGTCTGTAGACTGTAGATTTATAGATAATACAACTGGCCGTTAGCTCAGATTCGTAGAGTGAAGGATATGGCATTTAGAATGCTCTTGACACTAGTTAGTGTGTAAGTGCACTTATTGTTGTAGTACTATTATATGAACTACTCTTAATATAGTAGTAGCCAAGCGGGACACTAAGTGGCATATTATGTGAGACTAATCTGAATACAGGAATATAATATAGGCCATTTGTCAGCGTAAATAAAAGTAGAGTTGGATGTATATGGGAGTAATTCCTATGACCTCGTTTGTAGGCTGCGCTGTAACATCCAGTCAATACTGCCAAGTAGAACCGGGTGACCCAATAACTCACTTATTGCCTCATGGGAGTACCCTCTGCTAATTGTGTGCACTTGCCGGTACTGAGAGCGTCGCCATTTGTTCACTATTATTTATTATTACGTCTTAACAATGCACTCGCTTAAGTAAATTTTATTTGACATTTTAAGGAAAGTTTGGTTTTCTTTTTCAATAAAATATCCTAAGTAATAAGCCCTGAGATCTTTACGTGGTAGAGCCTAGGTACTCTTTCACAAAAGTAACTATTAAAGCATCATTTCGTATAGTGATTGAGAGAATTAGATGCCCCAATGTCTATGTGCGTATATATATATATATCATTTGCACCATTTATTTACTTTTAGTGTACCGGCAGCTCATTAGCCAAATAAATAGTTATATATGTTGTTCCTAGAATATAGGTTCAGTAAAAGTTTATTTTACTCATTATTTTTGTTCCCAGAAAATATTCGGCATAATTGTTTTTGTTGGCGTAAAAACGTTTTTATGTAATTTATTAAAAAAACAAAAATGAATTCCATTTACGACCTCGCCCTCGGACTTGTAACAAAGGATTTGTATTATTTTAATCATTAAAATATAAGAGAGAGTTTCAGATAAATCTTTATTTAGGTTAAAATAACATCGCTCATTTTTGCTAAAGTTTCCAGTTACCCGTAACAGGAAATTATCATCTACTGAATTTTATTCAACCACAGACTTATAACTTATGAAATTTTAATTGCTAAAGTTAGCTGTGTATTTTATACTCTCTGCTATATATATATTTCCCGGTGAAGATATCATCTTATTGTCGCATACAAGTATGTCAGGGTTTGTAAGTTGCATGGTAGACTAAAAATTGTTCTGATGTGCAATGTTTTGTAATCTTTCGATGTAACTTGGTATATGGTGTGCAAATTTGAATGCAATCGGTTTGATATGTACACACATTAGCGAGTAATTAAGTTAAGTATTATTATGTTGACTGAACTATTTTGTTCCTATAAGCTAGGATAAAATCACGAAAGAATTAGATCTAAATATTTTTTTGCATTTCATGTTGCAAATTTTATTAATTGAAAATGTCAATAGATTGAACTATGAAATAAATTAAAGTTCACCATTATATAAGCGATTATTGTCACAAATGTAGACGACCTTCGTAAACTAATACGTTCCGCTCCGACGCATGATTGCTAGTAGGATATATTTACAGGTGACATGACTTGGCGCGCAGTTGTACCCAGCCTTATGATTTTGAATTCATTCATTCAATTCATTTTAAATCAGTTTTTTTTATTTCATTCTATATACTTAAAATGTACTTGCCTGGCCTTAGAATAGGGTAGCCCAACATGACCGAGACCTGTAAATTAAAATGCATACCATTTTTTACTATTTATCCGAAAGAGCGCGAAAATCCTACCATGTTTGTTGGTGGTCTCAAGGAGGATTGACATCAGACAACCGGTCCTAAAATTTTTTAGCACATCCCTAGCAATATAGACATATGAGACAGATGAGAGGTGGATAATGATATTTTATAAGTATATTTAATATTCTAAAATACACAATATATTTGCTAAACCTAATTCGTTGAACTCGTTTTTGTCGCGTTTTATTACTATTTAATGACCGTTCAATTTCAATCATACAAAAAGGTTGTTCTGTATTTTTCTTTACAAAGGCTTTTGTAATTTTAGCAAACTTTAATTCGTAATAAAAAGAATCGTTTTTGTTGCAATAAGTATATAAAATCAATTTTTATTCATATATTTTTTATTTAAAACAGAATGGCCTCAACGCTTTACACCTAGCTGCTAAAGATGGTCACATTTCTGTAGTCGAGGAACTCTTAAAGCGCGGCGCAACCGTCGACGCAGCAACCAAGAAAGGTAATTAAATTATTTTCTAAAACTAAACACTTATCTGCTATTCTTTATTCTACATAAAAAATAACATAAAATATCAATTGCCCATTCCAGGCAATACAGCCTTGCACATAGCATGTCTCGCTGGACAGGAATCAGTGGCACGGGCTCTGCTCGGAGCTGGGGCAAAGGCCGACGCGCAATCCGCAGCCGGCTTCACTCCACTGTATATGGCAGCACAGGAGAACCATGCGGGATGCGTAAAGATGTTGCTCGCGGCTGGAGCTAGCCAGACCCTGGCTACTGAGGTAGTTTGGGAGTAAAGAGTTTGGACTCTTTGAAAACAATTGATTAAATTAAATTTGAAATTAGACCTAGGATTCTCGTGGAGGATGTTATTGAAAAACCAACTGTTTTGAATCCCTAACAAATATTACGTGTGACATCTTTCGTATCTGATCTCGAAGTTACCAGATTCAATTGGTTTCCAAGTTTAAAAAGTTGAAAATATATATTTCCCAGAAAAATAAAAAACACTGGAAGTTTTCACTCATAGTTAGGTTCATCTAGTAAAGAATAAACAGTGAAGTTAATAAAGGGGTGTGATATCTAAACTCCTTAACAATTTTTCAGGATGGATTCACTCCCTTAGCAGTGGCGATGCAACAAGGTCACGACAGAGTAGTGGCAGAACTACTTGAATCAGACACACGCGGTAAAGTTCGACTACCTGCCTTACATATCGCGGCTAAGAAGAACGACGTAAAGGCAGCTACATTATTACTCGAAGTAAGTTCGTATGAGGTTTTAAGGATCTTACTCTTTTTCCTCTTTTTTTTTAATAGTAATTGATGTCTGAATAAAACTAAACTACATGATATATTTCCAGAACGAACACAACCCTGACGCATGTTCAAAGTCAGGCTTCACACCCCTACACATTGCGGCTCACTACGGCAACGTAGGGGTGGCGAAAGCCTTGTTATCATCAGGAGCGGATCCAGGCAGGGCTGCCAAACATAATATTACTCCATTGCATGTGGCTAGCAAGTGGGGACAGTTGGCTATGGTTGATCTTCTTGTGGAAAATGGTAAGTTTGTAGGAATTGGGTAAATTAATCAAATCAATTATTTAAAAAATGTATATATATATATATATATATATATATATATATATATATATATATATATATATATAAAGCTTATGCTTGAATCACCACTGTGTTATTTTATAGTCAATATTATGATGATAAATCTAAAGCTTTAACTTGATTTTTTCAATATATCTCATTTATTGCTGAATTAGCAACTACTTAACTAGCTTAAAGCTCAATTATTGTTTATCTAGCATCTCTATAATATCCATTACTATTCTTACAAGCAGTATTAAAAGTACAAAAAAAGATTAGATTAGAAGGTAATATTCTCAGATATGGAAAATGAATAAAATCAAATCTAAAGTCTTTTAATCTATAATACCTATAAAAAGACTTAAAATATCATGTGGTGTTAAGATATAGATCATCATAATATGATATGGTTCTAGGTGGTAACATAGCCGCCATGACCCGGGACGGTCTGACGCCGCTGCACTGCGCCGCGCGCTCCGGACACAGCAACGTGGTGGCGCGACTGCTGCAGCACGGCGCACCCATCACTAGCAAGACCAAGGTGACACTACTTTCACTGGTGCCGACACCGATATTTAGTGTTGATTTGTGTGAATATTGTTGGATAGAACAGAACACTGACTGCCTTATACTACTTCCATTTACCGTCTGTCTTTTTGGTATTTTCACTATATTGTTTTTTTTAAAAACACTGATATAATATGTCCTAAAGAGTCGGTTTTACGAAACTTTACAACAAATATACTATTATAAATCTGCAACACCTTAAAATATCTCTGAGGTTAAAAATTATCTAAGGAATGGAAATTCAATTTATTTAAAAATATTACTTGTCAATATTATTACCGCACATGTCTGGAAGAAAATATAGCAATAAGGTTCAAAAAACCAACCCTCAACAGAACGGTCTCACCCCCCTGCACATGTCGGTGCAAGGCGAGCACGTAGAAACTGCGCGCGCACTATTGGCGGACGGCGCGCCCATCGATGACGTCACAGTGGACTACCTCACCGCGCTGCACGTGGCGGCACACTGCGGACACGTCAAGGTATGCCGCGATGATGTTATGAATGGGATAAGGATTTGGGTTGTATGGGATACTAGTACACCGGTAGTAGTCCGTATAATTTGATTTTGTAGTACCTTAAAAATCTTTAGACTAGCCTCGTAAATTATGATCTATTTCTAAAAAAAAAAAATATTTTGTCGTCCAATGTGTGTGATAGGAATTAAATTGAGGAATATAGTTGTCTGTTTAAGATAGTCACTTTTAGTATTTGGCTAAATCTTGTTAAGAAATCCTAGATCTATTCTTCTACCTAAGGTTTAACAAAAATAAAATAATAATTTAACAGTAATCTATCAAACAATAAAAACTTTATACATGATTAATAATTTGATTTTCTGCAGGTGGCAAAGTTACTCCTGGATAGAAATGCGGACGCAAACGCCAGGGCACTAAACGGTTTCACGCCACTACACATTGCATGCAAGAAAAACAGGCTCAAAGTTGTCGAACTTTTGCTCAAATATGGTGCTAGTGAGTATACATACAACATCGAATTTTCAATATATCATGATGTCCTTTCATCTTTTTTTACGTTTTCATCTTTAATAGATCTCCAAATTCATACTCATAACTTTCCTCGCCACATTTCTTATTTTTTTTCGTATCACATTAAGACATTCGACATCACTTATTTTTTCAGTCCCAACAACTAAAATCTAAATAAATTTAAATATAGAACAACTAAACCAACACACATTAATTCCTCAGGCAAGTCAGCAACGACAGAGTCAGGTCTGACCCCGCTGCACGTGGCGTCGTTCATGGGCTGCATGAACATCGCGCTGGTGTTGGTGGGTGCAGGTGCGAGCGCGGACGCCGCCACGGCGCGCGGGGAGACGCCGCTGCACCTGGCGGCGCGCGCGCACCAGACAGACCTCGTGCGCGTGCTGCTGCGGAACAACGCCAAGGTGCTCGTTCAATATTTTTAACAAACGGTGGTGGTGGTTAACTACGTCTTAAGGTCAGCTCGTCAACGCTCGATCAGGGTAGTAAACTCACAAAAAAATTGACCTAAATAGCTTCAATAGTTACCCAGTTTCATAAGGGTGAAGACATCTACAGCTACCACCATCTGCTAGTGTTCATTATTGACCGAAATTATAAAAAATCGAATGATCGTCCTTAAAATAAAATAATTAGATCTAGAAATAAATATTATATTTAATTAACATTGATATAAACATCGTCAGGTGGAGGCACGAGCTCGTGAAGAACAAACCCCCCTCCACGTGGCGGCACGCCTGGGACACGGTGACATCGCCTCGCTGCTGCTGCAGCACGGAGCACAGGTCGCCGCCACCACCAAGGACAGATACACACCACTGCACATCGCCGCCAAGGAAGGTAAGACATGTTTTTATTATCTTGATTATATAATAAAATGATAAAGCTGTTACGTCCCGACTTCCTACGGACAGAATTTGTAGTCAGAAATTCGTTTGTCAAAAAGCAAAATTTAAAAACATCCTAAAATACAGGTTTATTTCTTTTTTATTTTAAGAATTAATTGTCATGGATAACGGTTAACATTTTTATACGGGGCGTAGTCGCCGTCAAAATCTAATTATAAGATAAAGCTATGTTTGCAATGTTCACTTTCTAGTATCACTAGTATCGACTGCGTTTTTAGGCGGAACAAGTTATTTTATGAGTATAGGTGATTTTCTTGTCACTGAATCATTTGTATACGTACAAAAGTATGTTCTATTGTTCATTAAAGCCATAACAATAAAGGATGGCTGCTTTGCCTAATTCCTTATTTTTTTGCCGAACAAGACATTTAATTGTCTATGGGTTCGATGATTTCAGTGCTGCCTCTTACAAATTATACAATAAAAGAGTTGAAAAACTAAAACTAATGATATTTTTAGGCAAAGAAGAAGTTGCCTCAATTTTGTTAGACAACAATGCTCCAATCGAAGCAGAGACACGTAAGGGCTTCACTCCACTCCACTTGGCCGCCAAGTACGGTGATATCGGAGTGGCCAGGCTGCTGCTAGCTCGAGGCGCCCAACCGGATGCACCTGGCAAGAGCCATATCACACCGTTGCACATGGCCACGTACTACGGTCATCCGGATATCGCTTTGCTGTTATTGGATAAGGGTAAGCATAAGTTACTCAGGTACGTTTTATTTATTCCTCAAAATCAAACCGCTAGTTTTTATTAACAATCATCAGTATTTGTTAGATACCTAGGCAACATTTCATAAGCTAGATTATAAGCTAGATGTCCGCAGGTGCGTCTCCGCACTCGCTGGCTAAGAACGGCCACAGCGCGCTTCACATCGCGTGTCGACACAACCATCCAGACATCGCCTTCGCACTGCTCGAACACGGTACGTATAACGGAAGAGGGCTAGTGTTTCTATACGTCTAACCAATTTGACGGTCAACCTTAAGTAGCAACATCATCAACAAAAATAAAAATTTAATAATCGAAGCCAGAGTACCCATTCCGTGTAGTAAGTGATAAATGTTGCAAAGGGCCCTTTGAAAAAAGTGCGTCGGCAAGATGGGTTCAAGGAGGAAAAGAGGGTAATGTTTCGGAAGTCTTACTTCCGTACAAAGCTCAACTCGATTATGCTGATTTTAATCCAATATTTTATGGACAGATGCGGATCCATCGGTTAAGTCTAAGGCTGGGTTCACACCGCTGCACATGGCGGCTCAGGAGGGACACGAGGATTGCGTCGAAATGCTCATCGAGAGGGGAGCCGATGTCAATGTGCCGGCTAATAATGGTATTTGTATATTATATATACATATATACATTTTATATCCTATTCATTGTTCTAGGCTACACATTACAATACAACCCAATCAATCGCTATTGAAGTGGACCTTTACAAAACATCATCGAAAGTTGTATCTGCAAATATATATGGATAACGTTTTTCTTACCGGGTTCCAGCTCTGTAGCATAGTTTGTAACGTAGCAATCCTCACTAACCCCGTCCCTCCCCAGGGCTGACCCCCGTGCACCTGTCGGCTGCGGAGGGACGCACGGGCGTGCTGCGCGCGCTGCTGGCGGCGGGCGGGCGCTGCGCCGCGCGCACCCGCGACGGATACACACCGCTGCACGCCGCCGCGCACCACGGACACCACGCCGCCGCTAAGACACTGCTGGAAGCGGGCGCTGACGTCACCGCAAAGGCAGCTCACGGGTCTGAGCATGGCTTTAGATATTTATTTAATAGAGATAATTGGGATTTTATTTAGATTTAAAGAAATAAAAGCAGTGTTGTAGTATTATAGTTGACTGAATATAACTCGGCGTTGCTCTTCCTAATGGAAATTATATACGTAAACACTCTCTTATACCGAGTTTAGACACTCACTTATTCAGAAGATCAACGTACTTAATACAAAACTACCTGTGAATATACTATTGTTCGTTAATGATCATATGTATTACAATTAACACAAGTGCCTATAGGTAATTGTAAAAGTTTGAACGCAAGCGCATAAAAGATGTACGAACACTAGTTCTATAGTTCTACGTTCTATATTTTATTTGAATAATAATAAGTTTATAATCATAAGGCATACACTTAATGGCATTTCAAATAATGAGGGATCACCCTCATTATGTCGGGTTATTATTTATTAACGACAATAATTAGTATAATTTTCAATTACTATATTGTAATTAACAATATAGTTTATTCAAACGAAATAATATTAAATCAACTTGATCATCGGTACTGCTAGATGGTTTAAGGCTAAAAATATTTTTATGTAACAATAATGTCAAATTCACGTAATACTTTCCCCGGGTACATTTCTTTTTAATAAGCAATAGAATAGTTAATTAAAAGGTTGTATATTAATATCCAATAATTATTTCCATAGATTCACTCCTCTTCACCAAGCCTCGCAGCAAGGACACACCCTCATCATACAACTGCTGCTGAAGAACAATGCCGATCCCAATGCCTTATCAGCTGTAAGTGCATAAAACTTAAATTAAAAGTCTCGGGTTCGATTCTAGGAGAGAACATATGCTATAGCAATGCCGTTGATTACTCTATTACTGCAATACTTTCCTGTAAAAATGTAAAAATAAGCCAGTTGCGTCACCCCTGTACCTTGCAGCTTTTGTTATAAGTGCTTACACAGATTTTACATTATTGGCGGGTGTGTATTTGTGTTTGTGTATAAGCGTATGTTAGTTGTACATGCTTTTTCTAATGTTTGTGTGCGTGAGCGCTATACATCTGGAAGGTGAAACAAGGTCGATGATATTCTTAGGTATCTGTGCATTCTCATACTCTTGTGAGTGTAAGCTCCTTTTATTTATATGTGATTTTATTTGTGAGTTTATTTCCGTGATTATGTACACCGCGTATTTGCTGTGTGCCCTCCCTACGCTCAAATGTCTGTGGCCGCGTATTCCCTTACTTGTGCGTGTGCACATTTCTAAAAGTGTGTGCGTGTGTGCGTGCAGAGCGGTCAGACGGCGTGCGCAATGTCTGTGGCCGCGTATTCCCTTACTTGTGCGTGTGCACATTTCTAAAAGTGTGTGCGTGTGTGCGTGCAGAGCGGTCAGACGGCGTGCGCGCTGGCCGACCGTCTGGGCTACATCAGCGCGGTGGAGGCGCTGCGGCCGCTCACGCAACACACACTGTCGCAGGCCGTCGGGGACTCCGGTATGTGCATTTTCTTTACTGACACTGAAGAATATAATATACTTAAATATATTTTTACATAAATATTAGTATATAGTATTATTGTTAATAAATAGCCGACATTATGACAGACATTTGTTTGTCAGATGAGAACCATCCTATCTAACATTACAACGGTGAATGAAAACAAGATAGTGCTCTATGCTGCGTACTCGCAATCTTTGATCTAAATCCGCTCTTGTTACTAAATTTAATGATATCCGCCAACTGAGCATAAATCGAAAATTGGACAATCGCCAGCTTGAAATATTAATCTACACAACGACTCCTTTATATCACTGACATGTCATGGAATTAAAATCATTAAACGCATTAACAGAGAGTGTAAAATTGTTTAATGTCGTTTTTATTTAAAAATACATTTCTAGAATCTGTCATGTCATATATGCTTGATAATGGCTGGACTTATTATGATGGTGTTTTAATGGTTAGATCAAAGTATGAGTAGGGTAATAAAACATCGGAATCCTATTTTTAATCATTTGTACGGAGGATGCCAAAAATAGATGACCGTGTGCTTTAAATGATCTTACCAAAAATAGCGTTTAAATATTATTATGATATACTTATAATGTATAAAAGAAATTATATTAATTATATAATAAACTTAAAGGTAGTATCAATCAATATTTTACTTCTAATGCCATTTCCACACATTTTGTTAATGTCATTTTGAGACAACTTGTTTGTGATTGTATTTCTAATAAATAACTGGTTCATAAATCACCAATATTAATAAACATGAATGTTTCGTAATACCACTATCTAAGCGATACAATAAATATATATAATTAATACTTAATATTATCCTGTATAATATATAGTACTAGTTTTGGCTTTGGCTCCGTTCGTTGCAAAATAGATAGTGTTATAACTTTCGATATATGTTATTTACAGTAAAAAAAAAACTATTTTAATAAAGCCTACTTAGCTTTTCAATGGTAAAATAATTCATCAAATTGCTGAACTTACAGAGTTAATTGATTAAAAACAAACGTACAAACAATTTAAGTGCACATATATTATGTAAAATATATAAATACTGGTTTGATCGAAAACATATTTTATTATATAAATACTGGTTTGATTGAAAACATATCTAAACCAATATATATTGGTGTCCCGTTGGTACTTGTGTATCAATAGAAATAACCGTCAACTTTGACCCACTTGCAGCCATAAATTCCATAGACTACTACAGCGGACAGTTATTGTACGCAAATGAATTGCTAGAATACGTTCTGCATAATTCATGTTGCACCATGTGTTGTGTTGCTATAAAATGATATTTAATGAATTCAGTGTTTAACTAACACTAACATGACTAACACTAATTGCTTTGATGAAACCGACACCGTTATTAATTTCATTTGTTATCAAATACAGAAATCACCTAATTATACACATTTGGCAAAAATGTCTGGCTCAACTGTGTATAAGATTTATTATATTATTATTCGGTTGGAAATAGTCATACTACCATTTAATAAAAAATGATTTAATAATCGATATATGGAATTTGTTTTAACAATGAATTATGTTATATTGACACAATTTATTATGTAAACAAAAGTTTTTAAAAATTGTGGCCACACTACTTCATCAGTAGCAGATGCGATTCTGTTCATCTTTGAATATCAGCCATTATCTAATCTACTAAAGAATCATGCATAGTTCGTAATGAACGCGTCTCTAAACTCTTGAAGAAAATTGATTAAATGTAGTGTAATTAAACTTCAGAGGGATTACAATTGTGAACTCAACCGTAATTTCCGTTCGGGTGAGTCTCGGCATATGCCACTTTGTTTAAACTTGGTCTTTACTAAAATTTTCTAGCCCTAAATAAATAACTACTTCAAGGTCGAAATATCTTATAAAATTTATCAAACCGTTCCAAAATATATTAAAATCTGTTATGTAATAAAGATTCCTAAAAAGTCTAGTAATAAGACGTAAAAAAAAAACATGTTACTTTTTAATAAAAATCTTTGCTCAACTTCTGGTTGGTATTAAAATGTATCACACACATATTAGCAAATTCCCTAAAAGTCAATATATATTCATTATATTGTATTATCATAATTTATATCGACATGGTTCTTTGTTATAATGACGAAAAGTTGTTACAAAAATAAATAACATTGTAGTTATTTTCAACTTTTAGAATTATAATTGCCCACTTAAGGCATGTCTAATTATCTAAATATCTGCAGTACCTAATAACAAACTTTCCTTTCATAAATAACTAAAATAAATAATCATTGTTAAAAAATACTGAGAAATATAAAATATTCTTGAATGTAATAAAGCGATAAGGTTAGAACGAATCCAACCTTAACCTTATGTTTTATCGTCATGGTTAAAATACAAATGTTTTCTGTATACATAGATTTCTGGATAAAACTATTTTATCAATACATATAATTAAACTTCAATCTACAAGAACAACATTCATTTAGATTCATCTAGAATGTTTCTCAATTGGTTGTTTTTCCTATTAAATCAATATTCTTACAAACACAGCATAGAGTTTTAAGGAATTAGAGGTAACATTTTTTATTATTGACATTTTATATTCTTAGATATAGTATACATATTTTTATTATATTCTATAGATATAACATTTGAGAACAAGGTGTCCGGTGAAGTGTCATTAAAAATACAGGGGGAATTGTGGTTTTATGGCCGCGACTTTGTAACATAATACGTCTTTGGAAAACTTACATGTCCTTACTCTTCCTTGTCTTGTCGTATTATTAGGTGGTAGTAGGGCTTTTTTCTACATAGAGTTATAAATCTTATGTAAGTGGCATCATATTTACAATGACTTTTATTTGTTTAGAAAACTACTATATGTCATATTTTGAAAGCAGTTTTTGCTTAAATAATCTAGACCGTGAGAACAGAAAGTTAAGTATTGTCATTATTTAAAGACTGAATGGTTTTGATAACAACTAAAGTTTAATTGACAACTATTGTTGGAGTCAGCTCATTAATTATGAGGCAATCATGACGTAGAAAGGTTGATTCAGCATAGAGCGGTCGAGTCCTATAAATAAACTAAGCGACTTATGACGTCATAAGGGGGAGTAAAGCGGGAACAGCGTTTTGTTCGAGAATATTCTTTATTTATTTCTTTTAATTATAAAGTTTCTCTTAATTAGGGTAATAGACTATAATATCAAAAATTGCTCCATATTTTTTCGTCATGTCTGCAAAGATACCGTCAATTGACCGACAATTATATCTACTTAAGTCCTATAATTACCCAACTAGCTAATAGGAAGTAATTTTCTCGTTCGATGCCCACTTCAAGAGATACCGATCATCTATGAAGTAGTCTGGAAGGTCCCATAATTGACCATAGCTTATATAGTCCCATAATTGACCATAGCTTTTATGCAGATTGTTTGCTTATAATTAAACACTAAGCTATTTTAATGAACCCCAATAGTCATCGAATGTTCAATTAGTTAAGCCGATAAAAAATACCCAAGGAAAAACACCAGTTAGCATTCTTATAACATTCTTAAGAAAGGTGTGTTTAGAAATTTCAATACACGTGTGTTTATAAATATGTAATATGCTTACGAAGCAGATTCAGTATATATAAGTCTGACGTCATCGAAGCTGAATTTAGCGGACCAACTCGTAATTTCGTTATTTTATATTTGTTTCTCCAGGTCACAGATCTATGTACAATTAGAAGCGGCAAAAATATTTATTTCCTGACCAACTACCGGCTGGCTTCTTTGTATGAAGGTTCGGAAATTAAATATGGATTATCGCTTATGCAAATTGCCTAATATCTTATCTCGTGGTAAAAGATAACACTATCGTGTTAGTGGTTAGCGGTCATAACACGATTATCATTACACATCCTTTTCTGTATACCTAATGTAGTAAAATAATTTTGAAAAACTTATATCATTATTTAATGATATTGAACTTAACCAAAAAATAATATAAAATCTAAATTAAAACCGTTTTTCCGTTATTTCAAAAAAATATATATTTTCAATCTTTGTATCACGTGTGAAGTCCACTTTTCAAAACTATCAGAGTTATTATTCTATTAGAGTCTAAAGTCTTCCTAAAAGTTTTTGCATACAGACGCACGTGAGCTCGACTCAGTGATACCGACTCTGGCAGTTGAGGCGCGACCTCTTGCCGTTCACGACAACTCTTCAAATAACCAATCAATTTATAATATTAAATAATTTATTACGTATAACAGAATAAAAAAAAAAATATCGAAAACAAATGTGAACGCGTCTTTGCCTCTCTGAATGCTAATTGTTCTGAAGTGTAAACTTGGTAATTTCCGCGAATTATTCGGTGATGTAACTGAATGTGTGCACACCTTTGTTCCAGTGAAACAGTGTTCTGTGATTGTGGTATATTGACACGGAATTGAAGATTCGGTGAGTTCTTTATCTGATGTTTTTTTTTACGATCCATGTCCTCGGCGTGCCGCCAAAATATATTGGCAGTGATTTCAGTTTTACTCACCGTATTTACCGACAAAGTGATATTTTTGTAAGCGTTTTATCAATTATAGGAAACTTAATAATTAAAAAATATAATCGATTTATATAAGTTTTATGTTTGTTTTAAAATTCACACACAAAATAATTAACTGGACTCTACATTTAGACGGGTATTTTCGAGACACTTGATAAATTAGTTAATTCGGTAATTTTTTTATGGTATGTATTTTATGGTATGGTATTTTCGTGGCTTTGCGATGATATTGACATTTCGCTTCAATTTGATTTGACCTTTTATTAAGGTCAAATTTAAATAATTTAGTATAAAAGCTATCGTGTATAAAATATTCACAGCTACTGTGCTTATTTTAACATAATAAATTAAAATGACAACTTAATTATTGTTATAAAACAACGTCACACTAATTTGATATAATTTTAAACCAAGAATTATTTCGCAATTTCAATGTCATGTTATAATTTGTGCAAGTAATAAGTGCAAGTAATATAATATATACATATAATTCGAATTGCAAATACACAAACAAAACAATGAGAAGTATGTCATCGACCACACGATGTAGTCATGAACCAGACACACACAAACACACACAGACACAAAGAATGCTACAAACGATATATTTTGACAACCTTTATTTTTAACGCGTACCTGTTTTGATTGTGTCTTCAGACACAATGATGTAAGAGTTTCGATTTGTCAAAAATGTGCAGACGATTTTACTCTTTTTCTATTCAATCACACATGTCATTATGGCGTGATATATTTTCGCGGATTGACGGTTGTATGTATGTTATCTCGATACGGGAACCTGTTTCGCTGGATGTAGGCTACAAGTTTCTAACAGATAGTTACTAGCGGTGTTATATATCTATTAAATGCTTTTAGTTATATGTTTCTTATAATGGAGCTTGAAAAGCTATATTAAAATTAATAGTAAATATTTACTTAAATAAAACAAATTTATATAAGTAGCAAATATGTTTGGTTGAAGATTTTGCATAATATATAAATAAAGAAGCCCTACCCAGTTAAGTCTAACAACAAAGAGGCAAAGAAATCTAGACATAAGTTAATTACCTTTAGCCCTTTACAGAAAAAACACATCCAATGATTTTAAATTGGCTTGTAAATAAAATAACAGAAAAACCACGAAGCTTTTTATTAAAGGTCATCTTTTATATAGGCTCTTTAAGTATTAACGATTTTATCAGCCTTATTGAGGTTTATAGATGTGTACAGAGCCTTAATATTATTACGTTATCTTTGATCAAAGAATATAGTAAATTTTGTCATGTTGTCTGTAGACCAGACTTTAATTTTTTATAGCCATTATTGTGTTCAATTAATTGTATATATGTTTTAAAATTGAATTTTATATTATAACTTTAATATATTTTCGTAATAATATATTTTTATAATATAAAATGTTCCATAAAATAAACTATAAAGTTAGGGAAGTGTATCTAAATATTTAATGTACTATTATTCAGAAGTAAGGTTAAAAATAAATAAATATTTGTTTTTCCCTATCCGTATAGTGTTATTGCAGACTATTATTATTATTGATTTATTACATACAATAACATGATTTATTACTACTATATTTATTTACTATATCACCTTGTCTAAATTCTGATGGTGTGTTCCAAATGTGGGGAGGCTACATTCGTGTAATTATAATAACCTTGTATATATATATATATATATATATATATATATATATATATATATATATATATATATATATATATATATATATATATATATATACAAGGTTATTTGTAATTAATTGGCCACCTCTTGCAGGCAGCCTCTCTACATCAATCCTAACAACATTAGTTCTACGACTTTTTACAAATCCTGATAAACGAAACACAAAAAAACGAAACAAAAAAAGTTTTGCTCCCTCTTTTACTTATTACTCTGTATTATGTAAGAAGTATGTATAACTTAAAAGGTCAACGCCCGGGCGCCATACCTACGCTCAGAGTTAAGGCCAGTTCAGAGGCAATAAATATTATTTTGTATGAGAAAACTTAAATATAAAAAACTATTAATTTTTAAAAGTCTTAAAACAAGTATTATTGGTCTTGATGTAGCGATGCTGCCTCCAAGAGGTGGTCTATTAATTACAAATAACCATAAGTATCTAATATCTAATAAGAATATTTCTATCAGTTCGAAACAGAACATCTTCTAATAATAACCGTTAATATAAGAAGGCAACTTAATGTAACTAGTTAGATCGGTTTCAGATCCTGTGTTGGTTTCACCTCATTTCCTTTGCAACTTATATAGCATCGGGTTACATACGTCTGGTTTGTGATGTACTGTAAATAAAGAAAGTTAGGTGTTAAGTATTCAGTTAAAGTATATCGTTATTTGGACTACTAGTTTCGAAACTTATCGGGTTATATTGAATAACTCAATTCATCACGGCCCAATCACCCATGGCCAAGTGAGTCAGTAACAAAAAGTTTTTTTTATGTTATATTAAATCTATTTTTTTTATAAATTTACTGTTCTTACAAAACATAAGCTAAGTGGCTGTTAAATATGACATGTTTACTACAGAGGTCTATTTTGTACACATTCATGAAACATTGTATTTAATATTCCATCCCTAAAGACATTATGAAATTGGTAATATCATAGATGTCAGTCATTTCGAAGTAAGAAACATGAGATTTTATTAGCTCTCGTGATATTAGACTTCAAATGCGATACACGTTCTTGGAAGGAATTTAAACCGTAATGAAGAAGGGGTGGGTACATTTGAAAAATAAGAGTGATTTTAAAGAAATTGTATTACAAAATATTGAGTTTTAAACAACTTGTTTCGATTGAACTAAAAATATATAAAAATTGAAATTGATCGCCATTTATTTTGTGTTGAAATTGATAATCTATTAATATTAAGAAAATAAACAAAGTATTTTTCTTTTCCTGTTTCCGCTTATATAATAATTAAAGGAAACTTAATCAATAAAATAAACCATGTAAATTTAGATGCTCAGATCATGATTATTGAATGCTAATGGCAGAAGGTTAATAGATAATGTGTACACAAATCATTCTGATTGGCCAATCATTATTTATTTGATGACGTAATATCGGGAAACTATTTTATGTATGTGAGAGTCATACTAAATGAATTTGTGTTTAACGTAATACGTATGGTATTTTGGTTGTGACTGGGATAAAACAATAGTTTTATATATTTTTTATTTGTCTATATGAGTTGGTCATTTAATTGGTTCTCAATTGACATTGCTTGTACCTACTTTCGTTAATTGAATCAATCAACTAATTACTGTTATTAGTTTTGCAAGGTACACCGCGTTACGGATAGAAAACTAAAATTATTTGACCTTATTTATGTTCGAAAAAGTTTTTTTTTTTTAATCATTTTCGATAAGCATCATCAAATTTTTATTACAATAATTACGGGTTTTATATTCCAAATAATATAATCAAATAGCTCCAGTTTACCTTAAAACAACAAACTATGTTAAAAATTTACTAACTACAAACCAGTCAACGCGAAACCTTAAGAAAGATCTAAAAAGTAGTTACAGACTTTCATCTCCCTTCAAATGGAGTTTTGAGACGGCTTCAATCCTCTCATTAAAGATGCACTTACACTTGGCCGAGTTCCTACCGCTTCGTCTGAAAGGGTCTTTATCCTTGTAACTTCTACGATACATGTCATATAATTTAAATTATACGTTCTCCCTGTGCTTTTGGTAGTTGTTAAGCAATTTCATCTTCTAACTGATTATCTATTATCTAGCGCTGGATTAGTCTAGATCTGGCTAGTCATTTTAAGTCCTATGTAGTCTTTAAAGGTATTAATTAACCTTTAAAGATTACATAAGACTTAAAATACTATCACATATAGAAAGCTTAATTCACCGAGACGGACAGCGATACGGTAGCTCAATTGGTAGAGCGACAGGACGGTTTTCCAGAGGTTGCGGGTTCGAATCCGTGCTAGTATCGGTTTATTTTTCATTCTATATTTGTATAAGCTTAACATGGATATACATGGTTATAGATATTGTCAAACCTTAAAATACTACTTTGAAAAGTGTAGTGGTTAGTAACCCTGCCTGCTGAAACAAAAGTTCGATTCCACACGGGACAATTCTTTGTGAAAACCACAGATGTAGTTCCAAGTCTGAGTGTATTTAAGTCTCCCGCGACACAGGGATAATATAATCCCTTATGTGGAAATTGTCTTTTTAATAAAAATAAAATAACAATATCACTAGAATATTATGCACATAAGATTTATAAATTCATCCTTCTAGAAAATCAACAAATATTTTTGTAAATTTATTAAATGTACTTTTTATATATTCAGCTTTTACTTTAGTTTAAAATAAATGTTATATATTTATAAATGAAAATAAAATCACCATAATAATCCACATTTGATCTCGGTAACGTACTATGAATAAAATATAAGACACGAGCTAGTTCGCCATCTCCGGAGCTGTTTGTTATCTCAAGAGAAAACGTGAGACGCTTATAGTGAGGTAGATAATGTATGTAGGTACAAATACATTAAGGCATATAGAGCAAAATTTTATATATATTAATAAAATTTACTGAATTATAGTTATTTGGAATACAACTGACTTTAGCTGCTCCCACTTCCCACATTTTTATTAAAATGGGGGGAAACCCCCATTTTAATAATAATCACCAACCCGCCCCGTTGGTCGAGCGGTTGGCCTAACGTATCGTGGCGTAAAGACTCGGGTTAGATTCCCGACATTGATAGCCATGTGATGAACATAGATGTCTGTAATTCTGGATTTGGCCGTTTTAATTAAATCAATTCGAAGTATTTATAATATATATGTATTTGTATCTTTGTCTAACACTCTTATCGCAAGAAAATAATTTGCCTACTTAGAGGTCAGGTCAGTTTATGTAATTTGTCCAGTGATATTAATATTATTATCACTATAAGTGTGTAAAATTGTAATTTTTGCTCAAAATATTTATAGTTTCTGGACAAAAAGCACCTTAAACTTTCCCTTAAATATTAGCGAATTTCCGGAGTAAAATATATCATTTATGTTGACTATGACAATAGCTAATTACACCCCAAATTTCATCAAAATCAGTCCAGTAGCTTTAACGTGATTCATGAACAAACAAATAACATCATAAAGATTATTGTTTAGACATGTCAGTGTCATGAATTTAAAACGTGGAAATTATTATTTATTGCTTATTAATCATTTATTATATGTATTTATATAATATAATGTTCAAGTGTGGGTCGTTTGCCGGCAGGTTATTTATGAACTAGGGCAGGTATCGGGGACAATTACGCAGTACCTCTAGTCTGTACCAAAGATATGTTTTGCATAATTTCTCTATAAATAAGTAAACATCAATATAAAATACAGTTACTCGAGTACTAAGGAAGGAAATAGCAAAAAGGTACTTTTACGGTTGAAGACCACAAATTTCCAGATAGTATCATATAATTATAGACTTTAAGATAGGATTAAATAAATTAGCGAATTAAAACCTCGTTTTCTTTTTATTGTAATTTAAAATATATTATCAGTATACCAGGTTTTTAGGTCCGTTTCGTTATGATATTGATTATGATAGAACTGACGTAAGAATCAATTTGTTAAATATGCTTTCGGGGTGACTGGTTGTGTGGCAGGCCGATTTTTTTTACTGTTATTATTATTTCATTTTCGTTGCCTGAAATCATTAGGCTTCATTTCCGATTGATTGCGACGGTTCTAGTTGTTCCAAAATTGCTTTTAAGATTGACATTTGTGAAACAGTGATCACAATAACAAAAAATATATCCGGCTGAGTTTGTTGTGTGGTTCTTCTCAGACCAGGACGCGTTTGGAACCCTCATAGCTTCAACACTAAGATGGAAAGTGCTTTTACAAAAGGGCTTATTTCGATAAATATGTTATCGAAATAGGCCTTCCTGACACTTCCATTTTGACGTATACAAGTGATTATTGATTATGATTCAAAGTGGAAAAGATATAAATAAATATGATAAAAGGCAATATTTTACCATGGTTTTTATTATAATGCACCAATAAAGACATTCATACCTTATTATATTGAACCTCAGAGTGAAAATCAAATTCCTTTAAAAAATGATAAAATTACAATCCTATTCTTTACCTATCGAACCTTCGCTTAGCGAGCCTAGTCTTCGCATTGATTTTGTAGGAAACCAAATAAGGTCATTTTCAATCTCGCTCGCTTAGTAGGTAATAAAGGCCGTAAAAAAATTTAATGACAGATTATTAAATATTTTTTAACTGGTTTCAAAAAACCTAACATTATATAAATCAATTATCTACAGTAAACAGTTGATGAACTCTTTATATCTAACATCTTTATGATTATATGCCGTAGTGTGTGAATGTATAAGTCATAATAATTATAGCATACCATGTTAAATAATTCACTGAGGCATTAAGCCCTTTGTTCAAAGTGTTAGGGAAAGGACAGTGCCCCGAAACATCTCTTCGAAATAGCAGCAATTGTACAGGTTATTAAGTTTATATTAAATAAAACAGTGTTACGAGTGTTTTCTTTCTCCTTAACAAGTAAGTATAAATAAATTATTAAATATTAAGTCGTAATAATTAACATCTGGCAAGAAATCTGCAAATATTTGTTTTGTTACCGCTCAAAATAATTAATTACGCGGCTATTCCTCCATCTACCGGACTTTTCACAAAGCTTGCGCTATTTACGCTTACACTACTTGCCACTAGATGGCAGAAGGTGTGTGAAAACAAATGTTGGGAAAAAACTAATATTATGTATACAATAATTTATAATAACGAATGTATTATTTAGATAATACATATTTTGATTTATTAAAAATATTGCTAAGTAATAAATATTTTCGTTTCTTGCGGAGTTCATTGACATAGTAAAGCCATTTTTTTAAATTATAGGTATTTGTTATAACTGGAGATGTAATGAATAGAATCTTATTTATTTTCAATGATACAATATCATTTACGTAACACGTCCTTTGACTATCTGAACCGTGACCTTGAATTAGCTAAGAAACAGGCGTCACTGAGCTGGAACTAATGCATGTAGGTACGGATAGTTAAAAGGTAGGATTTTATTTCGATTTTATTCTGTATTTATTAGACATATTCATTTATTTTACTTTCTATAGTATGTTCGCTGTACTTAGTCCTTTGCTTTGCCTACCACAGATTACCTATAACAATTTTAAATGTTACACACATCGAATATCAGTCGGTACTCGGTACCCCTATTACGAGATTTGACGTAACAAAAACTATGACAGTTTATTAAATCGTAAAAGCAAAACAGAATTATATTCTAGGAGTCAAAAACTAAAAAAAAATCTATTAAAAAATATTTATCTATAATTACCTACTTAGGATAATTCCATATCATACTAAATAACAAAAGACAAATATACCTATAAATTATCCTAAATAACGTAAAGGTAAATATATAAATCCTCCTTAATAACTAAAGATATCTGAACAGATTTTTTTAAATAGGTAGGTTAATAGATTTTAATTAGATTTTAATTCATAGAGTAAAGTCATTCTGTTTAGATTTTACGATTTCGTAAACTCAAAGTTTTCTTAATGTCATAACTCGTACCTACTACAGGTTAGAACTTCACCATAAAGTTTTATTTTTATTTTCCATGAACACCTAAGTACTTCTAAACTTAATTGAAGTAATATATAGGTATAAATACTACAATATTGGTAGAGAATTTTGTATAGACATAATATTTATCTAATCCGTCCTAAATCGCGTTACTTACATCAAAAATCTATTTAGATCCATATCGATATTATTTTCATTTTTTATTTAGGGTTGAAAAAGGCTTCACAGCATCTGAAACCCGATTTGGCTAGAATCCAATAAATATTTAATTTACTACAAATACAACAATTACTAATACTATTTACCCGTCCCAATGTGTGTACGTACATTATTGCCAATTGTTTACAAACAGTTCATACAGCTCTCATTGTACTCGTTCTGGGTACATACATCGAGTATTACAACAGATACTAGGGGAAACCTCATAAAGTTGGCACAGATTCCTTTGCGGATTATTAAATAAGTAATTATATATCACTGGATATTTATTATATTATCTAGGTGACATTATTAAATACGAGGCTGTTTTAATATTTAATTTATTGATAGAAATAACTTGTTAATGCTCAATGTCTGTACTATCAGTTGATGTTATAAGAAATTCTATTTATATTGAAACATTTAGAAGCTTGAAGAGATAAAATACTAGTTTCGCGTATAGCTAAGGCTATCAACACTGTCGAATTGACAAGAGAAATGGTGTTTTGTCACGAATTTCCTTGACTTCTGTATAATTGATCGAACTTAGTAGAACGCCCTTGGCGTATCACTTTCTATACTACATAATATATTATATCCTATAATAAAATCAATAGAACATAGGTTTAACTTTATTGTTTAAATACCTAAACATAATAGCTAACATGTATATTGAAGAATTAAAAATTACATAAATTTAACATTTGAAAAATCAGAATGAAAATATTGATATTTATATAAATGTATTTACATTTAACACATTTGCACGTTTCCTGGTACTTTTTATTCAAAACGCGTGACCCGCTGCTAATGGATGTGATTGTATCTTGGTTTCCTTCCGATTTTAAATGACCACTCTATCATTGTAAGTTTGAAAAACCGGTAATAGTACAACAATTATATATTAACATTGTATGAGTTAATCAAACCAATGTGCATTACATTATGCTTTTACAAAAGCATCAAAAACATTACAAATATACAATAACTTATATGTTAAATATCTTTACAAGGGTCACGCACTTTATGGCCTACGAATAACTGTGTACATAATTTCACATTAGAATACCTTCCCGAATAATAATTAAAGGGTACCACATTATTTAGGAAGTAGCCGCAGTGGGAATATTAATCCATGTACTGGCCTTGATTCCCAAACGAGCTTCCCGATTTGGCGGACGAGTGAGCTCACGCGGCCTCACAGCGTAGCCGTTTCATTAGCGAACCTCATTGTTGCTCGTGGGCTGGCAGTATTTTGATCGCACGCGATGCAGTTAGCGTTGCTAGTCCGGCACTAGTTTCCGAACGTACATCTGCAGTGCGCGCCTTCGACCGCGAAAATTAAAAAAAAATAATCTTAAAAACTTTTACGCGCGCTTTATCTGTTATGCAAAATGGGTGTGGTGAAAAATCCGAATAAGAAAAATAAAACAAAAAACGAGGATGTGAAAAAGAATTTAAAAGAAAAGCAAAAATTGGATGATGGAAAATCAAAAAAGAAAAAAAAAGTGTCGTGCTTACATTGCTTCAAGTCACCGGATGATGGTACGACCATAGTTATTTGTTTTTGTGTTCCACGGAAACGAGTAATTCGTAAAATTTAGTCACAGTAATTACTCGCTATTGTGATCTTTTTGATGGCAACCAGAAATATATTTTAGTTAGTGTTTACTGAATATGCATGTACCTCGATAATTGAAGTTTTTAACAAAAAATAATGTTTTTATCGGAAACAATACCAGCGTTCTGGCTTACACGCTATCAAGCAATCAAACAAACTTTAGAAATATTAAATATTCCTGCTATTTGTTACGCATTTTTAAATAAAATATAATATTAAATAAAATAGTAACATCAAAAATAACATTTTGTCTCGATCGTTAAAAAATAATATATTAAGAAAGACAAATTACATTTTAATTCGTTAGATGTTTTGTTTAATGATAATTGCTAAGTAATATAACTGTCAGTGTAGGTACGGGTTGTTATTTGATAAACATAAAAAGCGATAAGTTTACACTTTAACAAGATTTGGATATAAATATTATCCGTATTAATATTTATTAGATTAAATAGAAATAATGTAATAAATTCGTATAAAATAGTCAAAAAATTATTTGCTGGTATAACTATAATTTAGAACTGTAATTACAAAAAACACTGATAACACACAAATTATATATATTCCATATACCTAGTTAGTATCCTACGAATTGAACCCCTTGATTCTTAGTCGTCTTTAAACTGTTAAAACGCTTAATTTTTTTATTTTATATCACGTTCAACTATTAGTGGATATTGCAGCCGTCACTGTCTAGTTTAATATTTGATAATTTATATTTTGTTGATCTGCAAAACAAATTCAAGAAATACTGTTAGCAACTGTGACCTACATCCCATGTTTATGTCCTAAATAAAACTGATCTCGGTTTCGTAATGACCAGGCCCGGAATACCCGGAGCATCGATATCTCTGTAACATAAACTTTTTAATATCCAACATGATATACTATCGGAATTTTTAACATCAAATAAGCTCTTGAAATACTCGAAATGTTATATTTGGATAACCAAATGCTAATTCAAAATCATAGCTTGAGATTTGAACTGTAAAAGAAAATATCCCCATAGTTCCGAATAAAATTATATTTTCCCCAATGGTTAAGTGGTTAGCGCAGACGCCTAACGTACCTATAGCAAATCGGAGCAAAGGAGTCTGGTTTGATTCCTGACAGGGACAGGCATGTTTATGATGAGCAATAGATGTCTGTATTTCTGAGTTTGGTCGTTTATTGAATATATTTTAAGAATGTGGTATGTGTTGTATCATTGTCTAACACCCTTAACACAAGCAAATAATTTACTTACTTAGGGGTTAGATCAATTTGTGTGATTTGTCCTGATATTATTATTATTTCTTCTCGTTCAAATCAGACTGGACCTTGTAATACAATACGGTCTAATCCCGAGATTCCTTTACAGTCTTGAATGGCTTCAATTGGAATAAATAAAGTAGGAAAATGCAAATTGTCGTATAACAAAGAGTAATCCAAGCGCGACAAGGTTGCGGCTATATTTTGGTTTACATCATCATTACCTCATATGGATATACTTCAGTGACCGCGGAAGTGTAACATTGAGTTGATGACTGACGGTCATTATTTTTGATTCTAAATTTGTTATGTCCAAACATTAAAAGTGATTTGTTTTTTGTCAAGCATATTTTTTTTTATAAGTTAGTTCAGATATGACTCAAAAATGTACTAGAATCAATTATTGTTCATTGCGTTGTATATCAGGATGCGAAGTTTAAGTCAATTTGCATTCATGTTACAAGTGAGATGAGATCACACGCACACAATGATGTTGTTATATAAGTAAACACTTACATTAACATGTATATGTCAGCGGTTGAAAAGTAAGGTTAATCAAACTCCATGTGTATGTACTCGTAATTGTCGTCTTTCGTAAATAACAAAATGAAAGTAATTCGAAAAAACATTTAAGACCTAATAAGAGTCTCAAAGGTAATATTTATTTATCACTTTTTTTTAATACATGATCTGTCTCTTATATTATATTTATATCTATAAAACAATTAACTTTGATACAAAGTCAAAAAAGTTCTAAAAATAACGACTTCAGCCCACTGAATACCATATTTGTTTACATGTTTAGACATCGTGTGCCTAAAATAAACAGTCAAAAATTACAATGACACGAATATAAAACATGTTCCTCATTCGTTTAATAAATTAAATATACAATGACAATCAAATTTTACAATGTTCCCAAGTAGTCCTAACAAGGCGTGTCTATCAAAACCATACTCTATAATGTATGTTAGCAATTCTGTTATCCACCTGCCAGATGCATTTTATATTGTAAACAGTTTATAGAAACAATGTCACATAAATACGTAGAACCATCGGTTTGGAAACCTTCCATTGCTTATATTACCAATTAATACTGCTATGTGACCTAAATCACTCAGGGCGTAATCAAAATTAGTCATAACAGATTTGAATTTACGTACTCTGGAAGTACATGCCATTAAACGTATAACATCGACCCTATAATCGTGGTTATTAAAAATAGGTACTTTTTGCATAGACTGGTTATACGTAGAGTAGGAGGTAAAATATGTCCATCGAAAAAAAAAAGACAAAGAAGATGAGGTTATCCGTCTCTCTTTTATATGTGATTAGACAAAGATAAGTTTGAGTCTCTCATCTTCCCTCTTTTAATATATGTTAGATGCTCGCACTCACAGCGTGCCTATATCTCCCCTACTCTTTTTGTACGACTTTTTTTCCTTTTACATTTATCTTTTATTTTAGTAACTTTGATTCATTGGAAACTAAAATTCGCTATGCTCGTAAGTGGCTGCAAAAACAATTTCTTATCAGAACAACTAGCGGACTATACACATCGAAATGTAAGGCTACGCTCTATTTACTACATACTTATAATACTCATGTTAGAATGACATACGGGATGATAATACAACGAAACAAAACCAAGGAGAATAATATTAACTATTTGGGTCAAAGGATGCATTAATTACACGATATTATATTTATATCATAGTTTCTAAAGTAAAAGTCAAGTATCATCTTTTTAATGCTCATGGTTTTTTATTCTATTTCTAGAAAGGTATGTACCCGCACTTTTATATAATCACTGGCTACTTATAGAATTCTGTTTAGGATATTTAGTTTTCCCCTCCATGATCAACAAACTGACAAATATACCTAAGCATCATACCAAAATATTTTTGTACACTTTTAAGTATTGACCTACACCTGTAATGTTTATTTTAAAACAATGATTTCTTACCTTGAAAATAAAAATGCTCAATTTCAAAGACCGTGTTAGATCATCTATAGAATAGAATTAAATTAAGAACAAACAAAAAAGATTATAGGCAATGAAAAAAAATAAAAGATTGTCTCACAGTAACAGATAATAGGGAAGCGTGTGATAGATGGGTCTGTAATAAGGGTAAGTGGTGGCGGGTAGCAGTAGCAGTGGGTAGCAGTGAGTAGCAGTGGGTAGGTTGTTTGTTGGGAGCGGCGTTGACATCATCTGTAGCTAAAGGTCGCGCAAATATGCTCGCCTTTGCATTTTAATTGTATACTTAACGACTATATGTTTATTCATATACTAAATGCTTAATATTTAAATACCGTTTCTACAATATTAGAATATACATGA
This sequence comes from Napeogenes inachia, assembly GCA_959347355.1. Taxonomy (NCBI): domain Eukaryota; kingdom Metazoa; phylum Arthropoda; class Insecta; order Lepidoptera; family Nymphalidae; genus Napeogenes; species Napeogenes inachia. The sequence continues at coordinate 19,204,309 of OY365798.1, read as the reverse complement.
TGTATTATATAAAATATGTGAATACTTAAAAGGAAATATAATAAGCCTCTGACAAGTTTTACAATGATCTATTTTATTCCTGTAATAGATGATCTAATCACATTTAAATTACCCTATTGGATCTGAGTTGTTTAAGTGTGTATGTCTGTGTGTGTAATTGTTTTTTAGAATCAATAATAATTCAATGTTAAAAATATTATACAAAAGTATTTCGAGATAAATCTATTTCTGGCATTTGATTCATAAAACGGTTACGACAGCACTTAGATGTAATTGCGTTGTACGTTTATTAAAAAAACTATCTGCTATGAGTTTTTACATATTATATAATTTGTTTTATATTTTTTTTCTATAATTCAGATACCTGCCAGCAAAATTTTTAATAGATTAGGTATATCCCGTATATTTTAAAATTAGGTAAAAGTTGGGTAAAAAAATGATAATCTAATATCCGTAAATTAATGATTAATTTAAATATGTACCTTCTACTTGTTATAATCTTAATAAGTGTATAATATTACAATATCTAATAATAATATTTCTAATGGATTTACATACATTTGTAAATATTGGGGGTATTCATTATTTTGATTTAAAAAATCCTTAAAATGTTATTTTTATTTGATCGACAAAAAAAAACAGATAGCAAATATTAAAACATAATATTTATTAAGAGCTGACGACCTTGGCCAAGAAAAACATCTTGCATATCTTTTACATTGACTCATAATAAGTCAATAGAAAAATGTAGGTAAATTAACTAGATTAAATGATGTAGGTTAATTAAGACAATTAATATAATGACAAAAATAGCCTAAATCTTATCTTTTAAGCTCTACATTTGTTACAATTTACTATAATTTCATATCAGGACATCAAGAATACTATCTACCTAAACAAATTAAAAGGAATGATATAGAAATTCCTAACACGCTATTATAATTTAGAAGTCAGAAGTCAGGTGATGGCAAAGTCAATTCCTCTACCCACGCGTGACCTCATGAGTTACGTAACTATGATATCAGGCATTTCTACAATCAATACAACTGTTAGTCACACGTATGTTTTATTCTTACAATGCATGTCTAAGATTTTCTAATAATAATGCTATTTATGTTTAGTTTAAGAATTTGTCGCTCGGTTAGCCTTTAGTAGTTCTAACCACAAACGACCTCAGTCATAAATAAAGTACCTATAATTCGATTATAGGTATATTTTTCTTCAGGTGCTCCATTGAACATTTATTAATGAATACTGCGCAATATGCGGGTTTTGAAGATCCGTGTTTTTTATAAAAATATCACACATCAATTCTATTTTTTATGTAAAAAGTAGTAAATAATAATACACATGTTTTCAAAAATAGTTAGATTGCTTAATTGTAATTTCAAGTTTTGGGTTATAAAATAGTTTTTGATATTTTTAATTATAACGCTAGATTTCTATTATTAAAATTATCGATTTAATCGAAAATTAAATAGAATAGGAACGATTTAGAAATGAAAATAGAGTAAATCAAAATGAAAATAACATATATATGTAGGTGTATAAATATTGTTAATTCGCTAAAAGTCACAGCTCAATTATTTTACTTCCGGTTACCAAAATACCTAATGCATTTATATTTTTATATATTTTTTTTATAATTTATGAGAGCCAAGAAACCGACAAAGCAACTGTAATATAATACCGTTATTCAAATTACAAACAAATGCACTTTGTAACCTTTCAAGTGACCAAAATTATAAAACGAGTTAGCGATATGATGTACTCTCTTTCTCTCACCTATAATTGATATCAATTTCGATTCTGTTTTCGTATGCGCAGGAGCAAGACGTTCCTTATTTAACCTGCTAGATACTTCCTTACATCGTTGGTTTATTGATATCATAGGCACTTTCTACATAACTTTTACATACTTGTATTTCTAGATATTAAGTAATTTATTTATTTAGTAAAGAATATACATTATGATTTAGATATATATGGTTTATATGCATTAATTAATTTATTTAATATTTATAACTGTAAAATAAAATATTGAAGAATTAATATATCATTTATGTATTAGTTTGGATATATTTAGTGTATATAAGTCCCGCTTAAGTGAAATATGATACTTATGCATTTTTCATTGTTACAGGTGGTTTGGAAGGCAAATACCGAGTAGCTGCACCTGAGCTTATGCAGGACACATTCATGAGCGACTCCGAAGACGAAGGCGGTAAGTACTTTATCTATACTAAAACAAATTAAATATTCCTAATACTTCATTCTATAATTAATAAAATATTCGTAACAATTTTTCTTAAAAATATATTATCCTTTAGTAATAAATATATTGCTATTTCATCTATGATCCCTTGTATCCCGTCTATTATATTTTCTTGTAGCACGAATTAGTGTTTGTGAAATTATATAATTTCCGCATAAAAAAGGATATTATATGTTTAATCGAACAATAACGTATCACCACATAAAATTTCCATTAAAACCTCTTAATGCCTTTATCATGACGATCGAACTACGAAACATACAAAAAACATACAGATTGATAAGAGAGGCAAATTTTTCCAAAATTATTGAATAATTTGATTGGTTCCTATTGCTATTTTCTTGTGTGTAGTAATACAAATCACAATATGACCTTGTCCTAACAAAAATAAAGTAAACTAAATCATAACAAATAGAATATTTATATATTTATCTACAATAACAAAGTTCAAAACCAATAATAAACTTGTATAGTTTAAAATAATATCTTATATGAATAAATAACATAATTTTATTATAACCGGCTCCATGTGCAAATTTATATTTTAACCGTGAATCTTCTACCACAGGAGAAGTGGAGTGTCCGATCCAACAGCAGCAGCAGTACAGATACATGAACAGCGAGGCGGGTACTCTGAACCGCGCGCGGCCGCTCGAGGACAGCGTGACGGACGGACACCTGTGGCCCAGCAACAATGACAAGCGTGTCGCCACCATGGAGCGACAGCCGCTCGATATCGGGTGAGATACAACAGAATGGGACAATTTGCAAATAACGTTCCAAGGGTTTCTTTCTAAACCAAAAATCATCAGTCATCAATCATCAGCAGTCCTTCTAGCATATCGGTATCAATTGTTGTATTGTCGAATGCTGGATACAATTGATAAAATAGTTCATAAATACGTAATGTATGGATTGCTTGAACTATGGCAAGAGTCAAAAGGGAATGTGAGTCTTGAGATGACGGGTGATAGGCAAGAGTGGAAGAGAGGAAAATGTACCGAAGCCCTATAAAGTGAGAAAAAGGCAGGAGGAAGAAGAAATTCGTAATTAATTGAATGGGGCAATCGCCGCAAACTCATAATCTAATACTCTCCGTTCATGAATCCAGTACTAACAGAGTGTATTTCCAGGTTCCTGGTGTCGTTCGTGGTGGACGCGCGCGGCGGCGCCATGAAGGCGAAGCGTCGCGGCGGCGTGCGCGTCATCGTGCCGCCGGCCGCCTGCGCCGCGCCCACCAGGGTCACGTGCCGGTAAGAGAACCACCTCACCCACAGACATCTTATAGCGATTAGTGGACACAAGAAGACCATCAACTAGACTCGCATCTAGTCAGTCTCCGGTGGTTTAAGTCAGTATCCGGACACAGTTACAGCTTTCTCGATTTTATCTTTAACAAGGTGACAATCGTTTAATATCAGTCTCTAAAGGTTCCGTGCTGGTTTGACGAATCTTTCTTGATGTTTATCATCTGTCGTACAAAACGAGAAATAAATAAACACATTAGGGTAATGTGCACGTATATGGACTTCATTATCAGTTTATTGATTTTGTATGGTGATTTTAACAAGACACAAAAATATATGTAAAAAGAAGTTATCATTCAATGACTCGGACGAGTATGTCATATTATATATTAATGAGATTCATAGCTTGAAATGAGACGCATTTCAATAAATCCTTGCGTACGGAACAGAAATAGAATCATTTCAGTACACTATCACAATGGAATATAATGTTTCAATAACATTACATGATGAAAACTGACTCATAAACAGAAACGTCCTCTGTTTTTGGGATGCTGCCATGTAACAATACTCATTTCTCGTCTCTATATTATATATGAAATAAATAATGTAATTTTGTAGCGAAAGAATAATATGGACATAAATAATTGAAACGAAATGTTAGGAATAGTATCATTAAACGTGAATAACCAAATCGCTTTATTGCATGTAAGAAATAAGTCATTGACTTAATAACCAAGTAAATTAACATTTATTTTAAGAACAGACTAACTTTAAAATATACTAGTAGTTTTGTTGATATTTTTGTAGATGTGACTCTTGAAAGACCGTGATTCTGTTTAAAAATATTGATGATCGCAAACCAATAACGATATAGGTTGGTGAGTTTTTAATATTTATGAAGATGCTTTGTGCGTCACCACCCTAAGTTTGTAAATGATGTTTTAAAAATGACGCCATTTTTTACTTCCTAGTAAATTCTGTTTTTACTTTATTTATGATTTGAATACAGTTTTAAAAATATAAATTACATTATTGTTTCTTTTATATTTTTAAAATTAATAACTCTTGTAATATTTATTTGTTATAAAAATATGTATGTAAACTTTTTTTAATAATCTTATTATAACTCGTATTTAATTATTTACTTTAACCAGACGTTTCGTGTGCTTTGCAATTATCCACAAGCAGACAAGATCTTTATAAAAAACGACGGTTAAAAAAATATCAGTTACTTCGAACATGTGATTTCTAAATAACAGTCTGTCTTAAACTGACTAAGCTATATTAAAAGATAATTAATTATCTTTTAATATAGCTTTATTAATAAAGGAAATAGATATTGAAAGATGGTTTACGTTATTTATCACTTAATATAATATATATTAAGAAAGGTTTCAGTCTTGTTTAAAAAAACTCTGTCGTGTTGAAAAAGTTTTATAGCCAGTATTACTCTTCTTAATGACTAACTCAACCCTTCTCTAGTGCGGCTTCCCGTCGCGCGCCCGTGGCCGCTCCGCCCCCCCTTATGGAGGGCGAAGCCCTGGCGTCCCGACTGCTGGAGCTGCAGCCGCAAGGAGCCAAGTTCCTAGCGTAAGTTGTCGATACTAATACTAATGCTGTTTGTAGGTTTTCTATTACATTTTTGAGTTGTATAAGTTTTTAAGTGTAAGTTATAGTGTATAAGTGTATAAGTTTTATTTTGAGTTTTTAAGTGTAAGTGAGACTTCAATTTAATTGTTTTTGGACGATTTTCTAGTTTATGGAAAGAATTACTTGGTGCTCGTTGGGTTTCCAAGGGCAAGACATTATTAATTCCTGGTGACAATTATTAAATGTTTGTATACACGTTCAGGCCAGTAATCATCGAAGTGCCAATCTTCACCGCCTCGTGTCCCGAACGAGAGATCGTCATACTGAGGTCGGACACCGGCGAGACCTGGCAGGACCACTACCTGCACAATAACGATAACCAGATGATACAGGTTCGATTTTTACTTTTTATTTACGTGTTAAAGAAATTTACTGTATCATTCGACTAAGATTAAATTGATTTACAATACGAGGTGGAAATTAACTTAAATTGTTTTTATAAATTCAAAGATTATAAACTCAAAAAATGGATATTAGTTAATTTTTTCTTGCAAGAAGTTTAACATTAGATTAGTATAGATAAGAATTATCTTTTGTGTTCCCAGGAGGCGCTCACCCGCGAGCGACAGGAGCACGGCGCGGGGGGGGAGCGCCCCGGGGAGGCGGGGGAGCGAGTCACACGGATCATCACCTGCGACTTCCCACACTACCTGGCCGTGGTGTCACGAGTGAGGCAGGAGGTACACATCATAGGACCGGAGGGAGGAACCATCTCCTCCGCTCACATACCACAGGTAGGTACTGCACACGCACGCGGTGTATCTTGATTTTTTCCTTAAGTTTTTTATTTTAAGCATTTTTAACGAACTCCATTTGTGGACTTCTCCATGTTAAATTTTGAGTGTGATGTACGAATCGATTAATTTTAACGTAAACGTTGCTTCGATGTAATAATTGTTTACTGTGACAGGAATTTAATTTTGTATTTTTATTTCTTATTTAAATCATCCAAATATGAAAAACTTGAATTCTAAATGTAGACACCATTGATGCTACTCTGTCCGTCCCACCTCCAGGTGCAGGCCTTGTTCCCTGCGGCGGCGCTGACCAAGCGCATCCGTGTGGGTCTGCAGGCGCACGGCGCGGGGTCGCTGGCCGCCCGCGTGTTGCCCCGCCTGGCTGCCGTGTCGCCCGTCCTCACAGTGGAGCCGCGACGACGCAAGTTCCACCGCACCATCACACTCACCGCGCCACTGCCGCAGACGCGCGACCACAAGGTGACCGCTTACACATTATACATCAACGTGATGGCGCAGATTATAAATTGCAAATATCGCAAGTTTGATTCCCGCTCGCTTTTTAAAATAAATGTTAATATCACGTGCGCGTCAATTTAATCAGAATGTCTTATACTGCTTACTTATTTTAAAAGTTAAAAATATCTAATCACAAAATATACTTTGCAGATGAACAGCCACGACAAGCAGTCCACGGCCAACCTGCGCCTGCTGTGTTCCATAATGGGTGGTCAGGCGCGGGCGGTGTGGGAGGACGTCACGGGCTCCACCCCGCTCACCATCACTGACGACTGCGCCTCCTTCACCACTACGGTGTCTGCCAGGTAATAATATATAAAAACAACAGGAGAATAATATATAATAATAACTAATTTAATACTATTAATTAAAATATGTACATTTTGTTTTAGATTTTGGCTGATGAACTGCCAGAATGTCAGTGATGCTACAAAGTTGGCCACAGAATTGTACAGGTACTACACACATATAATTTTTTGTTATATTATCCACTACTTACTGCGTTTTCTTATGTTCATACCGCATATTATCTAGTACCTGATATTTAAAATTAGATTGTTATTTTTACAGTTATTTTTATTTCTGTTTTATTAAATTAAAACTACGTTAATAAAAAGCTTAGCTACTTAGTACGTACATAAAATGAGTCTACTCCTTATACATCCTGATAAGCTGATAACGCTCTTATACATCCCTGATATTGCCAGAGACCATGGGCAGATCACTTAATATCAAATGACACACAAACTCATTGTTAGCTCTTTTATGTATTTAAGAATATATAATAATAATAGATACTCATGTTTAATATATTAAGTTACTACATCGAGTCTGTTAGTGTCTTCTATAATGATATTCATATTAATTTCCAGAGAGATGTTGTTAGTTCCGTTCGAAGTGCGTATAGTGGTGCTCGGTAAGCGTTTGGACGCCCTGGAGGGACGCCTGCTCGTGCTATACATCACCGACAGATACGCCTACGACACTCTGCTGCACCAGGTATACACACGTACACAGACATAGACACGCGCACACAAACCTAGTCACACGCGCACAAAAACATAGACACACGCGCACACAAACCTAGTCACACGCGCACACAAACCTAGTCACACGCGCGCACAAACATAGCCACACGCGCACAGACACACACAGACATACACAAAGAGACATATACACGCGCACACAAAAATACACACACATACACAGAGAGATATATGTATATACAAACACACGACTGTGTGCAATAGACATTAGTCATAGTCTGTAATGCTAACAAAGTAGTTTATTAATGTAATGGTACGTAGGAGCACTACGCGGAGGTGGCGCACTCCACCAGCGTGCGTCTGTTGGACGGCAAGCCCGTGTACTTGGAGTTCTCCGGCAACCTGCTGCCCGTCACCAAGTCGGGCACTCAGCCCACACTCGTGTTTGAGGTTGGTGACACTTGGTTGTACCATCATATTTACTTATCACAATTATTTATAATTAAATTAAGGATCCCTATTTTGTTAATGTGCTATTCCAGGTTTACTTTATAGCCAATACTATTTATGAAGGCATAAAATATACAGCGTCCTCATTTTACTTCATAATTATTAAGTTATGATAGAAATATATTGCATTACAGGCCTTCAAAGACAATCGAGTAGAGTTCCCCGTGCGGGTGAAGCACCACGAGGAGAGTCCATCGGGTAGGATCTACTTCATGAACGAACCTAAGGTAAAATTATTTCAAATTTTGTTAGTTTCTCAAAATTATTCCACTTTTTTTGTGTTGTACTGACATAAAAATAATAATAATTACACACATTGATCTAAATTCTAACCCCTAAGTAGGCAAATTATTTTGCTTGTGATAAGGGCGTTAGACAACGATACAAATACATAGAAATACACATATAAATACTGAGAATATATTTAATAAACGATCAAACCCAGAAACACAGACATCATTGCGCCGTGACACGTTAGGCGTCTGTGCTAACCACTCGACGGTTATACATACATACATATTTAATGTAATAGTTTGAATATACTAAATTATAACATATTGTGAACCGCTTTAATGTAAGTTTTTGAAGTAAAAATGTATTGATTGACACATATTATTTAATTTTGTGATTTGATTTACACTTTATCGAACCCCTCAAATTGTTATGTAACTAATAATTAATTATCTTAATATTATAAACATTTCAAAAGTTGATTAAATTATAACATAAATGATAATACATATAATCGCGCGCAGGTGGCGAAGGGTGAGCCGTCTGTCAGTCCGTCGTGCGTGCTGGACGTGTCGCTGCCGGAGCGCGTGGCGCCGCGACCCGCCAAGAGCCACCTCGACTGCCTCAACCTGGACCAGAGTGGTGCGGGCACTTACATTACACACTCCATAAGGGACTGACGATCCGTTAAATGACTGAGGAAACACGTCTGAAATTACAGAGTTACAACCGATAAGGCTTTTCTGAATGTTGGAACAAACCTACAATTAAAAATTCTTGACCAGTTTTGTAGTTTTAGGAACTCATTTCCAAATGTTTCTGTGTATAATACTCGTCTTATTCGATTGTAAAATAAAAAAAAATCGTTTCTAAGAAATTCTTAGATCTTTATAAAATAAAATCTAATATACCCAGGTTTCGACGCTCTAAATGATGAGTTGAGCTTCCACTGGAGCGACCATCACCATAACGTGGGTCCGCCCCCCATCCCCACCGATAACGGACTACAGCTCAACGGACATGTACGTATTGTACTGTTAGTAAATTAATATATACGGGCGAAATTAAATATTACCATAGTCATACAATCTTTATTAGGTGTTAAAGAATATTTAAAACATTTTTGTTTTACTTATTATTGATTACGCTCGTATATATTGTATCAATTTAAATCACATCAAAGCAAATAAGATAAAAATGAAAATTATGTGACATCGGTTAAACTTTTCTTCACTGTGTCTAAAATGTTTTAACTGAGCAATTTTATATGAGGATAAATTATATGTTAAACCATAATCACTTCTATTTCAATCATATCCACTACATATACATTAGCTAAACTCATTAAGTAGTTCAATTTCATGTCGCCAGGATAAATCTGTAGCTAACGGCGTCGTGAAGTACGAAACGAAAGACACCGACGACAAAGACAAGCCTCACGGTGAGTAATCTCAGAGAAAATCTTTAATTATATATCATAATCCAAATTAAATAAATACCTTTTGTCGTTAATATAGTTATCTAAATGAGAAATTTCTTAGAGTATATATTTTTCAGTTTGTGATATAAAATCCGTTATAAAGTTCTATGCCCGTTTTAATAAAGAAAAAACTACAACACAACAAGGTTTCCACATAATGTTGTACTATTGATTTTAATTAAAACGTATATCATATAGGGGTCCGATCCATCAGTGTTAGAAGGTATTTATATATTTTTCCCCTTGCACAGAGGCTTCCCCTTCGCCGATTTTAGTGTAAGTACTTAGTATCTGTAGATTAATCATTGCTTCATTTCAGTAAATGGCGACACCACGCACGTTGATTCAAATAAAACTAAAGCTACTTTTGATTCTGACGAAGACAAAACACCAATGAACACTCTAGAAAAGGGTAAAAAGAAGCCTGAAGGAGGTTCATTCCTAGGCGGTCTCGCCGGTAAAGTAAAAAGTGTATTCAGTCACAGCGAGGACAAAGAGGACATCAAGGAATCTTCTCCCAAACCTCAACCAAAACCCAGAGAAACTAAAGAGAAGTCCCCACCAAAACCAGCTCCAAGAATCATTAACGAAGACTTGTTGGAAAAGGTTGAAGATATGTTCAAAGATGTCCGTACGAAACCGCATTTAAAAGACGAGGATGACGTGAACAATAAAGTATATTCAACAAAGTTAATAGTAGACGAAGAAAATCCAGATGATATACGCGTTAAAACTGAAGAAGTATACCATCAATATGAGCATATGCAACCCGTAGACACGCCCTTGTGTTGCCAGAAGAGCGACCCGTTTCAGTTCCCTAAAGACTGTTGTGGTGGCAAATATAAGAAAGGTGAAAAACACAGTCACGATGAAACCTCTAATTTAGCCGATAGAATCGAGCAAGTCAAATTTTCTGCACATGAACAAATACGAGAAATTGAAGATAAAGTTGAAAATGATTTACAAAAGAATATAAATGAAGCGGATAAAGAAACAAATTATATTAAACAACAATTAGGTGAAGTCAAAGAAGATATTATCGTAAAATCCGAAAATATAAAGAATAATTTAATTGATAAGGAAGATAACTTAAAATCAGCTTTCCAAGATAACGTACAACAAGTTAATAATGTTGTTAATAACAAGATAAATGAATTAACCGAATCGGGCCAAGATATTAAATCTGATATCAGTGCTAAAGTTGTAAATATGCAATCCAAGGTATCATCAGACGTAGACAATATAAAGTCTTCTGCTAATAACACCATTGTTGGTTTAGTTGATATTGTTGGTAACAATCAACAAAATATAAATAATAAATTCCATGATCTTGATTTTGCTGCTATGGAACGAGCAGAAGAATTAAAGGTCAGAGGCACCAATAAATTATCACAAATGGGCAAAACATTTGAAAGTACAACCGACGACTCAATAAAAGCGGTCCAAGATGGCGCTAATGAAGCTTCAGACAAATTGAATAATATTAAAACTGATATTGAAATCAGTGCTGAAAATATTAAAGACAAAGCAAAGGAGAAGGCAAATAAAGTTAAAGAAGATATAAACAACAAAACCAATATCCTTAAAACCGAAGCAGAGGAAATTGTAGACGACGTAAAAGAAAAAAGCCAAAAAACCGCAGCTAATGCTAAATCAAAAGCTAAAGAAAAGAAGAGTGAAGCCAAAAAGAAGGCTAAAGAAGGAAAGAACTTTTTTACAGGACTAGTACATAACATTTTTGGAGAAAAAGAAAAACTTGAAGAAGAAGTTAAAGGTAAAATTGCAGAAGGTAAAGACTCCGCTAACAAAGTATCAAAACAGGCCTCTGAGGCTAAAGAAAAACTAGAAGAAAGTATTGCCAAAGAGGAAGACAAATTAAAACAAAATGCTGACCAAATTGTAAAAAGCACACAAGATACAGCTAAAGAGGTTGCTAAAAATGTTAATGATGTTAAAGACGACATGGTAGAAAGTGCGCAAGAAAAAACGAAGCAAGCTGTCAACGGTCTACAAGAAAAGAAAGATCAACTGTTGCAAAGTGCTCAAGACAAAACTAACGAAATTGTCATCAGTGCAAAAGAGACTAAAGATTCATTAATTTCAAGAGGAGAAAACAAGAAAAACGAACTTTTGAAAACTGCCCAAGACACAACAGGACAAATTGTCACCAACGTTGAAGCTACAAAAGATGAAGTGCTACAAAAAAAAGATGAATTAATACAGAGTGCAGAAGACAAGAAAGTGGAACTCTTGCAGAGTGCTAAAGATACAACTGAACAGATTGTCACCAACATTGAAGCCAAAAAAGATGAAGTGTTGCAAAAAAAAGATGAGTTAATACAGAGCGTAGAAGACAAGAAAGTGGAACTTTTGCAGAGTGCTAAAGATACAACTGAACAGTTTGTTACAAATTTAGAAGCTAAAAAGGACGAGGTCGTACAAAGAAAAAATGAATTAGTTCAAAGCGCAGAAGACACTAAAAACGAACTTTTGCAGAGTGCACAAGATGCAACTGAAGAGACTTCTCAAATAATCGAAGCAAAGAAAAATGACATAGTACAAAGAAAAGATGAATTATTACAGACCGCAGAAGATAAGAAAAACGAACTTCTGCAGAATGCTCAAAATGAAACTGATCAAGTATTTGGTACCATCGAAAACAAAAAAAATGAAGTAGTACAAACTATCGAAGAAAAGAGAAATGAAGCCGTCCAATATGTTCAAGGCAAAAAAGATGATATTGAATCAGAAGTTAAGCAAACACTTAAGGAAACAAAGAAAAATGTGGTAACTGCGATAGATGATAAAAAAGATGAATTAATAAATTCTAAAAATTTCGTTAAAGATGCCGCAGAAAATAGACTTAGTCAAATAAGACAAGAAGCTGAAGAGACTACTGAAGAAATTAAAAGAACCGCTGAAGAAACTCTGAATGCTGCTGCAGAAACAAAAACTAAATTAAAAAGCAATATTGCATCTCAATTTAGTGCAATTAAAGATACCGGGATGGGTGAAATAGAAACTATTCAGGACGCTGTCAAAGAAAAAGGTAACAAAGTACAAAAATCAGCTAAGGTGACGTTCGAACATGTCGAAGATTCAGCCTCCAGTGCCTTCGACCAGATCGAAAGTGCCGCGAAGGATAAAGTGTGCGACATTAAGGACACGTACGATGACCTTCAAAGTTCAACTCGAGATACGTTCGCGGATCTCAAGGACGACGTTCAAGGATATGAAAATTCCGCGCAAGACACTCTCCACAGCTTTCAGAGTTCAGCAGGAAATACCTTTGACAGCTTAGACGAATCTGCCAAAGAATTTATTGGTGACATACAATCAACTGTATCTAAAAGCGAGGAAAAATTAAAGGAACTATTTGGAAATGTTAAAGACAGTTTTGAAGGATTTCAAGTAGCGGCTGGAGACAAACTTGAAGATATTACGGCTACAACGCAACAACGGTGGGAGGAAGCCGGTGAGAGGTTGGGGAAAGCTGAAGAGGGAGTCAAGGACACCGTGAAGGAGACGGAACAGGCTGTGGCTGATACAATCACAAACGAAGCGGACAAATTTACGAGCAGTCTCAATGATTTAGGAAACTCCGTGTTTGGAATGTCGGGGAAAGGTCAGTTCCATCAAAATTTTCATCTTCATAACATTATTTGAAGCGAATCATTTTACAATTACACCATTTTATCATTGCTATAAACATTATTTCTTACATATCTTTAGACTTCTTATAAGTAAAATAGGTGTATGGTAAAATAACATAAATTAATTTTACTTACGGGTTATTAGGTATTTTTTTATTAAACTAATTAGTCAGTCAAAAAAAAATAATCAGTATTTCGCACCGTTGCAACCGCTATAACACAGTTATCTTCGTAAATAATATTAGTTAGTAGCCGAGAGACCATGATGACAATTTAAAATCTAACAAAAAAATTACTGCTTTATTTTTTAAATCACTCCTGCACATTTTTATTATTCCAGGATTCATGAAGGATTCCAGCACAAAGCTGCTTGAATCAGAGAAATCACAATCTTCACCACACAAGAAGAGTTCTGGGTAATTATCATTGTACAATATACATTGAACATGTAAATAACATTTCACGGCATCGAGCATGGGACTAATTCACGCAGACTATTTTAAATTAAATATCCGCCTCTCTATACACATTCCTTTATTCTATTTAACTGTGAAATATTTCTGTACATAATAACATTCCCAAATTATCATAGGATTTGACACTTCATTATACAATTATCATAAGTTTTTGATATATCTTGAGTAAATGTTTCACAACATCTAACCTCACTCGCACCAATTACAGAATACCGAAGCTTAAACGGAAGAAATAAACGAACGACTACAGCGACCGATTGTACGGTATATACTATATAGTGTTACTTAGATTTACTATTTATTGTTTTATATTACCACTGTTTCACTTGCGTATGAGAAGTCATTGCGTTTGATTACATTTCATTGTCATATCGATTGTTACGTAATTGTACCAAGTGAAACAATTGTATTATAAAATGTTGTAGTTTACGTGTCTCAGTGGATGTCTATTTTAAAATTTGGATTGGATAAGAGATTATTAATGTTCACTCGAATTAAAGTCGACGGGGCTTTTATTTATGTTAAGCACAAAATAATGTCTCAATTTTTAAAAAAGTATCAATTAACCTTACCGGCCTCCATTGCCGATGGTACAAACGAGTACAGTCATTTATAAAAAAATCTTTAATATTTTATCAAGTTGCGATTTCAAAGAAATCTTAAAATTTATATTAATTTTGTTTTTTAATAATTTATATAGATTTATATATAAGTTAAATCATGTATCTTAATCTTGCCTGCGTATCTTGATGTTAATCGAATTTGTTATATTGAAATCATATAAATTAAATATTGACATATACCATTAATATATTGAACAGTCATTTTGTTGCAATTTTAGATTTTATATGACTTTATCTAAACTTGAGTGTTTTCTGAGTGGATTGACTGCTTTGAAAGTAGTCATTTTTTATTGAATGAACCATAATTTGGGAATCAGAAACACACAGGTATAGACGTCAAAATATCAGATCATTTGCATTTCTATAAATAATTTTAAGTTTTTTTGTATAATAGACGCCATCAATGTTTTGTGTTGCATAATTTATTGTATTTTAAATGTGTTTTCTTTATAAAGTTTACATGCTTTTGTACAGTATTTAGACGTGTTGGTTGTAAGCAACGTTCTAATGGTTTTTCTAGATCTGCTAGGCTATTTATTTTTATATGACTTAATAAATATTTTATTAAAAGGTCACTAAGCGACCTGCTGGTCAGTTGATTGTGTCCGTCTTTCTGCTGAAATGTTTTTATATATAAGAATTTTGCACAAGTGTAAAATAATTTTGAATTGAAAACGAAACACATTTAGCGAGAGTAGCGCTTGCTTTGCTTGTGACGTCTCTTTTAGTTGTTAATATAAGATATTATACGAAAATGTTCTCGATCATTTGGCTTTTTATTTACTGTCTTTTATTTTCTTGTGTCGTCAGCTTAAGAAGTACATTTTGTGGTGGAATTATTATTAAGGTGATCTTTTATCCCTTTTATTTAATATTAAGCAAGACTAACAAATCAATAAAATGTCTTCTCCAGGAGGTACCTAATTAAAATATTATAAGTTACATGAATTCGAAACAAAACGATTTAGTTGTAAGAGCTGGATAAGGGAAGGGAAATTACAGTCATTGCATTTGTACGCACATGTCATGACGTCACGCTCACGTACTATACACTGCGTCTGCGCACCTCACACACACGCCATCGCTTCGGTAAGTTACTTTGCCTCAACTAAAAATGTTTATGTATTATTTGCCATATCTTAAAGACTGATTAAAATTGCATATAGATCCAGGAAGTTTTTTTATCATTATAAATATTAATTCGATAATAATAAATTGTTGAATTGAGAATATTTTTATTCTGTACTTTAAAATTTTAAAAGCTTTTAGTAGTTTCACGGGATTTGGAAGTAATAGTGTCGTGCTTTCCTATTTATATTTTCGCACTGCAAATGAAAAATGCATGAAATCTGCACAGTTATAGAATTTAGTTCAGTAGTTATATATTTTGAAATATGATTTGTTCGCAATAATTTTATTTGATTTTCCACTGTATTTAATGTCGAGAGATCAGTAGAATATTTTTATTATATTACAAGTAACTGTGATTAATTGTCTTCTATTCCACAGTTTCTTCTCTAAACTTCGCCGCAACCCGTGAGTCCAGGAAAGCCCTGCTCTAATAATTAATTAGTGGTTTAAGATATTCTTACAATAAATTAAGATTTTTTTATTAACTCCATTCATTAATAATAATTATGATTAGTTTATAAAATGTAATCTACTGTAAGATTCAATACTATATTTGTCATCGTTGAGGCGATTTAGTATGTCATAAATTTACATATAAATATGTATTTAATAATATAGAACTAAATTGAATGTATGTTATACCCCACTTTATGATCTAAGTGCAAAAATAGTGAATCATAAATAGAACGTACCTGATTTATTTTGCAATATTTTTTTTTACCAGTAATCCAGGTTTTTTTAAACATATAAATAATGTAATCAAAGTACACTAACCCACCTAGGCTCTAATAATAGCCATTTTTTACTGTTTTTATATTATATTTATTTATTTAAGATATTATTTCTTTGGCATTGTTTAAATCATCAAATGATAGGTGCTTAAAAATTAGGCATTGAAATTTTTTGAATTGGGTAAACCTAAAAAAATATATGTATGTTAGGCGAAATAAAGTTTAAAATCATTTACTTTGTTCAAAAATGTTTAGAGCTCTCAAATATTTTTGCACTAATTTTATCTTTTAATAAATGTCGTGTTAAATATATTATTAATTAAGTATTAATAATAATGTTATCCAGAAAGTTTCAAGGTGCCAGTTTCTGTAAATTTTATAAAATTTGTTTCATTGTATGTATCTTTTATAATTATATAAAGAGTTTTAACCTTAAATATTACTTTTAATGTTTATGTATTTTGTAATCACCTCTAACTAATTATGTTTTCTGCAGTTTATTTCTCTAGAAATAATCTTATAAAATAGCTTGTCTAAAATATGTATTTAAATATATTTTTGGTTGTATAATCTTGTCTGTGTGTTAAAATTTTTGAAAAAATGTTTGTGCGTATTGAAAAAGTCTAAAAGCTAAGCTCTTACAGATTGGAATGACTGAATATGAGTGTATCAAATTAATATATTTACAATATTGATGTTATTTTTAAAAAATATAAGCGTTTTTAAATATATTTCTTTGGTATAATAATATTAATCTAACATTTAAAATGTTAATGTGATTCATATCTACTGACAGTAGAATATAATGAAAAATCTGTCCCATGCCTATATGTATCTTGAGGAAACCCACGTAAATTCTGATTATACTGTGATGCCAAAATATAGTGTAGAATTATGTAAAAAGTTAAACTTTTGTTAAATTATTAATAGTCTATCGTCACTTTATTTATTGCTTTTAGTAATAAATTTTATTGCAAAAATTGTGTTCACTTTTTTCCCTTTTCTATATTCATAAAGAAAAATTAGTTAAAGATAGTTTTCAAACTTCTATTATTAACAGCTACTATTTTTTATAAATAAATTAGAGTTGTTCAATTTTATAAAATAAATACTTCGTATTGTATTTGTATAAACAATTTATTCCTTTTGTCTCAAATAAGCAAATATTTTTTTTCCTACCTTTCGTATCAGAAACTTTAAAGCACACCTTTTACTTATAAAAAGCTTGGGTTCGATTCCCGACAGGGGCAGGCATGTTTCCGATGAGCATAGATGTCTGTATTTCTGGGATTGGTCGTTTATTAAATATATTCTCCGTATTTTTAATATGCATAGCTATGTATTGGTATCGTTGTCTAGCATCCTTATCACAAGCAAATCTTTTGTGTTCTTAGGGATTAGATGAATTTGTGTAATTTGTTCTAATGTTATTATTATTAGCTACCAAGTGGTTGAAATCTGACTTTTGGTCGGGCATAGCCGTCCCAATTCTTATTAATTACAAATGGCTATGGATAACTTGCCTAAATAGGTTTTTAAAATGTTTTAAATATTTATGACTTATATTTTATTATATACTTTATGTTAAAGTCGACTCATTGACATAATCTATGCCTAGATCTGATACGAATTGGTTCAGGAGGACTGGAGGGTTCTCTACACAAAACTTGCTGTTAGCGTATCTCCTACCTCCATCTGTACCATATAGTTACAAACCGTTTTAAATAGGCCTAAAGGATTACATTAAGCAGAAATCAGGGGTTCATGAAGTTAAACATGGCGTAAAAAATATTCATAGAGATCGGATAAGACTTAGAAAAGTGAAAAGGTGATTGTCAATTTTATATTTACTTAAAAAAACAATTGTACTTGTAAGGTGTTCACCTAATTATACTCTTTTATTATACACAGCTGCAGTTACAATTTTTACCCACCCACTTTTCTTAGTAACACATTTTTTGAATCATAAGATCACCACATTTTACTATAATATAAGGTGTAAGTAATAAAAAAATGACTGGAACTGGCTTTAGACATTTAACTTAAACACACGTCGAAAATAATTATATATAGGCTGACTGTTAACTAGCAAAACAAGAAGAAACCTGCCCGCTTTCACGTTAACGCACCTTACTTTGTATTTTCTACTTGGTAGTTTCAAGCATCGGCAACTATCAAGGGATATGCGATTATAAATGGGAGACAATAAAAAAAATACTTCTTTTGAAATAAATATATTTCAAAAAATTAATGAATTTAGTATATAACAACACCAGTTCTACAGACATACTCTGTAAAATCTATATACTATTAAATATATTAAATTCATTGGAAAAGAGGCTTTGCATAATACTGCGAGTTAAACTCTTTTGCTGCACAAACATAACGTTATAATTAATTAATAAACCTATTTAAATTAAAAACATATTACGGTAACAAATTAATCACATTTTAAATATCAATGTCACTAATAATGTTTTATGGTCGTGACAAAAAATGTTTTACATATTTATTACTTTACATATACGTAATTAGGTATTTGAAAACTTATAATCACAGATTAATTATTAAGCTTAATATTTAAAACATTTTTACGACCACCTTACATAATATAATAAAAAACTAGTTAATATACTTTTTAACATCATTGATATATCTTTCTCTATTATTGTCTTGATTTAATAATATCTGATATGTTTTATACCCAAAGCTTAGATTGAGAACAAAAAATTAGGAAAGTTTTAAATAACTATTTAAATAAATGTAATTTCTATAATGAGATTACCTTAACATTATGACAATATTTAAATCTTGCAACATTCTCTATATAATGGAATAGCACTAGTATGTCAATATGTTAACAATATAGGCACGTACATGAATATATCACAATAAGTTATATACTATATACTTAAATTACGATCTTACTGCTAATGTTATTTATATGTATATACTAAGAAATTAGGTTTCTATGCTAATAATTCTGGTATTTTGTAAACAATTGTCAATTATATTTTACATCAACATACTAAATTCCATAGTTATAATTTTTGTAGTGCCCCAAATTACTTTCAATACAAAATTGTTATCGAAATTATAACTGATCTACAATCCAAGATAGAACCAATATAGATAGGTCTCTATGGTTCACAGGTCCATTGTTTTCTTCATATCTCAAGAAGCTTATGGTAATTTAAATCTTTATTAACAAAAAAATTATGAAGTTCGATTGTTAATTTCGGACGCTACAGGACAACATTTGAAAAATAAATCAGTGTTAACCAAAGAATTTTTATATATCTTATTATATAGTTAGTTTAGTCAGTTTTAACAAATTTGCTTATACATTTTGATTTTAATCATTAGTGAAAATCTAACAATTCTATATTCAAATGTTATGTCAATATGTATTTGGGTTTAAAATAATTAATTATACTTTTATCATATTTATGACTTATCTACTTCCTGCAGTCAGTAAGTATTTAGTTTTGTCAGAATCAATCTGATGGTTTTAATTCACTCCCTCTAACGCACGCCTTTCTCTATTTGGTCAACTCTAGCCAAAGTCAATAATTCTACTGCAGTACTAAAAAGTATTATTATCTTAATAAATAACGGATGCTGATAAGCAATAGTGTGTCAAGCCACAAACACTTTGAGAAAAACGTGTCTAAAGATTTTACAAGAATTTTAAATGCTTTGTTTGAAAAATATCTACCAAGTTCTTTTTTATTCTTTTGGAAGTTTGTTTCTTGCCACCAACTGAATTACTGAATGATATTTCGAAATAAAATGTCAAGTATCATAACACACAATGATAATAATTTAATTGACGAACGTATTAAAGAATTTAATGTAATGTGTGCTATTTTTTTTTTTTTTTGGTATTTTTTAGAATTAAATGACTTAAGTGTTTTTATTTAATGTAGAATATTTGACCTATTATTATTAGAATTCAAAAGTATCTCAAAAAAACACTTTTCGTGGGTTGACACACTATTGCTTATCTGCATCCTTATAACACTAAATGTTTATACCAAAGGTACTGTAATGAGTACTCAGGCTTTAAGGGAGTCTCTTATTTAAACAGACCGTACCCTAAAAATAAATTTTATAAAAAGCTAACTAAGAAGAAATAATACAAAGAAAATACTTAATACAGACATCTGTATTAAGTAGCTATTAGTAAAAGCAGGTTAATTGAGTCATTTTGTGCTTAGTGGGTTAATGATATTAAAATCGACAATAGTTAGAAATATATAATATATATAAGTATAGGTATTAGGTTATAAAGTATGAACTAGATCGAGACTACTAATTTGAAAAAAATCAAAATAAAAAATTAAGCGTTTACACAATGGCTAAGTAATAACAGAACAGGACTATAGATAAAATATTCCGCAATGTTATATAACTCTATTTGTTACTATATAAAGTATTTAAGAAGAAATAGTTTTAACTTTCTATAAAACAAATATTGTAATAAATTATTGGGCTATATTATTATTATAATTAGGAATATAATAAATTTATTTGTAATACTATTGCATTAGCATTTTAGAATACGAGGAAATATTCTACTGTATAATAGAAGAACATGAGATGTGGGAATCGGACTCACGATCGAAGGGTTCCGTACCATTACACAATACTTCATCTGTGAAAATTTCAACTGTCTTACTGTCACGGTTAATGAGAACAGCCTGAAGACGGGCAGCGAAGTCTCAGTAATAGGGTTAAATTTTTCAAAAAAGGATCATTGATAATAAATTATTACTCTACAACTAATTGCTAATAATCGCATTAATTTTTATTCAGTATTGGAATCAAAACCGGACTCTTTATTCTCCTTATCGTAAGTCATCACACTGTCACAGCTCAAATAATCCATATCAGTCAACTGACGCTTAATCATTAAATGCGGCGTCTTTCTGATCTGTCTCTCCTTAATAAACTTAGGTATCATACGCAAATATTCCATCAAGTACTGTATTATCACCCTCTCATAGAACAGCGCGAGAACGAAATGAAACGACGCCAGCGCGATCACTATGTACGACAGCAGCGAGTCCTTCGGCATTTTAAGTTGTAAAAATGTCGCCAACCAGTGAGCGGGCGACACCGTGATGTACAGACTGATGGCCGTCATCAACACCACGCTGACCATCAGCCGCCTGTTGGTGACGACAGACCTCCTGTAGGGAGCGCCGTGACTGAACACTACGGCCATGGTCACGTACTGGAACATGGATATGGTGAAGATGGCGTAGTTCTCCCAGCACTCGTTGGCCTCCGGACCTTCGTACGTGTGACGCACGTACCACGGAAAGTACGTCAGCGCGAGGAAGCACAGGTACTGACTCAGGATTATCAGCGCCATCTGTCCGACCAGCGACAGCAGAGGCACGATACCCAACAGGGACGTCAGGGGCGGCAACTTGCACAACTCACCCGTGTACGCCTCCGTCATACCGAAGAAGAACGCAAAATTGACGATAAGCGCGACATCGATATACAGGAACTGAAAATCGGTGAGATTGGAGTCGAAATAGTAGAGAAAGGCGACGGACATGAACTCCGCGAGGGAGTACGCTATCATGAACTTGAAGACTCCGAAGCTGGTGGAGAGCGCGGCGCGACCCTCGCGCAACAGACGCGCGACGCACGACACGTCCGCGCGCGCGCTGCTGAAAGGCGCCGCCACGCTGCACGCGCCCGAAAGGGACACGCCCGCGTGCGCCGCGCGGAGGGCGCACACGTCGTTGGCGCCGTCGCCGCACATACCTGCCGGGGACGACACGTTAGACCCTTGCTAACAATGGGAACGCACAGTTTTGCACTTATCTCTATTTTTGCATCTGCATCCAGATTAAAACATCATATACATTATATGAATATTAAACATACATCATGTGTTACTTGTCGATTTCACACTTCCGCCACCCCGCCTTCACTTACCTACGTAGTACCCCAGTTCGCGGTAGTCCATCACCAACTGCTGCTTGAGGTCGGGGCTCGCTCGCGCGAACACCGCGCCGCGACACAGCACGCGGGACCACTGCAGCGGGTGACGGGCGCGAACCACCTGGAAATAAAAAGAAGATTAAAAAACCCATACAGAATGATTTTATTTTACAATATCAACAACCTATCTACCGGTCAGTCGATATGCAATACAGAGAAACTTGGCATCCACCTTGGACTCAATTCACCATTATTATTAAACATTTAAAACTTGTTATTGCTACCATATGCTAACTTATTCTTCCGATATGATAAAACGATTATCGCATAAAAGTGTGAATGTAAGCATGAAATAGTATCTATTCAACTTCCTCTTGTTTAAGAAAAATCTCACTTCATTATTAGAATAATGAAGTTAATAATAGTGTGTCTAACCCTCCAAGTATCTCCAGTCATTACGATCTTGTATCGGGGGTCCTGGCTGGGCGCCTCGCCGTCGTGTATATGTGACTGTTTGTACGTTCCCGACTCACAGCCGCTGTCCAAACCATCAAAAATCCGATCCAGAGATATTCTACGTCCAACCGGCACCTTGGCAATGAATAAAATAATGTTTTATCATCACACTCATATTATAATATGTAAATTTCGTATCTTAAAATATTTGTCCATTCACAGGTGGAACATAACCTGAATATATAGTTTTAAAAAACTAAAAAAACACGCTTACACAGCTTAAGATAATTATTAATCCTGGAGATCTTAATATGAATAATGAAATAACCTCCTTGAGTCCTTGATATGTGTACAAAGTTTAAACAAAATCGGTCCATGGAAAATGAGACAAGATCTCATTTGAAACATTCGGTTAAAAGCAAACAAACAAGCAATACATACACGTAAATCTAACAAAAACGTATTTAAAAGAACTTAGGTCACTTTCATTCAGGAAAATACAAGGATCCCATGAAAAAGCAATCAGCAATTGTTACAACAAGATAATCAACATTATCTTGTAAACAATTTTGTTCAAGTAGATTTTTTCAGGGGACTTCAATCGGCATCTTACATATATACAGATATTAATACTAACCCCGTGCTGTGTACTCTCGCAGTACACCTGCTCCCCTCCCCCTCCCCCTCCTCCCGCGCCCACAGTCATAGTGATGATCCTCTCCCCACTGGCCAGGATCCCGCACTCTTTGGCCACGCTCACTGCAGTATGTATGTTATCACCTGGCGAAATATAATGAAATTAAAAAAAAAACAATAAAAATAAGTAAAACTCTTCATAAAGTTTAATATTATTAATTAATAATTTTAAAATGAAAAAAAAAATTAAAAATTGTTTACTATAAATAATAATTTTACAATTATTATTAAAAAATTAATAATAATTGTAAAATTATTATTTATATATATAAATTATTAAAAAAAAGATATTATGACAAATATAATAATGACCTTACTTTTTACTCTAATGCAAAATAATATTTAGCGAATAAGTATGCTGATGATGTACAAATGATCACCACTGCTTATTGACTTTTGTAATATACGGGGATTGGGGAGAAAAAAAGGATGGGGAGTTTCAGGAAAGTAAAAAAAGGGGTGTTGAAGGATTTGGGTCAGTTCACTTTAAATAATCTGACTATTTAACTACTAATTCTCACCCGTAATCATAACCACGTGAATGTTGGCTTCCTTCAGTTCCCTGATGATGCCGGTGGTCGCCGGCTTCAAACGATTCTCCATTATGACGAGACCCAAAAATTCTAAGTCGCATTCCACCTTTAACATAGGAATATATAACAATTGAACATCGACTCTAGTACATAAAAAAAAACAGTACATGGATCCAGGAATGACTATGTCCAAAAATTTTAAGCAAAAGAATAATTTAAGTTCTCAAGCGCGATTACTCTATCTACCATGAAAATAAAACACTATAAGGACATATAATGAAATAAAAAAAAATATAAAAACACAAAATAAGGAAAGCTAACTGTAGCAGAAAATATTGTTTGAAATAACATTCTGTATATGAAGTGAGCCGACCTGCGCGCGGTCCATCTCCTTGAGCGGTGCGTGCGTCCTCAGCACGCGCGCCGCCAGCGCCACCACGCGGAACCCACGCGCCGTGTGAGAGAACAACTCCTCGTCCAGGTTCACGGGCACTGGAACAACCACAACACTTATAACGTTAAGTATTATTAAGAGGCAATAAGAGTTTAAATAGTATTCTAGTTGAGGCGAATATCTACATTTCAAATAGTTTTTACACGAATGTACCTTGTTTATGAAATAAAATATTAACATCTCCAGTCTCCACAGACTATAGTCTGTAAAGACGTGTGATGTGTAACGCTATAGCACCACTGCTTATTGACTTTTGTAATAGGTGTAGGATTTGAATAATACTGTAGGTATATTTAAGATGCTTTTAATTCAACGTTTGCCTTCAAGTCTGTGGGTTTACGGGTGGCACATTAAGTGAGGGGAAGCTTACAGTCTTATAGCCTAAGATTATTCTTTATTGCTGAAACAAATCACATGAGAGTAACGTTGCTATCCTCGCGGTTTTATGGTTTTTATAAGCTATCTTTAAATATAAACATTTGACAATTTAGGTATCTCAAATCAATTAAAAGCTTGGTAGGGGAAACAATTATTTTGATGGTTATTAAAGAAAAATAATAAGTTTGAAATCCAGATTGTATTAGCTACAAGTCCATAGTTAAAGGAGAATTGATAATGTAAATGTACATACATTTTCCAGGGAATGATTTATCTGTATTCAATATTCCAAACAAAAGTATTCAGTGATTTACGTGATACAAGGACAAACATTCAAACTTTCATATTTATAATATGTATTAGTATAATATTAGTAGTTAGTAGGATTTTAATTAGTAACCGCTGTCAGGTCGGCATAGTGTCCGTATCATCTCCGGCGCTCCCTTGCAGTACAACCGCAGGACGTCCTCACCGCGCAGACGCACCGCCACCGACGAGCGCTGCAGCGCTGACACGAACTGATACTGCTGGACTACGTCTACTTCTAGCGGCATCTGAATTTACGTAAACATAGCATAATAGTAAGACTAATTTATATTTTCTTATAGAATTAGCACTTGTTATTTACATGATGCAGATGCCTAAAATTACTTGATGAATAATAAAGTAAATTTGGCATGTTAAAATAATGTCCGATTAAACATAAAATATTATTTTTTACGAAAAATCCCGAAAACTGATTGGGAGTTTTAGTTAGGTAAAGTAGGGAATAATTATAGGTGCGAGGATTTCATATCATAAGATTAATTTATTCGTGTTGAAAGACTATAACAATATATTTCTTAATCGGATACGATAGCTTAATAAGCCGGCACATTTACAGTCGCAGGTTCGAGTCCTATAGCTAAGTCTATAACTAAGCTTAGTTATATGAGCTCCTAATGATATAATCACTCACATGGACGTCATCAACATCAATGTTAGCTGATCCTTTCGGTCTCACTATTGTACGAATGTGTACATCAAAGTTGTCGGTATTGGAAAATTCGGGTTCTTCCAAGTCCCAACCGGTGGATTCAAACATCTATAAGTATAATTATTTATTACTATTTGTTTATAGCTCTTTATCTCGTAGATTTTAATGAAATATAGCGATACAATATCCATGAAAAAATACAATTTAATAACACATTTTTTTTATATAAAAAATAAAGTAAGGAAAGATGAGACAAAACAAATTAATTATGAGCTACAAAATATATTTTATTTAATCTGAATAATAAAATATATACATATTTTAAGTATGAACAGTCACAGAATATATAACTCACTTTCAAGTCCAGAGGATCTCCTACCAACTGTCCATCTAGAAGCGTTAGACTGTGGCAGGAGGCCATACCAATCTTCAGTTCGTGAAGGTCATTCAGCGCCCGTGGATCCCGCGTGGGTCGTCCCAGTGTGGGAGGAGAGCTGTTAGTGGTCGTCACCACTCCCCACATGTCCATACCGTCTTCCGTCAGAGTACCTGTCTGTGAAGGTATTTTTTGTTTTATTGTCGTCGTGTCTGATGACTTTTTTCAGTTATAACTATTTAATAATGTAAGCCTAACAGGGCTTACGTGTTTATAGACAATATTAAATAAAAAAAAATGCTGTCATCGGCCTATAAAAAGGATGATAGTATTTGAAAGAAATTCTTCGATTTTTTATATTAATCAGCATTTCAGATTTTAGTTTTAATTTAAGGATTAATTATTTATTAACAAAAAAGAATGTTGTTATATCCACAACATTCGACAAAATTTAACATAGCAATAAATAACAATTGAACTAAATAATGAATATTCAAAAAGATTAAAACCTTATCAAAACAGATACAGTCGAGTGAGCCGCTGACGTTAACAGCGCGCGTGTTGAGACACGACACTTGTGCGGTCTTGAGTCGCGCGACCGCGTACAGCCGACCCACCGTCATGGCGGCCGGCAGCGCGGGAGGTACCACGATGGTGATGATGTCCAGAGCCTTCAGGATGATGTCACCCACAGTCAGCGAACGATACGCCTGAAGATGACATTTATTAATCCATCATAAAATAAATATTTGTTGTTTTTTTTATTACTCTTCTATTCTTAGACGATATGGAAGAAATTACTGTTTGGCTTTACAATCGCCCTCATATATATTTTCTGATCTTTTCTTTTTGTTTTATGTACTTTCTTTTTCTTGTATAATCCATTATATTCTCTATATTCTACCTAAGTTAGTCATCCATAAAACCATAATATTTAGGCAGCCGTGTGAAAAAGCAAAACTTTTTTTTTCAATAACAGCGATCACGCTGATAAAATCTAATTATAAACAATTAGAAAGATTTTACTATTAAAAAATATTTTATTTATCAAACATTTATTATTACCTTCAATGCGACGGTATACCCCAGCCCTAGTAGCGCGATGCCGGCTAAGATGAATATGAACTTGTACGAATCTCTATCGAACTTGAAGTCAGCGGGTATGGGATACAAGATGCTGCGAACCAGCTCGCCTTTGGTGGTGCTGTACCCAGTACGAAGTACTACCATCCTGGGGTGAAAAAAAATGGAATAGAAAAACAAAAAGAATCCAAGATGTGTATACAAAGTACATAGTCAATGTGTCGGTAGAATGGGAAGGTGTCGTTGAGGGTGACTATTTTTCTAATTTCTTTTTTTTTTATGTTAGAACATTTGCGATTTAAGGTATCCAATTACTTGACGGGTTCGTTGCCGTATTCTTTCGTCTGGATGATTTCAGTGCCGCAGTACAGTACGCTGAAGTTGTGCTCCTTCATGTCGAACTCCTTGTCTACACGCTGTAACGCCGTTTTCGTCACCGGTACGGATTCGCCTGTTAACAATAGACAAGCAACAGATTTAAAATAAAAATCCTAATAAATAAATTATTAATAAGGATCGTCTCTCGCCAGCTCTATTTTGCGTAGACCGGTCTGATTCGATTCCTAGCCGAAACAAAATATTTTTACTTCTGTGCAGGTATGATTAAAATCTCGCAAATGGAATTATTTTACCTGTTACTTAGATCCACTAGGTTCAACAAATAGCTTCCTTCATTTTAACTTAAAAATTAATATTATTTTAATGCTTGTCAGTGAAATATATCAATCGCTTCTGTTAGCAGAGGTCCTATATTGATAACTAAGGTCAATATGTAATGTATGTACCGGTGAGCATGCTTTCGTTGACGACGGCGTGTCCTGAGAGCAGCACGGCGTCACAGGGCACGGGTCCGCGTGCCGCCAGCAGCACGTCGCCCGGCGCCACCGCGCGCGCGTCCGTCCCTCGCCCGCCCCAGAGGCGCACTGACGCACGCGCCTCTACAGTTGCGCGGAGCGTCTCCTGGTTCTGAAAAGTGGGAAGAGGGATGTTACTGTATACGATCAATATAATAATAAAAGATCAATTCCTTTCTTATTACAGAATACTCTATTCCATTATGCTGTAATGAAGAAGCGTTTCAGTGACAGTTAATACAAAAAAGCGCGGCAATTTAATTATCGTTGAAAATATAGTATTTATCGTACTCTACTGATTTTGTAAAATATATGTTAAAATTGATTAAAACATAAGATAGTACGAGTTTATAGCATGGTTCAACCCTATTTTCCAGTTAATAAAGAACAAATTTAAAACATTGACTTCAAAGCGGTTATATTTATATCACATAGCTTGTAAAATTTAAACGTATTGTTAGTTTAGTCTGAGATTTTAGAATTCTTACAAGATATATAATTTATCTATAACCTGAAATAAATGAATCCTACATAGTGTGACAATATGAATACACAGTGTCTTACAAATATAATAGCAGGATCGATGAAATAGGGAAATGATTGTAATTACAGTCTTTGGAAGCAAAAATTAGATTAGTTAAACAAACATGCAAGAACAAAAATACAATGAATAGTATTAATGAAATTGTTTTATCCTAAATAATAATACTAACCTTCTTGGTTTGTATAACGGAAGTAGCGACACCGAATGTAGACATGAGCACCACAGCAATACAATAATAGTAGTAGGGCTCCGCCAACCACACCGCTATAGTGAATATTTGGAAAACGTAGAACGGATTGAAAACTTCTAGAAGAATCAGTTTCATTACAGTGTCTACGGGCACCTTGATCTCATTTAGACCATATATGTTTAACCTGTGAAGAAAGAAGTTTCTTATAATAAAGCAAGGAATATTTTGAATAGAATATAACATAAGAATGAGTAAACTAAAAACATAAAAAAACTTCACAAAACAAAAAAGAGATCTTGATGTTACACGTTAGTTTAAAAAAAAAAAATACCTTATTCCTCAAATAAGAAATATAAGGTGTTTAAGAATATACATTCTAAAAATACTTTCAATATTTTAAAGCATGTTTTCATACAAAACTATCAAGGTTTATTCCTCTTTTCTTTCCGTTAGAAAATCCGTTACTGTTACTCGCCGTCCATGAAGATGACCGGGGGGTTCTATGGTATACCGGGCAGCATAAAACAGCTGCCATTTTAAAGCTACCTACTAAAAAACCAACGGTTGCGTGCCTGCGGAACCGTCACGATATAGGCCTATCGTAAGTATGAGGGGTTACCCTCCCCTCTCACCAAGGCTCCACAGCTGTGGAAGGAAGCGGTGACGTATTCCCACTTCTACTATAAATCGACCCTACTTACATCCTCATCCTGCGCTCGTGACAGGCGGGTCTGACGGCCAGAGCGTGCAGCCCCGCGCACGTGGCGCCGCGCTGCACGCCCGCCAGCCGCGACCAGCGCGCGCGCCCGTTTTCCCACACCAGCTGCTGCTTCTTGTGGCGGAAGCAGCGGTAATGCTGCACGTCTGAATGAAGAAGTAGAGTAAATGTATATAGTTAGATAGTTTGATTTTTTACACACTATTGGTTAATTATGTGGGCTCAACAAGTAGACTATAATTTACAATGATTAAAAATACTAAAATAATGTTGTTTTAATTTTACTTAATAGAAGAAAATCGTTAAAAGGCTAGCTTTTAATCACGCGTTCCTCTGACTTCACAAATAGTCAAGGGCAGTGTTGTGTGATTTAGTTTTAAATAGTGTACATACATAACAACAATGTATTATAGGTCAATAAAATTCTAACAATAATGTCTATTGAAAACAGATGTATGAAGTCACAGTAGCAAAATTTAATTTATAGATTGCTCATAAAGACTTGATTTTTAAAGTTGCCCACTTTTATAATTTTACTTTTATAATGAAACCTATCTACATACAAATCTAGATCGGTTTCATGTTTCAATAAACATAGTATTCAATTACTTCTAGATAAGTGTAACGCTAAAACAATTTGTTACAGATTAACATTAAGGTAACGGTTATTCCTTTAAAATATGTGGTCCAGAATATCAACCCTTTTTTTTTTATTATGGTGAAATAGAAATAAGTAGTTGAAGTAAATAAACTCACTATCCTTTATCTCGTTTTATTTTTTCTCGTTTTATTTTTTCGTCACCTCTATCGGGGGAAATAGCTCGCATAGTTTTGTGATAGAAGATACCTTTTTGATTTTAAGTCTTCCATACTCAAAGGGTAACAACGGAACCCTATTACTAAGACTTCGCTATCTGTCTGGAATATATCTGATAAACCGTGACAGTGGCGGATTTAGGCTTAGGCCCGTGAGGCCCGGGCCTAGGGCGGCAAATTTTGAGGGGCGCCAAAATTTTTAAAATGACTAAAATTTAAAATCAATTGGGTTTTCTGTAAACTGCAAGATCAAATTTTAAAGTTTATTTTATTGCGCTCTTACTATCGAAACATAGTACCATTTTGAGGGTATTATTTCTTTGTTAAAATCATTAATCAGGCAAGTCCTAAAATTTGAAATATCTAACAAAAAGATAAAAAATATGGTTGCCTGTAAAGTCGGTTTTACGGGCGAAGATTTACGTGACCACGTCTTTTTCTGGGTAGAATATTTATTGATATGAATATTATTAAATTGCACAATATTTTAATAATTTGAGTGATTTTGTTGAGGATAGGACGATGAAGACGTTGTCACGTAAAATCATTTTATATATTATTTATTTTATATTATATTATTGATGTTATTATTTTTTACAAAATTTATTTACAGACTTTTTCGATACATCAATTAGTTGCGGAGATATCGATCATTGAAGTTATTGTTTGCTACCAGTATTTTATATATATATTTTTTTCAGTTATAAAAAAATACTATTTCCAATTGTGTCTACCAAGTATGGTCACATGTACTGGCCTACATATTAAATAATAATAAGTACAGATAATGTTATGTGATGTCACTTCTGATTTTATATATTTTAATATTTTTAATTTTAAAGAATTAATTTGAAAATCAAAACACTTATTCAGATCGAAGGTTCAAATGTTTGCTAAATAAATTTGAAATTAATTAAAATTTGTAATTGTAAATAATGAAGTTGAAAATTAAAACATTTACTTAAATTAGGTGTTAAAATTCTTGCTCAACACATTTTAAATCAAGATTTCTTATATCTGCCACTTTTTCTTAATATTTGTAATATTAAAGATGTATGAAGTCACAGTAGCAAAATTTAATTTATAGATTGCTCATAAAGACTTGATTTTTAAAGTTGCCCACTTTTATAATTTTACTTTTATAATGAAACCGATCTACATACAAATCTAGATCGGTTTCATGTTTCAATAAACATAGTATTCAATTACTTCTAGATAAGTGTAACGCTAAAACAATTTGTTACAGATTAACATTAAGGTAACGGTTATTCCTTTAAAATATGTGGTCCAGAATATCAACCTTTTTTTTTTTATTATGGTGAAATAGAAATAAGTAGTTGAAGTAAATAAACTCACTATCCTTTATCTCGTTTTATTTTTTCTCGTTTTATTTTTTCGTCACCTCTATCGGGGGAAATAGCTCGCATAGTTTTGTGATAGAAGATACCTTTTTGATTTTAAGTCTTCCATACTCAAAGGGTAACAACGGAACCCTATTACTAAGACTTCGCTATCTGTCTGGAATATATCTGATAAACCGTGACAGTGGCGGATTTAGGCTTAGGCCCGTGAGGCCCGGGCCTAGGGCGGCAAATTTTGAGGGGCGCCAAAATTTTTAAAATGACTAAAATTTAAAATCAATTGGGTTTTCTGTAAACTGCAAGATCAAATTTTAAAGTTTATTTTATTGCGCTCTTACTATCGAAACATAGTACCATTTTGAGGGTATTATTTCTTTGTTAAAATCATTAATCAGGCAAGTCCTAAAATTTGAAATATCTAACAAAAAGATAAAAAATATGGTTGCCTGTAAAGTCGGTTTTACGGGCGAAGATTTACGTGACCACGTCTTTTTCTGGGTAGAATATTTATTGATATGAATATTATTAAATTGCACAATATTTTAATAATTTGAGTGATTTTGTTGAGGATAGGACGATGAAGACGTTGTCACGTAAAATCATTTTATATATTATTTATTTTATATTATATCATTGATGTTATTATTTTTTACAAAATTTATTTACAGACTTTTTCGATACATCAATTAGTTGCGGAGATATCGATCATTGAAGTTATTGTTTGCTACCAGTATTTTATATATATATTTTTTTCAGTTATAAAAAAATACTATTTCCAATTGTGTCTACCAAGTATGGTCACATGTACTGGCCTACATATTAAATAATAATAAGTACAGATAATGTTATGTGATGTCACTTCTGATTTTATATATTTTAATATTTTTAATTTTAAAGAATTAATTTGAAAATCAAAACACTTATTCAGATCGAAGGTTCAAATGTTTGCTAAATAAATTTGAAATTAATTAAAATTTGTAATTGTAAATAATGAAGTTGAAAATTAAAACATTTACTTAAATTAGGTGTTAAAATTCTTGCTCAACACATTTTAAATCAAGATTTCTTATATCTGCCACTTTTTCTTAATATTTGTAATATTAAAGAATCAATTTGAAAATCAAAACATTGCTCGGCGGACCGATCATGTTTGAGTGGGAGAGAGACGCAAGGCATTCTATGTGTGTGTGACTCATCGTTACGTTACCGGGCGTTACACTTTTTCATAAGTGACTCCCAGCTTAACCTAATTTAAGACGTTGTCACGTCAAAAAAAAAAAAATTAATGCTAACATATTATTTATTTACGAATTTAGATTTTTTCATATTTTTCATTCAAAATTTAGTTATAACATTTGTTTGCGCTTTATTATAAAACGAAACATTATTTTACCATGATAAATTATACAAGTGTCAGTTGACTCATGCAATATTTTTTTATTTTTCAATTTTTCGTAAAAAAATTATAGTTTTACGTAATGTGAAGCCCCTAACGATAAGTTGTTAATAAATGTTTAATTCATACCTGAATTATATATATATATATATATATATATATATATATATATATATATAATTCAGATAGAATATGTATATAGAAAAGATAAAGGGCGCCATATCGTCTCGGGCCTAGGGCGTCCTCAAACCTAAATCCGCTACTGAACCGTGATAGCCAGATTTTTATACAAAGGAAGACAAAAAATTGTTTCAGCTATAATTAGAGTAAATTCATCAGTGATAATTAATGGCTCATTACTGAGGATTTTGGTTTCGTTAAAACATTGAAGGTTAGTAATTTAAAAATACATTTAATACATTTTGAAATATGTTTTATTACGTGTCTTATAACTTCTATACTAACACAATAACGTATACGTATACAAATAGCATGGAATATTATGACTATTAATTCAGCGTACTAGATACAAAAACGGATGTATTATTAATGACAAAGTATTTCTAATCTATTATAGGAAACGAGATAATCTCATGAATTTGCATCTGTCTTATCAAGACGGAAATTATAGTACATTATATAAAACAGTCATTTAAGTATTTTATTTTTATAAAATCCCTTTTTAATTGTGATTCTAGGTATGTTAAAATAAGCATTTGTTGATTTTCTAACTCTTTTGTGTTATGTATTGTTAAAGAAAAAGTTTTTAAAAACGAAAAACCATAATTTCATTTGTACTTACTTAATTTTGTACCGTCTTCTAAATTAATGGGTGTGTACAGGTCGTCAGCACTATTTACAGAACATTTTTCGTCATTAAATTCGTCTTCAAACCCTTCATTTAGAAGTCCACTAAAATTATAAGACAACAAGAAATGAGTTAAATAATAAGTTTATTAAAATTGATAAGGTTTAAATAATTTCACAAACCCACCTGGAATCAGCAATATTTTTATCTAATATTGTGTGAATGAAGTTGGTTTTGCATTTCTTTTGATATGTTTCCTAAGAACAAAATAATTAACAATTGATTTACAGGCAAAAAATATTACAAGCAATATTTGAAAATATAACTACATAAAATTATTTAATTATTTAAATAAATTTAAAAATAATAATAATAGAAAAATACATTACAATTATTTATAAAACCACAATACTTACTACAACCAAAACCTTCTCAGCTATTTGAAAGCTACACCTATATGAAGTAGCATACAGAAACCATGTAGGACACCAGTGGAACACCAAGAACGGAATACCACAGAACAGGATTGACAGAATGTACACCAACACACTCCGCCATCTAGACTTACGGTATCCATACACCACCTACAATTTATACATACACTGATATGATTAAATTTAAATATTTTGGTACAGCATTAAATATATTATTTCAATTTTTTTTTTATTGTGTTGAAAAATATTACAATATTTTTACTAAAATATATTTGCTATCATTTTTCTTATTTAAATATCCAAGGACTATGTATTCAATATCCATCAACATAGAACCGCTTTACATGACAAAAACAGATTGATAACTAATATTTTATATTAAACATATAAATTGATCATTTATTTTAAATGGTTAGTTATGATATCAAAAGACATATGTAGTAACATAATAACTATTAACAACCAATATTATAATCTAGTTATAGTAAAAATAGTGACTTTGTTGTGATATTTTGAGACTGCAGACTTTAAATACTTGAAATTTCTTTGGAAAGCCAAAAATGTATCATATTTGAATAGAAAACATAACATTAAAATCTAACAATATATTGTTAGATTTTGTAAAAAAAACAATGTAGACATTAAAAGAAATAAAGGTTTCAAACAAAGTTCATAGGTACAGTACAAAAGTATTGTAAATATGTAAGTATATTGTCAAGATGGAACACAATAACTCCAAACATGGCAAGCATGTTACATACAATCTTGCAACAAGTTGAAAATGCTATCTGAAATTAAATTTATTGAATGTAATCTTAACATAAATGTTATATAATAATGTGATAACAGTGGATTGATATTATGTTAAGAATGTTTCCTAATGTAATAAGATGACATAATTGTATTTTATACTACAGTAGCTAGTAGTAAGTAGCACTCAGTATTTTAATATGCATTAGTTTGTGTTGAGAAAAAGGTACAAAAATTGTTGTGTTTAAGTTATGACCTAAGTTAAGTTATAGTTCAGTTAAATAAACCATATTGTATGATGGGTAACCTTAAAACAGAAAATCTTATGGATAATGTATATAATATATCACCTGATCAAAATCTGCATCTGTATTTATATGTTGAGATAGAACATCAACTATGGGTTCTGTACTATGCAAAGAACTGTATTCAATAAGTGGTTGAATTTCTTCTTCCGAGTGCATGATTTTAGTTTTATTTTAAATTAACTACTGTATTTTATATTAGACAAAAGTTATTATTATGACCCGATTATTTAAATTCCATGATGCAGAAATACTTAACACTTTTTAATAAAAAACATTTAAAATATTGCAACAAATAAAATTCTATTATTTATTGACAACCTTGAAAACACATTACTTTTAACAGCTAATTAACTAATACTAATTACGTAAACTTTAGTAAACTTTTTTTCGAAAGTTCGACAGTTTTCGTTTTTGAATAGAAAGTAAGACACAGTAGTCAATACTATGTGGAGACGAAGCTGTGGTAAATAAATATCAACATATAGTGGTTCACATAGTGTTACATCAAAAAATACTATCACTATAATACACTTGTTATTTATTTATTCAAAACAACTTTAAAATAACTACTTCTTTAAGCAGTACAAGTTTATAAAAATACATTTTCGTACACTTTTAAACCCACTTATAATATAATTTTATTTTAATATAAATATAATACAACAATCTATAAAATATTTTTTTTAAATAAACAAAACTATAAAGAGTATTTGCTGTATAGTATTAACTCAGAACTGTCTAGTGACAGGTGTCATCAGTCATGGATGGATTGACAACATCAGTGTTGCATCAGTCATTTGGATATATAATAGTTGCGATTTAAAATTAGCAATTAGAATTTAACAATTCAAATAAAAATTCATATCAACAGATAAACACATTGGATATTCTCTATGTGTCAACTAATCTGAAATGCTGAAGCTAGGATGCTTAAAAAGTTGAATAATATATTTACCATATGAGTATCATCGAAATCTATTTGTTGTTCCATACTCAGGGTCATGATGTCTTCTTATGTGACCTGAAATAATAAAAACATATTTTTAAAAACCTAAGAAGATTGAAAAAACTACGTCGGTTTTTTAGTTTTAGTTCCGTCGATAGATCTATAATTTGTTATCTGTGTCAACGTAGATATTTGCGTTTGTCAAAATTGTACAATAACGCTGTGTCAAATGTCAACTCACAACTATCAAGTCAACTGTCAAATGTCAATGATCAAACGCAAATCGCAACAGCAACTAAGAAGACATAAATAACTCTGAGTGCATGTTTTTCATAGCTTCTTGTTTAATAATACAATACATTAATAGGCAACTTAATTTTAATAAAAAAAGGTAAGATTAAATTAGGTTATATTAATTGCGGTTACAATTTTCCACATTTTATTACAGACGATATAACCTCAATTCATATTTGCTGAATAGTTAGTGTAGGTAAAAATAATATGTAGATAATAATTTCATAATATATTAGCCTTCCTCGCAATGAGTAACTTGCACCAACAATTTTCCCACTGGATAAGTGCTATAAGTTATTCAATACTATAATTGTTAGATTGTAATTCCAAAAATATATCATTATTTGTGTTTATTGTAGGTCACAATGATAATACCAGTCCGCTGTTTCACCTGTGGAAAGGTAATAGGAAACAAGTGGGAAGCATATCTCGGTCTCTTGCAAGCAGAATATACTGAGGGGTAAGATAAAATCAACTAATTTTTTTTGATACTACGATTAAAACCATTTCATAAAGTGAAAATGTTATGAAAGTCATCTAGAGAATTGATTTTGTACTAGGTACATGTTTATATCTTATGTCCTGTGTAGTCGGCAAAGAATCTTTATTATCTAGTTATACACATTTTTATGTGATAATATACAATGTTGTAAGTTTATCCAAAACTATCTTGTAAGCAACCCATCCTCTCATCACTTAAATTTTATACTAATTATACATTTATAGTTTTGCTGCAATTACAGACTATACTAGTTTTTTTTGTCGTATGAATAATTGGTGAGGTGAAATTATTGTTGCCTTAAATATACATGAGCCACAACTACCATAAATTTGATTGTCAATCAAAATTGATGATTGAATTCACTTAATATGATACACATGTTATAAAATACCAAACATTATTGTTTTTTTATAATATCGTAGATTTTACCATAATTGGTATTTGTTATATTTAGACAATAAAAATATAATTAAAACCAACATTTACAAACATACAAATGTATAGAATTTACATACATACATACCTATATTCTTAAGAATAAACACTGAATCTGTGTGTATGAAACAACTTAACTATTATTAAAAGTCACATTGGATAGTCACTAGTTAATTTTGTTAAAAATATCTCATTACAATATTTGATATAACCTTTTTTGACTATGAAGATTTGTTTGTGGTTAGCAACCTGGGTAATTACAAATCTTGAGATACTTGAGATTTTAAGTCTCCACTGAATCTATTTTAAATTGAATAGGAATTTGCAGTGGCGACACTGTATACCACTCTGTCACGTTGAAGAAATACAAAGGTACTGTGCAAGTCAGCTGTTGAAGAAGACTGATATTGTAAAAGTCCTTAAGACTTATAGTATATGTGTATGCAAGCATTGCTTATCTGGTACTATAATGGGGTCAGTTTTACAATTGATATTGACAATAAGGCATCATTACTATGTATTCAATGATTCATCATTAAACCTATTTTAACATTAATTTCAGGTCACTGAAAAAAAATGTTTTAAGTATATTGCTATTTGTTAACAATATCCAATTTATTAGAAAATAAACAGATAATGATTGATTCTGTATAAAGTATTTTATTTCAGAAGCTATAAATTATCTCCTCAACATAATAAATACATAAACATATACATAATACCAACTTCCTGAGAAGATAAGAAGAGCTCCATCCAAAAGTACCTTTAAGAAACTTGTTAAAGAGCACTTTTTAAAGTCCCCATAACCCGTGCGTTAATTTGAAATGTGTACCTCATAATGTAAAACATGATGTTATAATAATAGTAATATGTATAGTATGTATGTATTTAGATATATGTATACGTTTATTCAATTTATATATCAGTATATATATGTATCAGTGTGTAAGTGTATATAGATAGATGTATGTATTTAATGTTTACAATGTCCTTTTTTTTTTTGTTTTTTCTAATTTATTTTTTTATTTTATTTTTAAACGCCTACCACAATTTTTCACCACACACAGAGGTTAACTGGGAGAGAATGCCATTAGGCATTAAGTTCGCCTTTTGTTGATTCAATAAAGTGTAAATAAATAAATAAATAATAAATAAATAAAAACATCTTCGAATCAAAATTTAATTATGCACAATGTTCTAAATACATATTCATATTTTTGTATAACTTATTAGTAAAGATTAGATTTTTTGCGTATTTTTCATATTAGCTTTTTTGGGAGCAAATTATCCCATCAATTATGTACTTAGTACATAATACATATGGAACGATGAATGATGTTTCATTAAAAAGATAATGACTTACTCTATAACAATACCTCATTATAATAAATAATTTATTTCTTGTCTTTGAACTAATACATAAACTAACTTAATAAATATTGTTTTGTTTCAGTGACGCGCTTGACGCTCTTGGGTTGAAGCGATATTGTTGTCGGCGCATGCTTCTTGGTCACGTCGACTTAATTGAGAAGTTGCTTAATTATGCTCCTCTAGAAAAATAATTATAACTATATATTGTTACAAGTATTATTGTACATTTAAAATTTAATAATTTTTGACCCTATCTCCCATAGTTAAAATATATATTAAAAAAAAACAGAATTAATTAAACGTGTCATTTCCAACATTCGATTGTATGAAAAAAACATATTTCAAGGTCTTACTTATAAAGAAGTGTGCACATTTATGACACCTTGAACTGTATAAAGTGTTTTAATGACAAAGTGTAAAGTAATTAAGATAAACGTTGTATCTAATCTTGTGTTTTCATTATTTGGACAGCGATTGTAATTTCCACCTCGTCATATTGTCCAGACTTTTATTGCAGGATTAACAAACCTACAAAAAATATATATAAGTAATAGAGCTTAAAAATACCTAGAGAAGCATGTTAAGTTTATTTAAATAAATATAGAATGCAAAATAAACCAATTGAGCAATTACTCTACCAGAGACAGGACGGTTTCCGGGAGGTCGCGGGTTCGAATCCTTTCCCGTATCGGTTTATTGCATGCATGCTATATATCTATGCTTAGTATCACAAAATAATTCCACATTAACGACCGACACTGATATTTCAATTTATGAGTAGTTGGACTAATCTGACATGGCAAATCCATTTTGTACGTAGGTAACTGTATCAAATTCAAAAAACATTCATAACTACTATTGTGAACATATCACTTCATTAATATAATAGATTTTATGTATGGGTGTTTGCATTGATATATTTTTTTATACAAAACCGTCCCTTGATCGAATGGTTAGAACAGACGCCTAACATAGCGGTACAAAGAGGCTCGGGTTCGGTTGCCGACAAGCACAGGCACGTATGCATGTGATGATCATAGATGTCTGTATTTCTGGGTTTGGTCATTTATTAAATACTAGCTGTTGCCCGCGGTTCCGCCCGCGTGTAGGTCGCTTTTCGCGTAATCTGTGGGATCTACAATTATCCAGATCTATAATAGACTTATAGTTAATTCTATAGTATCCTATTTTGACGAAACAAAGCTTTGACAACGCTCCAGATCCGTTGAGTAGTTTTGACTTTATAACGTACCAAACAGACAGGACAAAAATTCCAAAAATTGATTTTTTTGTTTCTGTTGCACGTCTTTAATCGCCCCCTATCAGTTTTTTGGAAAAATATTTAATGTGCAAACATGTATGTATTTGTAACGTCCTCTAACTTCCTTAATACGAGCAAATAATTTGTTTGTGTTTTGAGGAGGTAGATATATTTGTGTACTTTGTCCAGCAATTGTTATTAAAATCAAAGTTTATAATAACTTGACTATCTGTAAATAATGTAGACAGACAATGCTGAATGAGCAAGTTACTATAATAATTGAGACTGCTCCTTTAAAAATATATACCTACTGTTTTGAGTATGATCTGTCTACAATAATTAACTGTCATAAAAATATTTCGGGTTTTTCGAACGAATGGGTGAACTAAAACCCCTCCTATGCAAAACTTGTTAAAAGGTACATTAAATTTCCCTTTCAAAGACGGGCAACACATGTGCAACACTGACATTATATAAACAACTGACTGGTTTGACAATTAAAATAAGAAATACTTAAACAAAAAATAATACAAGAATTGTAAAGAATTCTGTTCCATCGTTTATGTGAGGGTAGCCTTGTAACATTTTACCTGTTATTCAGTTGTGATGCTAAACCGCTGACCTCGTCTCTTTGAGTTGAATATGGCTTTTGGCTTTAATGACAACCAATCATGGTAACCAAGCAAAACCCAAAATAAATGAGATTAGTAACACATACAATATACATATGACCTGGTGGTGTGGTGGTTTATGATTCGGACTGCAGAACCAAACATTGTGGGTTTGATTCCCATACGAATAAATTTTTTAAGTGATCCACAGATTGTTGTTTCTAGTATAGGGTGTATTTTGGGATACACAGAGATATTTTAATCCCTAATGCCAGAATTACCATACATAACATCATATCATACATAGGTACGTACAGTTTACTTAGGTACGTATGTGACGTCAAATACGACGTAAGAGACTTCACTATCCCCGTGAAGTCAAGTCATAAGTAAGAATATTTATGCATAATGTATTTACGTTGTAAACTTTTAAACTTTTCGGAAGAGTAGATATAGTGTAGGTAAAGCTGTAATTTAAAGTCCCAAAAGTTAGGAATGGAAAAATAAGATAGGAAAGTTTAATTTTTCTTACAGTGTAGAACGAAATCTTTTTGCTTGCCTTTAGAGATAGTTTTTGATAAAATTTAAACATTTGAATGAAAGATAACGAAAAAAAAAAGATTGTATATTTATAATATAATCTAAAAATAGATACAAATGTTGTTTTAATAATATATCTTCAGCACTAGCGACCTCAATTTCCTTGTGTTGTGTTGTAAATGTATCCCACGTAAAATTTTGCAACGGCCA
Organism: Napeogenes inachia; assembly: GCA_959347355.1. Classification (NCBI taxonomy): domain Eukaryota; kingdom Metazoa; phylum Arthropoda; class Insecta; order Lepidoptera; family Nymphalidae; genus Napeogenes; species Napeogenes inachia. Next base: position 19,162,792 of record OY365798.1, on the reverse strand, counting down.
TGCTTCCTTGTAAAGGAACAATTGTTTGCAAACCCTAACATAAATGGAAACAAAAATTAGTTCATATTCGTTGCAAGTAGATATATAGTTACGTATCTAAACCATTCACATTCTCACGAAGTTCCTAGTAATATTAACATAAAACATTAACAAAAAATATATGTCATATTAAATGACGTACACAAAAATGACAATAAAATGGCGTTTGTGTAAGCCATAGGTCCATTGTGACACAAATTATAGTCTTTAAAATTTGTGTTTCGCATCAGCAACTACAAATACAATTGAATGCTTCATTTAAATACACAATATATTGAACTGGCTTTCGGTGCACGCCCCATAATAAAATGTAAGTATCTACCCATTCAATACTTTTGAAAGTACGAACTCCAAACTGCTAGCTCTAGATAAACCAATCATAAACTCCTTTATTATGTATATAAGAAAAACAACAAAGCTACTTACTATTATTCAAACTACAACAACCACCAACATTTTAATGTAAATGTGACATCTTATTTACATTACAAGACTGATGACATTGTAATGTACATACAATAAGCATGATGTAACGCTGATATCACTTTTATAAAAGAACTGACTGTAAAAGAATTCACGTAAAAGTAGCAAACTATGAGTATTTAAATTAAATCAATATATGGCAATACGACCTTATTAATCCGGGTTGCTCGTAATCTCACTATGTAGAAGGTCTTCGCTATAAAATTATAAAGCGTTTTCTATAATATACACTTATTATATGAACGGTAGCGCTAGCCGCTATTCAGTGTCTCCTTTTTATGTTCGGCAGCTGTACTTATAAATGTGACTGTAAGGTAACAGTACTTAATACGTATTTGCATATTTTGAACTAATTTGAAAGTTATTACCATGATGTCACATAAGAGATATATAGCAGGTCATATATTTTTTAATCTATGAACATTGATTTTAACGCTTAAACACGCTGTATTGAATGTATTCATTCCGATATTCAATTCTTGTAAGAATTGATTCAATAAGTCGGATCTTATAAAGTCCGATTGAAGAATACAAAAATTACCATTATAACCTTAGACACACATTTATTTAAAATACGTACATCCGATATCCTTGAAAAAGATTACCTACTTTATGGTGTAATTACAGCTAACCTTTCCTTTAATGTTTTCAATGGACATGGTAAAACAAATAAAACTTTTATGTATTTATAAATATAGGTAGTCAATTAAAATAAATAACCTACAATGTAAATATTATTTGCCTTAATTACTACACAAGTCTAGTTTCAGGTCACTATATTCTAAATATATTTTTTTGGTAAATTGAAAGCGGAAACTTGCATTCGGTGTCACGGTAGACAGTTAAATTGAGGGGGGACCCCAAGACCTTGCACGCCCTCTTACTATCAACTTGATTTATTGCTCATTTATTTGTTACTACCTGTTCTACTAAGCAGGTCGCATAGGTGTTTGGCCTTATTTCAATTTCAATGGCATTCCGATTTATTGTTATAAAAACTGCTCTTGATTGGGTTTTGATAAAAAAAAAATCTCGGAATAATATCTAAAGCTTAATTCATTATGCAATCCATAACCAGAACTAATTTCTCAGGTAATTTCATAAATATTCTATATTAAATTTAAACCTCAGACGCGTGTCAGACATATAAGGTATGTACATAATTATTATTATAAATTACTTACAGAAAACCAAAGACGAAACGATTTCATTGCTTAAATTTATACAAATTTTAATAAGACCTATCGATCTGTGTATCTGTGTGTCTGTCTGTGGTAAATTTGCGGCCAGACGCGTGGACGGATTTGAATGTGTTTTTTTTAATCGAAAACTATGATCGTCGGGATGGTTCTTATGCAATAATTAGATGTTCCCAGCGGCCTCGCCCGCGCTATATTAGAAAAAAAAGCCTTGTTATGAAGGCCAAAAGGTTTTTACAATCAGGTAAAGTACTTTATTAGGGATAGCTGTTGCCCGTGACTGCGTCCACGTAGAGTGTGAAAAATATATTTATATGGCTTATGATCGTGGTTATGAAGAATCATGGGCAACAGCTAGTGATAATAAAAATCCCTTCATCATAGTGTTATTAGTCATTGTAAATCATTTTAATTCTAATTGTATCTATTAATATTCGTATATTATGTGTAACTTACCTATCTACCTACCCATATGTCGGGGGACCGTTTAATAAAGGAAGATATTAAAATGCAAGTAGGTTAAAAAGGCAAATAACGAAATTACGATATCGAATCGTATAGTCTAAGTCCTCAATGATTACCTTTGTAGAATAGACACTATTAACGTACATACAACGGTTCCTCGACTTCAATAAGTACATAATAATATTGTTTTTATTCTTTTTAGAGGTCTTTTTGTATCGGGAGTTTTTTAAATTTTTATCAAACATTGATTTCATTGCTTTCCAAGCTTATTTATTCAAACTATTTTTCCTAAACTATTTACATCTTACTACATCAGTCAGTACCTAGGTACAGATAAGCAGTTAGCATTAGTTTAACAATTCAATATAATGATATTGAAAGAACAATTATGGCGAAATTATTATTCATAGAATTAGTAACGGCCTTACTTATAAACAAGGTTTAACATTTTAAACCAAATATAAATTCGAAATAAGGAAAATGCTTACTAATAAACTCGATGTAACTTAAACCTAGCATAACCTAGGTTTAACCTAGGTGACCAGACGGCGACATGGCTTCCTACAGGCGAATCTAAATCACTCCGCCAGGGCCCAGGATCTTTTCGTCCAGGCCTTGGCGGAGTGGGAAGTTAGTGTTGCGGTGGCCTGCGAGCCCTACTATGTCCCCCCTAATTCCAGTTGGTCGGGGGACATAAACGGCTCTGTGGCGGTGGTTGTGGGACCTGGTCCCGGTCCCCCTTTCTCCACTCTGGAGACTGGCCCGGGTTTGGTAGTGGCGCGGTGGGGGGAGTACGTCGTCGTAGGCGCGTACTTCTCCCCCAATCGTAGCCTGGCGGAGTTCGAGGACTTTCTCGACTCCGTCAGTGCTGCGATTCGCAGACAGGCGTCGGGGAAGGTCATCTTCCTCGGCGACCTGAACGCCAAATCCGAGGCCTGGGGGAACCACGCCACGGACGCTAGGGGTAGGGCTGTCCAGGTCTGGTCACTCCTCTCCAGTCTGTCCCTCCTTAACAGAGGGACCGAACCGACCTGCGTGCGGCAGCAAGGGAGTTCCGTGGTGGACGTTTCGTTCGCCACCCCAGCTGTCGCGCGCAGGGTCGTCGACTGGAGAGTCGAGACGGAGGTGGAGACTCTATCGGACCATTTATACGTCCGATTTGAGATCTCCGCCTCCCGACCGGATCTGGCCGGGCCACCGCGGGCGGGATGTCGGTTTCCTCGCTGGGCAGTCCAGCGGCTGGATCGGGAAATGGCGGTCGAGGCAGCCATCGTCCAGGGCTGGGCCTTTCCTGATCCCCCCAGCGAGGAAACCGACGTCGAGGAGTTGGCTGGCCGCATGCGCGGAGCCCTATCGAGGGTCTGCGATGCGGCCATGCCGAGGGCGGGGTTCCGGCCCCGGCGCAGGGGTGTCTACTGGTGGTCGCCCGAAATAGCCGAACTTCGGGCGGCCTGTTGCAGGGCTCGCAGGGCCTTCCTCCGGTGTCGTCGCAGACGCGGCTTGGACCCGGAGATGGAGGCCCAGCTGCAGGGTCAGTATCGCCAAGCGAAGTCGACCCTGCAGCTCGCGATTCAGAAGGCGAAGGACCTAGCTCGGGAGGAAATCCTGGCCGGTCTCGATAGGGACCCATGGGGGCGACCGTATCGCGTTGCGCGGAATAAAATCCGCGCCGCGACCGCCCCGGTCATGGAGTCCCTTCAGCCGGATTTCCTCGAGCGGCTGGTGGGGGAACTTTTCCCGGAATCCACCGGCCACTCTCCTCCTGTGATGGCTCCCCCCTCTCAAAGGGGGGGAGCTGGTTCTGTCCCAGTCATCACGGAGGCCGAGCTGGAGGTCGCGCTGAGTCGCCTGCGAGCCCGCAACACTGCGCCGGGGCCGGACGGTATTCCGGGGCGGGTTCTGGTCATCGCCCTGGAATACTTGGGAGGCAGGCTTCGGGAACTGTTCAACCTGTGTTTGCGCACTGGACAGTTCCCGAAGGCCTGGAAGGAGGGCAGGTTGTGCCTGTTGCGGAAGGAGGGTCGTTCTGCCGATTCTCCTTCCGCATACAGGCCGATCGTGCTGCTGGACGAGATGGGCAAGCTCTTCGAGAGAGTCCTCTCTGCCCGTCTCGTCCAGCACCTCCAGGAGGTAGGTCCAGGTCTCTCAGACGCCCAGTTCGGCTTCAGGGCGGGTCGTTCAACGATCGACGCCCTGAGGGCTCTGAGAGACCTGACCGAAGAGGCTGTTTCCGAGGGGGATGTCCTGGCGGTTTCGCTGCACGTCGCCAACGCCTTCAACAGCCTGCCGTTCGAGACTTTGGTTGAGGCGCTCCGGTTCCATGGAGTGCCTCCCTATCTCCGCAGGCTGTTGGGGGCGTACCTGCAGGATAGAGAGGTCCTGTGGGAGTGCGGCGACCGGCGGGTCTACCGACGTGGTGTGGGCCGAGGGGTTCCACAAGGGTCCGTTTTGGGACCGGTCTTGTGGAACCTGGGCTACGACTGGCTGCTTCGCTGTCCGCTCCTCCCCCGGACGAGGGTGCTGTGTTACGCAGATGATACCCTCGTCACGGCGCGCGGAGGAAGCTTTGCGGAGGCGGCCCGTCTTGCCACGGTCGGCGCTACGTTGGTAGCGGACCGCATAGGGCTGTTGGGACTGGAGGTGTCCGTTTCTAAGACGGAGGCCATCCTGTTCCACGGCCCTCGCCGGGGTCCCCCTCGTCGGGCGTACATCTCCGTCCAGGGTGCGCGGGTGGCGGTGAAGGCCCAGATGAAGTATCTGGGCCTCACCCTGGACGGAAGATGGAACTTCGGGGCCCATTTCTCTCTGCTGGCCCCGAAGTTACTCTCCACTGCAGTCGCCTTGAGTAGGGTTCTACCCAACGCCGGAGGGCCGCAGGCTCCTTGCCGCCGGTTATACGCCGGAGTGGTGAGGAGCATGGCCCTGTACGGTGCTCCCATATGGTCGGGAGCCCTCACCGCGGATTCCAGGGCCCTTTTGCGCCGCACGCAAAGGGTCCTAGCGGTGAGGGTGATCAGGGGGTACCGTACGGTGTCATACACTGCGGCCACACTCCTGGCGAGCGATCCGCCCTGGGAGCTACAGGCGCGGGTCCTCGCCGGAGTGTATTGGCACCGGGTAGAAGCCCGGGTCGGGCGGGTTAGGCTCGAGGCGGATCGGATCAGGGCTCTAGCTCACCGAGCCCTGATCCGACAGTGGAGTAGGGACTTAGAGTCCCCGTCGGCCGGTCTTGCGACGGTGGGGGCTATTTCACCCCATCTCGATCGTTGGATCGGCCGGCGGCACGGGACTCTAACGTTCCGTCTTGTACAGGTGCTCACGGGGCATGGGTGCTTCGGTGAGTACCTGTACAAGATCGCGCGCAGAGAGGCGGCCCCCTCCTGCCACCACTGTGACGAGCCCGTGGACACGGCTCGTCACACCTTGGCGGAGTGCGCAGCCTGGGACCGTCAGCGTACTGAGCTGACGGCCGTGGTTGGCAGCGACCTCTCGTTGCCGAGCGTTGTTTCCGCGATGCTCGACGACGAGAGGTCCTGGGTCGCTATGGCCTCCTTCTGCGAGCAAGTCATTGCCGCGAAGGAGGCCGCGGAGCGGGACAGAGAGGCAGCCTCCTCTGAACCGCTCCGTAGGGGTAGGCTGGGTCGAAGGAGGCGGGATTACGCCCGCAGCCTCCTTCCCCAGCTGTAGTGCCTGGACGGGAGAGGGGGGTGACCTCTCCCGCCCGTTATAGGCCTACGAGGTGAGGGTGTCCCTAAGTTGATCGGGGCCCCTCGCAGGGGGTTCCGCCGGGGCGTCACGGTGAGTGCGAAAGCGATCCCGTGACGCCCCACTAAGGCGATGAGGTCAACCGTTGGTTTTTTAGTGGGTAGCCTTAAAAATGGCAGCGTCTTCTATGCTGCCGGGTAGCCCCACATACCCCCTCGGTCATCACCTTCCTGGCCGCAGGGATGATGCGTAACGCATTTTTCCAACGATAAAAAAAAAAAAAAAAAAAAAAAAAAAAAAGGTTTAACCTAGGTGGATAAACGTGGAGGTGACTTATCTTCACTGCTTCAGATATTAACAGCACATTAAGATATCGGGGCCGCAATCGAGTAAGATATAAATCATTTTTTATACAATTTGGAAATAGAAATGTTGTAAATATACCAGAACTTATTTCTTATTTCAGACATAAAGTGATGCTGCAAACATTCTTAGGTTATTTTATCAGTCTGTTACTGGAATATTCAGGCGACTTGTTAAATCAATATTGTTAAAAATATTTCATTATATTAGAATAGACTGCACTCACAATGCCTAAAGTGCAAGGTTCTCGTGGCCAGTTCTATATACATTGTAAAGGGTATTATAATATTTGAATCTTCAGGTAGCCTTAGCAGAGTTGTAAAATATACTCACCAGAACAAACCATTTCACTAAACCATGAAGACAACTAAGGATAGAACAATTGCTAAGGGAAGAGAGATACGAATGTATTTTTATTATTACAACAAAAATAGATTTGTTTATACCAAATAGGTTTCAGAAATTCCTTGGAAAACACCAAAATATAAATTGTAGCTTCAGCAGTGCTAATATAGCAATATAATAATTGTAATTGAAATAAATATATAAGATATTAAACTATCTGTTTTTATTCCTTATTAGAAAATTACAATAAATCCGAAAACGTGATTCTTGTATCGTAGCATAATACGAGTAGGTAGCTCCATCAAAAAACCTTACTTTTTTTCGCTCATATTTAACTACAAACGATACTAATGATTGTAGTAAAGTAGTTTTTTTTTTTGTAGTATTAATAATTACGCGGCAAACCTAATAATCAGTTTTCTCAACCAGAAAAATAAATAATGCTGCACTAAAAACTTTTGGAATACACTCTGAATCGTTTGTAAAAAAAGTCAGAAAACCTTCTCGAAAACCACAAACGATACTATTGATTGTTGTGAAGTTGATTTTTTTGTAGTACTAATAATTACGCAGAAAACCTAATGAATACTGTTCTCAACCAGAAATATTAATAATATTGCGATAAAACCTTTATAGTATTGATGGGATGGGGGTCCCATTAATATTTATTTAATTCTAATTTAACTATTTATTTTTAGTAAATTTAACTAAATATCCTGTAAACATTTTAATACTCTACCTGTTGTTGTTATTAATATCGAGTAAAAACATATCGTTTGTTGTTTGGAAGCTTACTTAAATATTTTTATTATTCTTTTTAAGTACCAACAGAAATATATCATCTGTAAACATTGCAACTGTCTAACTAAAACAGCTCATAAGATAGGTACAGCCTTCTAATCGACGGACCGCGGAGTCTTAATAATAAGGTGTCCGTTTTTTTACTCTTTAGATACGGAACTCTAAAACTAAATACTGTATAATTTAGTAGATTTTGCCAATACATACAATAGCAAACAAAATTGGCTATGAATATTGAGTAATGACATAAATTGTTATCGACACAGTTGTTTTTCCATGTTTTAAATTCGTCTTAGCTTTTGTATATCTTTGACTGACTGGGACTTTTGGATTCTGACTCATAATACATAAATAATTAAAGAATATATGATTGGTTATGGTTAATCGCTATCAAATAACATCAAATAATATAAATATCAGTAAATTGATATTTATGATGAGTTTTTTAACCCCCGACCCAAAAAGAGGGGATGTGATAAGTTTAACATGTGTATCTGTGTATCTATCTGTGTGTATGTTTGTGGCATCTTAGCAGCCAAACGGGTGGTGGTTTTGATTGCGGTTCTTATTAATTTAAAGCCTGGTCCGTGCTTTTATTAGTGCGGGTGAAAGGTTCTTCAGCAAAATTGATAGTAAACACTTAAACAAGTGAAAATTAAGGTGTTCGTAGGTTTATTTAGTACAAAAAAGAAACTAGTAACATAACTTTAAAAAGCAGATAAAAAAATAATTTAAAAAATCCCCCGGTACAAAAAGACCTCTAAAAAGGATAAAAATAATACTACATATTATGTACTTATTGAAGTTGATGCGTCGGGGGACCGCTAAGTAAAGAAAGAAATAGAAAATACAAGTTAGTTACCAAGGCACATAACGAAATAACTATCAAATCGTAGGCATAGTCTAATCATTCGTTAGCTTACGAAATCGTCGTCAAATAGACGTCCCCCGAAGCAACGACTTCTAGTATTGATATTTGATTCTAGTCTTGGCTTAAACAATCCTTATGTTATAAAGCACACGGAACCACTTGACACGTCTGTATCGTATTTTCATTTCGAGTAAGTGGACAATGATAAGTAGTTGGTAGTTAGGTTGTTATTTATTTAGTCACAGTGGAATAATTACCTAATAAGGTAATGTACCTACATTTTATTGAAGTACTTAAATTGTTTCCGCAAATATCCATATCAGCGCTTACGTAGAGACTTTCTTAGATTGTTTCTAAACTTTCATCGACACTTCCAAACTACAGGCCAAACTACTATCTACTATCTGTTATCAGAAATAAAATCTTAGTTTAAATTAAAGCATAATCCTGAAACAAAGTGATTTTGATTTATTTTAAGTTTTGAAAGATGACCTAATGAAGAATATTGTTAAGTAATAAAAAATATGAAAACCATTTTCAGTTTCTAGAAGATTATCAGGTATTTTAAATAAATGAGGGTTTTTTTAATAATACAAGAAAATCCGCAAATTATCGAAAGTAGGTACCTATTTAAATATTATGTTTATGAGCAGTTTACAACAGAAGAAACTTTATTGTAATTGTAAGTTACAAAATGTTACTAAGTAATACATTATCTTACATGTTAGATATATTTTAAGAATGGCGTTTTAGGATAATGGTCTCGGGTGATTTTAAACGTTCTCATGATAATTAAAAAATATATTCAAATTGGCACGTACTTACATGGCTTGCGATTCAACAAGTGCCATTAAAAAGATAAATATTTTTCCAAGGTAATATTAAAATATCAGCCATTTCAAATATATCCATCCATATATTTTACTATTTCTATGTGTATGCACAAGTAGGTATAAAGTACAATACCCATTCTTATTACGAACGTTGCAAACGAACATACGTATTTTCATTGCTAATTCGTATCATGTAAGATATGAAGTTATTAATCATTTACAATGTCAAATTTATACATACAAAAAACTTTTTTTGGCCGTCACATATTAAAACAATATTTAATAAAATAAAAAGAAAGAAAAATAAATCAGACTCCGATTTTTAAAATTACATATATTATTTCTGTTCTGTAAACTGACAATTCAATCTCAGATTGGAGATCGATTATTAATTTTTGCGTTTTGTCCATACTATTATTGTAGTCACACAATCTTCTTAACATATACCTTCGTTATGAATCTTTCCCTTGAGAAAAACCGTATGTATGAATGAATAATTATTTTTAAAGTCATTATTTAAAGGGTTTGCTAAAAGTTTTACTAGATAATTGTATTTGTTTTTAATACATATTACAACTGAAAAGCCACTTTTCTCGTCCCCGATTAACCTTCCTGAGAAAGCATTTCTAAACCTTCTTCAATTTTGAAAACTTAGTTGGTTTTATTTTTTAATTTAAATACCAATTTTAATTTACAATAGAAGGTAGCAGAGAGATATACCATGTACAGGGGGAGGGGGGGGGCAGGTATACTATGCCCACGCCCGCCCTCCTCTCGGTCCGCCCATGAACTACATGGTTATTTATATAAAAATATTAAAAAAACATACGCAGGGTTCGAACTTGAGACCTCTTGGAATCCTTCCCATCGCTCTAGCAATTGATGGTATAGACTAGTTTCATTCTATTTATTTGAGATGCAGATATGCTATACAAATACGCTTAACATGGCTGAACAAATTCATAGACAAATTCAAAGAATACTGTTATTGATATTTAAATTGATGTTTGGTCTTTTGCAAATCTTTTGAAACATGACGCAATCTGATTTGCATAATATTTATCTTATTTTTTAAAATACTAATTATACAATAATTGTAATACTAATGTGTGCACAAATGAACAAAGTAATAATTTTTTATTTTCACTTACTACAAAAAATATGTTCTAAATGCGAATTTTTTATTTTGTATGTATAATTTTCAATTTCTTGTATAATTATGTCATTTTCGTTTCTATTGTGTTTGAAATGGTTCATGGAGTTCCCATGTCGATGAAATATCATCCATATTTTGACTTTTCTGATAAGCTAGAGTTTGTCAAAATTATAAAGCGGGTTTTAACTTTTTGAATTATTTATTTATAGGTAGGTATATACATAATTTACATATGTATGTTGCATAAGTTGCAGTTACAATGTATGAAGTGATAATCATTGAAAGATAATAATGCTCACGTATTACAATTAAATTCAAAAACACTCATAGAGTATTTAATTAATTGTTGATTTATTATTTTTATAAAGTAAAATGTATAAATAGCCTATAAAGTGTGAATTGTTTTAAGTGTGTATATCTATAATAGTTATAAATATGTATATCTTTCTTTTCTAAGTTTAAATATGCATAGTTTTCTTACTCTTTTAGACATTACGTTAAAAATTATAATCGATATATTACTCCAGATTTAAATCAACTTGATTTAATATGTACTAGCTGTTACTAGGAGAGGCCCTTATCACTTATTACTCGTATAAATGCATATTTTCTTTTGTAATTATAATTTGTAATATACAGGATTATTTTTAATTAGTTGACCACGTCTTGAAGGCAGCCTCTCTACATTTAATCCCAACAATATTTGTTCTACAACTTTTTACAAATATTGATAAACAACACAAAAAAACAAAACAAAAAAATGTTTGCTTCCTCTTTTACTTCTTACTCTGTATTATGTAAAAAGTACTAAAAGGTCAACGCTCGGACGCCATACCGACGCTCAGAGTTAATGCCAGTTCAGAGATAACAAACAAATTTTGTAGGGGAAAATTTAAATTTTATACAACTATTAATTTTAAAAAGTCCGAGGACTAATGTTGTTGGGATTGATGTAAAGAGGCTGCCTGCAAGAGGTGGTCAACTAATTACAAATAACCCTGTATAGTAGGTAACTGAGTTGTCCTGATACAATAAGAGATTTTAGGACTGAAATGCATTTTGTATTGAGTCACATAATAAGCCAACACCGTAACAAATTTTAACACGATAAGTTAATTTTAGTTTTTGTTTGTATGTTCTTCTGAAGGTGAGTTCGTTACCATAATCTACAACCACACGAATTTAATTAAAATCATCAAGTAGGTAGTAGTTAAGTGTGATGGACGAAATTACTAACAGATTACAAAAACACTATTCTATGAGTTCTATGCCATATAGGTACTTATAATACCTACGTAGCAATAACTTTTTTGAAAATATTTTCAATGACTTGACTTCATTTCAATTTAAATTTTTATTTAAGCGCTATTGACTAATTCAATATTGTTATTAAAAAACCTATAAGTATTTTACGTAAAACAATAGCGAATATTAAATAGCGTTCAGCAATAGAAAATAGCGTTTAACATGGTACTGCAAAGGTGTAGTGATTTGACTACAAACTTGTATGGCTGCGTCGAGCCTTGTGATATATACCACTATATCACAGAAGATTGGAGCAAGGGATACCTAACTGATAAGTTACAGACACAGAATTTGCACGACGACCAAATCCTTTACTCTTGCTGTAGTCTAGTCTTCTCTCTCCTTCTCTCTCTCTCTCTCTCTCTCACTGAGGACTGCCTTTAGGGTCGTATTTCATTTGTAGTTTCTAAGCCATCACAACTAATTTTTAAGATCGACCGTCTGTCCGTTTCTCACCCAAAACGAAAATAACAATCTGATGATGTAAAGAATATTTTAAAAGAATAACACTGTGGACAGTTACCGGACATTTATAAATCGCTACCGGACAATCTTCATCTAGACATCTACCGGATAAAAATTATATACAGAAAGACGTCCTGGATTGCTTTAGATTCTAGATTATATCAACGTCATAGTACTACTATAATATATTCATCTTAAATAATTTTAAAAAGGTATTTTTTATTCGCAAAGTAAAGAAGTAATTCTGACCATGATTAATTTGAAATCTTTACTGTTCCATAATCATATACCTTATACCTAGATGTATAAGTTAAATTAGAGTTCAGTAAAAGTATTAAATGACCACATTTGTAATATAACTTATATTTTCAGCTTTAAGCTTAACATCGCTATACATGTTTATAGATATTTTCAAACATTAATTTCGGTAGTGGCATCTTTTCAATGTTTATCTATAAAGTTAAAAACATTAGTTAGGATTTTGGAAAGAAGTCTAATAGACCACCGTCCCGATTAAGACGATTACATATAGAATGGTTAATTCACCGAGACGGACAGCGATACTGTAGCTCAATTGGTCAAGCGACGGGACGGTTTCCCAATGGTCGCGGATTCTAATTCCTGCCTGTATCGTTTTATTTTTCATTCTATATTTATATAATTTTAAATAAGCTTTATATGGCTATACATGTTTATAGATATTTTCAATCAACTTATATTTTACATTAGAATAGATGCCAAATTGTTACATACATCTTTATAAATATACATTTTAATAATTAATAAATTTGTTGTTTGTTTGTTTACCTCTTAATTATATAAAATGGGTTTACAAAAAGAGCATTCATGGGAAAGCAGTTGGTGACTGGAAAGTAATAACACCCTGGGATTTTGTTAGTAGTAGTAATCAAAATTCTTTTATTTTAATTTAGACCAGCAGGCCGAGCAGACGTTGTCTTGTCATGAAAGTTTACAAAATCGTCCAGATTCCAAAACAAAGATACATAAAATATCATCAAAATCAATCCAACCGCTTACGAGAACTTTAGTGACATGTACCTACTTAGGTGTTGTTCTATATTTACATGTATTAAGATATTATGTAAAGAAAGTAACAATAATTTATAGCCTCTTCATTGACGATGAGGATTGCAAACGGAGGTTAAAGATCATTTAGGAGAAACTTTTTTAAATACATATGTGATTATAATAAATGTAACAACAACCAACACAGCAAAATATTTTTAAAAATACTTACACAGTTCTGAGCTGGTTTATGGAATAAAATATATAATCAAAAAGCTTTGTATAAAACTAATTTGTAGTCCTACTTCGATCAATGGTATTTTAATTTATTGTTCTACCAAAAGTAAATATAAAATAAGTTATGGAAATATAAAAGAGAAAATTACTTCATCGGATCTCGATACTAAATGAAAGTGGATAAGTTATTCAAAGAAATATATTATCTTTCATTACTCAAACAAACATGTTGTGCCGATTTTTTATCAAGAGCACAAGTAACCTTCAAAACCAGTTCTCGATGCACATCTACTGGTTTTCGAAAGTACTAATAAGAATATATTGAACTGTAGGAGTATTGAATGTTGTTGCGGTCTATAAGTTCTATACTCTATCTATGCGTGTGTCTACGGACCTCCTTTCGAAAATGAAATAAGCTCGGAACCCACCACACTATGCTAATGTGGAGGTTTAATGCTATTAATAGTTTTTTAGATTTTCCTTTCTATGTTTCTTTTCACCAATCAAATTCTAATATGTAATAAATAATTGTACAAATAGTAAACATGCTTGGAATACACATCGTTAAATTAAAGAAAAGTGTTAAAGTATATAGATGGAAGTTATGTGTGTATCGGTATATTAAGTTCGTAAATCTAATGGCCATTTTATTTATTTTTTTAATAAAAAATAGATGAGAAATAGCAGTAGTACTGTTTTGTAATTACACTCTTTATTTTTTAAATACTTTCTCCTTATACATATGATAAAGATATACTTATTTTCATAGAATTTTAAAATAATGTTCATATTTTAATCTTGTAGCTTAACAATTTTTTCTTAGAAAAATGTTTGAAATTAAAAACATTCTATATTGACTGAGATCAAAAATTTCAATATAATCGTCCTTTTTATTCGTACTGTACTTACTTTAATTAGAGCCCAAATCAGTTAAAGTATTTTCCTTTGAAAAGTGTACCTATATTCTTTGCAATAAAGAGTGTCTTATTTTTGACCGGAGCAATGACCTACAAGCATACCAAATTTCATAAAAAATTGTCAATATTTTTTTGCGCGAATAAACAAACAAAATTTAAATACCATTGTGTTGAGTTCTTTACCCTGTTATAACACGTAGCAATTTGTTTTCAAAAAGTATTTTTTGTACAGATTAGCTTCGTGAGTGGTTTTTATATCTTAAGATTAATTATTTTTTTCTAACTACAGATAAAAAACCCGTTGTTAGTATCATTAAGGTTGTAAGGAACCTCACCTGATTAGTTAAAACGTTATTTGTTTCTATCTTCTATTAATTTTAGCAATCAATCTATTTTAAAATAGTTTCTTCGTCAGCTACTATTTACTAACTATCAGCCGGAAAAATTATACAGCTGTCACCAAGAGGTCAAGTTCTGGAAGTTATGTTAGCATTTAAAATTTAAAAAAACTATAACTAACTATTACTCGAAAAAACTTCAGTATTTGACGAAAAAAATATTAATTAGTAGACCATCAATTATTATTTATATATTTATTTTAAAACTTTCAAAATATTTTCTGTCTTCATGTTTCATTCGTTTCTTTTGCCGAAAAACCGTCAATTGAACAGCTGTTTCATATAAATAGTATATATTATAATAAATTTATAAACTCAAAGCCAATATTAATATTTAATGATCAAAAAAATATATTAATGAACAAATTAATTAGAGATTAATGAACTAACAATTTATTAAACTGAATAATGAAATATAGCATTTTAAAAGCACTAGAAATAATGAAATTATTTCAATTCTGTCCCAATTCATTAAATCATAGTCATTGTTTGTTTTCAGATCTTGCTAAGTTATTTGTAAATATTGTACGAGAAAACTCATTTGTTTGCATAACACTAAATTCCTCACGTTTTACCGATTACTAGAGTATATTACCATTATGACAAACTGACTAACTGACTATAGAAGTGAGTCTATGACTGTTTGTAGAGTTTATACTGTAACGTACAGATCTCTTGAAAGATATCACAAGGAATAATCCTTATGTAAATAAGTGTCTTGAACGAGCTAATCTTGTTAACTATCGCAATTTTATTTCAATTGTCATTACAATAAATTAACTTAGTTTAGTTTTGTTTGACGCAACTCTAAATAACTTATTGTATTTACAATTTACAGTTTTATGTTTGTTCTTTTGTATTTAGCAATACTGATAACGTGTTTCATTAATTATTACGTTTATGAGTTACGCATTAATTCTATAATACAAACAAATATCCAAATCATCTCGATATTTGCCCTTAACACAATTCTAATGGTTACATGGTTTAATGAATAATAAAGATACATAATATCAATAACTATATAATTAAAATACAACATTTTCTCTATTTGAAATAAAATGTTGCGAACACTATTTATTTTGATTACCATATTGTCTTTTTCCAAGGTTTAGGTATTTACTTATCTTATTATTTGAAAACTCGAAATACCTTGACATTGAATAAATGAAATAAGATATATATATTTATTTACTATATTTTATATACTAATAAAGGTATTATTATATACCTATACAGATTTAAAGAAGTGAAACTCTATAGTGTGTAAGAAAACGTTACTATAGATGGAACCTAGATTTTCTAATAACGTTCCTGTCTTATATACAAGTATTAAATCAGATATTTAGTATATATTTATTACTTAGATACGTTTTAGTAACATTAGATTGTTTACAGTTGAATAAATAAACGATATTTAATAGGAATACAGTATGATCTACTATTTAGATGTGAAACATAAATAATTAGTTTGATTCCCAAAAATTATTGTCATTATTTTAGTATTAAACATGTAGGTATGTCTTTTATAGATGTAGAAAAAAAAATACGAAACTAATTTAGACTATTACAGTGGGATGATATTAATAATATTTCAGTAAGAAAAAAATATGTAAATTTACTCTTATCGGCTATTTTTTTGTCTTATATGGATTCGACGAATTATTTATAGAACAGGATCATTAACAAGTCAGACCAGATAATTGAAAATGAAAATATGAACTTTGAAGGTTGCATTTGAATCAGAAACAAAAAACACCAGACAGAACGTACATTTTTATAGAAAACAAAACAGTTAGGTACTTTAGAATTTACGAGAAAAAGCCTTTTTAGAACTTACATAAAATTATTATATCAAATAAAAACTCTTATAATATTCTAATAAAATGGTATCGTTATAGGTATACGATAATTTTCGATCACAAGAAATATTATTACTGTTTTATGAATACAACCGAGAATAGAACTTTAATTATAATTAAAGTTTAATTAAATACCTTTTTTTACCTTGCAGTTGCACAATATTTTTTGTTAAATCATATTTTATTACATTCATCACATACATCAATGTAATTTATATAAGTTAATATTATGTTTCTAATAATATGTAAATATATTCGAATTTGGTATTAAATATCACATAAGAACAATATTGTAGCAGTTTTAAAAAATAAGTAATATCTACATTAAATATAATACATTATTTTATTGCATTTAGTTATCCAATTACAATGAAATAAACTACTTACAGCAATGAGTTTCAGAACACACTTCACAATATAATCACATTCTTGTCATATAAAACAAAATAATATTCCGAGTATAAAACTTTTCGTTACTTTCAACAGTGATCTCTGCTGTATGAACGACGCCGCGATACTAAGCGAGGAAACGGTCTGTCTCGACGAGAATATTGCAAAATCCATCGAGGAGTGCAACAGTTTCCTTATAGTGTCAGAACGGTCTTGATTGGTGTTATGCTGAAAAAGTAAAAAGAATTTAAAAGACGATTCTAATCAGCAAGCGTAGACAAATGGCATTGACGCTATTCGAATAACGTTAAATGTATGAGTTTGACATAAGATAACGCAGTACTATCATCACTTACGACTTACGTCTATACACTTAAATAGAATCAACGAACGAATGCTATTTGGCTGTCGTCTTAGGTACAAAATGTAAAACAGTGTTGCAATGATTGTGACTTACAAGTTACAGTCCGACTATGCTGGAATGTTCGTCGTTCTCCATAGGCCTGGGCGAAGAGTACGTGGAAATTGGAATAAAATCTAATTTATTTTAATTATTATTAGATTAATATTAGATTAAGCATATTATTAATTTATAAATGTTGTAGACAATTTTCCAATCAAAAATTGCTCAACTCATAAAACTTAAATTATATATATTTTTAATTGATCTCATGCGAATGGATTTGAAAGCGTTCCGCTGCTCTACAAATAGAGATTTTAAAAGAAAAAAGAACGAACGAAGAAAGAAGAACGAAAACAAAGTAGCTAATAAATTAGTATATCCCGATACTAACGATTGTATAAAAAAAAATCATCGAAGCGAGTAGCGATACCGTAGCGATTGGTAGAGCAACGAACGGTTTCTCAGATGTAGTTCGAATTCTAGCGTGTCAATAATTTTATCTCATACAAGACTATCGATATTATAGGTTTAGGCTTAACATAATAATACAAACACGATTTCTTTATTTTTTTTATTTATTTATATCTTTTCCACTTAGAATCATAATCAGTGATCACTTGTGTACGTCAACATGGAAATGTCAGGAGGGCCTATTACGATACTAGATTTATCGTAATAAGCCCCTCTGAAAAAGCACTTTCCATCTTAATGTTAAAGCTATGAGGGTTCCAAACGCGTCCTGGTCTGAGAAGAACCACACAACAAACTCAGCCAGATATATTTTTTGTTATTGTGATCACTGTTTCACAAACGTCAAGCTTAAGTGCAATTTTTGGAACAACTAGAACCTTCGCAATCAATCTGAAAAGAAGCCTAATCATTTCAGGCAACGAAAATTAAATAATTATAACAGAAAACATATATAATATATATTTTTTTTATTTATTTAGCAGCACCCCGTCAAGAGCATAACACAAAACCTTTTACTCCTAAACCTGGTGTATATCCTTGTGTCCTAGAAATCTGTTTCTCCGGTAGATACAACCTCCCAATTTTCACAATAAATAATAGTTGTATACGAGTATTTGTTAAGTATGATTGGTATTATAAGTGAAAATTAATATACATATATAAGTGTGTACACATATATGTGTGTGTGTGTGTATTTGTTGAGTATGTACGATATGGAACACATGACTACTACGTTTAGAATTGTCAATATTTTATTTCAGTCTCTCAGTTTTTATAGAACATTTTATTAGCTTAGAGCATTTCAAGAAGTTAAAACTAAGATTTCTTTTTAATTAAAAATTTAGATGTGTTGTGGCAAAATTTAAGTGCTTTTTGGTGGTATTATACGATTTTTTTTACTTATTAAGTAGTACAGACCGAAAGCTGTTCCATGTGATTCTAACTTAAAGACCTCCAACTTCATTCTATCAGAAAGGACGGTGATTTTATCAATTTAGGTTATTAGTAAAAATATTAAGTAGATGTTGCTTGTTGTAAAATTAAGCATTTACAATTATTTTTGTGTCAAAATTGTGTGGTTTCACGACTGAGCTACCAGATTTGAAGTTACGTATCCCATAACACATATCAAGCCTTTTTAAGATAAAGACATATTTGAAACCAACCAAAATCATCAATGGTCTGGAGTAAAACTAGTGCAGAAATTATATCAAAAGTAAGATCGAATAAGAATAGTCATTTTCGTTTTTTATCCAAGGTTCTGATTGTTCTAAAATGTTTGACATTGCAGTTCAGAAATTATTAATTGCTAACATTCTGCTTGCATGATAAATATTACAATTGAATGTTTTAAAGTTAGATCCCGATCTTACTTAGTTATTAGAGTGTTAGCTTAAAGAATTAAAGAATCAAGAATTTGGAATCTGTCATTTTTATACGATTGTTCAATGGGTTTTCTCATTTTGGCGCTAATACCTTGTACAATATTTTGCGATATTAAAATGGAGTGGGTTATTAAAATGCAATTTTTAAAACTCTCCATACATTTGGTATTAGTAAAATTTGTGTACCGGGCTATTAATAAGTACAATGAGACTTCCTCTATTTGTGACAGAGAAAGATCTAGCCGTCCACGTAATGTTCGTACGAAAAGGCTGGTCAAAGCAGTAAGGGAAAGAATTAGAAGAAATCCTGTCCGAAATCAAAAGATTTTTTCTCGGGAAATGAAGTTAGCACCATGTCGCGTATTTTAAGAGATGACTTAAGACTTGCAGCCTATAAGAGACACAATGATCATTTCTTAACTGATAAATTAAAGATGAACAGGGTGGTAAAATCGAAACAACTACTGAAGCGGTACGCAAAGGGAGTTCTCAGAAAAATTTTGTTTACGGATGAGAAAAAAATTATAATTGAGCAACATTTTAACAAACAAAATGAGCGTATTTTTGGTCAGAGCTCTAAGGAACCTTCCCAATTAGACGACAGTGCAACGTGGGCACTTCAGTGATGGTTTGCTGGGGTGTTAGGTATGAAAGATTGACTGAGCCATATTTTTGTGAAAAAGGTATTCAAAACATTGGCAAGAGTGCATCAAGATACCATTCTTGAGAAGGCAGTTAAGCCCCTTAATAACACCTTGTTCAATAACCGAGTATAGTCCTTCCGGCAAGACTCGGCGCCGGGTCATAAAACTCGGTCCACGCAGTCTTGGTTGGAAGCGAACGTCTCGGACTTCATCAGAGCTGAAGACTGGCCGTCGTCTAGCCCCGATCTTAATCCGCTTGATTATGATTTATGGGCAGTTTTAGAGAGTATAGCTTGCTCTAAACGCCAGGATAATTTGGACTGCCTAAAACAATCCATATGATTGGCATTGAAGAATTTCCCCATGGAAAGAGCGCGTGTTTCTATTGATAATTAGCCTTAACGTTTAAAAGTCTGTATTGCAGCCAATGGACACCACTTCGAATAAA
This sequence comes from Napeogenes inachia, assembly GCA_959347355.1. Lineage (NCBI taxonomy): Eukaryota > Metazoa > Arthropoda > Insecta > Lepidoptera > Nymphalidae > Napeogenes > Napeogenes inachia. The sequence continues at coordinate 19,142,581 of OY365798.1, read as the reverse complement.
CTTTTTATATTTTTGACTGTTTTATATTTGTGTATTAAACTAGCACACTGTTAAAGTAATAAATATAATTTACAATAAAAAAAATGTTTTTTTCTTTGTTACAATATTTATAGCAAGACTAGGTAGGTAGGTAGGATATATATACATATATACCGTAATAAAATATTGTTTTTAAACCGGCGTCTTTTCTTTTATGGAAAAAGACCTTTGCTACCCACCACATCTCGCTGCCGACCATAGTACTTAACACTCATGGCATTTAGGATTGCCTTTCTTCATATCTGACCAGATATTTGTCGAAAACGTCTCTCCTGCCTCTCACTACTATATTTTCTCTGAATATACCTTTATTACTTTTTACTTGAAGTTTAACAAGGGTGCTATAAAATATCACTTCTTCTCTCGTACCTTCTAATTTCTTGTTCAGTCTCGAAGTTATTTTTATTACCCCGAGAGATATTAGTCTCTTGAAATCAAGGGGATAGTGGTTTGACAATTATCGCGTTCTAAATTTGAATTCAATATAAAAATAAGAAGTTTTAATATTTATGGTAACATTGTACCTATTATTGTTTGTGTTTGTATGCAATTATCTCTGAAATTATAGCTACATCAAATGACAATGGCAAAATCTCTATACAAATTCTCTCCATCATTATTTATCGTTTACGGATGCCTTATATTTTTATCTACCTTCTTACACCTTTTTTACCTATTTATACCTTATTGTACCTTACGCTTTAATTAGACTAGAATTAAGGTTATAGAATCATTGCTAAGACCAAATTGTTATATTCTTTTAAAGAATAAAACAATTCGGATTAAAAGTATTTCTTTTAAAAATGATAATGTACCCATAATTAGGTAGGTAATAATATAAACTTACCAAACAGATTACAAATTATGAATTGCTTACTGGAAATAAAATAAGTTACATATAGAAGTGATTTTTTAATAAACATTCATAATATGTAATCTCATGTTGATTGTTATTCTAACTCAAGGTACCGTAATAAATAAGTCATAACATTTTTTCTGTTACATAAGATGGCGGCAATATTATTATATAACAGCGATTGCATGGTTACGTTTATTTGAAATTATTAATGAGTAATACTTAATTAATTTAAATGTAATATTGTATATTTGAGTAACGCTTCCTCTAATTTTATTTATCGTAAAAGCTAATTCGTTTTTCTTCCATCAAAGATATAGGTATGTTTTGGAAAAACATTATTCTATCTTTTGTTATGTCGCCCTCTTTAAAGGATTTCTTTTATTTTATATTACTTGCCTTTGTAATAAATAAAATAAATTAAGGCAATGTCAATAGTTGAAGTTATTTCTATTGTGCTATATACTTCCTGGATATATTATGTTTTTTTTTTTCAGTAAACAACTTCCATTAGGTACTTTAGTAACCTATTCAATTAAATATAAATGATTTTTTCTGATCACTATTCTTGTATGTGTTATAATAATAGCTATATCTGTATTTCCTTAATAAAAACTCATATCGGTCTTGAATCTATAAATAAATGTACCTATGTATGTATTTTTATGTAATTTTTGAATCTGTTACCATGTTTTAATAATTTAGCTATAAAGTTGGACAGTAAAAATATAATAAAAAAATAAATTAAAAATTTTAAAAATATACCGACCACCGAATTGAGAACCTCCTCCTTTTTAAAGTCGGTTAAAAAAAACCCGATACAGAAAGACCTCTAAAAAGAATAAAAATAATATTATTATGTACCTACTTATTGAAGTGGTTGCGGCGGGGGACCGTTGTCTGTACGTTGACGATAGTGTCTATTTTACGAAGTTAATCATTGAGGACTTAGACTATAGGTACGATTCGATATCGTAATTTCTTTTTGTATGGGGGGTTTTTTAATTTTTTTTTTCTGCTTTTTAAAGTTATGTTATTGATTTCTTTATTGTACTAAATTAACCTACAGACACACACATTTTCATTTGTATAAGTATTTCTAATAATCTATGCTAATATTATAAAGAGGAAAGATTTGTGTGTTTGTTTGAATTGAATAGGCTCCGAAACTACGGGACCGATTAAAAAAATCTTTTAGCATTAGAATCCTACATTATCTCCCGGATGAACATAGGTTATATTTAATGTGAGCAAAAATAAGGATTTGCGTGAAATTTCGACAATGTAATAAATTATGAATGTATTAAGTAACATGATTCAAGACTTTTTCATATAGGTATATACGAATATTAATAAATATAAACATTTAGAGTTAAAATGATTTACAATCACTAATAACACTATGATGAATGGATTTATATTATCACTAGCTGTTGCCCGTGACTCTTTATGACTACGATCATAAGCCATATAAATATATATTTTTACAGTCTACGTGGACGCAGTCACGGGCATCAGCTATCCCTAATAAAGTAATTTACCTGAGACAATAAATGTAAAAACCTTTTGGCCTACATATCTAGGCTTTTTTCCTATATAGCGCGGGCGAAGATGCTGGGAATAGCTAATTATTGCATAAGAACCTTCCACCAATAAAACGTCAATATCTTGGAGACGACTGTTTCTATTTCGATTAATCATAGCTAAGAAACATCTCGACGAACGTAGCTTTCGATTAAAAAAAAAACGACATACAAATCTGTCCACACGTTTAGCTGCTACTTTGCCCGAGACAGACTCACAGATACACATATATACAAATACACAGATATACATATACACAGATATACATATACACAGATATACATATACACAGATATACAGATACACAGATATACAAATATACAGATACACATATCGACAGGTCAAACTTATAACACCCCTCTTTTTAGTCGGGGGTTAAAACATAGTAAAGAAAACCAGAAGTCTAAATTATTTATTGTAAAAGCACTTCTGTAGCAGATGATTCGTATCCATGATGTCGACGACCTCGTGTCCGAACACGTAGTACTTATGCCACGATTCACAGGTATAATTATTATAATATAGTTACTTTTAGTCATCTGTTTAGCCTTTGCAAATGTAAAATAATAAAATAAACTTCATAGAAAAGGAAATATAAAAAAGTTATGTACCTAGTAAAACTTTTTTATTGAAATCATACTTAACGATTTAAGTAGGTATGTTTTTATTACATGTACGTACATGTAGTAAAAACGTACGTATGTACATGTACGTTTATGGTTTATGTACATGTAAGTTTTATGGTCTATGACTTTACTTTTGACTTTTGCAAGACGTTGTACAAGTTGCATGGTTTTTTTTTTAATTTTACAACGATGATCGTGCATCACTCTCCGATAAACCAAACAATGATTCATTAATGGAATTATACAAAATGAATAATAAATTTACATGGTTGACATGTTTATTAGCAATTTCATAATCTTTATATTTTTCTCGAATCAAAATATAAGGATTAAGTCGGTTGACCAAAAAAACTGTGAATCTGTTGGCAAATGGAAAATTTTATTGCATTTCAACTTTATAAACGTGTCCAGAAACTGTGTTGCCCTGTATATGAGTAGGTACCTAAGCGTTTAGAAAAGAATTTGACAGATAATAACAATAATTTTATATTCTTTGTAAATAATCAACTTTTGGAACATACATTGTCATTTTCATCGTTTATGTTGTAATTATGTTTTGTAATGTATTGTTAGTTTTGCAATGTTTTTAACTGTTAATCTATAACAAGAAATGTAATATTTATCGTATAATATTATCATATACCTAAGGACTCTAAACTTACTAATCATTGGCGTTAGTTAATCTAGCGGGGATTTCTAGATTGCAACATGCAAGGCATAAAAATTGATAATTTGTGTAAATTCAACGATGTCATAATCAATACTAGTGTGTTATTTTTCGCAATTATTTTATTGACCTGCGATGCACTGTGTAGATTTTATAATCAACATATTTCAAGATTTGTAATATTATGGTAGCATGCAATGTATTGCATATAAAATGACAGTAATGACCACTTCCACTCACTCGGTTTATATGGCATCGTTCTACTCTTTTAATAACAATATTTTTCTAAATGTGTTGTTTTTTCTATAAAATTCTATCAGATTGACATGTTGTGTTCTGAATGTAATTTATTATCTATAAATTAATGCACCTACCTAATAAAATACTAAAGAGAATATAAGATTAAGCAGACGCTTCTATTTACGGTCAAAAGGAGCTCTTTTATCTCGGCTTCTAATTTCCGAATATAATGACTGCCCTTAGCTGTAAGGGTTAGGGATTTCTTTAGATCTCAACTGGACGGTTTATTGAGTCCAGGGCCATATATGCCGCAAAATGTCTCATAGCAGCTTTGGAGTCGACTGGGGGGCGTGCTAAAGTTACTCTGAATTTGTTGATACCGGTCTCCACAAATTCGAATACAGGTGTAGAATTACCAGCCTGTCAGTGTTTCTGGGATACATTTTGGTGTGCCTAGGAATAGTACGAATGAATTACCAGTCCGTCGTCCGACATTGCAACGAAGCAACAAAATATATTCGTGTACCATTTAACGTTCTGCTCAATTCGATAAGATTATGGACAAATTTGATCTAAGTAGCGAATGAATGTATGAATCAGCATGTTCTCCCAGAAATCTTTACATATTGCTAGTAAGTAGATAACGGGGTAACTAACTTTAAGTCCAACAATGCCACAGACGCAATGTCACTGCTTTGTCTAATCACGCTATCTCAGGACTATTAACAGTTCGCCAGAGATAAAAAGAATACTGAAGCACTTTGGGATACAAAACTTTGACAGATAGATAAAACTTTAAAAAAAGTTTGGTCTTGTTGCTATTGCACTTGCCACCACTGCACTGCCGTGTCTCTGGGCATAAAAGAGACCTTATGGGTCCTTCTGTGGCAACGATCATTGACGATAATAGATTGAAGTGATAAACATTTTGAAACTTTAGTTTCGAGGTTCTGTTTTAACTTAGGAACTATTTTTTTAAGGCCTTTTTAAATGTATAGATATGCATTTATAGACATACATAACAACATAACCACTTCAGTACGTTCAAAACCTAATAGTTATTGTATAGAAAATAATAATATTAAAAGTTATTATTAGACACAAAGAAAAATAAAACATCAGATCATATTTATATAATTCATTTATTTAAATTGTATAGTATTCACATTGTTGCTATGAGTTTCAGCGAAACACTAGCTGTACATACAAAATGGGAACACATTTTCACAAAATAACTATAAAGAGAAATGCATTAACGAAAACTGTAATAATAACTAATTTCATACCTGGGATCGCAAATTATACTTATTATGTACTTGGCAGTTTATATGAGGTTTGATGAATTTAATACTGATCGATGCCAAGCAAAGCTTGTGAGGTGAGAACTTGGCAGAAATTAATAATCGATCCTGATCCTATTATTGCTACTAAATATGAGTTCATTATCAGTTACTTGAGCTATAGGTACCAATAACCGATTTGAAGAGTGAATTTGTACGAAGTTATCTTAGGTTTAATTAAATTTCGGATCGTAGATCGATTATTAATTTCGGGCAATAATTTACAAAGACCGTCAATTAAAGTTACAATCGAACAATTTATTATCAATTTCTTCAACTATTTGTTATGAGAATTAACCAAATTTTTAGACAACGATCTCATATTACAAAATAATAAAACAAAATTCAATGTACTTCATAATAAATGGTTACTTCACAAATTTAAAGCAATTCGAATAACTATATACCTCACAGAAAAATATTCCAAAACAGGACATAAACCAAACGACAAGCTATCACATATTCCATCTCACCTTTCCGAGGACAGTTCCATATAAAAATGCCATTTTCATACAGGATGGTTTCGCAAAGCCTTACATCTCACACTATACTTATTTGGCACTGTTTATACAGCAACGGTCGATGTGAAGAGGCTCTAGGTTGACTTTCCATGACGTAAAATAAGATACAATAATTGACTAAATACCTTAAACCGCTATTCGGATAAAAAATAAACTAATGTCACGTCTGCAATTACGAGTCAGACACTAAGATAAAACTATTGAGCATAATAAACCAAGGCAGTTAACTTAATACAATTATTAGCCAAATAAAAATGCTATTTTGAGTATGGTTACTGTCAACGAAATAAAACAACGGGCTATAATTAATAATTCCTCAATAACACACGTTAAATTATAAAAATATAATTTGTCCAAAATAACACGCAATAATAATAATTTTGAATTGCATATGAGTGTCCTGCTATCTCTTTCTACCACAAACTCGAAAGCAGGATGGAGGTAATGGACCAAAATTATCTACTTTTAAACGTGTTATTTTTTTTATCCCAACACCCGTCTTTCATCACATATATAATAAATTTCATTGAAATATAATTTGCTATGTACTTTCATACATAAAGAAAATAATCTACAACTATGTATTTGAAAATTATAAAAAAAATGCATTAATTTATAAAGATAGGCCTTTGTAAAAATACAAATAGTCAGGAAGACAAATAAACGAATCGTTCGAGTCAGACATATTGCACTGAGGCGGTTAACACTGAACCACTACTAAGGACCATCGCACATTGAAACATAAATTACAAACTATTTAAATACAATTAATATCGTGGTAAGGGACAACTAATAAAAAGAATATAAACTTTGTTCAAATATGATCTTTACAGTCCTACAATAAAGCATACATTTAAATGTAGTTGAATTCAAGTGGCCTCATGTCGTTCCAATGTGCGATAACCTTAATGACGTGAAAAATGGACTGATATGTTCGACAATATAAATAAAGGAACCATTAAAATAAAACGGACTAAATATATACTTTATTAGTAAATAAAGTAAGCTAGTTTAATGGCGGTACATTAACTAAGTGTGCGAATACAGTATCATCGCTTATTTACTGTATAAATCATATCAACCCATCACGTACGCTAGTATCCACCCATCTATTCTTAACTAGTAAAAAAGGCCTTGCATCTAACCTTAAATCCTTTAAGAATTGATTATAAGGTCACCGATTTACAAATACAGCGTCTATATATCACTTGAGGGACAACTTACCAACGAACACTTATGTCGAATTATAAAATTAAAATTAAAAAAAAGACATTGATTCTGTAGAAAACCGTTATTTAGTAACACACGATAGCTTAAGTCTACGGATTTCGAGAGAGAATTAGAAAAAAAAATTAAATCGCTCAATACAGAAGCGTAAAACAAATTCAGTTAAAATCTTGTGAAAATCGCTACAAGATTCTACGAATTCCCTCCGCAAATAGCGTGAGTTGCGAAACAAAAATAATAAAAATTCAGCTCTCGAAAAAGTCGTTTCGGTAAAATGATCAAAGAGTTCCCTTAAACAGTGGTCGAGGTTCCTAAAACTAAACCTTAGCAGGCACTAACATCGACTCAACGTCCGCACGTTACATGTATAATACATAGAAAACAGTAAAACACGTTAGTTACTCGCACAATTCCACTAGATGTCCGTATTTATATACGTTTGAAGTCTTTATTTATTTATTGAGATCAATTTTGCCGCTACGCACTAGATTCTTTCGAACGCTCGCCGCCAAGCGAAAATAATCCTTATCCCGTCCGCCGTCGCCTCACAGTCGCTCACACACACACTAGGAACATGAGTTTTATAAAAAGAAACGCGGTACAAAGGACGCGCATTGGTCAAATTTGTCGTCGTGTCAGTCGTATTCTTCACACTCGACCGTTCGATGTATAAGCGTATTGCTCTATCATAACCCAAGAGACATTTAGGTATATCTATAAAAATTTAAATGCAACATTCGTTTAAGCATACGATACAAAGACTAATCTATATTCGAAGATACAGGCGCCAGGCAGTGTAGGGTATACGGCATCCGTACCAAGCAGTCGGCACTCAAATACTCAAAGCGACACGAGGCGACGGCGACGGGTTCATCGCGACACTATCGGCGCACTACACCCTCGAGTGGCTCCGTTTTGCTCCGTCTTCCGATCTCCCGCCGCTTCAGAGGCGGTGCTTCAGTCTGCGCGAGAGAGATCTGGTCCGACGGCACTCGATCGCGAAGGTGAGATCGTAAGTCGTCGGCGGTGGTCGGAGTCGGTCGGAGGGCGGCGCCGCGCATCAGACGAGGTGGTCGCGGTCGTCGAGCGAGGCGTCGGAGGCGCGCTCGGGGCGCAGCTCCCGCTCCAGGTCGAGGCTGCGGCGTTCCAGCTCGAGGCGCGCGCCGCCCGCTCGCCGGGGAGCCTCCAGCGACGACACCTGCCGACACGGGTACGATCAGAACTGTGTTCGGTGACGGTACTCATTTGAGTATATTTCTTGGTATATTTCTATTTCATCCAAAGTAATCCAATGTTACCGTATGATAGGTTTTTATTCATGAAGGATCGAAACATATGAATTCAAGTATCTCACTTTGGCGAGGCGACGCACGGAGGGCGGGCGCTAGGAGGGCGCCGGCAGGTGCGGTAGCTTCCCGCCCGCCCAGTATCGCCCACCCACGCCGCTCACGCCGCTCACCGACCCGCTCATGCCGCTGCTCTCTTCCGATAGTGCCGCTTGGAGTTTCGCTTCTGAAAGTGATATATCATTTATCGGTTAAGCGACCTGGCTATAAACGAGTGCACAAAGACCACGGTCATTACATTTTTAGTGTCACTTAATATTTTTAAAACATGAAATCGAGCACATCGAAGCCCCATATAATCGGTAAGGCGGGCAGCACTCACTGGCGACGTGCGATGCGTTGAAGGTGACGGGAGTGCGCGCGAGCGGCGTGCGCAGCGACCCGCCCCGCGCGCCGCCCGACCCGCCGCTCGACTGGAACAACACACATGTACGTGGCGACGACCACTAGGTACGGGACGACGGGAGGTCAATGACCCTTGGGGCAGTGTTTGAGATGAATCATTAATTTAAGAGGTTATAGGAGCAAATATTCACCTACTGTGTGGGTTGTTGTACTTTATGTAAAAATATACATAAACTTTATTGACATAATAAAAAATGAAATAAAAAAAGAAAATATATGTAATTAAATCAATAAAACGCGCAACTTAATAACCAAATAAAAAAATAAAAAGGTGATGCTTGTGGTTTTACAGTATTAAATAAAATATGACAATAATTAACCGATAAAATAATATTACCGGTAAAATTGATCCTGCCGCAATATTTATAAATGTAAATGTAAATTATTTATTTTATAACGATCGTTTAATGAACGCATCTATTTAATTTTATAACTTATTCTTTAGCAGCTGTTTTAATATTCAAACTTGTAATACAAGCTTGTATAATATATACAATAACAGTAAAATTGTCGCAAATAAAAAAAACTAATCAAGCTCCAATCAGGCTAAATTACTTTATATTTGGATACTAAATGACTAATTACGGCAAGCGTTAAAGATACATAACAGTTCAATGACCTATCCCCTGCCTAACCACAAGCATCAAAGCGTAAAACCAACCTATTCACTTGTTGAGTCTGGTGTGCATACTAACAGTGGGCGCGGGCTCGTCGTCGTGCGGCGGGCGCGGCAGCCGGCGGCGCAACCACGCGTGGCGGAGCGCCTGCACTGGCGTTAGACGCTTCTCGGGCTCCCACTCTAGGCATCTGAGGAGGCACGAGGGGATGTTTATGTGTTAACGAAAGACTATTTTAAAAGAAGTTATTTATTTTAAACAAAGTTATTTATAATAGGCATTAGGCATATTTATAGTACTATGGTATCATCACTAGTTGTATGGTTCCTAAGCGTAGTTTTGACAATCCACTCCATAAATACTCTTTAAACTTACTATTTATATAATTTTTATAATATTGAATACATATGCCAATAAATATTCAATATTATAAAAAAAATGGAATTACGGTAATATAGAACTGGTACTATGGTAATATGTTTCATATTTCTAAAATGATCTCTTAAATATATGCAAGGTTAATAGTGTTTACTGAGATTTGATAAAAAAATATATCGAATATTGGAATTTTACTAAGAAAGCGAAAATTTTATCTATGTATTAGATATATATCCCACGTATTAAAGATCTTTAAATATAATATATTTCATTTGTTCGTTTTAACTCTTATAACACTTTCTATATTTCTTCCTATATATACTATTCCCACTGCTGGGATCGGTAAGTAGAGCATGTACGTCTCTACCACTTAACAATAGAATCGTTAAACGATTTCTAGAAATTGTCACCTCACTATCTATCCCGTTACTCAGAACTTTTTTCAACATCCATCATATTTTCTTTCACATCCATACAAGTTGTATTTATGTATAGTAAAATGAACGGTTATAAAAGACATTTCGTCTATTTATAATATGTACTTAATATATTTGAACTGACCGTCTAATAAAATCGATAAAGTATTTATCCTGGCAGCCCTTGAGTGCGATCAAGAAACTCTTGGAGCCCGGTAGACCACGCGGCTTGCCTCTTCTCGACATTCCTGGAACATATTATACAATATTAGTTCAATATTATAATCTTATTTGTTTTAAGTTCATCTATACTAATATTATAAGATAGGTTGGTAAATTTCTACGTAGGAGTTAATCTTCCCAACATTCCTTTAAAAACTAAAAATAAAAAAAATGGTCTTAACAAATTAAGGGTGAACAGACTATATTTTATTTCTTTTATATTATAGTGGTTTTTATGAAGACCAAGTTTGTAAGGCTGACAAAAAATTGGGAATACGTTTTCTATCTTAACTATCTGGTTCAAATTTATTAAATTGATTTTGTACACCAGTTAGTTAACTCTAAAAGGCATGACAAAGTAACTGAATACTAAACCAAATCAGACGATAAACTTTTTAGTAATTTAAAACTGATTGTTATCAAGCTGTGTTTGATTATTCAAAACATTACACATTGCTCTTGGCACTTAACCAAATAATTCAAACGCTCAATATATTATTAGGCATATAGGATGATTTCGATTTACGAAAACAAAATAAACATGAATTAGAAAATCAATAAGTATTAAGAATCACAGAACCCACAAAAGACTATGGTACAATTCAAATGATTGATGGCTTCTTCACATAACATGCCATAAATTGTAAAAGTATCGTAACCCCTCATATTACAAAATGTGCCCTGCATGGGGCGACGGTAACTCGAGTGAAGGGGAAACAAGTACAGACAAATGAAGTACTTTCAAGACACGATCAACCCTTCTAAACAAAAATGCAACACCCTGTATATGTTTCTTCCTGTCTGGCGTTGAGTCACCGAAAGGCAGACAAGTTGTCATTGTCTATACCGTAATCATTACATGAGTACATGTGATTTATAGAAAGCTCAGCACCTCGTAGTAGGATCGGTATGTCTGACTCAAGTCTGTATTCATTTTCTTATGACGTTGTAGAGAGCGGGTAGTTAACGAATTTCGTGATAGTTCATGTATTAATAGAAGTGATGAAGAGTATATTTTATTTCAACTCCCAAAAGTCATGGATTTCACTGAATCAGCGCCGTAGTATATAGGGTCATTAGAGTGAAACTTGAGATGAAATTTGAACTAATGTTGACTTGAACGAACAAATAATTTATCATATAACTCTTAGGGTTTGACTGAGGCATTTAATATTTAGTTTAGCTTAAGTAGCTACTTACCACCACTTAGCACCGTAGTACCATCAGGCAGAGTCGACGCTGTGCAGTATCGGGGCAGTCCTTTACTACTGATAAAATTTTTCGCACGCTTGCCCTGTTCCGTGAGCCTCTGAGGAGGCATCCCCAGGAGTTCGATGATGCATGCCATCTGATCCGCTTCATCTTCACCGGGGAGGAGGGGGAAACCTGGAAACATTGACGGACCGTGTGAATAATCATATTAAAGTTAAAGGCACGAAAGTCTTTATAAATCGTACTGCGTAAATTATTAAATGATATTATACCCTTGCAAGACAAGTTTTTTTTTAAATACATAAATATAAAACTATAACATCAAAACAAATATATTATAACTAAACCTTTAAACAAGTGAAAAGCCAGGCTTACCAGTAAGCAGTTCCGCCAATATGCACCCCAGCGACCACATGTCGATGGGCATGCCATACTTGGCTCCCATCATCACTTCGGGAGCACGGTAGAACCTCGACTGAATGTACGTATATACACGTTGGTGTTCGTAGCACGAACTGCCGAAGTCTATGACCTGGAATGAAGTGAGACTGTGATTAAAAAGTAATATTTGGTAAAATCAAGATCTGTTGGTTTATTGGTTAGTGTCCCTGACTGCTGAACCAAAGTTCGCGGATTCGATTCCCACACGGGACAATTTTTTGTGGGATCCATAAATCGTTGTTCCGTGTCTGGGTGTACTTTCTGTCCATTATTTATATTTTTGTGAAGCCCCCCGCCACGAAGAGATAATATACCTAATCCATAAAACAAGAGATGTTTTAAAAAAAAAATAACATATATTGATTGATAATTCAAAATATTTATTTGAAAATTCAAAAAGTTATGAATTACCTAATTTAGGCAAAACAAAGTTTAATATTTTTCCAATGATAAAAATCCATTGTAGACTAAGCAACTACGGATACAAGGAACATAAACAATTTAGATTTATGCAGTTTTCTTGAAATAAACATTCGAATGTATTCCATGAAGTTCACCTCGTAACAATGATTTCAAGCTGGTAGTAATTTTCCAGTTTGTTTGAATATTGCTTTACTATTTTGAAACGTTATTCATAAGAGACAAGCTCATGGACTTGTGTTTTTTTCCGTTGCTCTTTAAAAAAAAAACTACAAAGAGACAGATGCTCCATCTGTGAAGAAAATTAATTGTTTCTGTACCAAAGGAATATAAAACATAGTAACCATGACAACTTTATCGGAATTAAACATTAAATTTACAATAATTCGAATATGGTTCATGTTATTTTTGTTGGCTGTATTCGTCGATAATATTTACGCGATCGATCTTAAATTAGAATATTTTGTTTTCAATTAGGTTAGTTTGTTACAAGCCTGCAGTATAATATTTATAGCACACAGAAGAAAGCACGTTCTCTAAAACCAATGGTTTGTTATAATCGTCCGAAATCGAGTTAAAATGTTTACATTTCATTTACACGTTTTAAAATGTATCGATACTTGGAAAATATTACCAATTTAAAAATACAGAATCGTTAACACAATACAAACATATTAGACGCAAAATCCTTCATATATGTTTAGTATTTAAAATAAATAACATTTACTGCCAAATTTGCAATGTCGTATAAATTGTTGTAATTGTTGTGGCATTGGATCTACATAAACATTACATTTGACTAATAATTTTGTTTGGCATTCAAGTTATAACGTAATAATAAAGCCGTTAACAATCGGATACTAATTATCGTGTCCTGGTACAGCTATTACAGTTTCCGATCATATGGCAAGTGGTAACATCAACAAACATGCGCGTGCGCACAATATTGACGCAAATAGCTACTAGCCGTATGTTACAGCCTATTGTGTTGTGGTTTATGTCAATGTTAGAGATTATTAGGCAACAATCCTTATATGATCTTAGAAAAGTGGTAGCAAGTATAGCAATAGAATTCATTAAAAGAATACCAGTTCTTCGAGTTAGATAAGGACAGCAAACAAACACTACAGATTATCCAACGACTTGTATAGAAACTTATTTGGAATAAAAGTCAATTATGATCAAAATTTAATGTAATTATGTAATAGTAATTATAGGTAAATTATTTTGTTAGGAGCGCCTAAACCGATCTTATTTAATAATAAACAGAGGTAAAACTAGTACAATCAATTAATTATCAAATAACAATCAGTATAGTTCGCGGTACCGTTACATAGCATAGTATCAATCCTGTCAATGCCAGCCATGTTAAAATAAACAGTTAAAATTACTACGGGTTCTATTTTCGGTGTAGAAACATAATTTAAATTGGAACAATATTATTTGAATCCACATTTTCCATTCATGAAATTCAAAGGCAGTGCAAAAACTTCGAATTTTAATGATGACTTTTTTCCTCTCTTCCATGGTGTTTTATACTTGAATATCTTTCTATTTAAATTGATAATAATAATTTTATTACATTACTTAAATTATATGACTAATTAAAAATACGCTAATTGCGATAAGAACAGTTTGATATTTAAAATAATAAGCCTGTTCACGAGTAGTTCTCGAATAATTAATTGAATACTACATGCTGTGAAGATTATATCTCATAAACAAATCAGCGGGGCCTTAAAACAAGGTATCCCTTAACAAAGACAGAGATAGTAATAGAGAGAGATAGAGCAATAGTTCAACCGGAAAACGGGCAAGTCGAAGTCAACGAACCGTGTCATACAATTATTGGAATCCTGCAACTGCAAGTTCCTTAGAAAATTATTAGCGACAGTAAACGTCCCAATTCAAGATTTCTGGGAAGCCTCGGTCTGGCGCCATGCCAGCCATCATCGCTGTAGACAATGAACACCGATATGGGGTGATGATTAATGTACAGTAAATAAGCAATTAAATACGTAATTACATTTACTCAATAAACGTGTTGGATGTTTCAATTATTTATATTTTAATGAAACATCTTCAGATTTATAATTCAGTGATATAATTCGTGATTAGCATATAAAACCCAAATATAACATAGATTAAAAACTTAGAAAACAAGAACATAAAGAAAGAAAAAACTTAAGTGCATCTAAAATTAATGTTCTACGTATTGGATAAGATAAATAAATACGTTTATTGAACTTGCAATTTCTATGTAGTTTCAAAGTGATAAATAAAAAGAATACTGGGAAGCTTGAGGTGTATCTTACGTTGTCAGTTGGCGCTAGAAGCTGATGATGATAGATAGGTTGTTTCTAAGAATTATTTGATGTAAGATTTTCAAAAGAACAAATGCTATTATGATAGTAGAAAGATGAATGTATACGATTGAACTATTGTTTACGACTTACTTGGATACAATTATTATCTATTAAAAGCAAAAGGAAGGCTATTTTTTATAGTTAAAGTTAAACACTGTTTCAAGGCAAAACACGATTTAAAGTTGTGTTTCGATTAAGACTGATCTGAAACGTCTAAAAACTTTTAAGAGACTAATCTAGTAGTATGGCAGTAGAAGAATCTGTTAGTAGTAATAAATCCTACAACCTCATATTACCAAATAACATGAACCTTAACGCTTAATAATCCGTTTAGAGCTCTATATTCAGAGTATTACAAAAGCAAACGGATCGTATAATTGAGAGTACCTACTACTGGCATTGTAATTCGATCTCACTGACAGTTAACAGTATCTACGTTTCATTTTATATTAAATATTCTATTTATTTTTATTTATATTTAATATACATAATTTCCAATTCTTTCAAATTGTTGTCGGTTTGTTCATAGTAGGAAAAGTAGTAATAAATACATGTTAGTTAAAACATTTCTAAATTAATAAATGGTTATTGAGAGAAATTAAAGACATTTATTAAATCTGTATCAAAAATATTTCTAAAACTACCTAAAAATTGTTAAGCATTATATGAGTAAATTATATGTTTAATAAATTATAAGAAATAGTGTTTATGAATGTAATATTTTCTACAAAAAAGCAGGTTATTACAATTCCCGGAGAATATAAAAAACTTCATTATGTGTTATAAAATATAAAGTTAATAAAAACCTTACGAAGAACTTTGATGATTTAGAGACGCATAAATGTCCTGAAACAATGCTGAAAAATTAGGTAAATATTTCAAATTAACAGTACATGGACTTACCATGTACCTACTGTTAATTTCGATCCCGATAATTAAATTAAGAAAAGTGAATTTAAACCTGCTAACATAAATGATATAAGGAAATGAGAGTAAATGTTTCCTACATAATTTAAAACTTTCGTCCTGAATTTCTGAAATAATATGTTTTTTACTTGGTGCCATTTATTTATTTAATAACCTATTTTTAGTAATGGGCTATATTTTAATTGGATAGTTCCGTCAAGCAGGGTATTTTTGTAGCTACTCGAATTGATTATTATATATTTTTTAATTTCTTACCACATATATAAAAACTAGTATT
Source organism: Napeogenes inachia (assembly GCA_959347355.1). Lineage (NCBI taxonomy): Eukaryota > Metazoa > Arthropoda > Insecta > Lepidoptera > Nymphalidae > Napeogenes > Napeogenes inachia. Next base: position 19,126,454 of record OY365798.1, on the reverse strand, counting down.
GTATTCATACTTTTTATCAGAACAATTTTAAAAGAAATGTGAATTAAAAAAAAATCTTCATAGTCTTTTTCTACTTTATTACAATTTGCGATGTAACAGCTAATTGCAAAATACGTAATATGTAAAAAATCGTCATGATAAACTCAGAGCCGGATTTCGATTTCGAAAGATTCACGTCATGCTAAAAACCCCAAAAATTAACTGATATCAAGGTGACTAAACCTAAAATTTTTATATATGATTATTTTTTTATTTATAATATAGTACTGTAATACTCCGTGTCATGAACGTGATCGTGATAAAAGTAAACGCGAGTGGTGCGTAGGCGCAGAAAGGTTTTCGAAACACTATTTCGAGATACTTTGCTTTTTAAAATTTACATTGATAACTAAAGCTTTAAGGGGTATTTAAATAAATATATATTTTTATAATATGATTGAAACTTCTTGACCACCTGCTAGAACTTTACATAAAACCTGCAAAAGTCGCAAAAGCTTTGCCTACTTTTGAGAAAGAGAAACGAAGGAACTTCATCCAAATGGACCCCCCAATCAGAGGATTGTGATAAATAAAGCGATCTATAAATACATTAGTTTTAAATATTTTCAACGTTAAAATATGTCACCTGTCAGAATATATCTATGTAATGGAATCTTTGTGACCCAAAAATTAAACAGTTTCTGATGAGAACAAATTGTTTTGTTAACTTTATTTATTTAAAAATAAATGATTATATAAAAATAGTGATGGCTCTTCAATTTAGTTGCAGTATTCTAAACCGTTTTTAATAATTAAAATGTTACAGCTTAGTAATGAAATTAACAGATAACTGGCTTTTTAAAGAATATTCAATGTAATTTTAATAGTGCAAGTCGTCTTTTATGCTAATCGTTTTAATAAATTCATGGAACTTATGATAAAATGCATCTAACGGCAAAGATAAGGCGCCCTGCGGCTATTAATATGGTAATTGTCAAGTGTTCTAAAAGATTAATAATTAAACAATAAATATCAAACGTCACATGAATATTCTTATTTACTTTTAAATTCAAGGGTTCGGTTAATACGATTCGTGCATACTTTCGATCTTAAAGAATATAAACAATAATATACAATTCTGGTAAAAACAACCAAAAGTTCCACATACGACCTTTCTTTAAATTTATATGTATATACAGCTGTTCACACAACCATACAGTAAACAAAGCAAATGATAGACAATCACATTTTATTTCCCACAACACTATTATCGTAATTTACGAATTCTCAGCGCTAATTCATCCATTGCGATAGTTTATTTAAACAGAAACCAGGTCAAGAAAATCAAAACCGCAAGTCGCAACAAACACTAACCTTCACGGTGAAACACGAGAAAAATGCAAAAAATAATAAAGTACATTCAATTATCATTTTATTTACTATGAGCTTCACCGACAATAGAGTCTGGAATTGTTTGGGAGATGAGGCGAAAAATCTTAGATGTAATGTTGTCAGTTTGCTGGACAGATGTAGGATGCGACCCCGTTACGAAGCTGTAACGATACGCATCGTAATTAAGAAGTTCCCGGGAGACGAGATCCGTGTCATTAGATTAAAGAAAAATAAAAAAAAAATCTTTTCGCGAAGTGTAAATCGGTTTTCGTTTAGTAATTTGAATAATCTGCGACATTCCGCGAAATGCTCTCGTTCCGAATTAAACTTATGTGGACCTAAAATCTAGTCAAGAGACCGCTTTGAATTCGTGAAAAAATATAACTGCTTTAAATTTTGGTGGCCGTATAATTAATCTTCTCTGTATTGGTAAGTGAAGTTTCTTGTTAGGTTAAAGAATAATTTTTGTATTTTATAAATTAATTTTAGAAAATTTCTGCGAAGCTGCTTCTGTCCTTAATTTGGAAATAAAGTCATGGGACCATTATAATTTTTTTTCAACATAACTTCGATATATAATTATTTTAAAAGTTAGTATAACTTCAATATACCACAAACTCTTAATATCATTGTTTTCAATTATCCAACAGCTGTTATCGCGCACGTGTCTTGCGCAACATGTCAACGTCAGTGATTCACTGCGCCCGCGCACGATAACATCGAACTTCCATTATCAACGATACTGTAATATTATTATGAAATAAGTACATGTTCTCTAATCTAAGCGCTTTGGTTTACAAATTCGAAACAATAAAGCACTAGCGAAATGGTGTCTTGCATGTTCTCTGTATAGGTTAAAACACTAATCCAGTCCAGGCCATGGTCATGTGAAACGTAAATAAAAACTGCGGTTAAAAAAAAATCTTTATACAGCACTTTAAATCATACTTTTATGACCAAAAGCGTTTCCGCGAACCGCAGCATCCTTAACCCATCTTAAGTTTACAACAAACATTAAAAAAATATTATGTTCATATTTTATGCGACTCGATAATAAGGTTTATTGATTTTCCAAAAAAAATTAACCGCCTGTTAATATTTAATTAAACATGTATTTGTGTCAGTTACACCGAAACGAGAAAGCAAATATTGAGAATTTTAACAGAATAAAGATAAAAATGTCAATATTGGTATAAATAATTGCACATAAAAATGACAAAAATAATGAATGCGAATTCTTCGTATAACGAATTACAGGACCCGAGAATTTCAACGAGACATAAAAGGGTAACGAGCTAGAACTTAAAAAGGTGACACTGATATTTCTTAGAACCTACATGTACTTCCGTAAATTAGCGTTGGTGGGACTGTACTAAATAAAAGAAATGAGGACGATAAAACAAACAAACACACAGCGGATAAAGAAAAATAAGAAGCACTCAGCCACGTAACCGAATATCGGATTACAATTGAAGATAAAATAAACATCAGATCTGTTCCGCTTACATAACGAAACGTTTTTCGTATCCTTTAAAATCTCGAAAACAATAACAACGTCAAGGAAAAATGCAAAATACGATGCAACAGCAGTTTAAATTTAAATCGTTTCCTTTATTTAACAAAATCGAATACTTTAAATACAATCTCGAATTCTTTGTTTCTAATAAAAGTGAATCAGAGTATGTTATGAAAATATATTTTTTAAATATTGAATTGAACATACAGACAGTTATTGCATTATTAAACCAAGCAATAATTTAGCAAAACCGTTTATAAATCCATACCCTGGTTGAAGCACTCCATACTGTAACCTACATAGTATTTATCATTAAAACCAGTTGCTATCACTCCGCAAGTCAATAAATTTGTGAAGAATTACGTTTTAATGAAGTGTTTGTCATTACAACCGGCGTAATGGGATTGAATGAGGGCGAGCGTTCCGCGGATAATCTGACTCCGGATTAAGGTTACAAAGTTTACGTAACAGATAAAAAGTAGCACAATAGGGTGTTAATGTAATAAATATTAAAAACTGAACATCATATCAGTAAATCAATTTAAGATAAACATATGGTACAAAGAAAACCATACACTTATGGCCGTTCTCAATATCAACTCTTTGCCCTACCGATGATAGCAAAATCGATCTATCATTATTTTTTCCGTTCCAATAATGTTACTGACAATGAGCCAACTTATCTCGATTATATCTACTATTAGTCGTGTATTAACATGAGTATTTCTATGAAATTTGTTTAATATTTGGAAAGGTTTTACCTATTAAAAAAAAAAATATGATATAAACACTATTTTATTTGAATGAGTGAATAGTTGAACTATAATTTATAATAACAAAACTTTGGTTTTGATTATTTTACTATTTTAATTGTATATCTATAACACCTGTTAACAACTTTTAAATGTAAAACATATGACATAGAGTGGGTAAATTTTTTATCATGTGAACGAAAAATATTTTAATTTCGTTTCATATCAAATTTATTGTCAGTGTAAGTATGTTTTATTACTTTCAGGTAAAATACTTATTTTATTAATTTATTATAATATGTTTTAAAACTAACCCACTCGATATCCACAACATTCCTGTTTTATAACTCAGTTTGTTGCTGTTATTATTTTATTGCATTTGTGCATTGTAAAACGAATTTCGGGTTTATTTGTCTGTTTCGTTATCGGGTTTACCCGACACGAGGATACGAATTTGATTATGTTCTGCATTTTCTATGAAATATGCAATTATTTCCGACCCTTAAAACAAACTATTAAATAATATTATTTATTATCATCCTACGTTGGAGCGTTGTTTATGAATGCTTTGACTACAGGTTATTTGTTTTTTTATGATACAATATCCCTTAATGATTTACTTATACTTGCTTAGTTATTTATTTATTGTTAATCTCTTATAATAATATATATAATATAGTTGTTACTAATTACAATAAAAATCCTCACTAGTATGTAATGTTCTACGACAAACATTTCATATTATTATTTAAGAAATCGGAAATTGACGCAAATAAAAGGTATGTGATACCTATTCCGGACGCGTCAATTCCCGATTTCTTAAATAATAATATATAATGCAACGCGATTTTTTTAAAACTTACTATGACAAACATTTCGTTTTATTTTGTTAAATAATATTTATTTTTTTCTATATTTTTGAACACGTACCTATTGTAAAGGCATGCCACAAGCATTTTCTTCATATTATCCTATCAAGTAAACAATGAATACATCGAGAAGAATAAAAATCAAGACAAAAACATTACTTTATAAGAAATTTAAAATGCAAATAGCCTAACAATTTTAATTTTTAAGGCATAAAAAATGATAAAAAATAATAATAAATACATTTAACTTAACATTAACATAATATTGAGCGACTGGGATAGGCAAAGTATTTTTAGTTTATATCCCAATGATATTATAGTACTAACATTTAATTGAAATTTGATAAAGATACACTATCAGATTAATTAGTAGGCAGAAAATAATATAATTAAGGTAAAAAATACCAAGTATTGCCAATGTTAAGCCAGGTTAAGCACTTTAATTGTAAACCGCGTTAATTGTTCAGAAAGCGTGACAATGCAGAGCTGACAGTCCGGCTGAAACACTAGATAATAGCTGAAGTATTGCTATATACTTAAATCATTATAAAATATTTAATAGAGAAAATGTTGTTTTAGAGTTTTAACCAAAAACACACATTGCTGTTGAATTAAAAATAACTTCGTTCATAGTTTATACTTGGTATGCTTACGTTTTTTGTACACAAAAAGTTTACCCAAACATAAAACTCAGCTCGCAAAGCTTTTAAACACGATGTGATATTTTTAATTAAAAAGTTTGTATTCTAGATTTATAGCATAATTATAAGGTCAAAATCATGATTATATTATTATACGGGTATTGATTGTTTTTCAACGTCTCGTCCGCTGATGTTTTCTGATCTTCAAAATCCGTTAAAACGAATCGAAGCTTGAGATGGATGTAATCAAACCCTTATCTAAACGAATGTTCTTTATCAAATGTCAGTTGTAGCTGGATTTCACGGCTTTCAACTTACATCACATATGTATAAAGAATTATTAATTATTTGTTGGTTTGTACACAGCGTTTCAATTAACCTTATCAAATCTAATATACAATAATCACTATTACATAGTTACTGATTAACATATACAGTATTTAACATTTAAATAAGAAATAGTCATTTCAAAATCTTGATATTTGTGATAAATGTTTTAGAACACAAAGCTGCTTAGCTAGTTTATCAGAGATATATTTATTTGTCTATTAATACAGTAATTAAAGAAAATCACTAGATCTCATTCAGATTTTTGTACATGCTATATGTTGTTTTAACACCGACATAGATAGTAGACAGTTGTAGTATACAATATTATTAATTTTATCTCAAGCACACCAGTCTTTCAAAAATAATCAAAGAGCTTATTATCGGTATGAATGGTAAATGTAATACTGAACAGTTTTTAACTCTAGCCAAATAATGATTGCTAAGAAGATTAAATCAATATTGAGGTTTAAAATCGCCTAATTATATGAGAAATAATACATGTGAAGACTTAAAGATATTAAAAGGTTGAATACACGTTAAATGGAGGCGTTATCTTTGTAGTTGGGTATACTCACATATTTACATGTACTCGTGTATGTATATAAAAGTATATATAGTTTTCATAATTCGTGACACACCTCCACAAAATCACAAGATTCGGAGAATGTCTACGAATTATGCGATCAATTTAGATCACAGCATCCCCATTTCCCTCCTCGTTTGTGACACTTGTTAAAACCACCATGATTTCATAGAAATTGTTGATGCGAAAAGAACATGGATCTACGAATGTGAACTAATATTATAATAGATGCGGCAATTACGTAATTGGTTTTTTTATCAAGTCAGTTATCATATGAGCGTTCGAATATATTTATTATTTTATTCATTTCAAGTTTAATTATTTTTGTAATAATGTTAACATATTTTTTAGAAAATTAATTAAGAAATATCTAAAATAACCACTTTCTCTAAACAATCGCGTATCTCATAATTCGTAGACCGCACAAGTAAGTAGGTCAATACATTATTTATAGTTCCGACGTCAGCAGACAATCTGCATAGGCGTAAACAAACTACGGTGTGTATTGCACTTAATCTTAAATATCTATTGCTACAATATTTAACTTAACAAATTATACATTTTATCTCTTTAGATAAGAGTTAATTATTTTGTTTGTTTTTTTTTACATGGTAGTGTTAGATAACAGCAAATAACTTCAATCAATGACAATAAATATTTAAAAACATATATATAAGAGCAGGATTCGAACCCGCACCCACTGGGTAACCATGTGGGAAACCGTCCCGTCGATATGACAATTAAGCTACTTATCACTACTACCCGCATCGATGAATTTACAATTCTATATATAATAGTCTTTATCGGAATGGAAGCAACATCCATTGGGCTTTTTACGAAGTTATGTTAATTTTTTTAATCTATATTTATTTAAAAAAAAAAAATATTGGATATATAGATTGTGAATATTTTTCCAAGATTAATTATCATTCCAAAGGGCCTAGAATAGAAAAATAATCTATTTTGCAATAATTCGTAAACATATAATTACATTTTAACGTTAATTCACCATACGTTAAAACTATTTATAGTGTAAATCAGTTGTTTATATCTACGACATTGGTAACTGAAGCTTGAAATGCAGATTTTATCGGTTTCAAATAATCCAATAATAGTTTGACAGTTATTGGCGCTAATATAGCTGTAACCTGTTTCATTCGATTAATTAAATTCATCGTATATTTGCGAAATAGTTACTAAGATAGCTACTAATGAAAGTTAAACTGTTAAATTAAGTGAAACCTTTTTTATAAAGACGATGTAATAAATTAACTATACGAGATCTTATAAGCTGTTGGCGATCGATGACTAATTAATTTAGGTACTTAATTATTTTTAATGATAGACACCTACAGGCTACATCTCATCTTCCCGTGAATGTAAATGGTGCAAAACAATGGAAACGTAGTGTAAAAATTTTAATATAAATTTAAAATATAAATTCAATTGTACGCGATTTACATGTGTTATAAATGTTTTAATTAAACGTGTACTCGTGAAAATATAACCTATGAATTGATTTAATATTTTATTTTTTTGATATATTTTCCCTACTTTTTATTTACATCATCAAACATTTCTATCGCCAAACTACGTCACGAGTGCTACAATGACGAAGCATGTGCAAAATATTAGTAAAATAAAAACTTTCACTTAAATTGCCTCTTAGCCGCGATAAAAGTCATTAAGTTAATAACAGCTCCAAGTAATAAAAAATCTATTAGGTATACAAGAGGCGACCGTTTTCTTTTTAAGCGAGGACTTCCAAATTTACGAATAATATTCAATTCAATTAATCTAATAGAATTTTAATTGCTTTCAAAATTATTATTACAAAATAACTATTATAATGTAATTTTATTAACATTTTAAATTAAATATTTTCGTCCAAAGTAATTAAATACAAAAACGTAATTTAATATTAAACTTAAAAATATATAACCTTATAAACAGTGCCTAACCACTGCCTATGTACAGTATAAACTCGAATAATTAAATGCTTTACTGCCAAATTACACAGCAATTCCCTGTAATCTGAAACTATTGGAATACATCCAGATATGTTTAGCACAGAGATGTAACAAGCTTGTTAATTAATGTACCACATATGTCACAAATTATTAAGTCGTAATATTTTTATTGCCTTGAACTGGGACAGACAATGTTGAAATAAAAAACATTTTATAACCGCTCTAGTTTGAATTTAAATTATTTAATCATTTGTACATCATGTGATGTTTATTTTAGATAAGTTCAATTTATGACTTACCCAAAAATATTACGTAAAGATAAATTACATAATATTAAAAACTTAAAGACACTTATTTTGTTATTAATACGAAACCGGAAACGCGATTAGATTTCATCGAAGTATTTTTTGTAAACATTATTATCTTAATTTAATTAATCAAACAAATTATAATCATTATTATATCGAATTATATCTTAATTGAAACAGAGTTTCATTCGTTATGGAGAAATATAGTCCCGAAGAGAAACTTCACTGACAGCAAACTAAATACGTAAGCAATACTACCAAGTACCGTTTAACTACATCGTGTGAAGTCAATGTTGATTTAAAGTGATATAGTAGTTTGTGTATAATTGTCCGGTTGTAAGACATCTGTTTCTTGAGACTACAAACAGTGCACTGTGTTCGGTATTTATGTTTAAAGTTATGAATTAAAAATGAGAGTTTTGGTTCAATAAGACGAAGTTAAAATTATTTCGAGTTATTTATAGAAACCACTTCCGCTCAAGCTGGTGGCAGGCCACAACCGTGTATTATAGTATATTTTTCCGTTGTTGAAAAAAGCACTATTAATAACGAACTTATTTTTATATTTAATACTTAAAATACCACAAATAAAAAGGGTAATTAAATATTAAAACCATTTCTAACGAACCATATTCGAATACGTAAACGTCTGACTCGGATTTAGATACTTTTTATTTTATCAACACATTCAACATTTTCAAGTCCTTAGGATCCAACAGTGCGTTAACAAGTGTGTTTATATAAAACACTTTCAAAGTGCATTTAATATTTTACTATCATACCTACTACAATTTCTATTGCCAATATCAAATCCAATTGCATAGTTTGTAAGGGTTCAAATCCTCGGAAGCGTCTGTGTTAATGTTAGCATGTGATGTCATAAACCATCGACCTCAAATGTATATATGACGTCATTGGTCTGTACAGTCAACAACATAATACAGAACCTTAATATATTAAAACATAGAGTATAAAATACAATTCTGGTAGTGAATTGCACCGATTGAATTGGATATTGCAATGACGTCCAATACATTGAACTCAAGTGCATCCAAAGTACACTCAAGTCCTAAAGTTGGTAGTAAAGCCTAAATTAACTAAATGGTTACAGTACGTAAACTTAACAATCAACAAAATCTTTGAGCACTGATTTGCTTTAAATAATAGATACTATGACGTAAATTTTATGTATGTCTCTATTTAACATCTTGTCTAAAATAATATATATATATTAAAATTTCAGCAATATCGTGATACGGCACGATCTACCAGTGGTCGCAAGTTCGAGTCCCGCCCGTGTTGAGTCACTTTTAATTTTACATTATTACAAATTTTAAAACATGGCTAACATGTCATATTCTTAAAACGGAAAAGCCTGTATGTACTTTGAATAAAACCAACCAAAAAACATTATAATATGTGTTAAATGTTACACAAAAAGAGGGTAGCAACTCACGCGACGCTTCATGCTCTAATAATTTTAAAAAGCAAAGTACATTTAAAAAAATAATAACTGTCCAATGTACACATTTGAATTAGATTTATTTACAACTTTATAATACATTTTAATTCAAAACATTATTTGTAATAACCGTTCTTTATATTTTTCTTCTGTTAACCAACTTTCCATTTTATTGTTTCTAACTTTATTATAAGTTTTTACAAAAGTAAGGGATAATTATTATTATTTTGTTATATTTACTTTTTGGATTATAAATGGATAAACAATGAATGAATGTCTAAGAGTGAAACCGTCAAAAACATGGAAATTTCATAGAATTATTATACATAGAATAGAGTCATAGGCAGGCCTATGAGTATCAGTGTCTGACAAATAATAAAAGAAGCAAGATGAAAGACCGATATTTATCTTTGTCTAGCACACATGCATGAAATAAAGACAGATAGAATGCTTATTACCTTTCTCTTTTTTTCTATGGACACATTATAAACATTCTTCCGTACTCTATGTATAAAAACTCTATGGCAAATTCATATATGTTTTTCTCATGCCAATTTTCGAATCGTACATAAGTATTAACGCTCCCTTAATATAAAGACAAAAGCAATTAAATAAGGAATATGTGAGATATTTTCGAGTGACCTTGTGATTTGAATTGTTCTTATTAGGAGCAGGCTTTGTGCTTTGTGTATAAATAGTCTTAAATTACTTTTATTTTATTACTCCCCCCTTTACTGTAAACAGAGATGACGAAGGGTCCGTGAGTCATTGACTTACTAAGACCTTTTTTACGAATAAGATACAAATGGGGCATAGCTGTCTTTATTCCCAGGGAGAAAAAATATGGGTCACGGGATTGTCTTGTTGTTTCTTGTAATTTTATGTAACTTAAATATTAATAGGTGAGGTATGAGAACAAATAGAATCGGGTAATATTTAGCTTTAGATAGAATAAAACAAAGTATTAATCAAGGTTGAGATTACAGTATTGACGCGTCAAGTGACTCAATACGACACAATTCGGCATCAGGTCGATGCTCCAAAAACATTGTACGGTGACACAATTATTACGTACCGTGTCAAATAACATTATGACAAATCATAATTACTAATTCAACAAGGAAATTAAATATAAGAGGCACGGCTAGTTACCTGCGCTTACTATTTTAGATGGGCTTCCCCGAACTAAATTACTTACAGATCTAAAATACGAAGGCGTGACTACGTGTTAAGTGGAAGATACACGCATCGTCTTCCTGAAACCCGCCCTCTCCCGACCTGACGACCTATAAATATGATTTCTGAAACGGATTTGCTTCAGTCACACAGGAAAGCGCGAAGTGTAAACACCGTGCCAAATCTCAAAACTCCCGAGGGACAACGTGATCAAACACGCGTTTGCATTATAACATTTTTAAAATTACCCAATCCAGATTTCATAATTTGGCGTGACATCAAACGTTACAATCTCGACTGTCAGAGTGATTCGGATCTTAATTGTGAAACACCAGTGCAAGATGTTGGACAAGTCTATCCTGGGCGGCAGCTGGGAGAGCGTGGTAAGTCGAACCGAACAAATAAATTAATACAAAACTAGATTCCGTACATGGAATAGCCGTTAGTTACCGTGTGAAGTGTCCACAATAAATAAGTCGTTCAAGTTTGGAATTTGTTTTACGGAACGCCAATGGTGTTACGCAAAGAACAGGGCAAGTTTAATAGGCTTAAAAGGCAACTTATCTATGCTGTCATTGAACTGCTCGTAAGTGGCAGACGTTTGAATATGGTATTCGATTCTTTTTTTGGTAAGGCTCTTGACATTGCAGTCGCCGGTTTCACGGTTACTGAATCGGAAATTTCGAGATATTAATCTAAGTTGAACGGAGATCTCTCGTGAGTGATTACGGCTTATATTCATATAGATTGCCTCACCCATAAAATAGATTTGTTACGGATCAGGAGGGACTTTGAGATCTAGTTCTTGAGCATAACCTTGACAGCTTTAGTGTTTCGGTATTAGTTAAGCGTCCCATAAACCATTCGCTTCGGCCATCTATTTTAAATCGACCTTATCAGTAACTAATCTTGTTTTATTAGAATATAAACTTTATACTTCATATTCTTCAAAAGAATTTTAAAAAACCTTCATCACATAAAAAGCTTTTTAAAGTACAATACCCATTCAGATACAAAAACTATAATAAATAACTAAAAAAAATTTTTATCTACTATACTTTAGAAAGCTCACTCGACTTGACGCTGTCAAAACTATCTTAGAACTGTCGTGTTTTTGCGGCATTTAGTATAGAAAAATTTAACTTTCACCTCTAAATTTAAAATAGACATACAGGAACCAACTCTTATAACAATCGCTAAATGTCGTCGCTAGTTATTCCGGTTATTTATTTCGAAAGTGGTGAATGTGCTCGCTGGATCAGATAATGATGAATGACAGCTGATAAAAAAAAATAAAAACTTTCGACAATACTGGTTATATCATCGTGAATAGTTTCTAATGTCTACTTCTATCGACTAAATAAATAAATTGATAATATTAAAATTCAACACCAATACTTAACACGACTATACCTTATAAAATAAACCGGTAAAAAAAAAACTTGCTCACGAAACGTAAAAAAATAAACCTTGCGTAGGATAGAATTAGTCAATCTACACGTCACTAACTATATATAATTGTCACACTCATTTAACTTCGGTTAATAACCTTCAACTGTAGAGTAAATCTAAAAATAGTGTTTCACACTTCCATCAAGAATCAAAAACACATTATCATTTAGATTGTGTTATATGATTATCGAGATATTATTCAAATAGTCTAAATATAGTATTCGAAAAACCCGTCAGATATTTTTTAAAATTTTAACTATCTCATGCTTTGCTAACAATACGACATAGCTGTGTATTATAAAAAAATTAACGTTTTTGCGTAGTATTCGCACATATAAAATAACGGTTTATTTAAGTAAGAGCTATTGAGGCACCCAAATTAACATTAAGAATGTATATATTAAATAAATGGATAAAATAGGGTTGGAAATTATTTCAAATTATATTATTATTCAAAGACTTATTTAAATTATTTTGAAGACAGTAACCACCGAATAAAAGAAATTCCAGTCAGTAATGTAACCTTAAACCACAACGAAATTATATCAATAAGAAAATAATTATAATATATTCAAAACATGAAAAAGAAATGAAACGTAGTGTTTTTGGAGATTCACATATTTTCGTTCTGAATAACAATTCGTACCCATGCATAACATTGACCGACTCGTACATACATAACGGAATTTCTGACATACGTACGAAATATTGTGTTACTTACGATTTCAGTCTCGGTACAAATATTACTATTAAAACCACGATAAAAGAATTGACTTTAAATCGACAATTATGATAATGTTTAAACTAATATTTTATAACAAAACAATATATAACTAAAATATAAAAATAAAATCAAGTCAATATCGCGTGCATACGAAATAAACAAACAAAACAATATACTAAATATGATGTTGATACTTGGTTTTATTAGCCGGTGTTATCTATTTCGAAACGACCAATAATAATGCCGTGATAAATTTAATGCGCCTATGACATACACAAGTATCAAAGTTTATTGCATTGAACATCGTAGTATTGTTTAAAATAACACACAACAAGTTTAAACATACGTTTTAGTATCACCTTCGTCTCATAATAGCAAATACATTCAGAAATAACGGACAGTAGCACCATCAAGTATAAAGACTAATACGAAAATAATAGTAATCATTATAGACATTATAAAAATTAAATTAATTTAACGGTAACTTTGTACATAACGTAGAATTCTCACCGGTTCAGATGATATTACCTGAAAATATAAAAATAAGGTTTATGACTCTCATAATATCAATAAAGTGAATGTAAGTCAGACCTACATAAGTAAATGTTTTAATTACACTGTTAACTAACACCAATAACAGCGTTTTTAATGTGACCTATTTTTAACAGCGACCCAAATTCGCGAGTATGTTTTTTATGTCAAATCATTAAAATAAAGTTAAATACGACCCGTCAAAAATCACTGGAGCAACATTTGTCGTGTCAAGAATAATTTTTACATATTTTATGCAAGCTGTAAGATTAGTCGAACTTTCTTTAACTGGATTATTTAATACCTTATTTTCTGGTCACTTAGCTTAATGGTTCACCTACGCTCATGGTCTTGCATGTCTGTCAAGCCTTTGATACATATACAAATTAATCAAATAGAAAAAATAATACTTCCAAATATTGATATCTATTTACTTTTAACCAGATTACAAAATTACCGTACATTTTCTTATAAATATCTATAGTAAAATGTATTTTTATGCGACCTATTATTTGCTTCAATGCTTGCTCTACAAAACTGTAGAAACACGAGAAGTCATAAACTATGTTACACAATAGCCAAATAAAAATATAATACTGGAAACTTTAAAACATATTACGAAATAGTAATATATGAAAGCTTTTAGTCCATCAAAAGCACTTTAAAAATAACAACAATATATATTTGGGGTCGTTAATAATTTAGGTAAACCGCTCATTCTTTGGCGTGAAAAACATTGTCTGTTAAATATTGCTTGAAGATAACCGTGTAACCTTAATACTATGAAATCAATATTCATAAGATCGTTCTTGTTAATTTCCGAAACTTCACAGTTGAATCTTATAAATAGGCTACTTTTGCAAAATTTCTACCGTCAAAGCATATGGCTTGTGGAGACACATGAATAGCTTCAATAAAGATCCAGACAATATAAAATAAGTAAGGGACTCATTGACCGCATCACCCTTATTGAATACACATATATAAAGACCTACAAGGCCCTTAGTAATCGTACGATATTATTTTTATCGACATAATCCATGTCAATGGTTCGCATGGAACTGATTCCAGATAGAAAAACATATTAATATTGTACTGTAACTAAATCTTTATTGTTTCAGATCTCAAGAGATGATTATGAGGTCGACTACAGTCCGAGTCCAAGAGGATCTCCTTTGAAAGAAACATCCAACATCCAGGAGGAGCAACCCTATCTTATTAGCCGGCACAATCCTAACAAGACCTTCCGCCGAGAATCTGTCATTGCCTCTTGGAAGAATCTGAAGAAGGAGAGAGAACAGGCTTTAGGAAAGCGGATCATCTATGTAGACGCAGACAATTATGTTGATTATTACGAAAGGAATAAAGTCAAACGTTGCAAGAGTGAAAGAACAGCGAATACTCCAAGAGTTCTCAAAAAGGTCAAACGTACGTACTCCGTGCTGTACAGATATGACCCGAATGAAGAAAAGGTTGTTAAGGAATACAAATACCAACCAGCTAAAGAGCAAGAAATGTCGGTCAGTTCGATACTACAAAAATCGTACTCCGAACCCTTTTTAACACAGGAGAGGATACCAAAGAAGAAAGCTAAGAGGTCCATCACAACACTCTTGAACATCAAGACTAAACTCCTTAACATATTCTCATCTAAATATTGAAATAGTTTAAGTAGATTTTAAGGGGATAGTTGCTCAATTTAATGCATTTAAAGAGTAAGTGCTGGCATTAATTATAATTGTGAAAGTTTCAAAATTGGAAATACCTATTAGGTTACCAAGAAGTAAGCCATATTCGAGAATCATAATTGATGTAATTATAGTTTGAATGCACTTGACAAGATGTTTTCAGATTAGGGGAAACTTAATTATCTCTTACGTATACATCATGTCACATAATTAATTTACTACAACGTTGTTAGTATCTTGTGAATGTAAAATAGCAACGGATATTAATAGCAATATAGTTAACACTACTTGGCAAGTGCACCCACAACTATTAGGATTATATATAGAAATGTAGTAATAATGATTTTGTGATATATTTGTGTGTTGTGATATATTTAAGTGTCAATGGTCTTGATATTGTAAGTAGCGCTTACATTATTGAAGAGCAACATAATATTTTTAAGAGGATTATTTAACCAAAGAGTATTTATTGTTTTGTGATAACTTTTAAAGAGTATTTATAAATTTTAAACGTATCTAAAATTTCATATTTTTCGTATATATTCACTTCACAGAATATATTAATTGAAAAATAATTTATTGTAATTCTTTATATTATTGTTAGTATAAATGAAATTACATGGTTTATCATAATCCTACTTTATGTTCATTCCTATTTTAAATATAAGATTTTTAAAATAAGATTTTCTATTTTAATACATTATATGTACTTAAAAAAATATCATAAATTAGTTTAATAATTATTGTGTGAAAATTAATCCTGTAAGTATAAAGAGTAATTAATAAAATTATACACAATAATAGACTCTTTTATTAAAATGAATTGGATCGGTTTGGGAATGATTCCCAAGAGACAAATTTATATAAAAAATCAATTCATACCCGTATAATAAAAATTGTATATAATAAATCTCAGATCACTTTAAATTGAAACTCTATATGAGGGTACGAGTAATTAAGAGATATAAAATTTTTAATGTATGTCTTAAACTATATTAAATTTTCAAATTTCTAACAATATTTACTGTGCATTCAAGTTTCATGGCACATTACAAGATATGATATGCTATTTGGCAAAATATAAGTAGGCCAACATTTATTGGACACCTTGTAAACTTATATTTAGATTAACATTTATTTTAAAGTCAATAGTCAATAAAGCGATACAGATATAGAATGGGTTGGCAGATTATTTTTAACATTTAACACTATAGTAAATCTATCTTAGTCAACTGTTACCAACGTTAAGTACTGAAGCAGGATTTGTAAGAGCGTTAGTTGACTTATGAGCAATTTGGTTTTCACGATAACCCTTTAGGGTAGTTGGGTTGGTACCAACCGACAGCCATAGAGATGATAGAATTATTGATATCTCAAGTAATTTGACGCTTATTTTATAAGTTTACTTCTGTTTTAATTCCATGATATCATGAATATTTTTTTCTTAATTAAAATCCATTATACCTTTTAGTAAAATATACATTATTTGCATAGGTTTTTTATTTTTAGAATATTATCTCTTAAACAATATTTTTATGAAGGGGTATCGGGTAACGAAAATTGGGGCAATGACATGCGGTGACGTCCCATGGCTGGTATAATAATGCAAATTACCTTGCTTCTAAAAGCTTTACACGAACTGATACCATTAAATTTTAAGTTTTATGACAATGAATAAAACACTTTTTATTTGTGTATTATTTTTTTTAAGATAAAGAACAAAAATAATTATTTAAAATGAAAAAAATACTACAGATTATGACAATGAACAACAATTATAGATTATGTAACGATAACAAACTGAAGAAGTAATAAATAACAAAACAGATGTTTTGTTCAAATTACATACGACCCTACGACCCCACATGAATGTCTGTCCGTGCCAGCCACAGCGTGGGAACCCGCTTCACGGTCAAGGGAAATTTACAAAACATTTGTTATTTTTGTTTATCGTATTTAGTCATTTACGTGGGTGAAGGTTTTGGTTTGAAA
Organism: Napeogenes inachia; assembly: GCA_959347355.1. NCBI lineage: Eukaryota > Metazoa > Arthropoda > Insecta > Lepidoptera > Nymphalidae > Napeogenes > Napeogenes inachia. Next base: position 19,109,089 of record OY365798.1, on the reverse strand, counting down.
CCGAAATTAGAATATATCTTCGTCATGCTTAATTGATTTATAATATTCCAAAGTTTGGGGATTTTTTAAATATATACGAAATATTTTCTACAATAATAAACATAAAGTATCTTTATTCAAGTAGGCATTTCCAAGCACTTTTGAATGTCAATGACCACATAAAATTGGTCAGTATAGTCAGTGCGTGGGTAGATGGTAGATTCTACCACCAGCTCGCAATGCTGCTGTGTTGAGAAGAGCTGGCCAGGAACTCGACAGTTGTTTTTTTTAAATGAAAAAGTGAAGGCACCATTAGGTTACCATTATTAAACGAAGGTTAATCCTTGAACTTCCCAGTCGTGACTAATCTGTCACTCGCCACGCTCCGTCAACTAAGTAACGGCTCATGATCCACAGTTGCTTTATTAAGAAGCACATTAAGTTTACTTAGTTACAAGTAAACGGTTTAATCGTGAACAAAAGCACTAGTCAATTATTATCGTCTTAGTATTCGTCTTCTTACACGCGTAGTGGGTAATTAAGTATTAAATCTACAGATGAATGAACGAACTAACTGTGAATCTAAGTATAAATCTAATCTAAAAGTATGAATCGAACTTGATACAATTTTTGCAACGAGAGATTAATATTACAATCTCCTTGATATCAGTGGACAACAACCGACCCGTAGATTTTGTCTGCTAAAATGGCCACCTAAAATGTATTTCAATCAGGGACTTGGTATTTATAATCAAATGTTGTATAAAATCTTATATTGTGCATAAAATTTAAATTTAACACAAATATACGTTTATTTAATAAAGAAACGAGCATAAATTTAAAATTTAATCGCTCGAAACCTTTATCACAGATTTACGTCATTCCACTTTCTGGCAGCTGATTATGTTACGCTGTAGGCTCAGGGTTAACAAGATATTGATCTTAGATTGTGACATCGTTCTTTTATCTTAAACTGTAGTTAGAAATCGTGTACTATTTCATACATAAATTATAAATAAATTTATGAGACATCCAACGTTGAGTATAAAATCCTAATGTCGATCTTCGTCTAATCTTTCGTCTTTTCTCCATCCAAAAATAAATCATAGGATATTATGATTATAAAAGCGATTTAAAATACAAGGCTAAAACAACAGTCGATTTTCCGGATCGTTTAAAAAACAATACTGTAGTAATATTTTTACCAAGGCATTAGATAGTTTTCAATGGCAAATACCTATGGCTAAAAGTTTCTGTTTATATTATAAGCAAACATTGTTTGACCTTTCTTTCATACGGCGCTGAAAATCAATACTATACTCATATATCATAGTGATTTATTTAATCTGTTTCTTGTCCCACCAGAAGGTTTTTAAAATAAAAAAATTAACTCATAAAAACAAACTAATCTATTTGTCCTAACTAAAAATCGTCCCTCATTTAAGATGCTTTCGCAATCATCAAACACCTGCCATCTAGTGAAACGGGATCAAAACCGTTAATAAATACCGAAATACAAAATAGTGACGTACGTAGTAATGTTTTATGAACAGACCGACAGCTGCTCATGTTTCCTTTCATCGAAAATAGAGAGAGCTATTTCATAATAAAATTATGAAAATGTTCCAAGTATTTCGCAAGATGTTCAATGCCATCTAGCGGGATTTTCATATACCTTTAGAAACGGGAGCGGTGTAAGCGATCCCGAAATTTTGTGCGTATGCGCAGATGGTAGCATGTGTCGATCAACGTAAGTGAAAATGAGAATTGTAAGATATCCTCGAATACATATCACTTATAAAGCCAAGGATTTTAAAATAAAAATGCAACAGTTTTTACACAAATAGTATACATTTTAATTCACTAAATGTAATAAACCAGAACTAATCAATAATAGCGTAAGCAAACACTGTAATAAGTATTTTGTAACACATGGTCTTACAAGGTAATTATATATGTAAGCGAATTAGTGAACAATGATGTGGAATAATTGCTTAAGTAACGTATCATGACTGATTTGTAACGTATATAGAGACGAATAGATCAGTCCATCGTAATATAAATCAATATTTCAGACCAAAAACCCCAAAAATACAGCCTGAGGTTCACTAGTTTTTTCTTGAAGACGAATCATTATATTTTCAACAAACATAGAACATGTCGACAAACAAAGTTTTATAATTAAAAAAAAAAAGGATCAAATCACTTCTTACGTTACGAAGTTATCATGCCACAGACATCACTTGTTTTTTCTTAGAGACGAATTATTTTATTTTCAACAAACATAGAACATGTCGACAAACAAAGTTTTATAAAATAAAAAAAAGGATCGTTACGAAGTTATTATGCCACAGAGAGACAGACAAGTACATTTATACGAAACACAAATGCTAAGCTTATAACATTTCTCGTTTTTAAGCCTAGAAGGGTATTTTACTGCGATGATTGACGTTTACTTATAAAGGGATGTATGAGAACGAAGATCCAGTTATTTATTCACGGTATTACTACTATAGATAATTAATATTTTATATGTAAAACTTATAGAATTTTTAATTGATATAGAGTGGATAAATAATTGTACCTATAAGTTGTATACAAATGTATAGGTATAAATGTATGTCTGAGTATATATATACGTATGAGTGAGTATATATGAACGTATGAGATTATAATATGTATGTATGAGTACATATGCATTTGTGTGACCTTAGAGAATCGTTATCGATACAAATCGTACAATAAAATGTAGATTGAATTACAGATAACAATTACGAAATCACATAAACGATGTTAGAGCTTTGTTAAAAGTTATTACTGAGTTGATTAGTTTAATAATAAAGGTCTTTAGATGACCTCGTTCTGCAATTATTTTAAGTTTGACAAGGCTGTCGAAAGTATGCATGATATATTTATTATTTAAAAGTAAGTTATTTGATTGAAATATAAAAAAATATATATTATTTATTTAGAGGATATTAGTTATTGAAATAGGTTCCTAATATAAATCAGTAAAACACACAGATACATAACCAATCAAATTTTACACTTTTACAAGATATATTTATTTCTCCTTTTTGATTGCAAGGTTTGGAGAACTTAGTGGGATGTTAATGTAGGGTTTGGAATTAGTAAATCCCTTTTAAAACTACGGAATGGGTAGAATGAAATAGAAATAAATAATATAAGGCAAATTTACACATTATTTTTGATATTATAACAAAAAAATAATGTAAAATCAATTATGTCTTCAAAACCACAGCCATGTTTAAAAACACATTGAATAACTTTACAATTATCTTTATAAGGTATTAAAACATAATAAACATATAAATAAAATGTTGTTTCGATCAAAAATCCTTTTTCGAAATGCCTTAATGGGTACGAACATAAAATTGAAAGCAAAATTAAATAATATGTTGTTTTAAAATATTCTATCAAAAATAAATTCTATATAACAAACAAAAACGAATGGTTGAAATTTGTTCTAACGTCAAAAGTTTTTTAAAAGTTACAGGTTTGATTGAATAGCCTCGATTAAATGTTGAATTTTAGGTGATACAGCAAAAGTTTGAAGCTATATAAACTGATAAACATTATAGTAATCCTTCGTAAAACGATTAATTTTGATATAACCAAGCAATATAAAAAGTCAATACCCCCATCCATCAAGCAATTATAAAGTCAGTCTGACTTACCGAAATAGACGGAACTGAAAACTTTGAGTCTGGCGTCTAGGTAACGTAAAAACTTTCTAAAAATTATGATTTATTCTTTGATTTTTTGTATGGTTTTGTTGAACTCTAGTTGAACTTAAATTAAATGTATTTATATAAGTATCACGTTTGTTTTACTGTTATTACAAAATGCAGTGCATATACATATATAATATTTGTAAACATTTTTAATATTAAACTTAATAGGAAGTTTACACAAAGTACCGAAAACATACAAATAAAAAGTTATTAGAGAAACCTACATATACATTGAATTATTATAAACCTCACCAATTTTCAGATGTAAAAAATGTTCACGGATAATTACCTGAAAACAATAAAAAAACAAATTAGTTTTTATTAAAGCGAAATTAAGATCTGAAGTAATAACATATAAAGTATGTTAAAAACTTTTTAATAAAAAAAACAAGGAAAACAGATGATCAACTATATTAAAACATTATATATTTAAACGTGTATTTTATGTTATCAGTCATAATAAATAAATCAAATAATCAAATTGCCTTATGCTTATGATCATAAATAAATATATGGATACCTATATTATATAGGTATACTATATATTTACATACGTAAATAGTTTTTCATAGATTTTATATATTCATTACCTATCAATAATTACAAGTTAGGTACCCCATCTAATTTATTAAAGTAATTTTAGAAACCTCCTAAGTATTTAATTATTAGCTTAATTTTAACCTTTACCTTTTAAATGAAAGTATGAGCAAACAATTTTAATTATAAACATTTCCATCGAAAAATATTCTTTATACAAAGTTGCCAATGGATTTTTATTTAAATATGTCTACCAAAAATGAGTGTTCATTTAAAAACTGTACAGTCAATAAAAAAATGTTTTGTAGTGACAGTTCAGGATTTAAGTTACAAAGAGGCGTCTGGTAATTAATAGCAAGTTAAAACGTTGCCAAAATGACTCGTCTATTGTGGACTTCGGTTGCACACGGCTTACCGGACCTTCACATATTTAAATGTTATATATATATATATATATATATATATATATATATATATATATATATATATATATATATATATATATTTGTGTGTGTGTGCGAGTCTGTCCGCATGGCCCAGACAAAACCATTTCTTAAGCCCGGAAACAAAGAGCATTATAAATATTAGTAAGAGTCAGTTTTGTTTAAGGTATATAAACTGAGAATTAGATTATCAAATGTACAAAGAACTTCTCAAAATCGACTGCCAGTTCCAGAGCTTAGTGCAAACAATATAATCTTCAGCTTTATTATTAGTACAGAGATACAAAAATACTATAACTACTACCTTTTGTAATATAACCAAAACAATAGTGTTTTCGACGTTTTATGAAATTATAGTAAATTCATAACTTTAGTAAAAAAAAAAAAATATTACGTGAAACATCAGATTAATGAATTGGTCGAGATATTTTATCAAAGCTCATTTCTATATCATGGGAGTCAACTCTTACCTTGGTTTATTTAATTATATCACCAATAAATAACATATTCTTATATAATAGACACAAACAAAGAAACACCAAGAAGGTCAAAAGTTGATTACACAACAGCCATCATAGCGTGATAAGTTTCTATAAATCTTATTTTAACCTACCAAGGTTGTTTTTAGTTTTAAACCATTTCCAGTGTTATTTCGGTTGACTTCATACAATACTATGATTTTAAAATATAAATGATTCTCAGTAATCTGATACTATTGAAAAATATAGAATTGGAAATAGATACTAAAGGTAAAGGTAAAAAAAGAATTTATAGTATCTATCTCTTACTATAAATCCTTTTTAAAGTTACATGTTAAGTTTGGAGTCTAGACTACTAAATATCATCCAGACTATTAAAGTGACTAATGCCTGCACTCACAATCGAAGTATCGAGAATTATTAGTATCCGGTAAGAATATTCTCAAATTTGTCTAGAATAATTTATTGCTATCTAAAATGTTTTATATTCGCTGTTTTTCATTACCATACGAATGTCATACTTAATTTGCAAACATCAATCAAATTGTACTTTACTAGTATCAATATCCACAGAATATGTAAATAGTATATCAATATTTATATATACTAAATGAAGTAATAAAATCCTAACAATCTCTTTGATCAGCAGAGTTTGAACGAGATGAGATATTTTAGATAGACAAATTGGGAAGGCATCCAACGCAACAGGTGACGCTTAAATCGAACGGGCAGATTAGTTAAGATATTATCATGACAAAGGACTACAGTATCAACACAGCCTCATTGTACTTACAGAAAAACTAACGGCTCTTTGTACATAACGATTAGACAGGCAACAGAAGCGGCTACCTAGTTTCACATGCAAAAGCATACTAGAGCTATTGGTGAACCACTCGCTTTGAGGCTCGAAACGGACTTGTTGCGCAAAAAGGAAATAATAAAAAACAAAAATTAAACAAGCGTTTTGAAAAAGGATTTTATTTCAAACGGTGAAATATTACAAAGCTAAAACTTCTTAAAAGGGAAGCCATTGTTAAGCAAAGTCGTCGCCAACATTATAATTTAATATAATATAATTAAGTAGCACTGTCAAAGATATTTCAAATTTATTTTTAGTTTTTCTTAAAAAGATAAAAAAAGCCCTACCATAACAAGCGAATATTAAACTAAGTTAGGTATTGTAATAAATTTTGTCACACAAATATTATTACAACAGGCTATAATTCAATTAAATGTACCCAGAATGACCACGCGATTTATAATCTGATTTAGCGTGATAATCCATGTGATAGATGTACGAAGGCGCCACTCCTTTATCTGCCGTTCATAAGCATAATATTCTCGTTATCAATTCGACATTGTAATATAAACAAACCGAAATGAGCAAACAATAGCACCCCCACTGTGACCATGGTTCCTTATAGAGGGGACTGGATGGTTAATTCTCTTCTTTGTCCGAATGCGAGGGTGTTATAACATTCTACCGCGATTTCCTGCAATACATTTTATGTGTCATATTTATGGGTTTTAGCCCTCGATTATGTCCACAGTCCGGATGTGCTTTTAGTTTAAGTATCAAATATTGATTCATTATAATATGAAACAGGCAAATGATTACTTGATAAGATTCTGAAAACAATGAATTGCACATCATTAAAAAACATTTCAGAGAAGCACTGATCTAAAATTGCGTTCATAAATAATCCATAGAATGCCCTTGTCGCGAAACAAAGCCTGGTTGTTATGGCAGTACAGCTGGGTAGACAAAGAGGCAGACAGACAGACAAAGGCTCGATGTGCGGCCTTGGAAATATGCCAAGAGCATTTAGAACATGAACACGTCATCAAACGAGTACTTAGTAAGCGTTGTTTACCAGAGTTCCTTCAAAAACCCTTTCGAATCTCAAGCCTTAACTCGGTTGCATTTTTTAACGAATTCAAAAAGCAAAATACTCTTACGTTACTTGGTCTTTCTTCCGTTCCGTTAGTCTGAACCATTCAACTATTTCAAAAGTATTCAAAGTTCATTAACGTCAAAATCCTAGATAACGCACAACCCTTTTATATTCAAGGACTATAATTGCAAAATAAGTTGTAACATCACTCTTATATGGTTTCTCATTTCACCTAACCGGGCGTGAAAAAAGACAATAAAACCAATTTAATTAAAGTATGAAACAAATGGAATTGGCAGTAGAGAAGTTATGCGAATGGTATGCGAGAATCAGAACGCCTGACCTAAATCTCATATATATACCATGTAAGAGCAGAATTTAATTGGACCCAATTACAGTACTTATATATAAACGCATTTAGACGGTCAATGGTGTCCCGATGGAAACGGTAAAGAAAGAAGTATCTCAAATCGATATGAATGATAACAAAACTTTTTAAGACGTGACTTTTATTAGTACCGAGGTATTTGATTTAATTTACTATTTTAAAATAGGCAGCATTATATTCTCTGTTTAAAATAACCTTCAACACTTACAGAAAACAAAAACTTAAAAAAAAAAATCATTCAAAAAAAGAACGAAACAGTAGACACGAGAAGTAAATTTCAATAGCACATGCACTCCACATGTACGCTTAATTCAAGTGTGAAAGGTCATAAACATTCACAGGCTTTTGTTAAAACATACGAGAATCGTAGTCCCGTGGGAAGTGACGTCACGTTCGCTATCTCTAGTAATATTTCTGACACATTTTAATGGCTGGGTGGCTTCCCTATCCCAATTACATACTGAGGGCGATATAAGGGGCTCGTTACACATAAATTGCATTTCATATTCATTTTAAGTGCTCGTTTAGTTTACTTCAATCGTTAATGATACTTATCTTTTTTTTTTATTTATGACTTTATTAAATTCTAACTCTGCTTTAAGGAAAGTGTAAGAGTGCAAGCTATATTTTTTACAATGCTTTAAAAATCAGAGGGTATCTAATATAAGAAGATAAGAGTTCCATTCAAGCGAACATTCATCATATTATAATAGCAAGTTAAATATCGATGTCTAATAAAAAGGACAGTAAAGACAAAGGCGTCTTGTTTAAGAAGAAGCGCTTACAGTCTGCCAAGAGAATCGCAGTGCCAAGCTATTAGACTAAGGGTCCAGACATGATGCTACTAAAACGGTAGATTTCTTCGTACAATACTTATTATTTTCAATATTTTTTTTATATAGTTTCACTACATTGTAGTAATCATTATGGAGTATAGCTTTTAATACCTACAATATATGTATATAAAAACAAACTAAACCTGTACAAATGCACATTACAAATTTGAATTTTTTAATACCAATATGAAGTACCTACCCCAAGTAATACATACTAAAGTATACTCTAAGAAGACAAAATAAAGTCTCTGTCCATTGTAGATAAGCGATGGTCAGACGACCGATAAATTGTCTACAGCTTTGTAGTCACGCGATATTATAAAGCGATTAAAGTCTGGACCGTTGCAAAAAAAAAAAGTTCAAATAAATTGACGTATATATTTCAACGATATCGCGCCCACTTGGCAATAAGCTGTTACATTTTGAACTGACAAACGATCAGCAAAAAGTTTTAATATAAGCTTTAGATGCATCACATTTAAAAACGTTTACATTTGAAATATTAATAATACAGTAAGAAATACATTCATAACATAAGAACGTCCAGCACTTATATATAAAAATACCCACACAAATGTACTTATAATGCATATTATTTTTATTACGCACTTAGATCATAATAAGGTTTCCATTAATACGACGCACTTGCGATAATGCAGACTTCCTGTATATTGACCGCTGTTCTTTTATGATTCACCAATCACACAGAGCCACAGTTAAAAACATAAGTGCACTGCGACATGAACGGAAAACAAAACTTCATTATTATAATGTAACTGAGACATAAATACATGTACATTACTTGCCATGTATTGACTTGATAGCTTTAGTTAGATAATAAAAGTCAATGTTTTTATATTACACATTGCACTTATGAAACCTAAGCTTTAGTTGTAGAAAGAATAGAGTGTCCATGATCAATTATTTAAAATAACACTAATAATAAATAACAAGGAAATAATTAAATTATTATAAATCTTTAGTTTTAAGGATGGTCACAGTCACAAAATTTTTTTCGGTTTAATCTGTTCCTAGAATTGTTTGCCGGTTGTTGAGTCGGAAATCAATTATCATTGTTTTTTGCTGACTGAATTCCTAAAGCTACTTAATACCGCTAAGACCTTACATTATGAGCGCTTTATTCATTTAAAAGTAGCAGTATTTTAGCCAATCAACTCAACCAAATAATCACATAAAAAGTTGGAAGTAGGTAATTGAAACAGTTTTTATTGGAACCTTTCATCGAATCCTTAGTTCAAGGTGTTTCTTCGACCTGTTTGTGTAGATCAAGGTTGATTCACGATGGAGAAACTCAGTAAAAAACAATTTACCGTTTCAAGTTTAAATAAGTTATGTAGGTGTTAATTCTCTCAATGTTATTTCACTAGTTATTCTTCTTGTTATATTATTTCAATAGCACAAAAAATATTCTTATAAATACATATAAAATATTGTTTACTTTATTATGGCCGGAATATAATTGAGTATAATTTTAACAGAGATTTTATCAATATACTCTGTAGCCTGTCATAATGACGGCTTGCAATTTGATAAAATCTCTTGCGAAATACTCCATAAATACATTGACCAACAAAAAGCTCGAACCACTATTTATAATTAATGGATATAAAGAAAAACATAATTTCCTTGTATTTAATTAAGCCAGTCATCATGTCCAAAAAAAAATACAAAAAAAAATCTTTAATATAATACATAATGAAATAAATAACGTTTTAACTGTGTTATAATTATATTTTTGTTACGAGTTATAGTTTTGCGTTTAGTCTACAGCCTGCCTGATGTTAACCTTTAGTGTACGTTGTATCTATTAATTCTATATCCCTGAATATCCCTAAATTGTAATTCTCAGGAAACATCGACCTCTGTAGAGGTCAAAGTGTTGCTGTCCTTACAATAAATGATGAAGCGAATCTCTTTGTACTTCGGCACTTCCACCGTAAATCGGTGTCTTCCTGCACAGTTTCTGGTCGATCGGTGATGGAAATGCTGATGAGGAATCAAGGTTTGCTACTCCATTGCATATTTTCTGAAGTGCATACCAACTATCGTCATCTAAACTCTAAACTTTTGCTAAGGGTGGTTTCATCGACATCTCTTGCTTTGTTTCCCAATTTATTCCAAGGCTTGGTATTTCTCTGTTCCATCCCAAAAAATCGAACTGAAACTCCATGCAAGACTGAACTTGTGTGTTATACAAAGTAAGCAACTGGCTTGAAGTAGCAAAGTACTTACCTTCGTAAAAATTCCCAGCTTTTTGGCAGCCAATTGAGCTTTAGCTTACTAGGAACGGATATTATTATATGGATATTGTTTTGCATATAACTTCTACAGCATACCGTATTTTGTATTTTTCCAGGTCAACATAACTATATATAGGATTCATCTTCCGGTTTAAAAGATAGCTTTATTGAAACATTTTCTAAATTATCAAAGATAATTCTTCTTTCTATTTCATTCGACCGTTTCTATTATTTTATTCTTAAACCTTTTTAAATTTGCTTCTTATTTTAATGTGTGTTGCATTTCAATCCAATATCTATAGATGAAAAAAGAAAACAAAATGGTTAAATCTTCTTATTCTGCATCTGTACCATTTTCTATACACTAAAAAAAAATCTTTTTGAATAATACCCATAAATAACAATTAGGGTATATTGCTTTAGAAGTGGCATTAAGAAATCAAGTCAAACAAAAATCAAAACTTTTATTTATATTGTGATGCCTTTATAAGTTTTCGACAAGTTCAGAAAAATTATATAAAATATTACCTTTTGTAGTGAAGGTCTTAAATTAGTTGTTGATTAATTTTAATAATATTGTTAAGGTGAATGAATGATAATAAATAGGGCTATCAAAGTTTCAGCTAAAGCTTTATCATTTTAAAATATGTAATTGAGTAAAAAACAAAATAACTCAACTCAATTCAACCGGTACTACTATTTCAAGTTGATAGAATCATTAGTTCAACATATATTTTAACTTTGGCAACCTTCGATATGTTTATTACAAGGGAATTGTCGATTCTACGAAAAAACTTTACAGCAATATTCGTACTTAAATCATTTAACAGTAATTGCAATGCTTTTCAATTTTATTAAATTATTTACTCCAATGTATTCTCTACCTTACTGCATATAAAATAAAGTAACATTTACAGTATATGAATATCACCTAAAATAAAAACAAATACTCTCGTGTTTCATGGCACGCTCATGAGCTTTTAACCAAAGGGCGTTATCAAACTGACTGGAGTAAACGTTGAGTGGTAACAGAAATATTTTCTACAAGGAATTATTATTTTTTAGCTATTTCGATTAAGTATATGAATATTTGTAACATAAATTACGATCAGATAACTTGTATACATATATTTACAAGAAATCTTAGATATAGTTATTCATAACATAAGTCTTAAAAAAATATAAAATATGTTGATTTTTTATTTGATCAAAAATGAATACCAGCAACCAATTTCTAAACCGACTTTCTTGTTTGTGTCGTTAACCCAAGCACGTCATTAAATTGGATCATAAAATTTTGCGAACAGCATATCATTTCACTCAATATACAATGAGGGTGCAGAAAACCGGTCCCCTTATATTGATTTTAATTCACTCAAATAGCTATTTGGATACAACGCTAACATGATTTGTTGCCTCAGCATTTTACATTGCTAACTGAACAACATTAATAAAATTATACATAAATTCGAATTAAACAATTAGTTACTTTTATTATTTTTTAATATAAATACACATTACACACATATACATTACAGACATATACACATACACATATACACAATACACATTACAGACATACACGTTAGAGAAAACTACCATTGGAAATATTATTATAATTTACACCGAGTAGAACAGCTTCCGCTCATGTTGCAGCATCGGTAATCATCAGTAAATTAATCCGACCACTCAACACAACAGACATTCGATATCTCAGATTAATAGGAACATCCTGTATGTACTATATAACCACACCTTGAAACAGCCTTTGTTGATATTCTTGATATAAATCTATTAACTAATCGGATATAATTTATGATGAACGTCTAAATCAGTTCTTTATTAACAAAATAAGATGCTGTTTAGATATCATAAAAAAAAATGAAATGGGAGTTATAAAAAATAAAGTCTAAGGAGTTTTGTGCATTACTGTACCGTTCACTTTCTAATTTAGCCAATTGTGATAGCAACCCTGATAACAATTATGATAAGATCACTGTCTCGTGAGGTCAGACGTTTAATTCGATGTAGATCGAACCTTTGTTGTCTCGTGTGCGAATTAGCGGAAAAATATTTAAGATGAAACTTACCTTTCTCCATTGTTTTAAATTACATTATCTAATTAAAGAAACATTTTGAAAGATGTAAATCTCTTTTAGTATAAATAGATTAAGATTCAAGATAAATTTAATTTGTTATAGTTTATGTTACTTATTTTTTTAAATAAATAATGTCAATATATATCTTAAAAGTAAAAAAAAAGTATATAATTATCTGTATATATGTTATATACCAGTGCATTCTCGCACTATATAAGCGCCGTTAATATGTAAATGAATGCGCTTGAACTATAAAGTATACATTATATTAGGTATAATCTCTATAGTCTAATAGTGTATAGTCTAATAGTTTATATGGGTAAGTATAGTATAAATTTCATATATTATTTAATAATCAGTTATCAGTATTTAATTATTTAAACTGACCATATATATTATTATTTTGAAATATAACTTTCAATAACTTTTCGTTTCTATAGTAAAAACACCAAGCAGTAAATAAAAACAGTTAAACTATTTTCGGACACAGTAAGGAACCAACATAAGTTATTTCGGGGAATTCCGCATTGATTCACTTTTAAAACGCTTTTAAATCGCACATAAAATCGGCTAGTAATAAAAGTTTTATAGACGAGATTCCCGAATACGGCATGTCTTTGACCGTTTATAGACTAGCTTTCAGTTTCTAGAACATTTCAAAACCCGTAATAAACGACATCGATTTTTACAGTTCACTAGTTATTATGAAAGCTTTTAATACTTTATGAAGTTCAAATAATACTCTACATTTTGTAAATAGAGTTTTAAAACACTACATCGTTAAGTATAAGGAATTAATGACTAACTCTTCTAATTAAATATATCTTATCATAAAATACGAATGAAATTACCACGTAGTCTTCGTTAATAAGGTCCAAAATAAAACGAACAGCATTACATGAATATTAAAACAATATGACAAACCTTGTTACTATGTTTTAAAGACCAAATTTAAGTGAAATTAAAGTACGATGTAGGAGTTATGACCACAGACCATACACCAGGTCATTCCCCTAGTAATTGGGCATGAGAACAATAGATCAAGTATAAGCTAGGAATAACCAGGATTTAGATAAATGGTCACGATTTAACATTAATCACAGCACGATTTTTAACGGCTATAATCAATAGGGGATTCGTATGAGACAGGACTGTATATACAAAAAAATAAGTAATAAATTAAAATAACTCATTACGTATTGCAGAAAACTGGTGTTGTTAACCTCATTTGAGTGGCAGTTAGATACAAATTAACAAGATTAATGTCACCAGTTTGTGGGCTAATGGGTGATTGAAGACGGTTAAAAGTTAAAATACCTTCAGGTAATGTGCCGGGGGACGACATCCTGGCGGTAGAACTTTAATCGTCTCGTGAATGAAGACAGTGGGTTTTAGATTAATACTTGTTTTATCTCGTTTTGTATTATATGTTAAGATATATAATATATAAGAAACATTAATATAGAAAGTAATCAATAAAGATTTTATATGTATTTAATACTAGTATATGCAGCCCGCTTCGCCGGGCTAAATTTAAAGATGTATTTACTCAAAACACAGAAAGAAAAAATATATTAAATATAAGCATTCATTTATTTAGAATTAACCACTGCGATAATAATTATAATTCAACCTGAATTTCATTTTCTTCTACTCGTTTTTCTAGCTTGTACATGGATAGTATCAAGACGTTATAAGTGACCTTAGATAGTTTGATGTAAAAAAAAATATCAATAGTAAAAAAACTGTCACTGACAGTTCAATAAAAAAAATGCTCCTATCGTCACCAAACTTTACAGGATTACCCGCTGGGTCAATCTAAAGATCCTCTGAAAATTAAAATGGTTAAAATCGGTCAAACCGTTTCGGAGTTTATCCGGAACATACATTCATACTTTCTCTTTTATAGGTAGATTCCGTAAAGTTTTAAAATAATTTGACATTACTAAGAAAGCCATTTCAGTTTAGTCAAGAGGTCTTTATGAATCTAAAATTCGTATAATTTACTTTTTACAAATTCGTTTTCTCAAAACTTGAAAGACTCAAGATGTCAGCAAAGTTTTGAAAGAATTTATAACGTCTAGAAATGTAAGAAAAGGTCACATTTCTAAGAAAACTTTAATAAATTAATTGAAATAATGACGTGACAGGATTTTTACTTTAATATTATAATGTTATTGGGAAAACCTATTTTTAAAACAATTTATATAAAATAATAATATATAAGAGGATAAATCTTATGATATATTATAACAAGTATCTCTACCAAATATTTATATACAAATCAACTATATTAAAAACATAAGCCAACATAACCTGACCTTTAAGTAAACAAGGTGATATATACAAACACGGAGCTACTGTTCCCACTATGTCCAATTAAGAACCACATTAAGTGTCATCGACATCGGTCGTTGACCGTATCAGCTGTTTGATTTATTGCTCGATAAATAATAACAATCGATCTTTATTAAAAGTGGTTATATTTTATTATTGTTATAAACATATTTGATTGTATAATACTTAGTTATTAACGGTTATATTATTTTTATCGAATATTATAAAACAATTCTCATAATAGTGTATGTATATAATAAAAATGTATGTCACATTCCTTCGGAAAACAATGTAAATTATAAGTCTGGACACGTTTTTAAAATATTGACGAAATTTGCATCCAGATATCATTTAAGTGATATTGAGGATGCGAGTCACTCACAGCTAGAGATTAAAAATAAAAAATCAAAAATACTTATTAGGCATTCCCTGACACTTCGGTAACATACCGGTTCAGTTTCTTTAGTAAATATCTATCTACTTAGGTATACATTTAACTATATGACAGTACGAGGACTATTTGGTCTAAGGATATTTTTTAGTAAAATGGAGTTATATAAAATTCAGTATTATGCAAAGGAAATCCCATAGAAAATTATTATTAAATGCCAACAAACATACATTTAAATGAAGATTAAATAAAAGCTATTTTGGGAGCTTTGACGATGAATTATATTTGAATGACCTTAATTTCAAAGATCATTTAAATGCAAATATCAATTTTGAAGACAATAACGTATGAGATAAGACACGTGAAAGAGTTCGTATTATAGAAATTAAAACTAATGTTATGAAAAATAAACATATAACTAAGCCATAATTTAAAGTTTCTTTAAAATGATAATATGTAGTATATTATTTAGAAGGCGGACAGACCAACGTTCTACTATAGGTTAGTTATTTTGGGTCAATCGTACTAGTACTAGTTTAACATATCCATAAGAAATTGAACTTATAGTTAACAAATAATTTTAATTTTATTTAATCCAACAATTAGTAAAGCTCTGATTTGCTTTATACTACTATTAATTGACAATAACAATAAGGAAAATAACATTTCCCGTAATAATTGCGGTTAAACAAAGCGTTATGTAGAAACCATGTATATAATAACTATGACAACTTATGTTCGTATGTCATGTTTACTTTCCGGTATAAGACAACTCTAACCCGACAAGGGCAATTATTAATAACATAAAGTATTATTTACTTAAAAACAAATGTGTTTATGAAAATATTCATATTTTCCTCTTTATATTGTTCTTATCTGACACGATTCATACATACAACTTTGTTGGTCTGATTATACACAGATACATACATAAATACATAATTAATGGAACCTTTAAAAAAGCAGTCGCAAATAAAAATAAATAGCAGACTAGCTTTGAATTCTGAAATTGTTCAGAAAAATCTTTTAATTATCCTGAATAAATAGATATAATAGTAACCATGCAACACGAAAGTTTAAATAAAACAAATGAATAAATACATTTCTACAAACACACACACACTTCTATATAAGTGTAGATAACCTATAAATATAACTTATAATTGCGATATCCTTCATTTTTGTATAATAAAATAATATACGTACATTATTTGCTGACATGATTATTCCACTTATGCTAATAATTTCCTGTCTCCATCAATATACCAGGAATCGGTTCTAGTATCTTTAAGGGTTATTAGCCGGCTATTGACAGCTCATCAGCAAACCAATTAAGTCCAACGGATATACGTCTATAAAAACTAGTCTTGAGGCTAGACTGCGAAAACATTTATATTGATTAATATCCTTCTAGGTTAAAACTTCTTCGGCACCAAAATATCAAAAATAGCTGGTCTAATAAATAATATAGAAGAGTAGTATATACTATTGAACACCAAAAAATGTACAGTCAAACAATACTTGTAATTGTTAATAAGGTAAAGTAGAAACTTATTTATCATCAACGAACTTCAGTTACTTCTCCTGTGGATATCCTTTTTAAGCGGAAATGTGACGTCACGCGAGGATGCCCATGAGCACACAAAACGTGCATGGCGGGTTATGGTACGTATTGTTCCGGGAAAGAGAAACACGCAACTTAATTATAAGGTAACATTGTAATCAACTGTCATTACAAAGATGGTAATATCTTTGTAAATAACACATTGAGAGTATATTCATTATTGAAAAGAAATCTAAGAACTGCCAACTTAATTATACAAATTATATACAATCACGTCTCTAACCCGGAGCAGTGCAGTGGTGTCATTGAATTTTATTGAGTAAAAAGAAATATACAACAAGACTGAACTCTTGACAAACTCTTTAAACTTAATGTTAAATATAATTTAGACATTTTAAAGAATTCATATTGATAATTTATATAAATTCATGTACCACGAATGACCATGCTCATCTCAACAATGCTAAAGATAACTTGAAAGTTCTAAGATAGCACCGAGGTCAGGCTCACGTACAATAGACCTCTCGACAGCGTAGTGGTTCATTAACAAGCTGTTAACACTTCTTCCTGTGTGGTCAATAGGGATCTCAATGTTCCCTGTCTGAGACATTACAAATATGATTATTTTTATTATTATTATAAACGAAAAGGTTGCCATTTCGCCGACTTTGGAGATTAAATTCCCTAGTTTTTAGTAATTTAAAGCAATGTTACGTATAACGCGTTCCATGCCCTCCCTCCTATGTAACGCATGATAACATTTTACAAAACCCCCTCCCCCAAATTGCGTTAAATAATACTTGAACGCCTCCTTAAAATATATATTTCATTTACATAATGTTACAAGATGAAAAGTGTCTCGCCTTATTTATTTATTTATTTATTTAATATTTATGTACACACAGAATACATATCAGATAAACTTATTCAAACAAACAATCGTACAAAGGCACTGCTTATTTCAAAATGAAATTTCTTCCAGCAGACCTGGATATATATAATTCAATTCGGAATGTTATATCACACAGACTTTCACTGAATTTGAAATTCCTACTATAATAGGCGAAAGCAATTTATTCATAACTATTTAATAATGACCTTAAACTAGCTACATATAAACACTTAAAAAGAATAGATAAAAAATGTAATATTATAGAAAGCGAGTCCTCGATTGAGAGCTTCAACTCATCTTGTACTTGGATACCAAAGCTTTGATGCTTTAATGAGCAATAAAAGTTTTCTAACGATCCACAATACAACACCACGCCTGTCTGTACGTTTATATCTATAAAAAAGATATAAACTTGATGAACCAAAAAAGAAAGACATTAATTTAATAGGTTTAAAATAGTTTTTAATCGATATAGTTATCACATTCTCTTAATAAAAAAAATTTAAGTTTTGATCTAGTCTTAAGGTGAAAAAGTTTCGATATCACCCAAACTAGTTTAAAGTGACGTTTATCAATATTTTAACTTTTAGATTTATAATTTGTTACGATAATATATAAAATATCAATCGTAAAGTACAAAAACACCAAAAGACTCTTAAAATAAAACGACTCAGTCTTCCCTACGCTAGACGTCTGTCTACAAAATCGACATCTGCTAGCACACGTGATATGCGCATAAATATTTCCGTTGCAAGCACGATATTAACTTCTTCTAAAACTGGTCTCATTGTTTCGACGTTGCCACATTTCACCGCAAAAAAAGGCGAATTTAATCCGGCGGTACAAGGACAGGTTTGAAAAGAGAGAGACGGAGTATATCCAGTGATAGAATCTCGGGTGCAAGGGCGAGACAAATCGATTTGAGCTGCAAAACTTGAAATTAGATTGGAGAAAGAGACAGTCCTATTCGAGATTCCTGATTTAGACAAAGAGCCTGAATACGAAGTACCAGAAAAAAAAATGTAATACAAAAAAACTTAAGACTTTTTCGAAAAGAAACGTTGGACGAGTTTTAACCATGGAAGTTAATTTGTTTCGAGACGCTCGTGATAAGCATATTCCGTTATCTAAACGTCGGGACCCATCATTAGTCCCGGCGAGGCAATTAGAATTCAGTAAAATGACGCACCAAGCTAGGGTTCATGAACAAAGTTATTTCATAAAAGGATTTGAAAGACTCTTGCAATTTGCAGCTGTTTTAATTAATGCTTAGTTTATAGAACATTTTTTTCGGTAAAACCAGAATTTTAAGATTTTAAAGCACAAGGATATTTAGAATGTATAATATATAGATTATTAAGCTATCTACAGCTCATGTACGTTGATAACAAAGCTTTTTCCTAATCGAAGTCTTTAATAGAAACATGTACTCAAGTTAACGACAATGGCGTATTCAAACTCGTCGCAACGCTTTTGAATACCAATGACGCTGGTAGCTAAAATCACAAGATTTTATTCTGTCTACATTTTATTTGTGTGTTTTCTTCTGAAATCTGCTAACAACAGATTATTTTGTAACTGTTGTTTCTTTTCAACAAATAATTTAATGAACATTTCGCTTAACCTTACATAACCCTTGAATTCTCAACTACTTTTCCAGGCTTCAAATCAATAACTTCAATTAAGACCCTTCAAGACTTAGACAGCGGTCACCCTAGTTAGGTACGAGCAACCCCATCTGGCATGATGGGGAACAGTTCAGGGGCGAAAACTATTGATTTTTGTAACTAATTTATTCAGTTTCTTCTACCATTTCAACAAGACTTAACTTGACTAAACTTCAGGAAACAAATCTTATTATTAAAAACAATACCAAAACTTAGAGGATGTTAAGTTTCGTACAAAGGAATATTATATACACGTAGAGAAATTTATGTTATCACGAGATGTGTAGATACAAGCAGGTCTAATAAGAGACTGGGCCAGTGGCGTGTAACAACGGAAACATGTGATTTTTACGCGCTCTATTTATACTCTGTAACTGCGCGAGCGCAACGCCTCTCGCTATTGGTAAGGATGGAATTAGAGATGTGAATTAGCATTTATATCGATAAAAGTTGATTGTTTAAAAAAAATCAAAATGTGAATTAGATTTCAAAACTGATTTAACACTATATTAATTATTATATACAGAGTTTGTAATCAATTGGCCACCTCTTCCAGGCAGCCTCTTTATATTAATCCCAACAACATTTGTTCTACGACTTTTTACAAATGTTGATAAACAACACAAAAAAAAACAAAACATAAATTTTTGCTCTTTCTTTTACTTATTACTCTGTATTTTGTAAGAAGTACTTAAAAGGACAATGCCCGGGCGCCATACCTGCGCCAGTTTATGCCAGTTTAGAGGCAACAAATAAATTTTGTATGGAAAAATTTAAATTTTAAAAACTATTAATTTTAAAAAGTCGTAGAATAAATGTTGGTATTGATGTAGAGAGGTTGCCTGCAAGAGGTGGCCAACTAATTACAAATAACCCTGTATATGTAATTAATTTTCCAATTTACTATATTGTACCTACGACATTTTTAAGATGTTCTTCAGTAATCTTTAGTAAAGTAGCTACTATTATTATTATTGTTCAGACTATTATTATTGCTAGTCACTAAAAATATTGAGGAAAACTGTATATTCTGATTCGTTAACCATTGTGATGGCTCAAGATGTAACCAATTATTATGTTTATTGTGTAACTTCTTCCTTAGTGTGTTAATGTTATATTATTAGTAAGTAAGTATTTATATTATTAGTATAAAACGGTATTTTTTGTTTTTTATATCGATATATGTTATGTTTTTTTTATTTTTTATTATTTCTAAATTACATATTTGAATGAATTCAATTAATTGTTAAAATTTGCAATGAATATCTTCTGGCCTATGATTTACAAGATCTATTCTAGTTATAAAGTTATTTTTCAAATTTTCTTAAAACCATTAAATTTAAACAATTATAATTTTGTTATATTTCAAACGTAGGTATATTAAATCTACCTGAAATTAAAAATTATATATTTTTAAGGGAAAACAATATTTATTTTAATTTATCTATCGATATAGCTTATAACATCCCTAGTCCCTATGTTTAAAATTAACCTCAGTTAGGCACATATCTAGCTCGCGAACGGACGTCGTTGATCCAGAAACATAATGTTCGTTATTAAATTATTTTGTTTTTGGCAACGCTGACGGTTTAAAGTCATAAATATCAAAATGTTTCTAGAATTTCTAATAATGATCTACACGGTACTAGACGTTTATATTTACAGAGATTGTTCGACTAACACAATATTTTAAAGCTAGAATAAAATATAACACTTTATTTAATTAAAGCCTTAGTTATCTAAATCTAGGTTACAGCCGACATCTTACCTAATATCTAACCACAACATTTCATACGCCTACGACCGCTATAGTTACAGACTGCAACATAAATAAGATTCCCTTCTTAAATATACTTAGTACCTATAGTTTAATAATATAATAAATTACAATTTAAATAAGTCTATTAGTTTAAATTGATTTGGGGATAGTTTAAGTTAATATTGATTCATAGATATACTCGTATGTATATAAGCTATTTGGAAGGTTCGGACTAAAATAGTCAAAAAATAATTATTGGTTTCGAATTGTCACTGATCGACAGGTTAGTAAACACGTTAATATGATTTTTTTTTCAGATGAAGACAATTCGTCAATTAATATCTTCTGGTATATAGATATGTGCAAGATAAGAGGTAAGAATAGAACAAAATAAAACATTACCTCAACTTAAGAGTATATTTAACTACTAGATTTTATAGAAATAAAAATCCCAGTGTTATAATTATAATAAAATAATTGTAAGGATAATATGTATCGTACATAATTTAAAGAAAATCATACGTTCTTGCTTTTATTAGTGGTGGTCTCAACCTTTTAGAGGATAATATGAAAATATGTTAACTGTGCGCTAAAAGAAATAAATAAAACATACCAGTTTCCACAACCTGTGCTTCTGGACAGCACAGGGCGTTGCCTCGAATATGTGCCTATTTTAAGCTCAGCCAATATCATGGGTTATCGATCGTTTAATACTATGGCAAACCTTTTTTGTTTATCCCTCATGACCTTTACCCTACAGTATTTATAATTAGTACATAGATTTTGAACCTAATTAACGGTTTATTAAAATAATGTTTATATTTCGAAGCTGACGAATATTCTATGTCTAACTACTATCAAATTGATGTTCAACGACAAATTAGTTTGACTAATTTATATGCTTTTGTTGATTCGTTTGCTAATTTATATGCTTTAGTTAGATATTTATTATCCGGCAAAACAAACGAAACCTTAATAAACTAAAAACAAGCAACAAATAAACCAAAGGAAACTATTGTGGTCCGGAAAATTTACAAATAGCTTAGAAGTTTATATTTCGTAGAGGTCGGTATGTCCGTTCGTTGATGCTTCCATCCGGAGGAAGCCCGCAGTTTCACTTTAAAAACCAAGAATATCTATACACCATTCGTTTTATATCTCGGAGTTTTTTATCCGTTATTTTTTTATAATTGACAAAAGAGAATAATTTTGATCTTTTATAAATTCAAATTAATCCGTTTCTAATTACGATAGAAAAAAACCATCACATATATCATTTAAATTCGAATCAGTCGAAACGTCGGTGATCATCTCGCGAACAATGAAACACCGCACTTTCCCTTACATAACACTCGATTTTCCAAAGATTGTGGTTTAAATCGCCTATTCAAAAACTGCTATTGTGTTTGTTAGTAAAAAAAGGCTTTAGAATTTCCTTGTCATTAATAACATCTGCTTCAGTTGCTATTATGATGACTATGTTACAAAATACATCTAAATGGTTGACGGAAATAATGTCATAATAAATTTATTCGTATAACACAATGGAGTTAATTTCTATCTGGAAACTCGGTCAAGAGTGAATATCACGTGCCAGTATCGCATGCAACTTGATACTTAATTGAGAACGTTTAATCGAGTTAAATCTATTAATGAATTACCGACTTCTATTATACCCATATCGATTATCTTTTATTTAAATAGTATAAAACAAATCAGAATCTGTATGTCTACGTGTTCGCTTAGTTTTTCTAAATTACGCAATTAATTTTAATGGTTTTCTCTATGATTTAAATAACTTCTTGCGTAAGGTTAATAAAAATAATATATTCTAATAAAATTCATAAATATGTAGTAGAGAAAACTGAAGTTCTATTAACATTCGATTCGTTATATAGCTTTCGCTAGTTAAATATCTTTTTTTTTAATTGTAGGTTTTAAAATGTCCCGAAAAAGTTTGTATGGCATTCGTTTTCCACCATAATGAACTCGGCATAATCAATTCTATCCTTAACCAGACAACTTTCAGAAATATTATAATTGATTTGATTAGTGAAGTTGGCAGTAACTTTGGAAATTGATTTAAGGTGAAAAATACCCCTAGTATGACAGACAAAATTAAATTAAATAATTTAAAGTTTATCATGGATTTCAAAAAGGGGCCTAAAAAATATGAGGAAGAAATACCTAATAATATAAATTTAGACCAACATGGATACAGACCGATGCAATGGTTACAATAATTTATATGTACCTACTATCTAAATAATAATTAAGATTTATCTGACAGATGTGAGTATGTTATTTCATTTCATGTTTACAGAAGAAACTTAAAACAGTTTTGAGATTAATCAATATTATTTTGATTCTTCAAGTGATGTAAAATCTCGGACAAATGTTTTGACACACTGTTTCCTAGTATTCCATTTTCTATTGTTATAAATAATTACATTACATACTTTTTATTATCTGCTCAATGCCAAGAACTAGGGTCAATTACCTGTAACAAAAAATAAAGAACATGGTCAAAAACACGAAACACAATGGGCATAGGGAGTAAAACAGATTGCTTGTATATTTAATTTGTAATACAGGCGATTTTGAAACTAATTGCATGTTACTAATAAAGTTGTATTTTGTGGTATACAATTTAATGGACGTTAATGAGCTCGGGTGAACAGGAAACATTTTAAATTAAACATTCAATAAAATTAGTTACACTATTAGATAAATGGTCGTTATTTGTCTTATCTATCAGAATCTTATAATGCAAATATTCATTTTTTTGTTTCAATTCTAAAATAAATGTTACAAATAAGTTTCTATGGTTAATCTCATGTCCTATGCAAGTCCCGCTTGCGCACGCTAATCTGAAACCCCTTCAGGTGATTCAGAACAGGTTTACACGGATTGCAACCGGGGCGCCGTGGTTCGTACGCAACATCGATCTCCATAGAGACTTGAACCTTCCGACCATCGCTCAGTACTTCAAGGGGCTTTCCCAAAAGTACTTTGAACGTGCTGAGCGACACCCGAACCCACTGGTGGCTGACGCCGCAGAGTATAGACCACGTAAGACTACTTTAGTCAGAAAAAGAAGACCCAAGTCGGTACTCGTTGACCCCGACGACGCGTTCACAGTAGGTAATAACGTGTACGCGTAGGCATAAGTGACACCTCACAACATACAGACACACACCGTCTATACCGGTATAGACGAGGTCCCAACTGAGTAAGTGCTCCGTTGCTCCGGCGTTCTGCCGTCGGAGGACGCTAGTGTCCAAATTTCCTTAGCTTTCCTCCTGACTAACGACGCCCCGAGCCGAGGTCCGTGTCTCAATCTGAGACGCCCTCGGGACGTCGTTCCCCGTGGGGGCCCATCTGGCCCCCCCTTTTCAAGGGTGGGTCTCCTGACCCACCCGCTCCCCCGGTGACGCTGTAATAGCCAACAGGGCTAACAGCATAGACAGACAAAAAAAAAAAAAATAAAATAATATATATGGTTAATCTAACAACCAGGACGCAGAGTGAATAAATACTGCTGAAGAATTGAAGGATACATTGTCCACATGATAGTGTATAAGGACTACTTAATGAGGGCGAAATAAATTAGGTAAGGTTACTAGATGGCGTAAATACAACAGAAATATACCAAATATTGTCGTTATATAAAAAAATATCAAATTTGTAATCATAACTGTTTAAATCTTGATAATAGTAATGCTTTTATGAAATGATAGTTCTACTTTCAAAATAAATGATCTTGCCTTTTAAATTATGTTAATTTCATATGAATTTAAAGCATTATTTTTCATGCAGTATTTAGGTAGAAAACGACTTTCAACCAATAGCCATAGTGTGGTTTCATTTAACATAAATTCATTGTGTGCATTGTAACAATTGAGTTAAATTAATGTGTTCATATTTCTTATTATGATCTAAGCGTTGCTACGGTCTGTTCACATTTATTATATATTCGTATACCTTATATCGACTTGCTGAGTATTTACAGGTTTTATTTTGAAAATCTCATCTTATTTAACAAAAGTATGAATACAGTAACTTTGTGAATATACGTTGTCATCGGTGAAATACTACTTATCTAATATTTCCTAAAATTGTTAAGACAGAGGTGCATTATTACCTATATATTATATTATATTTCTTATAATACAATTTGATTTCTTTCATAAAAGACAAAACACAAACAGGATACAGACAACTCTAACCACATGACAAGTGGTATTAAAACCGTCAACCACCAATGCAGTCACAAAGGAGAAAGGGCAGCAGAGACCTGAATCAATCAGACGCATCATAATAACGTCTCTTAGACTAGACGCTGCACATCTTGTGGTCAACGAACCCCGGTTATGACCTGGCTCTTACACTATAATAAAGCGAGGTATGGATTTACGTGTTTAATATATCGTGTAATGAATACTGTTGACACGTTCAAGCACATAGATATATAAGCTATATCAATATTGAATATATATGTTTGATCGTCTATTGGCAATTCAATAGTGCTTATTTCTGTTGCCCTCAACTAGCTTTCTATGGATATGTACTTGAAGTATCTTATATTATTTTTTTAATTACAATTATATTATTTGAAAGAGAAAAACAACAAAAAATGTATTTATATTTTTATAATGTTAAGTAGGTATTTTATTTACTTATAAGTGATTTTATACATAAATTTATATATTTTATAAGGCTATTAATTCGTATTTGTCTGCGACCTGTCTTTCTTTCTTTGCAAAAGAAAAACAAATGTAAGAGAATATAACCATAACTTTACTTTTGTTATAATTTTATTAAAAAAACTTAAAAGGTATTAAAGCCTTTTTATGTCGCCCATATTTTCTTAGGTTTAACAAAAAACTTAAACTCTGATTCCAAGGCCAGTGTCCGACATAGAATGGTCAGTTTTAGGATCAGTTCCCACGACCATAAATATAAAACAGACTAACAGACTAGTCTAACTTTATCCTCATTATATATATTTTCCCACATAATGCATCATAAGTCACAGGTGAACGGCATTATGAGTTGCCGTTAAATTATTAGTAATCACATGAACCTGGCGCGTGGGTGGGTGTAGTTAGGTCATTGTGTTAGTACCCGAAGGGGACAATGACCTGTCAGCTTCCATCATCATTACCGTAGCGTGGTTAATGTGAGATCATTTTATAATGATTGGAAATCACTAGTATGAAGCGCGTGGGTTTATTGGTATATTAAAAGTAAACTAAGGACAACGAACTTTAGTACCTAAGTCTTATTAGAGGCAGTATCCGTGCAATAATATTTTTCAAGATTTTATAATTATAAATGGAAAAGGACTCCCAGGAGGTCTTAGGTTGGGGTCCTGTTAGCATTACATAACATTAACATGTTTAAATAGAAAATATAAAGTAGTAACTCTAAAAGTGATAATAATTACTTGTTTTATGTACTAATATTGCCCATGGGTTTAGTTTTTTCAGGTAAATGCGATATGTTAATTAAAAATTTAACAGCAATTCAAATGTTTTGTACCAACAAACTAATATTATATTAAAGTAAAATATTACGAATATTAACCAAAAGTAAAACAAATATAAAATATCCTAACCACAAATGGTTTTTAAGTTGACACATAATTTATTCTAAAAAAAAAACCTTAACCATTAATTACTTCAAAGAAAATTTCGTTTCATCTTAATATTTTGTAAAATAAAAAAACAATATGAAGTCATGAATGTTAATTTAAGATGAAAGGCAAGATATGAAAATCGCAAATATATTTATATTTTTTGGTAGGTACACATCTTTAAAAAAATGTTAGCATTTTATTTATTTATATCTTTGAATCAATTCCAATGATCACTTGATGTTTACAACATGAAATGGAAGTGTCAGAAGGGCCTGTTTACATCCTATACCTACTTAACGAAATAAACTACTGATTACCTTTCCATACTAATATAGTGCAAAGAAATCATGTTTCACTAGCTCACGAGCTATCAGTACACCGCAGAATTGAAAATACTTGAGAAATAGGTGTGACCGCAAGGTGATGAAACAAAATCATTTTAAACACAACTTGCCTACTAGAAAACAACCTTTAATAATTATAAATAACTAGTTTAAATTGCAGAATACTGTAATTCTAAATATCTCTTATTTATAAAGGTTTTTAGACATTATTTAAATTGTTTTAACTTGACATTACACACGATGCTAATAGTTGTCATTCTATTAACTTAACTCATTGATTATTTTCACAAAGATTTATAATATAATTAGCATCTTTAAACAAATCGTTTTATTTATAATTTAAACACACATCAAATAAAGTGAATAGACAAATTACTCATCAATCATTATAGAGAATAAACATGAAGCATTCAAATTATCTCAGCTGAGCCTACATTAAAGTAATAAATTAAAATATATTACAAAGCAATTTAGTTAAGTAAGTCAAGATTAAAGTCTGGATAACATCAGGGTCATTATTACGTAACACGATAAGATTCGCTTTTTTGTCATTTCCAACTGAGGTCATGGTTAAATTATATTAATGCAGTATAGTTTTTAATATCTATATAATTGAATAAAATTACAACATTCTAATTGAAAAATAATTACAATTTTTATTTTCTTATTGTATATAACAACATCGCAACAATACATCAACATCTAATGTAGACATTAAAATAATATCAAAATAATAATAGTAATTATAGTCATAATAAACCCGTCTAGGCTAGTAATTAACTTTGTGCCTAATTATCATCCGGTATTCGGCTATTCAAAAGTCAGGATGTGATGAACTATATTTAAAAACCAGAAATACATTGAAAATAAAGGTATTATACATAAACATATCTGTAACAATTATCCCCTAAATACAAAAAAATATAAAACAAAGCTACTAAAAATCATTTTCATGTCATTTTAAAATCATATCGTATGAAGAATATTCCACAAAGTCAAAACATTACCTCTTTATGACATTAAGTGTAGATGAACTCGGCCTAGTCGCCGCACGGTCGTCGACCGTCGAATATAGGTCATGACGTCACACGTCACGCTTACATCTGGTAAGATGATTTCTGAACGTAGGTTTGACTATGTTTTAATGAATTCACTCATCTTTATTCTCTATCATTAATTAGCAGCCATCATTAAACTATCTCTGTAATGGAAAAGTGAATGACCCTCTAATCTAAGTATCATTAGACGTAATTGACTTCTACTTTAAAATGAAAAAAAATTAGAAAATATATCATTTATCTATGGCACACGCTTTAGTAGAATTCAATGATTTTTAATACAAATCTAGAGCATAGAGAATACTGTACCCACAATGGATATGGTAATAGTATTGTATGGTTTTTCAGCTACCCAGTAACGGTAGTCAATTGATATAGAGACCGTATGTATTTTGTGGTGCAGATTGAGTATAAGCGGAGCGTTTTTTGCGGTTCAGATTGACTTCTACTGGAAGCGTTTTAATAATAGTTATGTATAAAAAAATTGACCTTATACATACTTTAGATGTTTCGATAAAATAAAAATATTAAAAACTATTTTAAAAGCTTTTAGAGTGCACTATAAAAAGGTATTAAATAAAAGATTTCCACAATATAACCAAGGTTAATATAACCGATAGAAGCATTATATTTTATTGATTATAGTTGTTGCATATTTGATAAGTGATATCGATATAATGAAATATAGAAAAATCGCTTCCTGCCATGAATATATCATAGGCGTAAGCGTGTGAAAATCTGTCCCCGATTCATTTTAAACCAGGCATTGTAAAAACATCATAGTATTCGTCCTAACGGGATTTATCTTTGCGATTGCTTATCACGATTGTCAATAAACTGAGTTCATTTATTTATACTGTCCAAACTTGTATAGATTAAGCAAACATTCAATATTAACAAAATTTTGGGGATGTTTGTGTAAGATAAAACAAACTTACCTAGTTTTATAAATAACTCAAATTGTAGACATAACATCATATTAGATTTTAGACGTATTTTTTATTTATTATGTTATAAATTATATCTAAATTATGAATTTTCAACAAATATTTATTAAATAATGTGAATATAATGTTTTATATAGGCACTTCATTTATATAAAGACAAGTTTGCAGTAAAGTTTAGATTAAAAAATTACTCTCATACGCAATTTATAATTAAAATATAGCTGAGAAGGACACTTATTTTTTAAATAGAAAATATATTTCTAATTTATTTCTGTAGTGAATCTTTTTGAAGTACCTACACAAATTTAGAAAACGCAAAAAAATATATATGGTTAAGTTATATACTTATATTTGAAATTAATTTGTGTTTGTTGATAAATGACATAAAATATGAATAATAAAATATTGTATTCACTACCACATACACACATAGACAATGCACACTTACCAGTGTAACAATTCGATTAACTATAAAGATTTAACAGCTGCTGACCAATTTGAAATACCCTGTAGTTATCTCAAGTACTCATTACACTTACCTACAATTTAATTTATTACAATAACATGTTTAACAGAACCGGTTAATGTACTGATAAAGGGAACGGCGAACACCTGGATTCTAAACAATTAAGTGAAACGATTTCTTTAATGATTTAATTATTAACATTACAGATAATCCAAATTACTAGTGGATAATATTATATATAAAGTCGACTTAAGCACTTGACCATATAATCTCCTGCCAGAGTATTTTAAACATGTGAACATGTTAGGCCTTTCATCCCATCAGATCGATACCTACTGTATAATTTCGAGACACGTTCCTCTAACATCGCCGACTCTATCAATGACCTTATTACGTCATATATTTAAGAAATCTTTTGTTATTAAGTATATTTATATTGAAATATATATTGTTGGGAACAAAGGGTTCCCTAAGCAAGTGGTGGGGATCTATTGTTGTAAATTAGAACACACAACAACACATCTTTTGTCAGATTTATTACTAAATTAGTTTTAATGTTGATTTTAATTGGACTTTAATTACATTCGTTACTAAATTATAATCTAATAAATATTTATTAAAATTACTTTCTTTAAATTCTAATATTTTATAAATCAAAATTCTTCATGAATTCTAAAAATCTATAATATTTATATCAGAGAAGAATTTGATATTTAGTACACTAGAAAAATCATGTTTTTCAAAATAATACATGGCACATACTTAACATGTTTAATTGTAGCCAATTCAATTCCAGCGAGAATAACCAATAAAACTTGGCCAAAATAACATACAAACAAACCATTAAGAATGTTATCGATTTTATTATGCTATCACATAGTTAAAAAGAAATGTTATTATCTCGTTATCGGTATTAATGTTCTCTTTGAATTAAAGTGTAAACATTTAAGATATAGCGTTCATTAATTTGAATGCCTAATTAAAATGAAAAACCTTTCAGTATTGACTAAAAAATTTCTTATCTGAGAGAGATAGCATTATAACATATGCTTATATAATACTAACCTATTATAAACATAATTGGATGATAACCTTATTAATAGATAAATAATGGGTAAAATAATTAAGAAAATTATTAAAACTAAAAAATATGTCTTAGGAAAAAGAGTAATAATATAAAATTACTTCCAACGTCTTTAACGTTTGCGTGTTATCCGATTCTTGACCTTTACCCGAAATTAGTAATTTTGTGTTAAAGAAGTGTCTGGAAGGTCAGTCAAATAAAACCATTCTACGATTACACATATGCCAATGAACTACATAAATGTTTTTACTACATTACAAAGTAAATGAGATCTAATAATATTTCTTAATAGAACAAAAACCTCAATAACTTCCGGATTAAAAGAGTCTAGTATTAACGTCCAAATAGCCGTTAATAGTGTACTTGTATCAAGGAAACAGAACTACATCTCGACACAAGCTGTGATTAGATATTTCATAATACCGATAGCAACATCTTACGAAAGCATGATATATATCTGCAATATCTATGAATAATATAAAATAGGGAATATGTAGCGCAATATTTAGTGATAGAATAGTAAATATCATTATGCATTAACAAATTTATTCGTTGTACGAATTATTTTTGCTCGAATATACGAACATACATCGTAGTCAAGATTTATTTTATTGACACCAAAAATAGACTTCAAACCATGAGAGAATCATAAAATTATATAGATGACCTTGCAGCCGTACACATCTATATAACCAGTTAGACTTTAATATCTAAACAATGTCTACAAAACAATCATATTTTATACACATTCTAACCACATTACTAATATCTTTAGATCATCGTTGTTTAATAAATCTAAATTTAAAATGTCATATTCATACCGAAAGAAAACTCCCGCTGAGAACAAAAATACATTGAGTCAATTAAACTTATTAGTTTCGTCATGTAGTATTTTTTTTTCTATATTCCTATTTTATTTTAATTATTAAATTAGTATCTCAAAGTAGTTCTTATTCATATAATATTATTTTATATAACATATTTATAATTAAACATTAGTTTGTAATAACATTTTCAATTTAAAGACAACTTTGTTGTAGATATCTAACTACTCCATAAAATACATAACCAATTGACGTATTGAAATATATTTCTGTATATAATATACTAAACTATCGAATCATACTGTACACAGTTTAAAACCCGTGTTTTTTTTTAATTAGTTGATGGCGCGATAGAAAAGTGCTGTCAAATCATCTTTTTTTTCAATCATATTTCATGGACTCGGCTGTTAGACTTAAAACTTATCATAAATATCATGTTACATGCTCAGTCAATAACGGCTTATCACAAAGTCTAATAGTAATCTATAATCTCTAGTACGTGCAATATCTATATTATGTGCTAAATAGACTATTTGAACTATCATTTATATTTCAATTCGGTAAATGAACTGACATTGACAGTTAGTTGACCGTTAGCCATTTAGAGTCACTGAGGTGAGCTATAGTGAATAGTGTGACGAATGAAAACACACGTTGTAAATAAATATAGATACAAACTACATATCTATGCTTCATGATTAATAAGTACGTGTGAGATAAAGCTGTATGCACACATTATACAGTAAGCAGTAGTTTACTGATTGCTATAATACGCGTAAAGTTCTTTTTAAACACATCTTTAGTTCAAGATATAAATATTACGAATTACAATAACGATTCGTCATTGATTCGTTAACAATGAAATCGAATACATTAACGGTATAACAAAATGCCTTATACCTATGTTAATAGATACATTTTAAACTTTTCCTTTCGCAAGAATGTGAGTCACAAATAAAGAAATCATTTAATTTTAGTTTCGTTTCTTTTTATCACGTCAGTAACAGAGGTATTTAAATGAGGGTAATTTATCAGACTCCAGAGGATGTCGCCTATTACTAGGTAATTACAGTAGACGTATGAAATATA
The DNA here is from genome assembly GCA_959347355.1 of Napeogenes inachia. Classification (NCBI taxonomy): domain Eukaryota; kingdom Metazoa; phylum Arthropoda; class Insecta; order Lepidoptera; family Nymphalidae; genus Napeogenes; species Napeogenes inachia. The sequence goes on along the minus strand of OY365798.1, from coordinate 19,076,354 downwards.
AACATATACTTGGCCGTTGATAATTGATGATTATCGCGTATGCATATAACAAATAGTATTTTATAGTAATCTATAATTTCTTTCAAAATATTAAACACTGCGTGTTGTTCTCCGGATCTTGACCTTTGTCTGACGAATTTAGACGACTGTGTTAACGAACTGCCATCAAACGAACTTTGTAAAGCCACTAAAATATACCAGTTTTAGGATTGTATTTATATAGCAGACAAAACATAGTTAAATTTATAAATGGAATAGAAAAGTAAAATCATTAGTCACGAGACAATGAAATGAGTTTAAAAATTGTAAGGAAATAAGTCATAAGAGCAGTCTTACGAAATGATTCAGTGCAGGAATAACTTATAAACTGTGACTTTTCATATCAATAGCTGACTAATGGGTAAAACATCAGTCATACATTATAACATTTATTTCGTTGGGACTAAGAATTTGGAAGTTATGTGTGCGGTGCCAAATAAACAGGAAAAAATCGTACTTGTATCCAAGTGGCATTTTATATTCCCGGTGCATTGACCTCTTTGAATCGAGTTGTGCAACTCTAGAGCATGTCCAGTGTTGACCAAATTCAAGCGATGTAAATGAACTACATAATTTGAATATTTATTAATTGGTAAACTAAAATTCATTTGCCATTGGTTATCTATCGAATGTTTCTGAATAAATTAGTCTCATGTTTACTTATAAACAATTAAACTGTTAGACAATAAAGACAGTTATAAATAAGCGTATAAATCCCACAATCGTCCTTTGCGGCTAAATCAAGAAAATGGAGAAGTTTAAACGTGCGAAATAAATCTTACGCCACAGTGACCAAACGGTTCAGCATTCGCACTGCGGAAGATTTACAGTTACCTCATACATACGTCTTCTCGGAAGAGTATTTTGTACATAACGGCTTAACTTCTTATGATACGAATAAAGGACATTCAATGCCGTACGGTACAATCAAATTAACATGATTGATTATTTGTTCTTATTATTTTGAAGCCAGTTTCGAATTTATTCAGACGATCAACAAAAAAATATAATATTTGAATAAATGTGTGGGAACTATAGTAGGTACATCTTCCCTATTTTTATCACTAATCTTGGGTCAGATCGGTCACTTCGGTGTCGAAACATCCTGTTTACAATCATTTTAACCCAGGCCGGAGTAATTAAATAAATTAGCTTCGGTTTCCTCTTGAAAAAAACCCGTTTCGAAACGCTGGTTAATAAAACCACTTGAGGCAGCTTTCTCAATTTTAATACATATTTTAATTTAAGATGCAACATATTTTAGTTTGTTTAAGAAGTATTTCATTTGAAATACCGATTTTAAGTCTTTAAAATGACCAAATAATTAGTTAAGTAGCAGTTTCTTTAATACTTTAAAGAGACATCATGTTTTGACGTCTATCTGGATAATAAAATTGAGATCGATATAAGCAATGCAAATTCATAAAGTATTTTGTTAAAAATATAACTTGTCGTCTGTCGTATTCAATTAAACTAAATGCGGTGCTGAAGTAGTACAGTAATAAAGACTCAAGTTGTGATACGCATTTCAATTCCGCAGACAGAATGTTTACTTGGACATCCCACATCACAACCCACAATATTGTTTTAAGAGAAAAATCAGACGCAAGATGAATAGTATTTTAGACGTTGGTCTTTACTTTGTAGAAAGAAATATGTTAAATAGTGAGAATGATATAATAAGTATTTAATAAATATAGCCATATTATTTTCAGTCGTTAAGTGAATACAAAAAAACGTGTAAATATTCCAATCTAACGCCTTCTTGACGCGTGTAAGCGAAGACGTATATACTAATTGAGTACTTATCAAGTTGCAAGAATTGTGATATGAATTTCAATTTGTTAATTAGCAAGGATAAACATTTGTTATTGCACGTGAGATTATATCCCACACTAAGTAATTAAAAAATATACCAAAATAGAAAGAAACCGTTTGAATTTAACTATGGAGGAGGAAGTAGAAGAAAAAATAGGAAAAACAATAAAATTCTCAACAGTTTCATATAACAATGAACGAGATGACACACTCCAATGTTACTGACACATTTAACCAATAACAAGCCGTTATGGTGGCCATTGTTTTTCGCTTTTATTTTTTTTTTTCAACAACTTTGGTGACAGCGCGTGGGCGTCATTTATTCACACGCTACGATTATAATGACGAATTGATTGGGCCATTGAAACCAGGACAGTCATTTGTAAGTGGGTGTGCGGGTTGATGATTTGACTGTGATGATGAGGACCGTTGTTTTGACCCAGTTATGACATACACATATTAGGAGGGAATTAATTGTGGCAACAAAATCTTGTTCTTCATTAGTATTATTAAGCGTTTTGTTTTGACAGATCAAATGGTAAGCTAGGACAGTTATGATCGGATGTTGTGAAAATAGAATACCTACTCTAATTGTGTACACATGCACATTTATATACTTATTTATATAAGAATAACAAAATTTCCAGGTTCTTAAATCTATCGATTGTCGACGATACCAAGGATCCGTGTCACGATAGACAATAAAATTTTATCGAAGCTGGTTATCTTGATATTCGATATCAGTGAAAACAAATATTACTGCAGTACTAGGGTGCTTTCATACCGCACCTGAATCCGAGAAACTTAGAAAAAAATAATAGAAAGAAGCCTCGGAGCCAATTCAGATAACAAAAATCGAGTATAGTGGATAAGTCTTCATACAAACAGTACTAAGACTACTTCAGAGTGTATTTTTTCGCATTTAGATCGGACGGACGGACGCAGTGTGTAATCGCCCTTGCATTGAGTTATGGTATTGTAAACATGGCATTTAAGTACACCCTACACACCCGTTTTTATGTTACTAGCTGCGAAATTGCTCTTAGATATTGAATATTTATATAAATTGCTATAACTCTTTCAATATAAATAGATAAAGCTTATTTAAATATATATTTATTACAGTATTAGACAAATTGTTAACAAAATTTAATTTAGGTATATTTAAAAAAAAACTTGAAAAAACATAATTGGATGGAAAATTCTAAATGGAAAAACAAGATTACATATAAAGCAAAAAACAATCCAAAGGATAGTTATTAGTCACACGTCATAAATAAAGTTTAATTACATTATTCGTAACTGTATTATTTTGCTGTTTTATTTATCGAGTCAGTAAAGTACAGTTTAAATGTGTAACGGTTTCGTGAACAGTCAGCCTAACATTTTGCTTGTATGGACTAACGGTAGAAATTAATAATTAATCCTGATCTCATTTTAGCAAAATCAAAATCCTTTAGTTGAGTTATCAATTTAAATAACTGACGTGTGTATTGAGTTAGTTATATTATAGATTAGACTGTCGGATTATAGATTGAAATTTGGGGGGTAATTGTTATACCAAATACATACTTCAGAATTCTTGGGTTATGCTACTTTTTTATTATTATGAAAAATAAACGAGAAAACTAAATAAAATACACGAAGAGTTTAATTATTCACATAATCTTATAATCAATGTCTGTTGCAAGAGTTAAAAAAGCACATACCTAATAAACATACACTTTAATTGTTTGTTTGTAAGTGCAAAAGCCTCTTATTTTAATATTAGTTTAACATCCATTATTGGTAATCACAAACACTGACTCATATCTTAGTAACGAGTGTAAATGCTTCCGTATTACGCCTCGGACAGGTTTTATCAATTCAATAGAATTCTTTAATGTATTTTACGTGAGTGGACTTCCCTTATAGAAGTCGATTTACTATGTACTATGTCATTCTTCGGAGAAAATTAACGACTTTTGAATGATTCAGTGACAATGGGTATGAACAGAAGCTATTGAGTAGTCTTAATCGGCCATTTTTAATAACTTGCTACTTAGATAGTAGATATCTATCTGATTTAATACCCTGTCTTTCCGTAATCATTAATAAAAAAACTTAGTTATACAGTATTGCGTACAAACATCTACATAATTGTAGATTAGCTATTTTTTCACTTATGTATATTTATTGTAACGAATAAATGTTTGGACAGCAACGATATTGAAAACAAATATATACGTACAGTCATTTAATATTTTTATATTGTGGTATTTTGAATGAAAACAATAGTCTTTCACTAACGATAACGGAAACATAAATTAAAGACCTAGCTTGACCAGTATGTCATAAATACTAAGAAGCATCATCAAGTTAGAAAATCATGAGTGCATCACTATTACCGGAAGTCGATAAACATTATAATATATTAATGAATCACGTTATTACTAAGAGATTAGGCAATGAATATCATCTGCACGTCAAACACGTGACTTATCTAGAAAACCAGTAATCATCGCTGTGCAATCATCATATCGACCGCACTGAGACGAGATAGACATTAGGAAATATTTCTTATAATACATGCACTATACAATTATAATATGTATAATGTTATTTTATTTTCGATATAAAATTTGTTTGAGTTTACACTTATAGAATATGTTTTCTTAAAAATATATGTACCATTAATGTAAATTTCTGGATTAAAGATAAGTAGGTAGATAATAAGAACGTATTGTATATAATCTAATACAATAGATATATCTGTTAGAACGATAACCTAATAAAAAAATAGAAGATCTAGGACGTGAAGACTTTCAACATAGTAGGTACATAATATAATTTTAGTAAGATGAAAGCAATAAAACCATATCGTAACAATTTGTTTATTGTCGTATTGAGGACAGACGTTACACGTCTTTTGATAAGATAATATAAATATTATTGATATAATTCATAATATATTTTCAATTCGCTGATAGCTGATTATACAAATGTATTCAATATTTTAAAATATCACAGTAACCAATTACTCCATAGTGGAGGTATAGACTCGTTATAGTATTTAAATATTAAGAACCAACTTTTATCAGCCGCACAAGATAAAATAATATATACAGACAGAGGCTGCCTACAAGAGGTGGCCAATTAAATACAAATAACCCTGTATACAAAACCATTAAATATTTCACAGACTTAAATTTCCATAAAAATATTTTAATTAGCTTTACAAACATTTTAAATACACAAAAAAAACAACTGAAACATAAAATAGTTTGTAATATAACTAGAAGTTTCTGGAAATATCGAAAGTTCTTTATAAACAACAACATAGTAGATATACCGGTAATTGTTATGTTGTTAAAGTTTTAAGGATACTTAAGAAAACAGCGCTAGAGAAAGAACTTATCATTTACATACTAACGCCATCTAGTAAGTAGGTTCTCTATGGCAACATTTTGTTTTCATTTGTTTTGTTTCATTGTGCTTGCAATTACTCGAATGCACCGGAATAGAAATTTCGCTAATTGCATAACTTCTAGATATTTTGGTAACACAGTCTGCACCACTACTAAAGCACTAGGCTTTAGTATTCTAACAGTGAAAACCAGTTTTAATTGATTGCTTTAATATACAGACAGACAAAATATTTTTTTTATTTATTCTCATTCAAATTTTTTTAGCACATCATTATGGATGGACCTTCAAATACATTAACAAATACTACAATTTGGACATGTTATCTAATTTGATAGTTATTTGAACTAAGTTATTGTATTACATTATAGTGATAATTTACTAAACATAATAAAGATTAAGAGTCTTTGTATAAACTGAACAGAATCTTTCATGCAAGATTGGAGCGGGATATTAATTATTACTAAATTCATACAACCCAGTAAAAAGGAACTCAATTTAACACTAATTAGTAAAAGTAAATCTAGTTTTAGACTTCCAGGTCAGACGTATTCAAACCGAATGCAATCAGCTTTCCCCGAGATGAAATCATATTCCACAGCGTGAAAAGTAGACGTCAAATCGTTTACTTTCATTGACACTTATTACGTACACCATAAGGTGGATATTACAAATAACAAAATCTGTTATGATAAAAACTTGAAGCTGAGCTTGACGTTCCGTTGCACGGCTGCTAGCTATTTTATCTAAAACAATCTTTTAAGCAGTTAAAGAAATTTGATCTTTATTACAATACTGGTAGTTTTAAGTGCTGGCTTCACTATAGCAATACAATATTATTCATTTTATTTGTTAAGTAATTTTATTATTATATAACGATGAATAATTATAAAAAAAATCATAACGCTAATAGCAACAAGGGGTTATTATATCTAGAAAATAATAGACGTGCATAAATTAAACAATAGTTAAGTGTTTTAAATTTGGAACTCAGTATAAGCGTTCGACAATTTTTTTTTAAATCCTTGTACAACCCAAGAGATCTTAATTTGTCACGTCCAATAGTTATCGGATTAAGTTGAAAGGTAAAAAAAAATGAAAGGTCCACCAACTTTCTATACATTATGATCATCGTGACATGCGTTTGCGCAAACCGGATACGTTTTGCTCGTTGAAAGTATAACTATAATATTGCACGGTAACGTTCAAAATTGTGTGGAAATGATTGACTCGAACTAGGGATAGAGTTTCACCATAATCCAAAGATTGATTATTGTTTAACATGATAAGATTTAGGTTGTGCAATTTTAGATTTTAAGTTCAGCATATTGAAATTAAAACAATTTAAATTTTAAGATATTACCTCATCCCATCTATAACATATTCAAGATTATGACATTTAGAATGTCAGATTGTTTAGCAAATCAGTTAGGTATGTATAATCGTAATTATAAATAAGTTAAATACAGATATATTAAAACAAAGATTCTCAAAAAACTAATAATCTAGTAGCCATGTTAGTTTTATTCTAGTTGTCAAAAAGTCAGTTGTAACTAGATTGTATTTACGAAAGTTAGTTTCTATCGAAATAAAGGAATCAACTTGCCCTTGACAGTAATAGTGTTATCATAATATGATTCGTACCATTGTTGGCTCAAAATGGGAGAATAAAGTACGACCCTAGCAACCATCCCCCCTCCCTCCCATCTCCCTCCATCAGGAAACAAATGGCATGCAAAATAAATATATTCAGTTTTAAACAAAGGTATTAAAAAAATAAATGTAAAATAATGTTGTACAAAGAAACAATCTTAACCGGCGAGTGTCAGTATAATTTCCAAAGTACCCAAGCGAAACAGGTTGTGATTTGTTGATAATTAAGACTTCCTGTGTACAAGGTTTGTGTTCTGTACCCGCCTCCAGACACACACACACACAGACAGACTTAATAGCGTATTATTATTGATTTCTATGAAGTAAAATTAAATGTTAATATTTTTGTTCTTTTATCTATACGTTTTGTTCATTTATTTGTAAATACGTGGAATTCAATTTGAATATATCTTTGTCTGTTCTTCATGAGTCATATGCTACAGCGTAAGGAATTGACAGAGCTTGCAGGTAGGGGAAATAAATATTACAGATTAATAAACGGTATACATAATAAATAAAATATTTTCCAGTTTTGTTAACTTACTTATGTTAACATACCAACAAACAATTCCAGTAGTTCCTAAGCAAAAGTTGAATACAAGTTCTAAACTTAATTCACAGGGGCTTTAACGGTTGTAGACAAATAAAATAAACAATGTTGATGATTTCTGACTCTTGACCGTGCTGTGTTATTTGTCCACAAATCCCTATAGAATAGTCGCGAGTAACTTTTGTTGCTATAGTTATTTCTTTTTTTTTGCTAGTGTTTGATTTGCTGTGGGATTTACAAAAACTAGCACAATTTTGACTTTATTATTCGGGGCAATAATATGATTATTATCTTATAATATATAACTGGTTTATTTAATGTTTTAAGATACATATCTTTAAACATGTATAGCCATGTTATCTATACTTCTATACTAATATTATAAAGAGGAAAGGTTTGATTATTTTTTTGTTTGTTTGAAATGAATAGGCTCCGAAACTACTGGACCGATTTTAAAAATTCTTTCACTGTTGGCAAGCTACACTATTCCCGAGTGACATAGGCTATGTTTCATTCTCAAAAAAATAGGGATGATTACTAAAACTTGAATATTCTAACGCAAGGTGTAAAAAAATAAATAAAAAACTGCGTGCTCTGCGAAAACGGTGAATGTTACGCAAAAATGATGTTCTATGAAATTGTTCCTCTTAAAAAGTTCCACAGATTACACGAAAAGCGACCTATACGCGGGCGGAGCCGCGGGCAACAGCTAGTTACTTCATAATTTAAATAAATTTATAAAAAAAATGGGAAAAATCTTGAAATTGTTTACTTCGATTTAAAAATATATATAAGGCAAATACAAATATATAGAGTTTCACACATAAACAGTTAAAGTATCAGTATGTCCCACAGCTGAACATAGGTCTTCTTTAGAAATATTTAATGGGTACCGAGCATAACCCACCATGCTGCTCAATGTTGGTTTCCTAAGTTACATATGCAATTCTTTATAATATGCATGCTTCCTTGCTGTATTTTTTTTTCGTAAATATTTTTTCCCAAAAATCGAACCCAGGATATTTTATTTCAAAGGCATTCATTGGTAGGTACTATTACACCAAACGGCCGTTAAGTGATAATAATAATATTTTTAAGAGTATATTAAATCGCTTTTAAAACAATAAAGTGGTCATTGAGCATATTAAACAGCAGCTGCAAACGCTTAATGAATTGATAGGTATTTGCCTTTCCATTGTCTAGGTTCTCGTAAGTTTATAAAAAAAGTATTGTTATACTAATAAGGGATTTTTATGCATACATTTTACGCACTAATTCACAAATAGATACCTTGTAATTAGTAACTTCTGGGTAACAAGAATGTTAACTTTAAATAAATAATGAACTAATTGCTAACTCAAATGCGGGTAATTATTTCGTTGTTGCATGTTTTAAATAACTGAAAGGCATTTAATAAAAACTACAATTCAGATAGAAAAGTTGCTTATAAAGTTATAAGTAAGCTTTTATAGATTTGTTTTCCCCTGCCTATCCATATTTATAAGACGACCTTCCATCTTCGCGACAAAGACGAGAAAATAGCTCTTTTTTAGAAGAAGGTTTTTAGGGCAACGAAAGCAACCTCCGGGGTCAATTTCGAGAGTGTGCTATAAAATGATGAAAATTGGCAAAGTTACATAATGCATTTCGGGATATTTTTATAACCCTTTGTTTTAGGAGATATATGAAGACTAGAACGTACACTTAATTAGTTATTATAACACATCATGACAGCCAGTTAATAAAAAGATGATTAAATAATGAAAATTAAATATTCATTTAATATTTTAAACAATAACGAATCTTGTTTAAAAAACTTGTTTCTGATTGGTTGATGGCATGTTACACAGCCAATTACAACTCTTGACAGAAATGTGAATTCATTTTTACTGCATATTTCCAGACACCAGCAGCTACTCTAAAAACTCTTAATTCACATTTTAAGTAGTCAAAGAATACAGAAAATTAAAAGAATAGAATACATTTATTCATTAAATTACTAAACACAGAGCACCCCACTCTTACAACGTGGAAGTTGATAAGACTTAACCGATACACTAATGTATTATACATTAGTTTGTACGGTTCAAAATTATAAAGTATAATTTACTTCTAATGCGATAAAAAAGTTAATATAATTATACGAGTAGGTTTACTTTTTTAGACAATTCTTCAACCTTAGTATTCGTAACTAGTCGATATTTACTGTGTCGATGAAATATTTCGTTATATCTTGGAATGTTTTTAAATGTATCTAAAACTATGTCTAATATATAATTCTTTATTATACACGTTCCGTTAATTATTTACATGGTCCGACCTGTAATCAATCACGATAGAGTTGACTCTATAATTTCTTTACTATGTCATTCTGATATTTCTAAATAAATTTAAAACCCTATGATGGCTTTTAAGTATGTTTTGTAATTAATTAAAGTTTTTTTTTGTTTTTGTAAGTTCAATAAATAATAATAAGTTAGTTCTAATTAGATAAAGCTCTCAAATTGTGACATATTTTTATATGAAAGAATCTATTACAGATTATTGAAATCAAAAAGACATGCAAATTAAGTGGACATGTATTTTCTATAATAATTTGAAAACCCCTTGCCTCAATATATTTACATACATTATTAGTGATGACATAGGTAAATGTACTATATACAAACAAATAATTATAGCAAGATAAACTGTAAGAGATGGTTTCAGAGGGACAGAACTTCCTATAATTGAATATTATATACTTAAGAAATAATTATTACAATGATAAAAATATATAAAATAAACGATTAAGGACACTTCTTTGTCCATTAAGCGCCAGTCATGGTGATTTTATTCAGGGTTCATTCACTCTATAGATGAAAAAAACAAATTATAAATCATAAAAACAACAAAGAACCAGTATGTATTTTTTTAGTTATCTCAATATAAAATCACTCAATTGATTTATATGAAATAATCTTATTGAATACTATTGTATATAAAGTATTTGTAATCGTATTAGTAAGATTGTGTTAATCTATCCGAAAATACTCATTTAGATTGAAGCACGCGGTCAATTTCAGCAAAACGATACAAATTATTAAACATTTACGTGAGTTAAAACTACGTGCGAGAACTGTGTTCATATACTTATATAAAATCTCAATTTACATCAAGGTTTTTCTGTTAAAATAAGTATTGAAGTTGAAACAATGGATTGTCTAAGAAACTGCGGTGTTTGCGGTTATGAGAAAGTCTAAACATATGTCGGAAACCAGAATCCTTGCGGTAAGATTTCTACTGTGAAAGACAATAACTTCATCAATGAAATATTATGGAAAGCGACGAGATGGTTTATAAATGTACCGCTTATTGGCAAAATTTTTTCAATACCCCTTGATTTTTTCGACAAGCCCATAGACAAATCTTTAATAGAATGATTTTAAAAAGTTACACTTTATACGGATTGGTACCTACATATATCATTTGCATCTATTTATAAGCGTCAATTAACTTTGGCTCTATTATATAAATTATAATTATTTTGTTAGTTTTTAATATGCTCATACAACTGTATCGATAAGTATAGAAATATTAATCTCTATTATTTTTATGTACCCTCATTTGTTCTTTTTATTTTTCATATCGGTGACTGCTAGAGTACTTTATCATTAAGCCCGCATTTGTACGATTTCTTTGTGCAATAAAGATTTTGAATTAAATAAAACTATAGTGCTCACGGACATATCCCTCTTAGCAGATAAGCCGCCGTAGTCAGCCTCGCCAATTTATAAGCTCACAGTAAAAGCATAGATAATTTAATAATGTATAAATATAAACATACATACAATTATTAAACAGTCCTGTGAGCTATTGTTTAGCATGTAAATGTTACCTACGTACTCTTTTGTTATATCTATGCTTATATAAAATAAATAATACTGAAACACTTTCTGATTATTTATTGTATTACGTTGTACAATGAAAGTCATTTACATCATCACATTATGTTGCTCTATGAAGATGATTGATAAAGCAGGGGTAGAAAAGGTTAACGGTGAATGCGCAAGCGATCCCGTGACGTCCTACTATGGAGATGAGTGCAAGAGTTAGTTTTGGGTAGCCTTAAAACTGGCCGAGATCTTTACAATGCCTGATAGTCCCACATAATCCCCCCGGTCATTACCTTCTTAGCCGGGAAGTATCCGTAACGGATTCTTTCAACGCAATAAAAATATATAAAAAAAAAGGTAGAAAAGTTTCGATAATTATGTAACAGCGGTTCGATAAGGCCTACTTGAGCCCAGCAACAAAGTTTGAATGCTTAATAAAGGTTAAAAGATTGCATATATTATTGTCGAGTAAATAACAGAACAGTTTATTCAAGGGGCGTAGAATTAGGCCGGTACTATTTCTGTCCGTCAAAATGTCAGGCGCTTGCGCAACTGCTTACGACACCGGAGAGGTACACAATTAATATTCTTTTAACAATTATTCAATAATTGAAAAGGTCATCTGTTTGATGACTCTCCCGGGTTCGATCCCAGTCCGTAAACAAATTGTATTTTGTATGATAGTTTATAGTACTTAATACTAATAATAATAATAATATTATGACAGTATATAGTCAGTAAGGATTTCATAAGTATATTAAAAAATTACAAAAAGCAGTATTTTAATGGTGTGATAACACGTCATCTAAACTAGTTAGATATCCAAATTTTTATTTTCTTGAAATCTAGAAAACGAAATAATATAAAAGATTTATCATTCATCATTCTTCATCAGTACAGATTGAAATCGGGTTTTAAGACCTGGTAGCATTAAGAGATAACTCCGTCTCAAGTATACTGAGGAATGCAAAGTCTAGACTTAGCTAGAGGTGCTTGAGTGGAGATGGGATGATATCCTCATACGTAGCCCTGACCTTAACAATTTTCCTTGGTTTTTGAGATTAAACTATATATTAGGTCATTATGAACCATAACTTTTTATTTTATTGATCAAATGAAGTAACTTACGCTCAGACGAACAAATTGAAATTACCTGCAACAAAAATCATTTATAAGTCACGGAAATAATAAAAGTGAAATATTTTAAACGTTATTTTTATACATGTGTGCGTAATACGATAATATGCGATACTATGAGTCGTCTCATTCAAGGTTCCCACGCATTTATATTAAAAATTAAAACAAATACATTTTTCTTAAATAATAAATTTGAAAACGTCATGATATAATAAATGAGTGGTAGATAAGACTTCCGCTAATGCGAAATTTCATAGCATATTACTTAAAAAGTACAGTTATTATTAAAAAAAAAAAAGTTTCGCTAATGCATGATACTTAGGTATAAATCTTTACTTTCTTCTAATATTGGTTTAAACATTGGCAATACACTAATGATTCGAGGAAAGCAACGGTGGTAAATAGTTAATGTTGTTCCAAGCATGAGACAGCCAATAACCGAGATATCACTTGATGCGGAACGAACTAACGATGGTCAGTGATCGATTTTGTATTCATTATCTTTTTACAAAACATCTCAGCATATTTGAAATCTTCACAAAGTCGATAATAAATTATCTTCAGAAGAAAAAAAACACAGCCTGATTTTTTTATAACTACATATATATACGTGTTTACTTTATAAACTATCCTGTTTTCTATTTAAAGTGTTCAATAAAATACAAAAAATCTAATTCAATATATATTTAAAATAAATCATAATTACATCCTTGATTATTACTTACACCGGAAACGTATGAACAAACAAAAAGCAACAAAAGATTTCTATATTTGGCGCAGTTACTCGTAAACAAATGATCTAAGTATCATCTGATTGTTCCCGCCTGGACATCCTTCAAAGGAATCACGACATCCGCTTCCGATTAAGTGACGTACGTTAAAGTGTTATTGTACTGGTCAATATGAAAAAAAATCTGTAAAAGTAAAAGTTTTTCTATATATATATATTTTTTTTATATATTGAATGTTTCTATGCTATGTTTCTCTATGCTTTTTTTAAATATTAATACCTACGCTAAGTTTTATATACCAAACTAAAATCGTTTGTTAGCAATTTCACCGATTATTGCAATAGGAAGAGACGATTCAGCTACATACATCATATAAATAAATTAGAAATTTTATCATATTCATACACATTAAAATTAAAACCAAATAATTGTTAATTTATAAATGGATAATATATGATATCAATAATTACGACAACAGCGTTTTACTAACATTTATAAATTACAAGAACAAATTGTAAATCATATTAATATTGTGTAACAGAATTATAGCAATAACATCAATAACTTAACATATTCACCACAATAATTTTACATACAATATTTTCAATACAAACTCAACAAAGTACATTTCAAAATGACGAATCTAACTATTGCATTTAAAGTATGTAACACACGAGGTCAAAGTAAATGCATATAGGAACACGTAATTGGATAGCTCTTATTGTATATACAATAAGAGCGAGAATAGAGAGTTTATTAATAATATTTTGCTTGAATATAGTCTGATTTGAACTGACGGACAGCCACAATCAATTGACACGAGTATTTCAATAAAGAATGACCGACCAATAGAATTATAAATGTAATGATTTAGTATTTAGTCTTTATTATGCTTAAAAATTTAAACGTAATAAGGATTATATTAAATATTTAAGGATATATTTCCTTAAGATCTATATTTTGGGTACCTGTACATATGGCCAGGAAGATATTAATGAAAAACAACTAAAATGAAAAACAAATGATAGGATGTCTGTTTGTATTTCCAAATAACAGCTTTTTACTAAATGTATGTGAAAGTACCTATCTATGGTACCTACTTACCTACATAAAAAATAAAAATGAAACGGCTGGACCGAGTTCAACAATGTCTCACTGGAAGATACATGATATTATAATGAGTAGCTTAAGCTTTTAATTTAGAAAAAATAAATGAAAAAACAACATTAAAATCAATGAAATATTGAAAAATATGCAATTCAAATAGGGGTATATAAAAATTACAAGCAGACGAAGTCGCGGGTAACAGCTAGTATTAACATATAATTACGCATCAGTCGGTTTTTGCGGCGAAGGCTGGCAAATAATTACATTATGCTTAGATTTAATTCTTGAGCCGCGACTTCGTGACTGAACGAAAGAAATAAATATTGTGAGGATTAAAATAGTGGTTTCCAATTATTCAGCCTTGGGTGCAATTTTCATATTTGAGACAAACGCTAATCTAGCTATGGTCTAGCAAAAATAATCTAGCTATATTCTAGTAAAAGCTGATCTAACTGAAGTCCGGCAAAACCTAATTTAGCTGTAGTCTAACAAAATCTGATCTAGCTGTAGTCTAGCAAAAGCTGATCTAGCTGAAGTTTAGTAAAAGCTAATTTAGCTGTAGTCTAACAAAATCTGATCTAGCTGTAGTCTAGCAAAAGCTAATCTAGCTGTAGTCTAGCAAAATCTGATCTAGCTGTAGTCTTGCTAACGCTAATCTAGCTTCTTTTATAATCAAGACTATTTCTACTTTTCTAATTTAAGGAGTTACTAATTTAAGTCATCTATTGACCATCTCGTCATTGTTATCATTTTTTTTAATAATTATAATAATTGCTATACAATATGTATGCACAAAACAAAGAAGACTTCGCAATGCGATTTGTTTCAAGGCAACTTTATGATTACCCTCGACTTCAATAGTTTTTTAAAAACAGAAACTTAGTTGCAGTTTTCGAGGTGTTGATAATGAATACATTGCAAATCAGTACGTAGTAAAAAAAACAGTATTTAGTTACACAGTATAATAATCTTTTAGGTAATATTTCTCAATGGATCCTTATTATTAAAATAATATTATTATTTCAATTATTAAAGACATTTCATTTTTACTAAATAAAATAAATAAATATATATTATTTAGTCCAAAAAAAATTGAGAGCAGGTCAATTAACGGTTCTTTCTTATATGATTGTAACGAATAAATCGCCCACGCGTATTGGTATCCAGTACAAATAAAACACATTAATATAATGATTGAATATTGGTGTTAAGAGGTTTTTTTGTTTCAAATTTCAATGATTCACTTACACTCATCCGTCCTCATTTTTTAACCTACAATTATATATCCAATCTCCAATTTAGTTATAAAACTCAGAAAATACTTTTATTATACCTTGAAGTCGAAACAAATAATAAAACAAAGTCTGTGTGGACTTATAATTTCATATTTGGAAATTGTACCAGAATTCACAAAAGATAATTTTTATGTTCTTATATAATACACGAATAATGTCTATGACTGCCATATATGGTTTTATATACATATATAAGCTCTCCTAAATGTTTACAGACATACGATACTTGATGCTACCCATGTTTCGGTATACTTTAGATACATCATTCCATACTTCTACTGTCAAAACAAAACTGACAAGTCAATGACAATATGTTAAACATTTTTAAAGATTGTCAACAGTGACAGATATACAGAGCGACCCAGAAAGCAATGGAAACGGAACGTATCAGATTCACAACGACATGTACACCTTTCAGTAAGGTTAAGGTAGTAAGTAACAGACTTTACTGTTTTTAAAATATCTATACACATGTAAGTTTAACTAGGATGAACTTTTTTTTTATTATTTAATGAAAAAAGACTAAAACGCGCAGGGATTCCATTGCGACGTTTGGTCGCGACTGACGGGACGGTTTCCCAGCTGTTGTGGGTTCATATCTTTGACTGTATTGGTTTAATTTACATTCTATATTAATTGAAAAAAAAAACTGTTCCAAAGGGATAATAAACTTTATTTGTGTTTGACAACAAATTTAAATTGGAAACAATTTTGTATTGTCATAAGCATGTATTATTATTAAAAATATATATATATATATATATACATATTTATTAACATCACATGAATCCAGAAAAACCCATAAAAGTAACATGACAGCGGTGAAAGCGCCCAAAAGTCATAAAGTATTAATTTCTATCATCAATCTGACCTTACGTTTCCAAAGATCTACATATAAAGGACACAAATCAATCAAGAGGGCACAGGTCGTGTGGGCTTGGCATTAACCTACTTTCTGGAGCTCGTGGGACGACGTTCTAAATTTAAAATTAGAAAAAAAGACGCCAACGTCTATTTGTACAACGTGCAATACAACTGTCAGAGAATAAATACGACGATAATAATAACTATTTAATTGGTTGGGTTAAATGTGCTAAATTATTCCATTCAAATGACACATTATCTCGTTCTAAAAACGAAATCGACCTGGTTTTTCTTTGGAAGTATCGATGGCATTTCAACGTTTAACTACTCTTGCATTCTTCATGTCATGAAAGACCAGCAGCCAATTTAATAATTAAATTTGAACCCTAAAAACGTGCCATAGAGTTAAGTTTCCATTGTAGCAATGATATCGGAACATCGCGTGTTAGCAGCGTACAAAGAACAATGTGATACCTATACTCTTACAAATTTCCACTGTGATTTACGTCAAACCAGTAGAAAGGCATGACACAATTGGGTCTAAATTCATAATGCTATTTACAGAACAAAGCCTTTGATATATTTTAGAATTTTAAACAATATACCTACCTATTTTAATAAATCAAACAAATATCGTCAAAACTGTCCTATTTACGACCAAATGTGTTTATCTACTACTTATCTACTAAACCAAAGATAAGCATTGGAATACATATTGTTCAAAATCTTGTAAACTAATAAAACAAATCTGTAGAATTGTTTTTGGAACAAATGCGGTAATTCCAACTGGCTATTTCATAGAAGATCTAATTAAATTCAATTTATACAGCAGCCAATGAGTACAACATATTGACTTTAAATAATAGATAACAAATATACGGATAATGCTATTTTTCTAGTAGTTCTAATTTTAAAACTACCTTCAGTAAACGAAGTCGGGGAGAACAGTTCGTGTTGTACTGTTAAAGCGTGTAGATACATCTGGATGAAACATGTGTATGTGAATAACAGCTATAACAAACTCAACATATTTGAAGCTTAGTTGAACATTATATTAGTAAAAAAACTAAATAAACCAACCAAAACCATAATAAAATATTTTAGAAACAGATAGACCTCTATACTAATTTTATTTACTTTAAACAGTTTTTAAATTATACTGAATGCTTTAATGAAATAACCATCGCTTTATTTCTATGTAATAAATATATTAAATAAAATGGAAAAAGTGAGGAAACTTACGTTTTAAAAAAAAAACAACACTAATTGTTGCTTGCCACTCTGTCCCCCTGGACTTTAGAAGGGATAACTTGGAAGTCCAGCATCTAAAATCCATTCTATATATTCGTAAAGAAATGTTGAAATCGGATTAATAGTTTCGAAGATTACATACATATTTACATAGTCATAAACAAATTATTCCTTCATGATATCAGTAAAAACTAATCAAATCAAAACAATAAAAGATACTAATAACATGTTTATGAGCTATGAAAATGAATTTATATGAAAAATATCTTTAGGGCACTGCGCAATTGCAAATCTTTCTAACTCTACAAAATGTAACAAATATTTGATAAAATAAACAATAGTGTGATTCGCAAAGTAATATAGGTTATCAAGTCTTATGATAATATCTGTTTCTCGATAATAAATATAGGTAGGTACGCAAGTAGTTTATCATCTACTAATATTTATATGTTTAGATTTTTTTTTTCTTTATTAAGTATAATAAACAATAAACTAATCTGGGTTGGTATAGTACGTCAAATGTAATGTATGTCAATATATATAAAAGTTAATTTGATATCGGTCGATGACCTGGATAGAGCTAGTTTTCAGCCCGGCCTTCACAAGCAAATATTCATATTTTTTTGTATGTTCGTAATTAATAATTATGCTAATTACATCAAAACCAGAAATTTGATAAAACTTTATATTTACCAATAGCTCGTGCTTCATCAAATTTAAAAACATAATTAAAATTTAAGAAATTCCCAGGAATACTTACTTAAACGGCTAACTAATTACCTAATATGAATAGTTTTAACCTATACTTATCAAGTCCCATATAAAAGATTGTAAATATTACTAGGAAATTTAATCAAATTCTCAATCAAATACTAGGAAATTTAAAGACAGATTTGCACAAAACACAAAAGAAAAAACTCAATATTACATATCTGGTACTGATAGCAAAAAATCTTTCAATTGAAATTTATTTATAGTACAATTTAGATACTGACCGTACATATTTGAGGTAGCCTACAATTGCGTACCATAGAGTTAAGTAGGTCATCGCCTGATGGGAGCGGAATCGATCGCCACGCAATAAGATATCATAAGGTTGTTGCACTACGCTGTTTGTTTTTTAATTTACGACCAGTTTGTTGACTTCGTGTACGCTTTCAAACTCATCGGGCGCTCAGTCTAATATAAAACTGACTATTACCGTCCAAGTTTAGGACAAAGACCTTTACCTCTTTTTTAGAATTACTCTCACGTGCGCCGAGAATTCTCGTCATATTTCATTATACGCCTTGACCAAGAACTTTAAGAAACATTTTAAGAATTGTTGTACGTGTTCTTTAAGTCTAAACTTTACAAGTTTATTGAACCAGATACCGATGTATATAATATAAAAAGTAACAATAGGTATACATGGCATACATATTCTAAATAGAGACCATATTCTTTATATTAATAAAATAATTTTATATAATGACTACACATCAAACGAGACGGTCAGAGAATGGAAGATATTATTGACAGCCGTTGCGTAAGTAACTATACATAATCAAGGCCACTGCAACAATCACACGTTTTAGAGATTCTAAGATCACATAATATATTTAATTCATAGTTATTTGTGTTTCAATATTCATTAGTCTCTTACAAAAAATATAATTTTATATTAAACTGATGATTTTAAACAAGTTCAAAGAAAAATAAAGTAGGATATAGTTTAATACTTCAAATAAATTGTTTATTTATGCATTGGCTTGGAAAGCTTTTTTCTGGAAATGTTATAGAAATTATAAAAAGAGAGTTTTTACAATTCAGCCCAAATATTATAAATAATCATAGCTAACATTAAAATGATCACATTCTAAATAAATTATTATACAATATACTTCTATTTTAAAAGAAATTCAGGTTAAGGTGTATACTTTAACTCGAAGTTAAAGATAAAATATTCCTCCCAGAACAAACAACAAATTCCAAAAGAAAAAGAAATGAACTTCCGAAAACTAAAAGCAGTCTAAAACTGGTAAGCCCAAGGCGACTTCAGTCAAGTCCACTTTTGGTCTCACAACTAGATGGAGCCAGTTGCGACTTGTTTAATCCCGTATTTAAGTTCACATAGCAACAAAGCCTAATTGCCGGACAGAAATATCTCCAGAGAAACGCTTTGGAATTAATTTTAGAATTTTCCACAGTATAAAATTGAATTGAGGAAATAAAAAATTTTGTTGATATTCTATCTGTTTGGAAATATTTTTAAACATGTATAGTCATGTTAAGCTTAATTAAATTTAAATAAAAATAAAGTGAAAAATAAACCGACACGGGCAGATAATCTTTATCTGCCCAAAATACAGCCATAACGGGTTAAACCAATTATTGCCGTGAATTTTTAGTACCGGGAGTTTGTCTTAAGCTTAAAAAAAAGGCAAGTTTTCTGAAAATTAAGGATAAACTAACGAATCCCACCTGGATTTGTTAGCTTATCCTTCATTACAGCGGGGATATTTAGAACACTCGTTAGTCTAATTAGGTAGCCTGTTAGACATAGTTGCGTCGATAGTTTACACTCTGACCTTATTATGAACTATGTGCAGAGCGGCTATTTTGGACCGCCCGCATTTTCCTAGATCGATATTAAAATACCTACATTGAGCCGATTTTGGCGACGAGGTCTATTTTGTAAAAGATAGAATCACGTACTTGTATTTAAATCTTTCTATACTTGACAAAATTAAGGTTTTAAATGGAATTTAAATAATATATTAATATAAATTTAATAACCCTATTGTAATACTGACAGCGGTTTTCTAACGTGCTATTCGTGTTACCAAATATTATAACAATAAGACATCGATGTGTTTGTGACACTATTGCGAATTAATTACACATTAAAACAATACGATGCAAGAAAAACGCACAGCTACAGCAACAAGTTTCGAAACTTACAAGATTCATAATATCTGATTCGGTTGACACACTAGCCGAGTTAGATACTATCATATGATTGCGATTAAATTCATTGTGTAGAAAGTAGACAAAGATTTACTCTCGTATAATTCCGGAAATTCTCAGAGATTTTTATGTGTTATATTAACGAAACCATCAATTAAATATCAATTTAGTATGTGGTTATAATGAACTAAAATTAATATTAACGAGATTTTTAAGTATGATTGTAGACAGTTATAATAATAGAGATGCGAAAGATTTGTAATGTAAATAATATACAGATAATAATAAAAAGAATACGGGAAGGTGATAATATTATATAAATATAAATAGAACAAAAAATAGTCGGATTCTTTCACATCACCCGAATTACAATAAAATTATACCTCCATTACTTACCCATATAGTATCAATTTGACAGATAAGTTGGAAAACAAATCAAAAGAACAAATAAATTCGTGAATCAATTACATTTAGTACCCATGTCGTGCAGTTTGGGTTCTAAAATCGTTACATGAGGTTTAAGGAACACGCTTTCAGCGGATATAATATTAAATATTTCCGAATATAATTATCATTATTTTTATTATAATACGAATTGACATTAAACTAAGAGTGGATTTGAAATATAATTGGACCATACCCATTCCAGTGCTTTCAAAAATAAAGATATACCTACTATATAAGTCCAATAAAAATTTAATTCAAATTAAAGTTATTAATGAGTGAATCGCAATAACCTTCTGACTTCTCATTTACAATTTGCGTAAGATGATACAAAATCGATAGGAGCGTAGCGACCGTGTGACCCATTTTATCTTACAAGGACTACGAATTTCAGTCTATACCAACAAAATGGAATTTGGTTATAAGAAAAGAATAATATATATAGCTAAATTCGTTAAGTAAGAGTAATTTATCAGACAAAACAGATTTTTTTATGACATCGGATGTTACAAAAAACAATTACTTTAGTTTAGTTGCAGTTAAAATAGCGATGTTAAAAATCGACCTTAAAGACCTGTCATTAATAATGATGTATTGATCAATGAATGCTTTTTGATAACAATGATATTAAAAAGCAATAAATATTAAAATTCAGGTAGTTAACGTTAACCAATTAACATTATTGGTTTGCATGTCGCAAGTGATCAGAAACAATAATATAGAAAAATATATTAGGTATAATTAGGTAGGTATGTCTTTAAAAAGTTCCATAGAAAAACTCTAACACGTATAAAATACTTTTAATAAAGTTTATTTTTAGTTCTTGTTTAATGTTAATTATCTTAAGCTTTAATATTACAAACTTTAGTTTTTATGAAGTTATTTATTAGTTTGTGGGTGTTTTAATAGTTCTAATGTATTCTGTACTTATGATCGCTTGATTTTACAAAACCGAGTGAGTCATTATTCCTAATTCTGTCTACTGTCTACAGTCTTTTATCTTGAGATATTGAATATTTTATGAGTTTATAGTTTTTATTATTTTAGGATCAATGCTCTTAATTTCCGACTGCTCATTCAATTTGAAGTCTGAAATAAAAAATATTGGAACTTGATTTAATTTTAATTTTGCCTTTGAGACTAAAAGCCACTTAACTACAATTTTAAGTTCTAGTCAGCTGTATATTTTATTTTACTAAGCGGACACGCAAGCGGGTCCTGAAAGCAATTACTTTGTAACGGTTTTATAGAACATAATTAAATACCAACTAAATAAATAACGTGCAAATATTTAAATATGGACTTCTGTAAACATAATACGGAATATTATAAAAATTGCATACCCCGTCCTAAGAACGCATCCCTCCACAAATGGTATTCAAACCTGTTTAGGTTTTATTTATAAATCTACCTGGCTTTTTACAGGTGGCTAGAGCACTGCATGTCCTCTAGCCGTCTTTGTACGATTTTTTTTGTATAAGCAGGTCAATTTGTTCAGGCCGAATTCGTAATATCGTGTTGGTAACATTGTTTTAACATAAATTCTCTTTTAAAGGTTCGTTCCGACGCTTTATTGACAAAATAATTTGTTCCTGGCAGTTTAATTTCATTGCGGCAATGCGGGAGAGCACGCTTAACTGTACCTAAATATTTGAGGGAATTTGTATTAAGTATTCTCGAATGCAACGATTCGATTCTACTTTATTGGAATATAACATTTCACGTGAACATAGAATTTAAATAAAACCACTAGAAGCAATATAATCATTATAATAAGCTGTCATAACTCAATTGATTCTCATAAAATTTAATTATGATAAATTGTGTAATCAATAGTCATAAAACCTTACCTTTTACAATCGAAACAGGTCTTTAATTAGTAATCTAAGTATATAGGAGGCATCGTTCAACAAAGAGCTAGACGAATAAAAAATGCATTCCCTGGCGTCCGTTGTATGGATTTAGTTTAGTTCCACTTTTTTAAACTTGCAGACTGACTAGGAACCAGGAGAAAGAATAATTTGTCGCCAGGATAAAATAGAATGGATAATAAATTAACAAAGGAAGGAGAGTTCATTTTAACAATCTGGAGCTAATACTAGTTTAACTATATAAGTATTTTAGCCTACAGAAAAAAAGTTGCACCTTCTAGTATTACCTATTCAATGACAAATTTAATCTCATCATAAATTTGAAATTTAGATTTACATTTCATTGGAATGGTAGTCGATTGGCTACAAAACAATAAATTAGTTCTTCCTTTAATAGGTAATGGATTTGATAATTTAAATATTGAGCTATAAAAGAAATAATAAATTAAAAATCTTTATAAATAAAACTTGCGAGAGATATCAAACAGGTTTGAGAGAAAAATCTACCGTTACTTATAAAAACTCTCGGCAAAATGATTACATAAATATTTAAGTGACAATTGTAAGTCTAAATTGATTAATATATACAAATAATTAAAAATATTTGTTTTTTGTAATGTCTTATAGCTTAAAAATATTCGCACAACATTTGACGAAAGTTTATCGCTATCTTATCTGGCATACAACTTCTAACTAGAACTCACCTGAATCAATAAACTGCAACATCTGTCTGTATCATCATAATGACTTTATTATTTTATATTATTATTAAAAATACATCTCCAGTGATGAACTTATTTTTACTCTGTTGCCATTTATCTCTCTATATAGATATGTTTTATGAGAGGATACTGAATATTGTAAAATGTGTCAGTTTTCTAGAAGGACAGTTCTATTTAAGTAATTGAGTTATATTTTTACTATTGTTACAAAGTTTTTCTATGAGAACAAATTTCAACAGAATTTATTTGTTTTTCAGATAATGCACATTTATCAAATAAATATCAGTTATCAGACCTGAATAACAGGTGACACCAATTTTTTAAAAATAATTTTGGTGATTAATACATGTGACGAATAACAGGATAGATATTAGATTCTGGTATAAAATATCTTTATTTTGATATAGTTATAACATTTGATTGCCAAGAGTTTAGTTTTAACATACGGAGTTTCTGACGCAAATAATCGTCTAAATCACGCCACAGTGTATCGGGAAGATCTAAAATAGAACTGGACGCGCCGGTTCGGTTATAACTCGATAGATAACGTTTATCATCAAGTCCGAAGAAAACGAATATTATTCCAGGTTCAACATAAACTTAAATTGATTTTGGATTGTTAAAACTAATAAACCGACTAAAAATAAGATTTTTTTTTAATATTGCACTAGTACACACTACATATTAAGGCTAGTGTAAGATAAGCACACGAAAAGAGGCGGGTGTGGCCAGCTGATCTCGCACCAGGGCAGCTGTTCACAACAAACGAAGATTATTGATTTTACCCGCCGCCGATATTACACGAACAGGTGTTCAGACGTTCGGTAACCCGATAACTAGTGTGCAAACATTGGCTCACCTATAACGTACGGTTTAATCTACGTTTGTAAATTTAAACATACGATACTAACCTTGATTCCAGAGCGTCCCTGTTGCTTCAGCAGCACGTTTTCAGGTTTCATGTCACAGTGGATGATACGGCTTTTGTTTAATGCATGCAAACACTGCAGAAGGCTGTGCGAGAATTTACGAACTAATTGCAACGAGAACCCTTGGAACTTGTTTTTCTTTATTAGTTCGTACAGATTGATCGAGAGCAGCTCGAATGTAATACATGTGTGGTTCCTAAACGTGAAGGAGTCGAACATGTGTATAACATTCATTGTATTATCCTTATCCAGGTCGCGGAGGTGTTCCAGGATGCGAATTTCCTCCTGCGCTTGCCTGTGGAAACGCTTCTCGTTCCGGACCATTTTCAGAGCGACGTTCTCGCGTTTTTTGTGGTCGTACGCTTTCACTACCTGCCCGAAGCTCCCTTTGCCTATAACTTTTAGCACCTCGTAACGGTACGCTATGTGGTCGTGTGGTATGTGTATGTAAGAACCCTGCTCGTTGTCGTACTCACAATTGTTCGGAAAACCAAGGAGACCGGGTCTCTTTTTGGCGTTCGCGCCTATAAAGTACACTTGGGGGTAGTCGAATATCTCGCGATGTTCGTAGGGAGTGAGTTTGTTCATATAGAGCTTCATAACTTGCTCGGGGCTACCGGCAGCGGCCGGCGGTCGCTTGTCGGGCGGCTGCGCGTTGCTCGCCGGCGGTGCGGGCGGGCCCGGCTCCAGCGGCGGCAGCGCTCCATCCCGGAGCAACGCGCGCCCAAACGCGTGCGCGCTCCCTAGAGGCATGTCGCCGGTCATGGCCGAGCGGCCGCCGCCACCTCCGCGCACCTCGCTCGCCGTGGCCGTACCGACCCACGCTCGCTCGTATACACCACTGCACCTCACTGCACTTGCACTGTTAGACGGAGCCACCCTGGAACACTGCACGACATTTCACATTGACCGAGAAGAGCAACAACCACGCTTCCACTTATGTGAACACATTCCGTCTCGGACACGATACGATGAAACCCTCACAGACGATACCGTGCGACGCGAACGTGAAATGCAAACAAAGACCCCCTTCCTTGCGGCTCGAGCCGACGACAGAACCAGAGAGAAAATAGAAACTGGTCGCCAGAGTCATTGAACCGTTCGACTGGCGGGAGTTCTCAAGTGCGAGTGAGATAGGCTAACTTTACGTTTGTATCCGTGCTAGAGGGCGCTTACCATACAGAGATTATGTGCATTATTTCAGACCCAATAATTGTAAGCCTCTTGTTGAAAGATTAGGATCCAGTGTTGCTATACAACTTAATTAAAACTTGTTCAGGGTTCGTAAATAAATAAATATATATATACAAAATTAATTATCTTCACACGATTAAAAGAAACTAAAAATAATTAAATTTTTACAATACATTCTCACAATAATATCTCAAATGTTTTGAAAAAAATAGTACATATTAAGATTTAAAAAATATATACATTTATGCAGAAGAAACTGCTTAGATTTTGATTATATAATAATTACGGCAATGGATTGAATTTTGACGAAGACTTTTTGGTGGGAACGGTTTAAGTTACTTTTATGATTTTTTTAGTCACTTATTTTGTTTTCTATTCCTATTCCTTTCTATAAGTACGGCTTTGATACAAAAAATCGCACATTATATTTTGCAAGTGTTACAAAGAAGGGGGATCCTCAAAGGATTTTATATTGTTAATTAAACTTTTATACGATATTCCTTGTAGAAATCCTAAATCGGCTCTTGAATTGATAAAATGAGTTTTATTAAACTGATATTAATAATCTTATTAATTATATTAAATAAAATTATGGGTATATCAAGAGAAATGAATTAAAAACGTATACAACCTGTATAACGTATGTACCCTGCAGTTTGATGTTAATCCCAACAACATTTTTATACGACTTTTTACAAATCTTAATAAAAAACTCAAAAAACAAGAAACAAGAAAAATTTTGTTCAATACAATCAAAGTTAATGCCAATTCAAAGGCAACAAATAAATTTTGTATGAGAAAACTTACATTTTAAAAAACTTTTTGTTTTAAAATCCCGTAAAACAAATGTTTTTGGGATAAATGTTAAAGAGGCTGCCTGCAAGAAGTAGACAATTAATTACAAATAAGTAATAACCCTGTATACTAATATTTTTGATTATGTTCATAATAACTGAAGTGCATGTCCGTACGTAATGCTTGCCTCTTAAACCTAATTTGTTATTAAATATTAATTTATTTTACGATACTAAAAGAAATCTTAAATCTTTATTTGAACGATTTGGGTCTTTATTCAGAACGTTGTTTATGATTCATAACTCAACTGCTGCCATCTATTGACTTTTAACAAAAAACTTTGCCCGGAGAACAGTGCATTATCCATCCGATCTAGACGTCTTTTTTCACTCTTTAGAAGTAGTCTGTTGTTTTCTGTCATACAATCGTAACTATGTGGTGAATATATTTTAATTTTACGATAAAATAATTAAAAAAACAGTTGTGGAATGTATTAAAACGTTAGAAGATAACAGTGTGATATTACCCATAAACGTAAGTGACTCAACGTTAAAATAATCGCTCCTTTTGCAGTGATTTCTTTTTGTCATTTTCTCAGCTGCTTTATGTGCGATCGCTAACTATATTGTCGATATTTCCGGGAAACATTGAAATTTAATTACTATTAAACAATGGCCTGTACACAATGACACTAACGACGAAGTTCAAATGAAGTTTAATAATACAATTACTATATTCTCGATAAGATGAGATAGTTTCGATTGAGTGTAAATTGTATCGATTTATACACGGAATGATCCCAGGAAGTAAGTACGTGAACTTTTCAAGGTAATTAGTAAGTAGCGTTGATGTGGTATGCGGCTATTACTTTCTTGTCATCAGAAAATAAACTCATGTGTATTATTATAATGTTTGGAAAGCAGCCAGTACATCAATAGAAATTAATTTATTAGCAGTATCTAAACGAGGAGGTTTATTTTGTTAGCATTTTCTGTTGTTTATTGTACCGCTACACTGAGTCACTGAGTTGTAGCTGGAGTACATAAAAACAAATTACTCTTCTATTAGTCATCATGAGAGTAACCTTAAGGTTATATAAGCAAACAAGTTTTTGATCAAAGTATAGAGTGATTATAAACACTCGTCTATTCTTAGCTACCAGTTGTATGCTAACTGTATTGTTGAGTAAAAGAATTACTATATTGAGTCTGTATTACTATATGTTCTACTAAAATAGTCACTTAGATATATAAAAATCATGTGTAGCCATAATACTTACTAATATATAGAGTAAAATACACAAATTATGTTATTGTTTACTTTTACATCACACATTGTGTTGTTTATAAAGTTAGTATGATAGAATTACATTAGTTAATAATAACAGTAGGCAAATTTTAAAACACATACAGAGTTGAAAATGTTGAGTATGAGGCAACCATTGTTTTAATATACTTCTCACAAGTGTGTGTTCAAATATTCAATATTTTGAATACATTATTCACATTTGCAATTATGGACGGACTTGCAGAGAGAATGTTTTAACTTCATGTTACATCCGAAGATGTACTTTCAGATTGTCTTTTCAAATTTTACAATATAAAAATCTTCATTAAGTATCCTAATTGGTCATAAGATAACATTTATGATGATTTAATTGAAAATATCTTGAGGTCACCTGATACCATCAATTGGTTATGATTGTCAAAGCTGTTTGGTTTGTACCTTGAAATACCTGGAATACTTTATAAATTGTTATTAGGAATTTAGATAAGATATCATGTGCTATCAGCTTTTGTAGATTGTGGATAATGTCATCAAAGAACCAATTGATATTTTTCATAAAAAATTCTTGTAAAGTTTATTTTATTACTCTATAACTGGCTGCTTCACTCTGTTCTAGTTAATGGATCAGAGATTACCACATTTGTTCTAGCGAAGGTTTGCCATATCATATTTCTACTAAAACCTTTTCTTTCTCCTTGTGTTTTTCTTCACCATATAGAACTGGGCTTATCATATAAATCATTTAGTTTGATCAGAGCAAAAACCATTTTTATAACAACATGTCTTGTTTATATTAAAATGGTAAATGTTTTCTTTTATAAAAAAAACACAATGAACTAACTATATGCAGCGCACAAAACAAACATTATATATATGAAAAAAATATATATACTTTTATAATTATTATACTATGTACATGCTATGAATGTATTATTTTAATAAAATTATAACTTTTTACAAATACACTACAACTTGACTTTTAAGCAAATAGAAAAAAGTAATAATTGTTTGAGTAAAATACACATTTATAAAACTGTGCTAGTGTGTGTGAGGTGTGATGCTACATTTATTTTACAGGATTTGATGAAGCCCTAGTATATACTTAATTAAATTCATGAGTTTAGGTAAAGAAGGCTTAGTATAGGAGGCGCCATTGGTGTTAACGAAATTTATAATTAAAATACGACACTGTCCGGAGTTGTTTCTTGGAGTAAATATGTGAATTATCGTATTAGGATTTTAATTTATTATTCTGTGCAATGTATTTTTCTGTACGTCAAGTTTTCTTAAAGTTTACATTTTCACGAGCGATATGTATACCTACTTAATATGTTTGAAATGATGTGTGGCGTGTTATGCTTAAATATACAAAGCATAATTTATCAACACGAGCTAGAATCGAAGCTATTATATCTGGAAGTCAATCCCCGTTCTATTTGTCAATTAAGCTATCAAGTGATTGCTCGTCATGATGATTTTAACTTTCTTTACGTAATCGTCTTCACTGGTATAAAGGTGACATCTATTAGGCTTCCTTCGAAAATCCCAGACACTGTTTTAAAGTTTGCAGTGTAGAATAACGTTGAAAAGATTAACAAGACACAACTGAAATTAAATTGTCGATAAACCTGTTATTATACATTTTTAAAAAATAAAAGATATATGGATATTACGCCGCAAAATGGATTATTACGATCTCTATTAATGAATTTATACGATTATTACGATCTCTAGATGTTTGTCCTCTTAGTAAAGTTACATAGATATATCACAAGGTAGACTTTCTTTTACCTTTTTTTTATATATAAATATATATACCTTTGTGATCTATATGTATGAGACTATATCATACTATCTAAAAAACGTGAGTTAATACAAGGTTTTTGAAAATATTTATTTAGCTTGGTTAAAAATGTGTTTAACAATTTTTGAAATACTCATTATAATACAATGAAGAATTGAGACCCAAAACAAATCGGAATGACGCGGCCAATTTACCATATAATAATAAAAATAAATAGTAATTAAAAAATTTATAAACATATTTACAAAGTTCAAACTTCACTTAAAAGTAAAATACTGCAATTACTGATAATTAGATATTTTTTTAAATTATAACATGCAAAGTTATAAGTTATTTTTTTAGGTTATAAATGCTGTAAGTTTATTACGACATATCTAACTAACTACACTGTTGTTGTATTCTGTTTTGTACCTACTGCAGTAAGCTTATCTCATCTCTCTAGCTAATCCTATGTAGGTAGGTATTCATTACTTACTATTTATTAGATTAACTAAAATAAACATCACTACACAATACTACAATACAATATAGTATAATCGTAATAGTTATGTGTGATTACTAATACGATTAAATAAAGTAAATAATATATTCAATTTATATTATTTTTAAACATTTCATTCACGCGATCACTTACATTTTTAAATAAACACTGAGTTAAAAATCTATCACAATCATCACTGTCCATCTATCACTATCACAAATTCAACAACGAAGCTTATAGGTAGGAGGTATACAAAATTTCTAATCTATTACTGACTCTATCTATAGCTTAGTCAGCACCAATATCGGAGTCGTTATCTCTTAGGATGCAGGTTCAAGCTTCAACTCATATTGATTATAGTTATTGTGTTTCATGAGAAAAATTATACACAGACAAATATTTATTGTTCAAGTATAAGTACAGATAAAATAATATAGTTTTGTTATAGCAATTCTTGTCATGAATAGAGTTTTAAATTAAAAAAATATAATCTTGTGCAAGTTAAATAAAATATTTACTATTAGTGTGGTATAAATTTAAATAATATATATTTAATAATTAAAACGTAAAAATCTAAATGTTTTAATGGCTGTTGACGCCATTTTAACGGCTTTCTAACGTAATTCGTGTCTTCAGAACTTGCTTTCTTGAGATCGTGGAATTGAGGCGCGATGTAGGCATGATTATTATTATGTTAAATATCATTTGTAAAATGTGAACTATAAATAGTGAAACGGATTTTCTTAAAATGATTTTTATAAAAAAAAATAGTTCAAAAAAATGCATTTTAAATTATCTACATAAAAAACCTAACATACAAGACCTTAATTAGAAAATAGTTACTAGTTTAGGTGACTATAAACATATTCCTTTTTATAAGAAACGACATCTAGACTAGTTAATAATATCTGTGTGGGGGTTTTTACAAACATACAAAGTATCCACACAAAGTACAACCATACTGAAACTAACAATATGTTGACAAAGAATTGTCCCGAGAGGATATCGAACCGACGACCTTCGGCTCCTAAGTCAGGTTCACTAACCAATAAACCAAATAGCCTTCTAATAAAATTAAATTATTCAAATAAAATAATAAATAGTATTTTATTAAGTAACGAATGTAATTTATGAGGTTTAAACCAATCTCTGCTACTTATATTATTTGTTAGTCATTGAAAAACATATTGTACTTTTTAGAAAAAAATATATATTTTAAACTTTATTTATCAAACAAACTAAATTACTATCACATTAATTATATTATTAGAGTCAAAGTTATCTATCTAATATATTAAAATATTTCCGCGTAACATTGTGTAGAAACGATTTAATTAATTATTTACGGTATATATATAACTTAAAATACATAAGCATTATATTACCACGACCTTCCAATTGACCTCTAGAAACAAATTACTATTAACGTCTTCACCGACAATGGCTATCGAAAATACAATAAAATAGACTAATTTAACCTAAATTAGTCACAATAGTCTATTATTCTAGATTCTAAATTATCATAACGGATATGAACTATATCTCGTAAATGCTATAAATCTAAATAACAGCACGAAAGTTTAAAATTATAATTACGATACATCCGGAACTCACAACTACCGGAATATTACAATTAGTCCAACAAAGGCAACATAGGTAGTATATAATATATATAATACATGTGTGTGTGAGTCCATTGACTTACTGATAATAAGTTATATTTTATTAACTATATTTATGATTAATTTCTGAACCATTTTGTAATCGAAATATCTATATCATAGGTCTTATTAAAAATAGTGGTTCAATTCCTTTAAATTATTTCGGTGGCTTACAACAAATTATATATTGCTAGCGTATTAGTATCTTATTATTAAGACTGAAACTTTCAACGGGATGATTTCTAGGTGATGATTATAATGTTAATTTGTGACGTATTATATTAGAACGTTAGATAATATCTGTATATAGGCATGTACATACAGTTCACCTGCGACTAAGATTAGCCTCAGGTGGTTCGTTGTTTAATATAGATGAACAGTTACTTTATATAATAGCTAGAACTAATCGACTAAAGTAACATGTGTCCAAAAATGAATGTTTACTGTTGTTTTTTTTTTAATTGTATATATGAGATACAATATATATGTATAATGTGTTATTTTTGTATAGATAAAAACAATTGTAAAGATAAAAGGCTTGACCCGGTGATAGTACTGAAAAAATGTATATGTAAGAAAATATTAGGAGCTTGGAAAGTGCCTTGGCAATAGCGTATCCTAATTAGGGTAAAGCCCTTTGCGACACTAGAGGTACAATGACCTGAGTTCGATTGCCACCATAACTAAGGGCTAAAGCGAAAAGTTGAGGGCTTGATAATATATTATAAAATGTAATCCAATTTGAAAGCAGTTATTATTTTTTGGCTTCTCATTTTTAACACGCAGTCATTAATATTAACAAGCCTGTTATCTATTTAATTTATATATTACAAGCCAATTTGACCTTTAAACCTCTAAGTCTGTCTGTATTAATCACATTCGGATTGCGTTACATAAATAATACGTATACAATAATAAAATATCTGTGTTATATTTATATAAATGGTGATGTTACTGGTAGATTTTATTAATCAATGTATTTA
Source organism: Napeogenes inachia (assembly GCA_959347355.1). Classification (NCBI taxonomy): domain Eukaryota; kingdom Metazoa; phylum Arthropoda; class Insecta; order Lepidoptera; family Nymphalidae; genus Napeogenes; species Napeogenes inachia. Next base: position 19,043,509 of record OY365798.1, on the reverse strand, counting down.
TATATTTTTTAAATATTATATTATGCTTTCTTAATTGCCTTATCGTCCCTGACCTCCTTACTTGATATCGCTATAGGTATAAAAAAAACGACAATATTATAATATAAATACCAGAAAGACCTGTAATGTGCATTTCAAATAGGTAGATATATGGTTAAACGTATATTCCACTAAAATTTTACTGAAAGAATTGTTGTATTCTTACTCAAACTAAAAATACACGATTTAAAAAACCAAAACAGACAGTTTTCAGCCAAACAGTCACAAATTATAAGACTGATACGTATTTCTTGTATTAGAGACACAAGTTCAAACACAACGTTTGTGTTGGTTACAACTTGTAAAGTACACACATCTTTATTCAATAAAATATTTAGGTATTTGCCATTAGTAGATTATTTATGTTTTTCTTTCATCTGCTATTTATTGTGTTTACACAAAAACCTTAGCGTCTTCGTCTTCTGAGACTGTGGTGGAAAAGTATAGTAACGGAACATAGGTTCAAGTATTTTTTGAAAAGTCCGAAAAGTAAAAGTATTAAATAATTGAGAATAATCGACAATGATTTTTCTCATAGATTTATCAAAACTCCTGAAATTTTCTGAAATTTTAATTACATTGTAAATAAATATCAATGGGAAGATAGGGTCATTTCGCCTGTTTGCGTCCATTTAGTGGAGTTGCTGACTTTGAAAGAGAAAATAAAAAAGATTTAGCACTACTTTTAAATAAAAACATATGTACAGTGTTAATAATATAGTCTTTTTTATATTCATTTAAAGTTTTGGTGGAAAGATATAACGATTTAAATATAAAAGTGATAAATATCAGATTTGGGCGATTTAGCCAGTTTGCGTCCATAAAATCTAAATTGCGTCCACTCATGTCCAGTTTGCGTCCACCAACTTATATATAGAATTTAGTGGAGATTTTTATTAATTATTATTCAGAAAGATTAGATTTGAACAATTTATTGTTTTATGTCTAAATATTTAAGTAATTAAATTTTAAAATATTTTTAATAACAAATATATCATCTTAATATTTGTCACAACAGCCAATGTTTTCTTCGCCGTCTTCATCTACATCTGATATAAGTATGTCATTACATTCAGCGCACTTTGTACTATCCACGGCTGGTAAATTTTCTTTTCAGAGTATCAATATCTACTGTGACTTTAACAGGAAGTGTCTTTTTCATACGTCTTGGAGCAGTTCCTTGAAGTTTTTTTTCTCTATTCGTTCTTAATTTCTTTTTCTTACTGCTTTGTTTTTTTTTCTCCATCTGCTCTTTATGTTCATAATACTTTCTCGATGCAGACGAAGATATGGCCGCTGGAGTTCTTTGATTAAATTTTCTTGCTATGCTAAAAATTTCAGCCAACATCAGGTGGGTTTTAAATGGATTAAAGGTTTCTGAATGTGAAATGCCTTGAATAAATAATGAAGATGATTGTAAACTAGGAGGCTTTTCTATAGGTGAAATAGATGGTGATACAGTTGATGCTAAATGAATAAAAGCAGTCGGAGGGGGTTTTGATATTTCTTGCTTAGTTTTCTCAAGACTTGGTGTAGTATGAGTTGCCATATCTTCTAGTGGTAAAATAAGAACTTCATCTGAAGACACTATTGACCTACGCTACAGGTAACTGCCAAAAAGGTGTATAGGCAAAATCATTTTTATTCATATCATGAGTTTCAGAGTTGCACCTTGATACACTGTGATTTCACAAATTCTAATTTGTTCAATCAGGAGCCGTTAATAAATTACGTTAATTTTTTTTATTATAATTATATTAAGATATTATTGATCGTAGGTATATACAATTTTATTAAATTTAAAGAAACTATACATTTTAATTACTTTTATAAATAGATAACAAGAAAACAAAGGTGGACGCAATCTGGTCTGTCCTAAATAATAGGTCATAAAATTCGCGTCCACTGCGGACGCAAAGTGGAATTTTAAAAATTTGTATGTACTAGTTTGCGTCCACCTTATTTTAACTGTCAACAATCTAAAAACTTAAGTAAATTATAATTATGTTTTTCCTTTCTTTATTATTAAGGCCTAGAAACATCTATGTATCCTTAACTTCACATAAAACAATGTAAAACTAACCGTGAGTGGTGTTGCTGCTCACTATTTTTTTACTAACATTTAAGACATTCGCAGTCTTTTGTCCCGTGGCTCAGATAAATTATTTTTTTTTAAAGGGAAGGATTGCGCTCAAGGAAATTTTGTTTATGACTGTATATCTCCTATATATTGAGGTATTGGCAGAAATTACATTTGGTTTTGTTAGAAAGTTCATGAACTTATTTTCGAGTATTTTATGAAAGGATAGCCGTCGAATGGACGCAAACTGGCGATGGACGCAAACAGGCGAAATGACCCTAGTTTATGAGCTTATATGTATATATAATAAAATTGTCACTGATTCATTTCAGTACATGGAAAATATTTAGAAAAAAACATCATAAGGGCCTTTATAAGAGCAAGGGAACCCAAAACAATGGTTTTTCAGTTTGTCTGTTTGTCTGTATGCGTGTATGTTTGTGCACGCTAATCTCAGAAACGGCTTAACCAATTTGAATGCGGTTTTTAGTAATATATTATCACAGTCTTCACTTAAAATTTAGACTTACTTAATTTAGATTTACAAATTAAAATTTTGCTTATTTCATCTACATCGGTTAAGAAATAAATAAGTTATGTTATTTTTGTCAATCACGTAATAAGTACCATGCAAATCTTATTCTATAAATGTAATCTATAGGAGTAGTCTTTGTACATTGAAAATATTTAAAAAATATACCAGGATGTGAAGTGATAACTATAAAAATCCATTTTCAGCATTTTTAAAATCTGTTTATTTGTTTGTCTTTTAGTTGTGCACACAACACGAAAAAAAAATATTTTCAAAAATTCCTACAGGAGCCCTTTATATAAGCAAAAGAACCCAAAACACTGTTTTTTCATTTTGTTTGTTCGTCTGTATGTTTTTGCACGCTAATAACGGAAACGGATTAATCGATTTGGATGGAGTTTTCGGGAATATATTGTCATGGGATTAACTTTTTATATATTTTTTTTTAACAATCGGTTACCAAATAAAGCAGTCAATAATGTCTTATTGTCGTACCATTGCTGCTCACCAGTTTGAAGGTTTATAGTTTTTACATACATTGTTAGTATGTAAAAACTATAAACCTTTAAATACCTTGTACTATTACGTTTTATCAAAATCAAAATCTACGCTTACGAAGTCGCAGGCACCGCTAGTTTTTAATATGTATTATAAGGTCTTGAATTGATGATTTTGAAATGATCTTTAAAAAAAATGTAAATATCATTTGTGATTATTTTCTTATACTTTCCAAAAACAAAGATATTTTCTGAAGAAACAATATTATGAAGTTGAAAACACTCGGAAAGGCGGTAGACAGTTTTGGTTATTAATTGTGTATAATTATTATAACTATTTTGATCGGACTGGAGTCTGTGCTAACTCAATGGGTATCAAATTCTCACATTAAACATTAATCTGCTGTAACGAATTAAAAATATTGTTTCTTTGTACCTTTTCAAGTAAGTAAATGATAAAGATTTTTTATGCCTCTGCCTTTTGTGGAAAAGTTAGAAAAACAACTTAAAATCGAATTAATTTGTTTAATTAAATAGTAAATGACATAATTGTGAAGAAGGATATTAAATATGCATCATCATTTATTGTTTGTTGTGTTAATACCTATTTCCTTATTTACAACATTCACTTATCAGTTTGAATATTAACATTTCATAAACGTCTATTAGTTATTTTTTATTAGTTATATGTAATATAATATTTATATATATATATATGCATTGGAAACCCAGAGTTTGATCTGGGAATTAAAATATTTTAAAACGTAGCAAATTTCTTCTATTATTCAAACATTAAAGTAAAGTTTTTGATGAATGAAGTTATTCATATTTTTTATACAAAGCGCAGCTATGAATATTAAATTTCGTGAAATGACAGATACCCTTGCCAAGTCTTTATTGCCATTCCTATGGCGCTACATAACTTCAGATATATCTTTGCGAAGATTCGGCTTCTGGCAATGTATCGTTTATAATGAAACGAAGTGCTCGGTTTGATCGCATTTGTGTCTCCGTAATACATTTCAAAGAGATTAGGAAGATTTCTTTTAGTATTTTATTTTTACTCCTTGATACATCCTTTGAATGTAAACCTGGCTATTATGGTTTGTTTGTTATGTGTCATATTTATTTCTCTTTTATCCTAGCCCTCTAAAAAAGTCTTTACTAATATATGTATAACATTTCGCTTTCTCTTACTTCCATATTGACCGGGCCACAAAATGGAAGTCAAATAATTGTCAAATTGCCCAGACAATTGTCGTCCTATTGTGAACACCCTTCTCATAAAGATCCCTTTGTGATATCTTATAGTTTTCTTTTATATTTGAACAGTTATACAAAAAAGTGTTCAGACGTCATTTCATTTATATTTATATATCTCGCCCACACAATGGCCTATCATTTGCTTACAAAAATATTCAACGTATGACGTTAAATTCGGTTCTCTAGTAACTACGTATAAAAATAAAAATGAATACAAAAATATATTGCAGACCGTGTAACCACACGCGGCTGCCAAATTGCACCGCTTAATTGTAACAATTATTGATTGGTCTCGTCTAAAAGAAAAGTATCAATAATATGAAAGCTATTCCTGTCTTCATATATAAGTCTTAGAATATTGTCTTCATAGAACGTTGTCTCAAACAAGATGTGTTTGAGTAAAAGTATGATTATATATTTTGAATTTATGTATTGATTTTGTATTTTTTTGTTACATCTGTCTCTTTCTTTCATTTGTTGGATACGTCATGGATCGACAACCCTTTTTTCTAAACCAAATGTTACTATTATATTTACTTTCGTGTGACAAGACAATGAAGCTTTAATATCCACAGGAAATCATTAACAAAGGCTAATGAGTCATTCGTTGCAGACGTCTGAAAGTGGCATTAACTCGCCAGCGCTTGGTGTCAAAGTTCAATCATGAATAACTGATTGTGTTATCTATATCAACATTTTGTATAGAAATAAATGTTATATACATATATTATATATTATTTTTTTGTGACACCTGTTAGAAATTTGGTGTCCTCTCTGATTATACATAGCTGAACAGTTTGAAAAATAGATAGCTCTTGCTGATTTTATATGAGGGCAATCGTTTTTAGATGTATAAATTAAAAATTATAATACATATTTTATATTCTAAAACCTAATTTTATATATAGTTTCATAAAATCTTTTGACATCACTTTCATTTCATTAAGTATAATTTGTCTACTGTGTTATATGTAGTATGTACATGTCTACATTTTCCTTTGTCTATAGGACTAGAAAAATCGAAATTATACGAAATTTGTATGTATATATTTGGTAATATAAGTTGTTATTGCTTAATATAAATCATTCTCATTTTAAATGTCAGCGGATGTTTTATCATGACATTTATTTTAATAAATTTAAGATAGAAACACTATAATCTGAAGATGAAATTTTGATATTCGAAATTGTAACAGAACGATTCAGCTTCGTACTGACATTCCTCTTTTAACGAATATTTTAATAATTTAAATTATATATCTATAAAAAAAATTTCAAATACTAAGTAATAATACGCTATTGACGTCATCTCGTATATAATAATAATGTAATATAATACAGTGATGTCTTCTATTCCATATGAAATAAATAATTTATTTATATAAAAAAAATGTTATAACGGTTTTATTTATATACTGACGTAGTATGTGTATATGTATTTGTATTCTTTACTTTTACATACGATTGATTATTTTAAATAACTATGTAGTTGTTTCTAAGACAGTCTTGCGTAACTATGTACCGTTAGATCATTGTGCTTAAAGTTCACATGGTAAGGTGAGGGTCAGACGATTATGAAATGTGGGCCAGATCTAGGGTTGTCAACTTTGATATAAATATATAGTATTGTACTATATTTATTACATACTGTCGGATAATTTGTTCATAAACATATTTTTCAACAATCTACAATTATTCAGCATCCTAGTTAAGAAGAAAAAATAAGGTGTACCCCTGTACCACAGAAGATACTCATAAAATAATTATAGTAGTTACATTTCATAAGAATAGAAAATGTTATAAACCTCTGTTCTTTTACTGAAGCTATGTGTGTATTATATATACAAACATATTTTTAGTTACTACTTTTCAGACTAAACGGTCCTTTTTATTCCCCTCTCTTTAGAATGTTGTACTCTTTTCTTTTTATTGACAACCCTAGCCAGATGAGTCGTTCTCGTAAATGTTATAAGACTACTGATAGATTTATAGTAAACGTGGCTTCACATAAAATCAATTTATTACTCCAGCGAGTATTCTATATTCTGATTATTCTTGATAAATTCGTGAACAAAGTCCACATTTACACATTTCCTTATAAACATATAAGTAATGAGATTGCTGATGATTCTTATTTATATTAATATATATTAACTATTATTATATATTTTGTTAATAGACAACTGTAAAATGTGAGCCGGTAACGTAATGTTTCCTAAAAAATGAATCAACTATAGATAATAGATTACTTAGTATGTTTTCAGTAGAAGTAGCAAGAATCAGCTAGTCTGCCTCTGTAGGCCGACCTTGGTGTTTTATGGACTAAAGCAGAACGCCGTTAATACGTCTCGAAAAGCAATAACCATTTATTATCTAATATAAACTTAGGAATTATTAAACATATTTGGGACTATGAAACTACGTTTCACATTAACCAGATTTTAAACAATTTCACTGACTTTAGACTAAAAACAACAAAAATAATATAAAGTCATGTCTTACGCACATGTAGAGTAGGTAGCTCATAATCTCACACACATGTTTTAATCCATGGCCACAAATAGTGAGTCATAAGACCGCTAATAACTGCTTTAGGTACTAAAACAAAGTATGCCGCAAAACTGTATTTAGAGGCATTATTGATAAACAATAGTTGTAGCTAAAACAAATTTTAAGATAAGGCCATTTTTTATTATTTGACATAAACATTTCTATAAAAAAGGGAATTTTATAAGAAATAACCATTATCATTCTTATCAATATTAAGGATAGAAAAATAATGTTCTGTTGATTCTTAACTTGAATAATACCGTATGGTTGCTTCTTAGGAAATCCCAATTTCTTCACGAGAGTACCGTAAGGGCGGGCTAAGGATGAAGATAATGGTTGATATCATCCTACACTACTTATCCGTAAGGTTGTGGAAATTTCACTAACGTTCATTTCAAGGAGGGTGGACGTCAGACCGGAGTCCGCTCCTAAACCCTTTGCAATGTGCTAGAGATTATGCGCTGACCCTATATAATTGGGATAAAGATAGTTGGATGATGATAAGATTATTGTTCGAGGATGGCAATAAGACTCGGATTTAGAGAACTTTTTTTAAGGATTGTTAACTCATTGTACAAGGCGAACAGTAATGTTTGTACATTTATTGATAACCTTCTACTATATTTTTTGGTGATACGCCAAAAATTGTAAACAATTTATTTACTATAGCTAATGCAAATGTATTTTCATCTGTGCGGCGTAGATTACATACAGCGAAACTTTATTAAACGTTTGATATCTAAACGATCGTCCGTGTATAGTATACCAACATCCATTTTGATTTATCAGACTGTATTTATAATAATGCGTCTGTTTAAGGGAGTGGAATTCATGATATGTTCATTGTACCACATCAGTCAATTACAAATGATTAATTGCATTGACTATCAAGTTTTTTTTTAAACTGAGAAGACCTGTTCCGCATTCAGCACAGGAACTTATTTATATTGATTTCGACAACGTCTCCTTTATGGAATGACATTGAGAAAGTTTGATTTGAAATCGGTATTGAGTCGCATATTTAGCACATCCATTAAGTATCCAGTACATGTATCAATAAAGACAACATAATATATGCAAAGAATCAAATGTACGAATATTAATTATTATAAACCTATGCAAACTCTTTGGTTGGTTATAGTTTAGTTAAAATTGGAACTGAATGCACGTTAGAAAGATATTAAAATACTGTTTTAATTATATTGATCGTTTAATTAACATGAAAGCATCCTTTTAGAGATTGAAGTATATAATAAAACACTTTCTCTTCTTCAAGTCAACGGTGTGTGAAATCTTAATAAAAAAAAATTTGTTTGCACGTTATTGGATAAAAGGTAAAAACTGTCATATCATTTCGGAATCTTAACATAAAAAGTTTATTTTTGTATGCACGTTATTGGATAAAAAGAAAAGACTTAATTTCACAGTTACTCAAATAGGTATACTTATAGAAGTAATATTTATAGACGAAACCTATAACTAGCATTTTAAAAAGTCAGACATTTATTTATTTACTTATCAAATACCTTATAAAATATCAAAGCAAAACACTTAAATTAGTTCGTTGCCAATAAAAACTAAATCATCTTTTATTTAATGATATTAAAAGTTATTTAATCTACAGATATAATGATAAACTTCTAATCCTGGTACTTTCAATGAATCGTGTACTTGATTACTGAACTGTCTGTATCTAATACATAATCAAATGTTATAACCATCATATAATCAATAAACAATTGAGGGGATGACGCGAATAGCAAAAATAATAAAATATTAAGAATACGTATAGACTGTTTGTCTTTTGGTAGATTGTGAAATTATCTCTGAACTCTTTCTCATTTCGTCTTCTCGATTGTCTTCTTTAATAATTAATATATCATTGTAAGTGTACAGTGAGATGACGTTTGATAGAAGAGTGTGGAAATTATAAGACCTTAAATAGTTGGAAGAAGAAAGAATAAGTTAAAGTGTTTACTATATAAAACGTTATTATATTATATTTGCTTATCAATCTTAATATATAAGGCTGTGTTCTAAATAAACACTGATCCCCGATAGTAAATTGACCCTTCGAATAACTGTTATGTTTAAAATAATTATTCTTTTACAGATATAAGAAATGGACAAAGAGATATACCTCAAATTGAAACAAGCAATCATCGTTGCTATGTCCGTTATCGTGAGTCCATGTACTGCTTAGCAGCTCCGTGGTGGTAAGCAATGGATACTTTACATGTGGGTCTCGGGCACAGCAAGGGGTCTAGTAGAAGCCAGTCACCGTCTGCTGCTGATCTCCGAGATCCAGCGGTTGTCACTGATGACGTCATCAGATCGAGGGTTCAATCACCCTCCACTGCACATCATGTAAGTGTCATCGTTTAATTATGAATAATTAATTAACTATCAATATTTAAAACCCAGTTTTGAGTGCCATCGTTCGTATGTAAATAATTAATTAATTAAGTATCAATACTTTAAACTCAGATTTCAATATTTAATGGTTTAAATCAATGATGGTAACGTGTTAAAGTGAGAGTAACTGGGCACTATATTACAATAATTTCTTTATGATTCTTTTTCTTAGATACTGAGTTATATATTATATCATAAAAAACATATATTAAAATACGTGTTCTAGTATCTTTGTAGCTCCAATTAAGATAGTATATTATCTCAGAATCAATGATTCAAGTCAAGTCAATGACATTTATTGCACTTATGAAATGTATCATTTCTTTATATGTAATATAATCTCTGCAACTAAAAACTTTATTATTTTTTATTATTTATATAATATAACAATATATATACACAATTATTTTTAATTAGTTAACCACCTCTTGCAGGCAACCTCTCTACATCAATACCAACAACATTTGTTCTACTAACTTTTTACAAATCTTGATAAACAACACAAATAAAACGAAACAAAAAAGTTTTGCTTCCTCTTTTGCTTATTACTCTGTATTTTGTAAGAAGTACTTAAAAGGTCAACGCTCGATGCCATACCGACGATCAGAGTTAATGCTCATACAGAGACAACAAATAAATTTTGTATGGGAAAATTTAAATTTTAAAAACTATTAATTTTAAAGAAGTCAAGATATAAATTGATGTAAAGAGGCTGCCTGCAAGAGGTGGTCAACTAATTACAAATAACCCTGTATATATAGGTATATTAATAGTCATATTTAAAAAGAATTTATGAAAATCCTGTGACCTCTAATATATATTTTAGTATAAAATAATAGTAGTTTGCAATATATTTTTTAATTCTTGTTGCATTATAAGATTGACATCAGTAGACAATTGCAATTTACATTAACATAATTAATTTTAATATAATATATTATTTATAATTAATATTCAGCGATGAGCTGGCGCCGTGTATTCTTTAATAAAAATATTATTCCAGGAGGTACGCCATGGTGAGTCGCGAGCCCACCACGTCAAATCTCACTCTAGAGATCTGGGCAGCAACCCGCTTTCCAGCAACACCACCGTCAATACCTCCAGAGAGTGAGTAGTTAATAGTTATATCTGAAATTATATTAGCCCTATTATGCATATTTAAATTTGAAATAATTATAACGAGGTTGCAGGTTCGATTCCTGCACGATTTTTTTAATTGTTTTTTTATTTATATGAAGTTTGTTAGATTTTTTGAGGGAGTGTGAGAAAACGGCAGTAGTATGCGAATTATCTTCGAATTATTATTTTTATGTACCATAAATTTCGGAATTTAATGATATTAGGTTTTCATGGATCTGATTTAAAAAGAAATCTACTTTTTCATAATATTTTTTTATCATATTGTATTTATAGTCTGGAAGACTCTCCTCAAAAGAAACCTCAAATGTTACCGGACTACACGTACGCGGTGTGCAGTCCCAACGTATCGTACGCTCTGTCCTCAGCGGACGAGTACGGTTCGCCCGCATATAGAGGTATGGAAAACGTACCTTATGATCTAACATTTATAGTTCAAATTTGTTATATTACAAGTTTTCCTAGTACAGCAATATTGATCAATATTTAAAATCATTTTTTTTTGTAAATGTCTCAAATTTTTGTAATCCTTGTTTTTCTGTATTGTTTGTTTGTTAATATGGATATAAATATATACTCTTTCCTGGAACATAAATAAGTAAATAAATATACACATACACATCAACGTCTTACTGCGAACGGACGTGCAAACTAGTTAGTTTAATTTAATAAAATAAAGTTAATTGACGTTGTGCTAAATTGAACTCTGTTTATTAACTGTGTCGGTCGAAACTTCTGTGTAACTTCAATATTAAGACGGGCTGTTGAGTCTCGTGAGTGCATTCTTATCTTTTGTTATCGCACCAACCACAGACTTAGGAATCAATACACAGTCATCATGCCATTATCTCCAAGCAAAGGTACGAGCTCATTGCCGGATCTATCTGTGGATGTTAATAGTCACTTAGCGGAAATAAGGAACATTTCACGACGGAAGCGCGGTCACACCGATGAGTTTAAGGAAGCTTTTGAAGACTTTTCGAGGAAGATTATGGGTACATTACAGGATTGGAAAGTTGAGTTTGGTCGGGAGACATCTCAAATTAACGATAACCTTAAGAAACTTAACGAATCTTCACAAGACCTAAAAACAGAAATTAATAGTATCAGAGAAGAATACTCCAATATTAAAAAAGCTGTCCAGGACTTAGACTCCAAGCAAAAGGATACTCAGATAGATATTGCAACACTTAAGAATGCGGTTCAGTTTCAGAGCGACAATCAAGATGATATTATCAAAAAGCTGGAAATGCACTCTTGTGAAATAATGGCGATAAGTCACTTATCTAATGAACTTTCCGAAATTAAAATCCAAAACAGAAAATTGCGCTCGGAACTTAATACCGGTGAACAAAGGGATAGATTGCTGAACATAGAATTGATCGGAGTCCCTGAACGGAACGAGGAAAATTTAATGGGAATTATACTAAAGATGGGAAAACATAACATCGACATAACACATGATAATATCGTACACATTAATAGAGTGTCATCTAAGTCAAAGGTACAGGGAAGGCCAAGGAACATAGTAGTTAAATTGCGCAACCGTCTGCTTAAGGACAACATAATATCACAAGCTCGTAAATGCCGTTTATCCACTAAGGATCTAGACATACCAGGAAAGGCAACGCCAGTATATATAAACGAGCATTTAACATTATACAATAAAATCTTGTTAAAAAAGGCGAAAGAAGTGGCCAAGGCCAAGGAATATCAATACACATGGACAAAAAACGGCAGGATTTACGTACGGAAAGCAACCTCAATTCATCCGATATTAATAAGCGACGAGGAAGATTTAGAAAAAATTATTTAGTTCCCAAAACATTATTTTTCATTTGTGTACTTATAATTAAAATAGGAATATTTATAATTTTGTGTAAGGTCGTTGTTTATTTGTTTAAAACGGTTGCCGCCTCTGAGCGTGCTGTGGTCTGTGGTGTATTTTTTACTCGAGGTGGGTATCGTGGAAGTGGCGGGCGGAATTATGATTATTATTGGCGTATGCTCAATGAACATGGCTATAATTCGGTTAGTACTTACAATAATATGTATATCTTTTCAACATTCAATTAATATTTTTAATTTACCAGGTTAAGGGTGGCATATTTATAATATACGATCAATATCATTACGATAGTAAATACAAATGCATGATGAAAGTTAATAATGGGTACGTGATAAAAGAATGTTTACTATGGATGGTATTTTTGAGTTATTTATGTGGCAACTTACAGAACGGGTTTGTTATTGCTAATCATATTTTTTATTACCGAATGCTGTGGTCAGAATATATAAAAATACTTATTTGTTATTGTACTCAACTATTAGTAATTAGTATCTCAACTGCACAAAATATATATAGTTTTTATCATATTACGCACGGGTGCCGGCTGGATAATGTTTTCAAATTATACCCACAATATAACGCTATTACGATGATATTGTTCATGTTTTGTATTTGTAACTTATCGAATATAATTCTAGGTAGTGATACTTTTCCCGATAGTTTTTTATTTCGTTTACGTTTGTTTTATATTTGTATATATTCCTCGCAACGAATATTAATATCACACGTAATTAGTTATACAATTGGCATATTTAAATATTTCAATGGCGACTCATGATTTTAGTGTATATTACCAGAACTGTCGTGGATTGAGGACAAAGACTTTACAATTTCGTCAAAATATTTTAAGTCATTCTTATGATTTAATTATTATTACCGAAACTTGGTTACATAGCGGTATACTAAATGGAGAATTATGCGATAGTAGATATGACGTCTTCCGCAACGATCGGGACCAATTGACTACTGGCAAATCTATGGGTGGCGGAGTTATGATACTGTCAAAACATGAACTGGGTGCTTGGTGTATTGAACCAAGCGTAACATCTTCATTGGATATGTTGACGATCGTAATACCAGCTCAAGCGATATCCGCAACAGCCAACCTATGTCTTAGCGTAGTTTATGTACCACCGTACGCGCACCAGATACCTCTAGACATTGATCTCATATTGCAGAACGTTAAGTCAACTTTCACTCAGTATACAGATAAATATAATTATATATTGATGGGCGACTTCAACCTGCCGTGTATATCATGGGAGATAAATGGACCTATATTTAAAAAACAGGGTGCCATTGAGGTACAGGAGGCAGGGAGGCATTTGGTTGATGAGTTGTATCTAATGGGCTTATCTCAGTACAATACTTATCGTAATCATTGCGGCAATACGTTAGACTTGATATTTTCCACATTACCACTACAAATACGTGAAAGTGAAAAGCCACTCACCAAGGCTGACTTGCCACATCCAGTCCTTATAATTGATATTCAAGATTTAACTCTAGTCCCATTTACTGAATTATTGACCCCCAAACCTATGTTCCGCAGAGCAAATTTTTTGGAATTAAATAATTTCTTTAATAACATTGATTGGCATAAGACTTTAACTAAGGATTCTATAGACGATGCCGTTAATTTTTTTTACAAAATAATTCAAGACGGAATCGATAGATTTGTACCAATGCAAAGTTCAACCTCGCGTAAATTTCCGATATGGTACAATAGGGCATTAATTAAAATAACAAATGATAAAATAAAAGCACATAAACGGTGGAAACGTTATGGCAACTTATTGGATTACGATGAATTTGCAATGTTGCGTACTAGACAGCGCGATATGCAAAAACAGTGTTTTAATAGGTATATTCAAACGACTGAAAATACCATCAAATCGGATCCAAAACAGTTTTGGGCTTATGTTAAAGCTTTAAAGGGAAGCTCAAATTATCCTAAGAGGTTATCTCATAACAATAATAATTATTCGGATGGTCAGCAAATATGTGAAGCATTTAATAAGTTTTTCCATAGTGTATTCACCGAGCAGTCTAATACCGAGTCTCTTAACAGCACATCGAACTTCATCGATAGTGGTTCTGGTTCAATATCAAGCTTACAAGTGTCAGTATATACCGTTAAGAAAGCATTAAGCTCTCTAGATAGTAATAAGGGTCCAGGATGTGATGGGATCCCACCAATTTTCTGGAAACGTTGTGAGGACTCGTTAGCACTCCCCATAAGTCTCATTTTCAACTTGTCCCTCAGAGTAGGCCTTTTCCCAAATATATGGAAAAGGGCACATATTGTTCCAATTCATAAAAAGGGTTCCAAAACCAACATCGAAAATTATAGGGGTATTTCAATATTAAATTGTGTAGGTAAAATATTCGAAAAGTTGGTGTATAATGTTATCTATCCGTTTATTTCAAATGGGATATCAAACAAACAACACGGATTTTTCAGAAAACGATCCGCAGTTTCTAATTTAGCGTACTTTTCTAATTATGTCCTAAAAAATACTGATGCTGGAGGGCAGGTTGACGTGATCTACACTGATTTCGAAAAAGCTTTTGACCGGGTAGATCATGTCATCCTGCTGAACAAATTATTTAGACTAGGCATACGTGGTGACTTACTACGTTGGGTACAATCATATTTGTGTAATAGATCTCAAGCAGTTGTACTCGGAGGCTACCGATCAAATTTTATTAAAATCCCAAGCGGTGTACCTCAAGGTTCACATTTAGGGCCCCTTTTCTATAACGCATATCTGTACGATATCACGGAATCACTAAAACATGCTGAACATCTTCAGTACGCCGACGATAAGAAAATTTTCTATAGTATAAAAACTATCGATGACTGTTACGCTCTTCAGGAGGACCTTAACAATTTACATAATTATTACATTAAAAATAACATAACAGTTAACGTTAAAAAATGCCAATATGTAAGTTATTCAAGAAGAAAAAATCCCGTTACTTATACATATAACTTTAATGACGTACCGATAAACAAAGTCCAAACTGTTAGAGATCTGGGTGTAGTGTTTGACTATAAACTGTCATTCTCTGATCATGTAGATATTATTTTTACCAAAGCTTTGAGAAATTTGGGATTCGTACTCCGCTCCTGTAAAGTCTTCAAAAATATTTCCGCCCTAAAATCAGTTTACTATGCCTACGTTCGTAGTGTTTTGGAATACGCTTGCCCAATATGGTCTCCACATTACCTTATTTACATAAATCGATTGGAATACATCCAAAAAAGATTTGTCAACCACCTTAATTATCGCCTTCGTAAGCCTCCAACAACCTACAGAGATAGTTGTCGCGCATTTAGCCTTTTGACGTTGGAAGACAGGCGCAAAGTCCTAGATATGTGTTTATTCTATGACATTGTTAATGGTCGTCTAGATTGTCCAGAACTACTAGCACAGATTACATTTAATGCCCCGTTACGTCGCACTAGACATACCCCAATGCTACATGTTCCGCCCCATGCCACTAATTATGCCAAAAATAATGTTCTCACTCGAATTTCTCACACTTATAATACCACCTTTTCTGAAATCGATGTCTTTAATTGCTCTAAAACCACCTTCAAAGCACGTGTAATTAATTTAATCACAAATAACAACAAATAAATTAGACCTTTTAAGTTAACTTGCACACGTATCTAATTACTTATAACTGTTTTTCTTTTTATTTTTTTTCTTATGTATTTGTTAGTTTAGAAGTTATGTCTGTTCGCATGTAATACTTACAAATAATCCAGGGAAACCTATTATTAGCCTTACTATACTGATTAGTTCATAAGTTATAAACTGTAACGCTGTTGGTTTTCTTAATAAAGAAAAATAAAATAAATAAAAAATTATTTACCTTATTACATATTGCTTATGTAATAAGGTAAAATTAATATTAATTTAAAATACATACATATAACAGTTTAAAATGTCCCTTATTGCGATAGATTTTCGGAATATGTTTTTGAATATGAAGTAGGTATTGATTTAAATTATTACTAGGCACACTTTGTTTATTGTTAATCACAATATCAAACTGTATACCACTGTGTCGTGATACTTGGATTTGTATTTTATTTGTGCTGCAATATGTAATATCATTTGTTTTTACAGGACAAGATGCGGACTATTTAAGCCAAGGTATTTTTTTTACTACTTTATTAAATTCTTATTATACATAACGAAGAATATTAATACTAATGTTACAAAAGTTATTATATTAGTTTCTCTTATCAGTATTATTAAATTAATTGTATATTATTTTTGATTTTCCCAGTACAGTTGGTATAATTAAAAATAATTACCAAGTCATTATTTTTGCTTGTTATACAAATAAACAAAAGAATTAATAATGTATTCATGTTTTTTCCCTCTATATTAATAAACTGACTTTTTTATCAAATATTAAATTTGTATGAAGTTCATTATTGACTCATGTCAACTTCCCGTCTTTACACATATGGAAACAGATTTCCTTTAAAATATGATTATGTTTTTTATACAAAACGAAAAAATATACATGTAAAAATTCCAGAGACAATGTCATACAGACGTACTAAGTTGTAAAGTAAACATTTAATTTACAGAAGACATGGATGGAAACTCAACAGCGACTTCAGCGAAGGCGCAAGCAGCCATCGCCCATCTCAACAGCAAAATTGAACGTACCAAGGATCTTATACGACTGGAACAGACTACTAGAGATGGTAAGGACAGACATACACTTTCCAGTAACTCTCATAAATTGTTGTCAGAAGTTTTTTTTAATCTTTGTCCGTCTGTTTATTGTCTCATTATGCAGAAATATTATACCATTATGCATGGGCGTGGTACTGGCTGATAGATTATTGTACGTAGTTACAATATTTATTGCGGGAAAATCGAAAAGTGTTTTGTGATATATTAACAATAAAACTAAAAACATTTTAACTAAATATAGAATAAAAATAAACCGATAGCTCAATTGGCAAAACGACGGGATGGTTCCCCAGAGGTCGCGTGTTCGAATTTCTGCACGTATCCGTTAAACTTTCATTCTATATTTATTCGAAATTTAAGTAAGCTCAAAATGGCTATACATGTTTATAGATACTTTATAGAACTATAAATGTATAGACTGTCAAAATTGTATATAATGTTGAGTGTAATAGTCATATTATCGGTATAAAGACTCGTACAAGTATTATGACTATTACTAGAATGCAAAAGCTATTAATTAACTAGTATAATAACAAAATCATAATTATTCAGAGAACGTCAACGAGTATCTAAAGTTGGCGGCCAACGCGGACAAACAACAGCTGGCGCGGATCAAAGCAGTGTTCGAGAAGAAGAACCAGAAGAGTGCGCTCTGCATCGTACAGCTGCAGAAGAAACTGGACGGGTACAACAAGCGCATCAAGTGTTGGGAGGTACATACATACATACATACATACACACATACATACACGGATCAATACATGTGCAAATAATACCACGATTTAATATAAAAAGGCACGCTGTAATATTTCATGGACTAATTGGCGTGCTAAATAAATCCATTACATTAACAACAAAGATTTGTTTTAACGTCTTTTACTAACAAGAATTACAGGGTTTTTAGAAATGCATTACACAAGAAATTTTATATACAGGATTATTTTAATTAAAAATAACCCTGTATATAAAATCTCTTCAACTAACTTAAACTATTAATTTTAAAAAGTCGTAGAACAAACGTTGTTCGGATTTATGCAGAGAGGCTGCCTGCAAGAGGTGGTCAACTAATTACAAATAACCCTGTGTAATGACTTTTTTAGCTTCTATCATAAACATCCAATGTTCATTTCAGCAACACGGTACAAGCGGACAGTCGCACAGACAACCCAGAGAGGTTCTACGGGATATGGGACAAGGGCTTAAGTAAGTTTTAACTAACTTAATTTTTAATTTACATACTCATTTACGAGTAATCTTCTATTGAATGAATTGAAACAATTAATTACACTAAATGCTGACCTAATTAGTATGATGAAGAATCTTACACATTTCACCTACTAAATGCACAAATATTTACTTATTCATCTATTCAACGAACACACCTCTAAAATATATATTCACGTAATATATGTACATAGCTCTATCTACTGAAGTACTCTTTACTCCCTAGGAACGTGGGTGGCAACATCAGGGACGGCATCACTGGTCTGGGCGGTAGCGTGATGTCGGCGCCCCGCGAGTTTGCGCACCTGTTCTCACGCTCCAACCGGTTCGGTTCCGCTGACAACATCGCGCACCTCGCCGGTCTGTATCACACACAGCTCACACATAAACACACATACACATGAACAGACGCACACACATACAAAATACTACTTACACTCACACACAGAATCAACAATTATTTGGTTTCGCCATCTATTATCCGAAAATGAAATCTGTCTTAAACGGCTTCCTATAAAACTAAATTCACAGGTCAATCAGAATCAATTATGTAACTCGACTAGATATCGTGTGTGTGTGCGTACTAAATGTGCTGATACGGGCAATGCTTCATACTTCTAACTCCCGTCAGTTTGTTTAAGACGTAAAAGACTTTCTATATACACTTGCTGATCTTCGACATTATGCTAAAAAATGTTACTGAAGAGGCACACATCTTTTAATTACTATCATATAGTGGTACCAATATAATTATAACATTTTCTAACAGACGAAATGATAGATTTTATTATTACAATTATTTATCTCTTCTGTTACATTTTTAATTCAAACATATAAAAATGTTATTTTGCACTTACCATACAGGTACGGTAGGTATCTGTGCGTCTTCTAAATTATATTATTATTATTTTTTATTTATATTATTTGTAATATTATTATATGTATTCGTCTATATTGTAATTTTTATAACATACTTCTTTTAAAGAACTAATAATTATCGGTTTGTTTATTGAATATTAATTATTTTAGTTATATTAAATTAAGCATATTCTTATATGCATCTTTATTTAATAATTAAACTCAATTTAGGTCTCTTTCGGTAGTTATAACGTTATAATAATTGAAGATGTAATATATAGCTTGAGAAAAGATATAAAGCTCTTAATTTTTTCTTTGGTTTTATATCCTACCGAGATGCGGACCAAATAGCTAACTCTATTTCCTTTGACATGATTAGAAACTCTAGTGTTTTTAATAGAATAGCATATTGAAATCAATAATAATGTAACTTTATTAGTAACATTTCTAGAATCAATTCAGTAGATTCATATGTTTTCTCCATTATATAAAGAAATAAATGATACCTCTCTATAATATTAGTATATATAATAGCCTCTCATCAGATATATGTATCCCTTCATTTTCCATGCTATGACCATATAAATGTATTTTAATATACATAAATTTTGTCTCGCAGAAACCACGGGCCCTTGTAAGTATTGCGCTAGACTAACACCCATTTTAATTTATATAGTTATTAATAAATGTAAATAATCCTTGTACATTTTCATACTTCTTTGATAGTCTAATTTAATAGTTTTTTTTGACAATAATAACTGTTATTTTTCAATATATGAGTAATAATCAATTGCCGCATGTATTAAATAATCACTTGAAACCGACTCTACTGTTTTGGCTTTATTTATATTTTCGTGCCCTTATGAAAGAAAATCGTTTAAATTTTTTTACGAAAGTAGCAAATTTTGGTTAGTGTTTTCTCTATCTCAATAAATTAAATGTGAAATTCAATTTGAGACTTCTGACTAGTATCTTATAAACTTAGTACGTCATATACCACTTGAGATAAAGACAAATTAAAAAGACTATAAATATGATTATTTATGTAATTTTCATCAAGATAATAATATTGACATATTCAAGTAAAGAAATTATCACAGCAAGGTCAGTGTTAGCAGATAGTAACCACAGATAAAAGATGACGAGATTGTAGAGAAAACTTCAATTACAATTCAGTCGGTATGAATATTCCGTAGAGATAACATTGTTTTGACGTACATTAGAAAATATATAATAAAGTGAAAATAAACGCTATTTCAACTTAAAAATGTTACAAATTTAAGTGAGCAATGTTGTTTAAAAAGTGTAGGAAGTGTCGTCGGAAATGTAATTATATTTTATTTCTATACAATTATGTTTATATTATTATTTATACCAAGGTTATGAGGCTTCGTTGTGAGTCGTCTGTCATAATTCGTTTGAACTGTGTTAAAACTATTTTAAAGTCATCTTTACATAACATCGCAGTGAAAAAAATATATATCTTAAAGGTCTCAAAGGTTTAATTTTTACATAATTTTTAGTGACATATAATACGTAGAGACTTTCAAAATTTACTAAAGATATCTTAACAAGACTTTATACAGAAATTTAAGTAAATTTAGTTAACTAAGTTTAATTTAAGTAGTTTTTTCTAAGTTCAATTTGGTATTACTTTGAACGTTCATTCGATGCACGAAACGGTCAGTAGTTTGATTAATTAACATATATGCTTTTATATTTACATTATTTTGTGTACAAAGATTTTTGTTTTATGTTTATTTATTTTAGTCCCGTTTATCTAGTTTTTTAATAAAGCATGACTAGCTAGCATAATTAAGAAATCTCTAACACAGCTTAAATTAATAAAACGTAATTCAACCACAAACCTAAAAAAAAACACTTTTCCATTTGTAAAACACACTGTAAAATTATTTAACAACATTTGTGTTTATATAATCTGTGTGGATTTATTCCTCATACTACTGCCCTAATTTGTAGTTTATATTATTATAGAATATTCTTTTACAACTGAGCTTAAATCATGTTCATGATAACTTTTATCTTATTGTATACTACATATCATAAATGTATGTCCTACTAACGTGTGCTTATCATCCGTCTCGTTCTTGCACGCCAGCCCCACAACACGCGGAACTGAGAGGTAAATAGATGCTACTTTATGTATAATTATTTATTTTATACAGCATGATGTTTAACATATGAGTATATTTGTATAATTAGTATAAGAGTATATATTTTCAGTATAAAAACCTTAAATAAAACACTTTACACACTTAAGATAAGTAATTCTATTGCTGAGAAGTATTATCTGCATATGAAATGAAATACTTATCTATTTATACACAATATAACAATACAATACATAATTAGTTGGTAATGTATGTTTTCCTTGTTCTTGTAATACATAACAATATAGCCTGAAATAGCACTGTAACATGCCCTTTAAAGGTCGCTCTACCAATTGAGCTACCCACCACTATGAATTTAGCGTTCTCTATAATTGCATGTTGTAAATATTGAACCTTCTAAAATAGTAAAGTATCATATTATTTTGTTATGATGCTGAGTATTTTATTATTATTTATTACTAATACCGGGTGGAAAAAATAACGTTACAATAAATTTAAATACATAAAATATTATTTAATAGAAGTAATATTCATTTGATGGTATAAATTTAAACAAAATAAAACATATGACTTTTTTCAAACAAATTATATAGAGCACCAATTAAAATAAAATAATACAACGTATTGCATAACGACTACTTCCTGTTTCTTCCATTGAACAACACAGATACAGCATGTGTTTAAAATTGATATTATAATTAATAAATAAAAACATATTTTGTTGATATTCAAAAAATAATATTAATTAAATATTATGATATGACTAAGACATATATATATATATGTCAAAAATGTTGTAGGTTTACTAGTAATTTAATTAGATGTTGCAATTTTAATTTATTATGACGTTGTTATTTTACCACCGGTATATGGTTACATACTTGTGGATTTTTTTTTTTGACAAATCAAAATGTTCTTAGGAGACAGGTATTCTAGGACCTATCCTTTTAACATTTTTATTTCTCATAACAGTATTGAAACTAAATTTACAATAAGTAATGATTAAGCTAGCATATCATTCGACCATGTTTTTATGAGACTAGTGAACTCAAAATTTCAAATATTTTATATATAATATATATTTAAAATTTTAGAACTGTTCTTGTTTTAGTACATTAAAGACTATTTATTATTATTACATAGAAATCGAGATTATGAGTTAAAACTTTGATATTTATACCATTCGATCACTGGAACAACATTTATATCAATTAATAAGCAATCCTAATGAAATAAAAACTACTTATGATTGAATAAATATCGTTAAAGTCTGTAATGGCTCCTATAAACCCGTATGTCTCGTATTGAGTGTTCCTACAACGCACAGCGAACGCGTCGTCCGAAGGCTCCCGCGCGTCGGAGGGCGGTGAAGGCGGTGCGACTAGCGGAGGGCGGGGCTCCACGCTACCACGCACCGGGGCTGCGCCCTCGCCCGCACATAAGTACTCACCCGACGCCTCGCCCTCCTCCTCCGTCACAAGCGAAGGCGCGCCGTGAGTTAATATCTATAATAATCATTCCATTGATAGTGCTTTTCAATTCATTAATAGAATGAACCAAAATACTAATGTGTCAATTGAGTCCTAGAATTACTAAACTAAGGTGTCCTAGTTATTAAACCGTCACAGCTCACAGCGTCAACCATAACCTATGAATATGATAAATATAGGTTATATAAATATAGAGTTTTAAATAAATCTACATTTATACTTTTTTTTTTATCTGAGTCGTCTATTAAGCTTATACTAGTGTATATGAAAAGGAGAGAAGAAAAAATATTTTAAACATAATATCCTTTTAGATATCCAACACAAGCGAATTCTAACAACATCGAAGCTGGTTTTAGTATTAAACCTATACTGAATGAACTACGGGAGCGACGCGAGGACTATGAGCGGATAGCCGTCAAAATTGATGCTCTGAAGGTAGGATACAAGAGACAGTATTGTGTAAGTCTTTTTTAATTAAATAATGTAATTCTTACTATATTTTCAGAATCTGTCCCAAGAAGTATCTTTCCTCTCAGCAGCGCTACAAGAGGAGCGTTTCAAGGCGGAGAGGCTGGAGGAGCAAATCAATGACCTCACTGAATTACATCAAAATGAGGTCTGTATTTTGACCCATAGTTGTTATCTTTATTTTTTTCGTGTTATTATTTGGGAAGACTTTTTATTATAACCAGTGATGACAATGAAAAGGAAAGATTTTAAAAATACAATAAGAACTAATCGACATTAAAGAAATACAGATGCATTTATATTTCTGCATGCATGCATTCTGACTTCTTAAATAACTCCTAAAACAGATGTTTTTCAAACCATATTTTAATATAAACAAACACCATGTATAATTAAGTATTGGTTTACTGAGTTGTCATAATAGCGGCAATACAGGACAGGACATTAAGATAGTTTAATTTTTAGAATTAAATGTTATGTTGTTGTATGTACTAAATATACATTTATATTTGTGTGTGTTAATATTAATGTAATTTGTATGTGTGAATATTAATGTAGACCGTCATCAAGGTTATCCAGTTTTTAGTTACTATCGTATTATTGTATGAGAAAAGAAGAGATTTCTTACGTAACTATGTCACATAATAAGAGTGTTAAATTTTTAATAATCGAGATTAAGTTTGTAAGAGAAAATGTTGTATTAGGTTTTCATTATTGTTTTGTTATTTTTTTACAGGTTGAGAATTTGAAACAAGCACTCACCGATGTTGAGGAGAAAGTTCAATATCAGAGCGAAGAACGAATACGAGACATTCACGAAGCACTAGACCTCTGTCAGACTAAAGTGCGTATTTCTCTATATAATATCGTACATTACATTATTGTCAAATCATCAGAAATATTGTCTCTCTGGCTTTTTTTTATTGTTTTATCACTAATTATTTCTGACAAATCACGCAAGTAGTGGATTTATATAAGGCATTTGATTATATGCACCATGCAATATTGCAATAGAAAATTGAACTTACACAATAGTTTTTAGAATATTAAAATCTAACCTTCCGATTTCAGTAACGGAAGTTTAGAATTTTCTTTAATATACAAGGTTATTTGTAATTTTAAATTCTAATTATTGTAAAAATATATATTATTATAAAAAAGTTTATCGACACCATGATGTATGAAGATGTGACAAGGCTCCCTCTACACTTTAATATTTTCACAGTAAACCTGTAAGTGTCAATAATAAAATAGTACCCGTGCAAATTAGTAGCAAGTCGTTTACTTATAGATTATATCCATATATAAAATAAAGAATAAATTATTCTATATTGTCTTCGTCGAAAATATAATTACAGTATCATTACTGGTTTAAAAGATAAATTATTTTTTATGGTTGCTTTTGGTCTGTTTTAAATAAAATAATTATTTAACTTCATCAACCGTCTGTCTTTCGGCCATTTAATCAAGACCTGACTCGTGTCAGCCGTATATCCGACAATAAATAAAATATTAATAAAATCTAAATGTATAACTGTTCATTAATAGAAAAGTTATAAATTTTATCCGACGTCATTGGTGCTAGATATTATGCTATATTAAATATGTAGTAAATGTAGTATGTGATCAAACTACCATCCGGCAACAATAACTTGTAACACGCAATCCCTCGTCCATAGATAAGTAAGCTGGAGCAGTGGACGGCGGGCGGGGCGGGCGGCGGCGGAGGCGGCGGGGGCGGGGGCGAGGCGGGCGGGGCGGCCGCGCTGCCGCCGCGCCTGCTGCTCGTCAAGTTGCTCAACGTGGCCATCACGCTGCTGCAGCTGGCGCTGCTGCTCGTGGCCACCGTGGCCGGGGTCGCCATGCCCTTCCTCAGGACGAGGTGGGTGGTGATGATATTGATATATGTATATGGTTAATAAATTTCTGTGTGCCGATGATCTCGTTGGCTCAGACGATTTGTCCCCAAATGAGTGTACTGTATATTGTGCCTGATAATATTATAATAATAATTTATTTGACATTACATATGTAAAATAATAATATTATTGAATCCACAATGACAAGCTCTAAAAATATAATACCAACACCTCCAATATTCAAATAAAATTCACAATTTTATTATATGTATGGATTATTACAATGTTATATGTTTTGTACTGACTTCAAACTACTTCAAATCAACTTCAAATTAATTCCAGAGTCCGGGTACTAACAACCAGTCTGGCTGTGATGCTGGGAGTGATGGTGTTGAAGCAATGGCCAGAAGTGACCCAATTGTCGGAACACCTTGTACGACGCCTCAAGGAATATTTGCTTGACAAACACCACGACAGGTAATAAATGTTATATACATATGTTTCTAATGTCCATTTGTTTTTGGGTGATTGGTGGAGTGAAAATGGTCTTACAATTTTGTACGCATTAATCATAATTATTTTAAATCTGGGGTTTATTTATATACTTAATTATTTTTGCGCTTTAAATGTACCCGTTTCTAACATTCAGGCCATTTTCAATCCTTTAAAACTTGCCTTAATGTAAAATGAAGATAAATTTATTTATTAAGCATATTTAAATATAATATTAAAATAAGTGCCTTTAGTTTATTAGCCAATTACAATTATATAGTTTTTGTTTTTCTTCATTTTACATTCTAACAAACTAACAAATAAAAAAATATAACATAAGGTTGTAAACAATAATCTCACTCTGCTCAATAATTATTTTCACCCTAACTATAGTATAGTTTAAAAATAAACCTTCATACTAACACGATATGGTGTATTATTGCAATAACTTGGGATGGTATTCAAAGATATAATATAATTGTAGGGTTAAATCATTTACAAAAACATAGTATTTATTAAATAAGGAAAATCTTTTTATAGTTCTTTTTCTTCATATCTGACAAATTAAATAGATTCTTTAGTTGTCAGAGAACCAAAATAAAAATATATCAATGAATAGAATTTACACTTTTTCTACATCCATCAAGTGCTTCTTAGTTTTTTATTATTTTTGTTATCAAAAATATTTGTAACTTTTTGATGTGTGTTGTTTACAAGAGTCTTTGAATACCATTCAATAAATAATTATGTATTGTTTTATAAAATTTATAAGTAAATATGTTTTAATTTTATGTATACCACGCTTTGTTATGTATTTATAAGTCATATCATATGTATAGCTAAAACTATGTTATGTAGTCTTGTAACAAACTAACTCAGATAAGGAGACCGTTATGTATAACCGGACGTAATTGCAATGTCTATTTTTTATTTTTTTTATTTGTTTTTATATTTTTATTATTATTTTTAATTCAGGTATGAATGCAAGTCGTTGTGTGGTTGATAACGAATCGGCGTTTTCGAAGAAACGGTAATATTGCAATTTGGTCCCAAAATTTTATTTAAGGATTGAATGGTTATTATGAGGGTTAAGAAAAAATCGTCACAAGTTACAGGATAAATAGGTATTTTGTTACTTGTTTTTTTTCTATAATGGTTACTTCATACTTGGTGTTCTATAGTGTAAAACTATTTTTTTGTCAATTTAATATGTATAAAAAAATCACAAAAGAGAAAAAATTTGTTAATAAAATGTATAATTTTTTCCAATAAAACTTATTTGTCTCTATAACTTGGTTTATCAGATTTGACGATTTATATTAAAAGCCATGTTTCTCTTAAGTTTTTCAGTACAAGAGAGTTTAAAAAAAAATAAACATTTGAATTTAGATTAATTAATATTGTAATGATTTTTAATGTTTATTAAATAAAGTGGATTTTTTGTACATTATAACATTTGAACTGTGTAGATATAAAAATGTGGGCTGGCTCCCTAGGTTAGGTATTATTTTTAATGTGATTGTTAGTTTGTTTTGCATGTTACGATTAGGTTAAAATGAAAAAAAAACTTCAATTTCTCTTCAAATGTATTTTTTTTTCACAATACAATTAGAATTTTCAATCTTGAAACATTTCAACTCGGGAAAAAGGCTGATACAAAAATTAATAATCTAAATCTCGAATTCATTTAAGATGTGTTGGGTTTAATTTACGATTTATTTAAGGGAGATTTTTTCTTGGTGACTGGTTTAAACTAAACTTAACGTTGCCACATTTCGTATACAATAATGTTTGAAATAATGGCTTTATGTTACTAGTGATGTAATATTAAACAGCTTAGATAAAGGTTTAGTATAATATTTTATTTATTAAAAAACATGTATATGGCGAGTTATTTTATAGGAAAATTAGACTGTTTTGATATTTTGGCTGTTAGCACCGAAAAGGAAGTTATTTTAGTGATTTTACGGATTTTCCTATGGTTCGCCTTATTGGTCTCGAGGCTAAAACTTTTAAACATTTTTTATTTATTATTAAATTCGGTTGATGTTTAAAAACCTTTCAGAAATTTTAGTGATTTTATGTTTAATTAAATATTGTCCAGGAGCGGAGAAAATTACTTTTACAACGCTTTTAAATAAAAATCTAAATCAGCATCTCAACCCCGTACTTAAATTTGAAGAAAATTTTAAATTTTTATTCAATTAATATTTTTTATTCATCACTTATCTAAAACAAATAATTCTGGCAAGTGTTCTGCAAATCAATGTTGTAAAAATAATTACTCCGCACTTATATTAGTTACTACGAGTAAGGAAATCTTTTCTATTGATATTTTGTGAACATTCCAAAATTTCTTACGTTTGAATAGCTTAATGGGATTCTTAAAATGTTGTTAAACTAGAAACTACCCTCCACATTGTATTATTTAAAACATAGTGTACAAAGCTTTTTTTATCTGTATATTGTGTAAATATTATTTTGTAATGTCCTCGTGACATTTATAATTATCTGCGCTGTACACAAATTTGTTATTTGTATACAATATTTTAAGATAAGCTGTAGAAACATTTGTTTTCATTGCACAGAGAAAATAAAGTGTACTTGTATAGCGTAACTGTGGTTGACCATATTGTTATAGCTGTCCCATCCTGTATTGAATATTGTATGAAATATGTTAAATACTTTTTTTTGTTGCCTGCTGTGAAAAGAAATAAATCATCACAATTATACTCAAAATGAATTTTTATTCTAGATAGCAATGATGCATCCTACAATTTGAAAATAAACTACTTTTCATGGTCTCTTCACTTCTACGATAATTTTTTGTTGAATATTTAGAACATTTCATATGCAGATATTTTCGGGCCAACAATGAAGTGTTGGTTTTTCCACCAGATAACAACAAGTACTTTGATCCATTAATTTTATATTTTTTTTCGATCCCAATCAGTTTTTCTGTTAGTGTCATTATTATTTATTATTATTATTCCTCTAAACGTCTTTAAAGTTATAAATTGATTATTACTGATCAATAATCTATAATGGCAGATTAAATAAGAAAGCAATTAAAATTGAGGTAAAATATTAAAAGTATATGTTTATATTTTGACTTTTGTAAATATTCTTTAAATGAAGCAAATGTAACTCAAACTGTATTGCAAAAACAAGAAGGGTATCAGAAGTTCCATGTAAAAGGGATAATGTAGGCATATGGCTTCGTAAACTTTTTGGTAAAGTTACTCTGGGTGATCACTCTAGAAATATTTTAAAGAGATGGACAACATATATTCAAGCAAAAGGACTTTAGTAAAAATATAACAAAATATTTTATTAAAAACAAACATGTTCCATTTTACGTCAGCGCTTACGTTAGACGTTTTTATCCCACAGTTCACATAATCGTCATTTACGTTATAAAAATTACACTGCTTTATATATATCTATCATAATTACAAAACTATTATTCTCCATCTAACTTTTAAAAATAAATTATTTATTTCATATTTTGTTTTATCATTGTATAAATAAGATAAAAATTGTTACAATACATAAACTATTTTTTAAATGTAACAATTAATAAAAAAAAATCCAATCCATTATAAATAAATGTTCGTAATGAAATTATTCTTCGCTTTTTGAGGATGTGGATATTGAATGATTAAATGGCACCAAATTCTCGGGTTTTGGCGGCAAAGCAGGCTTGTCAACAATTTGTATGCCGTTTCCAAAACCATCTTCTATGATCTGATGATCAGCGACCGCCGCGGACTCACCCGTGTTATCAATTAAAACTATTTCATTGTTGTCTACAACTTGTATTCCAGAGAGATCGGACCTAATAGAAAAACATATTATTACATACACTAGATTTACAGAAAATAACAACAGAAGTATTTTTAATATTACATTCTCGGCGATAGTTTTATTTCCACAAGCTAAATAAATATTAAGCAGTTACACCACAAGAATAAGAAACAGAACTTACCACAGTGGCACAAGCACCCATACCATAGGAAAAGTTAATTATAATAAAATATTTAATAAATAGAAAGTAAAGAGGTTGTAAATTAGTTACGGTAACATTTAATAAAATGAAAGTATTTTTATTTTCGATTTCTTTATTATTTATTTTCGCTTACATATTACTTTAAACATTAATGACAGTACATCGCTATATATGTATAGAGTATAGGTTAAAATAGCGCGTACTATTATTTCGATTCATACGTAGTTTACGACAGTAATCTTTAATCACTTAAACATTTAAAATCAATAAAAAATTCTAAATAATATAAAATGTCTAACAAAATAAAAATTTACAATTAAAATATGGTATAAAATAAATCGTTGTATCCCACAGGAATGTCACAAATCAATAAATTTCTACGAAAATATTCCTTAACTTACAAATAGGTAATACAGTTCGTAAATGATGAATGGAAGTTTTAAAAAATATATTCATAGGAATGCATATTACTTTTGGGAATGTGGCTGTATATCAGAATTGTTTCGAATAACATTATTTAATGGAAAATGCATTTACAACCTTATACGTAAATATTTAAATCCATACATGATTTCATGATTATTATGACACCGTTACAATTATTGTTAACTGTTAGGCCAAGTTCATTGACACTTAAGTACCCCATAACTTAGTATTAAGTTAATGTTAGCACTTTATAAAATGGCCACGGTACTGTAAACCGATGAATGACCATATTAAAAACCATACCAATTCCTCGTAAAAATGTATAAAAATGACACGTAACACTAATATAAGTACTCGTTATTAATTCATACGTAATTGATTCTTTAACCCTAATTACAATACGACACAAATGTTTATATTCAGCGACATTAATAACATCACAATACAGACAATTCCTTGCAACAGTATAAAGCGAGATCAGTCGATAAGCGCCACAGCTTAAAATAATACAATGCTGTGCAATTTTGTAAGCGTGTGTAAAAGCCTTCGTCAACTGCTTCGTGTACACTGTGACCTTCACCCTTACTCTAAAGGTACCCTCGGAATGTTATGTGTTATGGATATTAACTTGTACGGTCAGGTGGGTAAATAATTTTATGGTTTAAAATATCCATTCGACATACATTAGAATATTATTACATATACATATTGTGTTTGGTCGTGTAATATTCATTATATTATGATCATTACGTATATTTGTTACGTAGGTTGTTGAGTCAAACACAATATTATTGTTTACGGCCCTGTAACTATAAACCTATTTACGTGGAATATGTAATCGGTGTATAGTTACTAATTTAAATAGGAATGACTTATTATATAAAAATCATTATGGCTTCCAAAATCACATGAAACAAGCTCAAACCATTTCAATTATTTTTTCATAAATACCGCATTTTTGTCATATAATGCACAAGAATAAAACAAATGTATACAATTTTAAATAAAATTAGATTTTAAAGTTGTTAAAAATGCGGCGCTGTTTTAACTGTCATGGTAAAAAACATTTATATTTAATATAATATATTAGTGGATGTATAATATAGTGTTTTATTATATAAAGAAAATCCATAAGCAATGACTTAACTGATATTTTTAGGACTATAAAAACGATCACAAAAAACTCTCAAGCATTCCATTGTCGCCAAAATCAATAGTTTTATAATAAATGCCTAATTTATGTTAGTTTTTTAGCATGACAGTGAATGGTAAGTTCAGTAGAAAAATAATGTACAATACCATGATAGCATGGTAGGTGTGTGTGTGTGTGTGTGTGTGTCTTACTGCGCGGGCGCGTCCATGGCTGGTATGTAGTCGAGCGCCATGAGGCAGGCGAACACCGTCATGATCATCTTGGGTTTCCTCTCCGTGATGTCCTCGGGCAGTGCGTACACGCGCCCGCCGCAACGACGCGCCATTGATATCGCGTACTTGGCGTTGGCGAGGTTGTCCTGTAGTATATGCATCAATGTATTCAATTCTTTTACATTTAACATTTACTCACATGAAGTGGATAGGTGGTAACTTTAAAAAATTATAAATGTTAAAATTATTCACCTGTTCAGTAAAGTTATGTATGATCTAAGAAGTTAGATATGGTTTATGATGGAGATAGTCAACAAGTCTCACCTCCTCGGTGCCTCCATGAAGCACGAGGTCGTAGTTGATAGCACCGGGCTTGATGGCATCGATCAAATCCAGAACAACCTTACCATCAGCTAGAACTTCATCCTAGAATTTATTTAGATGTTTAGTTGTTTGTTTGGAATTTTGTTTACTTATTTTCCTACATACTAGATATTGTGTTACTTTTAAATTTAATATATTATAAGTTGTTGCGATTTCATTTGTGTAGTGTCTTAAATGATGTGTTCGTAAAAAAACGCATTCATTCGAACGTTTTTTCATCTATTTCTTTAGCAAAATTGGTCGTACAAAAAGTCTTTATGTTTAAACTGGATAAGCATACAAATAATGCAGTATAATAATTATATAGATTTTTATCTATTTCTATTTTTTATCTATTTTTATCTATTACCTGGAAGCTCTTAATAGATGAAGTCTTCCCAGCGGACTGTAGCTTGTTATTGACCCACTGTACTATCTCCTTCTCTATGATGGGGTTCCCTGTGTTAGCGAGGCGAGTGAGCACCGACAGCGTGTAGGCGCGCATGAGCTGCCAGATCAAAGCTGAAAACGGTTGAGTTATATTGTTTTAGTCTATTCGTGATATATCTAAATGTTTCATACGTTACCTTTACTTCATATATTGAAGATAAAGAATTTTTTTACACAAAAAAATAAGGAACGAAATAGACTGCAATGTATCTAGAAACACGTATTGGTGAATCAAATTTATGACACAGTAACTAGACCTGTTATCAGGAAAGCACTACGGGAAAAAAAATCAATCAAGTAGGTATGCTTTATGAGAGATAATGCCTGTGTTTATGTCGGATTACATTACGATAAGTGTGTGTGTTTATATATAAGTGTAGGTGTGTACCCAGTGTGAGCGTGGCGTTTCCCTCGTTGATGTCTGCTCCTGCGATGCCGACGAGCGAGAAGCCGAGCTGTCGTCCTAACTCCACCGCGTAGTTGCAGTTCTCGAGACGCTCCATGAAGCGACGCAGCTTGGAGAACTGACGATGCACCTGAGAAGGAAGATTGGAATATAAACTTTAAATCTATTTTTCTCTTTTCCTCAGTTTTAAATCAAGCGAGTCTTGTTTTTCTAAGAAATGTTTTGATTCTATATAGTACCTTCTTCCAGTTAACGATGCCCGGTTTGATGATGTCATACAGCTGGAAGATAACGAGTCCGTCCGTGAGGTCGGAGTACAGCCAGTTGACGTGCGGCGCCACGCCCATGGAGTTCATCCAGTTGCGATAAGCTGAGATAAATTTGTTTATAAATAAATTATAGTAAAGGAAATAGTTATTTATTTGCAGTATATTATCTACTTAATCATTTTAAGCTCTTTCAATTAACGGTTTTTCTAATTACTTCTGTAAAAGCTACATACTCTTTTCTTCTCTAGTTTCATCCAGCTGGTGGTATTGTTCGTTATCGGTGTCGGGTCTCTGTAGGCCGGGATGCTGGTTGAACAGATTAGCCACGAAGGCCAAGTTCAGTTTGTAGACTCCTCCCACTACGTCCGCGGGAGTGACGAACGCCCTACATCTCAGTTTAGCGGCTTGTTGCAGCATCACCTCCGCACGACGGAGCATATCCGTTTCCTATTAAATTAGTCAAAAAAATATTTATTTTTAAACTTTGAGAATTTTGTAAATATCTATAAGTTTTCTCATTATTTGGACTGTACAAAATTAAAAAAAAATAAATATGCATTATACTTTACATGCAAAATCTGTCAATTTCATAACGACCAAGTGGAATAATATACATTTTCAAAATAATACTAATAATCTATAACGGCACTTACTATCGGAATGTGGCTTGGACATAAAAAAAATAAATATATTTAGAATTTCTAGAGCGTCATAAGTTTTGAGTCTAACCCTGAGCGCATCCAAGGTGACTCCGGCGTCGTCGGGTGCTATCTGTCTCAGCAGGTGGCTGTATATCTCTGAGTCGGCGACGTCCTGCTGGAAGTTGGTGCAGCGACGCACGACGCCGGCGCGCTGCAGCTGGTGGTTCACCCAGCGCAGCAGGATGGCCTCCGGGGACAGCGCCAACAGGTCCTCGATGCGCTCCTGGGAGAGTACATGGGTCAACGAGACTTATATTTGCTGTTTTTAAGTTTGTAGCATAAGTAAAGATAGCAAATTTTAACTCCTTTACCAATGAAATTAAGAATTGAGTATGTCTATAGATCAATATAATAATAAATCGTTTCTCTTCATACCTCATCATTGAGCAGTTCGGTGAGACCCGGGCAGTGTTCTAATGTAATCTGGTTGAAGAGACCGATACGAATGATTTGCCACAGTAGTCCTAGCACTAAATGAGGCTTTCCTGTAATAAAAATAAAATATATGTGCTCCTTGTTAAAACTCATTCAATGGCATTTTATAAATAGGGTTCCTAATGTTAACAAATTTTACAGTAACCATAGGTTTCAAAAAGAACCATTAAATTTAAAATGATTTAACTGCACTGTCAAAAGTTGTGTTAGATTTATTATGCCATCAACCAATAAGCAAGGTTTTTTTTGTCAAAATTGCAATCCTAAAATAATAAATCCAAAAATATTTGTCAGGAGCGTTTTGGAACAACAACAAAATATTTATTTTTGTCCTTAACAAGAACAGTATAGTAACATAGTCGTTATGATTCACTGACACAATTGAGTTAGTATTTTAGGGAAAACTAATATTTTATTTGTGGTAAAAATAATTATTGCTACATATAAGAATCACATATAATTTGTCCTGTATTATTATTATTATCTGTTCTGTATTATTATTATTAAAACTCTCAATTGGTAAGGTTACCTTTAGCCAGGTCGTGTGCATCGATGTTGACGATGTTGCAGCCGATGGCCTGTGAGGAGACCAGCGCCAGCGTGAGGTTCTCGTGCTTGGTGTACAGCGTCAGGTTCTTCTTATTGATGGCGCGCTCGTCGATGGTGTCAGGGCATGAGTGGTTTATTACTTTGCTGAAATTATTTATCATTTTATAATAAACAATTTAAATTGTCATCCATGCGATGGTAGCTTCGTATTACAGAAGTTAGAATTTGTAAGTTATAGGTAGTAATTAAAAACTGTACTGTGATCTGCGAGATGTTCTAAATCTCATCATAACGAAACATAATTTAAATAAATAACAGGGATATAGACTTCCTAATTTAATATATTGGTATATATATTTATAAGCTTATTTTATAAGGAAAACTACAAAATTAATTATAACCAAAATATTTGAAGTGAGTATTAAGTATTTTAAGGACCACAGACTTGTTTGCGAATAACAAAGCTCACAAACTGCTAGTCTAAAATCAACCTTTTTTTTTCTTATTTTTTTTTAACGTCAGGAATCCTCATGGATACATCCATCCATCCAGGGGATGATAGTCTAAAATCAACCTACCACAAGATGAGTCCGTCCTTGAGTTTCTCGTACAGCTGCTTGCCCTCCGCGTCGATGGGCAGCAGGCGCGCCAGGTCAGGATCGTGCTCCAGGTTGCTGTTGATCCAACCAGAGAACGCCATCTGCTCCTCCAAGCGGACCGAGTGAGTGGTGCCTGGAATTATTGTTAGTTTTTGTGGATTCAAATTTAATTTCATCTCATCCCTTCTTAGTTATTTAATCTGTATTGCCTTTATTCCTCCTTAACGGTGGGTAAGCATTACAACTGTTGTAAGCATTACGAGTGTCCATAGACGACCATTGGCAATCATTATCTTTAAAAGTCTGTTAATAAACAGAAATATAGAAATATTTAATTAGAGATATATAGAAATATTTAATAAGAGATATATAGAAATATTTAATTAGAGATATATAGAAATATTTAATTAGAGATATATAGAAATATTTAATTAGAGCTATTAAGAAATATTTAATTAGAGATATATAGAAATATTTAATAAGAGATATATAGAAATATTTAATTAGAGATATATAGAAATATTTAATTAGAGATATATAGAAATATTTAATTAGAGCTATTATGAAATATTTAATTAGAGATATATAGAAATATTTAATTAGAGATATATAGAAATATTTAATTAGAGATATATAGAAATATTTAATTACCATCACTGGAAGCTTCGCTCATGCCTCCTAAATGCTCAAGATTTTCCTTTTTACTGACGGCCTGTTTGAATGTGCTTGACACCTGAAACATTAACATAGTTTAGGATACTTTTTTAGAAACAGAAGGGAAATTGTATAAGCATATCATTTTTAGAATTATTCTGTAAACGTTTAGATCCTTTTCTTACTCGAAACAAAAATATAAATTCATGTAAATTTTAAATGTTACACATTAATGAAATATATTTAAAGAGCAATTATTTCTTATTGAATGTAAAGCAGTTTCAACTGTGTTATTATACATTTCAACAAATCCATCTACTTATTGTTAACAGTTGCCCGACCCATGAACTTTATACAGTTATTATTTTATTGACTTGTAAAGTGTATTGACACGATGTATCAGACGATTAATGACTTAATGGAGAATATTGATACCGTATAACTGCTTAATCACTTAGTAAACTACTATCTTATTGTACTTGTGTTATAAATTTCCAAGTAATTTCATTCATTTTAATGGTTACGTAATAATTTCTTTAGCATGTTTCAATGTTTAACGTAAAGCCAACTTTATTAGAATACTGAGGGGATTACGCTTTTTGCAGCAACAGCAGAAGCATATACATTTTATATGTTGTGAGTTTTTTGTATTACCTGTTGTGCTTTAAGATTGCCGCAGAGTTCCTCAAACTCCGTGAGAGATATGCCATTCTTCCTGGCGTCACCGTTCATGCTGCCGTTGACTCCTCGAGCGGACTTGCCTCCGTTGTCGTAGAACTCTTCTATCATACACCGGACCTACGATGGTTTTATAAATACGTTAACATATTACACTCTACCACTACATCTATTTTAACCGCCCCGTTGCAATTGGTCGAGTGGTTAGCGCAGACGCCTAACGTATAGCGAATCAATGGGGCTCGGGTTCTCTTCTCGGGCGTGTATGTGATGATCATAGATGTCTGTATTTCTGGGTTTGGTGGTTTGTTAAATATATTCTCAATATTTATAAAGTGTATTTCAATGTATTTTTATCGTTGTCTAACACCTTTAACACAAGCAAATAATTTGCTTACTTAGGGGTTAGATCAATGTGTGTAACTTGTCCTGTATTATTTATTATTATTATCTATTACAATTAAAAATCTAACTCAGAATTGATATGGACTAATTGGAAGTACTTCAGTTTCTATTACAATTAATAAATATTAATTCGAATATGGTGTAGCCTACCTTCCATTGTGGAATTTTGTATCCAACGCTGTCTAGGGCATCTTTCAATTCCTTCAAATCAATGTGTCCATTGCCGCTTGTGTCCAACTGCAATGAGAAAAAAAACATTCATTTAATAACATACAGTTGATATTGACCTACTACAAGTATTAGAAACCACTTAATAATTATCCTTATTATACACTGTTCTATATTAATTTGCGTGATACATAATAAACAAATAATAGTGACTATAAAGTAACATTAAATCAAATAACAGTAAATCATTTAGTTTAGAGTTTAGACTATATCAGGGATAGCCAACCCGCCGATCGACCACCGATCGCGAGCGACCGTCAAAAATATCGCAATCAACGAGCAACGAGCATTTTTTTAAGTATGTAATTCCTAAAAATACCGGCGATTACCATGTGGAAAATACCTTAGATTCCACAAGGTATTTGCCGCTAAAATGTCGATCTTAGGTTTGATGTTGGCCACCCCTGGACTATACAAATGAGTGGATCTAACGAGGCCAAGTAGGTACTAGAGTTCGTTCCATTCGCTTAATTAACTAAACAACCATGAAAACACTATAAAACACGGTTATTATTATTATAGCAACCTGATTGATTAAACGTAATTTTTAATTAGTTTGATTATATCGCTTGACTGATATTTGCTACTGTGAAACTGCATAGCTTTAAATTAGACTGGGATATTTGACAACGTTTTACAAATGTTAAATGTATTTTTCCTATTAAGTATCTAAATTGGTTTGATATACTTTTTCTTAAAAGAGTTTGTATTTATACTATACATGACTGAGAACACAAACTGTAGGGACTTGAAATTAACACATTTTTATAGTACAACTGTATATGTCTTGTAAATGGTTTCCTTATTATAAGAATATTAAATAAATAAAAGGTAAATATTGATATATTAATCCTTGTTGAATATTAATAAAAAAATTATCAACCTTGGTTTATTGCGAGAGTTCAAAAACTGTACCTATATGCGCACTTTATCCGGCGTTAAAACTTATCTTAAGGTTATCAATGCTATATTCGGTGTTTTGTGAGCGGTAAATCTATTGTTTAAGATTTGTGTTAATAAAAAACATATCTTAAAAAAAATATTCTAGAATATTCTACAAATAATACTCATAACAATGGACACGCATTACGTATATGATTGATGTTAAATTCATGTTTGTATAACAATTGTGGATAGAGAAGCAATAGAACAATTGTGTGTGTTTTAAACTGTTTAATCGAAAGTGACATAATTTAAGTTTATTATTTATAGTATAATTATCATTATAATTGTTGAGTCCTTATGACTTAGGTATTGTCTTGACAACACTTCTGACATCTTTTAGGTACACCTTATCTTCCTTATTCACAACATCCAAAAAAAAAACATCACAAAAATAAATCATAAACAAGTATTTATGATTTATTTTATACTTTATGTGCAATGTGTTATATGCATATAAGTTTTATTTAATTTATTCTAATGTTGCTTTTTCCTGTATTAATGTTTTATATTTTAAGCGCCTTACTCTATTCACTGTATTCTCGGGTTGACTGGTAGAGAATGCTTTTAAGCATTAAGTCCGCCTATTGTACTATTTTAGGCAATAAAGACTAAATAAACAAATAAAAATAAAAAAAAACATCCATCTCTTTTTTTATTCCTCTATCATATCCAATCACTTTTATATTCACAACTCGGCTAGTCACGTGACTTATATCCCTTAAATAATAAAATGTATGCTAAATTATAATTGAGTAATAAAGACAAAAACAATTCGGTAAGTTCCTAACTGTTTTGTATAATCATGTAATTTACAGCGAAAGTAAACAAACATACAGTATGCATGAAAGTAAAATACTTAAATGAATAATTTGAACGAATGTAAGTAGTTACAAGGCCGTGTCGACTAGTTAATATTATTACATCAACTAGAAACATTTTTGAAATGACGATTTTAAATTGTTATATACATTTTTCTTGATTAAAATCCATAAAATTGCTTACATAATTCCCAAGTAATATATTCAATTAAAATAATAAAGGTTATAAATAATAACAATGATTAATTAGTGACTTGACAATCCATAATGATATCTGACAAAAGCGGCTTTTATAAATAATGGGATGACATTTGCCACAGTATAAACTATATCAGTAGGATCATAATGAATTCTTTACAGAGATTTCAAAATTTATTATACTGTGATATAAAACTTTCGCAATACATATTTATATTACAATACTTAAAAGGGTTTTTGAGTCGCACTTTCAAAAAAGTTTTTATTGCCTTACATTTACATTAATTGGTTACAAGGTTACGAAGGCAAAATAAAGAGCTTTATATTATATTTATCTTTATAGTTATTGTTAATTAAAAGTACTATACTCAGTTTGTAGATCAAGTGGGTTTATTAAAAAACATTCAAATGATAATACAGTAGAACCTCGATTATCCGGACCATTGAACGATTATATTTAACGGGCGAGGATAATAAAGAAATCTCGAGATTTTTAGGACGTACTATTTATTGGCTAGCGTATGTTTGAATATCCTCAGCCTCATATTAAATATCTACAAGTTTTTTTTTTGTAATAATCTTATAACACTATGTGTGTCTTATTACTTATAGTTTACTTTTATGGGGACACGCAGCTAATTTTCAAACTACATAAAATAGATAAAACTTACAAACAGTTATTGTTTCTAAAATAGTACTTCCTCTGCTATTTTCGGCGATGGACATAATTCATAATTATGTTAAATAACATGACTCATTTTTTGTACAAATATAATAACGAAAGAATTTTATAGCCTATGATAAAAAAAAAGATTACCGTTTACACACCTATAACAATTTTTGCTCGATAGTCCGCCACGCTTCTGGTTTATGAATAGGAAACTAAAAAGGTTCGTAAATAGTCCGATAAATATATATTTAATAATAATAACAATTAATACGAATAACATAATATTAATAGAATAGAAGTAAAGTCTTTAATAAATTACTTTGACACGCTCAAGAACATCAGTATTTTATATTTTTTAAATTGTTTCTAAGGTCGAAGTAATAAACAAATTGGCCAAATCAATCAGAAAATAAATATCATTAAAATTATGTGTCAATACGTCTGTTCCTCATTCCATAACTGGACAAAACAACTACAAATTGTGTATTATATGAGTTGTGACTCACTCAGAATGATTCATTCGAGGACGAAGCGTGTTTACATAACTGTTAGACTAACTTAGATGTGAAATAGAGTATTAATGTTTTATTTACGATAAAGAGTTTTTGTTATATTTTACAATGTTAAAGTTTGGATATAATTATGTGTGAGTGGTTTATTGTAAAGAAATGTACTTACGCTTAAAGAAATTTTAATTCAAAAAATTTGATTAATTTTAATAGTTTTCGAATTTAGATTTTGATTGAACTGTAATTTTTCCTTCTTGTATAATAAAGTTTTGGATTCGATTTTTCATTGATAATATAAATTGATTCTATGAAATCGATAATAATTAGCAGGTTTAATTTGAAACACCGCTCTTTATAGACGTTATAAAACTAAAATTTTAGATACAGTATTGCTTTACAAAAATGTATTTAAATCTACGAAAATAATAAGTGAGCATATACAATTTTCGAAATCTACCACTTTAAACTACAATCAGTGATGATATTTTCTTAACAATATGATAATTGATTTTAAACCAATCCTGGGATTTTAAACCAATCCTGTTTTGAGTTTTGTGGCAGTTTCAAAAAACTGCCACAAAACTCAAAACACATTTTGTTGATATGTGTTTTAGAACTGTTTTTTTTATTTTTAAATTAAATAGTAAAAAAATTAAAAACTTGTTATAAGAAAACTGCAAACAAATATTTATTTTTTACATTTATATATAAAAATGTTTATTATTCAGTCAACCTACATATTTCATTCGAATAAACAAAATAATGTGTATTTGGTGTTGATGCAATTCGAAGAATTACCTAGGTATATGTTAAATAAAATAACATGCAAAACTTTGTCATTATATATATATATAACTTTATAATAAGATGTCACAATTATTCACATATCTGTCTGATTGTCTGATGATATCAGCGTAAGTACTCACCGCCTCCAGTCTAGGTAATCATTAAAAAATAATAATATACAATTGGAATATGTGTATATGATATTAGCGTTGATTGTATTATATATATAAGAAAAATAAAGTTAAAATATGTATATCATTATTGATATTTCAAAACTCGTAAGATATATTTTTCTGGTATTCAATACTTCTTATGCTTGCGTATATCAGCAATACAGTTTGTAAAAGGAATGTACATTGTATAGGCCAAGGACCTTGCTGATTCAATTAGGGGAGCGTTGACCCGATAGCTTTGATTTGTATGTATTCGATTGCCAAGTTAACTTAGAAGTATTAGTGTCTGTGATTCTTAATTGAATTGCAAATACAATTTTTATTTACATAACGCGAGTGTTTTTTGTTTTAAACTTTCCTTTGCGTTAATCTCTTAACTAAGGCGGTCTGTCTGTCTGTCGTACTTAATCTTGTGTCAAACAAAATAAATTCATTTGTTAGTCCATGTGTCGCAAAAGGTTACAATGCATATTGCCATTCGGTTCTTGGGATCAGTAATGTGCCTTTAAAAATATGGCATATATGCGCATCTCCCTTTCTTTACTGATCAGAGGGTCATAAAGAATGGTCTGTAGAATAGTATGACAAAGGCACCTGTTTGACATAAAGCTACGTTATGTTACCACTTTCGTTTATATATTTAAGAATGAAAAATACTTCTGCAGTTCTTAGCAGAAGGTTCTACTATTAACTCATTAACCTTCTGTAACTTTTTTTTGTTTAGGTGGTAAAGCGACGATGATGGTCTCCCAGTGATCAGCAATTCGCCACACACACCCGCCCACCACACACACACACACACCACAAACACACATCAATCTTGCTCGTATTGAATTAATTTTTATATGTAGGTACATATATTAGTTTAAATAAGCTTTACACGGCTAACATTTATAGATAGTTTCCAACAAGTAAATTATAGGACAAACAAGTTACATCATAATAATATTTTAAAAAATATTTTCTTGGAATATATAAGTACTTTAAAATTGTTGACGTCACCCTTTGTATTGATTGATGATTGATAAACTGATAGTTAAATAGGTATCGTGATAACAGCTGTGAAACATACATAAGCTGGTGGATACAACACTGTTATAATATCAGAACGTGATAAATGATAAGTCTATCAAATAATTTGTTCTATACAAAACTGTTTAAAAAAAATTTAAAACTAAAATATATCTACAGAAAAATATAAGTAATTAATAATTATACCGCGTTCGTGAAAATTAAAATATTTAATATTTTTTTATAGATATAAAATATTCTTGGTTTTAATGAATTCCATTTATGATATAGTTATAGAATAGATGCTAAATAAACTGAATTATGAGGACATAATGACTCAGAGGTGAAGTGCGTTAGAGGTACGTTCTAAATACCATAAAGGGTCCAGGAAACCCTACTTATTCAGACTAATAACATTTGCGGTCTATGAATTATTGTTTGTATGTACGTATGTTGTAAAATAAATATATAAAATTGTATTGTCGAAGGTTCGAACAGGGCTGCTGAACCAGTTTTATCAAGTATTTCAATTATTTATTAATAATTATGAGTAATATACTGTTATCTAT
Source organism: Napeogenes inachia (assembly GCA_959347355.1). NCBI lineage: Eukaryota > Metazoa > Arthropoda > Insecta > Lepidoptera > Nymphalidae > Napeogenes > Napeogenes inachia. The sequence goes on along the minus strand of OY365798.1, from coordinate 19,000,681 downwards.
AAATTGAATGGCATAAAAAGTTTAAGATGGATATGAGGTAATGCGGATAAAATAATAAAAAAACTATACTTTGATATGACATAAATCCTGACTATTGTGTTTAAAAAGATACTTTTTATCGCATTTCAGTGACTAATGTTACGATTGTCTGAAAGTTGAACCCGAGATCAGATTGAAGCCCGGACGTATCTACTAAGGGGACTGCGCAATTGTACGACCTAAATTCTATTGATCGAATTACCTATTCTTATCTTGTACTTACCATGTAGCGAGTATAACAGGAAAAAATCTATTAAACACTCATCTAAATAGTTTTATAATAAAGTTAGAGACGGTAAGAAAAAAATTGAGATACAGAGAGAGTTAATAAAAGAGAGAAAAAGACAGAACATAACCGAGTCGGCATAATGTTTAATGAATTTGAATTTAGTTAATTCCAATAATTCTATTATTAAATATTGAGTTAATATTAATGTTCTAAAAACTTTTGTTATGTCACTAAAACAACGATTTTACATCACCAACCGCATTGAATTGGTTTGTGGTATTTTGACGAAGTAGGGAACTTACAAAAATCGAAGAACTTTAATCTAGTACGTCAATTCATTCACTATAATTGTATTGTTTTTGCAATAATTAATAAACTTCGGATGTAACCGCAATAGTAACGGATTGAAACTATCAGTTTATTCATTTAATGATTAGGAAACAAGAACCATTTTTGTATAAAAACATAATTATATCTAAGTTTGTAATTGTTTTTGCCATAGAGAATATTATAATATTTAATATTCACGGAAGTGTAGATAAAATTTAATGTTATAAATATATATAGATATATTTTGTAAATAGTAATGATATTATTTATATCACTCAGTACTAGAATCTCATTCCAGCACGATTTATGACGTCTGTATGTCTGACAGACATTTCTGAGAAGTTACTAATCACGTCTTAGACGACGGTAACTTGTATAATGAAGAGCTCATTAGAAATGACCTCGGTGACCTAATGGGGTGGTAATTTATACATCGGTATATAATTTATATATTATGAGAACGATTTAAGATTATATAAGGATTGGAATTAAACGGGATTTTATGACTCGATAAATATCAAGTCATGCAAAAACTTACTTGTATTTTTTGTATGGGTTTTTAGTTTGAAGAACTAGCTGTCTCTAAACTACTACTTTTTTAAAAAGGGTTAATATGATGTGGATTTTAAATAAAAAAATATTTTTTTTAAAGGACAATATTCTTTCCGGGAACCATTTACCGTGGAGATAAGGTATTACAACGCGATAAATTAAATTATACTGACAAATGTATAGGCCGTATACTTACTTCAATTATTTTTAAATTTCTGCCTCTTAAAGGCAAACCAAAAGGTACGTGTACGAAATCTTTTGGAACGTTTTCAGTAGTACACAGTTAAATAAAAATGTAAAAAGTAGTACATAAGTAGTAAATTGTAAAAGTAGTAGGTACACAGTTAATTAAAAGATTTAGCTCGACTATTTGTACATAAAATACCCAACCTTTTTATTAGATTTGATGCAATTGTGTTAACGGGAAGACGAATTGTGAAAATTAATACGTGTGATTTTAATTCCTAAAATAGATTTATTTATATGTGTAGGACCATTGTGCATATAGCCTTATTTGACTTCCTTATTAAATACTTTACAAAGCTCACTCTTGATAAAATATTTATTCAGTAAATCGCGGTAACATATTCTTAAGTATATTTACGAGACATTCCATTGTCACCAAGTCTGGTCTGAAGGTTCGTGATAATTATCTTTAAGTGTTTGTTACAAACCCGATGCTCAAGACTGATATGACTTAAATCATTATACGTGTTTATATAATCATTATTATTATATAAAAATTAATTTAAGTTCCCCTACCTACCTAACTACGTTTTCCTACTTATCTACCTATTTAAGTACCTATTATATGGTAAGAAAATACAATTTCTATAAAAAAAATAATTAAAGTATTATTTTTATAATGTTTATTGATATAAATTAATCTGTAAATTTTCACGATAGCAATGCCCCCATCAATCAAAGGCCGGGTCACAATTATTAAAGTACAATAATATCTGAGAAACAGAGCATGGGAAGCGAGCGGTACACCTATGTATGGAACGTGCGCCGGCGCATGAAAGTTCGCACGGTTGGCATTTAAATTGAAACGGATTTGCTTAGAAAATATTCTAGAATTAAATGATGTATTTGCATTTCAAATTATTTCAGGATGTGTGAATCGTTGTTTTTTATTCAACTTCATAGTGTATCCACTTATTGTAGAACATATTAGGAGATCGTAAATTCCAACCAAGCATATTTAGTTCGTTATATAATGAATAAACCAATCATATTTTACTGTTATCAAATAAATGTTTGTTTTTTGTTAATATGTCTAACGATATATAACAGTTAACGAGATGCAATATTAACACCGTTATTGTAACACGTTATATGTATTTCTGATATTGAAGACAACTTAATCACAGTCATTAGTATTTAAATTAAGTGATCATTATAAAGATGTTCCAGATAAATAATAATTACTACTTTTTAGAAATCAATAAATATATTACCAGTACCTATTAATAGTGCTCGTAAAGACTAGACTATAATATTTATAATAATTATTTTGTCCGTTTGTACATGTTTCCGGTGTGGGATTTAACCAAAATGAATTTGTTCTAAATTTACTTAACTTTATTTTGTAATTTTCCGTCCTTATAGCCTCCTAATACTACATCAATAATCGTTGTTTCGTTGCAGGAAATTTAAAACTAAAAAAACAGTTTCAAATTTATAATAATAGAAAGAAAGAAATAATGAAAATACACAATTAAGAGAACAAGAGAAACTAAAAGATAAATTTGGCTTGACAAAAAGGTGCCTAAAACATACCATTTAGGGAACACGGAAAAGACCAAAAACTGTGTTATAGGACATGAAAAGTTTAACATAACATATGAAGAAATTGAAATTTGGGCTAGGAATAGGTTAAAAAACAAACAGATAAGATCTTACAAAAATGTTCGCCAAATTCTGAAAAATCTCTTAAAATGTATCTAAATACATTCATAAGTTAGCGATACAATAAACTTTTGATTATTTAGTTCATAATCAAAACAATCAGCTATGGCCTTAGTACCAGCATACTATTGCTCCACTTGAGGACGTCATGAACGCATTCTATATAACAATTATAATGGTACTAGAATTAGTTTTAAATACTCGAGAGAATGCATTACCTAATAATAATTTGATAAAAAGAGGTCATTGACCTAGTTTGTTTATAGAAGAGCAAATCATTATTGGTTATTTACTTAACCACAGATAATAATGATAATGATTTTTTAAGCACAATTAACCTCAAAACTAATAACAAAATGTATTTTCTTTTAAAGTTTAAAGTACATAATAGATAAAGATATATAAAAGATAAAGATTTATAAACGAAGAAAGTGACAAGCATGCAGAATCAATCACGCAGACAAAACTAGAATCAAATCGAAATTTAGTTTAAAATAGGGCGTATTTTATAATGTAGGCAAGCAACTAAGGATGCAAAATACTGATGTTAACTTTGATACACCAAAATATAACCCAAAAATAGGTCTAATTTAAAAAATATCTTATAAACATTTCGTATATAAATAAATATGTATATGTTATATTAATAATGATATACCTATAGTGAAGAACTTTGTCCACAAGATTAAATAAAAAGAACTGGCGTTTTAGAAACCAGTGTTAGTATTATTGAGCTAGTCTACTGGATGTTAGTGACTGCTTTCCCTGAGTCTAGCTGTCTATACTAAATAGACTGTCTATCTGTATGTAACAATAATAATATCAGGACAAATTACACACATTGATCTAACCACTAAGTAAGCAAATTATTTGCTTGTGTTAAGGGTGTTAGAAAATGATACAAATACATAGAAATACACATATAAATACTGAGAATATATTTAATAAACGACCAAACCCAGAAACACAGACATCTATGCTCATCTCATAAATGGCTGTCTCCGCCGGGAATCAAACCCGATCCCCATTGCGCCGTGACACGTTAGGCGTCTGCGCTAACCACTCTACCAACGGGGCGGTTAATATGACCATCACATACATTTTAAATTTATGTAAAGAAGGGTGTTTGTCCTGTTTTTCTTAACATAATAAATTCCAGTAAACACAGAATATGTACCGATTCCGATTAAATAATAAAAGTACTGCTTTGTGTACTATCAGAAGGAAGCCAACGATAACTGCTTGCTAAAAATACATAAATGACTCCATTGAATTACTTAGTAATTAATTAAAAATATTAAATTGTTCATAACGTTTTGTTACCTACTAAATGATGGATGAGTAATGATGATATTGAGAGTTCTGCTTTGCGACATTTTTACGTATTTTTTTATAGACTTTTATAAGATTTACATAATTGTTAACACACTGATTTCCTTATATTAGCTTTTTTTTCAATTCAATACGTGTACATACTCCTCATCTTCTAATTATAAATAGTTGAAAAGCATTCGTACTACGAGTTAAAATTTGAAAATTCTTTCGTTAATTCATCTAAGGGCCGACTTTACTATTCTTTGTTTTAATATCAGGTTCGCCAATTGGTACCATTATTAAATAATAAAATTTTAATAAATATATCTATGATACTTTTCTATATAAATCATGTCAAATAACAATTAGTTATTTCATAGTGAAAACATATTTAAAATTTGCTTTGGCAATCTACTTTATAGTTGATCATAAATTATAATTTCACTTTTTTATTAAACATAAATATTTTTTTTCAAATTATGTACATAATTATAATTTTATTGTTCCAATTCATCATTTACTTTGACATCTCACGTGAATGTTATTTTCATTTTCATCTGTACAATGCATCCAGTTGTAATTACAGCATAATTTAAACTTTTCGTAAATAGAATTAGGTATATAATCGTATGTTATTTGTTTATTTTTATTCTACTCATTTATAATTGTTCTTAATGAGATTCACACACGCGATTATAATTAGTATATCGTGTAAGAAAGCGTCAAGATGAACAGATATTCGTATTCGATCATAAAAATGATATCATTTATTTATTAATTGATTTCATGCAATTGCTATATCAATTGTATTCATAATAATTAACAAACGATACATAATAGCACAAAGGTTTTTAATAAATAAATAAAATAATATATGAATGGAAATAATAAATCGTTTCTTTGATCATAGTGAAGTAATAAACAAACAAGTATGGGCTGTAGTGCCGCGGCTATTTGTGGAGCGGGGAATGCGCAAGCGCACGTGCATGTTGCCTTAGGCGGTATTTCTATGTTAGGATTGAATTTAGCTATACAGTTTGAATTACTGTTCGAGACTTGTTTTAAAAAATACTCTGATTCTGACCAGACCCTGTGATGCCTGAATTTATCATTTGTATATCAAACTGTTTTTATTTGATATCGGCATATCTTTATGTTGTTAGGAATGAAACAAAAAAATATATTAAGAGTAAGTTAATTAATTTGGGATTGTTCTTCTTAACTTGTATTAGTTACATTGAAGTAACTCAGATAAATGAAATGAGATAAATATGTCATCTGTAACGCTCTATAACTAAACATTAAATATCTTTTTAATAAGCTTTTTATAGGTGATAAGACATTGTTTTAAAACTATTTTTTTTATAGACGCACGTCACTCACTATTCAAATTGAGTATAGGTACTCGACAAAGTAAACTGCGAAATCAATCTGTGACATCATCTTTAACTAACTAATGTGATTGAAATATTTGTATTGTAGGTGATATATTCCAATACTTTTCCAATAGTTTTCTAAATTAAGAATCATGTTCAGTAAAAATTAAACACTTTGATGATTTATCATGACGTGTCTATACTTTACAATACCTTTTATTTATACTACTTAACAGAATAGTAACATCTTGCTAACTACGTGATATACAAAGACATTTTAAGAACCTTTGCATATTACAGTATCTCAGCTCACCTTTCGACCAATGCGCAGCTGTGAGTCATCGTGTGTTGACCTAAGGCCTAAGCGAACAAAACTATGTGTTTGTGTGAGTGAGGACAGAACTTCTTTGTATATACACCGCCTTTTGAGTTATGTGGCCCTGGTACTTCAAAGCTTATAACGATTAAAGAGTTTATCTCGCTAATTCAACCCCCTTCTTGCATCTTTGACGTGGTCTAGACAAAAAAAATGAGTTCGTGGAATTCCTTTGTCGGAACTTTTTAGTATGCGGCATTAAAATATTTATAATTGCAATTGTACGTATGATATTTGATAATAATATAATAACCGATAATGGCGACAATATTCTATATGGTTTTAGGGAATTATCGGCAATTATAATCTACCAATACATATCATATTATTATGAGTTTACTATAAGTCAACTACGGCCTAGAATTATTGAGCGGTAGGTAAATACGCAATAAATAAATTTTTAAGGTCTCTATTAATTTATTTAAATGAAAGGGGTGAGCACCCTTTTGCATAATAATATATTGATTTTCATACCCTTCTTTATTATCTGGTAATGGGCAGTGAGGCCGGTCTATTTCTCACCATGTTAGAAGGCTGAGTCATTGGCGTTCGTTAAATAGTCAAAAACTCAATGATTCATACACATAAGATATCGAAAGACATGTGGTATAGTATCTATTGAACATATGAAACATTGGATAAACCCGAGGACGATCAGTTGTTATTTACGAAATCGAAACTTTTTATTATAGCAAGCTTTCAACTATTCTAGTATATTATGACCGTATCTCATCCAACTGGGTCAACAAAAAACAAATGTTTTTAGGAAAAAAACGTAAGTAGGATTAGTGTTTATTGCATAGCTGGAATGAATACAATAAAATCCAAATTAACAAAACATGGTATCATCAATATTTATATAAAAAAAAATATATAGAATATACTTTTTACAAATTTAATTTTTATCATAAAACAGTGATAATATTTATCACATTTACCAATGACGTTTATCAAATAAGCCGATCTATTTAAGATTATATTAAAATTAGTAAATACGAACAAACTTATTGTCCGACATTATATTAGGGTAATAGGTCGACCATAAATGCCTGTAATGACTGTCAATTGAATATTATTAGCTAAATCAAAACTCTCATGATTCATGCGAGGAATCGTGACGAAGCAATCCGATTTTACATAAAGTTATATACTATACATGTTAGCTACAAAATATATCTTTTGATAAAAAAATGTCTGTCGTTATTATCATAAAAAAAGCAGTTGGAGGGAAGTACAAATTATTTTTAATATTAGGAATCATTACGAAAAGGATTTCAGTATTAACATTTAAATTTATTTCTCTTCTTCCACGGTTTAACAATTACAAAAAAATAGATGTTTTATGATAAAGAAAAATTAAAAGGACATAAAAAATAACAAAAAAAAATAAAAATTAAAAGGACATAATTAATATTCTGTTAAGACTATCTATCTAGCTATCACTTTATTCTTGATATCATTTACGAAATGCAAAATGTTGATAAAGTGTAAAATAATATTAAATATTATGATTGATCTTATTAATAGTCACAAAAACAATGTTTAAGAATACCTACTGTACATAATAATTATTTGATAGTTCATTTTATATCCAACAGAAGAAAGAATGACACTGAATGAAGTTAGAGAACGTTTATAAGTTTTAATAAATAAGATGATCCAAGTACCTATAACGGCTGTATAAACATTTGTAGACATAGTTGGAAAGGCAGCTGACTCATGAGTTTTAAACGGGCAAAATTCCATTGTATTGTTACGTAAACTAAGTTGTGGTTGGATTTCTGGGCGAATGAATATAATCAAATGACTTATACCTCGTGTCACCTAACCACATTGACGCAGTATTAGATAGGAATTAATGCAAATGAAGAAACTGATCGATTCAAAAGTTACTTACTACTTTTAAATATCTTTATATGGTCTATAGGTATATTGTATTCTTAAAACTAAGTTATGATAAATATTAAAGTAAATAAAGACTGATGAGTTTTTTTAAAGATAATTTTAAATGGCATTAATATAGGTATTCGGAAAATACTTATACCTACATGTTTTAGTTCTTTATCCAGACTGCTAACGTGGTAACATTCTTCTAAGAGCGTGTAACGTTAGAGTCGGGTCATTGACATTCAAAACTGTACCGACTATGAGGTCAATACGATCGTGACATATCCAATTACATAGGATTTGCAACTCTTCAAGTTATATTTGTTAAAGATTTATTACTATCAATGCATTATTTCTGTAATTTTAAAAGTGAAAATGTTTTCACCTAATTTGGAGACACTTTATTTTTATAAAATTATAGTAGGTGCCTTACGCTTTATATTTTGCAATACAAAAAACTCAAAGACAACGAATACAATGATTTGTTGTTGTGAAAAACACATCTGATAAAAAATAGAAAGAAAAATAGTAAAGTTATTAATTCAATTCAATGTAGAGAACATTATTATTATTTTTTTTACTTTAAGCCTGATGATAGTTCAAGTTATATGTGGATCGTGATGCGACAGGCTATTCACGTTTATCATAAATAAACAATAAAATACACTTACAGCGATAAAACTTAAAAACTACAAACTACAAAGTAGAATGAATATACAATAAATTGTATAAACTTACACAGAACCATATCATCAATGTACCTATATGCCATCAGTAAATTCATTAATTTGAATTATAAAAACATTAGCTCGAAGATTGAGTAACGTTTAAAACTCTTTTGAAATATTGTTTATAAAACCTAGGCAGTTTCAAGTCCTAGGTATTGCGTCATTGGACAAAGGCTGGAGTGACCACATTCCAAAGCAAGGTCGATGCATCGCACTGAGTATAAAGACTTCATATCGATTAAAAATAAGTCAAACAAACTTATTTATAAGTATTTATATTAAAAGTAGTTTGTCTGTAAGCAGTTGTAGTGTAATTACGTGCAACATTTTCGCTACAATCAAACAACTTTACAGGTACACCAAGCTTTTGCGATTTAATAAAAGATTTTTAAACTTATTTTTAAGCATTACCATTCAAGGCAATGACTCAGATACCGGAAAACGTAGGGTCACAATACTGTAACCGCATTCTCGATGAAATATTTTCACCTTTACGTGAATAATCACCAATTTAAATTTAAATTGCATAGCATGTTTATTGTCTTTTGTGATTTTATAAGTGAGTACAAGGGTTATAAGGAAACCTGTGTTTGTTTACAAATCTATTTATGTATGAATTACATTTAGAGATTGTGAACTGTTTGTAAGAAATAAGTGTGACAGGCATTAGCTTATTATTAATCCAAATATATATGTAATGAAGTCGTTGAAAAACACTTCTTTACATTATATATTTAAATTAAATCAATTACTAAAAACAATCTTTTTATTGGTTTTATTTTAATTATGATGATTTTTTATAGAATTAATGAATATAATTGACAACTTTTAATTTGAGTAGAGGAAAGATAGGCAAGCAGATACAGCATAGAATTATTATACGTACAATAGGGGAGCCATAGGCATGACCTATGAGTGTCAGTGTCGGTCAAATAATAATATAGGCAAGTCGACAATTACATAGATAATAGGTGATAACAATTACCTAGATACAATTGACTCTCACTTAAACAATACTTATTCACACTTGTAAATTGTTATTCAGAGTAAATATTAATGTTAAGAAATAAAGCAGCCATTTCATTATCCAGTTTACCAAGTGTTATGTCAACTAGGCTACTAATATAGCATTGCATTGTGAGCTATTGCTAAAGTGTGATTGGTGGACACTATTATTCACTATTTTTAGGGTCAAGTAGTGTGCTGTAAATTGGATAATGAAATGGGAGCATTACTTATTCACTATTTTTAGGGGCAAGTAGTGTGCTGTAAATTGGATAATGAAATGGGAGCATTACTTATCACATATAAGAAACAGGATGCTTTTTGTGACAGAAGGATTTTTATTATAATTAAGCCCTACATGTATTTCTATAAATACAATAAAAAAAATAAGAAATATCTATGTATGAAGGGTTACCATTGCTTAAAAATGTATTCTGGCATTGAATACTGTAGATAATATCATGTCAAGGCAAGATGTGATACCAGTCATGAATATTAAGCTATGTGGCAAAATTGCCTCATGGGTAATGTATGACACACACATATTTGTATGGAATGACTAACTTAAACTCTTACGAGTTATTTTACATTAAAATTACCTTAGACCTTAACATTGAAGTAATTTTAAATGCAGAAGTCTCTAGAATGATTTAATCCAATTGGACTTCCTTATGAATGTTGAGACTTTATTTCAACAATTACAAAACTAACTAATGATGAAATAGAAGACAAATTTTGTATTTAACTATATTAATATCTATACAAGATATGAAATGTTGATTATATTTTGTTTCTTTTATTCTATATTTTCTTTCTGAATAGTCAATAAGGGATTAGATAAGTGTGTAGTACAATCCGAGACAATCACAAAGACAAAAATAGGTAATTTAAGACTGCATTTTCTCAAACAAAGATTTTTTTAATCTACTGCACCATAAAGACCTCAGATATAACATAATATTATGTTAAAACCATTCATAATTCTATTTCATGAATGTGAGTTTTTGTAATTTTATTATTTTTAGCAATACATTGTATTATCTTTTCAATATCAATAACATGAAATGGCACTTGCAATGAGATAAGAGATTATCTTAAAAATATCCAGTTGTATTTCTTCTAATATGTATTATATATCTGTGGTTTACTGGATGGAATTACTTATATAGTTTGGTCAATCCAATAAGATAATAATCGCCTTAGATAATTATTATTGATACTTATCCTTTTATTTATATTTTGTGCAAGGCTTAGAGTAATCTTAGAAGGTTTACTAAATGATATTAGTTTATTAACCTAGTAAGAGTGTAGAGTTTACAGACATACTATATCTATTTTAAAAATATCTCATCTCATATTATATATATTTTTTAAACGATACGATAATTTATGTTGTAAAATAAATGTATTCAAATTATTTAAATAGTTTCACTAAATATATTACTGACACATAATAATAATGTATTTTATTTTAATAAATGTTACAATTTCATTAAATATAATTTAATTAATTAATAATTTCATTAATAATCATTTCGAATTTGGAATAGTAAATAGTTTGTTTTTAGCTTATATACGTCAACAATAACTCTTTATTTCACAATCGATATTTATGAAACTTGAAACCTTTACTAAATCCATAATTTTACGACCACACGCGGACTCGAGACCAGTGTTGGGTATGCTAAAATACATACACTCCATAAACGGCAAAGAACAAGAATTATTACAAAATGTAATCTAAGTGTTCACATGTAGGAATTGATTCAGTCCGAGGACATTTGCGCATTTAACCTTTTAGATGTCCATGCCGGTTGAATTCCTGATAAGTAGTAAGTAATAAGTTGTAAATACCTGAGCGAATTGTTCTCTAATTTCGGATAACTCCTCATCGGTCAATTTCGAATTGTCTGCCATTGTCACAAAAAATATCACAAAAACAGAAATCACAACATATACAAAAGTACTTCCAGCGTAAAGTGTAAATCTTCAGTATTTAAAATGTGGGAGTTTTTACACCTCTCAGTATAACTGGCTTAAAAGAAATAAAAAAATCACGTCTAATAATTCACGCTTTATGTATAAAACGCACAAAAATTATCACAATCCCATACACTGCCTAACTTATTACTGCGTTACTTTACTACGAAAACGGCTACTACCGTCGTCACTCGTCAGTCGACGTAGATTGGAACTTGTTTATAGTACTCTGTGGGATCTTGGAAGCCGTCGTCAGCCAATGGTGATTTGGTATTGACGAATCGGCGACCCCTTAAAAATTTTTATTGTTTGAGTTTTATGAAAATAATACACTAAATATAAGATTCGCAATAAATATATATAAATGAAAACAGCAGCGTATTGTTCTTATATAATATACATATATCTAAATATATATTTTTATTACTGGCAATCTTTTGTTTTCATTTCTTTCAACCAAAAATAATTTAAATATTTTTTATCACAGTGCCACCTATTAATACAGCGTAAGATATACTTAAATTTACTAGTAGTACAGCTACTCTGCGATAGATGTCTGTTTTATAAATATAATACATATTACATCCTGACATTTTATTTTTGTATTGAAAATTGTTCTTTATTATACATCAAATTTTTAGCACAAGTCACAACTACGTTCTAAAAATGATTAAATAAAAAAATGTATAATACACAGTATGTTAAATATTGGATGGAAAACAAGTAGTGAGCCGGGAAACGAAAGAGTAAATTGTGCCGTGTTATTATAGAGAGTCCCCGGTGACGCTGTAATAGCCAACAAGGCTAACAGTATAGACAGAACAAAAAATATATATTTTATAGAGAAGAGGAAAGATAGCTCGGGCATCCGACTCTCTTACTCACCTTAGAAACGGAGACGTAACATCTACTTTTGCGCCAATCTTCCGTGAAAGGCTGTATCCGGTCGCACTGTAAAATATATTAGCTGTTAAGTTTAAAATAAATTAATAGGGATGGAATTTCAGTAGGTGGCATTCAGTGCGATACTGGAAATCGGTAACAGAAATCAGATAAAATAACTATTCAGAATTATCTTCGTGATTAATACGATCAAAGTTGCAGGCGAACTATATATTCAACACCAAAGCATCTAGCCCTGGGAAGGCTATAGGACCATCAAGAATTCTAACGGCCTTTCACGATACTAATTTATATGGTAGAAGTTGGTAGTGGGATGATCCAGCACAGAGATGAAAGAAGTACTCTACAAAGTGTCCAGAGCTATACTTTATAAGGCGCCTCTAGCTTCGTCGTGAAAAAATGCCTCGATTTATTAATCACTGATCACCAATTTCATCAAGGTTAATTTGGCTTCGCTCTTCAGAATTTTTTGTATATGCATGTTCCTCTGTTTTAGAATACGGATGTTTTTTTTGTGTATAAATATTTTATCAATAGGTTTTTTGTTTTTTCTAATACACATATATAACATGATAATGGTATTAGTTTTTATTACCTTTCATCTGTACCTTAGTTACTTAGGTAACATAGGTTAGATAGATGACAACAGTAATCAGATTTTAGGGGAAAACATTAAGTATTATTACCTAATGGTGAAGTATTTTGTACTTTAGGTATTTTCATGTGTAGGTACAGGTGCTGAGCACGAAAAATATATTTACGGTATAAGATGCGGCGTCATCATTTGACAATGATAAAATGGAATATCTAAAAGTAGATCAACTGTTTAAACATATGTAAATTACAGGAAATATATTACATATTTTCAACTAGGTGTTGTCAGTGACTTGGTCTGTCTACAAGGAAGAGTAGGGGCTCTTCCTCTTAATTTATAAGCTACCTAGTTTTGTTACAATTACCTATGATTTGTTCGTAGTCTGTTTTTTTGGCGTAATGATTTGGTACTTTCCATAAACTAAATATTTTCGTTTGTGAAAAGCAATCCTACGACTTAGACAATGTGTTAGCACCACACCAAATTACATAAAAAACCACCAAGACCCAAGTATGTTTGTTTTATTGTAATTATTATAGCCTAGACCAGTTTGAGACTATTCTGTGGTAAAATGCATCCAATATGTAGAGTTAGATAATAAGTTCCACCGAATTTGATCAAAAACCACATATTAGATTTTTATATAGCAGCTCCAATACAGTTGGTATTTTCCAGGGGTAGCTCAATTGGTCTCTACCAATAAGATGTCTTGAAACCTTCCTTGAAACCTTCCCGTCACTCTTGACGGGAAGGTTTCTCAGAGGTCGCGTGTTTAAACCCCTGCCCGTATCGGTTTATTTTTCATTTTATATTTATATAAATTTAAATAAGCTTAACACTACTATGCATGTTTATAGATATTTTCAAACAATAAAAAACGTTTATAGAATATTTTGGATGGTGTGCGATTATATAAACAGTCAGAAATTTAGTAAACATGATAACTACAAAGGCGCGATATCGTCTTTAAGGTTTAAGTTTTTCATATACCTGTGTGGCAATTGGCAGCAAATACTAGCTTTGCTGTAAAACATCTGTTAAAGTAGGGGCTGTTTGTATACAGCAAGAGTAGAGGATGCGAACTTTGAAGACACATCCAGGTATCTCGTAACTCGTCGAATTTGGCAAACAGATTACGAGCTAACAATCCGGGAGACGTAAGGCTCTGAGAGCGATGTCTCCCGCTGCTTAATAGGGTTATTGCACATATGGCAAGAAGTGTATTTTTTATGATTCAAACTTTGATCGAACATGAATCAAATTACAAATAGCTCTTCAACTTACAGTCTTGTAGTTCAATGCCGGATATCTTCAAAATGTTTTAGGGCAAACTGTTTCTTGAAACGCTCATATATTAAGTGGGCTGGAATGCTTGCAGCGTTCTTAAATTTTAACATATTATGTTTTATGTGTGTGTGTAAACGCGTGCTTGTGAACACAAATGGTACGAAGCATCTCAATTGTAAATGAAATGTTGAACACAACTGTATTGCTTTTGTTAAATTTACATCTACTTTAGAAAATATGTTTGAAAAAGTGTTACTTTCGCAATCGTTTTTAAGACAGGTAATTGTAAAAAAATATAAATATTCGATGAATGTGGTAAACTGAGGTATATTTCTTAGCTCAGCATATTTACACTTCTATTAATATTATTCGTCCTATTATTGCTTATTGTAAGACGTAATTAAAACTATTTACTAAAGTTATTCTATATTCATCTTTTCGTATTATTAGTTGTATATTTTTTTGTATTTAAACATTCGTGATTTATTGTGTTTGTGCTGAAAGGAAGATTTTTATGCTAAAATTGTAACCGTTAGTAGAGCTATAAGAATCTTTGTCTTTGATTTATTAAAAAAAGTTTTAGTTTCGATCTCGTATTATGTATATCGAAACTATGTATTTATATAATTTCAGTGCTTATCAGCGGCGATATCGGGATGGCTTTCGATCACTAATGGTTTGGCGATGGGTTTTAGCGCAACTCTGCTGCCGGTTCTTCAAAAAGATATGAGTTTCTCATTGGATGACACTATGGTTTCTTGGATTGGTTAGTATATAATGACAGTTTTAGAATATATATATATTTTACTAGTAGCCTTTTAAAGTGAGAGTTGGTTGGTACCAATTCTCACTTAGTACGTAGGTAAACTAATCACGATCTTGAATATTTATCTATTTCATTATATATTTAAAAATTACATCATCTTTATTTCCAGCTTCAGTCACTCCACTGTCAATGGTAATTGGCTGTCTTTGTGCTGGAACATTAATCGATAGACTGGGAAGGAAGGCTGGACACATCAGTTTAGCTATTTTGTCCTTAGTTAGTTGGTTTATTCAAGGATTCGCAAAAAATAATACCTTATTACTTATAGGAAGATTCATAGCAGGGTTATCTATTGGCGCCAACAGACCAGTGTCATTAGTATACCTTGGAGAAATTGCTGATCCAAAATATAGAAGTCTTTTACTATTATGTCCATTTCTATTTCCCAGTGTGTCAATCTTCTTAAGTCATTTAATGGGGGGATATATATATTGGAGAACATGTTGTTTTATTTATGCCGCAACTAATTTTCTAGCACTTGTGCTCCTATTATTCCTTAAAGAGAGCCCAATTTGGTTGATTTCAAGACGCAAAATCGATGAAGGCAAACAAACCTTTATATGGTTACGGGGACTTGGGACTGAAGCAGAAAACGAGCTGAATCTAATATTGCAAAGACAAGAAGAAAAAGTGGATGGCTGTTACTTTAAGGATATATTTAATTTGGAATTTATGAAGGCGTTAGTTACTGCTTTATTTTTGGCAGTAGCTGCTCAGTTCTGTGGAGTAAATTTGTTTATTTTTTATGCCATAGAAATTTCGAAGAGTACCTTTAAAGGAGACATTGATCCTTTCATACTTATGGTTGTTTTGGATGTGGTTCGAATTGCCTCAGTTGTTATTAACTTAGCTTGCAATAGTTACATATCATCTCGTAAAAGTGCTTTTCTTATTATAAATGTTGTGTGCTCTTTTATTCTTTTAATGCTCTTTATTTATTTACTACATTCATTTAGATCTTTATGGCTGTCAATAACGCTAATAGTTTTGTATATAGCTTCTGGTGGTAGCATCGTCTCATATGCTTGGTCTTTCCTCCCAGAATTATTTCCATCTTCTTTAAGAGGATTAGGGTCAAGCATAGCTTCGAGTATGTCTTATTTTCTGTTATTTATAATCATCAAGACTTATTTTGGGTTTACTGCAATGTTTGATCAAGAGGCATTGTACATCAGTTTTGCCGTATTAATTATTTTAAATTCAATTATTTTATATTTTCTATTACCTGAAACCAATGGTAGAACTTTGCAAAATTTAGAGGATAGTTACAACAAAAGTAGAAGGAATATATCATCATCTTGAAAACCTAAACCTGATGATATCAATGATAAAATAAATCTATTTCCAAGTAGTAAGTTTTTCTTGGAGGTTGCTAGTAATGATAAATTTATCGCTGTGAGTATCAAGTAGTTCAATTGGCTCAAGTTGTTTGAATCCTGACCAAGACGGTCAATATTTTTTATTTCTATATAAAATAATATTACTTTTATTTTATTTTAAAAGTTAAACTGATTTTTTTCTGGAAATAGACAAATATCATCGTATTTTATTCTTTACAAACAGTTTCAACTTCTTACTCTGCTCCTTCCTTCCTGCCTTAACTCAAATCAGATTCCTGATAGATGGCGTTTACACTTAAAACAAAACTATATTTTTTTCAATTTAAATCTAACTATGTCGGTCAGCGCATTTTTGTGTTTAACACAAATATAAGATTTTTTCGAGGTGAAGAGCATCCTATATGTTTATTTAAATAATATGCAAACGCTACACTAAATGTTACACTAAATTCGTGAAGCAAATTTGTTATTCCATTCAGTCTTTTCCATTATAAGTAAAAATATTTTTCTTATTCCAAACTGCAATTATTATTGTAATTATTAAAAACTAGAAATAACTAAATGCATGATTTATTATGTTTCAATACCAAAAGTTGGTACTGATGGTCCATGTCTTATTTATTTATTATAATATTACTGTTTAACAATAATAATCTTAATAAATAATTTAAAACCCATGTACATCAATACTTATTTTTATTCAATTAATCCAATTAGCCTGTGTTTGTTGTTTTATCCCAGCAATATTTTTTTTTTATTATACAAGACACAAGCGTTACCTGTGGCAAGGTGACAAAGAAACAACAAGATTATTTGCAGTTTTTTTTAGGTATCAATGTTGTATTTACCTACAAACACCGGCGACGAATTTTTATTCTGTTTTGGTAGTAGAAAAAAGTTGGTTTAAAACGGCAATGTCAAACGGCAACGCCATGCATCCAGACGGTATTGTAGCCGCTGAACACTTTTCATACGATATCCCTACCCTATGTAAAAGGATAAAGCCTTTCACAGAACACTGGGTTATTGTCAATACAAATGGTAGAAAGTGATATTGAGGGAGATCAGGATTAGAGATGAGAATGCGTAGCCGGATATTCACTTTATAGCGAAACTTTATATGAAAATTGTTCGAAATATCCATTCTAGCTTTTCTCTATCTTGCTTTTTAAGGCTGTCGCTCACCGGTGTGTTACAAAAGAAAATCGCGTAGTAATTGACTATGGTGAAAGCCATTTCCCCTGTCATTGATAGCTATCGATCTTCAAGGAAACGCAGGAGTTGGTGATTTATTCTCTCCATTGTTTTGGTGCTGACCTGTTGGTAGCGGAGCCAATTTTTTTGTCTTTTATTGTGAAAAATTTGTATAGAAAAAAAACTGTGTTTTGATGGTTTGGGACCACTCCTTTTAAATGGGTGTGCTAAATAGACGGGTTCGCACTAGAATTTAGTTCCACAAGTCCATTCAGGAGCACATATTCAGATCATGATGGACAAAGTTACACCCAGTGGACATATATTTTAGTTTTTTTTAGCCTGTGGCAACACCCGGGTAACCAAATGATAAAAATTGTTCCGACTTATTTACCGATCTGTAACGGACACTCAAGAGTATGATATAAATATATCCAATCGCTGAAGTACCACTTTGACCACAGCGGTTGAGCACTCATTAGAAAATCAAATCATCAATCACTAGGAAATTCACTGTAAGAGAAACCATTCTGTCCCCATGGATAAGATGTAACGAAAGTCCGCATTCTATCCCAATCTGCTGACTTGTGTCTGTCACGACAAATCGCAGATATTGTAACAAATGTTTGTTTTATAAAGACTATTAAATAATATTCAGTGCGTAAATTTCCATCAGCTTAAAACCAACAACTTGGGATAAAGGCAGGCGGATTACGATAAAATATTAACATTATTCTGAGAAAAAAAGATTTGAAAACAAACAAAAACGATGCAGTTGTTATGAGCGATATATTGGCTTGACGTTTTGCATTTATGTGAACAACTGGAACTGTTAACAAAGAATGAAGTATAACGCATTTAATTACGATAACAATTCATTTCAGTACATTCGTTTAATCATTATTTATATTTTTGCATTCCATTCATAATATTAAAATTTACTTTTCAATATGTACATATATATACATATATAATGAAGTATATATAATGTAAGCGCACGAATAATATTAAAAAAAATTAGGGGTCTACGTTAAAGCAATATAATATTAGTTCGGTTCGGTTCCGTTCGGTTCGGTTCGCTTGTAATTTATTTCTCCACAAAACTTATTATGCTATTATTATAAAGCAATTAATGGAATACACAGATCTGAACACTATACCTAAGTCTTTCATAAGGAGTTTTATGTTATTCAAATATATTATGTATGTAAATAGAAATATAGCTTAGTATGCTATTCGTATGTTCCCTGCTACAGCCTAAACGGCTTAAAGAATTTTTACGTTTCAGTAGATACGTCTTAATGGTGCAAATGCCACTGGGTATATTAAAAAAAGGAAAATTGTAGATTTTGGACGCCATATAGTGAAGTCTAAAAATTATGTTTCCAAGCAAACCCATCTAGGAGTTTATCAAAATGAAAGAAAGCGATTTCATTAAATAAAATTTATATTATAACTAGTAGTAGCCTGTGACTCCGTTTACGTAAACTGTAAAAATAATATTTTTATAGCTAGGAACATAAGCAATATATATGTTATTTTTACAGTCTACGTGGACGGAGTCACAGGCAACAGCTAATATATCATACAGAAAAGAATATATTGACGCCTAATTTTCGAATTCAATATTTATATTTTAACATTGTACAATTGGCAAGATTTTTAAATGTATCCCTTGTAAACAAAATATAGCGTTTTTCACAATTTATTGTTTTTGAGATAAAACAAATTAATTCAGATGCCCTAATTAAGTAAGAATTTTTTATTGCTATTAATTGTATAATATGAGCACTACACGTACTTATCAATTATTATTAAAATGTGAAGTTTGACAAAAGTGAATTTCTCAGAATTCAAGTGTGCACAAAAAATTTATAAAAAAAATGAAGAAAAATGTGTCTGCTTCGTTTTATACAAAACGTTACCATTTTTTTAAGCAGGTATTTGATAGAAAATGGTTTTAACTATTAATCAATATATAGGTAGGTACTATAGACGAAATGTCTTGTAGCGGTACCACTCGCATTATAAACTATCTTTATCAGATTTTTAAATATAAAATATGTTATATAATTATAAAAAGAAAAAAAAAACGTATTCTGACTTTTAAAACGTTCAATTACTAATAAATCACTCACTATATAATACGCTTGTTGTCTAGACTGTTTGATTATACATTTACAGCCATGTTTTTCGGTGGTATACACAAAATATATATATTTTTTTTAATATTGTGATATAGTAACCTTAAATTACATAACCTTGAAAGCATAAGCTGAAATAAAACAGCACGGTAACAATAGTTAACGATTTATTTGATTTTTTTTTTTGGGAAAAAAATGTTTTTTCTAATGTAATAGTAACTAGGACTTCTTAAAATCTCATTATTTTTTTCCTTTTCTAACACCTTGTATATATGTTGATATTAATGGGGCCGTAGGTAAGTTAAGGAATAAATTTCCATTTTATTATAAAAAAGGTTTACTTCTCGGTAATATTTCTCCCAAGCATTACTTATTATAATTTTTTATAAAAATTGATCGACATTCAGTCAAATTTTATTTCGATTTTTTTCTGATGTTTATATTTATGAAATTTCAGTGTTTAGCAACTGCGGTATCGGGATGGCTTTCCCTTGCTACCGGTTTAGCGATGGGTTTTAGTGCTACTCTGCTGCCGGTTCTTCAAAAAGATAAGAGTTTCCAATTTGACGAGACCATAGTTTCTTGGATTGGTTAGTATGCAGTACAGTTTTACAATATCTCCAATATTTTTTTACGGGAAGCCCTTTAAAGTAAATTTTTGAAAATTAATTTGAATGTTTATATTTTCAAAATATATAGCAAACTTAAATATTTCCAGCTTCAATCACTCCACTGTCAATGATAATTGGCTGTCTTTGTGCTGGAACATTAATCGATAGACTGGGAAGGAAGGCTGGACACATCAGTCTAGCTATTTTGTCATTAGTTAGTTGGTTTATTCTAGGATTAGCAAAAAATATTACCTTATTACTTATAGGAAGATTCATAGCAGGGTTATCTATTGGCGCCAACAGACCAGTGTCAATAGTATACCTTGGAGAAATTGCTGATCCAAAATATAGAAGTCTTTTACTATTATGTCCATTTCTATTTCCCAGTGTGTCAATCTTCTTAAGTCATTTAATGGGGGGATATATATATTGGAGAACATGTTGTTTTATCTATGCTGCATCCAACTTTGTAGCACTTGTGCTCCTATTATTCCTTAAAGAGAGCCCAATTTGGTTGATTTCAAGAGGAAAAATCGCTGAAGGCAAACAAACCTTTATATGGTTTCGAGGAAAAGAAATTGATGCGGAAAGAGAATTAAATTTAATATTGCAAAAACAAGAAGAAAAAGTGGAGGGCTGTTACTTTAAGGATATATTTAATTTGGAATTTATGAAGGCGTTAGTTACTGCTTTATTTTTGGCAGTAGCTGCTCAGTTCTGTGGAGTAAATTTGTTTATTTTTTATGCCATAGAAATTTCGAAGAGTACCTTTAAAGGAGACATTGATCCTTTCATACTTATGGTTGTTTTGGACGTGGTTCGATCTTCCTCGGTGGTTATTAACTTAGCTTGCAATAGTTACATATCGTCTCGTAAAAGTGCGTTTCTTATTATAAATGTTGTGTGCTCCTTTATTCTTTTGGTGCTCTTTATTTATTTACTACAAACATTTAGATCCTTATGGCTGTCAATAACGCTACAAGTTTTGTACATAGCTTCTGGTGGTAGCATCGTCTCATATGCTTGGTCTTTCCTCCCAGAATCATTTCCATCTTCTTTAAGGGGATTAGGGTCAAGCATAGCTTCGAGTATATCTTATTTTCTGTTATTTATAATTATCAAGACTTATTTTTGGTTTACTGCAATGTTTGATCAAGAGGCAATGTACATCAGTTTTGCCGTATTAATTATTTTAAATTCAATTATTTTATATTTTCTATTACCTGAAACTAATGGTAGAACTTTGCAAAATTTAGAGGATAGTTACAACAAAAGTAGAATGAATATACCATCATCTTGAAAATCTAAACCTGATGATATCAATGATAAAATAAATCTATTTCCAAGTAGTAAGTTTTTCTTGGAGGTTGCTAGTAATGATAAATTTATCGCTGTGAGTATCAAGTAGTCCTGAACCGATCCTGACCATCTTGAATATTTTTTATTTCTATATAAAATGATATTAGTTATATTTTATTTTAAAAGTTAAAGTGACTTATTTCTGGAAATATACAAATATCATCGTATTTTATTCTTTACAAACAGTTTCAACTTCTTACTCTGCTCCTTCCTTCCTGCCTTAACTCAAATCAGATTCCTGATAGATGGCATTTACACTTAAAACAAAACTATATTTTTTTAATTTAAATCTAACTATGTCGGTCAGCGCATTTTTGTGTTTAACACAAATATAAGATTTTTTCGAGGTGAAGAGCATCCTATATGTTTATTTAAATAATATGCAAACGCTACACTAAATGTTACACTAAATTCGTGAAGCAAATTTGTTATTCCATTCAGTCTTTTCCATTATAAGTAAAAATATTTTTCTTATTCCAAACTGCAATTATTATTGTAATTATTAAAAACTAGAAATAACTAAATGCATGATTAATTATGTTTCAATACCAAAAGTTGGTACTGATGGTCCATGTCTTATTTATTTATTATAATATTACTGTTTAACAATAATAATCTTAATAAATAATTTAAAACCCATGTACATCAATACTTATTTTTATTCAATTAATCCAATTAGCCTGTGTTTGTTGTTTTATCCCAGCAATATTTTTTTTTTATTATACAAGACACAAGCGTTACCTGTGGCAAGGTGACAAAGAAACAACAAGATTATTTGCAGTTTTTTTTTAGGTATCAATGTTGTATTTACCTACAAACACCGGCGACGAATTTTTATTCTGTTTTGGTAGTAGAAAAAAGTTGGTTTAAAACGGCAATGTCAAACGGCAACGCCATGCATCCAGACGGTATTGTAGCCGCTGAACACTTTTCATACGATATCCCTACCCTATGTAAAAGGATAAAGCCTTTCACAGAATACTGGGTTATTGTCAATACAAATGGTAGAAAGTGATATTGAGGGAGATCAGGATATATTCACTTTATAGCGAAACTTTATATGAAAATTGTTCGAAATATTCATTCTAGCTTTTCACTATCTTGCTTTTTAAGGCTGTCGCTCACCGGTGTGTTACAAAAGAAAATCGCGTAGTAATTGACTATGGTGAAAGCCATTTCCCCTGTCATTGATAGCTATCGATCTTCAAGGAAACGCAGGAGTTGGTGATTTATTCTCTCCATTGTTTTGGTGCTGACCTGTTGGTAGCGGAGCCAATTTTTTTGTCTTTTATTGTGAAAAATTTGTATAGAAAAAAAACTGTGTTTTGATGGTTTGGGACCACTCCTTTTAAATGGGTGTGCTAAATAGACGGGTTCGCACTAGAATTTAGTTCCACAAGTCCATTCAGGAGCACATATTCAGATCATGATGGACAAAGTTACACCCAGTGGACATATATTTTAGTTTTTTTTAGCCTGTGGCAACACCCGGGTAACCAAATGATAAAAATTGTTCCGACTTATTTACCGATCTGTAACGGACACTCAAGAGTATGATATAAATATATCCAATCGCTGAAGTACCACTTTGACCACAGCGGTTGAGCACTCATTAGAAAATCAAATCATCAATCACTAGGAAATTCACTGTAAGAGAAACCATTCTGTCCCCATGGATAAGATGTAACGAAAGTCCGCATTCTATCCCAATCTGCTGACTTGTGTCTGTCACGACAAATCGCAGATATTGTAACAAATGTTTGTTTTATAAAGACTATTAAATAATATTCAGTGCGTAAATTTCCATCAGCTTAAAACCAACAACTTGGGTTTATCCCAATTTTTGGGCAGGCGGATTACGATAAAATATTAACATTATTCTGAGAAAAAAAGATTTGAAAACAAACAAAAACGATGCAGTTGTTATGAGCGAACAACTGGAACTGTTAACAAAGAATGAAGTATAACGCATTTAATTACGATAACAATTCATTTCAGTACATTCGTTTAATCATTATTTATATTTTTGCATTCCATTCATAATATTAAAATTTACTTTTCAATATGTACATATATATACATATATAATGAAGTATATATAATGTAAGCGCACGAATAATATTAAAAAAAATTAGGGGTCTACGTTAAAGCAATATAATATTAGTTCGGTTCGGTTCCGTTCGGTTCGGTTCGCTTGTAATTTATTTCTCCACAAAACTTATTATGCTATTATTATAAAGCAATTAATGGAATACACAGATCTGAACACTATACCTAAGTCTTTCATAAGGAGTTTTATGTTATTCAAATATATTATGTATGTAAATAGAAATATAGCTTAGTATGCTATTCGTATGCTCCCTGCTACAGCCTAAACGGCTTAAAGAATTTTTACGTTTCAGTAGATACGTCTTAATGGTGCAAATGCCACTGGGTATATTAAAAAAAGGAAAATTGTAGATTTTGGACGCCATATAGTGAAGTCTAAAAATTATGTTTCCAAGCAAACCCATCTAGGAGTTTATCAAAATGAAAGAAAGCGATTTCATTAAATAAAATTTATATTATAACTAGTAGTAGCCTGTGACTCCGTTTACGTAAACTGTAAAAATAATATTTTTATAGCTAGGAACATAAGCAATATATATGTTATTTTTACAGTCTACGTGGACGGAGTCACAGGCAACAGCTAATATATCATACAGAAAAGAATATATTGACGCCTAATTTTCGAATTCAATGTTTATATTTTAACATTGTAGAATTGGCAAGATTTTTAAATGTATCCCTTGTAAACAAAATATAGCGTTTTTCACAATTTATTGTTTTTGAGATAAAACAAATTAATTCAGATGCCCTAATTAAGTAAGAATTTTTTATTGCTATTAATTGTATAATATGAGCACTACACGTACTTATCAATTATTATTAAAATGTGAAGTTTGACAAAAGTGAATTTCTCAGAATTCAAGTGTGCACAAAAAATTTATAAAAAAAAATGAAGAAAAATGTGTTTGCTTCGTTTTATACAAAACGTTACCATTTTTTTAAGCAGGTATTTGATAGAAAATGGTTTTAACTATTAATCAATATATAGGTAGGTACTATAGACGAAATGTCTTGTAGCGGTACCACTCGCATTATAAACTATCTTTATCAGATTTTTAAATATAAAATATGTTATATAATTATAAAAAGAAAAAAAAAACGTATTCTGACTTTTAAAACGTTCAATTACTAATAAATCACTCACTATATAATACGCTTGTTGTCTAGACTGTTTGATTATACATTTACAGCCATGTTTTTCGGTGGTATACACAAAATATATATATTTTTTTTTATATTGTGATATAGTAACCTTAAATTACATAACCTTGAAAGCATAAGCTGAAATAAAACAGCACGGTAACAATAGTTAACGATTTATTTGTTTTTTTTTTTTTTTTGGAAAAAAATGCCTTTTCTAATGTAATAGTAACTAGGACTTCTTAAAATCTCATTATTTTTTTTCCTTTTCTAACACCTTGTATATATGTTGATATTAATGGGGCCGTAGGTAAGTTAAGGAATAAATTTCCATTTTATTATAAAAAAGGTTTACTTCTCGGTAATATTTCTCCCAAGCATTACTTATTATAATTTTTTATAAAAATTGATCGACATTCAGTCAAATTTTATTTCGATTTTTTTCTGATGTTTATATTTATGAAATTTCAGTGTTTAGCAACTGCGGTATCGGGATGGCTTTCCCTTGCTACCGGTTTAGCGATGGGTTTTAGTGCTACTCTGCTGCCGGTTCTTCAAAAAGATAAGAGTTTCCAATTTGACGAGACCATAGTTTCTTGGATTGGTTAGTATGCAGTACAGTTTTACAATATCTCCAATATTTTTTTACGGGTAGCCCTTTAAAGTAAATTTTTGAAAATTAATTTGAATGTTTATATTTTCAAAACATATAGCAAACTTAAATATTTCCAGCTTCAATCACTCCACTGTCAATGATAATTGGCTGTCTTTGTGCTGGAACATTAATCGATAGACTGGGAAGGAAGGCTGGACACATCAGTCTAGCTATTTTGTCATTAGTTAGTTGGTTTATTCTAGGATTAGCAAAAAATATTACCTTATTACTTATAGGAAGATTCATAGCAGGGTTATCTATTGGCGCCAACAGACCAGTTTCATTAGTATACCTTGGAGAAATAACGGGGCCAAAATATAAAAGCCTTTTACTATTATGTCCATGTCTTTTTCTCAGTATGTCAACCATTTTAAGCCATTTAATGGGGGGATATATATATTGGAGAACATGTTGTTTTATCTATGCTGCAACCAACTTTGTAGCACTTGTGCTCCTATTATTCCTTAAAGAGAGCCCAATTTGGTTGATTTCAAGAGGAAAAATCGCTGAAGGCAAACAAACCTTTATATGGTTTCGAGGAAAAGAAATTGATGCGGAAAGAGAATTAAATTTAATATTGCAAGAACAAGAAGAAAAAGTGGATGGCTGTTACTTTAAGGATATCTTTAATTTGGAATTTATGAAGGCGTTAGTTATTGCTTTATTTTTGGCAGTAGCTGCGCAGTTCTGTGGAGTAAATTTGTTTATTTTTTATGCCATAGAAATTTCTAAGAGTACCTTTAAAGGAGACATTGATCCTTTCATACTTATGGTTGTTTTGGACGTGGTTCGATCTTCCTCGGTGGTTGTTAACTTAGCTTGCAATAGTTACATATCGTCTCGTAAAAATGCGTTTCTTATTATAAATGTTGTGTGCTCTTTTATTCTTTTAATGCTCTTTATTTATTTACTACATTCATTTAGATTTGTATGGCTGTCAATTATGCTAGCAGTTTTGTACATAGCTTCTGGTAGTAGCATCGTCTCATTCACTTGGTCTTTTATACCAGAATTATTTCAATCTACTTTAAGGGGATTAGGATCCGGATTAGCCTCTAGTATATCTTATTTTCTCTTATTTATAACTGTCAAGATTTATCCTGGGTTCAGTGCAATGTTTGGTCAAGAGGCCATATTTATTACTTTTGCAGTATTAGTTATTTTAAATTCAATTATTTTATATTTTCTATTACCCGAAACCTATGGTAGGACTTTTCAGGATTTAGAAGATAGTTACAAAAAGAATGAAATAAATGTATCATCATCTTGAAATCCTGGACATCTGATGACATTAATGATGAATTGCACGAAGCGGGTAGCGAGAACTTATTGGTCAGAGCTATTACACTGTTTGCCGGAAATAGGAGATTCGAATCGTAGCCATATCGATTAACATTTTATTACAATTTTAATAATATCTCTTTATGAGAGGTCGGTAACACAACTTGTTTTTTATATCTTTATTGCCTATCACCCAGTCATCTCAACAGTCATCCCTCTTTTATTCATGTCATCTTTCACACACTTCCATTCTCTTTTTTAGTCTATCTTGACCCACATAGCTTTTCACATTCATAGCTAAAATTCTTCTTGTTACATGGCATTTATGGTATAACATGCCCATACAATTCAAGACTTTTACTCCTCATTTTGTCCTTCACTGGCGCCACTTTCAAACTTTTTTCATTTGTATTTGTATCCTAACTATTCTTGTCACCCCACACATCCATCTCAATATTCGCATCTCTGCGGCATGCAATCTCTTCTCATCCCTATGTTTGTCCAACACTCAGAACCATACATCACGACAGGACTTATGTCAGTTTTATAGTTTTTCCCTTACTTTTAAGGGACATACGTGATTCACAAGTTGTTCTTGTAACGTTTAACTTATCTATAGAAAATATATATATATATATGTATTTTAAAACCTTATTTTTATTATTATTTGAAATGATTTCTTGAAATGCAAAATTCACTTCATACTTTCCGTCACCACAATTTTTACATATTTTTTTTTCAAACTTGTTCCAGCGTCTTTAATTCATTCAGCTTCCTCATCGTGCTTCTGACTCTAATCATATTCCATATACCTTCTTTCATAAGTGATGATAATATATGATTGTTCCATAAATTTTGCTGGTTTATGGTATTCCAGCTAAAACATTTTTATATATTTCTTATAAATATAAAAGAATTTGTCGGAATAGAAATTATCTATATTTTTACTTATACATATTATATAATATTCCAGCACCACACGAACTGTTATTATAATCGTAAAATTGTATGTAGGAATAGAATTCTTAGTAATGATTAATATTATGTCTTAGATGCTATTTTATTTATTATTATTATATGAAAAGGGTAATAATAATAAGGAGATAGGAAATGAAGTCATTGTTTTTTAACAAACATAATTATTCCATGTATATTAATTCCGATCGATTAATTAATTACGCCTGATTGTACAACAGTGATACAGCCCCTTTGTTGTTTGACAAATGTAGATAAGATGAATCTCTTCCACCGCTCACCTGAAAGACTTGACTAACTTTTGTGAGCTACTAGCACACCTAATTTACATAAATCAATTACTAAGGTTCGATGAAAGCAATTCACTTTTAGATATCTATACAGCTGAGTACAGCTTTGGTTTAGTATGTACGGTCACAAGCCTATAATACGCATAGGTCTAGCCTATATGTAGTACATATTATATGAGAAAAGAAATCAATATTTAAACCCCTGATACAAAAAGACCTCCACAAAGAATGAAAATAATATTATTATGTATTTATTGAAGTCGTTGCGTCGGGGGACCGTTGTATGTTGACGATGGTGACTATTTTACGAAATTACGAGGGCTTAGACTATAGTATACGATTCGATGTCGTAATTTCTTTATTTGCTCGCACTTTAATTTCTTCCTTTATTAAGCGGTCTGCCGATGCAAGGGCTTTAATAAATACATAATAATATTATTTTCATTTTTTTTTATGTCTGTTTCTTGGAGACGACTTTTTTTCGACCAAACATAACTAAGAACCATCTCGACGAATCAGGCTACATTTAAAAAAACCACCACGCGCGTCAACGCGTTGGCTGCTACATTGCCATAAACATACACACAGATCGACAGGTCAAACTTATAACACCCCATTTTGAACCAGGGGTTAAAAATATTAATTCAAATTGTTTTTAAATCTGAAACGTATTACTTTAACAATCTTTGAATTGAAATTCTATTTGAAACAGTCTAGAAAATAACAGGCTCATAAAGTAATTGAATTTTTAAATACCTACATATACCTAATATTTAAAAATTAAATCCTAGAACTCAAAATTATTTTTTTCCTGTTTGTTTATTTGTTGTGTATATCCTTTGCTAGTAAAAGTACCAGCTTGTCTAGAAAATGATTGTGGATTATAATAAGTGAGAAGAAAAAAATATTATAATTGTTATATAGGTATATTTAAAGTCCAATAACATATTACAATATACATGTGGATATAATAATCAATACTTTTACAAGTTAAACAGGGTTCACGGAGGTTGGGTAAGAGTGAGAGAAGGTTCATAAATACCAGGGCAGTTAAACACGACCAGATATATTTATAGACCTGCCACATCTTTTCTTATAACCCGTGTTAGGTCTGTAAGAGGGTCTGTAATGAGATCCTGATGAGAAACCTTTTCCGCCTTTCAGCTTGAGGCTTGGAGCTCGGGCATACCTTCTCTTTGGATGTTCTTGAATATCATCTATGGTTATGTGTAAGGTAGGAATAATTTTGGCTAGCTGTCGATCGATACCCTCACCATTGTTAATAATCGGCTCTTGACTGCTCACATCTCGACCAGTGCGCATAACTTGACCTCTACGTGGAGTCATCCACATAGGAAGCATCATCCGCTGGCTTAAAGTACCACCCACGAAAAGAAACACCAACATTACTAATATTTTAGACATCTTTATGAGCACCTCACTGAATGCAACTTGAACGTGTGGATCATTTTATACTTCATTTGGAGGAAAATTATTTCCTAAGAAATATATTATTTATATATAAATAATAATACTATAATTTTATACATTAACTGGTGGGATGAATAGCGTCATGTATTATCTTATCTCATCTGTAGTTACTGAGATCTTTTGGAAAATATTTACTAACTTCTACCCGCGACTCTCCACGTCAGTCCGGAGGCGCTGGAAGAAGAGATAAACTCGTTGTTACATACCTTGATGATGGGAATGGCAGAGACAAGTAGAAAAAAACTTACGAAATAAGTGCCAAGTAATACTTTTTGCACTTACGGGAAGGCTTTCATTACTTTGGAGTTTTGCGGTGGCACTGTTAAATTGAATCTAAGCTGTAGGTATAAAGTTGTGATGTCTTAATGCTAAGCTATAGAGTATAAAAAAGTATTGTATATAAATGTATATTTAATACTGTTACAAACTTATCTAAATTATCGAATAAAAATAGAAGAAAAAGAATATTATTACCATTATATATTATTTTCCTGGTACTGAATAATGATAGGTTATGTATCATGTAGATAGATATCTTTTGCTTAGTTTTTCATATTTTGTGTCCTAATAGATATAGAATAAAAACATAGAATGAATGTTATTATTGTATTATATAATATGCTATTCAAAACACTTACGGTGATTATTACTTATTTAAGTATACCAAGGGTTTATCTGAAAATTATATAATAGGGTGGCACGACTCAAATTACCTATAAAATTAAAAATATTTCCAAACAACATTAATTTTGTCGTATGGCAACTTTGAAGCAAGTTCGTTCGCGGCTAATTTCATACTCCTATTATTTTTCACATGGCGGTTACGTGCGAATCGTGTTTTTGGTATTGAATTGTATTTTTTTTGTTATAATTGGGAAAAGTTTTATAAAGTACTGTGAGTTGCATATTTATAATTTACGTGTGAAAGCTTAGTTATGTTATTACCTTTGAAAGCGGTTTTTACTTTTTGTTGACTTACTTTTTGTTTACTTTTTGTTGAATTTTTTTTTTATTAAAAATGTACCAGATAATACATTATTTTAAATCATCTTAGATAGTTAAAAATTGTACTTACTACAATTTTTATTAAACTTAATTAAATATGAGGAGGGGGATATAATAATTGTGGAATCTTTTACAAAGTACACTCTTCTACCTCTGTCTCTTGTTTATAGCCCACGTTATACTACTCCCCACGTCTTTATTTCTATTACTTCTTTATTCTATACTTGTATGTATCTTAGAAATAACTTTCGTCAAAAACTTTTTTGGTTTATAAATGTAGGTAATGTAACTTTGTCTGCACAAAAATCAAACGTTGGTAGATATAAACAAAAAAAGTATGAAATCCTATAACGCTGAACCGGATATCCGCAGGAGATTGCGTAACTTGGAGCATTTTGCAATATGCATCAGTCTGATGTTCTGTTAGTGCAACCGTGTGCATATATCGGCTTTCGTTATATTATTACATTCGTTTTTCATTTCAATAAATTCAATATGCCTCAAATATTATTTCTATTCAATATACGAAGACAAACAATGAGTTAAATAGTATTCTGATGTTATATTTTCTCTAAATTATAGATTCTATAGAAGCTGCTTGATCATCGGAAAATCTAAGGATGACATATTATATATATATATATATATATATATATATATCTATCTATCTATAAAATCTAAAGATGATACTGTAACTTCTCTCCCAAAATATAAAATTGCCTCACAGCTCGAGTCACGACTTCAATTGCATGGCTAGGAGCAAGTAGGAAATACTATCAAGTTCAAGACACATACGAGTACATAACAAAGTCTCTGATTTAAAGACGAAAACGATAGCTACCGACTGCAAGCGATGACATAGAAATTCAAAACGAATGATCCATAGGAGAGTTTTGTATTCCACTAGCTTCGAGCTGGTACTCCCTGCTTTATGATTGGTGCACAGCATTATTAAAATGACAATAATTTTCCTGTTATGTGTCCTGTCCTTAATGCATTCCAAATGACTCTCCCAAATCAAACTAATTTAGGAAAATGGGGCAAAGCCACCGAAAATCTTGCAACATTTGTGGGGAGGTTCTAGGAACAGCAAAACACTCATTAGTAGGGTACTTCCAGATCAATACTCGGGTCGCCATGATAAGGTATTAGAAATCGTACGCCTTATCGTATCTTATAACCGCCCCCTTAAACCTACACCTGGGTCGCAAGTCCCAGGCATTGTTTGGACTCCTCTCCTTGCAACGCGATGGGCCCGGCACCCGCACGGTGAATCCATGGAATGTTAAGAAGCATCGTTTCATAGACAACGAGTGTATGCCAATTATACGAGAAGGTGGGAACTACATTATTGCACATACGATACAGTATCAATTACAAAAATTAAACTACGAAAACTTTTGCAAAATAAAAGTTAAGAGATAAAATTTAAATTATAATATGCACAAAAGAGATTCCTTTTTAAAATCAAGTACTAAAATGTTGATTATTTATTATATTTATTGTATGTTTGAATTAAAATAATTTTTAGAATCAATCAACTTAAGTCAATTAAATTATGTTTTCTTTTTTTAAAGATATTTTACATATTTTCAATGTTTGAATTTCGCCACAGTTAAGTTTAAACAATATCGTGTCAACAAAAGCATATTTCTCTTCTTCATGTGGAAATATTACAACTACCTTCTTTTAGAAAATAGTTTTACGCATATGTTATATTTTTGTATTCTTGTTAATATTTTTATTTATTGTATTCCTCCTAACAGAATTATATCGAATGTTCTAAATTATTTCAATTTATTAAAAACTACAGCAAATTATCTTTAATTAAAGTCACTTTTAATTAAAGACAACTTGTTACTTTTATTTACATTTTATATTTCGATGTAATTAGTCGAAATAGTGATGTTTTGACCTACAATATGTTGACGTACATACGTTTCATATTCTAGGTCAAACACTTACTCTGCTATTCTACTCTACTGCTCACAGTAGGACAATATTTGCTTCGACGAGCCAGAATTGCTGTGTTATTTATTACTGGACTTAACTTAACACACGCAGTTTTCACATTTAATAACAGTTTATGGTTTTTTATTATAGTCTCTTTTCAATGTAAAAAACTCGTAATATAAGACACTAACTATAAACGGCTTAAAAAAAGAATTTTAAAGCTCTGAAATAATTTTAAAATTACGAATGGAAATCCCATAACGATAAACCGAAAACTCACCGGAAATAAATCAACATCCGTTCGACAAGTTTAAAGCACACTGTCGAAATATGTAACAGCCTGATGTTGAAAGCTTAATAAAATTCATGAGTGTTTATAGGTATATATACCCCACTTATTTAAATGATTTACCAATGAATAATTAGACAATATCCAAACAAAGATATGTTTTCTGCTATTGTAAAAAATCTTTGTTTATATTTTTAACCAACGTACTATAACAAAGGATTTTTGAATATATTTTTTTATAATCTCCAATGTGCCGATAATACAAGTCGATAAAATACTGTAAGGGAAACGTCGAGTTGAATTGTTTCACGTATTTTTCTATTAGCACTACACTTTTAATTACTTATATTTAATTCTTCGTTGGTACAATATAGCAGCTTCTCAATGTTGTAGTTGATTCAACTATTTACTAATTAAGCAAATGCCCCCCTCAAGTAAATAATAATCTTAGTCAAATAAACTTTAAGCATACAAAAATAACAATTACTTGACAAAACAATTTAAAATATTACTACGTAAGATATTAAAACAAGGGTCGAAATAATAAAACTTATTGTTTCTTATTATTTAAATTAAATGAATTATTCATTAATTTATATGAATTAATAATAAAAATAATAATATATCGAAAACCTTTCAAATAATTATTAAATAATCGTTTAACAATAATGTAACCAAACAATATCCATTACATCCACTATATCCACCAATAAATGTATGCGAAAGGTGATGGAAATCGCTTCAACACGTGTTCCCAGGAAGAGTTGATGTCAGACCATTGGCTGGTCCTACTCCTTGCGTTGACTCCTAATAATCAGAATGCTGTATGATATAATATATAGATAGATATAGATAATACGTCGTTGAACATAATATTACTTAGTCTGTTCAAAAATATCGCGACAGAGAAAAAGAAAACCCTGAAATAATAAATTCAAATACTAATCTGATTTAAATCAATAATATTATTAGTATTTTAATTCAATTTTGAAAGGTTTTATTGGTTTGCGCATTGAACTTTTTAAATTTATTAATATACTTTTATACTATTAATTTGTATTATTATATACTAATAAATGAAGCGAATGCTTTAATTATAGGCAAGTTTTTTGGTGGGCCGATCCCGGCGGCACTGCAATGCCGGGCCGACCCGTGACGGGAGTGGAGCGAGCCCCGAACATCCCGTCGGTTTACAAAAATCAGATTAATATACTGGTCCCGACATGCGGGAACTTTCAGATATTAAGCTGAAAAGAACAGATACTACACTTTGATCTTAGCCAAAAGGCCGAGAAGCGATAACACTATAGTAGCAGCCGAGGAGGGTCATTCACAGAGCAAAAATCTTATTTAATTTAATTTAATTTAATTTAATTTAATTTAATTTAATTTAATTTAATTTAATTTAATTTAATTTAATTTAATTTAATTTAATTTAATTTAATTTAATTTAATTTAATTTAATTTAATTTAATTTAATTTAATTTAATTTAATTTAATTTAATTTAATTTAATTTAATTTAATTTAATTTAATTTAATTTAATTTAATTTAATTTAATTTAATTTAATTTAATTTAATTTAATTTAATTTAATTTAATTTAATTTAATTTAATTTAATTTAATTTAATTTAATTTAATTTAATTTAATTTAATTTAATTTAATTTAATTTAATTTAATTTAATTTAATTTAATTTAATTTAATTTAATTTAATTTAATTTAATTTAATTTAATTTAATTTAATTTAATTTAATTTAATTTAATTTAATTTAATTTAATTTAATTTAATTTAATTTAATTTAATTTAATTTAATTTAATTTAATTTAATTTAATTTAATTTAATTTAATTTAATTTAATTTAATTTAATTTAATTTAATTTAATTTAATTTAACTAACTAAACTATCTAACTAAACGTAACTTCACATATAAGTGCACATTTAAAAGCAACCTTTTTTTAATATAATGTAGAGCAATGCTTGACTACATTCCACCTGATGGGAAGTGGAATGTAGTCTTAGTTGGTAAGGCACATTACTCTACCAACCTATTCACTCTTCTCTTGAATATACGCACATTGTATTCGGCTGGAAATACCGACACAGGCAAGCTGTTCCAATCCTAAAGTCTCTAAACCCTAGAGTGTTTGATATCATTGTCACCTGTTTTTTGCGTGGGAGTTGGGGATAATATCCAGAGAAAAAGAAAACCCTGAAATAATAAATTCAAATACTAATCTGATTTAAATCAATAATATTATTAGTATTTTAATTCAATTTTGAAAGGTTTTATTGGTTTGCGCATTGAACTTTTTAAATTTATTAATATACTTTTATACTATTAATTTGTATTATTATATACTAATAAATGAAGCGAATGCTTTAATTATAGGCAAGTTTTTTGATGGGCCGATCCCGGCGGCACTGCAATGCCGGGCCGACCCGTGACGGGAGTGGAGCGAGCCCCGAACATCCCGTCGGTTAACAAAAATCAGATTAATATACTGGTCCCGACATGCGGGAACTTTCAGATATTAAGCTGAAAAGAACAGATACTACACTTTGATCTTAGCCAAAAGGCCGAGAAGCGATAACACTATAGTAGCAGCCGTGGAGGGTCATTCACAGAGCAAAAATCTTATCACCGCGATTCAAAAACAACACTGAATTTGAAGCGACATCTAGCGAAGTCATAGGACATAATGTAGAGACACTTGAGTATTTATAATAGACATCAGTTCTTTAATACATGTGCCAAAAATAAAAGGTTGGTTCAACATATTTTAATGTATTTATTTTGACAGTTTCAATCCCCAAAAAAAATTCTCTCCACTGTGATGTGAACGTTATCAAAATTTAAATTTACTAAAGAGTTCTTAACTTACATATAATTCTAGTGACATCTAGCGGCAGTCTTGAAACCATCATATATTTTAATAAAAATAAGATACACTATTGTTTTTTTTTTTACAATTAATTTTAATCACTTTATTTCGGAATATTCAATTCAGTAATTTCAGCTGAAAAACACCCTTGCTGTTTTAAATATTATCTAGATACACTGTAAAATATAAATTGGAACAGTAAAAACTAACTATCGACATATTTTAAGGCTTTTTTTTAAATCAATGCCAAAAAATGATTTTTTCAAAGTAACTTTTTATGCTTAATTATAATTTAACCCCACAACACAGTACAGTTTGACTGACTCTACATTTTGTGACATCATTTAACACTGGATGTCGCTGTACATGAGTTAAGTAATTCTGAATCGCGGTGACTAAATTTTACCCAGCAACATGACGTCAGCTCCTTACCGTCGCTCTACACTCTGGTTTCCCTTCAACACGTATAAATCTTTCGCCTTTTACTAAAGATTTCCGTGGAGGGGAACACTCAAATGAGTCTAACTCTATTTTTGAAGCCTCACTCCGGTGAGGTTAATAAATAAAAATTATTAACTAAACCTTTACACACGGTGTTTCGTATCTAGCTTTTTTTTTTTTTTTTTTTTTTGTTTGTCTATGCTGTTAGCCCTGTTGGCTATTACACCGTCAGGGGGGGAGCGGGTGGGTCTGGAGACCCACCCTTAACAAGGGGGGGCCAGATGGGCCCCCATGGGGAACGACGTCCCGAGGGCGTCTCAGATTGAGACACGGACCTCGGCTCGGGGCGTCGTTAGTCAGGAGGGAAGCTAAGGAAATTTGGACACTAGCGTCTCCCGACGGCAGAACGCCGGAGCAACGGAGCACTTACTCAGTTGGGACCTCGTCTATACCGGTACAGACGGTGAGTGTCTGTATGTTGTGTGGTGTCAATTATGCCTACGCGTACACGTTATTACCTATTGTGAACGCGTCGTCGGGGTCAACGAGTACCGACTTGGGTCTTCTTTTTCTGACTAAAGTAGTCTTACGTGGTCTATACTCTGCGGCGTCAGCCACCAGTGGGTTCGGGTGTCGCTCAGCACGTTCAAAGTACTTTTGGGAAAGCCCCTTGAAGTACTGAGCGATGGTCGGAAGGTATCGTATCTAGCTGGCGAAATAGATATATATGTAACTTTAACCGGATATTTTTTTAGAATCGATGAGGTTAACAATTCAAGAAACTATACAATAGACCTATACAATAAACATACGTTGAGATCAATTGATTTCTGAGGACGTGCTTTGTTGAAATTACTGGTCTTACTTATTATCTATAAGTAGATATAATGTTACAAGATATGGAATTAACAACCTGTATTGCGAATAACAATATGACAAAGAGGATTATAAAATTATCTGGAGACCATAAAAATAATTTGCTCGGAATGTATTTTATATTTTGGATATTTGAAATATTCAGGTTAACTTACAGATTTTAGATTTAAGAACATATATAATGTAAGCTTTAAGTAAAAAATATTTTCTCTACAAAAAATATTATCCATTGTACAGAGCTTCCATAAAAAAAAACTTAACATCATTTCAAGTAAAGTTTAGTGTTAAAAGTTTGAAAGCACAATAATTTAAATTCATATAAGCAATAATTATTAATTCTAAATCAGGGATAACAATTAAGCACCAATCAGTAAAATTAAATTTTAAAATTACCAATCAATATAATCAATATAATTAAATTTAATTAACACATGATTTAAAATTTAATACTCATAATAAAGACAGATTGCTAACAAAACCAAGTTTTATTAAATCTGAAATCTGTAAATGTATCTTTGATCGGCCACTAATCACTATATAAATACATATTTAGTATCTAGTTTTAGTTTTTGCATTCGTTGAAACTAAAGCGCTTAGTTGTCATCTAGTTTGTACCATTACGAAATACATAACTATTAAGTTGTAGTAAGTCTGTGTGGTCTTTATTAATAAAACGTTTTTGCCAGTATCTTCCTCTGTTCATCATCCGTGATAAAAAGACAGTGTTAAAAACTTCATTAAAAAGCTTTTAGTAGTATATTTTAAATGTAATTTTAATCTTAGTCGAAATTAAAGTTTTGTCGGGGTCAAAATATTCTATCTGTTGAATGTTAAACCTTTTATCTTAAGAAAGTGATAAGAATCGCTAAAGTTTTAAATAAATAAAGTATGAAAAATATGCATATATTTATAAATACATTGGTAAAATACATAGAAACGATTGGGTAGAAAAATTTAATCGGTTTACATCTGGCTGTCTCAGTTACCGTCGGAAACGTAGCTTCACAGCGACATCCGGTGAGAGGCTGGTACTAACCAAGACTAACTAGTCCATAGGAGGTGCAGTAAAATGATTACCCTTTTTAACATGTAGCAAAACCATAATCTAATTGATTGTAGTGAGAAGTAGCCAGAGAGCCCCAAATGAGATTTATTTATGCTGAATCACTCACTTAGTTTGCTGGTAAAATGGCGTGAGTTTTCCACTTAACACTTTATTTACTTGTGCATGATCTTTATATATAATTAGTAATTTTCTTTGTTTGGCAATGTACATTAAGTTACATTTTCAATTGCAATAGAGATATACGATAGCAAAGCCCATTAAACATCCTGTAACCGACAGTTTTAATTTGCGAAATCAAACTCAGTAAAAAGTGCAAAAGGCAACGGAATAAGAAAAATATTAAAACTGAAAAATGCAATATAACTTGAAATGATTCGACTTCAAATAAAACCGATTGTTAGAGCGCTGTTTGATTTCGTTTTCAATTAGAGAGTGTGATGTTTGGTTTTTAAAGTTAGCCATGATCTTTTTGAGAGGCGCGACAAATAAATAAAATTATACCTGTTTAAATTGAATACCATTTATTTATTTATACTCTTTATTGCACACCACAATACATGAGAAAAAAAAGTAATACATACCATTGCTTGATTTATAAACATAATTTGTAGATTTTATTTTGAACATATTGAATTTTTATGCATAAGAAAATGAACTTTTGAGGAAAACCATGTCTAAATCTGGTCGTACGTCTTCTTTCGTTTATCTTCTACTTATTTATAACTGAGTGTTCCGAAAACATTTTTAAGTCCCCGGTTATATAACATAAGACACGACTACTAACCTACATTTCTATTAGTTATCTATTTTGTACATAATATACCTATTTATTGTGGTAAGGAGAAAGAAGTTTTGACTGTATTGTTGTATTAATTATTAAATGCAATCAGTTGACTTTTGTGAGCTATATAGGCATAAACATATGAGTGAATCACAATACAGTTTGTGAAACTCAAAATCGAACAAAACATAGACAGAAAACTAAAATAGAAAGACAACTTTGACAGTTTGTAAAACACAAAATCGTATAAAACATAATTGTTAGTATAGGTAAATAAAGTCTGGGAAATATATGGAATTGCTATTTAATTCAGTCTTCCGACTGTCTGACCGTCTGTCTGGCTCAGCAATTAAGGGGGCTTCGCGACAATTGAGTTAGTGAGTTTTGACGTTTCAAATGTATACCTACACAGGATTGCACTCAGATCAGTAGATCTATTAGACTATGTATAAACGTTTGTAGTGTTACTCCCTCATACATACCGCAATCGATAATTATAAATTGTTGTTCAGGATCTATATGAATTGCCAAAAATAGCAGCCCTCATCTCACCCAGCAATCATGCAAACTTCGAGACATTGCAAATTGTATTAGTAAGTTTTGACGTTTGAAATTTGTACACAGGATTGCACTTAGATAAATGAAAAATTTATATATGGTCATGATACCCTTATCTGATTCTTTTTGACCTAACATGTTGTTACACGTTTAAGACAAAAAAATAGAGCTGGCCGTCGGGATGACGTCAACCTTCATCGGAAATGTGTGTTGATGGGACTTCAACCACCACTTGTTTTTTGGGCTTTTATTAGATCTTAGTTTCACTTCGATAATAAGATATGAAGTAGTCCTATTTTAAGCTATTACGCGATATTTTCTTGATAATTATTTTGGTTTGCATACTTCGCTGTATGTAATTAGATAATAAATACAAAAATCGTTTAGTAAAGAATTAATAATATAAAGGCTTCATATATTCGAAACGATATATATATTATATACTAAATACCAATCTAAACATTAATTTACTAAGCATTGCCGAGTTCAAACAGTGGTTTATTACATAAAATTGTAGTCCAGTCATTTGGTCGAAAAAAGGGGGTTACCTGGAAAGTTTTCCGGAAGTTTTGAAAATTGGTTATTTTATAGATTTCGGTATGCTCTTTTTGAATTTCAATTTTGCTACCTCGTATCTCCACCACTCGCGCCGCCATATTGAGAAAATGGCGGCCACAACCAGTTTTTTCGGAATATCTCCTTTCCAATGCATTTTTCGAAAAAAATATTTATGTACAAAATTGAACTAGAAAAAAAATCTACAATTTATGTGTTTATATTTTTTTACATAAAACCAGTAGTTGTTGGCGTACGAGCGTCATAATGTTTCTTCATCTACTCCACCACGTGTTTTTGGTATATTTTTCTAAAATATTCTACTATTGCCACCGGTATTGAAGAAATAGTGTGCGTCTTTGTGTTGAGTACCTTTCTCTCGACTATGGAGACTATAGACATTGTATAGGTTCCATACTCTCGACCTGCAACGTAACATCTGTCGGTAGAAGTTACGAGAAGTATTTAGTTTAGGCGGAGTCATCAGTACACGTTTATCGTCGTACAGTGTTTGTTTGTAGGATTGTATTGTAGATTTTTTTTTCTAGTTTAATTTTGTACATAAATATTTATTTAGAAAAATGCATTGGAAAGAAGATATTCCGATAAAACTGGTTTTGGCGGCCATTTTTTCAATATGGCGGCGCGAACGGTGGAGATGGCAAAATTGAAATCCAAAAAGAGCATACCGAAATCTATAAAAATAACCAATTTTCAAAACTCCCGGAAAACTTTCCAGGTAAAACTACCAAATGACTGGGCTATTGTGTGAAACTGATATTCAGAGATTTTCAGACAATTAAACTTCAAATTCCATTTCTATTTAAATACATCGATTTATAGAACTTCTAGGTAAAAATCTAACTATTAATATACAAATATAACTAAATAATGTACTTAAATCTCAATTAAGCCTCAAAATATTTGAATAAAAGTAGAAAAAAATAAATAGCAAACGAAAATTTGATATTTTTTACGTATAAGGCCTTCTCCAAAGAGGATGAGTAAAGTTGAAGAAAAACGGAAGTAAATATATCCTGTTTTTGTGAAAGCACCTGAAACGTCAAGTCCTCCCCATGGACCTCTGATAAATGGTGTCAAGAAAGAAATGTCATTAGTTTTATAAACAAAATTAACGGAAGTTATATAAGATTAGGTTCTATTTATATTACATTTAACAGTTTCTATCAATATTATAACTTTATAATAACATCTCTTCAAAGTAAAAAAAATATAATAACGTGTGTATAAAAAGTTTTCTAAGCATTATCTTAAATGAGCACTCCTTTACAATCGTTATGATTTCGATATACATATTTAGTTATTTTATTATTTTATTTTATATATTACAATAATTAATTAATTAATTAAAATACAATAAAAATAAAAACATTTTTTTGTAATATCAGTTTAAAACTTGATTATACTTTTTATATTTGTTTTAAGCCTATAAATACGTACACAAAATTAAAAAAAATATCATTTTCATAAATCACTAAAACCTTAACTCATTCCTGTTCAAATTAAAACTAAAAGAAAAGTTAATTTTAATTGCAATCGGACCGCGAAATGAAAGAATGAAAAAAACTAATTAACTCAATTCAAACCCTGAATGGAGTTGCCGTTTCAAATAGAAATTACGTTAGAAAAGGAACACTACACTTGTAATTTCAGTATTTCTTGTTGTATCTAAGTAGTTTAACTCTATGGCACCATCCTTACTAAAATTATCAAACAATAAAAATAATAAGAATCAAAGTGTAAGTCGGATTCACGCTGATTTGTAGGTATTTCCATCCATACTTAATGTGAATTAATTATTTTAAAAATAAAAAAAAATAAATATGTAACTCTTTGTTTCCGAGTCCGATTCAAACTTGGCAGAGTTTTTAAAGATTTAATGTTTTCCTATTATTGTAATGTATCATAATATAAAATTAGTGCAAGAAACGTATATTCCATATTTTATTATAATTAAAGACGGAATCATTTTGTGTGTTATTTCACGGCAATGAAAAGATCTGTAGTCAAAAAAAACATCATACCACAAGAACGATTCGAAACTGAACAAAATACTGCAAAATACTGTCTCGACATTTTCGAAACAAAAACCAAGGTATTGTAGGAAGGAGTAAAAACACCATCTTCAGTATAGCACTTCATAATTTTTGCAACTATTTATCATTCCAACTATTAATCATTTAATTGTAAACCTTACCGCCATATATACCGTTTTAAATATTACCGCCAAAACTTAGTTTATGTTACACAAATAAACAACCAGAACACTCTTTAAAAATCTTTATCCAAGTTGGTCTTTTTTTCACATAAGGTATATGTGTTTTCGAAATGTTGATCACGCGCCTGACTGATAATATTTCTTTTACAATCTTCACAACTTAAGATAACTTAATTACGATATGTAAAAAAGGAGAAGAAATAAGAAATAAAATATATAGTAGGATTAACAAAACTTTAAAATATAAGAAAAAAAATGGTTAGATTTTTTATCAACAGAAATTTACACAATAAAATTCCAAAATCCGAAACAAATAAAAGTTAAGAAAAAAGACCATTGGTTATGGACAATATGATCAGCCTTTTAATTTATATTTAAGGTAAGGTTAAGAGTAGAAAACCTATAAAAAAAACCGTTAATAAAACCTTATCATTTAAAGTTATCCAATGAGGATTAGGATTTACGAACCTTTAAAAGTGGGGTCATAAACCTATTATTTCAATCATAATTTTTGATTTTAATGCATAAAACTAAAAATAAGATCATCATAATCTCAGAAGGACAAGATAAAATTAAAACATTGAATAATAATTGCTTTAAGTATTTTAAGCCACTCATCTAAAATACATTGAACGTCAGTTGGCTTTGCAATTATCTGGAATTATCTAGTTAGAGTTGCGGCTGGTTATAAATAATTCATTACTATATTTATGTTATCTCAAGTCTGAATACTGGATGATAGTATGTATGTCGGTGTCTGTCAGTTAGTCAGTTATTTTATATTGTAAATAATTTCCGAGCATAGAGTTCAGGCTGTGAACAGAATACATTAACTGTACCTTGAGGCCTCATAGTGTTTTGAAAGATCGGGTTTAATTTTTCATTAAGTATACAATTTTAGTGATGACATCGTATTTCTTTCTACAGATTTGTTTTATTATAGTAATATTTATAACGCTTTCTTTACTTCTATGAAAACAATAATATATGAAACAAAGTCGGGGAAAGAGCTAGTTTTATCCAATTTAATACAAAAGAAGCAAGGTGTGAATATTTTTACATAAAAAGCTATCTCTAAAGAGGTTGAGTGAAGGTGAAGAAAAAGGAAGTAAATATATCCTGTTTTTGTGAAAGCTCCTGAAATGTCAAGGCCTCCGCACTGACTACTGATAAATGACGTCAGAGAGGAAACATCATTAGTTACTCCTTTTAAGATTACGGTTACAAAAACAATAATTATATTTTATTTATTAACTTGATACTTCCGTATTACAATTTATTATTATTTCAAAATAAAAACAATATATAATTAAGTTAGGTATATTAATTATTATGTTTTTATTTTAATAATATATATATTTTTTATTTAAAATAAAAAAGTATTTTTTATTTATTACCGTTAGCAAAATCTAAAATATTTACAAATACTTACATAAAGAACATCGAAAACAGCACTGTTTTTTCTAAAATATATACTAAGTACAAATATAAATAAGTTATAATAGTTACATTAAAATTAGAGTTGTATTTGTATGTGCTGTGTGTTAAATATACTATAAATATAGTATCTAGTGAATATTATTTAAACTATATTCTACGTATTATGAAAAGATACGACTAAGTCTTTACATTCTATGTTATAAATGTAACTAGATATTATTTAGATTTTTGAATGACTAAAATCCAAACATCAGCGGAATGGTATCAAAAAAAAAAAGACTGGAAGGTGTTTATTAATTTCAATACACCAAACCCTTCACTATTAAGGACTTTATGGTCTAAAAGCCATTGGCCATACCATTATGCTAATAAACACGATTAAATTACTCTTTGGTTTATTACTATAGTTATATTCCGATATTCAAATATTTCATGAGGTCATGCTTTCTCAGTAAAACTCATTATAATAATGATATTATGTTCTTTATAAAGAACGAAGTTTACTAGTTTCTTAAAATATCATTCACTTGTCCTACATTGTAGGCTAGATGTTCATTGTTAATGTACA
Source organism: Napeogenes inachia (assembly GCA_959347355.1). Taxonomy (NCBI): domain Eukaryota; kingdom Metazoa; phylum Arthropoda; class Insecta; order Lepidoptera; family Nymphalidae; genus Napeogenes; species Napeogenes inachia. Next base: position 18,956,098 of record OY365798.1, on the reverse strand, counting down.
TATATATATATATATATTAATATTATACTGTATCTGGTTTATATATATATATATATATAAACCAGATTTGTTACACTATATATACAAATCTGGTTTCCTTAAATAATATTTTGTAATAGATTATAAATATGTATATTATAGTCTATTTGTTTATTATATATGATGTTCTTGATCTTGTTAATGATCTTGTTCTTGATCTTGTTAATGATCTTTTTTATTTCGTAATTCGTAAAATTAAAAAAAGCGGAATATACAAACATGAGTTTTATTAAATTTTCAATATCAGACTGTTACATATTTCGGCAGTGTGCTCAAAACTTGTCGAACGGAAGTCGATTTATTTCCGGTTTATCGTTATAGGATTTTAATTCTTAATTTTAAAATACCTTTACTGGAGTAAAATTTTAGCCTAGTATCTTTATGTTCGAGTTGTAAAAACTTTTTACAATTCCGGTAAATGTTGGTAAATGAGAAAAGTGTGTGTGTGTGTGCGTGCGTGCGTGCGTGCGTGGGTGTGTGTGTGCCTTAGAGATTAATAGTTATACAGCAATTTTTGACGTCCAATCAAATATTGGACTACAGAGAGCAGAATAATACAATAGTAGTGTTTGACTTAGAACATTTGTCATTTAATGAACTTACTTAATGTAATAACAATTGGGGTTTGAACTCAAATCTTTTAGCTGTCCACCACCTGGAGACAGAGCAGCCGCACTTGCTCTTTTTGACGGAGACGCAGATACAATGTCCTTTGAGCGCTGCATACTTGGATTATCCCGGTTACTCGTTAGAGCACAACTTTCGCTCACGGGCCGTAGTCAGTGTGTACGCGCGGAACGACCTCTGTATTCAGCGTAACCTTGAAAACCCCACTTTTTCTTCCCTATGGGTTTTAGTGGACACAGGAAACGAAAAAATCCTGTATGCCTGTGTCTACCGTTCGCACAGCGGTGACCAGGAGACAACTCGTTTATTTGAATATCTCAGTGAGGCTGCAGATATGGCTCTGTATCAGTACCCTTCGGCGCAGCTCGTCTTTCTGGGGGATTTTAATGCCTGTCATCAGGACTGGCTGTTCCCGTACCAGAAGACCGACCATGCGAAGAGAGAAGCGCGGATCTTTGCGTTGTCCTTGGACCTCTTTCAGCTGGTGAGGCAAGCGACAAGGGTACCAGATGTGGTAGGCCATACAGCCAATTGCCTGGACCTTCTGCTGACAACTGATCCAGACAGGTATCGTGTAGATGTCACCTCCCCCTTGGGAACCTCCGATCCGGAAAAGTGCCAGAATCCCAATGCTTGCAAACGTGCAACCCGTGCCCAAAAAAGGCAGCCGTGCCAATCCTGCCAATTATGGGACCATTTCAATCATCTCCATATTCTTATGTTTTAAGCCTATAAATACGTACACAAAATTAAAAAAAATATCATTTTCATAAATCACTAAAACCTTAACTCATTCCTGTTCAAATTAAAACTAAAAGAAAAGTTAATTTTAATTGCAATCGGACCGCGAAATGAAAGAATGAAAAAAACTAATTAACTCAATTCAAACCCTGAATGGAGTTGCCGTTTCAAATAGAAATTACGTTAGAAAAGGAACACTATACTTGTCTTTTCAGTGTTTCTTGCTTGTATCTAAGTAGTTTAACTCTATGGCACCATCCTTACTAAAATTATCAACAATAAAAATAATAAGAATCAAAGTGTAAGTCGGATTCACGCTGATTTCCAGTTCCATCCATACTTAATGTAAATTAATTATTTTCAAAATAAAGAATAATAAATATGTAACTCTTTGTTTCCGAGTCCGATTCAAACTTGGCAGAGTTTTTAAAGATTTAATGTTTTCCTATTATTGTAATGTATCATAATATAAAATTAGTGCAAGAAACGTATATTCCATATTTTATTATAATTAAAGACGGAATCATTTTGTGTGTTATTTCACGGCAATGAAAAGATCTGTAGTCAAAAAAAACATCATACCACAAGAACGATTCGAAACTGAACAAAATACTGCAAAATACTGTCTCGACATTTTCGAAACAAAAACCAAGGTATTGTAGGAAGGAGTAAAAACACCATCTTCAGTATAGCACTTCATAATTTTTGCAACTATTTATCATTCCAACTATTAATCATTTAATTGTAAACCTTACCGCCATATATACCGTTTTAAATATTACCGCCAAAACTTAGTTTATGTTACACAAATAAACAACCAGAACACTCTTTAAAAATCTTTATCCAAGTTGGTCTTTTTTTCACATAAGGTATATGTGTTTTCGAAATGTTGATCACGCGCCTGACTGATAATATTTCTTTTACAATCTTCACAACTTAAGATAACTTAATTACGATATGTAAAAAAGGAGAAGAAATAAGAAATAAAATATATAGTAGGATTAACAAAACTTTAAAATATAAGAAAAAAAATGGTTAGATTTTTTATCAACAGAAATTTACACAATAAAATTCCAAAATCCGAAACAAATAAAAGTTAAGAAAAAAGACCATTGGTTATGGACAATATGATCAGCCTTTTAATTTATATTTAAGGTAAGGTTAAGAGTAGAAAACCTATAAAAAAAACCGTTAATAAAACCTTATCATTTAAAGTTATCCAATGAGGATTAGGATTTACGAACCTTTAAAAGTGGGGTCATAAACCTATTATTTCAATCATAATTTTTGATTTTAATGCATAAAACTAAAAATAAGATCATCATAATCTCAGAAGGACAAGATAAAATTAAAACATTGAATAATAATTGCTTTAAGTATTTTAAGCCACTCATCTAAAATACATTGAACGTCAGTTGGCTTTGCAATTATCTGGAATTATCTAGTTAGAGTTGCGGCTGGTTATAAATAATTCATTACTATATTTATGTTATCTCAAGTCTGAATACTGGATGATAGTATGTATGTCGGTGTCTGTCAGTTAGTCAGTTATTTTATATTGTAAATAATTTCCGAGCATAGAGTTCAGGCTGTGAACAGAATACATTAACTGTACCTTGAGGCCTCATAGTGTTTTGAAAGATCGGGTTTAATTTTTCATTAAGTATACAATTTTAGTGATGACATCGTATTTCTTTCTACAGATTTGTTTTATTATAGTAATATTTATAACGCTTTCTTTACTTCTATGAAAACAATAATATATGAAACAAAGTCGGGGAAAGAGCTAGTTTTATCCAATTTAATACAAAAGAAGCAAGGTGTGAATATTTTTACATAAAAAGCTATCTCTAAAGAGGTTGAGTGAAGGTGAAGAAAAAGGAAGTAAATATATCCTGTTTTTGTGAAAGCTCCTGAAATGTCAAGGCCTCCGCACTGACTACTGATAAATGACGTCAGAGAGGAAACATCATTAGTTACTCCTTTTAAGATTACGGTTACAAAAACAATAATTATATTTTATTTATTAACTTGATACTTCCGTATTACAATTTATTATTATTTCAAAATAAAAACAATATATAATTAAGTTAGGTATATTAGTTATTATGTTTTTATTTTAATAATATATATATTTTTTATTTAAAATAAAAAAGTATTTTTTATTTATTACCGTTAGCAAAATCTAAAATATTTACAAATACTTACATAAAGAACATCGAAAACAGCACTGTTTTTTCTAAAATATATACTAAGTACAAATATAAATAAGTTATAATAGTTACATTAAAATTAGAGTTGTATTTGTATGTGCTGTGTGTTAAATATACTATAAATATAGTATCTAGTGAATATCATTTAAACTATATTCTACGTATTATGAAAAGATACGACTAAGTCTTTACATTCTATGTTATAAATGTAACTAGATATTATTTAGATTTTTGAATGACTAAAATCCAAACATCAGCGGAATGGTATCAAAAAAAAAAAGACTGGAAGGTGTTTATTAATTTCAATACACCAAACCCTTCACTATTAAGGACTTTATGGTCTAAAAGCCATTGGCCATACCATTATGCTAATAAACACGATTAAATTACTCTTTGGTTTATTACTATAGTTATATTCCGATATTCAAATATTTCATGAGGTCATGCTTTCTCAGTAAAACTCATTATAATAATGATATTATGTTCTTTATAAAGAACGAAGTTTACTAGTTTCTTAAAATATCATTCACTTGTCCTACATTGTAGGCTAGATGTTCATTGTTAATGTACATATATATATATATATATATATATTAATATTATACTGTATCTGGTTTATATATATATATATATATAAACCAGATTTGTTACACTATATATACAAATCTGGTTTCCTTAAATAATATTTTGTAATAGATTATAAATATGTATATTATAGTCTATTTGTTTATTATATATGATGTTCTTGATCTTGTTAATGATCTTGTTCTTGATCTTGTTAATGATCTTTTTTATTTCGTAATTCGTAAAATTAAAAAAAGCGGAATATACAAACATGAGTTTTATTAAATTTTCAATATCAGACTGTTACATATTTCGGCAGTGTGCTCAAAACTTGTCGAACGGAAGTCGATTTATTTCCGGTTTATCGTTATAGGATTTTAATTCTTAATTTTAAAATACCTTTACTGGAGTAAAATTTTAGCCTAGTATCTTTATGTTCGAGTTGTAAAAACTTTTTACAATTCCGGTAAATGTTGGTAAATGAGAAAAGTGTGTGTGTGTGTGCGTGCGTGCGTGCGTGCGTGGGTGTGTGTGTGCCTTAGAGATTAATAGTTATACAGCAATTTTTGACGTCCAATCAAATATTGGACTACAGAGAGCAGAATAATACAATAGTAGTGTTTGACTTAGAACATTTGTCATTTAATGAACTTACTTAATGTAATAACAATTGGGGTTTGAACTCAAATCTTTTAGCTGTCCACCACCTGGAGACAGAGCAGCCGCACTTGCTCTTTTTGACGGAGACGCAGATACAATGTCCTTTGAGCGCTGCATACTTGGATTATCCCGGTTACTCGTTAGAGCACAACTTTCGCTCACGGGCCGTAGTCAGTGTGTACGCGCGGAACGACCTCTGTATTCAGCGTAACCTTGAAAACCCCACTTTTTCTTCCCTATGGGTTTTAGTGGACACAGGAAACGAAAAAATCCTGTATGCCTGTGTCTACCGTTCGCACAGCGGTGACCAGGAGACAACTCGTTTATTTGAATATCTCAGTGAGGCTGCAGATATGGCTCTGTATCAGTACCCTTCGGCGCAGCTCGTCTTTCTGGGGGATTTTAATGCCTGTCATCAGGACTGGCTGTTCCCGTACCAGAAGACCGACCATGCGAAGAGAGAAGCGCGGATCTTTGCGTTGTCCTTGGACCTCTTTCAGCTGGTGAGGCAAGCGACAAGGGTACCAGATGTGGTAGGCCATACAGCCAATTGCCTGGACCTTCTGCTGACAACTGATCCAGACAGGTATCGTGTAGATGTCACCTCCCCCTTGGGAACCTCCGATCCGGAAAAGTGCCAGAATCCCAATGCTTGCAAACGTGCAACCCGTGCCCAAAAAAGGCAGCCGTGCCAATCCTGCCAATTATGGGACCATTTCAATCATCTCCATATTCTTATGTTTTAAGCCTATAAATACGTACACAAAATTAAAAAAAATATCATTTTCATAAATCACTAAAACCTTAACTCATTCCTGTTCAAATTAAAACTAAAAGAAAAGTTAATTTTAATTGCAATCGGACCGCGAAATGAAAGAATGAAAAAAACTAATTAACTCAATTCAAACCCTGAATGGAGTTGCCGTTTCAAATAGAAATTACGTTAGAAAAGGAACACTATACTTGTCTTTTCAGTGTTTCTTGCTTGTATCTAAGTAGTTTAACTCTATGGCACCATCCTTACTAAAATTATCAACAATAAAAATAATAAGAATCAAAGTGTAAGTCGGATTCACGCTGATTTCCAGTTCCATCCATACTTAATGTAAATTAATTATTTTCAAAATAAAGAATAATAAATATGTAACTCTTTGTTTCCGAGTCCGATTCAAACTTGGCAGAGTTTTTAAAGATTTAATGTTTTCCTATTATTGTAATGTATCATAATATAAAATTAGTGCAAGAAACGTATATTCCATATTTTATTATAATTAAAGACGGAATCATTTTGTGTGTTATTTCACGGCAATGAAAAGATCTGTAGTCAAAAAAAACGTCATACCACAAGAACGATTCGAAACTGAACAAAATACTGCAAAATACTGTCTCGACATTTTCGAAACAAAAACCAAGGTATTGTAGGAAGGAGTAAAAACACCATCTTCAGTATAGCACTTCATAATTTTTGCAACTATTTATCATTCCAACTATTAATCATTTAATTGTAAACCTTACCGCCATATATACCGTTTTAAATATTACCGCCAAAACTTAGTTTATGTTACACAAATAAACAACCAGAACACTCTTTAAAAATCTTTATCCAAGTTGGTCTTTTTTTCACATAAGGTATATGTGTTTTCGAAATGTTGATCACGCGCCTGACTGATAATATTTCTTTTACAATCTTCACAACTTAAGATAACTTAATTACGATATGTAAAAAAGGAGAAGAAATAAGAAATAAAATATATAGTAGGATTAACAAAACTTTAAAATATAAGAAAAAAAATGGTTAGATTTTTTATCAACAGAAATTTACACAATAAAATTCCAAAATCCGAAACAAATAAAAGTTAAGAAAAAAGACCATTGGTTATGGACAATATGATCAGCCTTTTAATTTATATTTAAGGTAAGGTTAAGAGTAGAAAACCTATAAAAAAAACCGTTAATAAAACCTTATCATTTAAAGTTATCCAATGAGGATTAGGATTTACGAACCTTTAAAAGTGGGGTCACAAACCTATTATTTCAATCATAATTTTTGATTTTAATGCATAAAACTAAAAATAAGATCATCATAATCTCAGAAGGACAAGATAAAATTAAAACATTGAATAATAATTGCTTTAAGTATTTTAAGCCACTCATCTAAAATACATTGAACGTCAGTTGGCTTTGCAATTATCTGGAATTATCTAGTTAGAGTTGCGGCTGGTTATAAATAATTCATTACTATATTTATGTTATCTCAAGTCTGAATACTGGATGATAGTATGTATGTCGGTGTCTGTCAGTTAGTCAGTTATTTTATATTGTAAATAATTTCCGAGCATAGAGTTCAGGCTGTGAACAGAATACATTAACTGTACCTTGAGGCCTCATAGTGTTTTGAAAGATCGGGTTTAATTTTTCATTAAGTATACAATTTTAGTGATGACATCGTATTTCTTTCTACAGATTTGTTTTATTATAGTAATATTTATAACGCTTTCTTTACTTCTATGAAAACAATAATATATGAAACAAAGTCGGGGAAAGAGCTAGTTTTATCCAATTTAATACAAAAGAAGCAAGGTGTGAATATTTTTACATAAAAAGCTATCTCTAAAGAGGTTGAGTGAAGGTGAAGAAAAAGGAAGTAAATATATCCTGTTTTTGTGAAAGCTCCTGAAATGTCAAGGCCTCCGCACTGACTACTGATAAATGACGTCAGAGAGGAAACATCATTAGTTACTCCTTTTAAGATTACGGTTACAAAAACAATAATTATATTTTATTTATTAACTTGATACTTCCGTATTACAATTTATTATTATTTCAAAATAAAAACAATATATAATTAAGTTAGGTATATTAGTTATTATGTTTTTATTTTAATAATATATATATTTTTTATTTAAAATAAAAAAGTATTTTTTATTTATTACCGTTAGCAAAATCTAAAATATTTACAAATACTTACATAAAGAACATCGAAAACAGCACTGTTTTTTCTAAAATATATACTAAGTACAAATATAAATAAGTTATAATAGTTACATTAAAATTAGAGTTGTATTTGTATGTGCTGTGTGTTAAATATACTATAAATATAGTATCTAGTGAATATCATTTAAACTATATTCTACGTATTATGAAAAGATACGACTAAGTCTTTACATTCTATGTTATAAATGTAACTAGATATTATTTAGATTTTTGAATGACTAAAATCCAAACATCAGCGGAATGGTATCAAAAAAAAAAGACTGGAAGGTGTTTATTAATTTCAATACACCAAACCCTTCACTATTAAGGACTTTATGGTCTAAAAGCCATTGGCCATACCATTATGCTAATAAACACGATTAAATTACTCTTTGGTTTATTACTATAGTTATATTCCGATATTCAAATATTTCATGAGGTCATGCTTTCTCAGTAAAACTCATTATAATAATGATATTATGTTCTTTATAAAGAACGAAGTTTACTAGTTTCTTAAAATATCATTCACTTGTCCTACATTGTAGGCTAGATGTTCATTGTTAATGTACATATATATATATATATATATTAATATTATACTGTATCTGGTTTATATATATATATATATATAAACCAGATTTGTTACACTATATATACAAATCTGGTTTCCTTAAATAATATTTTGTAATAGATTATAAATATGTATATTATAGTCTATTTGTTTATTATATATGATGTTCTTGATCTTGTTAATGATCTTGTTCTTGATCTTGTTAATGATCTTTTTTATTTCGTAATTCGTAAAATTAAAAAAAGCGGAATATACAAACATGAGTTTTATTAAATTTTCAATATCAGACTGTTACATATTTCGGCAGTGTGCTCAAAACTTGTCGAACGGAAGTCGATTTATTTCCGGTTTATCGTTATAGGATTTTAATTCTTAATTTTAAAATACCTTTACTGGAGTAAAATTTTAGCCTAGTATCTTTATGTTCGAGTTGTAAAAACTTTTTACAATTCCGGTAAATGTTGGTAAATGAGAAAAGTGTGTGTGTGTGTGCGTGCGTGCGTGCGTGCGTGGGTGTGTGTGTGCCTTAGAGATTAATAGTTATACAGCAATTTTTGACGTCCAATCAAATATTGGACTACAGAGAGCAGAATAATACAATAGTAGTGTTTGACTTAGAACATTTGTCATTTAATGAACTTACTTAATGTAATAACAATTGGGGTTTGAACTCAAATCTTTTAGCTGTCCACCACCTGGAGACAGAGCAGCCGCACTTGCTCTTTTTGACGGAGACGCAGATACAATGTCCTTTGAGCGCTGCATACTTGGATTATCCCGGTTACTCGTTAGAGCACAACTTTCGCTCACGGGCCGTAGTCAGTGTGTACGCGCGGAACGACCTCTGTAGTCAGCGTAACCTTGAAAACCCCACTTTTTCTTCCCTATGGGTTTTAGTGGACACAGGAAACGAAAAAATCCTGTATGCCTGTGTCTACCGTTCGCACAGCGGTGACCAGGAGACAACTCGTTTATTTGAATATCTCAGTGAGGCTGCAGATATGGCTCTGTATCAGTACCCTTCGGCGCAGCTCGTCTTTCTGGGGGATTTTAATGCCAGTCATCAGGACTGGCTGTTCCCGTACCAGAAGACCGACCATGCGAAGAGAGAAGCGCGGATCTTTGCGTTGTCCTTGGACCTCTTTCAGCTGGTGAGGCAAGCGACAAGGGTACCAGATGTGGTAGGCCATACAGCCAATTGCCTGGACCTTCTGCTGACAACTGATCCAGACAGGTATCGTGTAGATGTCACCTCCCCCTTGGGAACCTCCGATCCGGAAAAGTGCCAGAATCCCAATGCTTGCAAACGTGCAACCCGTGCCCAAAAAAGGCAGCCGTGCCAATCCTGCCAATTATGGGACCATTTCAATCATCTCCATATTCAGCAAGATTATGGAGCATGTATTGAACTCGTGGCTTCTAGCGTACGTAGAAGGTAACGATCTCCTCAGTGACCGACAATACGGGTTTCTCCGAAATAGGTCCACTGGGGACCTCTAGCCTGCACTACACACATTTTAGACAAGGCCATCGAAAGGAGAAGCGGTCCCCGTCTCTCTGCACGTCTCGAAGGCTTTTGACAGGGTCTGGCATGTAAGCCTTTTAAGCAAGCTTTCAGCGTACGGTATATCTCCTGGTCTGATTGGCTGGATAACGGACTTTCAGAGCCAGAGATCTCTCCGTGTAGTTGTCGACGGGTGTTCTTCGGAACCCTTGACAATAAATGCCGGAGTACCTCAGGGGTCCGTTCTTTCTGCAACTCTCTTTCTGCTGCACATTAACGATCTGCTGAAGCCCGGTATCTATGGGTATGCAGATGACAGCACAATTGTAGAAAGATATCTGCCAAGTTCTCGGGCTAGTAGAGATGAAGTACAATCTGAAAGAGAAGCCATTGTGCAACGGTTGAATGATAAACTTCAGGCAGTCTCCGCATGGGGCAATGCTAATCTTGTCAAATACAACGCCACCAAAACGCAGACGTGTTTGTTCACCACCAAAAGGAGCCCTTTCACCTTGGCTCCTACTTTCCAGAATGTATGTATCCTTGGAATACAGTGACTGGCTTCAGTTGTTAGGCTTAGAGATCTCCTCGAACCTCAACTTTGGTCGGTACATTGAGTCCAGAGCAAGAGCAGCTGCAGGAAAGCTTGCCGTACTTGCGAAGGTGCGACAGTACTTTACACACTTTACACCGGGACAGCTTCTTGTATTATACAAAGCACAGATTCGGTCGTGTGTAGAGTACTGTGGTCACATATTTGCTGGTGCCGCAAAGTCTCATCTTGCAGTTCTGGACTCAATTGAGAGGCGAGCAAAGAGGCTTATTGGCGACCCTAAATTGGTTGACGCCAACCTCCACAGCCTTGAACATAGGCGTAGAATTGCTAGCCTCTCAGTATTCTATGGGATACATTTTGGTGAGTGTACGCAGGAATTACACGATTTAATTCCCCCATCCCCGTTTCATTACCGGACGTTCCATCCCTACGTTGTGGATATTCCATCTGTCTATGTCTGCGCTATGCTTCGTATTTTTTAGTGCGTACAGCGAAGGACTGTAACAATTTGCCTGCGTCGGTATTTCCGGCCAAATATAATGTGGGTGTCTTCAAGAGGAGAGTGAATAGGCTGCTAAGTTAATGCGCGTTACCACCTAAGACTACATTTCACTTACCATCAGGTGGAATGTAGTCAAGCATTAACCTAGTTTTGTATAAAACGAAAAGAAAAACAATGTGAGAAATGGACAGAGACTTAAATATAGTAAATTACCACACTATTTCATCTGTATACAAATTAAATCGTTGCTATATATACATTTGAAAAAGAGACATACGAAACTATCAAACGTCCTATTTCCGACAGTTTTCATTTGCGAAATCATAAAAAAAAGGGAAATCAACGGAATAACAAAAATATTAAAACTGAAAAATGCAATATAACTTGAAACGATTCGGCATCAAATAAAACCGATTGTTAGTGCGCTGTTTGATAAAGTTTTTAATTATAGTCTGTGATGTTTGATTGTAGAAATTAGCATGGACTGTTTGAAAAGAAAATAAATACATAACTTTATATTCGTTCAAACGGTGCTTAATAATTAGACCTGGTTATAATCCATATTATTGTTCGAACCACATTTATATGTCGACTCCTATTATATCATAGGCAGGAAGTAGATGCTGTGTGATTAAAAGAAAAAGAACTCTTAAAATAACTATGAATGACGTCATAAAAACGATGACACAGTGTATCAGATATTCCGAAGGTCTATCTGGATGTCAGTAACCACCTTGCTATCATAATTTTAAAGTAAAATATATTTTTATTTAAATCTTAATCGTAATTTTGGGATTCATTAATAATACAACCAGGAATTGCAATCCGGAAAACTGATACGATATTCCGTCAGATCTTGGTCCAAATAAAAACTTCATTGACAGTTTACACTCATTTAAATAGCTGTAGAGGTCACTCATTTAAATGAAAAATTAACCGATTCAGCACCTAAGTAGGGATTCGAATCTGCAACCTCGAAACGTCTTGTCGCTTCGCTTGAGCGACCGTATCGCTACCCGCCATGGCGATTTAAGCATTCTATATATGGCTATATATGGCTCTATAAAGGCTTTTTTTTTAAATCATAACCTACCTGGTTTATGTGTTTCATATGGTTATGTTGCATATGTTTTATATTCTAAACTACCTTCTTAAGTACATTATCACTTGTTTACTTACTAACAGTTAATTTTGAACAGAAAAACGGAAATCAACCTGAAAATGACGTCGGATTGCAACATAACTTAGCGTTTAAGTAATATTAAGTATCTCTTAGACATACAGTACTTATGATGTTACTGGGAAGGGTGTGGTAAAATGTAGGTACCTTAATTTATTTAAAAGATTTATTACTATTATAGGTTTACACTTGGACAGTTTAATTCCTAAGTTATGGATATTGTAACGACGGACATAATTTATTGTCGTTGAAACTTTTAAAATGGGTTTCAAAGCAGTAGCTGGATGGAGATTTTAAAGTTTCCTTTTTGATAGCTTCAACTGGAATAAAACCTTAGCCGAATAATCAGTTTTTAGATAATAATGGTAGCAAGTTTTGAATATGTAAGATGAAGCAGATAAAAATGTGGCCGTTTTTTTAACTCTATAACCTAAATGGCATAATGTTTCTAGTTTATAATATTTCGGTTAAATATTAAGTGTATTATATTTTTGTATTTAAATTAAATTTTATTTTCGTGTCATGATGACTATTATATTTATATTTTATATTCCTCGCTATAGAACAAAGTTATATTCCAAGAATTCATGAGGCTATTGAAATTAAAAAACATCCTAATTTTAATAGAGAAGATGTTTGGGGATTGTCTAACATCTGGGACCCACTCTTGAAAGATATAAAATCTGTGACCGCACTGTAAGTTTAAAATTGTAGATTTCTAATGTTAATTTAAAATTTATTTGAATATAAGCGTGTTAAATCTGTAAAAATAGTGTTATTTAATGTGTAGTACTCGTGAAAACCTTAGAAATTTAAAAAATTAAAAAACTCCCCATACAATCCAAAAAATAAAAATTATATTATTATGTACTTAAAGTGTACTTGAAGGCATATATTTTCAAATACCCAAAATATAAAATGCATTCAGAGCAAATTATTTTTATAGTATAATGTCTTATGGTATCCTATTGTGGGATAGTGCTACCGATATAAATACCACTTTCGTTTTACAAAAGAAAGCTATCCGTACAATTGACAACCTGGGCCCTAGCGATAAGTTTAAGCAAATTAATGTACTTACGGTGGCCAGTCAGTATATTTTTGAAATCTTAAATATGTACATGAAAATACTGTCAATTTTATTAAACACAGTGATATACACACTATAAATACGACGAACAAACACAAGATCGCGCTACCTGTTACTCGACCTAAAAAGGTGAGTAAATATTTCATGGGGAAATGTATACAATTTTACAACAAAGTCCCAGCAAACGTTTCAGTATTACCATTTAACAAATTTAAAAAACTAAGAACCGTTTGTGTGCAAAAGGATACTACAATGTTTCAAGAATACTTAGAGGATAATGCACCCTGGGTATGAAGCTGTCGTTGCCAGGCTACTTCAAGATTATTTACTCAGTATTGTAAGATGTTTATGTAATTTAGAATTTAAGTACTACTTTAAAAAACCATGAATATCCCGCTGAGTTTCTGTTGCCAACTGTTGAATGAGTTATTTTTCCGAGCTGGTAGTAGCTTTGACAATGAAAAAAGTTTTGAATAAACTTATTTTTAATAAAGATTTTTGATTTTGGTTTGATTTTGATATTGTCTCAAGATAATTTTAAAGTCCTCTATGTGAGGTTGACGATACGAACCGTATATTTCAGTTCGACAATTTTCCTTCGACGAAAATCCGACATCGGTTTTCGATGAAACTATATATTTTCTAGAACACTATATTTCTGTATACAGATACAGATACAAATATCGTATCAGTATATGATTCACGAATCAGTATCGCCGAAGATATTCGTATCAAATCGGATATATTATCCTTTTCTTTTGTCGCGTTATTGAATGTTTAAAAATTATTTTTACTTTGTTTTCCTTTTGTCTTTTATTCAGATTAATTAATATAATTAAGTCAAAAATAAAGACCTATATATAAAAATTCATTACAATATAATAACATAAAGAAATATTAATATATTTAATAATCATCGTGGTTGACGAAAGTTTAATTACAAAGATAATAAAATATAATTTGATTCGTTTTCCTTTTTTCCTTTTCCTTATTATTTGACAAAAAAACAAGAAAATAATGATGATGATATAATATCTGATTTAAATCGAGATGTAGTTGCGATTCGAAAATATAGATATTCGTAATCCGATATCAATATATAGTTTCGATTCGATACGCGACAAAGACGATATTATTACCCACTCATATTCATTTAGTGTAATTGTTATTCGCAATACAGGTATTCTTGTTAGATATCTTGTAACATCATATGTGTAAGTAAAACCAGTAATTTCAACAAAGCACGTCCTCAGAAATCAATTGATCTCAACGTATGTTTATTGTATAGGTCTATTGTATAGTTTCTTAAATTGTTAACCTCATCGATTCTGAAAAAATATCCGGTTAAAGTTACATATATATATCTATTTCGCTAGCTAGATACGAAAATCATTGTGTAAAAGTTTAGTTATTAATTTTTATTTATTAACCTCACCGGAATGAGGCTTCAAAAAATAGAGTTAGACTCATTTGAGTGTTCCCCTCCACGGAAATCTTTAGTAAAAGGCGAAAGATTTATACGTTTTGAAGGGAAACCAGAGTGTAGAGCGACGGTAAGGAGCTGAGGTCATGTTGCTGGGTAAAATTTTGTCACCGCGATTCAGAATTACTTAGCTCATGTACAGCGACATCTAGTGTTAAATGATGACACAAAATGTAGAGTCAGTCAAAATGTACTGTGTTGTGGTTAAATTATAATGAATTATAAAAATTAGAAACTTAATAGAAAAAAAACCTATTTTGACGTCGATTTAAAAAACCATAACATATGTCGATAATTAGTTTTTTACTGTTCCAATTTATATTTTACAGTGTATCTAGATAATATTTAAAACAGCAAGGGTGTTTTTCAGCTGAAATTACTGAATTGAATATTCCGAAATGAAGTGATTAAAATTTTTTAGTAAAAAAAATATAAAACAATAGTGTATCTTATTTTTATGAAAATATATGATAGTTTCAAGACAGCCGCTAGATGTCACTAGAATTATATGTATGTTAAGAACTCTTTAGGTATTTCAAATTTTGATAACGTTCACATCAAAGTAGAGAGAAATTTTTCGGAGATTGACACTGTCGAAATAAATACTTTAAAATGTGTTGCCCTAACCTTTTATTTTTGACACATGTATTAAAGAACTGATGTCTATTATAAATACTGAAGTGTCTCTACATTACGTTCTATCACTTCGCTAGATGTCGCTTCAAATTCAGTGTTGTTTTTGAATCGCGGTGATAAGATTTTTACTCCGTGAATGACCCTCCTCGACTGCTACTATAGTGTTATCGTATGTGGTGGCTGCTCCAGACGAGTACACCCACTTTTCTCACGCCCAATCTCACGCCCCAAGCATCATAGATCTGGCAGTTCACCGGGGCCTCGAGGGCCTTCAACTGTCGCTGGAGACACTTCTGGATGCCTATAATTCCGATCACCTTCCGGTCTTACTAACGTTACAGGGAAACACGACATCTGCCACTAGATTACCTCCTTCGGGCCGCACGAACTGGCCGCTCTACCAAGTTATGGTCGAACGCAACATCCAAAGTGGGCCGCTTACATCTCTAGCCGATCGCGCCAGCATTGACGCCGCACTCCTCAAATTTACCGACGCGCTTACACAGGCCAAGGAGCACGCAACCCAGCCCCAGGTGGGAAAGAAACTCCCTCCCATCCCTCATCACATATCAGCTCTTATTACCCAGAAACGCAAGTTACGGAAAGTATGGCAGCGGACTAGAGAGCCGGCCACGAAGACCAGACTCAACGCCCTTATTTTAAGAATAAGAGCGCTTCTCGAGTCGGTGGCCTCAGAGAGATGGCAGGAACGCATCTCGCAGGCCAGTGAGAACAACAACTCACTCCATAAGCTGTGCCGCATGTTACGCTCTAAACCCCAAGCAGTCAGACCCATCACAGGTCCAGACGGCACGCTACATTTTAGCTCTGAAGGTCGTGCGGAACTACATGCAGACTTTTGGGCTTCCCAATTCATGCCCCACCCCAGCCTCAGAGTGGAAGAACACGACAGACTGGAGCGCATCATTCAAAACTGGCTAGACAAACCTTCATGCTCTACGCTACCGCCTCCCTTGCTCACTCTGCGCCTCATAAGGAAAACTATTGCGGACCTCAAGCCCAGAAAGGCGCCCGGTGGTGACGGCATAACCAACACCATGCTCCGCAACCTCCCGCCGATCGCTTCAGTTCAGCTCACACGCCTATTCAACGCCTCGCTCCAGACAGGCTACTTCCCTAAGGCCTGGAAGGAAGGACACATTATATTGCTACTCAAAAAGAATAAAAACCCCAGGCAAACAGACAGCTACAGGCCCATAACACTACTGAGCTCCATATCAAAACTGTACGAAAAAATACTGTTACCTCACATCCAGGCCTACTTGAAGCCTCGCCCCGAACAATTCGGTTTCAGAGAGGAGCACTCTACAACACTACAAGTCGCCAGGGTGATCCATTTTGCTGCATCGGCCATGAACAGAAAGGAATTCACAGCTGCGGCCTTCCTGGACGTGGCCAAAGCCTTTGACAAGGTTTGGCACCCTGGCCTTCTCTTCAAGATTCGCCGAGCCGGCGTCCCTCACTGCCTCGCACGAATCCTGGCTGAGTTCCTCGCCGGCAGGACCTTTCGCGTCAGGGTCGAGGGCGCCATTTCAACCAGCCGCTTTATAAAGGGAGGAGTCCCCCAGGGAAGCACGTGGTCTCCGATGCTGTACTCTTGCTTCACAAACGACATCCCAACCGTGGAGGGGACCACACTGGCACTCTACGCGGATGACATCGCCCTACTCTCCAGATCGATAAGAGCAACACACGCCATCTACAAGCTACAAACCGCTCTCGACGCGCTTCCCGACTGGTTAGAGAAATGGAGATTAGCTCTCAATGTAAAGAAGACGCAAACCATCATGTTCGGTTCGTACAACGCGCCTCCACCTCCTCCAACATTACTTAGTCAACAATTAACTTGGTCATGCAACGTTACGTACTTGGGAGTTACCATCGATAAAAGGTTGACAATGTACACCCACATCAAACAAGCCAGGAATAAAGCGAACGCAGCCCTGAACATACTAACACCCGTCTTCAACTCAAGACTTTCTTTAAAAACGAAACTCAACATATACAAGGGATATGTAAGACCATTACTCACGTACGCAGCCCCTGCGTGGTACGCACTAGCAGGCAGATACAACAGAGCGCTTCTACAAAAGATCCAAAATAAAGCTTTACGCCGCGTGACCGGAGCTCCATGGTGCGTAAGGAACGCGACCTTAGCACGCGACCTCCGCACCGAGAGCCTGGAAAAACACATCGAAGCCCTATCCACAGCCGCCTTCAACCGTGCTGACGCATCCAAGTTCGCGCACATACGCGATATAGCGCCTTGGCACACTAGGCCGCCAGATCGAGCAAAGAAGCGACTCCCAAGAGACATCATACCGCCATAATTTCACCTGTTTGAAATTCAAACCCAAACCATTCCCTTAAGACTCCTAATCCTAACTTCGTTACCCCATCCTCGCCTCCGAGTCGCCGTCATGGCCGCTGGTCGCCTCAGCTGGGCCTCCCCTGGTCTCGCCAGGGGTCTCACCCGGCTGGGCTGACCGCCCGGACGGCACTAGCGGCTCATTCCATTCCCTCACCCCTTGAGGGATCACCACCCGAGGGCAAAACGCCCGACCCAACAACGCGCTCGCTTTAGCGTGCGCCGTAGAGAGTCACGGCAAAAGTGCCACGCGCTGTCGCCGTCCCCCCTCTCGCCCCGCGGGGTGGGAGAGATGATAGCTACACATAGTGTTATCGCTTCTCGGCCTTTTGGCTAAGATCAAAGTGTAGTATCTGTTCTTTTCAGCTTAATATCTGAAAGTTCCCGCATGCCGGGACCAGTATATTAATCTGATTTTTGTAAACCGACGGGATGTTCGGGGCTCGCTCCACTCCCGTCACGGGTCGGCCCGGCATTGCAGTGCCGCCGGGATCGGCCCACCAAAAACTATCCTTTAATTAAAGCATTCGCTTCATTTGTTAGTATATTATTATACAGTTTAATTCTATAAAAGTATACTAGTATTTAATTTAAAAAGCTCAATGCGCAAACCAATAAAACCTTTCAAAAATTTAATTGAAATACTTATAATATTATTGATTTATATCAGATTAGTATTTGAATTTATTGTTTCAGGGTTTTCTTCTTCTCTGTAAATTATCCCCAACTCCCAAGCAAACAACAGGTGACAATGATATCAAATACTCGAGAGTTAAGAGTCGGTATTTCCGGCCGTATACAATGTGGATGTCTTCAAGAGAAGAGTGACTAGGTTGGTAGAGTAATGTGCCTTACTAACTAAGACTACATTCCCCTTCCCATCAGGTGGAATGTAGTCAAGCATTGCTCTACATTATATTAAAAAAAAAAGTTGCTTTTAAATTTGCACTTATATGTGAAGTTACGGTAGCTTAAGTGTTGTGGAGTTTGTAAGAACAATTTTAAAAGACTGCCAAACACCCATAATGTATACCTATAGGTTGGACTATTCTATTTTGTAAAATCAAAATAGAATATATAGTCCAAATATCCTTAGCCCTAATCCCCATCAAAACGGCATGCTGTAGGAAAGTATGAATATAAAAATCTACCAAGTTATGAGTTCTACAAAACCTAGAACCATTCAAAAAATGTATAATTAAAATTTATTTCAGAACAATTCTAGGCTTTATATGGGAGTTTATTGTAAAACCGTGTAATATAGTATGAATATCTGATTTATTACCCCATAATAGTATGCCATATGACTTGATACTGTGAAAATAACTAAAGTAATATAATAATATAATATAATTATTTTCCAGGTTAGATTTGAATTGTTACGAGTCTATTGAATTTAAGACCTTTCATATTTAGTTATAACAAAGAAAATAATAAGGTTTGGTAGCGCCGGTAACTTTTTATAGTATATAATTTGTAGAAGATTTTTTTACTTTAAGGTTAATGAGGTCTCTGTGCCAAATGCACCGCAAAAGAACTTTTGTGATCCAGGGTTTAGATATTCTCTGTTTACAAGAAATTGTTTTATATATTTTTCAGTGTTGTAGGGCATCCATTAGAAATCCTAACCAAAAAAATTGCAACCTTCATATTTAGTCTGTTAGCCAATTTAAAGGTTTAAAAAAAATCAACTATGCCTGAATAATTTTGTTCTTTAAGGGGGATGAAAATTTATTTTGTAATTGTCTTGTAGATAAGAACAGGTAGATGGTCCGTCAAAGAAGTATAACATAAAGTAATGTTATCGATTTAAATTTAAGCAGCACAAGCAATTACTGAGTCTCGTAAGAAACGTGTATGTGTAGGTCCATAACCATATTCAGCACCAAGATTTAGATAGTCTGGACTCCTTAAATCAATACTGTCTTGTTTAATGTCAGTGTTAACATCACTTTTGTGTTGACACTTTTTCTGTGTATTTTTACTACCTTAATTTAATTGTATTTAAATATGTGATTGTATAAGGGAAACGTGCCTAAAGTGGGCGCCAGCCTAAAGCGGGCACCAGCTAAAAACTCAAGCTTTTAAACTCAGCTAAAAACTCAAGTTTGTTAAACTTCCACGCATCCTTACAGATCTCATAGCCCTTACCCCCCACCCGCCCCTTTATACTATAGTCGTTCCTAATAATTCGGACAAACTTTAAGGCTCCTGGATATTATAATATGAAATAAAATGGGTAATAAGAATTTTACACTAAGTATGGAACCTACAAATTCTAATCCATATCCAATAGTCGCAGTACACCAGCTCTTATTATATTTATTATATGTTATTTTAGTAAAGATGGTGCAAATGAGTTATACTAGGTACATCAAGCAAGAAATGCTGAAAAGATAAGTTTAGTGTTCCTTTTCTAACGTAATTTCTATTTGAAATGACAACTCTGTTCAGCGTTTGAATTGAGTTAATTAGTTTTTTTCACTCTCATTTCGCGGTCCGATTGCAATTAAAATTATCTTTTATTTTAGTTTTAATTTGAACATGAATGAGTTAACGTTTTAGTGATTTACGAAAATGATGATTTTGATAAGGTGTATAAAAATTAAGATTTGACAATAAATATAAAAACTATAATCTAGTTATAAACTAAAAATGTGTTTCTGTTTTTAGGCCATATTTATTGTGACATCTAAATATATATAAATTATTATGTATGCAGAGGAATGCACACATACTATCATCAAAATACTAAATATTGTAGTAAGTTTATTTCGAAGATATTATTAGAAATTTCTTACTGCAAGGAATCACCAATGACAGTCATTCTATTCTTTAAAACACTTTATGACACTGCTTACAAACACACTGAACTGTTTACTATTTAAACTCTTTACTATCACTGTTACACATTATTATACTAGTTCTGTTACAAAACTAAGTCCCTCAATCACACACTGCCTCTCACACTTCTCTCAGCTAGGAGACGGTTTATACAATTACTACTTTTAATCAAATCACTGTAAATTATTACCATTATTTATTTAGTCAATTTTATTTAGTCAATTTAGTCTTTACAAACATTACATGTTTCAGTCATACCATCAAGTGATATCTTTATTTTTTTTTATCAAAACCCACCCTCCAATTATAGGAAAGCTAACAATATGATGTTATAAAGTCATTATAAGTTTGAGACTTTAACGTAATATAAATAGAACCTAATCCTATATAACTTCCGTTAATTTGTGTTTGGAAAACTAATGACATTTCTTCTCTGACACCATTTATCAGAGGTCCGTGGAGAGAACTTGACGTTTCAGGTGCTTTCACAAAAAAGAGGATATATTTACTTCCGTTTTTGTTAACCTTCACTCAACCAACCTCTTTAGAGAATGCCTTGTCCGTAAAAAATATTAATTTGGGTCTTGCTATTTACGTTTTCTTGTTTTATTATGTTTTAATAAAATTTGCTAAAAAACCTACCTGATGTATGATTTACGATTTACGTATAATTATATTTGTATATAGAAATTGTAGCAGTAGATTGATTTTCAAAGAAAATGAATTTGTAGTGCTACTTCTTAAAATCTCTTTGTATTCTATGTATGGTATTCTACATTTATGGGATAAATGATTATTATACCACGCAAATCCAATTAATATATACATTATCCTTTTTAAAGTGGGGTCCTGGTTTGAAATAGAAATAAATAGAATACCCTATATCTTATCGAAAGCAAAGTAAAAGCCGATTATGGCATAAAATAAGTATAAGTTCTGGCGGAAGTGTGCCAAATGTGCATTCCCAAAAAAGTTATCATAAAAAAAATCTTGCAATATGTTAAACCCCAAATAATACGATAATGTAATCATTATTCGCTCATCTAAGTGCAATCCTGTGTACAAATTTCATAGTCTAGAACTTACTAATGTATTTGTCTCGAAGCTCGTTTAATATATAAATAAAAAATATATGTGATTTAAAATATATACCTATACATTCCCTAAGGAGAGGACCACTATTACATTTTTTTTTAAATGTCTTACCGCAATAATAAGAGAATAAGAGATTATTAACTTCTTTATATGTTAACCGATTGAACTTTAAAAAAAAGTAATCCACTAAGAAATTAGAAAACATTTTCATGTACAGACAGCTATCCATTACAGTTTTATTATATGTACATAGATAAATTTCTTGACCACTTTAAATACATATATCTTTTGACAGGGTGAAGTGTGCAATGATAGTGAAAAATCAAATGTTTTGTCATTCGCACAACAATTTATGTAGGAAGAAAGGACGAAGTGTTGGGGAGCACCAGCTTGGGTAAGCTCTAACTTGAGGTTCAAACAAAAACCGCCAATTACATTTCATTGATAACATAGAAAATGTCTATAAAGTTGTTGTCCCTTTATTTCCCATGGCATCAAAGAAGTGAAGAAAAACTTAAATTGAAATATGTATGCATTTGTTGTATATGTTTTGTTTTGTTTGTATATGTATAGCAAAAAAAGGTATTTAGATATGATTGTGGTTCGTAGTTGCCAAGAACTAAGTTCATTCTTCCAGTAGCTTTTCTAGTTCTTGTGACACTGGCCTGTTATCAGATCTTGTTTTAGGCTTCATTTCCCTCAATATTTCGTTAGAGCAAATGGACCCTCAATATGCGATGATCACATCCTGGCAACCAACCTACTCTCCCCCCCTTACATTGATAATATCAACATCTTCGGAGATATATTCGTTTGAATATCTATTATATAATCAATTTGATTTTTTGTCCGACCATCAGATTTTTTCCAGGTTCACAACTTTTGATATTTCTAGCAGTAAAATGTAGATATTCAAAGCAATTAGCCTTTTTTCATTGAGGTAGTTTGATAACATGTGGCCTCACAAGCATCCATCTTCTAACCCAAAATTTCTAACGAACTCCTCATTTAGCCAAACCTAGTATAGGGAAAGGGTTATTTAACTACTGTTCGGTGCTATTGTTCGCTTAGCGCGTAATCGAGGGTAAGACCTACGGGTGCGAGCGACAGGTATAGTTATTAAGTAAACTTATGGTTTGGCCTCTTTGTGTTTATTTGAGCGCCTCTCAAAAAGATCATGCCAACTTTAAAAACCAAACATCACGGTCTCTAATTGAAAACTAAATCAAACAGCGCTCTAACAGTCGGTTTTATTTAAAGTCGAATTGTTTCAAGTTATATTGCATTTTTCAGTTTTAATATTTTTTGTTATTCCGTTGGTTTTGCACTTTTATGGGTTTGTTTTCGAAAATGAATATTGTCGGAAACTGGAAGAATGATAGGCTTTGTTTTCGTCAGTCTCTTTAGCGAATGTATATTTAACTAAAATTATTGCCAACCAGAATAAAAAACAAAGCCACTAATTACCTATAGGTATATAAAGTTCATGCACAAATAATGGAACAGTCCAGCCAAAAACTCACTTCATTTTACCAGCACACTGAGTGAGTGACTCAACAGATAAATCTCATTTGGGACTCTCTGACCACTTCTCACTACACTCAATTAGATTATGGTTTTGGTGCAAGTTACAAAAGGATATGAAAAACTGTTCCAATGATTTCTAATATTTTTATTTTTATAAAAAAAAAACAATTGTAATAACTGTGTAGGTAATTATCAATTATATTAATTATATAATTATCAATTACTTATATAATTAATTATATAATTATCAATTAATATTACACATATAAAATAAATTAATTATATAATTATCAATTACTGATCAATCACTGATTTACTTTATTTTTAAAACCTTATATAAAATATGAAATATTGATATACTACTAGACACTAGTAAATAATATATATGGTAGAACCTAACTGTAGTTATTTGACTGCAATATAATATCAATGTATTTATTTATACATGCTTATTTTTCATTATTTATTTATTTATGACTATATGTTTTCATGAATTTTTAACGATGTTAGATATTATCCATGTTTTTTTATCACGGATGGTGGGCAGACGAAGACACTGGCATAAACTTTTAACGTTAATAAAATAATATAATGATAATCTCATAAACGCTACTACTTTTATCAAAGACCACACAGACAAGTAAATAGTTTTGTGTTTCGCAATGGTGGAAACTAGATGCCTAACCATGCACATTAGTTTCAACGGATCAAAAAACTAAAACTAGATACTAAATACTTATTTAGTCACAGTCAAAATTGCAAGTTTGATTTCAGGTTTAGTGACATTCTGACTATTGAATAAAAAGAAAATCAGTTCTCGTCCTGCAGCTAAATAAATTGATAATAGATGAAGGACATAAAATAAGTAATCAATACGTAAAAAAATACCCAATAAAGTAAAGAAATAAAACAATAAATACATACATTAGTTTATTCTATATTTTTTAATGCAAAACACAAACCGTTATAAAAAAAAGTCGAAAAACAAGAGATTGAACTTAAATTAAAAGATGAAAATTTGTAGAGCTATTGAATACTGAATCAAATAGCGTTTGGAGGAAAATTTCTATTTCCATCAATGTACATCACCAAAATCGTGACGATGCCAAACAGTCATGAAAATTCCCACTGAGTATATATAATATATATATTTTCCTAACGTCTCTTAATTGTACAGCTTGTTCTATGAGCACGTTTATTATTTAATATGCTCGTGTTTACTGTGGTTAAGCATCTTTATGGTTCCTAAATATGTGATTTTGTAAGGGCCATAGCCTCACAGCTTTAAATTAGATGCAGATGTGTTCTTGTATCCAAAACCTGTTACAAAATTAGGGAAGGGAAGCGTAGCAAGAATTGATATCCTAACAATTCTGCAAGTTGTTTTACTGTAGGTACCACATTTATTAGCACTCTTAGTATGGAATAAAAAATATTTAAAAATACTCCCGATACAACATTACTTCTGAAAAGTGTAAAAATAATATTATTACGTACTTATTGAAGTCGTTGTCGTTGAATCGGGGGACCGTTGTACGTTCGTCGAAATTTTAAAATAATCATAGGAAAGTCAGTCATGTCTTTTATAAATTCTGTAATTCTTAACACATTAATTTAATATGCTTCTAAGTACCAACAAATAATCCAGTACTTCATTAAGTACGACCTTAACAGATATGCCCAAAGTCCTTGTCCTTGTTCTTAACATTCAAAAATTAAACTTCTAAATAACTTTGACTAATTCTATTTAGAATAAAAAGCTTAAATTCAGTATGTTATGTGCAAGTAGCAATTCGCCTAATAGTCAATATGATTGAAAAATGTTAGTAACCTCTAAGTATGTAAGTAAAATCTTCTAGTCTTAGCGACTTCCAACTTGCCAGAAGTAGAATTATGTAAGTAAGATAGTGATCTATCACCGGCACTTAAGACTTTACATATAGCTTTTAGTCATGTAGGTAAAAGCCCAGTTATTAAAAATCAATTAGTTACACATCTTAATTTCATATGCAATCTTGTTGCAAATTATCATAAATAATATAAGAAGAAATTGCAATACTCAATATCATTTTATTTAACAAAAGATACTATTCGAAACTCGAATTGAAATTTCGGATTCATTATGAAATTTAAGTTTTTTTATTAACTCGCTAATTACCTAGACAAGCAATAAATATACTTGTGAACAATGTAATAAGTAAGCTTTTCTATAGGCTTATCTAATAGGTTTAACAATTTATTACCGTATTGTTGGTACAATTTCACAATACATACTTATTGAAATAAAACTATTTTTACGGATTTAACTCTTGTATAATAAATCAAATTTTAAATCTAATTTTAAATTGTTTCGAAAACTTTGCAGCAATCGTGTTTACGATAAAAGCTTGAGGATAACAACGTGCCTGTAGAATATGCAGAATTACTGAAGCATTGCTTAACAACTGGCTACTTGATGTGGAAGATTCTATGTACAAGTTGATGGAGTGGCAATGGGGTCCCCGGTCTGCCCCGTCGTTGCCGATATCTACATGGAGCACTTCGAGGCGAGGGCCCTGTCCTCTACACCGGATATGCCAAACTTTAAACAGTACGTAGATGACACCTTCACAATACTACCTATAAATCAAACATCTGCTTTACTACTGTGTGTGAATATGTTCACACACTGCTATCTTCGAGCTATGGTATGCCATAGACAAGCCCAACCATTACATAAGATTTGATAAACCTAAAATTGACGCTAAAGAACAAAGTTATATTCCAAGAATGGTTCGTGAAGCTATTTGAAATAAAAAACATTCTAATTTTAATATTATCTAACAACTAAGACCCATTCTTGAAAAATATAAGATCCCATGTCTGTGACCGCACTGTAAGACCTAAAGATACTGTTAGTGTGTTTTGTGTGAATCCTGAACTGTACGCCCGGAAGCTTAGAAAACGTTGGAGGTAGATGACTAATTAACTGCCTTAATGACAGAGACCTCCATCTCGTCTTACCGTGACAAAGATTGCTGCAAAGCATTCGAAACGTCGGGTTAGATTTAAAATGTAAATTTAAGTCATTATATGCGAGTTAAATCTGTAACAATAGTTTTATATCAATGAGTAGTACTCGTGAAAACCTTAGAAAACAATACATACTTAGGTACTTGTTGGTCACTAAAACTTAACTTGCTTATATTATTATCTATTTAATTTATTTATCTAGTTAAAAAAAATACAATAAAAAAGATTATACAAAGACTTATCTCTTTAAGAGATCTCTCCACTTTATCCTTAGGCGGGAAAGATTTAATTAATATGCATGCAGTCTGGTATGTTAATAACATAAGAAAAAATAAGCACAGAAATAGAAAAAGGACATACATTATTACTGAGTTGTCATAACCTATCATTTAGCTGTAATAAATATCTATAAGAAATGATTGCTTTAAGATGAAACATGTATTGTAGACAAGGTTTAGGTTAGTATTATGACTCTTTGTTTCTAACATCAAACAGGTGTCAAGTGATAAGTAATTCTGTCATTTATTATATTGTTGCCTCATTGTTTTATCAACAGGCTTCTTCTATGAGTGCAAACAGATCTACCATTTTGATTAATAATTTTATACTAGTATTGGTATGATTATTGCCACTAAAACAAACAATTTTTTTGGCAAATCTTTGTTTCAGAGAGCACAAAACATCTGTGACGCTGAACACCTAGAGGGCGAGCTGCAACATGTCAAGCATACCTTGTTCAACAACCACCTCTGCCCGTATCTGGCCAGCGTCGCAGAAACAACATCGAGCCACCCACAGTTGAGCGTCAACCAGTCCTACTACCATATGTTAAAGGAGTTACTAACAGAATCGGCAACATCTTAAAAAAGGTTTCTATAACAACTATCTACAAACAATTTTATTTAGCAGGTGTAATTGAAATTGTTGTTTTTAAAATACAAACTGTCTTCACAACGTGCCAGTTGCTTGATAACAGATATGTCAAAAAAGGAGGAATAAACTTATATTGCATTAAAATGACTACAATTACATATTTAAGGACAAATGAAAGAACAAAAAATGACAATTTCAAATCATTACCGTTAATCAAAGGTTAACTATAATAAGGGTTATAACAACTTACGATGATATTTGGCAAGAAAATTAAATATCATCAACAATTTACATACTTAATTTCTCATTCATTTTCGCATTCATAATTCCTGACAAGTGACACTTCATTGAGAGTTGAGAGTTGCCAGTTGGAAGTTGAGAGACCATAGATAATGAAATAAATTATTCCACTTTGTTGTAACAATTTATTATTTGTTTTACAATACATGTCTGAAATCTGTCTGTCTATGTATGTGCCACAAAAATCACTATCAACAACAAAGTCAATTGTTTTCCATTTTCCATTTCTACTAAGAAAAATATGTAGCTAATTTCAGTGTTGAGTCTACAAGCAAAAAACCTTTTTGGGATTGATAATATCTACTATAAAGAGTAATCAATTATGTGTTAAGACTTTTGTATTTTGTTAAATTCAGCTTTTGTGTCAGCTACCAAAGAATAGATGGCTACGATAATCGAGTGAATGGTGTAATCGAATACTGCTCAATCGAGCTTAGAAATAAGATTGACAGATGTTAATTTAAACAGTGTTGCAAGATATGTTTCAAAAACTGAAAATAATACATAGTTCAATTAAAAATTATTAATATTATATTAAGAAGTTTTCTTATCACTAAAATATAAAAAGGTTGTATCACATCAGATATACTGAAAAATATATTTTACAACATAGTTCGAAGTTTTTAAATAATATATACATTTTGAGTCAAATTGTTGAAATATACGAAAATATAATAAAATCTCTAGTAATCAAATCTCCAGTATCAATGTTCTATTTATAATATATATTACATTGTATTCTCTAACTATATTATATTTCGACGTACTCATAAAAAGTATAAGAGTTTGATTATCCTAGCGTCCTCTAGAGCATACAACCGTAAACCTCGCTTTGGCGGAAGATGGCCGTCGCGTGCTGATTGTTGCTCTGATTGTTTACTACGATTTTAAAAGTTTTTGACGAACAAAACATACTTTTAGACTGAAACATCACACCTGAAGTTGTTCAGTGAACTTGGTCGGTTATGTTTAGTGCTAGTTAATTGTGATCTGATCAGTTTTTCTTTCAAAAAGTCCCACAAGTGTGAGCGGAGATTCCAGTTTTCTAAGAGTGGTTTAACAGTGGAATGTGATAAAATTCCAAGTGGATAGTGTATTATTAAAATTAAAGCAGCTGAGATTACCTTCATTTATTTAATAAGGTATGTAAATTACATTTGTAAAGTGTTGGAAACTTTCGGAAGCTATAAGTTTGTTTACTTCCTAAACTTGGTTGCGCATGTTCGGTAGATAATAAAGTTTCAATAACTCAAGCTGTGGCTTTTTGAACTTGTACGATATTTTTATCTCATAATAGCCTTGATATATATATGTGAATTATAAATAAGTAATATATTTTAAATATATTCGTACTTTTGGTCGATAGTCAGTTTATTGCTACTATTATTAAAAATGTATCGTTTGTGAAGACACAAGGTATCTTTAGATTGTTTTGATACGTACTCCAGATAACTATCTTACCAAGCAGTATGTATATATTGTATTTCTTTTTACTTTACGGTCGTTCAACCTGTCCATTACGGCATACAGCCTCTTCGTCCGTCGCTTTAGTTACGTAGATTTTAAATTGTAACATTGCTAAATAAACTTAATTAAGTCTACCACTAGATATTGTTGTTTTCTAATGAAAATATAAATATTGTACTAAAATACTTAAGCTATAGGTCAGAACAAAAATTCTAAACTTCTTCAAAAATTCTATCTTTAATAGGATTCTAGGATTTATTTAATACAATTACTTACTAAGAAACCCTAAAACTTGACCTGAAGTATCTATATCCTTTATAATCAGAATTAAAATGTTATTTCAGCCCAGTCCAAAGTCAATACACAATCATTCAACATCAATTCTATAAGCTATATCTAACATCTTATTTTAAAATTATCAAGATGGCTTCTAAAAAATATATCTAACTAATATCTGTATATACATTACTGTTAATGTATTTTGACTAAAAATTATACTAATAGTAGTCCAGAAAATTAAGAAAATCTACTACTTATTAATGCATGCTATCCCATATTTTTATTTTTAATTAGGATATGATGATGAATTGAGTAATGATTATTTTGTATATATTTACAAGAATATAAAAAATGGTTTGTTTTCTGAATATTGATTTTGTATTTTGTTTATACCTAGTAACTTTTTCTAGGAGAGATTATATTTATTTAATCATTTTTAAATAATTTCTTGAAATTTACATGGTTTAAATCAATGCTTAATTTAACAAAGCTGCATTATAAATAGAAAAGTGTCACTTAAACTATTATTTTATACTAACTGCTAGACCAGACATGCATTGTAAGGCTAGATATAAACATTCACACATATAAACATTGCCAAGAAAGATACATGTTTATATATTTAAATAAACATACTGAACACTCAACATGTTCATGTTCAATACCTATGAACATTTGTAGCGCCTATTGTAAAATGCTTGTATTATTACTGAAACACTAGCCAGAGTTCCAACAACAATTGACTTAAGTTTCACTGTAGTCAGATGAATGGTTTAGGATTGCATAAAGGACCAAGAAATGGAGGAATATTCTTGTGTGAATTATAAAAATTATATTTATTTATATTCACTTAGACAAACTATAATCTTATTTTGGTTTGGTTACCATTTTACCCGGTTTAGCCATTTTACAATTTTACCCAGTTTATAGTTCCTGGAGTTTCTTAATCAATAATATAAATATGTTAATACATATAATGAAAAAGTTCTAATTAAATAATCATTACATAAAAATACTTATGAAATTATTTACTCTCAATTGATCATGAATTCTCTATCAATTGAGCACAAATAGTTGTGAAATGTATATAATTATAAGATTTATCTTAAGGTTAAATATGTACCTAAGCATTAAATTAAACCTTTTAAATACAAAACAAGACAACATTGATTATATTAATGTGTCATAAATAAGGAGGAAACCAATAACTTGTAGTGACCCTAATATTACATTTTTCGCTTTATTGAACGCTAATAATTCGACAGACACGCGACTCGGCCGTAAATAACTTTTACCATCCTATAATACTTCAGAATTCATTTATTAATGTATTTATATATTTTTTTTTTATTAATAAATTTTATGTCTCCTGCACTAATTATCGCATCACAAATAAAAGGGTAGTTATTGTTTTAGATATATTTTTCATACAGTTGATGATTCATCAAAAGTGTGCTTGACTACAACGGCAATAATAAACAGTAATATCACGATTGCTTTGTTAAGTTAAACATGCTTGCCTCAAATGATTGTTTAAATAAAATATTATATCCTGATGTTATAATGTCTTACAAGTCTAGCTGTTAAATGGAAGCATATATGTATAAGTTTTACTCTGCTGGGAAATATGAAATGAGCTCAGTCGCGATTGTGTTTGCTTGCCCATTTATCCATGTTTACAGCAAATAGTTCAGAGTAGATGCATCTGAAAGTTTCAGCAGACGTGCTACATAACGCAAGTTTATCTACAGGGTTTACGATAATGCTTTGAGTAACTGTAAATGAATTTTAGATGCCCTAATACTGTTTATATAGACTATAGTTTTTGATGCTTATTAAAGCTGCAAATATCTATTTAAAGGAATTGATAGTTATTATTTTATTGAAAATGATACAATTCTCTAAATAAATATCTTTTAAAAACCCTTGTTGGATCCAAGAAAGACGTTTAAATTATCAATAACTATGACCATAACATTCTCTACCTATCATACTATTGGAAGTGACTTATTATTAACGAGGAGTCGGTAATTTAAAGTGCTAACTATATTATAATATAGTGGATATTAAGTAATATAACTATTGTAGTTTGTTAGTTTAAGTTAATTAGTATTATTTTTAAACCACCTAAATCAAATAAATTTTAAAGTTCCTAGAGTTATTACGCGTATATATTTTGATAACGAATACACTTACGTAATTGAAATACTTTTATGTGTATTTCTTAACAATTTTACTTTGAAAAGATAATTATGTTGAAGATATTGTAATCTGAGAAAGAATATAATGAAACTGTTTCTATAATTGACTTAAGAATATAAAAGATTTCTTTGTGATTCAACAAAGAGATTCCACCCACATCTTTATTATAGTATTCATTATGTTCTTTATTGTAAAGTTTAAAAGTAAAACGGACGGTGAGCCACAAAAGGTGCTTGTGTAGCTGCGTCAACATTTGTGTTGCTGTGTTTGCTTCTTCTACTCAACTACTCATACCTGTTTATTGCCAATATTCAACTGGATAAGTAAGTGACTGAACTGCCTAAAGCGCTTAGAGTGTCCTCTTCGTTGTATATTCATGAGATGCCTAATAAGTATTTGAATATAGCCATTCGAAAGTCAATTTATAGTAGGTAATATTATTTTAAAGTTCACGTGTAGGTATATCTGATACATTCTTAAAACAAGCCTTCTCATAAAAAGCCTAGATAACTTTAATGTAAAACGAAGTATGCAAACCGCTAGAGCTATGCTTTGTCAACAATGCGGGTTGCATGCCAGTCTATAGTGTTGTACCTACCTCATTACCTAACGCATCGTTGAGATTAGTTCATCTAAATAGACATGATAAAATAGACCTCCTTATATATGTTGGACTTCTTTTAATGAATATTAACGACATTATTTATTACGTTATATGAAAAAGATAACATCCGTGAATGTATCTTATTCGTCTCAAGGATGCTTAGACTGAAATCTGTTTGAATTTCGAAACTGAAGTGGTCCTCGCATCTGGTTCCTGTCACCGAATGACTTGATTTCCGAGGATCTATTACAGGATGTAATAACTTTTAATGGGATGAGTTTCAGGCGCTCTCGTTTAAAGGGACTACAAAAACTCAAAATTAAACTTGGGACTCAGTACTCGCGAATTCTAATTAATTGGTATTTCATTATGAGTTTTATTTATAGCGTTTCTTGATATCCAGTTTCTTAGTACTATTTTTGTAAATATTCCAAGTAAAATAAAGTAGAATTATATACAATCTGTTTAAAAATATCTTTTTGCCTCGGTATCCGTAAAGAACCTAGTTCACCAGCTTGTTTACTTAGTTGTCTGAAGTTTTTATTTTTTATTACAGTTTATCTGGATAGTGGAAATAAAACTGTTTAAAGGATAAAGTTAAAAGAAAAACTAACATTTATAGTAACTTGTTTATACAAATCATATGATATGTAACTTTTATTAATTAAACTATTTATTTATTATAAAGTAGTATGACAATATTATTAATCCATAAATAGTAGGTAATATTCCCAACAGTGTATCAAAATGATTTGTTTGATTATTCACCTAAGTGCGCTGTAAAATTAATTTTCTTAGTTAATATGCCATTCCATTTAAAGTGTATTAGTTGAAGTATATTCTTAATCAATGCTTTTTCATCATAATGAGAATTCCGGTATCATGATTGATTGCTTTCATACGAAGTGAAGAGATTGAAACTATGTTTGTGCAGAATCTAATCAAAATGCTTTTGCAAACGCGAACGTATTCAGATCTGCAGATTAATGACCCGCTGACATACTTATTGCTGAGGAATATATTTTGATACCGGCGCTGAATTAGGAAAATAAGTAAGATGAACTTATTTGATGTTATGTGTGTGTAACAATAAAAGTTGATAATCGAATATTTCTGGATGTTTGTTGGATGTGTGTAACCAATAACATTTTATTTTTGGAAAGATACACACATACACTAGGATATTAAATTTGTGTGAATTCTTTATAAATAAACAAAGATAAGTTATAAATATATCCTGCATTACCTGCATCTCATTACGAAGGAAAATATAATCAGTTTAATGATTTATAAAAATAAAAACAGGAAACAAACTAAACAATTCCATTTGTAGCGTGAAGATAGCAAAGTTTCTTACAATGAGACTGCGGCTTTCATTTCCCCATCATCACATTCATAAGTTTCAAACTTAGACAATAACTACCCAAGTTAAAAAAACATCAATAACTTGGCGTCATTTCAGCAGGAAATCCTAATACGTTGTCGAAACTTCGAGGCTTTCAGCTTGTCAATAAAGTAGTGAACCGCCTAGTTCGATCTATTATACGGTTTTATGATTCGATTCACGGTTTTTATATTAGCTGGTTTATTTCTCATGACTGGTAATAAGTCTTTTTCTTATATAATTTTATGTAACTGTACAATAGGTCACATAATTTAAGTTTAATTTTAAGTTTATTTAACTTGTAAATATCTGATCAACTTAGAAACATCATTGTGTATCAATTGGTTTAAATTGGTGGATGTCTTCAAGAGAAGAGTGAATAGGTTGCTAGGTTAATGCGCGCTACCAACTATGACTACATCTCCTTTTTATGACCTAGAGAATATAAAAAAATAGAGTCTAGGTTATAACATTTTATAATTACGAATATGTAATTTACTAAGAATTATAAATTTACACCTTAGTTATAAAATGTTTACTATAAGTACACTTAAATGTTAAAGGCCAAAGTTAACATAACAGGGTCTTAAGTTATATAAATTAAAATACAAAAAGTACTATTTTGAAACCTCCTCACAACTACGACTAAAATCTACAACGAAACAAAAATTAAAAATATAATAACTAAATGCGTAAATTTGGTAAGTTGAGTTGAGTTTAGAAAGCAAAGCAAGCTTGACCTAGGAATTGAACTGGGGACCTACGATAACCATGCCTCGCAATAAATAGTTGAGTAGTACCTATAAATTTTAACTGCCATTTCATTTCTAAGGTCAACTTTGACCTTACTTAAGTAAATAATCTGAATAAATCTGAACGTTTATTACGTTCGTTACGTAACAAACATTTTAATTCTATCAATCAGATATCAAGTTCTTCGTTGAGTATTATTTATTTTTTCAATTGGATCTAATTGTCCATCAAAATTTAGGATAAAGTTCCTTATTAGAAGCAGGGCTCAATTATCTTTTAGGCTTGCTACAAATATTATCAAAAATATTACTGATTCTTCTTATGTTTAATTAAATTGTTAACAATTGCTTTTCGATTTCAATAAAAAGAAAATATAAACTAACATAGGGAATAATTTACGACAGCGAATAAACGAATCAGCATCTGTATATTTGTAATCTACCCCAAAGTTCAGTAGCAACAATAAATATTGCATGCCTCGGCTCGTGGTATAACACGCTATTTGCTAACTCAACCCCTGCTACCTAAACTGAGTTTGCATCGTTTCTATTCATAACATACCCTGCCTTTAGAAAAAAAATGTCAATACAATTTAAAACTCTATGAACAAAATGTTAAAGTTGTATTTTCTATTCCTCAATGAATACTTTCAACACCCCAGATTTATGTATCTTATTATATTTTATACGCGTGAAATGAACAGACGAATAACAGATACATTTGCAACTTTATCTCTAAAGAGCTAAAAACTATTTGTTATTATTTGACCGTGGCTTTCTTTAACCCCTTTTTTTGATATCGTAAATTATCTACTTAGGTTTGCATTGCGCGATAAATTGCTTTTCGTTTGTTTGAATGCTAAAAAAATATGTCAACCGATTTTATATTGACTGTAGCATATTAAAAACGGATGAAACGTTCGCAGCTAACATAGTGGTTATTGCGAACCTAGTATGGTTTTCGGTCTACGAAGTTTATTTGAAACAGTCAAAGGTCGTCTTTGTGCACACAAAACAGTGTATCATAATATTAATTTAAAATTTCCATCAGAATCTCATTCACAATAAAGAGTAGTAGGTACTAGTGGCAGAATATCAGTGGGACCATTCCGTTATATAAACATAATGAATAAAATCTTAAAAATATTATACCGTCTCGAAAAGACATTGAATATTTCACTGACGATAAAAATGTTCATTGTCCTTGAAATACAGACACCGATCTTAAGTAGGCGTTTATTTCAGCCATCAAAGTTACAGACTGTGCTACAGATGTCGCTCTGCTGAAGTGCTTCCCTAATCTGTACATTTGCTATCTCGGGTCGTAGGTCGAAAGATACCGTAAGCGCTTTTTGCCCCAAGCAATAGTAAAATTTCGTTTCCCCGGCATAAAGCTAAATTTCCTGTGACCTTCATATCTGATCGGTAATGCAGTTAAAACCGATCCACATTTCGTTTTAAAGAACTGTGTGGCACGACCTATTTCCGAACGTGATAGATGGTCCCTCTCATTTTATTATTGGAGCGTTTGATTGAATTCGCTCGTGAATTCTTCAACCTTATTACGGCTGAATACACAGAAGCTTACGAATTCTTTTAGCTACTTCATCACTTTTACCCGATAATATAAAATGCTTCGTTTTTGAACGGACATAAACCGTTTAAAATGTTTAAGTGTGTTAAGCATAGCGTTGACATATTTTAATTAAGCTTTATACATTAATGCGCTATATAAACAATTCGATTTCTATGTTGTTCCATATAAAGCTTAACAAATTACAGTTCTTTCAGCAAAGAGCTTAAGTGCTTTGAAGGTCTCTCTTCAAAGTACCGTTATGAATTTACCATCTAAGAAAAATGTTACTTAATCCAAAAGTAACTACTTAAAGTAGAGAGTAACTGCACTTGAAAACTATTGGTTACGGTCATATTTCGATCAACAAAAACGATAAGGTTACCAAATATTGTGGCGATACTTAATACACCGCATTTTTTTCGGAAATTGACTAAATAACGTGCGTATTAAATATTTTGGCTTCCTCTAGCTGTGGAGTATTTCCTTACAATTTTCCGATCCGTCACATCCGGTTGTCCAAACAATTAGCCTGTTGCCCCTATTCGGCTTTGTGTTCCTTTGCATAATAATTGTGTGGGACACGGCTTAATTTTTGTAAGAGCTGGCATTATTTCGACAACCATTAAGATAAAATTATAAACGATTTTTTCCTCTTCTTGGTCCTTCGAGTAATCCTCTGCTAGGGTCGCCAGTTGGTAAATAATTGCTTACTGGTTCTTTATTAAGTTAGAAAAATTATCTTTTTTATAAAAAGTATTTAGATCTTGGAGACTGTGATAGAAGATAAAATCCTATAAGCGGGGTGGTTCTTTAAATAAAACATTAGTCTGAATGACTTGATCAGGCTTAATGTTTTACATTTTTAATCTTGTATTTGACATATCCGTCTCGTATCACTGAATAATGTATTTCATCCATTAAAATATCTTATTTGAACGCCCCTGTGCTTTCTAAATATAACAGAATGGTATTTTCTGACAGCTAATGTTTACTTGTGGGAATATTCTAGACGATATTTGGGATATTTTTTGTTGTGTTTAAGCTTCGGAATGAGAGTGATCTGTAGCTTAAATGTCCCATTTGTTATTTTGAATGATTTCTGTTTTTGTCCTTTAGTTGACTATAACAGTACCTAGCCATTTATAACTTTCATTTTGTTTTAATGTAATTTGGCTTATCTAACTTATCTTCTGTTTATATTATATTGTATAAAGATTAGAAATCCTTGCATTACATGAGTTGAAATAAATATTAGTTACGCATATATTTACAATTGTATGATGGTTATGTCTTCAACCAAATATATATTTTGAATATGTTTATATATACCTTTGAAATAAAACTATTTTTACGTATTTAACTCGCGTTAAATCGTGCGTTATACGCGATTTAAATCCGTAAAAATAGTTATTTTCAATGTGTAGTATTCGTGAAAACCTTAGAAAACAACTATATATATATATACCTTTGTTGTAGTCAAAAAAGTGGATTTTCTTGCCGCATATTTACTGGTACCTTAACAAACAATTAAAAGTACACTTCGTATAGTAAAAATTAGATATTAAGGTATCCAAAAGTAGTTAATTTCCTATACTCTCGTTTCTCACAACGTTTCAGATACAACCGCTAACCACCTGGAAGACCCTCATCTCTTTTAATACTTATATGATTTTTTTATTACTTTATAATAAACCATGAGAAAACTTTTTTCAAGGTGCATAATATGAAACAGCTTTTATTAAAAATTATATTATATTATACTAGTACAGTGCTTTAGTGTATAAAGTCTGTTTTTTGAATTTATGACACTTGATTGCACACTTGTAAAAACAATTCAATTATAAAACAATTCACTGTATATGTGTATAAAGTTACGGATTACATTAGTTTTTAAACCAAAAAAAAAACAGAAGCCATGCTGATTTTAGTATACTTAAAACTACACTTAACCAATATCTAAAGAATTTTAGAGCTTTTTATCTGTGTTTACTCAATGTTCTTTGGAGAACTAATAATAACCTTTTATTGGGGTTCAGAAATGTTTGGAACGAGCTTATTTTTATCTTTATGCTAACATAACACACCTTGTTATCTATAAATAAATAATACTTCAGAACACTAAGCCTTAGTGACCAGGAATGTAGGTGTGGAGGGTACATTATTATATCTTAAACAATGTTAAGTGTAAAAAAGAAAGACTTAATGATGTAATAAAAAACTATTACGGCATTTACTTTCTTTCTAACTTTTCTGTATATCAGGAAAAACAGTTCCTGTCTGTCAGTCTATTAAAATATCATATGATTTTTAAGAGCAGCTATTTATGAATCTTCTTTCAGTTGGGAATTTTCAAATCTTAAAGAACATGAAGAACAAAAAATTTATTTCTTAAAAATTAAACAATGCTAAATATGGCCATTGATATCGGTACGACGTATCGTAAGAAAGAGATAGAAATAAACCGCGGACGTAAAGCTAGTTTAACATAAAGCCCTTTAATTTCTTTCAGCGGTTTTTTATCAACTCATTGTATTATCCACATATAATTTGCCTACACCACTATGTAGTATTGTACTAGACCGTTATAAAAATTCTTGAGAAAAACTCCACTGTTGTTTTTCAAACACTCAAAATGCTCACCGTAACTCCAAAAGCAATATTAATCATTAAACAGTTCCCTTATCTACATAAGACCGGAACAGTCAAGCGAAGTCTAGCGTGACAAGTTTTTGTTTATTTGACACATGTCACAGCATGGAAGTGACACTTGAAGTTGAAGTAACTGTCATGATGACAAACAAAAGTGACTTGTCACGTGCCCATCGAAGACAGACAATTTAAAATGGAGTTAAGTGACTTGCTTTTTTCTTAACAAATGGGATAAATTATTGTTTCGTAATGTAACATAAAACGTTTTCTGTGTGATAAATTATATAAGATATAAATATTTTGCCTTCCTTATTACTTTTTTGCATATATATTAAAAATAGATACCAACAAATTATAGTTTCCGAACACGAGGTAAGAACCATTTATTTACCGTTTCAAATGTTCACAAGCTGTAAGTAATAAAGCCTCGCTTACTTTTTATATTAGTTTTGAGGTTTACACTTTATGAATACGAATCGAGTCAACTTTATTTGAAATTCAGTGTGTATGGATACGCTTTTGAGACTTGCAAGAAGCGTTAAGAATACATTACATAAACAAACAGAACGAAGACCAATATATTAATATGAGATGCAAACGGGTTAGACGTCTGCATTTTAAAAATTCATATTAAAAATATATGTACAAATACATAAAGTCACTACATAACATCCTACATATGAAGAAAATGAAGTCTAAATATGTGTTTTCTATACTAAAGAATAATAAAGCAGTAAGCAGTGTAATAGAAACACTAATATTTTTAACATCAACTATTATGTTTATTTAAATTGTTTTGTGTATATACAAACTGCTTGATATTATAATTTGTTAACTCTTTATTTCAGTATAATTTTGTTTCCAATCGCATAAAAAATAACTTTCAAAAGGATGTTAATATAAAAATAGGTTTTATTTATTTTATTACCTCAATTATAAAAAAGCAGAATATACTTCGACAATTTATTGAAATTACTTATTGAAATGTGCAATCTGTTTTTTCACGAAGTAATATTATTTTTAACAAGCAAATTTTTGTTTCGTATTATCTTAAATATCTATCAAACGAAACGAATGAAAACGGATCATTAATTTCTTTTTGTAATTTCAATGCGTGTATGAAAGCGTGAAATGATGCTATTATATTGACTTGAAAATTTTAAATCTTGAATGGGAGTGTTTTTGTGTTTTGGGATTAAGGAATATATATTTCCAGTATTATTAAAATATTTAATATTCATATTGATTATAAATAATATGCTTTTTATAAAAATAATAATATCACAGGACAAATAACACACATTGATCTAACCTCTAAGTAAGATTTATTTTCTTGTGTTAAGTGTGTTAGACAACGATACCAATACTTAGAAATACACATTATAAATAATTTAATAAACGACCAAACCCTGAATTACAGAGATCTATGCTCATCACATACATGCCTATCCCAGTCGTTTCGCCGCTATACGGTGTTTGTTATGAATAATTAACAGATTAAGAGAGACAATTCCTATTTCTGTACTCGTGTCGATTAGTTACAACAAAAAAAAACAATCTTTACAAATATGTTAAATCAGCTAATTTATAAAAAAAGATGCATCGGCCGGGAATCGAACCCGGGCCGCCCGCGTGGCAGGCGAGCATTCTACCACTGAACCACCGATGCTTGTATTATGGCATAGTAATTTGGGTAACTAATTGATAAAATCTAATCATATAAAAATATCGTTAATTGATTCTTAAAAATAAGGTTTATTTTCCATTTGAAAAATAATTATTTTATCTATATTCACTTTTCAGAAAACCTATGAACAGGTTTATATCTTCATCTTTTTACATAAATATGTAGGTATGTCTTTAAATTACTTTTAACATTTCGTTCGCATTACCGCTGTCACCGGGCAATAAGTGATCACCACAACCAATGTCAGATTTTTATCTAGACATTAACAATATCAGACCATCGCATGTGATCAATTAATGTATGATAATTGCAAATGAACATGCGCTCGTTTATCATTGTGTGTGTTAACTGT
Organism: Napeogenes inachia; assembly: GCA_959347355.1. Classification (NCBI taxonomy): domain Eukaryota; kingdom Metazoa; phylum Arthropoda; class Insecta; order Lepidoptera; family Nymphalidae; genus Napeogenes; species Napeogenes inachia. The sequence continues at coordinate 18,915,767 of OY365798.1, read as the reverse complement.
CCTTACATGTACGTACATATATTTTTTATTTATTTTATTTATACTTAATCCGGACTTTAAAGAATGCAGGTTATATATCTGTCATAATGCAACTTGCTTGAGAGATTACACTATCGCGTCCCGGGGGCTTCTCAAATATATAAATAACGGATACAAAGTACACTCAGACTCGAAAAAACAATATGTATTTGGATCACACAAAGATTGTCCCATGGGAATCGAACCCACAAGCTTTGGTACAGGGCTTCACCAACATCATCTTAAGCATTAAGTACTCATTCAAAATGTTTAATTTAAGTACATTTTGGCTTGATTGAAAAATGTAGTTATAAATCTTTTCATCATATACGTAGGTTATATCGTATTAGTGTCGTATTGTAGTCATGTAAAACAATTTTAAAATGCAATTAACAAGTACTTAGTTAATTTATTATACAAAACTGTGTTCCACAAAATGTCTGCATAAGGAACAAAGCCGCAAACGCTAGTCCATAATATAATAGACTTCGTTTAACCTAGAAATCCAGTATCCAACAACAACCCACCTCAGGAAAGTGGGTTAAGAAAAAAGTCTCCGCTCCTTAGTTGGCGCGCCACCAACCCGTACTACGTTCATTTACTAAGTGTCAATTAAAACGATGTTGAAAACAAGATGTATCTCTTTCACTATAAAGGATATGTAATTGTTCATATTTTTAAATCCTACTTCTTAATATTATAAATGCGAATGTAAGTTGTTTGTAATGTTATTTGTTACCCTTTCACGTTAAAACTACTCAACCGATTATTTGAAACTTTGTACGCATACTTTTGGAGGTATTAGAAGTAACATAGAATCCTTTTTATATCGCGAAAAAAAATAGAAAGATAAAAAGATTGTTTGTCAATAAACACATGAACGGAGTCGCGGGCAACAGCTACTAAATAATAAATATTTTCGTTAGCATTTAAAAAAAAAATAGTTGCATTTCCATTTGACATAAGTTGAAGTTACTTTTAATGAAAAATAGATATGTATAAAACGTATGTGCGTATATATAAAAAACCACAAAAACAATTTATCTACGCGACCATTAAAACAATAAAATAGTTAGCGTAACAATTCATTCATTTAACTGTTTTGTCAGTTGATTGAGTTTTCAACGGTTATTATTATAAATTGATGCATTTGTTCAAATTGTTTATAGTTTAATTGATGCTTGTTTTAATTATAATCTAATTTATTGTTATTTATAACATTCATTTATTTAAAACATTCATTCATTTATAACATTCATTTATTCCAACATGATCTAAGCAGTTATGAAATAATATAGTTTTTCTTTTAGGTATAAATATTTGAATTAAATTATTGTTCATATATTGCCGATATAATATTGGGAACAACTCTAGCAGTGAATCTGTTTAAAGACCCTTGTTTCGTGGAAGTTATTATTTAATATATCAATAATAATCAATACTGACATATCGAATCCGACCCGTGTAACTCAGGTAGGTATATACCTACTGAAAATGTCTAACAATTTGGTCAGCTTTGGTTAAGTTATATGCCTCTTAATATTATTTTAGTTAACTAAAACTAGCATTTAACAAGTCAGTTCAAGGGTTGTTTATTTTGTGTATAATTCACATATATTCACTTTATTAACATTCTAAGCGCATCCCGCAACAGGAATGTACTATATTTCACTGACGTCTTGATTTACATTGTATTACCAGCTCTAACTGCTACATGCAGTCCCAAATGTACTGCGACTTGTTATGTCAAACATATGAATACGAAATTATTTGTTTTTCCTACTTGGTTTTATGAATTAATTATTTATATATTTATTATAGAAATATAATGTCCATGTGCTCTTACGTATACTAGGTTTCAATAATGATATTATCATTGCTTATATTATATTAATTATTTATACATATACATAAAAATAAAATGTTCATGTTATAGAATAATAAAAAAAACTAATTTTCGTATTAATTCTGGATATTCTTATTTTTTTTTAATAACAACTGTTCAGAATTTAAATAATCACAAGAGAGTACCAAAAGTCGGTAATCCACGTATTGTTACAGAATTATTAACTCCATACATATCGGCTAAATTGTTGAAATGTAATCTCAAACAAAACACTCAGAGCACGTTCCGTCAAGTTGTCAGCTAAATTAAAGTGGTTTTCTGCTGCAATTATACTTGTCCAGAGCTCTCGCTAGGCTCAGAGCTGTCTATTTATTTAAAAGATATCTAGAATATAAAATTGAGGTTAGAATCTGTTAGTTCTTAGTGATCATTTTGCTATAATCTGTATAAACTGTTTGTAAAATGCCCTATTCATAGTATTTAACATGTATTGATATGTTTGGTTATGATTTCATTTATTTTGTTTGTTAAATTATCACAGATTTGCTTATATTCATTTTAAATCATGCGTTTATTCAATTCTTCAGATGTAAGTATTTCGATTCTATATTAGAGATGTTGACAGCATAATAAAATAAATAGGTCACTCATCTATGCTAGCTTATAAAGACAATTAATTCTTAATTGTATCGATAAAGGGACGTTGGAACTTATTTGCTTTGATTGATTGAACCATGTCTACTTGTCAACGTTCAAATACTGCTTTCGTAAAATTTTAAGCCTTTAAAATCGTCCTAATATAAAAGAAAATTGCCCAATGTGGTGAATGTTCGCGTAAAAGACGGACAATCGCATTAACTGTCCTCAAAAAAGAGAATAATCAAATTTGTGCCAAAACTCGGCTTCGTAAAACTCAATTGTCGCAATAAAATAATGTAATTACACGTCAAACACATTTCCAGAGTAATGGGGAGCGCGACTTTTAACGCTATTAAGACTGTTTTGCATAATCATGGGATGCTGGCGTGACGCTTATTCTGTTTCAACCGATGTCATGTTTTAGATGATCTCATGATTAAGAGTTTTGATCTATTCTGTTAATTTGTTTATTATTTGAGAATAATCACAATAATTTATAGTAGAGTTAGATGAACTATAGCTTTGGGATATATATCAATTGTGTTCTTGCGATATTAATTTTTGTTACTATACTTAAAAGTAAATATTATATGGTTAGCATTGGGATAGAAAATTCTGCACGTATGGGTAGGTATCCCAAATAGCACTTGAAAAAAAAATTCTTAGGTACCTACATATGTGTATCCCAAATTCTCTTGGAGTATTATATCTTATACCCAAACACAATATAATCTTGGCCGTCTTGGGAGATTAATGTAGTACAAGTTTATTAAGATGCTCATTACATTGTAACTGTCCCCCATGGGTGTGCCGCTGATATTGTGTTATAACATCAATTTGACGTATATAAGGCTGAGTACTGACTGACTGGTGTTGTTTATTACAAAAATATTATTGGGTCCAAAAATTAGTTATGATCAAACAAATTTCGTTAAAACTCAAATGAATGAACATTTTGAAAGAAAATCTTTTTTACTTTTTAAAATAAATTACTGAACTGATACTGTAAGCATCTCAATATAAAACGATCATAAATAATTCCTTATAATTAATATAAACCTCTTTTTACTCTGCCCATAATTTACTTAACTAATTTATCAAGTTCACAAAAATATTTAATACCAATATGTATGTGAGATGCCTTAGCAAGGTTTATATTATAAGATATGTTGTTGTAATGTTAAATGTAACTATTGGGGTCTCAGTAGATTGTTCGAGATGATTTAGGGATAACCGTGATTGAAATTTATGGTTAATCTGATGATTAGAGACGTATGGCAGATATTGTGACAACCCTGTTTATTCTATCATGTATTATATTCTGATTATAGAATGATAATATATAGATTTGTATAACAATCATTTGCTTTATATATAAAATCATCTGATTGTTGGTAAATACGTGAGTGGAACAATATATTACAATATTTGTCTGAATAATATTCCCCAAATATCATTTATTCCAAGCAAATCAAAGGTAACTGAATAACCGTATAATGTTCCAAGTTTTTTTTAGTTGAAATAATGTTTGAATAGGTTTATAGTATATCTTATATAATTGTTCTGTATGTGTGTATGTAATTGAACTCCTAAACTTATAGACCGATATTTTTGGTTTTATACATGTGTTAAAGTTGTACTGGATTGTGTCAATTTTTTAATTAAGATCGATGGCGCTTTGATCAATTTATAGAATTGTATTTTTATTATTATTTTATAATTATCAAGCCAGGACAAAGTATATAATATATATCAAAGTATCATAATTATCTTTCGTATTATCATTGTGTGCTATATAAATACATTTTTCGAAACATTTTCTTATCCTAACTCTTTTATCCCTTGCCAAGTAAAGAGACGCTACTGTTTTGCATTGTAACGGTCTTTATAAATATTCGTTGGGGTTAGCGGCACTGAGTTTGTGACTTGCATTTACAAGTTTTTATTTCATGCAATAAATCTTCGATCTTGAATTATTCATATCAAAATGTTTTATAAAACACATATTCATGGTTATTCTTTAATGTCTGAGTGTATGTCTGTTTGTATTTTGATAATGACTTGCCCGAGGCAAGGTTATTCCTGTTCTCGTAAACCTATCGCTTTTCCTTTGGGATCGTTAAACCATGATTGGTCTAAACTTCCAAGTTAGTTAAATTTTGAAATCGTATATTTTCTTTATCCCTATCCTGATCCTTAAATTAATAATGCAATAATAATAGAATAAAATACGTTATGTTATTCAAAGTCTCGTTTCCTTATAAATAATAACATTAACTTTCATAAATATAAAGTCAATCATTTTTATATGTGATCAAACATAGTACCTACATACGAGAAGTAATTAATTGTGTATGTGTGCTATATATATTGGTGTTTCATTTTGGTACGTTAATTTTGGTAAGATCAATACATCTAAATAATGATTTGTGTAGACATTATTAGAATTTAATATCTAAAAGCGAGTAAAATTAAATTTATTATATTAATTCTAAATGTTTTATAATTAATAAAAAAATAACAAGCTTTTATTTGTAGAATTAAATTATTTTTTATGTTACTTTTGATTATTAAAATAATTAACCAATTTATTTACGTATCAAGATAGTAGTGACAAGGATGCTCTCATGCAAACAGATCATTTCGTTATCAAAGAGACACTGTCGGTTCTTAGTGTATACGATAAACAATTCATAGAATATATTTTATTCTCTTTTTCGTAACAAATAGTTTCTCTGTTCTGTGTATTTATCTTATCGAGTGTTTTTATTATTTAGAATATAATGTCTAGGTTAGATTGTTAATATGGAATTGGAGTATAAAAGACGCATTTAACTGATTGCCTCGGTTATTGTCATTTTTATATTCCCTTTCATATTATGCACAATGGACGAACTTTTATATGTACATATGTGAGTACTGATTACTCGAGTTACGTTTCATTTCACAGGGATTACGCTAAAATATATTTTTCTGTATATTGTGGTCTTGGTATGATAGTCGTAAAGGAATGCGTGATTTCCTGTGTTATTTTCGCTTGAAGATATTAAACCACGTCTGGGTTTCTTGTTGGAAAAATGTAATATTAAGAAGCTTTGATACTCTTGGATTATGGTGATATTTTATCCTAATAATGATCTCGATTCTTAGAAGGTTTTCATCTCGTTTGCAGAATCCTTTATGAAATTTCCAGATGGTTTTCCACGAACCAACACAAACCGTTTCTACGCTTGGTGGTCAAACGGCACCTATTTCGTAACAAGCACCACTTAATGCTTTTAAAAATACAGAGGTCGAGTTCAAACGTGTTTCGAATATCTAGTTCGAAAATTAATTCACTTCACCTGTGAATCGTGGAATTAGTGAAGCGAGACCTTCACTGCTTAAGTGGAAAGGGCACGTACACTTGTGCAAAACAAACTTGGACTTGGGTTTTTTAGAATAAAAGTATAAATTATACTTAGGGTGATAATTTATTCTATTCGCAGATAGTGCTTAATGATAATTGATCACTTGATTATCGATTGATATAATATATCTTCAGTTCTGTTTATTAATAACCTCATTAGATTATTGAGAATAAAACATAAATGATAAATCAAGAGAAAATGTGTAGTAATGAATATGGATACGGTAGCTCAATTGATAGAGCGATGGAACGGTTTTCCAGAAGTTGTGGGTTCGAATCTCTGTCCGTATTGGTTTATTTGTTATTTTATACTAATATTTATATGTATATATATTCAAATGTTTAATATTTGTCACTTACTTTTTCCCACCAAAAGTAAAGGTGTTCATATAACTGAAAGTGTATCTGACAATTCTATACTCTTATAACGATTTTAAAGGAATCGGGTTATGTATTTTTATGTCTACATAAGGAATTTAAACTTAAATGTATTTAAAATGGATAAATTAAAATTGTCGTTCTGGCATCTGTTAATTGGCAGAGTAAAATTGGGAATTACCACAGTCAGGAGTTTTTACCTGCATTTTATATTGTGGTCTACAGAATAAGCATGGATGCCACACACTTGTCCGAATTAATTAATTATACATTCTATACTTATTTTATGTTTTGATTCCGTCTTCATTTTAAGACTAGTGTTGGTTATATTTGTAAATTTTTTTTTATTATTTATTTTTTTTTTTTTTATATATATTTTTTTGAGAATTTTGTTATTTCGAGTTGAAATTTTGTTTAACATCATTTGCTTAAAACTTGTTAACTAATATATTTTCAACTTAAAATAATATTTTGAATGTCTTGAACACACAACATAATTCTTTTAATACTCAGTTTAATTAATATTTCGGATTATACAACTTTATTTGACACCGATCTTAAATAATATCAAAGATTCAATTCTATAGAAACTTGGATTTTGTATAACAAAGAGTTATGTTGTCTGTATGTTGCAATTGCTCTAAGAGTTTAAAGTTCAGTTACTTTATAGTTAGTAAGTAATCTCAGAAACCAGTAATCTTTGTTGTCATTTATAGTCTTTTGTATGAACACGGCGGATAATTGAAAAGGGGTATTGTATGAAATTTTCATAAACTTGTGTGGATGAGGGTATGATTTAATATTTATTGCGCCTTTCCCGCCAGGATAATAGCGTTTTGCGGCTTAGTTTGAATGTAGAAGGAGCTTTACGTAGTCTTTAAAGGAAAATTGAAATTCCACGTAGGGACGGGATTACTATACGAATAATTTAGTGACATTTTGAAATTTCGTTCTGTCACTCTTTTGTCGTTTATTTCTGACAGAAACGTCAGAAACCTGGTCTAAAATACTAATGACTATGATTTTATAATCTCTGGGAAGTCAAGCTTTGCATTTTAATTAAATCTGTAATAGTTTTAGTCAAGTAATAAAATCCTTTATTATAATAAACTTCATTTATATAACACTGTTGCAATAAAATAGAGTATTAAATTGCAAAAAATACAGCAATGTTCAAATAAAGGTTTCTTCTCTCCAGTGACCACAAAACATTGTGTATTCAGTAACGGTATTGGACATCAGCCATGATTGCATTCACCGAAGACTATTTACCCTTATTTTTATTAAAAATACTACATTTCCGTAATATGCTCTGTGTTACCACAATGAGCAATGTTTAACATTAACGAGGTTTTAATTTTTAAATGAAGTACGTTTTGTATTAATGATGTTTCCATCACACTACCAACAACCAACTCAACCAACTCAATTAAAACAACCAACACAACCCAACATTTGCACTCATTAAAACCAACGGTTGCCAAGAAAACAACCAACTCATCGTCTTAGTGGGTCACCACGGGTCACCACTCTCCCAAAAGAAGGTGCCCCGAGCAAACCCAACCAACCAACCAACCCAACCACCAACCCACCAACCCAACCAACAAGAATGCACTCAATAATATCCTTAATTACAATTGCATGACTATTATTGCATTTTAATGGAGTCGATTAGGGTTCAGTCATTTAAAGATATTCATGCCGATAGTGAATAGCCATGCTTTTCCAAGCAATTATCTTATGCAAATATATTTATAATGTACGAAACTCATTCGCACTGACCATTATGCAGGAAATGATTTGCTTCGAACAAATTACAACCAATTTATTATATGTTAGTCCAACTGGTTTGCTAGCCAGTATAAAATGACGGTAACTTCAAGGGGTGTCCTCTGTAATTGAAGCTCTTATTAAAAATGGTATTTAATATATATGAAATTTAATTAAGGAATTGATATAATAATGCTTTATTGTATCTACCCTCTTTATGGCTGTATTGAGTGACCCGTAAAAATGTCACATTTTTTAATTAAATAAAACTGTTTCTAGTACCTACCTTTTATCTCGTTTATTGAATGAAATACAAAATGCTTGATCGAGTTTGATATTTTATAAAATATTTTTTTATTAATTTTAATAAATAATGATGATGGTTATGTAATTTATTCATTCGATATACCTATTTTATATGTTTTACTTAAGAGCAATATGTGTACATATAAATATATTTAAAATTTAAATGTAATAAAATCTTCAAAGCTTTTTCAGAATCCTTTGAAAATATTTTTATTGGGATTCGTAATATATCAGTGTAAAGCTAACGAAGGTCAGAGGAAAATTAAATTTTGTGAAAGGATAGAATCCATTAGTCCAGAATTTAATCAGAGATAATGATTAAAGAACGCTTTGATATCGGTTTGGTATCAATCGTTTCTTAATTCTTGTTTATGTAATATATTTCTTATACGAACTCTTAAATGGTGGTTTTATCTTTAATAATAATGAATTATTGAAAAATCTATCTAGCTTGTCAAAATCGTTTGTTTTAGACAAGCTGTAGATAATGTTATAAAAGTATTTTTTTAATTTGTTTTGTATGTGTGTTCCTAAATAACATGAAAACTCTTAACCGACTCCAATTAGATTTTTATTTTTTCAAAGCTTTTAATTTAATGTAAAGCAAGAGAAGTTGTTGATCAATTAAACATAATTTATAATTTACTATTACTATCATTACTTACTATAAGCTTACAGTTTACTATCAAGTAAAGTATGTAGGTATGATATATTAAGTTTCTTCTTAATTCTCCTTTTTTAAACTACGCAGCAAGAGTAAAAGCGCTTGCAAAAACTAACTCTACTCTAGTTTGGTAGTTTTTATAAACCAGGTTTATTTTTAAAATAACTTACATAGTGTTTTTATTTGTTTCAGGTAAGGAGCAGATTGTCTTTTTATGAAGTGAACATTTTTTTCTGGGTAGGTAAATACCATATAGTAAGATAATTTCAGTTTAAGAATTTATGATTATTTGGAATATATTATGCTATAACTATTTGAATAATAAATCATATTAATATGCGAATGTTTTTATTAGTTTTGTAGACGTTAATATTTAATATTTATATGTTGTTTTAATATTTGTGTAATGTAAATATTGGAATGGATAAATTATAAAGGCTAAAACATTGAACTAATGGTAGATAAAATAAAAAACATTATTAATTTATTTATTATTCATAGTAAGTAATCATTGTTAATTGCAGAATAGGAAAAATATTGTTTTAACAAACTTGTAAATAATATAAATATAATAACCAGCTCAGTTTCTCTATAAGCATCTGATGTTCATCTAAATATATGTTTGTTTTAAGATTAGTCCATTTTTCACGTCTGTAGCTGGTTTATCACTAGACCTGTCTACCAGCCCGTATTGCAGATAGATTACGTCTTAGATAACTGCTATAAAAAATCTATGTTTATTTGACTTGAAAATTTCATTTATCGTTCCATTCCAATTATCTTGGTATATACCGTTACGTGAAGAAGGTATTACTTGTTGGTTGATTGAGTGCTTTTTTATGACGTAATATTTATTAACATAACACTGGTTTAGTCTTAGAATTGTATACCTAACGCTCTGTTAGTTATTCTGTTATAAACATCTTTGCTGATGGACTAAACAAAATGTATACGTAAACAATCCCTACTACATAAAGGAGACTTCAGCCAAAATTGTTAGACTAAGTCTTACACAGTTTTATAAAACAAAATATACAGTATACAAATAATTTGCTAAATAAGTAAGTTAGTATGTGTTATTTTAGTCAAATAATAATTAGTCTTTAATCAACAATGCGGATTGTTATTTTGTTTACACATAAATTATGAAGCCGAAGCATATTTATAGCTACTTCTGGATGGCATGATTTATAGAATAATATTACTGAATGCGTCAATACGAAATGCATATAAAAACAGAATTAACAATTCTATAAAAAAACAATTTAAGGACCGTTGATAACGTTTCTCCTATATGTATATTTATAATAAACAAACAATAAGGTAATATAGTATATAGTTAAATTAATCCAATTTATCCAAATATATTCCGGTAGAATAAATGTTCGTTAAACCGTTTGTTTATATCTAAAATGAAGAGAATAGCAAGGGGTGTTTTAGAGATAATAGATAATATTAGGTTGAAGACACTCCTAAGATTATTGAAACTCAACAATAGACACTATATTTACAAATAAACATGTACGTAAGCATTATACGAATAGGAAGTAATATGTATTGTACCGAAATAATAATAGTATTTTTTGTATATGCCCTGATGTTTATCTATTTATGTTTCTTTCACTTTTAAATTTATAATTGTCTATAGGTATTGTTACATAGGTATATAAGTGTTGTATTATTATATATGTCTTAAATATTTATAAAATTAAATTTGTGAATTATTCTCCAAAAAAGCTTTGTTTATAATTTCATAAATTAACACTTAAGATGCCTTCAATCATAGTAGATAATAACATGTAATGACACTGTCCATAGAGTATAATAGATTTGGCCATAGAGAATAGTTATGAAAAAAACCTAATAGATGACTCTATTTACCAAAATAATGAATATGATAATAATGAATATGGCACTGCAGTTAAGTTAGTAGAACTCAAGAACGGACTCTAACTAAAGAAACTAGAGTAGGGTTCTGGTATTGTTGACGAATTTATCATTTATATACTTTATTACGTCTTAATGCATCACTATACTCTCTTACTTCATTGGTACCAGAATAAGGTTGGCTTGAAGAGATCGCTACTTAGCGATAAGACCGCTTCATTGAAAACCAAAAACTTCTTATTATTTTTTTTGTATCGTTTCTGTATGTGTTGTGCAAAAAAATATTATTATTATTATTTTACATTTAAAATTAATCAATCATCACCTCGCTAACATATTAACGAACAATTTGGAATATTTGACAATTCTGTATTATAGTACAAGGTATATGTATGACAATTGACCAGCAACTTGAACTAATAATACTATTTGAATAACTTGGACATCAATGAATCTCTAATAATTATTCCCTAATCCCCATTTACGGCTGTCAATTAAGTACACAGGCCCGTTTAACTACGGTCTATTTTCAAATTAATGACATTTAACTTGTGAAGCGTAAATCGTCCCTCCGGTAGTCATCTATAAAGGACTCATCTGTTTGATCTAAACTCTAATCTAAAACGACATAAATGTATATAAAAGTGTATCTACTTGTATGTTATTATTTCAATATAGGTAATAGAAGGTCATATAATATTGCTGTTCACAGGGTAACTGCCAGGTTAATTAAATTCAAGCACATTTAGGTTACCATAGTACCCGGGGAAGGTTCGCAATATGATTTTATGACTTAAATCGTTTATTTAGTCATAGTATAGCCAAGTCTTTTACATTGTGTGAACATTGACAAAAACATACTAATACCTACCTCTAGTGCATACAAAAGTAAATATTTCAAAATTGTAAAATTCCAGCGAATTCAAAAATACTTTTACACACAAGTCATCCAACCCAGTTTCATTTTACACTGTCAAATTATTCGTACCCAATTTCATATATCATTTTCAACGATCTGAATTAAAGTGCACTTGTCGTAAAATTTAATTAAAAATCGACTCACTACATCTTATTTACAAATATACCCATTATTTGCATTCCCCAAACCGACTGATCGAGATTAAATTATACTACGATCATTGTGATATTTCACAATAAATCGACGCTATAGTGTTTTTACATTCAAACAATTAATGAAATGCAGTTAAATTTTATTCTACAGTTTAAATTAATTCTTCTGTATGTCTTTTGTTTGTTTGGATTCTATTGACTTGTGTGTAATGGATTTATGTTTCTTTATTATATAATTTACAATTGTAAAGTCTTAAATAAAGTATAATCATTTAAATATAAAAAAAATGGTATTAAAATTTCGTCATACTTCTCCTTCATATCTCTCTGCGTCTCAAGGATTTCTACAGCGGCGCTAACCACGTATCAAGTAAACCTATGCTTATATATAGTATAATATATATAATAATATCCCTCTACCGAGGAAGGTTATTGCATATAACAACATCTTGGTACGACTCCTACCACTTATATTAGGGAAAACGTTTTATAACATGCAGGTAAAGCAGACTCTTGCACAGTGCTCACAAATTTTCTGAACGCCAACAACCTTAAGTAGTCCTTCAGGAGTCACTTTTAACAACTACATTATAATAAATATACATTCAACTACTGCAAAACAAATTAAATATAACCTTAAAATCTTCTAAGGATTAAAAAAACTCATTTGTTACGACTTAACAAAAACTAGATCCGAAAACTCGTACCAAATAACATATCAGATCTGTCACTGTCATAACCTGTTATATGCAATTACTTAATGACTATTGTTTTGTATACTACATACCAATTTAAACCATATTTGTTCTTTAATAAGGTATATTCTGTGATTGGTATATTTTGAGAGTATGTTTATTGATTAAAATGGACCATATTTCATTGTAATAGGGTTGATAATAAAGATATAGGATAATAGACTCAAATTGTGAGAAATACGAGGTGTCCGAATAATTAGGGTTTGTGTGGTTTTACAAATAACTCATTCCTTATGTTGGCTACCGTGAAAAATGTATAAGTACGTTTGGACCACTTTATGCAATAAGATTTTGTAAAATTGTCTTTAAGAAAGTGGTAAGAAAGTTTTTTCTAAATTATGAATTATCTTAACAACAATAAAATAATAAATAAATATAATTTAATCTTGATTTTAGAGAAAAAGTAATTTATAAGGACTAAGCTTTCTTAAAAAACTTACAGTTGATAATAATTATTATCTTTGATATAAATATTCATCCACCAGCAACATTAATTAAAATCGAAATTGTAAAATGTAACAATTGCATTTTATATAATGAATATAATGTCTGTCATTACGTAAAATATTTCAATTATTCCATTCGTGGTTGTTGCATAAAGCCGACCGCGTCCGATTTAACATATTACAATCCAGCAAACAATGAAGTTTATTACTCAGATCCGGTAGAATAAAAAACTAAGTTACGTATGCATGCATTACAAGTTACAATGTGTAATAATGATTACTGGTAATTAGGGATATGATTACTAACCTAACTTAATGGGAAAAACACTGTATATTTAGAATAAAGAGAACATGTTCATTCACTTTGTTTTCTCAGCTGAAAGTAATGATTTTACTTTTAAAGAATAACAATGCACTGGTTAGTAAAATAAAGAAAATCTCTCAATCTAAATAAAGGAATATATTATAATAATATGAGAAATACTGTTGTATCTGGATATTAGCATCTGTAGTAACAAAAGAAATCTTAAGAAAACCAATTTGGCACATTCCCATTGCTTACTGTCTTATAAATCTTTTAGACGCGACATTAAAGATTAACTTCTCAATACTGAAATACTATAAATAAAATACTATTTTTTATATCAAGGTCACAATCTAAACATTGAGGCAATAGTTCTTCTAGGGGGTGGTACCACTTCAGTCGAGCAAAGCCTGTTTCTGAGTTGCAATTGAACACAGTTAGGGTTTTTCTAGTTCTAGTACCTACAAAATAGTGGTTTTCCATGGGCAAGTCCAGACTCTAGGAAAAAAAATTGTGTGTTATGTATTTATGTGTGTTAGGTATTATGTACCAAATTATTATTATTTTTTTTTAACTAATTGAAGTGAGTAACTTTTATGAAATTAGTTCCAATAGTTAAATAAGGCATTATGTTTAGACAAACTCGTTAGTTTTTACTAGTTTATATGAGGATTTATTTTATTGCATATTATTTGTTTTAGTACTTTTAGTATAGTTGCAGTATTTTTCATTTAATTACTCAGAATACTTATTTTATAGCACAGTTAGATATTTTTATAAGACACTGAATTCAAAACTGTGACGATAAATTTCTTAAAAATCTTTGAGATGTCCTATAAAATAAAACATAGTTATTTTGGAAACTTATAAGGAATCCCAATAACCCAAAACAGATTTGATAATAAAGTAGAATACTAAAATTTTAAAATCGTAAAATGTTTTTTTACAAATCACAAGCCCATTCTATTTTCGTTTAATGGCGTTTACGATGTGTATCTCTAGAAATCATCTTTTTCGTTAATAAGCTTACTTTTCCTTAATCTATATATAATGGATTCACATGTCTTGTAATTACCGTCGGTTACAGTTTTCGACTATATTTTATGGTACAGTGATTGTGGCTTTCGTATCAAGTCATGAGAAGTAGCGTTTTTTGCAAGTGTTGTATTTTGAAAAGGTTTTAATGTTTTGTTGTCCTTGTGTAGTCTTAACTTCATTTTTTTTTATGAAGGAAAAGGTATAATGATAAAATCTTTGGCATGAAGAAACGAACCTGGGACCTCTAGCATACCTACTGTTCCCATTACTTTACGTGTTGATTGATTTTTCATATTGTTTGTTAAAAAACATCAATAACATGGCTAACATGTTTTTAAACAGTTGTAATGATCATTTAAATTTTAGTTTAACCACAACATAATATCTGAATAATATTAAAAAAATATATAATATTTTAATTTCTGGTACAATATGGTCTCTAACTATTCAGAAAACATAAAATCTTATGACACAGACCCCTATTAGAATTCACGTGGGCGGGTCTTATAGCTACTCGGAGGCGTGGAGCTTAGCCGGTTTTGATTAGATTTCTACAGTTCTTATTTTTTTTTCACATCCATTGTTGCCTTTGGATCTCAGTTTTTATAGTAGCTCTGGAATTTATTATTAGATACCGGTATCCGTTTGATTGAAATAGAATTTATTACATTGATTTTGGTATTAATTTTAGCAGGTGCACATTAAATTGACGGATATTGCTTAATTATATTAAACTTTTTTATTTTTAAATATTAGGTACCAATATTTAATATTAAAAATGAAAACCTCGAAAATACAACTGAGAAAAGATAACCCATATATATTTAATAAGTAAATTAGTATTATATATATGGAACCATAATTTAATTTATTCCTTACCACAAAACTATTAAAACCTTGCGGCTTGGAGTGGTCATCGGATCTGTATAGCGCTGTCTCCGAATGGATTGTCATTTGCTTTACAGATATCTAGATACCTAGCACATAACAAACGTGACATGAATATGTACCTATTTCTAGTAGAACATACTTTAAGGAACTATGACTAGATAAGAGTCTACATATCGTCTGTATTAAGTGTAGGTACTATCTTTCACAAGATGGTGATTCTATAGACCTATATATATAATAAATGTATTATTGCTAATATAATTTATTGAAACATTTAGTACTAGGTTTACATTTTAACTTTTTAGCATCCCAACAATTACCTAATTTAATAGTCCTTTATAAATTATAATGAACATATTTTACAAAAACGTTGGTTCTAAGATCACTCGTATATATCTACATATATGCATATAAATAATGTTTTAACGAAATACCAAAATTAAAAAAATATATATCCTTTGGAAAATTATCAATATTCTGGACACAGTTTTAATTAATTTTATTTACCATGGTATGCCCCGAGGGTATGTCGGACCCTCATCTTACGGTGTGGTCAGACTGTGGTTGCGTTATACGTAAGTTGCTCACGGACGTGTTTTGTTATTGATTTATTTTATTGATTGTTTATATTATCTTATTTCTTCCTTACTTATTTGTTTTGAATATTGATATTGTGGATACTGTACCAACAAAGTAATACTAATAGTACTGTTTAATATTAAGTATTGATAATGTTATATCAAATATACCTGGAAACCAAATATAAAATATAAAAGGTAGTCTAATTAATTACTACTACCGTTCGCTAGTCGTCTTATATTGATAAAAATATTTAATATCGTACATTTTAAAGCCATAATTTCATTTTGAATTTTATATGCTTTCAACTAAATAAATAAACTCCATATTAAAACGAGTCGTTAAAAGATAAGAAAATATTTCCGGGTTATAATAAAGATAAAGATTAAACTATCTCCGAAATTACCTAAAATAAACAAGCTATCGTTCAGAATAATAAAGAAGTAAAAGATTTCACCGTAACTATGTGCCCTCCAGTGTGATATAAAATGCTTTACTACTATTATCCAGAACTTAACAGGTTTTTTATGATCTGACAAGTGTACACTCGTCAATATTCCGTAAAATTTAGTCCTTACCATCCAAGTAATAAGGTATATTTTACATGTTAAACGAAATGTTGTCTACCGTTTTATGAACGCCTACGCAAAATTCTAATCAGTACAAAAATCACAATTTCGCCTCTAAGGTTAAATCCTTTGTAACATTTTTTGTCAGAGTAAAAGATGTAAAGAAAATTTGTATTTTTAAAGTTTTTGTGTTTTATACGTGATGTTTATTATTTGTGGAGACATTATCGTTAATCTATTTTATGGTCCATTTGGCGTTAAAATTGGGGATGCGAATAATTTTAAGATAGTAGCGTCGAGACAAATCTTTAGGTATTTGTTAGGAACTTATAGTTTTTACTGGTACATTGAAAATATAGCCAATCGCAATGATTCATGAATAATAACGCTCACCTCTTTGGTTAATTCTATTTATTTCTCAGTGGTTGAAAAACAGACGTTGCATTATAAATATAACTCAAAACATATAAACATATAACTCAAAACATATAACTCAAAATACAGAATAAAAAATATATTAAATATAAGAATGAACTTATTTAGAAATAACCACCGCGATGTTAATTATGATTCAACTATACTCGTTTTTCTAGTTTGTACATGGATAGTGTCATAACGTTATAACTGACCTTAGATAGTTTGGTGTAAAAAACAATATCAGTATTAAGAAACCTGTCACTGACAGTTCAATAAAAAATGCTCTGATCTCACCAAACTTTACAGGATTAAACGCTGGGCCAATCTAAAGATCCTCTGAAAATTTGATTAAAATCGGTCAAACCGTTTGGGAGTTTATCCGGAACATACATACATACTTTCTCTTTTATAGGTATAGATAGATAGATAGATAGATATATTTAATCAATTATTACAAGCGTAAAAATGCAAGCTTGGTTTTAATAAGGCTAGCAATTTTAATGTTTATTTTAATAAAGGAGTACCTACAAGGTTCGAACCCAGATAGACCAACCGTCGGAAACTCTGTAGATATATTGTACTTAGATATTATGGTATGACCTGCCAATTCACAATGAAATAGACTGATAGAATAAGCTCTGTACCCTGTTATAATTAAATTCAGCAGCACCAGTATACCAGCAGTGGTATATTCAACTGTGTTACTGTTATTTTAAAGAGTTCTACTTTAACTCGAATTATACATACTTCGAACCGTCTATGAAACAAACGATTCAATACAAGTAAAGCAACTGTGTCAAAACTTTTTATTTCGTGCTCTAGTTTTTCCACGACCAAGATATAAAAACAAAAACTATTGGGTAAAACTTCTTGCATCATTTAACTTAAATACGAATTGTTTGTGTCTAATGTTAGAAATAATATTTCTATATTCACGTCTCAGGTACTACAATAAAACATATGTACCTAATAAATATATATTCGTTTTCATATATACTTAACGTCAAACAGAAGCATAAAAATTACCATAAAAAATCTATTAAGCATGGCTAGTTCATATTATCGACTTTTTTTTATTGAAGCATCGTACACGAGGCGTTACACAGCTGGTTATACTTATTATGTTTATTACAGTTTTATAATCATTGTTTAATGTATTTTTTTTTAATTTAGTATGCAAACATCTGTAGGTACTAACCAAAATCCGATATAAAAAAAGTTTTGAAAAAATTCTCGGGATGAAATATAGAAGCTAATAGAAAAAAGCAATATTAAAAGTGAAATTGCATTGACTTATGCTACTCCAATAAACTAAGTTATTGAGTGAATGTCAGATATTGCACCATTGGAATGATTCTGATAGATGTAGCGGAAATGACATTTTAAATTATATGGTTTCCTTACCACAAATGATCCCATCTATTTTGCCCATTAAGAAAATTGCATTTCTTTTAACTTTTCTATAATATAATACAATTCAATATGATAAAATATTTTCTTTTATAAAGTATAATTAAAACAACATCGCAGTAGAAATGGCGATATTCCATTGTGATTGTTCCGTTGACCTGAGACCTGGAAAACATAAAAAAGAAAGCCGATACTTAGATTTGTATTCGCCTTGCCGTCTTCCGCTATTTTTTTTTATTTTGCCCTGCCTCCTTTTCTAATATGGAGGTGCTGTGGTATAAGTTGTAAGCGATAATAAAGATATTTTTTTCCATAATTTTTTTATAATATTTTTTTTTCATATACAAGTTACCTTAGATGAATTAAAAGAGTTAACAAAACTATGTGCGTGTGGTAAATAATATATAAGTTTTTGGATCTTAATATACTTTGACACATTGATAAATAAACTAGCACCTATTTTAAGTTAAAATCAATAAACTCTGAGAGACATATCTGTATTTAATGTATCACATTATATGTTTTTAACACGCTTTTATTACTTTCATGGTTATGTTTGCTTCTTTGTTTATTTGTAACCGACTTTTTCCAATGCGATTTTGTCTCATATCCCACAGACCGATTTTGTTCAAACTTTGTTCACGTATCTAGGACCAATAGTCAATTAATAATTCGATGAGATTATTTTATTATCCTGATTAGGTTCTCCAGGCTTAATAATTAACGCTAATTCTTTAAAAAAATCTTAAGCTTTTTTGGCGTGGTTTTTATTTTTTTTTAACTATTTTTATATTATTTTATTATTTTACGTGTAGGTGTATTTTATATGAATTCAATAAAATATTTTTCACAAACTCTATTTCGTAATCATTTTCATGATATATAATACTTAATTGGATATTTATTGGATTGTGGAGATATCAAAAAATAAATAATAGAGGTCAACAAAAATAAAGATGGTCAAAAATATTTGTTTTTTTTTGTCCCAGTACTCCGATGTATAAAAATAACCTATTTTAATTTTCTTTACAGCATATACCGTATTTCATATATAGTTGTAAAATATCTTCTATTTGTAAAACATCTTCTGAAATATTGAATATTTTTCGTGTTACAGAAGTATCATACAAAAATATATAAGTTATTTATTATAAAATATTTTAAATCCTTACTAGTTCAAACACATTATATTTCCATGTTCTGCTTCTGTCCTAGTCTTCTATTCTGGTCTGTTTGTTCCCGCCCGGGACAATTGTGTCGGTTAAGAACAATACCTGGTAGCAACGCTTTCAGGCACCAATTTGTTTGAGAATAACTGTATTTAGGTATGTAGGTCATGTTGTACGTAACTTAATGGATAGGTAGCTTCATAAATATTTATTATGTGTATTCAAAAACAAATTATATTTTAATTTGTTCAACTTTTCCAATAATACTGTTTGTATAAATAATTTCAGAACGACTTCAGAGTTGATAAATTTACTTAATATTTTATACCTTCCGAGTAAATAATCAACAGCTAAACTTTTAATGTGTTTTCAGATACGCCTTCAGTGATATTGAATTAATTATTATTTAAAGGTCCAATGAGAATATTGTAAATATAATTTTAATTTAGACCACACCGAAATCGTCCTCGGTCAATGTTTATAGAGGAAAAACTGCGATCTGTATACAACGGTATCCCGCTGTAAATAACAGCTCAGCGGATGGCCTATGTATTTATATATGTTTTAGGTTATTTTTTGGGACGGCTATATATATGTATGGCTATTTACTGGTATTTATTGAGACGGATATTGACAATGATGTCTTTTATGGACTAACATAAATCTGGATAACAGTAGCATTGGAACATTTGTGATGGAGCGTGACATTTGATTTTATTAGTTTTCTTCGTAGTTTAGATGCTTTACTAGCTCTGTTAGAGTAACTCATGTAAATTATGTTATTTTATGACAAACCATGTTTGAAAATTCAGACGCCTTTTTTTAAAAAAGACCATAAATATCATTCAGGCACAAAAAAGATAAATATTTATAAGTTAAAATATTTCTACATTTTATTAAAAATTAATATTTGTTTTCTTTCTGTGATCACAGTACTTAGAAACTTACAGGAATAAATATTATTTTAGTGGGTAGTACAAAAAAATCTTTATTTATTATTTATTTAATACTGTATTGCATACAAAACATAAAAAAATAGATAAAAATGCACAAAAGGTGATCTTTATTATTTTATAGTTAAAAGTTTTATTATATAACAAGCAGTACCTACTCTTAATAAGGTTTATATTACGATCCATGTTTTGTATATCTGATATCATCAAAATAAACTAAGAAATGCAAAGGGTTCAGAGAATTATTTTTATATAACTCTTTGCTAACGAATAACGAATGAGACTGAAACTGCTGCGCTGTTTGTAAATATTTCCCAATGTTTATGTTATAACTTCTTTTAAAATAAATACAAAGAGATATTTTTCTACTTTAATTATAACCTTTGGATTCTTCAAATGTCTTTTTTACACCCTAAATTTTCAAACAATTACGGCATAAAATCTTTTAGTAAAGTTTTATGAAATCAGTTCGATTGTAAGATAAATAAACTTTTTTTTTTAAATGTGTAGATTTAATTAGATTCTAAGATAAATATACAAGCTATGTGTTATCGAAAAACCTTAAAAAAATAACAAGTTCAGCTGCGATTAAGAAGCTGCTGACTAAAGCTAAGCATTAAACAAATTCTTTTGAAAATGATTTCATTCAAGATTAAATATATACCCTGAACATTTTTCCCACAAAAAGATTATCTCCCTTCCTAAACCAGTCGGTAGCCCTCTGCACTAATTACCTGAAATCTGGAACGCTTCATGCACAAAGGGACGAACGGACGGAAACTAACCACTTGGCGAAGATATAATGAAAATAGCTTAACTGGTGTTGTTACAAACATTACTTGTGGTCTAAGTTAAGGGCATTTTTTTAACAATTTGGAATTTATTTGTAATATATACATATTATGTATAGTTGTGTATTATAAGTATATTAACTTAAATTGAACAAAGAGAGTTAACATTCAAAACACAAAGTCTAATATAATATTTAATATATGAAGGGAATATCGTTGTAAGTTCTTAACAAAAATAATATTTATGAAATATTATTAATATATTAATAATTGTACCAAGCGGAGGGTCCTCGCCTCGGGGCCTAACCGGCCCGGCGTGTAATTCGATTTGGATAGATGTTACAAAGACAGGCTAACCTAACTTGGATCGCAAAGGCCCTAACTATTTTACTATTAACTTACTAAAAATGTAGGAATAAGTTACTTAATTCTTGTTATTTCTATAATAAAATGGTGATAGTTTCAAATTATATTATGTGACTGATAAGTTTTTGGATGAAAAATCAACTAAACTTATTAATTTAAACTGCAAAGTTAGAAACATGAGTTGGGAATATGAAGTGTAAAAGATGTCGCCTCCGTCCCGTTAAAGACGATTATGTAAAGAATTAGTTTTTTTTTCTTAGGAAAGAAAACAAAACGATAGCTCAATTGGTAAAGCGACTTGATTATTTCTCTTAGGTTGCGGGTGCGAATCCTGCTCGATGATTTTTCGTTCTTTATCAATTAAAAATTTAAATAAACCTAATATTACTAAGCATTGTTACATACAATTTCAAACTTTACCTTTGATCTATCCTCCTAAATAATCTTTATACACTTAGAAAGGAAAGCTTTTTTATAACCTTTTTTTCTTTCTATATTAAAAGGGTTCTATTGATTTAAGAAGATTAAATATTTTAACACAACTGAAAGTAACTCATAAAAACACAAATAGTTCAAAGACGAGAAATATGTGCTGAACCGATTTGGATGTAACTGAACACATAATTTATGATTAACAAGTTTGTTTGAACGTTTGATGTCGCCACAAGATTCTGTGTGGCCATTCAGATGTTTGAGTGAGTCGGTCATAATATTATAGTGACGGTGTTTAAAAAGGATAAGGGAAGCAGGTTATGACATAAAGGGTTATAGTAAAGATTTTTTAAACTATTAAGTGAAGTTATTTGTAAAGTTGGGTGTAAGGAATGGTTGAGTGAATGGTTATTGATTTTAATATTGTTCGAGGCATGTTAATGACAGTACATTTTTGTACATCAATTGAATGATAATTATAATAATGGCGATTAGTTATTAGTTAAATATTGTGTAATACTAGATGCAGTTCAATCCAGTGCTATTCTGCTTATTCATATACACAGTAGGTATTTAAGAGGTATACTGAATTCCAACGATGCTGAAAACAGAATTGTCACACTGAATATCATACTTTATAAAACACTACTATAAAAAAAATCGAGTTAAGTTATAGGTAAAGTAGGTTTTTACAAATGTCATTTTTTATAATTACCTATGCCTTTAAAATTATGAAATTATGAAAAATCCGAGAAATCGGCCTAATCGTTCTAAAGTTTAATTTTATCTAAGAAAATGATTTAAATATATTATATTCACTTTATAGTTTAAAATTTTGCATGCTTGTGTAACAAAACACTTGACTCCCAAGAGTCTTTCTAAAAACGAAACACTCTTACGTGAGGGTTATAAAATTAAACGACGAGAGCGAGGTATAAGAGAAGTAAACTTTCATAAATCTGTAAGTGGTTTGTTTCACAAAACTACCTACTTTGAAAGAAAACATAGCGTATATTCGTACTTTCTATTATTTATGTAGCATTGTGGAAACGTTTTCATAATTCATAACATTTCTCACAATATATATTCTAATTGTTGTTGAGAACAGCATTAACGTCATTTCGTATTAGGAAGCATTACACGACAGTCCTAACTTTGGAAACTACGTTGGGTGAAACTAAAATTAAAGTCACATTTCAGATGTATCTCGAGCTATCGTTATCTCGTTTGTCTCTTGTTTTCTTCGAATTTTAGCAACCTTTTCATCAAGTTCTTGTATATTTTTGCGAAAACCCTGCACCAAATTACCTACTTGAGCAAACTTTTCTATTCTTCATAAATTTTCCGCCTTCATTTGAGTTTTGTAGTTTATTGTACAACTGGAACTCTGTTTTATTAGCACTGAATAACAAAAACTTTCCTGTTTGTTTAATTTTCCTACAAAAACAATTTCTTAAAATTGAAATAATTTTGCTCCATTTTCGAGGGATAACGATTCAAAATTATTAAACAGTGTAACAATTATCAGATCCATAAGAATAAATGTGCTGTAAAGATAACGAACAATAACTTCACTTTTAGACAGTGTTACCATCGTTTAAATCTGAGATTGCCGATTTAATAGTTTGTCTTCACAATTCCCCAAATGAAACCAGTCTTTAACTTTAACTACTGCTTGTTTTGTTTTCAACTAAACATTTAAACTTTGGTTTTATCTGAACGAAAGACTTTGCTGGCACTTGGTGGTTTTATTTCAGTATCTTTGTATTATTTCGCGTCGTAACGTGAGCCAAGTGGGTCGAAGTTGCTTTGTCTCGACCCTATGCTGTTTTGAAATGTAAATAGGGGATATGGTTTTGGGTAAATTGTGGATCGAAAATAAACTACTTTGTAAAGTGTGATTGTAAATGTGATGATATGAATTTGCTTGTACAGTTCTCTTGTATTTAGACAAGTAAATTAGTAGTAGATTAAGCAAGTACCTAAATTACAGAGAACTTGATGTTTGTAAGTAGTAAGTAATCAATATCCAACATATGATAAGTACCGTCAACCCTTCCACTGCTCATTGTATAATATACACTCGAAAACCCATTTCGTTGATCCCTTCCTGATCTGTATAAAGATCGTAAAACATCTGCGACACAAAAATATACTTTTAATAATCCCCAAACACTTGAGAAGGGATTTCATATATTTTGAATGTAATATACGCTCGAATGATATTTTGACCTATTGCCATTGGGGAATATTTTTTTACACTAAATCGTTATCACTGCAAAATAAATTTTATTGTCATTATTTTAGAGGCCAAAATAGAGGCGTAAAGAATATGCAAAGAATACGCCAGCCATCTGCCATGTGTTACATAAGTCGATCTCGCGTTTTGTACGAAATATTAAAATTTTACAAAGCAAAACGAATTTGCGACAGTCGTTTGTTAAATTTGTTTATACAACACTTATGTAGAGGAGCAGATATTAAATCTTACGTACTTAATGTTTATTATTTATACTCGCATATATATCAAGTTTTCGTTATATTCACTGTATAAATTATAATATATTTTAATATTTATAATAAGAGCGAGATGTATAATGAGGACTAATTCACAATTATATGATGACGTTTGTGGGGGAGGGAATCAGATCTCGTACCAACTTTATGGTGTGGTAAGATAATTGGCACTTTATTATTTTGGAACTTCCGACGCTTTCAAATGTGGAGTATTAGTATTTAAATCCGCCAAAACTCATTAAAAATAACACTTCAAAGTTATAATCGTTAAGTCCGGGGCCTACCCGATTCACTAACTTTAGATTAAACTTGTCACCTTATAGAGAATTACTTGAGAACTTTCAGAAAAATGGACGAAGCGTCTGTTTCTTGCACCATTATAATTATTGACGTCTAAAAGTAATTAGGTTTTATGTATTTTTTTTTCACTTTCAAAAGTAATACATTTATATAAATATAGAATGACAAATAAATAGAGACGGGTAGGGATTCGAACCGGTTTATTTTTTCATTCTATATTTATATAAATTTAAATAAGCTTAACCATATATATGTTTATAGATCATTTCAAACTTTAAAAAAATATATGAAATTTTACATATAAAGTAGCTAATAAATTTGTATAATAATAATTTATAGCTTTAATTGGTTACTAATATTAAAACACTGTTATAAGTATTATAATGAACTATATTAAATTGTAAACTAATTATTGACATCTAAAAGTAATTGGGTTTCATAGAGTTTATTGATTTTTGTGTATGTATGTGATCAAATTAATTCTTATAACCTAGCTTTATTTAGAATAATAACTTTTAAAAATCTCACATAAATAATATGTATTTGAGTAAAACGGCATTGATTTCGTTACTCGAAGAACTTCACAGAATTTGAATTTCCTTCCAAATCCATTTAAAGTCACGTCGAGTTGAAGGGAACCCAAATCAAAAATTATGAACTCTCCATCGCGAATTTTTTATGCATAGAAAATTACGGGTCACAGTGTAATTTATTTAATAGCATCTCCCTATAAAGATGACAGTTAATAATCGTCTTCAATATTGTTGGAATAAAATATGGATGTATTTTATTTTAGCTATAACCAACACCTAAAAATAAGAAGAAAAAGAATGTTTTCCTTAATATCCGCATTAACCATATATTAGAATTAGCTCACTTCCGTATCTGTTCCATTATTTTGATATATATATTTTTAAGCACGCAATGCACTTTGTATAAATCCTTACAAATATGGGAAAAGAAAAAAAAACTTGTGTGGTTTTATGAAACCACCGTAAAAGTGAAACTTTTTTTCACATTATAGACATTTAACTAAAAATTTTCGGAATAATATTCCATTAAGGGTATAAAAATTGCTTCATCAATCTTAATTTTATACTTAGAAAATGGGAATGATAATGGGAAATGATAAAAGTAGACTAGGTCTCCAACTAATATTTTTATTGAACTCTGTGTCTTAGAGTACGACATACATAATACTTAACAATTATTTAGATGATATACACATATTAAAACACTGAAAACAATATTTTATAATCGTTGAGTCATTTTGATCCGTTTTTCAATTATTTTCAATCATTCTATTATCAATTCCATCTTCATCATGAATTTCACAGTTTATAAATGTAACCAATATTTTATGGAACTAAAATACGTGAACAGTGACTTACATTCGATTTTTTCAATGTATCTAGTAAAAACCGCATCGATACGAGCGCCTTTCACTTTATCCCTACTAGAGATGTTCATACAAAAAAAATATCGATATTTTTTTCGATATAATATATCGTAGCGTTCTATCGATACTTTGCGATATATTGTCCAACTATATCGATATTTTCGATATGTCGTAAGTAATTTGTTTTTATTTAACTATTCTTACAATATTAGATAGGTTTCAGGTTAATATAAGTAAAAACTGCTAGGATTAAGAAACGAATCAACTTTATTTATTAAAAATAAAACTCTATACTCAACTACATACTTTTTTACTTAACTTTATTTATAAATCCCAATATTTTTTCTCTAGACCTTGCAAAAACAAAATTTTGTTCATTCTTTTGGCTTGCAGTCTGCTTCTCTGTTGAGATAGGACCTGTGCGGCTTTTGAAGAAAGTCTTTCAGAGGGAACAGAGCTAGCCACCATAGTTAAATATTTAAATGCTATATTATATAATTTTGGGAACTGTATTTTGTAATCTGCCCACACTTCTAATGGATTTTCATTCAATCTACTAACTGGAGCCCTCAAATAAAGCGACAACTCATCTGATAGAGTTTCGTCTGTTTTATTCGTTTCCCAATTCCGCTGGACTAGTTTATGGTGATCACTCCAGGGCTATAATCCGACAGGCTAATTTTATCGGAATTGTCCGAGTCCGATTCCGTTGCAGTACATAATTCATCCTGCTGATTTTTTTTCATCATATCTTTAATTTTACTAACGACATTTCCGCGGGCCAACGGATCTTCAAAATGAAGTTTTTTGAATCTTGGGTCCAATATTGTGGCAATAGCTAATGCTGATACCTGTTCGATGGCGCCCATTCGTTTGTTAATCTCGGCAAGAGCGCGT
Organism: Napeogenes inachia; assembly: GCA_959347355.1. Lineage (NCBI taxonomy): Eukaryota > Metazoa > Arthropoda > Insecta > Lepidoptera > Nymphalidae > Napeogenes > Napeogenes inachia. The sequence continues at coordinate 18,888,546 of OY365798.1, read as the reverse complement.
TTATGTACCTCCTTGATTAAAGGTTCTTCAATAATAACATTTTTCAGTTTTGATACCATGCAGTGCACTAAAGGAATGACCTTGCTGCTAGAGCAATATTTATCGCCAGATATTTCCTTAGTCGCTGCTTCCAGTGGGCGTAATATGTTAAAAAGCGATATTAACATTGTCAACTCCATACCCGTTAACATCGGCGGTGCTGTTTTATGACGAATCAAAATTTCGCTTACAGCATTTTTTAAATCAAGAAAACGTATGATCATAAAGTACGTGCTATTCCAACGTGTAGGGACGTCCTGAATCAGTTTTGTTTCAGCTTTAACTGATTTACGCAACTCGTCACTTGCCACACAACTTTGTTTAAAAAAAGTAACAACATTTTTTACTTTCGTTAATATTAGCTGTAATTCTGGAATTCCCAAAATATGTTGAGCGACTAAATTTAGTGTATGCGCAAAGCATGGGATATGCTTTCTTTTCCCAAATGCAATTTCAACAGCCTTCACCATGTTTGCTGCATTATCGGTTATCACTGCCGTGACTTTATCAGTATTGAATCACCACTCTTTACATGTTTTAGTGAGCATTTGTGCAATATATTCGGAAGTATGTCTTTCATCTAAGTGGTACACTCCTAAAGTTACAGAGTGAAATTCTATTTGGATGCCAAAATGAGCAGTTATTCCTAGGTAACTTCTCATTTGTAGGTCTGACCAAATGTCACTTGTTAAGGTAAGATTTTCTACATTGCATAATTTATTTTTCATGACTGTTGCTAATATATCATACTTCTCGTCTAACCAGCGTGTCACAGTGGTTCTGCTAGGAATCTTGTAATGAGGTGCTGTAACTTTCAAAAGATGCTTGAAACCTTCATTTTCGACTAATGAAAAAGGTTGATTGTCTTTACTGATCATGAACATTATTGCATTATTAATTCTTTTAGTTTTGTCACCAGTAGAGCTATACGCGTAAATTTCTCCAAAGCTACTTTCAATTGACCTCTGGCGTTTAAAAGGTAATTGCCTATCATAATCAATCTTGTGATCAGTTTGAGAATCGTTAGTACTTATCTCGTTAGTATCCATTGGCGAGGACGACAACATTGAAATTGAAGGCGACAGTTGATATTCGTTTACGGTAAGTTTCGATATCGTGGCATGATCTTGTTTTGAAGTACTAGGGATAGGGTTTGACAAATCTGAATATGAATCTTTTGTAGCAGCAGCAGTATTTTTAGTATTTTGGAAAACTTCCAAGTAGACAGCTTTATGAATATTTTTAATATGTGCCATTGCATTGGAGGTATTGCCAGCCGTTTTAACATTTTTTTGACATAGCTTGCATCGTATCGTGCTTCATCGTCCTCGTATCGTGCTTCGTCGGCGTCGTATCGTGCTTGGTCGGCGTCGTATCGTGCTTGGTCGGCGTCGTATCGTGCTTCGTCGGCGTCGTATCGTACTTCGTCGGCGTCGTATCGTGCTTCATCGTCCTCGTATCGTGCTTCGTCGGCGTCGTATCGTGCTTGGTCGGCGTCGTATCGTGCTTGGTCGGCGTCGTATCGTGCTTCATCGTCGTCGTATCGTACTTCGTCGGCGTCGTATCGTGCTTCATCGTCCTCGTATCGTGCTTCGTCGGCGTCGTCTCGCGCGTAATTCGTAATCGTAAATTGACTGACCAATTGTCATTTTTACTGAAATGCTAATCTAATATTTCAACCTAAGATAAAATTGGATTACAAATTATACAAAATTATATACTGTTTAATTTAAAGTATATTTTTTGAGTCAATAAAATAACAAAAACGTGTATTCTGTGTAAAAAAGAACCTATTCCTTTCGACAATAGTCGAAGTTTTCATAAGTAAGAAATTTATATTTATAAAATTATACTGTTTTTATAATTGTTATATACATATAAAAAATATGTTGGTAATATATAATGTGTAAAAAAAAAATATTATTATAATAATAAAGAAGTATTTCATTCTACTTATAAGAAATCGGCCGACCGTCACGCGACATGCAACACACAGACGAAAAAGTTTGAGACGATGTAATAAATGGTCCAAGAGCTAGTGGTCCATCCGAGTAACGGTATGCCTGTAAGGCTAAAAATTCTTATAGTGATGAGTCATAGCATGCTAAGTACGATAACCATCGCCTGGCAAACGTCAGCCCTGCACGTCATCAACCCCTATGTTTTTGAAACTGCAAAAAAAAAATTAAAAAAAAACTTGGCGCTGTAAGATTGAAACTTTTATATGATTTTGTTCATTAGAAGGGAAGTTTAAAAAAAAATTGACAGGCGTGTGCAACGAGCACAAGTACCTGCCAGGTGAACCGAAAGGTGTGTAATATATAAGTTGAAATAAATTTTTTCCTGTAAAGTTGAAATTTATATATGTGCTTGTCTAGGCTATTTAAAGTAAGTATGTACAATGACAGGCGGTTCTGGCTAGCACAAGTACTTGACAGGTGAGGGGAAGGATGCTAGAGGAGTGCGAGATAAATTAATATGTAAGAGTAAAAATCAAGGGTAAAATATATGTATTTTATAAGTTTTAATTAAAAATACATAAGTTTTTAAATTAATCTCCATTTTCATCTGATAAGTCATCATTACTGTCATCATAATAATAATAATAATAATAATAATATCAGGACAAATTACACACATTGATCTAACCCCTAAGTAAGCAAATTATTTGCTTCGGTTAAGGGTGTTAGACAACGATACAAATACATAGAAATACACATATAAATACTGAGAATATATATAATAAACGACCAAACCCAGAAACACAGACATCTATGCTCATCACATAAATGACTGTCTCCGCCGGGAATCGAACCCAACCCCCATTGCGCCGTGACACGTTAGGCGTCTGCGCTAACCACTCGACCAACGGGGCGGTTAAATCATCATAAGTATCTTCATGTCAGATGTCATCTTCTGAAAGGAAACAAAGTTTGAATAGATTAATAATAACATTATATCTTGGATCTTGCGCTCAATTATATAGAATTCTATATATTTTTTATTAAATATTTTATTAATTTTTCCTCCGTGTCACCGGGAACTACAACAACAATTATTGCGATCTGTATACATTGCAAATGTTCATTTAAAAGAGCCAACAGTTCTCAAACCTGAAAATCTTTGTTGGAACTTAGTGGATGGCGAATATGCTTTTAATTGGTTTGAGGGGGATACATTGCCTTCTTCCATCTACGAAATATTACAACAGCCTCCTGATACTGCCGAAAATGAGTCAAGTGAAACTGAAGAACAGGTGAACGGTAATACACAACTTTTTCATTTAATAAAAAATATATAGAATTCTATGTAATTGAGCGCAAGATCCAAGATATAATGTTATTATTAATCTATTCAAACTTTGTTTCCTTTCAGAAGATGACATCTGACATGAAGATACTTATGATGATTTAACCGCCCCGTTGGTCGAGTGGTTAGCGCAGACGCCTAACGTGTCACGGCGCAATGGGGGTTGGGTTCGATTCCCGGCGGAGACAGTCATTTATGTGATGAGCATAGATGTCTGTGTTTCTGGGTTTGGTCGTTTATTATATATATTCTCAGTATTTATATGTGTATTTCTATGTATTTGTATCGTTGTCTAACACCCTTAACCGAAGCAAATAATTTGCTTACTTAGGGGTTAGATCAATGTGTGTAATTTGTCCTGATATTATTATTATTATTATTATTATTATGATGACAGTAATGATGACTTATCAGATGAAAATGGAGATTAATTTAAAAACTTATGTATTTTTAATTAAAACTTATAAAATACATATATTTTACCCTTGATTTTTACTCTTACATATTAATTTATCTCGCACTCCTCTAGCATCCTTCCCCTCACCTGTCAAGTACTTGTGCTAGCCAGAACCGCCTGTCATTGTACATACTTACTTTAAATAGCCTAGACAAGCACATATATAAATTTCAACTTTACAGGAAAAAATTTATTTCAACTTATATATTACACACCTTTCGGTTCACCTGGCAGGTACTTGTGCTCGTTGCACACGCCTGTCAATTTTTTTTTAAACTTCCCTTCTAATGAACAAAATCATATAAAAGTTTCAAGCTTACAGCGCCAAGTTTTTTTTTAATTTTTTTTTTGCAGTTTCAAAAACATAGGGGTTGATGACGTGCAGGGCTGACGTTTGCCAGGCGATGGTTATCGTACTTAGCATGCTATGACTCATCACTATAAGAATTTTTAGCCTTACAGGCATACCGTTACTCGGATGGACCACTAGCTCTCCTACTAAAAAGTTTCACTTTAAAAAATATATAAAATTTAAATATATGTAGTAGGAAGTATGTACTATTTTCTCTACACTTTAGCCATTTTACCTAAAATGTGGTTTACTGATTTCTTGATTTAGTTGCTGAAATGTTGTGGGATTCGAATTGTTAATTAAAAAAAATGTTTTATTTTTTTTGCAAGAATTCTCCGCATTACGTACAAACGATAGTCTGGTGGAGCAAGGTCTGTTGAGTATGGCGGGTGTCCGAAATCTTTTTGTAATTTCGTCTGTCGTGGAGTATGGAGAACAATGACCCAGTTTCGGTTAATTAACAGCTTTTTCCATCAAGGTTTTCTTTTGATAATACTATGTTTTTTTGCAACAATACAAGTTGTGTGGGTAATCATTTGGCCAGAACATAATTGTAGTGTATTGACCCCCGAAAACTCACTCACCAGTATCTTTTTCGGGTATAACTCTCGCCTGGGACATGATTTAGCCGGATTTCCCGGATTCTGAAGACCGTTTAACGATTTTTTTTTTATCACAAATAAAGATACGATTTAAAATCCTCTTATTATTATGACGGTTACATAATGTAAAGCATCACATAAATTTTTTGTTTGCGGTAGGTGTACCTACTCCACTCGAATCAGGTGGTACCTATTTCTCGAGCTTTTTTATTTTCTAATTAATTTCGAGTGAATTGTAAAAGAATTGCAGAACGGAAACTTGGGAAAAATAGGAACTGTGACTTCTTTTACAGTAGCTTCCCAATAGACATTTTGTTTTTTAGCTATTTCTGTATTCGTAAATAACGTGATATTTTAAGTATTTTCATTTTGTTAACGAAATAATGTCAACGGAATCAAATGGTTCGTAAACAAATGAATCACTAAATTCAAAACGGAAATACACAAACCTAATTTTGAAATGCAGTTGAATTTGGTATTCCTAACAAATTACAGATCAAAATGGTCAGTTCATCAAAACGCTAGTTTCATATGTATATATAATTTCATACCTAATAATGCTGGAGTTAATGTTTTAGTTAAATGTAATAATTAATGTTTGAGTTATGTTATAGCTTTCCATAAGAAATAAACTATATTTTTTTACATCTTAACTATAAAAAAATAAGAAACATTTTTCAGCTTTATTATATTATTGTAATTATATTTATACATGCAGATGGTGGTATAAAGTTCTATACAAGTGTTGATTTTATCATATGTACAAGTATGGTATTATGTCTTAATGTGTAAAGACTAATTAGTTACTAAAGTTAAAAAAATAAGAAACATTTTTCAGCTTTATTATATTATTGTAATTATATTTAAAGATGCAGATGGTGCTATAAACTTCTATACAATTGTTGATTTTATCATATGTACAAGTATGGTATGTCTTAATGTTTAAAGATTATTTAGTTACTAAAGTTATATTACTGTTATATATAAACACACCTGTTTAATATATATTAAACAGGTTTGTGTTTTAATATATATGCATATTAAACTATTCATTGATTCTTAAACAAACATTAATTTTCTCGTGTAATTACCAACTACATATATTTCAATATTGTCAAACCTTTTGACATATTAGTTTAATAAATTATGGACCTTTTATAAATTTTAAATTTATATATATTTTTAAACCGATTGTTAATAACGAGTTAAAAATTCATTATTAATATATATAATATTTAAAAATAAGCTGTTTTCATAGGAGTTTTAGTATTTTGGTACTGTTTAAAAATTATGGACAATTTCGACGAAGTATTGTTAGTGTAGCAAAGTTTTAAAAAAAACTGAATCTTGAATATTCAATGTAGGTAGTTTCAATGTAGCATTTATGTTGTATTAAAATACCGAGCGTTTTAAATACCTCATTTAAGTTTTAATGTCTTGCGCAGAATTTAAGTAATTCTCAACATCAAACAGACCGGGTGTAATAGGATGCTTTATAAGCGAAAGTTTTGTTTGAGTAAGATAAGTTAAAATAGCCAGGGTTTAATAAAACTTGAAATATGAAAGACATTGTTTAATATTAAAATCACATTTATTAGTTTATTAGCTTGGGCAATTCATATTTAATTCAGAACCCTCCCTAGTAGCTAACCAAGTGAAGTGTTGTTGACTGACGACGCTAATAACTAGAAATTATTATCATTAAAAGACTTACTTTGATAATTATAAACTTCAAAATTAATCGTCCATGCCACATTAATTTATTAACACACCATAACACATTGTTATCTTGATATCATTTTATTAATATATTTTTTAATTATTATGCTGTTACATTCAATCTTATTAACATTTTTAGCCACTCCTAGAAACAACCTCGGTATTCAACAATGGGGGACTTTTCTATTCCCCCTTATCTGAATAGTAATCTTGTTTCTGATCCCCTCACAGATATGTCTTTTTCTATTAATGACTTATTTCCCTTGCTCATTTCGACCACTCAATGGTTTTTGTCAAGTTCCCCACATATTATTTTGAGCTCTCCTGGTTATAACATAATGGTTATTTTTCATTGTAGATTGTATCGTTTTATTGATAAGCTTTGTGACTATTATTGACCTCTTACATATTATTTTAACAAACGTTTTTTATATAATCGGTATACGATGACCGCTCTATACATCAGTGGCTTTTTATTAATAAAATTGTAATATAATCTAGTTCACTTCATGTTATTATTTTTTCTTTGGGCTTTTGTTATAAAATAATTATATAAATATATATTCTTTTCTATTAAATAGTAAAATAAGTAAAAAATGTGTAAATATATAACGCTACTTTTTCTTTATTAAAGTTTTGATATTGTGAATTAAAATTAAATTTTATGACAAATGTCACAATAGATAATACAAATCAATTTTCTGACCGAACGTTGAACTTAAAAGCTTTTAGGAGAACCTTTTATTCTTGGCAAGCGTTAACCTATTCATCGAGGAGGCGAAGATGGAACTTAAAATTGATGACTTTCTCGGCATAAAAGAAAATATAATTATTATTTGTCCCTTTATCACATTTTCTATAACTCGTCTTTTCCCAAATAACATTTCAAAAATGACATTTATGTTTTTAATAATATTCAAAGAAATAAAATGTAATAGAAAAAAATAAAAATTAAAAAACTAATAATTAAACAGCCAAAGATTTGATTGTTATGTAATTATAATCTTAATTTATTTAATTTAAAGTAATTTACTAATCGTCATTTATTACGGACTGATGCTCCGTTATTAAAGAAAATTAATTATTCAATAAATAAGTTACTCTTCTTTTTTGATTTCCCTTAAGTAAGGGTATTAGCTTCCGTGAAACATTCACGAAAAATACAATTTCGTATTATATAAGGTAATTAATGGTCTGATTTTTAGCCTAAATTCTAGCATTTTGAATTTAAAGTACATTTTCAATCTGTTATATCAAAGTGAAGTAGTAGCTGTGTTTGACGTTAGAAAATGATTCTATGCAGGACTAACAATTTCAAAGACTTGGTAATTACACGCCCCTCGTGTTGAGATACACGGGCAATAAACTCTAGAAATTAGTTCATACTTTTGTTTGTTTGTTTATATTCAATTATTAATAATTGAGACGTAAATTTACCATTAAGGCGTAATAGTTACAATTTTGTTAATTATATAATTATTACTATTTTCACCCCAAATGTAACCTCGAAACGTTGTAGCATTAATATTTCGTATCGCAAGCATCGCTGTGTTGATCTTTGCTGTCAATTTATTGTTGACTACTGTTGCGTTTTGTCCTTGTCTTTCAAGAACCGTACATAACTCAATAGATACTTATCGTGACTTAACATGGAGACATTGATAAATGTAGCCATAACAAAAATTACACTGTCAGAAATTTAACATGTCATATGTTTGTGTTTCTTCAAACGCCGTGTGTCACGAAATATCCGTCGAACGCAGAGTGCGTTTTGAATTATGTATTAAAAGGATTTAATCTCTCTCAGCCCTGGGTTATTCTTTGATATACAGTTATAATTCGGAAGGTAGTTTTATATATGTTATCCACATATGTATTAGAATAATTCTCTATATGATATTTTTCTTTTAAATTATTTTAATAGTCATTTTGATTTTTAGATAAATTAGATATAACCAATCAATAAATTCATCTTATTTAAGTTGATTCAAAAGTGATTAAATTCTTGATCTATTTAAACTAACTTCTCCTAACTACAAAACTCTCGTCTATATCAAAAGATAAACATATTTTAATTTGAAATGCGGGTGCTACCGAAATTTCTTTTGTTAGGGTCTTTTGACAAATTTATGTGATAGGCTCTAAGCAGGGGCTCGATTATGGCTTGTTACGGAAGGGCCAGTCTTGTTCGTTTTATTTTATAATACTTTCCAACGCCCTAAGGGTTGTTTATATTTCCAGAGAGTTGAAAGTTTCAAGATTTTCTTGTTACGTTTTGAATATTATAATATTTAATACAACATAATTTAGTATATTTTGAATAAGCTAATGTTTAAAATATATTTATATTACTTAATGAAATAATAAACACTGCTAGTGAATATTTAGCGTGATGGCAATTAGGCCTCATTTACACTCAGATAAACTAAATTTAATGACACATGCATATTAGATAAAATTATTAGCTGTATAGTTGATACAATCCTAATTAGGACAGATAATGAGCGGTATGCAAATTTTCGTATGCCTATATACTATACCATGTATATAAAATGAGAGTAGGTACCATGAATTCTAGGCATCTGTCTATTTCAGATTAACATATTGAATTATGTAGGTTTTGTCAGTGTTAACGCATACATTTTTAAATTCATTTATACCATCATAAAGGCTGTCAGAAATACCTGAAGCAAATTTGTTCACTTTATAGTCAATATCACAAACATAAAACTAAACGTTTAGAATGACCTCTGCGACATAAAAACTTAATATAGACATGGATTTATCGCCCCATAAATTGTTTTTAGTTCAAGGTAAGGAATTTATAACAAAGTGTTACAAATAAAATATATAAAACGCCCCGTTGCATTGGTTAGCGAAGACGCCTAACGTTTAGCGGCGCAACGGGGCTCGGGTTCGATTCCCGACAGGGACAGGCATGTATGTAATGAGTATAGATGTCTGTTTTTCTGGGTTTGTCATTTGTTAAATATATTCTCAGTATTTATAATTTGCTTACTTAGGGATTTTAAAATATCTGTAATTTTCCTTATATTGTTATTATTAATTAATTTCATTTTAATTCATAGAAGGAAACGTGAAAATATGCAGATGAGTGGTTTTAAACGAGTTACTAGTATTGCTAATAATGTAATGTTTTACGCACAGACGGATTAATTAAGTGCGTTAGAATATAACAACACATGTTATTTAGCGCAAAGTTCATTGCATTTAATTTGCAGATGAATCATAATTGGTGTAATTGCTGCATGTTGTCAAATGCGGGATAAGGAACACCCTCGATCTATTTATTAGAAGCACTTGACGAATGCTTAATGACCATATCCTTGTGAATAGAGAAATGGATGAATGTTCCTTGAGATCTGAATTTATTTATAGTTGTATTGCATAAGGAACTCAGAGTTTTTATTAAATTATTTTACTTTTATTATCTTATATCTATTGAAACGTAGAGTGAGATGATAGATTAGTAATGCAAGTTCTTGTTGGTATTCATTTAACCGAAAATTCTTTAATATATGTGTATATACCTATCAGTATTTTTATGCATACAATTTTGATCTTTGCCGGCTAGTACCTATAGCCAATGGTCATCCTTAAGTGAATGGGAGGAAGGAGGATAAATTAGTAATTTTTTTTATAAATACTGCTATAAAATTATATTGGAATCTCAATAACAATAGGTTAAGCTTCCAACTATATCAATCAATTATTCCTCCATTCACTTCATAGTAATATCATATTCAAATGCTATATAAGTATACATAGTATAACATTGTTCTACCAATTATTTATTTATTAATTTATTTACCCTTTATTTACTAATTCAAAAGGCAAACTTATTGCCAGTTTGGCATTCTCTACCAGTTAACCTTTGCTAATGTTGAGAAATTATATCATATCTTATAAAGTTAATACTACCTAAATGTAAAAATTTAATTATTGATTTAGAATTAACAACTATATAAATAAACTTTAAGTAACTGATGAAAGTTCTATTCCTTATAAATATTAATATTAAGTATTTAAAAATATATATTGAAAAATATTCAAGGTTATATAAAACCTACGATCTTTTCAACAAGTGCTAAAGAGTGAACTTGAAATATCGAAGATGCAGTAACAGTCACTTCTTGGATTAGACAAATAGTTACTTATATCTACTACAGAGGAACAGCTTATATATATCTAGTTATTATATATATATCTAGTTATATTTACTACTTATCTAAAAAATACATGAACTAGTTTGTCATGGACGATGTCCAAAGCACATTTGTATAGTGAGCCAAAATCGTTTAATCTACACGTTCTGAAGAGCCAAAAACCAAACTAAACTACACCATATACATTGAAAATATATTTTAGACTAAATGTTCTAACATAACCCTTATTAAAATCTTATTAGCGAATAATATATTTAGATGTCCAATTTACAAATCAAGAAAACGAGAAGTTCTCTTTGTAAGTAATTTATATCATAGTTCTATTTACAGTGGTTTAGGTTGTGAGTTGTCAGTAAGTCAGGTCGAAATTCAATTGAATATTGATATTTTTTTTGTTAGCAAAATGCCAATATGTATTCCTGAGGTTGTTGATGTTAGAAAAACATGTGACATCTAATTTCCGAAAAAGTTTATCTCCTGCTAATTACGAAAACTTCGAGTAGGTATTACACTTTTTTACTTTCCTGTGGCCATCAATTTTATTTATATACATAATTATTTATGCAGTCTAATTCTTAAATAATGTTGTTTATAATTGGGAGAAGAGTTTGTCTGTTTTGGAATATATTAAGAATACCTCCACATAACATTAAAACTGTGAACGTATTCATTGAAATAGGGCCCGTTCACACTAGTATTATTATAGTCTTAAAAATGTCTTACCCTAATTATGAAATGTCATAGATTTGTTTATGTTAAACTAAGTAACATAAAATATTTTAAATAATACATTAACTTTGATTCGTATACATACCGCTTATACTTACAAATACGTTACTTATATAAACTAAATAATAAATTGGTTATCACCATAAAAACCTTAAAATCGAGATGATTGGACATGAATTGACTGTGAGAATAATAGGGCAATTAATTGTATTTATACACCGCCTCATTTTACATTTATTCCCAACATAAAAAAATAGAACATAAAATAAATATTTTAAATGTAAACGGTTTTTATGAATATAATATTGTATGCTCGCATTTAAACCTAACTAGCAAGAACATACAAAAACAGTAGTTAAGCAACTTTTAATTGTGTTAAAATTTGAACTCATGTAAAATTTCAAGTTAGACCTTAGATACTCAAACTAGCTTTAGTTAGAATTTAGCTCATTTAGCACTAGAAAGTTTTTTATTTCATCACTAGACCGATTAACGAATAACATTTCTAAGTATAGTGTAACGGGCACTTTATGTGGCTTTCAGACTGCATTAGGTGTTAAGTAGAAGTAAGTATGAATAATGTGAAACGAAGGGTGAAGGACTTGTTTATATTCGAGATAACTCATCTGCATGTTTTATGAGTTTTAGTAGAGGTCATGTAAATATCTTTTAATATCTCATTAGTAATAGGTAACATTTAATTTAGGGTATAAATTTTTTAATATAAAATAAAATATCGAAAAATAATGTTAGGGTTGAACGCGTTGAATTAATTAAAAATTAACAAAAAAGTTAAATGTTCCTGTCACGTGTCTGTCCATGAACAACCCTCGTCCCGCGTCATTAGGTAGATATACGTTTTAAAAATAAATATAAAAATATATAAGTAATGTAATTACTTATTCTTAAATCTAAGTTAGTCAAACAACTTAAAATTATAAAATCAAGTAAAGATATTTATATTAGTACCTAGAAAAATTTAATTATCTAATATTTATAAAATAATACAAAAAATATAAAGCGATGAACAAAAAAGAACTATAAAATTTATATTATTTACAGAACTAATTAATGAACATAAAAGTAACATGTTTTTGTCGCGTGTCCATGAAATCAACCCTCGGACGCCAGCCGTAGCACGCGTCATTACCCTGGCCCATTAGGCCGCTGGTTTTATTTTAATAGCTTAACATCCACTGTTGCATTTTAAAGAAATGATTACTATCGAGTTTTTGTTTATTTTAAAGTTGGATATATTCTTTTATTTGTTTCTATTTTGATGTACCTAATCAAAAAATAAAAATCGTACTAATTTTTATTGGGATAAGTAGCTTTAATTAAAAATGTGTATATAAAAATAAATTCTATTGTCATATTTTTTTTACTTAATATTACAAACAATATTATTATATTGTTTTAATAGTCGGTGACATCAAGTTTTTATAAAGCCTTTTATATCCATTCATTGATGTCGTGTCTACGGCCTGTCACAGCCGTGTCTTCTGAGTTCACGATATTTCTTTTCTAAGACATCTCTAAATCGTGTGCCCGTGATATAACTGAATAAATTTACTTTTCGACCCATACTATGGACTGGAATGGTATACCAGTAGTCCCAGGTTCGTTCCCTGGTCATGTTGATGAATTATTATTTTATTTTAATATATTTATTTGTTCATATTTTATTGTATATAAATTTAATTAAGTTCATGATTGATATGTTTATACAATGTCAATCAAAGCTTGGTTAAATGTATTATTTTTGGAATTTAGCAAAAAATAGTTTAGGTAGGTAAGCTAAGCGAGTGTGAACATTTAAAAAAAAATATAAAAGTAATTTTAAACTTCGCGCTTTTGTGTTTTCAAATAAATCATAACTTAACTTCATCATTTAGTTATATATTATATATCTTTTATAAGATCAAACCTTTACGACATGATCATCGACTATCTTTAGAACATTACTCTCGTTTCATTATATATTTTTTTCTCATCAAGGTCTTACTAACAATAATATACATTTTGTTCCACAACTTCATTTGATGATTTAATGTTGTCAAGTGTAACTGTATTTTCTGTATTGCAATTAAGGATAATATTTGGCAACACTCCTATTCACATTCATTAAACATTCACTAAAATCATTTTTCGTCATTTTCTCTTGCGTTTCCATGTTCATACTTTTGGCATTCATTTTTAAAACAGAAAATTCTCAAAATCACATTATAAACAGGATCAAAAAGTAAACATGTAATAAACTGCGATACATGTAAGATAATTCTTAGAAATCGAGGAGTACCAAGCGTAATTATTGGTGAAAGGTGTAAAGATTTCCATCTCTCTAAAACAAAATTCTTTTAAAAAATGTATTACAGACTTTCTAGCATAAGTCACAAGGCCACAAGCTTAGATCTCAACTTCTTGATTACACATTATGGTCAAAATATTTTTAACGAATCTAACTCGCGTATAATTTATTTTTTGTATTATAATCTTAACACTTAACTTTGCATTTTGAAGTTTTGCAGCAATCGTGTTCCAAGTAATATCAGATGTTAATTACAGTAAATCAATAATTAGTCTTCTACCTCCAACGTCCATAAGATTCCGGGCGTAGGGTTCAGGATGCACCCAAAAAGCATTACAGTATTTTAGGTTTCACAGTGCAGTCACAGATTTTACATTCTTCATAAGTCAGTCTCAGAGGCTAGATAATCTTGAACCAGAATAAATTCTATTAAAATTAGGATGTTTTATATTTAATTGTTCTCTCAATCCATTCTATGCATGCATTCTATGTTCTGTATTGAGGATTTGTGGTTTAATCTAATATAATGAACATCTATGGTATTTTCACACACTGCTGGCTTCCATGTACGCCTACGTTTAATCAGTGGAATCATCTGTGTATAAACTTGACTCTGTTTGTCGATTATCATGCATTGTTACAAATCGAGAGGAACATCGATACAAGAGTTAAGAGTTCATATCGATTTAGATCCGCTAAAATTTGGTTGCGTATTACGGCCATGTTATTCGAAGGGATGAATGTCATGTGACGAGGAGAATGTTAAAGATGAACGTGGATGGAAAGAAGAAGAGAGGAATACCGAAGAAAGTGTTGATGGACTGTGTGAAAGATGATATGTTGAAAAAAGGACTGAATACTAAAATATTCGTAGACTGGATAGAGCTGAGTGGAAGAAAATCACATGTTATGCCGACTCCACATAGTGGGATAAGGGCAGGAGAGAGAGAGAGAGAGTTCTAGAGAAAATCTGTAAAATACACCGAGAATAGACAAATTAAAAGCCTGTATTAAGCCAAAAAGAATCATTTTTCATTATAACATAATTTTTGAAGAGATTATTATAACTTCATGAAAAAAAATTGATGTCTTTTATTTGCAACAAAATATATCGGTAGACTAGGCATATAAAATATAGGTCAATATTCAGAAATTTCAAGTAATAATAAGTAATTAGTATTATATATCACTGGGCCGTACTATCAAGAACTTAGATGAAGATTTTATCAAACCAAAAGTTTGAATAAACTGTTCTATTATATACCTAAATATATATTTTTTTTTGGTTTTCTTCTTTGGCTCAAAGTTTTCACCTGATCATTTTCTAGTAGAATTGTTTCATGGGACATTCATCATCTCAACTATTTAAGTCCACATATAACTACTTTACGTAACATTGTGGAAACTATATTACCGAAAGCACTGTATCCTTCTCCTCCGATTAAAGAGAACTATCAGGAATTTTAGAAACCGCCATTATTTTGTGATCCATATAATTGACAGAGAGTTACATTTCTTATTGAGTTCGTAAAATGTTCAAAATCTATTTATGGATTTATTAATGAACAAAAAAACATAATTGAAGCTGATTGAATTGATGTACCACGGTATTTCATTTCAACTACGTTTTATTTTGTTAATGATCTCAATTAGGTGTGGTTTGCCAATTTTCTAAATTAAGCGTGGGTCATTTCTACGTTTTCTTGAAAAGGTGAAATTTCACCCAAAATAACTTCAAACATCGTATAATATACAAGTATAAAATTACTAATAAAAGACTGTGTGTTATAAAATAACTTGTGTGTTATAAACAAATGTAGATTAGTTAATATAATAATTTACACTAAACTAAATTATTTTGTACCTTAGTAATATTTAAGTTGTTTCCCAACGTTAAACTAGATGGTGACAGAAACGTCCAAATGACCAATAAAATTAAAAGTGTGGCGCATAAATAACGTACTCACTCCGCCGAGGTCGCCTCTCGAGTGTTGATTTGTTGGTTGTGTTAGAGCTATCTACTGTATTTATAAGCGTTTGTATAGATGTATATATGCATTTATAAGCGTATGTGTGTGTATAAGCGCTTAATAATTTTATAGTACGCCTAATATAATTATTTAAATAAAAAAGATTGTGTGTTTGTTTTCTTTAACATACATCTAAAGGAATAAAAGGAACAACCTGTCGTTAGATATTTGTCGCTGTTGTTATTGCGTTGTTTATATCTTTGACGATTCTCCAATATATTTTATTTTCTTTAGTTTTAATTGTTTTATTCATTTTTTTATTTTGTTAATGGATTTCGTTTACTTCCCCATAAAATTCTCCCGTATATTATTACAAATTTATGTTTTTAAAATATTGGTAATGGGTATCGTGATTTATTAAAACAATATCTTTATATGGCATTAAGCACTAAAATATAAAATTAACTAGGAGCCGCCACAATGCGCTGCGGGAGTTGAGCTGAGCGCCCTCCCCCTTTTTATGCTACTAAAGTCGGTCCATACTCCATACCGCACCCAAGGACTTCCGATGAAGTTGCTGCCACCGGAAAGGTTAAGAATAACGATTTGCGAGTGCGCGCAGGTTCAGTTAAGCAGATTCAGTTTTTTGACCATATCTTTAAAACGAAACAATATTTTTTATTTTGTTGGAGTAGAAGCCTAGTCACGTCCTTGACATGCGTGCCAATTTTGGTTAAAATTGGTCAAGTGGTTTTCCTGTAATTGTGCCTCAAAAAATTGATTCCAAAATGGTTAAGAGCTTCGCTTACGCTCAGTTCAATAATTAAATCCAAGTTAACACAATCTCAATTATAAAGTTTTATTATTACCTATGATGTCTAAGAAACTTTCCGAGCTAAGAAGTTTAATAAAGGTTTTATTAAAAGGATTACAATAAGATTAGTGAACTTTGCTGTGCTCACAAAAACCGGAACGAAATTGTTTTCAAGAGTAAACTTATAATACACCATTAACAACAAACACTAACTTTCTGTACATACAGTTTATATTAAGATTCAACATTTAATTCATTTTGTACATTACAGGATTGTCAAAATATATAAATATATTTTTAAACAAAATATAATTTGTTAAATAATGAGGTTTTTTTTTTTTAAATAATTACTCCTGGTCGTTGTCAGCAAGGTTATGTTATAATCTTAAATGTAGACTATTTATATATTAATTTAGTTGTTTATATTAAAGTTTTTCATTGGTAACAACAATGTATTTCGAGTGCTTGAGTATAAGTTTAACTAAATAAGATAGTCGAAGAGTGTCATACGCTTTTATGCAGCACATTTACTTGTTGCTTAAACTACTTATTATATAACACACATGAAACCTCATAAAGTGTGTTTGTGAGCACGTTGTTTTAAACTTTTGAATCTTCATAAATCTAGATCTCTTAAAACATATATATGTATTTTGTAAAAGTATCTTTGGCTGCACTAAATTTAAGTAAAGAAACATGTACACTGAAGTTCAAAGTAATTTTTAATATAAAGAATATACTATCTTAATGATACAGTCCTTAATCACTTACAACTTAAGCGGTAAATAAAAATCCCATGATCGCGTTTTTCTTTCAGCCACTCCTCTCTCCAGTCGTAACTCACGCTACGTTGTTTTTATTAATGGAAGAAATGTATTGTCATAACAATGTGTTAATTTATGTTTTTCTTGACGTCTACTCATGTTGTATACGTTAGATAAGAAAACCGTGTGTTCAAGATTAAAATATCATTGGTTATTAACTTGTTAACTTACACACTTATGAATGTTCTTATTAAAATATTCTATTAACTTACAGACCTTTGTTAATGTGCTACGGGGCACATAAATAATAAATATTTTGTCTACTTTCACATAACATTATGTCTACAAAACTATGCCTTAACTGAAGTCTGGAAAAATTTAAAAAATCTGAACACCCGCATGTTTTGTAGAAATAGAAAATAAAAACAAAAGTAATTGTCTCAACTCTTGAATGCTTTTAATTATACTGAACTACACAAAACTAATGTGGGTTATAAATAGTTTTACGTACATCGTGTTTTATACATTTGTGCCAATTTTTCTCAGTAGTATCTTCATGTTATATATATTCCATAACGACAATGATGAATACAAATCCCATGAGCATTGAACATTATATACATTATTGTTATCTGAAAGGTTTGACTAATATCAGGCCTTATGTTACCTTGCTTTACGTAGAAATATTTGAAATATTTTTTCGATTGAAAAAAGTATATATTTACAAAATGTGTATTTTATTAATACATTAAATACATATGCATTAAAAAAAACGTAAAGTGTAATTGTGACTCTTTATTATAATATATATATTTACTATACAATAAAAAGATAATTATTGGATTATATAAAACTATATTCTATTAACAAATATCATAGTCCTGTGCTCATGTCAAGTGTTCACATTCAGATTAAAGTCTAAAAAAATATTAAGCTATTTTACCATAAAAAAGTGTAACTTAGTAAATACAATATTATATTATTATTATTGATTGCAACGGCGAGGTTCATATATTGAGCTGGTAAATAATAAAGAACATCTATATCATAGATGTGAAAAATATATTGCGGGGAAACAGAGACATTTTGAAAACGCAGGTAAAAGTATATGTAGAGTTCCATATGGGGTTAGAAGCTAAAGACCAAATAAAAGTAAAGTACTTAAAACTAGAACTAGCAATCAAATAAAAACAGATTAGTATAAACCTCTAATGGTTTCAAAAGTTAAATGAAATTTCGACTATAAAGTGGCGCCCAACGTGGAGCAATTTAATTGCAGGCTCTTCACGAACTATGAAAGCTTTGAGCTTTGGTGTGTATACTTGAGTTAATATTCAATAATATACCTACTAGATGTATTTATTATATTGCTTTTCATGTGCTTGTAGAAGAAAAGAGATTCATACATTTAATATTAGAAACGATTTATGGAACTTAACAATATTCTCATAGCAGGGAAACTATTTTAACATAACAATGACCTAGGCGGTTAAAACTATTCGAGCTAACGTGTTATGCGCATGTTAACACCAAAGTTTCTCAAAGTTTGTCTCGTCCGTTACGGTCTGCTAAAGTTGCCTTAATGTCCAAAGAGATGCGATAGTCATTTAAGTGGAAAGGTGATTATAATTAAATTTGAAAATAGCTAAAAAAATAAGAACAAAAATATTTATTTAATATTTAACTTAAACATCTTGATTTGGTTCATAATAAGTATGATTATTTTTGCTTAATTATCAACCTATTTTTATCATTACCCACCTCAATGTGTGAAGTAGTAACTTAGTTGCCGTTTTTATTATTTATGATTATATGAAGGAGTAAGAGTCTAAAGTATATATTTACCAATATAATAATGCTTAATTATAAAATTGTAGAAAAAAACATTACATAAACTACAAAATGAAACATTACACACACTACTTCATTGTTTACAAAAGTTGATAATCAATGTAAGGTATAAATTAAGTACATATATTTGATTTATGTGTCAAAAAGATGATTGTCGCATTACGTTATAGAATTACAAAATTGTATATGTATAGAAAAAAGTGTTATTCCAAACCCTCTAAAACATAAAAACTTAAAATTATATTCATATTTCTGTCTCGAGGCGACGACTACTTATTATAAATATTTTTAATAATCTCATGAATATAATCTGAACTTACTAACATAACCTCATAAAATGTATTTAGTCCGAATTAATGTACTAATGTTTAAATAAATGCAAATTCTAAGTTTTATGGATAACAATATTTGCAAAATATTGTCACATTGTCTTTTATCTATAACATATGTTACAAAAACTAAAGCTCAAAATAAAAGCAAAAAAGATGACTATAAAATATATACATTTCCAATAAAACTAAGCGCGATAAATAAATTACGTGCTCTCTCCGCTGAGGTCGCTACGCGATTGGTGTGATTTGTTTGTTACCGTATTACCGCCATCTACCGTGATTTATTTGTGTCACGTAATAAGTTAGTGCTTCAGAGGAGTAATGTAAAAATAGAGCTAATAGATTGGTAAATTATTTAACGTTTTACTTTTGTAAATATAATAACATTTGTTCTGAAAATTTACATGCAATTATTTTCTTCTAGTAGGTATGAATTTTTGAATATAACGTAATGTTTTTATTTATTTATTTACGAAATTTTATTTAAAATGTAATGTTTTAAAGAACATAAGTAAATATCAATTCTGGGTTAAACATATGTTACAAATGTAGGTATAATAAAATGGAGAATCCAAGTGTTCTGTGATCCTTTTGTAATGTAACATTTAAGGAAGGAAGAATGTGTAAACTGAAAAGTACCAAAGTTCCCAACTATTCAAAGCGAAGTTGTTGGGTTAATAATTAAGGCTTTGTGTGATTGCGTTGTTGCAATAGTTTTGGCCATATCTATAGTTTAGATGGCATTTATTATGCACATAACATATATACATGTTTTGTTGATCCTAATAATTATTGCCTTCAAAAAGATTAAAAAAATAGAGGTTATGTTTTTAAATTAACTTATCATTTCTATTTATTACTGTATTATCTTATTACTGTAAAATACTAACGGTTAAAATTTTTATTTCAGGTAACGACTCTGCGCAATTATACTACTATTGTTGAAGGTGGAAACAAATTATTCACTTTTTTGACTAATAGAATCCAAAAGCCTTACAATGTGTAATGCAAAAAGCGCTCTAACCGCTGTAATAATACATACTTATAATATTTTCTATTAGTTTGATAAGCTATTAGAATGTTTTCTTTGTTCTATCCGTGTACACATTTCAAATTCTCCTAACAATTGGCATAGCACATTTTCCTAAATCCTCCATCCAACCTTTTACTCTACAATATTTTTATATTATTATGCTTCGTATTTTAAGTTGGCAAGTAAGAGGAGTACGTATCACTGTTGACAGATGAGAGGTCACGTCACGTAATTCGGAGGGATGGAAAGCATAAAGATAATAGTTAAATATGAATGTGGATGGATATAATAGAAGTGAAAAGACACATGAATGATTGAAAAATTACAAGGTAAAATTAAGAAATCATAATGTGCCGGTCCGTAAAACGGGATAAAGACAAGTTGATGATTTAAACTTAGTGTATAAACTGTTTTGTTAAGAGGTAAGGACGAAAAACATTTTAATTCCTTATATCTAATAATTTGTAAAGCTCTATTATCAAAAGACTTTCAATGAGACGTATCTCTGCTCTCAAATACCTACTAAAGCGAATATTTTCAAGAATAATCTGATAGTTAAAAGCATAGTACAAACACAAAGTTTTTCAGTTGAGATCAGTTTTATGATATAAAGAGGAACGTACAATTACATAGAAAATGTGAACCGTTGTTTTTATAAATGAAACCGTTAAATTTTGCTCACAGCTTTTCTATGTAAACTAAGATAGCAAAACTGGTGAGTTGACTTGTATCAAATCACTAGTCTCTAGAACGACTGGTGTATTTTAAATATGTTTTGCATTTATTAGCATATTATATTACACCACTAACACCAACAGTGCCTCTAAAATAAATATAGCAAATATACGAATGATACTCTTTGTTTTCTGAGTTCGATAAGTAGCTCTGAAATAAAATTCTGTACATCCTCTGAAAGTCCTTCTGTGGTCCCTGGAGATTGAGTTGTTGGAAACTGATAGTAATTTATATAAGAAGTGTTGGGTTTGTGTTCTGTTCCGGTTGATGAATTATTAATAATATATTTATATAGAAAATGATAAGCAAAACATGGACGACATGCATGTACATCACATGCATATTTATTTACTTTATATCAAAAGTAGAGGCAGGCAGAACAGATAGAACTATGTATGTGGTTGGAATACTATTATATTTATCGAGAAGCAGTTATTTAGTAATAAAATAAGTAATGTTCACAATGTTTATTTAAATAATATTTATGAAATGTAAAGCATTTTTACATGAAATATGTACAAATATTTGTAGGTCACTCACGTCTCGCATGTATCGGCGAAAGTGTACCTACGTGTGTCACGCGCTTTTGTTGAACTGTAACACGATAAAATCGTTTTAATATAAACACACTCTGCACACTAGGTAACTACTGCAGTCACTTGAAAAAAATATCATACATATGTATAATATTTAATAATTCATATTAAATATTAAAGTCATAATCGGATTTAAAGTTCTGAATAAATATGCGAATGTTTTGGTAAAGAAAGTAGCAAATCATATTTACAACCTAAATGAAAAATAAAATTCCCATGATCACGCCGTTTCCCTCAGCCACTCCCCGCTGGAGTCGTAACTCACGCCACGTTTTGTTTTTATTAGGGGAATCCCCAGAAATTTATCGCCTTTAAGATGTATTAACACTCTCTATGACTGCAAAGTATACGTATAATGTTATCGGAGAAACATAACATAGGAAGAGGGTGTTTTATAAAAGAAACTAAGTAGGAGTATTAAGAATTCATCTATCAAACATCTGCCAACTTTTAATTAAAGCAAAAATAAATTAGAGAACTTGTAGATTAGGCAAAAAGTCATAAATTAGTAACTTTACCGACAATAAAAACAACAACAAGTTTACGAGTTACATCCGAAATTGGAACGGTTCAACACGCTCCCAGGCGGATTATTGTAAATGTACAAACGACAACCTTTGAAAATTACAAGTAATTCTTATTTCAAGAAACATAAGGCCTTTTTTGTAAACATACGATTTTCGCTGACTTTTGAATAATGACATACATTTGTTGAAATCCAACTGAAATTTATTTCTCAGTAAAGGTGTATCAAATGGTGTATACCGCTGTGATTTACAATCTATTATAATATACCTAAATTTAGAAATTTTTAATAAATATCTATTAAGTTTGAAATAAATTAGAATTTGGTACCCTTATAATATTAATATTAACTTAGGACGAATAATGTTTAATTTAGTAAAAGTTTGAAAATTTAATTTGATTTTTAAATTAATGTATCTATTAATAAAACTTCTGCAAAATAAAATCTATTAGTCTGGTATAAATCATAGTATATGTCTGGAATATTCTATATAGGTATATAAAAGATTACAATTGAGTCATTTAAGTCATAAATGATATGCATACTATCTTATTATCAATATTTTTTTTTATACAAGTTGACTCGTAAAAGAACTTGGTTTTAACTTTTGTGTTTGAACTTTAATGTTTGAACTGTGTTGAACATATTTACTAGATAGATAGATATTTACTAGTAATTATTCAAACCTCTACTAATATTTTTTTATAATTATATGATTATTACCTTTAAGAGTATTAATTTAATATGACATTTCTTACTCGTTTGGGGCAATATTCATGGGATGTTTTTACCAGTGGCTGAGTGGACACGAAAGATTGACTTGTACGACTCATTCGTCACAAAAACAGCAACACACCAAAAAAAATGGGCCGTCGTAAAAATCTGGTCGAAACGACTTACAGATGTATATTTATACTTCGTTTATATATAAAAATACGATTTACTTAAAACTTAAACAGAAAATACAACATCAATGTATTTTGCGATTGAGTGAATCAAAGAAATTTGGGTAAATCTTGAGCAAAGGCATTAGACCACTGGTATAAGGAAAACGTCAAAGATCTTTGATTCAATCGTTTACAAAGACATTTTACTAGTGGCATACCATCCTTAGAGCAACTTACAATTACTTGCAAGCATTTTGTTATTTATTATTTAACAAAATAAAATCTATAAATATAATAATTTATATTGCAATAAAGTAAAAATTTAACATCTTTTGAGTTCTAAAAATAAAAATAAATGATTAATTTATCTATATATAATTTGTAATTGTTCTAGCAATGCATACATATTTTTCTAACTATTTAGAGATTAGTTTAAAAATTATATTAGATTATATGTTTTTAATTGTTACATAAAAACAACTTTACTTTTGTTGACTAAAACTTATAAAAAACTTCAAGACATTTGTCCGTGTCGCAAATAATTTTACAGTACCTACGGCCTACTAAATAATTTTACAGTACCTGCGGCCTACTAAATAATTTTACAGTACCTAGTAATTGAACCAATAAAGAAATGATGATTTTATTTTTATTAAATGTATTTCTTTGATATTTCTTAAAATAATTAGTCACTAAACATATGTGTGATTTATATTTATTCATACAACATCTTGTTGTGACAAAAAATCATAAATACCATCGAGAACTTATCCAAAAGGTAGCGGAATTTCTACCAACACAAAAGAGTGTTGACGTTAAGGTGGCGGGAGAACCTAAAAACTTTAACAACATCGATTGCAATAAGTCTAAATTAACATATTGGGTCCCAATTCTACGGGGTTGAGGCAGGATGGTTTATTGATATAATGGGCAATTGGCAAGCACTTCGGATGGTCTAAATATCAGGTAATCAATAATAACATATTATTCGTATAGCTTAAGAGAAGCTTAAGACAATGTTAGCATAAATTTCAAACTTAAAACATTTTCTCCGTCAGAAAGACTTAGTTATCAATTAAAATTCATCTTTGGTACATTGATCGCTATCTAAAGAAAAATGATTTTTTTTCTTGATTTTTTTATGACGATGCAAAATAAGAAGCTGCTCTTCGTGATATTGCGTTTTTAAATTGAGTTTCGACGTAATTGATAAAACTTCCATCAAATATGTAATTATAATTTCGAAAGAATAAATTAAAAACTAAAACTTTATTATTACGAATTATAAACGAGTTATCAATGTTCAATTATTGGTTAAATTCTATTTAAAATATACCCACGCATCAAGAAGCAAGTATAAAGTTAATCATAATAAAATATATATATACTATACTTATCAGGTTGTAATAAATCTTTACATTGAATAAAATAGTTTAGAGAAATAATCTGTTGGTCAATGTTTTTTTCAAAATATGTTACTTGCTTACACGACACTAACCTTTTTTTGTGTTTGTTTGTTCATACATTACACAGAGTTCTACTTGTCGAGTTTTGATGTCGAGTTAGTCTATCTATCCTATACAACAGGCCAAGGGTTGCTTTTTAATGCGGAAAGTGTGTTTAAACTCAACAACTGATGTGATTTTATTACAATTCATAAAAATATTGATTAGATATTGATGAAATGTTGGTGTGGTTATTAGCTTATTATCTAAGAAGTATAATTTTATGTAGGAAAGGCTTTTCCGGTAAAAGAAATATTTGGATAATGTCTAGAATAAAACTGAAATTGTACTGAAAATATATATACATTTTAAGTGATGATAAATAGCTTTTTATTTGAGACTCAACGAGAGGGGAGAAGAGCCGACCAAGTCAAGTCAAAGTCAACGTATTGTGTGAACTTCAAACTATGTTTCAATTTCAAATAGTCATACATTGCACTTATGAAATGACAGACTCCAGTTGCACGTTTACAAAGGGTTAGGTACATGGATAAAAACCGGCAAGAAACTGAAATAGATACTCTTTTAACTTATTTTTTCATACCATTTGAATCGCATTCATAATTATTAATATTTGGAAATAAAACTAGAACTTAAGTAAAGCGCTGTACTGAAAAGAAGACTGGAATAACAAACCAAGCTACTACTAGTTCCTGAATGTTCTTACTTTTACAAAGTCTGGAAGTTCAGTCGCTATTTACTAACAAAACAATATAATATTGAAGGAATTAACTCTACATACTTTCAAAAGATATAAAATATGATTACAAACAATACAAAAAGGTAGTTCAAAACTATAAGTCTATCAAGTGCTAGAGGTATAGAGGTAGACCTCTGCAACATACAAAGTAAATGTTTTCATCTCTCAAATAAACCACATCCCTGTACTTTAGCTGAGTTCTACAGAATCTGGCTAAGCCTATCTAGCCGACCTTTAGCCGTACTTTACGCTGCGATAAGAGAATGAACCGGCTTAAAGCATGCTGCATATTGGTGAGATTATTCATAGATTTTGCTATACATTTTGAAAAGTTAATCCTTATTGAAAATCCTATAATGAAAATCAGGAAATTATTTTTAAACTTGTGAATTATACCTTAGTGTAATACCAAAAAAGGGTTTTGTATTAGATAAATATATTAGCTGGTATTTTTTCATAAAGCTGATCTGAAAGCTAAAATGATTATTATGAAGGTCAAGCAATTTACGAGCATGTCTATTCTATTATTTATCAATTTTATTATTTATCAATTGTATTATTTATCAATACTAATATAATTATCTCAAAAATGTTAACTTAAAATGGAACTAACAAAAATACGTGTTCGACGAGATGGAGTCGCCTGAAAAAGCAGATTAGTTTGGCCGCTAATGCTTGCAAAATTTATATAAAAACTTCACGCAGAAAGTGGCGCCCGATGTGGAGCTTTTTAATTGCAGCCTTTTTATAAAACACCTAAATCGAGTTTTAGACCTTGAGCTGGGCTTGTAATATAATATATAATTATTTTTTAAAACTCTTAGTGGGGTTTATTTATATTCGTTCTGTATTTAAATTTGACTTAGCGATAAAAGTAATCTCCTATAAGTAAAACTGAATTTACGTAAATGGTAATCTATGCACTAAACTGTTATAACAAATGTGTTATGTATAGCTACTCAAAGTATAAAGCTACTCAAAGCTTTTTCTTAGCACTTAGAATCCAATTTCAGATGTATCATTTTCTTTTGTAATCCATATTAAAAATTATAAGCAATAATATCAATACATTTGTAATGATTAATTAATATTTAGTACATAAGAAGTAGATACGACTTATATTGTCTAATACTGATGGATGCCATTAATGGTGTTATTCTGATTTTTATATGTTTAATAATATTTTTTTCTCGGTTTTCGAATCGAATACATATTTACATAAGATGTTACAATATCCAGCCCCTCTTCCACAGGATCATATCCGAGGTTACATTTTATATGCTCTGATATTGATTTACACATATTTTAGGAAAATAGCATCTTTTTTATTTATTCTTTCTATTATTTTTATATCAAAGTGAAGTTAATTCCGTAGATTAGATATTAACAAAACGTAATTCGTTACGTTAAATACACGACACGGACCTCGAAACAAATTTCATTTTATTTTTAAATATAAAAAAGAGTTTGTCTGCCTGCTTTTTGCGTATTAAACAACTTTAGGTGATGAATGTCGATCGAACTTGCTTCAATCAATATGTAGAATACTTGTCGAATTGTTGTACTTGACTTGTAGAATTGTCGGAAGTAGCAAGCTACTTCCGACAATTCTCTAAACGTACCGGAAAAAGAACAAGGATGGTACAGGCTAAAATTATCAAAAAACCTAAAAGTATACAGATTAGTGTTAATTGCTCATAATCTTAGTAATACAATTAATAGCTTATAATTTAAATCGGAAGAGGCAGACGTTATTTAGTCTGTGATATAGTAATACTAAGTAAAGTTAAAGTTTAAATATAAGTATAAATGTAAGTACTAAAGTACTGAATAATGTTAACCATTTATTATATATTCTACAAATTTATCTGTAATAAAAGATCCCTGAATCCGAGTCTCCCAAGGGATTGACTCCTTTTGTAAAGTAATTTATGTCCAAGTAAAAGCATGTATCAAGTAAGAAGTGGGAACGGATCTTTGATATTTTGTGCACGACTCAGCTTCAGTTGAGTTCCAATTATTAAATGAAAAATGATACTAGTAATAAGAGAAATTATGGTATAACATACAATTTATAATAAATAAGGTATGGTAATTTTTAAAAAATATATGATGTAGCTACCACCTACTATCTTTTGACCTATAATAATTTGTTTTTCATCCAATGCAATAAATAAATTTTATTACTAATGATATTCTTGTTTCATCTCTACGTGTATTTATCACTGAACTTCTAAACGGCGATTGATTTGTTTGTGTTCATTTTAGTGCTTTAATTTCATTAACTCTTATTATGATAAAAACAAAATTATATGAAGAATCATTTTATACTGTCACCACATGACCTGTGCTGCAATATATTAAATTCTATACTGTTAAACTAATCGCTATGAATATTGGTAATAATATTTATTGGATATGAAAATCAATAAAGTGGTTAACGTGAAAATTCACGCTAATCACTATATTGTTGATTTCAATGATTTGTTTGTTCATGTTTTATTAGTATTTAGTATAGAATTAGGTACAATTAGAATCAAGTAGCGCTGCTTAAATATTCCAGTATTTTTAACCACAACTTTAGATGTACTAGTTTTATATGATATGTATTACATAAATTAAATACCTTTAAAACTATACAAAGGATTTTGAAATATTTTAATATCGTAGGTAACTTATACGTCGCAGTAGAGCTGTGCTAGAATCCTTTTACATATTATATTTATAATATAAATATAACAGATGTTATATGTCAAATATAACATTTGCAATAGTTATTACTTATAAGTACTATAGATAAGAATAAGATTTTTTTTATGTTAATCTTTGGCATGGCTTTCTTTTTATAAGTAATATAAATTTTAATAATACCTAATCCTATATTATCAGCAACCGATATAAGTAAAATTTGTTTGATGTAGGGTTTGTTAAATATGTTAACATTGCATGTTTATTTGATAACACGCGTTATAGTAAATATTATTTAACACTACTAATATCAATATATCAGGGAGAGGCAATCATATTGATTAAAATAATTTCTTATAATATAAATATATTGTAGCATAGCATAAAATTAAAACGTTCAACCACATGTGCATACAAAAGTTAATATTTTCATCTCTCACATCCACCACAATCTTACCCGAATTTTGGAAAATCTGGCTTAGTGCCTAATCCTTTCCAGCATACTCGCGAGCTCTGCGCCATAGCACTAAATTAAAATGTGTTGCATAAAATCCGTATTTCCGTATTGAAAGAAAGTTTATAATAACATTTTCTCATTGTTAAAACCAAAACTAGTTCAAAAATTAAATATCACACAAATAAAAGTGTTGGCGAAGAAACCTAGAGATTTAATTTTTTTTATTTTATGAAAAATCATTATAATTTAGTAGCTATATCTCGAAGGGGTTTGAGAGTATCATACATCATACATTCATACGTTCATACATCATACATCGTATGAAGGGATACTTACCTTATCCCTTCATACGATTAAGTTATACTTAAACAATACTGTTATAGTATACTAATTAGACACAGAACATTATTATTATTATTTTATTTTATTTTTTTGTAAAAATTGTTTCCATAATAAAAACTAAAACAGTTACACAACCAGAGTTTGCACCTTGCAAACTATAACTAACTAGTACAATACAAAATAATTTTAAATAAATATAACAAGAAAAGTAATTAATAGTATAAAAATAATATTGATCAATATATTGTTAGAGTTCATATAGGAGTTGTACGGAGGAGTTAAGCACTTTAAGAATTTAACTAGACAGTTTTCACCACTGTGTCTTATTAAGTTCAGTTAATGCTCTAAAATAGTTATAAACTTCAGTATATTCATAAACAATTTAGATAGAATAATTTATGCACACAACTTTAATTTAAGTAGGTACCTACTAGCATCAGTTAACTAAATAGGCGTTAGCTTTTAAATAATATACTAATAATATATATTTGTTTTAAAGTTGTCATTATGTAATATCGGTCCATTCGAAAGAATTCATACTTAGAAAGAGATGTAGATAAGGATATTTTATTTAATTAGTTTTTCAAATATTTTTTGTCCGTCTGGACTCGTGATATCTGAAACCAAAATAAATATACTTTTCTCTGTTTTAAAGTTAAAAACTCGCATTTTATTTGATGTCTTGTTTGCCAATTTTCAAAGTTTTGCCTTGTGTTGTATATTTATTTCGATGTCTTTGTTGTCTCAGTGATATTTGTAATTTTGACTTAAATTGGACTTCACAGAGTAAAACACATTGAATTAGTTAAAAAAAACTTCTAAAAATTGATTCAGTTGATTCTAATTTCATGTTTATTTTTATTTATTGTATTTTCTTATTTAAGCACTGAAATAAAATTATGTGTATTATATGTTTATGAAAAACTTGCAAAAAACTGTGGAGAGGAAACAAAAACAGATAAGCCCACGCTACTAAATGTTGAGAAATTTATATTAAATTTTTCAGTGCAAAAGTGGCGCTCGACGCGGGGCCGTTATAATTGTAGGTTTTTTCACAAATTGTTAAATTGCCAACTGAATGTGCTTTATTTATTGTTCATCACTTAGGCATGTCGTTTTGGTTTCTGAAATACAAATATGGAAGCTATATAATAGTAGAAAGATAGTAAATAAACTAATTTAATGTATATATGTCACATGTATTACTTACATTCAAATTCAA
This sequence comes from Napeogenes inachia, assembly GCA_959347355.1. Classification (NCBI taxonomy): domain Eukaryota; kingdom Metazoa; phylum Arthropoda; class Insecta; order Lepidoptera; family Nymphalidae; genus Napeogenes; species Napeogenes inachia. The sequence continues at coordinate 18,858,422 of OY365798.1, read as the reverse complement.
ATTCAAATTCAAAATATCTTTATTCAAGTAGGCATTTACACGCACTTTTGAATCGTCAATTACATTAAATTGGTCAGTATAGTCAGTCTGTGAGTAAGCTACCACCAGCTCGGAATGCTGTTCTGCTGAGAAGAGCTGGCCAGAAACTCAACAGTTGCTCTTTTTAAATAAAATTTAACAATGTTTGACTTATAAATTATAACATCAACCCTGCAAATGAGTCAATTTTATTTATTTTATAAACTTAAATGCAATTTTGGAACAACTAGAACCGTCGCAATCAATCGGAAAAGAAGCCCAATGATTTCAGGCAACGAAAATTAAATAATAATAACAGTAAATATATATATATATATATATATATATATACATACATATATATATACAAATCCTCGGCCTGCCACACAACCAGTCACCGCAAGCAGCACCCGTTCACGAGCATAACACAAGAGCCAGCCATCACCCCCTTCGCACATATTTGAGGGAGGGAGGCAACCCGACTCCCGATGCTACCGCAAGTAGTGACTTCTAAGGAATCGGTGTGATGCAGAAGGTCGATAAAGCAAAAATTAATTTATAACAAAAAACAAATTGCGGAGATTACTAGCTATTCGCAATACAATACAGATTTATGACCCAAGATTTATGATACAATGACCCAAGTTCCACACATTTCGATCAACCAAAAACTCTTGAATGTTATAGTAAGATTTATTTAATAATATACTTTTAATTTTAGATTTGAAACCAAGAAAAGGAAGATTTAAGATATCTTGTGGAACCTTATTATATATGCGTATACTCAAGCCCATGAAGGATTTCTTAACTTTTTGAAGTCTAAATTTAGGCGTTACAAGCCTATTTTTATTTCTTGTATTGATTATTATTTATAAAATAGTAGTATATCAGCAATAACATGAATAGTATATTGAACATTATGGTGTATATATATTTAAAATGAATATCGATATACATTGAACTGTTTAAATTAGTAAAGCGTGTCCATTTAAACAACAACCGAAGCGACCAAAACTATCAAAACTGACGTGTTCCGTACATTTTAACAAGTTAGTTAGTTAGTTAGTTATCTCCTTTACAGTCTGTTGAGCTTTGTTTAATGGTGAGAGACATTATATAAACAAACTATATGGGTTCCCACTGAAAATGTTAATAAGTCGACACTTTATTTGTTATTTTCGAATTTCAAAAAAATAATTTAATAAAAAAAAATTTTGAGAGATAAAATGTTTTAACGTTTTACGTAAATATTGTTTTAAGTTTTGTATTCGTAAATATTTATTAGATTTAATACCTAAGCTATTTTAGGATATCTTTCTACCTACACTGAATTCAATACAACTTTTATTTTGTAATTATTAATGAAATTAACAGTTCTTAGAAACAAATTTAAATATAAAGTAAGAAACTACATACGTATATAAATAATATATATGTTGTGGTATCAAACAGCCTATATTGTCAATGAGCGCTTAGTTCTTGACGTCTCTCAGGGGCTTGCGCTGTTGATTGAAGAAGGTTAAGTTTCACCCCGCTAATTAATATATTGGTTAATGGTCTTTATACATTATAAAAAGACATGTATAGTTCATAACTAATTGGTAATATATAGAGAAAAATTAAATAAATATATTTCTTTAATATAGAAATTACCTAACTTGAATGCTTCTTCCAAGAATATCTCTGAAGACTCTTTTTAAATACGAGGTAGTAGGTAGGTACACAACTCTAGCAACCCCGTTTTTGAGCATGAAGCCGGATTTGCTAAAGTTAATTTAATACAATACAAAATACAATAGAATACAATAATAAATAATTATCATGTATTTTGTTTGCTAAAGTAATTTAAATTGACAACATGTCAATAACACAGAGTATTTGAATCTGACAATAATTAGGACAATAAAAATAATCTAAATCTCCCTAAGGTCAAAGATGATCTTCTAAATCAGTTTATTTTTATAATCAAGGAAGAATGTAAAACGGTATAGTGGTCAAGCTGAACTATCTGGAGCTATGACCAAGTTGCTGGGTTAAACACTTATTTTCTAGTTGTTCGTTATTTAGATTTATGGAAAACCTCTTTCCGGATTAAATGTTTCGTGTTAAGTAATCCAAAATAATTGTCTACGGGAAAATCATTAAATTATATATTTTTGTTTATTATAATTTTTGCGGGTTTTTTAGGGTACCCAAATAACTATTATAAAATGTTTATAATTTATTTCAGTTGTGACAATCTGTCTATTTGTCCGAAATAGCTAATACGGCTGAGATGGAATACGCAGCACATCGTATTATAAAAGACTTTAAAAAAATGTTATAATTAATTTAGATAAATATTTTTTTATTTTTAAACTATCTTATCTCTTAATATCATAGTGTCAATTTGATCTGTCGAGTTACATACAATGCAAAAATCGAAATGACAAAATCGATACATATCCGTGTCTATACGTTCATACCTACTTGGTTTTTTTATTCAGCCCTTAAATCCGTTGATTAGAATAAAAAAGATCTAGTTTAGGGAGTCAATATTGTATGTGAATATGGAAATACCGTACACTTTCCTGACTTAAACTTTTTTAATTATAAGTATGGTATTTAATTTTAATAACAAATAAAATTTATTATTTATTATTATTTAACTTGGCTAACTTAATATAAACGATAAGAAAAATACTATTTTACTATTCTGTTCAGGAACTTGCAATTTAGAATATAGAAAGCCTTTTTTGTTTATTTCTAGATCCAGTCCAGTCTAGATTTTGAATAAAATTGTATATAGTCTAACGTTTTCCTTTTCCTTTTTGCCACGGAAAAATCCTTTACGGAGACTTGTTGGCCCAGAAGGTGATGCCCGAGGCATGTGAGCAGCATAGATGACGCTGCCGTTTTTAAGGCTCCCTACTAAAAAACCAAAGGTTACCCTTAGTGGGATGCCACGGGATCGCTTTTGCACTCACCGTGATCTTCCGGCAACAGTGCTAACGTATGTCCTAACTTAACTTTCATAATACAATTTATCTTAAGTCAGACAGGAACATAGACGTGGACAAGGCATTCACTGGTAACAGATAGTTTCAACAAATAAGTAAAAGCGTAGGTTTTTGAAAATAAATTAAATTATCATAGTAGTATTTTTCAAAGGAAATTATCAAGTTAAGTTATGAAAAGAGCACTGCAAATAAGGTTAAGTTTTATTATTATATGTAACTAGAACTTTCGAGGTAACTTAACTAAGTTACATTCTCTGCACTCGAGTGAAATTCTGTAAAAATAGTCTAAATAAAAAAATATTAAACGATTCTCAACAAACAACTTTTCGTGTTAAGAATAGTTCAGATATGTATTACCAATACAAGTATAGTTTAATATCATAATATTCATTACGAAATGAAATTTCATTCGTATTTTGTTAATAAATATTACGTACTTACGTATTTCGAAATAATTATTCATTTATGCAGACAGATTGTATATTTTTATTAATATAAAATGCTATTTTAATTTTTGACTACAATTTTCGCTTAAACTTCATTTTAAATGCATGTAAGCCTCACGTTTATAAATATTTACTACCTCTTGATAAACTATTCATACTTTGGTGTGACATTTGTATCGTAAAAACCTACGTAAAAAATATTATAATTTATACCACAGATCTATATTTACCAACCTCAGATACAAGCATCCATGCGTAGTTATATACCTTTATAAATTTGGTGACATTATTAATTGCCCCTGAAATCATTCGAATGCAGATAGAACAAGTCAAAATTGTGGGTCTTCATTTGCTAAATAAGTTTACAAACTTGTAAAAGTAATTAAGAATGAACCAATACTGGTAAATATTTGAACCCGCTACCTCTGGGATACAATCCCGTCAATCTCCCAATTGAGCTACTGTATCGCTACCCGTTGCGTTAAATTGAACATTTTATAATGTGACGTCTTTTATCGGGTTCGATGACTTCTATGTTTATTTAAAATGTAAATAAATTTAACATGGTTACATATGTATGTATGTATGTAGAAAAGCAATTTATATAAGATTTGGAAGTATATTTATTATAAAGTTATAAGATTTCTTTTCTTTTTCAATATATATTGATGTTATATTCTCACGTCATGTCACGTCAGTGTCATGAGCTTTAGTTGAGTTCCAGAACACTATGCTTTAAAATGAACTCTCTCTTATGAAATGCATTCAGTTGTTTGAACTTTTGTATATTATTCACAGAAGTACACGTGATATGTTTGTAAGCACAATATTAACTAGTTTGTTATGAACTCTGAAGTTTTTCTTTATTGTGATACTTTGTTACAACTATGAATATTTATGTCCTATGCTAATAAATATTTATTTTAACGAACACTGCATGTTATAATTTTATTATATAATATACATTTTTAAATTAATTTTTGATCTGCAAGATATCTAAATACATGTATGTTTAAAACTGAAGTTTTTATATATATATGTGCTAATAAATTTCTTAAGAATCACAGATCATATTTACAACCTAAATGAAAAATAAAATTCCCTTGATCACGCTGTTTCCCTCAGCCACTCCCCGCTCGTGTCGTAACTCACGCTACGTTGTGTTTTTATTAGGGGAATCCCCAGAAATTGAAGAATGTATTAATTTATGTTCTATTAAAGTACGTTTTATGAGTGGATTACGATTTATTATTCGATAAATGATTGGTAGGTATTTATTATGCAATCACAAAGTTACTTTCGCCTTCATAAGTACAAACTAATGTGTTATCGTATTACTGATATGCTCGTAGTAATAAGAATGTTTCTTCCAAATACTATTTGGGTATCTAAACATTAATTACGACAAATTAATTCAAATCACGCGTAGATTAACCAAAAACACATAAATTAGTAACTTTGTCGACAATAAAAACAACAACAAAGTTTTCGAGTAACATCCGAAATAAGAACGGTTCAACACGCTCCCAGGCGGATTATTGTAACCGCACAATATGCAACGTAAGAGAGGTCGAATCATTCTTATTGTGAAAGACGTAAGGCCTATTTTGGTGTATTGCATTTGTTTCGCTCACGTTTGAATAATGATATCCATTTGTTAAATCGGACTGAAAATTATTTTAATAATAAAGGTGTTTCAAATTGTAGGTTTGTTTGATTTATACGTGCAAAGTATTCAGAAAACTGAAAAATTTAAACACATTTCTGTAGGTGAAGGCTGTATATTTCATTTGTGTTGAAGAAGTATCGTGAATTTCCTAGCGGTTATGCGATATAAATATTAATATTTTATTAAAAATATTGTAACTATTGTCTACCTCTAAGTTACGTAAGACCTTCATGTATGCGCTTAGTTTGAGCAAAATGGTCTTCACATTTGTCTCAACTCGCGAATGCTCTTAATTAGAGCAACTTGCACTTACATACATGAAAGTTTTATAAGGGTTGGAAATAGTTTTAGTCTAAATATTCATATAAATGCAACCTTTTGTTTTATGGAAATATATACGCATATGTACATTATACGTCAGTCGGTAATAAAACTGAATAATGGTAAATTTACCTCAACATTTTTATTCAACATAAAAATGTATTGTAGTTAATAATAAACAAAGAGGTAAAACCTGCAATTATTACCTTTTTATTGTGAAGTTGCATTTTATAATTATTTGGACGCCATTATCGACATCCGAAATTTCAATGGAGTCTTCACAAATTCTCGAGAGTTTATTATTCAATAAACAAAGAGAATCGCGCGAGAGATTGTTTTCAAAAATAAATCATACCTATATTTTCGATTTATCGGAAAATTAAAAGGAAATTTGACCAACAAAAAATTCAATCTTATTTTATTTAATAACGGAAATGAAAACCTGACATTCGGACAGTTACCACATCTAAAATAAAATTATGTAATAAACATAATTCACTATAACTAAGTAGATAAGCAGTGTTTGTTCAGTCGTTGTTGGGTTTATGTTAAACACGTATAAAATATTATACATACATATATGGTTTCGTGTGTCGATGATAATATTATCATAATATAATAAACAATGATCGGTACCAGCATATGACAGTAAATAAAGATTTATATAAATAATTTGCATGTTCAGTATTAATTTCAAAAGTAAATGATTGCACCACATAAAGTAAATGTTTTAAATGACCACATCTCTATCGCAATATCCGAAATTTGCAAAATCTGGTTAAGTGTCCGAGCTTATCTAGGGGACCTTTAGCTGAACTTTTGCGCGATAACAGGATAGTTGAACTTAAAATATCCAACTTACCGATGGGGCTATTTACCGCTTTATAAACAATAGTAAACTTAACTGATACCAAACTATTTAATTTAAGTCATTTACTATAATTAATGTGGTTTTTAAATTAATTTAAATAACAAACTGAAGAACTTAGCCAAAATTCTGCAACTAATTTAAAATATTTAACAGAACAATTAGTCTTGTAAATTCTTAATTATAAGATAACAAGTGACGTACGCTCTCATTTTCAACTCAGCTCTGTGTTTATCTAAATTATTGTATGTAAATAAATAATTATTCAGCGAAGTTTAAGTTATAGTAAATTAAAATATTTTGACGTAATGTTGTTCTTGTAAAGTATTAGTGTGTTATTATTGTTACCAAATTTTGAAGTAAAAAGTACCTACATGAATAATAATAATAATAAATAATTAATTATAAAAGAATATTATCATAAATAATTTACCGTCAAATTTCGAAAGTTTTATTATATTTATTTTGTAAAAATTGGTGCTCAACGTGGGGCCACTTATTTCCACTAAGTGCAGTGTTTTCTCAAACCGTTAAAACAATTACCAGAACCTGAAATGAGTACATCGTGAGACATAAAATTGTTAATGCGCTAAGTGCAATTTATTTCTGTTGGTTCGTTGTTTGTTATTTTCAAATCCAGAAAAATGGTTTCCTTATGTGTTTGTTAATGTAGTCGTTGGTCTTTATTTTTTTCAGGTAAAAGGTTTTTTCTGAATAAGAAGCATTTTATGGGACTTCATGTTTTCCACATAATGTATTCTTTTTTATTTTATTTATTTGTGAAAATGTTCTCACAATATGGCAAGTCAAAACTATCCAAACTCACGTGTTATGTACATGTTAACACCAAAGTTTCACAGAAAGTTTGTATCGTCCGTCGGTCTGTAAAGGTTGTTTAAATGTTGGTTAAACGTACGAAAGTTATTTTAAACAAGGGCTTTACTTTAATTTTAATACCCTCGTGTTACTTAAAATGATTTCTTGATAATGATGTCAAATTGAGAAGTTAATTGTCATGACGATTTTATACAACTTCAAGTGTTCGTTTAAATGGTTATATTATTGATTGATAAATATAGTTATCATTGATATAGAATTGTATCAAGTACAGGTAATTTGAGATACTACTATTAACAGTATGTTCTTATAACGTAAATGCCCATATAACTATAGAGAAAAATACTGATATATTCTGTCATCGAACGACACGACACTAATACGGACTTGATTTGATGGTATTTGATTGGTTATGAAACCAATATCGTAACTAGAGATGTGATTTATTATCGATAAAGCGTTTGATGGCCCATAAAAGGAGTAATAAATGATAATAATATATATTGATAATATTAGAGTAATACAAAAAACACTTAATATAACTCCTAGATGTTTTTATTAGTATATTTTTGTTTTATTTTATTATAACTCGTTATAGTTTCGCATTAGAATAAACTGTTCTTAGCTGTTAGATAAATTTTATTCCGTTTTAGTCATTAAAAATAACATCTTAAATGATAAAAGTAAGGAGAATCTACTATTTTTTAATTTAGAGCAACGTATAGTAAATATTGATTGTTTTTTTATTTATAGTTCAGATTAATACATTATTAATATGCTTATAAACATTAAAATTGATTGATTGATAAAGGATTATACATAAATATCGATAAAATAGCGGTTTGAACATCACTATTTATACAACAAAATAATATGATAGGAGTTTTGTCTTGATACGAATGTAATAAGTTAGGTTATTGTTTTACTGTTCGAAATAATGGTAATGATTTTGTTTAACATATTTTTTTTTTGCATTATTATATACATAATTTCCATGTTATATGTTTTAAACGAGAAGTAATTAGGTATAGGTCTTATATATTAACTGTTGTTACTAAAAACAAATATTAAAAGACTTTTTACACTTTCTTAATACGTCTTCTTCTGATAATATTGAAAAAATCAAGGAGACTGTCCTAATTTATATTCTTCTTTATGTAGGTATATTTATTGTTTAGTCGTAACTCTGTTGGCAAATTACGACTATAGTTATGTGATTTAATAATATATATGAGAAAGTTCGACTGTAGGTACTAAAAGCTCAATAAAAGGGACGGTGTTTATAAGTATAGAATATAGATTGATACAATCTAAATGCACCCTATATTTATATGCTAAAAACTAGGTTGGTGAATATTTTGAGTGAGGAATTTAGAATTCTTATTTCTCACACGAGGATCATTTAGTAGATCATAAATATGGATTGTAGCAACAGCACTGCTGGAGTACTTTAAGTATAATTTTAACAAAGCTATGTTCACATAGAGGCGTTTCACCGACCTATTTGGTTATAGGCAAAGTTAAAAGGGTTGCTAACGAAGGACTATTTTGACCTGTTTTTCCAAATATCAAACCAAAATGAACAAGTTTGGACAAGTCCTCTAGGACATTGATTTTTAAATTCGCAGTGATCGGGGGTTTATTAAATGTTTATATAAATATAGAACGTAAAAAAAACCGAAACGGGCAGAGATTCGAACCCGCGACCTCTGGGAAACCGTCCCGTAGCTCTACCAATTCAGCTTTTATAAATATTTCCAAACATTTATTAAATGTTTATTTATGCACAAACGAACATAATTGACATAAAAATATTTGTAGAATATTTAAAAAAAGTTTTTTCATAACAGCATATTTTATTCAATAAAAATCGTCTTACAATATCGTAGAACTCTTTTATTACAAAAGATAAATATGATTGAGGTTTTCATGTTATTGAATTTCAATTCCACGAAGATGTGCGTTGTTCTCACATTTAGTAAGATAAATATAATTCTAAAACTATATTTCTATTTATGTAAAACATAATAATTCATATTATGCTTGACTGCCAAGTATTTAAAATGATACCTTGTTTGTATACTTACAAAAAAACTTATATATTTTTTGTCTTTCAAAAGGTTAAACAATCTTTTATATTTTTAATATATCAACGTATATATTCTCGTCCTATGTTCCGTAGGTCGTCTATTTATACTTCTTATACGTCTATGTATAGATACTTTGTTCGCAAAATTGAATCTTTCTATAGTATGTAGTAAATAAGTATATAATCTGCTTATAGGTATATATATATATACATATAATACAATAATAGTAAGTGTAAGTCACATTCGCGGTCAACTTTCTCATAACGAGTGAGAAATAATTAATGTGCATCAATATCGTCATTATGGGCACGCTCGCAGCCCTCATACTAAGCGCTAAAAGCTATTTAAGATTGTGTTTCTGTTTATGAGAGGGGAGGAGCGGTTGAGAATTTATAACTTCGTTATGTGTGTGTTATGCACGTAAAAAAAGTATTTGAAATTTACTTTTTATTACGTTGACTTATGTATCACACACATCCTTATTTTTGTTATATATATTATTAAAATCCTGTTCTCTGTTAACACATTCTAAGTAGGAAATATTACACATGAATCTTTTTAATTTTATAATGCAAAATTTATTAAGATGAAAGACGATTTCTTGAAAGTTTCCGCTACCTCTTATCCGTGTGTCCCGGGTTACTCCCCACGCGCTGGTGATAAATAATCCGCTCCTCCCATTACTGGTGTACATCCTAGAAATTTATGCGGAACTTTATAAGCTGTTACTACTAAGCGATGAGCTTATGTTTCAAATAAAGCTACGTTCTAGTTTGTTTGTCTGTATGTTCTGAACTTTAGAAATAGAGAGAAATAGTTCATTATAATTATTTTGAATAAAACTTACTAAAGCGGACTCAAATAGTGTGTAATAAGATTGAAAAAATAAGTTTAAATATAACTCGACGTTTTGATTATTATTAATTTTATTTTAAAATAAAATAAAAGTGCCAGCAAAGAACCGAACTTCAAAGTATCTTTTTCCATGATTTTCTTTCTTTCTTTTGAAAATTAGCTACTACAATCTGCGATATAGTTATATAATAATATAAGTATACAAATATTTTTAGATACATTTATTATATACATTTATATGATTTAAATAAAAAGAAAACACTCAAATCTGACCCTTCATTAAAAAACATTTAATCTGAAGGTATTACAGATATAATTTATTGTTAAGATCGTTTTTCTTCAGACGATTTTGTTATTAAATTTGATTGTATCGAGGATTCTTTTTATACTGTCTAAAATATTTTGTAATACTTTTTGTATTTGTTATACTATGTTAAAAGTTTTTTCTGGTATCCAATTAGTGATACAGCTTCCAGTTACAAATTGCTCTGTTCGTCGTTTTATTAAATTATTTTAACAATTAATAAAGTGCAGTAGGTACATTAAATACAATTGTAAAAGTTATCCAGTCATATCATATATTGTACGTATTTTGACTTCGACGTCTATACCATAAAAAGGAGTACAATACCATTGATAATAATAAAGGTATATAACCTAAAAAAATACTGTTATGGGTCATAAAATATGCTTGGTTTCGGCTTCGCCCTTCTGATTGGTCGAATTAATAATAAGTGAATCATATAATTATAAGTCACAATTAATAATATAATTTCATTATTATTCTGGATGAATGTCTGCTGCCACTTTTTCTCGCTGCATTTATTTCTCACAATGTGATTGTAAATGAGCCTGTCACCATGTTAGACAGTACTGCATAAATTGCATATGTTTAACAAATATTCACTCTTATAAGATTAGTCTTATAAGAATTTCAAAAAACCTTTCCGTACGGTCTAATCGTAGAAATCAGTGAATTTATTACGATTCGAGACTGTCATTGTTACAGGTTTTATTTTTGCTAGTCACTTTTGCCCAAACTCAGTTTCGTATAGTTCTTGAATTTGCACAAAGGCCTCCTAATTCTTGCAAGACTAAGGGAAAGGAACACTAAGCTTCTAAGACTCCTGTCTTGCAGTTGAATTAAACGGACGTTTTGGCGTTATTCGGTATTATTTGCTTTTAATACCGTTATTGATAGACGTTTCCTAGTATCGGTATCAATACCACGATTCTCTTCGTCTAACAAAAAAGTAAATCTTTAGAACACAGAAAAGCCATCAAATTGATTGTTATATTTAGCACGTAGTTTTTTACAGTATGTATTATATATATAACAAATATGTAGCCTTAAATAAAATGTAATTCTAAAATACATCAAAATAATAAAAAAAAAACGAAAATCGAAAAAGGCGGCTCTCAGGGCAACGCGACGTTCCGATAAAAACAATTATAGTATAGAATATAATGATAAATATAGACTGTTAAATTCATTAAGGTGGGTTACGATACTGTAGATCAGTAAGTAATAAATAGCAATTTTCTAATAGGAAATTTTGAATCGAATCGAATTCTTGATGCAATGCAAAAAGAGAAGACGATGTCTATTAACACGACTCTAGTACTAAAACTGGACTACTTCCAGTAAGAGCCTAAATGGAACACGAAGACCAATGTCTTCGTGTTCCATTTAGGCTCCATACTATTTAAAATCAGTCACAAAGTCTTATCCACATAAATATGAAAAAGCTAATTACCAAGGGCACTTTTCGAAATTCCGGTGAGTTAATGATTATGGTAAAAACTGATTTTTGTAAACCTAAACGGAATACTAATAATGTTCTAAAAACAAGATAAACTTTAATTAAACTCCACCACAAAATGATTCAAACAACATTCAAACTTAGTTGAAACCGTAGGTTAGTTAGTTATCTTCTATGTAGTATTAAAAGTTTGAAAACTAACATTTTGTTATAATAACTGACCAGATTTAGTTGCAATAGTTTATATTACTACCTACCTACTAAAGTAGATTTTGAAATATTATTATTGTTTAATAATAAAGACTTTTACAAATAAGCAAGTGTTTGATTATGCAGCTTACAGATTAAAATAATTCAAGTACATCAGCTTTAAAATCAATCCTTTCTTAAATATATAACTTATAAAAGATAAACAGGCGTGGTACAACCGCTACTCTAGGCCCATAAGTTCAAACCTAGCCTCTAGGCACTGATTATCTTAGCGGGATCTAAGATCTAGTATTGATGATTAGGTTTAGACTTCAGTATTGGATTCCCTTTGTTAAGTGAAATTTATATTGTGCTTCAATCTAGTCCAAGATTTGCACGATATGGTTCCGTTATTACCGTTAAAATGATTTTTCGTGATTGATTGATTTTATTCGGTATTGATATTTCGTTCAATGTACTTCTTTCGGAAGCGAATAAAACTTAAACTAAAACTAGTCCGTCCGTTACTTTTAAAGCTGTTTTTGATTGTATATAATAGTACATGCTACGTAACTAAGAGACCAAACATAGAGAGACAAACAACAGACAAACAGAAATAAAACCGTTAGTCAATATTAATGGTAATCCAACGAACAATTCAAAGATAAATGGGAGCACTACATAAAGTACAAATATTTAACGAAAAGGTTTTCGAATAGCTTCGTGAGAGTCCGTTTATCTAAGGTTGCGCGGGCGCCGTGTCACTGACACCGACTTTATACACTTTAGTGATAAGCGGTAGCGTTTTTGTATAAAAGGCTTAATAAAAATATGTTTGTCTTTTCCCGAAACTACTTATGTATGTGACCCATCAGAGATTGAAATTCGAGATTTAATCAGGTTTAATGGTTTCCTACTACCTTTTTTTTGTTGACAACGTCGAATTGAAATGTGGTTTAATTTTCGTTAACAAAAACTTAGGAATCATAGGAAAAAAATTAGGATGAAATTAATAATTTCAGTAACTACTGAACTAGTGTCGAAGTTTTTATGTTTTTATTTACTTATACTTATTTTCTTTACTACTGTACTTCTAGTTGAATATAAATATATTATTTTATTTCAGAGATCATTTTTGTAACTTATTCGAAACTATTTTTGTACTTTTCTTATGCCCTGGATTAGTAATAATCTTTTTTTTCTTTTTATAATACCTGTGCTACATTTATTGTAATGTAAGTAATGTAAAAAACTGCCAATTCTTATCTTGATCCCCCGGTTAATCTTATAAAATGTTATAGTTTGAAACGTTAAAATCTTTTTAATAGTTTTTTAAATCGCTTTTTCCTATTTAATATAAACAGTAGGTATGTTAATCTCGGCAGACGGTGCAAGCTCGAACCGGTTACACACGCATACAAACGTATTTTGATTTATGATAACACATTGGTAGTTGATTTTCGTGTGACGTATTTATTACTAAAGATATGCAGCGGCGTTGCTTGATGTTACATAATTAGAAATGGTTTAAGAAAAATATATTTATAAGTATACTTGTCTTTTTGTTAGCTCCTCCAATGTTTGAGCGAAAATATTTGTTCTTCTAAGATTACACTATCTATTATTTTATTAAAACAATTTTTATCTAAAAATGTTACCTTTTTTTTCGAGCAAGATTATAGTAAAATGGAAATGGAATTTGCAAGGGACGAAAATGAACCTGTTACCCATTATACCGTTAAAATTTGCCACTTATGGGTAAATTTGTAATGGTAGGTAATCCTCGTTAATGAAGTGACTATTATCTGTTTTATTGTAGGAAAGATTATTAATTCTGTTAACAGTTAGTTAGTTAGTTGTTAGTAGGTACACATTTTTTTTTAAAACCATGGAATTTTTGTTTAAACTAACTAATGTTTTCGATTCCATTCCAATGCATTTTAATAAAGGTTACTAAATGTTTCGTTTGTATTTTCCATTATTTGCCTTTGAATATACTTACTGTCTCAGGTTCGTCTCCTGCCGTTTCAAAATATTTTTATGATGAATTTACTAAAAAGTAACATAGGCCTATGCAGCTTGGGATTTATTATATAAAAAGTTTGGATTCCATTTCCGGTCGGAGTTAGCTAAACGAAAAAAAATACAGATATAGTTTAAATCAATAACTTTTATTTTATTTTCTTTTATATTTATATATTTTTAAAGAAAATTAATGTTTTTGGTTGAATAAGTATAAAGTACATTTGAATATATTTCCTTTCATAATATTTTGATGTTCTCCATAATCTCGGATTTGGCTATGAAAGCCCGTTTGAAAATTCACCCTGTATATACACAATCCTTAGAACTCGTCCATGAGGGAAAATCTTGTGGACAAATAATATTCCTAAATATATATATGGCCAAGTGGCATGATGTTAGTTCAATAAACTTTCTATAATTAGTAAGAAGGCCTTTGCACGGATCAGTTTAATTTCATGCTTTTGATCCAATAAATATAGGCCCAATGAAAGGATATGGTTATAATCAAAATTACTTACCAACCAACACAAAAAAGAGAAGCTTACCAAAGTAATAATATCATCAGGATATATAAGTTAGTTAAAGCTATCGGATACGTCGTTAATAGGACTCGTTTGTAAGCTACTCTCGTCACCAACTTGCTGAGTTATCGACTGAAAGTTATACTTTGGATGGTGTTATGCAGTTTGTGCTAACTTTATTATATGTGGTGAAACTAAAAGCGACAACAGAATGAATACAATGATTACTTAAATCATTGTATTCATTCTGTTGTGGATTTTATTAGGTTGCATGCTTATATTTCATAGCATTTATAATTTATATATAGAAGTTTCTATTATAAACCAATAAGTAATAAGGTGAATGAAAATGATTTTGTAATGAAAGTATTTTATAAAATAAATTACACTTAAACACTACTCTTCTGATCTCTCTAGAAGTTACTTTATAAGTAACTTTTTACTGAAATAAAGTAAACTATACAAATCAAATAAATAACTCACGTTCGCTGAAAGCGATCCATCAATATTAATATGGACAATATGAGATTATGGTCCGTCGTTGATCTCGTTTCGATGTGGAACATTTGATTTTAAGACGGAGATCGATATCCGTAACTTTGTATTGGCTTAAATAATGTCATATTATAATCTAATCTTCTCAAAAGGTTATTCTTTTGAAGATAATGCTTAAACATTAAAATTCTCACTTGAAATATATAAACAATTTATTTAAAGAACTATAGAACTATAGTGAAATAATAAAATTGCTCTACAAGAGCAAATAAAAACCACTATAAAGTGGTCAGAATGGTTTTAGGATACGATAGAAACACTATTTCTTTTACTCATTTTTTTTACAATTTTTTCAATGACTGGTTATTTAGATCGTAATAAGCCTATCACAATATATGTTGTTATTTGCTAATCCTTCCCTATAGAGCTATTAAATGCAAAAAAGTATCCCAAATCCGCTTGTAGTTCTATAGATAGGCTCGTTTAAATTAAAAGGTAATAAAAAAAAAACCAGTTTTATAATATTAATGTAGATTGTGTAGATTCGATTTTCATAAACTGAAATTACATATAAGTACTGTTTGCAAAGGGGGATAATTTGATACTTAATATTATGTGAGAATAAATACTCCAACAATATGGAATAAGCAAACAAGCAAGATACAGATACCTAATATTATATATTTTCTGTGAATCAGATTTATATTACAGGTTTAAAAACCTACATAACGAGGGGTAAATTATTTTATTTCTACAAAATTGTCTATCTTGAATTTTAAGATTGAAGTATTCTCATCTCTGACTAAAAGGTATCGAAGATAACGATAAAGGAAAAAAAAACTGGATTTTTTGATATACCGACACACTGATTCATAATAAATAAATAAAAAGGTCACATCCTGAATGAATTATTCCTGTCGCGTAAACCCATCCATCAATATTAATATGGCAGGAAAGCTCTTTGACATTGAATCTGCGAAACACTTGGTTTTTGAATCTGGAAAGATTTATTGAGAGCCTTTTATGGCCCAGTTATGCTCTCAATACGATCAAGATCGAAGTAGACATTTAGTTTAGTTTTTCTTTTTAAAATAGTGGATTAATGATTTTTGGTAGACTGAGTATAACATACATTGATTAAATGCTTCATACAAGGAAAATGGTTAATCTGAGAAAAAGCTTTTCAACCTTTCTGAAACCATACTAACATACACACGCACACCCACATGAGCTATTCTGATAATTATTTATTTATTGTTATAAAAAAATAATTAATAGAACATGGAATTAGTAGGGTACAATTTCATTCCCGCGAAACCCTATTCACAGCGTAACTTTGACCGCGATCAATCTTATCGGGGATTACCGGTTAATCCCCGTATTTGTGGATATTTTCCCGGTAAAATACCGTGTACGCGGTTTGGCACGGTCGATTTGTTAATTGAATATATTTATATGGATTATATTTAATTAATTAAAGCAGTCAAACCTATTAAATATTTTAATGGTTTGTATGTTCAGTATGCTATAGCTACTACTGTTTTAAATACAATTTGCAATTATCAGTTCAATATTAATTAAATTATAATAAATATATATTTTAATTAATTACGGCTTAATTAACGGTAATTACAAAAATATATAACATGAATATAATTTGCAAAAGAAAATAAACAATAGGTTCGGGACATTATTCTTTGTAACAATGTCTTAAGGAAAAAATACTAAACTAGTGTATTGTCATTTTGTTAATTGTTTTTTATTAAGTAGTAGTTAATTTCATGCCACAGTTTTGTTTTGAATTTCGTAAATAAGCAAGTTGCTATTTCAAACAAACTTCAAAAATACTAACTGTGGAGAAAGGCATCACCCTCGGTAGATAAAAATATACAAAAAAAAATATTTAGGAAATGTTTTGCGATTTCTGACTCTAATGTGCCTTAAAAGTCTTACAATAGACGTACAAACATCATGACATTGTAAACAGTATGTTTTATGTCAAAAGATAACAGACGTGTCAGCACATCGGACTCTGACTGGGCCCAGCTGTTTTCAAAGAACTCAATGTAGCGTCGGACTTTGGAGTATCGGAATTGTATGAATAACGTTTGTTGTGGAGTTGCGAATAAGTTCTACGACTGGACACGACCCATATTTAAAAACAAGGAATACTTTCAAATAAGTTTTTTACTACATAAAGTACCTACCACATATATCTTCATATTACAAATAATGATAATATTCAAATAAAATAAGTTTAACAATTTTTGATTTAAATCATTTATGGTAATTATAATTTTACATAGTTTATTTTTTATGTTTGTTTTATATGAGTCTTAACTTGTGTTGTTAATAAATGTGTACCAACATTGATTAGTAGTTTGATAATCTTTTTCTATAGTGACAAGAACTGACAGCTGTGCTAACTAACAGCTCAACTTCTAAATTTAGTACACGCGTGTAAATCATTGCGAGAAATGCGAACACGATGCCGTCTCACCTCATACACTGAGAGATTTTAAAGTTTCTCAGTCAAATGTTAATATAAAATAAACATTTGGAATCCTATAATCATCATTTTTTTTTCAACATTGTATGTGTGTATAATGGAATATTTTTAATTTGGCTATAGACGTACAACAATGAATGTATAGGTATGACTTGAAGAGTATCATCACTGTGGTGCGAAGCTATTTACACATAAGTGCATCAGTATTAACAGAAAATAATACAAGTCCTTAAGCTCTACCTACTGCAGAAACCGCGGTATTATTAATAGACCTCTTTTAAATTCTTACTTATACCTCGTCATATCTATTCTAGCATTTCTAGTGCCATTTCGAAATAAAGAGTGATAAATTAATCCACAAGTATGGTGTCAAAATAGGTCCTCTTTTTACTTCCCTTTGACATACACATGTGATCTTTGGTATGTATCTAAATGGAAAAGATATAAATAAGTATAAAACAGATAAGAATATAATTATTTAGAATTATTCGTTAATTCAAAAGCTATTTATATCTGTGATATATAATACTAACATTTAATTTGTTTTATTTTATAACTGTTTTCGTTGTTTGATATACATAGGTACTTCAAGTTTCAATTTTAAAAATTTGAATATCGGGATACGTTATAAAGATTGCAAACATTGAATATTCTATTGTATTTCCTTTGTGTTTCATATATATTTTATTTTAAGAATTATAATTGGGTGCAATATCTGTTTCTTCTAAAAGCGTATTTGTAAAATATTTTGTGAATGACAGAATGAAACGAATATTGTTTGCGTAAAATCAAAACATATATAGTATGTTCTTTGAAATTTTAATATTACGTTATTCTGTAAATTTTTAGTATCTCCTGGGGTTGTAATTAAGCTATATCTACTTTGCAATGCCACTACTAACTTACAGTTAAACAGGTATATACATAACGAGCGAAGCTCTCGGGATCTTAATCAAATGATTGATCTCGACCTTCTCCAATTATTTGATACTTTATCTGATGCTGGATAATGATTGTTAACAGAAAGTTTTAGATGTTAATAAAGTTATAGATGAATTTTATACTAATGAAGAAGTGTAATTTAACTGGTTGTCGAGTACTTGTTTATTTTTGAAAAAAATACAAATGTTTATTTATATCAAAATTTTAAATACCACTAAAGCGGGTTTCGACTCGATAGCTCAATTGTTAGTGTGACCGCATTTTATCTTGTATTAAAAACCGAATTTTTAACTTTAATGTTTTTATGTAGGTACCTATTGCTTACGGTATTATTAATGTTGATAGGTATTATATTTATATATATCAACAGTAAGAACACCCCAAGCAATATATATCTGTCTTATGACAGAGTCTAACGTTTATTATAAAATTACAAAACATAAATAATCAGTAACAAAAGTTTTATAAGATTTTTTTTTTCAATAGTAGATAAGCCGAAAAACAAATCGATAGACTGAAATAAAAAATGTTTAAGACATATATACAAACATGTGAAATAAATAATCTCCTATAAAATAAAATATAAGTTATAAAACAAAAGTATAATAATTGAGCCTAGACCTGTGTCGGACGTGTTGTTCTGATTGTTCCCTCCAAGGCGTTTCCGGTTTCTTGATAGATCCCTCAGGGCTTGTCCTATGTCCTTTGTAACGCAGTGGAGTTGAAGAATAACGTAATAATAGATCATTGTTACATAGATTAGTTGTACAATTGTAGTGCAGAATAAATACTTTACTACTACGACAATGAATTTCTGATTGACTATTTCGTGGAGTGTTTTATATACACTATTCTTATTAGTTTTTGTGATAAAATGAATATTTGAATGGTAACTTATTTGGTTTTCACGTCGCTGGTCAGCGTTAGTCAGTGAATGTTTCCGCTCATTTGGAGTTAAATAGAAAGTTAGAGTTTCTGTGCTCTGAACTGTACATATTTTATAAAGTACGAGCTTCTGCCCTCAGACATTGTAACTTTGTGGAAATTCAGAATGTTAATTTTTAGTTGAAAGAGCAGAGGCAAGCAAATAGTCAATTTATTCACATAATATTTGTATTTAATTATATGTTTTTGAAAAATGAAAAATAATTTCTTAAGATATTTTGTGCTTAAAATATAAATATACCAGTAGTCATAGATTTTAATATTAAGCATTAATGAGACATTAAAAGAACTTTTATTTTAATGTTTTATTCATAACGTAAATAATTTATATGAAAGCTTTTAACGTTAAATTTCTTCATTAAAATATATTCTTATTAGGTATATTAATTCAAATAACAGTATTGTATCAAAAATAACAAAGAAATAATTATAACTTAAAATAAACAGCCGGAGGAAGGCTTTCAAATTACAAAGAGACCCAAGCGAATAGAACATAACATTGTTGATACAATAACTCACTGTTCTGGACGTCCCTCCCAATTTAGAAGCCTTTCCGGTTTGACTGATTGCCTTCTGAAGGGTCCAAGGACTTATATATAATAGTCCACTTGTATAATGTCATATTTACAAAATAATAGAAACAGCTTTTTTATAGATATAACCTTATTTCCAAAATATATAGTTTTTCAGAAACAAAAATCGTGAAAGCGTTTTCTTATAAAACTTATTTCAAAGCAATAAAATAGACAATATAACATCATATTTCTATTCTACGACTTTTCAAACTTTAGTTGCTTTTATAATCTCTATATGTTTTCTCTTTAAATATATGATTTTGTTATGCTTTTGATATTGTTCGTTCAATATTAACTGCCCACTTACTAGCCCAAGTCTTCCTATCAAGTATACATTACCAATTCTCTAACAATATTTGGCTTCGTAGAAACGTATATTTATGGTCCAAGTTAAAAAAGTTAATTTAAATATAATTTATTGTTTTAACCGTATCCCTTATTATAAATTCTATTCTAAGTCACTACTACATTTATTCTGTGGCTTTTCCCGCGCTATGTAGTCAAAAAAGCTCTGCTATGTTGGAAGGATATCTAAAAGTTTTTCCGTCCCTCAGGTGTAGTACTTTTTACTGGTTGAAATGTAACTGACCCCCTTGTATCCACCCCGTTTTATCCTGGTAATGTGTGCGGTTAAGTAGTTAAGATGTTACATACAAACAAACGCAAATTCACCTTTTTGGAAAGACACTATCTCTTACAACCTATTCCCATATGTGTCATACAGTAACTTCATAAATGTGAGAAGTTTATAACTTGGGACATACGGATCACGCCGACACAAAGTGGCTTAGTCAAATGGACTGCATTCTCGAGTATTTTCGGTCTCGATGTCTTTCGTATCGCGAATGTTCTATCAAAAGTGTTACGGATTATATGCTACGTGAGATGGGCTGTGCATGTTAAAATGTGGAACATTTATACTTCTTTTTTGTATTTCGTTCCATGTGCTTTGAATTTTGGATACCGTTTCTGTGAAGAACATTTTCTACATAATTTCTCAATAAGCATGTGTGGAATAAATGGTAGCGTTTCATGTAAATATTTGCTTGTTGCATATATTTTATAGCATGTTATTTATTATTTCACGTCTATTACATTTAAATATGTATAATAAAATATTTATTATTAAATACTTTTTTCTTCTTGTTGGTAAATGTTATATATTTTTTTTGTTGGTTGAGTTTTCATTATTTTAAATTTATGTAGTTATATAAAAACTGAGCACATATAACACTTACTCTGAAGTTGGTATGAATAAAATATTTTGTCTTAAGTTATGATGCTTCAGCGTTCTTGAATTTTTATGGTCTTTAAGTATTCGGATGGCTGATATATTTTTATGTTTTATTTTCGTGAATTTTATAATATATAGTTCTAATATATACTAATATTATATAGAGTTAAAGTTTGTTAGTTTGTATTTCAAGTATTCTTTCAGTAAAATTTACATTTATAGTAACTAAGGGGACATAGCTGTATATTTTTAACATCGTATAATACGGTAATAAAAAAGGGTCTAATTATGGAAATTAATTGTGCAAATTAAGTGGACGATTCTGTTTTGTAGTCGACACAGACAGAGTCACGAGCGACAGCTAGTTAATAAGAAGTAATAAACTTCGTTATTGTAGTTCCTCTTAGTCATCCATTCTTTTTACAATCTGGTAAAATAAAATTAATGGAGTCATTTTATTTTATGGCTGTAAGTAATAGGTTTATATCATACTTATGTATAAATATTTTTAACGTGACCAAAACTCTAACCTGTTGGCGTATTTTGTTACAATATAGCAAAAATACCATATGTGATACTACAACTAAATCTCAAAGATATTTTTGTTAAGTGATTTACGTTTTATTTACCTGTAAATTTAGTCTTCATCTGTAATAATCATTTCTTTTGAAAATATTACTTTATAAAAAATAAAGGTATGATCAAAGAAAAGCAGTTTCCGTTTATCTCTTAGGGTTTATTTGCTAACTTGAACAATTATTAAGTTCTTGTTTTCAATTACAAGTTGGTTTAACTGTCCTATACAGGTTATGGCTGGTGTTGGTTAAAACTTCACACACACACATATATTTATATTGTTATTTAAATGTGTAAAGGAGTTATACTCACTCACATATACGAGTAAGATTTGTGAATGTGTTAATAAATGAAAATATCGCAATATCAACTAGTTCCAAGCGTCAAATAAAAACTTCTACATTCAAATAAAACATAAATAAGAAGAAATGACAATTTATAAATTGAATTTACACAGAGACGTATTTGGAAAAGCTTTTTGCAAATTGACGCAAAGGACAATCGACTATAATTTATACTTTTTTGGGGAAAACGAAATCTCTCGTAAAAAGTTGTTTGCATTTCTATGTATAAATTTTGAGAACGTTTGATTTTAGGTAGCGTAGTAAAACATTACTTTGTATGATTGTTATCGTTCTGTAAAGAATATTATTTTATAATGATATTTAAGTTACAATTTATTATACAAAAATATGTAAAAAGTTGTCAGTCTTGAAATAAACATTAACAGAAACTTAAGTTAGTAGGCACTTATAATAATTTTATTTTATAATAATTATTTTTAAAATATTTAATTTGTTACAAGTGTTATGTACCTCGAGTTAGTTCTTAAAATTATATATATATTTTTATATTCTTGCTTTATATAAAAAAAGAATTCTTTTAAAATCCGTCCCTGCGCCCGTAAGAAGCAAGAATCGCAATCTTATAGCCTCCGACATAAATAAGCGGAGACAAAACAAAAGGGCCGATTGGATTAATGCGCCGGTTCGATTCTCAGCTTTAAATACAATATGCGATGCCCGATTCTAAAGGATGCGATTGTTTTACAAACAAATGTATTTATATATAAAAAGGAATTTAAGTTAAATCGTTTTATTATTGAAATGAGAGTTAAATGATAATTCGCTATCTGTATTGTATTATTAAAATATGTTATTTAAAATATAATAATGAAGTTTATCGAATACACAATTATCCACAATTGATCTCAATCTGTAGTCGACGAACGCCTCGGGCTAACTTCAGTTTATTACATGGTTTGTAGAACACTCTTGGAGTTTGTAGTATATAATGATTCAGATTTCAGATTTCATGTAGATACAATCCAGTTTGGTTGTCTCTACTTGTACCACTTGCTATTAATTAAATATTATTTCAGATAATAATTAGTATTATATTAATTTTGACATTTATGCACATATCCTGCAAAGGCAAGCATAATGCCATAAGTATTGTCTTTCAGGTAATGGTGCATAAAAAAACCGGTAATAAATGAAATGAAAAAAACAACAAATAACGTAATAACTTAATTTTCTACGGAAATAATACGGTTCTATCTTATAATAAATGTTATTCATTAATCATATAGTCAGATGCCTGTTTCATGGTTCCAAAAATCCAGTAAATCTATAAATAAGAACTAAAGTACTCTAAATCATTCGATTATAGTACGGTTTTGCGTCATTACAGTGAAGGCCGGTTTTAAAAATTCAATTCACATTCATGTCTTGTTATTTAGTCAGGCGCCTGTATAATAAAGTGTAACTATTCGCGGAATCATTCAAAGCCTGTAGTTACTAAGTTAAATACAAAACGTTCCTGACTACTAATATTATTATTTACAGTATGTTTTGTTCCTAGAAACAATCATGAGTCTATTGAAACATAATGAATATTTTTTTAGAATAAACTTCTCCATTTTGTTATTTAAAAATGTAGGTACAAGATTTTAACGCAGCGAGGGAATAATAATAAGGTTTTTAACAAAATCAAGTGATCAAGATATGCAAAGAACTTGGAAGAAACGCGGTAAACAAGATCGCAATGACCATCACTGAAATTTTCCGAGAATTTTTTAGCTTCGAATAAAAAAATGGGATTCCTGCGATCCTTCGCTTACAACGATTATATTTTGAAGAATTAATTACATTTATATCATTTGCTTTTTATTTTCAATTATGTTTTGATACGTTTTATTGGAAATGTAACTTGAGTAGATGAAGCTGGCTTAAGATAGAAAATCGAATATTTTTTTATTTTATTATTCATACTCTATAGGGACTATTTTGTTATAGATATAATATATCTTCTTTGTTATTTTTGTATATTTTTTATATAAAGAACAGAGATATACGAACTCCATACTATTGAAATGATTCATAATTAATTTTGATATTGTTAAAGAGATAAATATTTAAGACGGTGTAACAAAATTCAGGGACCGAAAGCAAAACAGGCGATTTCTTAATCTCGATGGGTACGCATCGGGAATCGATTAGCCGGCAAAATGTAAATTTACCTTGTTTCCTACAAAATTCACGGGTTCGATCCAATCTCAAATTGCCGGGTTGTCTATCAAATTTAATAACCTGTAATTTTACGATACCCCAATGATTTTTTATGCTCGATCAGATCTTAATTAGTTGAGTTATTTAATATTTTTTGGTTCTTTATTATTTCGGAATATTATCTTAAGATATATCAAGCAACGAATACTTTCACGATAGTAATATAATATTCATAATGAAGTTGAATCACTGAAATTTGAAAATTGGAGATAATTTTTACTTATAAAATATTTTCCTTGATTAATAATGATATAGATGACACATCAGGTAATATACAGAGTTTTTTGTAATTAATTGGCCACCTCTTATAGATAGCCTCTCTAAATCAATCCCAACAACATTTGTTCTACGACTTAAAAAAAATATAACTTTAAAATTTAAGTTTTTTATACAAAATTTATTTGTTGTCATTAACTCTGAGCGTATGTATGGCGCCCAGGCGTTGACCTTTTAAGTACCTTTTACAAAATACAGAGTAATAAGTAAAAGAGGGAGCCAAAATTGTATTGTTTCGTTTTTTTGTGTTGTTTATCAAGATTTGAAAAAATTCGTAGAATAAATGTAGTTGGGATTGATGTAGAGAGGCTGCCTGCTAGAGGTGGCCAATTAATTAAAAATAACCCTGTATAGTAATATCAGCAGGAATATGTAATAACACAATAGTACCTACTTAAAATTTAAACTCAATCAATATCGATTACAAGTGATGTAAAATGCATTTGGATTTTTTAAATTGACACCATTCATACGGAAATGAACCGACTATGGAAATCGGTATATGTTCATGTATCATTGAAATGTGTATGTAAATGAACCATTACGACGCCAATTACTATGTTGAATATTGATATGCGAGATGAAAATAAGCTGCTGATGATAAACTTGATGTATTTTTAAGCCCCGACGCAAAAACGAGGAATGTTATAAGTTTAATGGATGAATGGATGGTTTTATGCAAATGGACCAATTTGAGCGCGTTTTTTTTTAAAGTCTTGTCTATTGAGATGATTCTTAAATGTGTTTTGTGGAAATAAAAACATTCGTCTCCAAGATAAATATAATATAGTCTTCATTCAAGTTTTTAAAAAATTTGGTATATTTTATAAAATTCAAAATAATCCGATCTGTATGAAAGTTTACTCCCGTTGGTTCAATTTATTAAATTAAAAAAATATATGATTTTGTTATTGTTAAACCTGTAAAAAAAAAAGACATAAGAGGAGATGAGTTATCTGATAGATAGGAAGCGAATGCCATCGTCTCAGGACATCTGCAAATATTGATATTTGTAGTTTGCCTTGCTTTAAACAAACGTAACCTAGCCTTTGACGGTAAGAGATGAATGAAAAACAGTCGGAGAGATTGGGCTATCGATTCTCGTTTTTAGAGTTCCGCACCCAAAGTGTAAAAACGGAACACTATTACTAAAACATCGCTTATCGTTTGTCAGCTCCCAGGCTGTATCTCATAGACTGTGATAGCTAGACAGTTGACATTTTCACAGATGATGTATTTCTGTATCTGCTATAATAGCAAATACTAAAAATAAATAAATGTGCTTCCAATCAACGAACGTTGTTTTGTTTTTTATATATATATATATATATAATGGTACTGAATCCTTTGTGAGCGAGTCCGACTCGCACATGCTCTTTTTCATTCTATCTGTTTTTGTAGATTTGTAATATAGGTATTACAAATCTACATCGGATAAATGTTTTTATCAAGAGCACATATTTATGTTTCAATGAAACTTTAGTTACCGTGAAATTTGTATTGTTATCTCATCGGACGGTGATAATACGGCCTCTGTCTAGAGTTACTGTGGACTTCGAGGCTTCTTAAGGGAAGGCTCTTTTACTTTTAAATACATTTTGAGTTTTAAAAATATTAAGGGAAAGTGATGTATTTATGCTTTATTTTTTTTATGTTTTATGTAATAAGTTTTTAGCAACATTTTTGTTAATAGTATAAAGCTTAGATTTGCTAAGTTAGTGTCCATTTGTAGGTTCGACTTATTTATATTAAGTTGTTTATTTATTGCCTTTAAAGACAAAATCCTGATTTATTTGATCAATTTAATACACTTCTAAATGCCTCTTTATGATAAGATACTTATCTCATACAATCGTCATCTTAATTTGGTATTAATTCTATAAAACAATAAAGTAGCATTTTTATCTTTATTTTTCTTAATAGACTATATCCGTTCTTTCCCGGTTTGCTTTCCCTTGTCGCACGTCACTAGGCATTTAATGAAAGACTAAATAATCTAAAACAACTACCCCTTAACGTATACTCCTCATACGAGTTCCCTAATGGCACGTGTCAATGTGTCCGGTATTGTATCTTGTAATAACTCATAAACACAAACGCTCAGCATTTCTTTTTGTCCATTTTCCTTACAAAAGAAAGGTCTTTTATACACGCGACTCTAGCTCATACACCGCTATGAATAGAGACGACCTTTCTGAACTATTTCCTATTGTCTTTTTTTGTGAAAAGGATTCAAAAACTGCGAGGAAAATTCGTCTTTAGTTTAACAATGTGAGTTCTGTTTAAGTGTCTCTACTCTTTGTGGAACTAACGAGGTATTTTTAAAGAGATATTACTGTTTTGACTGCGGAATGTTTTTTTTGCGAATTTAAATTATGGTCTGAATATCGATTAAGGGAATATCAAAGTACATTACTTTAATATTACTTTAATATTTATATTAGGTTTAATATTTCTGTGATTCTTAGTAATCATATAGATATAGTTTATCTGATATCACAAAGACTCCATTTGTCTCCGTTATCATATTGCAGATATATTATTCATACAAAGGCTAGTATTGTGAGGCTTTGTGATGCAACGAATTTCTCTTATATCAGAAAAATCATATAGGAATTTCTTAAACATTTATCGTGAGCTTTGAGTAACTTATTTCGATGCTAGACGATTTTCGTACAATTTTCTTTTCCTGGGGTTCCGAAATAAAATGATATATCCAAGTATGATGCTGTTATCTATCCCTTCTCTCAACAAATAACTAATAATTCGTATTATATACTCTATGGAATTCATATTTAATGGAACTTTGATTTTGCAAACATTATTTTGATTAATGATTATAGTTTTGTAAATTAAGAATTTTATTCGGAATAATATTATAAAAACATTATCCAAATTCAATTCCTGGAGATAATTGTGTTATAATTCTAAAAATATTAGATTTGGATTATACAGTTAGATATAATACTTACTTACTTATTTAAATATTAAGATTTCTTGTGTAGGTACTAAGATTCCCTAAAATGTCAGTTTGTTTTTTTGACAGTAAATAACTTGTGTCATATCAGATACTTAGGTATATATAAAAAGAGTTTTAAGATAAATTAAATTCTTAATTATAGAAACAAATATCGTATATTTTTATTTACTATAAGCAATTTATAATAATACCTATAAATTTAATTGAGATGAAGATTGCTCAATAAAAAATAATAACTAGTGAAGTATTAGATATCGATGTGACGGTTTTGATCAATTATAATTAGTTTTTAGTATGAAGTATATTAATAACGTCTGTAATAACTAAGATAGTTATTACCAAAAATAACTTATGAAGGTTATATATGGCTGTGTGTGTTTTAAAAGGTTATTGCTATTTCTGTTAATATTTGATTAAATATAAAATTTAGCATGAATTTTTCATCTACTTGTCTTATATCGTCACAGTTATATACAATTTAGAAAAGATAATTGAAATAGATTGATAAGTTGATCCTAAATAAGGACGCACCTGTTTCCCGTCCAGCTTCGGATTACAGATTTATTGTCCTTGTCAGATAATTCAATATTGATATTTTTGTTCAAGGCCCTTTTATCAAGTGTTAAGAAAAAGTTTTACTACAACTTTTGTCAATAGTTACTAAAAATGATAATGGATTTAAACCAAATTATTAGTTTGTAAAATTACTTGTATTTATGTAAATTTAAATAAGGAAATATAGTTAAGTTTACAGTTGTCTGATTGGCTGATAAACTACTGTAGACAGGAAATAACATTCTACGTATAACGTAAATAAGTAAACCACTACTAAAGATAAAACTCATAAAATAGTAAATAAATTATTATTCTTGTGTATTTTATTTTCTTCAATAATAAATTGAATTCTCGCGAGGGCGGAACTTGGTATCTACTAATAATTAATAAATAATAACTGAGAGTTCTCGATTTAAAATGTAAGTATCTATAAATGTAATGGAAATCTGAGTATTATCGTCCCATTGGAGCTTGAGTAGTATTATGAGAAGCTATGAGGCTCACCGGTGGATTATCGCTTTGGGTATGTTGACATATGGTAATAGTTTTGTCGTCAATTATATATTAAAATAGCGTTTTGACTTCTAATACTTGACCCAAAAAATTCTAATTTGATATAAAAGTATTCCTTAAAGATTTATGTTGCAGACACCTTGGATCCAATGGCAATTTTTGAATAGTTATACCAACAGGTTTTATAAGTAAAGATGTGTACGCACTATGTAATCATCTTTGGTTTCATTACAATCGAGTCCAACTCACCTGGTTAGTAATAACAAAATGAATCCCGGCTTGTAAAGGGTAAAGCAACACAATAAGAGGTTTAATAATAGATCCCGTGCGAACGATCCCTCCGGGATTCCTGATCCCGGGATAAACTGAACTTGCACTGCAAGGATTGCGCTTTTAATGTATAGGTTAGACGGATTTTACCGCTTACGATTTTGAAATTACTTATATGGATTAAAAAAAGGTAAACTATTCAAGGGTTTTTATATTTAGTACACTTTTAATTTACAAAAACAATACACTTAAATGGATTGAATGATTTCCAACTACATTCAATAAAAAAGTGTGACTTTTAATTCGTTTTAATCAGCTAATTTATATTTATATTTTATTATCCTTATGATAATATTAATACCTATCTCAATGGATAAGTAATGATACTAGTTAATGAAGGTTTTTTATTTAAAGTGAATATGATAACTATGTACAGTTTCTTACAACGTTTTTTGAACCTAATATATTATTGTCATTACTTTTACGACGGTTCGAATTCCGATCATTATTTACAGCACGTAACTCGATATGGCGTCGTGCTAAGATAAGAACAATAAAAGTTAAATATTTTGTGCTCGAATGTACTTTTTGGAGTTTTACTTGGTAGTGTGAGTAATGTTTCTTTTAAGAATTATTTAGTCATACGATCTTGGTTAAAGAAAGTCAATTGAATAAAATTATTTCGGAACTTTGTTAACTTGGGATAAGATTGTTTTTGTTTTTTTTTGTAATTAATAAATCAGGAAGTAATTAATATAACCGATAGTGATAAATATCAACATCAGTACCTCCATTTTTTGCTGACGCTTCAGTCAATCAAGGGGTACTATTTGTAAGCTCACAATATTTGTTCATTTGAACCGATACAGTTCCACTACTCTCGCGGAATTTTAAGCGAGATCTTAGTTATTTCACATATTTTTGTATGTAGGATAAACAAAAGCATGTTGCATTCTGTTCGGTCTTTAACATATTCTCAGGTTTTATTTAAATTTGTACTTGTTGTGGCTATTATACATTGATAAGTTAATTCGATACGATAAGTATATGTTACTATTCTTATATATGTAACTAACAGTATAATAGGAGGAGAGGATAATTTTAGGAACAGAAATATCGTAATACGTTACATATTTTTGATTAATCTTAACTTAAACTTAATTTAACAATCGTTGAGGCGATGTGACCGATATTGCTCTTTATTATTTTGAATTCAAAGCTTATATTTACTAGAGTGAAGGCACTTGCGAGTATAGATATACGCGGATACGTAGCATAATCAGTTGGCATTTGTCGTACGTGCCTAGATATCTATGGCTTAGATTAGTCTGGATGAATGTGATAAACTGAGCGTGTAGCGATCTTTGTGTTTTATATTAACCGTAGATCAAAATTGACCTAAATAATAAAACAAATAAGTATATATTTTTAGCGAAGTTAAAGTTTTTTTCAAAT
Source organism: Napeogenes inachia (assembly GCA_959347355.1). NCBI lineage: Eukaryota > Metazoa > Arthropoda > Insecta > Lepidoptera > Nymphalidae > Napeogenes > Napeogenes inachia. Next base: position 18,827,926 of record OY365798.1, on the reverse strand, counting down.
TTTTTTAATATTCATTGGTACTTAGCATTTATGAAACGCTAGACTGAGTTATAGTAGATTAGACAATTGCATGATCATAAAAAGTAGATGGGATAGAAGTAGGTTATTTGCAAAAAACTATAATTTTCTTTTGTTTATTACATCAAATGAAAGAGGATGCCTCATAATAATAGTATTTTTATTAACTGGCGTTGTTTAAATATTTTTTCCAATACAATATAATATCACAATGTCCTTAGGTTTAGAACAGCTTATTTACGCCACGAAACAGACGTTTGTCATTTCAAGACCTGAGCAACTAGATTATACGGATTTGTTGGTATTCTTGTAGTTTCCGGAGTGCTTTTGTATGTATGGCTTGTGAGAGGTGAAGGGAGAGAAATTACTGTATGAATTATCGTACCATTGAGATTTCGGGACCGAATATTAATTCATATTCATATATACAATAACATAATGTTTCAAGATATTCAGTATTTGCTTATTCAGACTTCGTTTTAGATTTAAGCAACAATGCAAGTGTGTGTAGGTACTCGTTAAAAAATAAATTATAAAAATGTGCTATGAAGAATTAAAAACTAAATTTAAAATGGTCATGAATTTTGTCGAGCCACGGTTATTTTCTATTCTACTTTAATTGAATGCATTCCTACGTCCAAGGGAACAATTTTGCATATGCATGCATATATTTTTTTCACACGCTCAGGGAAACTATCCGTTTAAAATTGTAGAGACAAAAACTATTATACAAAACACTTTATTCTGTGAAATATGAGTTCTTAGTCAGCAACGTTATAATTATAAATCATAATCTATTGTCTATGTATTTATAATTTTATATAAATATGTAAATAAAAATGTTGTTTCATTTAATTTTATACTGTCAGCGACTTTGTCTCAATATAACATGTGTTAAAAATATTATAGATACAGATTTTTGCGTTGTTACTATTTTATTGTAAATATGAAATCCCCAATTAAAACACATTGGATTTTTATTTGTTCTTTCTTTCATTTTCATATCTGCATATTTGATGTGAGAAATATGAACAATTAGTACAATACATCTGCGCCTCTTATTGTTCAACAAAGAATTTAAAATAAGCTGTTAAACAAATGATCGGATCAAATTTCGACAGCCGATATTTTCGAGAACTACCCTCCTCTATTGCTATTGAGGTAAAACTTAAAATAGTTTAGCATATCAGTTCTGTAACCCCAATACCACACAATGATTAATCAAGGCCCCTAAAATCGTCATAAAAATATGATATTCAATAGAATAGGGTCTGCCCCTTGTATTGTTAAGAGTTGAATAGCGCCAAATATTGTAATTGCTATTAAGCTTGGGGCTTTTAGGGCTTTCGGTTATTACTTTTAGGGTCTACATGTTTATTTCTTAAATTCGGCAATTGTAAATAATGTATTTGCTACCATCTAATAATATATTAGAATATTGTTTTACTGTCTAGCAAGATATTTAATCGTTACCAGTCATTTTACATATTCGAGAATATATTACAATATAATTCTAAAACATATTGTAATTTTATAAATATAACAATACTACCAACATCTTCTTTATCACTAAAGCTTACTAACAACGTAAAAACATAAGGAGATTTGATAAATCATAGGTAATTGTAATATATTTTGAATTTAAGAGTCTTATATCAGTATAAATATAAAAAATCACCGATTTACTTTTGATCTTTTATAAGGAATCTATATATTTCTTGGTAATAGGTCGATTGAATTGAGTACAAGATATTTGTTACGTTATTAAAATAATAAATGTCTTATTACGATGTTGTTCTCTCAAACAGTTATCGTTAAAATAATTTTTAATCCGAAATATCAAACCCAATATTCTAAAAAGCGCATCCATATCTAGTACGGGTAAAATTTTCTTTGTGAATTTTCGTTTGTGGCATAGAGTTTTATTGCCAATATCGTCATTGTGTGTGGATGCAATTTTTCGCTTACTTTTACAATAGTAATTTTCGATATGGATTAATATGGAATTTTGAATTTTTGACGGACTAGAAAACCTGACTCATATTATTAAATAATTCTTATCTGTGATTTGTGAGCCGTTTAGTTTAATGAGTAAAACAATCAAAATATTCTTAATAATAATAAAAAAAATATATACATTTGACAAAGCTTCACAACATATAAATTACCATATTTTTTCTAAACAACCATACATATATGTACTTTACTATGTACTAATAATATAAAATCTTTTAAACGAGGCAACTCGCTTTATTCAAGGCAGCGTTCGATCATAATCATTCATTTATAATATGAATATACTTTGTTTATTTAGTAAGTGCATTAAATCATAAATAAAAAATTTAAAAACGCCCATACAAAAAGACCTCTAAAAAGGATAAAATAATATCATTATGTAATTATAGAAGTCGTTGCGTCGGGGACTATAACAAAGAGAAAAATTAAAATGCAAGTAAGTTACCAAGGAAAATAACAAAATAGCAATATCAAATCGTATAAACTAGTCCTCATTCATTAGCTCCGAAAACTTAGTAAAATAGACGCCATCATCAACGTACATACGACGCACCGACTTCTATAAGTACCTACATAATAATTTTATTTTTATAGCTATTTGAAGTTATTTTACTAACTTCAACGTTGTACTAAATGAACATACGAACACAATAATTTTCATCTGTTTAGGTTTTTACTATTGTATATGTAACACCTTACACATACATATACACAGATTAAACTTATAACACCCCTCTTTTGGGTCCGGGTTTATAATATATTATATTCATTCCTTTCAAGGACAAAAATCGAAGACAGAGCTTACAGTAGATCGTAAACCAGCAGAATTATAGCTCCGCTTTGCACGGTGAGCGAGAGAGACGGATGCTAAAATATCACCTCTTTCTTTTCATCCATCCTAGTCTCCTGTATCCCTTCCCATTCCTTAAAGTGGCAGCATTTTATTTATATGTAGATGTTAATGGTCGGCACACCATACCATCAGGGGGACAGTCAGCTCGTTTTTCTTCCAATGCAATAAAGAACCACGAAACATGTTCGATGAGTAGCTTACAATATGACTCATACCTTCTACAAGAAACATTATCCTTCCCTGAAGTGTTTCTTAAAATTGCGAAGAATGTCCTTAATGAATTTCAAATTAAATTCCAATTATGAATCAACCACTACAGCAGTCATTATACAAGTTTTTGTATAGTGAGTCAATTCATATAGGTAGCGATGATATGTGATAATTTCGTAAGAAATATATTTTTATAGGACTTTTTGTTTAAGAGGTGTATTATGAGAATGGTATAAGGTATAGTATAATTTGTATAACACTATTAATAATCTCTTATATTTTAAATCTCAAGCTCATTTCCAAACAGTCAAAGGGAGTAGAATCCAACATAATCCCCTTCTATGTTAATGTGGTATGCGTATTACGTGTGGAGACCACGCCTGGGGCTACTTGACAATCTGTTACAACGTTGTTAATTGTGTTCAAATGTGTTAAATTATAAATAATATCCGCAGTTCTTGGAGCTACTTAAGATTTTCCAACAAATAATCTATATTAAAAAAAAAAAAAATACTTTAAATATATATTTATATAACATTGGTGCTAATTATTGACTTCAAAGATATGTCAAATGTAACTTAAACAGTATGTATTCTAACAGCTACAGGTATTAGCCAGTGTGTGTTAATGAACGCGTTCAAATGTGGTCGGAGCGCTAAGTGTGCGGTGTGCCTTAGTTGAGTTGACAAATAGCGCAGAGTGACTCCCTGTGTAAGTCAACATTAAATAAGAGTCGCATTGTATGAAAATAGTTGTTACTGTTAAAATTATAACATCCGTATTTATATTTTGGATTGAATCTTGACAAATTGATTGATTTATTTGATTAATTAGATTGTCCTCCCCATGGTGATCTAATACCTATGATGTCTAATATCTATGATTTAATATCTATTGATTTAAAAAAATATATGTAAATAGCACATATGATTACAGATCTAATCATTATAATATCAAGTTCATAATAATTTTCGTAATACGAGTCTTGGACAAGTTGTCTTGTACAAGTTGTATGATCCAATGAAATAAATAAATATTTCCAATACGAATTTCTGTGATATTATAGAAACACTGTTAAAAATTCGGGATTTTAGACTCGTTAGGCAGCTCGTTAACTAGTGAGGATATATTTAATGTATAAAATCCAATTCATTGCCAAATAAATAGTTGTAAGCTAGTTCAAAACAAAGCAAACTGCCGAATGCAGTAAATTTTAATCGGTTCAATGAACAATTACTACTATATAGTCTAAACACCGTGTAGTACGTAAGCAGCAATTTTCAAATGATTTATCTGAATCAAATAATTACTAATTGTCGACTTTGTTCTGATATCGCATTAATTTTTGGGGATGATGCCAGCGGATTCGGGATGAGTCGACGGTTATTAATATCGTTTGTATTTATGTTTTAATAAAGTTTTGTAAAGCAAAATGTATGAATGTGACTTATTAAATTTGCGTCTCACAATCCATTTTATCTTTTGTTTCAGGTATTAAAGACGATTCTATAGAAGCGTCGACAGAGAATTTTTAATATTTTAAAGATTTCCCATTCATGGTGATGCGGATTTTAGTGAAAAGGTTATTGTTTTTTTTTTATTTATTCAGAGATGTTTACAAAATGTTTAGTTAAATTAAAAAAAAATAGCTCTTACATTTTCGTAGCATAATTTTTGGTACTAAGTTAATCTTGTTTGTTTGTTAGTTTAAATTCTTAAAGAAACGTGTCAGAGTCAAAATAAAATAAAAAATAGAATTAAACGCTACCAATGTACCATTAACATCACCAATTAAATGTAACGTAATTGATTTACTTCTACCGTGAAATTAACTGCCTAAAATAATTACAGCATCCCTCTTGAGAGAATATCTTAAAACGTTCAGCTCACGCACCTCAGAGTTAGGAAACTTGAAGACAGGACAGGACTTAGATGACAATGTTTATTTTTTTTCCTATTTGTTAAATACTTTGCAAAATCTAGAAGTGAAGTAATATTAAGATATATAATAGAACTGATATAAATTTATGTTTATATTAGTTTTCTGTTGTATCGCTCATTGTACTCGAATAAAATATGTTCCTAGTTAGGTTATTCTAAGCAGATATCTATTTACAAGTGTAATTCCTATTACCAAAATTTTCTTTTCAATTTTTCGGAAATGTTATATTTTACGATCTATTCTGTAAATATTATTCATTACTTCATACCAGAGCTAGTCTAAAATATTAGAAACAACTATAAAATTTTAATAGCATTATAATAATACAAATTACACAATTCTTGTTATTTACAAATATGTGTCACTTCTATTAGATCATTAGGTTTGTGAATTTTAATTACAAGCACTTGTACCAGAAAGGTGATTTATATATTCGAAATACAAGAAAGTTTGTCTTTTGTTAATGTATCTTGATAAATTAACTCCTTTTTGCTTAATGTTAAAGTTTTAATTGTATTAATTATCTGTTTGTTACAATGAACATTAACTTTACTAAGGTTTGTTTTTATTTGTCATTATAAAAAGTTTCCATCTAAAGATTTAATGTATCTAGAAAGTGCCAGTGCACTTTGGTTGTGTTATTGAAGTAGGTACAGCAATAGTTAAATAATTTTAAGTTGATTTACCACATTTCAATTGGGTTAGTAGTTTATGAGTGATATACGAACATAAGGACAAAAAACATGTGTATAATAAAAAAAAAATAAATGAAATAGCATGGACAAGGTACATTATAATATGAATAAACCAAATTTTCTAGCGTAAGAAAAGTCTTAACATAATTCTATTAAGTTATAGTTATATATGATATTCGAGAATAAATTTGTATACTAGTAAACGAAAGCCTAGAATAATTAACTATGCAACTAGTTCTGTGATATCAAATTAAGGACAGGCAGACTAATTGTAAGAGTGATAATCGAACCTTATCTAGCAAATCTATATCTTGATATCAAGGTATTCTTTAATTAAATATTACAAAGAACGGAAGAGACAGGAGATAGTGATCAGTAGTCAACGCCTAGGTTGACGTATAGAACATCTGGTGCTTATGTTAGAGGTATTAAGTATTTATAATAATCTTATATGTTATTTATAATGATCTTATATGGTTTTTTGTATTTAAACATTCGTGAACCATGATGATTTTTAAATATATATTTACCCGTCTATCATCTTGTAACTTTTAATCATGAACTATGACTACTGCCGGGTACATCGGGTAAATTTTTGTTATAATTGAACATAAAATTATGAAAACTTTTGGATTAACAATATATTTAAATACAAGTTTTATATTTTTCTTAAATAACATATTAAAAATACAGCTTGAAGATTCATTTATTATTATCTGAAGAGTATATGAATATATATAAATTTTATATCGTTCACCTTAAGAAGCTTTATACCTAACAAAGTTAAAAATAGACCAAAACCAGTGACCGCCTCTTGAAGCCTTGCAGTTTTATTTTGTTCGTATATTACTCAAGTTATTAGAGCAGAATATTGAAATATCGATAAAAGAAAGCTAAGGTAAATAAATAAATTTTACCAATATTAGCCGAATATCACGATAAGTTTATTTCTTAATACTATATATGAAATATAATTTGACAAGATCTTGATACTTTTATACAGTTATGTAGGCATCTTAAATTAAAATCAGAGCTATCTTATCATTATCTCGTCGTGATAATCATCCCTCCCTAAAACATCAAAGCCTGCGCCATGTGCATGACACGAACAAATCGCTCAAGGTTCTTTACCCGCTTCCTTTGTCTGTTCATAATCGATGTTTTAATATTCACATCACTACCCGCTTCATGATGCACCTTTGTGGATTAAAGTCTGGCTTTTAATTTCAGTATTACCGTCTATCGTTTTATCGATGTTGTTTGAAAAATAATTAGTTTTCTATTAAGTAGATTGTATGCTTGCTAACTTCGTTGTAAGTAGTTCGTAGTTACTAAACAAATTAATTTAAAATTATGTTTTACAGTTAAGTAAAACAGTTATTGAAACTACTAATTTATATATTGTAAATTTCTTATTCGTAATTTAACATACTACAGACACATTATATTTCAAAAATTATTTTTTAAAAGCGTATCTATTATACTATAAAATTATATTATACTTATATATCGATATTAATATTTAGCGGTTGGTACATCTCTAGACGGCGTGCTTCCGACATGCTACTGTATTGTCTTGGCCAGTAATTAGTTTGTAGCGTCGTGACTCCGCTTTTATACACGAAAATGATGTTTGATGTTAATACAACATGAATATTAAGTTTGTGTCAAAAGTCACCTCAAAACTATCTGTCATATCATAACTGTCAATTCAATTATAAAGCTGGTTACACACCGGCTTAAAATTCGGACTATAATTATAGTAGGTATGTTAAATCGATATTTCTGAGGTCTGTTTACCTCAAAACCCATGTGTCTTAAATGCAAAAATATTGGGATCTTTATGGCTCTATGCGGCAATACAAGGTCCGATTGTGTTATATGTGAAAAGATAAATTGAATTCATAAAACTGAGGACTGCAAACTTTTGACTTTCATCTTCTATAAAACTACAACCTGTTTTACTATTTCCGTTCCAGAGAAATGTCATTGTTTTCTAAAGAAGTTTTTAAATTTAATATTTTCATTCGATTCATTGATCTTTCATCTCTTTGATCTCTTTATTAAAATTTTAAATTATTTGCTTTGTATGTTAGTTTTTGATTATTATTAATTATTATATTATTTTAGTCTTCGCTCGTTGCACTTTTAATTTTTTTTCAGACTTTTTATAAATATATGAACAAACAAAAACTAGTAGGTACCTATTATTTTGCAACAAATAAAAAAGTATAAATAAATTGTTATAGAGTGAACGATCTTGGCACATTTAACTTACTATTTAACAACATCTATAAAATGAGTTTAAAAGAGTAAATATAGTAGGTATTAACCTAAATTACATCATATTAATAGACAACGGATTCAAAAATCCGGGAGTCGGGTATATATAGAAACTAGAGCATAACATTTTGTAATGAATTGCTTATCGTTAGCCGTTAGTTTGTCTGTGTGATGATTTATTTATTTGTCTGTAATGAAAATAAACTTAGAAAGTAGTCAAATAGATACCAAGTATACTTACTTAAAAATTCAAATTCTCTTAAAAATATATATATTATAAAATATTTTATATTTTTACCTATTTTTTGTGTTTAAAAAAATTTACTAGTCACTACGAAATTCATATTAAAAAATATATATTAATCTATGCCTGCTCCCGAGATAGTACCATTTGTATAATTTATCACAGTTTCTGAATAGTTTATAATACGTACGGTGTATGTAAGATAAATATTAATTAGATTATGGCAATCCATTATGTTACTCTCAATACTAAGGGGTTATAAATCATTATCTCTGTTGTATAAACACGCAGTGATAATGTAAAAGCCGACATTATCAACCAACGCAAGATTAAGTCAATGTTGGCACAGCTAATAACTTGTTTGGCAAACATTGGCCCAATGTTATAGCACCTTGGTTAGTTTTATAGGGTTAGTATACAAATTTACCAGACATTTTGGATAATATTAGTATGGTAAAACATATTTGCGATTGTTCGATGTACGATTTAGTTTAATTTAATAATAATATATTTAACTTATAACATGTGAACCTCAAAATTTACAAATACATAAGGTGTACCTATATTCAAGTAAGTTTGTATATATGCATAATTTGACTTTATTTTTCTGAATTTTAATCTGCGTTCTTGGAAATAGGCTCTTGATTGATACCGGGATAAAGGGATGTTACTAAAACGATAATATTTAAGCTTTCAAGACGTCCCATTTTTACCCTGTCGCCTCCTAACCCTCTCTTACATAATATATTTTGCTAATGTGTTCTAATCCTTACAAACAATAAATCTTAATCCACATGAATCAGTCAAAAATGAACTGTATGTGTTCGGTATAAAGTTGATTTTAGCTTGTTTATTCTAAGGGAGTTAATAAACATTCCAGGACGCATGCAAAGGAATTTGAAATTACGTGACAATAAATTAGAACTGTTTTTTGATTGTACCCTGTTGTTTGTCTTAAAGTATCCAAAGCACTCACAGTGAATATTAAGCTATATGGTGCTTTTCTTAAAGCTCAATGTAGTAATATATTTTTTAATTCATTTGACCATGTTTTTTTAAGATAATTGTTTTACTTCAAAAGCGATATCAACAATATTTTCATAACAATCTCTTCCCTAATGTATCTACAAATTGAGTACTCCATAGTTGTCCAAACTACTTACATACCAAAACCCATTTCCCATACAAACATATTTTCTCAATGTTGTCCATTTTCCCATAAGTTTATGAAAAGATAGAAATAATAAAGCTTTCTTTGAGTAGGTACTTATTATTTTTCCTTGATTCATGACAATTATGTAGGTTCATACATTCGATTTTTGTCATGAAATGTTATATTTGCGGAGTGAACCATAATCCTTAGGCATAAAATTATGAAATAAAAGTAAAGTATTTTATAATATTTCAACCTTTATTTCAAATTGAAACTTATTTTACGGTTCTTTTTAAAGATTTTTAAAATAATTTTTACCGTGAAGAATAATTGATGGTGTGTCAGCTGTGAAAATGTAATATAAATTTTTAAAATCTGTATAACACATACAACTCATACATTTTCATCAGTGTATGGTTCACTAACACGAGATTAAAATTAATTATATTTTCATTTTAAAAAAAGGATGAATGCAAAACATTAAAATTAATTCAAAACTGACTTCACAGCAGGAAAAAAATCAACTTTAACAAACAATCGATTTGCATATGTCTCTGTCCCGGGCATTGAATCTGGGATCGCGTGCAGAGATATAATAATTCAGCGGTTAATTGACATGCCTGTCCGTCCGTCTGCGCAAACGCACGGCCTGCTGACAGTACGGTTTTAATGTATTCATGGTTTATTTGTTGGATATGTGGAAGGTTTTGCTTTTAATGATTTACTAGGTTTTTTATTGTTGTTTATTTGCTACTTTTATTGACAAATATTGAAATTAAAAGCCATGTTGTAAATTTACTTCTTCTTATTAAAGTTTCGTATTATGGTTTCTTACACATTATATTCAAAGTAAATAATAAATAAACATTGAAATTTGAATTGAGTTCTTCCATTCAAAGCAAAGGAAAACATCTTAAAACAAAATTTCAAAATTTCTCCCATTTTTTAATACTACAAGAATCCGAGGAGCTTTTGTCTTTCCACTAACTTCGAACTTTTGTTAGGCATTTCTCAAACGTGATCCTCAAAAGGCTTAAAACTTCCGCCATATCTTCGGATCAAACTGACTTTGGGTACAAGAATTAATCTTATTATTTGGCGGCCGAACTATTTGCGGTATTTGGACCTGCTTTTGTTTTGTTCATTTAGCAGCGAATATCTTTGGTTAAATAGAAGTAAAACAAATTTTATTAATTTTCAATACACATTGTTATTCTCGAAGTTTTTCGCGATTTAATTTGAAAATAGCCTTTTGATTAGAACTTGCAATGTATCTGGGTCTAGTGCATTAGGCATAATTAATCAGACCTGTGTTGAGTCTAACGAGCATCAGGTGTTTGAGCGCTCAAACAAAGGCTGGAGGAATCTGATTACGTTTCCCTAGGTTGAAGTCAGCCGACATAATCAGTTTACTGGTGTTGAATTGAAGGTATAGATGGCAAATGGACTGCATTAAATGTACTGTAAGAATTTATTTATTTATATAAAGTGAACGTATCACCACGGGCAGGATTCGAACCTCAGAACTTTTGAATATCGTCGCGTCGTTCTGCGATTGAGCTACCATGACACTAAGGTAAGCCTAACACCCTGATGAGTCTAGAGGTCCTTACATAATCATATTTATCGGATCGAAGTAGTCTTTTTTGAAAACCTTTCTATATTAAATAAAAATAAAAATTACAAGTCTAAAAAGCATTAGGTAGGTACCTACGAACAATTTTCAATAATAAGATTTCTCTATCATTTAATATTTTAAGATAATTTTTAACAAATAAATTTTATTCAACAGCTATAAATTATTTGTTATGTATTTTATTTATAATAAATTAAGTGCGATCGATGAGGTCCACGACATAAAAAACTTTAATCTGAGACGATAAATTTGAAAAACAAATTACATCTTTACGAAGATAAACAACACACCTTTAATGAATTCCGACAATTTGTTATATTAAGCATGCTGTGATCTTTTTAAAGTGTTTTATTTTTTTTTACGAAATAGGTAGGAATAAATAAATATTAGTTTAATAATTATTTTTAATATAACCAAAATTTATTGTTTTTTTTAATGTTATTGACAGCAGGACGTACCAGGTGGTTATTGGTTTTCATAAGTAACAAAGGTTCAACATTATTATTTTGTCTTACGCTTCGAGGGATAAGGAACTTAGTATGATGTATGATCAGTCGCTGTCCATCATGAAGGGGGGTTTCTCTACAATAATGGCACAATAATGTGCATTTGGCGAAGGTCCAAGCCTTACGTCTTGGTGTAGGTTTTCCATGTTGTGTCCAAGACTTAAATTTTTGTGTATTATAATATTTCGGTAATGACAGTTCATATTATATTTGTGAACATTTGTAACGTAAAATATAGTTCTATTTGTACATAAATATGTACAATTAATTTATTATTATTATCTGTTGAATAAATATTTACAATATATTTGCCTGTCATGAAATTTTCCTGAACAAATATCCATTTGATATTTCATATCGCCATTGTATCGCCTGGGAATTAAACTCATAGAAATATCACATATCCTATGATACGAAAAAATTTTTGGTCACCCTATGCAAGTACTATTTAGATTTTATCGTTGTTACCGGAATTAAATTCAGAGTAGAGGAAATCGCAAGATTAACGTAAGCAATTTACATCGCAATGTTTGTGAAGCTGCTCTAAAGCATGTTGTGAATGATCTTAATTCAATTTATATAACCTTTCAGGGTTTTAATGATGTTTTTAAAGTGCAGTGTTTGGTTTTTGCTGTTGTTGCTTCTCTTCCTGTTTGGTTTCCTATCTCTATATGACTGTAAAGTATGCCTACATACACACATTGTACTAATATTTTGTTTAGTTGACTATTTGGTTTTGTTTAAATGTAATCCTTTTTTGGTATACTAATTTGAATAAATATACCTTTTTTGTAGAATAGTGAATTCATTTATAAGCAAGATATACAATAACAGCATGCAATTTTATTTCATAACAATGACAACACATTTTTTTAAATCACCGAAATGTTTAAAACTGTTATTTGAAACATTAATTTGTTTCCAATGCGAATGGCTACAGTTTTTCGCATATTTACGGATCAACAAATAACAGATATATTAAACATTATTTGTGTGTATCGAGCCAAATGTATTTGGCCGGTCTCCAGTGTAATGGTGGCCTTAGGCTGGTAACTCGATATGGGCTATCCATAGAAAGGGAAACTTTAAGATTTGGCTAGTTACATACGTTTACTATATATATACATATAAAGTAATTAATATGTTAAATGAAATATTCACTATGTATATCGATTATTATGGCACCGTTTCTACCTTCATGAAAAATTAAATAACAATATAGTTAGCAAAGTGATGGAACGGTATCCCAAGGGTCGAAGATAACATCTTTGCTCGTGAATAAATCAATTTAAAACTAGCGATAAATTTATAAAACTTTATACAAACATAACTATCATATTTTTAAATATATTTGAATATATTTCAAAATATAATAATTGCTAATTATGAAAACAAAAGGTCATAGATGACGGCGTAACAATTGGAGAAGCTGCCATCTGCCATGATAAACAAAACAAGCTTCTCTCCCTCAATCTCGAATTACCTTATTAGTAATCTTATTTATCTCATCAGACCACACTTCAGTTCAAATCTCATATAATAATACCTGTACCGACTTGATGGAGCGAGCACGAGGCATTAACTGACATTGATGGATCCGTATGTGGATAATTTTCTCTAATTATACATTAAATTCTATGTTATGGCAACAGGGTTCAAAGTCTAATGACATAACTTAGGTACCATCCCCTACTTATGAGTAATGCTAAATTTTAAACTCTATGGCTATTATGTTAAGGTATATTATAAATTGACAAAAGTCTTATCTCCTTTTATAAATACTTTAACAGAGGATATTATGATTGAAAAAGTATGTTGATAATAATATATGATTGATATAATATCTGCTTATGATTTAATTTTAATGATACTATAAATAAATCTGATTACAGACGGGTCGTCCACAATGAAGTATGAATTTTAATTAGATACAAGCCATGGTGTTCAATGAATTATATCCTAAATAACATATTGATATCAAAAACCAATGGTTCGTTAAGTGTAATGGTATGAGAGTCCAATTAAATTAATGTACTGCAGCTAATATTCGGGCTGGCTCGACCAGAGTAATAGAATCTCACACAAAATCGTCTTAAAGTCTTTGAGCCTGATCCTCTATATGTTACTCTCCTCTCCCCCTTTTTGTTATCTCGGGTGTTATGTAGTTTGTTTGTTGGCATTTGTATATGTCCGTACGTGATTTAATTTTAATTTAACTTTTTTCTCTTTTTTTTATTTTTTTTTTTTTATTTTACATTTTTTAGTTTTTTTCCCTAATTGCTAAAACCAAATCAGGGCACTGAATACAAGAGTAAATCCTGTATTCAGCAAACTCGACCGTTGGGGACAAAGTTTCTAAATCAATTATATAATTATAAGTTGCTGCAATCGGCAACAGGGATACATTTTAAATGGATGAGACATTTACAAATATTCTATGAATAAATATGTAGGTAAATCATATTGTTTTTAATACGATATGTTCTAGATCGTTCAAGAGGCTTAGATTTTTTATGGAAACTTTCATACCCTGTTTCAACTCTTTAAGGGTCGATTTAAAAAAAAACCTAGCTATGTCTTACCCTGGGCTATTATTATTTTCATTCCGAATATTATCCAAATCGGGCTAGTAATTTAGCCGTGAAAGCAGACCCTAAATACTTTTGCACTTTTAATATTATTTACGGCTTTAGAAATAGTCTCAGGTACACGATTCATTAACATTTGTTTTTTTGAAAAATATATAGTTTTGTTAATATATCTTTAGTATATATATCTACAGTTGTATTAAAATCAAGCGTCTAGTTAAAATGTAAAGAATGCAAAACAAATTAAAAACAGTCGGAAATCTTAAAAGATTAAAACACAAAACAAGATTACAGTTTTACAGTTTCCAGTTACTTTATTTCCCTAATCGCTTGCTTGAGCTGCAAGTTAACGCTAAGTTAGTGCTTAACCTGCTCAACTTTATCCTAAACTATGCCCTTGAGTTTTGCACTCGCTCTTCCCAAGTTCTGCATTAGGTATTTAGTTACAAACTTTTGTATATTATAATTTGTTTGCTTTTCACACTTTATGTTGCGTTTAGTGAAATATTTTCAATTCGATAATATTACTAAAACATATTTTTTTTTAAATTATGTTAGTCGTAATTTAAAAAATCGTGTGGATTTGAAAAATATAAAAGAGATCAGATTTAAATAGCAAATACTTGTTACAAAACAATTCCTTTTTTTTCTTAACTGCGGATTCAATGTCTTTTATTTTTGTTTGGTTTTTATTTAAGTTGGAACGCTTCCAGTTGCAATACATCCTCGGCGTTAATTAGATCGTTGCCACAGATCTTGTTATAACCCCTTATTTATCATTCCATTTGTAGTGGCTTACCTCTTGTAAGAGCTGCAAAAGAGTTTATAATTGCTTTTTTAAATTTCTGCAATGAGATAATTCTCATTTATATTATATAAATTATTTAATAAGTACTGTTTAAAATTTACGGCATGTAAATGTTGTTTAACAAAAATACTGATTTTAAATGTGACAAGGTTTTAAATTTAAGGTCCTGATAAGTTTTTAAGTTATATAGCTCTTATGTTTCATATTTTACAAGGGATGGTAATTATTCTGTCTAAAGATTTAAACTGCTGGACCTTCCATCCCTCACTGAATATTTATCAACGGACCCCGGCTCTCTGTAATGTGACGAATTTTGATTTTCCGTACCCATGTTTACGATTTATTGTTATTCACCATAACTTTGTTTTTCCGGAATATTTCTAAATGTTAGGCACATTTTTTTCTTTGAAATATTCCTTTTTCAATGTTTTTTCCGGTTATTAGATATTTCAGTATCGTTTTCTTGATAGCTCTAAATTTTGGTACTCTCTTTAACCGAATCTTGTTTGATTACAATCTTTGATTGGATAACGATGTTGTCAGCGTTATCTATTGCTTATTCCATATGATACAATAATTATCCTTTTAAATTTAATTAACACTTACAAGACGTGACCATTGTTCTAATTCCCATAATTACTGGTGTTGCTAGCCTATAGTGCTATGTTTCCGTATATTTAATTATGTAAATTAAAATCGATTTGCATAATCGATACAGATCTCATTTGCACCAACAATTACTTCTACTCCTAATTGAATATCGATGTTGTATGCAAATGAAAGGGGTTTCTTCTAATATAATCTTTATTCTATGTTATGGTGATTCTTTTGATTATATCAAATAGTTAAGCGTTTCATTTATATATATTATTCAAATCATTATTCGATATGTTTTTTTGTTGTCCTTTAGATGTTTTTATCTAGCTACCTATATGATGTAACATCTAGATGGTACCTACTGTTAAAACTGTTTGTTTTTTTATATATCTACTGTGTTTGTTTGAAGAAAATTGTGCAACGAGGAAAAATAGTTGAAAGTGTAAACATAATGTGGAAGTGTGGACCGAACCGTAAACAATATAATTTACTTAAGGAAAAACTGAAATAAATGACCCCTTTTACTTGCTAAGTGGGTTAAGACTGAGATACAGATTTCTTAACATGTGCAATCATTGAGCAAAATTACCTTCAAATATACTAATTTATCGTAGGACGCCTATGTTGGATTTTATCTTCATAATTTTGTTAAGATTGTCTATTATATATGTTTTTTTCTTAGTACTTGTTTTAATATAATAATACATAGTTGTATCTATATTTCTAATTACTTGACAGAAAACCCATAAACGATAATAGATTATTGAGGGCGATGGGTTTCAAACGATCTCATAAATATGCAGTGGGTGAGGACCAAATTGCTATTCTTACACGAAAAATCTAGATTTATTGGCTATTAATAGTTAAGTGTCTTTACAAAGATGAAAGTTTTTACTGGACATTGGGTAGTCTTTCAGTTAATTTATTATATAAGATTATCCGAACAGTAGATAGTTTAAAGACGAACCATAAAAGCTTTTTATCTTATACAAAGTATATTCCATTAATTAGTATTCATTTTGAAAACAGGTTCATTATTATCACACTCTAATTAGAGCTTAAATAATACTTTATTTTCATACTACTTTCCATGTATTGTTTTTAATTAATTAAGTCTTAATGAAGCTTCGATTCCAGACTTGTATTGTCCTAAAAAAATAGACCCACCTCGAAGTTTGCGGAATTAAGAAACCGAATCGTTCCTTTTAATTATTTTTTTCGTATAACAATTCGTATTGTCCAAATTTTGTGTATTGACCAGTAGGTACCGAAGTTTCCAATCTATAATAATTACGTAGTTATTATATTTATACTCACCTTACTTTTAGTACGAGTTTTGACGTTACGAAAACTATGACAGTTTACGAAATCGTCAATTTTACTAAATGTATTTACAATTATCTTCAATTATTTAGGATCATCCTATAAATCATCCTAAATAATATAAATTTTAACAGATTTATAAAATATGTCAATTGATTTTCATTAGAGGATTTCGTTAAAAGTCGTACTAATTCAGATAGATATTGGTATACAAAAAGCAATAGCCACATATAAAAGCAAGTACTGGTTCTATAATATAAAATAGTTTCGTCAACCTGATACATGGAACAAATATACACAACTAACAAAATAACAAATTGACCTAATAAAAATAAATATTCGAGTTTGATATACACATATTGGTTACTCAAAAAAAGAAATTACAACTTAAACTACACATTACTAGGGCTTTAATTATTGATTAATATAAACACGGTATCGATGCCGTGTCAAAGGCTAAAGCTTAGTTACCTCGGCTTCCTGTCGGCTAACTTTAATACGCTACAAACTAATCCACTTTGTAGTATAGTGTAGTCTAAGTATCTACAACTTAGTATAATAACGCACTAGTATAATGGCTGGTACTGAAACCGATATTATGGGGTAATTTACTTATATCAATATGTCGTATGATACTTACTGTTTTAAATTTATCTTTCTTTATCTTTGTCTATTTAAAATATGTTTTGGATTTGATGCCGGAATCCTTATAGTGGGTGTTATATTCTTTGTAGTTTTATAATGAAGTTTCTAAAGCTGAATGTTGTAGGTTTGTTTTCTTGTAGGTACTTTTGGCTTTAGATTGTACTTTTAAATCTATTTGATAATTTGATCCGTTTTTAACATTTTAATAACCTGTGTTTTTTTTTACTATTTAGTAGATGTTAATTGTTATAGTGTTTAAAACGATATACAGAGGATAATATATATTTTATTATAATATAAATATTTTGTATATAGAAGATAACTTTGATAGAGAATTTCGTAGATATTTGTTTATTTCCTAGAATTCGTACCTTTTATTCTTTAGAAACGACTGTAAGTACGATTCAAGTCCAACCCGTATCTCCTGATTGAGCTCAACTTTCCTATTACAGAAAAAGCAAGGCGCTTGCAATCATCCACTATTACATACATGCTCAGATCTCCTGCTATTTTGAACCTTATTTGGTTTGGAATAAGAATGTTAAAACTCAATAATAAGGAGCATGTGGCTGTAGAAAAAAAGGGACAAGACTCAGGTAGAAACTGAATACAAAAGATGCGTTCGTTCGCGCCACCTTACCATTCATTTGACAACTTAAAAAGTAGCCTACCCACCTTAATGTATTGGTATAAGAACTATATTTGAATGTCAATTAATTTTCTAAACGTAATTACGTTGGTAAAAGATTCCAAGTCCAAGTTTCTTTACGTTTATTGGCGGTCAAATTTTTATAGCTATCAGTATGCGTTTAGTTAGTTAGTTAGTTAGTTCTGTGCAGTCATAAGGGATAATAGTGGAATTGTTTCTAGTGTATTAATTAGTTATTTAGTGTGATAATATTGTGATAGGTTTCAATGTGATGAATGTTTTTTGTGATATATGTTTTTTTATGCGGTATGTTGTTTGTGTTTTTGTTTATAGGTTATGTTGATGTATACACGTTTTTATTATTATCATATTTATTATGTTAAATATACAATTACACTATTTGGTATATTTTTGAGAATATTCATGTATATCTGTATTCATATTATTTAAACTCAATCTGATTTAAATATATTAATAATGAATAGTAACTGTGCACAGTAAATTATCAATTCATTATTAGCATTTGGAATAAAATTATTTTCGTCTCTATATTTCTTATTTTGGTAAATTAAGAAGTTTAGGAATTAAACCTAAAGTTCTTAATTTAAAGATACCGTTTTATGATATTGCGGACACGGGCTCTGGAATGTTTACAGTTTAGAGAGAGCAGATATTATCTGAAGCACTACTCATAACGGCATCTTTTAATATTTATTTTGTTATTATATCATTTTAGTTTTAATAAATAATTTATTCAGTTACTTTTTTGGTATGGTAATAATATATTTTATGTATCTCATCTTGTATAAATAATCATTATGTTTAAATATGATAAGACTTATTTATTCTAATTTCTTGGTTATAAATACAGGGTTTGTCATCTTAATGTTATACTAAAAGTTAACAAATGAAATAAATTCTGTATTTCATGTAACGCTTGCAACGTATTAAAAACCCCACATTCGAAAAAATAATAATAAAAGACATTATATTACAAAATAATATTATTTATTGTTATCTTAAAAGTATAGTAGGATGAATATTATAATCCTGTGAATTAAAATAAAAATTAATTTAAGTCAATATGACTTACAATTCTATTGCTCATTTATATTTAACTTCTTTTACAGATGGCGATGTTCTACTAAAATGTAGGTTGGGATTACGACTAAAGATGAGCAAGGTCTGCATGGAGATGGGAAAACAGGATATCAGCTGGCGGAGAGTGTTGGTGTGTGTGTATGTGTACGTGTTGTGCTGTGATTGTGTTAGTGGGAAACAGATGAGTGAGACGCTGCAGCGGGCGCTGTCTGCTGTCCGAGGTCCAAGCCCTGGAGCCAAGAAACTCTTGAATATTCCTGAGGATGGAGGTGAGATTATTATAATCTAAATGTATTAATATAATATTACTATTTTTGCTGCTATGTCCCGATAATAATTGATCAACTGTCCCTAAATGTTTTTTCTAACGTAAAAAACATGACGAAAAAAGTGGTCGCTAAATTAAGACCGCACTCAGTAATTTACAAGTATCTAACAGAAAAAAACATGTTCATCTACTTCCCGCAACTTCATTTATCTGATCAGGGCTATGAGAAATCCTGCTTGAACTTTCATCTCTAACAATGGTCGCGAAAAAGGGCGACGCTTAATTACTCAAAAAGTTTTGTCACTGTAGCGTTGTAAAAGATTCCAAAGTTCAGTGAAATTCTTCATCGAGTTTTTCCCCAATTTCGGGATTTTTGAGATCCCTTATTAATTAAGGCGGTCTCGTAATTGTTGCCTTCAGGTGTTTTTTTCATTTACTACGAGTTAGTTTTTATGACCTCATCAAGTTGTGATGTCTTCAACGTTTTAGTGCAAAAGTTTGGATTTTAATAGACAGTCAGGTTTAGTTACCAAAGTTTTTTATTTAGCTACGTTTCAACTTCTTACACGCGAAAATTTTAGTTTATTTTATTCTGTTGAACATATTTTTTACTTGTAATGTTTGAGCTAACCTAATGAAGTTTCTGTGATTTCGTCTTATTATTAGTAATTGTATATCATTATTTTTCCAAATGGTATATATATGTACCTATACATATTTTGGTAAAGGTAATTAGTTATCCAAAGGCCAAAACCCAGATCTAAGGTCACTCCGAAACATTTTTATCAAAGAGACTGATTGCCCCAAATTAGTCAGCGAATAAATTTTACCCTATTCTTAGAGATTTAGTAGGTAACGTTACTTTTAATGTGTATAGATAAAAATGCTATTAATGTCTTCTTTATGATTTAATTTTATCCTCAAATTAAGTGAGTTAAAGTTTAATAAGTTATGATATTTAAAATTCTTCTCAACAAAATAGCAACTGCACAGGTTTTTACAAAAAATATAATTTTGTTGCTAAGTATAAATGAAAATGTTGTTACAGCCAATTAAGTTTCAGGGCTCTTGAAAATATTTTAATGTTAAAAAACAGGTTGGTGTGGAATGGATATTTATTTATTTTTCATATTATAATAAATTTAGTAAATAACAATAATTATTTGAACATTGCGTGTGTTCTAATCAAAACAATAATGTGAATTATTTTTACTTGCATTCGACTTGTATGATAAAGTCAGTCAGTAGCCAAAACCTGTTCCATTAACTTGGTAATAGCATCACGTAGTCTCATCAAAGTTGAGGATTGGCATGACTGGCAAGAATGGATTAAGCTTAGAAGTACTTACGGTATCCAAGTTAGTGTTTGTCTTTAGAACATTTTATTAGATATTTTCAATTATTTTCAATATCATTTGGAGCTCAAATGAGTAAAGGCTTTATTAACAGTATTATAGTTGTATAAAACGGTTTATTTAATTAGTAAATATTTCGATGTTGTGGTGTTTGTGGAATGTTTTCGTAATTCGCCTTAAAACCAGCGAGTTTCGAAAAGCTGTATCCCTAAAGGAAGGAAACGCCATGTAAATTACAGAATTTACCCTAAACTCATTTATACGATTAGAAATGTTTCAAATGAATCCCAAAAGCAATATTCTAGCTCAAAAGAGCAAATATTTCTAACGCAGCTGTCGTAACTTGGACGATTTAATTTCCATGAGATTTCCCACAAATCTGCATAACTTAAAGACGAACGATACTACTCTGCCGGGCTTAAACTACCGCTTTGCATATAAATGATAGGACATATAATAGCCGTTTGGGAGGATTACATCGCTGTTTCATTTCGCGAGCGGTAATGGCTTGCTAAGGAGCGCGGCAAGGTATAATGATCAATCTTTTGCGCTTTAAATTCAAACTTCTAGAATGTTCTGGGACACACTGTGATAGCGAATGAGTGAGTGAATGAGTAAATCGCTGATTCTAAAGATTTTATTCAATTTACTACTAGTGTTAACAAAATGTATTGTAGAATATCGATTTTTATGTGCTTCCTATCTGTATAAATGTATTTCATAAATGTTTTATTGCATTGTGTGTTAATAGTGTCTTTGTTACATTTGTATCTGCATAGTCGTGAGGACAAAGTACATAGCTTATGTATAGCTTGCAAATTATTTCGTGTTATAAATTATCAGTAGCTTTTTTTTGTGTGCAATACCCTTTATTTCTATTTATGATATTTTACTTATAACTATGGAAAATTCTAGACAATGATAAATGCTTCGCTACATTTTAAAGCAGTGTGTACATACCTTAATAAACTTTAAACATTTGAAATGCTTTTGCAAATTATTTTACTCGGCCAACACATTGTTTCTATATTAGTTAGTTTAGTTTAGTTAAGTCTAGTTGTTGAATTTTTTATTCTGGAAGCGGAATATTCTAGAACTATTTGTTTGTTTGTAACTACTTGTGATTATTTAATTACTCGTATAAATAAGACTATTTTTAAATATTTTTAGTTTTTTTAGGAACATTGTTCATTATTTTTAAATGCCAACAATAATGTTTTATCTTTCAATATATTTAAATAGAATTACTTAACATTGTACGTAATATTTAGGTATGTGAATATGAAAAGATATACAGCTGCAAAAACTTGCACTATTTATATAATTACTAGGGGTTGGCTTAGTTATTGTAAAGTAATTAAAATACCTATTCACTTTAATCTACTCAGCGCAATCTAAAACTAACTTCCTTTCATTATATTACAGTTCAATTTACCTTGACATTCGTAATACGAGTCTCAATGGACTTTGTACGTCTCCAATCGTACTCAACAAACGAAATAGATGTTTTCATTCAATTTTCTATCGTGGGAACAGTACTGCCCAGTTTTAAACAGATAATTAAAACTAGACCTTGTCTTTTAGTTTATAGAGTTCAATTTAACTCAAATATGTTTCTATCTATATAGTCATACACATATAGATGTGCTTGCTTTCGGTTCTTCAGATATTGTTTCAACAATTTTTATATTTTGTAGACTGTTTGTCTCTTAGACGATAATGTATGAACTAAATAAAAGTTCCATAAAGTGTTTAGGTACATAGACAAATTTATAGATATAGATAAACTAACATACAGAAACTTTAAACTATTGTATGACATATAGAAATAGGTAATGTCTCTGATAATAGTATGAACGTGATATCTTGAATCACTGTTTAATTAATAGTGCTGTAACTGAAATTATCTGACAGTTAGAAATTATCTAGTGAAATTAGATGAACCTGTTAATCCATTACTGAGATACTTTGGGATTGACATACACGCATGATAGTTAACAACCTTATGTAACCGTGAGACGGTAATTAGTAAGGTTAGCCTAATGGCCTAACTTAAATGACTTCCGGAGTTATCAAGTATAGACAAACTGACACGTCATATGTATTAGAATATGTTGTTTGAACGGTGTTGAAAGACGGTATTGGGTCTTGTGTTAGTCAAATAGTAGATTACGTGGTTATTGGGTTATTTTATTTTTACCTTCGAAGGTGAGAACATTTTTGTTATTTTATACTTTTTTTTTTATTTAATTAAATTACTAATTTTAAACCTTATAAGTACTTAAATTTAACCATAACCCAAATTTAATTGTAAAGTATACAAGAGTGTGTTGACACCGCTTGTATTTATCGTTCAACACAAACCGTAAACATTTTGTGTCGGTGTTGGTAAGTGGCTGCATATTTTGATTTGTTTACATTTGACTTGTTTACTTGTGGCGGCTGGTTTTTGTTTTAGTAAATGTTTACCATCTTGAAAATATCACTCTAGGTAGGGCTTTTGAAAGCTTCAAGTAATTTATGGAAAGATTAAATGTGTACTGCTTTATTATTACTTAAATTTTAACGTGCACTTCCGAAATGTTTCTTTTTTGCTGCAAATCTAAAACAAAGTAACTTACGGACAATTTTAAAGAGTGCTTGTTGAAGCCCTACGGCCAGAGACAGAAAGGCTTGAAACTTCATTCATTTTGAAACAAAGAGTGTTATGACAACCCTAAACAGTGCGTTGATGTTTTGGCTAAAAATATATTTTTATAATATAAAGAAGTTTGAAACTAAGAAGTAAATATAACAAAGTAACGGATTTTTTTTTTTAATTAATTGAAATTCTATTATAAATAATATTAGAATGGTCTTGTTTTTGTTATTGATAAGAGAAGAATGTTCATATCAGAATTGATCAGTTCATAATATTGATTTCAATTAAATATTTTTTTAGAGAAA
Organism: Napeogenes inachia; assembly: GCA_959347355.1. Lineage (NCBI taxonomy): Eukaryota > Metazoa > Arthropoda > Insecta > Lepidoptera > Nymphalidae > Napeogenes > Napeogenes inachia. Next base: position 18,804,090 of record OY365798.1, on the reverse strand, counting down.
AATATATCAAATGTTCCATGTCTACCTAATATTTGTTCGTGGAAATGAATTTAAACTATTCAATTTAGTCAATCTGTTTTTTTTTTAAATGCTGAATTCAACACTTGCATTATTTGATAAAATTTTATATAAATATCAATTCTCTTAGGTCCCTAATATTTCTCTTGTCAAATATATTGTGGTTTATCTTCGATCGATCTTATTACACATTATTCAATAAGTTATTCATTAAATAATACTATAATACAATGCTCATAATCCATACTTATGTTATAAATTCGAAAATAAGCCTTTCATTCTTTCTTTTACTTTGTTACGGTCAAACCACAGTGATATGGACGACTGTGATGGAATTTTTATAAAAGTTTTGTAAGGAAAAGGCATAGATTAATTCTTATCTCGAAAATAAAGTTTGAAAATATTTTTAAGGTATTAAGAAATAGACACGAAGTTTCTAATATCAACCAATAATTTCTCCGTTTATTCAAACAGAAATTCCGTCAAGTAAACACAAATATAGAATCGTAACTGAACTATTAAATTTAAGACCCCTACGTTTAACTTGAAGGTATTATCTAAGATTATCTGTACAAGTAAACCATTTGTCCGGATCTCAATTTACCTGCACCCGATAGGTTGGACCCAACTTGTTTGTTATTACTGGTCCTTGGTCCAATTAATTGTCGGTAAAATCAATTAAGTTCGACTCTGTGTAATAGCATTGAGTTTGGATTATTTGATACCACATGTTGTAGTTGGTTTAAGAATGACCTTGAACTATATAAACTTAATAGGATAAATAGTTTTGATAACCCTTATATGTTTATTATATTTATTTATAGCCGCCATGTATGACAAAGTATTTAAAAAAAAAACACAAATTAATCAATTAAGTATTTGAAAAAAAAAATACAAATTAATCAAAGTATGTTAATTGATATTTAGTAAATAAAATAACTATTTTAACTTATAATTATACCGGCAACGTTGTATGTTTTTTATTTTATAAGTTGTGAAATAAAAACTATTTTAAAACAACATATTTTGAATCTCTCCAGAGCTATTTACGAAATAGAAAGTTGAAGCAAATAGTTCCTGTTCTGATACGCATACTGTTCTCAAAACACTTGTGACAAACTGTTTTAAAAGCAGTGATATGGGAATGATGACTCTGAACCGCCTTTGTGGAGCGAATAGAGTTTTATTTAGTTTGTTCTTTTGTGTTCTATTTTTGATACATTCCGTGTATTTTTATATTTTATTTCACACGACTGTGACCTTTATTGTATATTAAAAAAAATTCAATGTACCTGATAAAGGTATTGATAAATATTCATATAGTCGTGAAATAAGAAAAGTATATTCAATTTTATAGATAATTTCCGCTTCCGCGTAACCATTAAAGCCTACGTAACATTCAGTTCGTGTCATTTATCTCATTCAAATTCTAGTTTGCGACACCTAATGCGACACTACATCAGAGGAAGGGAATTTTTCACGAGATCTTAGCTTGATGCGGTTGAGCGATTGAAGTGTCCCGGCCAACTCTTGGATCATTTGTCTCTGGAATATAGCTGGTAATTTTTATGTTTCAGCCAATATTTTGTTGTAGAATCGGCTTAATATATTACTAAAAATAGATTTTTGAATATTGTCATTTGTTATACCTTTTAAGGTTCTGTTTCAACTTTATATTCAAATTATGATTTTTTTAAGATTAAGGGTTCTTTTTGTTTCAAAATTTTCATAATATATACTTGTCATCCAAGTTTTATTTCGCCTAAAAATAAACAGGAAAATAGATTTGTGCAATTCGTGACCATTTCTCAGCTTTCACCTTAATTGTCCCGGATTCTGAGGGAAACAAATGAATGAAATATGCCTTCGGACCCTTAATTATGGACGCAATTCATCAGCAATCGACACAAAAATGGGAGAAACGTGTGGACGTCAATAAAGTATGCCATACGTCTACGTTAGAAGGCAATCTGGATAAAAGTATTGAGTTTATTCTTCGATACAAAGGCTTTTACTATTTTGGGTTATTAATTACCTTTTCCTCTTCATTTTCCACAATATTTTAAAATATCCTTTTCCTTCAATTTATCAAAACTACTAACCAAGAAGTTTGAGAGCTAAATTCAAGTGAAACACCACAATTTGCAATCAAAGTCGAGTATAAAACTTACAAAATAAAACGTAAACACAATTTTACGTCCAACGAGCGCTGGGGTGAGAGCTGCGGAAACAATGGCCTAACTGCTAGCAAATGGGTTTTGCTAAGCGTCTTAAGAGTCCAGAGGAAATCTTAATGCATTTTCGATTGGCTGCAATTGTTTGCAGAGGGAATAAAGTATTAAAAAGTCAGATCCAGTAGTGCTCCTCCTTGATTTAAGAGCTGTCTTGATTCGGATTAGATTACTATTTTTAATAAAATGTGCTGCTTGTATATGTTTTAATGTGTATAAGTTGATTTTTAACTTTCTAATACTTCATTTTTAATATATCAGTACAAAAAATTAATAATAGATATTTTTATAGACAAGTTCTTATACCGGCTTTTACAGATTTTATCAAATATTTTTATTTAGGCATATTAATTATTAAACACATAGCTTTAATTTCAAAGTAATTAACACATATTAATTATGGAGTTTTGTTTATAGTTAATTAAAAAACATTCATAAAACATTTAATCAAAGTTTTACGAAACCCTAAAGCATAATTAACATTGGATTGCAAGTGTTTATTGCTTGCATTATGCTCGAGTAATAAATCCGGCTCGAAGGACCAATAAACCGTTGGCGAGAAAAGCGAAATGCAGGTCGGTATTAAAACACAGACGGAGTTTTGTTCGGATATTTACCAAAACTTGTAAGATGTAAAGTTTGTGAAAAGAAAGAAAAGTAATCTCCGGTTCTTGTATTTTCGTTGCAAGCAAGCATCTAAATCATTTGAAATATTTATTATTTTTATTTATCACTGTAATGCAGAACAACATCATTATAGAAAATTTTTGGATTTTTTCTTTATTTTTTAGCCATATTGTAACTTGCTTTATGTTTTTTTTAATTATTATATTAATTCTAAGCACAAAAGTAATTTAAAAACAACTTTATACGAGTACTGAATACTGAAACTTACAGAATGTTTTTGCTTTGTTTGGTTTTCTTATATTTTAGTTTTTAAAACATAACTATTAATCTAATCATTATACGAACCTGCGGCTCTTCAGAGTCTGACCATCATCTTGCGAATATACCGACTCAGCGCTCGTTTTGTCGAGATTATTTATGAAGACAACTTTGATGAAATATTTTCAATTAATTTAAATATATTTCCGTTTCTTAAAGCTCTTAATTTTATAAAAAAATATCATATTAATATTTTAATAACAGTAAGTGAATCATGAACTCTCAATTAAAAAAAAAAGGATATTAATTTTTACCCACAATAAAAAAAATATATTTTAAAGCTACCTACCAGTAGAGTCGGGGCGTGTTACTAGCAGGACCCAGTCACGACCGGTGTGATTTATCTCCAGAGTTCACGTGATCGTCCCTAAGCGTTTCGATTTCACATGTACGGACAGGAAAAGTTAAAAAAAGTTTATTAGCTAACATGTTATTTGAAGGAAAGTTTTGGAAATATGATTGTACGTATGGTAGGTACTTACTTGTACTGCTTACCATTACTCGTATTTATTACTTTTACAGACAGATTATCGAGAATTTATTTTTGTATATTAGTAGTATAAATAAAATATACATAAAAAAATGTATGGATAGGTTTTAAATATTATCATTTCTGGTTTTTGATGACCGTACAACGATTTCGCAGTTCAGTGATCGCAATCCGTATCTGAGATTATATTTCTATAACTAAAATGAAAATTCCTCCGCAAATTTTATAGGATTTTGATGTAACAACTAACAAGATCTATTTTTTAATGTGTACTTAATGCCTTATATAAAGGTTATAATAAAGACAGGTTTGCTATGTGAAGTGCCATTTACTTGAGCCATTAACTTTTTAGACACTAAATAATTAATAAAACAGTAGATTGTATATTTCCAAATAAACAATAAACTCGCCTGAGTTTTTCGACTTGTCGGCGCGTGTCGCAAAGTCGCCGAAACTCGCCGAAACTTGTTTCAAGTCGTCGCAACACATCTGCTCTCCGAACTGACGGAGGGTTCAAACTTTGGACTTCGGAAGTTTCTATTGCCCAGCTACATGGCTGCGAAAGCTGTTTTTGTCTCGTAATATTGTATCCAATAATAATATGTCCTGCATACGTTCATTGAATCGCTAACAATGTACGAATAATTTAACATCATTTTCGGCTGACTATGAAATGAATATATGTTATTATTAATATTTGGATTCTTTTAGTATTAGCACTAAGTACAACTAATTAAAACTTGAAGGTTTGTAACGTTTGATAATTTTATTCTAATTATAATTATATATATAAAGTGCTAAATTAGCAAGTGCTTAAACATTTTTGTGTATTTTATTAAAATTGTTAGGAAATTGATTTTTTAAGCTAAACACTTTAATAATCTGAAATATGAGTTTATATTTATTGTTACATTAAAGTAATATAAAATAACATTTAATTAAATCAAGCAGATTTAAAATATATTTAAATATAGTGGTAACAATAGGCATATCTTCACATCGAAATATTTTGTATATAGAGAGAAAAGATAAGAGTTGAAATTAGTCAAGATATCCGTATTTTAACATTAGTCTTCGTTAACATTTAACTGGCAACTTCTAATTGGGTGATTAATTGATTCCTTCATGATAAGCTACGAGGATTTAATTCAGATATTACATTTTAAATCAAAGAAGTAATGGAATGTTTTAAATAATTTGTTAAATTAAATCTATATTTATCTTAATTATTCGCTTGTTTGTATGGCATAGATTTTTGAATCCGGAAAATCCTATTCATCTCACTGTAATGCCTTGTCTTGAAGGCTAGACCCAGACTCACAATAGCTCATACATCATGTGTAATTCATTCTGAAGGCTTCAACTAAATTCTCCGTTATTACAGTCTAAGTAGCATAACTGACGGGTTTATTATATCATTATGTTGAGAGAATAAATTTAATCTGTTCCTTTTTTAGATATTTTTTACAGTATTATGTAAATATTTTGTATAAATTTATTTGTGACTATTCTTCATAAGAAAAAATAATATAAATAATTGAATTTAAATAAGCTTATAGAATTATATGGTTTTAAAATTAGTGGTTTGTTCTAACCAAATTCAAAGGTAGGTACGGTTAATTTCTAAGTTGATTTTTAATAGTTTACTGTTATTATAAATCCTAGATTAAGATTCGCTGCATATAACGTACCAGCTCCATTCTAGCATGTTTTAATAAAAACAAAAGCCCTGAAATAAATATGGAAATAAAATATATAAAAAATATATAAAAATTTGGTTAGGAACCATACAGACTCTATATGGTTCCTTAACCAACATTAGATGCTCTATAGTATAGAGCATCTATCAGATCATAACTTTCAGAAAATGTCTAATGTAAGTAATTTGAGACGTTTTAAGCCGCGAAGTGCTCACAATAAATACGATAAAAGGGTCTCAAAATCGAAATTATTTTCGTCAATAGAATTTTCTCACGAAAAATACCGTGAAGGGATTCATAGCGAGTGGTTTTTCTGAAAAAGCAACTCAAACGATCGCCATTCAGTTCGACGAGTCACGCTTGGCCGCGCATCGACTATAGCATTCCAAGGGACATACAGACACACAGATTAATGAATCTTTGATAGGAACTGATATACAAGCTAAAAGTTCGAAAATATTGTTGGTTTTTAATTTATTTACGATAGTATGATATGCAACTTTTTTAATTATTTGGACAAATGCTAAAAATATTATAGAAAATGTATGTTTTGCCGGTAATTCCTGCTTACACTTAGTTATACAATAATCTTCAACACACTGATTCTGATCTTTTCTCATTGCATAAAATACTTAGTCAATATATTTTGATGGTTATCTATGTTTGAGTTAGTCCCAGAGAATTCACAATTAAATTTTGGTCTATGATTTTTTTTGTCCATCAATGTTGCCCTTTTTATATTATTCTACTTGTTGTTAGATGACGTTGAATTATTCCATATTAATTAGATCACCAAGCTCTATGAAAATGGGTGTATGATAATATATAAAAAAAAATTTGGTTTGGTTTGGTCAAGGGTACTTCATCACACTTTCTGGACCGAAAGTTGTGATGTGGTATACGGGTACGCGACCCCGGCTTCCCGAGCCTCTATTGTCTCTTTCTATCTTCCAGACAGTAGTATCCTTTTATCAGTTTTCCTTTCTTTGTTTCACAATGTCCATTCCCATCCATCCCCTCCTGGGTCCAACACAAGCAGCCCCCTCCTGCTTACAGTACAAAGTCTGTATCGGCGAGAAAGGCAACCCAATGCAGATAATGCAAAAGGGCTTGGCGGATACGGCGACTCAGCAAGGCGAGGTGGATAGCCAAGGGTGACGGTAGAGGGCCCGTGTAGTTACCGTCAGCCAGACACTGCATCTGACCTCTCCTTCAGTCGTAGCGGTTTTCCGTTCCACTGAATCGTGGAGAGGGAGGACTAAGTGCGTGCGCTTGCGTTTGCGCAAACGTCTGCGCACCTTAATATATCCTGCGCAACTGACCGCTTCCGAATTTGGACTCCGATGTCGTTAAGTCCTATGGCGATGGGTTGAAGTAGAGAGGTCTGGCGTGGTGCAAGCTGGGCTTTGTCTGATTCCTGCACATAGGCGGTCCCAGAGGTGTGTGTAAACGCCGTGGTCGCTTTTGCATTGCTAATCGGGGCGACAATGCAAATTCGGCAGCAACTGGGATGACAGAGCAGCCCTATTCAGGGAGGCACTGCTCTCCTTGCTCAGCCGAGGAGGGGCCTAGAAAAGGTGGCCTAAAAAATGCTCGTCCCTACCTGGAAGGTGGTAGTAACCACGGCTGCCATCGCATCACTTAACTCGTGGTCGAAATAACCAAAGAAATAAAAAATGCATAAATCCATCTATTATGACTTTTGGCGCGTGGAACGTGAGAACTCTCATTGATCGAGATGGCAACGCCTGCCCTGAACGCAAAACCGCCATAGTTGCTCGTGAACTCCATCGCTATAACGTGGATGTGGCTGCGCTCAGCGAAACACATCTTGCTGATGAAGGAGAGCTGGTGGAAGATGGAGGTGGCTACACTTTCTTCTGGAAAGGTACCCCTGCAAGCGAACCTCGACGTTCAGGGGTAGGGTTTGCCATCAAAAATCATTTAGCAAAGAGACTGCAAGAATGTCCTGCACACATCTCGGACCGCGTTACCACACTGCGCCTTCACATAAACAAAGACAACTACCTTAATGTCATCAGTGTCTATGCTCCAACGCTAGACAAGTCTGATGATATTAAGGACAAATTCTATGAGGAGTTATCTCAATGCCTTGACAACATAAATGCCAGAGAGCAAATTTTATTGCTGGGCGATTTCAATGCCAGAGTTGGTCGGGACTATGAGGCTTGGCCTGGGGTTCTGGGGCGACACGGAGTCGGCAACATGAACAACAATGGTCAGTTGCTACTTAGTCTTTGTGCTCAATACCATCTAGCGATAACGAACACTATGTTCAGACTTGCCGCTAAACACAAGAAGACGTGGATGCACCCGCGATCCAAACACTGGCATTTGATCGATTATGCTATTATGCGGCAAAGAGACATCGGTCAAGTTCAGATCACCCGCGTCATGCGTGGAGCTCACTGCTGGACTGACCACCGACTTATTGTCACAAGACTGCGACTCTACCTCCGTCAACCTCGTAGATCCTCAATGAAAAAGCCTGTGTATTTAAACGTGGATAGGTTGAAAGATCACGAGGTGAGGGCAAAATATGTTGAAGCTATATCTAAAATACCTTCGCTGTTAAATGAGACAGGTGAAGTCAGTGCTGCTTGGAAAACTTTATCATGTCATCTCATGGAAGCCGCTTCCGCTATTTTGGGTACGAAAGACCGGCGTAGCGAAGACTGGTTTGATGACAATAGCGAAGTTCTCAAAGCAGCATTCGACAAACATCGAGATCTCTTGCGACAGCATCATCAAAGAGGTAAAAGTGTTGCGGCGGTCAAAGAGAGTGACCAAGAATTGCGCAGGCTGTCTCGGCAAATAAAAGACAAGTGGTGGCGGGACAAAGCTTGTCAAATGCAGTGCCTTGCAGACACAAATCAACTTGGGGAGTTTTATTGCGAGGTGCGAAAGCTGATAGGGGCGTCTCAACAAGCTAGAGTACCTTTAAGGTCTCTAAACGGTAAACGACTCCTGACCAGCAAGGAGGATGTACTGGAACGTTGGGCGGAACATTTTAACAACCTGCTTAACGTAGATCGATCAGCTGATCTGCATAATATCAGTCTATTACCTCAACTTCCCTTAGCCACTGAGCTGGACAAGCCCCTGTTGTGTGACGAGGTAGTAACTGCCATCAAACAGCAGCATAATAATCGGGCGGTCGGTATTGATCTTATACCGGGTGAAGTACTAAAATATGGCGGTACGGGGCTGCACACGTCGCTATGGAAAATTTTCGTTCGAATGTGGGAGGAAGAGAGAGTCCCGAAAGAGTTTAAAGTGTCCCGCATCAGTGCCCTCTACAAGAACAAGGGTAACCGTAGTGACTGTGACTCATATCGCGGTATTTCGTTACTGTCGGTCCCTGGAAAAACCTTCGCAAGAGTCTTATTAAACCGCCTGAAAGATCTGTCAGAAAAGATTCTGCCCGAAACCCAGTTTGGCTTCCGAGCTGACCGAGGCACTTGTGAAGCAATTTTTTCCGTGCGTCAACTGCAGGAAAAATGCAGAGAACAACATCGTCATCTGTACTTCTGCTTTGTTGATTTAGAGAAAGCATTTGATAGTGTGCCTCGTGAAGCTCTCTGGATAGTGCTAGGAAAGCTAGGGTGCACGGAGAAGTTTCTGCGCCTCCTAAGACTCCTGCATGACGATATGCAGTGCTGTGTCTCTGTAGATGGTGAAAGGTCTGCTTTCTTCCCCGTCACCTGTGGGGTGAAGCAAGGGTGTGTACTAGCACCCACCCTGTTCGCCTTATACTTTGCGGTAGTAGTCAAGGAGGTCCTAAACACTGTCTCCGAAGGAGTTCGAATCCGTTTTCGCACAGATGGCAGTCTTTTCAATTTGGCTAGACTTAAGGCGCGTACCAAAGTCTCGCATGCACTAGTTACTGAAATTATGTATGCCGATGACTTGTGCTTTCTCGCAGAATCCCCAGATGGCCTGCAACATTTGATGTCCAGTTTTCACCAAGCATGCTGCAAATTCGGCCTAAAGATTAGTGTCAAAAAGACGGAAGTGATGTCCCTAGACACACATTGCCATGACACACTGACAATTAAGCTTGGTGACGATATACTGAAACAGGTTGACAAGTTTCGTTATCTGGGGAACACCATAACAGCCAAATGTGACCTTGATGCTGAGATCAATAGCAGAATCAGTGCTGCAGCTGCTGCATTTGGGAAGCTGCGCTCAAAAGTTTTCTGCTCACACGACCTTAAAGTAACCACAAAAATCTCGGTATATATGGCAATTGTGCTGCCAAACCTTCTGTACTCCTCTGAGACCTGGTGTGTTTATCGCCACCACATACGCACTCTTGATCAATTCCACCTCAAATGCCTTCGCACCATCATGAAGATCAGATGGTCCGACCGAATCCGCAACACCGAAGTTCTAAGACGAGCCAATGTCGGTGGCATTGAAGCCCATTTAATGCATCGGCAGCTTCGGTGGTGCGGCCACGTTTTCCGGATGGCGGAGGAGAGAGTAGCGAAGCGCATCTTCTATTCTGAGCTAGAGGAGGGCAAGCGAAAGCATGGCGGTCAACTCCTCCGATACAAAGATGTTCAGAAAAGACACATGAAAAGGTGCAACATCGAGCCCTCTCAATTTGAGGGTCTGGCAGCACAACGGCCAGAATGGCGCGGTCTTATAAGGAGGCGTATCCGCGATTTCGAGGAGCAGCGTAAAGCAGACCTCGACGCTAAACGCAATGAGTTGAAGGGCCGTCCTCCCGTCGCCATGAATTATAATTATATCAGTGGTAAGCTCACGTGCCCACACTGTGCGCGGGAGTTTGCTGCCAAAATTGGCTACAATAGCCATATACGTGCGCATCAGCGTCGACATAATTAAAGGTTCGAAGTGGTCGCCATGGCCGAAATCGGTCGGAGTAATCATAAGTAATCATAAAAAAAAATTACGTTATATATTTCATTTGTTTCCTGCTACAAGTTGATAGCATGTTACACTGAATTAGAATATAAAACATATATTCTTCATGTAGGTGACGCTGTGATCAGTTACTGGTCGCAATTCTTTATTTTCAGGACAGGATATCCGCCGGATATATCTATAGGTTTAATTTTCTTGTTTTACTCGCTACTTTACAAAGCAGTGTGTACGAGGTTCAAGGCAGCCTTTTTTGTGAAATTAGATTGCACCCTTCTATACAGAACCCTTTGCTTTTATTCCCATTGGACCCTATTTACCCATAGTGTGCCGGACAGTAAGTGTAATTAAGTTTTCCATTGAAATATATTGAATATATTTGCAATAATTGGACAAGGCGATACTTATTAAAAATACCTTAAATATTATATATAATATACAATACCTGAAATATTCCCATACTTATTTAAAATACATTATTTAATAAAATTGCCGACGCATTTATGATGACGTTTCATTAAAATGGCGACTGAAAAATAACAAGTTTTCAATAATTAAGTATTTATTATGCGGTAATTAATTTAAATATTAATTTAATATCACAAAATTTGTGGATTAATTAATTTTCAATTATCTTCAGAGTAATGATAACTCAATTATTATAATCGGATAAAATTAATGAGATAAACATATACGTATATATTGTTTATTAAAAGTTGATTAAAAAAATATCGAAAGAAACTCTAACTTAGTTTAGTTTTTAACAAGCGTTATCGCCCCTATTCTATGGTTTTAATTTTTATATCTAGAGTTTGAGGATTGATTAATAATCAACTGTTTAATTATATTACCAAGGTCTGTTTGTTTGTTGAAGGTAATTTGTCAAAAAAATATATCTGAATTTAATGAACGCAGCGTTATATTTTATCCGAGGAATATAATAACTTATTTATACTTAATGTTGTATTGCATTTATATTTTAAATAATCATTATTTGGGGCACTGTTTAATCAAGTGCGCATCAAGATAGCTCGAGAGACAAAGTGCTCATCTTAATATAAATTTCAGTTCGAAATAGCAAATCAAACGCAAATACCTTAGTTATATACTATAGTTATGCAAAGTTTTGAATTTCAGGAATGTAATGATGAAGATCTATCTTATTAGTATTCTGTTTAAGTAAATATTATGTCTACTACCAATACTCGAAATTCTCTGTTTTCATGAAGTTGATAGTATCAAAACTAGTCATATTATAATGAGAATATATGAAGTAAAATCAATTTTATTTATTATAAATAAAATACAAAATTTTAAATAAAAGAAATGAAATAAAGAATTATTTATAACAGTGACTTCCAAAAAGGTTGACCACTCAGGCTTTGCTGGACTATAATTATATAGCATATTCTCAGTGGTAGTCGTGAATATGTTCGATTGTTTTGCCATCACACTTAAAAAATACTAGACGGGTATTCATCGAATTTTACTCATAGACTATGACGGGTAAAAGACCGGAATACTCTTTAGCCCTTAAAAATACAAGGCTCCCGTTTTAACACTGCAGCCACCTATCGTTACAGGAGGCCTTGAGGGCACTGAAACTGTCCGTTACTTTTTTTATTGGTTTTTTTTAACTTAGTTTTCCTATTTGAAAAGGAAGTTTTCGCGTTCCAAGCCGCGGGAAATGCTTGTATTTTAATAAATTTTAAATTCAGATTTTTATTAGAGTGAGTGGACAAAATAATTGGAGGGTTGTCAAAGAATACAACTTATAGAACGAAATATTTTTTTGTTGTATTAATTATATTTTAAATTAATTTACAATGACAAATAATGCTTTTATGTTTTAATTAATATATTCGTTGTAGTGTTCACATTTTCATTTCAAATATAGTTTTTTTTTCGCATTAAAAATATATATCTTTTTTCACTTGTTTTTTAATGACAAAGAATAATATAAATAAATTTGTAGCTATATTTCGATTTAATGTAGAATATATTATATATAAGGCTATCTTAACGTTAACACTTCTCCAGATTGCCGGAGTTTGCAAGATTCACAAACTTTCTCTTACGGCACCATTTTCAAAGTTACCTAAATTTCACCCGTTGACAACCCTAATTGAACTTCGATACTGGAATTGCAAATCTTTTGGAAAACAGTTTTATAACTTAGATTGGTTGTAGTTTAAAACTATTTGTATTAAGTGTTCTGTTCGTAGTTAGTGGAATATTAATTGCAAATACACCCGCTTATGTTTTTATTTTAGTTTAACATAATAATAAATATTAGAAATATATTACTCTCCTACATAAAATTGAATTAATTGAAATGTTAAATCTTCTTTGTTATTTTTTTTGCGAATGAATAATATATTTAATGTATATAAATGTATGTAGATATATTTATAACCTAATAATCTAAAAGAATTGTCTTATAAAAAAAGGAATATAATGTATATATAGGAATAAATACATAATTTGGATCATGTTTTAAAAACCGCGAATCACAAGTCTAAAAATAAAAGGTAGGCTACAGGGGTTGTCATCCCCTATATGTAGTTTTCAGGAAATAGACATATTTTTGTAATCTACAGGATTTTTATTTTAACAAATAGAGACAGAGTTGATTGCAAAAGTTTTGGGTGTGAAATGAAAAACAAAGGTAAATATGAAAGTATTTAACGTACGTGGTTCCGTATGATGTTTAAAACTGCTATAAACTAGCGAGCTCCAATCTAAATTTGGTCTATAGCGGTGGTGATTACTAAAAAATATATATCTATCAATCTTATCTATAGCAATCATATCTTTGCTAGAAAATAAAATCATCTATCTGATATTCATAATTAACTTACTTTTTTTTATGAATAAAAAATGATCCCTTAAAACACGCTAATATTAATATGTTGACCTAAAATAAATCTATATTTAGTTAAGATTTGCATCAAATCTACTTTAAACAAATTCTACCATCTTAAATTTTACACTAGCCAAGTTAAACGATAAGCTCCTTGGATTTGCTTGAAGTTGATCTGTAGATTTTATCTAGTAGAGAGTCTGTCATGTTAATCAATCTTTCTTCATTATAGACAGTTTAGTGTGACCAACCATGCTGTAGCGGCTCAGAATATCGGCCTACAAGTCCCTAGGGATGATGTATGAACAGGGTCAGAGACGAAATACAAGTGAATAATATCCTTCAACATTCTTCTTATATATTCTTCTGATAGGTGAATTCTTCCGGCAATACCTACCACCAGCACGAATTTCCAATTCATCAGACCAATGGCTGGGCCTACAATAAATGCCATATCCAAATAACTGAGATAAGGACAGTTGGACGAAGGTCTAGTTAACAATCGAGTTGATCTGAAAGAATCATATAAACATATAAACATGACTTTTATCCTTACTTGGAAAAAGTGTGTCCTAATATTTCCAAACTAAGAGTTCATAATTCTTAAATATTTGCGGCAATGCGAACATACAAAACATCGCAATAAAATTAAGCATGCAGTTTGTCACTCACGCAACGGTACCCCAAAAATGTTCCGTTGCGTTTTTCCACCAAAGAGAACTTTCATTTGTGGTCTCGTTTTGTTTTTATTTATTTTCATACAAAAGGACACTACCGGGTTCGATTCTCAAATATTCTCATACAGGTGTTCAAAGCGCAACGTATAGTGATATAAACATAGTTTTTTCCCCGTTTGTTTAACAAATAAATAGAAATGTTTTTTTTTTCCTTAGCTAAAAGGATTTTAGTTTACATATAATTTCTCTTTATTGTCAGATAACTGTCTAGTAAAATACTACATTAACGGCTTCTGAGCACTTTTACGGTGATTTTTGAATAAATTATAATGTAATAATTGATATCCAAGACTCACGAAGTAAGCAGATTAATAAGTATGTAATGATAATAATAATTGTTCTATTGTTCTAACAATTTGAAAAATACAATACAAACATAATATGTCCATACATCAACAGTTTTTATTTATTCAACCATCAAACATGACAAGTAAATATTAAGTTAAGAGAAATAGGTCGTGAAGCGATGAGTCAGATCGTGGACGACGCATCACTTATCGCTTGTAAACACACCAAGATAAACATTCGTTTGTTAATGTCTGTACCGTCAGCAACAGAAGAGACTTATGTTATTATTAATAATATTTTTTAAATTATTTATGTACCAACAAAACTTACAAAATATAAACGTATACAAAGAAAAAACATGTACAAAGGATGAACTTATCTCTTTAAGAGATCTCTCCCAGTTATCCTCCAACGTAGCTTAAACACATTGTAAATATGCGGTCGGGTACTTAGTTAAATAAATAAATAAATACTGTTTTAATAATATATTAATATTATTAGGAGGATTTACATATTGATAAGTTACATATTATAATTATGATTTTTAAATAAATGATTGCAATCGTGTATCTATGTATATATAAAAAAGAAACATATAATTTTTTTTATATTAATATTTATTAAAATGTTTTTGTTGCTGATGGCCCTCGTGATTCTAGAAACTAGTTTTTATGCAAATACAGCTTACATGTCTTATCGCAAATCGATTTCACTGGTTAATACCCACAATGTGCAACGTTATCGTATTAAGTAAATATACAGGGTTTGAAAATATCTACGTAAATGTATTTTTTTAATAAAATTTACTTTGTTCAATTTTTATTATCGCATGCTACATATTTAATAAATTGTCGACAATGACTTCTGGTAGACTAACTCTTTTATTGCGTTATAAAAAAATTAAATTGTAACTTTTTGGTATACCAATAGATTAGAAAAGAGTTTTGTTTTTTTTTTAAATTAGTATCTCTGAGTTAGATAAACATTTACATTACAAACTTTTGTCCTGTAAGAAGCCCCTTCGGGGATACCTTCTAGTAAAATAATAGTTTTGTCTACGACTAGTAAAAACAGAGATAGTACCTACAGTTACAAAAAAAAAACATTTCTAGATATATAAAGATAAAGGTAAACACACCTTCAGATAAATTATAATGATTACAAATTATAAGTTTAATACGTACAAAATATAAGTACGTAAATTTTTAAATCTATTAGCACCTCGATAACATTCTATACATTATAGTCTCAAACCTCACTATCATCAAGTACCTATGTCGTCTAGATCGCATCTAATGTCGGTATAAGCCTTAGTCTGGCAATACAATGGAGGGATCCCTGAATACTTAACGACCCCCAGAGATGGTGGAAGTCGGGAGAGATTCGTTCTTTGTTTTCTTTTTGTTTATATTTATGTTTCTCTTCATGTTTGTATGTTATTTATATTTGTTCAGTACATGTCTATGTGAAATTACTGAATCTTGATCTTATTGTTTGATTTTTTTAAAATATTTTTTTATACCTACAGCAATTGTATCGACAAATTTATTTGTTTATTGATAAATAGTTATATAAATGATACAGCTTTGTACCACACCCTAAAACAACCCCATACTTGTATCGTGTGAGGGGTAAAAGAACCGTTGACGTCGTATGAAAGATTAATCTCACATGGATTTTTTTATGAGTGGTAGATTATAGATACTTAGAGTTCTTGGGGTGAAGAAAGCCTTATTTGGTTATATTTACTTAGAATTTTTATAATGCCCCTGTTAAATATTGTAAATTTAAAATTTCGAATATTATTTTCGTAAATAAAATTAATATTAGTCTCAAACATATATACTGCTATACAGACAAACTGACTATAATAATATCGTTTCTTACTTTATATGCAATTTCTGTTGAAAATATACGTAGTAAATAATTAATCTTCAAACATAATACGGATATTGAAATGGAAGCCGTTAAATCTATTAGTCTACACAAAACTTGTAGAAAATTGCATTTTATTATGAAGAGAGTGTACGTTCGAGGCAAAATTCATTTTAGAATTTTGTGAACACGACAGAGGGATACTACTACTGGTAATTTTATTATATTAGATTATGTTTATTTCGGTTGTCAATTTCTTTTTTATTTAATTGATTTTTGTGAAGCGAAAGCAATTAGTAATGTATACGCTAATAATTACATTTAAATTAAGTACTTACAATTAATGATAATTTAAATATTATAATAAAAAAGTATTTAAGTAATATTTTAATTCATAAGTTCGTTTCCGAACTAAGAATAGTAATTTTACCACTACTAGTAGCATCTCGATCCGTGTTTCTGTGAACGAGATGAGATTAGTTCGAGTTTCCGTTTTAGTGTTCATTGCTTTAGCACTAAGCGATCTAAACGAAGTTATAATTTTAGATAGTTCCTTAATAATGCCTCGTTAATACAGGTTATAATACCTTGTTGTTCATGCGGAATTGGCTTTTATATGTTAGTAGATAAGAGCTACAAATGCTTGTATGTTGTAATAGACTATGTTTTGATGCATATCAAACTTTATTAATAAAACTATCCTAGTATAAGCAAACCTAATCCCAGGATTACTTAATTTACTTTTTTAACGTAGGTAATTCGTAGTTTCGCTATTATCTTTTCTGTAATATTCTCTTCAAACAAACCATCTAATCATTTCTAAGATTAGAATAAAATTTTACTTACATTCGGTTGATTTAAACTAATAAATATGTATCCAAAGATATTGTTTTTTAATTCGACGTACACAAATTTATTGTATAATCATATTTTAAAATATATTTACATGTAATTTTTAATCGGAATTTACCCGACTAGTTTCGAACCCATTCAGGGTTCCTATTCATGAGCATGGCAGACTCCTGGCCTGAACTGCGTGCAGGTCTTATTTATTAAATAAAATATAAAATATTATATGATAACAAATTTAATTAAATAACTTTTCAACCGATTGAGCTACAGCTGCGAAATTATTTACTTGTGATAGGTGAATTATCTTAAAATATACCTATCTTGCTCTCTTTTCCATTCTATTTCTATAGTTCAATGAGTTTTATTTATCTCCAAGAAACTATCCATACATTTGATTACTGTTTATTCAAACATATTTGTCATGACAGCCCGCGCAGTATATTCAAAAGAATCCCAACAAAGACTTAGGTATGAAATAAAACCGATATTTCTATTTTAAATGGGATGCCCATTGTGCTATTTCTTTGACACGTTCTACAAAGCGCATTTGGAATTTACGGCTCAGATTTTTTTTCTTATTTTCTCCTCAGCTTACACTTGCGACTACAGTAATGTACAATACAGTTGTTATTTCTCTTTGATGTTTAATAATTATTATTTCATATATTCTTGATTTATTAAAATAGTTTAAAAAAATCTATATCTATCTAAATCTCTATCTATATCTATATCAGAGATATTTTATCAATTGCGTTCAGAAGGAATTTTAGGACCGATTTGACATCCTACTTAAACCACTGTTTTGAGTAGGTATTTAAATCTAAGGTTAAATTGAAATTGTAAGTAGGTTTCCCTCTGTCATTATTTATTGTTAACAAGATATTATCAACAAAGAATTTGTGTATAATTAAAATTTAATTCAACTAGTTGTTAAGACTTTTAGGACGCATGTATGCGCTGATTTATATTCACTTCAATGCAACATAAAAATTACTTTTTTCTTTAATATTTATGTTCGGTTAATAAATGCTTCATTTCTCTGTACGATTTAATATTTTTACATATTTTATTATTTCATTTTATGTCTATGTTTTATATGGTAATATTGAATATTTTTTATTTCATACGTTTCTCTATACGTTTGAAACTTTTTCTCATTATTATTTTTTTTTATTTAATGTTTTTCATTGCTTACTTGTTTTCTTTTAACATGTAAGTTTTATGATTTATTTATTTCAATACTAACAGTTAAAACTACTAGATTTTGTTTTACACAATCTAAAGCTTATTTCTTCCGATTTTGTGAAAATAATTAATTTACGAAAGTTTTAATAATTTGATTATGTTACTGGCTTGTAAAAAGTTCGATTTAATTTTCAATCGAAGTCATAAAACCCGTCCAAACTACGAACAATTTAATAATTGTTTTCAGAGTACCAAAGTTACAAATAACTTGTCATTTTAAAATGTTGAAAATATTATAACCGTTCATAGAAAGAATGTTATTAACAGCTACTTACCCGGTGATGATAAAGTTATTAATACCTTATTATAGATAATTGCTGATTTATCTCACTGATTTATTAAGTTTAAACTGTCAGTTACTGACAAGATGATAATGGCCAGTGATCAGGTTACTTGATTTTTTTTTTTGGTTTTCTAGAAGTTTCTTGTGGATCAGATGATTTGATAGGATACAGAGATATTTTTTTTAATAATCTAAGTATCTAAAGTTAGAGACCGTTATTTGTTAAATTAGTTTTATATATTACTACTAATAAGTTCAATCTTCAGAATTCAATATCCAATAGTATTTTTGTAAGACAAGTAATAACGTATTAGACAACGTAATCTAAAGCCCACGCACAGACGATTTTAATAAAAATATATATATACGTGATTCCACTTAATGGAAGTTCAATTGGCAATCGGAATAGGCTATCAGTATTCCATTAAATCCCAGGTTACTGGAATCCACTTTTGCTTAAAGCTTAACACGCGAATATAGTATCAAATATTCGTTTACACATAATAAAATGCGTTAACTTGTCCTCCTGTTACACCGAAGCGTAATGTTGGTATTTATAAATATATTTTTTATAGCTTATATGTATTTTATATATCTTTATTGGAAAATATCTGTAAACGTGTATAGGCATGTTAAGCTTTTTATTATTTTTTAAATAAATACAGGTAGGGATTTGAACCCGCGTTCAATGTAATTAAATATTGCAAAGTTAAAGTATTAGTTAGGATTATTGAAAGAAGTCTAATAGATGTCACCACCGTCTCGATAAAAACGATCACATATGCAATGCTTAATTGAGACTCGTAGCGATGCGGTAGCTCAATTGGAGATGGCTCAATAGCGGCATGACCGTTTCCAAAGAGTCGTAGACTCGAATCTCCACCTGTTTATTTTTCATTCTATGATTATTTACAATATTATTTTAAATCTAATAGTAACAAGTTGTTTGTCGTTTGATAAAATTAAATATATTGTTGAATTCTGATTTTCACTATTTAGTAGGTATATAATAAAATATATTTAATATATATACATTTATGGATAATTGTTATTATATTTAGTTCGTATACTTATTACGCTTACGTGTGACAATCAATAAAAGTACCGTAGACGAGTAAAAAGCAATCTCTCCTCAATTTTACACGCATTTGAACGTAATGCAATCACGTGAACTTCAACCGGATTGGATGATACAGATGTGGGAAATATTAGGTTTCAGAGATTTTTTTAAATTTAGAATGTTTGCTCTAGATTATGCTTAGTAGAATTGTATTCCAAGGTTGTAAATAAATGTTTTTGTTGTAACACAGTCAGTACCTACTTACATTTTTATAGTGAAGTTTATTAGTAGCTATTATAACAACGAGTTATTTTGATGGGATTAAACGGTTATGTTCTTTTTAGAATAAGGGTTTAAGTGGCTGTAGGTACGTCAAGTAAAATATAAACCTTAATGTAATGGCTATAAGATTGAAATTACGTTAATATACCTAACAATGCGGACAGAATTCAAAGAGAATATTTTGGAATAATATCTTTTTATTAATTGTCCCGTGTAGTTAATCTATGTATGTAGCCATATACTTTTATATTTTGCTAAAACTCTACAAATCTTGAAAATCGCGGTAAGATCTTATATTCAAAATGCGTGAAAGAGTTAAATCTTTCTGTCCTTAACCCATAAGACATAAAAATAACATTAATCTATATTTATATAGGGCAGTATTAAATATATTTTATCACACCCTTGACATACTGGGTCCATGCTCTATAAAAGCATCAGCAAAAACGAATTTCTTCATCATTGGAATTAGATTTAATAAACTTTAAAGACATAAATGTACATATATACAAGTGTTGTATATATGTGCAAGGTGTTGTATATATGTACATTTATATATATTAATAATACAGGACAAGTTACACACATTGATCTAACCCCTAAGTAAGCAATTTATTTGCTTGTGTTAAGGATGTAAGACAACGATACAAATACATAGAAATACGCACATAAATACTGCGAATATATTTAATAAACGATCAAACCCAGAAATACAGACATACATTCTGATCACATACATGCCTGTGCCTGTCGGAGGTCGAACCCGAGCCCCATTGCGTCGCTATACGTTAGGCGTTTGCGCTAACTACTCGACCAACGGGGCGGCTATATATGTACTAATTATGTATTATTTTGAGTTACATTGTTATATTTAAATTAAATTTGATAGATAAAATAATAAATCTCTTAATGAGCTTAATAAGAAACCACAACATATGCCAAAACAAAGCTATATTGAGAACAATTATCGTAATATTTGTAGGTAGGTATATATTGTTCCTACCAAACCCATAAACTCAGAATATATGACAACTGTCATGTTGCTATTAAAAATTAAACGAGCTAAAACCCAGAAGTTAATATTCGTAAATATAGAAATAGTGTTCATATAACGTTAGCGCGTGAATCACACGGTGTGATGCAAATCAAATCAAAAGGTTCTGTAGATTTTCACACATATTACCTACCAAGGATAACTTAATTAAAATTAGCAACAAATATTTAGATATATTATATGTGATTAATGTTAATTATTATTTATCATAAATTTAATATTGATAACATTTTCCACGGTACCCTACGAAACTCGTACTAACTTTTAGATGCAGCAAAATTTTAATTTGCTTTTTTAACTACCAAACTGTATGCTTCAAAATATACATTTTTAAATTGACACAGTTTAAAAATAACATCGGTAAGCTAATTGAAGCTTGAGGGTACCGAATATAGGGTTAATACTTTTTATTTACATTATCTTTGTTTTTATTTATATATATGATTCCTGTTTTAATGTAAAATCGTATTTGTAAAATAGAACACGATAATTAGTTTAATTTAAAATACACTTAAAGAACAGTTTTTAACTTAATTTTAACATTAGGTACTTTTTATATATACATTATGAGCTCGTGTCAGTGTGTTACTACTAAAATCTGCAATAGGTACATGAGGAACAGAAGACAAAATAATATCTGAATTTTTGTCTGTTGTTGCTTGGATGCGCTTCACAGAATGAAATTAAAAGAATTTTTATGCAATTTGATTCAATTTAATAAGTGAGTTAAATTAATGGCATTTAAAATGAAACATCAATCTATTTATTATTTTTGAAAAACCTTTAGGTACTTATAGGGATTATACAAAAATATCCTAATCAAAATATTTGTGATAATAGTCATTCTTAATATCAACAACAAACAAAATCCTACTGGGTAGGTAGGTACCTACTATATATTATACGTAGTTCTCAACAAACGTGGGTAATCACTAAAAAATATACCTTCAGAAAATAGGTCACATTGAAAATTTATGCCAAATCCTAAAAGCACTTTTATTAAAAACTTATCCTCTTTTTAATTTCAATTGAAAGCATAAATGGAAAAACACATGCAAAATAAATTTCTCTTTTAAGTTCGATGCCTGGAAAATTGTGTTCGCAAAGCTTAAAAACACTCTATTATGCGGCTTAAAAAATTAATACTGTTTTATTATTTTGTTTCAGGTATGTTAGAAAACGAATGGAAGGAAATAACGATAAAACCGTGTTCTAATTTTAAACGTACCTGTTTTTTTTTTTTATTGATTGGAACCATTCCTAAAACCAAACGACGTTAAAAAACGGTTCATATGTCAACTCAGCCCCAAACTTCCTTTATTGTAGATCAATTGAATACATTGCTAGTCATTGTCATAAATTGGACCCTATCGGGATTACATTCTCAATCACTGATTCATACTGACCGATAGTGACGTCACATTTAGGGTTTCTCGTCATAAATGTTACAGATACTCAGAATTGCGTTATAAATAACATACCTACTGTATATACATAAACTAAATTTGTTATATTTTATGATGCTATGATTAATTTGTTCTGCTGCTGATTTTTATCTACAAATAACTGTCTATTTTATATAGTTGGTTGATATATATGTTGGTTTATACATAAGTTTATATAATGAATATATATTTATCAGTATTATAATGTATTGTATCATTAAAATATTATTCTTCAACAATAGTATCTACATTAGCTCGGAATGTGGGAAATACGTGGCGTTCCCATATTATTTTTTAATAAGATTATTTTTATCTTTTAAACGTATAAGTAAGACGGGTGGGTTACGCTCCAAGTCATCCATTATGTTATGCTAGTTAATGGTAGTGAGAACTTGATGACAAACTTATTTAATTATATTAACACTGTCACGTACAGAATGTTTCACGTTTTGCGAATACATAATATATTTTGCTGAGTCTCGGAAAGGCTTCTCGGCCGAGTTCTTCGAATCTTGTATTATAATCGTAGTGGATGGCTTCAAAGACATGTTTCTGAAAAATATTTTTGCAAATTCCTAAAGATTTTTACTTTCCAATGAAACTAGTTCTATCGGATTTCAAATATATATGTTTCGATTGAATTGTAATCCAAGTAAAAGGAGATATCCGTTTATTCCTATCGTTTGACAATTTATTTAATGTTTTGGATGGAAATTAAATTTTTCAATACATTTAACGTTTTTAACATTGCTTAAGATATATATATATATATATATATATATATATATATATATATATATATATATATATATATACATATACATATACATATATACATATTATAGGGTATAATTACCAAAGTTCCGGGGGCAATTAAAAATGTATTGAATAAAAATGTATGAGGGAAGTTTTTTTCAGACTCGATCAATTCATTTAACTTATGTAACCGTAATTATTATATTAATATATTTTTATGATATTAGGTGTGTACAGTACCTAGTAATCTATCGATATTTATTCGATATAAATTTTCTTCGATTTTTCTTATACTATGTTTTATAAGTTGTTTCTGCCTCAGCTTTAGCATTAAGTTCGCTATTTGTACAGTTTCTTAGTACAATAAAAACTTTAAATAAATTCTTGTTATTTCGTAAAAGCGGCCATTACTGTAATACGATAGTGATAAAAATAAAAATTATTGAGTAACTCGAGTGTGATAGAAGTTATGACAAACAAACCAACCATCAAAGTTATTAATATAAGTGATTAAACTTTTACAATAACTATTGATATTTTTGTTAAAAAATAGTTGAATACATGAACATATTTTTTATAAAAACGTTAAATTAAGGTTGGAGTTCATTAATCGTAAATTATCAAGGACGGTTCCGTCTGGGTTATGCATATCATCATTTGTTTCCAGATTATATTTTTGTCTTAAGTTATAAGTTATTACATGATTATTTAATTAAATTTTTGTAATATACTAAATATTATTTTGAAATTTTTGGTGTTATGTTACATACGTAATTCGACTATACTCGAAAGTATTTTCCAAGTTTTTTGTTATTATAATAATAATTACTTGAATAGATTCATAAGATCTTAATTAATAGAATTATGTTTCATTGTGATGTACAAACAGAACGCTAAAAAAATCCTATATATCGCTTCTTACAGTGGCTTAAAAGAGTAATAGAGGAAGCGGAAGCTAATAAATTATATAAAAATGAAGGCTAAGACGTTGGAAGAGTATATTAAATGTAGTTCAGGTCTGAAGCCTACAGTTATTAACTTGCACCACATAAAAAGTCCAGTTAGATGGAGATTAATTACGCCAACTCCAGCAGTCTAATGCGATTATCTTGTAGCCAAAACAATGGCTGGCCATTGTAATTTTTATTTATTACTAGCTACTTAATGTCCTTATCATCGGTTCGGGAAGCTTTATTATTATAATAATTTATTGTATCTATAACAAACATTGGTAAATCATTACATAATACAAAATAAAAAGTTCTGATTTGTCTGAGTGCCTAAACTTAAACTTACACTAAGTTGATAAGTTACAATAATGGTTGATAGCAAAATATAGCTTAATAATATAGGAGGTTTACATCAAAATCGTATTTAATAGCAGGGTAATCATATTATAAATTATGTTTAACAGCTTTATACAAAATAAAATAAAGAAAAAAAATTGTAAAGTTTCTCGCGAGTCTGCCAAGGTTCGGCTCATGAAATGGAACCCCGAATGGGTTTTATTCTAGTCGGGCAAAATTCCGATTAATTTTCGTAATATATATTTTATACAAGCCGGGTAAATATATATTTAATAAACATCTTGTTTCACTAAAGTTTAATTACAGATAAAGTATGAATAGGTCTAGGTCTGATACAAAAACAAATTGGATAAGAATGATTGTCTAATAATGATGTATGAGGGAAGTTTTTTTCAGACTCGATCAATTCATTTAACTTATGTAACCGTAATTATTATATTAATATATTTTTATGATATTAGGTGTGTACAGTACCTAGTAATCTATCGATATTTATTCGATATAAATTTTCTTCGATTTTTCTTATACTATGTTTTATAAGTTGTTTCTGCCTCAGCTTTAGCATTAAGTTCGCTATTTGTACAGTTTCTTAGTACAATAAAAACTTTAAATAAATTCTTGTTATTTCGTAAAAGCGGCCATTACTGTAATACGATAGTGTTTTTGCTCGAATGTCGTGACATTGAATACATATTTAAAATATTTCAAAATAAGTAGTAATATTTATTGTCTTAAACAACAATTATAAAAATCAAAAGAAATAGCAATGTTTAATCTCAAATATAACAGATAAGTAATATCTTTTAACTATAAAACTATCATTTATAAAACTCAAGCCATAGACTTTGGAATCAATAACAAATGTCATCGGGCCACAACTGGTAAGTTATCTGAGATCGCTTCTAGTATAATTTATCTTCCATGTCGTGTGTCTGTTACTTTGACTATTACTTACCAGTCTCGGTAGTCAATTTATTATTGGATGTATTTATTATCTCAAATTTGTATTTAATAGGCATAAAGATAAGGTTACCTTTCACTCCTTACTTTCTTTTTTGAATAAAATATGAATATTTCATATCGTGGAAGAAATCTACATATTTAGAATATTATAATGATATACAGAAAACGAATAATAAACTTGTGATTTGTTTTTATACCCTTCTTCCTAAATTTATTTTTTTAATAATTTCAAGTTGTCCTCCAGCTGTTTTCTTATTATTTTAAATATGATTTTTCATATTATCGTTGTATTTGTCCTTTCCTGTCATTGATCAAAGTCTATAATAATCTAGTCCTGTCTGCATGTATCTAGCTCTTAGTCATTTAGGTTAGTATACGGTTTGGTTTTGTAATATCTGTATAATTTTATATAGTCTTATGTATGTATATATTATAAATAAAAATGTATTTATTCATTTTCTAACTTATTTCTTTAATTTTATATGTCATGGAGGTTTTTTGTGTTTATAATTTTTCAAGGGATAACTGACTTTTTGAATACCTATCTAAATCAAAATTGTAATTACAACTTAAAGCGAACAAAGTATTCACAAATAAATGTAAACGGAAATAAAAACGTTATTTGTTTAGCGTTTTATCAAAACGTCTTGTCCCGTAACCTCAGCTCACCGTTCCGGGTTCGATTCACGGTTGAGATAGCCGTTACAACTTATATCCCTTGTTTTACTGAAATTCCTCTGCTATCGCGTATCGACGGGTGATTTGTTTAGTCTTTGTTTTCTGCAGCCGGTGTGACGTTGCTTGTAATTTTGTCCGAGTAGGTAAGTATAAAAGTAAAACATATAATATGTACCCAGACACACATCCAGGACAACACTGCTCCCCCTTGCCCCTCTTATTCAAGGAGTAGGTACTTGATTTTTACCAATGTATACATTTAGCAATGCAAGTATTAGGAATGAGTATTCAACCAAGGTCTTAATTTACTATAGATTTAGACTGTTTTAGTGTTCAAATCTATTTTTCTAAAAAAAAATTTACATTATATAAATGACCTCAACCGGACCTAAATAGTTCCAAAAACACTAATCATATATCCATTATTGTATATATAAAACATGTATATTTTAACCCAAAAAAAAATATTTAAAATTGTCTTTGAAAAACAGTTGATTTCGAAGTGCCGTTGCATATCGTTGTTACCCAACAGCGTCTCATTGACGCGTAATTTATTTTGCCCACGTAGCTACCTCAGCTACGGTGATATCATCAGAAATTATTTGATTATGATTCATACCCATTTTGTGGCAGCTTTAGGTATAGGTTTTTGTTTAATAATATGTTTTTTTGGCCAAACAAGTGCGGTCAATTAGGACCGCTGATAAATCCATTTGAGACCAAAAAAAAATTGAAAATAAATACTGAAATTACTGTTCTATATTAGGTACCTATTCGAAAGACACAAATTATTCCACTAACACGATGACTAATGATTATATGAAAAAAAATATATAAGGACTCGAACCTACGACCGCTGGATCACCGTCCGCGCTTTCCCTGGATAAAGGAGTTTTTTTGTCATCTTATATTCCTTTAAATGTAAGGAATCATAATAAAAATCAAATAAATAGTATGTAATCATCCAAACGGAATGATAAAATAATACATGGTCTTAATCGTTACAAAAATGTTATTTCAAAATAAGGTAGGTATATGGTATTTTTAAATATTATTAGGTAATAGGTATATTTCAAAATGATCGAAAGTAAGACAAATGATCACTGTGTGGTCACAAGAATTTGTAATGCGCAAGAGTTGACTTATTGAGGTGCGATGATTTATCATTGTTTTGTTCTATATTCTTTGAATTGCAATTTCGACATTAAGCTAGAAGTCAAGTTATTTTAAAATTGATGATATAGATATATACTTACGTAAAGAGGTTATTGTTGTATATGGTATTAATATGAAGATTAATAATTTAAAATTTTAAATATTTACCAATTCAATACTTATAACTTCACTAAGTTTTATTTACATCTGATCTTACTTACACATTGGGAAGCTAATAGACTTATTTTCTCGTAAAACTAATTCTAATGTAATATGCGGCGAAAAGGTGTATATGTATTTTAAACCACACATTATACAAAGGACAATAATGACAGCGGTTAATACAATGGGTTTTAATTAAATTCTAGCCGTCGGAATTCAGTATTGAATTTAGGAACACTATTCGACTGTTAGAACTGCAGGTGCTTAAATGCATGTCATGCGTGCTATAATTATCTTCAACCTTATTTAAATAATAATAAAGTTTGTTTTCCCTTGCTCATGTTAATGGATAATGTATCGTGTAGTTAAATTGTTTCAAGTCTTGTGTATTGTTAAATTGAATTTTGTATATAATATAAAATTCAATATATCTTCTCTAGTATGTCCAATAAATTGAAGGAAAGTACCAAAATAGTAACATATACGCTACAGCGTTGGGTCACGTATCCTCTTCGCAATTTTTCCCCCTTTCGGGATCAGCTAATTAAATGAGGGGTTAGACCGTGTTCTATCTCTCCTTATAAATCGTGTACCCTCGGTAACGCTTTGCAGTGTTTATTCGGGTTTGTGGGGCACTGTACGATTAAATTTATATCATTTATTATGTGTTTTATATGTGGTAAATATGTACTATTAAATGGTTTATTATTTTCTTCTTAAAAGATTTAGTTTCAAGGAATTGTGTAACCTTATCTTTTTTTTTTAATCACCTATGACATTTTAAACATAATTATCGTTATACAAGGCAACTCGACTCGAACATCCATCACTATTACTATTATATATTACTAGGTCATTGACGAATATTTTAAAACCATTGCATGCATTTGCACTAGCTATTAAAATTGACCTAATTTAAATAAAAACGAGTGCTGGCGTGTGAATGCTCTAACTTTTACGTACAGGCGCAAACAAGGCTTCTAATTATGTTTAGGGTCTGCAAACACTTGGGACAGTTCAGACTTGCGACACTTGTAACTTAATGTTTGGAGTTGATATCCAATAAATGATCACTCATTATTATTATATTATGAGTTCCTACATATTTATAGTAGGTTCTCTATGTAATATTTTCAAATCAATGATTTCCATGTAAAGCAATAAATTCTAACTTAAGGTTATAACAGTAAATAAACCACCCAACTTGCAGTTCTATTATAGTAAATACTTGAAACATAAGTCTGATCGCAAGTCTGCACAGACCTGGCTTTTGTTATACCTCGAGCGTACCTTCTAATGAGCCGCCCAGTTTTTATAACGGTAATAATTCCTAACATGCGCTCACTTCTTTTATTCAACACACGAAATAAAATATTTATGACAACTAAAAATTTCCTTGCCTCGGTTAATAGTATTTATATCTTGTTTTCACTGTATTAACTATTATATGGGTTTTTGAATAATTTGTTTAAATACCATGGTACCTACTCACTCCGATGTAACTGTGTACGTGATATTTGGTGTAACAATATTCTATGAAAAATAACTAACATTATTTATTTAGTGAGTAATAGATTACTTTGAGGAAAACCAAGTATTTTTTATATGTTATTAATATTCTCTTGGAATTCAACTTTCTATGACACTTGTACTTAGTCATTGTATGTTTTGTGGTTAATTATGAATGCATTACATACTCGTATTGTGTTCGTAGCGAGTAAAGAGAAATCGGGTTTTTTATAGTTAAGTCATGTGTTTGACATTATTCATAAAATCAACACATCTTCAATAGAGATAGCGGGGGAAACTTGCTCTATACATAATTAAAAATTACTGCAATTTTTATAACAAAGCTATTCATCAAAACGACTTAATATATATAATTACCCACTTCGTTATGAACATATTGATGCTTCACATAAAATAATGTTCATTATAGACTTGTTAATATATACGAGTAGGAGTGCTCTCTATATAATGCAAGTGGGCTTGATACAATATACATACTTGTATTGTCTTTTAGAGTTCACGTATGAGACTACATAGAATCTTGACTTCGAACATATAACATATGTAATATTTATACTTTTATTTATTTTTTATAAAGAATAGAAAATTTTGATAGTAATGACAGTATTTACAAATTGATATTCTTATTTCTCCTATGATTTATGAAAAATATTTTATTTAAATATAGATTTATTGCTTAAGAATTCAAATCATTGATTCAATAAAATTATATAAAATACATTGTATATATAAAGTTAATTTATAATTAACGATCCCAAGTGTACCGAAGTTCACATTTACGAGGTCTTTATCCTAATGTAGTTGACCTTTTCAATATTAAAAGCGTTGTACTAACAGCTGATCGTATCAAACAATGCCGTCTTTCATGAACTAAGTTTGGTAAATCAACTGTACGGGTAGTTACAATAGATTACATTGCGTTATTAAAAATATATGCTCTTAAATTAAATTATGAAGTTTCATTGTATTTTGTTTTTGTTTGTATATTAAATATATATTATATAGCTATTTACTTATTAATATATTATGTCTCTAGTTCTTCATTTGAATACATATTTAAATTAATAAATGAATGCCGTACTATTTTATTATTATTATGTATATGTGATAACTGATATTTGAAGTTCTAATGTGACTACCGATTATTAATATTATATGTATATTATAATCCTCGGTTAATTTATATCCATAATACGTTTGTTTTGTTGTAAGTAAAATTAAATCGTGTAATTCTAATACTAATAGTGTTTATTGTCGTTCAGCTGAAATACTATTGGTGTATATATAATAATAATTATAGGCAAGGTATACAAACCTTTTTGTTAATAACGAGGATATGTATGAAAAAGTTTTAGGTACATAAATTGTATATAAATTTTATCCAAAATACATACACAACTGAACGAGAATACCTACCTAATATTTAAATTTGTACATAAACATGATAGGTATCCATGTTATGTTTACTTTTATTTTAAATAAATAACAGTCATTAGTATTTTGTATTTTTCATTTAATACTTATCACCAATTTAGTTGAACTTCATAAAATATATTTATGTATATCACAATTATTGGCATCTGAAATATCTGATTTGCATAAAGAATAAAGGCGTTACAAGTGTGTAACGCCTTTATTCTTTATACAAATAGTGATTTATAAGTTTTGTTTGAAAAATATTAAGTCTAGCAATCTGCATTTTTGGCAAGACAAATGTTCTCTTTATTTATTGATGATTTTATTTATAATTATTAAATGTTGTTGTTACTATTTCATTATCTTCATAAAAATAAACTATTATTAAACATTTGATTACCGCGTCCATGATAACGAAATCCGTGAGATGTTCATTATAAAATGACGTAGGAACAGCAAAGCGATGTCAGTCCTTTGTCACGGGCATATCCGGGACCTCCCATGGATATTAAATTTTCGCATAATTCCAAAGCACTGGCACAGGGATAGGCTATTCGTGCTATGACGGATTATGATTGGATAGATCAAGTAAAATCTAGACTCAAAGCACGTCATAAAATATATTAAATGTTATTAAATGACGTCACTGGCCCGATATATTTTTAAAGTTAATTTTATAAAATCATGCTAAAGAAATTGTTATTCAAATGAATGCGAAGTTAGTTAACAATTATAGTATGGGTGGTAATTTTTTTGTTATTTGTTTTATTTTACAATGTTTAAAAAATCTAGATAGAATTATAGTTTAAAATGAATTATTAACGTAATTGCATTATTCACACATGTATCAAGTGCAAAGCCTCCCCAAGAGCTCTTGACAATAATACAATGTAACAAAACTTAAAGAACCTTACTCAATCTTAATTGTGTCTAACCTTTAACCTACAATCGAATGGTCTAACTTCAAAGTCATTGCAATTCGTGACAGTCATCGCATTGACCCTTTGAACTGAGTACATGAGAAACAAATCATTTTAGTTTAGGAATGTGTGCGGAATAGAATCGAATCTTTATGCTGCGGCACTTTCTAATGTTTTTTAAGATAATATCATTAACTTGATTGGCTGTATTTTAAGTTATTTTATGGTAAAATTTATAAAATAAGAAAATTTATTAGTAGTCATTCTTATTTCGTCGTTTTTTTTTTTTTTTAATGATAGTCTATTTTCCATTTTTTCGGACTATAATTTTATGGAAGAAATGGTTTCGTTGAATTATTTGTGCTGTTCCAAAGTAAATCTTAAAAATACAAAATTGTTTCAATACGTGAGAAGACCGGTATTATTCAATAATGATATAAGAATAGAATCTGATGGCGTGTCGAGTGGAGGTCAAAGGCCGACCCTTTCACTCTTACATCACGCTATGATTTATGGATACGTACCATTAGATTCTATTGAATACTATTTTGATGTTTTCTTGTGTAATATCTTGTAGTATGTTCCCGTGCGGGCTCGGTGTAGCTCCCGTTTTGAATTATTGTATTATTTATTACTTATTTATATGATAATTACTATTAATATTATCTCTTTGATCTCATAAGGGTAGTAAATAAAGATAGAGCAGGAAAAATTGTGTTCAAGCAAAATACATAATCTCTAGTTCTCATTTGGTAAAAAGCAACATAAAAACAGACTACGCTAAAAGCAAATTAATCAACTTTTTATTATCAGAGTAATAAAAATAAGAAAACGTTTATATATCGTTGCATTAATATATATTTTACAATGTTCTAAGTAATTTTAAAATAACTGTATTAATTGAATTATTTCTTAGGAAACGATGTTGTGTTTCATTTTCTTTAGTAACGAATTAAAATTATTTATATTTAGTATCTTTATTTACTAAAACCTACTAATAAAGAAGGAGCAGTAGTTATAATGGTTTCTTACCAAAAACTCCAATTTGTCTCTAAACCATTTTGTCTGTCATTAAAAGACACATTAAAAGTTATTTATATTTTCGTAATTTTAATATTTTTTTGTTAAACAATAGAAACGTCAAAATCAAAGCCTTTTTGTTCTGAGGGTGTATTGTATTATTAATTTAATATTTTGTTTATTCTTTGTTCTTTTATATTTTAGGTTAATTTTAGAACCATAGTATTTAGCAATTAACCTCGGAGTATGGGTAGGTACTATTTTGGAATCCTTTGAAATATCGTTTAAAGTAATATAAGAATCGTTGATATATTTTTGTGAAAATGTTCATCTTAGATTTCTTTATTTATCTATTATTAAGCAAATAATAAGGTAATCAAAGCGTAGATGCATGTTACTTAGGTCGTTATACAATATCTATCGAATGAATTACGCCTTACAAGATAGTAGCACTAAGTATTGCTAGAGGTAGTTTTTCAAACCATTTCATACATTATTTTTATCGGCTGGTTTTGACGGGGACATATTAACGTGATATTAGATAACTATTTTTAAAAGAGGTAGAAACTACATCTGTTTGAGTATTTAATTTCTCACAGATCGTTTAAGTCAGTTGTCTTAGATTTTAAGATTTTTTATTTTTAGAAGTGAAGTGAATTCTGATGATTTTCTAACTTTCTGCTTTGTAAACTATTAAACTCTTAACTTTATAAAATTTAATATATTTAATTATAGAAATGTTTTGAGGCAAAAAGCATTCACAGAGGAATGTGAGATTTAACCAAATTAAGTTTTATTTTGAGTAGTGCAGAAATAATAAAATTTATATATGCTGTACCTACTACTTAAAATAAATTTATTATGTATACATCTAATTGTGTATTAAAAATACATTGGCAGATTAAATGCTTACTTCCACACTGTGAATTGATATTATTATGAAATAGTTAGATGTCAAATAGTTAAGTAGAAATGAAAAAAAAAAAAGATATATGTTATGATTATAAAGGTGTATATTTTATACAAATCCTCATGTAACTTTTAATTTCAACAATATATCGACCACTAGCATATTTCAATATTTCATTAAATATGCTTATGCTTATAATTAATTGTTGCAATGGAATTTTACATAATATCTGGTTATTTATTTATATATAATAACAATCGTAAAATATGAAAACAAAATATAAAAATTGTAAGTAATATGAAATATAAAAGGCGGTGGCTAGTATAAATTTTATTTAGACAAATATAATGCCCGGTCCGGAATGTATTGCCGGTCCATATGAATAAAGATTGACCTCATAAGTCATCCGGTTAAGACATTTCACTTATGGGGTAGTTGTAAATTTTCTTTATAACGCTCTGTAGATACATACAATTTTGAGTCTCAAGTGTACGTAATAAAGTTCGTACTCTAATGTCGCTTGTGTTGTCAAATTGGGAATCTATTTTACAAATTTAAGCTTTATTTTTGTGATTTAAAGTACATTTTTGTGTGGAATGTACATGAGTTTTGGCTAGTGATATTTTTAAATTAACTCAGCTATGTATTTTTATATAATTTTAAAATAAAAATGTCATTGCTTATATTTTTCTTAGAGTATATTTTAATTGTTTTTGTTTTGTTTTTATGTGTTTTAATAAACACATTTTTTTATAGTAGGTATACCTACATATTACATAATAGTACAGGTAACACATTCATTTTTGGACAAAGCCAAATATTATTCCAGTCGGTTATTATATTTTTACATAACAGTAATAATGACATCTTAAAGAAAAGAAAAACAAACGACGATTTAACTGAGATTCAATACAAATACGGCAAGTGTTCCCGAGTTACAGCAAAACAAATAAACATTCAAGTGAAAGCTGCTCAAATAGAACGCTCAAGCCTGTATTTGTGAAGCTAAAATGTTTTTGAGAGACGACAATGCATACTTTTTGATTATTACAGTGCCAGGGTTACAGTTGAAGATGTTAAGCAACTGGTCACATTTGTGATGGGTGACCATTGTGTGTTCAATAATAATTATTTGTGATATTAATAGTTAATGGATTTTTTGTTCTTGATGAAAGATAAACTAATATGGTCAATTTAAAATGTAATATAGCTTTTTAAGGTTGCATCCTACTAACACCATAAAGTTGTTAAATGTTGGGACTACTGATACTATTTCGTCCCATCAGTGACATTGGACCATTAAAACCGATATTTTGTTTCCAGAAATCTCATAAGACAAATGACACATACCTTAGTGCCAAAAATACTATTACCATGAACACGTCAATAGAGTATTGGCGACGAGATAAACTAAGTTAAAAGCTATGTAAATTACATACCACTATTTAAAAATATTTAACTTTTATAGAAATTTTAGAAACAGTTTTATCTTAACAATACAAAAACATGTAGATTAAAAATGCAATACAAATGGTTGTAATGTATATAAAATGTTGTTCTAGGAAGTCAGTCTGTAATCATCACAGGAAGAATATATCCTTCACATATTTATTACCTGTTTTCCATATCCGAGACACCTGGAGGAACCTTGACCTTGACGAACCATATGAATGTCGACCCTAATCATCGGATATAAGGGCCTAATTTGATTGACGCGACGGAATATAAAATTGCGGTTTTCACAATACTGTTCACATGCATCTCGTTTAGACTTTATGTGAATGCAGTAAGTCTCAAAATCTATTGGTGATAGTGAAAATTGATTCAATATCGGCAACTTATTAGGAATGTGTCAGGTTTTGGATTGGAGTTTTTTTTCTTCATAGATATGAGTTTGTGTGGATTTTCTTTTATCTCCATTTTAACCTATATTAGTTAGATTGATTTATATATATTAAAATTTTATGAAGGTGATTTTACTTGCGTATTTATACATGATATGAGCCGAAAGACAATTATTGTAAAATAATAAAAACGTTAATTTTTCTATCTATCTATCTTTTTATATTCTGTTATATTATATAACACAATATCATCAAGTTTCAAAATGTATGAATTACTTGTAAATAAACGCAGGCTATACTGTTAGAAATCTAAAATTTTACAGAGTACGTTATGAATAGAGACTAATTAACAACTCTTACTCATTACATGGTAGGACTATCTCACTGAGTGTCATAGGTACAAAATTATCAATTACTATTATAAGTGACTCTAAATTCGCGAAAAACATTATCTATATAATGTTAAGTTCATAAAAGCTAGTGTCGGGAGCTCAGTTGACAAAACGGCAATAACAAACTCCCAGAAGTCGCAAGTTAGTGCCCGGTTAGCGTGGAATCCAAGTATTCTTAATTTAATAATTATTCAACTAATGAATAAAAAACATAGTATGGATAATTTTACATGAAACATATATTTTATAGCCGCCCCGTTAGTCGAGTGGTTAGCCCAGACGCCTAACGTGTCACGGCCCAATTGGGCTCGGGTTCGATTCCCGGCAGACAGGCATTTATGTAATGAGCATAGATGTCAGTGTTTCTGGGTTTGGTCGTTTTTTAAATATATTCTCAGTATTTACATGTGTATTTCTATGTATTTGTATCGTTGTCTAACACCCTTAACACAAGCAAATAATTTACTTACTTAGGGGTTAGATCAATGTGTGTAATTTGTCCTGATATTATGATTATTATTATTAAATATTATATTGTGGTGGTCAAACGTTGTTTTTAATGATTTAAACATTCTACCTGGTATGGTAAGTGGTACCGTCAGCCGTGATATTAAGAAATGGAACGTTATAGTTACTACGTATCGATCTTCCAAAAGAGTGGTATTACAATTAATATTTACAAGACTATTCTACTCTAATATTTGAATAATAAATATTTGGTTTTTGTTTAATTTTTTTTTATTATATATCTACAGAAATTAAATCGCCATGGAATGTACGTGACATTATTAAAAGTCAGTCATTATAAGTAGTCAGTACTTAGTAGGTACATCTCTAGATTATTCACAAATCCGCTGCTGAATTTAACAATGCGGTACATATAAGAATGACACTTTAAATACTGACACAAACTGAAGAATTGTACAAGTACTTGCGTTTCTCTACGTCTTGCTATAATGTCGCTATAATGTCACTAGTATCTTTGTACATACATATATATAATACAAATACAATACAATACAATACAATATGCATTAAAAAATTCGTATAAAAAATATAGTTATTAGTATAAGTCTCTCAAAACGTTATGCATTAAGTTAAGTTTACCTAAATATTTTCTGATATACATACGTATTTATTAAAGATCTTATAAAATAATTTCTTTTCAGTAAAGTCTTAATTTCTTCATAATGCCCCTATGTTATATATTGGTCTGTGAAATCGTGAAATATTTACACAAAATTATTTTAATAACTGAACCATCACTTTGTTAATGATTAAAGTTTATAGCGAGGCTCTATTTAAAGCTACGTAATTTATATGTAACTAGCTCTTCCTCCGCGACTCTGCCTAAGAAGAGAGTTAGAACGTTAAAATGTTCAAAATTATGACGTATGCTTAATGTAGTATAAACCTGTTTTTTACATTTATAGACGGATTTATGGACGTATTTGTTTTGGTCATGCTGTGGAAACACCACAAATTATAGTATAGAATAGTATAAAGCAAATTTAGCAAAACTGTAAAATTAGAGTTCAACGTACGCTATAATCTATATCTATAATCAGTCAAGCCAATCGATTTTACCGGTAAATACATAAATGATAACAATTGTTAGAAAACCGACATTTAGGATAACTGTCTATTTGATAAAAAATGTTCTTTGATAAATATTCATCTATATAGTGTTGGGACCTGGAATAACTATCTGTGTAAAGTATAGTTTAATTATATTCCTCAAATAAGATAGTTCTTGGCTGTGAACTAATTAACCGACTGAATTATTCAATTATTAATTTGAGAAGATTAAGCAAACTTTATTATACATTCATGAACTAGATTACTGATTAAAATTTATATATAAATCATCTTCTCTTTTGATCTACATGAATGTTGAATTAACGTAGAAAATAAATGG
Organism: Napeogenes inachia; assembly: GCA_959347355.1. NCBI lineage: Eukaryota > Metazoa > Arthropoda > Insecta > Lepidoptera > Nymphalidae > Napeogenes > Napeogenes inachia. The sequence continues at coordinate 18,766,837 of OY365798.1, read as the reverse complement.
GTTTTTGTCAGCCATTTATAGCTATTTCAAGTTTAAGTAAGACCATTCCACCCCAACTTTATTTAAGACAAACTCTATTAAAGCGTCAGGTTGTAATTAGTTAAGAAGAAAAAGTGTTGTGAGCTTAAGTTTTAATTTTAAATCTAAATCAAGGTGAAGTAGAGAAATAAATAACTTAACTTCAGATTATATTCTTATCTACATTAGAATGTAATAGTATTTATTGTCTGTTTGGTTATTGGTTATGGTATTTACATGATACATTCAGATTATTTAGTTATTTAGTTCACCGGTTACCGGATTGCCTCTGTACGTCGGGGATGGTCAACTAGGTTAAATGTACATGACATCTGTCCCTGATGGCGAGATATCATATATAGTATATGATATCTCGCCATCAGGGACAGAATATAAGTATTGATAGTATATGACATATACTATCAATACTTATGATGAAGTTATATACTATCAAATAATATCGTTTCGTATACAAAAGACACAAATAAATAAATGAAAATGGGACTTTTTTTTTTTTCCTTAAGCTCGTTAGTCTCTAGAACTATCGGACGAATTGAAGAAAATACTTTTGACCCAGTTCTTTTAAGAAGATCTCAGTGTAAAGTATCACACTACGACCCTGAAGAATTAAGAAGTGTCTTCTACCAAAATATGTTAAATTCCATTAACGACGTCTTTTCTTGGTTATATTATTATTTGGATACTTTGCGATCCCTTTTTCCACGAGAGCGTAATTGTATGTATGTATGTATGTATAGTTTTATTACTATTTGGTAAGTATCAAAATTTTTGATGTAATACTTTGGTATTTCGTAAAGATATCAATAAAAAAATACGGCTCTTTAATGATTCAAGATTGAAGGAAAAAGTCAAACTCTCTTCAAGAATAAATAATGTAATTAATACAAAATTTAAGATACTGTAAAATTTATAAGATTTCTGTAAATCACATTACTTTGAAAAGTTACAAATTCAGAAGCTATTTCAATAATTCTAAATATTATTAATATTCAAATTGCCTTTTAATTAAGAAATTTGAAGTTCGAGGTTGTTATATAAAACATACGTCATAGTTCAAATATTTATAAGAAAAATTACACGATTATATTTTCTTAAATTAAGAAATTTATAAATATAAAAAATATCTATATCTATAGGGTTACAGCAGTTGGAATGTATGTAGCAATATAAAAAGTAATAAAGAAACTATGACCCCCCGTGACTACAAATCAAATAATTAGAATAACCCAAGAAATAATAAATAAACAAAATATAATCAGTAATAGACGAAGAATGTTAAAGAATAATATGTATAACATATAACCAAATAGTAGTAACAGTCAGATGTAACATTACGAACACACACGCACATACATACACACGCACACACACACACACACACATACACACACACATACACACACACATACACACGCACATACATACACACGCACACACACACATACACACACATACACACACACACACACATACACACACACACATACACACACACATACACACACATACACAACACACATACACAACACACACACACATACACACACACACATACACACACACACATACACACACACATACAACAACTAAACAATATGAATCACGCCAACGTTCCTACCGTAACTAAACACAATTTAGGGGACGCCGCACTCGCTATAAATCAATAATCCGGTATGAAATAAAAATACCCTTCCATACAAAACTACCGAAAAGTCTTGATCCCGTTAAATTGTATAGGCGAAAGATATAAAGCTAATTTTGGAGGTCAATACAATAATTTCACGACTTTCAAAACATTAGAGTTTTTTAGAATTGTTACTAAATTGATTTTATTCGTTACTTTCTTATAATGTATGTGAAAAATCCGTTCACTGTTCTTATAAGATATGACATTTCTGAATCTTTTGATGTCGTAGTTACTTTGGAAGATTTTTATGACGTTATTAAATAGATACACATACAATATTTAAATAGTAACCAGTATAAATAAATATTTAAACAAAATTAATTCAAATCAAACAAATGTTATACAAATCTACGTTCAGTTGAATCGAAAATGTTATTCGATACGAAACGCCGAAGAGGAAAATATTTGTCAAGAAATAGGCAATAAAATCACTTTATATTCCCACTTAAGGTAGCCATTTTGTATCAACAATAGAAAATGGCGTCAAATTTATTAGAAGTTGGAATTCTTATTTCTCCAAATAAGAAATGACTATTTTGTAACCGTTTGTAAGCTAACTGTACTTGTTTTTTACTAGTTAGAAAATATATCTTTGGCGAAGTATTACTTATGAAAGAAAGATTTTTTTTTCTTATGTACTAATTATTAAGTTATACTTAATTGCTTATTTCTTTCGGCAGCTAAATCCTCGTCCCTTCTGTACTCTGGCCAACATTGGCAGTCCATTAGCAAAAATAACCATCTTATAATAATATCATAACAAATTACACACATTGATCTAACTCCTAAGTAAGCAAATTGTTTCCTTGTGTTAAGAGTGTTAGACAACGATACAAATACATAGAAATACACATATAAATACTGAGAATACCAAACACAGAAACACAGACATCTATGCTCATACCATAAATGCCTGTCTCTGCAGGGAATCGAACCCGAGCCCCATTGCGCCGTGACACGTTAGGCGTCTGCGGTAACCACTCGACCAACGGGGCGGTTATATCTTATCTTATCCAGCATTCCAATTTAATTTGGCATTTATATTATTTTAGCTAGTAACATCGAATTACTTTTAATGTTTACAATGATCTATCGTATTGACTAAAAAAAGTTTTTTTTTTCCAAATAAATTTGGTTTTACTTAAGCTATAAATTCATCAATAATAAATCATATCACAAACTGTGAAACAGTTGTATATCTACTATATGTATGAATTGGTCGTAGTTATTAATCTAACTTAATTTGCCAGGTTAGTTGGTCTCAGAAGACAATTTAGTTTGAAACCAATCAGTACTGTGGATTGACATACATATGATTCTGACTACTCGTAGGTAGGTACTAGATACTGGTTTTTAATAAACTATGAATATTACTTTAAAAAAAATACATGTATTATAAAAATTGACTTTACTTACCTAATAAACAAATTGAAAACATATTGCCAATATGTTTTCAATTACTACTATACATACGTGTTTTCTGTATACAAACCGAACGTCCGTAATAATATCCAAGCAATTATATATTCAAATCTAACCGGACTACGGGGGCGTTTCTGTGAAAATGCTAAAAGTGATTTACATACATTGAATTTCTTAATAATAAAATTATAATAATCATTTATAAATGACAAAACTTACATTGTTAAATAACAGGTTTCGTAGGTACTCCATGTCGTATATTATTTATTTGACGTAATATTAAATTGTTTTAAATTTATCAATCTTACTAAGATATAAGTGCGAATGTTTGGGTGTTCGGATGAATGGATGTTTGTTATTCAATCACGCCAAAACTACTGAACCGGTTTTGATAAAACATGGTAATGTTGGAACTTATGTCCCACAATAACACATAGGAAATGGAACTATTAGTATTTCTAATACTAATATGGAAATACTTACTTTTGCATGTGGTTTTGTCTGTGACATAAGACAGGTTTAGCGCGATTACGTAATTGCCACGGTAGATCTTTACATAAATATTTATAAACATTTTTCTTATTACCCGACGAATTTAGAAGGAGTGTTATGTTATTCAAATATATTATGTATGTAAATAGAAATATAGCTTATTATGCTATTCGTATGTTTCCTGCTACAGCCTAAACGGCTTAAAGAATTTTGGCGTATGAGGTATCGGTAGATACGTCTTGATGGCGCAAGTGACATTGGGTATATTAAAAAAAGGAAAATTGTAGATTTTAGACGCCATATAATGAAGTCCAAAAATTATGTTTACATGCAAACCCATCCAGGAGTCTTTCAAAATGAAAGATAGCGATTTCATTAAATAAAATTTATATTATAACTAGTAGTTGAATAAAAATTGTATAAGAGATTTATTTAATGTTAAAAATCCGTATCGTATAAGTAAAACGAAATACCTTAAATAAGATTTGTCAAAAGTATTTTTAAAGTTATGTCGGTTGGTATTAGCTTAGAAGACATTGGATTTCGTTTAAAAATTACAACTGAAATAGTTTATAACGTGAAACGTACGTACTTTTTAAATAAATGAAGTCAATGGTATCAATTACTACAAATCCCTATTGTCGTGATAACATTTATATTGCAATATTAATATTATTATTACATTATTATTATTCAAAGTGTGTACTTTTACTTTTATTTAACAAAGGATCTCTAAATCGGACCCCACTCGTCGTGTCGTTTATTTTAATTAATCACCAATAACAATAATTGGTGAGCAACAGATTTGTTTCATGCAAATCAATTGCTGTTATTAGCATAGTTGAAAGATTCCTCTTTCATAGTGATGTATGTAGTGATAAAATATCGATAAATATAATTAAAAAACATGTTGCATTCCTACGATTGGGAATAATAACGCAAGGCTGCGATTGGCTTTAAAATATTACACAATTTAATACACAAAGTTTTCATGTAGTAAAAATGGAAAATAAAATATTAAAATGGAGTTTAATGGCGATTGTATGTAAATTATTAATTGCGATTTCATTTGAAGGTTGATTTTTAGTACTTTTAAAATATTTTTATTCAACTTTTAGGTGTGAATGAGTGAATAATTGTTTTACGGGCACATGGCGTGTGGTGACATCCCATTTCAATTTGAATCCCAAATTTGCGGTATAATTCTGTGACCGCTCTGAAAATCTGCATACTTTTTGCCTTTGACTTAATTGTGGTGTTTATTAAATCATTTTATATATTTGTGTTGAATTTTAAACGATTTTTGGTTGAATTTGTGGTTCCATTCGAGTACACATGACTTTTGTTAGAGTTTCGTTTACTTATTATTTATTACTCTTTAGTTTTCTACATTATAAGCTTATGGTCAATTGTCCATTTTCTTTTTGAAATAAATATACTACTTGCATATATTAAAAATGCTTTAGTATAATATATTGTTTAATAATACAGAAAATCTTAACGACTACAAGCTAAATATTAGAAATATAACAGCTCAAATACTTTAACTATTAATTATGAAACTTGATAACTAATTGAATCTGAAACTTTGCATGAAACACAAAAGTTTCACGAAATGATAAATTCATTCGCCGCTCAAGTGTCCAAGTTTCGTTAACATTTTAAACGTTCTAAGATTTTTATCAATGTTGATTATGCTTTGACATTAATAAAACAATGTAAAATTAGTATCACCGTGTTATAAGTTTATCTATTAAAATGTACATTTTTACGGATAGGTAACTGTTGTACATTTTATTCCAGATTGAAACCGAAATAGGGTAAATGTAATAAAACGAGGATAAATGATAACGGCACACACAGTAAACATGCTTATTTCCAATCATTGCGATCCCTCACAAGGATATCGATAAATTGATACCAATAAGTGCCCCGTCACTAAAAGATATTTATTTTAAATAATGGACGGCTAGACTAAGTTGGATTTTATGGTATGTTCTCAAACGAATTTTGTGAACAGGACAAGTTAGGAATTTTAATGAATTATTTTTATATTTATGTTTATATTATTCATTTTAAATTATTTCAAAGGCTCCATATATTTTTTAGTTATAATGAGATGATTATTAGTGATAATGTTGTTTAAAAATGTATTTCTGTTATTTATGTAGGGAGTTCTTCCTTTTTTTTTAATAATTCCTACCTATCTAAGTAATCAGAATTTACAAATATAGTATTTTAATTTCATTTACATAATCTTAAGGCTGGTCGTTTAAAAAATACAATTTATTTATAACCTTTTCAAAGTACTCACTAACAAACCTATAATTTATAAACACGAGAATCATTTACCAGTTTATATTCTAAATGACTTACATAAAATACTTATTAGTTTTAAACAAACGTATAAATATGTCGTAAACGTATCGGGTTTCTGATATATAGCATGCGCCTACGCATTGGAAAGTTTAATATTACATACGTATGAGGAATTGATTAAAATTAAGCTATAATGACGCCATTAGCGATGGTCTGTGGTATTTGTGATTAATTTACGTAAATTTGAGGTAATCAATATTATAATAATATTCACATATACGAACGTACTTACGCAAGTGTTGTTTGTTATTAAAATAAAGCTAATACATTAAATAAAATTGAATGGAATCTCAAAAATGATAACGGGAAAAGCTCTTCAATTGATACAGACGTATCTTTTAGTCAAGATAGTTCGGAACGTCAGTAAATCACTCGTATTTCCAAGTGGTTGGCGTCGATTAACCGTTCGGTGGTCGATGCCGGTCAATCAGAGTGCACATGTCGTTTATCGCAGTGATTCTCAAAGTTTTAAATAAAACCTTTTTTTAAAGTTTTTTTGTTAGTGAAGTTGTTTTAGTTTTATGTCTTATTCATGATACATTTTATGGCTATCCGTATGAAACGCATCTCTAATAGCCACTTCAGGCGGATCTTCTGTGAAAGCTAGCCATTCAATGTGTTTTTTTAAATACTTTTTTATACGAAATTTAATAGTTTACATTTTTAGTTCTGTAAAGGAATAATCAGTTGTTAGATTACTGCTTAATATTTTCTTTTACATAGAATGTGTTTCTTGTTAATACAAATGGAGGTATTTCCCTAAATATTTCACTTCCATCCAAATTTACGAAAATACAACTGAAATTAAATAAATGTATACCTCATTACCGGGACCGTATTTCCTTATCAATCCCGTGAGATAAATGAGCGTACGTCTGAATTCTAAACCGCATCAGATCAATAAAACCGCCCAAGTCAAATGCACTTCGCTTGAAGGTGCCAAGAATTCTCACAACCGTGTTAAGTATCGTTAATATAATTAACATAACAATATAATTAACGCTAACAAAAATAATTAATGATTACCTAAATATAGTTCTATGTATCATTTTACTTTGTTATTGTCATATAATATATCTGTTCTACTTCACAAAAAATATTTTTCTTTGTCATGCTATCATGACGGTTTTCAAATCATGTTCGGTTTTCAAATAATGTTAACCAATCAATCAATTAGTCATAGTGGTGTTTTATTGCATTATATAACATATCATAACTTTACACACTTATTAGGTGTTTAAAACTAGATAAAAACTACTTAGTATTCGTGAAATATTAACCGCTGTATATAAATATCTCCAAATTCTTGAGCCATATACAAAGCCAAAACGAGTAACACCATAAGTCAATGTCGAAAACTGTACATTTCGAACGGCGTTATTTAGACAGTCTTTATATATATTTTATTTGTAAGTTCATCTATTCTCGGTTATTTTATTAGTTTTTGTACTATAGTTAATTGTTATTGACTAAGACAACGTAGTTTAGTATGGTAGAGAGACAGTAATATTAACTTTTTAATTGCAACATAATATCTTTGTACTCGAATTTTCATTTGAAAATTGAAGTACCTACACAGAGGAGATAAATTGACAGCCATTTATATTCTCTATTTACATTTGGCTTTGATTGGATATATATTTTCAAACCGTTAGTTAGTTATTGATTGTAGTTTAACGAACTAAATCTGATGGTTCGAGATATTTCGGTGGAACAATAGTTTATTGTGCAAATATTTGAGGCATTATGTATACAATTAAACGTTCCCTTTATCTGAATATAACAGTTTTATAAAAAAAATATAGTTTTCAATGATGATAGGTAGTATGAAAGAGATTATATATCTCTTTCCAAAGATAAATCTTTAAAATATTTTAATTATTTATCACCAATACAATTACTAAACTAATAAGTGTTTTTTTCCAGATCTTTAGAATACTTACCCCTAAGTGTAAATTTTACTTTATTGGTCACTAAATCAAACTCTATCTAACTCTATCTCTAAGTAACTCATAAGTCTTTATTGCAGTATATAATTATATATATTCCTTCCTTCAAATTCGCCAGTAACTGAAATTCTTGAAACTAATAGAATCTTGATGTATGTTTTTGCTCATTTTCAGGAAACTAAGATTAGTCATAAGTATTTATATCGTTGGATCTAATTGCTTTAGAATGTTGATACATGTATGACTTGGAACAGAAATAAATTACGAACATGTCGGGCTTGTCCTAACATATGGTGAGACTTGTCTTGGTAATATGTTCTGGACGATTTCTCAGACTTACGGTAAATTGGTAAATAGATAATTGAAAAAAAGTTTTATTGATGAAAAAAATTAAACAATTTTCAGTCGACCGTGGATACAAAATATCATTAATTTTCGTTATGTTTGATGGCTTATGTGCTATTTAGAACATCTTTTATAAGCAACCGTCTTAGCTATTTTTGTAAATGGTAATTTTTTTAATATACGTCGAAATTGTAGTTCTTCACATATTTCATATTAAATATTTAAATAATATTGCGTATAAGTAATATTGTGTGAAGTATTTGCTCTTAAATTTATGAATCTAAATCTGAATATAATATTAGATATGTCATGACAGTTTGAGAAGCTATGCACCACTTCCAGCACACAATTGACGGGTGTCAATGCGTCAAGTGGTCTCAAGATGTTTGAAACGGTGTCTGATTGATTGCACTCGTTCTCATTTTTGTTTACATATTGCTCTTTTAATGGATGATAAAATTATTATAATTGTTTTGGTATAATTATATTATCTCTATCTTCAGGATACATATTTATATAAATGTAAGTGTTCATATAAATCAAAAAACATGCAATACATGCATTCTTTAAAATCAAATTGATTTTCATGCGTGTTTTTTTTTTTTGTTACTATTTTATGCAGTTTCTGAACTGAACCCATTTTCACAGTCATAGTACTAATATTTAAGTATGCATCTTAAACTATACTAATATCTTTGGAGGTATTTAATAACAGTACCTACTTCATCATAAAATGTTCAACACTTTTAAATTATTTAGCTTTAGTTAGTGGCTTAAGTTAAAATTATTATGTTGTTAATACAAAAATATGATTGAAATTGACTAGTCTTAGTAAAGTTGGTAGGTTAGACCAACTCGTTACATAAATTGGATTATTGTCTATCCAATGTTGAATGTCGCTATTATTGACGACGCAAGCAATAAGCGACATTCCCCTTAAAATATAAATAAAAAAGTAAAGAGATGTATATGATAAAATATATTTATCATAAGATGTTATGCTTTCATTTATACCATAAAATGTAATGAATTTTTATTACATATGCTTTTATATTTATTAATTAATTCTCGTTATTAATATTTTAAACAATGCTCTGAGTGGATAATACTCTTGAATCACTATATATAAATTTTAAATATTCATATTATACTTGAAATTGAACATGGATTATTCAATAATTACCAATAAATGTATTAAATATGTTTTAATGATATCTGTATTTATTTTTAACAAATAACATCCGCTAGTTATAATATAATCGTAATCGCTACAGCTTGTAAATTTTACGCCAATCGCTTAAGATTTTGATCCTTAGGGATTTCCGAAGCGATCTTTATGGGCTTTGCGTCTAATTCCTCTAAGTGTAAGCATTATAGATCACCATCGATGGTATTAAGATTTAATGATCTTATCAAGAAGCTAACTATTATCAGATAATATAGTGTAATATAATGCTGTATTAATTTATAAGCCATATAAAGTCATTAATTAAATACAGTATGTAATACCAGCAATAGTTAAATTAAATACAAGTACATTTATATTACAATTTAGATTTGGACCATAGAATCAAATAGTTGAAAAATAAAAAATTAAAGAACTTCGTAGCAGACAATTAGGTTTTTTGATAAGCTTCCTGATAAGCATTCCCAATCTAGATCAAATACAGGAACTATAGAAAGTGCCAACTTTGAAAATGATAACATACGTAATGATAAGTGTCGAAAATATTATTGATAACTTAGGACAATAGTACACAAGCTTACAATCCAATAGACATACATTGTGATGATGTCTAGAACAGTGATGGGTCTGAAATATCCAGACTATTGTTAGATCTATCTAGACATACATTCATGACAATGCAAATCACTTAAGCCATATCCAGCCGTACTAAAATATAAGAATAATATTCTAGATATATGTCAAATACAATGAACCTCTCGTAGGTTAATAATATTAATAATAATAATGTTACAGAACCAATTACACACATTGATCTCACCCCTAAGTAAGCCAATTATTTGCTTGTGTTAAAGGTGTTGGATAATGATACAAATACATAGAAATACACATATAAATACTGCGAATATTTTTAATAAACGACCAAACCCAGAAATACAGACATCTATGCTCATCACATACACATCAGCCTGTCTCTGTCGGGAATGGAACCCGAGCCCCATTGCACCACTATACGTTAGGTGGCGGTAACCACTCGACCATCGGCTCGATTTTGTAATACATTGGTAATAAAGAAACTTTTAAGTATCAAGATAAAGATAACTCAAAAATAATTGTAAACTTCGTGTCATATCTCATTGGCGTTCTGGGATCAAGTAATTGGTTTCGATTCTCCCAAAGGACTAGTTGAACGAAATAGCACAAACTGTCGTGTCATCATTCGACATCATCCTGACTATGACATGACATGAACTAGCAAGATATTTCATTAATACAAATGTCATTCATCTGTTTTGTAATTTTTATAACGATCTAAAATATAAGAAACATATTAATTTAAAATACTCACAACCTAAAACCTGATCTTCCTTTTCTTCTCTGATTATATTATTTTATAAGCCTAATTGTAAAAATGGATATCTTTCCATTTGTAACTTCTAAAAGCGTGTATAAAAGCAATATTATATATTGTGGGTAATTTTCAATACCATAAATGTTATTATATATTATCCATATTAAACCTATAAGCAAAAACGTGTGGGCGGTTAAAGTTGAGAATAATCTATTATTATATTGATTAATGATTGTTGGTACTGGTCCCGTTAATCCTGTTAAATAATTTAACGGTAGTTTAATAATGTAACGCGTATTGGAATTAACTTTATTGGTTTCAGTATCTTAATTACAGTGTATTAAATTAAAGAAAATTGATCTCGATCCCTTTCAATTGTAATTAATTAAGTTATTTATATAAGTTTAAAACGGTTTTATTTTTCGTTTGTTTATGGAATAGTTGGAAAACTTACTGACCAGGTGGTAAGTATTGCGTCACTCTGCCTTACCCACGCAGTTGAGTCAGTTGAGTCACTAGCTTCCCCCAAAAGACTAGGCTAGTCTAGACTAAAGCCTACGATACGTTCCAAGATATGGCCTTGTATTAATATTTTTGTTAAATCATTTAATCTGATTTGCTAACTTAATATATCATATAAAATGTATTGTTTGTTCAAATCTCGCTAAAATATAAATTTGGAAGTCAACGAAGTTAGCATAACGACTTTGTGAAAATGAAACTTTGTTTTGCGTAAATATTTACCAAGTAACTTGGAGGTTTCATTGTAATTGGCATCCTTTTATACGTTTTGAGTTTCATTTTATGAGACTTTGAAAAATTATTTTAATAATTATGTTAAAATTATTAATAATAATTTTCAGTCCAAATAGAGTGTACCTTTAAATCATACTATAGTATACATACTATATGGAATTCGGTTAAATAATTAAAAAAAAATACAGAAGTAGTCATCTTCAATCTCGGTCATTATATAAATTATAAGTTCTTATCACGAGCTAATGATGTCGCCCGGCATCGTCTGGCGATTAATGGTTTTGATAAATATTTTTTGTGGTGCTGAATTTTAAAATAAGGTCGTTTTTGTTTTAACATAGTATGGACGGACATACGGGACTCGTGATGGTAGATAAGAGTCGCCCACTGACATCTGATAAGTAATCAAAGAAGTGTTTTCGGCCTTCGAACTAGAACTAGGGCTTTTTGTTAATCGTAATTATATATTATATTCAATTATATATTTTGAATTAGGTTTGGTTTTTATATTTTTGGTACCGAGTATATATTTAAGTAACAGAAACACCTGCAAAATATATTCATTTAATTGCTTTAGATAGTTTTGTAATTTAAATACTTTTACACTTTTTAAATTTCTTAAGTTAAAAAGTACCTACTACAAAGTAGATACTTTAGTATATTATCAAAAGGATATAAAGGGGCTATTTCCTTTGACGGCGTCCTTATTATATTCAAGTTATTATGGAGAAAGTTATGTATTAAATCACATAATGTGGTACAAGTAATTTAGCTGTGAATGTTGCTGGAGCGTTAACGAAACCACGCCGCTGCGGACAACTTTGTTCAAGATTCTGAATATAGGTTGGAATAATTTAGGTAATATTGAAATTTGGTATAATTGTTATAGATTGTGCACTATATTGAATTGTTAATGTTTGTATATTTTTATACATATTTGATCTTGATACTTATATATAATTTTCATTCTTTGTATGTATAACCAGTTGTAAATTATTTATAAATGCATATAATTTTATAATTAAATACATTTTGTTATTAGATGTTTTATATGTATTAGTTATTCCTAATATGATCTGTGTTTATGTGTCCATTTTTCTAGTAGGTACATACATAAACACGGTTCCATATAAAGGACCTAATAATATTACTACTATCAATCTTCAGTCGCTTCTTCCTACGAATTCCTTATTCCCGCTCGTGTTATGACCTATTTAGATAACGAAATGTTTATTTGCTTGAATATAATATGAGTTTATTTATTATATCATGCTGTGGCTATTTGTGTACTTATTATATTGTGTGTGTGTGTGCGGCTTAAATTAGATCTGTTTCTATATAACATACCACAATTCAATCAGTCCATAGCTTTCAAAGTTTTTGGCTAATCTGTATTTCTCTGTGATACATATAAAAAAGATAATCATAAACTATTTATCTGATGCACATAACTTTATAAAATGGTTGAATCACATGTCACTACAGACCTCTTAAATTTAAATAAAAATTATAAACATAAAAGATAGTAAAAGAAAAAAATAAAGTAAGATTTATTATAAACCATTGCATAATACCTACGAGTTGTGTGATGCATTGCGTCCGAATTTATTAAACGATCTACAAGCCAAGATTGATATCAGCCTTATCTGGCTTCCTACAAACACAACCCACAGGTCTATTATTTGAGGTCGATTTACAATGACAACTCAAGAAACGAATTGTATTTCTATATAACCTGGATTGGAATTAGGATTGATTATTAATTTCGGAATTTTATTAGATACAAGTATACCTCAATATTCATCTATGGTTAGTTGGTTACTCTAAGTAATTGAGATAATTTAGATTTTAGTAAAATACGAGTTGTGTCAAAGTTTAATTATAATGAAATATTTATTTATTCAACTCGTTATCCATAAGGATACCAAATACCAAACCTATAAAGGTTTGGTATTTGGTATTATATTGAATGAAATATATATTTAACTCTAACCTTTATAATATTTAAACCATTTACCATACAATTTCTCTGAAACTCGATTTCAAAACCTTTTCCATCTAATGATGAAAAAACACACGTTTTAATACACTTTTTGATATCCTTTTTGTTATAAATATTTAATTTTACGGGCTTTCGGAATTTTTATGGATATGAAGTTTTAAAAGTAATTTTGCTTTGTAAGCGTCAATTTCATTAATATTTAAATATGTTTGGGAGACGTTTTTTTGCAATATTTTTGAGACACGAATAAGTTAAAGTTGAGTGTATTACTATCGTGTCACATCAAATTTAATTAAAATATCCTTAGGTATTTTTAGCACACTAGATAATTATTGAAAACAAAAAACTATGATAATTATTGAAAATTATAAAGTTAAGGGCTTATCATATAAAAATACACCATAACGGTGTATTTACCTATTTACCTAATTAGTAAATTATAAATTAATGTTTATTTATAAGTCGAAGTTCTTTAATTCTTTAATCTGTCAACGCAAAGCCACCGGTGTTGTCAACCTTTTTTAAGGGCCATAGGGATTAAGGGCTAATCAGCTTAACCCACTTCTTGCATCTTACTGGTGTAGCTTACCTGGATGCGACTAGGTTTCTTTTATTTTAATAATACATACATACATTATTATATTATTATTTACTACTTTAAATTGTTTAGTAATATTCGTTACACTTTATTATACGCAGTTTAAAAGTAGAGACTTTTTTTTTATGTATACATCAATTATTATTTAGCATATATGTATTTTAAAAGCAGTCATTTCAACATCTATCATTAAAATGTAAAAATACGATTACTAAATTGATATTTATTGTACGTTACTTCGTTATTACCTTTTTAATATCACTTCCAGTATATCAACATTTATGGTACAGAAGTCAACTAAACTAAATTATAGTACAAGTATAAATCAAGAGCATGTAATGGAGAGGAGATTAATGTCGTCTGTCCGTCGACGAAAAAATACCTCATTTACTTACTCCTGCCTCTTGTTTGTTTGGGCTCTAAAAGTAGCATTTTTTTAGGTTTTTGTGTTTTCCATATTAGAATTTTTACAGAATTTTATTTGTTCAAAGTAACGTTAGGTAATCTTTTATTCTGTTTGCCATCAAAATATAAAAAATGGTGTTTTAACTTTTAGATTTACTTTAATATTATAAAAAGAAATATACATAATGTGTATTATATATTTAATATTTTTAACTTTTTCATACTATAGGCAAATTAGAGTTAACTATGCAAAAGTTCCTCAAAAAGCAAAAAAAAATGTAATTTTTCGCGTCTCCATAATCCTCTTTATCCATTTAGCTTGATGGAAGAAATTCCAAACTCAGCGCGAATTAGCATGCGTAGATTGAATTGTCGGGAACTTTCAGAAGCTTGTCTTATTTTAATTTTTTTTGAAGGATTTTTTTCGTTCTCCTAATTTTGTTACGCTTATAACGAATTTCGCCTGATTTGCACATTATTCTTATTAATATTGCTGAAATGTTGAAGCCTTGATTTGTTTTTTTTTTACTTCTTTTTACATTATCAAATCTACTTTATTTGATGTGCTTAAATTTATTTCATTACTTATTTAAATCAATCGCTTTATTAGGACATAACCCGGTTTATTGATATGTCGTATAAACGTAAGTTTTTACGTCTCTAATGAAATCCGAATGGGACTTGACCCGCAAACAGTGCTAATCCTCCATCAGGTATAAAAACACTAGCGGTCACGAACGACCCAGTAACTGAGGGTTAACTGCCTGTTGGCGGTTAATAACTGGGACGCAATGGGCGGTACATTTATATCTTATTTATTATCTAATAATACTTTACGTAACCTTGGATAAGATATTTGTAGTCGATTTACCATTTATTATACGAGTACGTATTTTCTTTCTACATTTTTGTAGCTATTACTTCGGCAGACGTGACTGGAGGGGAAATAAAAACTTTGAATAACTAAATGTAATCTCTTTTATTCACATTATTGGAGATATTCATACTATTATTTTTAATTCATGTACCTAATCCATAAAAAAAATGTGAAGCCGTTATAGTTTCTTTAATTGGCTTACATGTTTTAAAACGGATCATATAGACTTTTTGGTATATCAGTGGTTAAGGAAATTTAATGGCTTAAATTACATTATTAAGCTCAGTGTATCGCCGTCTTTACCAAGAGATGGGTTGCCAGTCCAAGATTGAGGTTTGCAATTCTATTGACGACGTAACCCTAAATTGCGGGACTAGTGTCGATACTGTGTCATTTTAGTATCGGAATTAAATTCAAGGGTCAAAGATATTATTGTTATATTGCTAACTTTTTATTCTGGATTTTTTTGCAGATACGAGCTATTTGCATAATTTTTCTATTGATTTTTCGTAGAATTTTTCATCATATATTACTACTTAGTAATAGCTAAAAAATCAGTCTTTTTAGCTTGGATCGTCTTTACAGGTTTTTATAGTAGGAACATGAAAATAACACATGAAATCAATATTTTCTTACAGATTGTTTAACATACAATAATACTATACGTAATAAGAGAACAGTTAATGAACGAATTGTGTTCCTATATTTAATACATTTACTTACTGAAATAATACTAATATATATATATATATATTTTTGTTTCCAGGTACGTTTCCAGTTGTAATTTTAATGGTTGCTACTTCAAATACGTGAGTATAACATTTATGAGATAAATATACCTACTGTTATACAACTTTCTTATACTGATAATCACTTTTGATATTTGTTTGTTTTTGTTTTATTTATAAACATATATCGATTAACTTTTATTAATTTTATGTTTAAAAATAATGTAAAATCAAAGGTTTTTAAATTATTTTTTAATTTCATCTTAATTATAAGGCAATAATTTCATCTTAATTATAAGGCAGGCATTACATATATCATAATCTAGAATATATTTAAATGTACATAAAAAACGGTCAAATGTTAATGACAAATATCAAACACACATATTATACACGTTTTGTGAAGTCAGTGATACCGATTCAATATTCATTCCAGACACTCTCTAAGTGCTCTAGAAAGCTCAACGCGAACACTCGACTCGATACATCTGTTTCATTTGACATAATACCGGGGTCCCTTAGACCCTTTTGAGTCCTTAAGACCCACGTAGGGGTCTGGGGGTTAGAGTGGCATATGGTTTCAGGGTTTTCGGATTAAATCAACGGTGAATGTTTTTGATTTTTACTGGAATTAATTTTAATGTCTTTTTTTTTAACTTCCAATAATATGTTTTACTTTAATATGTTGAGAACTTTTGCAAAATATTTATATTTTCAAACATCCAAAATATACCTGTTTTATACAAAAATAATAATGCAAGTGAGTTTTCTACATAACGTTTTTTCATTATAAAAAACAACCTCTGCTTCGTAAATATAATAGCCACAGAACTGAGGAGAACTGGCGAAAAAAATCAACGGACTTAAGTTTTCATATTTTTGAAAGCTACTTATTTAGCTCTCTGGAATACTGTAATACTAAGCATATTAAATTATTAATATAAAGTCGAGTTTAAATAATTTATTAGATACAATGTTATATGCTTTTAAAAGCTTTCCTAAGTACTTGATCATATAACTAGAAGGTTTTATATAAATACAGTTTGCAGACACCTTAAGGGTCCTTCAGACCCCAAATTCGAACGCAGCAGTGCGTAAATACAAGTGGCGAGGGGTTAACAGTTACATTCACATATAGAGTCTAATACCCATTTTGGGCCTAAATTAACGGTATGTTTATTGACATTTTATACCTACAGTAACTACTATCTAAATATCTATTAGTTATTTCCACACACACACATGTCCAGTACATGTGTTTTTACATCGCCATATTTGCCAAATGTGTGTATATGTGCCACTGTACACTAGAATGGGGCTTCTCAAACGATCAAGGCCAAAATGAAAATAAAATATTAGTTTTTAATTTTATTAATAGATAGAGAGCAGGCATAGTTATTCTTTTTAGTCTCATATATCAAAAGTTAATGCATTTTAGCCGCCCCGTTGGTCGAGTTGTTAACGCAGACGCCTAACGTAATTGGGCTCGGGTTCGATTTCCGGCAGAAACAGGCATATATGTGATGAGCATAGACGTCTGTCTTTCTGGGTTTATCGTTTATTAAATATATTCGCAGCATTTACTATGTGAATTTCTATGTATTTGTAACAAATAATTTGCTGGCTTAGGGGTTAGATCAATATGTGTAATTTGTCCTAATATTATTATTATATTATTTTAGCGAAGTAATATTTTCTAACAGTGATAGCTTCTTCAAAATCGGTTTAGTAATAATATTTTACTCTTTTTAGAGTATTTAAAAGTTTTTATTATGTTTTTACAAAAAACGAGAAATAAAAAATTTAAAAACATTACATGTACAGTTCAAAATTTGTTAAATGTTTCTTAAGCCATTCAACTTTGAACTCGAAGATCGTAACCTTGCTATAGTAGGCGAAGTTCATACAACACTGGATATGGATTTAACCAATGTCTGCAAGTGTCTTGTATAAATGACACTCGATTCTAGATTATAGAGACATATTGGTACTACAATTTCAGTGCAAACCAAATGATTAGTACTTACAAATACACCAAGCAAATTCGTACATTATTACTTAGGGTTAAAGCTCAATTTTCTTTGTCTTTTAAAAAATGGTATAACCTTTAAAGAAAGATGAAATGTACTAAAGCTTGCTTTCTTGCTAAGATTAATGAGTACTTTAAATTTATGGTGGTTTTCTATTTAACAATTGGTTATGTCTGTCTAGGTTTATATTTATGTTGTAAAAAAAAATGTTTTTCACCTTTTTTATATTGACACGGACGTAGCCAATAATTTAAACGTCGTCATTGGTGAATTACATAAAGGTTTGGCTTTCAAATCTCTTAGCGTAATAATAATCCAGTATTCATAAAAAATATTTTTTGTTTCGGCATGTAAACATTTTTTTTTTTTTATAATGTTTATTTTTATTGCAAGGAACTTTAGACCGCTTTCTGTGATTTATTTATTTTTTTACGATCATATCAAATAAAATGTGAAAACATTTGTAAATTAGTATCTGTCTGTCCGTAAATACAATCAACATTTAGCTAAGAATAAAACAAATAGCCACATAACTGTTTTCTCTTATTGGCACTATCTCACTTTGTTCAACAAGTTAGGGCGTGTCGACAGTCGGACTGATAGTTAGTCAGTCTAGATCAAACGTAAGGACCTAAAAAAACCTGAAAGACTGAATGTTTTATTTTAGTTATAATGACGTATTTTTTGTTTAAAAATAGCAATATTCTACGCTCTTATAATACTGAAACTTATTATTGTTTGTTAGTTTGTGTTTGTTTGTTAAATTATAGTCAAGATATAGGTAATAATATCTTTTGATAATAAATTTAATCTTGCACTTTGTATACAGAACAATTATATTATTTTAAACAAATCCTTGACATAGTATTTAATAAAAGTACTTTAAGAAAAATGCTGTCATTCTTAGGTGTGTTTTTATTAAGACTGAACTGTTTGAAGTTTTAACATGTTGACAAAGTTATTGTATGGGGAGCACAAAGAAATAAGTTTAAACGATTTATTGAGTTCTGTCTGTGACTCTGTCGCGTGAGTCTCCTAAGTCACACTTTGAATATATGTATACGTAGGAGGACTAACTTTTCTAGGACAAGTCTGAAAACCATCAACAAACTAATCAATATAGAGTAGGAATAAATTGTCAATGTGTATGATACATATTATATATATTTAATTACATGTGAAACCCGCGATGTCGTTTTACAGTGGATGGGTGTGTCACATATAATGATGCATTTTATTTGTATATGTGTCATAAACCAAGTATACAACTTGTGACGTCACATCATAAACAAACAAACACATTTAAAACAATTTATATAAGTGGTTATATACATGATGTATTTCATCATGAAATTAAATTAAACTAATAAATGTAGATGTAGGTATCATTCTTACATAAATATTCTTAAAATGTATTTAGTTCCATGTATCTTATTCGAGCTACAGGGTGCTCTAAATCGAGACAAGTCATGAAAAATGGGATACTCACGTCGCCACTTGTGCTGTAATCCGATATCTTGAAATGGACTCCTGGTTCGTTCCACTTTGTACCACGTCTTTACTTTATTTAGCAAAAAACTTAGCTTTTATATTAAAATCATTAGTTATTTACACATTTTTAATAAATAATAGTGACTAAGAATAGGGTAATTATCATAATATATTTTATATTTTTTATATAAAAAACATCATGCTATACATATGTACTTAACTTCGCTAAAATATCATAATCAAACATATCAAATAATCATCGGTAAAGGAAATTTCAAAGTGGAAGAAACATTATCTTTCACGGTCTCTAGATCTTTGTAGCGCGTGATAACATGAAGTCTTCTCAAGACTGGACTCTTAACTCTTTTGTTTGAACCTTAATATTATTTTATAAAATCGAAACTTTAAAAAGTTCCATATATGTATACTAGTATAATAAAGTGACCGCCCCGTTGGTCGAGTGGGTAGCGCAGACGCCTAACGTGTCGCGGCGCAAAGGGGCTCGGGTTCGATTCCCGGCGAAGAAAGGCATTTATGTGACGAGCATAGATGTCTGTGTTTCTGGGTTTGGTCGTTTTTTAAATATATTCTCAGTATTTATATGTGTATTTCTATGTATTTGTATCGTTGTCTAACACCCTTAACACAAGCAAATAATTTGCTTACTTAAGGGTTAGATCAATGTGTGTAATTTGTCCTGATATTATTATATTATTATTATTATTATAAAGCTAAAGAACTTATTTGTCTAAATGTACTAATATTTGCAACTACCAATCAGATTGAAAATATTTTTTTAACGAAGTTTATGTTCTATTTAGTGAAAAAAAAATATAAAACTACATTTCACCAGTGTCTGAAATAGTAAATTCAAAAAATATATAAGCCCTGATATTTATTTTTTTCCGGGTTCAATCACTATCCCTCAACTAAAAGGTACCTATACCTACTTGTAACGCTTTATTGTAGTTTATAAAACTATCTAGTATATAAGTATATACTTCATATATCAAAAATAATACAAAATAAAAATGTTCCATAATATGAGAAAAAAATATATTGAAATTGAACACATAATATCTATTTATAAAATATATAAGAAGAAAGTTTCTTCCCTCGTTTGTAATTGGTAAACACATTTCACAATTTTTCAGTAGCATCTAAGTTATCAAAACAACGTAACCAGAGTTGTTTTTATTGCAGAGATGAACTTTTAGCATGAAACTGTAAACTTCACTAAACTTGCAAAGCTTTAAAAGTTAAAAGTTATGCTTCTCTTTTATATAGTTTTTTTTATAAAAATGCGCTAACACGTCAAGACAAAACGCTTTTTTCTTTAATCTACATATACTAGATTATTAGATTCAATAACTTGATCTGTAAAATATATTAAATATTATAAGTACATATGTCATAGACACATACATACATATGAAAATAAATATAAACATATAATGACTTCTTACTACGTATTTATAAATAATTCGCACGTAAAGTTAAAAGAAATTTACGTTTAATTTAAATGTCAGCCGCGGATTTCTGGTTTCGAATAATATAAATGTTTTCATATAAAAATAAATAAAGTAAAATGTACAAATGAATACTGTTTCATAAATAAATATTTTTTATTATATTATAAATTACTTATTACAACCGATATTGGTACACCGCTGCCGCCACATTACCTCCGAATTCATTTGAGTGTGAAGACCAAATTTGCTTTGGCAGCCTCGTCTGTTCACCAAGACTTTAAGAAATTATATTTGACTCATTTGTTTTAATTATTATTACTTGGTATTGCCAAAATTGTAAATAACATTTCTTGGTCCAATAAATAGGTTTAGGGTTGCCAAAATAAAGTTGTAGTGATTATTTATAATCAAAAAGCAGTCAATAAATGCCTAATTAATTCTCAATAGCCTATAAGATTTTATTTTGTATTTCGTCTTCATGAAGCAATTATAGTAAACCAAATAAACACACCCAGATATTCATAATAGGAGTATTTATTTCCACTAGACATCGAACCCTGATTCCGTAAATCATAATTCGCTATTGTTTTCTCGACATATTTATGAAAACAAGTCTGCATTTTATGCTTCAGAATCGACGTTGTTTTTCTCATTTTATATTATCATCAAAGATAATTATTAAAAATCTTATGTTACCTTTGACAGTGCACTTCTAAAGAATGTGACGCATAAAAGGTTCTTAGAAGAAGTAACATCTATGACACTAAGTACCTCTAAAGAATTCCTCTTTAATAATTTATAATAGCTGTTAGCTGTTATCTTATATATATGCTTATCACTTTGTTTTCATGGACAATAACGGTGTTATACGGTGATATACCTATATAGATTTACTAAACGGACTTTGATAAGAAACCGAGTTACTGGCATTTGCTATGTGTACATTTTGATATGTTGCGAGTTTAACATAAAAAATCTTTATTTTAATTATTTAAGTATGTTATCTACAAGAATAAACAGTGTTTAAATATTTAATTACTTAAATAATAATTGTCAACTGTAAAATTCACACGCATTTCATAAAAGCTATCGCAAAAATTGCTTAAGCGATCGCAATCAAAACGATTGCGCAATAACAAAAGTTCGATGAATGCTTTTAACATTAATTTGTGATTGTTATCAAATGTTATTTATATTTAAGTGTTAATGTAATCTTCGAATTATTTTCAAGTGTTAGATCTATTAGATTTTTTTACGACCAGATAGTTCTATCTAGGAAAGAATTTTAAAGACTATATTTGCAAATAGTCCTGATAATTCTTTCTTTGTTTTTGGATTACAATAAAAACATTTTAATTATTATAAAATGTTAATAATATTATAGCAATAATAATGAAAAACCCAACCTAAGAGTAAATGCGGTTTTTTATTATATTACCCCTAAATACATAAGAAATGACTTATTTCTGTTTTCAACATGTGCTGTAAAATATTCGAATATCTGTTAATGGATAAAACGATTTTATTATCATATTATATATCCACAAATACGTAAATATCATTTTCATTTTATTTGTAAATTGATCTCAACTTCAAAGATCTTGTATTCCACATACAGCTATAATAAAAGACGTTTTAAAGAAGACGTGAATAAAACTATAGAATTAAATGGTAGGAACAAACGGTAAAACTTGGAGCTTTGCTGCATCTTGTATAAGGACCAGCTCACACTCTGTAAAATGAGGTATTTTTTTTTATTTTGTAAGTCATTATTTTCATAAAAAGTTAAATTATTCTCCAATTTCGAATCTTATGTACAATGTAAAGTACAAGGGAAAATTTGTCGTTTTTTACAACAAGTTTCTTACTAAACAGAAATAGCTCTAAATAATGCCCAGGTCTTAGTCCGCTGCCGCTATCCGCTCCGCTTGTGTCTAACGCCTCTATAACTCAGGTGGGATTGTGAGGCACGTATTTCTTAAGATCGTGATTTCTCTCGCTTAGCGGTGCTACGTAGCTTAGATTTGTTTAGACAAGTACTTGGGAAGTTATCTCGTTTCTTGTTTTTAAATATATACTTTTATATATTTTTAAACTCATTGGTCTTAATATATTTATGTATATAAGTATGTGAAAAAAATTGAAAATAGTCATACTTTATTAAAACTATTGGAAACCTACAAAATTCTACTATAAGAAGAATATTGCAGCGTATCTGTTTATGTTCAAAATAAATAATTCTTCTATTTCCTACCCCAATTACCCAACGTGTATGTGTAAAAGGTTAGTTGATTAAGATAAAACAAGCTAAAACATACCTTATGGTGTGAATGCTGAGTATATTTTAAATTATCAATATAACGGGAACATCAAGATGACCAAGTCTACTAACAAGCGAAAAAAAGCCCTATCATTTCATTGGTAGAGTTGAATTTTAATTGTATATGTTTTAAGGCGAGGCATTGCTAAGCCAGTGTCAGACCTGTGACCTATTGCTAAATTAAATTTAAATTGCTTAAATATTTCTAATGGTACATTCATTCGCATTAATTGCTGACTGTAAATGCTTGGACAGGTGTAATTGAGTAATATTTATCGTAAAACAGATTGTGGGAAAAAGCAATGACAAGAAATAATTTATTTAGGTAACATCAATCAATATTAATATGAAATTTGATTTAAAAATAATATTTAATATAATTACTATAATTTCTTCTTACTAAACAGGTCACATCTTGTAATTTATATATTATATTATATTATAATATTATATGTTTCTTTATTTAATATTACATCCGACGTGTCTAATTCGTATCTTTGTGTTTGTGCAATGATTGACGATGTAGCGAATTGTGTTGTACGTTTGTAACATTATACGTTTGATTGGGTTTGTATACGTAATAATGTATTATATAGTTTAATATGTTTAGTGAATGCTATATCTGTTTTTTGGTTTTTAAATCGTTATTATAATATATGTGTTATTGTGTCATTTGAAATTCTGTAAAACCAGATCCTAATTGTCATAACAGCTGTAAAAGTTTATAAAGGATAAATCAAATTGTTTTTCAATATCCTTTATAAAATTGCTAAACGATTTTTGTAAGTTTTAAGCTTTAATTAAAACCATTTGATTAATCTCTTAAAATTGTTCTTCATTAAATCCTTTTCTTTAAATCTTCAAAGGGTGTTTTAACGATGCTTGTAACATTAATTTTGAATTTTAACAAAAAAACTTAAGATTATTTGAATTAAAATACAATTCACCCTCAGTATCAAAAAAATTAACTTCGCCATTTAAACAGAAATCGTCTAAAATTTATTTTCAATTTCAAAATTGGTTCGCTATTTCGAGTTTTCGGTGCTCATTGGGAGGCTGCGTCGGTAAGATTGCAGGATGACGTCGCTTTAATGCCCAGTACTGAAAATATATTGGAAATTGGGATTTCAAGTGCCTGTTTAATGTTTGTGTACTGTTCACTTGAAAGTGAGGAATCGGAAGATTTCTTAACTATATTTGCAGTATGTTTCCCTGAATTATAGATTATTTTTGGTACGTAGTTATGATTTTAATATAATGGTCGTTAAATTAGCAATAAGTGTTTTGTGATTAAATAAAACTTTATACATACTGAGGGTATATATAAAAGTTTATGTATAACATTTGGAATTATCAAGTTAAGTAACGAAGCGATAGCTCAGTTGACATAGCGACGGATGCACTCCGAGAGGTCGCAGATTCAAATCCTGCTCGTGTGATGAATTTTTACATTCCGTTTTTATTAACAATTAAGTAATCATCAAATGTCTAACAAACTAACATATCCCTATTTATACTACTTGTTAAAAAGACGCCATCTGTTTATAAACAATAATATATAAAGAATTTATATTAAATAAATTTCGATAACAATTTGTTACCCTCAAGAAGGATCATAAATTCTGTCCGCAAAATGCTCCGTTATTTGTCCGTCCATCATTGCTAACTGAACGATATTTCTTGAGCATATGTTGTGTAGGTTCTTATATAATTGTACAAATTGTGAAACACGAACTATAACTCGATTTAAATTTGATTATTTTGTATTATTACGCATAAAATGTTTATATAATGATAACGCATTTTCATATAATGATAACGCAAAAGGTATTTTACATTATTATTAAATTAATTCTCAATCAGGCACATATGACATCACATAATGATATTATCTTTCGCATCAAGTAGAAGAGTCACGTAATCTTCGATATTGCAGGAGTTGCCCAACTTGTAAATGAAAAATGTTTGGGATGGTTCGACAAACGTCGCCAACTTGGTTATTGTGGTACCCTCATTTCTTTTACCTTATATTATTAATATTGGATTATTATATACAGAAAAAGAAATACGATTATTTAATCATTTTAAGTATGAAATATATATTAAAGATATTATATGTTACGTTAGTTGCAATAAGTTATGCGTTATCAGAAGATTATAGACAAAGTTTGTCGTAAGTTATTAAGTATACAATATCAAAAACGAAATATCTAACATTTTATACGATATTGCAGAAGTTGTTGAAGTAGTTTAACAAACATATTCTCGGTACTTTTACTTTATTGCTGTTTTCTTATGCAACTTTTTCAACAAACATTGTCAGTGTGTGAACTTAATTATTGTTTACTTATACTTGTATTATTCTTTATTTTACGTTTCAATATTTTATTAGACAGCGGTCTAAATCTCAAGTTATCGATGCTATAAATAATTGTTCTCGTAACTTTATTTTCTAGAAAGACCTGGGATTTCTAAATTTGTTTAATAAATAGTTCATGTCTAAAACAGAATGCTGGTTTGGATTTTGACATCATTTAGATTATGTTAGTAGAACACATGTTCCTGTAAACTATCTAGATAGATAGATAGAACTTACATAACCTTAGAGTGTGTGTAAGTTCTATTGTATTTCTGTCTCGTTTAAAATATTTGTTCCCCGGATTTCATTAATTTGGACACGATCCTGTATTTTTAGTATAATTAAAGTTTGGTTTAATCTTTAGAAACCTGACATTATTTTGTTATGTCGTTAACTAAGCTTTAAGCTTAATAACATAAGCTTAGCTTGATTGCGTTGCTTTTTATAATTTTAAATGGGTTTATGATCAGCTAAAATCCAATTTATATCAATACTTAATTTAAAATTTTATATAGGTATTTATATTTTCATGAAATTAATGTAATCCTCAAATCTGAAAATTTCAAGAATATTAAAAATGCTATTTCATTTTATATTGGACACATTCGTGATATTAAATCAATAGTTATAACATATCAAAACAAATTATCATTGAAGAAACAAACATCAGAGAGATTTGCACAATGACTGACACCTCACGCCATGTCAGATGTGTTGAGGGGCAAGTGTGTCAAATTAAAGTCATGTCAGGGTCACTCTCGATTTATCGTTACGTAATTTGAGATAAATCATCTAAAATCTTTGCAAGTATATAGAGTCTCTCTTAATTTAAAGTTTCTACCCACATCTAACTTTATATCAAAGTCGTATGTGACATGTTCTAGTTTCGGCAGCGGTCCGAAGCTACAAACATTCTAATTTCCAATTAATTAGATTCCATCCAGCTCAGAGTTGAGAGTTCAAAATAGTTAACTAAATAAAATCAAATGAAAGCGGTTGGGAATTTTCTCCTTTTTTTACTGGTATATTAGATTAATTAATAATATTATATTATGTAATTGTTATGTACAGTTCAAAAAAATTTACATGTGCAAGAGCAATCTAAGTACTGTCTGAATTATTTAAGTTCTGTTATGTTGGCACTAGTGCATGCGAGGTGTGCACTTTATAAAGGCAGATTAGCAGAGTACAGAATCCCCGTCTGGGCTCATCTCCTAACAAATGATAGAATTTTAGCAAGACAGATGAGCGGCGGCCTCTTTGAAGTAGCGTCAGCGACATTATTCACGTATGTCAACAAAAATATTTTAGGTTTTCAATGTATATTATGCGTTTATTTAGATTTTATGTTGTCTTTAATTTCTTTTAATAATACAAATATTTTGTATTTCTACTAAGCCATTAGAAAACCACTTCAAATGTCGCAAAAAAATATTATTCAAATCAATGCTCTTCTTATTCTTAACGAAACGTCCTCGCATTTGATATAGGTCGGCATTTTAAATTTATTTTGTATCAAGGGTGTATTTTTTTTCTCACCCTACTCAACTGCGGGGTGGATTTCCGTAGACAACAACTTCGACCCGCAATTTTACTTAGTAAGGGAAAAAATAATTCGATGGAGCGACCTCTTAAAATGAAATGATTTTTAAATTTATTTACTGCTCGCTTTTACGTCTCTTAGATATGACATTTTATTTTGAATGTAATATTATTCCGTTTAAGTTATGAATATTTCCTGCATAATTTCTTGCAAGGATTTTGTTCTTGAAATAACATTACATTGATCTCGTAAACTAAAATGTAGTTAAAAAAATAGGGTTATGATTGATTGATTGAATGACAATTGCAATAGATAACGAATGCTGGCAAAGGTGTCAAGGTCGATAACGCAACTTATGTTCCATCAAATATATATTTTTTTAACGTTTGGACCCTTTTTTGGATACATGCTTTCGCACTAGTCAAAATGGGAAGGTTATGTTGTACATCTGGCGGCATAGAAACTAACATATTCAGCAAAAGGGGTCCATCACCGACTACCGTGATAATCAAGGTCCATCAAGAAAAAACGTATCGGGAACCCACATAGCCTTTACTAAGCAAAACCAATCACAATCGTGGTATCGCGCTCAACAAAGACAAATCTAGGTAATGTCTGGGAAACAGACCCTAAAGCCTCACCCAAAGCTTGAAGGCAATACCACCGGTTACACAAGACACAGTCTCATAACCACTCCCCAGTCCATACTGCCAGAAGGAAAATTATCTGAAGCAACCCCTGTATTTGACTCTCGATAAGAAGGGCCTACACTTTTTTTATTCTCAAAAAAAAGTTATGTAAAATAAATGTTATAATAACCCGACACTTTATTGAGCTATGTCTATAATTTTCTTTTTCCTGAATAGCACATACAAACCAAATTAAATCTACAGTTAACCGAATCGAATCTTAAATAATATTAAGAATGCCAGCCCTTATGGTTAAAAAAGCACAATATACAAATCATTTATAACGAACCAAAATCAAAGAGAAATCGTTTTAAATTGCACCTTTTGCTATTAACTAAGGATTCTAAATTGTAACGCAACTTTCAACAGAGAAACATTTACCCCTAAACGTATTTTCGACGTTATGGAATGCGGCTTACGGTTAGAAATCGTAAAGCAAGCTGAGGCGTGCAGATGATGTGGCTGACAGGTAGAAGATGCCTGCTTTTGATACCTCAATAAAGCCTTAGAATGTTATCATAAGGTTTAATACGTCTTAGGATTAATTACAGATGGCATTGTACTTTGACATGCCACTCGATTTTGAAGCTTATGCTTCCTGTCATATGACCTAACTACTTTAGTTTTGATATATTATACCAGATGAGTATGTTCATAGGACTATAGACTTAATAACCATGGATTAAGGTTTATATATCTTTTAGTTATAATTTGTTATTTGATCAGGGTTAAGTTTTGATTGTTTGTCATAGACTATATATATTAAAATGACCCGGGTCGTCCTTGATTTATCATATGGAATAAATGTCTATATTATTTAGTAGTGTTATCTAAGGGTTTCACGAGTACCTGCTACACATTGAAATAAAACTATTTTTACGGGTTTAACTCAAGTATAATAAATTAAATTTTAAATTAACATTTTAAATCTAACCAGTAACCCGACGTTTCGAATGCTTGGCAGCAATCTCGTTCACGGTAAGACGAGATGGATGTCCACCTCCATTCAATTTAATTCATTAAATGTGAGTTAAATTCGTAAAATAGTTTTATTTCAATATATTATTCAATCTTCGATTAAAAATACATAAACCAATTTATCTATATATTTTTTCTCCTCTAGGTACGAGAACAAAATAAATTCAAACATTTAAAACCCAAACAATCCAACCACAAAATAAACGTTTTACGATACAAATGCGGCACCCATTTCGATAAAACGCTTCTGTCTAGAGCAGATATTATCTTTAGAGACAATGATAAGAATTTTCATTGAACTGTTTATTTGCCGCGGGGTAGATGGTCCCTTCTCACACCGATACGAATACTGTCCATAGTGTTCAAAATATTATAATAATTATTATTTTTGTGTACCTAACTACAGGTAGTAGGTATGTCACGCGTCACCTCTGTCTAGATTTATTTGAATAAGTATTTTTTAAATAATTTTCAATTTCTAGAAAACAGCATGAAATAGTTTTATTGGTGCCTTATTCGACAATTTGTAAAAAAAATAAATATCTAAAGATGTAAACTTACGAATACATTTCTATTATATTTCCAACTATTAATTTATTACAGGTGGTCTACCGAATAAAAAAATATCTTACGTTGTGAAAAAAATGTTAATTTTTTTTTTATCCTATTCCGTATTCGCAGCGGTGTAACAACCTGCCAGGAAAATGGTCAAGGCTGTGAGGGAAGAACTTTGTTTTTCGCGAGCTTAAACCCTATTGGCTTAAATATTCTTCGTTATATATTTGGGTTAAGGACGAGCGTTTATATCGAATATTTTTTATATTTTTATGTTCATTTTATGAATGTTATTTACATTTAAAAAAATATAAAAATATCGAATGGATCCATGGTTAAATATGTATTCGTATGGCTTAATCCAATTTACATTAATTACTCAGATGATCAACTCACATAAAAATAGTCATGTTTCATTCCTGCATCCCTCAAAGAGCAGATTAAACAGTTATTTCTTATTATATTTTGTTTATGAAAAAAATATTATCTTGAGAGTATTTTCAATTATTATCTAAATGCTTACGGAGTCTTTGAACAGTATATATATATGTGTATTATTTTCTAAGATGAGAGATTGCGTATTATACACATATTATTAAGACCAGATGTTTCATTTTGTTCGTGGTTTGATAACAATATATAGAATTAAATTTAAATTATATTTGAAACAAAATACTATTGTATCTTGAAGCTTTTATTTTTTGTAAATATAAAGTGTAAATAAAGTCGTTTGTCCGACTCAGCGCGGACTTGGAAGAATTTGAATGTTTACCCTTATTTCGTAACCCCTACCATAAAATAATTAAACCTTTGCAAATATTATTATATACAAAAAGTTTATATGAGTGCAAATCCTAAAATAAATGTGTTTTTTTATGACGCATATGTTATTTTTTTAATTCTTTAGTAAAACCTACTATAAAATAATAAATCTTTGTGAACATTATTGAATACTGATAATTTAATATTATTACAACTTCCAAAAAAAAGTTAAAATGTGTTTCTTATATAATATTTTTATAGTTCTGAATATTTTTTATTTATTTCCTCTACCACCATCTAGCCTTCGAGAAACGGGTAATGAACCCGTGTTATATATTTTTCTTAACGTTTAAACATTCAGCCATCACTGTCCTAATTACTCGAGTTGTCTCGTAACCAGGAAATTTACTGAGAAAGGCTTTTGTACATTATAATACGTTAGCGAGTTTAATCTACAAGATTTATTATATTTCAAAATACCATCGGTCTTTTCTTCTAGAAGTAATGCAAAAATCTATTGTATATTATTTTCTAAATTTAATCATTAAGTTCAATATAGTCAAGAAACTGTATCCCTCGCTATATCTAAGAAAAACACATGAATAAATAATTAAATAAATTTTATATATAAACCCTTTCATCTCGCTAATAAAAGAAAAATGTATGTCACATCAATAACTGAGTAAGGACCGAGTGCAAAAAGGTGTTAGCTGCTGCAGAATTTATGTACCGAGCGTTTTATTTGGGTTCCGTAGAAATGAGACCAAACGCATATTGAACATGTTTAGTCAAAATCTTAAAAATTCGAACTATTTTTATAAAATTAAAATAACTTCTCTGATTTATGTTATACGCAAGTTTTTAGTTTTTTTTATATAACTCATATTATTTTCCAGATCCTAATTCCACTGAAATTCTAGGCATTTAATAGATAATAAAAAAAATATACGGACCCCCATTAAAAATTATTACCGCTTAACCAATGTCTCCAGTTTAGTGAAATTATGTTCTGGAATAAAATTTTATGTTGATCACTCCCGATGTTGTTTGTCTGCGGCGAGGTATTTAACGGAATTGCCTTTATGTGAACAGAAATACGCAATTGTATATTTTATTGAATTATTTATGAATATTGGTTTTGTAAAGGAAGGTAACTTCATATTTGTTTTTTTTTCTGTGTTTATTATTTTTATTCCTTAACGAGATGATTATTCTGAAAAATATTTTCACTGTTAGTATATTGTTGCGAAGAACTTATCAACCTCTCAGAGACTTGTTGAATCTGCTATTATAAATATATATTTCTTCGGGATATCTTTAAACATATAAAAAAATATTAAAACTAAGTTTATGAACGGTTTGATGAAATAAAAGTAGAGTGTCTAATACATAAATAACAGCGATCAGTCATAGTTTAGATATTAAAAGAATTTTGTATCGGTGTATCGGAGTTCGTTTACTTGAGACATCCCTTGGGAAATACGCACAAACAGCCTACTAGTAAATAAAGATCGTAAATAAATCTTCACTATTATATAAACATATTATGTACTTTATTATATGAGTTTGTAAGACAATGTTATTAAATATAATTAACAAGAGGTATTTGATGTCGTTCGCTCTATGTAAAATGTGTTGTTTTTTTTATAAATATTATGTATATTTATTTATTTTACAATTATTAACTAAGTTTATTTATAATCTATCACCCTAAAATTAAGTTAAAATTCTGGTCACATCAGTATCAATATCAATATTAATATAAATTAAAAAAGCAACATATCTCAGTCACGGCTCGTTAGTCCATACAATACAGGCGGCCATCTTGTAATTCTAATTTTACTCTTCGAAACATACGAATTAAGTCAACACTGATCACTTATTGGATAGATTTTAATTCTATACACAATCACATTGTTAAGTCATCCGTGAGATTTAATTTAAACATATATTAAATATATATTTACGCCTTCCTCAATAATGTTATTACAATATCAATTTATTTTAAACTTCAAATATGCTAGTAATTTATATATTGAGATAAAAAATAATGATGTGTGTCGGGACCGCCTGCGTCGCGGAAATGCGTATGTCAATAATCGTTTGATATATTTGAGTAAAGTTTCTTTGATATATTAATATACTGTATGTATATATATATTTTGTATTTCAGCTTTTCAAAGATGAACTTAATGAAGGTGTTAATGGAAAATCTTCATGCTTGAAGTATTAATTATTTACAACAGAGGCTGATTAAAATTATGTGATTTGCTTTAAAATTCTGTGTTAATCTTTTTATTAATTGACAGACAGCCATCATAATTGTTGACACTGTTGGTAATTATTTTTTGATTAAAGTAATTACTTCCGTAATTCTATTATCACGTACCCAAATTCGGATTTTGAGGTTTTTTTTTTAAATAAACTCTTGATAATAATCGTTACTGTTTAATCTTTTGTCACAAAACTCACTAAATAATACCCATAAATACTTTAATCCCTGAACATTACCTACTCTATCCAATCCAAAATGAAAATCCCATAAATATCTGTTCAGTACCTACCTAGTTTTTGACAGACAGACAGAACAACATGTAGGTACTGAGATTTTGTTTTGTAGTAGTAGTGATATAATTATTATATATTAAATATTACAGATATGTTATTTTTTTTTAAATCACTTTACTTTTGCAATAACAGATTACCTACTGCTTGTATTAAAATAATTCATGTTATGGGATATTCACCAAAAGACTCGTTAATATTAAATATTATGTTTACTCCTCATATAGTTATTTAAAGAGAAAAAATCTTCAATTACACAAATTATTCATGGCTCTTTATATAAAAAATGTTAGTTTTATTGGATAAATATCGATTTGTCAACATTGTTATAGTATTATGATTTGTTATTTATGCCATAGCTACAATAAATGCTATTGTTAGTATTCTAATCCTTTTAGTTTTCGAGTAAAACGGCACAACAACAACAAACAACGAATATAAAGAAATCATTTGACTAGAGGACAATATATAGGAAAACTGTTTCAATTGTCGGTAAACGCACGTGTCTATTTCTATATTTCCCTCACTACATAGTATTGGGAATTTGCCAAAATTTTGAGAAATAACCGCAGAAGCCTTAACGTTGTCGTTTTTAGTGTTTTTTTTCTACGTTCAGTGAAACGGAAATGAAAAAGATTTATCTTCCCGCTCTAGAATTTAGTTACTGAAAATTTTTGTTATATTTAATATTATCTGGTCCATTGTAGAGGACCGTTCAGATAAAGCTGATTTTATATATATATATATATATATATATATATATATATATATATTGTTTTATCATTTTTAGCATTTATTAAATATATATAACTATATGTATATTATTTACAAATTTTTATCAGATATTTTTTTTGCATTTTGAAACAAAGACACAAGGTCCATTGCCAAAAATCTGTGGATTAAATAAAGAATGGTCTGATGATGGAATAGAACCTTGGCTAAGCCACTAACCACGTGACCTTAGGCCGTCGTGAGCATAGTAATTATATTTTGTATATTGTATAAGACATAAATCACCTTTCAATATAACCTTATTGATTCAACCTTTTTGATTTTCTTAAACAATATAACATTAAAGGGTATTGTTACAACCTGTAGATATATAATTAAGTGGTGTCCTTAAATATTAGAAATACATATATCCCTTAAACCCTTTTCATAGACTTAGTTATAAGACGAAAACAATGAATAAATAACTATATTAAAAAAAATAAAATAATACCTTATTAGAAGCCATCGTCAAGAGCAAAAACCCTTCAAATCGTAAGATGTGAATAATGTGATTTTCATACTTTTGTGTTGTTCCTAGGTAATTTAACAAGTAGGTACTTGATAATTACCATTTGTAAACATCAAAACAACATCAAAATCGTTCTAATCATACAAGACATTTCATGTGGGAATTTTTCCTCAGAACCGTCACGCTGGTTCCTCGAACTAAGTAATTATGAGCCAAATAAGGCAATTCTTTAAATTACTCACTATTTAGGGTGATCAAAACCATTGTGCTAGTAATGATATGGTAAGGGTAACAAACGAATACTAATACAATACTTTGCTTATAGTAATAGGAGTTTACAAAATTAATTCATTTTAGTTCAAATACAATTTTAGTTTGTAAATAAAAACTGAATTTCATTTAATGTGAGTCTTTAATTTCATTTTGTGGATCGCATAATTATAATAAATAAAAAACATAGTTCCTATCGAACATGGGTGGTATGTTGTTTATTTATTTTCACTCAACCAATTCTAAACCATAATACATTCTAACAAGACTCAATTTTGTTTTCTATTATTATCAAACGGTGTTGTGACCCTTATGTGGTTGGTATAAGAGTCAAATACGTGAGGTAAGTGTAGCAATTGTAACTGCAATTAGGGTTACAATACTTATCTGCGGCATGGGCTAAATTGCTTTCTTTAGATACGCCTTGTGCTGCGTTTGAATTAGCCAGTTGACTGAAGATATCGAGATAGTTGGAAAACATTGTGCTGCGTTCGCATTGGACGAACAAGATAGTAGGAAAAGCAATCTTGATACTTGATACGTCGAGATGATTTAAATAGTTGTTGATTTGATTTACAAATCTGTAAATTATATTTTGATGTAGGTTTAGAAATTATGTTTGTATTATGGAGTGGGAAAATTATTAAAACTTATGTATTGTAATTTGAGTGGACAGTTCACTGGCAGACAGTAGCTGTATGGTGTATAGACAAGCACGGCTATGGTCCGTTGTCTGGGAAGATTACCGTTATGCTCCGTTCACCCTTGACTGTTATGCGTTTTTTGATTTTCCATGTGACGTACATTGTATGAGGAATAATGTAGTCGTTAGCATTTTAAAATGTTGATTGAACTTTGAAATTATATTCGTTTTTAGATTATTAATATTTAAATATCTAGGTATTAAAAAAAAACAATAACAAAATTATATTTATTTAGTTGCTTCTAAAATTTCATAAAGTATAAGAATGTAATTCAATTTCTTATTGTATATGATTATTACAAATAAAAAATAAGCATTTAATATTGTAACTTATTTCATTAGATAAAGTATTAATCTTGAAAAATTTCTTAGTAAATTAATATTCTTAATATTATGATGTCAAGTAAGTGCACCCTCGTCGGTCGTTCCGACTCGCCCTTAACTGTTTACTGGATCGTTAATTATCTAGATTATTAGTGCTTAAAAGTTATATCTGCTAAGGTAATAATAGGGTAGTACCTGTAATGTTTTAATAAATGCTGATTCTCAAAAAATATTTTAATGTTATTATTATATTTTCTAAAAATCGTAATGTTTCCTTTTTCTAAAATATTAAATATATTAAATTTTGGTTTTGTTTCGTTAATATATTTCACTTATTTATGAATAAAAATATTTTTTTTATCGATTGTTAGTATTACAATAACTAAACAAAAAAAATAAAATGAAATATTTATACATATTATGAAAAATATATATTAAATTAATTTCCAGTGAAAATATTAACCACGTAATATTAAAATTTCATGTTCTCATGAACGTCGAACTGTAATTTCCCAGATGGCTTCAGTAAGGTCAGACGTACACTAGACTATCTTAGCTACTATTTTAATATGTAAATTATATGTTGGAGTAATATTTGTAATAACATATGTTGTTGGAAGTGCGGTCGAATACTTGTTTTTTTTTTTTTTTTTACATTTTATATTATTATTCTATTTATATTCATATTTTATCTTTCATGGTTTATTTTACAGATTATTATTTTACGTCTTGTGTCGTCAACCTATAAATTTTCTGGTTATAGTAAATGTGACAGTTCAAGGTTTAAGCCCCTCCCTGTTCCCCCCCCCCCCTTCTCTCTCTCTTCTCTGTTGTTCTTAATATAATAAGAAACACTATTATCATAAAATCTTATTAAGTTCCCAATAACTGTTGGCTCCGCAAAACTGATTAGCGAAAGAGGAGAAAGTATACACAATAAATAATAAACGTTATGAATGTAGGTTTTATGATCTAAATTAAATAACCCTTATATAAAAAAATATACAAAATGTATTTAACTCAACCCTCTGGAATACTCTAAAAGCCTTTAAGTTCAAAGGTTTGAAACATTCACACTCCGCCAGCTGTAATAAACGTAAAAATTATGATTCCGGATGTATTTATTTTAATGTGAAAGCCGAATATTGAAGAATATCAAGTTACTTAGCTTATAATGTTTTATTACTATTTGCTTGTTTTCAATTCAAATTAATTATTTTACTATGTATACATATTTTTATATTTATCAAAATTAGAAAAATCAGAACGATACATACTTGTCTATGTATGTTATTAGGTTTATGTAAGAGATTAAAGGAGATAATATTGTTGGCTCGAAATATATCGCTGATATTTTATGTTATAATACTTCTGGATTTTCAGGAGGTGAAAGACTTCTAAAATTAATATTACAGTAATCCTACTTTCTAATATCGTACTCTGTCCTCAAAACAAATTTCTAGCTTTAATTTTCATTAAGGTTTTGATGAAGTCATTTTTATTAATTTATTATTTATCTCTCATCATCATTATTAAATAGTAGATTAAGATATTTTCATATAAATTGTAGGACGCTTTCTCTAAGATTGTTTGTTGTTATAGTATTTATCCCCAACTTGTTATATTAAAGTAAATAATATTTTTCTTTTGCTAGAGTGTTGTCCGTGTTATTTATACATAGGCCTGAATTTCTTCTACAAATTAAATTATGATAATCACTTCTCAAGATCCATTGTCGGTATATATTCGTAAATCTTATATATTTATATTACTGTTTTTTTTTCAACGCAGCGGTAAACATTATATTAATTACAGGAACAAACACACGCCCCTGTGCCAACAACTCGACTCTATGAGAAACTCTTTTATTTTGTCCATAACTCATTTAATGTAAACATCTTATCAATGAGTTCCAGTAAAATCATTATTTCCTTATAATATATTTTAGGAAAGAGTAAGAATTGTTTAAGTTAAGTCTTTATAAATATTTCTCATAAAAAAATATATAATATATTATACATGGCACAAACAGAGAGACCTGTCGATGTTAATAAAGAAAAATGATAGTGATTTATAAACACCGAATAAATTGTCTGTTAATAATTAATATTAGCAGTTTTGTATTCTACCTTCAAACAAAGAATTCTATCTTATTTTATATTAGGAGGTTCAAAAAGATACATTACAAATGCGTATCTAGTATAACTAATGCTAATTAGTTTATGAATATGTAAGCGTAGACCCCCTAAAAATATTCAGTTCGTTATGTAGCTTAAGTAAACACAGAATTTTTTCTCGATATTTTGCTTTGACGCAGTCAATCATATAAAATGTAGGGTTTGGTTGTCTGGGTGCGTTTGACAAGCAACAGCGCTTTTGAAAAAAAAAATATCCGGTTTCAAGAGATATTATAGATGCGAAAGTTTCTATGTTTCGATATTGTTCCGTCAATCATACCATAAGAACTGGATGAGTTATTGGTGGGGATTGGATTTGATTAACTGGATAATGATATAGTCTACTTTTTAACCCAGACACTAGGCTCTCGCAGTAAAAAATCACAACCACCATCCGACACTGGAGTGTGCTAGAGCTGTTACTTTATTATTTAGTTTTTTTAATAATTTATATACCAATAAATTTTAGTGAGGTTGCCAGAAAAATAGTACAACAACAATAAATAATCAATTATATTCTATTAACCTATAGTGATACAACTCTCATAAAATATTAGTTATCACAATATCAGGTTCTGCTAGAGACGGTACTTCCATCAAAAAGCACAATTTTTTATTTTAATAATTCATAAATGATACAAAACTAGGGAAACAATGATCGTGAAAAAACGTTTCTGCTTTTAATGTTAATATTCTTTACAAAAAGTATGTGCTCTCTTTTATATTAAGGTAATCGTTACTTGCTAACTTTAAAATATGTGTAATAAAATATCCCTAAGTTTGAAATTAAATATTAAAATTTGCACTTTTGCTTAAAATAAAAAAGTTTACAATTACAGTTGTATATCTTTTAATAATAAAGTTTTCACTATAAGATACTCAAAATATAATGACATATTTATCTCAAGTCGTTTATACATAAAATGTATGTATAGTCTAGGCTTGTATAATTTTATCGTTTGATGACTATTCAGCCGTGATGGATCCACTGCAACTGATACGAATTCATCTCTAAGATAGCGTGCATGCACTAAAGCTTTGATAGTCTTAGATATTAGAATATCTGTCTATCTAGATATCTAGCTGATATTGCAATGTTATCGTTTTAATTAAATTCAGTATAGAGATTTACATTTTTCTCTAAACTTTAAGAAGATATATTTATGTATGGATAGATGATTTTCGGGGGCTGACGCCGAAAGCCAGAACAGAGTTTTTGCCAGTTTAAAGCGCACCTTTTAACTGGGAGCTATATTAAAAAGGGGTGAAAAATTACATCGGTATTGAAATTTTGGATATGGTAGAATTATTCAACATATATTTTGGATTACTCAACATATATAGATTAATAATATCCTAATACACATCTATGTTTTTCTTTACTTATTATAAAATATGCTTTACTAACACAACAATAGTATTGACAGTTAGAAAAATAATTAAGTTAACTTAAGGTTTTACCCCTTCCTTTCTTACGAACTATCAGAAAGTTTTGTACGAAATGAAAACTAAACTTTTGAAAATTAAGTGCCATCTCCCAGTTAAAATAATTCATCCTTAGCGACATCCCGCAGTCTGTAGCCCACGCAAATATTTTCGAAGCTTTTACAAGAAAAATAGTTCAAAACTATATCAAAATATACATTGCCTTGCGTTACTATTTAAATGTTCAAAACCATTTTCGAAATAGGTATCAGTTTTTTTTTTAATTAATTCGCCAATGCATCTAGCACTATAATAAATGGCCGGCTTTATAATTATCCTAAAATGTTTAGGAAGTATACTTCTACGTGATCCGTTCAAATTATTTCTTTAACATTTATTGTCATTTAATTTAAAATAATTTAGAATTATTTTTCTATTAAAGCATATTATATCTAATAGAGCTCATATGTAACATACACATACCCTACACACATAAACAATCTATTGGATAGGATTGCATAAAAATCATTATTTTTTTGTATTCAAACGGAAATTAATTAACACTTTAAATTTTTTGACCCACATTATACAACCTAATAAAAAAATGGTGAGGTAAGCAATGTCTGATAAATTTGTCATTCTGGATAATAATAAAGTTGATAGCAAAAGAAACATACAAGGATTCAACTTTTTTGGATTATTAAAATGGATAGTGAAATTATATAGACGTATACATACAGGTATTACTCGTATGTTTAGTTCGAACACAAGAAAAGTTTGCGCCTTTTTTTGTGCAAAAAAAAAGACAGTATAATGTGGCGCACGAAAAGTAACGGAGACATGATATTTTTTTATTTTCAATAAATACTTAAAAAAATATAATGTAACATGTATGTGACGTAATCTTAGTTGTCAAATAAATCCGGATTAAAACAAAATATTATATAGCCTTTTTACTGTCTTATTTTTTAAAAGTCAAAGTAGCCTCTTATTTAAAAGTTAGTTAACCAAGTTTTAAAATTTAAATAAAACCTAATAAGCTCTGAGAAAATTTATTGACATTTCAAAGAAACTTGAAAGTATTATGAGCTAAACGACCTCTAATTAAGGTCAATACACTTAGCTATTGTAAAACTCAAACGAAAACTTTTCCAATAAGTCTCGCGTCAAGACAAAACTTGATATCACATTGTTTAGCAAAACTGACAAATGACTAACATTATACATTTTTTATTATTTGTCCAGTCTCAGACTTATTGGCTGTAAATATTTATATTCAAGACTATTCTATCAATAGTAACTTTGTTATTTGTTTCTTCAAAATGAAATATATATTTACAATGGATTATTTACGCAATTTCATTTATTGAATCCAAAATCTTGAAGACTAAAATTTTCATACAATTCTCATTATAATTACTTACATCATATAGGTATTAGAGTAGAGTAAGACCGAAAAATATAAAAAAAAAGAGTTTTTAAAGTAACAATATTTTAAGGAATAGTAACTTCAGTTCCATGTTCAGGGAACAGAAGCTTCATTTACTAAGGCAATACTGTTTCACAGAAGATCGAAGTGAATTTGTTATAGTTACATTTTGTGACCCAGATGCCTTCCTCTCTATGATCTTTCCTTCAACCCTGCCTGAGAGCGACGTCAACTAGTTTCCACGAGCCGAACTATCGAACTATTGAAAACGCATGGCTGACTTCTTTGATGTTGCAAATGTTTCTGGACAACAGTCATCACTTATCAGCCGATCCGTACACATTTTTGAAATTTTAACTATTCTAAAGCCAAAATGCAATATTATAACTTATAACAAATACTCTATAAAGTCATTTTGTTAAAAAATATTATACTATTTTCAAGAGTTAAGGCTCAAACAAATTAGTAGTGGCACAGGTTATAAATCACGCCTTCAATACCTTAGGAAACACTTAATCATATACGTCACAGGTCATGTATTACGTCACCACTTAAGCTATAATTAAGGCGACAAGTTTGACTAATTAGGCCTTGTCTTGAGACAGCGCTTAGAATATTATTGTTCTAAACTTCAACTCTAACCTGAAATATTGCGATATTGTACTTTATAATCAGAAAGATAGATTATTTTTTCTTTTTATTTAATCCACAGTACATTTTTTTATTAATTATGAAAATATGAAGAGTTTCATATTTTAAGTTCAACTAGTAAAAGCTAACTTACTATCTTTGTTAATTGTGTATAATTTATCAAATAGGCTTTTGAAGGAATTACTAATAATATTGTTCTACAAATTTACATTTACATTCTTAAGGCATTTAATACCTTTTTACGGTCTTGGAGTATGAACTTATTATGTTTGCAAATAATAACTTACGTTTATAGTATTAAAACAGTACGAACGTTAGTCTTAGTACTTAGAGACCTTTACTGAATAAATGTTTTATGAGTACGCGTTTCCACTTTCATAGTATGATATTAACTAAGAAATTTATTGTATATATCGTAGATGTCGTACATTAAGCGTAATTTACAACATATTGCCATTATTGTTCGTTAGTGCTATTAAAATGTGTATGAAACAGGCAATGGTAATCGTTTTGTAAGAAAAGTCGTGGGATGCTACAGGGTTGGTCATTTGGCCCTCTTCTATATAAAGGCGACACGAGGCATGAATAAATCATTGTATATGAGCGTAAGCGTTTAATGCACGCCCAATTAGGGTGCAGCCGTCGTAAGCTTAGTGACGGTGGAACAAGCATACTTAGTGTGATCAATAATAAATAAAAGCAAAATATTAGATTTTATATTTTTTAGGTTATTTTCCTTTAATATTGTAATATCTGTGTGGTTTTTTTAATGAGACATGTTAGGTTATTAATGAATTAACTACTATCCAGTAAATACATAATTTTCTTGATTTTCTGTAAAATTTAAAGTAAATTGCTAACATTATTAATGACATATCAATTCTTATATCCGTCGTTCTAAAATGAATGTTTGGTTTTTTTTTTTGAGTTTTCTGTAAGTACCCATGCAATCTATAGAATTTAATAATAATGTTATCATCGGAACAAATTTACTTAATTCGAGTTAGAACTATTATAATTAAACCGTTGTAAATCCAATTTTAAAGATAACCCCTTCTTTTTCATTTTTATACAAATATGTTATTGTCTTACCTGACGCGAACCGTGCAATATATTGCCCGTTATAATCTATTAAGGGGCGTTTAAAAATAATCCCCTGGGCTGCGGAGATAGGCGCCGTAATAGGAAGTCATTTGTCATAGACGGTATGATATTTCAAATGCGTTCTGAAGTTTCACTCTTAAAACAACAGTCGTTTAGGGTGATATTGCTTTGTAATGACTTTGACAGTAATAAACTGGATGGGTGCTGTATTTCTTATATACGATTTTAGGTCTTATTTGGTTTCGAATAGGAAGTGTAATACTTTGGTCATAAAACCATGATTTAATGATTGATTTGATGTTCTTGTTTCACGCGTTGTCGAAAATTAAGTGAAGTTATAATTTTTGTAATTATATTAAATTATTTTTTAATTCCTTCCTTTTGTTTTGACAATAATGGAGGAGTTTTATTTAAAGAATAATGCAAATGCTAAGTTACAATGATTCTAAGATTTATAATATGTTAAGATTTAATGATCAGATCTAATTATGTTTGATATTACCTACACATGTTTGAAATTATCTATAAACATATATAGCCATGTTAGGCTTATTTAAATTTATATAAATATAGAATGAAAAATGATACGGTAGCTCAGTTGGAAGAGCGACGGGACGGTTTCCCAGTAATCGCGAGTTCGAAATCCTGCCCGTATCGGTTTATTTTTAATTCTATATTTATATAAATTTATCTACACATGCTTATAAGGTACAACTCAATTTGGTATAATATCTAAGATGTTATTTTGGTTTCAGGTAAGCGAAGCAATTTCTATTCATGGCGGTGCAATAAGATAAGTAAC
This sequence comes from Napeogenes inachia, assembly GCA_959347355.1. Taxonomy (NCBI): domain Eukaryota; kingdom Metazoa; phylum Arthropoda; class Insecta; order Lepidoptera; family Nymphalidae; genus Napeogenes; species Napeogenes inachia. Next base: position 18,723,732 of record OY365798.1, on the reverse strand, counting down.
TGTGTAATCAGTATAAAGATTTTATCACAAAATGGTTGTCAGTTTTAAATTTTGGTACAGTTTATTTTTCAACGGCATTTTATTTTGCGTTGAAAAATAAACTGTACTATGTAATTTAAACAAAAAAGTATATATGTATTTCTTTATCATCCATTATAACTCTGGAACGGTTATCTCAGATCTGCCTAACCTGTGTTGTCATCAGCACCTTGAGATTTTTTACATGTATGTACCAAATAATAATGTGCTAGTTTTGGTAACTAAACATTTCGTATTCTAATTAATTGAAAATAAGTGAAGAAGTAGGTATTAGAGTGTTAAAATAAATAGATAAGATTGCGTTTTAATTACATTATCAAATATCGTTTTTAAGTGCATTTTGCTTACCGCTAATAATAAAACATCTGATTTTTATGAGATATGATTTAAAGTGATGATATTTATTGAACATACCATATCCATATATATCATGACGTTCACGCTCTGGTGTGTACAATTTAACTGATGATATCAACCGAGCTTCAGGCAACGCCCTAAATTATTCAAAGAAAATCCCACGAACATATCTGTAATTGTAAATTTCTTACACCCACGCCCATAAAAACTTATATTTTTTATACTTGAGATATCTGACAACACGCGTAAATATGGGGTAGTGAAATATATTCAATTTTAATTAAATTAACTTATAGGTTTACAATCTCTTCATATATAATTTATTTCATAACAAGAGAAAGCATCTTAATTGCTGCTTATCTGAATTGGCTAATAAGATTATTGCTATATTTAGTTTAATATTTTCCATTCTAATCCCAGTTTTCGTAATAATTGTTAACAAGGAGATTACTTTCAACAATCCAATATCAAAACCGTTTACACGAAGCAGACCATCGATTTTGTATTATATCGTGTACTTTTATACTTATTTAGGCAGCAGGTGTAATATAATATAAGACAAAGAGCGCGAATCTCTGTTTTGTGTTTCGAGTAATAATGTTTATTATTTTGGGCTCAGCAAATATTTATAACTCTTGTTAAAGGTACGTGAAATGTTTTCGCCGTCTCTGAAGTGTAAATACGCTTATATTGAAGCTTATTGGATATTTAATATTTCTATACAATTTTATATTATTGCTGATATTTTTTTTGTAATTCTCTAAATATTATATATAAGTAACCATCTTTTAATAGATGGTTTTCTCGCGTGATTTCAAGTTATCGGAATTTAATTATCTCCTTGAAAAAGTTGTAATACTGTGTACTAGTAGAAAAATAATATGAAACACAAACGTAGGTACTATTGCGTCTGAAAATAAGACATACAAACATTCACATTGATAATAATAGTTTTACGCAAGGAATAAACAAGGAACACTACTTCAACTAATCTTCACTTACACCTCGAACTTGGCCGAAATAGTCAATTAATTTACCGACTTTGTCCAATTTGTCTGCGTGAGTTAGCACTTCCCGTGTCTCCTGATTGAGTTAGGGAATCCCACGAGGAGTGGCCGTGTTGAGATAATAATGAATGAAATATGTCATCCTAATATGTTATATAATCGTCTGTTCCTGTTTGGGATCGTGTAAATGATTAACGTGAAGTCGAGCCAGTTGTGTTTTGTTGGTGTTTCATCTAACCCGAAACTAGTAAGAATATTTTTAGTCAAAATATTATTATATTTTTTGACCCATAAAGAGTGTTTTATTTTAACTAGGCATAAGTTAAACTTATAAAACGTCTAAGTATAAGTGCACAGTTCACAATAGTTGAGGGAATTTTATTAAAAACACATATATCTATAGCAAATCAAATATTTGTAATTCATTCTCAAATGTTTTAGCAAATTATACTTAGTTAGATACAAATAAGCTTACTTAAAATAAACTCTAAATATAATTCCCGGGGATAGTGAAGGAAACTAAAACCGCTGTGATCAAGCTAATTAGTTAAGTAACATTTCACTGATAGAACACATGGAAATTGAACCTGAACGGGAATCGAACCCGATATCGGCTAATTAAATTTAAATTCTAGTTAACGCAATTTGAGTCGTTAAATATAGGATATAGAGTTGAACTTGTCTGTTTAGACAGTCCTTAGGTAAGCTGTTTTAAATAAACATTCGATATCATGTTTTGAAACTTAGTTTTATACAAAATAAGTCGATTTTCCTTTGCATTCTATTTGCATTACCAGGTTTCATGTCGTTATAATCGAAAAACAACGTTATCACGTTTAAATAGATTTTAAAATCGCATGCCCAGGTTAATGTATAATGAATAAATTCAGATTTTATTCTTATTTCAATGTAGGTATCTAAGAAGTGCGAAATGTTCTTAGAGAGCTTGTATTTTATCATTTCATTCCGTGTACAATCTTTAATACTTATTTTCATACTTTAAGACAATTTTTTTTTATAAAGTAGTATGATCAACAAAATAAATAATCAATGTAATAATTTTATTCTGTTTGATATCTAATTTATTTGTTATCAAGAGTAATTGGTAGCCTTAAAAAACACAAATTCACTATGTTTCTGTCGTATATATAAAAGCTAATCTCGTCGAGGTGCTTTCTATATTTCTTTTAGTTAAATCCAGTTTTATCATCGCTGTTCTAATCAAATAATTACATTATAGTTCATTCACCTCCGTCGATGAGTATTATTTTTATAATGAAGGATAAAGTAGAGTATAAAGAACTCGTAATTAGTTTAACTGAAGAGCAAAGTAAACTTGGCCACAAGGAAACTGCAAGTGATCAATAGAACGAGGTACTCCTTCAAGTCACGAGAAGAGAATGGCGTTGTGAGAACCCATCTTGCCAAAATTTATAATAATGTTCATTTCTAAATTGATTCTGCGGTTAAATATGTTGTTTTAATTGTTGCGAACCCTAAGCTTCGTGAACGGCTGGTTTCTTGGGCATTGCGTTGCTGAGTTTAAGTATTTTTTGACATCCATCAGCTGCCATACCACCTCTACCACCTGGATGAGTAACGTTGTTCAAGAGTATGAGTCTCAGGAATCTTATTTATTGCTGGTCGATATGACATTATTTGAAAGGTATTTAAAATTAATAATAAGCACATACTTCAGTTACAGAGGAGAGCTTCACTAATTCTTCTGAAGTCACAAGAGTCATTGGGCGGCTGTGATCATTTAGTACAAAGTGATCTGTATGTTCGTTTGAACTCCAATGTTCAAAGGAACATTCAGGTCATATATTCAAGGAAGTTATTTACCTCACACAATACAGCAATATCCCATAGATTTTCCGTTTGCAAACAGGATATTAACAATAAAATAGAAGCAACATGAGAAAATAAGATACATTAGTACTTACATGTTATAAAATTATTCAATTTCTAAAAAGATATCCAATTAAAAAAAACGCAATTATTATCTCATAAGTTCTTTGTAGTTTTTTTTTTTTTTTTTTGGAAATTGCCATAATTAGCAATTGCCTTAATGTATTTATTTTTCTTTTCCCTAAGACAAAGCGTGTTAAATCTTGGAGCGGTTATTTTATTTATTTTTACATATTATACCACTGATTAGTTTTCTAGTTTTTCTATTAATAAGATTTATACCACTGATTAGTTTTCCCTTAATTTATACTCTGAAAAAATATCACCATCATACATATTTTATGGATGTCAAATATAAATGAGAAGAATGCATTTTGGACAGCAAAATTCATTTCTCCCTATTAAAAGTTTTTTTATTGTGCCAGAAGTTGCAAGTGTTATCAATAATTATTATTTTGGGTCTTTTTTGCGCAAAACGAAAATACTTCACAGAAAAAAAAGAACAGAATATGCAAAGAAACAATATCTACAATCCATTTCTAAGCTTTTGTGTTCACTATTTTAATATTACCTATCTTATTTTTCCTTTTTTCCTACATATTTTCTTTAGAAGTAAGATGATTTTGTTGAAAAAAAAAACAAACTCAAAAAAGACCTCTAAAAAATTAAAATTATATTATTATGTAGTTATTGAAGTGCCACGGAGGACCGCTTGATAAAGGAAGAAATTAAAATGCAAGTAAGTTACCAAGGCAAATAAAGAAATTACGACTTCAATAAGTACATAATAATATTATTTTTATCTTTATAGACGTATTTTATCTTGGGTTTTTTTAATTTAAACTGAAATAACATACATTCAAATAATAAACATTTTAGTCCTTGTCATGCCTTTTTAAGATTCTGTTCTCACTATAATCGCTTTAAGATATTTATTTGTGTAATACTTTTGTACTCAGAGTTTTTATTGCGTTTTATTGTTTCGAGATCTTTTTTATAAGTACTACTGTTTAAAATACGTATATTATTTTAAAAGGTTTACGTCTTTTCGATGTGTTTGATAGTTCGGTACAGTTTTACTCAGCGCCATTTTGTATATACAACAATATTTTAAAATGGCGGCTTATATATCACTTCGTTTATATATATTAATATTACGATATATGACATATAAGTACCAAAATTGGATATAACATGAATTAACATCCAATAATTTCATTGTCCCTAGAGATAGTTAAAGTTTGAAATTAAATTTAATATGACGAAGATTGAGTAAATTATGCAGATTAGTAAGGGTTAACTGAACATTTGGGATTTCACTATGTTACATTATGTTGTACATGGATTTTAATTGAATTGATATACGTGTAATATATTTAGATTGATTGAAATTAATTATCCTTGAAACTGATTATTTTCTTATTGATTTTTAATGAAAAACACTTTTTTTCACAAGTTAGTGTTTATCACCATGATTGTGATCTTTTCACTGTTTATTAGAACAGAAACTATATAAGAATGTTATTAATAATATAAACGTGCTAGTTTAGAACTTTGTTATTATTAAACATTTCGCTAAAAGCGGATTGTAATAATATTTTTTTTATTCATTTTATCTTTAACTTTTTGTTTCTGCAAAATAACAGTAACGATAAACGGGAATTCAAATAATTTACTTGGAAACTGCTGAAAACGAACAGTAATGCTTTAATTTAAAACGAAAAACGCAAAACGACTACAAGCTCTCGGATAAAAAGAAAAATTTTAAAACCACATCTATAGTATCGTCATTTGAAAAATACTAAATTCAAGTAAGCACAATCAATTTCATGTGAAAAATGAATGCAGCAAGATTTCCAATAAGTAACTTCCAAGTTAGAGGCAACTTTTGACCTTTAAATAGGATGGCATGCATTGAAACCTTATAAGATACACCTATTGATAACATTGATAAATTTATTTCCAGTACAGTTTATTTTATGAAGATCGTAACTAGAGTTATTATCTTTTTGTAAGTTTTCGGTATGGTTACATCACTATTCGGTATTTTTATAAATCTGAAATGAATGTAATATTTTTTTATCCAAATTTTTTTTTTGTAAATTATAATTAACTGTAAGGTAAATTCTCTTTGACTCTCATAATTAATATAATTATGATATCGTTTAAGAAATTTGTTGATAAAAGTTAAATAAAACCGAATTTAGACCGATTCATCGGTGAAGGGTTGAATCGATGGGCGATAATTAAAAATATTTTTTGATCGGGTCGTACTCTTAACACGTTTTTAATTAAAACAGTCAACGGGAGTGTCTTCGATATTTTCCAAGTGTTTTCCAGTTATACCCGCTCTTGTTATTAATTTAGATTTCATTATATTGTGCCTCGGGTAAATTTCTTTGTAGATCCTGTTCAAAAGGTCAGAGAATAAATTATAACCGCTTCGTTAGATTTAACAAATATAAAAGAAAAGGGAATATTTAATAACTTTATAATAATGTTAGATGTAACCAAAAAAATCGGAATTAAAGACTCGGAACATCTCTTTAATCTTGGAATTATGAATTTCTTGTCCCGTTTGTAAATTGTAAGTATATGAGGGCTACTCAATTAATCTCTCTTTTGTAAAGGTATATTGTTATTGAACAGTAAAATAATTACTTATTAGCCTTTTGTCAAAACAATTTATGTTGCAGGACATTATAAAATAGTTACCTAGCAAAGTCTTATTGATCTGCTTTAACAATAAAGTTATTAAGAATTTTGTATCATAATCAATATATAATTAAATAAAATAATGTTTATCATATATAGTATAAATTCCTGTCATAAGTTTAAAATTCTCAATATCTCTGAGCTTAAACATCTCCGGATCTTTCATTAGTCAATGATTTAAATATCAAAAGAATACATTTCAAGCGGTTCCGATTCATTATGTATACTGGTTTTTTTTTATTGCCTACATTTATACTATTTCACGTTTTATCGCACAATGGATTTTAAAAAGGGTAGAATTGTATTAATTTGGGGATTTTCAGCAAAATAAAAGATAAAGCCGAGTTCTTGATTTTTTAAATGAAAATCCGTTTTTTGTTACGTAAATATTAAAAGAACTTTTGTTATTACGGTTATGTGGTTTATTATTTTACGAAACAACTTACGTAAAAGCCTGTCAACTTTATCAAGAACATTAACTAGTGACTTCGCAAAATAACCAAGTAACAAATAAAGTGGACAACGAAAATTCTCGAACGCTTTCGAACCTCTGAAACGACCTGTCCATTTAAAAGTGACCCAATGTGCCCCATATAACCTATGAAAGATGACCCATACATACAATATGAACTGTGTATTTCTTATTAACAAGGAAAACGGGTCACACGGTGTGCGAGGGTTAAATGAACGAGGTATAAAATAAATGAAAATATACAAAACGTTGTATCGGTTGTTACATTGCATTTTATGTATATTTAAGATTATTTTTTATAATATGTACATTAATAATATTACTTTTTTTTTGTTATAAAATTTTAATAGTAATTAAAATTAAATACGATTTCTTTAATGTTTTAACCTATCAAGCTTTATTATATATTTTTATGTAGTCATTATTTGTATTTTAAGTGTGATTTACTGTTTTCAAAGTAAGTTTTTAATTTCTCATCGTCTTGTACCGTTCTATCCTGAACTGGAACATTAGTCTTATCCCCACTACTTTTGGGGCTCTAGAGTCTAATGGAGCTTAGTTCAGTGGTTCCGTGCAGTATCTTGTCTGGATACGTTACCCTAATGTTCCTTTAATGTAAGCGCAAGAACAGATTATACCCTTACGTCTTCTATTTTCTAAGATATATATTTTTACGTTTATATGTCGAATTTTCATAAAACGTTTTTTATTCATAAAATGTACCAATTTCTAACCCTAACTCAGTTTTAAATATGTATTTGGTAGGACGTGTTTACGATTTGATACGAATAGTTACCATTCTTTACATCATTATATACAATATATTAAAGATGTTCAATAAAATAGTCTCATAATGGTCAGAGAAGAAACCTCTGAAGAAGAATAAAAAAATGAGGTAATATAAAAATCCAACTAAAAGGTTGTTGAAACAACCGAGAAACGTTCGCAAAATCGACTTTTTTATATACTTTTTCTTGGTTGTATTTAAAAAAAGAATTGTCAGGAAACATACAAAGTACAAATTCATGTTGGTTGGTAGTTTTATATTAAAATAATAATTTACATTCTAGACAAAAGCGTTGTTAACTAGTAGCAACTAAAATAATTTGTGCACATTTCATGAGTTGTAACAAAGTGCTCTCCAGCCATCTCCAGCGCCTCGTAATTGGATATGGGGCTGAAATGAGCCAGTCGGGTCATAATTGTTCAAGATTTTTAATATCTCGCTGTTATAATGTAACAATTGTTGCAAACATGTCCTAACAATATACCATTGCTGACATGTTTATAGAAAATTTCTAATATTAATTTCGGTTGTGACATCTTTTATTCGTGAAATTAAAAACATTGCTTAGTATTTTATTAATAATTCTACAAGATGTCGCTTCCGTCCCTTTAAAAATTAAGGTTTATATTTAGAATGGTAAATTTATTAAGTGGGGTACTGATGCATAGCTCAATTGTTAGAGCGTCAATGGGATATCACAGAGAGTGCAGGTTTAAGTCCTGTCGGTGGTGATGATTTATTAATATATATTTATGCTCAAAACAAATATGGAAAATAAATATAAATTTTTCATCTTCATCATTTAAATTCTAATATATTCGTCTCTAAGATGTTTTTAAATTTAGTATAACCCTGCAGAATAAAGGATATTATCAAGCAAAAGTATAGCAGCTATATCTGGTCGTATTCGTGTTGATAGCGCTTGCAGTGCCTACAACGGGCTTTTATTGGTCGTGTATCTTAAATACTGCTATCGTGGCAATTCTTGTTTGGCTTTGTGTGTGTGTGTATGTGTGTGTGTGTGTATGTGTATGTGTAGAATACTGTTCTTACTTTGCTTTTATTAATTCACACTAGGCAGTTATTGCAAGTTATACCTGTTTCAGTTTACTATATTTGTTTAAGATGTTGTTAGATTTTACTATTTTGTAACTATATTTTTAATGATGTTTTAATTCATTTATCTGTAATGACTAAGTTTTATCACAGTTGTACTGTGATCATAAATTCTAGAAAAGTGTTTGTTTGTTAAACACTTGTTTTTTTCTAAACCCTGGGTTTGATTAATATGTAGGTACCGTTAGGTTACGTTAATATGGTATGGTTAATATGTCCAAATAAATTTCAGTTAAAAATACATAGAATACAATTTACGCTGTAATTAAATTGCAATTACAATGTACTTTACAATGAGCCGTATGCTAAGTAGCGATTATTTCAGACAACCTTATTCTAGTAAAGAAACAAGGTATCGTGGAATAACATATGAGTTATTTTTAGTATTATATTTAATATTAGTATTATATATACACACACCTGTTAATACATAATATGTTTGTATTTAAATGTATATCTGTATTTGCGTTTAAACTCAGACAACTGTGTCTAATATTCTTACTACAAGCTGTGCTTACTTAGGGTCTAGATAACCTCGTAGAGACGTGACTAAACGAAGATTCATTAATTATTTATCATGTTGAATCAACCTTTATTAATGTACTCGTTAATATTTAACAATATCGTGTTTTATTCCAACTATTTTATACATCCTTAGTAGAGTTTAATTAAGCGAGACGTCCCGCAGTGATTGAGATTAACCACTTTAACTAGAACTGGGAAATGCTTAACGAACTTTTTAGTTACATTGTGGAAATGTATTTGTTTATTGGATAATATATTTTGATGGTTCTTGATTATGTTCCATGTTTTGACACTAATATTATAATTTACTTAAAAAAAATATAAAATGATGCATTTTTAATTACGGTTAGCGGTTAGTGAACCTGACTGCTGAATAAAAGGAATGTGGGTGATTCCCATACGGAACAATTTTTCGTCTAGTTCCTAGATGGTTGTTCCGAGTCTGGGTGAACTTTGTATTCGTTATTTAAGTTTGAATTTAAAAAAAAAGATACATAATAATAAACTAAACCTAATTGATTCTGTTGTGATTGTTTTTTGAAACAAATGTTCATTACTAAATGCCGAGAGCCACGCTTTTACTTATTCACAAATAGCTGGTCTTCGTAAACTACCTACTAAGTGATCGGGCACGTGAACCCACAATTTGTACAAAGGTTAATAGGGGATTGTTTTGAGAACCTGTCACACCGCGGAGTCTGTATAGTATATAAATCCATCTCGTACTAATGTGCGAGATGGATTTTTTTAATTTTATATTTTATTTGCTAGCGTAGTATGTCCATGTTATTATGAGAAGGGATAGAGGCCATGGAACAAGAGGCATTCCTCTTAATTTATTAGGTATGTATGTGGAAGGATATTTGGGTCAAGGTATACCAAAGAAGAGTTGGACGGATTGCGTGAAAGATAGTAAGTAAAAAAGGTGGGAAGAGGAATGGAAGAGAAGAACATATGATATGGTTAACGTCGAGTGGGAAAGAGCAGAGATGATGACGATATTTTATTTTATTGTATTCAATTCAACCCCTTAGTAATTCCTTTTGTTACTATAAAACAAGTTTTTATTATTATAATCAAAATATAGAGATTTGGGCTGGAGAATATGAAGGCTCGATTAAATAAAACATTTCGCTGATGTAACATGTTATGTCAATAATTTAATTTGTACATATGTCTTATGTGTCATGTTAATTAGTATTTCATCATATTGTTTAATTGTGGTCGGTGTGATAGACGCCCTACCGAACTCGTTCTGTCCAGTGTTTTATTCGGTGTCTATCAAAGCGTTAATAGCATGGAAACCATTTATTAACTTGTTACTTTTGTTTTGTCCTTTATATTGCGTTTTGTCCTTGATATAACGAGTTAACTGTTAAGTTAACATCTTTTGAGTATTTTATACATAATAGATGAAGATCCAAATTAAAAAAAAATAATCGACACCTTTTTTTTACGCGGTGATTACGTTTGGTTGCGTTAATTGTTTTGAGATTAGATTAATAAAATTTTAATTTAGTAATACTTGTGAACTGTTCATTATTGAGGTCATGGACAATTTTACGCTAGCCTAATATTGTTCGACTGTAAGCTTAAGCTAGTCTTTGCGTTCTAATCTCCAGAATCCTAATTACTCAAGGATGGTGAACCATGTCATCGCTTTAACCACATTTATCAAGGTTATTTGTATAATCAATATTTGTTATGGCGACAGCACTTTTCACCACCTCGTTTTTTCAACAATGTAATATAAACTTTAAGGTTACGTATCATTTCCTCCTAAGAATTGAGATGGAATTTCCGAAATTACCTTTTTAATTTAAATAAAAGAATTTTTAACGGTTCACTTCGCGTATAATTGGATTTACATTTTAATTTTAATTTAACCGGAGTTTTACAATGACTTACGTAAATGATGTTTACACTTATGAACGTACAAACTTGACTGTGTTTGTGGATTATCTTACATTGGTGAAACAAAGAGAAGCTTCGGTACAAGAGTTAAGTAACACATCTCGGATATCAAGAATAGGTTACGTGGAAGTCAGGAGTGTGCCAAGAAACCATACACATGCCCAATTATATTAGATTTGATAAACCACAAATCCTATCTAGGAAACAATGTTATATTCCAATTAATGTTTATTGAAATTTAAAATATCTCCTAAATTTTAAAAGGAAATCTCTGAACAAAATCTCAGGAAATCTTTCCTGAGATTTTTTTTCTGTTGGGAGTATCCGAATAAAGTTTACCAAAATAATTTTGGTTAACTAATTGATTTTTTCTACAGTTTATCTGTGTTTTAAGATACTAATTTTAGTATGTCAGTTCCAACCTTCTTACGAATTAATACTAAATATTCACTTTTGTAAAACGATGGTCACAATAAAAAAATCCCCTTCTAAGATTATTGTGTGGTTCTTTCTTCTCAAACCAGAATGCACTTGGAACCCTCGTAGCTTCAATTTTAAATTGCGGAGTGTCTTTATAAAAGGGTTTATTTCTATAAATAGGGTATTAATTTAGAACCTACTGCCCTTTCCATTTTACGTACACTATGTAAACGTAAAATGGAAAGAACGTGAACTCTGGTAGGTATTCAAAGTCAAAAGATATTAATAAAAAATAAACAATTCAAGCTTTTTATCATTGCTGACCAAATGAAGATAAAAACAGTAATAAGAATACGAATACATTTGGTGTCACAAGATTATCAAGTACCAAGAGGTTGCTGAACAGGGTCGGAAACAACGGTTCTGATATAGCGGCGTCACACGGTTGCCATTAGAGGTAGACGGACGGACGGACTCAATTAAGTGGTCGCAAGAAATATATATATATGACGTATTTAAATTGGTTGGAATGTTTTCATGCCAGTGTATATATAAGTATTTTATGTATAAGTAAGAAGTATGTTTCCTAAAAGTTTGTTAAAAATGTAACGATAGCGATAGCTTGGATAAAGATTTTCTTTTTGAGACAAAGTGACCTTACCTTACCTTTTACTTAGTATTTATTTTAACAATATATAATTTAGTTCCTCACGCGGACAAAGTAGCTATTCCCTCTGATATGATGTACAATGACAAGAGTAATACCAAAATAACCCATATTGATCTGTGTTAATGCAGGTTTCTATTTGTAGATGAAATTTATGAAAGTTTTGAGACCAAATAAATGTAAAACATTTTTATGGAATAAATATGGAATTTTTTACTTTGACTTTTGACTGATTTCAGAGATTATAATAATTTTCAAAATGTTCACTAGCTTTTTCCACGAAATACTGTTTAAACTTTGGCGATGTTAATTATAGTCGTTGTTATAATTTGTAATACTTTTGTGTGTTTTGGATATTTACCCATGAATCTTATTCAGCCAAATGAATCTAAAAGTCCATTTTCCGAACGAATGTTTGGAAACAGTCATTAGTAAAATTCTATTTTTATCTAACGAGACTAAAAAGACATTTAAACAAAACAAAATGGACCAAAACAATTTAAGAGCAGCGGGAAACAAATATCTGAGCGATTAGTTCTACGACATTAAACCTGCTAAGAGGAACTGGAGTGAGAAAATAAGGTTGTAGCTTTCGTACTAATTATTAGTTCTATTTAAAACATAATAATAATAATAATATCACTCAACAAATTACACTGATTTATCTAACCCTTAAGTAAGAAAATTATTAACTTAAGGGTGTTAGAAAATAATACAAATACATAGAAATACACATTATAAATACTTTGAATATATTTAATCAACGACCATCCTAGAAATTCAGACATCTATGCTCATCACCTGTCATGCCTATTCCTGTTGGAAATCTAACCCGAGCCACTTGGTGCAGCGATACGTTAGGCGTCCGCGCTAACCACTCAACCAACGGGGCGGTGATTTATTGTTACAATATTATTTTATTATATCCAAAACATGGTTCACCATTACTTGGTTTTTCAATCGATGTTTAAGTACGTTTAGCTTCTTCATTTCAAAAAGATCTATTACTACACATATCCTGCAGAAATAAAAAAAAAATACCGATGTAGGTTAGCCAATGTGAAGTCAGTAAATATAATTAAACATCCGGGAAGAGAAATGTTAGATGATTTTCTACACACTGGGTATTGAAGAAAATAGATTCTTAACGAACAACCACATTTTATTGAATGCCTCATGAAATAAATATATATTTTTATTAAACTTTTAAGAAAATAATTGATAGCGTTATTTAAGTTTAAATCTATTTTGTATTCATAAATTTATTTAATTTATGTATTTGCCAAACTTGAATAGATTTAATTATAATTTTAATTATACAATAAAGACTAATTCTTCTATCATTTGAAGGTCCAGACTGTTTATTCATCACAGTCTGATGGCGACTCACCGTCTGCATTTAAATTAAATTTTAGCCTTTTAAATACAAGTTTCAAGTACTTTAGCACTCTTAGATTAACACAATACAAAGTTTTAAGATTTTTATTAAAATAAAAAAATGTTCTGATTGATTTTTAAGTTATAACTCATACATAATCTATTTTATTTGTTTCCGATATAATCCTTATATATAATTGAGGATAATTATAGGATAAATAATAAACCCTTATCATACGTTTAAGATTTAAGAATAACTGAATAATGTCATAATATAAATAAATCCTATTTTAGATGTTATATGTTCGTGTATCAATATAATGAATAGATATTGAAGTGTGAATAAAAGAACAATATTTATTATAATACTTCTCGCGATTTCCCTTGCGGGATCATAACTGCATTGTGTTCGCAGTATCATTCGCTGCACTCAAACTGCGCGATAATAACCATCTTTATCAATGATATATATCAACTGGAAATGGCATTTCTTTAAAATTCAATGCGAATTCCAGCTTTTTTGATTTTTTAACTGACACCTTCAGGAGAAGGTTCTCAATTCGGCCGGTATATGTTTTTATTTATTTATTTATATCTTTTCCACTTAGAATCATAATCAGTGATCACTTGTGTACGTCAACATGGAAGTGTCAGGAGGGCCTATTACGATACTAGATTTATCGTAATAAGCCCTTCTGAGAAAGCACTTTCCATCTTAATGTTAAAGCTATGAGGGTTCCAAACGCGTCCTGGTCTGAGAAGAACCACACAACAAACTCAGCCGGATATATTTTTTGTTATTGTGATCACTGTTTCACAAACGTCAAACTTAAATGCAAATTTGGAACAACTAGAACCGTCGCAATCAATAGGAAAAGAAGCCTAATGATTTCAGGCAACGAAAATTAAATAATAATAACAGAAAAAACATATATATATAAATCTTCGGCCTGCCACACAACCAGTCACCGCAAGCAGCACCCGTTCACGAGCATAACACAAGAGCCAGCCATCACCCCCTTCGCACATATTTGAGGGAGGGAGGCAACCCGACTCCCGATGCTACCGCAAGTAGTGACTTCTAAGGAATCGGTGTGATGCAGAAGGTCGATAAAGCAAAATAATTTACAACAAAAAACAAATTGCGGAGATTACTAGCTATTCGCAATACAATACAGATTCATTCCCAGGCCATACCGTCGTCGATGTAATCCTTTACACTATAGTAGGATTTTTTTATTAAATTATTTTTAACATATAATTTAAATTTATTTAATGATAGGCTTAAGGCTTCATTTGGGAGCTTATTATAAAAACGTATACAATTACCCTTAAAGGATTTACCTATTTTATGGAGCCTAGTGCCGGGCATAGCGAGTTTATTTTTTTGTCTTGTATTAATTTTATGTAAATCACAATTTTTCTTGAATTTTGAAATATTTTTATGAACGTAAATTAAATTTTCATAAATATATTGATTGTAAACAGTCATAATTTTTATGTATGTACACTGATTTTTCCGAGGTTTTCTATTTTAATCTTCATATACATATAGTCTTGCTGTGGTTATTCTTATTGGAACAGTCTGAAATTAGAGAACGTTGTAGATGTGTTGCCATCCTTAAAGAATAGGAAAGAATTCAGGAAATTAAGCCAGGTAGTAAGAATGGCACGTGATTTAGCTTCGCCCTTACGTAATGTAGTCTTTAAACTAGACTTCCACGTCTACTTATCTTATCTTATCATTTATTAGTATTATAGATAGATACAGTGAATAGTAAAATAAAAGTTAAATGAACTATATATCTTTAACCTTCAAAGCTAGATAAGCACGTCGTAAAGAAAACTTTAAGCTCTCTACATAAAAAAATAAATAGACGTTTCCAGTAACACATACGTCTTCGGGCTTTGTTTTAGTCGAGCCACAATGAGTTTCCGGATCCGCTCTTTATATATACATTTCAGTTTTAGATCGTCGGTCTGTTGTTCCTGTTTCGAATTAAGTTTTCGCCACGGCTATAATGATAATTTGGGTTTCGTACGAGTTGATATTTCAACTGTTTCTGTGTCATCTAATAGCCAGAGGGCTAAAACTCTAAAATATAATTTTTATATAATATGAAAAATGAAATATTTATTATGTTAACTCATTATACTTCTGTTTTTAGGTCATTATACGTTTATTTCAGATATAAATAAACTCATAGTTCCAACCCCAACACCAATTACTCGACATTTCCCAACTCCCTTACACCCAAATTTGTCAGTTTATAAACAAGTGGCTATTAATCATAGAGGTACAAGCTAATAAAAACAAATGAATCTATATCAGGGATAAAGCAATTTTTGGGGCACAATGACCCCGCGGTTTACCCTGACGCCTGACAGGGGGTTAGTTATTTAGTTTTGCTTATGGGATACACGGCCATATAGCTTAGAGGATATTTGCTTCAGTGCATTCAAAGCGACTTAAAAGACCTCCTAAATCAAGATTAAAATGGATTTAAGAAGATCCTAGAGATAAGATTTGGTTCATCTACATAATGTGCTGGACTGTAATTAACAGACGTATCTATTTACTACGAAATATTTTTAATGAATCAATAATAATATTATGCCTTCAACTTAATACATTTAAAAAAAATATTTGCTTGAAAACGTAGCTTATTAATAACAATAAAAAAATACTTTAACAATTACTGATTTAGGATTACCAATATCCGTAATTGTTTGAGTATTTTTTTTAACTAAATAATTATTTGAGTAAATAATTTTAACAAAGGTGTTGAACGAGCTTGAGTCATCATTGGAATACCAAAGACTGAGTCACTTCAACTTCAAGCAATAATAACGAATATGTTACTGAAGGTCTCTAGTAGTTGGCATTCAACTTTATCTACTTTATTGATAATCAAAGTTCTCATAGAACTCGTTTTCATCGTATATATTGTTTGTATATAATGACCTTAGGCCTTATATGTATTTTCATTATTTTCTTATTAGTTATTTTATGTTTATACAGCTTCTGTTGGTACACCGTTATTAAATGTATATTAGACGATTCGTCTCAAAGATCCAGAAACTAAGATTATATCGAATCAAATGCTATGTTAAAGCTGCGAGGCGTCCTGAGATGTAGTAGCTCCTAATAGTATTACCAAAGTCTGTCAACATCAAATAATCGAAATCTATTTCGATATTCTGTGATATAGTTTCTTGTTTTAACGCTAATTAAATATGTACTAAAATACAATTTTATTCTATTTTTAATATCGTAAAGTAATAGTTTATTTATTTAAATTTTAAATATTTTTGAGACAAATTCGAACAGAATTATCAATTTTATTTTTCGTATAGTATCTTTGTCATGATATAATAGTTTTTTAGTAGTTATTAGTTATCTCGGTATTGAGAACTCAGCTATAAATATTTAAATTATCTTAAGTGTTATATTCGATCCGTCCGTATGTCCGTCCGTATTTGGCTCCTAACCGCATCCTTCCAACGTTTTTGTCCGATATAATAAATTATGTAAGGTTGGTATTGTCTTTTGATTCTATCTTAACTTGAGGGCTCATTTGAGTTTCATTTATATATGTATTCCCATTGTCTCTGAACTAAAGCGGTTCCTTTCGCTACTAAATTGGACACTTAGTTTAATTTTTGCATTTAAATGTATCTTAAAAAATAAATAAAATCTGAAGTGGTTGGAGTGTTTTATATTAAAATGTAATTAGGATTTCTTGCTCTATTAATGTTTGTCTCTAATTAATTCTTCTGTTTTGTTTTTCTTTTTAAAATGTTGTTATTTACATTTATAAATAAGATTCCGTACTATTAAAGCTTTTGTAGTAATACATTAGCTCGGATTCTGTTCTTTTAAGTATATAATAATTTCTTTAAGTAAGCGTAAGTCATGCAAAATGAAAACGATTCTTAAATATTCTAGAATATTCCGGAACATCACTATGACGGTCTAGTATTCTAGAATATGCGATACTTATGACGGTCATATATCACTAGTGTAATCGAATTAGGATTCTCGCAAGTGCAAGTCGTGATAACGACTCGGTTTCATCTGTGACCACTCGCGTCTTGGATCCCCGCCAGCTGGATGGTTCCCTTAAAAAGATATTTAAGTGTCATATATGTATATTATTATATATTTGGTATAATATCTTTTTTATAAAATAATATTGACGACCGTGAAAATACATGAAATAACCATGAATTATTATATAAGTATATTTCATATTAATTTTATGATCTTTTTTCATGGTTTGCTGAACATTTTGAAAAATGTTTACTTGCTCCTAAGATATTTTTTTTTCTATTGTCAACATTAGACCGATTTTTTTATATAAATAAAGTTAAAAATTTAAATATAAATTTAACCTTCAGTTAAGTAGAATGACAATTGTCTTATCATAAAATCCTGCAAAAACAGATATAATGTTAATTTGATTTCGTCTGTCGTCACAAGGGAAGGACAGCTTAAGCCATGTCAACATGTAATGGATACATTTAACAGGAAGTTGCAATTTATGCATGAAACTAAACGTATATTTTGCTGAAATACTAGATCCGGGGATGGCTTGGTATTTGTAAGTTATATGGCTACTAAATGGTATACGTTCAAATAATCTATGTGGAAGCAAGAATATAATTCAATTATTTGCTTTTAGAAATATCTAAATAAAAATAAGAAGACATTACACTTTTAAGACAATGCAAAATGTACTTTAATATATAATAATAGGGTCTATTTTATCTCTATAGCAGAGTATCGCAGCATCTTTCCGCTGATTTAAGAATTTCCGCCAGCTAATTTTCCAAGGCATTTCGCCTTTCAATATTTCATCTATCTATAATAAAGATTATTAAAACGATAGCGTGTGTTTTTCTTTTAAAATTATATTATTTTTTCTGTAAAATGAAAGGTTTTAGTGGAAGGTCTTTTATTTTTTATAATAATCTGTAATATGAAATGAATATAATAAATTATCTGAAATTTTTATAACAATGCAAACTTCAGATAATATAATATAAATTTCCATTATTAAAATATATTTTTAATGTAAAAATGAGTAATTTAAATATATTATCAAAACAATGGAATATGTTTTATATATTAATATGAGTGCTGTTATAAAATACTTCGAGCCCAAATCACGTTCTATACTTTCATCAGTCTGGAATCCTTCCGGATTCAAGTTTGAAATTGAAGGAAAATATATTTATAATGTTTTATATATAAGTACTCAAATAGTAATACTTTTTTTTAAATTATTATTTTAAGTACCAACACATGATAATCACATGATTTTCGCACCACAATTAAAAATTGGGAGTTTTTGAATTAAAAAAATAGAAAGCAAGGCCGCGGTTAAATGTTATATCTTATAAAATGAAAAAACATTTATATAATCTTTCAAGTCTATAGAAAACTAAACATTTTCCATACAGCCGTATGAAAAGAATACTATGAAACAAACCATAATCGGCTTAGACTTCATTGTTACGGATTTTATTTTATTTTACTTTTATTTTCATAGTTTGGTGTTTCTTAAACAGTTCAGACATCAAGTTAGATTTTTAAGATGCTTTAGCGTTCTTTTTCTGTTTGGCTTTCATCGCTGGCAAATCAGATTAAAGACATTTAGAAAAAACATATTATTTTTTACTTACTTTTTTTAACCTAGCCATTGTATCTACATGACACCGAATGCTTAAAACATTTTTTTAAGATCTTTAACCTCAAACACGGTAAACTCAAAGTAAACTAAGACATTTGTTATAAAAAATAATAATCATAGTTTATGAGATATTATTTAAATTTTATTAAAAAAAAACAAAGTTGGTATTAAAAAAAAACAATTAATTTTGTCTTGTCTAATGTCTGCGTCCAGTGAACATTCCGAGCTACGAATATAAAACAAAGCTTACAACGTACAAAATTCCATGCAAATAGCGTACTTCAACGAAAGTGCAAAATATACAAATCTTGTGTTTTTATTTGTTGTACTGGATTTGTATGCGATTTCAACCGATTTTCCATAATAATGTATATTTTAAGCACTAAGTCTTATACGGGTTAAGCTGTAGTTACTACAAAAATAAAGAATATATTTCCATCAGGTACTCTGGTTTATATATATATAAATAATACTCTTTAAAATGAATTGAAAGAACAATTTACGTTTGATTAATTTGTGAAAAACTTCGGATCGAAGTAGGGCGAGTTAATAGTGGTATTGTATAAAGGATTTAAAAAATGTTAATCCATACATGATCGTTTATTGGTATTTCAAGCGTTAATTTGTTTGTTTGTTTATGAGACTTTCAATGTTTATAGTCATACTATATATATGTATCTGAAGAGAAGTTTATATCCCTCTTTAAATACATTGCGCGAACAGAGGAGTGTAGGATTTAGGATAGTTAAAGTTAGAATTGAAGATAGCGAAAATATGCAATTGCAATACATTGCAATTTATGTATAATAAAATAATTTATTTATTACAACAACATTCAAAGATTCATTTTTTACTTAAACTTACAGTACCATGATGTCAATTAGTTTTGTTTACTTAATACGTAAAATTTCTACATAAATCTAAAATATTTCCTACCATATTATAATAATTGTATAGAATTTTAGAAAATAATAATAGTCTGAATTAGGTGCATTAATATTAAGGTAGAATTTCTGAAAAATAACTTCATATCTAAAATGTCTTATAATATTCTTATGAATTTCGGATGAATCTAGATATAAATAGAATCGCGTGATTAATCCAAAGATCAAGCGGACACGGATAATAAATACTGTTATACTGCACGCAAGTGTTATTTATTGTCTTCGATATCACTATATTGCAAAGAGCTAGGCTGTTTGTCTTTTACACCGGATTATCCCAAAAACTTCCGAATTAGTATAGTTTATGAAGCTTTTATGTTAATTAGCCGAATTATGATAATTATTGTTAGGAAATCTGAACGAAGCCAGGGTATTTTGATGGTTTTATAGTTTAGTTTATGTATGTTCATTTAACTTTTTCGAATGTAAGCACTAATAACGTTATTAAATTAATTTCACAATTATGAAATTTATTCATGAAATGCAATATATATTGTATGAATTATTGAATATATCTCTTGTAAGGTTATATCCATTATTAATCAATGTTTCCTTTTTTGCAGGTAATTTCAGTTCTAGTACAAATATGGCATATGAAATATGTGAGTACACTCTATATAGGTATAAAATTTGTACCCAAGTTGGCGATAAATATAGACTATTCTAAAACTATTCCCAGGAATTTAATTTGATCAAAACTATGTTGTAATTAAATTTAGAGGTCGCTTGTATTTATATTGACTCCAAGCACATTGCCACTTAGAATTTTCTCTACATTGTTCACCTACACTTATTAGATCGTCCGCTATTCCCTATTTTTTACGTCAGCCAAAAATGTCGACTATAACAAATTTTTACTTACCATTGCTGTTTTGGTTCCTAACTCTATAACACATTTCTATCTATTGCGGCATTGGTTGCAGTACAATTCTTTTTTACTGTTGAGAATTCAGAAGAATGTCTGGCAGTAGGTGGCCACTTTTCCTCACTTGATTGTGTTTGCCGAGCGCAGTCAGTGGGACTTAATTTTCTTCTCTAAGGATACTTTACTTGGAGGCTGGGATAATGCAACGACATCGAACGCTGTTTAGTTAATAAGAGATTTACTTAAGATGACTTTTCCTTTATTAATATTGGTTTGGGATTAAATGAGAACTTGAAGTAATTATTACTGATAATATGATAATGTAGTATATATTTTTTTGTTTTATAACGATTTTACTTTTAATTAAATAATAAGCCGTTTGTAATAATATATTTGATTATTCGTGAACAAAATATTACCAATTCAGCTCTATAACTCTTCTAGTTGCACTCATATGTTGTTTGTATCCATTACGTACGATTTATATTTTATACCAATCCGTAAGTTACTAACAAATCTTAGTATAAATCTAACTTGCCAGTATAAATTGAACTTCGAAAATATTTATAATTTTAGGCAAATTTTCATTTTAAGTAAAGTCTTAAAAACGTTAATATCAAGGACAAGTAGTTTTTATAATAAACATAAATAAAATATACCAATGTAAAAAACATTTTGTTACCACTGCTAAGTATACACTATATAAACTAAAAAAAATAGAAGCAAGAAATTTTACTCAACAGAAATACAGGAAACAAGTTATCTTGGCAACCTAAATCTTGAGAGATCTATAACTAGGGGGGAGCTGGCGTCACCGTAAGATTTGCTAAGGTAATTGTAAACATGAATCAATGCCGTAACGTTATACGATTCGATTTAAACCAATATTCTAAATCTTTAACATCCATTGAATCTCTATAGTTTGACATGTTATTGTAGCGCGAGGCACCGAGCAATGTATTTGGAATTTTTAAATTATCTTTAGTTTTTGTCGCGATTTTGGTAAAAGATTCGGCACTGGATATTGGCAAATGATAGTTTAGGGGGTAATATACGGAATTCCGACCAATTTCGTTATGGGCTTTATGGGTTGTGAATGCGACTGAGGGTGTTTTGTTGCTCTGATTTATAGAAATTGTTCGTTCCTAATTGACGTTATTTGATTAATACATTCATGTTAGTATAGCAGTTTGAAATTTGCGATTCAATTTACTTTTTGCTAAAATGTTACAAAAATATTTATACGTTTTTAGTTTTGGTAACAAATATATATTTTTGTTTAGAAATACTAATACAGTTATCGTCTTGCCAAGTTTGTGTAGGCTGGTCGCAAACCACTGAAGTTGGCGTTTTTGTGCTGGCAAGTCATATTTTGGCCGCCGGTAGCATCAGCATTAGAAATAAGATATTTCTTTCAGGTTCAATAACTTTAAAAAAAATGCATGTTTAGGTAGGTACACAATGTAAAAATAAAAAAAACATTTTTTTCCTGTAAAATTAATTTACTTTCCGTATTATTCGATCCTCAGTATAATAACAAAATTCGTTATAAAAAATATCTCTCCCAAAATGAATTATTTATTTCCTAAAATTTCAAACGAGACTTCACAGGCATGCAAATTGAGTGTTGAGTCTCAAATGTCAGTTGACTTATTGATTAACTTATTTATTCTGTATTTTGTTACGAATTAAAGTTGCTATGATACGAAAAATATTATACATTTTCCTCTGAATAACATTGTTTTTCAAACATACAATTTTTACTCGACTACGGCCTGGGGAAAAAGGTTATGATTTTGACAGTATGTATGTGTTTAAACGTTTCATACTAGCGAGGTTCTTGAATCTGAAATGATATTGGATTTGTAATTATTTTTGGTATAAATAGAATTCTTCTAATTAGAATGCCATTTTTGAGTTATCAATTCCAATAACCAATCTGTAGCTAAAGTTTGTAAGAATCTATATACCTAAGGTTGATTTAAATTTTTGTAAGTTTTTTTAGAACTGTATACTGTTTATTAATTTCGCACTTTGACCCTACCGTGTTATGGTTAGCAATATTAGCTATATTGTTTTTCTTAGCTGAGCTTTATAAATTGGTTTATTCGAATCTCGTTAGAAATAATAAATGTATTCCTTTATATACCAGTCCAGATAATTGCCTTTGTATGTAACAAAAAATACTTCGTAGAAATTTTAAACGAAGTACGAAAAAAATTAAAACGTAAATTTCAACTACAAAACAGTTTTAGTATTCCGATGTCATTTCCCGGAGCTAATTTCGAACACATTCCAAATTCGAATCTCTTATTTTTCGCGCCAAGTGACAATAGCGAGTGGGTTCTTTTCGTGTGCAGTTCGGAGTTCAAATAGTTCGTTCGTTCGTTAGGCAACTCGTTGGACCTAAATTCAATTTTGCTGCGCTGTGACATAAACGTGTTATATTTGTTTTTAGATGCAGACATAGTGCAAGGGGAAATAACCTTTAAAGCATTCGCAATAAGCTAGTAAATAATTCATGAACATGAGTAGATTTTCATTCACTTAACCGTATACGTGGAGAATGTACTGACTAGACGTGCTTAACAATATTCTTACAAAATGGCCAGTTGCATTAAAAATATTAATAAATAATGGCTTTAAGTGTATTGTATTCTCTTTTTGTGGATAATAATATTAGTAATTATTTTTAGGTTTATTTGAAATTGATACTTGTTTGTTTCAGTTTATTTGTCAATTATAAGATGAATAAAATGGTTTGATATGAAATTATGTGTATATAGTGATAAGAAATATATTTTATGATAAAAATATGTCCATGGTGGTTGACCTGATATTCAAATTTCTCAATTTATACGTGGAGTGTATTGAGCTAAATCCTCACAGTGTGAGAGGCTGCAGGCCGGTCCACTCACTACAATCGTATCTTTCATATACACAACCTACTTCCAATAAAATAAATGACGTTTTGAGATATTGAAGCTTGTTATTCCACTCAATCCCATTTTATTTTATACCTAAATAGATAGCAAAATCCTAGACCAGCCTTATCACAGTCTGGTATAAGTCTGAGACACTAATACAAAGACAGACACTACGCTCACGTAAACTAATTATACATTCCAATTAAAAGATATAACAATTGTAAGAGAAATGGCTTATATTAATCCAAAATTTAACTGTAATAGGTAGGAGGAAACGATAATATTCTTGTTCTATTCATAAATTCCTTCAAAGCTAATTGAAATTTCTCCAACAAACCAAAATCCAAATTAGACGAATAGAACTAATACCGCACCAACAAATCTAACCTACTGTTACACCGACTCGTTTTAATTCTTAATTATAAATAATTTATGTATGTATGTTCCTTGTAGGTATATATCAAAAACATTATGTCTAAGTTTAACTCAATTCCAGAAACTTCCAAATGTTTTGATTTAAACTTTCCAGACTTGTACTGATGACAATGCAATGAGAAACTTTATAGATTAAACGAAATTGAGAAATATTTTAACTATATTAAATTTGGGATGCTATATTTTTATATCATTTAAATGTATGTTAACACATTTAAAGTAAGATACATGTTATAACAATGTTGAAATTACGTCATAAAAACTTAGTGAAGTGGCTTACGTAATATTGTATTCCATAATGATCAGCAGGGCTATTCGCTAACTTTGACTTTTCTAATGACCATCAGCTGTGACGTCATGGCAGTTTGTTACTATAGTTACATAGTTTGTTACTATAGGAAATTAGTTGTTTGACAACCATTATGTCCGCACTTACTGATAGTGCTTTTCATTTTAACTGTCAAAAAAGATACGGAATAGCCCTACTGGTCGGTGTGACAGTCGTCAAAGCTCCAACGTCAATAGTAGTTTATTAATTCAGTCAATTGCATTTTGGCAAATCAAATGGATTGGAAATAACCCGACCGCCCGGTAAGCCTTTTATCAGCATTTTTATCTTTCATATTTTATTACACAATATTCACGAGTAATTAATTAATTTACATTTTGAAATCTTCGACGTTTAGAAGTTATGTTTCGTCTTTTAACGCTAGACAGAAAAAAAATATCTAGATATTTCTAAAACTAAAAAATATATAGATACAATATTTAATTGTATCAAGTTTTCAATACTCAGTAATTATTAAACGCCAAATGAATGATGAAATCCTCGCTTAATTCCGTGACTGAGATGTGGGTAGTTATTAATCGTGATTAATTCACTAAGTGACGTATTAATGGGCATAGATAATAACATTGCGGTCATAGTAATTATGTCTATTGTCATAATGTTGGGATTTGCGAGTGACATAATCATATAATTTAATTGTATGGTGATACTGTCAGTTTGGTGCCGTGGGTTCGATTGTAGAAATGATTGGTTTTGTTTTTTTTTAAATATTTTTTTTGTATTGTGCACCGCTACAGCTGTTTTTATTTGAATTATGAAGTAATAAAATTGAATAATATATATAATAAATTTTAAAACCTATTAGATTATTAATAAAAAATATATATAAAGTTTCTCAAGATATTTAATAAAGTACGAGCCATAAGTAATTGAAGTATATGACTTAATTTATTTTACGGTATTTTTTATATTTTTTTTGTAAAAGATAATTTAATTCGTATTAGGAGTGACGGTGAGATAATTTAAATTATGTATTATGAATATGAATTTGTGGTTTTTGTTAGTAGATTCTCGAACCTTGCTCGGTTTTATTGAATTTACCAAATTAAATAATTTTAATATTTGATATGTGGTTTATTGCACATGAAACCTTGTAAATTCGGTGAAAATAAGTGTATATATTTTAC
Source organism: Napeogenes inachia (assembly GCA_959347355.1). Taxonomy (NCBI): domain Eukaryota; kingdom Metazoa; phylum Arthropoda; class Insecta; order Lepidoptera; family Nymphalidae; genus Napeogenes; species Napeogenes inachia. The sequence continues at coordinate 18,698,082 of OY365798.1, read as the reverse complement.
CAAAAAAAACAATATCCACTATAGGATTGTTTTCTTTTTATTGTATGAAATGCCTAATAAACCATTGTTATATTTGTGTATTTTATTCGCCTATTTGGTAGAAGCAGTTGACATAATCCAGGGTGGGTTACACAATCGGTTTGTCTTGATGCGACGCCGGGCGACAAGCGATTCGAGCTACGAGCTTACTAGTATCTCTTTTGTATTAAAATATAGGGTTGGCACTATTTTTTTAAATTTAAAATTAATTTATTTTTAAAAATACTGATTGTTTCTATTATTTTTAGTTAATTTTCATAACATCAATGTTGATTTTGTGCTTAATTTTTTTTTCTTTAAGTTTTTGATCTTATATTATGAATAACATTTAAAATTCTCCATGTTACTATGGTGGAAAGTCTAAAAGCATTTTTGGATTCACTTTTATTGGACCTCAAGTCTTGGTGCCAATTTCAGCCATCCATATTCTATATCACCATAATATCCTTCGTAACCATATTTTTTTAAATAATAATACATTTCGGTTAAGTAACGTCAAAATTCAGTTGCTTAATTTTGTATAAAAAATAAATGTTATTTTATCGATTAATAAAATTTTGACAATCGCATGATGTAAATGTTTCTCAAGAGTGACAACCCTACAAATCGACGTAGCTACGAGTTAGCACTTTTTACTGCGCCGCTCGAGCACAGTTAGATTTATTGTTTTTACTGTTTTTACATTACCCCATTCTGCAGCAACAGGGAAAGTTAAACGCGAATATGCGAATACCCGCAAAAATTTGCATAAATTATGCTAATCATAAAAGAAGCCATATTTTAAAAGCTTAATATTTTGATAAAATAATTTATTTTAAAGAAAAAAAACAAAAGATAGTAATAAAGTGTCCAGGAAATAAATATTGTCAACGTTTCTTAAAATATCTTTGAAACAATCAGTTGGCGCAATCGAATGGTTTGTTGTCCGTGTGCTGAATCCTGAGTGTGTTTTACTTTGGTTTTATCTGTTCTTTATATGGTTTGAACGTTTTTTTGGAAAAAAAAATTTTTTTAAGAACAAATTTCGATTTTTATTGTAAATAAAATAACAATGTCGAAAAAAATATACCTGACTGAATGTCTGTAAGTTGAATATTTAGGAAACAAATAATATGTATGAAGAGATATGTATAACGTTAAGTAGCAATGTACTACGAAAGCTCCCACGTAAATCTTTAGAAGTAACAAACTGTTATATATTGGATGAAAAAGTAATTTTATCGTGACCCGTATCATTGTCGGGAACTCAAATAATATATTGACTGTTGTGAAGGTGATTGCTTAACTTATGAATTCACAATAGCTTTAAGTCCTTTTTCAGGATATACATGTATATTGTAAGCTGTATAAAATTGAGCAAATTATATCACTTTTATATATTTAACTAAGTGTTATTAAATCGATGATTCACCTCAGAAACCCATGGGCTAATAACTTTCAACTATCTAACTTAGTTACCCGGGTTTAAAACTTGTACGGGTAACTTGAGCTAGTGGATTCACATGCTCGGTGACGATCCCGAGCGGCCCTATTCACGACCACCCATCAGATGCCCGACCTGAATAACCATTGCTTAACCTTCGATATCTTTTGGAAATCCACCCACATATAATAAACATATTATCGTTTTATAAATTCTTTTTGGGATTAATATCCATACATTAAGTGTATATATTTTAAGTGCAGATAAGAAGCTAATTATAACGCCACAAGAATCTCTAGTCGTTATTAAGATGTTAATCCTATGAAAGCTACCGACTCTTATCTTACGTATATATGTATAATAATGAGATTTATCGTAGTAATTAGTGACGAAACGAGAAAGTAGTTTGTCGAAATCGTTTTGATACTTGTAATTGGATGTAATAAAAATATATGACATAATTGATATTAGTAATTTGTTTAATTGAGATTGGTTTTATTGGTAAGCAGGTGAACTAATGTTATTTGATGCTGGTGGGAAGATTCAGCTGAATTATACAGTTTGAAGATTTTTATTTTCAATCCGAAGTCTAAATGTGTTTTCTTTAGATTTAACAGCTGCTCAAGGAGAAAAAAAAAGAAAATTCATATAACGTAGCCTATAACTAAAATGGAAATTTATTTATTTTATGTGTAGAAAAAGAGCAAAATGGGACACATGGCTTCAGTCACACAGAAGTAGACGACTGAAATAACTATATAAAACGAATAAAAACATGTTGGTTTTATTTTATATTTTTTACCGTTTTCGAGATTTTACCATATGAAGATCGAAGTATACAGTCCAATTGTCTCTATAAAAATCCCATCAGAACTCTAACTGGCTAGAGCCGTCAATTACGGTCACATTTCGAACCAATCCTTCCGGGTTTCTACCTACTCTACTACAATCACAAATATATATATTTTTAATGACTACTTTGTTTTCCTTTTAATGCATTAAGCTAAAATAATTACGCAATAACTAAAACATTTTAAAATATTTTTTTACTTGTCTAAATAAAAGTAAAAAAATACCATAAATTATTATTCATTACATTTAAAATACTATTTTTATTGATAGGCTTATACAGTGTAGGCAACCCTGATTCGTTATTTATTGAGCATTACAGAAAACAGTATAATTTACTGTGATTTTAAATATGACTTTATATAAAATGCGGATGAACAGGGAATAGCCTCATATGCGTTCAACATTGCACAATCCCGACTGCAATCCTGGGAAATATCGCTAGAATGCCGTTGGAAATAAACGTCTTAGTGCAATTCCACTCATCGTTCAATTTTCTGTGAGCCGGTTTAGCGGATCTTGCGAGAGTTATATCGAGTGGTTGTTGTCCCGGGATCCTAGGATTCCCCTTTTGACAGGGGATTGTAGTACATTTGACATCAAAGAGGATATTCATCAAGTTATAGTGAACTTCACTCGATTTCTTTACTATGTCTTCTTAATAAAAAAACGTTAACAACTCAAACTCTGCACCACCGATCCAAGTAGTACCTAAGTATTCTGTGAGGAGTATTTTTTTTTGTTAAACAAAATTTTATTGTTTTTTTTTTATATTTTAATAAAATACATTATATGCAACGAACTTTGAATTTTTCAATTTTGAATTCTGTGATAGCGACTTCTATCGGTCAAGTGAAGTCAATATATATCTTACTATAATCTCATACTTGATATAATATTTCATGAGTAAAAAGAGGAAGCATGTTTATTTTTTTTCTACGTTAAATTCTGTATCTACAGAAACGTTTATAAACATGGTTTAAATAGCCAATTTTTATTTAAACAAAAAATATTTATTCATTTATTTGAATCACTTCGTACGATACGCTGCGTAGCTAAACGCTGGTTTAGAAAAAGATAATCACAAAATCGGAAGTCGACATGTGACGACAAATGGACAGTGTTAATATCTCAACGCTAATTGTTTATTAGTTCGCGGGCAGAGTAGCAAGAAAAAACTGTCGGAAGACACTTCATTGTTGTTCAGAGCAGTATTAGCAGTTTTTTACTTAAATAAAGTATACAGAAACTAATCCAAAAAACCGGACCACAAAGTCGACAAAGTCGACTTGTCTGAAATAAAAAAACTGTAATCGCCGTGCCTTTTTGACAGCTGTCATATGCAAATATTAAATGGCGCCGGCATGCGATAGGCCTGAAATGACGAGATTATGATTTATAAATAACATTTATTTTTGTTCATTACTTTAGTTATCATTTTTATGCTAATATTCTTTCAGATATGTTCCTTTTGGTTTATTTGTACACCTCACTGTAAAGTTAGAACAATCTGCTCCTAGTTTAATAACAAAAATTCTTCTGAAAGTTGTACAAAGAATGTTCAGTACTTTCAAACGTCTACAGCAACATCAATCAGATAGATGTGTTTTATTGCAACCTCTATGTCCTTAACAATAAGAACTATAAAGTAAGGACCATCACATATTATATAGGTTCAGCGGATGAGTATTTAATTTATCTAAAGATTTCGTAACACGACTGATTTTTAAATTTTCATTACCATAGCAGTCATAGTTTGCATTTTGTTTAATAAAAAAATGTATGCTATATACTATTAAGACGTAAATGATAATTAATTCATAGATCAGAAGAATTGTCTCATTCAATTAGTTATTTGAATAAAAACATTTAGTTTTTTACATAAATAAGCATAACAAAACCCGTTTAGCGGCAGCGGATGAGTATTTAATTTATCTAAAGATTTCGTAACACGACTGATTTTTAAATTTTCATTACCATAGCAGTCATAGTTTGCATTTTGTTTAATAAAAAAATTTATGCTATATACTATTAAGACGTAAATGATAATTAATTCATAGATCAGAAGAATTGTCTCATTCAATTAGTTATTTGAATAAAAACATTTAGTTTTTTACATAAATAAGCATAACAAAACCCATCTATTTTCGCAAGCTAAAAACACAGAATATCTTTATCATTGCTCCAATACGTAATGTAAATAAAGAAATATCGTTTACGTAATAGAACCCACGTATTCTTCGATTGTTTACTTGTTCATAAATATCGTCTCCTAAATTTTCATCCTTATTTACACAACTCACGTAGTTAGACAAATAATGTACTGAACTTTTTACTATACTTCATAATACCAATTGATCTCAGTTATGTGTCGTTTTATTTAAAAAGTAGTTAACGAAAAATGTGATGTAAACGCTTATGAACCCGCTATCGCTTGTGCGTAGATATCAACCCTTATCGCGGACTGTACGAAGTCAGCTCGATCATCAGTCACATACGGCGTTTGATTTATCGTACGTACGCATTTGAAACGGTTTTCTATACCAAATGAAACGATCGCTTGTGTACCGCCTATTAATCGTAACAATTTGAATAAATGGGGTATTTTACATTTTTAATTAATTTCAAAGTTCAAATTTTTAATTTTAAAGCATAAAGCTTATATTGGCCGTTATTGAAATATAATATAAATGTAATAAAAAACTTACTAACTACCATAATCCAAAAGCGATCACGAAGTTTATATTGCAAAACAAAATCTAAGCCTTTTATATATCCGAGCTTATTTCTGGTAAACATTTTTATCCTTTTTTAAATCCTCAGTTATATTTGTGAGCGACATAAACGTGTTAGAATAAAAACAAGAAAGAATAACAAATTGAAAAAAAACATTGATAAAATTTAACTATATAACAAACAACGGCTTAAGGGTTTAAGAGACCGACCATGGTAATCGCTTGATAGCATCCCATCGAAACACTATGCACTATCACGGATACAGGATTACGATATTCTCTTTTGTACTCACGATCATTAAATATTAATATATTTATTATATTTTATTTATTTAAATTCTTCGTGCTATTTAATTTTACATATAAACCATTATGCTTATTATACGATCTAAACCGATATTATCTTTCACCAGCTGTGGTTATTGGCTGGCAGAACGTCAAAATCACTCAGAACTAGGTCATATTATTAATTCACTTTAGTGCAGCGTGAAAAATTGAATAGGATTTGGCAAATCTGCATTGTAAATGTACGGAACATTCTGTTATTAGGTATAATAGGATTGTGGATGCTGGGATTGTGATAAAAGTTATGATTAAATTAATCGGTTCAATAATGGTTTTTATTATGCTTTTTTTGGTGATTTTTTGGATTTATTTTGTGGTCCGTAACACAAGAGTAATACTAACTAAACTTACAGACTTATTCAAATATAATGTGATCTTCGCTTACCATATTGATCTATTTTTTTACATTTTCCTCTCTAATAGAAAATTTCTCTAATGTAGAAAGAAATGATGAAAAGACAAATAATATATAAAAATCTTGCTAACATTAATAAAATAGTAAAAACTATACATTAATACGTCCTCAGGTGTACAGAGTATTGTTTTCAATGATTTTAAATTGTATCGCACAGGTAATATGAAGTAATCCTTATTTTAATTGATTGTTCGATGACTTTTCTGTTAAAAGTTGAAAAATACTTATTATACGCATATTGTAATGAAATTATAAAAATCTTATACCTTAAGTAGGAATATTATAATGTTTTATAAATGTGTTTTTAAAATACTAACAAATTATTTCAATTTTATTTTGCAAGTGTTAATTAACGTTGTTATCGCGGTTAAGTATTAAAAGGGAATCTATCAAATTTAGGTGTGTTATTTGCCAATTACGTTTATAATTTTGGTTAGGGTTGGCGTTTATTAAAATTCGTTATTCTCATTTTTAAAGTGTTCTAAACCAAATTTATTTTCTAATTATAAAAAATAAATGTATAGGTACTTTACCTATATATTTCGAATCTTCCTTCAAATTTATTATAATAGATAATAAATTTGATATATTTTCAAAAAAATCAATTCACTGTCAACATAAAAATACTTAATAGTCCAATAAGGTAGGTTTTTAATATTAATAATTTTAATTAATAAGTGACAACCCTACGTGGTGTTCAGAATTCATATATTCATGTCCAGTAATGCTAGTGATAGATACTGATATGTAGGATTTATCAATATGCAGTGATCATGTCACTCGTATATACAATTTATATTTAATTTATTACGATTAATATATAGCAAAGTTTTTTTTTAGTAGCAACCCATAGATAATTTTACTAAGAAACACTTATAGCTTTCTAGACCTTGCATATTATAATAAAACTTATTATTTTCATCCCTCTTGTATTTCAATTATCAATTTACAATTCAGAGAAATTTAATATTCTATTGTTTATCAATGACCCAAGGGCCATCTACATTTTAGACCGTTTTGATCTTTGATCATCGTACTATTTAGATACATTAGCATATTTCACTTGTTTGAGGGTTGTTGACCTTTTGACAGATGCAAAGCGAGTACCATCTTGTATCTATTTTTTTTTTTGGTATTTGTTTTGTATATTGATATTGTGATTAAAGCAAATCGAAAATATATCAATAGGAGAATTGTGTTGACAACGTTGTTTTATTTCTTGACATGTTTTATAAAATAATAGTTCTTATTAAATGTCATAAACCAAAGTTGAAAACCAAATCAACTAAGCCATGGATAAAACACGACTAAATTAACAATGTGCATGTGTAATACACACACATCAGAATTTCATCGCAATACTGAATATACATACGACGCTTGTAATCCAAGTTTAGGCCATGACACTGCAAAAGTCATATATCACTAAATTACAATACACATAGCAAGGATATTTGTAAATTATTATTATTGTAAGTTTTCTTGGAAATTATTTACAAGCACAGTATATACATTTGGATATTATATGTATTTATTTAGGGATCATTTTTGAATCCAAGGAATAAACTTAAATTGACTTTTTAATATAAAACCTATTGAATGGCGGCGTTGATAAAAGCGCTTAAACCCTCTTTCATTGGTGGTAGATAAGTGTCCCTCGACAGCCGCTGGATGATTGAAAAAGTTTGATTCAGACACTTTTAAATAACACTCAGATTACAAATGAAATTTTATTTATATATAGATTTCGTGTCAAGGTTGAGTTATAATTATGCTGACATCGAATGATATTTTTTTTCCAAACCAAATTCTCATTTTTATTTACTGATGCAGTGAAATAGATTCTGTCATTTGATAGACCCGTCTCCATCTGATACGTTGTCGAATATCGGAAATATAATCTATAATAGCTTGACGTGTCTTTATATCGATAAGAACAAAAGGGAATTGGTAATCCAGTTTTTACGTAAAATGTCTGCGAAAGACGTTAAATACTTTTTACCTTAACATTCTATTACCATTTTTATGAAGTGCCCATCTCATTATGTGCAAATCCTAAATGTGCCTAATTAAAATTTTAATATAAAATAGGGTTTCCGTAAGTTTTTGGGGTGAGCGGACAATGGTCGGGAGATTAAACGGAGTTATTTCATTAACCATCTTGGAAATTCGTCCAGAATCCGATCAGGGCGTGACGTTCGCGCGTAAAAATATTTGGGGTAAAGCCTGGATATTCGAAGTTAATAAAGCCAGCTTTGATATTTTGTAATGCTGTTTAATATTAAGGAATAAGGTTCCAATTGGCGTAATTTCTCTTATTTTTGTAGGTAGAAATATTCCGAACCATTCTTTGAATTTTATTTGTGAAATCTAAAATTTTTAGACATGAATCCGAGAATAATGATAAAATCGTGTTATTTTTACTCAAATTTTACGTAAATAGTTTAATAACAAGTTATTATAATGCCGACCATCAAGTTATGACGTCAAAGGGATTGTTATTAGAAAAAATGGGAAAAAGTGGAAGCTATTTGTGATATAAAAACGACGTTAATAGAGAAACGACTTCCGTAGGAAGCTTAAATAAAATAACAGTTTTAGTTGATTTTATTTACAACAAAGATGAGGTTCAGGCTTTGGGAAATTTCGGAAAATTGTTTTGTGGTTCACTACAATAGATATAAAATTGGGCAAAACTACTAAACTCAGTTGAATATTTTAATATTCTTTATACATTAATTATCAAAAAAGCAAAAATTTTAACTATTGTGAAAGAATAACTAACGAAAACTATGAACGTCATTCACAATGAATTCTTTTAGTATTGTATAGAAAACCAGGTTTGTGATGACCTCTTTAAAAGTTAACATCAAACAATATTTCGTTATTTGTCCTTCTTTTTAATTTTTATCCTGAAATTCTAGTAACGGGTCACAAAAATTACTGCAGTTTTTTTTATGATATGTAATACAATTCATATTACAGAATTCATACATTTTTCTGTTCCATCAACAGTCTGCTTGTGAACTTTTGTGAACTCTTATGAACTTATTTAATTTCGTTTTCTTATGAATCCTAGATTTAAAACGCTAAATATATTAGCTAAACATACTATGGAGATTCATAAATGTAATTCTTTTTATATGAATTATATTCAGTTATATTTAACCAATTTCACTAACTTTGTCTATTTAATATCCTTTGGTTATAATGGCTAAAATAAATATTTATAGGGTGTAGTAAAATTTATTAATTAAAGATAAGAACATAATAAGTATAATTCTAAGTATACACACTGCTATATCAATAAAAGAAGAAGAAAAAAAAGAAGAACATACATACATATCCATATAATAATATGTATTTCAAAATGCTCATTTAATGGCGAAAATTTAAATGAAAATGACGTAATTCCCGTGTAAGATATAAATTGTGTTTCTTTGTAATAAGATGACTTTTAAACTTCGTCTAACTTTAATTGTCTATTTTTCACCGTTATATCAGTCTGGTGAATTGCCTTAGTTTTTATGAATAATGTTTTACCAACTTTATAATAGGTAATTTAAATTAAATGTACATATTTATGAAGGCCCTTTTTGTTAACCAAATCATTTTGTTGTTACAAAATAAAAAAGTAATTTTGATATAAGATATGATGGCAAATAATCAAATCATATCAAAAATATATTTTTTTTATCAAAGATAATCGAATATAGAAACCACAGAGAATAAAGAAAAAACATGTGTAACCCAAAACGTTTCTCTATGAACAGTCTCAATTCTTTACTCGTACGTTCCCAAACGTAACATTTTCATGTGTTTTTCATTCCGTGACGTCCCTAGCGGTTTCAACCCTGACGTTTTTTCATAGAACCTCTCATTCTGTTTTAGGTGAGAGTTTGTATCCTTTAGTGAGTAGTATTTCATAAGAAATATAGGAAAGTTTTATTGAGATAGCTTGTTGGATTAAAATCATGATAGTATTATTCATTTACAGCACAAAAGTGTCCGGCCAGGCAATACTTTCTATCCAATCTATATATTTAGAAATTCTTGTGTATACTCCTGGAGCCTTCTTGCGACCGCAATCTCTGCCAAAAGACGTAATACCAATTATCTTATGTAGTGGAAACGTTTTAATACAATCCACTCTTTTTTCCATAACTTGCAAAGGGCCACCGGAATCTCCTTGGCATGTATCCTTTCCACCATGTTCGTAATCCCCAGCACACAGTTGATTTTCAGTTATACCCCTGTCCAAAACCTTTCTCTTTATTAAATATCTCATAGATCTATTACAGGTCTTACTATCCACAATATCCACATCAACTTTCATGAGTGTCTGGCTTGCTCGTGGTACACCAGACACTGTTGTACCGAATCCGATAGCAGTTAATTTGACATTTCCAATTTCGTCATCTAAATTTAAACATGCTATCCTTATATCCCTGTTTAATATAAAATCTGTTTGACTGCTTAGTAAAGCTATATCATGATATTTTGATTCAGGTTTATATTCTGGATGGGGAACTATTTTATCAATTTCTCTTTCCTGAGCAAGTTCTTCAACTTCATCGAATTCAAACGTAGCTTTTCCAATACTTAAAATGCGAGGAGGTCCTTCCAGTGGGTCTTCAATACAATGCGCTGCTGTCAAAACCCATTTCTCATTTATTAATGATCCACCACACTTCCAAGCGAGGGGTTGGGTGACGTCATGTCGATATCCAATCAAAACCATATGAGGAAACAAAAGTAAGTCAATCGGCACTCTCACTTTTGTTGATGGGTACAGTACGTTGTGACACTCGAGCATCGATTGTCCATAGGTTTTACAAGCTTTAAATGCTTTTTCACCAATCGTCATTGCTACAGTCAGAATTGAGATTGTAATGGCGCCTACAGTTTGTCCGTATATATACATTTTTACACTATTTGAACACATGAACACATTACAGTAGACCACAGAATGAAGTCCAATTTTCTTTTTTATTGACTTTTATGAATGTCATTTGCAAGTGCCTGTGCTATCACTAATTCGCTGCGGTAACTTAATGGTTTATGAAAATATGCCGTAAAAGTAATCTTAGCGTTTCAAATCGATATTACACTGCATGATTATAATAATTTGTGATTGCGTGTTTCTTGATGAGTTGTTTTGTAATTCGGTTCAGTTTATAACATTATTGTATTTGCCATTTCATTTATTTACATATTATTATAACACGGGTAAACCTTGCGGCTATAAAATGATATTTGATACTGAAATACGTTAGCTTTACCAAAATGTAACGGAAATGTGCAAATAAATTCAATTATTAATTTTTTGCTTGTTTGCATTGATTTTAATATTTGGTATTGTCATTTTGTTTTGATATTCAATATTTATATCACATATGGAACAGTAATAGTCGTAACCCTGCTTTTCTCAGACAATAAGTACTCGCCATAGAATAAATGAATGAGAAAAGGCTTTTAAACTTTTTACATCCGTGACATTTTCAGAATGAGAAGAAAAAGTTTAAATAACTTTTTAAACCTTGGAAGTTGGTATAATGAGTGCGGAGTTGAGTCAATACATATCCGTCGAAAAATGTTCAAGAATTTGTTAGGATTTCTGGAATAGGATAAAACTAATAGCACCAACTGCTGTTTGCTGCGCCGTCAGCAACTTGCAATTTGACCCGAAAATACTTTTACATATAGTGTGGCCATAAATAACGGAATATACTCAAAAGTATACACATAATTTTTATATAATATGGAATAAGAAACTCTTCACTGTCTCTGTATATACTTCAAGGACGTAATACCAGAGGTCGCCGGTTCAAGTCCTGTTGGTATTCTTAAGGTTTACAGATTTTACAAAAGTAAAGATGATTATTATTATTATGATGATTATTCATCAATGATGTTGATGATTATTAGTAAATCAGTAAATCTAAGACTAATTTTGAAATCGACATATTTTAATAAACATTTTAATGATTATGATGATTATTCATCAATGATGTTGATGATTATTAGTAAATTAGTAAATCTAAGACTAATTTTGAAATCGACATATTTTAATAAACATTTTAATGAAGCAAATTATAATTGCAAAGTTTTCTATAGCATTAAAATAATAAATATTTTTTACACACTTGTCCTCAACTGTTAAACATCGTGGTCACCCCACGTATTACGTACCCATGAAGTGCAAGCTTTCAAATAAAGAGTGCAAATCTCAACTGAGATGTTCACTCTAACATCTAAACCTCGGTATTAAAGTTTGCCGAAAAATTTCTCTTGCGTATGTGAAATGACAGTGAATCATGTTTGAAAATATTTTTGAAACGTAAGGGCTTTGTTATTTTGGTCGTCTTAGTTATTCTTCTAACATCATTTATCGATGTTATTTAAACTACAACACCTACTGAATTCCAAGTCCTTTGAGGACGAACTTATTCATAAATTCATAACATGTGTGGTGTGTAAGCATTGTACGCCACATTTGAGTTTAAAGAGAATAATAAACGAATATGGACTAAAACAAGCCATGTTTGTACAATAAAAGTAACAGGGTTGTTGCTAAAAACCAGCTTTATTAAAATAAAGAAACTATATATAAAATGAGTAGAACGCATATATACTATATGCGCTTATGCTCCTACTATAATTGTTTTATGCTCCACTGTACAAATTATAGATAAAGTACCACTCTGTTATTATTAGTTCTGCAACAAAATGAAGTGTTCTTTTAAATATGAGGCCCTACAAGTGATAAATAACACAACGGAAACACGAAAGAAAGAGTGTATAGATTCCAGCGCAATCACGAAGGTAACCACTTTAGTTGATTGCGAAATTGTGATATATCCTATTTGCTGAACTAAATATAAACCGAATGCGATGTTCTAGATTCTCTCGAGTTTAATTATTTATGAGATTAAGATTAAGTAAGTCGGCCTTCTTCAATATGGAAAAAAGGAGAGTTTGTCCAATAATAAATATGATCGGAGAAGGTAGAAAATATTATATTTGTTTTATAATACGCATATCGCTGAAAAATAATCAATCCTAAGACACTTAACTTGGTAACTACAGAATTATGTCATATGGAAGTCAAATCTTCTATTAAATATATATATTTAGGAGTTGGTACGAACAAACGGTCCACCTGGTAATTAATGTCTTCTGAACGTCTAATGGTAAAACGGAGGTGGGGGGAAGTTAATGTTAATGCATTTCCTGTACTCATCAATATGTCCCCTTTATAGTGTAAATATACTGAGAGGCCTGTGTTCGAGGCTGTGGAGATTTAATTTAACCAAACAGCTACTCGATATTTTGCGGCACCGGCCACTCCACATATGTCCGGATCTCTTGCAAGAACTGTATTTCTTCCAATTTTAACTCTAGAGTCAATGAACCTTCTCAAGTTGAGGTTCTAGGAAATCTCCATCCCTAACAACTGAAGGTGGTCAAGGTTTTCCAAAGTCAAATTGCGCAAAGTGGAAGAGCTTCTTTTGGCACTAAAACTACTCGTCTGCGTTTTAGTGGCGCTTAATTTAAAGAGGATGGCATTGCGGACACTGCATGAAGTTTGTCATTTAATGTATTTAATCCCTGGTCCAAGAGCAATGCAAATGTTTTTCTACTACTATGCTGTCATGTAAGTAGATCGGGTTTGAGATGATCGTTGATGTGCTGCAGAAATAGTTGTAAGAAATAGTAGTTAAATGTAGTTGCTGAACAATTTGGTCTCCTTAATAACTCCAACGACCACCCATCGCAGCTGCTTGTAGTGATCTCTCTCTCACTAAGCCCTTTCCCCAACCAATATAAGGCTCTCCTTATAGTCCCTACTACTCTTAATAGGGTTATTATAAATGTGATCTCTACTGATGGATTTGATTGACATAAACCTCGTAATCTTCTGAACATCCTAATTATTCATTTTACAATTAAGATTTAAAAAATATATATGATAAAAGATATAAATGAACTTAAATGCGAAATCGAAACCGTGACGTAAATACTTTGTTGTCTACTTTTAAAAATAAAAAAACTAAACCTTTATTTATTCCCTATAAAATATTATAATCTTAGAATAAAATACAATCGACTTTAGACCAGACAAGTATCGTAATCTCTGAGTTGGAGACGGTATACCGTAAATTCTAGTAAGTCTAATCTTATTGTCAGCTTTGTTATTTTCTTTATATCTTCAAACCCTAATGTAACCCTTCAGTTCTACTGATGGATGCGGACAACGACCGGTTTTCTCTTGTGTTTGCAAATCAGTTTGCCCACCTAAGAAGAAAATAACTTTAGGTATAGATGCCTTATAAGGGCGCTATACTTTCGTGTAGCATGGTAGTTGCGATTTTACAATCAAAATTATTATTTTTGTCCAACCCCATCAGTTTTTTAAAGACATTTTTGAATAATTATTTTACAGCTGTGTAAAAGTTTTTTGTATACTGCAAAATATTTTCTATGCCAGGATAATTTTTGTAATCATTTAATATATTTTTAATTTACATCTTGGATTCCTGTACCATAGTATACCTACTTCGAACAGCGCCCTCTAAAGTACATGTCCTGGGTTAACTCAACATAATATAAGGTTGTTAGAAAGTTTTGTATTCAAAATATCGGTACATGTTACGAATATTACGATCGTTAACATTATCTGTTCGAGTGGAGTTAAAAGTTTCAGCTAACAAGGCCATAAAGTTACTTAGAGTCATAGTAAAATAAACATTACAGGAATATTGAGTTTCGTCGTTTGATATTCTTGGTAATAATTTAATATATCCTCCATGATTATAAATTTTTCATAATACACAACCTGAAGCTTAGATATCGCACGTTTTAAAACAAAATATGCGTGGTTTCAATAATATTGTAAAAAATATAACATATATTGCTGGAGGCTATCCAGTGCAGATAGCACGCAGGCTGTATTAGGCATGTGGCCAAACGTCCTGCACTATTACAGAGTTAATACTCTATGTACCGTCAACAAAACAAATAATAAATGTTTTTAATTTAAATATAATATTTATTTACTTTATTTGTTATACATTTCATTTCTTTATTGTTGCTGAAATCAAAGGATTCAAAGATAAAATTTCTTATAAAACCATTTATTTCTAAACTTTTGTTTCAAACAATGTATTTGAAAAACATTCCATTTACTCTTGTAAATTTACGAAAGGTTGAGTACCTCAAAGAGCTCGTTAAGAGAAAAAAGAAGAGAATGAAGTAATAATAGTCCACATTTCAGATTAAACTTGTCTTAACTGAGAAGCCGAAATTGCTTACAAAGAAATTCTAAACAATCTGGTCGAAAATTCTTGCGGAGAAAAATAATCGGCGAAAAATTCACAAAATAAATTCGAATCTGTCGAACGGGAATAATTAAATTTACAAAGTTTTTTTCTCAAATCCAATTCTGAAATAGATAGAATTTTCGCAAAATAACTGAGTTTTTAAATAGAAAACAGCATTCATATGACATGTTCCAATGCTTCCCTGTTTTTGTCAGTTTTTGGTAATTTCTTTGTTTTAAAATGTTGAGTTATTTATTCAATTAAAACGAAAAGGAAACTTTTATATAAGGTATATTCTTGTTGGTTTTTGTATTGTATAAATATGAATAAAAACGCAATTGAACAGACGGCAAAAAAGGATTACTTTATTGACGGTATTATATATAAAGTTTTATTTCTGTTATTAAAAATATCTATATTATTCGTATGCGGTCGGTACAGTCATTAATTGGGGCTAACGAATATGGCTTTTTGAGATTCACAGATACGGTAGAGACGAGATAAAAAAACTCACTGTTTCAAATAAAGTTTATATTGTCATCGTAATTTATTTTCCATCAGAATAAAAAAATATTAATTTTAATATATTATATAATACCTTATACTATATAATACAATCACGTATTGTTAAATAATCATGTTCTCCTACAATACCCAAAAATATGGTTATAGTTGTATCGATACAAAAAATGGTATAGAAAAGAGGTCAAGTAACCACTTTGCATGCTGACTGTACTTGGAGTTTGGGATTGGATTATGCATTGAAGTGTACACCCCTTATGACACTTGAGGCTTGCGACCTTTTCTCACAACAAGACGGACTTATTTGTCTGTTCTTATCTTTTACGTTTATATTTATTAGTTTACATATATATTAGAAAATTAGAATTTAACATAATATGTACTCCATTTGAATTTAAAAAATCGTCATATTAACATTTCACATAAAATGTAAGCTATTTTATCGATATCAATATGGTTTTTAAAATAATCAGAATAAGGTAATTACTTATATAATGTTCGGTAATTTAATATTTATGTTACATCTTTTTTTATTTTTTTTTCAGTCGTTGTTTTAAAATACTTTTGAATAAAATGTTCTCATTTTTTTATTTACTCCAATATCAATATTTTTTATAACATACCAATTAACACGTTCTATTGATAAAGATTCAAACGAAATACCTAATGATTTACCTTATATATTTTCTACTTATAAATATACCATGCTCAATGTATTATTAACTTGTATAAATGACAAATATTTATATCGCGAATAGACAAATTATTTAATTTCAAAATTTCTATTATAATGTCATTTTGTATACCTATTGTATATACCTACATCGTTGTAGATAAAATGCGTTATTTTATTACAATTATAAGAAAACACAATGGCAAGCCAAATAGGGCTCTTATTAAAAAAATCTAACCATCGCAACAACACGGCAATTAAATCGGTAATAGTTGGCTAATTTGTTCAAGCTTGACCTTAGGCTGCTTACAAATAGGACGACTTTGTGCTTTCAAGTATGATGATATAATGTTAAGTTTATTTAAATTTATATAAATACAGAACGAAAAATAAAGCGATATGGTGGCTCAATTGGTAGAGGTTGCGGGTTTGAGTCCCTGCCCGTGTCGGTTTCTTTTTCATTCTCTATTTATATTAAGATGATATTATATATATACTTATATATATTCTTCAATATTTTCATCTGACTTAATTTTTGAGTACATAATTTAATAATGAGTGTTAATAAAATGAATTTTCGAGACGGTTAATTTATCCTAAGTTAGTCCTGTTAGAAATCACTGCAGTATGATTATGTCGCTAAGAGTGATGATGTCAGAGGATTTAAATTCATGTAAACGTCATGTATGCAGTAGCCCTAAATCGTTTGTCAACGCCCCATTGTTTTATGGCGTTTGTTCCCGTCGGACAGGAAGTGGGTCATTAAAGATTTCCTGTCAATGTTTAATAGATGATTGTACTTTTATTAGAACATTGTTGAGGACAGCTTGTTTGAAAATTACTTTATATTTTAAAATTGCTTAATCTAGAATCACAGGAATGATTAAAAAACTACTTTTTATTCTTTGTATATTTTAAAGTATTGTTTTTGTATTTTTGTTTCTTAATTTAAAGATAATAATACGAGTCACGTATATATATATTATAATAAATGAGGTTTGCCTTTTGTTTTATGTCTACTGGGGAGTTTTTCAAAAATGATAAATTTTCGTTTTGATATCTTCAACTGTCTTCTAACTTCTAACAAGTAGGTATCGTGACGAGAGATATTCGTGCAGTAGGTACCTCAGCATTCCCCTGAAGGGCATCAATCATCTTTAATCAAATCAATTTATTTGCTGATAGTGATTCCACGAAGTGTCCGAGTAAACAGAAGAGGTCGCTTCTGATCCGGTAAGAGGATTTTTTTTTGGTGAATGAATTTGATGTTATCATGAAACTCGATGTAATCCATTCTTCTTATTATCGATTTTCATCTTGTTTCACATTATCTCTCACTTATACATCATTATCTAGGATATGTCAGTGCCTAATAAAACTGTTTATTTCTATATGTATTTATTATAATATTTTCCATACGTTTGTTTCAGACATATTAACTAAGCTTGAAACTCTTGAAATAGTTAATTTATACAAAACATAAAGCCGACTACACAACACAACTGAGTTGCAATTTAGAAACCAGACATGTTAATTTTTAAAAGCACAAAGCTACTATTATGAATTAAAATGATGCATATTTAGCAAAGCAAATAATGGTGGGTATTCATATAGTGAATGCATGTCCTGCCTTATTTTGTAAGGCTTCGAGTTCGTATGCACGCGGAAGCGGAGACTGAAGCGGGCTATTCTGTACTTGTTAATAATAATAATATGAATGGTAAACGATTTAAAAAACTATCCCTCGAATAGATATTACTGGTTTTCTTTATTTTATTTTATAAATATGTATAATTAATTAAATACTTGTCTAATAAAGTGCAGCGTAAATATTTTATGTTGAGCGTTCTCCACAAGTTCCCTTTTATTAATTACTGTCACCGCGACCATTTATTACTGCAAACATACCTTAAACAACAACAAACAAAGGAAAATGTGGGAAAATGCAGCGGTTTGAGTGATTTAATATTTATTACAAGTCATAATTGAATATTTCTGTTGCCACTTTAGGAATAACTACGATTATGTTTTATTCACTTTATAATTTGTTTTAGTGTTTAAGAAATATACTTTTATTCAAGTAGGTGTTATATGAAAATGTCTCTTTATTTTATTCAAGTTATAATCTAAGTCTGGTCTGTCTCGGTCGATTGTATTGTCGAGGCTATCGTGCTCAGCAGTTCTAAGAACCGATAGGTGGTGTTGCGGCCGATTTATCAACAGTTTATAAACAATTTTAAAGCCATAACAAAAGCTCTTATATTTGTACATTAAAAGGCACATACATTATTATTATACATACATAAGTTATTAATAAAAAAAATCATATTAAACACTCAGCAACTGTTGTGCTGCGGCAGTTGTGACTACCGTGAACGCTGTCTTATAAACATTGTCACCTGAGAAAGATGTCAGGTGGCACATTGAGGTCGTCATTAGTGACAGTACTCGAAAGACGATTAATTCATTTCTTATTTATTTCACGTCCGGTGAAGTGAAATTGCCTTTATATTTTCTATGATAGGAAGTTGTTCAGTAATAACACATTTTATAAAACATGAACTTTTTTCAGAACAAAAAATTCTTTTATTTTATTATTCATTCAAGTACAGGAATGTGTCTGTCTAGGCCAGTTATTATTGAAGATAATTTTCGTCTATTATAATAATAGCACTACATTACTAAGCGTATTTTTTTTTTATAATTGCCTTAAAAGGTTTTCTTCACACATATATTTCTCAACTGAGTATACGTTACATTTCATAAAATAGATTGATTAATTAAACTTGAAGTTTGTTTGTTTATTTGTAGAGATCTCTTAATTATGACTATCTCGGCTACTTTGTCACTGGACCACTTTTTCTAAATAATCATCGAATTAAAAATAAAATCAAAGTCTGTTAACATCAAATATCTATAACTTTTGTACCTATAACCTTGACGTGACCTTGTCATAAGCAATTTATAGAATATTTCAATATGTTACATTTTTCGAAATATGTTGTCATATTTTCCCTAAACGCGAATATATCTTTCTTTGACATCAAGTAGTTATATATTATTGATGGCTTTCACATGTTATGAAAGCTAATTTGAAACTAAAATAACAAGGTTTTGTGCCACATTTGACCGAAACTATGTTTGTACGAACTATTAATTATTGTTACCGAGTTTCAATGGTTAATTTCGACTATCGCGTGACCATTAACATAATATACATAACAAAACGGTTATTTGTCTGACTTGTGGTTAAATTTTGACATATTACCTAATAGTTAAAAACCCAGCTGGTTTCACGGTTCGGTTCTTGTAATGCTCTAATGACCTTTAAAACAATTAAAGTCATGCTAGATCAAATTAGGGTCATTTTTTGGATATGCTTTTATTTATAAAAATCACGACATATACTTAACAGTAAAAATCTAAAAATATTCAGGAATAGGAAATAATTTGCAATACCCCATACGACCAATATTGACGGTGAAATAACTTTTTTTATATAGAAAAACGTCGTTATCAGTGTATAGCTCTGTGCTTCGGCGCGGAAAATGAAAACTAAATAAAAGTGTGCCGCCTCGTTCAAATATTGGAGCATCTGCTATCAAAACTTTACGCGATCCTTCGGGAGACAAGGATGTAAAGACGAGATGTACTCATTTGTTATTACTTCTTTGAACTACTTTCCAATCTTTCTAGTAGAAAAGATTACGGCAGTTACATTAATTATATGAAAACAAAATTTAAATGAATAATATATAATAAGTACATTATTTAAAAAGCAATCATTAATATTCAAGCAATAATTAAGTTTTTAGATATATCATCACGCAATGGTATTGTATTTATACCACTTCTAGATATTTTAATTCTAAGTATGACCCACGTGGGTCCCATTGAAGCAGTTATTGGTTGGAGGACTCGCGACGATTTCTTCTTACTCTTTTCGTGGTTATGACGTGAGACGGTTTTATTTTATAGATATTAAAAGACCTCTAAAAAGAGTAAAAATAATATTTTTATGTACTTATTGAACTCGTTGCGTCGGGAGACCGTTGTACGTACGTTGATAGTGTATATATTACGAAGTTAATCATTGAGGACTTAGACTATACGATTCGATATCGTAATTTCTTTATTTGCCTTGTTAACTTACTTGCATTTTAATTTCTTCCTTTATTAAACGGTCCCCCGACGCAACTAGTTCAATAAGTACATAAAAATATTTTTTTACTCTTTTTAGAGGTCTTTTTGTATCGGGGGTTTTTTAAATTTTTAATTTAATTTTTTTTCTGCTTTTTAAACTTATGTTACTAATTTCTGAATTGTACTAAATGAACCTAAAAAAATACTACGGGACCGATTTTTGAAAAAATCTTTTAGCATTAGAATCCTATATTATGATGTACAAAGGTTATATTTATTAAGAGAAATATATATTATATTTAATAAAATAAGGATCCACGTGAAAGTTTCGACAATATAATAAATTATAAATGTATTAAGTAACATGATTCAAGCCTTTTTCATATGGGTAGGTAGGTAGGTTTCATATATACGAATATTAATAAATATAAACATTTAGAATTAAAATGATTTTCAATCACTAGTAACACTATGATGAAGGGATTTTTATTATCACTAGCTGTTGCCCGTGATTCTTTATGACTACGATCATAAGCCATATAAATATATTTTTACATTTTTATTTCTCCATGGATGCAGTCACGGGCAACAGCTATCCTTAATAAAGTACTTTACCTCAGTACGTAAGTGTTAAAACCTTTTGGCCTTCATCCTTTTGGCGACACCGCTAGGAACAGCTAATTATTGCATAAGAACCTCTTCCCCGCACGAATAAAACGTCAATATCTTGAAGACGACTATTTTTATTTCAATCAAACATAGATATGAAACATTTCGACGAGCATAACTTTCGATTAAAAAAATGCATTCAAATCCGTCTAAGCGTTTGGCCGCAAACAGCTAATTATTGCATAAGAACCTCTCCCCCGCACGAATAAAACGTCAATATCTTGAAGACGACTATTTTTATTTCAATCAAACATAGATAAGAAACATTTCAACAAACATAGCTTATGATTAAAAAAGACCGCATTCAAATCCGTCCACGCGTTTGGCCGCAAACAGCTAATTATTGCATAAGAACCTCTCCCCCGCGAGAATAAAACGTCAAAATCTTGGAGACGACTATTACTATTTCAATCAAACATGGATAAAAACCATCTCGATGAGCATAGCTTTCGATTAAAAAAAAACCGCATTCAAATCCGTTCACGCGTTTGGCCGGAAATTTGCCACAGACAGATACACAGATACACAGATACACAGATCGACAGGTCAAACTTATAACACCCCTCTTTTTAGTCGGGGGTTAAAAATATCTTCAAAAGGAACCTGATATCATGTATGTGAAGAAATAATAAAATAAATAGACAAATATAATTATTAAATCGATTATTTAATAGTGTATATAAAGCGCCTTGTAAGTGGATATTAGACATTATAATACATAATGTTATTATTGCATAAAAGTCGTATTATCAGTGTACCCACCCATTTATTGATGCTCTATTGTGTCTCCCCCTTTATTTTTTCGTCGCATAACGAAAAATTACTTAGACGAATATCGTTTTACTAAATCGATTGCATAATAGGAAAAGCGGGATAATTATATTTAATTACGTATTTCCGATATGGAGGGTGTCTTTATTATTAATTTTATCAGAATTATATATTATTTATTACTTTGTTTGTTTCAGTTCCTTGTTATAGGTATCAAAAAATAAGCTTAAACTTTGTAGATATTTATTTTATATTAAATGTTCTAATGTTGGTAATCTTGAATGTAATATTATAAGAATGAACTGCTTATTGGTTTTACGGTTGGTAATATTTGCAAAGCGCAATTGTACCTCAAGATAATAATTGACACGTAAGCCATAATTGGATATAAACTCACATCTGGCATTCAAAAACTATTTTATTCAATACAATAGCAATGAAGCACATGTTGTAATGAAAAATAAACAGCGAACAGACGCCAAGTTGGTTCAGGGGTCTGGTGTTTTTTTTATTAGGGGTTCCTCTGTTGACTTAGTGGGGGTTGCGTGGGTTGCTCCTGATTGGGTTACGATCACAGATTTGTTTTAGTATCGCAACTGATTTGTCTTTGTCTAGCTTAGGGTTATTGAAAATTAAATCAAAATACGGGGGCTGGTTTACGAATTATTATTAATCAATTATTTGACTTATTGTTGTGACTTATGAAAATCATAAAAGGTGTGGGTTAAGATTTGCGCTTGTGTGAATATTACGCTACAAAAAATATTTTATTAGATACTATATACTTTTGTCATAGTTTCTCCGTCTTCATCACTTGTATCGAATGTTATAAAAATATTGTTAAATATTGCATCGTTGTACAAATGTCGGTAGCACGGTCTCGCTCAAAGTTATTTATATCTACGTTAGATGTACAAGAAACTTAAAAAAACAAACCATTTCAGTACAAATTCTAACAAAGTTTTCGATATTTCATAACAAAATATAGACCAATATATTTTTAGCTGAAAACAAAAGCACTATACGTATGTTATATATCGTATATCGACATAATTTAAACAACAATGGCGGCCGGTTTTATCTTCTATATTTATGGTGGCCAATGGGAGGCATTTGGCAAGTTTGCAATCATAATCCAATCAGCTTTTAACCGACTGTGACAAAAATTATATGTTCGTGTATAGAAATTACTTTCGACATAGCTGTCAACGATAATTTAAATATTGATTAGCTATTATCAAAATATATTGGAATATGATAATGTTTTATAGATTATTATAACATTCAGGATAGTAATCATTTTCAAAATTTCAAGTAGGTACTCTTATAACATATTAATCTCTGATAATATATTTCAGTTTAGATAATCTTTTAGTATTAATTCGTTATATGATAAATGCTATGGGTTTCTAAAACCCTGACATAGATATTAATCGAACAATTAAATACGTTAGGTACCGGCTAATCGAATATTGCTGAGTTTCAAAATGCTGCGGTGGCTGCCGATTCATCCGGTGACGTTCCATGCTGCATTTGATATGCTTCTGTTATTTGACTTTAGGAGAGTCATGTTTTATGTTAAATATTTTACTTACTAGCAAATATACCTATTGGTTATAAGCCGAAATGGCCGAAACAGTCTTGGATGGAGTGAAAAATGATTTGGCGAAAGTCTCCACCGAGATGATGTATGACAGAAGCTTGGAAGTAATTGGCACATTGCGCCATCCCGAAATAATTGGGATAAGGGCAGGTGGATAAATATATAAAATATGTCTATTTGATATAAATATTTTTTGCCAAACAAATATTTTCTTCTTTTTATTTTTATATTTCCGGAAGCTAATTTTCCTCCAAACAACTTAATTTACCTATAACGATATTTAATATTCGTAATATAATATTTATTTACAATTATTAGACATATTATATAAATACTTTCATGTATACAATTAATGAATACCAAAATAAGTTAGATTTGATAGAATGTCATAGTTTTATTTGAATTTAGTTTTAATTTCATTTAATTTAGAAATAAATATAATGAAGAAATATAAAAGAATGATGTTAATACACAGACACTAATAGCACAAGTGACTAACGTAAACAATCGCGGCACGAATCCCACAGAAATTGAATGTGATTTCCAGAGCAAATTTAGTGTCGCGTCAGATTGAGTATTGTTTGTACGGCAATGAGCTTCGGTGTTTGTCATTTATAACATACAGCTTCATCGCCTGTTCACATTTTAGGGTTTTCATATAAGACACTAGGTTTCAAAACCTAGTAGTGTCTACTATTAGTAATTTACATCCGTTTGTATGGTTTTATTCTGTCTTATCGTTAGTGGTTCAGAGTTTTGTTATTTTTATTTAATTTTTGGATTCTTGGTAATTTGAATTTAATTATTGATATTTATAAGGTTATCTTTTATTCTAATTAATATAACATTATACAACGGTTTTGTTGTTTTTGAACCACTTTAAAATACTTCTGTGACATGAATTCTATTCTCGTCTAATTTAGTGAAGAGACATTGTTTGTCTGCTAATGAAGTGACAGCGTTTTGTCACCTAGTTTGTTTTTATATTCTGAATATAAATTTACTCATATATTTAAGAATAAATAAATCTTAGTTTATGTTATACCAGAATCAAAGTTTTTAAAATACCTTAATAGAAGTCGATAAAAAAATTCTGCTTGTGCAACAAATAGTGGGTAGTAGCCATTACTAGAACGCTGTGTGGTTCAGAACTGCTCTGTGGTCAGAATGGAACGCGGTCGTTAGCGTTCGACCGCACTCGATTATCGCTTAGCGTTTTAGAACTGAGGAATATATTATGACTTTTGTGTTTGACTGTACTAATGAAACGGTTCTAATATTTATGTACATTTGCTTATCTTCAGTTTAAAAAATATAATGCTTGGACGAAATATTTAAGAAAATTATTTTTATTATTATTTTATCTGAAAAAAAATTGTATATCGGATTATATAATAAATAGTCCCGCTCTAGGGTCGTTGGTCTATTACCGAAGATCGTAATCTGGTTAGATACTATCAAATTACTGACCACGGCTTCTATATAGATTTTTTTAATGTAATTTAACTATAATGATTTTCAATATTTCTGATATACATAATACTGCTCCCAATTCCGTTCAAAAATAAATATGATTATTACCTAATATGCAAATTATAATTATGACTTCAAAAAATCCTAAAGCACACACACATGGACAGGGGTCTCGTTATAAATACAATGTTACCGTTAAATTCACAAACGAATCATGTTTTCCAGTTAGCAACCTGTCTGTCCGTGCGTTGACGTGTTAGTTACTGCACCCGTCGCTCACATGACTTCCAGATAACACGAAATGTTTAACATGTTTGAATGTGTGTCCTGAATTTTGAGGGTATCTTGAAAATGTACAAATTTTAGTTTAGTACCTACCTTTTTTTGTGTTAGATTATATCATTTATCTTGTATATGAAAAACTAAACCGTCTGTTTGTTTGAATGGAACCAGTTAAGAAAAATTCTTATTTAATTTTTTTTCCATTTATTGAAGATAGTTATAGGCTATATAGGAAAATAGATGTTACACTTAGGACCTTTACCCTTTCCCTTTAAGAATTTGCAAAGATGAGGATAATAAGTACCTATACTATTCGATTCCCTGGGTCGATCAGAAGCTCTGAATTAATATCTCGAACAAACTCTATTCTGCATTTCATGCAGTAGGTATGATTTAAAAACTTAAAAACATACAATGACAACTTTTTCGAATATATGTAAAATTAAAAAACATTAATACGGTCGAAACTAAAACCTGCGAACTCTGAGACTATCTCCGTCGCTCTTCAAACTGAGCTACAGTGTCGGTACCTTGCCTTGATGAATTAAGAATTCTATCTATTTTTTTAGAAAAAGGAAATATGTATAAAGTTTCTTTTCAAATTGAATTATAATAAGCACAACATGATTAACAATTTCAATCGTTAACATACTTTTTTATTGGTATCTAATTAATTGCAAAAAAAAAATATTCTATGCAGATATTTCTTAACTAAAACTATCTTGTTATAAAGCTATGCTTGAAACGTTATATGTTTTTCCCTTAAATTTTTCCTAGTTTGGGGTAAAATTAAATAGCTCGTCGGGCGGGTTTTGCATATTTGTTTCGAAGTCACAGAGTTTTATACAGTATTAGTGCACAGTTTTCAGTTTCATGACATAGATAAACTGTTAAAGTG
Source organism: Napeogenes inachia (assembly GCA_959347355.1). NCBI lineage: Eukaryota > Metazoa > Arthropoda > Insecta > Lepidoptera > Nymphalidae > Napeogenes > Napeogenes inachia. Next base: position 18,671,919 of record OY365798.1, on the reverse strand, counting down.
TGGAAACCCTATATTTTGTGTTAGTAGGCTAATATGCAAGTAAGCAAGTAACGAGAAACATGCAACTTTGTTTAACCTTAATAACTTTCAAACCAGTTATATGTTATGTGACATATATTTAAATTTAATATTACCAAAGCCTTTTCTACTCTTATTTTCTATATATGAAGATCGTTTATCTATGTTATGAAATTACTTTTTATTACTTGAATACATTTTTTTCTTGAGTAATAATTACGAAAATATTATAATTTTTCATTATGTACTTACGCAACTCTTTTGTCCTTCATTGCTTTAAATTCATCTTAAAACTTGTATTTATTTATTTTCTTCTATTATTGTATACTACTTTCACAACTGTAACAAATACCTAAAAATAAATACTTATTATTAAATGGAATTCCAAAGAAATACTCAGACGTTCTAGATATCATTCTAGATACCTAGTTGTCTAGATGTTGGCTTTAAGAAATCTAATAATACCAATTCCTATATACTTAAAGTATCTTTCACAGAATCTAATAACATTTAGTACATAATATTATATAAAGATAAAAGATCTCTTTTATACATTATTTAAAATGATATCCTTTAATAAATTGATATCTATATTTATAACGGAAATAAATGTAATAGATTATTTCAGACTCATTTTGCTCTAAAAAGACCAATTGCTACAATTCATTATTCCCCTAACAGTGGAAAAAGAGCTAATTTTCAAAGAAAAACTAGTTTCTCCCTGGATCTTTTTAAAGTGAGTAATGTTCCCGGGAATTGCGATAGACCAGAAACTATCCCGGTAATTCTTGTTCAAGAGGTAGTTTGAATACGTTGTACGTGCTTTAAGTATATTGAGATCCGATAAGTCTAGACTGTAGTGTATAAAAACTAATTGATTTCGTACTGGAATTGGAACAAGTGCTTTTATAGATCATTATTGTTATAAAGCTAAATGAAGAATATAGGTAGGTACATAATATACATATAGTTACTTAGTATAGATTTATTATTATTATTATTATTATATGAAACTTTTAAGCAATGTCATATCTATTAATGCTATAATTAATTCCACTGCTTAAACTTCAAATATGAAGTGAAGTTGTATCTTTTATTTTTTGTAAAAATTAATCATTAAAAACTATAATAATACATACCTACTAAGTAATAAAATTTAAATTGATTCCAGGATTTTAAACAAATAAATCACACGCTCTTCTATTGGTGATATGACGTTTTTTTGTAGTCTAAGAGCTGTCCTGTTAGACTACACACACGACAGTTAGTAGTATTAACTACAAGTATCTAACTGACGCGCTCTTATTTGTCAACGTTAACTTTTATTGGATCCCCATTTCCCAAACGCCTAGGAATTTATTGAATTCCTCATAAATTCCATACAGATAAATTTATCTTGACTTTAATGAAAAAAAAAACATAGTATCTATAACTGAATCATAGTATTTTGTAACTTTAGTTATGTTTATGAAACGTCAGGTTATATTTAGCAAAGGATTTGTGACTTTCGCGGTAAAGAACCCAAGTATTTAGATGTATTTATTTATGTTATATAATTTTATTTTCCGTGAAATTCAAATTTTAAGTAACAATCAGAGTAAGTCATTTATTACCTAGTTATGTTTAAGTTACGACACTTTTTTAAAATATTTTTTATGATGATAATAATTTTATATTTAACTGCTATGTCAGGAATGCGTTCACAAATATTTCTGGCATTTTTCACGCTTATTTCACAAAAAAATGTGAAAAATAAAAGAATTTACGCTACGGTATTTTCATTGCTTTTAGTCTTCGTCTTGTCAGATTCTTTTTTATATAGTTTTTATATAAAGCTAGTTGAGTTTTTATATATTTTATACATGTATTATATATTATTTTAACAAGAGAATCAAAAGATAACGGATAGTTTATTTATTGTATTCAATATAAATTTTATTTTGATGTCATTATCATAAAGATATCGGAATGAGGTCATTATTTGATTTCATGGTTCAATAATGAATAGCAGTATTAAGTTTCGCGGTGACCTAATATAACAATAGAATATTGGGATTTAGAATTTTGTGCATCCGATTTAGCGGCATTATTATAACAATGCTTAAATTAAAACATCACTGCAACACAAATGTATAAATATTTATTTATATATATATATATATATATATATATATATATATATATATATATATATATATATATATATATATAAAAAATATTAATGATATTAAAATGTTTCAAATAAGAAATTAAGGTTTATTTTCACAATCTAATAAGAGTTGTGAATTATGAAATCAAAGAAATTGTGAAAACAATATATTTTATTAGTTTTTACAGTAGGTACTTAATAAATGTTTATTGTTTGTAAAATAGATTTATATTCCATTATAAACGGATTTTATTTTCCAAAAATTTGTCTTCAAAAGGTATAAAAACTAAGTCGTTAAAAATAGTTACAATTATTACATTGTTTGTAGTTTTTTATAATTTTTCTTTCACTATAACTGAAAAGATCATTAATATATAAAAACTAGATTAAAAAAAAAACTTAAACTTATTATATAAAGTTTTTTGTTAGTTACTTTATTTACTTTTGAATAAACGAGTAGAAATTCAAATGAAATATCTTTAAACATTGTTTATATTTTTAAATCATTTATCTTATTAGATAATGAATCTATTTTTTACCCACATTCACCTTTTGTTGGTTAAATTACAATATTATTAATTATATAATACAGCGCAACTATTGCGTAAACATTAAGATACTATTATTACCTATTATTCTGACATAATATATGTCTTTTAAAACGTCACTTAAGATAAATTAGCAATTAAATTAAAACAAAGAAGTGTCTTATAAAAGGATTATTGCATTCCGTACATAGTATTCTCATCCCAATAAACATTTACATACCCGCATGTGTATTTATGTATACAAATAATAACTTTAGTTTATAAAAGACAGAAACTTTTTTTTTCATAAAAAAGATTGCAATAGTTCCTCAAGTTGTTCCAATATTTGACATTGTTATATAACTATGTATATAACTTATGATATCAATTTTAAAAATACCAATAATTACCCCATAAATTTATAAATTACAAGGATCCGAGGAATATAATTATTATTTATTACCATATATTATATCAAGTGTTGTTCGTCAATCGTCATTTCGCGAAGTTCACAGGTTTTTTAACAGCCGCATTCAACTCCCGACACCTCAAGTAACTCGAACCCACGTCCAAGTCTCTTCGAAACGTACATAATAAGCCATTATTCGTGCCAGCGTGTAATATTTCAATGCTTTTAATATTTTCAAAATTAACAATATAATTGGGCACTCGTTCGAGTTTCGCACAATGCCCTTTCATACATCTGGTGTTTCGAAAAAATGGGCGGATATGCCAAACAGAACTCAATAGAGATCCTAAAAGCAGTTAGTACCTTCCAAAAATATACACACGTACTAATGACGAACGACCTTATCAATGATGCATAGAATTGAAAATTGAATGTCAAATAATGTTTATAATGTTTACGGTCGAGACGAAAACGGTTGCATCTGAACATCCCTTACAAAACATATTCATTGACAATACACAATTTAATAATATTATATTTTAGTAATTGAGACCTTACATTCAATTATCGTAAAGTCGAAAGTCCTTTGACCTGAAAATCGAGTATGAAGTACGAAGTCTTACCCTTTGTGAGTGCTAGGCGTACCGTATAATTAGTGATTTTATGAAATTGTTAGGTAAATACGTTTCGCTCTTATTCCGAAACATACTAACTTTGTTTGTTGCATGACATCTCGTATATATTTAAGCTGTGTTATATTTATGTAGCCATAAATCTAATAACGTAATTGCCCTGAATTCAGTTTTGACACAGATTAAATACTACACAGACGTAACAGCTTAAAAGGAAACTAGAACAAAACTAACAACTTTAGATGTATGTGTGTGTGATTTACAAGAATAAAGCCTCATTGTTAATGTCTTTTTTTAATTTCGGATAATATTTCTAAATTAAAAATTGTTAATAGTGCAATTGATTTTTTTTTATATTGAATTCCGTAACGGATTAATATTATCGATTTCGTATATACAAAGATAAGATACAGTAAGGAACCTAAAGGAAGCTTCTTATGAACTCTCGTTTTGTTTATCTTTACCATAATCGAATAATTGCTGAAGTTATTGCGTGTTTGAAATAATTTACAAAACACAGGACTAAGTTGATTTAATTAAAAAAGTAATGCTATTTGTTTATTTAGTATTAAATCGATAAGCTCTGAAATTTATAAGTGGTATTTAATGCCTTTTAATTGTTTCACCTTTAGAAAACATTCATTGTTTTTGGTCTATCTATCTATTTTTAGTGATATTTAGTGTGATTTCGAGAAGCTTGTCATCCTAGTGAGCAGCTGATGCTCTCTTGACCCACATTCTATGGTGTTTCCTACATTGCCATGGGGCCCAACCATTTCTTTTTCAATGTCTCTCTTTTATAGTTACTTGTATTATTTTATTTGTCGGAGCCCGTGTGTGCGCCGAGTTATTGGTTATTTATTATTATGTGTGGGATGATTGGACCTTACGCTTTTGAGCTGTTTTCGCAGCTGGTATAGTTTTTGTGTTCGCTACAGAAGAGTCTGAGGAGAGTTCGCAATCAATTCTTCCAGCTATTTTGTCTTTCGTTTCTTATAGTTTTTTGGCAATTACCTATTAATGATTTTATAGTTTTATTGCTATTTTTAATGTTATTGATTATTTTGTTGTTAATAATACAATTGCTGTCGTATCTCGTTGATTTTCGTCTGTTGTGTTGTTGTGTTGGTAGTGGCGAGGCAGTGGGTACATGTTGGCGGACTCGCCTTCAATGTTTACTCGGACGCTCGGACTACATTCAATGATAGTACTGATATACGACAGAAAACTCTTCGACCTGAATGCTCAAGTAGTCCACAGTTAGGTTGCACTCTTTTATTACTTGTCGCCACTAATTACTCCGCACATACAAATCTACATTCCTATTCCTTCAATTTTAATTGGAAGGTATTTCGATTTTGTATTCCCTTACAAGCTACAAAGTCTTTGATAAATATAGTCTATTTTCTTATTAAATAAAGCTGTCTGAAATATTTATTACGTAAAAAGAAATAACGTGGTTTCTTTTTATATCGTTACGTATGTGTCTTGTGTGTCAATAAATAAAATGCTAAATATAACCACATACGGTGACGGTGTGATCGAAATATTAAAATACTGTTCCCCAAGCACCGCCGCAGGAAAAAGCTTATATTTTCAATGTCATCTTAAGAAGTATTTTATCACAGTTCGCTTGAACAATGTCAAATTACACTTTAATAGTCCTATACTTAACAGAATATAGCCCGAAGACTTAATGTCAAGTAAAATGATATTAACTAAAACTCAAAGTACATATTTCTTGAAATCTCTGAATTTTCAACTCTAAATGTTCAATAATGAAAACTTTTAGGAGTTGAAAGTTATATGAAATACATTTAATAAATATGAAAACTGTAACTGAAGTTTATCTTATATTGTGTCCGGAATGACTGAGAAAATATTTATATTTTGGCTCCATACGACATTACTATATGAATGTGGACAAACAAACATAAAGTGTACCTAATTTTCATGCATGGCGTATGTTTCATATTTATTATTTTAAACGTTTATTCTAAGTAATGTGAATTCACGCCAGGGAATAGAATGCGTTATCAATCCTTAACAACGGGTGGTAATGATGGGTTACAATCTCGGTGAAGCTGGGCTCGGCATACTAATAACATCTTAGCACTTATCTGGTAAATACTAATAAAGAATTAATCTTTACATAGAGAAAGTATATATTGATATTAATAATACATAATTAGAAATACAGCTAACCTATTTGAACTTGTGTTACAGTACTTAATACAAGGATTTTAAAGGTATATATTTCGTATTTATTTTATATGTACCGTAAAGTGGTCCTACTTTGCTCCTGCAGTGGTAATTTTGCTCCAATTTAAAAAAAAGATTTACTATCTTCTGTCTCTAATTCATTTTAAGTTATTTGTAAATTTCAAAAGGAATCGGTAGAAATAATGTTGTATTGGCAACACTGATATCTTTTTTTTTTGCCCCGCCATTTTTTTAATCTGTTAGAGGTTGATGTTACGTGACGCAGTGTAATTTGAAAAATAAAAGTTTGGGTAAATCCATGTCCATCGTTTATTTGAACCAGAGAATTGAGGTAAGAATGGTTTAATATAGTTGTACATTTAATTATTTATGTGTAATCGATACTATTTCATCGTTTTACACACTAATATTAAAACCTAACCTCTTCTACGTGCAAGGTCCTACTATGCACCACAGGTTGGGGTAATTTTGCTCCGGAGCAAAGATACCCCAACATATTATTACATATTACTATACGAAAATTATTTTCATATTATTTCGACAGTTAACGCTTTTTTCATTTAGTTTATTGAGTTAATCGTGTTGTTTTTTTTGTTAGATAACATCATGCCAAGAAATTACAAAAGAAAAGTAGGTACGAGAAATTATAAAGACTATACAGAAGAAACATTGAGACAATGTTTAGCTTCAATAGAAAACCGTGAGTTAACCCAAAGAAAAGCCAGCGAACAATATGGCATTCCACGCAGGACTATCATCAACCACTTAAAACTTTTACGATCTAAAAAAACAGCTAGGCCACCAGGTGCTCCAACCACGTTTACTCCCGAAGAAGAAGCGTTATTCGTATCTTGTATCCAAAATTTAAGCGAATATGGTTTCCCGTTGACGACCACCGATCTGCGTATTGTAATAAAATCATACTTGGATAAAATCGGTCGCAAAGTGAGCAAGTTTAAAGATAATTATCCAGGAGTCGAATGGGTGTCCAATTTTTTAAAAAGAAATGATGGTTTATCACAACGATTTGCTGCGAATATAAAACGGAGTAGAGCTGCTGTTGATCGAAATACACTCACAGAATATATCCAGAATTTGAAAGAGGTTGTCAAAGATATACCACCCGAAAATCTATGGAATTTTGATGAAACGAACCTTTCGGATGATCCTGGTCAAAAAAAAATTTTGACTAAGCGGGGCACGAAATATCCTGAACAAATAAGAAACACCTCAAAAAGCTCTACTTCTATAATGTTCGCAGGAAATGCTGCTGGAGAGTTATTACCACTTTACGTGGTTTATAAAGCAAAGCAACTATGGAATACATGGACGGAAAGTGGACCGAAAGGGACCAGATATAATTGTAGCCTTTCCGGTTGGTTCGATATGAACATTTTCAATGATTGGTTTTTCACTTCTATTCTACCGAGACTCAAAAAACTAGACGGTACGAAGGTTATCATTGGCGACAATTTATCTTCCCATATTTCTGTTAGTGTATTACAGGCATGTCATGAAAATGACATTAGATTTGTTTGTCTCCCTCCAAACAGCACACACATAACGCAACCTCTTGACGTTGCCTTTTTTAGACCAGTCAAAATAGCATGGCGAAACATTCTTGCTAACTGGAAAGCCAGCACTCAAGGCAGTCGCGAAAAAGTTGTTCAGAAAAGTAGTTTCCCTGTTTTGCTGACTAAACTTCTTGCCGATTTAGAAGAAAATAGCGAAAAAAATTTAAAAGCCGGTTTCAAAAAATGTGGGATCTATCCCATCGACGTTATGCCGTTGTTGGAGAGATTACCACATCCTGTTAACAAAGATGCGGTACAAGATTGCTTTTTGGAAACACTCGAAGCAAAGAGAGTAGAATGGACGAAAGGAGTTAATACGAGGAAACGCCGTACCAAACTTAACATTGTACCCGGAAAAAGTGTAACAGAAGAGATTCATAATCTAGAAAATAAAGAAAATGAGGATTTAGTTCAGCCATCCTCTTCAAAACGTCCTCGCTCGCGTCGTCGCGGCGATAGTGAGAGTACTTATGCAGGAAGTGATACCTTCTCTGTTCACAATTCCTCCGATGATGGCACTCTCGCAGATTTATTAGAGGAAGTTAATGAGGATCCAGAGACCACAAAAAGTACCAATTTTAAGCCACTTGTAAAAGCTGTTGGTCAATTTGTGGCATTTACATATGAAGGTGAATGTTTTCCTGGCGTTATTACAAAGATTGATAAACAGGGACCATATATATCTTCTATGAAACGATCCATTAAGTTTTGGAAATGGCCTATGCCAAAGGATGAAATCCGGTATGATTGGAACGAAATAGTAGGATGTATAAACCCGCCCAAAAAAATGGGACGTCGTGATTTTTTTTCGGTTCCTGAACTCGATCATATTTGGGGGCTATAAAATATCAAAGTTATTTTTTATAAGAGTTGTTTTGTTTATTTCTAAGAAAGTTTAATTTCTTTGTTAAATATTAATAGAGTTGAATTTAGAAGAGTTTAAATTTTGTAATAATATTTTTTAAGCTTTCCTAAGAAACTTACTGTAAACTATTTAATGTTAAGATTTGTATTTACCTAATATTGCAATCGTAAGTATAAAAAAATAAAAGACTGATTATAATTAACTTGTGACGATTTATTATTAATATAGAGGTTTTAATGAAAAATCGTTTTTTTTCATTAGACCATTAAAATATACGTAGTATGAATGCCAATTCACTTTTGTCGAGATTTATTGGAGCATAGTTAAACTTATAAGGTTTCTACTTTGATCCAATTACTAAAATGACTGAATTATAGTACAAATAAAATTTAGGAGCAAAGTTGCCCAACTTGATGGGTAACTTTGCTCCTTATATATTATTTTATATATATATTAAAACGCTATAGAATTATATTTTCAGCACTGGAATACTATAGACCAAGAATGACACTTGCAATATAAATTCAAATATGTGTTTTAAAGTGAAACGTCTCTATACAGTTTTACTCATAACAAATTTGGAGCAAATTTTGGGGCAAAGTAGGACCACTTTACGGTATATACTAAAATTATTATATCTAAAGAAATAACGCGAGAGTGTAGTTCAACCATGAACCCGGAAATATGATCTCAAGTTACAGTTCTTTAGATTTTATGAGTGTCTTTAACTATTTGTCGGGTCACTGAGTTTTATTACACCTTTGACGCTATAATTAATAGCTTTCCTTTTATATATGAGATAGAAATATCCAATTAATTAATTAATTAATTTTATTTTCTGCTTTGATTTAAATTATATTTAGATATACATAGTTTCCATGTTGATGTAGGTACACAAAAATGAATATGAAAGTAGAATTAAAAATCATCAAGACGGGTAGGACTCCCGACTGACTCCTGACTGAACCTGAGACTTTGTGTCTTTGGATTTATTTCTTCGTTTGTGTTAATAATTTTTGTTAAAAAACGTAACCTACTAAGACTTACACAATATTTTTTGTTAATACTATATTGCAAATTAAGCTTTTAAATAAAATTAGCTAATAAAATCCATTAAAAATATTTTATAACATAATCTATTATATAAAATAAGAACTGACATGTTTATAAAGATATTAAAAGGAATTCTTCGATGTTCCAAACTTTAGCTTTCTTCTGAGATATCGATATCTTAATACATGAACAAAAAATATTAAAAGAACAGAAGCGGGTCAAGCGTGATCGATCACCTGCCTGTTTGCGAGTAAACTCGGGTATTACTTGACAGTGACGTCACTCGTGTAAAAGATTAATGGAATTGACATTCGAGTCTAGAAGTTTCGGTGACAATATCATTGACCTGAATAAAAACTTTACGTATGTATTACAGAACTTATCTTAAAATTAGCACGAAGCTTGAACTGAAAGCTTTAAGCTGAGAGTAATTTTCAGTAGAATTTTCAATGTCTATATACTTATTGCTAAATATATTCGTTCTTGTGTGTGCTACTTCAGTAAAGTTAATATTAGTATTATTGATATTATATTAGAAGAATTTTAAATTTAATACAAGTTTACCAAATACGAACTATACCTTACATACCGACGTGACTAAGTTTGTATGATAGAATACTCTTATGAATGTTATGTACGAAAATGGTCTGTTAGGTACACCATTCAGAGCTTTTATGTGTTTATTTGTTTGTATGTACCTAATGTTAAAGACTGAAAATGTTATATTTTATAAATTCTAGTTTCTAAACCCTGAATTTTATTTTTTTAAACATAACATCTTTTTAAAATTCAATGCGCGTTGTGTTTTGGTCATTGACAGTCAATGACGGTTCTGATAAAATTTACAAGTCTAGACAGATTGTTAAAATAAAACCGCGAGAATCGATATCTTAATATTAAATACCAGTATATTCATGAATATGTTATTATTTATGGAAACGTCTTTTATTATATCTCAAGCCAGCGTAAATAACATAATGCACACGTCAAAACAACTTACCGACTGCGCCCTACAAAGGCATAATGTTCACCGCTGCCTTCCTTCAATATAGTCGCTATAATTACATATGCGTCTTGAAAAACAGGTCATATTATAAGGAACGGTCTAGAAAATTATATTTCTTTTTAATTTTCTAACGTACCATTTTAATACAAATTTCCATCTCTGCTGGTTAAATTTTTTTCTTGAGTGAATTCGTGTTTTATGTATACATCTATTTATAACACATTTTAAAAGTGTTACAATTTAAAAAAAAATGTAAGCCACATGTCGCGTTTTTTATGTCACAACCGGGCACGCAACCCGCACCTGCCATAGGGCTTCCGTATTCAGTTACAACACTTCACAGGGTTCTCAACCTGGCGTCGCTTGTCCCCGGATAAGCAATTATCATCAATTGTCTTGACGTTACTGGTTAGACTATCTTAATCCATGTCACTGATGGGAATACCATTTGTCATTATTATTAATATGAAACCCTTGATTACACTTTTAATATTCAAAAGTTAGTATCTATACTGTAAAGGTTGTATTTTAATAGTGATAATAGTGTTTAGTTCATTATTTCAGTCATAAATACATTTCTAGGAGTTTTATAATCGTCTTGCCGTAATGTCGCTTAACAAATCTATTTCTTTGAACAAATGCTCTTAATTATCAACTTTGTTCGTGCACCTTTGTTAATTTATCCGAGTTCCGGATATTTCGCCTTTTTTTTAAGTTACGGAATTAACCGATTGTCCAATAGAGAGTGCAGTTTTATAATTGTTTCTAGCTTAACGGTGTTCATTAGGACGCTTTGAATAATTCATAACTATCCAGGGATGGTAATCATTTTGTAAGATTGAATTTTTTGATCAGTTCTTTATAGTTTATTATTTTAACCGACTTTAAAATAATATATTGTTGCTTATTTATATAACATTTGCAGCCGGTATTGCTTATTTTTTTATTATAATGAAATTGTGTTTTGCAAAATAGGTATATGTAATATGTATGTTGTAGATTGTAATAACATACGTCCAGTGGTTTAGGCTGTCCGTTGTCTGTCAGTTGGTCAATCTGAACTGCCAAACTAACATTTTCAATTTTTATACAAAAATACCTTATAAAATTTCGCATTTCACGGTGCATTTTCTAAAAATGTTTTTTCATATACAAACAAAATTTAAATAAATCTATAATATGTGGTATATTATATGTAGGTATCATACACAAATATACACAAACTATCATATCTTGTATAAATATCTACCAATTAAAATAAATAGGCAAAATCAAATACAATATACACAACTTATTAGCATTATGTTAACTCAAACATATAAACTTGATATTAACCACCGAAGGCTTTGGCGCGCTTCAATTAATTTTCTCGACCCGGAATCGAACACCTTAGTCTAAGTTGTCGAGTTCCTTTGTCTATTGCTGAGTAGACAAGCTTTCACCTGCGGCCTTTCTTGGTTAAATTTAATTAAGTTTGCTGCTTCTAAAGTCTGTTAAAAATAGAATATTATAATAATCTACTTTATCTTATCTACGTTATATAAGATAAAGAATTTGTTAATAAAATAATATGTTCCTTATTTTTCATATTTAAAAATTATAAAGGTAGAAGAATATTATTATATTTAGTTATATTAGAGGAAATGTGCAACTATAATGAATATTCAATTATTATAATAATAACAAATATGGTATTTAGAAAATATAATTATATCAAATTACACTTATTATTCCTAATCTAAATAATAGTTATTATCAATATACGTTAATATAAAACATAGCGTAATAGTATTTGAATTTTACCAAATAATAATAACTTAATTACAAAACGGTTTATTTGTAAGGTGAAGTAAAGGAAGATTAACTTGTTTTAAAATAAACAGTTAGTAGGGGAAGTCTTAAAGATCTAATTTAAGATATTAATCTTGTTATTCTATATTGAACCTTAGTTATAAGTGATAAAGTTTATTTTGAGTCCTTTGGGTAGAAATAAAATAGGAAGAGAATATTTTAATTTATTGTACCGAAGACAGATTTTTTGCCAACAACAAAAATAAGGGTGCCTTCGGTTTTTTTCGTTCATTCTCGGCGATACAGTGTTAAGTTTTAAATTTGCTGTTAATACTATTATAGTATTAAATACCTTATTACAATAGCTAAAGGGTAATAATTGTTTGATGTAAAAGTTGTTGAAAGAAATAAGTTTTAATATGACCTTTTTTTAGGAATACGATACTGTTGCTGCAAATGTATTTATTTAACAATAGTCGTTATAAATAAATTGTAGGAAATAATTTATTTTATAATGTTCACAGTTTATTTGATAATATTTTATGCTTGAATAATATTTTAAAATAAGACACTTAGAGATTTAAAAAACTTTGTTTCCTTTAAGGGTGAAAATAATTAAGTTATTTGTACATATTGCAAAAAAATCTAACTTTGTGTAATAAAACCAATAATTGCAAGGGTAGAAGGTTTCTTAATTTATAAACCCTTGCTTTTTTTTTAATAAATACATGTTTTCTATCAATTAATCACACATATTCTATGATATTTTAATTAATATCTAAATTTAGAGTAAGAAAAAATACTCTACTAAAAACTTATTACAAAAAAAATCATAAATAACTTACATAATAACTTAAAACAAAAAAAATACTTCACTTTATAAATATTTTTATTTTCAAGCTTCAGGTTATCGACTATCAAAATTATTGGGTTACTTATAGATTTAATGAAGAATTCATACAAAATGACAACTGTAGTCATTTTTTTGTTATTTCCACTAAGAAAAAAAGCTCACCCTGTTATATATTTAGCTGTATCATTTCTTACAATGCGAAAATATAATATATTTTACTTTTGGTTTATATTGCATGCTAGTATGTTTGTTCGTGTACCAATACTTGCTACGGAAGTACGTTACGTATTCAAATCTGGTGATTGTACTCGTGAAAGAAATAAAATGGTTGACTTTTATCACCTTTAATACCTTCATATTATTGATATAAATTTACATTAAATATTTCTTATCATCATTACTGATAGAATAATACAACTTAGTGTTCGACGGCCTTTTTCCAGATGGATCGATAAATATATTGTGTCTTCAAGAGAAAAGTGAATAGGTTGCTTGGTTAATGCGCCATACGACCTATGACTACATCTACACCTTCCATCAGGTGGAATGTTGTCAAACATTAACCTAGTTTTATATTAAAAAAAAAAAAAGAGTGTAGCTAGTAGTGACTTGATGACGATGACTAGAGATCGTGTCTTATGGCGTACCCTGGGGGAGATTTACGTCCAACAGTGGACTGCAATAGGCTGATGTGATCATTATATAATTAAAACGTACCTATAAAATATATAAACGATCAATAATAATTAGGACTTTTTTTTTCAATTCCGGGTGAATTTAAAATTACTAACTAAAGTTAAAATTAATCACATAATTATGGCGTCACATAATATTTATATATTTAAATTAAATATTGTATTTTTTTTATAAAATAAATAGACAATATATCATAAATTAATTTATGTTTTCATTAGTAATCTTTAGTACAAAATGGTCCGTGCAAAACTAATAATGTTTTATGTAAATATTTAAAGCAAGCCAAAATGGACATTATAATCGATGAAGTATAATACCCGTGGGTGGTACCGGTATGTGGTGTTGTATAATTATATTTACACGGAAGTGGTATATTATTAAAAATACCACATCCATGTACAATAAAGCCGCTCGTGAAATGGATAAGGCATTTCTACACCGAGTCGAGCCAAATGTAGGGAATCTAAATAATATCCAGGGATTCTTCACGTATGTGCTTTATTACTTGTGTGTACTTTTATAGGTTTGGGGTGATTTCGCGAGCTTAGCTACGGTACTGATATTTCATATGGTTTATGTTGAATATAACTCAAGATGTTTTTAGTTATTGATTATTATTAGAAATAATAAGTAGGTATAACAAAAGATAATTGTTACAGAGTTAGAAGTAACAAAAAATAAAACAGTTGGCATATAATGACATATACAATAAAATAAAATATTGAGAAACTGAAACGCTAATTTGCTTTTGTTTAATAATTTATAACAAAACAATATCTTGACGCTCATAAATTAAAACCAACAATTTGTCCTAAACAATAAATCAGTGACATAAAGGCGGGAATAATCAATGTCACTAAGAAATAAAGTAAGCATTGTTGTCAGCGAGCGTACCTTCCTAGAACAGTGGCGTACAAAAGTGTTTTGTTCTTGCGGTTTTTGTTTACAAAATAATGCGCGCGACTGTCTCGTGAATGAAATTTGTATTGTAATTTATTTGCAACTTTATTGCTTTACAATAAGATCTACTTTCCATCAATGGTATCGATAAAAAAATCGTTATTGTAATTATTTTAAAACACTTCAACTGTTTTTCATAGTTTGCTTGTAGTATTAATAATTATTTGTTTTGTTTCAGGTAATTCAGAATCCAGTCACCAATGATAGAATAAGTTGAATAAATAATTATTCCATATTTCGAGATGCTTTAGGTGCGGTTAGGTTCATAGCAGGTACCGAATAATTATCTGCTGCAAGCAGCCTCATGCATGCTAATCTGTGTCTCATTAGAGAGGACATTACGTTTGATAATACAGATGACACAGATTATACATTAAACTACCTATATGTATATATATATCAATTTATTTATACGTGTATGTATTTATCTATTAATATAAAAAAGGTAAAACATTTGTCTGAAAATTTCTATAAACTATATTTGTAACATGGGTAGCCATGTTAAGCTGCTCTAAATTGGTCCCGATAAAGACGATCATAAATATAGTATGCTTAATTTATCGTGACGGATAGCTACACGGAAGCTCAATTGGTAGAGTAACGGAACGGTCGCGAGAGGTCGCGGATTCGAATACCTGTCTTATTTTCATTCTATATTTATTTAAAAAATGTAAATCGTTTAGCAATACATATTTAAATAATCATAAAATAGTTTATCTATAGATATATATTTGTGCATGTTGCTTCATAAACAAAATGTATGTAAAAAATACAATTTGAAATCATTTGTAATTAGTCTTGAGGGTGAATTTTAATCAATAACCTCGCCACATCAATAGGGTCCTCTCGTTAATGCAAATGACCCCCTTACGTGGCCAATTATGACCCCCGGTTAAAGGGGGACTACACGCGACACAAGTTATCTGAATGACTAAACTGTCAAAATTAAAAATTTCAAGTGTATTGAGAGAATTCATATCCTGTTTATGTAATTACATTATCTTTGTTTTATTCACGCATACATCTTTACGACAATGTATACATACACACATAGACACGACGAAATATAAGTTAAAGTTGAGATTACGTAATATTGTAGTATAAATATTCCATACAGAATATTTCCAGTCTAAACCACTTTCGTCTTCTAATTTCATATGAGAGGGTTTTGGTTTTAATATTGAAACGTGATTTATCTGTTTTATTCAATCTGACGTATATTTTAAGTTATAATATTTAATATTTCAACAGACTTATCTATACACCGATTTGATTTAGTCATTTCGTTTGTAAATGCCCTTTTTCGACTAATCACACAACACCCAGATTTTCCGGAATTATCACCTCTATGCTGATGAAAACACGATCTATATTATCGTGGGTTATCTTCCGATAGGAAATCCCATGACATTTGGGTATTAAGCGTCATTGTAGCTAGATGTTCTAAGTGAATTGTTAACATGAGCTTTGCTTTGAAATGTACATATTAAGGCTGTATAGGAATCTCTGTATCTAGACCTCGTTTGTACTCAGACTAAAGGGAATACATGATAGGACATTCTTTTTTTTTTTGAGTCTTACGTTCGATTTCAGACAAATTACGTTATCAGGTTCAAAGACTTAATTTATTACTAAGAGTGAATTAGATAATTAGATTTGTTTTGAAAAAAAAAAAGAAATTTTTGCCTATATAAATAAATAATTGAAAAGACTCCAATAGTTAATCTCAAATGAAAGTTATGACGGGTATTTTCAATATTTTGTTCATTGTTTCCGTCTAACGGTCGAAGGTTTAAATCCAGTAACAATTCAATATAGTTCCATCAATCAAATTTTGGTGAAAAAATGTCACATGTCAAAGCCGAAAACGATAAACTGGACACAGTGTATATTCAACATGATATCCGTTACGATACTGAAAATATTTTGTAAATTCTAATAAATATAGAACCAAAAGCAAAAAAGAAAATGGCAGGGATTCGAACCTGCGTCTGGTAAAGCGACTTTAAGTTTTCACAGCGATTGTGGATTTGAATTCTTGAGTATATCGGTTCATTTTTCATTCTTTATATTTAATTTAAATATACTTAACATGGCTATACTTGTTTATAGATATTTTTTACACATTTTGGAGGTGGGACGTAATCCGTTTTTACCATAGTTTTTGATTGATTGATTGACTTTCATTGATTCAATTTCTAATCTGTATGTGCGATAAGATAGCGGGTTAAAAATAAACTTACTTGTGTCTTAACAACATTACAATATTTCATTATGTTGCAACCGTGAAATAAATAAGAATTTTAATTTACTTTATTATTTTTTATTCGTTTATATATATTCCACAGCTTCATATGGCTATAGAATTAATATAAGTATATAAAGATTCTATAGTTATGAAAACACAAACTCGTGTCATTCTAATGAATTCCTTTTGCGGTTTTGTGTTTAGCGGCAAAAAATGAGATTTTATTTAATATAAATAAATTACCTCTAGAAATAATATAGAGATGACGATCGTCTATAAATAATATTTAATATATGATCTCAATACAAAATTTAATGTAACATATAATTATAATTAACAAAACTCACCACAAACAAAACCAATCGAAAGATAAATTGAAATAAACCAGTAAATTCGTATAAATATTATATATTTGTAAATTTTATTCATGCGTATTATTAGACAATAAAAAATTACGTTTGAAAGATCAAAGATCAAAAATATGTGAACCACAGACTATTTAATATTAATTTATCATACACTTTCAAAGAAGCCGAATCCATTCGTTATTGATAAAGAAGGCTATTGTTTTTTTGTTTGTCCCGCGGCGATGTCAACGTCAGGTTTGACTCTTGAAGTTTTTTAATAAAAGATAACATCATATATAACTATAATTAGACAGATGTTATATTTTATATATATGCAATACATAATTAAGGCTCCTCACACACAGAAGAATTATTTATTTAAATGTGTCAACTAATCGCATGTGTTAGTAAAGTTTGATGTCTTGACAATTTGTCATTGAAATTATATTTTATATTAAATTAATGTGAATGTGTAGAGAGCCTAAGAAGTAGTTTTCTGTCTCTTAAACATTTCATCGTATACATAAATACACTTAATCTCTCTAATTAATTCCACTAAACTTTCTGAGGTAGCAAGAATGTTCCCCGTCGCTATAACAAAAGGAAAAGGTCTTTGAGTAAAACCTTGTGTTCATTATCAGCGAGGATTTCAATGATTTTATTTTCATATCAAGAATTTAAGTCTTAAATATTTTTAAAGAAAATATTTCCAATGTGTGTAAAAATTGTACTGATAGTTAGTAAAAATATAAAATATACTGTTCAAAAAGAATAAACATAAGCACACTAAGAATATACAATTAAAACTATTTTATTGAAAATAATTATTAAAAATTAACTTACTCACTTAACCTTACTAAAGTTAGCTTCAGTATAGCTATCGCTTGGCTCAACAATGTCGTATCCCATAATCATATTTTAAACATGCGTGTATATTTTTTTGGCGATATCCCGTGGACGTTCCTCAGCCAAAGGTTCGTAATTTATTAGTTAACTAACAATTTTAATCACCATACAAAAAGTGGCAAACCGTAATATAAATTAAATTAAATTTTTCTCTTTGTTTGAAACATTTTTGATATTATGATTAAAAATCTAAAATTGTTATACTAATAATAAAAAATATATCTATATACAAAGACAATATATAATATGTAGAAAAGATACATGGCCCATACATACAGGGTTGATGTAATTGTTCAACATTATTTATTTCAAACAGTTTTATGGTTCAATAAATATTATAATAACGTCATTAAAATGTGTGCTTTATATATCAGATTTTTGCGCGTATATTGTTTTGACGGCGTTGTTAAATTTATGCCTAAAATTGATATTATAGCGAAACTATAATAGCATGTGGTGTGTTAGTAGGTTTAGAGTTTTTAATTTGACACATCACAGAATATAATTTCAAATTATACTTATGGTAATTGAGTTAATAAAAATACATTGTCATATAAAGTGTAATTTAAATTAGGTGTGCGTCGTCAAAATATTTCATTATGAACTCAAAGACGTTTTGAATAAACAATTAATGTATAATAATCACATATAACAACAGTCTGTATATGTTCAGTAATGTTACCCTTATTGATGCTGATATAAAGTCCAATTTTGTATAAAGTAGTCATAAAAATCTCTTCGTATTTTTGAATACAATTGCCGCCGATAGACGACAATATAACATTATGTTATAATAAATATATCATGTCCTTATATTTATTTAAATATTATAATGAGTTTCAGTTTTTTGTAGTTTATACATCATGATTTATTTTATTTAAAATTTAATTGTTTTCAAAAGCGTATCGTATATTGAAACTACTCTAGATTTTATAACAAATAGGTCCGGTTTGTTTCCTTTTGAAAGGTTAAGTACACAGTAATTAGTATCGGTCATGAATTTGTAATGAAATTGTGTACTATGGGACAGTTGGTCCTTCGAGCCGGATAATTAGCGCTAACAAGCGACAAAACTATTTAATTCTATTCATGTTTGGGCCTAAATATTTTGAATTTAATGTTGTCCCGAATGGTAAATTGATCGTGAAATTGGATGCTGGAATTTAATTTATTCGCGCGTGTTGTTGGACATGTTTAATTTATACTAATACGTATAATTATAAATATAACATAAACTAGTAGTTTGATGTCCTGTTTTTGCGTTTAAATTGTAAATTAACTGTGAGATTTTAACATCTGCATTGAGTAGAGCCTAGCTATAGTTATTAACCGTTAATTTCCATACTTGGTCGGTTGGGGTACTGATAACCTTATATTGAAGATTACGCTAAAGTAAGTATACTGTGACCGGTAAAATTTGGATGCTCAATATTTCCCGCTTATTCTTCGTGTATTCTAGTCTCTCACATCTTCCTTTATCTGTCGAAGACAGCATCTGCTTCTGTCTACTCATTCGTCATCCAACCGTTAAATAAACTCATTTTGGCCGATCACCAATTGTAATCGTAATAATTAGGCATTTTATTCCTGAGAAGGAGTGGAGCAACAAAAAGTGGTGTGTCTTCTAAACCAATTTTTTGATGGGTAATAGTCTCATTTATCTCATTATCTGACGCAGTATTGTTAAAAATGTACGGCTGCACCTCTGTCATTTCTGTCTAAAGAAATAGGTTTGGCCAATGATGATGATCCAAAATTATTCTAGTTAATTTGTCTTTTATACTATGTATGTCTGTTCATGTTCTTTAAAACTTTACATTTCGTTTTTGTGAACCCATAAGGTCGGAGTCATGAATGTCTGTTTATTACCTTATTAAGGAATTTGTATTTTCACAAAATAATTTAAGACTTATAAATGATCTTAGAATGTTTTTACACCTTTAATTAACACCTTTAAATTTGTTGTTGTATATATTCGGCAAAGTCAAACAAACATACAACACAGAATTACTAATATAATTCAATATTATTATTAATAAATAGGAACAAAATCCCGGTACGTTAATGTCACTATGAACTAAAAGAACAAAGTATCGAACTACCCAACATTGTTATGTTTAGTTTTCATGTTAGTACGAACGAATTTAAACAAGGAAACAATCCGTAACTAGTTATGCATGACATGAGTAAAGTTTTATTAGTGTTCATACAATTATCTTTGTTTTCTGATGCAATTTATGAATATATTTACATAACAATTGAAATGTATGTACATGAAAAATATAATTTATAATATGTATAAATCAACTTATGGCTGATGGTAATTTTCTTTTTGGGTTCAACTGTATATTTGTTTAAAATTTGTATAATTAATAATAAAAAATATATAATATCTTTGAAAATATCTTTAAACATGTATAGCCATGTTAAGCTTATTTAAATTTATATAAATATAGAATGAAAAATAAACCGACACGGGCAGGGATTCGAACCCGCGACTACTGGGAAACCGTCCCGTCGCTCTACCAACTGAGCTACCGTATCGCTGTCCGCCTCGGTGAATTAAGCATTCTATATGTGATCGTCTTTATCGGGACGGTGGTTTCCCAGTAGTCGCGCGTTCGAATCCCTGCCCGTGTCGGTTTATTTTTCATTTTATATTTATATAAATATAATATCTTTATCCTAAGGAATATTTTGTTTAATGCAAGGATTAAAATAAATGTATATAATAATAAAACTTTCTTGAACTTTTTTAATGTAGGTAGGTACTAAGTTTGGGTTTACTACTAATGTATTCTCTACTAGCCGACTATCACAGGGAAATATGTATATGCAAATATCCCGATACGTAACTCGTTAACGCCATTTTAAATTCTGGTTCTGAAATTCAACGTGATTGTCTTTCACAATCACACTTGTCACGATATTAAATCAATTCGAAAAATCTGAATCATATCCAGGTGATTTAAATATGAATCCCTGCACCGGCTGTATCCGGGAGGCATATAAATCATTACCGACACCGTTCGAATCTTAACACAAATTATTCAGAGACCCGACAGAAACCGTCTCTATCAATCGATATCTCATTGCATATTCCCATTTTAAATCGCCCCCGTTTCCAGCATCCAATAAAACGCCGCCTAGACGTCTGCACGGCGACCCGGCTCGCACAATAGTGATAATGAAACATGCATTACACCGTCTTTTGTACTCCCCTCCACGTGCTGCCTGCCAATCACATCTCCTTAGTGCTCTATTCGGGAGTTAAACAAATTTAAAATTCGAAATTCACTCATAATAAATGGCGACGAGAAAAATGCTAAATTTTTTATGAAGGTTTTTTTCCCTTGCCGTCTTAATACAATATTATGATTGTTAAGTATTTTTTTGCGTAACAACTTGATAAATCGTAACTCGATATTATTCTATTTTCTTATTACAAACTCATTGTCATTGCCGTAATATAATGTTATATAAAATTATCACTGTTATATTGTATCTGAGCAGTTTAAGTATTTATATCAGGTTATGCTATATTTCTTTAATGCACATGAAGTTTCCGAATTACCTTTTATGATTATATAATGTTATTTATCTTGAAAAATACCACATAAAATGAAAGTCCATTAAAAGTCAAAGGAATAATAGACAATTTATTTACATTTCAAATGCGAGAGAACGTCTGCTACATAATTTGAAAGAACACCTCATTTCTGTTCACTTTCTAAAGAATTTTTCATATTTGCGCTAGATCTATCTGTGAATTAAAAATATTTTTACTCCCGCGTCTGTATCTGTATGAAAAGTACGAACACGTTTTGAATGTATGTATGTTTCTTTTAAGTTTTAATTACGTTATTTTTAATATCTTGGTGGAAACGTGTGCAGAGATAAAATAGAGAGGTATGTAATATAAATACAATTAACTAAATTAGTGTTTATAAACTAATTGCATTATTTATTTATTATTTCTTTATTCGTTCACTCGTTAATACAGTCATACTCATAATATATATTTTTATTAATACAGTTTTTGTAAGCTAGTATAAAACTTACATCTAAAGAAATATTAAAATATTGAAATATAAAAATCTGTATATACTTAATTTGTTGTTATAAACCTCTAGATAGTAATTTTTAAGGGCCTTATAAAATTGCTTCTAAGGGTTTTCATTTTTGGAATTTAATGAAATATAATTTGTCTTTGTGGTCCGGCGGGAAATTATAAAATATTTGAAGCTTTATAGTTATATATTAATTTATTTTATTTGTTTATAAATACATATACTAAAGGTAAAATTAATTATAATTACACTCAAAGAAAACATATAAGAACTATATTTACAATTGTTCCTTACCAAAGAAAAATAAAAAAAATATATAATGATATTTTTGTCTTTGTTATATATTTTTTTACAGATTAATTAATTGTATGTTAATTGATCACTAAGAATACATAGTGAGTAATCTCTAATCAACATACCGGCCTTTAGATCATTTGTGGGTAGCTTAACCCTTTCCGGTATTAGAATATTCTGACCGCACTCCAATAACGTTCAGAGAATTGATGATTTATTATGTGAAACATACATTGAAGTTTTCAAATATAATAAAGCTTTATTACAGCTTGAAGAATATCATAAGATCACACTTAAAACACAACAATGTGTGTACATGATTTAATTTCATTATCATCGTATTGAAGGAAACCAGCAATGTACAATATATATTACGATATAACCGTTAGTATTGAACGTACTTAAATCATAATAACGTTCGTCTATTTGAGTATAACCGCAGGCGAATCAGGCTGTGTTGCAAATTGCTTCGTTGGATTACAGGTTTAGAGGTACTGATACCATATGTATCTGCAAATTAATATCATTTTTGACTATTAATTACCTGATTGGTTTTATTCTGAATACATTGAAAGTTAATGTATTATAAAAACAAACCCATCAATTTGTTTTTATTGCCTGTTTTATTTGTTTTTTTGGGTCACGGTTTTTCATTATGTTTTCACTGATTATTACAGATTGTTTTTTATTTGTATTTAAACAAATAATCATGATAAATGTTGTTACGTAAATCTTGGTTGATATTTTCCAGAGTAGTTTCAAAACCATTGGAGTCCTTAATCATGAGCTCCGAGCGTGTTAGAACAATGTGAACTGTTTAACCATTTTCTTTTTATAAAAAATGTTCTCGTGATAATTCACGGGAGTGTGAAAGGTGATTTTATATATATATATAAGTATTTTGACAACAAAAGAAGAAATATTATAAGCACAAGTTTTAACCGTAACAATAATATTAGTTTGGTTATGACCCAAAATGTCCCATGCAACTGTGGTTTGCAATCACTGCTTTATTTTTTTAAATTATTAAAGAAAATATTCTTCACTACACGCGAGATGAAAAGTACAGTGGAAAATTTTAAATGTACTTACATTACCAGCTCTTAGATTTTCATCTGAAATGCAATATTTAAACATCTAATATATACTATCTACTTAGTGAATATGTCTGTCTACTAAAGCTGGCTAAAGAAAACTGTACGTTAACTAAGTCACATTTTGGTTCAAATAAATAAAACATTTTATAAGAACGATAAGATGCAAATAGCCCTCGAGAATACGTATTTCGAATATGCTGTTTCAAACTGTCAAGCGTGAACCGTAAGCTGGTTGTATCTATTTATTTGAAAAAGATTTCAGTCCGAGAAGGCTTTGCGGGACACTTCTCCCACGCTTTCTAAGGTTACTTGCAGACGAGAATCTTTGTCGCTTAGTATAAGTTAAATAAACGTACTTTTACATTATATAAAGTTATACATAATAAGATCGTATTTTTATGGATATTCCTTTATAATATAATATTTCTCGTTTGACTTGAATAAAATAATGTACATATGTAATATACATCTCTTTTCTATGAATAAATTAATAAAACAACTTCCACGAAACATAATTATTAATTCTTAATACATGTTCACGAGTTAATTATATTACGCATTTAAAATTCTATTTGAAATAACCGAAATATGTTTCGAAATAATACTCTCTGCCTCTTTTTAATTATCTGCTTTACATCACTAGTGATTCATCCTTACTTTACACGTATTCAGTTTGTATTTATATAAAGCAGTATATGTAGTGTCCGATTTTTATATCTAATTGTTGCTTTCATAGTTATAATTTGTTAAGTAATCATATTTTTTAATTTTGTTTTTGTTTTCGTATATATCGTATATATATATCACCTACTGTTTTATTATTGTATTAAGTGGACAAACGGACATACATTGTTTTATAACACAGCTTAAGTTTCTGTTCCATTATAATTCTGAAATCATCGAGTAATGAGCTATAAAATATTCAATTTAATATTGTTAATTATATAGGTAATAAAAAGTTTACTCAACTGAAAAATGTTTTATCGAATTACGTTTGATAAGTTATTTCTTTTACATTTCGTTCTTTGTATTTTTATTGTATATTTTTCTTTATAGCTTATATTTTATGATAATTTAAAGTGCTTTATATTCTCAGTAAGTTTGTAGGATGCCTTAAAGTTCCGTCTAAGAGTCAGTAGACCCGGATATCGCTAAGTGATTGGTGCACTGACAGACGTAAACAAGCTATTTATCATTCAGATTTTAGGATAAGTCTAGATCTAGAAACGTCTAAGTATAGGTTTAATCATTTAATATACGTAAAATGCATTACTCAGTATCGGTATATTATATAATGATATACTTTTTTTTGGAACGTCATTAACATCAACACTTATTAATAAGTTTATTTGAATTCAAACCAATTAATTGCAAGCTTAGCTTGTCCAATTTCGCTGCACTAATAGCATTCGAAGTTATAATAACTTTATTAATTGGATACTGTGGTCTAGAATGATTGTAGAATAACTTAAAAAGTCCTGACCTAGTGTGAAATATAATTCTGAAAGGTTATATTATATTGAGTGGACATGTGATAAATTTTGTAGATGATTGTTTGGATTTCTCAAAATACTGGTATATTTAAGATGAACTATGACAGTTTAATGTAAGAGAGCAAGTTAAAACCATAAGAAACTAAGTTTTGAAAATTATCAAGTATGGTCTTTATATGACCATAAATCAAACATATCAACATTCATATATACGTATATATAACTAAAACAGGGGCTAGTATAAACCCTTAGACTAAGAAACCTGAAATTATGCACGATCGATTTCAGCTATTTAAGGGTTTTAATTAATAAAAGCTTAAAAAATATACGAAAAGCAAAATTTATCTTTCTGTTACGAATTAAAGATATAAGGATATTTTCAAAGTTTTTAGAAAATGTAACCCTGAATGTACATAAATAATATAATAATAATAAAATAGAGAATGAAAATGCGTAGTTTTCTTTGTTAACACTTTTCTGTGTTATTCATATTAGTATTTTGTTATTTGGTTAGAAACATTTGTTTTAGTGATATGAATGAAGGGAAGTAAGCTCTTATATATTAGTATTTGTTTAAATTAGTTGCTATTTATCAAATACCTAAATAAATATTCAAACTCTCTATAACTATCCAAAGTCATTCCAATAAATCTTATGCAAAGAAAAATTATCCATTACCTAAAAAAATACTCTCTAAAATAGAAATATTCAAAATAATCCAAATAAATGTTATATAAAGAAGTTATTATATTAGGTAATAAAAAACTTTTTTGTATTTTTTCCGAATTAATTACCTGAGAGCAACTTGAATAAAAGACTAAAATTATTTTATTACTTAATAACTGAATCATATTCAAACTAATTAGTTGATAACTTGACAAGTTATCAAATATTCAAATATTTATTATTTTCACTAATTAGGTCGTGAGAATTAGTTCCTTTAGTTCTAATTTATTGATATTAAATGAATATATACTAATATACTACTCTATACTATACTACACCTTTTTTTTAATTAACCTTAAATGTTCTTATTATATTTATATTCAGTATTTTTCATAGATAATTTTTATATTTTATAATATAACAATTGATGTAAGTAGGTACCTACTGAGTAAAAAATATGAGGCCAATTAAAAATAATCTCTCTTACAACAGCATTGTGTCCAATTAAAAAGAAATTGAAATCAATAAATTTAATCCTATTACGAAGCCAAACATGAATTTGTAAATTTATCAGTACTTAGGAATTAATCCTGTTGCTGAAAACTCTGAATGACTGACGGACAGTCGTTTATTATAGGTTAAATCTATAATGTTATTTAATTACATTTTACATACATTGAAATGATTATTATTAATTAAAATTCGAGTTAAAATATATTACTTCGATAATGAACATGCATTGTAATTTTAATTTAATGTTTCGTTTAATGACAATTCACTAATTATCATTATTTAATTTGTTACTGGTAATTGCTTAAAGCATTTATTCTTCCAGTAACCAGTTATTGTCATTATCAGATAACAGTAACGAATTTGCGTTTTTTTAATTGTAGGGAACAGCAATTTTAATTAACTGTTTCTTTTTTTTTGTTATTAAATAAGACTACTTTTTGGTCCAGTGGTGACTATGACTGCTGATCCAAAGGTGGTACGTTCGATTTCCAATTGACAATTCTTTGTGTGATCCACAGATTGTTCTTTCAAGTCTGGGTGTAAGTTGTGTCCGTTATTTATGTGTTGGTGAACCTTCCCATGACTGCGATGGGGTTGGGGATAACTGAGTCTCTAATGCGGGTTAATTTTTTTATAAAGTGCCAAACCACAAAAAAAAAATTCGTTACAGTGAAATTCTTGTGCGGTGTTATAGAAGGACTCATGTTGATGTTTAATTATTTACATAACTTTAATATCCATAGCACCGTACACTATACTAAACCATTCATCTAAAAGTAAAACAAAACTAATAATTCTTGTTCAAAACAGCATATTTTACACAATTTACAAGAGACTAATTTCTTCAAAGCACTTATTCCAAAGTGGATGTAATTAGAATTCCGTGTAAATTATAAGAGAATTCTAGAGTAAGAAGCATCGCAAATATTCTGTGGTTGACGTTAAATGCCTCTAGACCAAGTATTTTAAGAAAATCACTTTGAATTTCCATGAGAATTACTTGGACGATGGTCGACAATGTAAAATTCGACACATTCCGTTATATTGAGATAAAGATGGTTTTAGGGATTTTTTTTAACGTAACATTGGTTTTCCATATTTGTTTTGACGGTCTAAAAGTAATTTTAGTTAATATTGTCGTGTATCACCACTAATTTATAACAAAACTTAACATTTTTTTAAATCCAACACACATTTTTAAGCATGTTTAATATTCGTACTTGTAGTTATTAGGAATAAATATTCTTATTACAAAACAAATATCAGGAAAAAAGTTCATCAGAGATTTAATCACCGATCCTCAAAAAATTAGTCCGAAATTAAAACATATATCTTTGTAGATGGGTATCTAGTTTCACGTCGGCTTGATTTTGCCTTTGTCAGTCGGATCTGGTGCTGCCATTCCGTATTCTATTTTTGCATCTCTTTTATTCGATTCACTTCGATTTAGGTCCTGATGTCATTAGCTACGACTCGTTTATGCTTCGTATGGTTCCGATCTAAAAAGGAAAATGCAATACATGGATTTGAGGACAATTTAACTTTATTGGCGTATTTTGACATGTTGAACAGAAATGTTCCTATTATAATGTCATCTATATAGTTTTTTATTTGCAATTTCGATTAAATATTATTTATGTGATCAAAACTAGGCTGGATGATGCGTGTAGCATTGAAGAGAAGATCATCAGGTTTGCTCCGACTTTATTATAAAAAGTTAGTCTTGAGTCTTGAAATTATTATACTACCTTCTTATTATAATAATACAGGTTCCCCAAACAAATATAGAGATGCTCTTAATATCTTTATATATATCTATCTTCATAATTATTTGGTTAATATTAATATCATGATGTAAATATCTTTGTTTATGGATAAATAAATATCGGTGTGGTCTAACCCATTGTTGGTCAACATCTTCATTCCGAGAATTAAAGTGTTTAGAATTTGAACGTTAAACAAACATCTCTGAGTTTTTAGTCCAATGTAAATGACTCGTGAACCTGCTAAGAATTTACCTATTTTTTAATTAGTTAATGTTTTCTAAGATTTCATTCTTGAGGTAGTCGTTTTTTTCTGTAAATAAATGTCCTTATTGGTATACGAGAATATTTATTTCGAAAACGGGTGGATTTTAAAAAACTTTCAAACTTTGTTTATTTTTTATTTGAACAGAATTGATTATTTTTTAAATAGTGTTATTTGTGTCTTTGTTGTTAAAAAGTTTGAGGTAACAAAATCCATCAGCACCATTTCAGATCAAGTATCTGATCTGTTTCCTCTTTAGAGTGACAGAGATAGCACTGTCTTTCATTTTATATCATACAGAAAGAGAAGAAACAACTTGAAATATTTTTTATACGCTTCATAACATTGTGCGTATTATTATTAAATCCAAGACCTTCTTTCTACCTGCTGAGGTATGCGCAAACAACCTATATATGTTTGACGATTATTAACTTAATTCTCATCTAGATATGGTTTAAAATGATTTGTGGTCATCTTTCAATAGTCCGTTAAGATCAGCATCGATAACAACGTAACACCAATTAATTTGTTGGGTTTGTTATTTTAATTTAGAATATGCTTAAAACATTCTTTCGCCATGTTGTTATACTAAACACGGTATGTACTATGTCCACAGCTATTTGATAATAAGCTTGACGTGAATCTATTTACGTTAAATGGAATTTTTTATGTTTTTTTTAATAAATTAATTGCAGGAGTGTTTCGTTTTTACCGTTCAACTAAAATGTTAATATCTTTTAGCATCAATTTAACCGTAAGCCGATACAAAACAGGGGTAACTTGATAGGGAACAAAAACTAATCGGCTTTAGTGTAGCATTAAAAGGATTTTGTGGATATGAAAGGGGACGGCCATTGGTTTAAAAATTTATTTTTAAAATCTAAAATAGTTAGTTTGTTTAGTCTGAACGCTTTTGGGTTAAATCTCTTATTTATCTCCACAACTATTGGATTACAATTTTATCTACTAACTAGTAAATATTCTAAATACTTGAAACATAATTCAATAGTAACTTTCAGTGTTGTGGTATTCTCTTTAATTAATATATTAATATCCACTAATTTAGAATTTGCCTGTGTTGCCAAGTGTACATAAACTTAACGTCACGACTGTACCCGTCCTAGACAAACAGTGACATTTAACTGTTTGATTTTAGTCACTTAAGAAGGGTTAGGTAGCTATCCGATAGTTTAAGAGAAGTTCAAATGTTATACGATATTGATTTTCTTATAATATATAAGTTATATATATTATTATTATTATTATATTATTATTTTTTTCTTTTAGTTTATTATATGTTATAGTATGTTAATTGTTAAAATGAAGTAAGTTGACAGTAATTATAAATTGCCTTTTCTTAAACAAACTTCGCTCTCTTAGAACATTGGTTTTATATAAATATATAAAAGTTCGCTCTCATTTCGAGACAATCTGTCCGTTTAAGCGTATCAAGTTAAATATTTGAACGAAGGAGGTCTTTGAAACTAGCGTTTATGCTGCATTTACTATTCTCTATATATTTTACATTGTTATAGTAAAACGATTTATGTATGTAACAGTATGTATTTCTATTTAAATGTTACATTTATTTTAGACCGACACTGAAATTATAAATAAAAATGATGGGTCTGGTATTTCAAACGTGTTTCTCAAATACTTAATTTTACATTCTATTCTATGAATATAAGTGATAGCTCAAGGTCATATATTTTTCATGCAATTTACTCCTTACTGGCTTTGATTTGACTGGACTAGGCAAGTGGCAAGTAGCTGTCCAGATCAAAGGAAGCTCGCAGGTTAAGCCAAGCTTCTTGGGAGTTGCAAATTTGTGCTCTCGTAATAAAGGCTCACGTTCATCCCTTTAAGAAGTTTTGAGACACAGTATTAGTATTTCTTTTAATAATTAATTGGAAAATGGCCTTCAGGTATTATGAACAAATTAGCTAGTTAATAAAACTATATAGATTTGTATTAATAATTGTTTAATTTTATATAAATATAGAATGATGAATAACCCGAATCTGGCAGGAATTCGAACCCGCGACCTCTGGGAATCTATCCTGCCATACTACCAATTGTGCTAACATTGAAATCATTCTATATTTATATAAATTTAAATACGCTTAACATGGCTATACATGTTTAGAGACATTTTCAAACAATTGTATATTTTTTACATGTCTACCCAAAGGAAATAAAGGTAAGATTAATATAATTTTAATAATGTTAAAATGGATTATAAAAGACGTGATCAAATATTATATGAAACACATTGCATATTGGCTTAAACAAAATGGAAAATATAAAACGAAATAAAATGAAAGGAACATTTTTGTAGTATACAATATTTTTTCTAGTTCTATCAATATTTGAATCGGTTTCCACATACAGTCCTATTGCGAATGTCATGTGTATTTTATTTTCGAGTATGTCAATACAACGCTTTGTATGAATATATTTCGTTTATTATTTTGGATTTTTATTAATCATTATTTAATCATGAAATGATGCAGCAGTTTTTGTATTGCTTGATGAATCTGACATGTGTCGGTTTTGCTGATTCATGTCACATAATAATAATTGATTTATTTTGCGCCATGATTTAATTATAAAATGAAGGGGATTAATTCAATTAACCTAGTCACACGCTATTCTGTATGTTTGTACATTCAAATGTTTCTATCTAAAAAAAGCTGACTCACCGCACCTTTTATATTAAGAAATAAATTTTAACAAAGTAAAAATAATTCAGTTATATAATAAATGTAATATAAAACATCAAAGTTTGTTCCCAGTAATAATTACGCTCGGAGGTTTTTCAGAAAATCTTGAAGTGTAACAAAAAACTTTTAGAATGCAAAAAAGGCTGCCTTCTGGCCTTTTAAAGAAACTTCCTTTACAGATGTTCAAAATTGAAACCATTCTTCAAGACTTCAAAATATAAATATATTTGTTAATCTTTTTTTGTCAGAATAGAACTTTCTTTAATAATTTGGACTTATTATTTTTCATAGTAGTAAGTATTAAATATTCGATGTTTGTATGTTTGTTAATACTGTAAATATATTTTATTCAACATCGACAGAAAGTCACAGGAAAAGGCTACTAAATTAAATGCTAATTCAAAAGCTTTCCTGTAACGTAATATCTTCGAAGTAACTCGTTTGTGTAATATTAACGGTTTAAAAAAAAAGAATGAACTCAAGCCGACATTCGAATTCGATGTTTAAAACACGCGGGATTTAAAACAGTAAGATAAAGCCTTTCATTCGATTTCAATACAGTCAGCGACATTAAAACTGGTCATTATTATAATTGCAACCTTATGTACTATGTCATAAGGACTATATTTAAAATAAATGCCTATATAAGCCCACCGTACAGTCTTTCGAATCAAATAGAATGAAATGAAATGCAAGGAATTGTTTATTCGCGTTCTGATTTTAAAGATTCGAATTTCTAACGAAAACATTTTCTTTTGGATTTGCCCTTTTGATTGGTTAAGCTTTTAAATAGAGATTTTGTATGACCTATGGCAGCATGATAGTTTTATTATTGTTTTAATCTATTTGTTGGTCCTTTTTTATATAAATAGAAGGAAAAGATAAGTTGTGTCTTACATACTTTTCTAAAAGCAACTTTCGTAAGTAACTATCGTTTCTTCCATTATCGCCATAATGAGGCAACGCACCCGCAACTCCCCTAGTGTTGCAGTTGTCCATGGGCGACGGTAGTCATTTAACATCAGATGGCTTCGTCTGCTCGTTTGCCCGCAATATTATATAAAAAAAAAAAAAAAAAAAAAAAAAACATTGTACCCTCTTTTATATTCAAAATAAAGCATTTTTCCATAAAGGAAAGTGTTGAAGCACCCTTTACTATTATAAAATTCTAGAATATATTTTGTCATTAAATCACTTGATATTATTTTGTTTTTTAACTGTGTTTGTAGGTTGTAGTGAAAAATAAAATAACAACACCTTGTATATAATAACCGATATTTGCACACTAATGTAGTCTGGTATGGAAAGAGATATAATTGCCAGCTATTATATGTACATAAAAAAAATAATAACATAGAGTAAGAAATAGTTTGAGTTGTTAATTTTTTTTTTAACTAAGTACTTGTAAATGTCTCAGATTCTTTTGCAAAGTTGAGAGAAAATATTCAATACATTCGGTTATGGGTATTATTATAATTGATAAAATATTATTTTGTCTTTAAATTATAAGGAACTTCATGAATATGTACATTATTTGTTATTTTTTTCTATCAAAACAAAGGAAGTAAGCCGCCATTTTTGAACAATTCATGCTGTATTTTCATCGGTCTTCAAAATATTTACAACATTTTTAAAATCTCTTCACTTTACGTAATTAATTAAAACTTTTAAAATTTTAAAACAAAATATTTATTAAAATAATAGCTATTACTGTAAACATATGATATTAAAATAAAATATTATTCAGACGTAAAATTAATAATAAAATCATGATCGAAGTTTTAAACCCAATTACTTTAATTTTCCAACATGGCCGAACGCGTAACGTTTTTAAAAAGCATCGTGGCTTGGCTCGCGTGTGTTTAATAGCAGCATTGAGGTGTCCGCAAATTATATTGGTGTTGCCATTATGATGAACCACATGTAAGGATCGATCTCGACAGTCAAGCCTATATCGCTATGCAGTTATATTAACATTACAAAAAAATTGTATAACTACTAGTTTTTTTTTTACTTTTAATTACTGACTTGACTTTGTAAAGCGTTAAGTTATTTAGTCTCGTTCGTTCTTACTTTTATAACTGGCAAAATGTATAAAATATTGTTATATATTTTACACTCCTTTTCCATTTTTTTTTGTAACCAAATAAAAAAATACTAACTCGTGTTTTAAAGCGATTTCAGAATGTTGTTTTGTTATGTATATAAATCGAATACATAAGGATGTGAAAACCATTTATCGATATCGATATGGTAAACCTAATTGGGGATGTCGTGAGTTCCTGTTTCAGACAATGTTATCGAAACGTGTGAAAATACCTGGATATATTTATGTTTTGTTTGTATATAAATTTTATTAGCAAGCTCCATTAATGGTAAGACAACCCTTTGGTGTTAGGGTCCGAGGTGTTGTAAATACGTCTGTTACCTTCTTTAGAAAATAAAATACGATTATTTAAACATCAAGTTACGATGTATCAAGATATCAGTGTGAGTGTTTTTTCTTTTATGTTATGTTAATTAAAACATTTTTCGGATATTTTTTTGTTTTAGTTTCAAAATAATAAAAAAACAATAATTATGATTTATCTATGACGTAACCGATATTAAAACTAGTGATGTGACCATTTAAAACACTTGTTATAACAAGAAACGGTGATAAAGAATTATAGAAACGAAATAAAACCAAAGATGCAAAACACGTATTTAAACGAGTTAATTTAAGTGTCGTGACAATGTTGTATAACATCGCTATAGATTCTATCTTTACACCTTTTTCCATCTCTTTCTCTCTTTTTCGTGAGGAACAGTCCTGGTGAAGATTTCTCAGTAATCGGATAATATTTGAACAAAATAAACAAGTGAAATTCCTAAATAAAGTCTTCATTAAGTGTTACACCTTTACCTTATCTTACCGTTTTTTTTTGTTTAATTAACTAATGACATTACGGCACAGTTAGTAATGTAACTTTTTAATTTTTAGAGGTCGCGGCTTCAGGTTTCAGCGGTTTTTATGTTTTACTTTTATATTTTAATTTTTTATTTGTTTTATCATTACTACAGATTTCAATGACCTGAAACTAAAGATTAATCTTAATCCAAGTAAGGTTAAATGAAATTCAAGGTATTTAAACGAGCGGATTGAAATTTTAGGGTTCCTCAAGAAATAAGCTTTTAGAACATTATTTTTTTAATACTTTTATTATTTGATTGCAAAATACCAATGATTAACTATCAGTAAAATTCTTACTAAATATTATTTTAAATAATAATTCAAATATAGCAAAACAAATATATACAGAACACATTTTTTTTTATAGATGTTTTTCCTAAAGCAATGATTGCTTTACTCGTGAAGTTAATGAAAAAACTTCGAGCATTTTAATATAGTTTTTATTGATAATGAAAGCGAAGGTCTTTTATAGATGTCATTGTCGTTTATGTGGTTTTGATAAATTTATAGATTATGTAATGGCCCAACATTTGATCCAATATGTGATCCAACCCATTAGTATTTGTGAAAATGTTGAATTTTTTCATGTTAAATAAGATTTTCATAATTTGTTTATAAATATAAAAGGTTTTAGTTGACTTATGGGATTTCCAATAATAGTGTTTTAAATCTCTTTCATATGCTACATATTATGATAATTATCTCTAAAGCGCTAATGTTTTTGTCAGAATTTGCATGCAGCTGTCAAACTTGACGCAGAGAGTGTGAAATTGCGTAATGAGGGCCTTGATTGTAGGGTGATATGAGAAACACACGGGCGGTTGTTGCACACGCGTCTTAATATAATTAAGAAGGAACATTTATAATTATTTTATATTATATTATTCTTTTGTTCACGTATATTTTGATGATACAGGTGTTACTATCACACGTATATTCGGTGTTTTGTATGTAAATTAAATATCTTAGTACTGATTGGTTGATAACGTAAGTAATTAAGCTTTATTAGCTATAGTGCTATAATAAATATTAACGTAGGATTTTCGATTTTGGATTTGCTACAGGGTTTATACTATAAGTATTTATTTTATTATATTGTATGTATGTAAATAAATTAAAATAAAACATCTTAGTTAATAAAGAAATCTACTTAACGCTGATTGGTTGATAACGTAAGTAATTGAGCCTCATTGGTTATAATGTTATAACAAAAATCCTATGTTTTCCTCAATTTAAATAACAAACAAATCTCGCTCAGGTGTATCGAAACAACGTTGAATTTAATAAACGTATCATTAATCTTGATAAAACATCCATGGAGGCTGGAGCAGAAATCGCTCGCGGGGTTTCTTGTTTCCAGTAATGACGTTATGTTAATCAAAACTTTATTTAAATATGTATCTGGATATTAATATAAAAAAAATATTTTACTCCTTATTTTTTTTTTGGTTTTCAAGAATATTTTTTAGTTCAAATATTTTTTTTATTTATCCAACAGAAAGAACACATTAAATCCTTTAAGAATACTTTCTGATTTAAACTTTAACAAAGTAATGTTAACTTAATATGTATATGTATGTGTGTGTTTGTGTTTATTGTGTATGTGTTAGTGAGGTCATAAGCTATCAAAGTCTGTCCTCATTTTAATAATCGTCTGCTTGTGCTACAAATATATAGCAATGATTTGCATTGATAGTTTCTTATCGTATATAGACTCTTTTTGTAAATAAAAATAAACACAAAATATATATATTTTTTATACATATATTTTTTACACATTTTTTTTGTAAAGTTGCAGTTTCCGAGCTGAAACTGAAGTCTGAAATTTTACTTCATGAACATGAAATGTTTCATTTACATTTATGGAAGTATGGAAGGTAATTATGTTCTGTGTGGGTTGGAGTTTAAGTTGAATAATATTTTGTTTTTTTTTAATTACCAAAACGCCAGTGAACTCGAATGAAATATAATAACTGTGGTTTATATTACATTGGTTGTTTTGATAACAAAGTAGTTTATATTGTATTTATTATAATAAAACATTAAATATATTACAATATACAACGAACATAAATCTTTATTGTAAATAAAAGCTTAATAATATTTATAAATTTATGGACTGTGATGAATATTAGTGTTTGTTATCACGGAATAATGATTTTGGAAAATAGTTACCGTTGTGAAGTAACGATAATTTTGCGAGTCACGGATTCACGCGTGACCGACGTTAATAAGTTAATTTTATGGGCGTTAAAGTAAATTCAATAAGAGCTTTGCTACCTGGTCGGGGTTTAGAGATCCGTTTGTAACAAAAAAAAAATTGTCTGAATTAAAATATAAAGTATCACTATTATCCCCACTGAGAACAGATATGCTTACGAAAAAAAATTTTTTTATAAGTAAAATTTCTAGTATAAAATTAATTGGTTATACAGAACCCATATAGAATACTTTCAACTTTAGATTGCCTGAATAGAAAAAAGTCTATATTACCAATCTTGAGCCATTGCCAGTTCCAAAGCGTGGAATATTTGAAGAAATTGCTATGAAGTAATTAGCATGAAATTTGACTCGAGCGGAGCGGCAAAAGGTTTTTGTTACGATACAAATGAATATAGAAGTTATCTTTATTTAGTTTTCAAACTCATTAAAACTTGGTAATAATGTTTTTGTTAGATTATATTATTATGATATATATTTTTTTATAACAAATAGGTTTAATGGACAGACATAAAAATGATAATACGGTCTTGAACGGGAAGTAATATATAAAGATCGGTAACAAAATGTAATTGAATGAAGAATTCAAAGAGGATCGATGACTGAATGGAATTGAATGATATTTGTAATCGCAGTATAATATAAGGTAAGTATCAAAACCCTCAATAGATAAGCTTCCGGATTCAACTTTACTCGACGGTACACAAAACACAAAATCAAGTATATGAGTACAGAACCCGTGAAATTGGGATGCGTAATACGTTTTGCTAAGCCGCCAATATCATTTTTGTGTCCTAATGTATGTATCAGTGTGTGGGTGTATAATTCTGTGTAAATCGCTTGTGTGCATCATTGAGGATACCCTTTTGTTAAAATTGAAAATACTTTTCAGTTCATATTATAACGAACGATGAAGATTATAATTCGGTAAAATGCATAAAAACCATCCTTAAAGACTTAATATCATTTACAATTAGTTTTGCAAGCGAAATTCTTTCCCCCCTTAGGTTTATCATTTAAGTATGGGAACATACTTAAATGATAAACCTTCAATAATCACTTAAAATGTGTAAAAATCCATTCACTTCTAAATCTAACTGTAATATAGCTTGAAGTATTCAATACCA
Source organism: Napeogenes inachia (assembly GCA_959347355.1). Classification (NCBI taxonomy): domain Eukaryota; kingdom Metazoa; phylum Arthropoda; class Insecta; order Lepidoptera; family Nymphalidae; genus Napeogenes; species Napeogenes inachia. The sequence goes on along the minus strand of OY365798.1, from coordinate 18,634,478 downwards.
TTTTTATATTTTCCCATAAAAAAGTGAGAACCTTTTCAGATAAAAATATAAAATATACCAGGGCAAAACCTATTTAAACAGAAACTGAAAACAGGATGGTTTTAAGTTCTACGTCATTTATTGGACTCGCAGTAATTCTCGTTTTCATAAAATAATTATATACACAGATTTTCCATAAATATTATTTTATTAAATAAACATAACATTGTGGTAATTTAAACATTTTAAATGGGTATTTAAAATCATCAAACATCGGAGATATCAACAGAGTATTATAATTCATAATATATGGTTGCAGTGGTAAGTTTGGTCCAGACTCCAGTTACAACAAATAACAAATAGTTATTTTATACTTTTAACATAATAGCTTGAAAAGTTGCCTGAGCTTTGTAATTAAAGTATTCGTATGATTACACTATTGTTAGTAGTGTCCTTTAAAGTTAACGGATATTCATTACAATTTAAAATTCAAGTGTCTTTTATTTTCCAATGTTCTGGTCAAATTTCACCAATCATGGTTAGAAGACTGTTGGCAATCCAGTGTCGTCTTCGTGAGCTGTGAATCTCCGCAACTACCCTTGCTTGTTCCTTGTAATTAATATTTTTATTATCATCAGAATTGATAGTTTTTCGACATAGACACTAACGTCTACACCATGGCTTTTTATGTTCTACATCAGATACACCAAAAATTAGTGTAGGAAGGAAGTGTACACCAAGGAATATATTGTAACTGTTAAAAATTGTCAGCCAAAAGTGGACTTTTGTGGATAACTGAGCATTTGATAGATCGATTACATATCCACTGTATTGAGTAGATTCTAACACATAACCTCTTCATAGAACTGCACCAGGATATTGAAGTGTTCGAATATTTTTTTTTATTTTTTATTAATTTATAATATTTATCTATATCCAATTGTATGATATCTCTGTTATTTAATATTCTTTATCGTCCATAATGTCCAGTTTAGATAGACCCCAATCGAATCGATTATCCATTTTTAACAGAGGTCACCACAATGGGATATTAGTTTTTTGTGTTCAACGTAGTTCTCAGTTTTCATTTTTTCTCTTAATATTTCTTTTACTATATGATATCTGTTTACAGATTACATTAAGATAGATGCAGCCTCATGAGAGAATTATGATAAAATATAAATTGATAAATTAAAAGATACCGTTTATATTTGATATATTTTTTATTGATTTAAGTATTATTTATACAAACAAGCTATTGAAAAGTTATCAACTACAATATTTTATGTTAAGTAATTCAAAATTAAGGGGTGTGTTTTTTTCCAGTTCAATTGATTTTCATTTAATAGATTAGAATAAAGTTTGTTTGTTGAATATTATGAAATTGGGTATGTGGGTATATGAAATCTATTGGATTGTATTTAAATAAAAAATGTACAACATATTTAACGATAATATGTTTTTTACACAAGAGCACTTGTAAATCGATTAATATTTATATCTAATTCTTAATTGTAATTACAGTTTGTTCAATGAAATATCGATTCCATTTCTAATATATTGTGTTTAATAGAAAAAGCAAAATTATCGAAATTGATACCCGATTCCTATCAAAACTGTCCACACTATCTACATAAATAATGCGACATTGGATTTTGTACTTTATTTGTATACATTTTAAATACATTCCAACTTGCAGCAGCTGAAGATGTTTTTTTTACTAAACGGACAAAACCCTAATGGTCGCCGTCAACATGCCTTTTTAAAGTTTTATCGTTTTTTTCCGTTGGGGTCGTTTCTAATGTTTTTAGAACTTCTGGGTTGAAAAAGTTTTGAATAGGAAATTTTTAACGGAGTTTGTCATAAAAACGTAATGTCTGCGTCTTTTGTGTGACTCTACGTAGAGTGACACAAGATGAAGACTGAAATTAAGAATGTGTTTTGACAATCTGTTAAAAGATTATTATATACTTGTAATAAAAGGATTTTGTTTTATGTTATCTTAAATTGGTTGTATTTGATTGTACCAAATTTATTCCGAAATAAAATATAAATCAGTCGAATTAGTGCATCAGGGAGACGCTATGTTAGTTAACTTAAGACCGTTAAGTATTTGTACCTATAGTATCATAATTGACATTTCACACGCATCATATCTAAAGCTAATAAAGAGACCCCACCCGTATCAAGACTTATTTTATTATTAAACAAATAAACCCTTATTTACTATACCTGACCTACTAAAGTGCCGTCAATAAATATTCACACTATCCATTTGTCGACAATGTTATATATACAATTTTGAATTTCAATAAACGAAGCGCTAATTATCAGAATTGATTGCGGCCGTTGACACAATCTAGCATAAATATTACTTAACCATATAAATAATATTTAAATCAGAGGTATTTTATGTTAAACAGAGTGCTATCGTGAAATTATAACTCGCTGCAAAAGTGTTGTGGGCTCTGGATCGGTGCGTTTACCTGTTTTTTTTTTGACGCATGCTAGAAAGAGACGGAACTCTAAAGACTAGAATTGTATAGGTAGCATGCTGAATGCGTTTCGACAATGCGTTCCTACCTATATTGAAACGAAAGCGGCCAAGACCGAGGGCGACGCCACTGACAATGCACGACTGTCTATCTGGTTATAACACACGGCTATGTTCCGATGGTGTAAGATTTATCAGCACAGGCCCAGTAGAAACAACTCTTAATTTCGGACGGGTAACCACCCGAGCGTAGCCGGTGAGGCAACCATGCGCCGCGCATTCTTGATTCTTCACCAATCCCTACCAACTTCACGGCAGTTGCGTCTCGACCGTCGACGAGGACGGACCTATGTCCGATGGTCCAACGAAACTATCGTACAATACAACACTTAAACAATTTAAAGTGACTCGTATAATATCCAAAAATCTATAACAGACTAAGTAGCGTCAAAAACAGTGATGGGAAGTTCAGTGGATATCGGAAACGGTTAAACAGAATACGATGACCGAAAGTTTAAGTTCGGAAAAAAAGTTGTGGTCCGAATGCACCCAGTAACAAAAAAATATGATGTGTTCTTATTAGTGATGGCTTGATGGGATCGCAGTGCGGCCAGCATCGTGTAGATAGCAATGTGTACTGTGATATAAATTATAGGCGATCAAGTAGATGATTGCTCTGTCTGTGTGTGATATTAGTTTATTAGTTACCAAAGATTCCTAATGATCTTGTACATTAGTTTGTGCTTCATATTGGTAGTTTTAGGTAAGTTTTTTATATGTTATAAATAATTGTTTATTTCTAAGATTGTTTTTGGATGATCTGTGAAGATTTATCTTAATTATCACACGGTATTTGTAAAGGACTTGGCGGATCCTTGATATTTAAAAACGATTACCATTTTATGCGCAATGAATATTAAAGATTTAAATATTAACTTGTGTTCCAAAAAAAAGTTATGTTTTTAACTAAATCCAAAATTAATGTATCAAACTAAACCAAAAACCCGTATAACTGGGGTCAAACTGTTCGTGATGTGAACAAATTTAAACATTTTAAACGTCAATTAGTAGATCATTAAAATATTTTTAAACTAGAACACATTTTTATAAATATTCTATTTCATCCTTCTCATATTAATTAAAATTTTAACTTTCTCTACATTAGAGTCGGGCTGATAGAGTTACTTCTTCATATGTTATACTTAATTTTGATATTTATCTCCAAATAGGACAGCTTAAAGAGTTTTTTTATTTAATCCTTAGATATATCTCGTACATGAATCTAGTTTTCAGTGCTAATTTTGGAAAATTAAATAAAAGAATTTAATATAAATGTGGTTTTTATCTATTTAAATCTTTAAAGTAATTCTAAGAAAAGTTGTAAAATTATGAGAATAAAAGTAATGTACAAAATTTCGCTTGATTAAGATTTTATAAGATATTCAAATAACTTTATAAGTTCAAACATAAATCGTTTTATTACTTTAAATTAATTAAACTTTTTAATGGTGCATATAAAATTATTTCTATAATTTATACATAGTTACTTAGTTTTATATTTGAGGCAATAACTCGTAAATTTTATGAATTTAATTGCGTATTATAAATCATTATCACCATATATTTTATAATATATATATGTTTAACTATTAGTAAATTATTATACTGGTTTTAATTATGAGTCAGTTAACTTATTTATTGATGCATACTATTATTGCAGGGTAATAACACGATAAATTTATATACCTATCATCTATATATACCTAGAGTAGCTAATGCGCGCGGCTTCGCTTGTATTTGAGAAAGATAGAAATCAAAGAAATGTTTAAAAATACCAATAACTTAAGTAGACTGTGGCATGGCCCTTACGCCCTCTGGAGACGAATAGAATTTTTTAGTTTCGGGTAAACATAATATTCTATCTTCCAGGTTTTGGTCTAAAATCTATCTAGTCCTACCTTTTAAATTATTGAAACAGACGAAACAAATAGACTTTAACGTTTATAATATTAGTTGAAATCGATATATATTAATACACATAATCTGATTCGAGAATAGTATAAAGTAGGTCATTTTCGAACGAAATATAAAATCTGTAGGAGACGTCCCGATAATTTCAATTGGGAGTTTTTTTTTTTAGAAAGTGGACGGCAAACCGAGGCAAACGAAATTATAGAAACGTGACCAGGTCTCACGATTTAAGTTCCTCCTCAGTCTTTACGAATGTACCGGGTATTATATGACTTATGATTTAGTTTAGGTTGAGCTGTGCTATCTTTGAATAGTTAAAAAAATGCGTCAAGTAACTGACAATTAGGTATATATATTTTTTAATTATTATTTTTCACTAAAGATGCAATTTTTTTTTGTCACGAGCATTAGCGCCAAACATATATAGTTAGTGTCCCGTATATTATATTTTTTTTATTTCATACTCTATAAAGGTATAAAAAATGTTATATCCATTAATAATAGAAGGGTTAGTATCTCTATTTATACAGGGTGTGTCTTAAATTTGTAATAAAGCGGGTACGTGAGACCTCGATGAGCTGGCAGCAATTTTGAAAATTCGCTTAATTAATTCTCATTTATTATACGTTAGAATATCTTCACTGAATTTTGTGAACAATTTCGTTTTATCTGTCCGTTACCGCGCCTCCGTTGAAATTTGTTAATACTTTAAATTACGCTTTTAACACTCATCCCTTGGTCATATTTAATAATTTGTTGAGTTCTCCTTTTTTATAATTATTATAAAATATATATATTTTTTTTAAATGTGTGTTGTAGTTATATGGGTTTGAATTGTAAGTAATATCTTAAAATCTTATGCTGAAAGGTTGGTAATAAATATTATATGGTTATTATTGAAAATAATATACTAATGTGATAATTGGATTATTGTACTCTGTGTTTTTTTACGTAGAGGTGAAGTAATTTAACCAAAACTTCTTTTTTTACAATAAACTGCATAAAAAACAACACCTAGTTGACGCACGATTAAGCAGTCGGACACAGCTTTTTTTGTAGTCTTTAATTAGAACCCTCGGTTCCACAAAAAGTTCCGCGTAGCGCCATCTGTTATCCAGTAGAGGAACTAGCGACTTATTTTACAATTTTGTAATTTAATCTTCGTAAAGAATTATATGGACAATGTACATATCGTTTATATATACTATTTTAAATGCTGGTATGATTAAAAACAATGCGATAAAAAAACTCATTGTGTGGGCCGGAATCGATTACTATCGTGTCGACATAAAGTTTAACAATAAACTAACCCCGGATTTTCTTGGTAACACTATAAATTTCTTCCTAAAAGCTATAAAAAATGTCAAAACAAACGGACGTGTTGCATTACTTGTTGAGAATGAAAGAGTTTTGTTGAAGTATTTTACTTAATAATACCTTTATTTTATAGTGTATGTGTATATACATATATATAATTCCTGTAGATTTTAACAATGGTCTATGGCTTCCTATTATACTTCTACGGCTTTCAGCCAGTCCGGTAGTACATTGACACGGACGGTAATACCTATTTCACAATAACTCACGTTATTATCAAATGCACTTTGAAGAGGAAACAATAAATTTAACTAAACCACAGCTTTATATATTATAAAATAGTTTTAAGAGAGCATAAATTTGTATCTATCACTAAACAATACTTAACGGTTTTTTAAACTATCGACATGTGTTAACCGGTAGTTAATCTTACCAGTTAAATTTAAACCTAAGGGTTGTTGCACACGGTTATATATAGATTTTTCTATTTTATTGAATTATAAAATAGTAAGTGGATGTCCACTAATTTAATATATATTTTTTTCATTGTATATACTTTTATTGTTTATATTGTATCATATAATATAACACTAATGTCTAGTGTGTTCTCATCCTTATTTTACTGTTCTAACGCCCTTTGGAAGTCATCTATTAAAAGATGTTTCAAATTCGTTATTCTGTTTCTTTCTCATATGTATCCACTATTCGTCTATTATTCACTAGATCTGGCGCGTGGCTTCGGCTTTGATTTAATAATTATGAATACGTTAAATTTAATCCGGTTTGATCAATATATAGATTATGTATACTTTTATATAGAAAAAATAATTAAGGATACAATATAATTGTATGGATATTAAGAAAAGCTTTTTTTTTATATTTTTAATATTTAATTTAAATAAAGTTCAAAGTAAATAATATAAGAAGGAAACATAGACCTTTGTTAACCTGTTAATTTATTAATATCTTAAACCATTTCTAAGTTTAAATCTTCTGTATTCTAGATCATTAATTATGCATATAATGTCACTTTTGACCGTAAAGTTAACCCGTACTTAGCGAGGGCTGTGTACAAAAATAGTTCATCCGGGGAATTAAGGGATCAGCCGTTAAGAATATTATATGTATTTAAATAAATATATTTATTAAATACAGTGGTTATTATAATATTAATATTCAAAATATTTTTATTTTTACCCAATAATATGTAAAATAAATATATCTCTCAAATTGAAACTCGTAATCGCTCTCGAAATATTTTTGGTTTACGAAAACAATTATTTATACTAAAATTAAAATATAAAATTATTAATTTATTATTGAGTTTTTCTAATTTGTATTTTAATTAATTTATTTGTATTTCATTATTAGTCGAAATTAATAACAAAAAATTGATGTCTGAAATGTTTTCCTTATTGACATTTTATTGCAACTGGAATTTGAATAAAGTTTGTATGGTTGTTGAAGAAAATAACGACAGCTATTTTCCGTTTGATAAATATTATATTCAGCTTAGAAATAAATAATAGATATATGTTTTATTGTCGTACTCGTATATTACGACTTCACTCATACTGACAATATCTCATCGATCTCCAAGTTTCCAGACGACTTATTGTGTTTAATTATAAACTTTGAATGTAGGCTTTTATAATATTTAATATATACAATAACTATAATAAACTATCAACTTTATGTGTAGTTACCAGCCACTAGTCTAGAAACTTTATGAATCACGCATAATTCATTACGAGTCTTAAATTATTTTGTCCTAATTTAATGAGTTCTAATAACATTCTGAGAATATTTTTACATAATCCAGAATAATCCTCTTGTATTTGTTCGACCAGTGATAACATTCTTAGTATTAAATATTATGCTTACACATTATCTTAGTATATCGAAGTCTTTATCTAATCTTTATCTCTTTTTATAATAGAATTGTTGAACTTTAAAAATATTGAGAAAATATCTCTTTTAGTACAGTTATTAATCGCACCAAATATTTTTTTACTTCCATCCCAAAAGTCTTTAAATTTGTACAGTTGTTTTCAATATTTTTTTCAAAGTTGTTTAATGTTTATTGCACGGTTAGTTCCAATGTAAAAAAAAATATCCATACAAAATGTAACCCTTGCTTCGAAGAATAATTCAGGACCATTACAGAAGGTGGGTCTAACTTCGGGTCTGGATCTGAAAAAGGTGACAAATAATATATGACTAGTTCTCACTGAAGCAAATAGCTCGGGAATATTTCATTAGGTTCAGGTGACAATGCTGTAGTTTGTACGAGGAATGTTACATTGGTAATAAATATATGTATTTTACATTAGTATAATATATAACATAAAATTTGAACTGTAAGTCACTAAGAATTTATAAAAAAGATAAAATTAGATAAGATATGACTTTTGTCCCGACTTTTTTCTGATACATTATGGTACCACTACAAGGTTAGTTCATATTTGCATTCGTGAGACTTTTCGATTCTGTTTATTTACAAAAGTGAAATCGTTTATTTCCATAATGTTTATTTCGTTTGTTATTTCTTGATATTAAAAGGATTCCATTTTAATTGTGTTTTTATATTCTCCAGACTTTATTTATTGACACTTCTTTATTATTTTCAATCAACTTTTTTATATAAATCATAACAATGTAAGTGCTTCAGGCTTTATTCTTGTAATTTTGCGATTACAGAATCGTAATTTCGGAGAAGACTGGATGGATTATTAAGATAAAGTAATGGGAGTGAATTAGGTTTTTATATCTTGGTCTTAATGACCAGCCGTAGATGGTATAATTAACAAACAAACTATTGTTATAACAATAGTATAGAAAACATCAAAAATTTAATAACATTTTAAATAGAACAGTAATAAAAGAATAAGTGTTACTATTATAATAATATCCTTTTTCTATATGCATATAATATAAAAAAAAGGTCTATAATGGCTTTTATTTTAAATACAGAATTTTGTTCAATAAGAAAGGGTGAGAAAAAACTTTGAACCAATTAAAGAAATCAATTGCCGTCTGCGCCTAATTGAAGTGTTCCGGAGTGAACAGTGCGGGTTCGATTTTATAAGGAACGCAAATTTATCGAAGAAATTCGATTACATTTCGTGATTTTTACTATTCTTTTTACCTATTTGTATATTTGTGTGTCTGTGACATAATATCTCCCAAACGGAAGAACAGATTTGAACACATCTTTTTGTAAAAGCCATTTCTGTCGAGATTATTTTTACTTTGTGTTTTTTACTGTATTTTTAGTTGTAGCTAATATTTGTGTATTTATTATAATATTTTTTTTTTGGTAAAATAAAACAAAAAAACTCCATTCATAAAATAAAAAATGATTACTTTATAACAATCAATGAAACATAACTACTCGGAACAACTATATTGCGGTAAAATTTTTACCGATTCTTTGATTGATTCATCGCTTCTCTTCGTGACTCAATATAAAGTGCGCAAGCGCATAATGACGGTTGAATCACCGATAGTTTTAAACGTTTTCAATTTCTTTGTTTGATCGACAACTTGATAAGTTATTTTCATAATTTTACATAGTTTTGTTTATTCCTTTGTTATATTTAGCTAATGTATTTTGAGATATGTATCACTTGAAAGCGTTCACAAGACGTCTGACTGACCTGATTGACTTGGGCCTCATTTTTGAATTTGGTACAGATCCAGATAGATAATGACCTCGATTGTGGGTACCGTATATATCTTCGACGGATAACAGTTAGATATCAAATCGTAATACAGCAATTGTTAGTATACTCTAGCTAGCTGATAACTGCGGCTTCACTCGTGACTGTGTAGGTGATTTCGGAATTTTATTAAAAAATATTTTGTATTAATTATTAATATATTTATTACAATATATGTATTAATTTTTTTTTACATGTCGGTAATTGTGAAATGTTACTTATTAAAAATAATCAAATTATATCTATAAATAAAATATATATAAATATATATATAAGTTGATTAATTATTATGAACAATTAATCAAATTATATATATATTTATATATATTTTTTAATAAGTATGTACGTTACTTTTAAATTGAACAATATCTTCAAGGAGAGTATAAAAATAACATGTATTCAGAATACACAAGGAATAGTACAAGAGCCTAGGTCGGAATGTTCGACCCTTTTAGTGAAGACTATAATTGGTTGAAAGGTATTGGGAAATCCCCTTTACCCTTCTCGTCCTATAATTAAAAGGTTTCTAGCTATTTCTTTTATTATTAAACCTGAGCTATTATTAAGTTACGTTTGATAGTAACTTTGACAATTAATATTACGTAAGTAACTAGTATTATTTTATCTGTCGGAAAAATAAAAATATTATATTTACCTTAAATTACTACATAGATACTAAAAGAAATTAGTTTTATGTTGTAAATAAATGATATGGATTATGTTATAATTTTTCAACACATGTTATTTTAACAATTTACTTACATATGATAACTTAATAAAGTTTATGAAGGGTAAAGCCCGAGGGTCCTAAGATCAGCTCCGGTCCAATGGGTTTTTAGGCAACCCATTACTATCGCAAACTATCCCAGACCCTTGTATTTAACTGCGGGATAAAGAATATTGAAGGTAAAGGTAAATTAATAACTAACGCATGTTTATCTTTTGCTGTAATAAAATATGTATTTTCTTACCAAATAAAATAATATTTTTAAACAAAATTGAAAATTGAATTTCATTTCTTGGACTATACAGTTTATTGAAATGTGAAACATTTTACGAAACAATACGTGTTTTTTTTTAATGTACCTTTTCTATTATTATTATATTATAAAGAGATAAATTAACAATGGAATGGAAATTGTGTAACATATATATCAAAAATACGAAAATCGAATACGAATCGATCTATCTTAGTATCGTTAATACTTTGGTGTTTTATATTTTACTAGGGGTCGCCCGCGACTCCGTCCGCGCGGTTTTTAGTGGTTCCTCAGCGCACGCGAGGAAAGCTCTTAAAAAAGAAATCTTTTCCCGTTTTTGCAACATTTTTCATTGCTGCTTGACTTCTATAAGTCACAGTGAGATGACATATACCCTATAGCCTTCCTCAATAAACGGACTATTCAACACAGAAAGATTTTTTCAATTCGGGCCAGTAGTTCTAGAGATTAGTGCGTTCAAACAAACAAACTCTTCAGCTTAATATTAGTTTTTTATTTTGGAACAAAAACAAAAGATATCAAATTAATTACATTTTATAAATAATATTGTGAAAATTTTATTTTAGTAACATATTTAGAAATAAACTAATATTGGCTATAATTCACCTACCTGATTTTATTTATTTTAAATCACTTGTAGAAGTAAGGCTTCTTTACTTACATTGTAAATTAAAATTTATTTATTCACTTAAAAAAACATAATAACGAATTTGTGGAAGTTATTATTATAAATTACGTGCGGAATAAATAAAATTAGGTTTTATTATATTTGTTTAAAGTTGAAACTTCAACGAATCTTTAGGAATGACTAATTCGGTTAGGCTGCGGTCGTTTCGCGGGCGGAAATTAAAATTGTTGTATTTGCTTTAAAAAAGATATATCATTATCGAATGATCCGTGGAATTAGATTTTTTTCTTGACTGGTCTAACTAAAATAACATGTCTCACTTTGCACGTATTGTGTAGGAAGGATTCTGATAAGCACAATCTCAGCTTTATTTCGAACCGTAGCCCTAGGACAGAAGTAGGTCGTAGAACAAAGCGTTGTTTGTGAATTCCGTACATCAAGTTACGAAATACTATTGACGTGACTAAAGACAATGCTGTTCACGGAACTCTAAATTTGATAAGCCATGGGAAATAATACGATATGCATAGTGTTTGTTATTGACGCTTATTATTGTATGTATCGTGTTTAATTATTTGTTGGAATTTTCATTATGATACCTTTCTATACATTCCAATCCGTAATAAATGTTGTACGTAGCAAGAAAATCTTTAAATGTTAATTTATTTATTAATTTATTGTTTTTAAAAATAATATTGTTTTTGTGGTTTTTGAAAATTAATGTTAATATGTTTTCCAGCTGACCCTCTACCCGGGAAGCACGTACCATTGGAGAGCTATGAAAGCGAGCTGGAGCGGGAACATGCGTTGCCGACGTCCGTCCCCAACGCTGACATACTCAAGACTAACAGCAATCCCACTTACCACAAACCTAGGTAAGCTCTGTTGAAATTAATCATTTAAAATATTATAATGATTCCAGGACTATTTGATCTAAGCGACAATTTTTATGAAATCAGAACAAATCAGCGATTTGTTCTTATTTCAAATATTTACATTCATTTTGCTAAAGATGTCGCTTAGACCAAATAGCCCTGGAATATCGATAATAAACTTAATATTTTGAATATTAAGATAAGAACAATAATTTATAAAGGGCGACTCTAAACTGCGAAAGATTTTTAATCAAGGAAGGAATTAAATAAAGTTTGAAGTGCCCGTTAAAGTTAAATATGTTTACAAAAGAACTTACCCCCGAGTCATTTTCGATATAAAAATGATTTATAACCTTTTTTGTGTAATTTTATGTTGTCAAATTGTTTATTTAAGTTTTAAAATGTATTTATATAACATCTATCTAACTTTGGCAACCAGTGACTTTACTTATCTAGATGAAACATCTAGATGTTATCAGATGTCCGATAATCGAGAGGGCATGAGAAGTTTAACCTTGATCTACTTATATAAAAAGTCTACTTTAAAACAACTTATAATTGTTCCATAGTTTGATTTTTATTGTGTTATGGGAAAGCGTATTGAATTTTACAATACAGAATATTTTTATTATTATTGTTAGAAAGTATTTTACAATTTTATCTTTTTTATTTAACAATCTTTTTAAATGTTTCTTTACGTTCTCAACACGCTTGAAAGGCTTTCCCCGAACTCAATTCATCATTACGTCAGGAGAGTTTTACTTATCCTTAGAGGGTATTACATTAATAGTTCAAGACTGATCGAGTCTGAAAGTATGTATGTATATTATATGAATGTATGTATGTGTATATTAAAACAAATTTTAATACTTCTAAAGAATTTATGGTATAGAAGAACGGAACGTTATAACTACTGCAACGCAATATAAACTTTATATCTCATCTCTCCAGGGACTATTTTATCATGTATCTAGGATCAATTGTGCGTAGGATGATACCCACGTAGTAATTTTAAAGTTTCCCAGAAGCCGATATATCCTGACCTTATATAATCTTATATTTGATTTTATTATAAGCTTAAGGTATCGATATATTTGGAATATTTTCTAAGGTACTTTATTATCTGCCTGTAATAAGAATTATCTACCTATTGAAGTATTTAATAACTTAATAACTTTGATGAATCAAGGTGACCGTCGACATAATATCTCAGTATTCCGAGCGATAATGAGTAACACAGAGGATTTAAGTTCGAGTCCTGCCGTGTTAATACATTTTTGAATTTATATTTATTTAGTGTGTGTATGTATGTGTGTCTGTGTGTGTGTGTGTGCGGAAGCTTAATACGTCTATATTTCAATTGTTTTTTTTTTGTTCCAAAATTAATGAAAATCAAGTCGAATACAATTTGAATACACATGATAAAAAGGGCCAAATTTGTGAAGAACCTGCAACCTCACTCCCCCATCACTCACTCATTGGTTCTATCAATCAAAAAGTTTTGAAGTATTGGAAACAACTCGCAAGATTCTATTAAAATTGAAGTTAGGAAAAATACTAGAGGGTCACCTTTCATCTATCACTAAGTTTTGTAAACATTATTTAATGTAGATTTTGTTTTTCTATGAAATAACAAGATTTAACCGTATGTATATAAAATGTATTATTTTCTATTATGAAAAAAGAAGTGCTTCTGTAAGTCTGAAGATAAATGATTAGTAAAAAAAGGATAAAATGAACTGGTATACAACACGATGGAAAATAAAATGCCATATATTAATTAATCTAGATACTAATATTATAAAGCTGAAGAGTTTGTATGTTTGAACGCACTAATCTCTGGAACTACTGGCCCGAATTGAAAAATTCTTTTTGTGTTGAATAGTCCGTTTATTGAGGAAGGCTATAGGGTATATGTCATCTCGCTGTTACTTATAGAAGTCAAACAGCAATGAAAAATGCTGCAAAAACGGGAAAGGATTTCTTTTTTGAGAACTTTCCTCGCGTGCGCTGAGGAGACACTAAAAACCGCGCGGACGAAGTCGCGGGCGACCCCTAGTATTGTATATTACATTACAAACATAATTAAAATGTATGTATGTAAATTATTTTTTTTAATTAAAAAGAAATTTCTCTCTGCCGCTTTGTTAATCTGAAGATAAATTCTTAATAATATCACTTAAAAAGTTAACATTAACCGATAGGTATATACAATGATGGAAAATACAATGCTATTTAATTAATTAATACTCTATATATAGATAATAAAATTACAAAAACGTATGAATTATATTGAATAAATGTGTCAAAAAGAAAACCTCTCAGCCAAATTGAAACAAATGAGGTGGTCACGAAAACTTAAAGGTACTAAAAGATTCTAAATCCGTGACTTGCTATCCAAAGTAGTATTATGCAAACCAAATAGTTCTTCCCATCACGACAGACTCCGTGATAGTCGTGGTATGGCTTAATTAAAAAAAATACTAATGAAAGAAACTGCACTTACGTTAATGTTTATCTTTTTTAATGTCTTCATTCTACCTATTCCTATTTTTTTTAATTTTTAAAATATCTGTAAGCGTTATATATACGTTTTTTTTTAGATTATTTTAATTCAGATATGAGGATAATATCTTTTAAGGTACTTAAATATAACGTAGCTTGGACTGATATCGGATTACCGACGGATTTGGTCATAAATATAATTGTAAAAAACCAGCCAAAATATATATAAATCGGTAACTTCCGTGGTATAATGTACAAACGACAAGCGTGTCATATTCAGACTTATAGAATAATAATACCACATTGATCTAACCCCTAAGTAAGCAAATTATTTGCTTCTGTTAAGGATGTTAGACAAGGATACAAATACATAGAAATACACGATCCCGGGAGTTGGTTTATAAATAATTTACGCTGTTTCTTTCTTCTTTAATATAATTATACTTTACAGTACTGAGTATATTATAGAATCGGCCGCAGTTTCATCTAACTAATGTATTTAATGTAAACTTTAATTTCCACTCCTATTTAATTCTAAGGTTCTAATTCTAATTAAATATTCTCTATATTTAATAATATTTATTTATATATATTTTTTAAACAGTTTATATATTCTCTTGCTATAGATAGAGTTTGTAACATACATACATGTACATTTTCAACTTTATATAACATGACATTATTTAAAAAAAAATGCATTATATGAGATTTCATTTATTATAGTGGAACTTTATTTAAAATTCCTTCGTAAAAAAGTTTTAATCTTTTTAAACCAAGGTTGGGAAATAAATACTATGTAGCAACGCCATCTATCGGCTGATGGCAACATTGACGTGAATTTACTGTGAACTTTATCTAAATAAAACAAACTCATTTGAACTAAAATAATCAATGTAGTTATTTTTAAAGAAATGTTTAATAATTTGAAAAGCGCTTTAAAGCGCCACCAGTACCGGTATGATAATTAAAAAGTATTTTTTGACGCTTCTATTTTATATCAGAAGTTTTGAAAACTTTTTTTATTGAAATAATAAAATACTTTCCCGACGGTCATGGGACTCGTAAAGTGTGAATTGCGTTGTGTTAGGTCTATTAAATTATTTCTAGAAGCTTCTAAAAGTTTTATATTTAAATTCTGTGAATTAAATAATGTTTTGATATAAAATAGTTGTATTTATTTTAACAAAAATAAATGCTGTACATTCAACGTTATAAATATTGTATAAAAATATTATAATAAATATTATTTTTCCTACCGGATATGAAGTTATATATATAAGTTATTCGTGATAATATGCTAATACACTGTTATAAGTTATTGAATTATTTCTGTTTTAAATTAATAAAGAAATTTAAAGATAATATTACAATTATTATAAATACAATTTAAACATATAAAAATGTTCTTAAAATTGAACTTTTCTCATACATATGCCATGAAAAAATACACCCAAAATACTACTTTAATACATACATACATAAAGATTCATTAAAATGCGGTAAATGGTGTGGGAATTCGAATAGAATGGCGAAGTGGGCACCATGCCAATTTTTAGTTCTGCGACCACTTTACAAGAACCATGACCACCCACAACGACAACTAAACTGCGATTCTGTGTACAATGGTCGGTTCCAGGTCACTGACATTACACTAAACTTGTACATTTAAGAGAATTCCGGCGTTTAACACTAGTGGATAATCCCCGTTTGACTTTCAATTATGACTATTTTATATATATATGCAATAATTTATTACAATAACTCACTTTTGTATTATTAGAATATCCTTCGTTTTCAAACGGACAAACTGTCATAACACCAAATATATAATAATAGTACTAATGAGGTAAATTGAACTTCAATTAAAACAATTAATTGGTGTTCTGGAATACCAATCAAGCGTTAGTTAATTATCTTCATGGCTAATCTGATTTTCTATATAATTAACCGGAATTAACTTGGGTATGTATATTAATTTATAATATTCGTAATTATCAGGAAATAGATATTTAAATTGTTAAGCAAATAATAATCAGAAATATAATTCAATGTTATATAAGTATATAAAGTATGAAAGGAGTTCTCAAAAGTGATAAAACTAACATGCGCACACGCATGGTGCGGTCAGCGTGCTGAATCGCAGATTCTTCACATTGTATTGAATATTTTAGTGTTTATTGTTTATTCATTCACAGAGGTTGTGCTTACCTCTAATAGAATTGTAAATATCTATTCAATGCACTGGAATAGAATTTTGTTATTCTTGTGAGATGTTCATTTCAAAGATATAGTAATTTTAGAATCAATCAAAAAGTTGACACACGCCATTGCGCAGATACTAGAAGAACTATGAGGTTTTATTATTCATATTTAGTATTTTATAGATAGAAAATATGATTTATAGTGTCATTTTCTTGTTAGCTCAATCTACCGAATCTTACGCGAGAAAATTAGTGTTAAAGGTTTTTAGATCACAAATTAAATATCTTAAATATCGATAGTTCTTAAAGTGCAGTAGTATGTTTATTATTCTGATTAAAAAACTGAGTTTGTACCATGTCTTAAGTGTTGTCTGATTTCGCATTTATTTCCAGGCCGCCCGCCCATCATGGTGCGTCGCTTCTGTCCGGCGTCGGGGCAGTACCCTCCTACGCACCACCAGGAAGGGCCTTTTTCACTCCTCCACTGCCGCCGGAGTACAGAAACCCTTTCGCTGATAAGCCAACACTTAGAGGTAAATACGATATCAGAATTTGATTTACTTTACACTGGCTACACTTAACCATTGGTCTACAACATATTTTCTATTTATAAAATTTGAAGACGATTCCTAATAATCACAATATTAAGAGTATATAATGATGTGTTTAAGTTCACTAATTACTATTGTTTGTACAAAAGTTTCAAATAGAAATCGTATTTCTAGGCACAAACACAGATGGGAACAGCTACCTCAATAGGCGGCCCATTCCCCCTCCCTCCCTCGGGCCAGGACACGAGCGAATCCCGATCAGACCTCCTGGACAGGTAAAAATCCCTAACGAAATTATAAATGTTCTACGTAATTCATTTAATCAAGACTATCAACATTGTCAGACGTGCTTAATTAAAGTTTTAAGCTCCGAAATTGTCAAACTAACGAACACTTCTAGAATAAATTGACCGAATTTAAAATAGGAATAAAACTAAACTACAAACATGTCCAATTGCCTTTCTGGAATCCACTCAAATAGCGAATTTCCCAATTTTACAGGAAACGTCCTCGCCACAAGTGCCGGCGCCCCCGCCCGCACCTCCTTTGCCTCCAGCTGGACTTGAGCCGAAGAAAAAAGCACTCAATACTCCTAGCTATAAGGTAGAGTATTCCGTATATGAAATTTCAAGTACTGCCAACTATCCAACTTGTCACAATCCAAATGCACTTTTGAAATTATGTTTCAATGCTATTTGTTTGAATCGAAAATCGTAGAACAACTTGTTCGTAATAATGATATAAGTTTTCAATGATTTGCTTGTCCAATATATATACATATATATATTATAATATAAACTTAAATTACTTCATGATAAAAATAATTGTTTTTAATACTTCAATATTTTTTTTCCAGCCGGATGAATTAGACGGTGACAAGCACGGTACAGATCAAGCCAATTTCACTGATTTTGTACCAAATTCACTGAACATCCCCACGATTTCGAGGATACTCTCCGGTTCCAACGGTAGAAAAGAAGACATTCCAGATGTTCTTTTAAGAACAGTTACTGCGAAGCCTCAACACAACCCGGAGAAAACTTCAAAAAGTGATATCTATATTACGAAAGACGCTGGAGTTACACTCAGTGATTCAAATAAAGAAAGTTCTACAGAAGGTGTTTTAGCTGTTCTTGATCCAGATATGAATAACTTAGATAGGCCGCTGATCGTAGATCAAAATGGAGAAACCAATACACGAAGAAATCTACAATATGCCACAAACAAACAGCCAGATAGGAATGATAGTAGAAGAGACGATTTTACTCCCGCGACAACCATGGGCTTTGAACTAACCGATCCCGAAATGTCAACCGAAAGATATCATAACTTAGCCAATGTGAATTCAGATAAAAAGATTCTAAAACATGATAAGAATAACGGTCCCGTACAAAGCCCTAGTGCAACTTTAGACCTTGCGTGGAACGTCCACATTTATTCATCGACATTTATGTTTACTATTCTGGCCGGATTTTCAATATTTAAGATCATAAAGTATAACAAATTTACTCATCTCTTCACTCAGTACTATTTCATTATTCTCCATTTGATCTTAGTATTTGTATGTCTTTTGAGAATATTCTATATGTTCTATGATCCATATAATATTAACTATTCACTACCAGTTTTTATAAGCGAGATTCTTCTCCATGTTCCAGAAATATTCTTGAGCATTGCATTTGCTTCCACTATACTATTTCTTCTTACAAATAGTATTAATTTTAAAGCAACATGTTGCGCGTTTCTATTTCGTTCTAGGACTATATTTATAGGAGGTAGTGTTCATCTCTTGTTCTGTGTAATGTTGCATATCCTTGAAAATAGTAATACAATTATTAGGACTCATCAAGGAGTCGAAAAAAGGGTTCTAGGTTTAACTTGTCAAATTATATTTATTATTGCCTGTCTGACTCTCGGGATGTGCTATCTCTATGTATATAAAATGCTCAAAGCAGTTCTACAAAAGAAAAGTCACACTTACATTCACGGTTTTCAAAATCTATACCAAGCAATTCATATAAATTTAGCAACAGCTTTGCTATTTCTATTAATGGCAATTCTACAGATATATGGAATATTGAGTATAAATCAAGTTAATATGACCAAATTTGACTGGATACAATGGGGTTACCAGTTTTCGTTGAGACTAATTGAGATCAGCGTTGTGGCTCTTATTTCCTGGGTGATAAGTTTAAAAGTTGGTATTGTAGCTTCTCTGCAACACGAGAAGGCAGACGGTCAAAAAATATCTGGATTAGGTCTGTTTCCCTGCACAGCGGGGTCCAGCAATGAACAATTTGAGTCAGATTATCCAGCTATTTGCAACACTAATACCAATCTTCATACTTACACTCTAAGAACTGGAAAGCCAATTTATGAAACTGCTGGACACCATCCCAATATACCAGAACAATGCTGTGTGGGTCCAGTAGACCATCAAAGATGCCAGTTGAACACTCTAGCCGTGAATTGCGATAATAATTCCGGAACCGAAAACTATTCCGGGCATAGTTCCATTGCAAATGCTGCTCACAGTAGTTCCACAGAATCTAGTAACGCCACATCCAGCCAAGGCGTAACCAACCATTTGATTAAACATCACCCCAACATGGCTGGATATAATGGAATAGAATCTGCATCAGATGACCATTATTCCAACTGCGATCCCGCCATGCAATCCTTGCAAGGCGATGACCCGTTAGATCACGAATATAACGTAATCCAATATGGAAGTAATAGTGACTTTATTCGTGACATTAAAAATCAGAACTACAACGGTGGCTCAAACCGCAGTTCCCATAACTTCAAGCACATGTCTTATGACCGTGTTTCATCTAGAACCAATAGTAATCCGCGTAAAAAGCAAAGAGCTAAGAACAAAAACGTCCAAAATTGTATGACAATGGGTTATGACCCAGCCATGAGCCACCATTATCATCAGCCGCACATGCCAGATGAATATGGCAATTATAACGCCGAAAACGTGTCCTACCACGCATCTGGAATACAGACTTTAAATCCTAATCGGAGTTATGAGGGTCCTTGTCAACAGATTAGGTTATCTCAGCGTCGAAATTCACCGTCCACCTCGATGGTGAATTCCAGTGGGAGTCAGAAACGTGGTAAGGGCAGCGGGTTTCCAGATAGACCGAAGTCCACTGACTTGTATGATTTCTCTGAGGATCCCCATGAAAGGAACTACCCCTGTGCTTTAGGGACTCCTCAACCAGCGCCAAGAAATTGTAGTTACGAGGCATCGTATTCTCAGCCTCAAGATGAGATCAACCCGGACGGAATAGGAGGCAGCATGTTAGTTGACCAGGACGGTTTTGTGAGATTTAGACCATTGGAAGATGGCCCTTCACAAACTTGATTCACCATAAACCTGTCGCTAGCGGCAGAGAACTTAAGTTTTTAAGGACCACAGGTCCAAGTGACTGTCATTGACTATGCTTATCGATGTTGCACTTCTAAATGCAAATGTAAATGTATAGTTATAAATGTATATTTAGGTTAGCGGTATTTAAGAACCGTGTCGGCCTTTTGTAAATAGCTATTATTCTCATTTATCTAGGCATCGTGTAACATAAAAATTTTATAATATCCGAAAGAGCAGCCATTTTGAAGAAATATGAGTGTACTGTTCAATGTTGAATTATCGTCTATTTAGTGTATACTTAAAAAAATGACCATTAATGTTGCCATTATATCATTATCAGGACTCGTGTCTAAAATAATTACATTCCAAATATTTAATTGTTTTAGTGCAGCGGAAGAATAGTAATTTTGAACTTGGTTCTCATTACATTCATAACATATTACAGAATTATTTTAGACACGAGATATGATTGTAATTTATAGTTATCAGTCATTTATAATAAAATGACAAATTAAATGTATGTGATATCGATATAATTTTGTTTTTAAAAACTCTGTCCATAATTATTGTAAGGAATATATCAAATAATGTAACTTTTTCTATTAACTTGCCGTTTTGAGAGAGTCTAAATGGGGAATGCTAGATCAAGCATTTTAAAGCGCTTTCAGCAAGGCAAGTTTTTAGAACTTAAAATAGTTTAAATACAGCAGCTCACTGTTTTACACTTGTCATTATATTTTATATCAATAGATATACTTATGTTGGGTTTATATCACATTTACAGTATGTTATTATTTATGCTCTTTAAAACAATAATTTCCAGATTGTATACTTGCGTTCTTAAACAATGTATCGATGATATTAATTTAGTGTTACTACATTTTATTGCATCATTTGACAGATTTAAAAACTAGTCACATTACAATATCGTGTTTCTGCCTTGGAAGTGAATATGCGAATTTTATAAATCATTTTAGCGGAACAGATTATAATATCATAGTATACAAACAGATAGAGTTGTTAATTATACAAGAAATAAATTATACATTACGTAAAATGAATGTTGGCACTACAATAGATAGGTATAAAATAATTGTGTAAAATAGAAAAATAATATTTATAATCAAAAAATACAGTTTTATTGGATACTCCATGTTAATTTTGGTTAAGCAGTGCTCATATTATTATTATAATTCCTATGTAAATAAATAAAATAAGTGTGGTAAATATATTGATTACCATGACAACGCCACTATTATTTCCTTTATAATTGTAAGTTTTGTACATAAGTGGTATTGTGGTACCCATTTTGGAAATAAAAACACGTGCGTTTTTTCGTTGTAAATTATATATTTTTTTTATTACTTTCAAGACTGTACCTACTTTTATCATTTAACATCTGTCATTTATTATGTATAAATAAAAATAAAAAGGTATTGAAAATATAATGGTTTTTTTATGAGTTTATGTTTAAATTTGAGAATAGAGTCGAGAAAAACACGATTAGGATTCAAACTTTTTATATTTTTTTATAGTGTTTATTATCATCAATATAACAAAGATTAAAAGATACCTTTTGAAAAAAATTAAAAGATTTCTTCATATTATTGAAGCCAAATCTGTACATTAAACATTTTTAGTAGATGAATCGCTCATAATTTAAATCAAATCACAGCAATAAATGTTACACAATTTTTACCGAAGGCACTTTAACATCTCGAACTGGTTGGTGATATTTTTTTTTTCTTCTTGTCCTCAACTTTTGGATAAATTAGGTTAGATGCACATTTGCAGGATAAATAACTAACATTGAATTTAACAATGATCACACAAAAATGAAGGAAATTCCGCAGCAACGTGTTGTGTTTGTTCCTAAAATGCAAGGAAAACTTGTTTTCTAAGACTTTCCCGAGTACACATTGAAATAAAACTATTTTTACGGAATTAACTCGCGTAGAATAAATTAAATTTACATTTTACCTCTAACCCGACGCACTGTGTGTCGTCCAGAACAAGCTAGCTGGACAAAATTATTTTTTAATGGATATAATCCATTTATGTCAAATAAAAATATAATTCGTGTAGGTGGCAGATTATGCAATTCTAATTATGATTATGATACAAAACACCCCATTTTGCTCCATGCGTCACATCATGTGATTAAGTTACTATTTAGACATTATCATAAAATACTTATGCATGCGGGACCTCAGCTAATGTTATCTATATGAAGACATAAGTTTTGGGTTATAGGAGGCCGCAATTTAGTTAGAAAAATAACACACGAATGTCACACATGTTGCAGATTTACTGGCAGGTCAATCCAGCCAATTATGTCTAGTTTACCTAAGGAACGACTTCATAGCCAATTCCCATTTTCTAATGCGACAGTAGATTATGCTGGCCCCATCATGTTAGCAAACAGAAAGGGTAGAGGATGCAAATTGATTAAGTCATACATATGTGTATTTGTATGCATGGCTGTGAGGGCAGTTCACTTCGAACTGGTGACAGAGCTGAGCACTGAATCTTTCTTAGCTGCTTTAACTAGATTCGTTGCTAGCAGAGGTAAGCCTGATCTAATCCATTCTGATAACGGTACTAACTTTGTAGGAGGTGCTAGGGAACTGTCAAATTTCTTAAAAACAAACTGTGATGACATTAGTTCGAAATCAACGGAGCAGTCAATTCTTTTTAAGTTTTCTCTAGCCTATAGTCTCCATTTCAACGGCTTAGTCGAAGGTTCTGTAAAGGCCGTAAAACATCATTTAAAACTAGTTCTTTCCCTTGCCAATTTAACCTATGAAGAGATGTACACTGTGCTTGTAGGTATAGAAGGTATATTAAATTCACGACCATTAACCCCATCACACTTCCTTTAACCCCATCACACTTCCTTATCGGACGCACTCTCACAATGCTGCCTACTTCTCAGGTCGAGACAGAGAAGATGACCAGAATCAGCACACTGCCCCGATACCGGAGAGCACAGACTTTAATTCAGCATTTCTGGAATAGATACTACCTAGAATACATTTCTGATTTGCAAAGAAGGTTGATATGGAAGCAAACCAGTGGAGGGGAACTGCACATTGGAGACCTGGTAATAATAAAGGATGATCGGCTCCCACCCAATCGATGGCTGCTTGGACGTGTCACCCGCCTTCATCCTGGACAAGACGGCATCACGCGAGTAGCAGACGTCACTACCACTTCGGGAGTACTGAGGAGATCATACAATAGACTCTGCTTGCTGCCAACTGGAGATACCTTGGACTTGGACATTCCAACTCGGGGAGCCTGTTAACGCGATACGGCCGGTTCGCCGGCACGCGGCTCGTGCGGCCACGATCGGCCACTCGCCTCGCCGGTCGACACAAAGCAAGACGCACGCGCATTACTTATTTAGATTTTTATTGTAATTTTTACATTATACGAAGTTCTTAAAAGTCTGATTTTCATTTGCTCAACGCTGGAACTCCAATTTAGTCAAGCTAAAGAACAATCCCTTACAGGTTGCAAAGCCTCTGCTAGATACTAATGTAAATGATTTCATTAATAAAAATACTTGGAAACCCATAAAAGATGCAAAACCCAAAAATAATATGCATTCATTAAAAATAATGGTGTTTATTGCACGATTCGTAAGAAATATCAATTAAACTAATAGTTATTTAAAGCTAAATACATTATCTAACGATTAAACTAATATTATAAGAATAAATAAAACTAATTAATATTTACAACTTTAATTAAAAATTAATTAGTACACAATAAACCTTAATAGGTTTATTGTGTACTAATTAATTTTTAGTCATTATTTAATAATAATGACTAAATTATAACTTACTACTAAAAAAAGAATATTCATTGGATTATAATGAGGACAAACTTAGGAATTATTCATCATCACTAAGTTCATCCTCAGAAGAATCCTCTATACAATAATCTTCAGTATTAATATTTACAGTATTTACATTTTTTACAATATTTACAGGTGGGCTTACAAGATCTAAGACTGCAGAAGGGAGGCTACCTGATTTTTTTCTGGGGATATCTCTGAGACTGTTAATTACTGGATCAGATGTGATGATCAACATATTAAGCAAATCTGTATTCGTGGCAATACGAGACCGTTTCCGGGTATTATCCCTTCGGAATCTTCTGCAATCTTTATTGCGAGCTTCTTGAGCTTCCTCAGAAAGCTGCCCGATTGGCAAAATAGCCGATTGGATAATATCCACACTATGCACAAGAATTTTGTGCACAGTAACAGGCATGTAATACCACGAATATAAATCCAAGTAAAGCTTTCTAGTTAGTGAAGCTAACTTTTGAAAGTTATCTATATTAATATTAAAACCACTCGATAAAGCGCGAAGTAACGTGTCAAAATTTTTAATAAGTGCCACATCTAATCCCGTAATTTCAGCGCTCAATTCAGGATTTCCGAAAAACTTACGAGCAGTATTTCCATCATTGGAATTACCAAATCCTGGCTTTGGTTTATCCACAATTAAGCCCATTTCTTTTTTAAAATGTTCTTGAATATTTGCTGAACGTTGCTTTACAAGAGCTTTCTCAGTTGGATCACATAATTGCCATTTCTTAACGTCAAGATGGTAACTAATGTGAAGCAAACATTCGAAACAACGAATCCAAGCATGTAAAGTAGATATACCAAAACTAAGATACGATTCATTAGTCACGAATTCCCTAGACTCATCATTCATTAGTTTTGGGGTTGCGCCACAGATGTAGCATTTTTGTGCTGAAGAAGTTTCGGTCAAAGCATTACAAACTTTGCCATCAACCATTGTTAAAAGTAGTACATGTTTGACAGATACCTCAGGCCCATTATCAACACTATATATAGTCGGCAATAACTCATTTATCTCTTCCAATACCTTATTGGTTTCAGAAACGGTCAATTCCGTACTTTCTTTGGAGAAAATAAACTTTATCGGTCGACAATACATAGTGGAGAATGGGCGAGGGTTCTGCCAAACGATATTACCACTTTCATCATGTAGTTGAAGCGGCACAAAAGAAAAAACAAACAGAAATTCATCTGTATCGCCACTATTGGTGAATTGTTGTTTGTTAGTGCTGTGACCAGAACTTCCATCACAACCCCACTTGCTAACTAAAGTAAATGATGTGCCACTATTACCACCAGAAGAACAAGCCGTAATGACTTCTCGCTGCGCAGAAATTAAACGCTGAACTGTTTTATCTAAAATAGCTTGTAGCTTAATTTCAGCACGCGTCTCAGTTACCGTCACATGTTCATTCGCTGGCAAACAAGCTTTCTTGGCCTTACGAAGACTATGAAACGATGGAAATACCTGATGTCCAGCCAGCATGCTCCACTTCCGCGTCTGTTTGTAGGCGTGACTAGTTGACTTAGAGTCTATATAATACGCAAGTGCCTCATCACTTGTAAGGCACCTTTGCTGCTTGAGGTCACTCGACTTTCGTTCACTGCACTTTTCAGGACTCTCAATAACTTCTCGAATTAGTTTTGCGACGTTGCGTTTGCCTGATTGACGAGACGCTATTTCAGCAGCAACCAAAAGCTCCTCAGAGCTTCTTAACTGAACCAAATCATCGACACGTCGCCGTTTGGTTTTGGCACTTGCGTTTGCCAGGTCCACTGGTGGTCTCCCGGGACCAGGCAGTGAATGTGATGACGTTGATGCTTCTGCAAGGTCATAAGACACATTAAACTGTAAGTCTTCACCTTCTAGCCACTTAGCATTACAGAAAAAAATAGAAAAAAATACAGATCGGGGATACGAGGGGATTTTTAGTAATAGTCTTTTGAATTTGAATTTCAGACGACTAAAAAGAAAACGCAAATTGCGACGCTCAGATTCTAATTTAGTATGAATATTATTTTATTGTAACTAAATAAAAAAAAAGTACTTACCCTTAGTAATAGAATCCATCACTAAAATTTACCACAACTACTAAAATAACCTTGAGAGATGCAATCGTGTCAGTAGCAAAAATGCGAATAATATTATGCATTTAACCCAATTGTCTTATATATTACCCTCATTAACGATGTTATCTATGACTTATGCCAAAACAATAGTTGTTGGTGTAATTACCAACTAATACCCTAATTACCCCCACTAATGTTTCTACGAAATCTTAATATTAATAATAATAATAATATCAGGACAAATTACACACATTGATCTAACCCCTAAGTAAGCAAATTATTTGCTTGTGTTAAGGGTGTTAGACAACGATACAAATACATAGAAATACACATATACACATATACTGAGAATATATTTAATAAACGACCAAGCCCAGAAACACAGACATCTATGCTCATCACATAAATGCCTGTCTCCCGCCGGGAATCGAACCCGAGCCCCATTGCGCCGTGACACGTTAGGCGTCTGCGCTAACCACTCGACCAACGGGGCGGTTAATGTTGTTTTTGTCCAGCTAGCTTGTTCTGGACGAAACACAGTGCGACGTTTCAATGCTTTGCAACAATCGTGTTCACGATAAGACGAGATGAAGATGTCTGTCAGTAAGTCAGTTAATTAGTTATCTACCTCCAACGGTTTCTAAGCTTCCGGACGCACAGTTCAGGTGTACATTCTCACAAAACGCACTAACAGTATCTTGAGTTCTTATATTGCGCTCACAGACATGACAGAGTGGGTCCCAGATGTTAGATAATCCTCAACCATCTTCTCAAATAAAATAAGGCTTTTTTTTTATTTCAATACCCTCACGAACCATTCTTGGAGTGTAATGTTGTTCTTTAGGGAGGATTTTAGTTTTATCAAATCTTATACAATAAAATCGTAAAAAAAAAAAAAATACAATAAACACAGCTATTTGAATTTTTTTTTGAACTAATTAATACCGAATTTAAATCAACATTCTTTTCTATTTGCACTTTGAGATCACCTATCGTTTAGTGAATAATGATTCAGTAGGTAAGGCATATTAAGAAAAAAGTGGTAGAAGCTGGATTTTTTCTTATATAATTTTCCGAAGCAAAGGCTTCTTTACATGTTTTTTTTTTACAATGTAAAGACAAAAATTGCAGTTGCGAGACTAATTTTGAATAATTTCTAATATGTCACTGCGATTGAGCTCCCTTTCACTGTAGAGGTCAAATAGATTTTTTCTACTCCAAAGAATTCCTATTTACTAAACGATAGGTGATCTCAAAGTGCAAATAGAAAAGAATGTTGATTTAAATTCAGTATTAATTAGTTCGAAAAAAAATTCAAATAGCTGTGTTTATTGTATAATTTTTTTTTACGATTTTTATTGTATAAGATTTCATAAAACTAAAATCCTCCCTAAAGAACAACATTACACTCAAAGAATGGTTCGTGAGGGTATTGAAATAAAAAAACAGCCTTATTTTATTTGAGAAGATGGTTGAGGATTATCTAACATCTGGGACCCACTCTGTCATGTCTGTGTTACTACACAAAATATTTAAAAAAATATATTTTATGGCCTTAAATATTAAGAATACCTCCGAGTTTTGTGGATATTAGCTAAGCGACGACTGTATCTCATTAGGAGTGTTTCCTGACCCTAATGAAATATAGGAAAGTAATACCACTCTTATAATCAGGCCATGTTTCAGATTCAAAGGGTAGAGGTAAATGGAAAGAGATCTCCTAGGACTCCGATTGATATGGGGCTCTCTTAAGGTTCAATCTTAGGCTCATTGCTCTTACTTATTTATATTAATAATCTGAACTTTTGTAAACCAACATAAAAAGATATTATATTTGCTGATGATGCTTTTTATATACTTTTTTTAATATTTAAAGTGAAAAAGCGCAAGATAATGTATGATGATGTAAAGAAAACTGTAAAAAAATTTCTAATGTCTTACAAAATACAGAGTAATAAGTAAAAGAGGGAGCAAAATCTTTTTTATTTCGTTTTTTTACACCAACAATAAAGTCATAATTAAAACAGAATAAAATAATGCATGTGTATGGGTGTTAGAAGAATCAAACGCAATAAATGTTTTAACTTCATTTATATGAGCGAATCCATAGTTATCAATTCTGTAAAAAATAACAATATATTCAATACAAATAATTAGAATTAATTACAATATACAATTAGCATACCAAGTCTAAATAAGACAAAATATTATATTAATTGACACAAAGACAAATTTAATATAAAAATGTCATAAAATAGATTACTAATCTACAATTTTTTGTCACCAGTACAATGAAAACGAATATATATTCAACTTCAGTAAGATTGTATTATAAATATCAGTTAAATACTTTCCAAAAATAACGTAAGCATTCAATAATATTCTTTCAAAAAGTTGTTAAAAAAATATTTTATATCTCAACTAAAAATCCTAGAAATTTGGAACTTAGAATATATTTCATAACGTAAATACCCAATAAGATTTTTGGTAATTCGTCCGGTTTCGGAGGCTTTTTTGTTTTTAAGTTATATTTTAAATATTTCCAGGATGATTTTAAATTTAAGAACGGCCACCCGAAAGTCGAAGGAGCATTAACTATAAACTATAACTAGCCACTAAACGCTGTTTCTTACACCCTGTACATAATACTACATAAATAATAAATTATTCAAATATTTGGACTAAAGTTCTAAATCGCTATAAGATTCTCGATTTTTACTAAATTGTTCATTCATTTTATTTTTTCTTGCTGAAAACTGTTCACCCAATACTTTCATAACTTGAGCATGGGTTTTGCCATTTTTCTTTTCAGATCCGTAATTTTCTTTAACAAACAATGCAAAATCATTTAAACCTCCTTTCCTAGCTGGAGTTGAAACAACGACGCCATCTTTATTTTTCTTGTTGAGTATAAGTTCAAAAGTCCCGTGACAATAGCCACAGCATTTCTTAGTAATGTCTATGGATTTGGAGTGGCGTTTAACACTGAAAAATAAAATTAACAATATAAAGCGTTAATTATATAATTGGTTATTTAAGTTTACCTTCGTGACTGAGTGTGGTCCATTGCGTAACAATATTCAAACTCTAATAATAGTAATAAAAACGTCGTTCGTTTCATGTCGTCCCGTGTGTCAGGGCGTAACATATGATTTGTTTTTTATTACTAGGAGGACAAACGATCCGGTTGCGAATTGTAAGCATTGCCGGTTTTTGACATGGAGGCGCACTTTTTGAAGGTATGTAATATCTATCACGAAACACCATCGAAGGACGTTCATTCCACATCTTGGTGGTACGTGGTAGATGGTACCTTAAGAATCGCACTGTTGAACGCTATGCATCCAGGTGGTAGAAATGGAGTATTCGGGGTATAGTGCAGTGCGATAGTGGAAATCGGCGGCAGGAATCGGATTAAATAACTCTTCGGTACACTCCTTATGATAAATGCGGTAGAAGATGCTTAAGGAAGCACTATCCCTTCTCAACACCAAAGGATCAAGCCTTTTGTAAATTTATGCAATAAAGGGTAAATAAATAAATAAATAAATAAATGTACGCACAGTGTAGGTATAGAAGGTATATTAAATTCACGACCATTAACCCCACTTTCCTCTGATCCAAATGATCTTATTCCTTAATCCCATCACACTTCCTTATCGGACGCACTCTCACAATGCTGCCTTCTTCTCAGGTCGAGACAGAGAAGATGACCAGAATCAGCACACTGCCCCGATACCGGAGAGCACAGACTTTAATTCAGCATTTCTGGAATAGATACTACCTAGAATACATTTCAGATTTGCAAAGAAGGTTGAGATGGAAGCAAACCAGTGGAGAGGAACTGCACATTGGAGACCTGGTAATAATAAAGGATGACCGGCTCCCACCCAATCGATGGCTGCTTGGACGTGTCACCCGCCTTCATCCTGGACAAGACGGCATCACGCGAGTTGCAGACGTCACTACCACTTCGGGAGTACTGAGGAGAGCATACAATAGACTCTGCTTGCTGCCAACTGGAGATACCTTGGACTTGGACATTCCAACCCGGGGAGCCTGTTAACGCGATACGGCCGGTTCACCGGCACGCGGCCCGTGCGGCGACGATCGGCCACTCGCCTCGCCGCTCGACACAAAGCAAGACGCACGCGCATTACTTATTTAGATTTTTATTGTAATTTTTACATTATACGAAGTTCTTAAAAGTCTGATTTTCATTTGCTCAACGCTGAAACTCCAATTTAGTCAAGCTGAAGAACAATCCCTTACAGATTGCAAAGCCTCTGCTAGATACTAATATAAATGATTTCATTAATAAAAATACTTGGAAAGCTATAAAAGATGCAAAACCCAAAAATAATATGCATTCATAAATATAAAAATAATGGTGTTTATTGCACGATTCGTAAGAAATATCAATTAAACTAATAGGTATCTAAAGCTAAATACATTATCTAACGATTAAACTTATATTATAAGAATAAATAAAACTAATTAATATTTACAACTTTAATTAAAAATTAATTAGTACACAATAAACCTATTAAATAATGACTAAATTATAACTTATTACTAAAAAAAATATTCATTGGATTATAATGAGGACAAACTTAGGAATTATTCATCATCACTAAGTTCATCCTCAGAAGAATCCTCTATACAATAATCTTCAGTATTAATATTTACAGTATTTACATTTTTTACAATATTTACAGGTGGGCTTACAAGATCTAAGACTGCAGAAGGGAGGCTACCTGATTTTTTTCTGGGGATATCTCTGAGACTGTTAATTACTGGATCAGATGTGATGATCAACATATTAAGCAAATCTGTATTCGTGGCAATACGAGACCGTTTCCGGGTATTATCCCTTCGGAATCTTCTGCAATCTTTATTGCGAGCTTCTTGAGCTTCCTCAGAAAGCTGCCCGATTGGCAAAATAGCCGATTGGATAATATCCACACTATGCACAAGAATTTTGTGCACAGTAACAGGCATGTAATACCACGAATATAAATCCAAGTAAAGCTTTCTAGTTAGTGAAGCTAACTTTTGAAAGTTATCTATATTAATATTAAAACCACTCGATAAAGCGCGAAGTAACGTGTCAAAATTTTTAATAAGTGCCACATCTAATCCCGTAATTTCAGCGCTCAATTCAGGATTTCCGAAAAACTTACGAGCAGTATTTCCATCATTGGAATTACCAAATCCTGGCTTTGGTTTATCCACAATTAAGCCCATTTCTTTTTTAAAATGTTCTTGAATATTTGCTGAACGTTGCTTTACAAGAGCTTTCTCAGTTGGATCACATAATTGCCATTTCTTAACGTCAAGATGGTAACTAATGTGAAGCAAACATTCGAAACAACGAATCCAAGCATGTAAAGTAGATATACCAAAACTAAGATACGATTCATTAGTCACGAATTCCCTAGACTCATCATTCATTAGTTTTGGGGTTGCGCCACAGATGTAGCATTTTTGTGCTGAAGAAGTTTCGGTCAAAGCATTACAAACTTTGCCATCAACCATTGTTAAAAGTAGTACATGTTTGACAGATACCTCAGGCCCATTATCAACACTATATATAGTCGGCAATAACTCATTTATCTCTTCCAATACCTTATTGGTTTCAGAAACGGTCAATTCCGTACTTTCTTTGGAGAAAATAAACTTTATCGGTCGACAATACATAGTGGAGAATGGGCGAGGGTTCTGCCAAACGATATTACCACTTTCATCATGTAGTTGAAGCGGCACAAAAGAAAAAACAAACAGAAATTCATCTGTATCGCCACTATTGGTGAATTGTTGTTTGTTAGTGCTGTGACCAGAACTTCCATCACAACCCCACTTGCTAACTAAAGTAAATGATGTGCCACTATTACCACCAGAAGAACAAGCCGTAATGACTTCTCGCTGCGCAGAAATTAAACGCTGAACTGTTTTATCTAAAATAGCTTGTAGCTTAATTTCAGCACGCGTCTCAGTTACCGTCACATGTTCATTCGCTGGCAAACAAGCTTTCTTAGCCTTACGAAGACTATGAAACGATGGAAATACCTGATGTCCAGCCAGCATGCTCCACTTCCGCGTCTGTTTGTAGGCGTGACTAGTTGACTTAGAGTCTATATAATACGCAAGTGCCTCATCACTTGTAAGGCACCTTTGCTGCTTGAGGTCACTCGACTTTCGTTCACTGCACTTTTCAGGACTCTCAATAACTTCTCGAATTAGTTTTGCGACGTTGCGTTTGCCTGATTGACGAGACGCTATTTCAGCAGCAACCAAAAGCTCCTCAGAGCTTCTTAACTGAACCAAATCATCGACACGTCGCCGTTTGGTTTTGGCACTTGCGTTTGCCAGGTCCACTGTAAGTCTTCACCTTCTAGCCACTTAGCATTACAGAAAAAAATAGAAAAAAATACAGATCGGGGACACGAGGGGATTTTTAGTAATAGTCTTTTGAATTTGAATTTCAGACGACTAAAAAGAAAACGCAAATTGCGACGCTCAGATTCTAATTTAGTATGAATATTATTTTATTGTAACTAAATAAAAAAAAAGTACTTACCCTTAGTAATAGAATCCATCACTAAAATTTACCACAACTACTAAAATAACCTTGAGAGATGCAATCGTGTCAGTAGCAAAAATGCGAATAATATTATGCATTTAACCCAATTGTCTTATATATTACCCTCATTAACGATGTTATCTATGACTTATGCCAAAACAATAGTTGTTGGTGTAATTACCAACTAATACCCTAATTACCCCCACTAATGTTTCTACGAAATCTTAATATTAATAATAATAATAATATCAGGACAAATTACACACATTGATCTAACCCCTAAGTAAGCAAATTATTTGCTTGTGTTAAGGGTGTTAGACAACGATACAAATACATAGAAATACACATATACACATATACTGAGAATATATTTAATAAACGACCAAGCCCAGAAACACAGACATCTATGCTCATCACATAAATGCCTGTCTCCCGCCGGGAATCGAACCCGAGCCCCATTGCGCCGTGACACGTTAGGCGTCTGCGCTAACCACTCGACCAACGGGGCGGTTAATGTTGTTTTTGTCCAGCTAGCTTGTTCTGGACGAAACACAGTGCGACGTTTCAATGCTTTGCAACAATCGTGTTCACGATAAGACGAGATGAAGATGTCTGTCAGTAAGTCAGTTAATTAGTTATCTACCTCCAACGGTTTCTAAGCTTCCGGACGCACAGTTCAGGTGTACATTCTCACAAAACGCACTAACAGTATCTTGAGTTCTTATATTGCGGTCACAGACATGACAGAGTGGGTCCCAGATGTTAGATAATCCTCAACCATCTTCTCAAATAAAATAAGGCTTTTTTTTTATTTCAATACCCTCACGAACCATTCTTGGAGTGTAATGTTGTTCTTTAGGGAGGATTTTAGTTTTATCAAATCTTATACAATAAAATCGTAAAAAAAAAAAAAATACAATAAACACAGCTATTTGAATTTTTTTTTGAACTAATTAATACCGAATTTAAATCAACATTCTTTTCTATTTGCACTTTGAGATCACCTATCGTTTAGTGAATAATGATTCAGTAGGTAAGGGATATTAAGAAAAAAGTGGTAGAAGCTGGATTTTTTCTTATATAATTTTCCGAAGCAAAGGCTTCTTTACATGTTTTTTTTTACAATGTAAAGACAAAAATTGCAGTTGCGAGACTAATTTTGAATAATTTCTAATATGTCACTGCGATTGAGCTCCCTTTCACTGTAGAGGTCAAATAGATTTTTTCTACTCCAAAGAATTCCTATTTACTAAACGATAGGTGATCTCAAAGTGCAAATAGAAAAGAATGTTGATTTAAATTCAGTATTAATTAGTTCGAAAAAAAATTCAAATAGCTGTGTTTATTGTATAATTTTTTTTTACGATTTTTATTGTATAAGATTTCATAAAACTAAAATCCTCCCTAAAGAACAACATTACACTCAAAGAATGGTTCGTGAGGGTATTGAAATAAAAAAACAGCCTTATTTTATTTGAGAAGATGGTTGAGGATTATCTAACATCTGGGACCCACTCTGTCATGTCTGTGTTACTACACAAAATATTTAAAAAAATATATTTTATGGCCTTAAATATTAAGAATACCTCCGAGTTTTGTGGATATTAGCTAAGCGACGACTGTATCTCATTAGGAGTGTTTCCTGACCCTAATGAAATATAGGAAAGTAATACCACTCTTATAATCAGGCCATGTTTCAGATTCAAAGGGTAGAGGTAAATGGAAAGAGATCTCCTAGGACTCCGATTGATATGGGGCTCTCTTAAGGTTCAATCTTAGGCTCATTGCTCTTACTTATTTATATTAATAATCTGAACTTTTGTAAACCAACATAAAAAGATATTATATTTGCTGATGATGCTTTTTATATACTTTTTTTAATATTTAAAGTGAAAAAGCGCAAGATAATGTATGATGATGTAAAGAAAACTGTAAAAAAATTTCTAATGTCTTACAAAATACAGAGTAATAAGTAAAAGAGGGAGCAAAATCTTTTTTATTTCGTTTTTTTACACCAACAATAAAGTCATAATTAAAACAGAATAAAATAATGCATGTGTATGGGTGTTAGAAGAATCAAACGCAATAAATGTTTTAACTTCATTTATATGAGCGAATCCATAGTTATCAATTCTGTAAAAAATAACAATATATTCAATACAAATAATTAGAATTAATTACAATATACAATTAGCATACCAAGTCTAAATAAGACAAAATATTATATTAATTGACACAAAGACAAATTTAATATAAAAATGTCATAAAATAGATTACTAATCTACAATTTTTTGTCACCAGTACAATGAAAACGAATATATATTCAACTTCAGTAAGATTGTATTATAAATATCAGTTAAATACTTTCCAAAAATAACGTAAGCATTCAATAATATTCTTTCAAAAAGTTGTTAAAAAAATATTTTATATCTCAACTAAAAATCCTAGAAATTTGGAACTTAGAATATATTTCATAACGTAAATACCCAATAAGATTTTTGGTAATTCGTCCGGTTTCGGAGGCTTTTTTGTTTTTAAGTTATATTTTAAATATTTCCAGGATGATTTTAAATTTAAGAACGGCCACCCGAAAGTCGAAGGAGCATTAACTATAAACTATAACTAGCCACTAAACGCTGTTTCTTACACCCTGTACATAATACTACATAAATAATAAATTATTCAAATATTTGGACTAAAGTTCTAAATCGCTATAAGATTCTCGATTTTTACTAAATTGTTCATTCATTTTATTTTTTCTTGCTGAAAACTGTTCACCCAATACTTTCATAACTTGAGCATGGGTTTTGCCATTTTTCTTTTCAGATCCGTAATTTTCTTTAACAAACAATGCAAAATCATTTAAACCTCCTTTCCTAGCTGGAGTTGAAACAACGACGCCATCTTTATTTTTCTTGTTGAGTATAAGTTCAAAAGTCCCGTGACAATAGCCACAGCATTTCTTAGTAATGTCTATGGATTTGGAGTGGCGTTTAACACTGAAAAATAAAATTAACAATATAAAGCGTTAATTATATAATTGGTTATTTAAGTTTACCTTCGTGACTGAGTGTGGTCCATTGCGTAACAATATTCAAACTCTAATAATAGTAATAAAAACGTCGTTCGTTTCATGTCGTCCCATGTGTCAGGGCGTAACATATGATTTGTTTTTTATTACTAGGAGGACAAACGATCCGGTTGCGAATTGTAAGCATTGCCGGTTTTTGACATGGAGGCGCACTTTTTGAAGGTATGTAATATCTATCACGAAACACCATCGAAGGACGTTCATTCCACATCTTGGTGGTACGTGGTAGATGGTACCTTAAGAATCGCACTGTTGAACGCTATGCATCCAGGTGGTAGAAATGGAGTATTCGGGGTATAGTGCAGTGCGATAGTGGAAATCGGCGGCAGGAATCGGATTAAATAACTCTTCGGTACACTCCTTATGATAAATGCGGTAGAAGATGCTTAAGGAAGCACTATCCCTTCTCAACACCAAAGGATCAAGCCTTTTGTAAATTTATGCAATAAAGGGTAAATAAATAAATAAATAAATAAATGTACGCACAGTGTAGGTATAGAAGGTATATTAAATTCACGACCATTAACCCCACTTTCCTCTGATCCAAATGATCTTATTCCTTAATCCCATCACACTTCCTTATCGGACGCACTCTCACAATGCTGCCTTCTTCTCAGGTCGAGACAGAGAAGATGACCAGAATCAGCACACTGCCCCGATACCGGAGAGCACAGACTTTAATTCAGCATTTCTGGAATAGATACTACCTAGAATACATTTCAGATTTGCAAAGAAGGTTGAGATGGAAGCAAACCAGTGGAGAGGAACTGCACATTGGAGACCTGGTAATAATAAAGGATGACCGGCTCCCACCCAATCGATGGCTGCTTGGACGTGTCACCCGCCTTCATCCTGGACAAGACGGCATCACGCGAGTTGCAGACGTCACTACCACTTCGGGAGTACTGAGGAGAGCATACAATAGACTCTGCTTGCTGCCAACTGGAGATACCTTGGACTTGGACATTCCAACCCGGGGAGCCTGTTAACGCGATACGGCCGGTTCACCGGCACGCGGCCCGTGCGGCGACGATCGGCCACTCGCCTCGCCGCTCGACACAAAGCAAGACGCACGCGCATTACTTATTTAGATTTTTATTGTAATTTTTACATTATACGAAGTTCTTAAAAGTCTGATTTTCATTTGCTCAACGCTGAAACTCCAATTTAGTCAAGCTGAAGAACAATCCCTTACAGATTGCAAAGCCTCTGCTAGATACTAATATAAATGATTTCATTAATAAAAATACTTGGAAAGCTATAAAAGATGCAAAACCCAAAAATAATATGCATTCATAAATATAAAAATAATGGTGTTTATTGCACGATTCGTAAGAAATATCAATTAAACTAATAGGTATCTAAAGCTAAATACATTATCTAACGATTAAACTTATATTATAAGAATAAATAAAACTAATTAATATTTACAACTTTAATTAAAAATTAATTAGTACACAATAAACCTATTAAATAATGACTAAATTATAACTTATTACTAAAAAAAAATATTCATTGGATTATAATGAGGACAAACTTAGGAATTATTCATCATCACTAAGTTCATCCTCAGAAGAATCCTCTATACAATAATCTTCAGTATTAATATTTACAGTATTTACATTTTTTACAATATTTACAGGTGGGCTTACAAGATCTAAGACTGCAGAAGGGAGGCTACCTGATTTTTTTCTGGGGATATCTCTGAGACTGTTAATTACTGGATCAGATGTGATGATCAACATATTAAGCAAATCTGTATTCGTGGCAATACGAGACCGTTTCCGGGTATTATCCCTTCGGAATCTTCTGCAATCTTTATTGCGAGCTTCTTGAGCTTCCTCAGAAAGCTGCCCGATTGGCAAAATAGCCGATTGGATAATATCCACACTATGCACAAGAATTTTGTGCACAGTAACAGGCATGTAATACCACGAATATAAATCCAAGTAAAGCTTTCTAGTTAGTGAAGCTAACTTTTGAAAGTTATCTATATTAATATTAAAACCACTCGAT
This sequence comes from Napeogenes inachia, assembly GCA_959347355.1. Classification (NCBI taxonomy): domain Eukaryota; kingdom Metazoa; phylum Arthropoda; class Insecta; order Lepidoptera; family Nymphalidae; genus Napeogenes; species Napeogenes inachia. The sequence continues at coordinate 18,596,215 of OY365798.1, read as the reverse complement.
AAAGCGCGAAGTAACGTGTCAAAATTTTTAATAAGTGCCACATCTAATCCCGTAATTTCAGCGCTCAATTCAGGATTTCCGAAAAACTTACGAGCAGTATTTCCATCATTGGAATTACCAAATCCTGGCTTTGGTTTATCCACAATTAAGCCCATTTCTTTTTTAAAATGTTCTTGAATATTTGCTGAACGTTGCTTTACAAGAGCTTTCTCAGTTGGATCACATAATTGCCATTTCTTAACGTCAAGATGGTAACTAATGTGAAGCAAACATTCGAAACAACGAATCCAAGCATGTAAAGTAGATATACCAAAACTAAGATACGATTCATTAGTCACGAATTCCCTAGTCTCATCATTCATTAGTTTTGGGGTTGCGCCACAGATGTAGCATTTTTGTGCTGAAGAAGTTTCGGTCAAAGCATTACAAACTTTGCCATCAACCATTGTTAAAAGTAGTACATGTTTGACAGATACCTCAGGCCCATTATCAACACTATATATAGTCGGCAATAACTCATTTATCTCTTCCAATACCTTATTGGTTTCAGAAACGGTCAATTCCGTACTTTCTTTGGAGAAAATAAACTTTATCGGTCGACAATACATAGTGGAGAATGGGCGAGGGTTCTGCCAAACGATATTACCACTTTCATCATGTAGTTGAAGCGGCACAAAAGAAAAAACAAACAGAAATTCATCTGTATCGCCACTATTGGTGAATTGTTGTTTGTTAGTGCTGTGACCAGAACTTCCATCACAACCCCACTTGCTAACTAAAGTAAATGATGTGCCACTATTACCACCAGAAGAACAAGCCGTAATGACTTCTCGCTGCGCAGAAATTAAACGCTGAACTGTTTTATCTAAAATAGCTTGTAGCTTAATTTCAGCACGCGTCTCAGTTACCGTCACATGTTCATTCGCTGGCAAACAAGCTTTCTTGGCCTTACGAAGACTATGAAACGATGGAAATACCTGATGTCCAGCCAGCATGCTCCACTTCCGCGTCTGTTTGTAGGCGTGACTAGTTGACTTAGAGTCTATATAATACGCAAGTGCCTCATCACTTGTAAGGCACCTTTGCTGCTTGAGGTCACTCGACTTTCGTTCACTGCACTTTTCAGGACTCTCAATAACTTCTCGAATTAGTTTTGCGACGTTGCGTTTGCCTGATTGACGAGACGCTATTTCAGCAGCAACCAAAAGCTCCTCAGAGCTTCTTAACTGAACCAAATCATCGACACGTCGCCGTTTGGTTTTGGCACTTGCGTTTGCCAGGTCCACTGGTGGTCTCCCGGGACCAGGCAGTGAATGTGATGACGTTGATGCTTCTGCAAGGTCATAAGACACATTAAACTGTAAGTCTTCACCTTCTAGCCACTTAGCATTACAGAAAAAAATAGAAAAAAATACAGATCGGGGATACGAGGGGATTTTTAGTAATAGTCTTTTGAATTTGAATTTCAGACGACTAAAAAGAAAACGCAAATTGCGACGCTCAGATTCTAATTTAGTATGAATATTATTTTATTGTAACTAAATAAAAAAAAAGTACTTACCCTTAGTAATAGAATCCATCACTAAAATTTACCACAACTACTAAAATAACCTTGAGAGATGCAATCGTGTCAGTAGCAAAAATGCGAATAATATTATGCATTTAACCCAATTGTCTTATATATTACCCTCATTAACGATGTTATCTATGACTTATGCCAAAACAATAGTTGTTGGTGTAATTACCAACTAATACCCTAATTACCCCCACTAATGTTTCTACGAAATCTTAATAATAATAATAATAATAATATCAGGACAAATTACACACATTGATCTAACCCCTAAGTAAGCAAATTATTTGCTTGTGTTAAGGGTGTTAGACAACGATACAAATACATAGAAATACACATATACACATATACTGAGAATATATTTAATAAACGACCAAGCCCAGAAACACAGACATCTATGCTCATCACATAAATGCCTGTCTCCCGCCGGGAATCGAACCCGAGCCCCATTGCGCCGTGACACGTTAGGCGTCTGCGCTAACCACTCGACCAACGGGGCGGTTAATGTTGTTTTTGTCCAGCTAGCTTGTTCTGGACGAAACACAGTGCGACGTTTCAATGCTTTGCAACAATCGTGTTCACGATAAGACGAGATGAAGATGTCTGTCAGTAAGTCAGTTAATTAGTTATCTACCTCCAACGGTTTCTAAGCTTCCGGACGCACAGTTCAGGTGTACATTCTCACAAAACGCACTAACAGTATCTTGAGTTCTTATATTGCGGTCACAGACATGACAGAGTGGGTCCCAGATGTTAGATAATCCTCAACCATCTTCTCAAATAAAATAAGGCTTTTTTTTTATTTCAATACCCTCACGAACCATTCTTGGAGTGTAATGTTGTTCTTTAGGGAGGATTTTAGTTTTATCAAATCTTATACAATAAAATCGTAAAAAAAAAAAAAATACAATAAACACAGCTATTTGAATTTTTTTTTGAACTAATTAATACCGAATTTAAATCAACATTCTTTTCTATTTGCACTTTGAGATCACCTATCGTTTAGTGAATAATGATTCAGTAGGTAAGGGATATTAAGAAAAAAGTGGTAGAAGCTGGATTTTTTCTTATATAATTTTCCGAAGCAAAGGCTTCTTTACATGTTTTTTTTTACAATGTAAAGACAAAAATTGCAGTTGCGAGACTAATTTTGAATAATTTCTAATATGTCACTGCGATTGAGCTCCCTTTCACTGTAGAGGTCAAATAGATTTTTTCTACTCCAAAGAATTCCTATTTACTAAACGATAGGTGATCTCAAAGTGCAAATAGAAAAGAATGTTGATTTAAATTCAGTATTAATTAGTTCGAAAAAAAATTCAAATAGCTGTGTTTATTGTATAATTTTTTTTTACGATTTTTATTGTATAAGATTTCATAAAACTAAAATCCTCCCTAAAGAACAACATTACACTCAAAGAATGGTTCGTGAGGGTATTGAAATAAAAAAACAGCCTTATTTTATTTGAGAAGATGGTTGAGGATTATCTAACATCTGGGACCCACTCTGTCATGTCTGTGTTACTACACAAAATATTTAAAAAAATATATTTTATGGCCTTAAATATTAAGAATACCTCCGAGTTTTGTGGATATTAGCTAAGCGACGACTGTATCTCATTAGGAGTGTTTCCTGACCCTAATGAAATATAGGAAAGTAATACCACTCTTATAATCAGGCCATGTTTCAGATTCAAAGGGTAGAGGTAAATGGAAAGAGATCTCCTAGGACTCCGATTGATATGGGGCTCTCTTAAGGTTCAATCTTAGGCTCATTGCTCTTACTTATTTATATTAATAATCTGAACTTTTGTAAACCAACATAAAAAGATATTATATTTGCTGATGATGCTTTTTATATACTTTTTTTAATATTTAAAGTGAAAAAGCGCAAGATAATGTATGATGATGTAAAGAAAACTGTAAAAAAATTTCTAATGTCTTACAAAATACAGAGTAATAAGTAAAAGAGGGAGCAAAATCTTTTTTATTTCGTTTTTTTACACCAACAATAAAGTCATAATTAAAACAGAATAAAATAATGCATGTGTATGGGTGTTAGAAGAATCAAACGCAATAAATGTTTTAACTTCATTTATATGAGCGAATCCATAGTTATCAATTCTGTAAAAAATAACAATATATTCAATACAAATAATTAGAATTAATTACAATATACAATTAGCATACCAAGTCTAAATAAGACAAAATATTATATTAATTGACACAAAGACAAATTTAATATAAAAATGTCATAAAATAGATTACTAATCTACAATTTTTTGTCACCAGTACAATGAAAACGAATATATATTCAACTTCAGTAAGATTGTATTATAAATATCAGTTAAATACTTTCCAAAAATAACGTAAGCATTCAATAATATTCTTTCAAAAAGTTGTTAAAAAAATATTTTATATCTCAACTAAAAATCCTAGAAATTTGGAACTTAGAATATATTTCATAACGTAAATACCCAATAAGATTTTTGGTAATTCGTCCGGTTTCGGAGGCTTTTTTGTTTTTAAGTTATATTTTAAATATTTCCAGGATGATTTTAAATTTAAGAACGGCCACCCGAAAGTCGAAGGAGCATTAACTATAAACTATAACTAGCCACTAAACGCTGTTTCTTACACCCTGTACATAATACTACATAAATAATAAATTATTCAAATATTTGGACTAAAGTTCTAAATCGCTATAAGATTCTCGATTTTTACTAAATTGTTCATTCATTTTATTTTTTCTTGCTGAAAACTGTTCACCCAATACTTTCATAACTTGAGCATGGGTTTTGCCATTTTTCTTTTCAGATCCGTAATTTTCTTTAACAAACAATGCAAAATCATTTAAACCTCCTTTCCTAGCTGGAGTTGAAACAACGACGCCATCTTTATTTTTCTTGTTGAGTATAAGTTCAAAAGTCCCGTGACAATAGCCACAGCATTTCTTAGTAATGTCTATGGATTTGGAGTGGCGTTTAACACTGAAAAATAAAATTAACAATATAAAGCGTTAATTATATAATTGGTTATTTAAGTTTACCTTCGTGACTGAGTGTGGTCCATTGCGTAACAATATTCAAACTCTAATAATAGTAATAAAAACGTCGTTCGTTTCATGTCGTCCCGTGTGTCAGGGCGTAACATATGATTTGTTTTTTATTACTAGGAGGACAAACGATCCGGTTGCGAATTGTAAGCATTGCCGGTTTTTGACATGGAGGCGCACTTTTTGAAGGTATGTAATATCTATCACGAAACACCATCGAAGGACGTTCATTCCACATCTTGGTGGTACGTGGTAGATGGTACCTTAAGAATCGCACTGTTGAACGCTATGCATCCAGGTGGTAGAAATGGAGTATTCGGGGTATAGTGCAGTGCGATAGTGGAAATCGGCGGCAGGAATCGGATTAAATAACTCTTCGGTACACTCCTTATGATAAATGCGGTAGAAGATGCTTAAGGAAGCACTATCCCTTCTCAACACCAAAGGATCAAGCCTTTTGTAAATTTATGCAATAAAGGGTAAATAAATAAATAAATAAATAAATGTACGCACAGTGTAGGTATAGAAGGTATATTAAATTCACGACCATTAACCCCACTTTCCTCTGATCCAAATGATCTTATTCCTTAATCCCATCACACTTCCTTATCGGACGCACTCTCACAATGCTGCCTTCTTCTCAGGTCGAGACAGAGAAGATGACCAGAATCAGCACACTGCCCCGATACCGGAGAGCACAGACTTTAATTCAGCATTTCTGGAATAGATACTACCTAGAATACATTTCAGATTTGCAAAGAAGGTTGAGATGGAAGCAAACCAGTGGAGAGGAACTGCACATTGGAGACCTGGTAATAATAAAGGATGACCGGCTCCCACCCAATCGATGGCTGCTTGGACGTGTCACCCGCCTTCATCCTGGACAAGACGGCATCACGCGAGTTGCAGACGTCACTACCACTTCGGGAGTACTGAGGAGAGCATACAATAGACTCTGCTTGCTGCCAACTGGAGATACCTTGGACTTGGACATTCCAACCCGGGGAGCCTGTTAACGCGATACGGCCGGTTCACCGGCACGCGGCCCGTGCGGCGACGATCGGCCACTCGCCTCGCCGCTCGACACAAAGCAAGACGCACGCGCATTACTTATTTAGATTTTTATTGTAATTTTTACATTATACGAAGTTCTTAAAAGTCTGATTTTCATTTGCTCAACGCTGAAACTCCAATTTAGTCAAGCTGAAGAACAATCCCTTACAGATTGCAAAGCCTCTGCTAGATACTAATATAAATGATTTCATTAATAAAAATACTTGGAAAGCTATAAAAGATGCAAAACCCAAAAATAATATGCATTCATAAATATAAAAATAATGGTGTTTATTGCACGATTCGTAAGAAATATCAATTAAACTAATAGGTATCTAAAGCTAAATACATTATCTAACGATTAAACTTATATTATAAGAATAAATAAAACTAATTAATATTTACAACTTTAATTAAAAATTAATTAGTACACAATAAACCTATTAAATAATGACTAAATTATAACTTATTACTAAAAAAAAATATTCATTGGATTATAATGAGGACAAACTTAGGAATTATTCATCATCACTAAGTTCATCCTCAGAAGAATCCTCTATACAATAATCTTCAGTATTAATATTTACAGTATTTACATTTTTTACAATATTTACAGGTGGGCTTACAAGATCTAAGACTGCAGAAGGGAGGCTACCTGATTTTTTTCTGGGGATATCTCTGAGACTGTTAATTACTGGATCAGATGTGATGATCAACATATTAAGCAAATCTGTATTCGTGGCAATACGAGACCGTTTCCGGGTATTATCCCTTCGGAATCTTCTGCAATCTTTATTGCGAGCTTCTTGAGCTTCCTCAGAAAGCTGCCCGATTGGCAAAATAGCCGATTGGATAATATCCACACTATGCACAAGAATTTTGTGCACAGTAACAGGCATGTAATACCACGAATATAAATCCAAGTAAAGCTTTCTAGTTAGTGAAGCTAACTTTTGAAAGTTATCTATATTAATATTAAAACCACTCGATAAAGCGCGAAGTAACGTGTCAAAATTTTTAATAAGTGCCACATCTAATCCCGTAATTTCAGCGCTCAATTCAGGATTTCCGAAAAACTTACGAGCAGTATTTCCATCATTGGAATTACCAAATCCTGGCTTTGGTTTATCCACAATTAAGCCCATTTCTTTTTTAAAATGTTCTTGAATATTTGCTGAACGTTGCTTTACAAGAGCTTTCTCAGTTGGATCACATAATTGCCATTTCTTAACGTCAAGATGGTAACTAATGTGAAGCAAACATTCGAAACAACGAATCCAAGCATGTAAAGTAGATATACCAAAACTAAGATACGATTCATTAGTCACGAATTCCCTAGACTCATCATTCATTAGTTTTGGGGTTGCGCCACAGATGTAGCATTTTTGTGCTGAAGAAGTTTCGGTCAAAGCATTACAAACTTTGCCATCAACCATTGTTAAAAGTAGTACATGTTTGACAGATACCTCAGGCCCATTATCAACACTATATATAGTCGGCAATAACTCATTTATCTCTTCCAATACCTTATTGGTTTCAGAAACGGTCAATTCCGTACTTTCTTTGGAGAAAATAAACTTTATCGGTCGACAATACATAGTGGAGAATGGGCGAGGGTTCTGCCAAACGATATTACCACTTTCATCATGTAGTTGAAGCGGCACAAAAGAAAAAACAAACAGAAATTCATCTGTATCGCCACTATTGGTGAATTGTTGTTTGTTAGTGCTGTGACCAGAACTTCCATCACAACCCCACTTGCTAACTAAAGTAAATGATGTGCCACTATTACCACCAGAAGAACAAGCCGTAATGACTTCTCGCTGCGCAGAAATTAAACGCTGAACTGTTTTATCTAAAATAGCTTGTAGCTTAATTTCAGCACGCGTCTCAGTTACCGTCACATGTTCATTCGCTGGCAAACAAGCTTTCTTGGCCTTACGAAGACTATGAAACGATGGAAATACCTGATGTCCAGCCAGCATGCTCCACTTCCGCGTCTGTTTGTAGGCGTGACTAGTTGACTTAGAGTCTATATAATACGCAAGTGCCTCATCACTTGTAAGGCACCTTTGCTGCTTGAGGTCACTCGACTTTCGTTCACTGCACTTTTCAGGACTCTCAATAACTTCTCGAATTAGTTTTGCGACGTTGCGTTTGCCTGATTGACGAGACGCTATTTCAGCAGCAACCAAAAGCTCCTCAGAGCTTCTTAACTGAACCAAATCATCGACACGTCGCCGTTTGGTTTTGGCACTTGCGTTTGCCAGGTCCACTGGTGGTCTCCCGGGACCAGGCAGTGAATGTGATGACGTTGATGCTTCTGCAAGGTCATAAGACACATTAAACTGTAAGTCTTCACCTTCTAGCCACTTAGCATTACAGAAAAAAATAGAAAAAAATACAGATCGGGGATACGAGGGGATTTTTAGTAATAGTCTTTTGAATTTGAATTTCAGACGACTAAAAAGAAAACGCAAATTGCGACGCTCAGATTCTAATTTAGTATGAATATTATTTTATTGTAACTAAATAAAAAAAAAGTACTTACCCTTAGTAATAGAATCCATCACTAAAATTTACCACAACTACTAAAATAACCTTGAGAGATGCAATCGTGTCAGTAGCAAAAATGCGAATAATATTATGCATTTAACCCAATTGTCTTATATATTACCCTCATTAACGATGTTATCTATGACTTATGCCAAAACAATAGTTGTTGGTGTAATTACCAACTAATACCCTAATTACCCCCACTAATGTTTCTACGAAATCTTAATAATAATAATAATAATAATATCAGGACAAATTACACACATTGATCTAACCCCTAAGTAAGCAAATTATTTGCTTGTGTTAAGGGTGTTAGACAACGATACAAATACATAGAAATACACATATACACATATACTGAGAATATATTTAATAAACGACCAAGCCCAGAAACACAGACATCTATGCTCATCACATAAATGCCTGTCTCCCGCCGGGAATCGAACCCGAGCCCCATTGCGCCGTGACACGTTAGGCGTCTGCGCTAACCACTCGACCAACGGGGCGGTTAATGTTGTTTTTGTCCAGCTAGCTTGTTCTGGACGAAACACAGTGCGACGTTTCAATGCTTTGCAACAATCGTGTTCACGATAAGACGAGATGAAGATGTCTGTCAGTAAGTCAGTTAATTAGTTATCTACCTCCAACGGTTTCTAAGCTTCCGGACGCACAGTTCAGGTGTACATTCTCACAAAACGCACTAACAGTATCTTGAGTTCTTATATTGCGGTCACAGACATGACAGAGTGGGTCCCAGATGTTAGATAATCCTCAACCATCTTCTCAAATAAAATAAGGCTTTTTTTTTATTTCAATACCCTCACGAACCATTCTTGGAGTGTAATGTTGTTCTTTAGGGAGGATTTTAGTTTTATCAAATCTTATACAATAAAATCGTAAAAAAAAAAAAAATACAATAAACACAGCTATTTGAATTTTTTTTTGAACTAATTAATACCGAATTTAAATCAACATTCTTTTCTATTTGCACTTTGAGATCACCTATCGTTTAGTGAATAATGATTCAGTAGGTAAGGGATATTAAGAAAAAAGTGGTAGAAGCTGGATTTTTTCTTATATAATTTTCCGAAGCAAAGGCTTCTTTACATGTTTTTTTTTACAATGTAAAGACAAAAATTGCAGTTGCGAGACTAATTTTGAATAATTTCTAATATGTCACTGCGATTGAGCTCCCTTTCACTGTAGAGGTCAAATAGATTTTTTCTACTCCAAAGAATTCCTATTTACTAAACGATAGGTGATCTCAAAGTGCAAATAGAAAAGAATGTTGATTTAAATTCAGTATTAATTAGTTCGAAAAAAAATTCAAATAGCTGTGTTTATTGTATAATTTTTTTTTACGATTTTTATTGTATAAGATTTCATAAAACTAAAATCCTCCCTAAAGAACAACATTACACTCAAAGAATGGTTCGTGAGGGTATTGAAATAAAAAAACAGCCTTATTTTATTTGAGAAGATGGTTGAGGATTATCTAACATCTGGGACCCACTCTGTCATGTCTGTGTTACTACACAAAATATTTAAAAAAATATATTTTATGGCCTTAAATATTAAGAATACCTCCGAGTTTTGTGGATATTAGCTAAGCGACGACTGTATCTCATTAGGAGTGTTTCCTGACCCTAATGAAATATAGGAAAGTAATACCACTCTTATAATCAGGCCATGTTTCAGATTCAAAGGGTAGAGGTAAATGGAAAGAGATCTCCTAGGACTCCGATTGATATGGGGCTCTCTTAAGGTTCAATCTTAGGCTCATTGCTCTTACTTATTTATATTAATAATCTGAACTTTTGTAAACCAACATAAAAAGATATTATATTTGCTGATGATGCTTTTTATATACTTTTTTTAATATTTAAAGTGAAAAAGCGCAAGATAATGTATGATGATGTAAAGAAAACTGTAAAAAAATTTCTAATGTCTTACAAAATACAGAGTAATAAGTAAAAGAGGGAGCAAAATCTTTTTTATTTCGTTTTTTTACACCAACAATAAAGTCATAATTAAAACAGAATAAAATAATGCATGTGTATGGGTGTTAGAAGAATCAAACGCAATAAATGTTTTAACTTCATTTATATGAGCGAATCCATAGTTATCAATTCTGTAAAAAATAACAATATATTCAATACAAATAATTAGAATTAATTACAATATACAATTAGCATACCAAGTCTAAATAAGACAAAATATTATATTAATTGACACAAAGACAAATTTAATATAAAAATGTCATAAAATAGATTACTAATCTACAATTTTTTGTCACCAGTACAATGAAAACGAATATATATTCAACTTCAGTAAGATTGTATTATAAATATCAGTTAAATACTTTCCAAAAATAACGTAAGCATTCAATAATATTCTTTCAAAAAGTTGTTAAAAAAATATTTTATATCTCAACTAAAAATCCTAGAAATTTGGAACTTAGAATATATTTCATAACGTAAATACCCAATAAGATTTTTGGTAATTCGTCCGGTTTCGGAGGCTTTTTTGTTTTTAAGTTATATTTTAAATATTTCCAGGATGATTTTAAATTTAAGAACGGCCACCCGAAAGTCGAAGGAGCATTAACTATAAACTATAACTAGCCACTAAACGCTGTTTCTTACACCCTGTACATAATACTACATAAATAATAAATTATTCAAATATTTGGACTAAAGTTCTAAATCGCTATAAGATTCTCGATTTTTACTAAATTGTTCATTCATTTTATTTTTTCTTGCTGAAAACTGTTCACCCAATACTTTCATAACTTGAGCATGGGTTTTGCCATTTTTCTTTTCAGATCCGTAATTTTCTTTAACAAACAATGCAAAATCATTTAAACCTCCTTTCCTAGCTGGAGTTGAAACAACGACGCCATCTTTATTTTTCTTGTTGAGTATAAGTTCAAAAGTCCCGTGACAATAGCCACAGCATTTCTTAGTAATGTCTATGGATTTGGAGTGGCGTTTAACACTGAAAAATAAAATTAACAATATAAAGCGTTAATTATATAATTGGTTATTTAAGTTTACCTTCGTGACTGAGTGTGGTCCATTGCGTAACAATATTCAAACTCTAATAATAGTAATAAAAACGTCGTTCGTTTCATGTCGTCCCGTGTGTCAGGGCGTAACATATGATTTGTTTTTTATTACTAGGAGGACAAACGATCCGGTTGCAAATTGTAAGCATTGCCGGTCTTTGACATGGAGGCGCACTTTTTGAAGGTATGTAATATCTATCACGAAACACAATCGAAGGAAGGTTATTCCACATCTTGGTGGTAGGTACGTGGTAGATGGTACCTTAAGAATCGCACTGTTGGACGCTATGCATCCAGGTGGTGGTAGTGGTAGTGCAGTGCGATAGTGGAAATCGGCGGCAGGATCGGATTAAATAACTTTTCGGTACACTCCTTATGATAAATGCGGTAGAAGATGCATAAGGAAGCACTATCCCTTCTCAACACCAAAGGATCAAGCCTTTCACTGAGTACTGCGTCTTCGACGACTCGAGGGCTCGTCGTTGGACGCTAACAAATGGTAGAAGCTGACCCTGGGGCCATCCTGACTAGAGAGAGCATTAAGGGGAGTGTTCTCGAAGAACATGGATACGACGAATTGTGTTATGTCAGGATAAACGCGGAATTTTGTCTTCTGGGGATCAAATTGATTCAGTTGACCCTATTCTAAAACCTTTTTAAGGAAGTCTCAACAAGAGATACAAGTTCCTTAAAGCAGTCCTCGGCGTTTCACTAAGTAATAATAGTAATAAATAAAGGAATAGTAATAAATAAAAGAATTGTAATAAATAAAAGAATAGTAATAAATAAAAGAATAGTAATAAATAAAAGAATAGTAATAAATAAAAGAATTGTAATAAATAAAAGAACAGTAATCAATAAAAGAATAGTAATAAATAAAAGAATAGTAATTACCTGTAACCACATTTAGTGCATTTGTAACAATACTTAAAATGTATTTCCATATTATGGCATCTTGATATTTCTCCTAACTCTGGATATTTTATCAAAGACCGAGTCGCCCTGTGAATAAATTATAATTGAATTATGTTAATACATTTATAGTATATACTTAATTCTTTTATTATTTTTCTGGGTATGGGGTACCATTAAACTAATTTCTTATATATATTTTTGTGTTTTTTTGTAGATTTTTTATCTAATAATTTAAACATTTGTGCTAAGTAAATATTTATGAATTAAATGAACAACTAAAAACAATTATTTCACAAAATAAATAATTGTGAGTGAATATCTAATGCCACATATTATGGATTTGATAAACTAAAGAACTTTGTTTTGTTTGTGTTTTGTTTTGGTTTTGATCCTTGGTCATGTAAAAAGGTATAAGTATGTCCTTTATTGACCAATAAAGGACAACTTTGGTAATTTTTTTTATAAAAAATTATAATTACGGCAAGAAAAATATGAATAAAATAGATATACCATCTTTTCCACAAGGGTCCATGACCTGCTCTCAGCTCACTGTCTATGAGCCAAGTGGCCGCGTGACACAGCTCATGGATGAGAGTGTCTCGCAATCTTTGACATGTATCCACTACTTTACTGGATAGCTTGATGCTCGATGTCCTTATTTTAATTAATTTCGATGTTTTTATCAGTCTGTTTGTAGTTGTACTGGAAGGTTTACAATTTCAACTGATTACATGAAACATAATCAATGTAAAATAAAGATATACTTTAAGTTATGCAAACACAAATAAACTCTATCCTAAGAAATAAGATGCTTGTCTTATTAATAAAAAAATAATATTTCAATTTAATTGAACACAGTTTTTGTTAATAACCATGATATAATAAAAGAGACATGATATAATAAAAGAATTACCCAGCAGTACTTCTTAATTTAGTATCCCATATTATAGGCAAATCTGCATCCAGGGAATTGTCAAAAACATTTTGATTAAACTCCACAAACAATCTTCTTGCTAGTTGTTCTTTTAGTGTTTTATAATTGTCTCTGTATTTAATTGCTTCGGGATTGCATCTCCATGAGGGAATGTTGTCTGAAATTTAAATCTCATAATGTAATTTATCGTTTTTAGTGTTTTTAAATTAAAATATTATTAATACAGAGTAGTAAAAACAACCTCACAATAAAAGAAAATTTTGAATTTCTTATTTCATTTACAAAAATTCAAACATATTGACTATCACACACTATTTATTTGATAATATTAAAATTTTCACTTTTTCATTAATCAATTATTTACCTGCCAGAGATCCGACAAAACTCAGTCTTTTAATTTCACTATTGGGTGTTGTTATAACATTTTTAACCTTTCCCGATAGCACATCAACATCATTTGTCAACGCCTCAACTAACTCTGTGACGGACAGTGCATTTTTTTTCTTTGTATTATTGACATTACGTTTTACTCTCTCCTTTGGAATGTCTGGAGTACTGGGGACTTTTTCTGTAAAAAGCTTTTTCTTTGATTTTTTTTCACTGTCCGTAAGATCTACTTTCTTTTTAGTTTCAGATCCCGTCAAATATAACTGTTTGTTCCTTTGCAAATCCTCTTTAATATTTTCTTTATCATCATTATTAAAATTTAACTTCTTTGTAACTCCATTCAAATTGTTGTGGTTATGCTGTATTGTTTTAAATAATGTAGGGATTGATTTCCATGTTTCACCGTACAAATCATTGAGTAGTTTATGCTGCGATAGTTGTATTTTCTTTATAGAACACTTTTCTGATGACTCATTGGCTTTATCCTTTGGTGTTGAGGGTATTGGGTCATTCTTGGGAGTCGCACATATAATGTTCTGGGCTGGTGACCATCCTCCAATACTTGGTCTAGAATCTTTTGTATTAAGTGGTGATGTAAATTCTAAAGTCTTATTGAAGGAAGCCTGCAATTGTTTGATATTTTAATGAATATTTGGAAATATACATACAAGAGAATAGGTAACAATAACAGACTAAAAGTATTATTTTAAATGGTACTAAAACTTAATTATTAAGAACAAAGTCAAAAACAAATGATATCCACTTGTGTTTTCAGTAATTGGTCAATATATAAGACCAAATCATAACAAACATCAAAATATATTTTACTTTTACATGTGATGTTATTTTATACATATTAGATTATAAATTGAGAGCAATATTTCTACACTAGCAAAATTGTACCAGGTTTTTGAGAAGAAAATATGTGTATTTCAGTTATTATATATCAAACCATTTTAATTGTATATGGTATAGATAACCAAAGATTGTAATTAAAGTAATATACAATAATAATACTTACATTGCCAGATTTACTGGGTCCTTTATTTGACCCATTGAAGACTAAATCATCAAATAAATTATCACAGTCATATGATTCATTGATAATTATTGGTGAACATATTTTTGGTACAGTATTTACCTGTAAATATAAATTGTTTAATAAGACAAATAAGCGTTTCTTAAAAACAATGGTAAAATATAATAACTTGTATTAAAAAAAATAACATTTCTTGAATAGGTATTAAACACTAGGAATACTTACACTTGGAAATTCTAAGCGTAATTTGTCAAAGGATTCGTCTAGAATTATAACATCGGTTGTAGGTTCAGTTTTCTTAGGTTCCTCTACAGTTTTAACTCTATTTTTCTTCAGTGATAGTTTTAAGAACCCTGCATGTCAGTTTAAAATATCAGCCAAAGTTCATAGTAAAATATAAAGTGCAACATTTACTTCAATAAATACTTACGATTCCGTGGAATACTTTGAGTTTTCTTTAAATCCATTATGTAGAAGCAAAAATCTTATAAAATATTTCTAAAATCAATATCTTAATTCGTAAGGCATTTTAAAAAGCACTAACCGTTACACAGCTGATAGAAGTGTATGTGCTATGTGAAATTTGACAGTTACTTTTTTTTTACGCAGTCTAAACTATAGTACTCTGTGGTCTAAACTTAAAGTCTTTCGACCATAATGCTAAGTCTACGTAGTAAGCAGAGAATACTATAGACGAACAGCTATCGTGGCCGCGTGTCAAGCCGACTGATAGTGTATATATATATTACCTTAAATTTGAAAAATGAGCCTAATATAGAAGGTAGTACACAATTTTTTGACCAATCCGTACTTCGTTTGTGCATTCATGAACATATTGTGTGTATACAGGCGGAACCTACATAGTGAATTATAAGTTTTTAAGCGCAACAACTTATAGCGTGCGTCGATAGATCAGTCAGGAGTTTTTTGTAGTTTGTACGTGTTTTGTACGTTCTATAGACAAATAGACAAAAAACTCTCACTTTCAAAATATATGCTAGAATAACTGTATACAATAAGCTGCAGCTCATAGTTGCATTATGCAGCTCATATACAGATCTGGCCGTGTGTAGAGTACTGTGGTCACATATTTGTTGGTGTCGTGTCACCTTACGGTTCTGGACTCAATTGAGAGACGAGTAAAGAAGCTTATAGGCGACCCTGAATTGGTTTACGCCGCCCTCCACGGCCTGGAAGACAGGCCAAGAATTGCTAGCCTCTCAGTATTCTATAGGATACATTTTGGTGAGTGGGCGCAGCAATTACACTTAATTCCCCTGTTCCTCGCCCATCACCGGACGTACGGACGCACGGCAGGTATCCATTCTTACGTTTTGGACATTCCACCTGTCCGAACGAAGCGATTTGGTTCTTCTTTTTTAGTTCGTTCAGCAAAGGACTGGAAAAAATTGCCTGCGTCGTTATTCCCGTCCGAATGCAATGTGGGTGTCTTCAAGAGAAGAGTGAATAGGTTGTTAGATCAATGCGTCTCACCATTTATGACTACATTTTAATTTTTTATCAGGTTGAATCTAGTCAAGCATAATTTAAATAATGGTAGCACCATGGTCACCCAGAACATATGCTGTTCTTTGACTATTATAACGGGAAGGTATATAAGGTGAACAATGTCGGATCCCATCTCCCTATCTTTAAGGTGATGCCTAAATTAATGACAGATATGATTAGACAATTTTATTATCATTTATCATCCGGTGGATATATACAAACATAGCTCAGGCTATTATCCCACGAAAGGGGTAAACAGAGACAGTGGTGCGCCACTTCACTTTGTCCTGAAATAACTCTTTTGCCTCTTTTACATCCACAATCATTTTCATACAACTCCTTTTATTCTTGCCACTTCAAACCTCAGCTTTTTTGAGGACATCGCCAGTTTGATCAGTGTATCAAATTTTTCTTTCTTTTTCATTGCTTGCTTTACCTTGTGTGACCATCCTCATCTGACACACTTGCATCCGTTCTCTGTTTCGCCGTGATGGCTAAAACATTCAACCAATCAGGTGGATTATACTAAAATATAGCCTTTAATTATTAAAACAGGATCAAAATATATATCATGAAATATTGTTAATGTTTGTAGAATATCGAACATATCAAATCAAAAATAATACAAAGCGAAACAATTTAAACAGATAAAACAAAGTAGTTGGCAAAGTAAATAAATCCAATATATTATGCAACACCAAATAGAAGAATTATCATGTTAAGACTAATTTTAATTTCTAATTTAGGTCAATTTTAAGTTAGTATAAGTACACAAATTCTTATTTGCAGTATATACAAATATCAATTAATTTACATTCTATTTTAAAGTCATAGTTTTCTATCAGTTTTGTGTTTGCTAATGTAAAGGCAAATCGGGAACTTTCTGTTCACTTTTTACGTCGGGTAATCTTATGTATGAAATTCTTTATAGGAATAACAAATTGGAATAGATTATACTATATTTCCGGAATAAAAGCCAATTATTTATATTTCTTTGGCACAAAATCTTCAATTCTAAGACAAACTGTCGAGGATATAGCACAACTGTACAAACTGTACGCTGTCTTGTCTAAAACATTGTCCTTGGCGGAATTATTGCAGACCATACATCGCAGTACAAAAAGCCACGGATAAAGAACAACAATAACAACAACAATATAAACTGTCAAGAAATGAAGATACCGCCAACTAAACGGAATAGAAGATCATATGGTTGACCTATTTGATGACCTATTTGTTGACCTATTTGTCTGATTTCTTAGGATAAAAACAAAATATTAGCAACTAAAGTAATTTAAAACAAGAGAGAGTGGCATGTCAAGACAGCAGACAGTCTCTCGACTCTCAATTCTCTATACGGCAAGCCTGTAGATATGGGATAGAATATTTACGTCCAAGCGTTGTTGCGTCGATCGACTTACTAGTACGAATAAGTAAAAAATACCAATTGGATATTTTCTTTAAGGCTCACCTGTTTCAAAAGCCTTAATCACTGCATTCTAATACAAAGTTTATTGTAATTACAGCACTAGCTTAACAACATTTTGAGGAGTAAAACCTACCTAATCTTTAACATTTATAATATTTACTCAGTTTTGAGTTATCAAGCAGACATTTCAGGCTTTGGACTCATGAAGTAAACTACCATAACTCAACTTGAATCTGTCCTGTTTTTTTATGTTGTAATTGCAGATCAAACTAATTTTTAGGTACATATCCCAGTGAAAATCAGTTCAGTTTTCGCAGTGAAAAGCAAACTTAGTTAACAACAGCAATTGATGACCAAGTTTCATTAAAATTTGTGCATTAGGTTACTTGTGTGTTGCGTTAACAAACAAACAAAAAATATATAATCCATTATGTCCAAAGTCCAAACCAAACCAAAAATATATATCTATTGGGTTTGGCCAGTTATTATTTTAATATACGAGAACTTATATATATTAAAAAAAATACTACTACTATTATTTTAAAAGTTGAAATGCTTAAATGAAAATATGAAGTTACAGCACATATCTTGACCTAGTTGTGCTTCACCGCTCTTTTTACGCAATCTTAAATGAAAGGTTCTTTTATTTGCGAAGGTTCGTGGTTTAGACAATTGCTAATTATGTCTAAAATAAAGTGGTACAATCATTTTTGAATTAAGTTAAAATAAGTTTAAGTTAATATAATACGGATTTATTATATGCTTTTGATAGATTTAAATTTAGACAATTTAGTTTCCTCTTTGGGTGGGGTTTGGGATTTGCCAGTTGCTAACCAAAAGTTCCGGGTTCGCATTTCAGTTTCCTAGGGCATTGTGCCCGAACGACGATAGGCCCTGAAGCTGTCATTTCGTAAATGGTGTTTACATCGTGCATCGGGTGCATGCAACTCGGTCATTTCCTTTGAATAAATTGATGATGGATAATGGTTATGATTTCAAATGCTAACAGCTTGTCACCTTGAAAATGATATTGTCTTAGTGGAGGCTTCCACGTACTATTAACACGGCAATGTTTCGGAGGTACATATGGTGCGAGAATTTATAACGAACATTAATTGTTTGATTTGGTACTAATCCAAGTACGTAGGTCATGTTTCGAAACTCTTCTAATCTAACTAATATTTCAATAAAACGCTTTACCTGCATTGAAATTTGTAAACATATGAATTGGGTATGACTAAGACAAAATAATATATTCAAAAATATTAAGTTTGTGTATTCCCGTTTACGAAGATTTTTGGCGGTGTCTCTTTATGAACCTATTTTTTGGAACCGTGCAACATAAGGCTGAGGTTTCACAATTGCAATGCATTGCTATTCTACGTAAAAAAAACCTGGAATTTTTATTAAGAATAAAAATAGAAACTGATTAATTATTTATAAAAGTATAACTTATTTTTAATATAATATTATAAATAATTAATTATAGATTAATGAAACAAAGAAAAGATGAGCGAAACCGGGTTTGAGTATCTGTATTAAATGACATCAATGTCACAATATATACTTACTCATTGCATAAACAGATAGTTGGAAGTTTCGATGATATTACAAATTATTATTGTAAAGCACTTTCATTGTAATTGCGTAATGGACTAGTAATTCTTACTATATATATATATATATATATATATATATATATATATATATATATATATATATATATATATATATATATAAATACATATGTATATGTAGGTATATTTATAAATGCGGTTGCATGTATATTTATATCTTAATTAAAGGACTGTAAATTTAACTATACTAATTTTATTTACACATTTATTAGTTCAGAAATATTTATCAGATAATTGAAATATTTTTAATGTTTTAATTTATTAAATTACTATTAATATAAGATAGGTGTCCGTATATTCGAGTTTATAAAATGAATATATAAGTATATTTTTATTTAGACCATCCGAGTTATATGTATATTATACCGGAAGAGTTTGTTCTTTTTTTGAAACGCGCTAATCATTTCAGTTCAATTTTAGTTAAATTCTTTTTTTAAATTATATTATAGCCTAACCATTGAGGAACATTATAGGGCCACATAACACTAGGACTCGCTGGCAAATGGTCATGGAGATTCTTAGGTATTCCGATTACGGAGCAGCTTACTCCGTATAGCCAATGAGCTGATAAAAAGTTGCGGTAGGTACCTTTTTTTTTTTCTGCGGGGAAAATGCTTTACGCACCGTACCCCTCGCGGGGGGAGCGAGGGGCGTGTGTGGGACTCCCGAAAACGGTGTACCCACTAAAAACCCCGCGGCGCTCCTTCCTCGCCTTATTGGCGGAGTCGTGGGTACGGCTAGCCCTTCATCCACGACCCCGCCGGCAAACTATTTGTCCATCATGAAACATATTTTACAACATATTTCAACGAATACGCAAAGAAAGATATAGGACACAATAAACAGACCGCCATTGAAAGTAACTAAAGTACAAAACGAAACTTAAAAAATATAATATAAAAATACACTGACTTTTACGAGAAATACAAAAGATAGGTTAAAAAACAAAGTATAAGTGAGTTTTTCAGAAGTACATTTGTTTCCCTCGAGAATTCGGTCAGTAATTCCAGATGAATATTCCGAATTCGTAACGTCTGTAGACCGTAGTCCAAGCAGACGAAGTAGCGGAGAAAAAATAGTATATTATTAAAAACTATAATCTATTACTTTTAATATAGTAATTAATTGAATATATGTTAATATCAAAGCAAATAAATACCTAACTTAATTGCTTAAATAATTAGCGATAATATATTTTTATATCTTTTATGTTTTTTAAAACCAATATAAGAAGTGAAATTTTCGTTGTAATATAATCCTTGAAAAAAAACTATTTATAATGGTGTCAAGGAAGACATACTTGTACTAAATAATAGATATTTGGAAAAAATATATATATTTGCTCTTTTATTTATATTTTCACTACTTTACTCCTGAAAATACCAACAAAGCTATTCTTGTTTCTGGCGAAAATTTACCAGTACTTTGGTGTAGGCATGGGTAGATATTTTTTTTAATTAGAATTATTAAAAAATAAGACGAAACTGCGAATAAGACCAAGTACCTATATATATATAATGACATAGTTAAGGAAATATAATAGTAACATACTTTAGCAAGGTTAATTGTTATTTAAATTAGAACTGTTTACTGAAAATTATCTCAATGTTTATATCTGAAATTAGAGGCCAAGTGTTAATATGTCCTCTTTTTGGAATATCTTTTTTTACGGAGAATATTTATTAATAATAGAAGATAGTAAGTGGTTATAGTTGTCTACAGAGCCTGGATTAATACCGCCGTCCTAACTGGTTCTCACGTTACAGCCTTTCGGAGGAATCCTTGTAAAATCCCTCAGGACTCTCAACTCTTCAGAACACCTTATTAACAATTTACTATACGGGTTCCAAATCGCACACAAACTCTCAAGGCTGGGAGTTTGTACACTCTGGCTGTCTATACTCTATAGTCTATACTGTTCATGTAATTATTTTTATAAATTAAAAATAAATAATATTAAGTTGTTTCCGCAGTAGGTTGTAACATTTAGCATACATATAAATTTTTTGGTTAAGAAAATATATATAGAAAAAATTATATTACATAAGTCCATGAAGTGACGTCAAACTGACATTACTTGTCACGCACAAAAGATTAATTTAATAGTCAAGAAAAACATGCAATGCCCATAACAATAGCCATTATCGGACTTAATACATTTTTAATAATTCACACTTCATTGTGGATAAGAATAATAAATTAAATTTAATGTTTTTACCACGACATAAACGTTATTTTGTTATTATCTGAGGGAAACGTGTCCTATACATATGATAAACTATAATAGAAAGGTATAGATTTATCATTTAGGTAATCTATAGGTAAAATTACATGTAACCTAAAAATGTTATATTATTTGATAAAAGTTATTGCAAATTTTAAGGATATGATACAGGGACTTTATACAATAGTTTTTAATAAAATAAAAAAACATATTTTGTCTGATTATTATTTGCGCTTCACGTTAAACTATATGACGGATTTTAATGAAATTAGGTATGGTTTTAGGTGTTACCCCGGTGAACATATAGGATTAATTTTACTACGTGATATTATGTTGGTCATCATACTTATATTAGACTGAATGTTCAAACTGAACTATATTTAGATTCATTACCAATCGGATGATTCAAAAATTGTTCATTTCAAGGGTGTTATGTCCTCACCGTTTCTGAAGTTCACCCTTGCCCTTCTCACCGCGCATGCTCTGTAGCAGCGTCTCTACATAACATGGCGTCAAACTTATAAAATAATTATAAATAAATTCTTCAACGTAACTAGTATTTTGCAACCTGACTATTATCTTACTGACTTAAAATTAATAGTTGGATAGTGTGCAAGCGGCCTTTCCTAGCATTCCATTTATGAAAGACCGATCTGAAAGTACAATTCCATTACATTTAGGTTAGTGAGGGTTCGAGTTGTACTGGTCTCAGCTGTTTTCGAAAAATCGAATGTCCCACGAAGTTTCTTACTTCAGTTTGACGTCAGCTCTTATACAGTGCGGACGAAGTTAAAAAAAACGACTATGTAATGGTGAGTGAGTGTTGGTGTTAGATTAGATCGTTTAGTGTTATGAAATGCATAGTGCTTTAGTGTACGTGTAGATGCAATGTGTATTTTTTCTTATCAACGTGCAATCCTTAAATATTAGATGACAACTCAATAGTGGTTAATGGTATGGAAAAAAGCCAAATAGTTAAACATTCAAACAGATTTTGCGGTGTTTTTAATAATCTATCACTTTATCATTTTGCGCATATGAAAAGAAAACAGAACTATATTGATTATCTTTATTTTATAAAGATGATTGCAAAGATAAATATCTTTGCCTTTTCTGTTGAGTGTTGTCACAGTAATTTCTAGAACACTTAATAATTTCGACGTAAAATACATTTCGCAATAAATATTGTCTTAATAGATATACATTTCAACATTTCGTAATATCCAAAGGAAAACATAAATTCTCAATTATTAATTAAATAACTCAAACTAAGATATCTATCATTTATATTAATAGCAAATGGATGAAAAATTTAATTTATTAATTTCTGCATGTTTTTATATATATGTTTAAGAATTAATTTCTATATTTTTATTTGTATTTGGTATATTAGTAATAGTTGTGTAATCATTTAGATTTTACAGCATGATACTGATAGAATAATGGGTAAACATTGGTTTAAAAATTTTTGTTAATTAAATGTTAGATTAAGTGAAATAATTAGGATGAATTAGGAAGATTATAAATGTTCAGAAATTGTGGCAAAAATCGCCGTTAAACAAATCAAGATTTATAAAATGTTTTTATTTATGTCAGAATTTCGAAAAACGTTAGACAGCAAATTTTTTTATTGTCAACCAACCATGATATTTTAAATGATTCCTGTAAACTCCTGCCTGACTTTTCTATTTCTTATTCAAGTATCTAATAAATGTTTCCAGTGACTTTGTCTCCTTCGCTCTCCTCCCAATACAAATAAAAAGTCATATATTATCACTTACCTACATAAAAAAGTATTTTCGTAATAAATCATTTTTTTCCGGAGCGAAATCCATAATAAATGTTGACACAAATAATTTCATTAAAAGAATTAAAGCAATGGACTGCCTTAAAACTAATATTTATAAGTTGTGCGTTCATAGTTATTGATCATTCCCTGGAAAGAAACGGTATTTTTCCATATTTTAACCTCCGGCTCAAAAAGAGGGGTGTTATAAGTTTGACCTGTCGATCTGTGTATCTTTGTGTCTCTGGCAATGTAGCAGCCAAACACGTGGACGGAATTGATTGATTGATTGATTGTTAATCGAAAGTCTGGTTCGTCTAGATGGTTCTTAGCTATGTTTGGTCGAAATAGAAACAGTCGTCTCCAAGATATTGAGGTTTCATTCAATATGGATTTAAATACGTAAGCAAATATTATTTTAATAAAGGAACAAATTAAAATGCAAGTAAGGCAAAATAAAGAAATTACGATATCTAATCGCATAGTGTAAGCCCTCGTGACTTCGTAAAATAGACACCATTGTCAACGTACATAGAACGGTCCCCCGACGCAACGACTTCAATAAGTACATAATAATATTATTTTTATTAATTTTAGAGGTCTTTTGAAAAGGATTTTTTTAAAATTTTTAATTCTTATTATTTTTTATTACAAGAACTTTGAACATTTCTAATATTAACTTCTTGTGGCAGTGTGATTATTTGATTGATTGATATGTAATATATGAAAAACCCTTGTTTAATAAATGGACTATAAAATGCCAAATATTCTCTCGGCGGTTTCTAAACAAAGATCTCTTCTGACTGACACGTTCAATGTCAAAGTCAACGTTTTTTGGATTTAAATTGTTGCACGATTATTTTATTTACCACGCCCTTATTAGCTCTACCATGCTCTCGTGATTACATGAGTTTAAACGATTCCAACTTAAAACCATAAAATAAATATCATCATGTAGCCTAAGCCTTATTTTTAAACGACAAAATTCTAAACGACAATACCTTCGAAGAGCTTGAAGTGAAGCAACACGTGCAGATTTATAACAAGTTCGTTTCTGTAAGACCTCCCTTTCGTCAACAGTCCTTAGTTTTATAATCTTTTGGTACAAGTACGTTTAATGTGTAATTATCAAATAGATTTGAAATAAATGTTTGCCAATTTATTGTAATCACAAATATCATTGCCTAATAATGTTTTTTGGTGTTAATAAGTCAAAATTTTGTAACTTTTGTTTATATTTATGATGATAATATCAATTAGAAAAATCGCTTTATAGATTAGATGCTTACAGTCTTTCCCGGACGTGCATTATTTTTATGATAGTCAGTATTGTATAGTCTTTGAAAACAGTTTTAATTGACTGGGTGTCAATAAAATAATCATATTTTTTACTAGTCTTGATGATGATGATATTAGTATACACGAGGATATTCTGATGTCTCATTATAAATTTTGAGGAATTATGAATAAGGAATCTCGTGACTCATCTTTGTTTCGTGCTTTAGGGGGGCATTGAAAACAGCTGTCACCTTTATGGCAGAATAGAATACCAAATCCAGGGAACTGCCCTAGTATTTTCCTAGTCAACTGCGTTTGGTCTCTTTTTATACCAGACTGGGGTATCTTGTCTCGTCATGGGCTCTATCACGAGCATTGACGATTATTTGTTATCAATAGATATAAGAAGGGAGTTGAAAAAATATATACAGAATTACTTTCACTTCAGTAAATGAAATGTCCACATAAGCAGGAATAAGTTACTAATAAACCTAAATGACCGTAAAAATTACTATTTTACTTATATGCAATAAGTGCTTAGTCTCGTGCCCGCTCTACATTATATAATATAAAACCCACGCACGGATATCCGTGGGTGTTTAAGAATACTGAACGCCTACGAATATCGAACGTCCACGTTGGTTCTGTCTGAATCAAAGAATCTAGACTTACTTGTTTTCAATTGTAGGCGAAGCCACGTGCAAAAACTTGCGTTCCATTGCTACGTTGCGTCGCAAAAGAACAACAAAATCATACAAAATATACTTTTTACATTCAGTAGTAGTACTTACTAGTTATGTGAGAACCTTCATCTGTTTCCCTCCACTCACCACACCAATAAAAATCTATGGGACATCATTGAAAGGAATCTACTAGATAAAAAAAAATGACTTGCTATTTTTAGTAGACATAATTGTCCAAACCGATATTTGTATGTAAATTTGTATTTACCTGTAAATATTCAGAATTTTCCTCAGTGCAACACATATGTTGTTGGAGATAATTTATCGCGCACCCAATTTCATCTGAATAATTTCATCGGAATTCTTGCAGTTGTGTAACTTGTGTTGTATAATGACAGTTAAAGCCGATATCGGTTCTGAAGTTTTTTTTGTGAAATTAACAGAACTGATGAAATGGGTCAAAAAGCTATAGATAAAAAAAATTGTTTAGTATCAACTTTAAGCGTGAAACAAACGGCCTAAGGACCCAACAGATTTATATTTTGGGTAAAAGTCTGTGAAATTTAAACGTAACGTCTTTTTTAATATAAATTGCAGGACCCTATCCTTACTATTTAATTATATGTTATAAATATCGTTTCACACTAAATAATCTTTAGGTATATTATATAAATAACATAAAATAATAAATGTATACAAATATATAGGTAGTGTATGTTATTCTATAAAGATAATTCAGAATAATCTTGAAACATACTTCTGTTTTTTTAAAGACGTAAATAATTTAATTATTTATCTTAATACATACATATTATAATTTTATATTAAAGATAAAAGTAAAATTTATAAACGAGTACAATTCCAATGACCCAGATATATGTATAATTTTTTGATGATTATTTTATATAAAAATATGCAGATTAATAGTTTTTTAGGTGTCAACATTTTACTTATTACTGGTAGCTGCGTTAATCACCTACCTATCTGTGTCTTTATATTATTATATTATCTGGATATGGCTTCCGTGACATACTAACCTATAAACGAACTTGAAATTTGAACGAAATATTGATTTTGTACATTAATTATTTTAGCATTAATCTTTTAGTGATCTATTTTAATTCAGGTAAATATTTTATATATCTACGATCTATCCTGAGGCATACTAAGGTGACAATATCAATTATATTTTGTAGACCTATTTTATATCAAAATTAATTAACAAAATTAGTTGATTAAATAAATAACCATTAATATCAGTTCATGGTTATTTATTTTATCAACAAAATTTGATGACATGAAGAAATAATTTACCAGCTCTTTATTTATTTAAACAGAAAATATCAAATAGAATATGATTGACGTTCTCAGACTAATAATTTAAAATAGTGATATTCTGTTTGAGTACCAAAGAGCTAAATTTCAAAAATATATAGATAAACAATTTAGTCTATGTATAGTTATTCAGAACTAATCTTTATATATCTACATCAGCCAGTTCATCTATGCATATGGACTACAAAAAGAAAATTATAATTGATAAAGCCAATAGAGCAAATAATATTATATTTAGGAAGTACGCACTTCCTAAGCATTAATATATTTTTTTAAAGGCACTATCTAATATTACTATTTTGGGTGACATTTAATCTCTCAATGTCATAGTTCCAAACCCACCAGTCGGATCAACAACGTTTACCAAGCCGTCTTCAAATCCTATTAATCAGATCAGAATAAACGTGTAAGAAAAACAAAACAAATCTCCAACTTTATTTTTGATTCATTTATATAACATATTAAACATCCTATGTAGTTCTATTACACGGGACAAATACGGATTGACGTTCAATCCGTCATATTTATATGTTATATTTTAATATATTGTAATGCGAAAAATAAAACAAATTTTACATTTCATGGAGTGATAATATAGATTTGGATTGTTTGAGAAATTTTATTTTAAATTGACGTATAGGCAATAACTGTTTAATTTCCAAAATTATTAAATGTATTAGGAAAATAAAGCAAACTCTTCCAGCACTATTGTAACTAGAGAACAAACCAGTATTGGTGATTTTTTTGTAAATACTAGGTATTAGGTATGCATTCGCTCAGACAATAAGCTCTTATAGATTAAGTACTTTAAACATTCAATTTACTAATTAATGTAAGAAAATTGAGAGCCATGAAAGAGAATAACTTGGTATATCTGTTTTTTTAGAGACAACTTATCCGTGAAAAAAAAATTGCCTACAATTTTTTAACATTTAATGTTTTTTACATTTCTGACAAGACTGCTCTTATATTCTCGCAGGCATTATCAACATTAATATCAATAAAGATCGTCAATAAAATTGTAGGTATTTGTAAAAGTAATTATTAACAAAATTAAACGTATAACAGAAAAGTTAAATTAAATATTAAAAAAAAAAACAAAATTATTTGGCAGCGGTGGGATTCGAACCCACGCCTCCGAAGAGACTGGTGCCTTAAACCAGCGCCTTAGACCGCTCGGCCACGCTACCATATGACCTAGAGTTTGAAATTCCTCTACTTGATTCATTACGCTTATCAAAACAGAACACGAGTAACTTTTCTGAAGAGTTATTTTAAGTGTCGTACTGCTAGACGTTTCTATTAATTTATAATTAGTACCGATCTTTTTTTAATATTTTAATAGAACATAGAAGTATTATAAATAATTAATAAATGGCCTACACGTATATTTTTTTTAAATTCTGTTTTGTTTTTTTTTGTACGCCTGCCAACATCCTCTCCTGTACACTCTAAGTTTGGTTAGTAGAGGAAGTCTAAGGGCCCTAAGTCTGTCTTTTGTGCACTATTTTGTTTTTGTGCAAATGTGAATTAAATAAATAGATAAATATTATCAAGGTGAATAATTGTCTTCTAAGTGTCTTCTAACCGGTGACCCAGTAACACAGTTTCATTCTTCAAGACGTAAAAAGACGTCATTGGACTTGCTACACATTTACCTTACACTTGAAGTTAACATTCTAACAAGCATTTTGACAACTTTATTGACATTACCTATTTGTCAATGTAGGTATTAACATTACGTAGTCTTTCTAATCCTTTATTTTACTTTTGTCATATAAGTACACGCATATAAAGTTACGTATTTGTTACATATATAACCACAGTAAACAAATAGAATGCTTTATGGATACTTTGTTTTTTTTTTTAATAATGACTTGAACTACTAATTATTAGAGATGCAGGGAATATTCGGTGAGTAGGTATTCGGTATTCGGTCCATTCGGCAATTTTTCGCTATTCGTTTTCCGCCAAATTAGTCGGTTTTGGTGCCCAATATACCTATTCGGTTCGAATATTTCTATATTATTGGCTACGCTACACCGTAAAGAACTAAAAGACAAAACTAATACCTATCTTGTAAATAATGTGTTGAATAAGGCTTAGGTCATTGCTTTATATTATTAATTAAGGTAATAATAATATAAAGCAATTTAGCTTCAAATCAATAATTTCGAAACATGTCAAGTATACCTACATACTTACTTATTTCATTATTCCTAGCCTACCATTAGCATTTAATATAGTCAACATTTATTTTGAAACTTAAATC
Source organism: Napeogenes inachia (assembly GCA_959347355.1). NCBI lineage: Eukaryota > Metazoa > Arthropoda > Insecta > Lepidoptera > Nymphalidae > Napeogenes > Napeogenes inachia. Next base: position 18,567,483 of record OY365798.1, on the reverse strand, counting down.
AGAATTTATGTTTAAGCCTTAAACAGTATTTTTAAACCACAAATCAACATATTTATTCATCTAGCCATCAGCCACACCTAACCTACATGTTAGAACCTGTTTATGACAAACAAACAATGAAATGGTAAACCGAATATTCGGTTCGTTGAAGGTTAAACCGAATAGTATTCGGTATTGGATTATTCGGTGAAACCACTATTCGGCCCATCTCTATTAACATTTATTAAGCCTGTTGATTGTAACCAAAATTGAGAAATGGATAATTGACACAAGTTGGCAGTTGGTTTGTTAGTGACGGATATTGTCTACACCTCATGAGGGTAGGTAGGTATTATTGATTAATATTAAATATTTTTTCATTGTTTTGTTTTTAAGTAATGCGGTAAATATTACATATTTATTTAAATACACAAATATAGTCAATTGAATGCCTGTTAATTTCTAAAAGAAACGTAAAATAAAAAAGAATTATTAATATGATAAATTGATTCTAACTTTTTTATAAATAAAAACAATTGAATGTTTAGAAATCGATATAAATTCAATTTCCTAGTTTCTCCAAAATCTAAATTGCAGCAAAAATAAATGGTTGCAAAGAGTGTAGGTACAATTCGTTTTTAGGAAACATGTACCTAATTTCTGATTTAAATAACAAAAGAGTTAGACATTAAGTACTTCCAAGAAATCATTAAATCCTTATTAGGTATTTTTCTTAGTATTATTTTTTTAATAATCTTATCGCATTATTAGCAAATTAAGATAGGTAATGTAGGAGATAAAATCAAATTCTGCCACGTGCTATCTACTAAACGACGTGATTATCACTTAATTACTCTAGTTTTAAAGATGCCTATCTCAAACAGATTTAATAATAAAATTCATAAAGAAAAACAACAAAATAAATAAATGTAGGTAATAAATATTGTACCTACATGTAAAAAAAATCCAGTGACCAAGATCTTGAAATGTGCAAAAAATATATTTATTAATATCTTAGTATTTAGTATGTATTGAAAATAGGGTCAGTTCAATAGATGACATTTGACATTTTGTAACCTTCTAACTTAATAGGCATACCACTTTTTTTTTTATAATTAGAACTGTGTCATTAGCTTAAGTTTTTTTAATGGAAGCCCCAAACACTTTGCCCTTTTCCTTAAGGGTTTTCCAAAGCCAAAGCTTCTTAAAAATTCTATAATCTAGTCCCTCGTAATTACGATCATCGTCCGTTATAGCAAAGATTATAAACTATAACGTACCTACTTAATATTTTTTATATTAAATTAAATATTAGTTAAAAAAATAAAAGTTAGTTCCAAATTGGCAGCACTCTCTCTTATCATACAGACTTTACAAAGTCACAGATTCTTAACAAAAATACCAAATCATATCTATACCTACATATAATAAAACTGTCACTGATCGAAAACTGTGCATGGAAAATATTTTTATTCAATACAATGGTTTTTCATTTTGCCTATTTGTCTGTATATCTGTATGTTTGTGCACGCTAATCTCGTAAGGGCTGAACCAATTTCGATGTAGTTTTCAGGAATATATTGTGACAGTCTTCACTTAACATTTAGTGTATATTTCATTTAAATCGGTTAAGAAATAAAAAGTTATGTCAATTTATGTCAATCACATAATACCTACTTATAAAACTGTACTATGTAACTGATCGCTGTCTGTAAATAGAAAATACTTTCAATAATTCATAACCTCAACGCCCTCTACACAAGAGAATCCAAAACAATGTTTTTTATTTGGTCTGTATTATGTATGTCTGTATGTTTGTGCACGCTAATCTCAGAAACAGATTAACCGGTTTGGATGAAGTTTTCGGGAATATTTTGTCATGGGCTTCACTTTATATTAGTGTTTTTTTTTATTTAAATCGGTCAACAAATAAAGTAAATAATATCTTATTTTCGTACCATTGCGGTAAGACATTTTTCCCAAAATTAAATAGTGGTCCTCTTGTCAAGGAATACTAATATACTTACCAAAAAAAAACTTAATTGGACTACCTACTCAGTAAAAAAATATCTGTGATTAAAAAAAAATATATAAAAATAAACTAGAAATACACGCAAAACATACTTGCCAAAATTTGACGAAACTTTGAACGGATACGTTTTATCGAAATCGGAATATGTATATGCATTTGAAGTCGTAGGCACAGCTAGTTCATAATAATATACCTATCATAGATAATAATCTAATAACTACGTCGTAATAACGACGTAGTTATTACGACTGATATCGTTTTTTAAACAATAAGAAACACAATTTATTGAAAATAACATCTAAAATCTAAAAACACAAAAACACTTATCTGTATATGCGACCTTATAGTTAAAAATTTAACAGATTGTATAAATAAATGTTTGATAATAGGTACTTTTCCTAACAGTTTAAAAATTGCTAAAATAACACCGATATACAAATCTGGTCAAAAAACTGATCCGGGGAATTATCGACCAATTTCGGTGTTGCCTGTATTTTCAAAAGTCTTTGAAAGGGTCATATATAGACGTCTGATGAAACACTTGGAGAGCCTAGGTTTTCTTTCGGCTCAACAATACGGCTTTCGTGAAAAATCCGGAACGGTATCAGCAGTAATTGACTTATTAACCAAAATAAACATGGAACTCGATAAGAAAAACTTTTGTCTGGGTATATTCATCGATCTTCAGAAAGCTTTTGATACCGTTAGTCACTCATTACTGCTTAGAAAATTAAAAAACATAGGGTTGTCTGGACCTGTTTATGGTTTATTACAATCATACTTAGATAATCTAACACAAGTTGTAAAAATAGGCACACCAGGCTACACAAGTAATCCCCAACCTATTACTTGCGGTATCCCCCAGGGATCCGTAATAGGACCATTACTATTTTTAATTTACGTAAACAATGTCACTAACATTAACCTAATCGGACAGATTACGCTATATGCTGACGATACGTCTCTGTTTTATTTTGGAAAAAATCTAATAGAATTGGTCAAACAAGCGCAAAAAGATCTACTTAAATACAGTACTTGGTGTCAATGTAATCTGTTAACTGTTAACGCAAAAAAAAGTTCATACATGATTTTTAGTGCAAAAAATAAAAAAATACCGAACGATATATCACTATATATTAACGAGAATCCACTGCGTAGATCACACCAGGAAAAGTACCTTGGCTTAATTTTGGACGATAGATTGACATGGCGACCCCACATAGAAAACGTGAAAAATAAACTTACACAATTCATTGGAGCACTACGGAGAATGTCCTCTTGTGTACCACCTAAGATACGATGTATGTTGTACAATGCGATTATAAAATCTAAACTTACCTATTTAATAGAGGTCTGGGGCTGTGCGGCCAAAACTAATATTATGCCACTACAACGTGCACAAAACAAAGCTATAAAAGTGTTGTTCCAATATCCCAAACTAACGTCTACTTCTATACTTTACAAAACCACAAAAATACTAAATCTGGAGCAAATTTACACTGTAAACGTATGTATATTAATAAAAAAAATATTATCGGGGCACATTCATATGCAGACTTCTTTTACAACTCGCGAATATACACACAGTTTAAGAAATACACACAAACTGACACTCATTACGCCAAGAACAGGGTATGGTAAAAGAAACATTTTATTTGATGGTGTTATAAGGTACAATAAACTACCAAATGATATTAAAATGAGTGAAAGCGTTCCTATATTTAAATCTAAATTAAAAAAATATATACTTGAAATATAAGGTGTAAAAATAATTTATAACGTAAATTTATAAATATAAAAATCAATATTAATAAAAAAAATATATAAATATAAAAAAAAAAAAACCATTATAAACTAATAATACTCGTGACCAAAAAGTTACAATTATAAATTACTTGATTGTTTATTGCTAACATTCCTTTTTTTATACCTTCCTAAATACATAAGGTCGAAATATTTGTTGCATTTTTTAATAAAATAGTTGTATATGTTATACTATGCTCATAAGTGAACTGTAGTGTTCTTGAGAAAATAAAGTTCTTTAAACCTAAATAAGCATGTCATAGTTATAATCGTGTAATACAAACAGAACAGAACTAAAAATGCAATAACATAGTTACTATGAACTAAACCTCATTAACTTCAAATAGGAATCTAGACTCACGGGATTGTATTTGCTAATAACAAACAGTAATCTGCTTTTAATACTGTTAGATATACGAGGCCCTATGAATGCCAAAGGGTATGCAATTAAACTAAAATATAGAATATTATATTACCTTACGTATCTTTTGCCACTGATCGAAAACTATCAGAACGTCCTAATTAAATTATAATAAAATGACTCTTTGTTTGTCCTTTGCACTGAAACTGACTTCCTAATCTATACTAATAATATAAAGCTGAAGAGTTTGTTTGTTTGTTTGAACGCGCTAACCTCAGGAACTACTGGGCCGAATTGAAAATTCTCTTTTTGTTGAATAGTCCATTTGTTGAGGAAGCCTATAGGCTATAATGAATATGTGTTCGTTGTGACTAATAGGCGTCAAGCAACAATGAAAAATGCTGCAAAATAAAAATAATGAAAAATATTTTTTTTTTGAGATCTTTCCTCGCGTGCGCTGAGTAAACGGTAGAAGTTATGCAAAAATTATGTTTGCGAAATTCCACCTCTTTAAAAGTTCTAAAAAGAATTCCGCGACCGCATATACTTAATAAGTTAAGTATCACAGGCACTGCTACTGCAATTGTGATCAAAATTGCTCTTGACAATATTTGATTTCAACCAATATGCAAGGAGTTTTTATAGTTTTAAAATAATACTCAACGATCGAATACCATACGCGCATTGATAATTTAATTGTAGGCCTTTTTATATGGGCGTACGCCCATGGGTATTGTCTTATTATTATTTAGTTTGTTGTTTATTTTTGCTTGTTAGTTTTTTTTTAGATATAAGAAGCTCTAACAAAATCACGGGTGGAATTCCTGTCATTTTTCCTCTAATAGGAGACGGCAAAGTACTTCATTGTGAAACCAAAACTCATATTGATCACGATTTAAGTGAATAAGTTAGCAATATAGACGATCTAATCTCTAAAGTCTAACCAAATGTAGTTCAAATAAAACCCAAGGGTTGTCAATGGACACATCCATTGATATTTGATAATCTAAGGGCAATATTGGCGACAAGAAATAGTAGTGTTGACGAAATTAACGACATCATTCATGAAACATGAAAGTCATTATCATGACATCACAAGACATAATTTAAAAGAGCATAGGAATCTACTACATTTTTTAAAACTACGGTGATCCCTATATTACCTACATAAAATTTATTCATATATTCATATTATTCATTCATATAATTTGATCACATACGTCATAACGTATGTGATCAAATTCAATATTCTTGATACTTAGACACGCTAGATTGGGAAAACCTTAAGTTTCCCCACCTGAATTTATGGGCAGATATCAGTACATGCCTACATCACAAGTGTCCATTATCAAAGCCCTTACCTATAGCTAATAGTTTAAGTGAATTCAGTTATCATGTTAACAATGAGGGCTAATTTTCTTCTCAGACTTATTTTAAATCCCAAATAGAATCCCAAGAACGTAAATAGTGTGAGTTAGTGTTTTCGTCTCTGTGATTCACACCACCGATATAATATTTTTTTAATCAGACAGTTCTTGACAATAAGAATGATGGTTGAAAGTTTATCGTTAATCTGACAAAAGATATAAAAATGATGAATGTGATGCTATTAGTAACTGTGCGTAAGTAATGAGTACCTAATCAAGAAATAAAACAAATATGGAATATAATCAAGTCGTTCTTACTTATTTTTATATTTTAATTAATTGAATTTGCTATATGTTGCTACGGACATTTAAGTATTAAGTAGCAAAAGCGTAGCCATAGCTACTATATATAAATGTGTTAGATGTCTGTCTGTGGTCACCGAACTTTCAATTAATGTTCCGTCTTTCACTACTAAATGATAACTTGTGTAACAGACTAAGTTTTAAACAAAAAAAATCCTATTATTAATATAAAAGCTTTTATTTGTTTGTTTGTCTCTCTGAAGTGAATTTAAAATGTGGACTATGTTTTTCACTAAGACATTGAAACTTTTCGAGGTCTGAAAGTAACATTTTATCAATAATAATATTTTGCACTACCATGTAAAACTATTTTTTGGATTATAAGGTTAATTAAAAAAAATCTAATAAGCACTGTATCTAATGAGAATAATCAATTTAGTTTGGTAAATAATTAAATATGCAGATACTTACCATTTGATATTTATTCATGTTATTCAAGAATATTATGTTGTTTGTTGTGTTAGTATAATATTTGAAAGCATTTAGAATTTATGAGAATAGTTTAATAGTTAGTTGACACTGGCAAGATTGGTAAGTCACAACACAATTGTGACTGTCCGATGTTGACTGTGTGTACAGTTCATTACAGTACACCCCTAAGTGTAACGTTCTATCAACTCTTTTTTTATTTTTATTTCTAACAAAAGAATAGATATATAATTATATCCATACTTTTATAAAAGTCACAAACATAAGATTTCATAATATTTACAGCTGTTATTTGAAATGGATTTTATTTACAATTTATTTATCATAAATATTTTTTTATATATTATTATTACCTTATGTAATTAATACATTATTTTAATTAAACAAGAATATTATATCATTTATTTATTTTCGCACACATCCTGCATAATGCCACAAGCATTCTCTTTCAGCAAGCTGTTAAATAAACAGAAAATACATCAAGGTGCATAAAAATCCTAAATAAAATAGTAACAATAAAAAATAGGAAATTAAAAAAAAATACTACTAATCTAATAACATAAATTTCTAAAGAAAATATGGACTAAACAAAATTTTAAATAAGAAATCAATTTTACAAAGGAAAAGCTTGAGATATCAAATGATTTTTAACAAGCATAAGAAAATATTTCTGTTAGGAGCTTTAGTAATGTCGCTTTTCTAATTATAATTATATAATCCAATCCAATAAGTGACCACAAAAAGGTTTGAAAAGGATTATTAATAATAAGATGTATAAATTTGTTAACAATTTTAATTAAATATTTTTTTAATATTAAGTAGTTGGAGGATAATATTCATATTCAATATGTATTTTAAATATTATTAATATTCTAAATAACTATAAAGTTACTCCTCTCTGACCCTGGAAAACACTGTAAATAAAAAATATTTTCTCCTCTGAATATTTATAGGAGAAAATATTTTTTATATATAGCACATAGGTGCTTACTTTATTATAATTCTACTGACTGTTAAAATATAAAGTAATATATTTTTTTCTATTTTCTGTAAAAAAAAATATATCCAAGAAAATGTTAAGTTTTAATATAACTTATATAGTAAAGAAGTATGTTTAAGTTCATATTTAATTACACCCAAAGTCAGGTTAGCTAGAATAAAATATAAATATATTTTTAAATACTTGCTTATACTACTGTAAGAATTTACTTAAATTTAATATTGTTTTTAAATTCATACCATAACTAATCAACCTCATTATATTTTAACACAGAATTACACAACACTATTTTTAAAGTAGAGGACAAACTCATAATATTATGTTTGTATAAGATTTATAAACTAAAATAGCACTGGGAAAATCCAATACTATAAATATGTTTACAATAACTTGTAAATTCTTCACTTAATGAAGACAAAGAGAATAGCATTTAATCAATTGTGAAATTGCTTATTGGAACAATTGAGTACTCCTTGAATAATAGTTATAAGTGTTTGAACAGCACTAAATATCAATCTTTATCAGATCTAGTATTTACCACAATGTAAAACACCCTGACATAAATAAGTTATCAATCAGTCAGTAGAAATCAATAGCCGCAAGAATAAAAGATTACCACTTGAGAACGACTAAATATACTTGAAAAGTTGGAAATTTGGATGGTTTTTTATTACAAAAATCCTAATAAATATGTGACATTGAATTTGTTATTTGACTGAGTTTGACAGCACGTCGACAGATAATTCATAGATTATACCAAAGGGGGTAGAAAAATAAATGACATACTTAATCGGTTTTTTTCAAAAGCGTCTTCTCATATTCTTTATTAATAATTATTTGCCCCCTTGTGTAATCGAAGTGATGGATGTCGAAAAGCTGAAGCAATCTACAGTTCCGAAATAACTGCAATGTGAGATTTGTTTTTTTTATTATCTACAATCTACTGTTTCATGAACAAATTAATATTTATTATAAAGCTATTCTGATGGGTAAGTAATGAATATAAAAATGAAATTGCAAATCCTAAACTCTACCGTCGTTAAATCTTATACATTTTTGGAGATGGCAAACTAAAAGTTTATGTAAAGTTACTTTTACACACCTCTTGCGTTATTAAAAATCAGTGTATTGATCAATATTTCAATTAGAATGAAACTGCGTTGGTACTTGATGTTTTTTTATTTATTCTGAAACTTTTTGAAGTTTAAAAGTTACGTCAATATAACAGGAACAAAGTATCGATTATTTCCACGTATCTGTGAATTTTAAGTATACTTAAGACTTTTATGTCTTATAATAACAAATATGCCGGTGTAGCATCCATAATAGTAGCACTTTATTTTATTTAAATTTATTTAAAGGTAATAAAAAAATAAGGAGTTCACTTCAGTTGGAGATTAAGGACTTGGTTGTCAAAAGGTAAAGAAATGATTGGAAATTTCCAATTCTCAATAATTAATCTAATAATTTCAAATTTTTTATGAATTAGAATACTCATAATGAATTGTGATATTTTTTCCAAAGCTTACATAGTTTAAAATAATAATTATTAATTATATTTGAACTGATGAGCTGATAACAAAATCTATTCGTCTGTCTGTCCTTTTGTTAGTTTGTAACTTGACAACAACTTGTTTAATATAAATGAGTTTGTAAGTATTGTTATACGTTATCTGGTCATGTTTTAGCATACTTTTTGACAGAGTTAGTAACCTAGGGGATTAGCACTACGTCACGGTGAATGCGAAAGTGATCCCGTGGTTGCCCACTATGGCTAGAAGGCAGCCTTTTTTTTTTCCTATGCTCATCTATGCTGTCGGGTAGTATTCCACATAATCCCCCCGGTCATCACTATCTTGGCTAGCGTGTACCCGTAACGAACTTTCACGAAGCAAATTTGTCCATACGAAATTGATGCAATTCCAAGTCTACGAGGATAACTGTTGGTCTTTAGTCGGTAGCCTTAAAATGTCAGCGATATGTGCAATGAGTCGAATAAAAACATCTTGTCCATAAACTTTTGGGAGCGGGATATCCATGAAGGACAATGCAAAAAAGTTATGTTATTGGCAGTTTTTTAGTCGTTTTCTCGTTTTGTTTATTGTTAGAATATATTTAAAACTATTTGATTGAAGATCTTCTAAAAGACATTATTTTTTTTATTATTGATTTTTCACACTTTGTATAATTAATGAAAATCAATATTTTACCAAGACAAAAGTATTTAATATACATTCTAACGATAGAATAGATAGTTGATTGTTTAATAAAATATGAATATTTATGAGGAAAATAGTGTTCCATTCAAGTGCTACGTCAAGTTATCTTATGTTCGTCATTTAGTATTTGTTAGTTTATTGCTCATCTGCTAAAAATAACTAATATGAAGATTTTTTTTTAAATGTTTGTGTGATTGAGATGAGTATTACCAATTCTCAAAAATACAGAATAAGACTGAAAACTATAAAAACTATAAAAATACAGAATAAGACTGTAAGATGGGGCAAAGCCACCGAAAAGTCTTGCAGCATCTGTGGGGAGGCAGTGGGAACTGCGAAGCACCTATTAGTAGGGTGTAGGGTACTTCTAGATAAAGGTCAATACTTCCGTCGCCACGATAAGGTATTAGAAATTATACGGGAAGAGCGCGGAAGGGTATAACAACCACTAAACGATCTGTAGAATTCGTAAAAGAAGGCTCCTCCAAAAAATCAAAAGCGAAGCCTTATTCAATATTAGGCGCGGCTCCTGATTGGACTCTCATGATGGACACGTATGAAAAGCATTACAAAATCCCTGGGGATGTTGGTGTTTCGTCATCCAGACCTGACTTATTCCTGTATTCGAAACATCTGAGGCGCGTGATACTTGTGGAGCTTACTGTTCCTTGGGAAACAAACATCCCAAGGGATCACACATTCAAGCTCAATAAGTATTACGAACTAACCAACGAACTGATCAGGAATAAATTTATAGTTAGTTTGTACGCGGTAGAAGTGGGAGCGAGAGGTATAACAGCAAAATCTCTCTATAGCCTACTTAAAGATCTTGGCCTTTCTAGAACAAGCATCGGTTCATTTCTAGAACGTACTTCAAAGGCGGCATTAGTAGGTTCTTTCCAAATTTGGTTAGGTAGGGAGAGGAGTGTGGAGGGTGAAGGTGAGCGTTTTTGCGCATAATAAAGGGGCCCCTTAAACCTACTCCTGGGTCGCAAGTCCCAGGCACTGCTTGCATTCCTCTCCTTGCAATGCGATGGGCTCGGCACCCGCACGGTGAATCCATGGAATGCTAAGAAGCTTCGGCTCTATCTATAATTCATATAAGCTTTTTTTAGAAACTTCAAATTTCCGACATTTGCAAATCATGTAAAGGAAACGCGCTACTTAAATACTTTATCGGCACATGCTAGAGAAACATAATTACAAATATTATTTGTTTTTAATTTATATATAAATAGATAATTGTATACGATAACACAAATATTTACATTTTTAACATACATAATACGATTATTTTTAGTTGTTGACATTGACATAATATTTTTCAATAGATAAGAAAATGATTTTAATTTTATACATTATTATTAGTACTCATTTTGCTCATTTTGAGGCCGAACTTTAATCTATTAAGCCCATTGTTTTATACAATGTACAGAGTACTATTTAACTCCAAAAAAGGGAATAAATTATTTTCACAATTCTAAATTAGTGCACTAGCTGTTGACCTAGCGATGAGTAAATCGTATAATGAAATGTTTTCAGAAAATATCTAACATATAATTGTAAGATTGTATAAAGTTATATCTTTTACTTAATATTACTAACCGATAGAACTCACGGTAGAAGAATTCGTGTCAAGAATATCTTTACACGGGGATTTTACCTACACTTGTAAACTCTCATATTTTAAGCGACACGCTTGGTAGCTTTGTTTACATTCGCCATCTTGCGACATTTCGGATCGGATTTATTTCTTCGCGTTCTAAAACCTGATAATATAACATAAAAAATATTATTGTTATGTAAATAATATATTGTTTTCAAAAGTTGGTTTTATTATCATGTTATTTTTTTTCATATAATTTTTAACAAAAAATAAACAATAATTCTGGTTTGTTAGTTACTAAACAAATTGTTAATACTAATATTTTAAAATAAAAAAAAGTAAACTGTAAATGTTAACAAATTTTAACATTTAAAATTGTATGTCAAGTCTAGAAATAAACTAGCTTAACTATTTATAGCAAATTAAAATGTTAATAAACGCGCGGGAAAAAAAATTAAGTCATTAAATGAAGGCAGATATTTAAAAACTTAATAATATGGAAAATTGTATAATTATCAATGAAATAAAATCAAAACAAACAAATTAGGCTATAATATAGCAATTTATTTTAAAACATTTATACATGTATGACATTTTAAGATTTCTTATCGTCTCATTTTTATTTAAAATATATGAAGATTTTTTAACCGGATTATTTACGAGTTGATGACTCTTGAGAAGTTATTTAATTTGCAGTTTATTTCGAAGAAAGGTTGTTTCACGATATAAGAGATGAAGAAAGGCTCGCACAAACTCACTTTAAAAAAAGAAAACCTATTATTCATATGAACTTTATATTACTTGTTATATACTATTTGCGTCGGGCATTAAAGAAAAGATAAGAGAAACATGTAATTTTGTAACAGATTCTCGGTTTGTGTTCCTCCATTTTGTTCTATATACCTATACAAGAATGCTTTCAAGGAATGGATGAATGCGACAATGTAAATGAAAATAAAAAAAGAATGTAAGATAAATGCTAAAACAGTAGTCGCTGTGGCAAAGGCTTAAGTACAGGGTAACTTGTACCACTGGGGCAGGGTACTGGAAAGCCCAGTCGTCAGAAAAATCCTTATAGACAAACAAAAACGAGAGAGATTAATGCAAGAGACGTAAAAAATGCATATTAAAATCATGAAGGATGAGAAAGGAGAGGAACGAGAAAGAACGTTGGAAGGAAGTTGAGGAAGAAGTTTGAGAAGTTAATGAATAAAAAGAATAATTGTAATGGTGCTCTACCTAGAGTGTCGGTAGTTATGGCATTAGTGAAAGAGATTACTATGGACGCGGCAACTGGTTTAGATGGCATACCAGCTGAAGTGTGGAAGGTTTTTAAATGAAGTGGGTGGACTTGAAGTGGCTGACTTTAATCTTTAACAACTTGTTACAAGAAGAGGGAATCTCAGAGGAATGGTGCAACTGTAAACTGGTGCCCCTTTAAGAACAAGGGTGATGTATAGAACTGTCACCACTATAGAGGAATAAAGCTTATGTCAAATAGTATGAAAATTTGGGATAAAGTAATAGAAAGGCAGCTTTGAACCCTTATTGGTCCTCCTGGTAATAGATGCATTGACATCGAATATTCAGGAGGAGGTACCCTGATGCATGCTGTCCGCCCACGACATTATCCTTGTTGGAGAATATATTTCTAAGGTTTGGGATGGATGGATGAGAGGAGATTGCATGCAGTAAAAATACAAATGTTGAGATGGATGTGGGAGGTAACCAGAATGGAAAAGATACACGTAATAATATATTAGAAGAAGTTTGTAAGAGGCGCCAGTGACTGACAAAATGAGGAGTAAAAGGTTTTCGTGGTATGGGCATGTTATGAGAAGGGATGAATGCTATGTAACCAGAAATTTGTTAGAAATTAATGTGGAAGGATATTTTAGTCGAGGGAGACCAAAGAAGAGATAGCTGGATTGTGTGAAAGATTGCATGATTAAAGAGAAGTGACGGTTGAGATGACGGCTGATAGGCAAGAACGGAAGAGAAGGACATGTTGTGCCTACCACACATAAAGTGAGAATAGGGCAGGGAGATGATGATGTTCATATTAATCCTGCCAACACACTTAAAAAAATAAATGTAAAGAAAACATCTCGCATTTTTTGTCAAATGAACTTAAAGTATTGAATGTTGAAGAATGTATTTAAAAACAATATTACAATTGTCTTTAATAATGGAATCTTGCATTATTTTCTTTTTAATGGATGCCAGACATGGCAGCTTACAGAAACAATAAAATAAATTTAAAATACACTCCAAACGGATACGGAAAAAAGACAAGGTTCGCCATAAAGATAATAATTAAATAAAAGGTACTAGAATTATGTCGCATAGAATTATGCAAAAAAATAATATCACGAGATATTGACAATTGGGGAGTGTGTATACTAAATAGAAACAGAATATCGCTGGATAATGTAAAGATAGACAAAATGGGTCTGTGAAATTAATTAAATGAAAATAAAACATACCAATAAAAATAAACTTATAATAATTCAGTTAAACATAAATAAATAAAGATATATTGACAATAATCTATTGTGGCAGGTATACTGTATGAATTTACTTAATAATGAAATTCCGACACACAAAACCCCTGAGCAGACTTGTGATTCATTGAAAGAAAGTGAATCTTCGACTCTACATTGTAGGTCGATGACTTCATCAGAAGTCATTGCCTGACCTTGGATTCCAAGTCAGGGTCTATTTGATTACAGCTGGAACATTTTGTCCACTACACCAATGAGATGACTAACATCTTGTTTCTCGAAGCATAATTTATAAAAATATTAATAATGACCTGTCGAAACCTATGTTAATCTTTCTGATTGGTTGATATTATGACATTTATCTGCGTGACAGTTTATGTAGCTGTCAAATCATTTTAAATTCTTCTAGAAACCGACCATAAAACTAACAAGATAAAAAGAATAAAAAATATGTTTCAAAATGCATATGTAAAAAGGTTTTAATGGAATCATTACCCTGTGTAAAGAAATCAAAACAAGGCTGTGTCTGGATGACAACGGTGAAGCAATGTAAGTTCCAAGTGTACAGATTATAATAATTTACTATTGCCTTGCTCTTTGTACTTGATAAAAGTGAGTTATTACAGCTAGTTAAGTTATTAAAAAATATTTTCTATTGTTATTATCATCATTTAATTTTATATGCAAATACGAATAACATTTTTCTTTTCCCCCACGGATATAATCAGCCACGCTCTTGAATATCTATAACATAGGAGAAAAAAATACAGAAATAAAGTGTCGTTCAGAATAAGAAACGAAGATGTGAATGTTATTCTTTTAAGACAAAAATATACATCCTATTACATAATCAAAAATAAAAATACAAGTAAAAGCAAATCTCTAGTTGTCACTTATTAATAGTAAATAGTTAATAAATCCTTTAGGTTTCATCTGTATGTGTTTGAACCACATCCAAAACTAATTAAATCCTCATTTAATATTAAGTCTCATAATTGGTATATACCTAAAATATTATAGTTACATAAAGACGTAGCTTTTTAACATTCCATGCATTCACCGTTCGCTTGCCGAACCCATCGCGATGCAAAGAGAGGAGTCCAAACAATTCCTGGGACTTGTGACCCAGGTGTAGGTTTAAGGGGCCCTTTTATGATGCGCAAACGCGCTCGCTTCCACTGTCCACACTCCTGTTCCACTGTTTCCACTGTTCCCTATCTAACAAAATTTGGAAAGAACAAGAACACTCCATTTTAATATCGCAAAATATTATACAATGTTGGCGCCAAAATGAAAAAACACAATGAACTATCGTATAAAATTGACAGATTCCAAATTCAAATGCAATATTTTTTATTTTTAATTGTAACAGTATTTGTGGCCAGACTAAGTATATACATAGGCAGGCCTGTGAGAGCAAGTGTCTAACAATTAATAAAAGAGGGGAGAGGAGAGACCCATATTTATCTTTGTCAAATCACACATATAAGAGAGAAGGGAGATAGTTAGTCTCATTTGCTTTCTCTTTTTAGAAAGAAAAGACTGAACTCTTATAGGATCAATTTTAAAGGTTACTTCCAGTCGACCTAGAATTTTGAAATTTAGCATGAAGCAATATATAATAATAATAATAATATCACATTGATCTAACCCCTAAGTAAGCTAATTATTTGCTTGTGTTAAGGGTGTTAGACAACGATACAAATACATAGAAATACACATATAAATACTGAAAATATATTTAATAAACGACCAAACGCAGAAACACAGACATCTATTCTGATCACATAAATACCTGTCTCCGCCGGGAATCGAATCCGAGCCCCATTGCCCGTGACACGTTAGGCTTCTGCGCTAACCACTCGACCAACGGGGCGGTACCAATCTTTTATAACTCCGAAAATCTTAGATTTATAACTAAATCACATCTTTTTATATATTTTTATTTCCATGGACACATTTTAGGCGGAATTTTCTACTCTATACATAATAACTCTAGGGTTTATATGGAGGTAGTCTAACATCGTTCTAATTTACTGATTTAAAAGGCACCATTTATTTTATGATATTTTAAAAGTCTTTTTAATAATATATTCGATTTATTTAATCGTATCAGTGCCCTGTAAATGCGCGTTGTGAAGAGTTTTCCTCATATTAGAACCTGATATGCATAATAAGCCTTCAAGAAATAAATTTATCAACTTCGTGCAATCTAAAAGGGCCTCCCCGGTTACGAATCTATTTTCATCATTTACCTGTAATTGTCTGTTAAGCCTTGTCTATTAATAACCAAGTTTTTAATTGCCTCCAATAATTAATTTCTTTCTATGGTAAAGAAATGTTTTTTTATCTTTTTGTTTTTAACCGGTTTTTTTATTATTTTTAAATACGGTCTGACTCCACCGGTATTGTTATAATAGTTTTGTTCTGTGTCCAGTGATAGAAAGAACCCGGGCAGAACCAGAATTCTTTCCATCCGTGGTTACCAATCTGCTTTATACACAACCCCAATTACACGCTTTTTCAGCTATTATTATTTAGTTTTTGTTATTAAAAAAATATCCAGGTTTCTCGGATTATTTTAAAAACTGCTATTCATTAATAATGTATTTATATATATATATTTTTGTAAATAATTTATATTTATTAAAACAATGAACGCAGATGTTGTTCTTTGTTTTATGATTTAAATTTCAAAGTAGAGAGAGCAGGAAGTCCCTCCTGTTCACTCTGCTAACCGAACTATTGTGACGATACTTGTCTTTCTGACCTGCACTCTGTATCTGAAGGTCTTGTTCTAGAACATTACTTCTATTATAACACTGTATAAAATAACCTTGTAAAATTCTAGAAGGAAAGCGGAAAATAGCTTGTTTAAACAAAACATAATATTCTAAAAAGGTCTACTGTGACACATTTGTGGGAAAACCAAGTAAAAGTGACCCATTGTTTAAAAGAGGAAGCAATTTGCTAATGACATGTTATTGACTTTCCGCTAACATTTCCTATCAAATGAGGTTTTATTGGCAAATCTATAAATGAAATTGTAAACTGATCGAAATAAAACTATCAACATATGTCCCTTAGACAAAACCCAATAACGTAATCCACTATGGCCTAATAATCTTTTTGATTATATAACAAACATATAATATATTCTACACTCACCCAGAATACGATTATAATAAAGTGATTCATTTTATTATCAAGTTTTAATTTTCCACATTGTATTTCTTTTGTATCAAGGAAATAGATTTTATTACTGGAAAATTTGCATTCATAGGTATTATAAACAATCTATTTTATTGGAAATTGCTTGCCGTAGCTTCATCTTTACCAACATTACCATGAATCTCATATAATTTTCCATTAATCTACATAAGTACCTAATATAGTTAATAAGATTAGTTGATAACCTTGGCCTTGTGTGGAGTTTTCTTTACTGATAACCAAATAAAACAAAATCTTTCTGGTAATGAATGGTGGAAGCTGGTTTTCTCAATGGAACTTATAAATAAATTTTAAAATAAATGGTAAGTTATATACTTTTTGATTAACTGTTTGCAAAATACAATACAAATCCCTAAAACGCTATTTTTGTGATTGATGGACAAACATCCCAACGTACAAACTGATAACTAATATTATTAAGATTAGCTCAAGTATATTAAAAAGGACTTTAAAAAATGATTTTATTTGAAATAATTAAAACATCCATAAACATACAGTTTCATAATAGTCTATTGTATTGTTATACAATGTAGAATACATTTAACTTTATTACTTCAGCTGAAAATATGTTAAATTGTGCAATATGTTTACTCAGATATTATTTCATGGACATTGCCTCTAGATACATGTACATGTAATAAAGCCTTATACAGAACAATGGAAACAGGTTTGGGTGAAGTCCCGAAAACCGAGGAAAAACCACACTCATTCAACAGCCTGATTGAAAAAAATCTCGGCTAATTTTAATTTAGACAAATGGAAAGTTTCCTTAAAATACTAGTTTTAGATTTAATTAATACCTATTCATAGTTTTATTTCTTACATTTTATATCAAAGACAGTTTTACAATTTGTATTATTTCATTTTCTTATTTAATTATTCCACTTTCTTTAAATAGAAGGTTATATAATTATAGCAATTATATTCAATAATAATTAATAATTAATTGATTATTTTAATTAACAATTCCAGTTACAATATTTATCAACTGTTACCCCTTACATTGTAATGGTAATTAAAGGAAATTGATTGATTATGGTATTATGTCAATCGGCAATCATTATTTATATCAGCAGGAAAATCTACGCGCTGCCCTAAACCAAACTATCTATGTTATTGTCGCGTGAGTCAGTAGTAGTAGATACATGCGTGAAGAGACACAATCAGTGTGAACTATACCTTATAGCATAGGTGACAGATACAAAAACAATATTAAAAATAGATAAATAAATAAATATATAATAATAATAATAATAATATCAGGACAAATTACACACATTGATCTAACCCCTAAGTAAGCAAATTATTTGCTTGTGTTTAGGTGTTAGACAACGATACAAATACATAGAAATACACATATAAATACTGAAAATATATTTACTAAACGACCAAACCCAGAAACACAGACATCTATGCTCATCACATTAATGCTTGTCTACGCCGGGAATCGAACCCGAGCCCCATTGCGCCGTGACACGTTATGCGTCTGCGCTAACCACTCGACCAACGGGGCGGTTAAATATAATATAATTTATAAATTGTATATATTATATTACATATGGATATGTATTTATTTATATATATACCATAGCCATGATGATATTATTGATAACGAATAATTTGTCATGTCAATAAATCTTGAAAATTTTTATCAGCATTTACTGACCACTAATAAATATCTTCGATTTACCATTTTCCCCGTTTTCTTTAAAATGTTAAGCAATCTTGCAATAAAGTAGCGCTTTAAGTAATTTACATTTATTACTGTAATAATTGTAAATGTAAATGATAAAATGATAACAGCTGACGTGACAACAAAATAGTGTTTAACTTACATTTAAAATTACAAATAAGTTTGTTTCATTGCATTATTATTATAAGTAACGATTATTCAGAATTGATATTAATTCAACGAACAGAGTCACGGCATAAAATAAATTAGGAAAGTGCTGTTTTATTCAACTAAATATATTTGAACCCACATTATTCGATATTCAATATTGGAAAGTAGAGAACAATGTTAATCATTTTACATAAAATCAGTTAAAGTTACAGTAGTCATTCAATAATCCGAATATTTGATGGTTATTCAAAAATATATATACTTAATCCTAATGAGATAAACACAATAAATATTATTTTTAGGAAACTTTATCTCACATTCCATTCATATCATAATATGTCAACATACTTTTTCCATTAAAACTTTGACCAAATTATCAACATATAATGCCCACAGCTGGGCACGATTTTATTGAAATGCGAAAAATATGTGAAGCTTGACTTACCATATTGCTCTTATCTTTCTGAGATTTTATAATCCTAAAATTAATATTCAACAATATCCTAAAATTAATATTCCCCGATATTTAATAACGAACGGAGATCTAACCTGGTACCAAAATAAGAATTGATGAAATTACTAACATGTAATAAAAACCCCGTATTTATTCAGGGCTGGTAAAAGAATTCGTCGTAATAAACTGGAATATCTAATAGGGGATTCCACGATTACTAGTCTTTCCTTAAAACAGCTATTGGCAGCAAACAGGTCTTTTTGCTGAGTTCATTGCTGTTTTAACGATAGTAATAAATTAAACATTATTTATCTATATTATTATTAGTGTAAAAATAGCATCAATACTATGTATAAGATTAATTAAAATTAAAGACAAACAAAATTATTTTTTACATACAAAATATATATACTTATATATTTTTTTTTAATTGTCGGACGAATACCTAATCTTTTTATCGTCTAGACTCTAGACTTTGACATTTTTGGCTATTAAAAAGATATAAACATTATTCAATTGGAGCCGATAGTTGAATGTCTAGGTCACTCTGAAATAACTTATATATTTATATATAAAAAATAAAGCCTATTATTTCATTATCTACATTAAATTGTTAAATTTTTTGTTGTTTTTCTCCGTCGTAGGGTTATTTATCAATGGTTCCAATGTCATTATTATTATAATCGGTCTGACATTTTCTAGTTCTTCTTTGCGATCTTTCTTTCTTTGGTTACTAGGTCTTCCCTAGCAATCCCTTCCATCATTCTAATACAAGCAAGTCTGTCAAAACCTACTCTGGTCTAACATTATCTAAAGATAAGAAAATCCTTGCCGAAAGGGGTTAGCTTAAGTAATCCCAATAATTCGTCTATAAATTGATTACGAAAAACGATAAGCTATGAAGAAATATTTTTATAAGAGATATCAATTATCATATTATAAATATATCTTATTACCAAGGATTTGTTTTGTTAAAATATAATCTACACTAATATCTTAAAGGTTGTAAGTTTGTATGTAGAAGGTATGTAATCGGATTAATTCTATTTATAGTTTTCATTGACCAATATTCATAATCAGCCATCAGGGTAAATTATAATTATTATTACTTTGCAGTACTTCGTAATTAAGTAAAACGTACAATTTGGTTGGTTCACGAAAAACACAGAAATAGCTAAGACTTTTTGGAAATCTGAAGTCTTAAATTGTTCAGAAAAACAATATTTCAATAGAATATTCGAAAAATTTTTTGAGTTTCGTCACAGACATCACGAATGACAACAGACGTTTAGACAACATGCACATGACTTGCATCAAAACTCGAAGACACGACGAAGGAGACAAGGTATCCTATTTCACAAGTCGCCACATGTCGCTCCGAAAACCTCCACTTTTCATCTTAACGAAGTCATAGAGATACCTTTGACATGCACTTTCCCGAGTACCCCATTCTCAAAATTTCAAAAGTGGTTAACAAACATCCATCAGTCCTTTTCCCTCTAGACTATGAGAATAATTATTAAAAAAAAAGTTGTCGTTGATATTTTTCAGAACGAAATAGATAAAGTGAACAATTGTTTTATAATTTAGATTGTGTTATATTATCTAAACAATGGAAAGTATATTATATATCTTTATAATCCTGATAATGTGATTAGAAGTACATCGAAATCTCCAAATTCTATATCAAGTAAAATTTTTTCAGTGAGGATCAATTGGACTACACTTTAAAATTTTCTAAACTAGTTATTTATTAGTTGTTTGATTTATTTAGATTTTAAATAAAAATAGAGTTTGAAAAATATAAATAAAGATGTTCGAAAGGTTTTAAAATTTTAAACCATAATAATTTAAGCCTGTGATTACCAATAAGATTTTTAAGTTGTTGCTAAGGGATTACATTTCAAATACTACCAATCCAATTTCAACCCTACCTACTTAGTCATAAAATATATTATTAAAAATAAGCATCCCTATATAAGTTGAATACAACTCTTATGTGTAATGCAATAAGAGTGATATTAAAAACCTTAATGTTTTAAGATAGCTGTTACTAACCACGGTCCAGGTGTGTGTGTGGTCGAAATTAGTGTCTACATTATCAACATAGTGTCGCGTGTCTGACACTGGACACTAATAAATAAACTTTCATGGCTTTTGATCTTGGCGATAAGAGATTATTTACACAAAAGATTTAATAAATTACCAACAAAACAAGGGCTGTGCCAAATGGGGATATGGTATTTGTAAAGATGGTAGATGTTTTATTATTATGTAGTTATGGTAGAACCTAACTGTGGCCAATTGGAGTTCAAATAAAGTCTTGATCAGATAATTATCACCACAGAAGACAGACGCAAAAGGCAGATGCTACGTTGTCATCAGTGGATGGGAGATCAGGTAGCCAGAACTCTGAAACCTATCCTGTCACCCTTTGCCAATCTTTTCTTCATCTCTATCTGTCTCTTCAAAGGCAGCTAACATATCCATTTTTACTGCAGTTCATAAGCGATGATGACTTCTGGCCAAGAGGTTGATTGAATCGTCTCGTCATATCCAATCAGAGATGTGCCGTATTCTTAAAAATATAGATTCTCGGATACAAATATAGATCATTTGTCTAGATCCGCGAATACGGATACGGATGCAGACTGCAACTTTCTTACTCTATTTGTGAGTGTCGAAGCGCGTTACCTGAAAACTACAGTTTACTCTTTGATACAGTTACACGTTTTGATTTAAAAAGCGAGAGGTTTTTGTTTTATTTATATTTAAGATTTGGTTTAGTGTAATAGTAAGCAACATAGTTTAATATCCCTATCGTAATATATCTAGTTATAATATTAAATTGTATATGTATAATCATGTCTACAAAGATTATAGTAGCGTTATGTGGCAATATTTTAAGATAATAGATGACGAATGTGCGAAGTGTACAATTTATGACGGAAAGTATTTTCGTAACGGTAAAGACACAACTGTCTTGCAAAATCAATTACAAGAAAGAACTATATTTTAAATAATATGTCATTGCTTGCTAATCTATATCTAGAATTTAGAATGATATAAGAGCCAAAAAGTCAGATAAAGATTTTTCTCCACCCTCGAACATCCACGAATACGGATACGGATATCCAGCACATCACTAGTACCAATTAGTTTCCGTAGATTTGAATGTTATGAGGTCTCTGCAAAATACAATATTGCAAAATTCATTGTTACTAATACCATTTATAAACATTAAATTACCGATATTATTGGAAAAAGTATTTGCCCGTCGGCTCAGTGGTAAGTGTTCCGATTGCTGTAAATAAAGATAGTAGGTAAGTATGTAGGTTCTATTACAACATGATATTCTTTGTTTAATCCAAAAGTTGTTGTTCCGAGTCTTTGTGCTCTTTGTGTTTATGTTTGTGAAACAAGATTACTTGGATTATTCTTTAGTTTATATAGACAAATTTATCTCATACCGTTTTAAAACGAACAGAATTTAAAGTAATTTATTTAATATACTTAGAAGCATCAAATAGCATAAGCTTCTGGCATAAATAGGTATTTATATGGATTTTTACTAAATTCTCAGAAAAGAGATTTTTGTGTAAAAAAGAACTCTATTCTCAATAGTTATTTATTGACGAGGCAATGGGTAACGAATCAGTTCTTATGTCATATTTCATTTATATTTTACCGCATTGGTAACATGCATAACAATATTCTTTATAAAATAATACAAAAAGGTAGGATTTATTTGGGTATAATAATATATTTATTATCTCAGTTTGAAGAAATGATTGAAAATTCAGGAAATTCCTATTCTTAATTAAAGTTTAATGTAAAAAATTAAACCAAAATATATGAATTAATAGATTAAAAACTTGTAATAATTAAAAAAATATCAAGTAAAGACGTTTTCGATTAAATTATCATTAAATTTATGATCCTTTGTCTAATCAAAGTATAACGCACGCTAATACAGATAATTTATGAGCTTGATGCAATATAATATGAAGTTAAAAGTAATAATAATTTATTTAAATAACATATTATAATAGTATTATTAATGAGAAATTTGAATGTATATGTTTATTTATTAATATTTTTTGCTTTACATTAAAATTTATGAACAGAACAGATTATTATTGTATTAATATCTATTGGTTGCACGTAACTTCTTTCTGATGAAATTCAGAATATCTGAATTTGGTAAAGAAAGGTTGGAAGTTTGTAAAATTAGCAAAAGCAATTCAATTAGACAGACATACAACAAAATAATAAAACACCTTTGAAAGACGTAACTTATAAAAAACATTAGAATCAAATAAAACTAAAATATTCTTAGCTATTAATCAAGATCAACTCTTTTATAAGCATATACTGATTATATTCTATAAAAACCAGCGCGCGACATCCCCTACAACCAGCTGTATAAAATTATTATTACCCGCAACCGGCAACCCTGCTTCCGAAACCAACCAAGTTCACACGTACATCGTGCGTTGACCGGTATTATATTCAAACCGGTCCAACGCTGGCCGGGTAGGAGACACCCTCTCGCGCAGTCAACGAGAAGCCGCTTTGTATTCTTATCATTATCACTGATTGAGTTGTACCTGATATTAAAGCATAGCGCGGTCACATTTATGACAGTATGCTTTGAGCCACGGCACGGAACGCACCTGTCGTACCAAACGATAAAATAACCGTAAATAAAAATGTAATTGCCTTAAACAGATTCTACTGCATGGGGTAAATAAACTGGCCAGTGTAAATATCTGTAAATATTTTTAAAAGTGTTTTTTATTAGTGTAAATATATTTAAATATAAAATCCTGTGATATTAGTTTATAAGCTGGGAAACAACGTGAAACAAGTAAGTATTTTTTTGTTTGATTTTTATTTTAAGATTTGATCCTGTAGGAAGTTCAGGTATACACGACAAAGGGCACTGGCCCCCGCTTTTATACGACTAACAAAACCTTAAATATGTTATGGAATTTCTCTTTTGTATACATAAAACTGCCGAAATCGTACAGGGGTGTGTAGGATATTTGAATTTAGTTTTGATTTTTGTGGACCACTTCATAAATCAGATGCTTATACAATTATTATTAAGTATCAGTCAAATATAAAAGCTATTCTCTAGTTAAAAGTTATTCTCTAGGTTAAAGTTATTCTCTAGTTAAAGTTATTCTCTAGTTAATAGTTATCTAAGAATTAAATGGTCCTTCGTGACTTGTTTCGGTTTACTTTGTTTATGATCTTGTTATTAATTATATGGTTTCAGTCATTAAAATGTTTAGTTTCATTGTACACTTAAAAATAACATGAATGGATATTCTAAGACGTATTTTAATTATAGAGCATCTGTGACTTTTATAGTATAGTTCCAAGGTATATATATAATAGAATTAAAAAGTTTTTATCTTTCAGATTTGATAAAATATATATATATAAAGGGCTCTAATGTCATTATAATTATACCAGTAAAAATAAATGTTCAAGGTTGGTAAAAACATTAAAATTATGGAAAAACGTAGCTATATTATTGTAGAGTCATTTTTACAACAGTATCAGATAATATAATATATACGATATAGAAATATTTTATAACACGATAATTTAACTAATTCGTGGTAAAATACGGTAATTTAATCACGTTTTTAAATAATTGAATCACTATAAACGTTGATATATTGACTCAATATTATTATATTATTTGATATTATTTTTAAAATATGTAAAACATTTTAAAAATACTGCCGCTATAAAAAACACGTCATCTGCGTAAAATTAAAAATATTAATGATAACTTATAAATAATTTATCAATGTATTATTATTTCTACAAAGTCATTAATAGAATATGTTAATTTATAATAAATAACATAAATTAAACAATGGAATCGTTTAATTTAGAAAATATATTTATTTTTATTAATTTCTTCGTGTACTAAAAACTCTATTAAAACTACTTAGAACTTTCAACTATTGATATCAAATCAAAGGTATCTTTTATGTTTCTTAATATATCTTTTTGCAGTATACATATGCATCTCTATGAAGAGTTCACAAGTTCACAGTGACTGTAATAAAGATAGAAAGATAAAAAGATTGTCGTGAATGAACATGAATAATTAGTTTAATAAATAAAGTGAGTAAATGTAAAACACTTGATAATATATTTTAATTTCTACTTAAACTATAATATATAACAAAATACAAATAATTATGTATTTAAAATAATTTAAATTTATTCAACATTAATAACATTTGGACATCCTTGAAAATTTCAAGTTTTGATAAAGATAACTTATCTTTTAATCATTTATGTCATTGCTAAAATCCTAAAGGATATCTATAGCATTTGCCCCTGACTTCGCTTCGTATATTTACGTAGTTGGAAGCATTGTGAAACAATAGTAATTAGTTTGTTTTTGAGATTAAGCTGTATAAGACATGTACATGTGGAAGTTGTGAAATAGATTAGACTAATGTAAATAATCATTGACTGTCTGTAGTCATCAAAGATTAAACTGAGATTACATACATTTCAAAATGTATATAAACTCTATCTATACAGTAGCTCATTAGATAGAGCGATGGGGTGGTTTCTTAAAAGTTGTGGGTTCGAATCCCTACCCGTTATTTTTTCATTCCATATTTATTTTAAATTTGAGATTATACAATTATATTAGGTTGACAAACAAAACAAACCGACAAAGTTGTATCAATGATGCATAAAATGGTTGTATAGGTATAATAACAAAAACATGTATAAATCTTTAAATTTATTACAATCTATATGAAACAGACTAATAAAAATAAAAAAAAGATATTAAAAAGTATATTGTATACGATTGTATATGATATATATATATATATATATATATATATATATATATATATATATATATATATATATATATATATATATATATATATATATATATATATATATAACAGATTTGTTATACGTAATTTACTTTTATTAGCAGCACTATAATGTATGGTTCCTGAAAATATTTACCTAAAATGTAACAAAGGAAATAAATAGTAATGTGAAGTATTTAATAATCTTCAAACAATATATTGTCTTACCTTCACCAAACGTGACTTGAAACATTGTTAGAAAGGACTTAGTTGTTAATATTTTAACCGACTTTAAAAACAAGGAAGGAAATTGATCAATTGTATGTATGCAATTGTATGCTAAAAATATTCTAGTGTTATATATGTATTAATAATCTTGAGAACTGTTGGTCTACAATGATTATGTTTTATTCATTGAGGATATCATAATTTTATCAAAATCGATTCAGTAGACTTCAAGATATGTAAAGAAATTATTTTAGAATTTAATATTAATGGATTTTTTTACGTTGATTTGTGCTATTAATCATTCAAAATATTTACATGTTTTATTTTATTATTATTATTGTAAAGATAAAAAGATAGAAACGGCGTAGTAATGGTCTTGTAAATAAAGGAATTGAGTTTGAATTAATCAGATAACAATCCCTATATCGGACAAAATAATTGTATCTAACTCTATAACTAAAAGGTCATTTAGCTAATATATATTTTAGACTTAATATATTTTAAACGTGGTAAAACAATATAATCTATTGTGACAAATTAAACACAATATTAAAATAACATTAGTTTAAGCTGAAGTTACTTTTGTAATTTTTTATATTATTATTTAAGTCGTAATATTTCATATTTTGTTTTTGAAATTACTGTTATCACTATCGGTTATTGGATAATTGAAATTACGATATAATAAACATTACATTTTAAATGAATGCATATATCTATAACTATTATCTTTGTTACTCAATAAGTTTATGAAATAATTATTCAAGTAAACAATTTACTAAGTCAACAAATATAATAATTTTTGTAGGAAATAGAGATAATGTAAATCATTTGGAATTTAAAAAATGTTTTGAAACTATAAGTAACTTAGATGTTAATAAAATTGTCTGGTTTTCATTACCCTATAATCAAGGTTTGCCACAGGCCGAAAATAAAATTAGATATAAGATAAACTTACTGATATATAATTTATGTTTGTATAATGACAAATTTCATGTAATTGACACTAACACTAATGTTAGTAACTTTTATAACTTGACTAATGGTAGGTATTACCTATCTCCATATATTAAAAGACAGGTAGCTTCATCGCTATTATATTATTTTACCATGACAGCCAATAATTTGGCTAAAATTGTTTCTATTGAACAGCATTTAGTTACTTGTATAAGTAAAAACAGCTTGGAAATAAATCCAACTAGTAATAGTAGTATTAGTAGTAGTTTAAACTAGACATTAAGACAGTAGAGATATCCTCTAGCCAAATAATTAAGATATCAAATAATGATATTAATGATGATCATAAAAATACAAAAATTGTTAAAATAAATAATAAAAACCATAACATAAACTGTATCAATCTGGTGCATCAGAACATTCAGTGTATTAGAAATAAGGAATTAGAAATTGAATTGTTTTTAAATACTTTTAATATTAATATTTTTTGTGTCACTGAGCATTGGCTTAAGAATGATGAATTAATATTTAATTTCAATAACCACCAGGTTGGTAGTTCGTTCAACAGAGTTAATTCCATACATGGTGGCTCTTTAATTATTTTAAATAAACAGATAAAATTCAAAGAACGCAAGGACATAGTGAGCCACTCTGTTGAGCGGACAACTGAACTTGCTTCAGTTGAATTAGAAGAGTTCATAATTGTAAATGTTTATAGGCCACCGTCATCTAACTTTGAACATTTTGAAAAGATTATGGATGAGGTATTGTATAAACTATCACAATCTAGTAAAAAGGTAATCATTTGTGGAGACTTCAATATTAATATTCTTGAACAAAATTCAATAAGTATAAAGTTTTTAAATTTGTTCAAATCTTATAATCTTTTACACATGTTTATGGAGCCTACTAGAGTCACAACCACTAGTGCCACTTGTATTGATAACATTTTTACAAGTGTTATTCCAAATTTTAAATGTTTATTCAATACATTAGATTCTGACCACTATGGCCAATTTATTAAATTCAGTTGTAGCAAGAGAGAAAAATCAAAACAGAAAATAAGTTTTATACCAGTGACTGTAGAACGTATCGAACAAATTAAAAATGGGTTAGTACGCTATTTGCCTTTGATGAAAAATTCAAACCCCAATATTATGTATAATGACTTTTTTAGTACTTTCACTAAATTATTTAACTTTATATTTACTCCAAAAACAGTGGTTGTTAATGATAAATTAGTGTTTAGTGATTGGGCATCTGCTGAGTTACACAAAAATAGAGAAAAATTATATAATATGTATGCGGAATTGATGTTTAATACTAGTAATGAGTTTAGGGATGAGGTAAAATTATTTTCCAAATCTTTTAAAAAACAATGTAAAATAGCAAAAAATCAACATATTCAAAATAAAATAGGAAATAGCATTAATAAAATAAAAACAACTTGGAAAATAATTAATGAGGAAACTGGAAGAGCTAAATCCCAGAGGATCGACTTTAAATTAAATATAGATAATAAATATGTCACGTCTGACCTCGAGGTTGCTACTGCTTTTGAAACCTTTTTTACTAATATTCCAGTGACTACAACGTTATCTTTAAATTCTTCTACCGCTGCAGCTATGGGTTTACTTAGAGAAAATGTAGATCAATGTGTTAGTAGTTTTAAGTTTGAAAAAGTTAATGCTCAAGAAGTAATCAAAGTGTTTAGATCAATTTGCGTTAAAAAGACTAGTGATCTTTGGGGGTTTTCTGTTGACATACTTAAGTCCATAATTGACATTGTAGCGCCAGACTTAGCATTAATATTTAATAATTGTTTAGAATATGGTATATTTCCTGATCTAATGAAACAAAGTAAAATAACTCCATTATTCAAATCCGGCTGTTCATTAGATCCTAGTAACTATAGACCTATTTCAGTCTTACCCACTTTTAGTAAGATTTTTGAGAAAATAATTCTTAATCAACTTGTAGCATATTTCAGTAAAAACAATCTCTTACACAAAAACCAGTTTGGTTTCAGTGCCGGTCGCTCTACAACAGATGCTGGTGTAGAGCTATTACTAAACATATTTGAAGCCTGGGAAGGATCACAGGATGCACTTGGCATTTTCTGTGATCTATCTAAGGCGTTTGACTGCGTTCAACATGAAATCCTTATAAAAAAGTTAGAACATTATGGAGTTAAAAATAAGTCCCTAGATTTAATTAGTTCATATCTTAATGATAGAATTCAAAAAGTTGATGTAAATGGAAAACGTTCCCCTGGTTCTTTGGTAAAAATAGGTGTGCCACAGGGCTCTATCTTAGGGCCTTTCTTGTTCCTCATTTACATAAATGACTTACCTCACCTTGTGAGGGAAAAACATGGGATAGTGTTGTTTGCTGATGATACTTCTCTTACTTTTAAAGTTAATAGACGGCAATCTGTTATTGACGATGTAAACAATGCTCTCTCAGATGTTGTACAATGGTTTAACGCCAATAATTTGTTGCTCAATAAAAAAAAGACGAAATGTGTCAAATTTAGTTTACCAAATGTTAAAAATGTTAGAACCAATGTACAATTAAATAATGAGGATTTGGACTTGGTCAAATCTACTACTTTCTTGGGCATTACTTTAGATGAAAAATTGCAATGGGGTCCTCATATATTTGATTTGTCAAGCAGACTAAGTTCTGCTGCATACGCGGTTAAAAAAATACGTCTATTAACAAATATGGAAACTGCTCGATTAGTTTACTTTAGTTACTTTCATAGCTTAATGTCATACGGTATACTCTTATGGGGCAATGCGGCCGACATTGATACCATATTTACATTGCAGAAGAGAGCTGTTCGCGCAATATATAATATGAGACCAAGAGACTCTTTAAGAAACAAATTTAAAGAATTTAAAATTATGACTGTTTATAATCAATATATTTATGAAAACTTAATTTACGTTCATAAAAATATTTCAAAGTTCAAGAAAAATTGTGATATACATAAAATGAATACAAGAAATAAAAATAAACTCGCTATGCCCGGCACTAGGCTCCATAAAATAGGTAAATCCTTTAAGGGTAATTGTATACGTTTTTATAATAAGCTCCCAAATGAAGCCTTAAGCCTCTCATTAAATAAATTTAAATTATATGTTAAAAATAATTTAATAAAAAAATCCTACTATAGTGTAAAGGATTACATCGACGACGGTATGGCCTGGGAATGAATCTGTATTGTATTGCGAATAGCTAGTAATCTCCGCAACTTGTTTTTTGTTGTAAATTAATTTTGCTTTATCGACCTTCTGCATCACACCGATTCCTTAGAAGTCACTACTTGCGGTAGCATCGGGAGTCGGGTTGCCTCCCTCCCTCAAATATGTGCGAAGGGGGTGATGGCTGGCTCTTGTGTTATGCTCGTGAACGGGTGCTGCTTGCGGTGACTGGTTGTGTGGCAGGCCGAAGATTTATATATTATATATTTTTTTTCTGTTATTATTATTTAATTTTCGTTGCCCGAAATCATTAGGCTTATTTTCAGATTGATTGCGAAGGTTCTAGTTGTTCCAAAATTGCACTTAAGCTTGACGTTTGTGAAACAGTGATCACAATAACAAAAAATATATCCGGCTGAGTTTGTTGTGTGGTTCTTCTCAGACCAGGACGCGTTTGGAACCCTCATAGCTTTAACATTAAGATGGAAAGTGCTTTTTCAGAGGGGCTTATTACGATAAATCTAGTATCGTAATAGGCCCTCCTGACATTTCCATGTTGACGTACACAAGTGATCACTGATTATGATTCTAAGTGGAAAAGATATAAATAAATAAATAAATAAATAAAAATTATTTTAATTATCTATAGTTAGGCTTGGACATAGTTTTCTAACTAAAGGTTTGTATTTTAAAAATAACTAATCCTTTCTCTTATTTTCAATTAAACATTTACTTCCATCTCGAATTGTAGATCGATTAATAATTTTGCTCGTGAAAAAACATTGCTTATTTTTTTAATTACCTTGATTCTTATACTAATAATATAGCAAAAGAAAATAATGTTTCATTATAGTAAAGACGGATACTAAAACGGTTTAGAGATAACAGAAATGTTTCATATTCTAACACCTAAACCTTGAAAGGGTATCTGGTAAAAAAATATATAAATTGCTATCTAAGATTTATTTTAACCTTTTTAATTAATTCTGCTATTAACCGGCCGTCTGGTAAGTACAGTGTTCAACGTTTAACCCTCCAACTCACTTATTTTTCAGTTTGCAATGTAGTTCCATAGTAGATTCCAGTTGTTTTTATACACATGTTCAGATTCTAACAATGATAAAAGATGAGTGATTTCTGTGACAGAATTCCAGACAACGAAACTATTAGTCGACTTAAAAAAATAGATGTGGAGCATCGTTAATTGGAGATTAATTTAAAATAAAAAAATATATATAATATAGCTATATAATAATGACCTATACGGGCAATAGCCCATCTCTATTTCCAAATTAATGATCTAATCAACCAAAAGATACTTATTTTACTATTGGCGTAAGTAGGTAATCATAGGCCCTAGGGCAAAAAATAAAGTGACCCCCACTTGAATTATTTAAGATACTTCGTTTCGTATTTGTGGGGGTATTCCGAATGTGAGAGAAAATTTTACTTGTTCAATTTATAGTTGTAAAGTCAGAGTCAGTGGCCCTTTAACTGGGCCTCGGTGCACTACCCGGTCTTCCGAAAACCATACTCTTGTATTTGAGGCGAATTCTATTGTACCAAATACAGTACAACACTTACTTCCTGGGACATCTTTGGAAGAGGAAATACTGCAATTATTGATATTTGCCGCGGACGTGATCCATACAACGAAGTACGGTAGTAAGTTTTTACATTCATTTTTAAAACTCTTTATGATATTGTTGTAAAGTTAAAAAAAGAAAGACGGAAAAAACGAAGATAGATAAAAAAATAGGATCAAAAAACAAATTTGTCATTGGAAATAACATAGGCATGAATTTTTCAAGTTATTTCATGCGATATTATTATAATTTAATTTGTATTATTTTATATATCTTATTTATCAACCTTTTTATGTAAATTTTAGTTTTTAAACACTAACCATAAAAAGCCTTTCCATCGAATTGATTGCGATGGTTGTAGTTGTTTGTTAATTGCTTTAAAATGTTAAATTTAGTGAAACAGTAATCCCAGACCAGGACCCACGGGGAATCCTCGTTGTTTTAATTTTAAGCCAGGCAGTGTCTTTACAGAAGGGCTTATTTCGATAAGTATGATGTCAAAATAAGCCCTCCTAACACTTCCCTTTGACGTACATAGGTGACCTCTATGTACGTCATGATATGATATGGTTCTATGATATGATATGATATGGTTCAAAGTGGAAAAGATATAAATAAATAAAAAATATGTATATATACCTACATTTTTAAATAATTAAATTAAGTTATTCAATAGTAAAATATTAATTTTATTTATTGTCACAATTTATTTATACTTGTTTTGTTGAATGAATAGTTTTCATAAGTTTGAATTTCTTAATATACTCGTATTTGAATCAATTCAAGCCTAACAAATACCGTAACCAAACGTTATTTCTCTAGAAATAGTACGATTATTATTTAAACTTATAACAATATTAAAATACGCAGCTAATATCTGTTTTGTATGGTATCAAAAAATCTTATCTAAATTAAATCATTTAAATCATTGAGGAGAATTTTGATATTTTTTTGATTGGTTGTTGGTATCACCGACAGCCAATCAAACCTCTTGATGGTGCTGTCTAATCGCCCCACCCTCGACCATCAGCTTCCAAATTATAATCAAAATAGATCTAGCCTTAAGAAGAAAACAACCCCCCCCCCCCCCCCCCAGTGGGAATTATCTACAACTAGGGGTCGACCGCGACTTCGTCCGCGTGGTTTTTAGTATTGCCGCCGAGTTCCATACAAAATTGATATTTAAAACCCTTAAGGGTGGAATTTAAAAATCTTTTCTTAGTATACCACTACGTAGAAAACAAATGTGTCCTCCAATTTACTATCTCTACGACCTGCCGCTTAGACTGTATGCTATAACTAAGTCAGTCAGAACCTATTAGATTATATTAGATGTGCTCCGTTGCTCCGGCGTTCTGCCGTCGGAGGACGCTAGTGTCCAAATGTCCTTAGCTTCCCTCCTGACTAACGACGCCCCGAGCCGAGGTCCGTGTCTCAATCTGAGACGCCCTCGGGACGTCGTTCCCCATGGGGGCCCATCTGGCCCCCCCTTTTTAAGGGTGGGTCTCCTGAGTTCTATAAGTCACAGCGAGATGACATATACCCTATAGCCTTCCTCAATAAACGGACTATTCAACACAAAAAGAATTTTTCAATTCGGGCCAGTAGTCCCAGAGATTAGTGCGTTCAAACAAACAAACTCTTCAAGATGTATTTGACAGTTATCTGTAAGAAGAATGTTTTTTTTCCAGCGCTTATCCCAGCAATGTTTTGTTTGGTAATCAGTAATATTTTCTGTTTCTATCATTGAAATTCATATATATCAAGGTAAACCCTATTTTTTTTTTGTATATTGTGATTAAACCAACCGCGATGATATTGCCAATTGAGGGTCATTTCAGTAACATTACATTACTAATAGAAATTATTGTTTAATAATAATATACGTTATTTGTAATTAATTGGCCACCCCTTGCAGGTAGCCTACAATAATCCCAACAACATTTGTTCTACGACTTTTTACAAATGGTAGGTTACAATAATCGCAACAACATTTGTTCTAAAAATTTTTACATTGTACAAATATTTTATGATAAAATAAATCGTTATTTATTACGTAAAGAGATAATGTTTCACTTTTAAACATTTGACTCACTTTCAATGATCCCATCAGTGGCAATGTATCAAGTGATAAAATAATAATTATTAACATATTTATCAGATTTGCTAAATTAATTATATGATAACCAATCAGAGTAATTAAAATTTCAAAAATGTATAGATTACACCCGTGTACTTAATTTATTATATTCCGTGTAGTTTCGTTGTTTTTTTTTAATATAATCAGAGAAGAAGGATAACAGTCCTCAAAACAAAAGTAGGCTTTGACAAGAGAGAGTGCACTGACATCTATAACCAGTGTCTAATCGGTTCAATAACCTCTCCCACTACTACATTATAGTAAGTAGGTAGGTAGTACCTGAAGGAAAATTTGTTATGACATATATATATATAAATAAAATATATATATATATGTAAATTTGTATTTAAATTGTTAAGTGAGTAAAATATACTGCTTAGTATGTCCTAATCCAACTGTAGGCGAAGTCAGGCGGGTTGATAGCTTGATGTCATAAGTAATCAGTATTACAATATATTAATCACTCCGATAAACAAATGTAATAATATTAACACATTAATTCAGTATAGAATATATAACATAATTCAATATTCGTTTATATAAAACTTGTAAGCTGATTAACTAATCACTTATTAATAAAAAAGAAATAGTGATTAAAATAGGTATATATAGGTATGATTATATTAAGCTTGTGAACTAAAAGCTAAACTACAAACTAAAAGATCTGTAAGCCAGAATAGGTCTATTATTTTGTAATTATGGAAAGATTTTAAATATTTGTTAACTCCGACCAATTTGCTACACATATTTCTTAAACAAGTTTTAAATTTTTTAATAAAGGCCATTCATGTAAAGAATCTCATTACTATTTTATTGTTTAGTTCCTCGAGCCAACCCCAAAGATAAGTTTGTATGTAAATTAGGAAAATACAAATTTAAATTACTTTCATGACACTTCGCAGACGTTATTGTACTAAGTATAATAAGACACACTTCGATTTATATCTCAGCTGGTTTATAAATTTTTTGACATAAAACGATAAACATCATTCAAATGATTGAAGACTATAATAGTATTACGCACATTACATTACAATATATATGTAGATATCAATTAAATATCCGTCAATAATTAATGTATTAATTGAATTACTAATGTTTTGGAACCCATTCATCATTGTATTGTATTGATAACATTTTTTTTATTAATTGTGGAAAATTATACAAAAACTAATGTTATCTTTGTCAAATTCTCTTACAAATAAATTGAGTTCTATGTTCCTGATTAACCGATAAGTGGCTGTTGTCCCTGATTTGTAGTTTTGGGCTATTCTTTATGGCTATTACTTTTTCCGTTGGAAAACACAGCATAGAAGATAATAATAATAATAATAATCGAAGCAGATCAGCGGTAAAGGCCAGCTCCTGGATCCTCTCCGCGGCTTTCTTAGTGGCAATCACTTGCTCACAGTAAGAGGCAACCCAGCACTTCGCCCTGCTGAATATTGCGGGTATAGTACTCGCTCGGGCGAGAGGTCACCCATTATGGAAAACATTTGGCTCAGAGCCGGGCATTGGCTATTCTGGCACCTCTAAGTTCGTCAGGATATCCACTAAAACCTAATGGTTATCTACTGATCGCCTTAGTGGGATGTCACTATTGATGGTTGGACTCACCTGGGACTCCGCGGAAGCGCTACACGTTATGGGTTTGTCAGATAATCTGGTGCACTCACTCTCACTCGTATAAGGTGTCACACTATGTTAGGTGAGAGAATTCCCCTTCCCCTCTTACCTAGGCATTGACAGTTGACACCCCTTTATTTTAAAAACAGCTTGTACCCGTAACGGGTAATCAGTTATGGATCCCCGCCGGTCCAGAAATTAGGACCAGGGTTATGTGGGATTATCCAAAAGCAAAGAAAGGGTAACATTTTTAAAAGTAACGGTACGTCAGGGGATCACTTTCGTACATACCGAGACTACCAATATGTAGAGGTCTACTGAGCACGTCAGCTCTCCTCTGACACACTCCGCTATTTATTTCCTTCACGGCAGAATTTAGAGAATTTTAATTCGAAAAAAGTACACATTAACTGAGGAGTACAAACAAGTTGTCACTGTATTTTACTAAATATTATATTTCACGTACCGCATCTTTACCGTAAGTAAAAAATGCTTAGTGGATTATATTGAGATTAGATTATTTTTTAAATTTCCTCAAGCTACATCTAAGATGGCTTATTTTAAATTTATATCTATATAAGACAATGTGTGTCAAGTCGTGTGTTCGAGTCATCAAGTGGGGTCATTTATTTACATATATGCTATTCTATTACCATAGTTTATTTATTTGTCCGCGGATGGAGCGACGACCAGAGAAGCTAGTATTTAATAAATTCAAAAAAAAGCAGTTTTATGTTAAATAAGAGTGGATTGCTAATGTAGAGTTAGCAAAATAATAATATTGAAATAATAATAATAAATTGTTTGCCAATATTTTCTCTAGTAGTACGAAGTTGTATAGAACTTACTAAAATCTAACACATATATACGCGAATTTTATCCGTAAATTATTTTGTTTAAATTTAAAAAATGAAAAATAAACCGATACAGGCAAGGACTCACAGTAGTCGCGGGTTTGAATCGGTTTATTTTTCTTTCAATATTTATATAAATTTAAGTAAGCTTTACATGGTTATACATGTTTATAAATATTTTCCACCATTGTTTTGTTTATATTGGAATAAATACTAACAAATATCTATAATTTAAGTGTCTAACATAATAATATTGTTTAAAAATATATTTAAAGTAGTGTTAGAAAGATAATCTGATCCATAATTTCGTTTAAATGGATACCAAATGGCTTGTTATCACACCCATTTCCTACCTCATTATTGACACATTTTCTGTATAATTGTCTTGTTATTTGTCTTAGAAACTTTCTTAACAATATGAATTAGTAGTACTCATTAGTAGCAGTAGTATAGAATAGCAGTAGTATTATGAGAAAAAAGTTTAAAAATTCATCATTATTTTTGATCACTTAAGTAAATTTATTTCTTTGCTGTTTATCATATCTATGTTGTTTGGAATTAGAATGATTAAGTACATAACCTTCTCTAGACCTTCAGAATCCTAACATGTATTTAAACGAAGCGGTTCCAGTAATAATAAAAATAATATTGACAACATGATACTTTCGTATTCAACATATTAGTGTTTTTCTTTTTTTGTTTTAAGACTAGATAAAATATAAAATAAAATATCCATTTTTAAGAACATATTAAAAATATTTTTAGATCATTTTATACCTCTCTCTATATCTCTCTCTCTCGTCTCTCTTCTCCTCCTCTCTCTCATTTTTCTCTCTGTTCTCTCTCTCTCTTATCTCTCTCTCCTCTTCATTAATTATCCCAGCTTTGCACGCTCTCATTACACCTATATAAACGCAAAATCATATAATTTTTAATATAGAATAAAAAAGATCATCAACAGGGGCAGGACTCAAACCTGCGAACTCAGGAGTCTGTCGTCGTTCTGCCACTTGAGCTAGCATGTTTACTATCCGACTAATGCGATTCATCCGACCTCTTATATAAGGCTTCTTTAAAATCCTTATATATAAATAATATTTTACACACAATTTCAAACATATCATCAAATTCAGTTTGTTCATAAGGTTCAGTTTAAGGTTCAGTTTGTTATATCCATAATTACTGATAATGCAATAAGTTTTTAGGTAAAGTGGGTGCTAAAAGCAAAATGTTATGGATATGGCAATTGTTTTGAGTTTCAATGAATGAATGTTTTCAAAGCATTTGACTTGTATATTGAATGACTAGTTGAATGTTAACTCACATTTTCTTAAATCTAAACAGAACATTTAATATCTTTTAACAATAATTAATTCTACAAGTGCTTAATATATTTGACTAATCTTTTTGTCTAATATTATTAAATCAATGGCATGGCGTTTTAAATATAATAAGATAATGAGCAACATCGAGACAAAAACACGAACATTAGGTATCTCATCCTGGAATTAAACAAATTATTATATGTTTTAACAAAAGGAAGATGAATCTTAGGGTTCAAGACGGTTGACTGTTAATCCCCGTACAGAAGTACCAAACATGTATAGTACCCGGCAATAAATATTGCACATCGACCTTTGGAAAGAGACAATCGACTAATTTCGGCTTCATAGAGCGTTATCACTGTCGCAAGAAATACAATCATTCCTGTATCTATTAGGAGCTGTTAAAACAAGTATAATTTTCTTCTTTTCTAATTATATTTATTTTATGTATAAAAACATTTTTTTTCTATAAGTGGTTATTTTAATTGGGGAGTAATATAATTTAATAAACATTTTTTAGGAAAATTATAACTGCACATAATAAAAACCATTATACCCATTCTTAATATGAGACGTTGTAATACAGTAGCCGGCAATAAATATTACACATCGTCCTTTTGAAAGAGACAATCGGCTGACTTCGTAGAGAATTATCTACCACACTACCTATGTCTCAAAATAATAATTAAAGCATAGAAGGAGCTTTATATTTTTAAGGCGTACACTGCCGTAGACAACAATTTTTTTTCTAGTGATGTAACATTGTGTAAACTTATCCGCGATATCGAAAGTGATCCTTATCTCTATGGTAGTACCCACTGTTTTTAAAAGGCTGTTTAAGTGCTTTCCATCACTTGCTAGAACGAGATAGAGGATTTTGCCGTGTGCGATAACGTTCAGCTATATTCGGTTCTAGAAAATAACTAAGGTAGCTTTTAAAAATAACCAATACGACAAATAAACTAGAAAAACAAAATCAAAAACATTTATTGAAAAAAAATGGTCAGGTTAACACATTTTTAATTTTTTATTCGCCACTTTGAGAACGTCTTATAAAAGAAACGACAAATAAATTACAATAAAACTACAGCCTTATTTTTCTAAACTATTAAATATTAGTTATTAAAATATTGCGGACCAAAATGGTTCTATTCCCAATTTTTCTGTGCAATCGTGTCGATTCATATCTGTCGTCAGTTAACGTCCACGGGAAATCTAGAATAATAATTCCTAGATATAGCACATAGATGTTGCAGAATTCATTAGAATAATACTGGATTAAATTATCGATAACTGTGCTTTTTACAACACTGTAGCAAAAAAATATAGAATACTTTAAAATACTCAAATATCATAAATATAATAATATAATAAATATTGCATATAGCAGTCCTATAATCAAATATAATAAATATTGCATATAGCAGTCCTATGATTTGGTTATAGGATGATTTTCTCTTTATAATTTGTAAACCATTTAAAAAACAAAAATAGTTTATTGTAATTAAGAAAAACATAAAAAAAATACCATGTTGGATCACTTACCGATGGAAGGTTACGTTTTGAACTTAATTTTCTTTCTGGAAAGAATGGGATTTACAGCCCCTCATAATGTAGGACATTGCTCTTGCTATTAGGTCATATTTTCTTTCAACAAAACGGAGAAAATATGTAAATAACTATATGAATTCGTAAATGAAACTAAACAAGAATACACCACTGACAGCCGACATCAAACATCGGCGCTAAAGAGTGGAAAAAGGTTTGCGATCATACAATCAAATGTGAAAATGAATATAGAAGCATTCAACACAATTTAGACAATTACACTGATGAACTAGTGATAAATACAGCTGATATTGACAGTGATATTGACCTCTTTGAGAGCACAGATGGTGCAATGGAAGTAGCTGAGAATTAGAATTATTATTATTACAATGTCTCATTTCAAGGATAGCTATAATAGTCTTTATTATTTACAGTTATAATTTTCCTAAATAATAAATTACGTGAACATAATGTAAGCATGATAAGCTATTGCATGGCTTTTATCGCGGGCCTTGAGCGTGGAGACCGAATCCAGAAATTCCGTAACGAAAATAACCTAACACACCAGCATTGTGTACCTATCATTTAACAATATCGTAAGCGCCAAGTTGATAATATGTGTAATGAACTTTATTGTCTACAGCTTAAGGTTTAGTTTAAAATAAATGTTTTACTTGTACAAATGTATTTTTTTCAACAAGGATTTTCATTTCAATGACTTTTTGTTATGGTGTTATAAAAGACCCTGAGTACAAGAATTTAACAATCGTAATTGAACATTATTCCTGAGATTTAAGGTTTAAAACGTTTTAGCTGTTAATATTATTAACCTTTTTATGATATTACATAGCACTGATAATTTCTCATTTAAATAGGACCTCTTTAAATTGAGAAATTATACCATTCATATTTAAAATTTTATCCTATATAGCGTAGGAAAACCCTATAAATGAGTAATTTATTCACAAAAAGAAAAAAAATTTTTTTTTATAGATCACCACGCACACGCAAGTTACACAACTTGAATTAACATCAAAGAAAAAAAAACAACTACATAAATAAATAAATAACTATAATTGCATAAGTTGATAAAAAATGCTATGCAATAGCTTTACCGCGGAGTCTCCGAGAGCCACACGTCTTTTTTTTATTATTTTATTTTACTCCAGCTTAAAGCCACCACTTATAGAAAAATTTGTGGCTTTTATACAAAGAATAAAATAAAAATAAATAAATAAATAAAAATAATTATCAATAGAAGCAAATTATACTTGTTTTAACAGCTCCGTATAGTTACCATACTGTTTAAATTTCGTGCGACAGAGATAATGCTCCACGAAGCCGAAATTAACCGATTGTCTCTTTCCAAAGGTCGATGTGCAATATTTATTGCCGGGCACTATACATCGATGAATGTTAAAATTTGTCGAATATTATTAATATCATAGAGTTATTAAAAATAATAATAGTGCGAAGAGGGAAGATGAGAGCCCCATACTTATCTTTGTCTAATTAAAAAAAAGAGGGACAGAAGGGTTGCCACATTTGCTTTCTCTTTTTTCGATGGACACATTTTAGGGTGGTGGTTGTTGCCTGGTTAATCTTATCGAAAGTGCTTCGTCAAGATTTTATAGCACATTTTTCTGTTCATTTGATCTTCATTTTATTAAATTTTTAATATTAATTTGATATTTTAATGACAAGCCTATTTTTAAGATTATTTACTTGTATGTTTTGTCTAAATTTACAATCTTTCTTTTTAGTTGTATACATATACGAAATTAGCAACTTATGATATAAATTACTATCAAAAGCCATCTTTAGCAGCTAGGCCAAGGGAACCATATGTAGTAAAAGAACATATCTCGATATAGCGAAAGCCCTTGGTCATCGCAAGACAGAACTTACATAAACTAATAGAACATGCAAATTTGTTGATTATTTTCAGAAAAAAAAAACACAATTTTTGTCCTGACTATTACAAATTACGAAAAAGTTTAAAAATTGAAGTTACTTTCTCTACTCCTCTAACTAAAATTTCTACAAATATTACATCTAAAAATAAATAAGGAATTTATCCACAGAGAATCGTCAGTAAAAAGTTGATCATAGTTCTGATCAAGTTGGCCACCCCTGAAATAGACTAATCGATTGCGCCATTCTCAAGGGATACTCAGACACACGTACAGCAATTATTATTTTAGATTTAGTAGTAACATTTTAGAACACTTAAAACAGTCATGCACATCAATCTTCAACTGGATATACTTTTTCTTATTAAAAAAAAAATCTAAAAATTTCTTGCATTAGAGGGAAAAAATCCCTTCCTACGAGTTTCTAATGTAAATAAAAACACAAAGTTCAAACAGACTTGGAGCTGCAGTTGTGATAATCACACAAGGCATTTAATCGAGTGGAAATCGAACCCGTGACCTTTGTCTCAACGGTCAGGGTCACTAGATCAAACCACTCTGCTTCATCGATTATATGTTCTGTGGAAAGTATCAACTATAATTTTTTCATTTTTACATGTTAGTTATTTTTTTCTTTTATACTTATTACTTACATATTTATCTTTTCCTCCTATTTCTTCTGTATCATTTCATCATCTTCATTACAAACTACAATTCTATAATAATAATAATAATTTGTATTTATGTATATACATAATATTATTTTAAGTATGTATATATATCACACATATTAAGTTGTATATATATGTATGTATATTATATAATTATAAGCTGTAACTCTTCCATCGCTATTGAAGAGATATCCTTGAAGAGATCGCTTATTAGCGAAACGATCGTCTCTATTACATTATATATATACATATATATATGGAATTGTAGTGTTGTACAGTGAGTACCTAAATGATAAAAACAACCTAGAATCCATTATTCTATTTTTAGTGTCTTCAAATCAATCTCAATATTTGTTTACCGATGTTGGGAGTAAGGTCGTATACAATAAACATAAAAGCATGCAAAAAGAAATTTAAATAATTTTATCAACCGGTTTTATCGTGAAAGGTTAAAAATCCCTGGAACCTGGGGTTACTGCACCTCCTTACTATTTTGTATACATTTGAGTAACGTTCAAACGTAAATAAATATTGTTTATGTATCTGTGTAAATCTACTGCCGTATGCATTAATGAGCTTCACTTTTTTTTCAATTTCTGCTGTTCGTAAAGTCAGTACAAGTCAGACTCCTGCTAAATTCCAAATTCAAAATAAAATAAAATAAATGAAAGGTTAAATACCTTTAAATTTATACGGGTCAAAGACCCGCTATCTCATTTATCTTAACATGTCAGAAGAAGGTTTGTTTGGGAGAATTTACTTAATATTTTTATCTGGAAAATTAGTAAATCCAACTTTTTCACCGAGCTAGCTTCCTGCTCATAGCCTTGCGCGTAAATTTGTATTTAGAGACATTATAAATATGAATATATACATACCAAATAAAGGCTCATGTATGATTTTAGAAAGCCCTGAAAAACTGAAAATGTGAGCTAAGCTAATATAATTATAGCTTAGTAGATCCCGTGGTTACTTTTTATGTAATATTAAAGAAGTTGTAATGTTCAGCATTATTAATAAGTTTCTATAAATATCTAGTTGCATTAATTCACATTAAATTCAGATAATTTTGTAACTTTATCAATAGATAAGTATTTACTTACCTATTGGAATATTTTTTACGTGGTTATCTGATACTATTGACCAATTATAATTAATATTATTTCTATAAATAGTAAATTATCGTAAATGAGATTAAGAATTATCGAATATACGTTGTTACGTTTATTCCATATTGATAGTTTACGATGATGATTAGATGTATGTGTAGTTTGTTTGTTTATTTTAAAAATAGACAATAATTTTGTTAACTTATATTAGATTAGGTTGGCTTTTCGAGAGCGCGAAGTTTTTTAGGCCGTTCTAAAAACAACTAGAAACAGAGCACAAAATGGCGTGAACAGCTCTATAAATCAAAATCTGTTATCTGTTATATATATATATATATATATATATATATATATTTAAACATTACATATATTATATATATAATAAAAACTGTTATTATTTAGATTATTAAGGATTATTTATAAAATGATCCAAGATAACTAGTGGTAAATGTAATTCTTAACTGATTTTTTTAAATTTGGTAAACTGTCATTCGTTTTCATAACGTCAAAACTTGTACTAGATGTATAGGTATGTGTCAATTACCATCTGAACATTACGTAACAAAATATAATAATATAATTAATAATAATTAAAAGGATAAAAGATAATAATTAAAGATAAGCTACCTTATCGTTATTGAA
Source organism: Napeogenes inachia (assembly GCA_959347355.1). Lineage (NCBI taxonomy): Eukaryota > Metazoa > Arthropoda > Insecta > Lepidoptera > Nymphalidae > Napeogenes > Napeogenes inachia. The sequence continues at coordinate 18,523,615 of OY365798.1, read as the reverse complement.
ATTGCATCTACAATAATCAATGACGGTAGTTGTCGCAACCGCAATTGTATGTATCATATACCTATACCTGCTCATAAAATGAGAGAGGCGACTTACAATTTTTGCTACTTTTAAAGCAATTATATATATATATATATATATATATATATATATATATATATATATATATATATATATATATATATATATATATATTTTAGTATTACGTATAGGTGCAAGTACCTGCAAGTGACGTATTTAAATTAACCATCGTTAAAATAGCATGCACAATTTTATTCCTAAATAGTTTTCGTTACATGCTGTATAAATTCGATTTTTATACGTAAATAAAATTAAATATGTTTTCTTGTCTCATTATTTCGTTTCCTAATTTTAGATAATGGAATTCATTATTAAAATCAAATCATAAAACGTTTAACATACTATACTATTATTACTATTAGCATCGATTGTTAGGAGTTATCTTGTACAAGTGGTTTTTTTCTTTCAATTAAATAAAAAATTGTGCGTGTGGAGATTTCATCGAAATGTTTTATTAGTTTCAAAAGTCTATCGATGCAATTGTGTATAACTTCTTATACATTTATATCATGACTTCGCTAGGTGGTGCACATACGAAAATTTACATTTTCCTCGACTTTATGCTAAATTTGGCTGAATTTGATTGATTATATGGGTAATGGGCGCGAAGGTAAATCCCACGTAAAGGTAAATCCCACGAGGATAATATAATACTAACGTCGGGAATCATACCGTCCTAGTGGCCAGTCTTTCCTTCGCTAAAGATTGTTTCCTCAATCCGAATGATTATGTTTATAGCATCTCAACCCCACCAACACTACTGGTTATAAAGGTTGAGCCGCTGTTCTTGTGGCAAGATTGTCACCCAAGGTACAAGGACCCTTATAGAACTTACCTCCGAAGTTATCCGACAACGATATGATAAGATTAGTCAGGTTGCAAAGTTATCGGACAAAGACAAGTCTAACAGCACCGCTTTGCTACCTTCGTCATTTTGCTGTAGGCATGCTCACTTTCCTTTCAATTTCTTTCACTCGAGATATCACTCGGAATGACAGAAGACTGACTACCAGTGTCCAGATGGCGCCGAATCTGTAAGGCAATCTCACTGACATGCGGTCAGGCCGCAAGTCTACCCTAAGATACAGTCGGGTGATCGGATAGATGCTAATAAATTCATCTAACTTCTAAGCGGGGGGCTACCGGAACCACAGTGATCCCCGAAGGGACCTAGTTCAAGGGATGTTTCTACCTTTTATGCGCGTGAAATCCGACGAGCCCCTGACATCTGTGGGGACCCAGACGAATGTTGCCGATTTTTTGCAGCTAACAACATTACCACGGCAAATCGAACACCAAAACCATTAGGCTGACGGATTACATACACAAGTGTATGCCACGCTGAACGAAGACTTAGTATTCGGTGTCCTTCGCAACCGTGACTTTGACAGCTGAATTCTTTTCCATGACAATACGAACACTCCTGTCAGTATAAGTATTATGGCGATCTTAATATTAACGAATTTTGATAAAATAATGTTATCATTTTTACCTATTATTAGATCGCTATGTATATGTTATTTGTATAGCTTTAACAACATGACCGCTTTTCCGGAAGTTCGGAAGATCATGTTGGAAGACATGAGGTAATCTTAAATGTCAGGTTCTGGATAAAGAAAATCTTAAAGACTAATATTTTTAGGGTCACAGGTACAACTCATATGACATCATATGATATCATTTAAATATATCTATTACTTTTTAACAACTAGGTTTTTCTAATGCTTGTTGATAGGTAATAGTTTTCCCCACATTAGTATTATAGGGAAAAACAGTACAAGTAAACAGTAAATGTCTAAATATATTCAAGTTAGGTAGCGGTAGTTAGGTAGAATACTAAAAAAATATATGGTAAATTTACCCCATTGCTGTGAAGACTCGTTAAGATTTTGTAACTAAATATATTTTAAGTAACTAAATATGTGCAACTCATTTCTTGTGCTTTTAAAACGATTTTGCAATAGATAATTACCTGAACCAAATATTTAATTCAAACAATGGCTTATAATAATTTGATATAAACCAAAATATAAGGATACCTGACATATAAGACAACACTTTCTAGAGATAGGTCTTGTTATCAAGCATACAATTTTAATAAAACCTCATTGACGTAAAGCGCAAAGCGTGGACTCTATATCTTCTGTGCGTTCTAATAATCTTCGAATGCGATACAATACATTAATCCTAAAAAGAGATAAGCAGCAATAAATTTATTTTTAATATTTGTTTCAAATGCATGAACACAACGTGTTCCGAAATGGGCAAAAGTTTATCAACGTGACTTATTATCAAATTCATAATAAAATATCTACAAGATTAGACACATATAATTTTATTTTCTTTTATTTATATTATAAATTATTACCTCGTATAAGACATTAATTATTTTGTGAAATAATCACATAAGATTTACAATGTTATACCTTAACTTATCCTGAGTTATTATATTGACTTGCAGCCAAGCCAATACCTTAGTATTATTTATTTATACATATAAGAACAAAAGTGTTTAACTTACATGTATTATATTATCATTTTCAAACCTTACGTTCTAGATATCTTAAAAAAAATAAGCTTCCTTTTATAGTGTACGAAGCACTAGGAAGGCAAATGTATTTTTGGAAAACAAAACGTCAACATATTGAATACTGGTTTATAGAAAAATAAACCATACTTCGGATATAAAATAAAAAACTCATTATGACATAGTATCCCAAGAAACTTTTCTTACTTTAGCTGTAACCGAGCTTCTAAAACTAGATATTAATCAATACTTTACGTTATCTTATCTACAAAGAGTTGATCAAAGGATCACATTACAAAAATAATAGTGTTTAACAAAGCTTTAGACTTTCGATATTATAATCCTGGAAAATTAACTTTATCTATTCTCGTCCGCAATAATGTTGTAGATATATATATATATATATATATATATATATATATATATATATATATATATATATATATATATATATATATATATATATATATCTTCAACATTTTTGCTAATAAATAAATGTATACTACCTATATGTAGTTCCGATTCATTACTAGTTTCTTAACTTTTAATCTGAACTAAATTTACAGGTTGAAGGTTATGTGAAAACTATTGCGATTTGTATCACTGGAAAACGCGTGAATTAAAAGTCATTTTTTTTTAAAGCCATTTTTTTCTTTTATATTTATTTTTCATGTCATTTTTTTTTTTATAGCCATTTATACTTTTAGTAGCATTTCATTTTAACGCCCTTAGGTGAACATTCTCAATCCTTTTTTTCAATTCCCCGTGTGTAAAATAATAACTTAAAAAAATAATTATATATCTTGTAATAACTATAATAAAAATGCCATCATATTGACTTGTTTAAATATTTTTTTTTGTACATTATTTTTTTCTTCCGTCGAACTTAATAAATATAGCCGATAAATAAATATAGCCGATATCGCAGTAAAATATCCACTAAGGAGTGGATATTTTACTGCGATATCGGCTATATTTATTTTGTGATTTTTAAGTAAATTAACGCTCTATGTTTTCCCAATAAACTAAAGTAAAAAAAATGAACTAATTAGATAAAACTACTTTTTGAACATTTTTAAATACGTTATAATTGTACGCAGGTAATATTACTTCATTTGAAAACACTGAAATCACCTTGAGGTTCGATAACTATTTGAAAATAAATTATCAAAAAACCTCGGGTCTGTCGCAAACTTTATCGGTCCAGTGGTTTCTCTCGTAACAGCTTTCACAATACTGATCTTTGTAAATGAGGCCCTTATTGTAGGCACATACACCTGTTGTGAAATTGGGCTCTTTTGTGAGTAATGCAACAAGAAATTATCGATTGGTTTTCAAAATGAATTACTCTTGCAATATAATATAAACATTTTAAGTCACATAGAATATTAAAATAATATTCTGTATCTATTTTTCTAAGTATGTGTAAGGTAACATTCATAAATTTTCCATTTACAGTCGTGCATATGTTATGTCTCTTTTAAAAACACGTACCTACCATATAATAAGACGCTGTCAACATGTAATATTAACAGCGATTCTAAACACTCATTGTTCGTTGTATGTACGAAAACAGTGACCGTGATCTCATGGTAGGTAATAATTGATTCGTTACTGTTTCATTGTTACTATGAATTAAAATAATTGCCTTTTCTCAATTATGCTACTATTTTATTTCAATGTATTGAAGTTATGCATTGTTGTCTAGAAAATATATCATAGGGCTCGGCATAATGCCTTGCAACACTCCAAAGTAAAGAAGGGATTATTTTCAAATGATTTTTGTATTTTTAATATCTTATTTTAGTTGGAATATGAATAAAATATCAGATAAATGTTTGAATCATAAGTTATGAATGATTTAGATCATGAACAGGATAATACGGCATGCTGTATGTATCATCTTTCTTGTTGTTAAATGGGGAAATTGAGTGGAAGGTCAGATGTTTCGGTTTCTGTTACGTTAATTAACATAACTTGAAAGTAAGACGCTATTAAACAAGTTATACACGTGTCTTTGGCACATTTTTTAACAAAATAAGTTATTTGTCTTTTCTTTTGTTTTTGTTTATCACAAAAAAGATTCAAGAAATGTTATTAACCATCGTATCTTGTATATTGCAAGTAATTTCTAGATTTATGATTTCCATTTGTACTGGTCTTACTAGTATTTTGACAAATGATTTACTGATTCTTTATATTTTATTGGTATTGGTAATGGTTTAAGACTTTATTTCAGTAATACGAAGTCCGCGAAGCTTAACCGACGCTACTCCGTTGCGTGTTCAATGCTTATCAAATAATATCTTCAAAGACAGGTTTCCTCGTAATGTTTTCTGTACAAGGCATGCAGACAAAAGTAAATATACTAGTAAATAACTATAAATCATAATATTACATCCGGAATCGAATCGGCCCGTCATTTCAAAGGCATTAGAACTACTGCGCTATAAGTGTTGTGATTCGTTTGAAAGAGATTGATTACGTATATGAAACTTCCGACAATTGCTTTAACCAAATATTATACTAATATGAAATTTCTAGATACACACATACCTATAGGTTTAATGTTTCATACCCAGAGGTCACGGGCTCTCGTTCTGCCATCTTGAATAATTCTTCTTTCAATATTATCGATTAACATGGCTAACTTGTTTAAAAACCATTTTAAACATTAACAAAGTATTTTATGTTTATGTATTTGTGTGTTTAAAACTGTGTCTGTTACATAAAATAATTCTAAATATGTTTTTTATACAATTTACATATGTAGTGTAATATAATTGTAAAATATTATCTTTAATATAATTAAATACCTATATGTATCACCTATATTATAATTTCGTGGTTTTGCCATTACATCTGATATTTTCCGCTATATATAAACTCCTTGACATGGCTTCCTAGAGACGTTGTTTTCTTTAACGCATTTAGAATTACATGACAATAATTTAACAACCGTTGTTTGTTGTTATTATACAATTTACTTATTTTAAATATAAAAAAAACGATTAAAATTGTTTATGACTATAGAAATTTATTATAAATATATTTAAATATAACCAAACACGCGACGGCCCCGACAATAGACGAACCACTGTTAGCTGGCTTTTAGATAACGGATCTACTACCTGAAAAGAAAATCCATAAGAGTCCCCACTATAATATAAGATTTGAATACTGATTTGCGAGAGTGGTATCTTTATTTCTCAATATTTTTATTTTTGTTTTATTTTAGTTGGGAAAATGCATTTATGCTTCCCCGGCCTCGACAGCAGCGCGGGCCGGGGTATATGGGACTCGCCCCGTATGAGAAGCTGGGTAATACCCACCAAAACCCCACCGGTCTGCCATCAATCGCCATATGGGGTGGAGCAGGATCGCGTGAGCATTCTAATGCTACCACCCCGTCGCGGACCTCAGGGTGGGGCGTCCTTATACCCATGCGCCTGATGAGAAGGGGTCCCCAGACCTCCCCTCAGCGGCGCTAAGTCCTCCTCCCAACGTCAGAACAAAACCTCATCCGCCTCGGCCCTGACCCGACACAACTCGTCCGGGTAATGCAACCTCCCTCCCCCAACAACCCTCAAACGGTGTTGTTCTCGCTTTTCCTGTTAGAGTGTCTGCCAAATTTATTGAAACCAGATTGGTAGACGTTTTTAATTACTGCTCAGCTGAATTATTTCTCCATTTGATACGATACCTATGACGAAGTAAATGAGCTAAAAATTTATTTTTTAATATAACATACATTTATACAGAGATTCTAGAACTATTACTGCTATTTATTTTAAATTAGGTACGCAACTATAAAAAGTATTTTATTACTGGTAGCACGTTGTAGGTCTCTCTTTGTAGGCACTCTCAGACATCTGTCTGTGGCTTACAAATATTCCATAAATTTAATATTTCTATAACTAACAAAACTTCTAGACTAATTTTAGCTAACTGAATCTACGATTGTCAGTAAGCGTGACCGTGAATAACTTGCTCATATTGTTATTTGGGAAATGAGATACTCTCTAGCGCCATCTAGTATTTTTTTACTTGAATTAAAATACATAAAATATTTTTTAAGTCGATATTGATTATTTGTATAATTTTAAACTTGTTTTAATGTGTACAATGACCGGATGCAATGAGAAGCATGTATTAAAAAAATATTTATAAAAATTTTGTATACTAGTCACGGATTTTTAAATTTAAACTATATTGAATAACAATAACAAATCACAGAATTTTAACATAGATAGAAACTTGTTATAAAAATATTAATAAGTATAGTTAAGACAATATATTACATATTTTATATAATCAAGCAAGCCAGAGTTTGTTCTCCTTATCCACATTTAAATTAAAGATAAAATAATAAAGCTTTTATTATTGAGCGCGCCGAGGAGCGAAGCTAATGTAGTTGTCTACAATGCGATTTCTCTGATGCTCTTCTCCTGAACTACTGAAACGATTATCATCGTGTTTTTTTCATAACAATTTTATCATCGATGGTTAACCAAAAAAATATCACTGTAAAAAAATTTACTTGAGAAATTACCAACATTTCAATAAAATCATTGAATTAGCTGAAATAGCAGTCAGAATGGCTGTCAACCTAGTTATAATCTGTAAATCATATTGTATTTCTCTTGTTCCAGGCATGGTGGGAGCAGCAGATGTCGTCAAACCAGCTGACAAAGTCGAATCTTATTCGCCTCACGTTTCTGACACACCCGTGTTTACTATCAGCGGTATGTGTTATATAACTTAAAATTCAATTATTTTTATAACTTTTTACTGATAAAAGTTTTTCATTAATACGTTCGTTAAAACAAAAACTTGAAATAGATGGATTTGTGAGCTAAGTTCCGAGGCAGACTTTTTATTTTTATATTATAAATAAATGAAAAACAACTGACACGAATTTACGAAACAAACAATTATATTTTAGGGTCCATTAAATATTCTAATAAACTTGCCTTTTCATTAAGATCTATAAAATTAAATATTATAATATTCAGTGAGATAGTCTCAGAGGTTTTTTTGAATACATTATATTTATCTTTTTAAGAAAGATCAAAACAGATACATTGCAAAAAATAACGACTTGTAATAAATGATATCAAGTTATAAGAATAAATAATATCTCATTATTGTATCTCAGACTTAAAGTTTTATTTTTGCAAGCAAACAAGTTATAACCAAACTGATTTGTTGTTATGAGATAATAAAATTTGACAATTTGCAACAAATCAACGATAAATTGCCATTAATCTCGAAATTATTAAAAGCAATTGGATTATTTTTTTTGTAATTTTTAAAATATATATTTTTTAATGTAAGTTATGTTGGGAGTCAAAATGCTTACAAAGGTTTTACAGAACAATTTCTCAAACATTTCAAAATTATGAAATGATTTTGTCCTTTATATATCCTGATATTCAGTCCAAAATCATAAAATTAAATGAACGAATAGAATAGGTATATATAATTATACAATTTACGTAGAAGTTGGATTAAAAAGGGGTGGCAAGATCGATATTATCAGATACAGATTAGATTTCCGGCGAAATACTCAATATTTTTAATTTAATCATATAGATTCTGCAATCTTACGGTGATTAATTGTAAAGATTCCTAATTCTGGACGTAATACCTTAATTAGCCTTCAGATACATCTTCTGATAATCGATAATTACTTTATAATACGGTATTTATGACTGAACATGGGAAAGAAAATTCATTTTGTGTTTTGAAAAAGAATATGACGGTTCAACATCGCGGTGAGTGATATTATTAATTTAGATATTTTTTATATTCTATATACATTATTATATACATCTAATTATTTAATCTTCTTGGCAACTGATATTGAAAATTGTTGCTTCTTTATGATAGTAAAGAGTCTTTGTTTAAGTTTGAACAGCTGACAGTCCAATGGAAATTAAAGTAGCAGTATTTTATGACGTATTAAATAACAGCAATAGTTTTATAAAATGTTGAAAATTATATTTAAACTAATTGAAATATTTGAAAATCATAATTTTGTATTGTTGGATTTAATTATGTTTTGTATTAAATGTGCTTCAAAAGACCAGTGGTTTATTTAATTAAATACTTTTTCTCCAGAGTTCAGACACACACACACACACACACACACACACTGACATACTCACACACGCGCACACACACACTGACATACTCACACACGCGCACACACACACACATACTCTCACACTTACACGCGCGCACACACATATAAGCGAGTGTAACTATATTTCTGTTTTCTGATTTTAAATTGCTTGAATTGTAAAAACAACAGGTTTCTTGATTTTTTTTCTTGATTGTTTTACACAAAAATATAGTCAACTAATCGCATATTAATTGATTTGTTTAATTAATGAAAATTTTGTATCTAGGTTTCATTATCAGCTAACCGCAGGTCTCGGCAACATTGAGATTATCTTCCTACGTTCCAACCTAAATAGGAAATAATATTCATTACTAGCTTTTGACCGCGGTTTTGTATTATAGAAAAATAGCCGGCAGATGTATTGCAGATGAGTAATTGATCTCATTATAACTTCCTCCAATTGTTTCAATTTAATTTAGATTAAAAATCGACTAGTTTATTTGCTTAGAAGTTAACATACAATTTATATTACACTAGCGGTCGCCCGCGACTCCGTCCGCGCGGTTTTCAGTGTTTCCTCAGCGCACGCGAGGAAAGCTCTCTCTCAAAAAGAAATCTTTTCCCGTTTTTGCAGCATCTTTCATTGCTTCTCGACTTCTATAAGTCACAGCGAGATGACATATACCCATAGCCTTCCTCAATAAACGGACTATTCAACACAAAAAGAATTTTTCAATTCGGGCCAGTAGTTCCAGAGATTAGTGAGTTCAAACAAACAAACTCTTCAGCTTTATAATATTAGTATAGATAGAACTACTAATAAATAATTAATTAAATAACTTTGTTGTTAATATTTTTTTCTCTCTGCAAAAAAAAACTGATTTTTCTTTCCCGGGTTCAATTTGTAGTTTTTAAGCAAAGTTCCTAGCTTATAATAAATATCCTTCTTCAGTCTGCGGACAGAATAACGGGCAACATCTCATATATATAAATATTTTGAGATGAGAGAGATGTTGAACCGTTTGGATCAATAATTATAAGAGGATTTTAAGAGGTCATATAATATATAACTAGATAATGTCCAAAACCTTACATCCAATCTATTGGTTTTTTTTAGTTCATCTCTGAACACATAATATATTTTAAAAATCACTTTGTCAATTATTTGTCAATTATTTTGTTGACAGCAGAATAACCTGTGTTAAAATAAAGATGCTTTATGGAATATTACCAAATATAAGTACTTACCAAATAGCTTTTTGTTGTAACAGCTGCTAACTGTATAATTAACAAATTTAGATATGGGATTATATTTATGATAATATATTATTGGTATTTGTGTCGTTTGAACACGAAACATTTATGATAGATAGATAGATATCTCTCTTACGTATCTATCTCTCGATAGATACGTGTCTATGGATAGATTTTGTTTCCTCAATGACCAACAAACAATACTGTTTTGATATAATCTATGTATACTCTTTGATTATCGAAGTGTATACTTAAAGAAATTCATCTTGATCAATCGAGAGACTATTAATCGGGAGTCGGCATTTGAGTAATGACCTACCTCTTAGCTATTAGCAACAAACTTTCTACCCTAAGGACTTAAAAAACGAGGTAAACTTAACGTTCTGTTAAATCTTGTTTATAATTGAAGTACTATATCTTATAATTCAATATCAAATACGCATTGTTTGACATTACATCGTCATTTGCGATAACTGTTTATAATTATCTGGCATTACTATTCATAAAGAGGGTAATTATATCAAAACGAATCATTCTAATGTCAGTGATTTTACCGTCAGTACCCATAGACGTTATCTAAATAAAAAATGTATCAAAATAATAAAAAAGTTAATTAAAAAGGTTCTAGTTCTGATAAAGGCAGAATATAATTCGTCAATGCTGAAAAAAATATAGAAAAAGTCTTTGACAGTTGATTGTCTGACGCATCGGGATGTAAACAACGTTTTTATGTAGGAAATAAGACTTCCTCACAATCAGTGATAACACTTCTTAGTTTAGTGCAGTCAGTTCGGTAATAATGACGAATTTCATGAGCACCGGTCTCGAAATGGCCGTAAGAAAGTATTGGAAGAAAATGAATGGATACACAATATTAGGTAACTTTAGGATAATTTAGATAATTTCTTTAACTATGATGCAAATTGTATTTCAAATAAGTCGACCTCTCACAGTGATACGGGATATAGTCAATAGTCAATAGTCATTTACATATAACTTATGTAATCATGATATATGTATAATTATATTTATGTCACTATAAATCGTAATTTTATTAGTACTCTGACGTCATTTTATGTTTATGTATTTACGAGTATATGTGTATTTTGTAGATTGTGCATTTTAAATACATATATATATATATATAACAATATCATTAGTATATTAATAAATATTTTTTGGTAATGTCATTTTGATATCAATATACTCTACAGATTCGATAGTGTTTCTTACGTCAGTTTATACCTAGTATATATAAAAATATTTTAGAATATATAAAGTAGGTAGGTACATAAAGTAGATACTTTAATTTTAGTTTTTACCCTAGTACGCAATCTAAAAATCATTTATAAGCTAGATTAATATCTATACATAAAAAATACTGACAAGTCAAAGTCTGTGCAAGAAATATCTATTGGAAAATGTAATCGCTATGTGTGAAGTAGGTACCTATATGACAACTCATAACGTTTTTTTTGTAAAAGTTTGTCAGTTTGCGGATCACGAAAAAACTATTGGACCGCTTTTGAAAAAACTTGGTTTAGATATACCCCAGTGAACTTATTAGAAAATGATGATTCTCATATGATAAAATAAACTAAGTTGGGATCCTCCAAAAAATTATAGTATATTACTTGAGTAAGCAGAAGTAGTCACTTGCTAGTCACTAGTTTATCACTAATACATTGTTTCCAAACTGTTTATATTTCCTTAACAGATACGTAAACAATTCAGATAGTGCAAAAGATATGTATCAGTAAACATTGTCGAGAGAAATTGTCATTATTGCCATGTATCTAATGTTTAGTTCATTTTTATGGCAAAAGATGGCGCTTGATAAAATATATAAATTTATTTTATTAGGACAAAAAAATCTCGCCAACGAATAATTAGTACTAATAAATTCTTAAAACATACAAATAAACATATTGTTAACTTCCTGATGAACTAAAAAGTATGTGTAATAATTATTTTTATTCATTAAAGTTGACAACCCTATTTTTATTGCAGATGATATTGGAAGTCCGGACAGCACATTTACAATGGCGTCCATAAACTCATCGGATGACGTCAAGAGCCCCGGGGATCCACCAGATAAGAAATTCGCTGACGTGGATGCTGAGAAGCAGCCCTTGTCAGGGGTGAGTTTGACTTTTATATACATATACATAGTCAAGACAAAATTTTAAGTTCAGTAACTTATTGTAATATGTTGTGTAATTTTCTTTTTTGACTAATTTTCGTGACATGAAGAAAATAATCTTTATCACTTGTTTCTTCACTGTAACCACTTTCGAGGTAATGTCTATATAGCCATAGTGCCTTATATAGTCTTGACATAAATATTGGTACAAAAAATAATCGTTTTATTTTACTACCAACAGCATTTTTTGCTGGAATGTATGCTAATTTAAGGGTTGCCACCTTTACAATAGAGTATTATAGTATATATTATAGTATTTTACTATATTTTAGTTAATTGTATATTTTATAGAAAAAAAATGGTATATATATATATATATATATATATACAGCATAATAAAATAGAGCATCCGTTAATTTGATAACAAAATAATTGTTCATTTAAATTAATACTCAGCTTAATTGCTTACATTTCTCTACTAAATATACTATGTAGTAATAAATATACTATGAAAAACTGATCAAGCTTTATGAATCGGAACTGAGGTTTCCTGAAAGGACCTTTATTGGTTATGGAACATGGTGGTGTTAAGAAGCTTTATTACCTCGAGAATCGTATCTTGATCCATTTGTGCCTTGTTTTGGTACCTTTATCACAAATATGTCTCAATCACTTCAAAATAAGTAACACACCACAAAACTATTACTGAAGGTGGATAGTATCGACTTCGTTCTCTGCTGACGAATGGAAAGCTTCTAAAGAACTTTGATCTTAAAAGAATGATAGATTTTGAATTTCTTTGTTATATTATATTTATTTATTAATTGTTTTGTAAATTGGATTGTAAATGTGAGAGCATCATGTAAATAATAGTCACGTGGTTGATTATTATAGTCCTTTTTCGGTTTACTTGAACATCTATATTTATAATTTTATAATAACAATAATATTAGAAATAAATTAAAAGAGTATTAATGGAAATTCTTGCCGGTTAGGTACCTGCAGTGCAAAGAGAATTTCACCTTTTATAATTGCAATTCATATTATTTGAAATAAAAAAAAAACTTTGACTTTGACTTTGAATCTCATGACCAAGAACTGGTATTGCTACATAAAATAATATTATAATAGATTTCCTCAGATAAATAAAAAGGAAAATATGCAAATTGATGATTTCCTCAGATATTAATAATGATATTACCATTTCTACCAATGGAAAAACACTAGTATAAATTATTATAAATAACTAGATGACTTGCAATATCCAATATAAGAATTAAACTATCTTTTAAAATAATAAAATACAATTTAAATGTCATATGAATAAAAAAATAATAAAAAAGTATAGATCAACGAACGGGAGCAAAAACTATTTGGCCTTTACCTAACTGTTTCTTAATGAGTAACGGAGAGCGAACCAAATGACATCTTTTGTTATAGAAAACAAACATGACGAAAATGTGGACACTTTTTTGTTATATAATACATTATGTATTCAAATATACTGCAACCTTCATTTAAAAATACGTCACATATGAAGGATAAATATATCTTAAAGTTAAACTCTTTCTAAACGAGAGGGTTTCTAAACGATTTAGTAACCAGCACTTTATCTATTTTCTTTATTTTATAACGACAACCACCTTAATACAATGCTATATATCTTGAGATGTAAAAATGTAACCAGGTTTTACATAACCCCTTCCCAGCTGTTGTCCCAAGCTCTTTCTCTCGTACTGTACCTATTGTAATGTAGCTTAGTACTTGGTTCTTTTGTAGCATCTGTTACTTTTAATCACCATCTAGCAGTTTACCCTTATCCTAATTTTTAAGCCGTCTCAATGTGTAAATCTCTGAACATTATGCAAAAGATTTGGCCAAACCGTCGCACAGTGTGTCGTCTAGAACAAGCTAGCTGGACAAAATTATTTTTTAATGGATATAGGTTGCAAACCCTCTGCTAGATACTAATATGAATGATTTTATTAATTAAAATACTTGGAAACCCATAAAAGATGCAAAACTCAAAAATAATATGCATTCATTAAAAATAATGGTGTTTATTGCACGATTCGTAAGAAATATCAATTAAACTAATAGGTATTTAAAGCTATAATCGAACGAATACATTATCTAACGATTAAACTAATATTATAAGAATAAATAAAACTAATTAATATTTACAACTTTAATTAAAAATTAATTAGTACACAATAAACCTATTAAATAATGACTAAATTATAACTTACTACTAAAAAGAGAATATTCATTGGATTATAATGAGGACAAACTTAGGAATTATTCATCATCACTAAGTTCATCCTCAGAAGAATCCTCAATACAATAATCTTCAGTATTAATATTTACAGTATTTACATTTTTTACGCGTCTCAGTTACCGTCACACGTTCATCCGGTGGCAAACAAGCTTTCTTGGCCTTACGAAGACTATGAAATGATGGAAATACTTGATGTCCAGCCAGCATATTCCACTTCCGCGTCTGTTTGTATGCGTGACTAGTAGATTTAAGAGTCTATATAACACGCAAGTGCCTCATCACTTGTAAGGCACCTTTGCTGCTTGAGGTCACTCGACTTTCGTTCACTGAACTTTTCAGGATTCTCACTAACTTCTCGAATTAGTTTTGCGACGTTGCGTTTGCCTGATTGACGAGACGCTATTTCAGCAGCAACCAAAAGCTCCTCAGAGCTTCGTAACTGAACCAAATCATCGACACGTCGCCGTTTGGTTTTGGCACTTGCGTTTGCCAGGTCCACTGGCGGTCTCCCGGGACCAGGCAGTGAATGTGATGACGTTGACGCTTCTGCAAGGTCATAAGACACATTAAACTGTAAGTTTTCATTTTCTAGCCACTTAACATTAAAAGCTAAGAAACGATCCCGCATTCGGTGAGATTTCTCCCATTTCTCCGAAACTTTCGAAGAAAAAATCGAAATTATATTCTTGATGTCCTTCACAGATGCTTCAGTTATGCCACTGAGGTCATGTTCTTGTAAAAAAAACATGAAAAGCGCCTTATTTCGGTCACTTTTTGTATGTTTCACCCATTCTTCGAAAAGCTGCATTTTTGAGACTGTAAAACTGCTACCTGAAAAAAAATTAATAACAGCTTTTGGGCAAAAATGGGCAAAAAAAAATAGTTTTATTATAATTTAGAATAATGTGTCTATCAACTGAAAAAAATACAGACCGGAGATACGTGGAGGTTTTTAGTAATAGTCTTTTGAATTTGAATTTCCGACGACTAAAAGGAAAACGCAACTTGCGGCGCGCCGATTCTAATTTAGTATGAATATAATTTTATTGTAACTACATAAAAAAAATGTACATACCCTTAGTAATAGAATCCATCACAAAAATTTACCAAAACTACTAAAATAACCTTAGGAGATGCAATCGCGTCAGTAGCAAAAATGCGAATAATATTATGCATTTAACCCAATTGTCTTATATACTACCCTCATTAACGATGTTATGTAAGATTTATGTCAAAACAATTGTTGTTGGTGTAATTACCAACTAATACCCTAATTACCCCCACTAATGTTTCTAGGAAATCTTAAAGTTGTTTTTGTCCAGCTAGCTTGTTCTAGACGACACACTGTGCGTCGTCACTGAACCTAGAGCTCCTCTGTGTGAGTCTGTAGGTAATTCTGCTTAATAATTCTACAAATATTATTTTATATATAAATAAAAAAAATAATATAATATCATTATATTTAAACTAATTAAAAATTCACATTTAGACTATTGTGGTGAACAATTTAAAACGTGATTCAATAAATATAATATATGTATATATATTTTATATGTATATATACATGTAAAATCTACTTAATAAGTTTTGTCTAAATTAGGTATCATTACATATGGTTGCAACGATCATGTTTAATATGTTAAGTTTAGTTTAAGGGTCAGACGAACTCGCTGGCATGAGCTAGTATTCTATAAAATGTATGCACAAATTCAATAATATCTTATCCTAGATATAAATCAATCCCCATAAAATTATACTTTTAAATCAATTATACAGGTATTATATTCATCAGGATAAATATTTTCTTTATAAAGGCTAAATAAATGTATAATAAATGAAAAAATATTCATACATTATTTTCACATTTTACTATAATCAAATTGATCATTAAATGCAAAATACATATTCAGATTTTCATCTGAATTGGTTTTGTTTTAAGTATGTGATAAAAAAATAACCTTGTTGAGGATTTATTTATTCTATATCTGTTACAAAAATAGAAAAATTTGTGGAATGTATTAATTCTTTAGCGGTTATTAACTGATCGTCTGAAGGTGATAAGTAATCTGTTATCTCTTTCACTCAATAATAACACTATTCTGATCACGTACGTTATTCTTCACTGTTTTTATTAATATATTTTAAATTATTGTTTTTTTTTTCAAATATGTTTTTTGACAGTTCGATTTTTTTTATTTACACAAATTCTCTTAAACACTTAGTCATGAAAAAAGAATGTGACTCAAATCACAGTGTATCGAAGAGTTTGTCGTATTTTTTTATTTTATAATAATAATATCACAGGACAAATTACACACATTGATCTAACCCCTGAGCACAGCAAATTATTTTCTTGTGTTAAGGGTTTTAGACAACGATACAATACGTAGAAATACACACATAAATACTGCGAATATATTTAATAAACGACCAAATCCAGAAATACAGACATCTATGCTCATCACATACATGCCTGACCTTGTCGGAAATCAAACCCGAAACTATAGGCGTCTGCGCTAACCCGCTATAGGCGTCTGTGCTACCCACTCGACCAATGGAGCGGTTTATTTATACTCTTTATTGTACACCACCAATACATGAAAAAAAAGTAATACGTAAAAAGAAAATACATTGCAAAGTAGGTACAAATGGCGGTCTTGTTGCCTAACGGCGATTTCTTCCAGACGACCTTAGGGTTAGGAAAAATAAAAAAAAACAATATGAAATACTGTTAGGTGGTGTGGTTATAATAAACATACTTACTAATAACGACACACAAATACTTACTAGTAATACATATAAATCATTATATAAAATATATAACAAAAATACAAAAAAAAGAACTACAATAGCATATATTACGGATTGTTAAATACTTCTTTACTTACTTATTACTTGTAAATTAAACTGTTAACTAAAAAAAATAAGTATACCTTTATTGTTTGCTTGAAATCCATTAAGTTTGTACCTACTTTAAAGCGGTTAAGTGCAACAGCTTACTTGTATGATTTTTATCTCAGTCATCATAATCATAATATAAGAGTTTCTAATTAAAATGAGTCTAAAACGAAAATTAGGATATAAATCAAGAAACCTTCGCAGTATTTTTGCAGTAAAGCCTCAATAAAGTTGTACTTTTATGTAACATGTGTGTATTTTATTTGAAGCCTTTTTATATGAATAGTTCTTACATAGTGTTATAATCTATGACAAACAAAACACCATCAGAAATAAAAAATAAACTTAAAAAAATTCTTGATTTTCTTGGACTTTAACTTAACGAATCGAGGCTCGCCTGTACTAAAGTCTTTTGAACGAACGATAAAAAACGAATTTTCAAGACATACTTGTGATTGTAATATAGGCAATTAATATGATTGCGTGAAACTAAACAAATATCTAATTCCAAACACCTTCTAATCTCCCTTCACAAAAAGAATTATTTGTTAATATAATATTTTTTATCTAAATCACTACCACGCTTAACTGTGTGGGTCCAGATACTATCATATATATATAATTAATTACACAATATCATATGATAAAGCATATAGATTTACTATTTACATTAAGAAGGTCTGTGTGTATGTTTGTAAGTATTATTTATTTTGGTTAGAAGGATTGTTATTAAACCATTCCGAGATAAAAAAATAATTTATATAATTTTCAAAGTGTCCTTTAAAAAAAAACATGTCGCCTCATTTCAGATAAAGATAAGACAGACATACAGATAAGCTAATTTCAAGTTTAATTACTTTAAATACGTTCTATTAAGTAATTTACCATAAAAGGCATTCGTATATACATAAAATAAAAATAAATATATATTTAAAAATTTCACTATAAATTTATATATAATTACTCTTTGGTCATAAATTATTGGCATTTGACAAATGGATTTTTTGATGTCTTATTACGCTTAAATAAGTATATACTTTAAATATGAAAATAAGACCAATTTGTAAATATTAATACAATTTAATCAATAGCATGCCACTGAAGAAAATAATATTATAACTATTGTGTTTTATAGAAAAAACGTTGAATTAAGATTTGATTTTTTTAATTAAATATCTAGTTTTAAAGTGTGTGTTATTTTATTTTTGTGTGTTTTTATTATAATAATTAGAAAAGAGTCGAGTGTCAGTATGTTTTAATTATTTAAATATATTTGTAGATAATACGACGGCGCTAATAATTCAAATTAAGACTATGAATCATTTTAATTTTATGATATATATCTCTACATGAATCTTATTAAATTGTCAACTATTAGGTGATAACGATACTGTAAATTTATAAATAATAATTAATTGTTAATGACAAACAAATATCACTGACAAGTTAATATCGATATGAATGGACTAATGATAATTTCATTTCAAATGTAAAAATGTACAACAAATATATATGACGAAAATTTTTTGAGTCATATTTTTTGCGTGGCTTCAGCCTCATTTTGATCACAACTATCAAAAACAACCCATGTATAAAATATAAAGCTTCACTACAAGTAGTCTTGATATTATCCATAATAAACTAATTTAACAATTTCTGTCAAAATATATTAACTAATTACCTAATAAAATATGTTAATGTTTTCCAGAAAAAGGAGGAAAGATGGTGGACCACGCTGATGCAGATTGCTGTTCCGTTCTTTATAGCTGGTTGCGGAACCATCGGGTCCGGTTTGGTGCTGGGTAGTGTTAGAGTAAGTAATTTATTATAACCTAAAACAATACTACAGATACAAATAAAATATATCTTGAATCATCTTAAAAATAATGTTACGGATACATTTAAAAACTGCCTCTTTAATCGTCTTAAAAATAATGTTGCGGATACATGTAAAACATACCTCTAGAATCATCTTCAAAATTATATTGCAGTTACGTATAAACCATACTTCTTGCATCAACTTAAGAATATTAACACAAATACAGTAAAACGTACCTCTTGATTCATTTTAAAAATAATAACACAGATACATGTAAAACATACCTCTTGAATCATCTTAAAAATAATATTACAGATACATGTAAAACATACCTCTTGAATCAACTTAAAAAAAATAACACAGATACATGTAAAACTAACCTCTTGATTCATCTTAAAAATAATAACACAAATACATGTAAAACATACCTCTTAATTCATCTTAATAATATTACAGATACATGTAAAACGTACCTCTTGATTCATCTTAAAAATAATAACACAGATACATGTAAAACATACCTCTTGAATCATCTTAAAAATAATATTACAGATACATGTAAAACATACCTCTTGATTCATTTTATAAATAATATTACAGATTCATGTGAAACGTACCTCTTGAATCAACTTAAAAATCATATTACAAATACAGTAAAACGGACTTCTTGATTCATTTTAAAAATAATATTACAGATACATGTAAAACGTACCTCTTCAATCATCTTAAAAATAATAACACAAATACATTTAAAACATACCTCTTGATTTGATTCATCTTAAAAATAATAACACAAATACATGTAAAACATAGCTCTTGAATCAACTTAAAAATAATAACACAGATACATGTAAAACTAACCTCTTGATTCATCTTAAAAATAATAACACAAATACATGTAAAACATACCTCTTGATTCATCTTAAATATAATATTACAGATACATGTAAAACGTACCTCTTGAATCATCTGAAGAATAATATTACAGTTAGATATAAAACATACCTCTAGAATCATCTTAAAAATTATATTGCAGTTACTTATAAACCGTACTTCTTGAATCGTGTTAAAATGTATCATAATCATATTTCTGTGTGAATATGAAAAACATTACATACATATAAAATAAAAGAATATTTCAGTAAAAGTAATAAACATATGATCCATTGCTATTACTATCAAAGATATTCTAATCCTTATTATTAATAACTATATAAATAAAGTAGACGGTGTCTTTGAAATTTAATCATAATAAAACATGATAAGTTATTTGTCATCACTAATATGTAATCGTTTATTTACACGACGAGTGAAATTTATGCCGCATAAAGACAAACAAAGGAAAAATATAACTTTTGCAATCATTTTCGTGTTGTAACAAGCAATAAAAAAAAGTTATATTTCAATTTCTTTGTTACATAGGTTAAGTCCCTTGATCCGTCATTACACGTGTCATTGAGATTAACAATACAAGTGAAACCGCAAACAATAATATGTATATAATATAACAATAAGTACTTCATATTCTTAAGTATTATATTACTTTTGACTTTGTTTTATTATACACCAACACTTTCTAACGTACTTATCATAATTTGCTACAATTTTGATATGTATTAGAATATTTAGAACCTTCTCAATTATAGCACTAGTTAAATAATAAAGCAACTCAGATAATTTATATGATCTCAAACAATAAAACAATAGAATAGTTTCTAAAATGGTTTTCAATAATCTACATTTACATGAAGCAATAACTTTCGTACTCTTAAGAATATAAAATACTAACAAAAGATAATAATACTAATAACTTATTTGTTCGTAGTACTAACTACTGATTTATGAAACCCTTTAAAATAATCTTATCTGCTCTTTTAGCTATATCTCTTTATTATATAGACATTTCTATTTCTTTTTGTTACGTTAAAAAGAAAAATAATAATAATTAGATATAGTAGTATTGTTATAGATTTACATACTACAATTTTCTTTCAACATATGTTTTTATACTTAAACATAAGCCATTATAAATTATTAGATTAAATTTATTTTTCAGAACTGGGATGTATTTTTGGAAGTCAGCGCCATTTTCGTGTTAGTGCCATCTTTGTCAGGATTAAAAGGTAAGACTCTTTTATTTTATTATATCTTACGCTTGTATGTTTCGGACATTATGGACTCTTATGGCATCAAAGGAGAACACACTTCTGAAGCCTTAAATTCGTTACACAATACTCTCTTTATTTCTATTTTACATACGTACAGACGTCACACCGGTATGTCCCGGTATAGTAGTCAAAGATGACAGGGCCAAGTAACGCAATTCCTTTGCAAGAAGTCTTTTGCTCCTTTAAGATTCATCAGTCTCAGAAGTCATATAATAGAATATTACAGTGTAAATTCTACTTTAAAGATTTGTTCGAATAAGATTAACCCTTAAGGTTCAAAGATTCCTGTCATATTTACAGACAAAAATGTATGTGAATTATAACCTACAAGTTCATTCCATTATTAGACTTATGATTATATTACATCTGTAAATGTAGAAAAAATGACAACATTAGAAGTGTAAATTGCCCTGAACGACAATTTGTATCCATTTAAAACAAAACGTAAATATGAAGTCTTCATAAAATTATCATATATTTACCTGTCGTTTGTGTCTGTAAATTGATGTAATTATTGTTTTGTGTCATTACTCGTTGGTTCTAGAGTTTAATGGTCGAGTTTAACACTCATTGTATGAAACGGAACTCTGAAAAATTATTTTCTTTTTTGCGTCACTTTTATTTAAATTTGAGAATTCGATATGGTGCTAAATATACGTTTACACTTTGACTAATTTATTATTCTTTATCTTCTTGTCCAGTTTAAAGTATTGTATAAATTTATTTACAAAAAGCGGTTGTTTATATTAATTTATTATTAATTCGATCTTGATTCGAATTTCATATCAAGTTGAATTATTATAGATAAAATTTAGGTGTTTCAAGCACCTTAACATAACACCGGATTAAATAAAATTGATTATAACTACATTTTAACAATTTTTTGATGATAAATTGAAAACAGAATTGGAATTTCCCAAGTTCTCAAATTTCTTCAATATCTGACAAATAAAATAAAAGTATTTATTACTACTGCTTGATTTAAAACATTGTCCTGAGGAATAAACCAAATTAGACTAAATTGAAATCACATATATCTTTAATTCCTTACAGGTAACTTAGACATGTGTCTCGCATCACGGCTCTCAACTCAAGCCAACCTTGGTAACATGAGATTACCACGAGAAGTTATATCTATGGTGGTCGGAAACATATCATTGGTTCAGGTAAATATAGATATTGCAATATAATAAACATAATCGTGTTAAGACTTAAGGTGTATCATTAAAATTGATTTGACTTCGACTTCTAAATATCTAATAATGTTTTCATTCTTATAAATTTATCGGTATCTCGTTCACAATCTCTTAGCCTTGTCTTCTTAAAATTTAAGGTACAAGCAATAGTAGCTGCGACTGTTGTTTCAATATTCGCGGTGATCGTCAACACGATAACAGACAGAGCGTTTAACGGCAGCTATGTCTTGTTGTTGATTGCCTCTGCTGTTTTCACTGCTACCACTACTTGTTTTGTTTTAGGTTGGTATATTCATTAGAAATCATATTTTAACTTTATATAAACTATCATGTGATATTAAAGATGGTATGAAGTTTTTTTTTATAAAGCAGATACTTAGTAATGAATTTTGAATCATTAAATAGTAATAATTTTTCAGATTTCGTGATGGTAATAGTTATCTTCGCATCTCAGAAGTTTAAAGTGAACCCGGATAATGTGGCAACACCTCTAGCTGCGTC
This sequence comes from Napeogenes inachia, assembly GCA_959347355.1. Lineage (NCBI taxonomy): Eukaryota > Metazoa > Arthropoda > Insecta > Lepidoptera > Nymphalidae > Napeogenes > Napeogenes inachia. The sequence continues at coordinate 18,500,623 of OY365798.1, read as the reverse complement.
AATTGGAGACATTGTTAGCAACTCAGTTCTAGCTGTTACTGCGGCGTACATGTTTGAACAAATAAGTAAGACTCCTTCATTATGAAGTTCATTGGAAAGTTTAAAATCAATCAAATCACGTCATGAAAAAACACAAATTAAACATATAATAATTTAATTCACAGAAGTCTCACTATGGCAGCCCATAGCACTACTTTGCGTTTACTATAGCCTTCTGCCAATATGGGTCTTTATCGGATGGAAGAACAAGTACACTAAGACCGTGCTAACTACTGGATGGACACCAGTCATATCTGCTCTATTTATTAGTGGGTAAGATAGCTTTGAATTATCTAATGAAATATTTAGAATGTTTACTTATAGATGATTATAGTTGAATAACATTTTTATATTTCAGTGTTGGTGGCATCGTTCTGGACCAAGCGGTAGAAAGGTATCAAGGATACGAGGTATTCCAGCCCATAGTGAACGGTATTGGTGGTAACCTTGTATGCGTACAATCTTCACGGTTGGCCACAAATTTACATCAAACTGCTATTCCTGGAGTTCTACCAGAAAATACAAGGATCATCGAGTGGCCGTGGAGGACTTTGTTCTTTGGAAGTAAGTAATAGTTATGATTTTAACGTACTAATGTTTATAAATATGTTTATTTCGTATGTATATTTTTTTAATTATCGTATTATTAAATCCTTATCATAATTTTTAGCTCCCGCAGCAAAGGTTGCCAGAATGCTCTTGGTTCTAGCAGTTTGTGGACAAATAGTTTTCATGATCGTGGCTGATTTCGTGTACAGAGGCTTTGTGTCCTTGGAGTTTGTGTTTGGCATCACTTATGTCTTGTGCTCGGTTATTCAAGTAAGTAATAATATTACGATTTGTTATTGAATCAATGAACTACAAAAATAAATACACAGTGGTCATAAAAAGCAGTATTCAGTTTGTAAAATTGTGAAATGGACATTTTTAAAATAATTTTTATTTCATTATAAAAAACAATATCAGTACTGTTTTTATTGTTTCAGGTTATGGTATTGCTATATCTGGCATACATTTTGATTCATTTCATGTGGAAGAAGAAGAAGGACCCTGACAATGCAGCTATTCCATACTTAACTGCTCTTGGCGATTTGTTAGGTTCAGTTTTCCTAATTCTAGCGTTTTTGATTTTATCCATTTTCGGCATGGAATATGGCAATAATGTACCACAATCAAATAATTAATGTATAATGGCTGAAAACCCTTGTATTACTTAATAATGTCAACCTTAATATGCAACCTTGAAGTAGATGCTTCTTCACAGAGCAAAACATAAATAATGAATTGTATTCTATTTACATGTTGCTGTGCGTTGCGATAGATCCGATTGGCGGATTTCATCAAGAAAGTATAGACGTTATTCGCTAACATTGTTATAAAAAACAGGATATTTTTTCGAATTTTTATACTTGTTTTAAACATAGAATGACATGTGTCAAATGTTTGACAAACAAGCTCCTTGTAGTGCCAATTATTTTGGAGGAAGTTTAATCTACTAGACTTAGATGTGATAATGAAGGCGTTAGCTTAAAGTGACGAAAACTGTTAAGTGAGAATAATGGGACAAAATAGAATCTACAATAATCAAATATTAAACATCCCTAACAAAACATTATTTTAAAACAAAATATAAAGTCAAATCCGTTTTAATATCATTATGATGGTGTGAGTAGAACGTTAACGCGAACGGTCTTATTTGTTAACCTTTTGTGAGTATTACCTATCATAAGATTAATGAATATCAGTAAAACGATCTGCTTCAGCACGAGTGGCTTCATCTGTGATATACTATCCAAAAATGTGATTTATTCCAATTATAGCATTTTAACGCTAACATATATGTTGAGCCAAGGGACAATGAATCGATGTTGGAAAAAAATTACGATATTGGATTTTGCTGACTCTCTTAATAATTTTAGTTTCTTTTTTAAAACTGTATTTCTTTTCTCCAATCTTCCTTTAAATATTGACCATGTGGAGCATTTTCTATTAAATTTTTCAAACTTACAGATTTGTATCTGATAATCTTTTAAATAGTTCTTGTGAAATTGAACACGCTTTGTTAATATACTAGATAACATCTTTAAATCATCTTATTATAATAATTCTAAATGTATTCTTTTTAGAACTACAGTACTTACATCGATATCATGTATTGTATTGTATTGCCTGAATTGACTAAAATAGATAAGTAAATATATATATTCCAATAGGTCTAAAAAGTTGTCCTGAGTAGCTGTAATTTAGCAGATATCGTAGGTCAATGAGTACAATAAAGCAATTGATAGTATTAAGGTACCTAACATAATTTATTATAGTAATTATAAATTATTCACATAATCGTCTGGATGAGTTGAATTGTAAGATATAGTTGTGTGATCTCTGATAATACACTTCACAGCATTACATTTTTTGCGAACTACCTCCTGTTGTGAAATATTATAATATATTTTCCAAAAATGTAAGTTATAATTGTGGTCTCGCTAAACATTTTATATACTTTTTGGAATAATATCATGTGACGTATTTGTTCATCTTTTTAGTCATCTTATAAAAGATAATTTTAAATAAATTTTTATTTTTTTATACATTATTCTGTTGAATTTATAAGTGAAAAAAAAATACAATTGTCACAAAGAATACGTGACTTTTCACTATTAACTTAAGGTATAAATTTGAATGAATGATGTGATACATAGACATTTTAACATGTATATATAGATTGTTATGTAGTATGTAGGCAAATCAACCGCCGCTGATTTTGAAAGACGTCAAATTTTCTTGATTAATTGATTGGTTTTAGTTATTACATTAAAAACTTTGCCTTTTTCTATATACGGTGGTTGTATAAAGAGGACAACAAAAATTCTTTTTACATATTTTTTAATGGGTAATACATTTTACCGATTCACTGACGGTGCTTTGTCGAGACTTAGGACATGATAAATTGTTATAGAAAATACAGTATTTTTAATTGCAAAAGAATAACGTTTGTTCAATGAAATGTATTTGTATTTTTAATTAGGGGATTTTTATTTTAATAAAAACACTTAAAATATTACTTTGTTTTCTTCTTTCGAGCAGATAACCGCAATAAATACAAATTACCTGTATGTCCTTGGGTAAGAGATCAATTTATGTTCATAATAATTTTGTAAGAGCGAAGAGTTTTTTGAATATTAAAAAAAGCCAATCTATTTATTTATTTATTTATAACTCTTTATTGCACACAAAAAAAAATGAAAAGAACAACAACATAATGGAAACATTTAAACATTTGGTACAAAGGCGGCCTTATCACTAAAAGTGATTTCTTACAGGCAACCTACAATTACAAGGACAATAACATTAGACAGGCAGTACTTAAATTAATTAAACACAACATATTATGTATCAATAAATCGTTATATATAGATATCCTGAACCATAATACATACACATACATATTAACTTCTACATAAACTAATACCATATTACTTTATATACTATTACTTAAACTTACTTATTAATATATAAATAATAAAAATATTACAAAGACAACAAGTGGTTCTTAAGCAGACTTTTAAAACTGTAAATAGATTTAGAGCATCTTATCTCACACGGAAGGGCATTCCAAAGCTTGACCGTTTTAACAGTAAAAGAGTCGCTGTAACATTGCGTATGACATACTGGAATCTCGAGCAAGTTATCATTTTGCGAACGAAGATTCATATTGAGGGAAGAGTTTAAGCCAAGAAAAGAAAAACGTTCTTTCAGGTATAGGGGTGTATGAGGATGGTAAAGAATTTTATAAAAAAGAGCGAGTGAATGAAAATTGCGACGGTCTTTTATCGTAAGCCATTTGAGCTGAAGGCGGTGCTTTGTGATGTGGTCATACTTTCGTAATCCAAAAATAAATCTAATGCATACCTACATTTTGTAGTCTTTCCAGTTTTTGTAACAGTATTTGTGATAAATCCAAGTAGCACGTATCTGCATAATCAAGAACTGGAAGTAAGAGAGTTTGAGCAAGGGTTATTTTTGTTTTGATTGGTAAAAGATTTTTCCACCTTCTTAACCTACCTATAGTATTAAACACTTTTCGACTTAACACAGATACGTGAGGAGCCCGGGTTAGACTGTTATCTATTGTGATACCTAAGTTCCTCACAGACCTGCTGAACTGCAAAGTAATATCATCAAAACAAACAGGAGGAAGATGACTGTAATTTAATTTTGAAAGTTGTTGGTGTTTGCCAAAGATTGAGAACTGTGACTTGACTGGATTTACAGACAAACGGTATGATCTACACCAATCACTGATAGCTTGTAAGTTCGCATTAAGAAGATCTATTGCATTGGGGATATCAATAACCGTCGTAGTCATATAAATCTGCAAGTCATCAGCATAAAGATGGAAGGGTAAGGTGAGGAGTTTAGTAATAGAATTTATATAAATAGAGAAGAGTAAGGGGGAGATAATTCCACCTTGCGGAACACCGGCTTCGACACTGCAACAAGTAGATAAATTACTTTCAAGCCGTATGCATTGTTTACGGTTATGCAGATAGGATCGAAACCATTCCACAACATTAGAACTTATATTAATATTTTTTAACAAGGCCAAAAGAATATCAATGTCCACCATATTAAAAGCGTTGGAGAAGTCTAAAAGAGCCATAATAGTAATCTGCTGATTGTCAAATCCTAATCTAATATCATCACAAACTTTAGTGAGAGCCGTAACAGTGCTATGACCGGATCGAAAGCCAGATTGGAAAGGAGATAGGATATGGTTTTTACTCATATACAAAGCAAGTTGTTTTTGGATAATACGTTCTAGGACCTTCGATCTATCTGACAGATAGATTGGATTGGATTTTTTTAGTCTTCAATCAGTATTTATGAGGTAATGTTTTGTGTTATCATGGTAAACATAGTCGGGGGCAATAACTATTAAATAAATGCAAGATGACGAATTTGTTTTTGGATACACTGCATTCTGAAACAGTTGTTTTACTTTTTGCTGGCTTCAATGGGCACAAAACTGACTACAGACTCTTGTCTCCTACCACCAGTTCCAGTTTAACAACAATAGCAAACTATTTCTTTCTTATGTCCGCCAATAAAATCCGTCACAAATGATTATAGGTGATCTAAATAAATCTTTTATGTACGTTATAATCGAGTCTTAAAAAAAGTAATTATATTCTAATAATAACTAATCAAATTGTAGCCGAAATTGGATACTCTGGCTTTTAGACAAGTGTATGAATTTATAGATTCTTGCCAAGAAAATTTATGTACAGTTTCTATAGAAAATTTAGCCATTTCTTGCAAACAACCTAGTCCAAGAGTCTTTACTTTCTTTTAAACAAATATTTAGCTCTTTGAATCCCATGAAACTATGATAAAATAAAAAACCTTTCCGAATTTTACCGTAACATCGCTAGAGCTTTGACAACCATGAGTGTCTTTCATATGCGTGAGGCATTAAGGCATGTCTTGATTATCGAAACAAACAAAGAGCTTTAGATCTTATTTGGAATCCTATTCTCGCAGAAAGATAATTAGTTTTTTCTTACGGTTTCAGCAAATTTTTATTGAAATATAAATAAAAGCTTTGAAAAGTACGGTATTTACGTGGAATGTGAAAAATGCGAAGTTTAGAAGTTGTAACCATAATTATAGCCGTTTAATGATTTTTTTTATTGTCTTGAGCAGACCATCAGCTATAATACCTGCACTTTTAGCGCCCGGCTATAGTACCACCCGCAATTCCCTAGAGCCACCCCAGGCTTAGACAAACTGACTGCGGATTAAGTTAAATTCGGCGACACAAAGAACTTTGTAAAATTTGTTTATAATTTAGAAGAGAAACTACAAAATATCTCAGGTCTTGCAGAGATGCATCTACATAGCAGCTTTACAAAGAATACTTTACTTATGAACATATCTAGCTCTAAACTTAAAAGATCTAAAATATCTGTACTAAATGCAGCTATTTATACAATATGTCAAACTATATATATTGTCACATATTCAAGTGGGGTCATCCCTCGGCAGCTGCGTCCAGCTAATAGGGTTTCCCTTCAGGTTGACGAAATTTTCGTAGTTAAAAAAAAATCTACAGTTGATGTGATTTTATGTTATTATATAAAGCTGTTGTAATGTCCGTATATTTTTAATTAACATTCAATATATTCCGTATATTTTTAATTACAATTCTAACAACAACGCCAATCAACATTAAAGAAGACCTTAAATACTAGTTTAGACATTTTTCATTTTATGATAATAATAATAATTCCTCTATTGATAAAAATAACTACAAAGGCAACATGAACTTAATGCCAGTTCAAAATAAATAAAACAAATTTCAAGTTCTAAAACAATAATTAAAACAATAAAATAAATAATCTATCAAACGAGCTCAAAGTTGTTGCATTTCAAATAACTGTAAATCAAAACACTTACTCAAGTAACAATTAGCTTAAATATATTTTCTATGAGAAAATAATAGATTATAGAAAACACAGCATTACACGCAACAATATTGAGATGGTCATTGATAGCCATTTATTTAAGTTAATGTGTTTTTTCACCCTTGCCGAAGTCAGACATTCGATCTTTGTTGAATCTGGTGACCTGCCAAATCCAGTTCAGTTAATAGCTTCCAGCCTGAATTTTAGGCAGACATTCCGTAGAGAGTAATATTAAAAAGTATATTAACATACTTATGTCTCTATTGCTTTGGATACGATTGATGTCTTATTGGTTATTATGTTATTGTCTATAATTTATATTTATTAGAACTTTAGATGGATTCTGTACCATTTTTAATTTTGTAAGAACCCATAATTAAAATAAAGAAGGAGAGTCAGACATTCCTTTATAAAAATTACTTAAAATAAAAAAAAAACGAATTTCCTATTTTTTTGAGTTTTGGGAATCGGGAGAAACTTTTTTCTTACAATGATTTCGCAATTAATGAACCATTATTACAAATATCTCATAACAAGATATTTAAAGACAAATCTTATTAAAAAAATATATAAAACCTTTTTAAGTTTTTTATTCTGATATTGTTTAAAGCACAGTGTCTGATATAGAATTTAAACTTCAACCGATGCAGCAAACTCATGTCGTAGCGCTACGCCGCGCCGGTGTGACAGTTACTTAATCCCTACAACGACCGCCCGGATCTCTCGCCTTCAAAGCACTTGGATGCATTATATTTAGAGAATTAGTCACTAGTAACTAAATTGTTTCCTAATTTTATGATACACAATTTGAACAAGCGACTTTTATTTATTTTATCTTTACTACTTAACAAATGGTAGAGTTGAACTTAATGCAAAATAGTTATATGCTGGTCAACAAAAAAAAAAAAAATGTAGAAAATATATTGTTTTTACGTTTATTTGTGATAAAGATCTAAATTACGAAATATATCTTTGGAAATATTGAAACGCTTATAATATTAATTAAAAATCCAAAAAGACGTCTCGTTATGTACTTATTGCAGTTGTTGCGCCGGAGGACCGTAGTACGTACCTTGACGATGGTGTGTATTTTACTAAGTTTTCGTAGCTAACGAATGAGGACCTAGCCTATACGATTTGATATTGTTAGTTCGTTATTTGCCTTGGGAACTTTTTAGTATTTTGACTTCTTCTTCTTTTTAGTATTTTGACTTATTCTTCATTTCGGTTTCCCGACACAACGGTTGTAATAAGTATATATAATGATTTTTATCATTTTCATATGTATTTTTATATCAGATTTTGTTGTTATTTTATAGCTTATTGTTTCTGCTTTTTAAAAATGTGTTACTGGTTTCTATCTTTTACTAAATATAACTACAAACACACTGATTGTCTTTTGTTCAGAAATTTACTATCAATATTGCATAATAACCGATTACCATCACCAATAAAAGTTCAATATCTTGGAGACGACAGCTTTTATTTTAGCTAAAAACCATCCCGACAGACCAGGCTTTCAGTTAAAAAAAAGCATTCCAATTCTTCCACTCGTTTGACTGCTAAAATGACACAGACAGACACACAGATACACAAGTCAAGTCACAGATATACAAGTCCAACTTATAACACCCCTCTTTTTGGGTCGGGGGCTAAAACATACATATAAGTAATAAGTATAGGTATTGCAAAATAATAATATTTATGTATATTTTGAGTAATTATATTTTTTTTGTAAATTATAATTACTTATAATTTAATATTCATTACATGTTATAACTTATAATATTATGTAATTCATAAATAAATACCTATGTAATAAAAAAAATAGAAACCATAAATCAGGTTATATTGAATCTCACGAAATAAAAGACATATTTATCTTCTTATTTCTCCTAATTCTTATTTCCAATTAATCATCAACACGGAGGGCTCACCTCGTTGACAACAATCACCTTCCAAATATTAATTAGAAGAACCCTTATTACCTGAAGCTTATTGATTTCTCCGCAAACCCTTGTATTCAAATGAATGCAAACATCTTAATTTATTCCGGAATCTCAAAGCGAGAGGCTTCCCTCTCTTATTTAACCTTAACGAAAAACGTTGACATTTTCATTTCTTAAAAGACATTTGAAAGCACAGATATAGTGCTCTTTAGTGTGGAACGAGATGTAAACCTGCAAATATCTCGCCAGAAGGGAGGAAAGTTAAAAGTAGGTCACTTATAACTGGTACTTAAAACTCGTGTGAATTCTCTGTAACATTGTTTCCTTAATAATACTAATTCATAAATTAAACATACTTGATATAATATATATTTACAAAAAAAGCATGTCCGGTTATGAACACATAGCTAGGGCCAGTGCGGTAAGAATTCAGCGTGTCTTTTAAATTACACCATTTTAATATGTAGAGTGCTCATTGCATATTACCTGGTGGACACTTCTAAAACCAAAAGATACAACAAACGTGCTCATTACCTCTGGGTTTGACTGTCCGTAATGCAGGAAGCTGAAATAGTGTGTGGTCACACCTGTTTCTCGTGACAAGTGATTTCAGAGCCAGGCGATCGTTACTATGGCAGGACGCGTGCGCGAACAGCTGCCGGCGGCTCGAAGGCGGCAGTCGCTCGCGAGCGGGCGCCTCTCACGCTCGCCCGACCACGGTCCAACACCGCATATAAAAAGAAACCGAGATATCGCGCATGCGAATATCGATCCGTCGCACTCGAAATGGTACCCGTATCTAGGTTAACCGGCTAAAATTAAAGGTGCGTTCCGAATTCAAGGTTGCAACCGCCGCCGGCGCAGCTCTGAAATAGCTATTGTGCATGGAAAAATGATTATCATGAGCTCGTAGCGTCCAGGGTATAGGGGCGCGTTTCGCGTGCCGTTTTCCATGATGGCGGATAGAAATTATGTAAGATTCGTCCGTTATTGTTTCACTCGGGATTGATTCCGTGATAGGTCTAGCCCGTCCGTTGTATCGATCGATAACACGCGTGTGACGGTGCTTTTTAAGCTCTTGGGAGTGTCTCCGGATTCCGGTTGGTAAGCGCCAACGTTTCGCTAATAAGATATATTTAAATCGAGCTAAATAATCTCCCGCTAAATGAAAGGCGTTTGCCCGGTCGGTTTTCCACATTTAAAATTGCTTTCCTGACACATTACCGAGCTCTATTCACCCTGTTGTTCATTCAGTAATGTTCTTTCATCTGGTTCACAAATAACCTCTGAAACTATGTGACATTATCCATCACTCCGTACCGCTATTTATAACGAGTAGTATAATAGCATGTTCATTATATACGAAGATAATTAATGAAAATAGTGACGCCCTATCGCTGGCATGTATAATTTTATTCCAATTACCTAGAAAAGCTGTTTCGCTGAATATGTGCTAGATGTCGCTAGCTGTCTATTGGTTATTGACTTTTTTCAAGGCAAACGTAAAAACGTGGACGCACGTACGACAACGTGAAGGTTACTATAGATATATTAGAATCATATTTTGTATCACGATATTAATAAACTATCCTTGAAATTAACACATTTGGCTTCATTAATCACTATGAGGGTGAATATTGAAGTCATTGTTTTATTTTTATTTTTTGATAATATATTAATTAAATTAATATGATTTTTTTTTTAAATATTTATCAAAAAAAATGTTTTATTCATAACAACAATTTTGAAAAATAGATGTTTGTTTTAAAATAGTTTATAGTACAAGTTAAATTTAAGCTAAATATTAAAAAAATATTGACATTCTACAAACAGTCGTACCGTAAGATACATACTGACATACATACATAACAAATTAGATTAGATATAGATAGAATAGAATCAGTACTAGATGGTCGCCATAAATTGTATCTAGATTTATGAGACGTTATGTATATAATATAATTTAAATCTAAGTTAAACCAGTTATGTAATCTAGTATTGGTCTTACTAAAAAAGCTTACATTTTAGTCTCTCCATTTTGAACTTATTCCACCTACCCGCAACAAAAAAGTTTTTATGTACAAATGAATCTTCTTTACAGTCCATGGATACAATCATGATTTATTAAAAAACATCAATAAAGGTTCAAATATGTAATGAGTTTGTTATAATATTTGTAATAGTAAAATTTTGTATTAATTATTCGCTTCATCCCCTATAAACCTCTAATCAAGACAAATCACTCCGTACCGTGAATATGATATCACCTGCTATGCTCGTTAGCCATTAATAATTTCTTATTATCACGGATATACCATTGAGAAACCTTAAATAAAGTTTAAGGATTTAAGGAGGAAGCTTGATTTTTTGAGAAGTCCATAATAGAGTGATATGACGTTTAAAGACTCAACTTCAACTACAATAAAAAAAGAACCTCTCACCTCAGTCCAGTAACATTATTTTAAGCTTTCAGTGCTAAGAGTCCAATTAGATACTTTTTCAAAAACGTTGTAAACCTTTTTAATTAGCTCTACTACAAAAAGGCTACATGACCCCTGACATTTCAAGGGGTCAGGAGGTCACCGATCCGCCCCTTCGAGGGGGAGGGGCAGAAATATTTTTATGTAAATCGTTTAGAATACATTATTGTAAGAATTTAGCGGTTTATTTGGTATCAATTTCGGGTCATAATAAATAATACAATAAATAAGAATACATCATAGGAAATGTAATGTGCCTTTTATATATATACATATATAGAATAGACATTAGTTATCAATAGTTAAAAATATTTTTGTAAATTTGTCGAAACTTAATTTAAATGAAATCAAATATTTTATACTTTTATTCAAAACGTTAATAAAAAAATATATTTTTAGTATACTGACCGTATTAAACAGGCATTATTCATAAAAATTGGTTCAACGATGTAAAAAAAAAAAAATAAGCGTTATCTTGTTACTAGTTACAATGAAATTGGAAATCCAAATTAATTCCATTTTTCGTGGCGTTCATTGAACGTTGCTAAAGTTAATTATAGCAAGATAGATAATAAAAACCTTCCTGGAAAACATTTACCAGCAAAAGTTTCATTTCTTAAACCATTATTATTTATAACATATAAATAGCAATAATGTTTAATATTGTGCTTATTGCACGCTATATTTAATTTATTGTTGTTAAATTCTCATGTCTTTTGAACAGAGATTCAAATGATTTTAAAGTTATTTATATAGTGATACCATCACGGTCCGAGATCATGTATTTGTTCAGAGCGGAATGTGCAATTAAAATTAAATTTAACCTCGCTATAGACGTATGAGAAAAACTTCAACGTTTCTCGTTACAGCTTCATTTGGTACTTAAGATAAAAAAATCTTCACGGTGCTATCCAACGCATTCTTTGACACCGTGCAACTGAAGTTTGACGTTTCATAAGTGCAATGTATACCGATTAGAAATAAACAAAATGTTTTTTTTTACTTTTGGAATAAGATACATCACTATGAAAATTATACAAAATTTTAATCTTAATTAAATTTAAGTGTATAATTTTTTGTATAAACTTTTATTAAAATATAATAAACTGTACCTGTAAAAGACTGGTATTACAAAAATGGTGTTCGTTATTTTCAGGTCGAAATTTATATGTAAGAATATTGAAAATTCGACCATGTATGGCAATTTGTATGAAATTTTTGTATTAAACTCTTATAAAAAAATTGTAGCATTCAGTCTGACAGTTTTTTAATTCAAAAAGATAGGTACATATTTCCCACAAGGAAACTTGTTTAAATTTTAACCCTACCCAAAAAAACGCTATAAAAAATATTATTTTATATATATTAAATAATTTCTATAAATTGCAAAATAAAATAATTATCTCATTCTGCATTGCACCAACCAATCGTGTTTCTGTCATCGACACTATAGATACGCGATCCTATTAGAGCATCCACCAGTTAAAGTAGACATCTCGACGTTCCTACATTCTATACATCAGTAGCGTATTTTCGTATAAATTATAACTGGGTGAGTGTCTCTGTATATTGGATACCAGTACAATGGTTATGCCACAATGCCTCAGTAACTATAATTATTAGTTCACTGGAAATATAGGCTTGTAACGGGTGGAAATTAATAGGTCAAGTGATGTAAATAATATATAGGTATTTCTATTACATAATAAAGCTCAATGATAAATACATGCACTTAACTATATAATATTAAATGGGTAACAATTTTTTATCTGTAAATTGATTATTTATTAATATTCATATTTTTCTTTTCAGGTAAGTTCTTTAACTACATTCTTCACAAACTGGTAACTTACTGATATGTTTCATATCATGTTATTTAGTTATAGATATATTTTATTTATATAAGGTACACAATAGGTGCTTTGTACATAACATGTACATTCAAAGTTTATTTATCAAGCAGCTTTTATTATTTCATTTCAATTTCCGTGATATAGAAAAGTTAACAATTTTATTTTATTTATCTCAGATGAAGTTCATGGGAAAAAATATCTTTACAATAAAAATAATCGATATTATATAACCCTCCCGCCCACTGCAAAAACCATTTTCAAACAATTTTCAGGCGATTTTCGAACGATTTCCAGCCTCGAAAGATGGTAATTACCCAGCATTGTCTAATGGTAATTTAATATTATTTCAAGGTACTTATAATAAAAATCAAAACTATAACAATATTTTTACATTACACAAAAAACTACCATCAGTAAATGTAATCACATTTTTTTGATAATCTAATAACAAAGCTAATAGACGTTGAAATATTAATAGTATCTAATGATTGATGAATGATTATTAAACACTGAATAGTTAAATTTTGAGGAGGAAATATAAATCATCGGACTGACGGCTCTCAATCGATAAGCATAGTTGGAAAATATTTATTTGTTTGCTAGTTTGTGTAACGTTTTGAGAAGTTAAAACTTTTCTAACATATTTTTAGAAATATTCAACTCGACTTTACTTATTCGTAGAAATATTCAACTTGACTTCGTATCTGTTTTCAATAAACATGTCTTCAAAATATATAAGTAATTTTAATCGATAAAGAATCCATTAATAACAGGATTATGCGCCATCTGTCGGTATGAACCATCTTCTCTACATAACATTATACATGAAAAACAAATCAATAGTTGAACGTTGTTCTATTAGTTCCCTGGTAAGATCACACCAACGATTGTACACATAAAAGAAGATATCTTAATGACTTAAAAAAATAATGAATCATTTTTACATATTTCTGTATAGTATTATTGAGAAAGCTGTTTTTCAAAGTTTGCTTAAATTTGTAAGGTAATCTCAGAAACCACTGCACGTAATGAAAAAATATAAAAGAGAATCATATTTACATTATTTAATCGAATAACGGGAGCTTCATAAAATTTGCTAATTATTATATATTTTGTACATACAGCGCGAGTGAAGTCACTGACAAAGGCTATACAATAATCTTACAATATAACCTAGTCATCAATAAATAAACTGAACACCCAGCTCTACTCAGACAGTTTTAGGTCTAATTTGTCCTTACCCATAGGTACCTATTACCTATACAAATTTGATAAATATTAAGAATATAAATAATTCAATATACATCGTTGACTGGTTTCGTATCTCTAATGTAAATGGAGTTCTGAATAACTTGACATATATCAATTATGTTTTTTTTTATTAAATTTTTATGACTATTACCATAATCTACAATTGATAACTAGTAAAGGAATTAAAATATAATATCAAAATTTAGAAAACAACATTACACTTTTTCTGTTAGAGGCTATCGCCTGTTTTATCAATGGTTACTTTGAACAGAAGCATGGGCGTACCCAGATATATGTGCTAAGCAGATTTCATTTATATATTTTTGTAATTTTGGAGGTGTAATTTTAATTTTCTGGGCATGGTTTAACAATGAAACATCAACGCTCCCCCCCCCTCGTTACGCTCATGAATCGAAGACTCCTTATATTTTTCCGGGTCTGGTCGACGAAGGAAAACACCAGCTTGTATAAGTTCCGGCACAATTTGAGTAGTACATGCTCTCTCGATGAGTAAGAGATTAGGATGCCCAAAACCTTATAACTTAATCAGCTTCCTTCTCTTTTTCTCCTGTGTAGATTCTTATTTTGCCAGAAGTCTGTTGGTCTTAAGTTTAAACACAAACTTCGAAACAAAACTTTAAAAGAAATATGTCTGTTTTTCTGTCGTTCCCTCATCACGCATAAAATAAGTCGTGGGTTCAATCAGTCAGTCACATACTATTTTTAGCTCCCGACGCATAAAGAGGATTGTTATAAGTTTGACCTATGTGTCTGCCTGGTTCATCGGGATGGGAGATGGATCTTAACTATGTTTGGCCGAAATAGAAGCTGTCGTCTACAAGATATTGAGGTTTTATTGGTACGACTGGAATGTTCTTATGCAATATTGATAGTAAATATTTTAACAACTTTGAAAAGCACAAAAAAAACCCCGATGCAAGAAAAATTCTAAAAAATAATAAATTATTAGGTATGTACCAATTCAATTCGCTGTTTCAGTGGACCGCTAAATAAAGGAAATAAAAATGCAAGTAAATTATCAAGGCAAATAACGAAACAATAAGTTTAGGACCTACACTATATATAGCATAGGCCCTAAACCGTCTAAATAATGTTTATCTCTACTATATTCAATGAAGATTTTTTACAGTATGTTTATTATAAATCTATCTAAATTACAAATTGTTTAAGAAAATTTCATAATATATGACTGTATTTTAATATTCTTTTAATAAAACTTACTAAAATAGGAAGGTACTTGGAATCATATAGTACTTGCAATTCATCTGTGTTGATTACATAAATTAAATGAAATTGTGGAATTTATATAATTACTTAGAATTATATGTTGTTAGAGAAAAAAATATATGGGGGACAATTACAAATATTTAACATTGTTTAACTTAATCTTAATTTAATTCTAGATATGATTTCAATAAACAATAGAGTGAGCATTTCTTTATTTTTAAATACATTAGAAGAAATGTAAATTCTAAAGTGCACACAAAAAAAAACATATTATAAGAACTTCCGTACAGTTTTATGTTTGCATTGATTCTGAACTCAAATATTAGTTGTTAATAAAATAATTATTATTTTGTTTCAATTGTAAATAATCCTTAATAATTTTAATTAATTAATCTTAATATTTTGGTTAAGAATATATAATCCAATTGTAAGTATAGGCAATTAAAAAGCACAAGAGTGTCGCTAGAACTATTTCTGAGCTCTGGCGTATGGCCAACCTAGCCTGGCATTGTGCTGAGGGCTGGCAACTTAAGAAAAATATAAGGATGTATGAGATTTGAGATGTTTGTTGTTTAATAAAAAGGAATTGTAAAAAGAATAAGGATCTTTCAGATTCATCTTTATTATTATTTGTGTCGATTAATAAATATTATTAAAAAAATTTAATAATCGATTATTAAATATATTTTATTAATAATAAATAATTAACTCAAACAATAATAAAAATTAATCTGAAAGATCGTAACATATATACACTTTATATATAGTATAACCGGGAAAAGATAATTTCGTTACCTTACAAAACTTTTAATTTAAAACAACTTAAATGCTCCTTGTAGGGTCATAAAAAGTGAATAATAAGAACATTCGCGATTAATATAGACGTATTTAATGAAAAAGAAGAGACAATAAAATATTGGTCAATGTAGTTAAAATAAAATTGGTTAAATAGAATTGTATTTGCCATATTTTGCTTGGGCTATATAACGTCGAAATTTTTTTGTAATGCTGAAAAGCTGCGAGATTCAAATTCGTAGTGTAAGTAGTAAGTATACAGGTCACACATCGTTGGTTCAAGAGGGATCTTAACCAAACATCCAATCTTATCATTGTCCTAAAATAATTGTTTATCTATTTCTGGTAAGATAATCCATCATGCAATTTTGGTCCGGATCGGAAATCTATTTCATATGCAGATGGGTATACATGTTCAACAAAATAAAATCTATCTTTATTTTTTGTATAAAATATACATTAAATGTGTCTGTCAAAATGACAAGAATAAGCTATATAAATCTCTGTAAGCGACTGTCCCTTTACAATTAATGGGCAACATAAGGGACCTTTTTTCCTAAAATAATATCTTCCATTAAAAACTTAAGCCGATTACAACCAGCCTCGCTGTTTTGTTTTTTTACAATATGTAAGTTATGGTGGCAACATTCTGATACGCGCATGACGTATTTAGTATTTGATATTATATGCTCAGATCGTAGAACGAACCATGGAACTTTTATATGTCTGCACCACTTAGGAAACTTTCTGGTCTTTCTGACTCTATTTCACATTTTCTGTTATTTTCCTATCAATCAAAATGTCGGCGTTCTTATACCATCAAACTGTCTTTGTAGTTAAAACATCTGCTTTTTGACTTTGTCTTCTTTGATATCGCTCTGGTGTCTTTCTTATACAACAACAAAATATTTTTCCATGTTATTCAAACATTTTTTTAAATATTTCGATCATCTCCTTGCTTACTACTCGGCAAGTAAGCCTTTTTTTTAATTGTAAGCGAGCTTTAAAACTCGTAAACGTGACTACAAATATATAAGGAGATCCAATAACCAGTGAGGGAGAATATCAAGATCATTTAGAAAATAAAAAGAATTTGTTTTCAAAACAAAGCAAGTGTACTTCAAATCATTATATGAAGACCTTAGAGAACTGCCTTCACTTCTGCGCCTCATTACTCACTACTTGAATCGATACATCGCTGAGGGGTTCGATTTTGCATTCCATATTAACAGACGATCTGGAACCCTTTAAATCCTTAAGGTCACGGAAGGGATGATGGCTCGCTTTGTCTATTTTGCACTCAGTATCATTACGCCTATAACATTTCTATATATTACATTATATAAAAGATTTAGGTAAATTCCCGGTTTGGAAATTAAAGATTGACAGAAGAAATAGCAGGTTCCAGATGGATTGCTCTTGCTCAGGTTGACCCGCAACTGATCATCGTTTTTTGTTTGTTTAAAATTATTTTGAGAAGGTATTACCTTAGCGCCGCTTGCGGTAGGAGTTGACTGCATGAGACTGAGGTGTACTTTCCATGCCACTTTCTTCTTTTTAATGATGGGTTTTCTTCTATTTAATACAAAAGTACGTGTGTTTGTATGTGTGTCTGCGTATGCGTGAGCTTCGAGATAATAATAAGCAGATTATCATTGATCGCGTTCGGTTTTTTAAGTTCAATAGTGAACGCGTTGATATTTCGTGAGAAATATTTTTTTTTATTAAATCATACGTCATTTTTATTGTCTCATTAATGCAATTTTATTCTTGATATTTCGATTTAGATTCAATATTATTTCTTCTTACGTTTACTTCTTTAAAAAGCTATTGGTCTTTATAATCAGACGTTAAAAAAAGAACATCTACTAGATCAGGTATTAATTCAACACGTGTATCTGAAGGTTCTACTCGTACATATATAGCCCACTCATTTTATTATAGATACTAAGCACTTAGCACGTTTATTGATTCTTTAACAATAAGAGCAAACAAGTACTTAGAAACGTAATGAATGAACGTTTAGATTCAGATACAGAAGTTTTATAAGGAAAAACAAATAAGAGAATGTGTTAATACTATAATTAGGTTCAGTGAAACAGCAAATGAAAGAGTGCTAGATTTTAACCTTGTATCCTAAATGAAATTACTTGACCAGAACGCCCAATCCCTCTTCCATCTGACACTTAACACCTGAGATACATCTCCTGTGTGGCAAAGTAGCAACGCAATAGAAACTAATTGTATTTCCATATACAAAGGTGAGGAGGAAGAGAGGGGAGAGTGAGAGGGAAGAGAAACTTATCATCGGATGTGACGTCTGCACGTTTGCATCTTATTACTTTCAAATAGTTTAAGGTCGCTAAGTTAATATTAAAAAATATACGATTAATTTTAGAATCATAACATTATTATATTATGATTCTAAAATTAATCGTATATCTTTTAATGGTTGTCCTTCTGCCACTTTGTGTCAGGCAGTGGATAGGTCAAATAAAAATTTGAAATATAATTAATTAAAAATTATTACACACCTACAAAATACGAGTTTTACAACATGCATACATAAAGAGTATGTATTTCATGAAACTGCATTTAGTTAATATGTATTACACATTGACTTGATTTGATGTTTTCTGACAACCCTACTAATTTAGTATTTTGTAGCAATTCACTAATGCTAGTCACTAAGAATCAGTTTCCGCATACGCTCGTTGCTCTGGTGTTAATTATAAATAATATAGATTAAGTTTTATGAACCTTTATGCTATATGAGAGAGGACCATTGGTTGCTGATTAGCTTGCAGTAAATCCTCAGATTCCGGTATATCTTATTTAAATTAAAGTGTAAATTAGTATTAATAAAACAAGAATACGCCATCAAAAATATTTGAAGCAGTCACTGATGAATGGTGAATTTAAGATCTAATTCAGATAGATAGATCTGATCTCTGGGATAGCTGTTAAACTTTATAGTTATACTAAGTGAAGTCCTGGAGCATGTAAAAAAGGGGTTTTCCAATAACCTACCTTCCTCCACAACGTAGTCGGTAGATTAAAAACTTTAACTGAACTGAAGCTCCCGACGATTTACTTAAGTATCTGTTGCCCACGTGTTGACTTCGGTTCATTCGTCTAGAAAATGTAAGAATATATCCAGTATTTTTTCGCGTTCAACCATATAGACATACTCTACAGCATTATTATATTTGTATTGATTATAACATACATGTTATGGAAGAACGTTATCGTTATTAAAATCAATCCCTAAATTATAACTAATTGCCAATTGTATTGAATCTAAATTTACGGGCAACGTCTGGTTTTTGTTGAAACTACTTTTACTGGTCGCGTAAAATACGATGAGACAGTCCAGATCGCTTTTGTTACAGAAATAGAGATTACGGTACTCGGTCGATACGTTAAAAATCCCTTGAACATTTGATGGCAGCATGATTTAATATTGTCATGAATCAATACATTTAATATTACTGTTACAGACAATCTATACAAATCAGAAATCACAGAGTATCTTCTAAATTATAAGGTACGAAGAATTTCTTATAGTGTTTTCTTTTCCCTATTTGCCCCATATACAATTCTTGGTACAATTTTTTTTTCTGACCCGGAACCAAATCCAGGCCATTTCTAACATAAGGCGAACATTTTACATTTACGAAGAGTACAGCGTACACATACTTTTGTAGTACAAAATGTAACCATTTCTATAAAACTTTCACTGATCGATTTCTGTACACGGAAAATATAAAAAACAAAAAGAACAAGAAAACCCACAACAATGGTTTTTCATTTTGTCTATTGGTCTGTATGTCTGTATGTTTGTGCAGGAATATATTGTTATGGACTTCACTTAAAATTTAGTCTGTTTTTTATTTAAATCGGTTAACAAATAAAAAAGTTAATAATCTCTTATTCTCGTAACATTGCATTAAGACATTTTTGCAAAAATTTAAATAGTGGTCCTCCCCTTAGGGATTAATAATACCTACTCCAATAAATTATAAATACTTACTTTGTAAAAAAATAGCCTTGATTTAATTTATATATGATGTAATTAGTTGACCACCTCTGGCTGGCAGCCTCTTTACATCATTACCAACAACTTTTTAAAATAATAGTTTTTAAAATTTTAATTTTTCTATACAAAAATTATTTGTTGTCTCTGGTCTGGCATTACCTCTCAGCGTCGGTATGGCGCCCGAGCGTTGACCTTTTAAGTATTTCTTACAAAATACAAAGTAATAAGTAAAAGAGAGAGTATTTTTTTTTTGTTTTGTTTTTTTGTGTTGTTTATCAAGTTTTGTAAAAAGTTGTAGAACAAATGTTGTTGGGATTGATGTAGAGGCCTGATAGAGGTGGTCAACTAGTTAAAAATAACCCTGTATATATATTTACATATTCCTTTTTTTATATAAACTAGAAATACTCCTACACACAAGAACTACTTGAACTACAGAGTTTGATGAAACTTTGAAAGCTTATAGTTTATACATGGGAATGTACAAAGGCTACCATATATCGAAATCCAAATCTATGCGGATGAAGTCGCGGACACAGCCGGTTTGATAATAAATCTGAGTACTTCAGTATTTAAGTCTTAAGAATATAAGTTTATTTATAAATTCGTTCGTTTATATCTTCACAAATCAATAAAAGGTAAAAATAGATGAATGTTGAATGATTTCTAAATAGTGTAAAACTAAGTCTATCCGATTCTTTACATTTCTTTTCTTAGTTCTTTTATCATAGTTTAATCTACGTAAACATATTTGTTCAAATATTATGCATATTAATATTTTGATAAGGTATTAATATCATTTAGATTAGAAAATTACAAATATTCCGTACCTACGGTCGGTGCTGAGCTTTGGATGAATTTTCCATTGTATGTTTGTTAAACATGTACGAAACTACCATTTATAACTTTTTTAATACAAACTTAAATACCAAAGTTTGCTATCAGCATGTATTATTATACCCAGGTTATTATTATTGAAAGTTTTCGATCCTCTTAATTAAGTTGTTTCTACTACGAGTAGTTGGTTATTATCTAAAGTTGGAAGTGTGTCGGAATGTTTGCACTGTTGTTATATATGTATTTGTATTTCAGTTTTACTTGTGATCAGTAAGACGCGGACGTGGTCTTGCTAGAACCTGACGAGATTTTCTTGAACGTGAAGCTTATAAAAAAATAAATAAAATTACAAGTTTCAGATGAACTCTTTTTGTGTGGTAAATTTTTAATCAAATATGTTCAGAGTCCAGTAGCATTCGTACGGTTATCAAAATATGCTATGTGTACAAAATATACTATGTGTACAAAATATACTATGTACATACATACTATATCTTCAAAAAGTGCTTAGATTAGTAAAGCGGAAAAAGGAATATGAATAGGTTTAAGGTTCTATCATAATACAAAACGAAGCTCAGAAGTGTACATTTTATATATAGGTACTATATATATTTTATATCAAAACTTATAACAAAATTCAAATAAAGTGAAAAACGTTTTATAACTATATTCATAACGATAAAGATTTTTTCGCACGTGTGCTAAATGATCAAAATATAGTGAGCTTGATACAGTTAACAGCTTCATAAAACTGAGTCGGTTACGACATATTTTCCAATCGATGCATATATTAAAAGTTAATCTGATCTTTAATTTGTTTTAATCAAAATTAGATGAATACGTAGTTTTTCCTTTTTATATTTTCTCTCAGTAGGTACTGGATAAAAACCCGTAGAGTTATAATAATTTTATGTAAAACCCTCTATAAAAGCAAAAATCTACAAGCCTTTTTTAAATCAAAATGGCGTACGTCAAACGACAGACTTGAGTTGCACTGTTCTAAAGGTTAGATCCATAAAGTAGAACCGACATGGATACTCTACTAACTTATAAAATTTCCATTTATAAGTGAATCTTTTATTGCTTTAAATATAAAGCCACAATAATAATTGATAAGTGAGTAAAAATATAGAACTCTAGTAAAGCGTACCAAAAGAAAACTAGAATAACTAACAGCGCCACTATTAGTTTCACGAAGCTTTCACATTCACAAGGTTTAAAGAATTAAAACTTTAATCATTCAAAATAGATATATTTATATAATACATCATTCCCCAACTAAGAAAGCTAATAGATAATATCATGGAAGTGGTTGCAGTAAAGTAATTTGTGTAGAATTATACGCAAATTGATTATAGTCTTATCTTACGCCTTATCGTCAACTTAATACTTATTTTTCTAAGGATACCAGAACAATATTATAGTGAGATTTCTCTTCGATTAAATAGTCAGATCGTGAATATTCATATTTAGTTTTTTTGTTATTTATATTATGTATGTCGCTTTTTATATTAATAAGTTAGGTAGCGTCTCTGAAAGTATTTTTAAGGAACTCTCAAAGATCCATGCTGCATATAGGTCGAAGTGTTCTCTTTTGTTACAAAATAATAGATTGTATCTGCCCGTGGTAAGCAAAATGCCCCATTAGTATGCAAAATAAATCAACCTAGCTGTGGCGATAACAGTTAGCTGTCTAATTTTTCTAACTGCCTTTGCCTGAAAACTTAAACGTTAAGCTACAGTGTTGATGTGGATATTGGCTAAAGGATGGATTAATTATAATTTTCTTGTAAAACCTCAGTGTATTTTCTCTCTACTTAAAAAATAAAGTATTAACAAAATATAAAGTAATAACAAAAATGTGCCCTGAATTGTCCCTTGAGCAACGCCCGATTTTACTGATGTTCCTGAAAAACAGCATCGCTTACACTAACTTTGTGTAGGCTAATTGATAAATACAAAGCTTCAAAATCAGGAGCCCGGTCACGTACTTCGTATAAATGAAGTTTACAGATAAAGGCATTGTGGTTAACGTAGTCAAAGGCATTCACAAAAGATTCCAATGGCATCCTGTGAGTCTCCCATGCCCCTAGAATGTGGGTGGCTAGTTGCACACTTGCATTGTGTTCAACCTACCTTTCGTGAAGCTAAACTATTTACTTTGTATTTTCAGTTTAAATTAAAATCTATAATAATATAATCTTTAAGAAAGAATTTTTTAATTAAAAGAAGAATTTACAAATGGATTTCAATATAAGTAAATTTTTTTTTTGGGTGTTATTTATTTTTAAAAGGTAGCGTTATCCATATATTAAAAATAGTATGCACAAGGATTCCACACATAGATATAATAGGTTCACGGTGTTCTTTACATTCAAACTACGAAACTACTTTGTTTATATTATCATTTTATTTGGGGTATATCATTAAATTCCAAAATAAGTACATATGCATTGGTAAGAAAATTACCAGTAAGAAGCGAACCCGAGGCGATGCTAAGAAATACACAAGAAGATTGAAGAGTTTTAAATCGCTGTGCGATCGTTAGAGGCATTTTCCACGGTCTTAGCGACTTCGAATTTGACAGAATTTGTTTTATCACCTTTATTCCAACATGTATCTATATATCATTCCTTTAAATTTCCTGATTCTTTGTGTATATATAGTTTTACATACATACAGTTTTTTTTTTCAAAAAGTTATTTTATGATTAAGCACCTTGAATTTATCTAGAATTCCAACTCTCTTTAATATTATTGATTAATTTCTTTTTTATTATGGATAACGTACAAGTTGTAAAAAATATCTATCATATAAATCATATAGGTTAGATCTATTTTAGTATGCCTAAGATTGGTTGCGAATGCGAGTACTTAAAAGCACTAAATCGTTAGTCAATGACGTCTCAAAGGGTGACGTCATTTGGCACGACAACATATCACGTCAGGCATCACGATTAGAATATAGTCGATGCGAATTATTATCACGGTTTTATGATAAAGGTCTATTTTTGTAACATAAAGAACACTGCGCTAAAAATATTAAATTGGTAAATCAGTATGGGTAGTAATGAAGGTTATTTTGGTAATTACTGGCGTGTAAAAGTTATTTTTTATTACATACAATCTTTACGCTTCTTTTGTTACAAACCAGAGTTTCGTTATAATTATCTCACTTGCGCGTTAAAATAAAATTGCAATAAAAATTACGACCCTGAAGTGTTTTATTACTGGATAGTGTAAACACGCCCTTAGGGCTCGTTTGGATTAAACGGGACGAGTTATTGGGGTCATGTAGAACTAGCTTTTGAATTGTTTATGTTAGCCGATATATTTCTGATACGTCGAAAAAGATTACAATTGACCTAGGAGTATTCAGTTGTTCATATCAATAGGTTTCAATTAATTAACTTTCAATAAATTTCAATTAATTAACTCTGTTAATCTCAATAAGCGAAGTCGTTACTTTAATATTTTAGAAACATGAACGAAATTAATCACATTTGTTCAACATGTTACAGGTGTTAAATATATTGTATGTATTTAAAAATATTCGAGAAGCACTACATGGTTTAGAAAAAAGATCGGTTAGCAAACCTAAGGATAAATATCGGGAAAACCTCGCCCTCTTATACAAAATGTATAGAGTAGGTAAAAACAGCCGATTATAAACGTGTCAATAATATACAAAATGACTATAATATTTTTTGATAAAATATTACATATAAAATGTAATTCTTGTTTATTTATTTGTTTGTAATTGTGTACACACCTTTGTGAGGATTTTCCAGAAAATACGACTGACTAACAAGTTGTTTACCGAAGAATTTTAATGGAAGTCTGCGAATGACTAATATTAATTGTAAAAGCATTATCCGTGGACTCAATTTTCATTTAATGTGCAATTTCCTTATAAATATTTATTTACAGTGAGCATGCACATTAAATGTTTAATACGGTTAAAACAGTCTGATTATTTTTTGTAATTAATTTCCATCCAAAAATACAAATTAAATTGTATGTAATATATATACAAAGAGGGGGAGAATGTACCATTTTGACCTCTATTTGGCGCTGTTTTTCCTATAAAATAAATAGAATATGTTATTTATAAAAACCTATTTGTTTGTTTAGTGTTTACAAGTCAATATAATAATTTTATTAATGCCAAGGTTATTGGACAATTTCCGTGACTCAGAAAACTTATCTAACTGTTAGCTTTTATAGGTCATAAACATGTACCTATGTTAAACATAGGTCAAAAACCAGGTTTCGTCATCAGTACACGCGACAGCCTCGCATGACAAACTAAATGGTTTCCATTCCCTTATGTAAAAGCATTCATTATTGGAATGTCAGAGCATTTTACGACAGGTACGCTGTTATTAATTCTATTGAAATATTTTAGAAAATGAAATAATTTTCGTGTTTAAAAACATCTAAAATTAGTTATATTTATGTAAAATAAGTAAGATGAACTATTTTTTTTTACGGTAGATATCAAAGGGCTATTAATACTTTTTAGGTAGAAGATACTTCATAATTTCCTTCAAAATGTAGTACCTACATGTTAATCCTCAGAATATGTCGGTCTCTCATAGATTTCACTTTTATTTTGCATAGTTTACGGAACTAGCTCTTCGCCAAAACATGAAACATCTTACATAACTTACTGTTTTAATAGTTACGATAAGTGCAAAACAATGTATTTTTATTTAAAACAAACATACAAACAACACACATTCCGTACTTTATGGTTATTTTACTACCTAAGTATCAATAATATGTATCAGTATCAGCCAGTATACTTGCAGCTCTTCGTTAGGCGGAAACACATGATAATATACGAAATGAATTTTCTATGGAGGTCAATGTTAAATGGTGTTTCATTGAAATGCCGCCAACCTGTCGATATTTGCGCCAAAAGATATAAACATAGTACATTAATATTAGGTAGATTTGTGACGTGAGAAATTGTACTGACTGAATAGTAATTTATATCATTTAGTAAAAATATGTCAAACTTTCAGTAATTAATAATTTTCTAATCTAAGAAATTACTAAAATAAATACTATTTGAAAATATTTATAAACATTTAAGTTTATTTATATTAATAGTAAATATAGAATGAAAAATAAACCGATACGGGCAGGTATTCGCTAGCGATACGGTAGCTCAATTGATAGAGCGACGGGACAGTTTCCCAGAGGTTGCGAGTTCGAATCCCAGCCCGTATCGATTTATTTTTCATTCTATATTTATTATAGATTAAAAACAAATATTCTAAAATATATCAAGAATTGAATGGAGCAACATTTTATTTTTTTTTAATATTTGCTACTAATTGGATCGCAATGATAACAAAAGCCAACATTACACGCTTGGTGATGCTGTGAAGCCAAAAACTAATATTTCGTTCGATCTCTACGTTTAGAATTAGTCAGTTCATCTTATTTATTCCTAAACTTAACTTAACTTATTCTTAAGTAACCTGTATTTTTATGGTTACTTTTTTTTACTCTTTTGTCTATTAGTTATTCTTACTGTTAATGCTAGATTATATTTAATTTTAGATAAATCTATCATGACATACTATTTTGACAAAATCGAATATTATTGTAACATAAGTTTTATAGTTTTATTTGAAAGAGGTTTTTTCCTATATTCAGACATAAACAATAACCTACCACAACTGTCTGTCAGATTATATTTCTGAAGAATCTTTTTCTATTCAAATGGCTAGATTTAACTTAACTACCTTGGTTATATTTTTTTTAATGGTAATATATAAATTCTATACAATAAGATTTATAATGTTCTACCCGCCATTCAATATATAAACGCAGCCTCTTGTCTGGTTTTCATAAGATTGAGTGACTGAAACAAAACTTACAATTATTTTCCTACTAACGGCTACTTACTTATTTAGCTAGCGAACGTTGCTTGCTGGCTGACTTGCACTTAATAAAGATTATAGACAGACAGACAGACTCCATCTCGTCTTACCGTGAACACGATTGCTGCAAAGCATTCGAAAAGTCGGGTTAGATTTAAAAAGTAAATTTTAAATTAAATCATTATATGCGAATTAAATCCCTAAAAACAGTTTTATTTCAATGTGTAGTAATCTTGAAAGCCTTAGAAACAACTAAATATTATAATTATATTCTCATGAACTTTAAAATACTTATAACTTATAAAATAAAAAAATAGTTTCAAAATCAATAAAGTTTTGAAATCTACGCTTTTAAAAAATGTGTACGGCATACAGCATACAAATTTTGACGTTTCTACAATAATTAAAAATATATATAATCTTTAACAGATTTCTTTAAACATTTCATTAGGTTTTGTTTCATAGAGTGTATAATAGTCAAGTTTCAAATTTATTTTCAAAGTTTCAAATTTCAGATTTGGTAAACTGTCATATTTTTCATAACGTCAAAAATCCTACTAGGGTTTAGTAGCCCTAAAGAGGACAGATCACAAACAGACTGACATCGTGGCGTCAAAACTACGCAAATGATTATCACAATTGAATAAGAATATTAAGTCATAATTATTTCATTAATTGAAATTTAAGATATGAATAACATTTATTAATATCAAAAGGGTCGGCTGAAATGTAAATTTTATAAACGCAATATAAATTATCTGAAGAATAATTATAAATTACTTATAAATTCATTTAAATTCTTCTGAATATGAAATTACGTTTAGATTATATTTAGCCTTCAGTTTATTGAATTAAAATGAAAAGATCTTAACAAAAGGATTTTACTAAGAAGATTATTAAATTCATAAAATAATATAAAAATTCGCTGATAATTTTACTTGATTATTAATTACTACTTTCCAAGTTCAATGAATCAGTCATGTACAAAAACAGCAGTTTTGCTGTTTATAACAACTGAATTAAATAAATTATTGAATAACTTAAATAAATTTCTATTAAATAAATTAATGGCATTTGCACTTTCGGAAATAAATATTTACTTCAAAATTAAAGATCTATGGTATTTCATAGATCATAGATAGATAGATTAAATAAGATCCTTTTTTTGTGGTGTCATGACGTTTCTCTCTCATATATTATTTCTATAAGGTGTAGATTACTTAAGCTTATAAGTTTATAATGGTTAAAATTTCACAACATCCATTCTTATCAAAATGCAACAGTACAGTTGATGCAATTTTAAACAGTTCTACATAGGTTCAGAATTATTTGTATACATATATACGTAATAAGAATAATCCACGTCTCTTTTTAATTGTATTTAAAAAAAAATATAGGTATAGAGATTTTTTTATATATTACTACCCACTAACTGGTAAACGATTACATTTTTCCCTGTTGTTCGAAAAATGGGCATCTAGGGTCATTTCGCCTGTTTGCGTCCTTTTAGTGGAGTTGCTGACTTTGAAAGAGAAAATAAAAATGATTTAGCACTAGTTTTGAATAAATACTTATGTACAGTGTTAATAATATAGTCTTTTTTATATTCATTTAAAGTTCTGGTGGAAAGATATAACGATTTAAATATAAAAGTGATAAATATCAGATTTGGGCGATTTACCCAGTTTGCGTCCATAAAATCTAAATTGCGTCCACTCAAGTCCAGTTTGCGTCCACCAACTTATATATAGAATGTAGGGGAGATTTTTATTAATTATTATTCAGAAAGATTAGATTTTAACAATTTATTGTTTTATGTCTAAATATTTAACTAATTAAATTTTAAAATATATTTTATAACAAATATATCATATATCTTCGCCGTCTTCATCTACATCTGATATAAGTATGTCATTACATTCAGCGCACTTTGTACTATCGACGGCTGGTAAATTTTCTTTTCAGAGTATCAGTATCTACTGTGACTTTAACAGGAAGTGTCTTTTTCCTACGTTTTGGAGCAGTTCCTTGAAGTTTTTTTTCTCTATTCGTTCTTAATTTCTTTTTCTTACTGCTTTGTTTTTTTCTCCAGCTGCTCTTTATGTTCATAATACTTTCTCGATGCAGACGAAGATATGGCCGCTGGAGTTCTTTGATTAAATTTTCTTGCTATGCTAAAAATTTCAGCCAACATCAGGTGGGTTTTAAATGGATCAAAGGTTTCTGAATGTGAAATGCCTTGAATAAATAATGAAGATGATTGTAAACTAGGAGGCTTTTCTATAGGTGAAATAGATGGTGATACAGTTGATGCTAAATGAATAAAAGCAGTCGGAGGGGGTTTTGATATTTGTTGCTTAGTTTTCTCCAGACTTGGTGTAGTATGAGTTACCATATCTTCTAGTGGTAAAATAAGAACTTCATCTGAAGACACTATTGAACTAAGCTACAGGTAACTGCCAAAAAGGTGTATAGGCAAAATCATTTTTATTCATGTCATGAGTTTCAGAGTTGCACCTTGATACACTGTGATTTCACAATTTCTAATTTGTTCAATCAGGAGCCGTTAATAAATTACGTTAATTTTTTTTATTATAATCACATTAAGATATTATTGATCGTAGGTATATACAATTTTATTAAATTTAAATAAGCTATACATTTTTAATTACTTTTATAAATAGATAACAAGAAAACAAAGGTGGACGCAATCTGGTCTGTCCTAAATAATAGGTCATAAAATTCGCGTCCACTGCGGACGCAAAGTGGAATTTTTAAAATTTGTATGTACTAGTTTGCGTCCACCTTATTTTAACTGTCAACAATTAAAAAACTTAAGTAAATTCATAATTATGTTTTTCCTTTCTTTATTATTAAGGCCTAGAAACATCTATGTATCCTTAACTTCACATAAAACAATGTAAAACTAACCGTGAGTGGTGTTGCTGCTCACTATTTTTTTACTAACATTTAAGACATTCGCAGTCTTTTCTCCCGTGGCTCAGATAAATTATTTTTTTTTGAAGGGAAGGATTGCGCTCAAGGAAATTTTGTTTATGACTGTGTATCTCCTATATATTGAGGTATTGGCAGAAATTACATTTGGTTTTGTTAGAAAGTTCATGAACTTATTTTCGAGTATTTTATGAAAGTATAGCCGTCGAATGGACGCAAACTGGCGATGGACGCAAACAGGCGAAATGACCTATATACATATGTAAGAGTAGGACACAAGAAGACAAAGAGAGTGCCCAGCCCTCTCACTCACTCTTTGTATGGCAACTGACCTGAACTGGTATATTACCAAAAATACAAAAAAAAATCACATACCCATATGATTTTTAATTTGTCTATTACCATGGATGAGATAAGCCAGGGACATCCCTGGCTGATGAGTTATGAGTTGGATAATAATTTTCGATAGTGAAATATAATTTTGAATCTTGAAAGCCTTAGAAACAACTAAATATTATAATTATATTCTCATGAACTTTAAAATACTTATAACTTATAAAATAAAAAAATAGTTTCAAAATCAATAAAGTTTTGAAATCTACGCTTTTAAAAAATGTGTACGGCATACAGCATACAAATTTTGACGTTTCTACAATAATTAAAAATATATATAATCTTTAACAGATTTCTTTAAACATTTCATTAGGTTTTGTTTCATAGAGTGTATAATAGTCAAGTTTCAAATTTATTTTCAAAGTTTCAAATTTCAGATTTGGTAAACTGTCATATTTTTCATAACGTCAAAAATCCTACTAGGGTTTAGTAGCCCTAAAGAGGACAGATCACAAACAGACTGACATCGTGGCGTCAAAACTACGCAAATGATTATCACAATTGAATAAGAATATTAAGTCATAATTATTTCATTAATTGAAATTTAAGATATGAATAACATTTATTAATATCAAAAGGGTCGGCTGAAATGTAAATTTTATAAACGCAATATAAATTATCTGAAGAATAATTATAAATTACTTATAAATTCATTTAAATTCTTCTGAATATGAAATTACGTTTAGATTATATTTAGCCTTCAGTTTATTGAATTAAAATGAAAAGATCTTAACAAAAGGATTTTACTAAGAAGATTATTAAATTCATAAAATAATATAAAAATTCGCTGATAATTTTACTTGATTATTAATTACTACTTTCCAAGTTCAATGAATCAGTCATGTACAAAAACAGCAGTTTTGCTGTTTATAACAACTGAATTAAATAAATTATTGAATAACTTAAATAAATTTCTATTAAATAAATTAATGGCATTTGCACTTTCGGAAATAAATATTTACTTCAAAATTAAAGATCTATGGTATTTCATAGATCATAGATAGATAGATTAAATAAGATCCTTTTTTTGTGGTGTCATGACGTTTCTCTCTCATATATTATTTCTATAAGGTGTAGATTACTTAAGCTTATAAGTTTATAATGGTTAAAATTTCACAACATCCATTCTTATCAAAATGCAACAGTACAGTTGATGCAATTTTAAACAGTTCTACATAGGTTCAGAATTATTTGTATACATATATACGTAATAAGAATAATCCACGTCTCTTTTTAATTGTATTTAAAAAAAAATATAGGTATAGAGATTTTTTTATATATTACTACCCACTAACTGGTAAACGATTACATTTTTCCCTGTTGTTCGAAAAATGGGCATCTAGGGTCATTTCGCCTGTTTGCGTCCTTTTAGTGGAGTTGCTGACTTTGAAAGAGAAAATAAAAATGATTTAGCACTAGTTTTGAATAAATACTTATGTACAGTGTTAATAATATAGTCTTTTTTATATTCATTTAAAGTTCTGGTGGAAAGATATAACGATTTAAATATAAAAGTGATAAATATCAGATTTGGGCGATTTACCCAGTTTGCGTCCATAAAATCTAAATTGCGTCCACTCAAGTCCAGTTTGCGTCCACCAACTTATATATAGAATGTAGGGGAGATTTTTATTAATTATTATTCAGAAAGATTAGATTTTAACAATTTATTGTTTTATGTCTAAATATTTAACTAATTAAATTTTAAAATATATTTTATAACAAATATATCATATATCTTCGCCGTCTTCATCTACATCTGATATAAGTATGTCATTACATTCAGCGCACTTTGTACTATCGACGGCTGGTAAATTTTCTTTTCAGAGTATCAGTATCTACTGTGACTTTAACAGGAAGTGTCTTTTTCCTACGTTTTGGAGCAGTTCCTTGAAGTTTTTTTTCTCTATTCGTTCTTAATTTCTTTTTCTTACTGCTTTGTTTTTTTCTCCAGCTGCTCTTTATGTTCATAATACTTTCTCGATGCAGACGAAGATATGGCCGCTGGAGTTCTTTGATTAAATTTTCTTGCTATGCTAAAAATTTCAGCCAACATCAGGTGGGTTTTAAATGGATCAAAGGTTTCTGAATGTGAAATGCCTTGAATAAATAATGAAGATGATTGTAAACTAGGAGGCTTTTCTATAGGTGAAATAGATGGTGATACAGTTGATGCTAAATGAATAAAAGCAGTCGGAGGGGGTTTTGATATTTGTTGCTTAGTTTTCTCCAGACTTGGTGTAGTATGAGTTACCATATCTTCTAGTGGTAAAATAAGAACTTCATCTGAAGACACTATTGAACTAAGCTACAGGTAACTGCCAAAAAGGTGTATAGGCAAAATCATTTTTATTCATGTCATGAGTTTCAGAGTTGCACCTTGATACACTGTGATTTCACAATTTCTAATTTGTTCAATCAGGAGCCGTTAATAAATTACGTTAATTTTTTTTATTATAATCACATTAAGATATTATTGATCGTAGGTATATACAATTTTATTAAATTTAAATAAGCTATACATTTTTAATTACTTTTATAAATAGATAACAAGAAAACAAAGGTGGACGCAATCTGGTCTGTCCTAAATAATAGGTCATAAAATTCGCGTCCACTGCGGACGCAAAGTGGAATTTTTAAAATTTGTATGTACTAGTTTGCGTCCACCTTATTTTAACTGTCAACAATTAAAAAACTTAAGTAAATTCATAATTATGTTTTTCCTTTCTTTATTATTAAGGCCTAGAAACATCTATGTATCCTTAACTTCACATAAAACAATGTAAAACTAACCGTGAGTGGTGTTGCTGCTCACTATTTTTTTACTAACATTTAAGACATTCGCAGTCTTTTCTCCCGTGGCTCAGATAAATTATTTTTTTTTGAAGGGAAGGATTGCGCTCAAGGAAATTTTGTTTATGACTGTGTATCTCCTATATATTGAGGTATTGGCAGAAATTACATTTGGTTTTGTTAGAAAGTTCATGAACTTATTTTCGAGTATTTTATGAAAGTATAGCCGTCGAATGGACGCAAACTGGCGATGGACGCAAACAGGCGAAATGACCTATATACATATGTAAGAGTAGGACACAAGAAGACAAAGAGAGTGCCCAGCCCTCTCACTCACTCTTTGTATGGCAACTGACCTGAACTGGTATATTACCAAAAATACAAAAAAAAATCACATACCCATATGATTTTTAATTTGTCTATTACCATGGATGAGATAAGCCAGGGACATCCCTGGCTGATGAGTTATGAGTTGGATAATAATTTTCGATAGTGAAATATAATTTTGATAATCTATTCGATTATATTCCAGCAGCCATTAATCATCATCTTAATATTTAACAAGGAATCGATAGTATGACGCCCTATAAGCGCTAAAATGTTTTGTCAATCAACAAAATATGAGAAATCAAATAAAACCTTATTGACACTTATTGTGTTATCCGAAATTAACTCAAGGATTTGATCTCCCTGGGGGAGAGGGGAGGCTGTTGAAAGGAGGGGAAGTAGGCCAAGGCCAAACCGCCGCCTCCAAGACGCTTTTAAGATGGAGTATGTCTTTATCAAGACTATTAAGCTGACGCCAAGTTAGCCTGATTAGTTATAAATAAGACCTGGATGCACTAAGTACCTATCTAAGATACAACGATTGTTGGCAATTAATATATGAATACATATACAGGCTCCAGAAATTGATCTGACGTCAGTACACTAGTTCTCCATCAAATGGTTTATGAGATCAAAATACCAACTATTAAATCAATGTTATAATAAAATATAAATATCATTGCAATATATTATAAATCTTTTATGGTTGTGTTTGTTTATTCATGCACACGGAAATTAATATTTTTATGGAATTTGTTACTTTGTCATTGTCTTATTGTCTGAGTCTCCCAAACTTTTTATTGCGAAATACCATCTCATTTCCACGAGATAACAAAAATGGTTTGTACTATAATTATAATAAAACAGATGTACAGATTTACAAACTTCTGGCAAATTACTAAAGAAAAAATATAAACCATCCAGCAGAATGTTAACATGATATTTTGTGTATATTTATTCTAATCATATATTTGTATATATTTATTACTCGTATATGCTACATACAATATAAAAAAATATTAATCATTTAATCATAATTTTGCAATAAATTTAGGGTGATAAAGCTGTGTTATATAAACTTCTCTCTCTTTTTTTCCTTCTTCCTCTCTTTCTTTCTTTTTTTATTTTTGTATAGAAATCAGTCCTTCATAATGACATCCGTCCTAACATATCGTTGGATAGTATTCGCTAAAGTTATTTAGGAGAGGAAAATAAATATAATTAATACTTAATGAAAATAATATGATTCCTTAAAATACCAACTTAGAAACATATTGTAAAAGTATTTATTATATAAATGTATATCTACAATTTCACTTATATTTAATGATACAGATTTCGAAATAAAGAACATAAATTAAGAAACGAGATTTTACAAACCTTATTAAATTATTAATTTTTTATAGCAATTTATATATCGCTTGTGCACTGATTGCTATCACACTTTAACATCTTCTCGAATTGAAAACTTGAATTCCAACAAAGACTAGGACAGCATCCTAAGATGCATTTAAGACTAAAAGCCACTTTATGTAACCGGAAGTGGGTTAGCATGTTCCGATTTGTGTTCCAAGAGAATGGGTCTTGTGAACTGAATACTTTTGTGGCGACCAGACTCACTATTTGTATTTCAGAAGACAGCATCACTAATTAGTTAACTTTTGAAGAAACATTTAGCATGTCGTTAGCACTAAGAATGTGTTAAATTGTATCCTATTCTGTAGATAAACGTTTCAAAAGTTTGTCCTTTTTATGATATACTGTATGGATTTTTATAACATTGTTTACATCTTGATGATCATCATGATCTGTACATATTGGCGTACATATATTTGGAAAAGGACTTTATTTAGTACCAGAAAATACAAGTTTTCAAAACCAAAATTCACACCTCAAATTATCACCACTTCACTATCACACGTCCTTTTCTTTTGTTTTCTTATTTATCCCCCCCTTGGTAGGTCCTCTATGGAAGGTAAACTCGTACATAACAAGAGTTTAATATACTGTAACCAACAAAGTCCACTAGGTACACAATTATCTGCCAATATGTTTACATTCGGAGATAATTTATATGGATCATCAATATTCATCACCATATCATTGTGTAATAATTATTTATTAACGATTTAACGACCGGACGTCAAAATTATTTCTTCCGAGTCGTAAAATAACATCTTCGTCTTGTTTGTTTGTGTAAGTGGATTTATAATTAATTTGATTGAAAAGTTAACTATTCTGAGGGTAGGTACACGAGAAATTATTTGTTAATTCTTCATTTCGTTTAAAAGATGTCGCCATATTAACATTGTTTTTCTAAACATTATTGCGATGTTTAGAATGCTATTTTGTTTTATTTATTAATTAACTTATAATTAAACGTTTACATTTCATTAATAAAGAATATATTTGTTTTTAAGGACTATATTTTAATGAATTTTCTATTTCTATTTCTCATTATCACCAATAGGTGGAAGGACTACCCCTTACATTGTATATGTTACGAAGAATATATATTTTTTGTATAATTGTTATACTTGACGCTGTCATAATATCATGCCATAATTTAAAAAAATCATCTTTCATGTATATAATATTAAAATCAATTTTCTTTTTCTCAAAAGTTTATAGGACCTTTAAAATCTGAATCACGGTATCGAAGTTTTTTATTCTCTTTAACTGATATATAAATATTTTGAGTAAGTTCGTCGGGTGATCCATTTCTACACAGTAAGTCAGTTATCGAGGAGCTGATCTAAATCCTCGGCGCTCAAGTAACTGCCAACACTCTTCCTTTCTGTATGTGTTCGAAACCATCAAAAATTTGAAAAAAAAAACTTGGCACTTGACCGTTTAGAGATATTCTCAACACCACTGATGTAGAAACTTTGATCACCTTTTTGGTATTATTTTGTTTTTTATATTGAATATTACAGATTTTTTATTTGAAAAACACCTTATACGGCGTTTTAAGATTTTACCAAAAAGTGTTTTTTTTTTAAGCTAAGAGTTTTTTTTATTCTTATATTTGTATAGTCAACTATTATTTTTACTTTCGAAGCAGTTCGAGTCCTGTTAACTTCAGTCAAGTCACAGTTACAGTAAGTTACAGTAAGTTACAGTAATAACACTGTCCAAGGTTACAGTTACAAGGTTACAATTTAGTTTAGATCATAACACTGTAAAGGTTTAGAAGGTTGATATCTTACTTAGTTTTATCTCATGCGAGATTAAATGAACGATTTTGGGAAAATTAAGTGAGATTTTTTACTTCGAAATTAATTATAATTTAACTGAGAAAATTGCATATCAATTTTAAAATTATTGAATATTAAAAATAATATTAATCGTCGGACAAGAGTTGCTTAAATAAAACAATAGATTAACAGCTTAAAAACAACATTAAAATACAAACGTTTGATTAGTTACTTAGGTACGGATCTGGTCGTGTTACCTACTATTATTATAATTTAGGTTTTGAGATAGGATAGGCTTTCGGGATAGAACAACAGTAAACAATGGTCTACATAAAAAATTAATAACTAAAGTAACATACAATGACAGTATCCTCCCTCTGTCCAGTGATGAATGGTAGTTGAGTATTATTCTAGCGGGAACCTTTTATTTTTTTTGGTATAAGTAGTAAAGGTCATTTTTCAGGTCATGGTCTATCTGTTAAAAACTTTAAACAAAGCCATTACTTCTAGTGGGTTTAAAAGACAAGCATCCAAACATTCAAACTGTCTTTTTTTTACACGTACACACCCAATAATTTAAATATTCTTACAAAACAATTTAAATTTTTAAATACAGATAACATTACCTACCTTAATTTAAAATACCAATTTTTTATCTATTGTTTTTAAATGTTAAGGATATTGTTACAACTCTACTCTTAAAAAATATACATACTTATTTCTTTTTATGTCCTTAAATTTGAAAAAACTAGAAAAAGATTTAAAATTATGAATTCTATTAATCATTCGAGTCTATGTTAAACGAAGCGGTGAATTTAAGATTTGTTTTATTTTCTTGGCTACAGCTTTGCAATCTCACATTAGAACTAATTGCTAATATTTTCTATCAGGCGCCTAATTTATTTATAATGTTTTATTTTATAAATGTTATCATTAAAACTAATATCGTGTATCTCTTTGTTTTTTAACTCGAATATCTTAAAAGTAAAGTTATCGTTTTATATAAATATTGTAACTAATTTTATCAAAACTCGGCATCTGCTTTTAAGTAACTTTAATTATCTTATATCGTATAGAAATTTAAAGTATCGTTAGAAAGATAATAAATAAATGAGCATTAATATTATAAATGCATTGTATTTGATAATTGTTGATCTTTTGATGTAATGGTTAGAAAACCTGACTGATGGACCAAAAGTTGTGGTTTCGATTCTCACAGAGGACAATTCTTTGTGTGGTCCACAGATTGTTATTCCCAGTCTGGGTGTACCTTGTAGGTAGGGTTGCCAACCATACTTTATAATAAAGTATTATACTTTATTTTTGGTAATTATACTTTATATTTTTGCAAGCAAATAAATTATGTGAGAATACTTGATTTCCAAGCTTTACTGCGATGTTTAGAACATAATACTCATTATGGGATTTATACGTATGTATTTAACTATTTAGCATATGAATTAGAGCAGATGACCGAAATGATTTCTTATTAATGAACGAAATGTATATAATATTTAAAAAATATTAGTCAGACAGTCAGTCAGTCAGTCATATGTCAATTGGAATCTGTCATCATCGGAAATTAAATAAATTATTAGTATTTTTTCACTTTATATTGATAGGAGCTTAAATTATATGACAATAAATAATAATTAAACTCACCCCCCCCCCCCCCAACAACCCCCATACAAAAGACCTGTAAAATGAATAAAAATAATATTATTTCGTACTTATTGAAGTCGTTGCATCGGGGGACATTTGTAAGTACGTTGACGATGGTGTCTATTATACGAAGTTAATCATTGATGACTTACACTATACCAATCGATATCGTAATTTCTTTATTTGCCTTGGTAACTTACATTTTAATTTCTTCCTTTATTATGTGGTCCCCCGACTCAACCACTTCAACAAGTATATAATAATATTATTTTTATTCTTTTTAGAAGTCTTTTTGTATGTTTTCCATTGGGTTTTTTTTATTTTTAATTTATTTTTTTCTTTTTTTTAAAGTTATGTACCTTTCTTCCACCTTTATACCATCTTGGAGACGATGGTGTCTATCGCGACCAAAAAGAGAACCATCTCGACGGATCAGGCTTTCTGCTGCTAGAATGCCACAGACAGACACACTGATACACAGTTACACAGATCGACAGGTCAAACTTATAACACCCCTCTTTTTGAGTCGGAGGTTAAAAATGGTTTGGTTTTAGCGAACAGAATTTCTTTCATACTTCCTAGCATGTCTTTGAAAAATGAGTTTGAGTTTGAACATTTTGAAATGGTAATGAAAATTAGGAACGATTATTTATTTATTTAAATTCCAATGATATCAACAAACTTTGAAACACTTAAAAATAGTAAAAAATGTTAGCTTGTGCTAAAAGCACATAAAAATTTTTGAGGCAAAAAACATAAAATTTTAAAAATACTTTTTTTTTGGTACAATTACCTTTTTTCCTATTCAAACCATTTTATACTTTTATTCGTCAAAAAAGTTGATAACTACTTATAGCTATCAATTATTTATATGTTTATGATGCTCCCCGTGACAGGAACAAAATAAAGCGAGAAATTATTAATATTTGGTTTAATTAGGTACTATATGAATTTCAATTGTTTCAGATTAGAGCGTGAAGGTAGCGGGCATCGGCATCGGACATCTTATATGGAGGTGGACAGATATAAAGCGCGTGCTAGGCCGCGTTTAACACACAAGAAATTTGAATTTAGATAATATCGCGAACGACGCGAAAGACATTGGACTTTGGGTGCTTTTAGATATGAACTTGCCTTAATAATTCCAAAATGTGTTTCGCTGTATAGTTAATACTGCCATAGTACTAAGCGGTGTCCCTTGTAATGCTGCGTCAGCCACGCACTGAAAGGCTTCAGGAAACGCAGCCTTGGACGCTAGTCTGACGAAACTCTTCAGGTGAGATGTTTATTTAATATACGTGGTATAAATATAAGGAAATAAAAATAATCCTCGGTTTTAATTACAAAAGATTAGATCTTTTTGATAAGCTTGATAAAGAAGGAACTATCAGTGTTTTTTTATCTTCAAGTTTCATCTGTCAGTTAAGGTCAATTGTGTTTTAGTCACTTCATTGTTACCTGTATTATGATAATTGTGTGTACTCCATAGAATTATTATTATTATACATGGAATAGGGGAGCCTTAAATAGGCCTATGAGTGTCAGTGACTGACAAATAAAAAAGGAGGCAAGATAATAGACCGATACTTATCTTTGTCTAATCACACATTCAAGAAAGAGAGACAGATAGGTAGTCTCATTTGCTTTCGTTATTTTTCGATGATCAAATTTTAGGCTTCTCTACTCTATGTATAATAACTCTATGTTTTAGTAGCCATAGAAAGATTATTTCAGCTGAAATACAGTCAAACACATATCTTAGATATTACATCCCTACATTTAAAATTCAATTTTCTAAAGCTATAACAATGAATGACCGAAATAACTTCATCATACTGCAGATTGAATGCAAAAAAGGCATCTATCTCGGTCACTCCTAACCTAATAAAACATGCTAGAAAGAGATCGATATGTAGGTCAACTCAGACATCAATTGCAGTCCATTCCCTGGTAATTTCACACTTGACGTAATCTGAATTTATGGTACATTTTTAGTCTGTGGATAAACAAATCCATTTGAATGGTTTTAAATTACATAAATTTTTAAATACTCTTAAAACAATTTAGATATATTCAATTTTACAATGAATGTAATAGAGTTCAGGGTAAATATTATAAATACAATTTAAACTTAGCACATTTATTTAACCTCGATATAGAAGTGACACTTAAGATGGATCCTTGGTTACACAGATTAAAAACTCTGACCGACATTATAATGACGTTGAATTTCTTTACAAAAGTATGATTTGAATATTTTAGAATTAAATTAAAATAAAGGAAATTTAAACAACAATTATAGCTTAATCGAATTTAATAGGATCACAGGGAGTTCTGAGTTGAATTTTACATATAAATCCTTCCGGAAAGGAAGGAAGGAAGGAAAAGAAAAATCCACCGTCGTAAATTAAACTATAAACCAATACGAATATTTATGCTACAAACATATTAACATTTAATTTAACAAATTACACACACTAATATTTAAAACTGTTTATAAACATGTTTTCCATGTTATGAATATTTCAATTTTTAATAAATATTTAATAAAAAATCATAGATACCGGAATACGGGGACACTATCGCAGAGCTCCAAGTAGGTACTGTTAATAAATTTCTTAGACATTATTTACTTAAAATAAATTCCTGTAAAAATACCGTTCCGATAAAGACGATCACATATAGAATGCTTAATTCACCAAGGCGGACAGCGCGGCGATACGGTAGCTCAGTTGGTAAAGCGACGGGACGATTTCCTAGTAGTCGCGGCTTTATTTTTTATTCTATATTTATATAAATTAAAAAAAAAATGTTTTCCTTATAACATTATTATTTAGGAAGTCTAAGCCTAAGTCTGGATGTATCTTGTAAGTATAATAGACTAATTATATTTATGTATCTATCATGTCAACTTAAAATTCAGTTGGTAACAATCATGAAAAAACAGTGAATATAGAAAAAAATATATAGGTATATAGTTAATCACTTTAGGCAAATTATGTACCTAAGTTAATTATTAATATGAATTTGAAAACAAAATTAAATTGTTTAAAAGTACTTATTACGATTGTTTTAAACACTTCATCGTAAGACTAGGGTTGCCACCACCTTATTATGTTGTACTTTTATAAATCGCTTTGACGATGTATTATTATTATTATTTTTTACTGTAAAGTGGAGTACAATAAAAGTATTACTATTATTAAAATAAATTTATATTAAAACAAGGTTATATTTAATTGTGACTTTTAACATTGCTTAGTTTTGGGCAAAGTAAACAGAGCTGCTATAGGTATATACAAATAGTATAAATATTTATTGGCATAGACTTAATATGGTATTCATGGTTTAATTGAGAATTTTGTTAAAAAAAAGGAAATAAAGACAAGACTAAGCCTATTAATGACGTCAAAAAATAGTAGGACAGATGAACACATAATGTCGTGAGAAATCTTAAATATACCTTTCTAAATAATTTTCTTGAAAATTACATTATATTTTAATAGTAAATTACTGCTTTTAATTAAAAGTTATTGGTTATATTATTTTCAATTTTTACCTGAAAAAATCTATTCTCTGAATTTTGTGAAACAAAATATTCTCATTTACTTTTAAAATGATGTTAAATTATTAATATGTTTCTGAACTTTCAAAAATTATTAGACTACTAAAATAAATAATGTTATTAATTATTATTCTAAGACACTAATTATTTTTAATATATTAGGTATAATAAAAAAATATTTTGAAAATTTTTGGTAACCCTTAATAGTCATAATTAAACCTCGTATCGAATGTGATCGTAAACCTCGATGACTTGGAACTGAAATAAAGACGAGGTTAGACCTACAAATCAAAAAGACATGAAGAAATAATAGCACAGATTAAGTTATAAGAAATTCGCGATAAATTTTAAAGCTGTATAGCTAAGTATATTAAATATTATCTTTGTTTTTAGAAATGTAAGTGCTACAATCAAAGTCGGATGATTATTTTTAAATGATAATTTGTTATCCACCAAATTGCACATTCATTTCTGGTAATTAAAATTTTTGAAGAAACATTTAAACAATTGCTGTTGCCAGACTGGTCCCATGTCACAAGCTAAAAGCAAGTCATCTTTACCCACATACAATTTAGACAAAATCTAAACTTTTATATTTTGTTATTATAACCCAAATACGGTTTTTGTTTTGAAACAATTTTTATTTTGGTAAGTAAAAAGTCAGTTTTTTTTTTATAAAGACTGTTGTTACAACCACACCAAGAATCCATGTTATAAAATCAGTGCCTATTTATATACCTACCTATATATTGAAACAATATTCAAAAAGTTTTAATCTGATATTTTTTACGTACAATTACGTAATAAGACTCTTCTTTAACATTTAAAAAGTACAATGAAATATAAACCAGCGCTTTTTGTTCAGAAACTAAAAAGCGTAAAATGAACATTCAGCGCAATCAGTGGAGAAAAATTATAGAACGAAAAATATTAGACCGCTGTTTGTTGATTAAAAATACTAAAGTATTTAACGGGCTTCAACTGTAATTTCCAATAATCTACTGACATTTAAGCAATCACTTTATTTTATTTTTAATAATATCCCTTTTGACTTGTGACTTGTACCATGAAAATGGAACATTATGTGCCGGATTCGTCAGAGGGTTTTACGTTACTTCCGTATTTTCTTGGGTCGATATCTCGTTTCTAAGCAATGTGTTCGAATCATTTTTTAACGGAAATACACGATTGCGATCATAAAATTAACGATAGTACACCGATAAACGTTTCTTTTCATTCTTTTGTAACTTTGGTTTGACCTTTCGAATTTCAAACAGAACATTAGGAATATATAGATATAAAAATATATTCACAATTTATAACTTAAAAAATGTAATGTAATGTAATTCACAAGATATTAATTCTTTTTAGTTTAGCTTATTAAAATACAACCGATAAATCTTAGAAGAAGACAGATCGCTAAGATAGGATTTTGAGAATTTAACCTATAAGGAACTTGAAAGACTTTGAAGAATTGAGGAATTTTGTATGAAACTCTTTTTATAAGTTATATATTTAAGAGTAGATATATCTTATATGAATACAGGCTTAAGTTGAAATTTTAGAAATTCAATGTATCAGGGTGATTCAGAACCCTTCTAATAAAAAGATTAATATTACATATTAATAATCAAAATAAAATAAGTATTGTCTATCAGAGAATATTGCTCGAATTGTAAGGAAATATAAACACACTCTCTCTAGGACAATCCTTATCTTCAAGTGGTATTGACAAATATTATATTTCAGTGTTAGGATAGCTTTGTTATCGTTAATAATACTGTAAA
The DNA here is from genome assembly GCA_959347355.1 of Napeogenes inachia. Taxonomy (NCBI): domain Eukaryota; kingdom Metazoa; phylum Arthropoda; class Insecta; order Lepidoptera; family Nymphalidae; genus Napeogenes; species Napeogenes inachia. The sequence goes on along the minus strand of OY365798.1, from coordinate 18,457,093 downwards.
TTTAAAAAGATCCTTCAGATCTTAACAATTGTTATGTTTACTTTCCAATTTAGTTTATTTTAGTTTCATATTGTCAATAAATGACAGTTAAGTCATCTTTATACTAACCTCAAACACTTCTTTCGTAAATGACAAGGTTAATTGGGGAAGCATTCCTGTAATTCTATATAATAAAGTTCCTATACCCTATTGTTCTATTGTGAAAAACCTCGGAACTCATCTGGATCAGACGTTGTCTTGGTATTGTCATATTAAAAACATCTTTCAAAGAAAATCTTTGTTGCAATGAGATCTTTACGGGGACTGCATTATTTTCTTCTGATTCCTGCCAAAATTATGTTAGCACCCTCTTTTCTCCTTTCTATTCTCGATTCTACTACTCTACTGAGTAGAGTAGTTGAATCAGAATGTCAGAAACAAAATGTCAAAGTTTAAGCTTAATAAATATCAATTATTATCAAATTTTTAAACAGCTCTTTGTTGTGTATAATATATACTATAAATAAAGTCTTCGTAAATTAAGAAGATTCTACCTTCAAGATCAACGAGTAGACAAGTTCATGTGATAAATTAAATACATTATCAAAAATAAAGACGATCATATAGAGAATGCTTACCGGATGGGTAGCTCAAATAGTAGAGTGACGGGACGGTTTCAAAGAGATCGCGAATTAGAACCCCGGTCCGTATCGGTTTGTTTTTCATTCAACGTATATTTAAAACTCTATGTTTATTTATAATTAAATAAGTTAAACATGATAACATTTTCAAACTTTAGGTATAAGTTTAAACTTTATTATACTCTACATCCAAATATATTTATGAGTTACTGCTTTCTCTTATAGGTCCAAGTAAGTGACCTACTTACATACACTCAAAAGGGTTCGATTGTATTACAAACATTGCAGAATTCTCGTTATGCTTATTGCTCAAAAAGGTTCAAATGATTTTTGTTACGTCATACATATAAAGAATATATTATTCCAGTTTTATTTATTATTATATATAATTAAAAGGGACTACATTTGATTCAATTATTTTTAATTAAATTGTAGAAACGAGCCTCCAGACTCAATAAAATAGGATGTTTATTTTCTTTACGCACGAGCGGGAACTACAGAACCTTATTTTATTTTTAGCTTCAATAAAATTTATTCAATTCTCCTTTAAACTTCTTGCTCAAGAAATAACAACGTTAATTAACGTAACTTTTAGTACCTAAATTATGTCAAATTTTAACATTATTGAATACAATATTAAAATATAATCTTTGCATTATGAGTTTTAAAAAATTACGCTATGCTTTCAAAAATGTTATTGAAGCGACTTAGGAGCTTGAAAGGTTTTAGTTTAGTTTTGTGAACAGCGCTGCAGCATCGGAAGCGACGAGTCAGATCGATCAGTTGCGCGCGCTGCCAGTGACGTCACCGTCGCTGGGTTCCGAATGTATTGACAAATAAATAATCATTTATATCTCCTAAGACAATGCTTTACCTTGAAATAAAAATCTTAGTCCACTTCACCTAAAAGCATTTTTGTGGGTAGACATTAATTTTATAGTACTGTTTTTGAAAACGAAAACTAAAATAATGTAACGAAGTTATTAAGCTGCCTCCTTTTAGAAAAATAATGAAATATTCCTTGAAGGTCTTGAATAGTGATGTGACCTTTTACAAAAATATATTGAGAATTATATTAATAAAGGTACTATATACTATTCAAGATACTTTTATGTATCTAATGTAAGCTATCGGTAACGTTTATAATATTTTTTATATTTTTTTTGTAAAATTATTTTAATAATAGGTGCTGATCAAGTTATTGCCCCTAAATATTTAAAATACAATCAATTTCTAGAGTTATCAATACAAAATCCTTCTATGGATTGAATTTAGTTTATAAGGACTAAGAAGCCGAAGGTTGATTCTAATTGAGATTGTAGATCGGTTATCAATTTAAGCGTATTAAAGATGGGGTTTCTAGATCAAATTATCCCAAAGTTGCGAGGCAATTATTAGTTTGTGTTTAATTTGTGAGTTACCTCACTGTGTTATATACTCTCAGTAAAAATGAAATACTATCACTACCGACCAGCCAGCCATTCAGTCAGTCAGCCATTTTATAGAAATGAATCTTTATAATCTATAGAACTAGATTTTACTGATACTTTAGATATATATTTGGTAAAATGGGTTTGTATGCGGGGAGTAGGTATTATTTTATAATGTGTATGAAAAAAATATGATTAAGACTGAATGATGAATTATTAAAACTTTTGCGTTTAAAAAAAAGATTTTACTTTGTTTTTGTTTCTATTAAATATATATATTTTATAGCTACATTTGATAAATATACAAGGGGCATATATATATACAGTGTAGTCCGTTTAGTACGACTTCGCATATAGCAACCAACCGTTTATAGCGACGAAAGTTTAGGCATTCGTTTGGTTTTAGTATAAACTTGAATGAAAAGACATTCGTTTATTACGACTTCGCTTACAACGACCATCCGCTTTTAGCGACTCAATTTCACACATAATTGTCCGGTTACAACGACGAGCATTGCCGTGTTTACAGATAATTCCTAGAAAAATAATAATAATTGAATAGCTATCTCCGCTATCGCCCCGCGCGATTCCTCTGATTGGAAATTGACTGTTTATTTTACGGTAGTACGAATTTGCGGGTAATGATTAACGCGTAAAAAATTGCTTATGAATGGCTTATGACTGGCTTATTTAAAAAATGAAAATCATTCGACAATATGTACAATTAAGAAAAATAAACACAAGATAGAACCGTTGTTCAATGCCAATGTTTTAAAACCCAAACGTGTGATGGTGTCGTCGCAAGGACCAGTAGAAGCAGTTTTGCAATGGTTTAAGTTGCAACGTAATCGGGGAATACCGATAACTGGGTCTATGCAACAAGCAAAGGTAAACTCTTTTGCGAACCACCTAAACATTCCCAACTTTGATTGTTCGGCGAGTTGGATTAATCGTTTCAAGAAAAGGCACAATATTGTCGCTGGAAAAATTGTTGGCAAGTCCTTGTCGGTTAAACAGAGTGATGTGACTGAGTGGCTAGTAAAAGTATGGCCTAATTTAACTGTAATATCTGCTAAAAAAAATCTGTTCGGTTAATACGACTTCCGGTTAGTACGACTTAATGTCACCGGTCCCTTGGCCGTCGTTATAACCGGACTCTACTGTATATATATATATATATATATATATATATATATATATATATATATATATATATATATATATAAGGGGCGTGTATTATTTTACATATTTTTTTCAGAAATCAAAAACTAGGTATATGTTTATATATATTATTATAAACATTTAAAGTTATTTTTTAAATCGTTATCAGTTTCAAGTGGCCACGACAATGCGGACTTATTATCTAGTGATAACTAATTTGAAGATTTGCGTCAAACCCCATTCATTTGCGTCAACACTATCTGCCAATGATATCTGATTTTAGATTAATGTTTCTTCATACTCTGTTTATTGAATGACTACATTTCAATAAATATAAGTAGGTATATTGTTTTGTTTTGAGTATGTTACACATGGCATATATATAAAAAAAAAAAAAATGTATACTCATATATTAAATTAAAAGAATGTGATTTTTATTCAAAAGCCAATCAGTTTTTAATTAAACTTGAATTTTAAAGAAACACAATAAATTTATTTTAATTTACATTTTACTGTAAATATTAAATGTTAAAGCATCTAGCTACAAGTTAGGGCTTGATCAAACAAGACAACCTTCTTTTACAGATCAGTGAAATACTTATTACAGCTGCGTTTCTCCCCTTTAACTCCCTACTTTTTCCCTCGTTACTCCTCTCAAAACCCATTCTTAGTATGGGTCACATATTCTCAAAATATTATTTGTTGCCAATGTCTATCGCTGATGGTAACTGAATACCTTTAAGTACACCATCTCATTCTTCCTCTGTACCGTCTACAGAAAAAGTTTTAAAAATTAGAGTAATTTATGTTAAAAAAAATAGTTATATTTGAATACATATTCTGTATTCACAATGTTTTTGGTGAATGTGTTGGAGGCTTCATTCATTCAAATTAAAGGTTTAATTTTGCATTTCTATTTAGAAATATCTCCATTCAGTGCTGTATTCTGTTTCAATTCATTGAAATATATGAAAACAAATTTAGCGCTGAGTTTCATTAAACTTGTAAATTCAGAATTGTAACATTCTTATATTTTACATAAATTATAGATTTTTCATTTTTATAGTTTAGTCTCATCTCTTAATTATTTTATTTGCAAACCATTATATAATATTTTGAAAATGTTTTTTTATTAAAGCTAATTTAAATTATAAAATACTTATATACATTTGTTGATTTATTGATGGGTTTGAATCCCTGCCCGTATTGATATTTTTCATTTTATAAATTCTAATACATAAATATGTAAGATAATATTACAATGTTCTTAATGTTATTAAAAAGAGTGAAAAAAAAAATGGATTTCATCTTTTTATAAGCTATAAAGCATTTTAAGCATTTTAAAGCGCTTAAAAGTTAGAATACTCTAGTAGTAATAATACGAGTAAAAACTTAAATACTTCTACAACCATCTCTAACTTCATAGTATAGGATGTAGTAAAGTAAGCAATTCATGAGGTTCCGTTTACGTTGCTTTATTCAAATACTTGGTTTTGCCCGCGGCTTTACTAGTTAAAAGAACTAATAATTAAAATAACAGACAATGGTACTGCCCTCGCACTCTCTTTTGACAGGAACCTTGTATTTTTAACCGGAATAAGAAATACTTAGAATTTTCATGACATCGTTTACTTGTGTTAAAATTTCACAAATCTATTGTAATTTACCTGTGAAGCTACTTATTTAAGTCAAATATACATTCTTTATAAGTATATAGGTACTTATATTTTTTCCATTACTTGGAAACATGTTTTTGTTATGAGAGCCACCTCTCACAGCAAAAACATACTGTTGCTATGTATCCTACCCACGTAGGTAGTCTTTTTCTATATTCTTGACTATTTATTAACTCATAATGATTTGTTGAGTTAAGGTATAAAACGCAAAACAAACAAATTTGCATTTATAATATTAGTAAAGAAATATATAACATTCTTTTTTTGCCTAATTCTTACGCGACAGCACTATAAAACTTTCTAGTGTTGTTTGTATATCATATTATGGAATTATCTTGTGTTTAACAAAATATTAGTAGAGATTTTTTTATTTTTTTTTTATTAAGGACTTTGAAGTATTAGTAGAGATAATAATTGTCATATATTCTCCAGCATCCAGTTCTTAAGGCTGTAGGTATTAATCAGGTAGGTATTATGCAAAAATATGCATTATGCAAAGACTGGTTAAAGTTTTGATACGTACCCCATCATAAAATAAATGAGTGAAATTGGAAATCAAATAATATTAAGTATATGATGTACTTTTTTATTTCAGTAACTTATTATACCTACTTAATTATGATTAAATATAATGTAAAAACATAAGTTTTACTTCGTAAAAGCCCAGATCCAATGTCATCTAAACCTGTTTCTGAATGATACAGATAAATAAAATATTAGACGGCGAGATTGACTTTATTGTTTAGTCTGTGGATTGTTTAAGATCTATTTTCAATTGTTACAGATAAAACAGATGTGATTTAATTACAGATACGTGTTACTTTTATTTTTTTTGTGTAAATTTATTTGATGTCGGTATCGAAGAAAAAATAAACAGCTTGCAAATTTCGTTGAGATTTATATTTTTTTCTGGTTTTTGTACATTAGCGTTTTAAAACCATCAAAACACAATCTCTTTAAATTCATAAAGAGAACGTATGAAAAAGATGTTATACGAAATTGTCTAAAAAGGGATGTCTGAAACATTCAGAATCACAGTATCTTAATAATGCAAGCAGTTCCTAAAAGATAACCGAAATAATCCTCGGGGTCCTATTTAGTTTGCTTATGGCCGTTGTACCTTTTGCAGCTAAAGCATCTTTTATAGTTAATAATAACTTGTTTTTAGCTCGCCTTTTATAAGGCTTTGATGGTTTAATAAGTTTATACAAAACTATTTGTTTGTAAAATATATATTATATTATTTTATTTTTCAAAGAAAATGTTCAAAAAAAGGTTTTCTTTTTTCTTAATATTATCATGATATTAAAAATAACATACTCTTACGAAAAGGTTTCGAAAACTTTTATTATATTTTAAAAAATATAGAATATACAAATAAACCGATACCGGCTGTTATCCAAACCCGGGACCTCTGGGTAAACGTAACGTCGTTTACCAATTGAGCTACCGTATTGCTCATGGCTCAGAGGTCACGGATTCGAATTCCTCTTGGTTTATTTTTCATTCTACATTTGCTTACAATTACCTATAACCTTTTTGTTATAATTAAAAAAATATCACATTATTTATTTCATTAAACGGTCTTAAAAATATGTAGTACCTTACCGTACCTTCACCAAAGATAATAAAAATAACATTTTTTAATAATACTTATAATAACTAGTATAATAATATTTAATGACTAAAAGCTATATTTGTTAGTTTTGTTTGATATTTCATATTTCAGGTCATTCTTTGTACTTTTGTCTGTGCTGCAGTAATCTTTTGTTCCAATGGACATGCTGTTATTAAAAATCAAAACCTAGCTTTGTATTATACGAAAGTGTGTATTAATTAGACATTTTTGTATAATTCAAAATGTATACTAAAATATTAATATAATGACGGAACTATTTAGAGATTAGGTTCAACTGATTTTCGATACTAATTCACATAACTGCAGATTTAATATTAACTAAGTAGATATAGTTTCTTAAAACGAATAAGTAGAATAACTCAAAATTGTTTTTATTAAGTTAGTTATTCATTATAGGGAATACCGAACAATTATAGTTATACTCAGAAATAATAAATAGTTAAGGGAAATTCTGAATTTATCAATATCTAGGTACAAATAAAAACGATAAAGTGTTTTATTTTGACCACTAATGTAAAAGTGGATTTAAAGGTAGTATGAAACTTTTTGTTGTTTTTTCATTAATTTAAAGAATAACTCATGAACAACTGCGGTTCAATAAAAAAAAACTGTGGAAGTTAACGTAACGGTTAAAAAACATTTTCTACAAGTTTACGATTTAAAGTTTTCGAGCTCTTTTTTAAAATCTGACTCTAAAGTATAATTAGTTACACTTATTTGTAAAAGTTAAACAATAATAAATAGGTAGGTAAACAAGATACCTAGGTACGATTTGATTAAGAGCTATCAGCTAGGTTGAATGAAATAAAAGAATAAATATAATAATATACAACAACATTTTATTTTCATTCATATCTACATATCATAATCATTTTTGGTTCTATATATGGATTTATTTTAAAACTGCAACCAAGCCATAAAAGTATAGCTGTCCTTTGTCATACATACCCTTAGTATTGCAATTTCGTATCAGCCTCAACAACATTCAAAAGACATTATTTGGCTTCGAACGTTGAACAGAAACACGATAGTTTCCTTTGAACGTTCGTAAAGTAGGTAAAGCCAAATTGCAACATACAATACAAAATGATGAATTAGAACAATGTTAAATACTTCAGCAGCCATCGCTGAACGTGAGATAGACAAATATTTCGTATCGTCTTAACTCTAATACTTCATGTTTTACTCCTTACAAAGCAATACATAACAATCAAGTAGTAGTTATATTAAGCGGATATGATGTTCAATTCCAAAACTATCTACGCATTTAGTTCACAAAATTATGTGTTTAAAAAAAAATGCTATCTCTCTGGACTCCATTTTATTTTTAATTTATTTCATCTGGTGCAAGTCAGTTAGCAAGAAGTACACTATTCCAACTACCTGTAGTCGGAGTATGTTAATCTTTTCCATACTCTTCTATCATACGTCATCTTAAAGATATCCACTTTCTTCTTTGCTTCTTCTTCTCTTTACGTATAACCAACCATATTCATAAATAAATATCGTCTTTGTCCACCCTTCACATTATACTGAAAGTACCCATATACATACCTATATAAAACTTGCTTCCAGCCTCCCAGTGACATAATCATTTCGTCTCGCGAACTAGAGTCCTTTTTTCAACTTTAATAATAATAATAACAATCTAACAAATTTTGACAACAATTCGTCGGTGCTAACGGGACAGAGCGACCTTCCCAATCTCGGGTCACAAAATATGGCCTTATTCGTTACGATTATCTAGAACTCCCCATAGGGCCCTAAAAATCTTATAAAGTTGTGATACAAATCATTTCTCATATACGTTTTGAACAGTCTTGAGAGTTGAACTTGTTACAATATAGTCTAGTAGACTTTTACAATCTTAAGTGACAGGATTGTATGATTTCATTGTGAAGATACATTTGGATGTACAGTAAAGACTATAACCCTGAATGTAAAGCAATCAATACGTCAATAATTGACCTTATTAGGTACACTTAGGCAGTCTTGGCTGCTGCAGAAGTCCTTTCCGATTCAATATTCGCTTTACCGTCAAGCGAGAAACTTTTTTCACATTTATTTTTATCTGAGATTGTTTCTAGAACAGATTATTATAAAAAATCTTTGAATAAGCTATTTTTTAGGTTTGATATTTGGCTTAGAAATAATAATAATAATAATATCACAGGACAAATTACACAATTTGATCTAACCCCTAAATAAGCAAATTATTTGCTTGTGTTAAGAGAGTTAGACAACAATACAAACAGAAATACACATTATAAATACTTCGAATATATATTTAAGATACGACCAAAATCCAGAAATACAGACATCAATGTTCATCACATACATGTATGTCCCTATCGGGAATCGAACACGTTTCCCGTTGAACCTCCATACGTTGAATTAGCGGAAACCACTCGCCCAAGGGTGGAAATAAAATAGAATAATAGTAATAAATACAAAAACATTTAATTTAGTAGTAACATAGAGTAGTATATAACCTGAATTGGTGTAATTAATTAAATGAATGGATGTAATTACTTAAGGTTACTACCGGTCGTCGATCAATAGTGCAGTGGTTTAACGAGTTGTAAGTAGTTGTTAAACTGTAACACTGAACAAATTCGTTTGAAACTTTTATACAGGTAGTGTTTAGTATATTTTCTTAATATTTGTTATTAATATCGTATAGTGTAATGGTTGCTAAAGATTTTAAATGTTATGAAACAGTTTTACTTATAATTTTGTACAATATTACAGATAAGAAATTTTTGAACAGTATTACAGGGCAGGTATTTATGCGTCTTTCTCTAAGAATAGGTTCTGAGTACTGTCCCAAATGGCTTAATCTGTACTTACAAATTTTGACAAAAATAGACAGTCAGCACGAAAATTACAGTACACAAAAAAATACTATACGGAAATAATGAGTAAGCACTAAAAAAGTGATAAATCGCAAAAAGCTATTCAAATCAAAGTGATAAATAGCAAAAAGTTTTTTATTTTTAATACATTTATACATTTGATAAGAAATAAGATTTATTCTTTAAAAATGCAAAACTTTTTAAATTTTGTACAATTTGGACTCAATGTAATAAAAAAATCCTACTTTGAATTTTCTTTAATTATTTTTTTTTTTAATAAGAACCTCAACCTCAAGGTTCAGAATAAAGAAGTTATATATTAAGATCTCGATAACATGTTCTCTGTGTTTTGTAACATTTTTGTTTTTAGTATAAAAACACTTTAGAATCGCTTTTAAATTGGTACAGTACCTACTTAAACCTTGCTGCTCCATCTTAATATTATTCCATATAAATCAGTTTTACATGGCATTGTTAAATAAAATGTAGGTTATTTGTAACTTGTCAAGGAACTGCCACTGCTACAGGCAATGATTAGATCTGGTATTAATTTCATTTTGATAAGCGGTGACGCACGTAGCTATCTCTTCAAAGTACGGATAGGGTTGTCAGCGATTATTAAGTATTATATTATTTTTCCATTTAAAATATTGACTTTTGCAGTTTTGTAGTTTTGTCTTTTTTTTTTTAGAGTTGATTATTCAGAGCAATGCAGAAGGCTAAGTCTGCTTGTCTCCTGCAGAGCCATAGCGTTTTTGACAGCTCAAATGATAGTCACTATCAAAAGTGCGTAATGAATGGTTGTCAAACGACAATATCTGATAGTCTCAGTTCCCAAAATTTGGTTCGCAACTAGAGAGTGACTGTCACTAGAAAAGTAAATAGTCAAAATTAGCCAATATCCAGGAATATTCAAATTTTTCTGGATACAGAAGTCTGGTGTGGTGACAGACGTCAGTGGGATTCTTTTTATTTATATATAATATAATTATATTAGACAATTAACATTTTATTGAAGTGTGACTTAAATAAATGATTGTTATAAGAAGCGCCTAATGTCATCAACGTAATGGAATAATTAAACCTGATCGAGTTAAGTTCGTCGACATCTCTGCATTATGTCATTTAATTTAATCTGAATAATAAAGGGTCGGGAAAATTACGAGGGCTCTGAAGACTGAAGACAAACTTATTAGATTGGTTGATTTTGTGAATTTCTTATTTCTTTATTTTTTCTATATCTATATCTTTATTTCTTATTCTATATCTTTATCTTTTCGAATGTTATGAAAAGATGGTATAAATAGTATATAAATAAATATAGTATAATAATAAAAGACGAAAACTTTGTCAGATCTTTATAAAATAATTGCTCAATACTCTCCACCACAGTAAGCTAAACCTTCTAGTCCTGGCTGTAAATTTATATACCAGGATCATCAACTTCGTGGCTACTCCGATTCTACCAGGGTCGTCAACTTCGGGACTGCTCCGATTTTACTACGATCGTCGACTTCGTAGTTGCTCCGATTTTCAAAAAAAAGATGCCCAGCACAAAAAATTACATCGCAAGTCACTCAATAATAAAAGCTATAAAACCATAAATGGGCGTAAACTGGACGACTGCCACGTAAAGACAAAAATTAAAAACAGAACATCAACCACTAGATTTTATAAAAACCTCCTGAGAGGAACTACACAAATAGTAATAAAATGTTTAAACTCTACTTGCCTCCTGATTTGTAAATATTATCCTTCCAGAAAAAACTTAAACTTTATTAAGATATTTACAGACCGAAGGCGGTAAAGTCCAACGAATACAATTGTCAGAAATAACTATATTATTAGGGTAATAAAATAACTCAAATGTACATTAAAAGTCTGTTATTATTAAATAATTTTATTATAAAAAACTCAATTAAGTTAATAAGCCAGTTATAGGCATGTGGTAACTATATGTATTGACAAAAATACTAAAAAACAGTGGATTTACAGTAAATTTCATTAACTTTCATATTATGTAGGTCAGTACTCAGTATGTACTCAGTGTATCTACTGCGGCCATTACAAGTACTTTCGGTTTTAGTGAAAACTATAGAAAGTCAAGTCAAGGTTTTTGAGAAATTAAACTTAAAAAAATATATAGTTTTTATTGGCTTGTATCTTTGTATCTGTATAAATAAATAAATATTATTTAATATGGGTAGGTATTTTGGATATGAAGATATAAATTAAACCAAGATCATAAGGAAAAATGTTTTGTTACATTTTGACAACCCTGATTTTTACTAAAACAGTTTGATACCAATGTTTGATCACTAGTCGCCAAGGCTTGTGTTGTTAATAGATTATGCGACACTGCTATCAAACCATAACTAAACATATCTTTCCAATCCTGCAAAGCATATCCACCCTTACCTCTTTAATAATAATTGGGTAAATCGTATCTTTATAATGATTCGTAACTGTGATAACTTTGGTTGTATAGAAATACGCTTTTTTACTGTATTTGTTTTTTGTTTATAGTGATAAAATAAAACGCTGTATACGTGACAGGTTTAAGATATATGTACTTACAAATTAATTTTAAATCATTTGGAGTATTATGAATAACATAATTTCTAGGTAAATTAAAAAAAAGAAGTGATGAAATCATGATAATTTTTTTTAATTTTTTTTTTATAGGTACTTTTTAAAATACAAACAGCTTCAATACTCATCACAGAAGATCAAGAATCATTACTTTTGTGGTCGCACAAAAAGTTTTGACGTTTGTCATTCTGGCCTTATAATAATTAGGTACAGCAGGCAATTTCTGATGTTTTCAGATATTATATGGTAAAGAAGTTAGTACTTCTTTACCATATATTATCAATAAATATATATTACATAACATCAATAAACATATAATATTTCTTTAAAAAATTTAATAAACCTGCTACTACGAATTTTTGATATCCTGTGACCTGTGACTTTTCGGATGTCTTCATCGCCGTTCTGACAATGAAGACATTAATGTTAAAATAATACACTTCACTTCGTTGATTTTATAAGAACAAAGTCGCTGAGAACATTTAGTACTCATGGGCATGATATGGCGGCGCCAGAATACCAATTAATTATATATCATGTAATTATTAAATGTTAGGATAATTCTAATTACGTATTTGAAAAGTCATTAAGAAGTTAGTTTCTTTATTTATATTTTTCTCATCCTTTTCTCCTAGAAACTTTATACATAACACACAAGGAAATGTGTGGTTGAAAGAGGAAAATAAATAAAATATTGTATACTATTCATGAATAAGTAACTAGGTAGGTGATCAGATGACCAACCAACAGTCGCTGTTACTACCTAAGCAAAGCGATAGAGAGGTTTTATTTTTTAAAATAAGTTATGGTAGCTGGTCATAGGGTAGGTACATCTGTCTAACACAATATGACAGCTCTTGGCACAGGTTTTTTTGTATATAATATGCTAAATAATGCATATGTACTCTTATTTTTAATAGTTAATAATATATCGTAGAATTTAAAACGGGTATATTATAGCATGGGCTGTCTATTTTGTGCTTATACTACTAAATATAAAAGCAGTATAAATGTTGCCCTACTAAAGAAGCTACATTTCTTTTAAAATCGATCGGCTAATACAGAACTCGGAGCTTGTCATTCACTGACGTTATGTCCACGGCTCGACTGACGCATGCGCGTCTGGCAATCGTCTATCCTGCACATTTGTAGACGACCGCTTGCCTGTGGGTTTTTTCATAGTCCGCTATGATCTTTTTAACTTGGTCGTATTACTTTATCGCCTGATTCACGCCGTTACCTCATTTTGTCGCACTGAGATATAGATAACGTCAACGTTAGTAAAATATTTTGTCAATTATAAGATAAGCAAATTGCTGCTGTTTTATTATATAAATGATAAGTAAATTGCGACAAAACCATACTGTAGTGGGCGGATTGTCATTGGATGTGTGGTGACGGGCGGACGAGCATCTTGTAGAGTCGTGCGTGGAGAGGAGCGGTGGCCTCAACAGTCAGTAAAGCGGACTCGGACCGCGCGGGTGCGCGGCGCGTCGGTGCTTGTAGTTTTTTAGTTTTGACAGTTGGCGCGTTTTTCGTTTTTGTTCAACTGATTATTTTGTGGAAGGCATAGATTTTAGGTTAGTGTAATCTGTGTTTTTTCTGTTTACCACTTGAGTGCGATTAGTCATTTGTGAGTAATTCATTGCCGGCTGTGAATTGAGTGATTGCACGCCGTGTAAAGTGCAGGATTTTGTGTTTTTTGTCGCTGGAAAATTGTTTCTGTGTACGTGTATCTTGCTGCCGGTAACTACAAAGGTAGGAGACAGTTATATTTTATACTTTCTTTGAAGTTTTTTCTTTTGATGTGTTATTTGTAGCTTAGTATTGCTCGTGAGGAATACTAAGCCACAAATTAGGAACTAAGGAACTGTATACTGTTCCAATTACAGTAAAATGAGTTCTGCACTGACTGGTTTTACTCAAAGTTATATAAAGGGAAACTTTAATAACTTTGTATAGTTGAAAATCACGTTATCCCTTGGTGGCCGGGCGAGACGATTGAGACAGCTGTGCATACGTAACGGGTAAAAATAAATACTCGGGCATTATATGTAGCTAGACAAACCGGCTTCGTGGACGTATTATTAGTGCACATTATACAATATTCGCTATAATTGTTAGGTTAGGTTAAATAAACAAGTGTTCATTCTATAAATACATAACTATGATTAGGTGTGTATATTGCAACAAATATTATATATTTTGTTTTATTTGTAGATTATTTGATAACTGTAGAATGAACATGAATAACATATTAGATTTTGACATTTTAAGACTATATTGTCAATTAGAAATAGTATAAACAGTAAACACAGATAAAATCCTAAAACATAGATACCTACATGTTATATCATTGTAACACCCCCTTATGTGACACTGCTTTAAAAATTATTATAAATATACTTATAAGATTGTTTTGTAGTAACTATTTTCTCACCAGACATGTAATATATTAAAAAAGAAACATTTTTTTATTGTAAAACATTAATTTGTTTCTGGTAAATTAATGAGATAAATAGAATTTTAACTGATAAAATGACCCACTTCCAGCTAATGTAGTAAAGGTAGAAAATTTATCCTTTATTTATATAGAATAATAAATACCTGTTCTAGATACATGCTTATATGAATACATGCTTACAAAAATGAATATGTACATATATAATGTTAAATGCATTTTCTAAAATAACCTCATTAACTCACACTGACCATGATCTGTGGGTTGTTAGATCCTTCCTGTCCTGAGGGTTAAGTAGAAGTTTATTATTAATATATAAATAAAGAGTAACTATATATTATTATAAATAAACTCCTACCAGTTCATTACAAATTTATTGCAATGAGCCAAGCAAATAATATTTTTTTACCTCACTTTGTATTTACCTAGTTTCATTGACCTATTAAAAATGATATCTATAAATAAATATCTTATCTTCATTTAATAAATTATCTGATAGTGGTTATTAAATATAAACAAATAGTTTACAGGCAGTAATTATATTCTTTCTTTATTTCAACTCAAATTGAGATAATGATTCATTTTTAATTATGTAGTAATTACTACAGAATAGGATTGTAGGTTAATTTCATTTTAAGTTCCTATTTTGTAGTATAGACAATTTTTATGTTATTTGGCTATCATCCAGAATGTAATATGGATGGAGAATTTGTGGTTGCAATTAACTATTCATTGTAACATAAATCTTTTATATTTTATTCATAAATGGTTTGGGAACTTCAATTTGGCATTACTCCATATTTACAAAAAATGTTCATTATATTTCTAAATGTCAATCAATTGAAATAAATTAATAATATAGGTATTTGTTAGTAGTCAGATTTAAAAATATAATCATATTTTAATTTGTACATATTTTTTATATTATTTTCCTCTATAGTAAACTCAATTACTATACATATGTCTATTTGTACACATAATCATTTATTATCAATAATTATGTCATGGGTTGTAACTGTGTGTGTAGTAACAACTGTCAGTGATTGTGTATGGAGTATATGTTTGTGATAAAGGCAGTAACAAATTGTTATTTATCGTATTCACTTTAGATATTAAGCCACACAGCCAATAATATTTTATTTTATAACAACACCTACATTAGGTTTTACTAGGCCTTCAAACTTTATTATAAAACAGATTATAAAATACTACTGCTTAAGTCTCTACTTTGTTTTGGTGTAACTCAAGAATTTTTATTAAAAAAACTTATAACTTAAAAACCTGTGTTTTGCATATAAATTACCATATCACTTACCAAAACATCGAAATATATGTTTATATGTCTTTAAACAGAAAGCTGAATATATATTTTCATATATCATATGATCCTGGTCATCATAACTCTGGCTTTCTAAGTTAATGAGTTGGGGGCGTACTTTGATGAGTGAATCTCAACTTCTCTCTCTCTACTCTTTATAATTAATCTTTACCAATTGAAAGTCATCTAAATAATTCTATGACAATTAAAATTATTGAGTTTTAGTTTTATTACACATTTTATTAATAGTGAGTAAGTACTACTTGATTTGAGTTGTCACTAATTATTTACACATAAAGAGCTATTTGTATATACATATGTAATATTTACATTAATGAAATTCAGAGATAAAATTTAAGTATCCAAATATATTTTTAAGTTCCTCATGTGTGTCTAAATGTCTTATTAAAATAAGTTACTTGTAGAGATCATTTCAATTTTAAAAACCGAATTAACCATCAAAATGATTATAATATTATTAATATTAAACTTTAAATAACAATACTGAAATGAGAAAGTCTTTAATTTTTATTAAAAAATATATCCACAGATGTGGTATGTATAATACTAACATATAATATTTTTTTTTTTTTTTGAAAGAAAATCTTTTCAAAGCAAAAAACTAAAATAAAAAGTTAAATTACACAAATATAAATTTAATTGTATAACCAATACAAATAAAAGAATGTTTTTTTAATTTTGAACCACAGATATTTTTATTTATAATTATACTTAATATCTTTGAGTATCTTTTAATTTTTCTAATCTCAAGTTCAATAGACAGATATTGTTTAGATATTGTTTAGAATGATAATCACAGATGGTAACTAAACAGAGTTTCACTGTGACGCCGCTCGAAATGCTATTAATTATGTTATTGGTTGAGGGTAGATATAAATACATTAGAAAAAGTGTACGCCGGATAGTTTCGACGTCACCGTCGTGCGTTACGTTTTAACGCGAATAGAAAACTGATGACCCCAGTCTAATGACTTCATGTGGAATTCGTGACAGGCCCCGTTACTAGTACAACTAGTAACACTACCATGAAAGAGATCCCGTCATTATAGGTGAACAGTTTTTTTCTTATAACCTTAAATTAAGTCTAGTGAACTATAATTAAAAGATGTTTATTGTAAAAGATATAGTGGAAATAATTGTACCTATTTATAGAGGTTTCGTTTAATGAATCATTCTTTAGAGATCAGGGGTTAAGAATCAATGTGACATCACTGTGAGCGTCATATTTAATAACTTTATAAGGCCAAGTATTTCGTGTTCGTAGGTGGCAGGGGTTATAATTGCGATTAATTAGAAAGGTCGATAACCTTATTAGCAGCAATTTTGTTACATATCCGATTATTAATGTTATTGAAACGGTAAGAATTTTATGAATAATTAATACATTAAGAAAGTGGATATAATGTTGTAACTAATTATAATTAAATTGTATATTTGTAGTAATCGATGAATTTCATGAAATGCTTATGTTACATACACTGATTTATGTGATTAAATTTCGAGTTATTTCGATAATGTTATTAAATAATTATAGATCTTGATTTGGAAAAGTATAAGTAGAGGTCCTTGAATAATTCAAGTAGCAATCCCAGTTTTAGGCAAGTTTAACGAGGGACGCTGCAAATAGCTTGGCAGAGACTCCCGCATAGTTCTTGGCAGGCCGATCGACGGCTTAATTGATTAAAACGCCGAACTCGTAGACTTGAAACTTTGTTTGTTTATATATGTAATATAATGTATACTATAAATATAAATGACCTTATAAGCCTGTATAACTAAGAATAACAAAATAAACCTTTGACAGATCGAAGTCAAATATGTTTTTGCTAGAAACCATTTACTATCTTTAATTTTAATATTTGTCCAATTCTTTATTTTATTACTATTCTGTGTAACATAAAACTTCTAGGTTTTCTAATCTACTTTTTAGATTCAATTTAAATTCTCAAGCAAGTTGAAAGTGGTACAAAGCATAGAACACCTACTACTGCAACTGGTCTAGAAACTAGAAAGTTTGTGAAGTATACGTAGCTATATTCCGTAACTGAATAGTATAGATTTTGCAATGTGATTAAAGCCCACATTCCAAGCTATATAGTATCAATCCAATACTACTTCTTAAACTTTGGAATAATTGTATTTGTATTATAAAAGATAGAGAGAATCCAAGTTCCAGTTTTTTTTTTTAATTTTGTACACATTGACTTAGCCCTTAGGCGTAGTCTAGGTTAATACATATTATTATTTTCTAACGTGAAGTTGTGCGAAAACTTCTGTTCTTACAACCTTTTAAGTGTATATAAATTTTATGTAGGCAGTAGCGTTGTCTGATGTGCGTGGGCGCATGACTCACGCGCAAGGCAAAGATGGCCTCCAACAATTGGTTATTATCGACAACAGAATCTGTTTGTTTGAGTATCAATATTTTTTCTCATTTTTGAAAGTTCCTTCACAGTATAGTTTATTTTAATTTTATTTTTTTATTAATTTATAAACCCAAAAATCGTCATAGAAAATACGCGCTCTATCGAGGAATATAATTATGTTTAATTAGACATTTAGTTATCAATATGGTAAAGTATTTTATTTTTCGATATAATTGCAATGTGATTAAAAAAAAACGAAATATTATCTTTAAAAAGAATATGTTCTTGTTACATTCAGTTACATCGGTTTGTTTTCTCCATATTTTAATACATATGTATATCCATCATCAAATTCATTATTTGTCAATATTATTATCGAAATTCCGTTTATCAATCAAATTTTCAACCTCATTTGAGCAAGTATCAAATTTTAAACAGTCAACGCGTGTTTTTAAGCGGGTGTTTCATGACCCCGGCCCACGTACGCAATAAGAGGTACCTTCGAGGTCACCATTACATAATTTTTGCAAACCGGCCGGGCATATGGTACTTACTATCGACCTCATGTGTTTCTCGATTGGTATTTTAATCGCTATATAAAAGCTAATGACAATATACGTATATAATGATCCGGTTTTTTAAATTAATAATTTTAAAATTTTACGTTCAAATTCGCTTTAGTAATTTACGTTTTTATTACTCCATATAAGAACAGTAGCTCTTGTTACTTCATTCATAGTTCGTAAGCATGCTATTTTGCTATATATAATGTTAATTACCAAATGCACGCTTTCTTTGTTTATTTCTTTTTTTATGTTGTAACTTGTATAATTATACGATTTTTTTTATTTATTTATATAAATGCTAATCTTTGTTCCCGTCACAACAGAATGCTATGACAAAATGGTTTTAATTCGAAATATACATATATTTAACATTAAAACAATTATCAATCAATGTCAAACAGCAAAACATATAAGCAAGCGGTTTACGTATTTCTAAGGTTCTAGCAACCAAGGTTAGATTTTTTGCGTTACTCCAATTCTGTTCATTTTTATTCTATACAAAACTGTTTCGTCCATTTGTTCGCTTTTTTTCCAATTTCATTCGGTAGATAGGATTATTGAAAAAATAATAAACATACAAGAATTTTGCGCAGATGTTCTTGAATTTTCCTTGAAACTTACTTTTGCGAGCTTGATAAATATATTTCTTGTGTAACAATTTTACTCATACTTTTCAATTTTTACGTAACAATCGTTAATCACGATATGAAATGTATTTTTCTTTTCACTATTTACCAAGCTTTATTCATATTTACTTGACATAATTCATTTATCTTCATTATTAATGTTTTATTTGTGAATATTTCGCATGTTGTATATTATCATTATGTTAACATTATTTTATTATAGCTAATTATAAAAAGGGCCACATGTGTGTAGGGATGGTATGGCAAAAAAATGCCGACAGAACATTGATGAATTGATGAAATATTGAGGTCGAGTGTAAACGAACAGACCATGACTTCGTAAAATGGGTCGATGGAACATTATTGTTGTTGGTCTTTAATATGGAAAGCATATTAATTATCACAATAATATTTAACATTTTAAATAAAATTCTGGGGTTATAATTAAACTTATAATCAGTTCGATTTTTTATTTTTTTATTATACATAACTAATAGTTAAAAAAATACATATCTTGAGATTTAAATAAATTCTTTATCCATAAGTAACTCAAAGAAACCAGTTATGTAAATTAATTTTGTCTAAGTGACAAACAGTAGTGTTTAACATATTATATATATCATATATTAACAAGTTTTTTTTTCTTCGTTCATCATGATAAAGCTTTGACACAGAAGCTGCAAAAAATATAAAAAGCTTTTCATATTACGAAATGTATAGGGTCTTGAAATAATATAGGTCATTGATCCGACCACGTGTTTTTTAATGATCGAACTAAAAATAATCAACTTGGACACGAATTAAAACATCAAAGAAATTGATACATTAAAGGGGCTTGGTTATTCTATGTTAGTACATAATCAATATTACTTAATAGTAATATAATGCATGTTTCGAGTTTTATTGATTGTAATTAAGATTATAAGATTAGATACGTAAATATTATACATTAAAATAAAGTACATATACTTTTAACAGTAATTTTAATTATTTGTAACCTATAGTTGTTCTAAAATATTACTATCCTAACTAAATACAAATATTATTAAAAGTAAAAGAAGTAAAACATATGTAATTGTGCAATTTTTAAGGGACAAGGGTATCTTGATATCTGATCATGATATAAGGTTAAGCTTTAAGTGCCTTGTCTTATATTTTGGGCAAGACCTTTAGTCATCAAAAGATTAAAAAATCGATCTTAAGATCAAAAGATAAAGAAAAAACATTCAATGAATTATCCTAGTAACGTAAATTAAAATTATGATAACGAAGTTTCCCTTGTTAATAAATATACTATCAATATATTTACAATAACAATATATATAAAGGGTCAAAAGCATATATAAATGAATAATTTAGTATTGCATAAAACAATTGATGGATCATGTAGGTACTTCTAGATAAGTTTATATCCTAGGGTGCTGACTCAATAGATTGAAGAGCTCAACATCTCAAAATATGAGATGATTGACGACTTTAGTTTAGAACAATTGACAACTTTTTTATTTATATATATATTTTTAGCACAAATTTTGTTTTATAAATGAAATAAAGACCAAACTTTCATATGCCGAAACGATATATAATTTTGATATTTTAAGTACTTACCTTTTTTGGAGTAATTTGTAGATTTTTAAGAACTTAATAATATTTGTTAAATTTTGTAAACTTTAGATACAAAAATGTCCATCAGTTTTTTTTTTATTATGATCTAAATCGAGTAGCTACCTACTGTTAGATTTTTTTGCTCATCAGTAAACAGAAAGTATATATTTTTTTGATACAGCTCGCTTACTAATTCTTTACCGTTTTTACAAGAAAACATGACCTTCCTTTCACATGGTATAAAATAGTTGAAATGTAGTATTGATAATAACTACAATGGTTGTCAATATTGATTGTCCAGAGACACCATTATAGAACTTTAGTTTCGTTTATCAATGATGTTTTTGTATGATAAATAATGTTTTTTACTAGTAACTATAATTACGGAAAAACATCAAAAATACAAGTACCTACTCACTAATCGTTTTACTGTGGTAATCATAATACTCAATAACTATCCATAGTTATTTACTTGAAATTAATCTAATTGAATTTCTAGTATACTAGAATCTATAGATACCTCTAGATCGATATTTCTAGTATCTATAGATACCTTTATATTTTCGAATGAACATTTGATGAATTATTAAATATTGAGCGTTTACATAATTGGAGGGTAGGTTTTGATAATAAAATAACGATATCAGTCGTTGGTTTGACTAAAACATGTAATGTTTATATAGAAGTTTAATTGACTAAATAAATAATTGTAATATTGGATACTGATTTGATAAGGAGAAGTGAATATATTTAAAATCTTCTCCCAATTAAGAGAAGACAGTGTGTGATTGAGAGACTAAGTTGTGTAACAGATAGACTAGTATAATAAAGTGTAAAAATGATAGGAAAGATTTTAAATAGTAAACAGTTTAGTGTATTTGTGAACACTGCCAATAAAGTGTATTAATTAATAGAACGACCGTCATTAGCAATTCTTTCCAGTAAGGGAATTCTTATATAGATGTTATTATTTTTTATCTGTTCAATAATAATTGGAGTTTTATATATGTGAATGGTATTACACAAACTCGTCCATTATTTTAGTCGGTGACCTCTTACAAACTTAGCATGAATTACGTAAACAAATAATAAACTGTCTAATCTAGTTATCTAGTCATACAGAATTATAAACATTTCAAAGTTTTACACCAGTCAGGTTGTCCAAACACTAGTGATGTGAAACAAGTTATACATAGCCCACGCAAATTTAACGAAGATTATGACGACGAAAAATTGTTAGAACATTTTATTTAAACCTGTCAATACATACGTCTTAAAACAAAATACCGGATAAGAAACATATCTTTAAAATTCTAAAATTATGAACCAAATCTCGGTTCACGATAATTAAGCAAAAGTATTATTATTTTATAAATAAATGATTTTTAATAAGCATGTTGCCATAAAAGAAATGTTTTTGGCCAGTATTACAAAAGTCGTAAATCATTTAAAAGTGATTTATATATACATTATAAACCTTTTGTATAGTCTAATAGTTTTGTTTTCTCTGCTCTAAAAAAATCAAGTATTTATACAAAATTATCACAGAATCAGTTGACAATAGCAAATCATTTTCATTGTAAACAAGGCCAGGAGTGCATTGTGATGCGACTTCGCGTGTCATACAATTCAATAAACACATCCAGTTGGTCCATTCATAATCAGTTAACGACTGAAGGGGACATCTAAAGATATCTTGTTGATGTCTATGTCTATCTAGATGTTATAGATGAATTGTTTAACAAGATTAAAATATATTAACAATTGTTTTTTTTAAACAGCCGAAATGTCAAAAATCTACAAATGAAAATGTAATTAAAGTGGAATAAATTTATAAAAATCTTGTGTAAATTAGCTCTTCTAGATTAAAACTTCATGTCCTTGTAATAAATATCATTCCGTGAATAACACAAGTTTCTTCGTTAAGACAATCAGTTGGAACCTTGTCAGGCATTGTGTTTTGCGATAACATTGTTTCACTATTTTAGCTTAGAACTGTTTAATTACGCAATTTACCATCTGTCCATATTCTGAATTAAAGATTGGTCTAATTACAGCACTTCAGAATTTACTGATTTTGTTTTATTAATGAATATTAAATTACATTTTTAGTGAAGAAATAATGAATTCTATTTAACCCGCGCCTTTTCGTTCAAAAAAAGATAGACAATATTATTCATACCTCATGCTTATACATATAAAAGAACAGACAAATATAAGTACACATTTTTACATTTGTTTATTGTATTACTTAACATTTGTTAGTCTAATCAAATTACTTATAAACTTATTCACCCACATAAATTAAATCTAGAATTTACATAGCGTAAAAGCTTTGTAGTTAGTCATGGAAATGATGTATGCGATGGACACCATGTCTTAATATTAATATACAGAAATATATATATTATTTATATTGCAAAAGCCTTGAAAATAAATCGGAATGTAATGAAGCCTTTCAATTCCGTGAAGAATGCTTGGCAGGTGTTAAACCTAATATTGTATCTGCTGTCACCTCACGTCCCATTTGTACGAGCTCATCAACCTCGATACGATGTTAGAAAATATTCATAGCTAACAATGTTTGATTCCAAATTCGAATAAATAATAGGATAAAAGGCGCTTAGAAATCCAAAAAAAAATCGGCCAGAAACGCCGTAGTAGTAAGTGTTACGATTGTCAGATTCGGTTCGATTTTTCGTCGTCTTTATTTTCTCGTATTCAGATAGGATGCTGTAAGTTGACCGTTCTGAAAGTTTAATTTCGGAAAACCTATAGAAGATTATTTATTGACGTGTGACCTGCTAACTATAAGTGGATCGGATGTAGGCTGTATAGCTTAAGCTGTACATTTTATATGTTTAGAAAGGAGGTCATTGCTCAACAGGGGACGGCTTATACTATTTATGTAATTAGCAAATTATTTGTGACATGTTTTATTTTTCTGAAAAAAAAAAAAAAATTGAAATGATATATCTAAAGAGTTAAAAAAAAAGTAACATGTAAATTATGACAAATAGTTAATAGCTGCGTATTCCGTATTGTAAAAAGAAAAAACTTTAAGAAAGTGCGATTGATGTAATAAATCTTGATCCTCTATTTAAAATTGATGAATATAGCTTAAACTGCAAATGAAATGAGATAAACTGAACGTCTCTCGGGGGAGTTTTGGGAAAGCTTGTTACGTCAGGTTACATGACGAATGACCGCTACTTGAAAAAGGTGACCAAATTTCAAAGTTTTCGTGAAAACATGACAGCGGCAATTTTCCCATTCCTTTTTGTGTTTGACAAATTATTATTTTATATAAAGGACCTTAAATGAATTTAGATTAATGGAAAAGTTATTTTTATACAGTTTAAATATTTTGATGAGATTATTCAGTCTTAAGCATTTATAAAAGTTATAAAAATTATATTTAGGTATACCTACAATTATAGTAAAAATAGACAAAAAACAATGTTTTATCCCTATTTTTAAATAAAGATTATTGTTATTAAATTGTCTTAAAGTAATCGTGTCTACCTTTGTATAATTCATCTGTTTCTTAATTCTAATACTGGTAAAAACAATTTGATGATTTTGTTATACGTGAGTTATATTAGTTAACATTCTACTTTATGTTCAACGTACAAACATGTCCTATGGTGAATACCTACTGTGGATTTGGCAAATAGCTCTCCAAAACAGCAGGTCAAGGTACTATAGCCCAATGGTAGTTGCCTTTTACGAGACGGGCTTGACCGTCTTTGCATACTTAAACCTTTTATGAGAAATTTCTAGGACTTTACCGTCTTTTAGTAAGAAATAAATTATTTTTAAAAGAATTTATTCGTGCATTTTCTTATTCTCTTTTATAATCCAGATTTTTTATAAAACAATTAAAAGATTTTTCTCATTGTAGATTTTTTTTTTCGCTTTAAATGGTTTTAATGAAAAAATGTAGGGGATATTTATTATAATAAATTAAAATCCAACGATATTATATTTTCGATTCCCTTAGTTCTCGTTTTCCATGTCAAATTTATTAATTTTAATGTGTTATTAAATGAATAAAATTTTTATAAAATAAACTATATTATTAGATTGAATGTGTTTGTTATGTTAAAGACTTAATCCAGTAAATGTAAAACAGAATATAACTCCATTCATTCTTCAGAGCGTAAGATCTTGACATTTAAAATGCTGTTTCAGAATTTTTGTAAATCATTTACGACATTTACGATATTACAGTAAGGAAGGTCGTATTCGTAGTTACGTAACTTTCTTCGAAGGTTACTATACTAGCCTGTTGTGAAAAACATTTAAGTTGTATTAATTAACATAGCATGAAGTACAAGTAATACCATAGTAGTATTAAATATAACGATTCATATTAAAATTATTTATTAAAACCTCGGAAGACTCCTCCTTAGTCATCCTTGATTGCTTTTCATTTTCAAACAAGTTTGAGTACTAAGAGTTCATAAGAATGTAGGAAGTGCAGCATGATAGATTGGGGTAACCTTGATGCAGCAGCTGAGCCGGCCGCGTCTGCCCGGGCCGACGTTCGATTTTCACTTGGAGTATCAGGGCGCCCCTCACGCCGGGGTGGGCGTGGTCTGCGGGCCGGTCAATAGCACGATACCGCGCATCTCGTTCCTTCCTCTCGCGAGCGCATATACCCGTCTCACTTCCCCTGGGGATGATTGAAACGTCTGATGCCGCAGGCGCCCCGCGCGCCCCCTTGCCAAGGACGTTCAGTGAATCCGTCCCTCTCTGCCGCGATAGCACGTGTCCCCGTTAGTATTTCATAATATAATGTGTGTCCCCCTGGTGTCGCGCGAAAATTCACAAGCAATTATGACTCAAGTGCCTGATGAATTTTGTGACCAATTTATTGCGTGAAAAGATTTTGGCGAGGTTACCGCCATGCTCTGATGAACTGCGTATCCGTGTACAGTGATATGGAGATAAAAGGCGTTTCAGGGAACAGCAGTTTGTTTTGTCCGTCCTTACTCTCTTGCCTTACTACCGCTTTACTATTCTTCAGGTACGTAACGTTTTTCAAATACAGTCTTTTAAAGTATCACTGATGCACAGAAATGTTCCTAACTTCTTCTTGAAAAATATCGTAACTTTTTATTTTACTAATAATTAGATGCGGAATAAAAAGTGTTAATAGAAGAGCTAAAATGTATGAGGTTAAAGAAATACAATATTCAGTTATATAAATAAAATTGTAGGTAGGTACTTATCCATTAAAATGGTATGAGTATTTATATTGACTTCACAATGATGACGTTGCAATCACATAAATTGATGCAAAATTCTAATAAAACAATAGTCATTAGATTTCCTCAAATAGGGCGTGTCAGAGTTATTGCGAAAGTTTCAGACATTCTATATTTGGCCGATAGAAGGAACACGTTCTAATTTTATAGCACTATAGAGCGTTCCACTTTTCATAACGAAATTGCCCACAGCAAAAATGTCGCATTATTTTCCATAGACGCCGCCTGGTCGTCGCCGGAGTCTAGACATGTAATAATTATCCAACGAGCCAAGAGAGGCGGGTTTTTGGAGATGTGAGTCATCGAATTTTATCTCAGGATCGATCTATATCTTCCATTTGTAGAAGGTCAGAGAATAATTGATTACAGCCTAATATTTTGCTCTAAATCGCACTTAATCCATTTTTGTTTACTTCTCTAAACGATTAAAAAAAATCTCAAGACTAAACTGATATCTACTATAGGATTTATCTTTAAATTCAATAAATAATAACGTTACAATATGTATATTAAAATGTAATTCCTTTCTAAAAACATTAAAATGCATACACATATGTAAAATTGGTGCATTGACTGAATGATCAAAAAAGTGTTACATAAATTCAACTTCAGGAATGTTACAGGCTTACAAAGTAAAGACTAACTACATTAATATGTACCACCCTTAGGCTTACATAACTGATACGGTTTCAATAACTCAATATGTAGTAAATGGATTGTGTTCTCTGTTTTGTTATACATGGTCACAGTCTTGGAATCTGCAGCATAAATCTTTATGTATTCTCACAATGACTCTTATACCATAAGATCAATAATCTCTCACTTATATGTCTTTTTGTATTTCTATCAAACATCTATTTAACTGATACAAGAATTTTCAGCAATAAGTACCTAATATTCTATCAAATTCCGTGTTAATTTTTTTAATTGTTTGACAGTTCTAAATATTTTCAGTGCTGTCAAATTATATCTACACATTCACCTAGATTCCGGTCTTTAAGGTATTTAAGTAGAACAACACTTAATTTACCACATGAAAGATACAAAGGATTCTAAAATACATAAACGAGTCACGGTATTATAACTTAATGTATTAGAACAGTATGACATTATAAATGACCTCATCAGTAACTAGTATACACTGATTCACGTTTCTGAACGCCGGCGTTGTGTCAGATGGAACGTCATTGAGTGAGCAAAATAAAACTGTACCTACTGGATTGTACAATACTAATGTTCCTTTGATTTAGGGGATACATCGCTATGTTTGTAATTGTTTTACATCTGCTTCGTGTCGTGTTTTCTAATAATAAATTCTATCACTCTTTATTGTTGTCCTTCCTGAGTTATTCTGTAAAAAAAACGGTTAGAAAAATGTTATTTAACAGTCATAAGTTGACATACTAGTTAGGTTATATATCATATGGCTGGAATAAAACTTTTCAAATGGAGAAAGTACTTTTAAAAAGATGTAGTTCTGGATACTACCTTACAAAATACTCTCTTAATAATATTAATACCAACAGATAAGACTTGATCTGTCTTTATAAGTCGTGGATCAAGCGACAGTAATTAAAACTTTGTTGAATTTGTTAAGTCACCTTTTAAAACCCAGTGTTACATAATTTGCTGGTTTTGGTTGCAATTTTCTTTGCATTTATATAAAAAGTATTTTCTAGTTGCGTCTGTAATGTAACTTCTGCTTGCCAAATCTTTGGCAATTGCTACATCTTTCCCCGGAATACTGGTCGTTAGGGGAACATCATGTATGATAAATGTACGGAAAAGTTTATGTTATTTGAAAGTAATACGAAAGAAAAAATTATATACTATTATTTGTTTTGGTTTTACTTAATATTTTCAGAAAATGTTTTTTTTACTTTTAATAATTTATTGTTAAGTAAATAAATACTATTTAAAAAGTAGGAAAAAAATATTTTTACACAATGTGATAAAGATGTTATCTGTAAGGTTGGATGTTTCGTATTCTTAAGTTTTTTGATGCAGTAGGTACTGATAACAAGCAGGCTTTATTTGATTATTTGTATGGTGTATTTATTTAGTGAATTATACTCAATGTCACCCGGAAATATATTTAATGTGTGTAGAGTATTATCTCAAAAGTAATGTAGCTTTCTCTAAATTGAACTATTTTAATGCTGTTTTTAACTTTCATTTCATTTCATGTCCAAGTTAATAATTATAGTTTATTTTTACAAAATTATAGTTTATAAATATTTGTGTGTGTTAAATATTTATTATTTATAATCCAATTTTCTTTAAATATATTATTAGTTGTTGTATCTTCGTAATTCGATACCAAATTTATTTAACACAATAATATCCAGTGTTCCGAATACGAGTCTGTAAACGCTTAGACTGCGTTTATCAAGAGCTATCCTGTAAAATGAACCTTATCATATCGGATTAAAGTGCATTTCTGCTATCAATAACTTACGTATTCCAGTTAAATACCAGTACGTAGAATTGGGTCCGGTAACTGTTCAACTTCCTTTGAATAGTCTGAATAGCCTTATGGTTAACCGCTCGGTGTTACGGAATTAATTACTTAGACGAATCTTGTTACTTAGTTTAAAGCTGAGACATATGAATGATTTAAAAGGAAGAAAAAAATATTAAAATATTGAACATCATCTCCCTAATATCTTCCAACTGACTTTGTTTTTCATTCCAGGTCGCCACCTGCAGCATAATAGGGAGCCATTCGCCGCGGCGGAAAGACGGGTGCGACACGCACTCGTGGTAAGAAAAGTTATTTATATATTATATTATATATAATTGATATTTACGTATAATGATAATGCGGTTTATATATACCTGAATGACATACACGATGGACGTCATATTATACACACGATTTATTTGTTTTGTTGAGACATTGTTTCCTAGTTTAGGAGTAATGTGTGGCGCAGTTGTCATGTTATATACGAAACAGATATGAATATTATCATGTTGAGTCAATATACGTGAATTAACAGTTAAGAACTATTGTAGTACATTTTATATTAATATATTTGTATATATATTTTATCTATTTATAAAAATGTTATTTAGGTAGGTACGTAATGGCAAAAAGTCAATATTGTACCGTATACCTACTCGAGCTATTTATTCATCGGCAATAAGGCCTTGAGTAAAGTTTATGACCTTGTTGGGACCTAAACGTAATCTAATATACCGAAAAGGCGTTTATACCTATGCTTCTGATATACCGTATTCGATTTCATGAAATTAGTACCTCTTTGGGAGTTTCATCGGTTTTCCAACGTATTCTTGTATGTTAAAATTTACTATATATTTACTATAGTTGAATATATATAGTATTGTATGTATATATACATTGGAAGGACCACTCCTGATTTAAAATCATTTATAGGCTACTAAAGACATTATGCTACCCACGTCTTATTACCGGACGAGGTAGACGCTAATCGAATTTAGTAACAAACTACCGCATCTATTGTATAAAAGTTATATACTTATATATAATTAAAAAACTAATTTAGTGCTTTTTGAAATATAATAGAATTTCTACTTTAATTGTAAAAAAAATTGTTGCTAGTTTTAAAATAAAATAAGACCTTCAATATCAGCAGGAATACTAAATAAATATAACAACCAAAGTACGACGATTATTAGATTATGATCTAAATATTACTATAAACTACACTGAAACATACCTAACTACTGTTATAATCTGATATTTGTGATTAATTTTAACCGTTATATATTGCGGTTAACAAGACCTTAAAAGCATCAAGGCCTTTGCTTATCCAATTAATAGTGTTCTCGGTTAAACTAAACTATAATACGTGGGGTAACAGTAAGTATAGAAGTTTATATTATATACAAACCTTTACATAGACTGTGAATATACTTACATATATATAGCTTATTGATATTTATATAAGGCTGTTAGTGAGTTAGTGATACCATTTTGTTGTGTACAATTTCACTCGCAAGTTTTATGGTCAAATAGTGCACTGTAGATTGGACACTACATAGTGTGCATAAACTTAAAACACATATGTAATGTTTTAACACATGACAGAATTTCTTTCCAGTATGCAGTCCTACAATCAGTTACATGTTCTGAATACGTAATGGAGTCGATAATGGTACAATGAATAACGTATTCGGTTCGCAAACTATGACCGCATCAACTTTGGTTACGTTATATAAGGGATATGTAATAAAAAATATATTATATTCTATATATTTTGGGATATAAAAAGGCTGGTTTTATATATATCTTTTGAGTTCTATCTATATTATCATGTAGAAAGATACTGCATATACATTATATATTAAATTTTTTACGAGACTCTAGAAAAGTAGTCATTAAGTATGAAAAATATATAAAACAACTTTATATGAATTACTTAAAGCCTTCTTTCTACTCTCAATGTCATAACTATTGTGACCTAGAACTTGTACAGCTAAAATCATATTATTCTTTTCCATGATTTTGGCTTTTACAAAAGCCTTTGACTAAACAATGGTATGAATGAAAAAAACAGTGATCAGGGCTTCACACCAAATTATATGGACAGTTCATTGACCTAATTGTCGTAACTATTCGCAATTTTAATAAATAATTCTTCAACGTTTTTATATTCACGAAACGGAAATCAAACTCCAACTCGAAAATAAACGATCATCATTTAAAAGTCACATTTTACATACACCTGTTCAAACCTGTCCCTAAAGATAACCGAAATGTTTGTCGAATAAACCTCACCTGAATTTGATTTCGGTATACATTCTCATTGTACCTCAATCCTCAATTCTGTTTATCATCATTTTATTTATACTTATAATGCTACGTAAAAAAATATTATTATTCCCTTTACTACGTTCATCGATTTTAATTTCATCATTATTATTTTATATACATTAAACTATTTACGTACTTTAATCTGCTAAAAATGCCTTTGTTAAGGGAAAGTTTTATCGAAAATCACATAATGAACAGTTTTTGTTGTTCGTTGATTAATCGATTCTTCGTTGCCTTCGGATTAACTTTTTCGCATTATAGAACCCAATTAAGCAACGAACGCATTGAAACGATGGGTATAACTTTTAATGAACTTTTTCTTCTCATAATAGTGTTTTAGCGTCAGGTCCAGTTTATATAGCGTTATTAAAGGGCTTTTTGTAAACAAGACCAAGATCTTATAAGAGATTGAAGTCTCTTCATATAATGAAAAATGTCTGATATATAAAAAACATAGCTTCCCGGATCAGCACATTGAAGTGGCTGCAGACCGGTCACCTATGTCGCAGGACCGATGACCGTTGGAGCAGACGAGTCCCTGAGGGACCGCGTCTTGGCAAGAGTAGTATAAGACGCTCTCCGGCGGGTCTGATGACTAGTTAAAGGTCGCCGGTGGAGACTGGATGAGGATGGTTTAGGACCAAGGTAACCGGCGAAAGATGAGGGAGGACCTATGTCCAGCAATGGACTCCGATAGGTTGAATCAAAAAGAATTGAATTGAAATATGTACAAGTATAATAACATCCACACCTTTTACACAATCTATGAGACCCAAAACATATCTAAGATCCGTAACGGAAGATAGAATTTAGCATGACAACCAAACTTTAATTAACTCATACCGATCCCGATAGAGACAAATCGCTTCAGCCCAGTATCTAAACATCTAAAGCTATTTGCCGCCTAGCGTGCCACACTTGCCGCAGGTCAGATAGTCTGATTAGCGGTGATACCGTCGGGGCAACCGTGCGTTGAATACTTGATCACCGTCTCTTTATGTGCTCCTGGTACTCGATTTCTTAATTAATGCGCTTTCCTGTGTTGGATTTTAGTATTTGAGTACTTAATTGGTTTCTAATATTATTGCGAAATCTAATCTAACCTTTGAACTGGTGAGATAAAATAAATCTATAGTTAGAATAAAGATGTGCACAAAAAATGTACGTCTAATAACGATTCGCTATAGTACCCATCTACCTTCAGTGTGATATTCCTCTGTAGGTTATTTAATATGGATTTATTCATGTATCAGAAATGCATTTAGATTACAAATAATCATTCATAACATAATTAAAAATAATAAGTAGTTA
The DNA here is from genome assembly GCA_959347355.1 of Napeogenes inachia. Taxonomy (NCBI): domain Eukaryota; kingdom Metazoa; phylum Arthropoda; class Insecta; order Lepidoptera; family Nymphalidae; genus Napeogenes; species Napeogenes inachia. Next base: position 18,424,775 of record OY365798.1, on the reverse strand, counting down.
TTATTAAAATAAATAAAATTATATAAAAACCCATAGACGTTTATTGACAAAGATTTGGAGCGAGTGAAATAATTAATTTTCCTTGGATAATAACAACAATTTGCGAAAAGCCAGGTGCGGCTGAGATAAGGGCAGTGATCACGCGATCTAACCGTACATCACATCTATTGATCGCTTTTATGGTAAGGTTATACAGTAAAGATTAATCTGAAATTTTCATGAAATCCAAAATTCCAATATATTAGTAAAAACACTAAATTAAAACCAGGCTGTCAGCATCTACGGTGAAGTTAGGTTACCAGCTTCCCAAGTATAATCTGTATTCTGTACAGATACGTATAAATAAAATTGAAATGTCTGTTCGTAATTCCAAATAAACAGCTTTTTAATAAATGCATATGAAAGTATATATATACTTACATAACAAAGTTGTTTGTTGTGTCTTTCTGTTTGTTCTAAAGATATCGGTGTGTTAAGTTAATCTCTAAAACGGCTGCACTGATTTTAACAGAACTTTCCCTGGTGGATAGCTGGTGTTAACTAAGCCTACTTTTAATTAAAAAAAATAGATTTTTTTGCAAAGACAAAATTCGTATTAATAAAATTGTGAACAAACAGTATTTGATTCAAATAGGGGTATATTAAATTTGTACGGAGACAATGTCGTGGGTAACAGCTAGTAAACAATATAAAGAATATATATAGAGAATACAACCGTGGGTTGGAACACTATGTTAAAGAAAGGTCTAATGATAGGACAGGCCGACGACAACGAACCTAAAACAAATAACGTTTTAAAATTGTATTCAACCTATTTTAGATACGTATTTCAGTATCGTAATATAAATGGATAGAAAATTGAAAAACACAAAAGTGAACTTTCTGACTATAAAAATAACAGTTGTGTTAGACGTTCTATTTCACCACAATGGTCCAGAAAATCAGAGTTGTTATTCTTATAACAATAGTAAACTGGGTTTTATAAATGCTATTGGAATCTGGTGATTTGTGGGTTACGTGTAAACTCTGTCTAACAATAAAGATAATGTAAACTGATTTCGTTATTCCGGAATTTTACCTTTGTTTTAAGAGTTCAGTAAATGTGACGTCACTGCTTCAGATGTATTTCTGGATAGCATGTACCTACTAACTTTGTCTATTGATTTATTGTTTTCGATTCTTGGAATATAGAAACTTTGTCCCTGTTCTATTCTCTTTTGTATAAACTATAAAATATTGAAAATAGTTTACTAATAAAATATTACAATGTAAATTTATAGCTTATAATATTGTATTTAATTGAATATTAAATTAAGCTTTCAAATATAAAGTATTCAATGTTGCTGACAATCCACAAATAGTATCGCCTATTATTTAATATAAATAAATAATTTGTATTTAAATATAATAACTAATCGTAAATAAAAATACTTATATGAAATTTTCTTCTCAAAAATGATGTAACCTTCGAGCATCAATCAATCCATTACCTGCGCAACTTGTCCTTACATCGATTATCCCAGCTCTATTTGGGACACTTTCAATGAAGATTGTTTGTCCACTCCTGCCAAGTTTGCTCTAACACGATGATTGACCCATTTGCTGAACTTTCGTACGTATGTTATGGTAATAGTTAATAAGCATAATTGTAATGTACATTCGTTTGTTCACTTCATAAAATCGATACAGTATTTCGTCCTTTGAAGTTGCGGCAACACATAAAACAAAATTACTTGTTTAGATAGTTGGGTAAACATTTCAATATTAATCTATTTTGAAGCTAGCAGTTTTTGTATGCGGTTAGATATTATATTTTGTTCTAGTACTGCGTAAATTTATTGTAAAAAATATATATTGGAAAGCCAAACGTGCTGAATCTAACAATGATGGACTGTAAACCCTAATTGGTGATCGTTCAAGGACACTAAACAGATTGGCTTAGTCGGGGTGAGTTTTATACAGCCCTATATCTAGCGTCACTAACAAATGTGCGCTCTAGATTGGTCTTATATTGTGTTTGATTAAAACTATTTTCTTTAATGCCTCGATGTATTTTAACACATTGGATTTTAACTTGATGACGTATTTAAATATTTTCTTACAACAAATTGTGCTATTTAAAACAAATAAAGTACAAAAACGTCAAACATTGATATTAAATATACAAATAGCACAGGGTATTTTCAGTGGATATCCAATAAATTAATGTGATCTTTAAATATTCTAATATTATCTCATCCAGAATTATTAGTAGCAAAAGACTTGGATTGATATAAAAGTTAATTTGGACGTCTTTATTTTGGGTATGCAAGTTGAATGTTCGAACTGAATGTATATGATATTAGGATTTTGGACTCTAATATGTTTTATGTAAGAGTTAAAATCGTATAAGCACGTTACATTTGCAAACACAGCGCAAATTTCCGCCCGAACCGTTTGTATGTTGTTCATAAAATTTGAGTACACAGAGTTCCTTCTCGTGTATATTTTAGGTTTACATTATGAGCTACTTCACCTCTTCATCCTTCTTTTATATTGCTTGTATCCAAACGATTTTTTTCAATTACTTCAATCCTGTTACTTCGAATCTGCTACCAGAAGTGTTTTGGGGTCGTAGGTTCGGTTAAACTTGTTGATGACATATATTTATTAAACATTGCAAAATAAATTTACTTAAACTGAACATAATTCTTTATATATTAAAATATATTTTTGTTTTTTGAAAGCCAATATCAAATTAATTATATTATACTCGTCTTTATCGCTTTAACAAAATTGTGATAATTAACCTAGTTTAATTATCAATATCATCTCGATAATTATATATCGGTTAATACAATCGCATTATGTTATATTTTTTAAAATTATATTTTACAAAATTTTATTTAACCGACTTAACTATTAACAAATTTGACTGTTAACCAACTTTATTTGGCAAGTTAATTTTGTAACTAAAATGACACCATTCGTAACATGAACGGGGTAGAATGATCCCGGTTTTCATAGAAAGCTCGTGATATATGTATGAATCTCCGATGGAATCGTACCTACTGACATGCGTACAAACTTTTTATAATAATATGTTATTAGTATCAGGGTGTTTATTTTTCTTTGTTTACCGATTTGAAATAAATATCTATATTTTTTGTTAAATGTTCATAAGTAGGTATGTATATCTTTTTTTTTTATTTATCTTTATTTCATGTTTGTATTTCATGAGCCGTATGAATAAAACCTTTTTTTATTTGACTTATCTTTTTTCAAAATTCAAACACAAAGTAAGTTTACGATATGATTTTCATGTCATGGGAAATAACATCCCAAAGATCCAAAGATCTTTTAAAATTCATAACGAATTATTATGTTTTTTCTATTTAGTATAATCGAAAATAAGAAAGACTAAAGTGCATGGTATACATGAATTTATTAGGTATCCATGTAGTTAATAAAATTCAAGATTAGTAGATTTTCAGAAAAATTTATTCGCTTTTAATTAGAATAGATTGATTGTAAGAATGATGTTTTTTTGAAAAGAGATGTTAACCAAACGATCTTACAGGATTGTCTTTATAAAATTTACCAAAGTAATAATATATGACAAACTCATCTTGGCGTATTACCAATGATATCAGATCTCGTTACTCTTTATGTAGTACTTTAAAATGTATTTCATTGCCTTTTAGAAATATATTTTGTTACAATTGTCGCTGACATTTGAAAGTTTCTATATTTTTCTTTTTATATTTTTCAAAGCTATCTAGGGCGCCTCTTATCTTTGTTAAATGTCAATTCAATGGCCGTTAATTGTTCAATTCTTGACTAGTGACTCTCTAGTGTAAAAAATAAATAACTTGATTTAATATATAGGTGTTCTTAGTTTCAATAATCATTATCCTATATCTACATGTATCTCAGTCTTTCTAATTGGATAAATAATTATAATTTATCTCCTAACAGTAATGTAGACGAATCCTATCTTGTCGGTATTTCTTAGCATCATATATATGTCATTTGCAGATCTAGAGGGTCGGGCGAGGTGCGGGCGGCGGCCGCTAGCCCGGCACCATGGCTACGGTGGAGGGGCGGCCGGCGCAATATGGCGTCACCCTTCGGCAGCTGCGCGAGCTGATGGAATCTCGCGGAGCCGAGGGGCTGGCGAAGATCAACGCGCTCGGCGGGCCTCAAGACTTGTGCAAGAAGCTGTACACATCGCCCACAGATGGTATGTACTATTATCAATAGTGACAGATAAGGATGCTGATTCTCAAGCATCCTCCATATTTCTTAACTATCTAGCTAGTATCCGCTTTGTAAAAAAAGCTATCGTAAAAGATTGGTAGGTATGAATTATATAACTTGTTTCAAAACTTAGAACGCGAAACTATTTATTATTCGGACTGAGCAACCGGTTTTCGCACTGAGCCTCTCATGACCTCCGCACGCCAAAGAGGGCTTACATGGTTAGGTTCTTAAATTTATTCACCCTAAATGTTCGATAAATGTTATACTGATTAAAGATTCGAAAAGTTTGTCTACCAGAGTCTGTTTACATAAAATGTAACAAATGAAAATTATACATCATAATTAATCAAATTATTCTTTTTCAAATCAATGACTAAATATTACCCTTCCTCAAGTTAGATATTCATTTTATCTAACAAAAAACACATCACTATACAAATGAACCGGGACACAAATATTTGTTCGACTCCGAAAGTAACAATTGAGTTGACAATGTTAAACAAACAGGTAAGGAGGAATAATTTTATGATAACATAACAATAAATAAATAATTAAAAAATAACATTCGAATAATTATTTATTCAGGTAAGGGGATATTTACGGGAGTACAACGAAGTGTAAAATTAACCCTCTCCCCCTATATGTATGGAGAAGTCGTAAAGATCGTAAACGTGTTTACGTAGTATATTGCGTGATGGAACTTTATTTCGGCAGTAATTCTTTTCTACATGTCACGAAATTACGTTATTAAGTTTAACGTGATTCATATTATTCTGAATCTCTCTGTCTTACCTCAAAGTATACCTGTCCTGCTCTAATTTATTTTATATTTAGAAGTATTTTGTCAAGTTTGATCTGTCAGAATGTAATTCATATTATTAATATGTATTGTTCACGTATTCAAATTTTTTTTTTCTTTCAGACCTATACAGAATCATTATTTTATACGATAAGAATTTTTTATGGGTCTTAAACTGAATTATAGGATATTTGCATACTTTTAAAATGTCATGTAAGTTGAGAGAATTAATTAAAATAGTTTATGAGGTGACGTGGGTAAATCCCCAGAGATGGTCTTGCACGTGGCGACCCTACGAATAGGTATTGCCTAGTAGATCAATAACATCCCGAGAGAGAAGTTTAAGAAATTTTGTACATATTTTTCATAATAAATAAGACTTAATAAGATAAAGATAAATTATTGTCAGTAAGTTGAAACTACATAACAGCTTTTATATCGTATCATATTCTATATAATCGTATTTTCTGAGGTATGGCGAGTCGTGTTATCACGAAGTCAGAATCACCTCCAGGCAAATGTTACGATTGATATCAAATATTTTATTTATAGAATAATTCTTATTAACTAGCAGTACCAATTCTCTTCACAACTTTATATGTATTGGCTTTCTATGCTAATATTTATCTTGTCCATATTTTCATTTACTATTTATATATTTTCCCGTACGTACTTTGGAATAATTCATATATTATTTGAATATTCATCCGGCTGTATTGACGTACTTGATCGCAATTTACTCGAATAATTTCAAACCCATCCAGGGTTCTTATAAATGTTCTCGAAGCTAGCGGTCTCGAGTCGTAAACTGCTTGCAGCATCTCTTAACAAGAATATCCCTCTCGGAATCGACTCTCTAGTCCATAATATAACTATCATATATATGTATGGTAGTTATCGTTTAGCACGAAAGTTTAAATAGAAAATAATTAATTTCTTCTTTAATACGGATTTAACAAAATCATGGTGTGCGGTTTAATGATTACGTAATTATCTGTAACTCACACGTCGTTCATTAAAAACTAATTAGCGACAACTCAAATACTTGGTGAGTCAGACCGCGACCTCATGATGCGGTATTCGGAAACTTTTAAAGAGAATCTGTATGGATACTGAAAGTTTTGGGACAATCTGTTTCATAATTAAAACCGACACTGTACAAAACCATCACCCTACGTACTTTCAAAAAAAAAAAAAAACAAAGACATTAAAAAAAAAAAAAAATTATATAAGTAATCTCTCATCGAGATATTTAAGGTGGGAGGTAAGGGTAATGGTGAAAGCATTATACCAGTTTCAGCGAAGAATTTTATCACCACTCGTAACATTAACGACGTTGTTAATAACATTCTTTATGTAGCTCCATATAGAAATATTTAGGTACAGCAAAAATTCTGAGAAGAAAACGAACTTACTAATTCATTACACGTTTGTGTACCTTTTTATTCTGACACGATCCCTGATTCCCTTGCGAAACATTTTTACTTAATATTACCAAACAAATCTATGGTTATTTTTAAAATGGTTATAGGAAAAATGCAAATATATTCACTTATGATAACACATTTTTTTAACAGATTTGTAAATAAAATATAACAATAAAAATAAAGTAGAGCTTAATTATAAAGTTAAAAAAAAAAGGTATTATTTAAGTCATTATTCCATAATTAAAAATTGTCTTGTAACGCAAATAATGGTCATGTCCTATTAAAAGCTGTCGAATAAAGCTTCACTCAGTTCAATGAACTCTAATCGATACGGAAATTCTTTAAACTATGCATTGAATGATAATGTTCAGAGCGTTGACTTCAAAATATAGGCTAATAACGTGGAGTCATGCTTCATAAAGTTAGCATATTTGTATTTAACTACTTTAATCAAATAGATTACAGTGACTTGAAATGCCCAGAGATATTTCTTAATATATTTCAGCCCTTATTATTTAAAAATAATAACGGCACCCCTAGGAACGTTTTCGTGTCTCAAATGTTAAGTCTAAAGTCTTAGTACAAAAAAAAAAAAAAACATATTCTTTACTATTGTGAAGATTTAAAACATTCTTAGTGATTTCATAGATACCATACAAGGGTTGTATGGGTTTCTTTTAATACGCTTACAATGCACTTACCCCTACTTTAATCAGCTTCGATCAAACGCGTTTGTAGGTCAAGTTTGTCGAGGGATGAAAGGGCGGCTTCTTGTTCTATTTCTATACCACAAGGTGATTGGTTCGATTGTCTTGCAAGTTTTAAATCGTTTGCTATTGATCGTGTGGTAGCTTAGTGCGTGGACTGTTTGACCTTCGAATGGTGAATGTTGTTTTAGCTTTATGTGCTAAAAGCTTAGAAATTAGCTTTCATATAAGTTTAGAAATACTTTCTATATAAGCTTACTCTTACCACACATGGTCATCCGTGTCCAATATCCCATATATGAATAAAGTCAAAATGAGAGATATATCCAACACAAATTCAAAATGGTCGCAGTGTCATGTTGTGTTACCATCTCCAACAGGCTCTATCATGAACATCTGAATTATCATAATTTTGCATGGTGATAAAATTTACATAAAGATTAGATTAAAATTTCATCAAACTCGAGCGGATATAAAGATTTGATGATAGATAAAATGATAATAAAGTAACATCTAATTAGAATCTTAATTGATTTTACAATTAGGAGGTGGATTGTTATAATATTTAAAATAAAGTATCCTAAATATAAAATTTAAATATAGATAATTAACATATTGTCTATTAATTACAATCATAGTAAATTAATAAATACTTCTAATGTAATAAAAAAATATAGATATTGTAATTTTTCAACAGACACGCAACTCCATTAACAAACGAAAATATTATTACCTTATCAGCGTTCATCGCTAACAGTTTACAGTATATGTCATAAAGTTCGATAACTTACAAGTGACTATAAAGTACAATTCATAATTACTTATATATATATGGAAAAGGAAATAAATACATGCTTTCAAAGATCACGATGCACACTTATTGATAAATATATTAAATACTTCTTAAATATTCAAACAACTGTTACATAAAATAATGTCATTATCAACGACCTAAAAACTGAAAATTAGCAAGAAAGATGCGGTCTAAACACAACCTTACAAATTATAATTCCATCGTTTTCAACCAATTTCGTTTCCTTTGTACAAGAACATAAAGACGCAGTTTCCTTGGCGATTGTTTGCTTATTCTTCGCCGGTGATAGATCGTCGCTGTCAACCGTTCGCCTTAAAATGTTCTGAGCAAACGAAAAATGATCTTCACAGCTCTACCGCGAGATGTCTTTATCTAGTGCAAAATTTCTTATTAGTCATCTTTTGCTCCAGGACACTACTTCAACTAGAATAAAACACCCGTTTGAATTGTAAAAGGCGTGGCAACGAGCCAAATCTTCCATTGCTCTCCAATCACAACGTAAACATTAATTTCCATCAGTAAAGGCTTACCTGGCCTTTATGATCAATTGTACTAAGAATAATGACTTAATCTATGTATCCTTTTAATAGCCGTAAGATATAATAGTCGCCGCGTATAGTCACTAGATGTGGTCACGCCTCGAATTATGCAGACCTTGTACTATAATTGAAATAAGTAAGATATGTCCGCCGTGAAATGTAATATGCTAGTAATGAGATCATCAGATTAAGGATCTTAAACATCTACATACTTATCATATATTATATTTATTAATATTAATAAAATTATACTTGTTTAGTCCATAAAAGGATTTCACACTGAGCACTCTTCTAAACATGAAAAAGAAAATGTTGTAATCCATTCCAGTATTCTAATGCATCCAAAAGCAACTTGACTTAACCGGAATAGATCTAGATAACAAGGCTAGTCAATCGCATTAGCCATAAATCGATGCAGGGCCGATGCAACTGGCCTATTCTCAGCGTTTTATTACTACCATATCACTAGTGCACGATAGAGAAGCTATAGTAATTACAAGGGACTTGAAAGAAGATAATTTTGATGTAATAATGAAATACTTCTATAATCCACTTGACATTTGTGTCAGTACTGAGCTGCTGTGAATATAGCGTTTAGATCGAAGGTCGGCTAAGACGCGATAGTAATCTCTGTCATCCCAAGCTTATCTCCAGAGTTGTATACGAGAAAATTTCTTATCTAAGATAGGGATTGCGGTAATAGATTGAGAAGGTTTTCAATGGAAGATAAGAAAAATTAACTGGATAAAGTAGATTAATCATTTACTACTCTACTGGACTGGCGATCTTAATGATCTAAGGGATGAGATTCTTATTGAGTAAAATAGTTTAGTTCACTCTGAAATACTGGCCTAGTTAGAAATAACAAACATATTGTTTGAAATTCATTTAACAGAAATGAGTGAACATTCTAACATTTTTGGTTACGTATACCGTTTTCAAGTATTTGCGGTATTATTTTATTCCCATATTCCATGTATACTGGACATAACTAAATAGTTTAGTTAAAAACCATTGTAGAATAAATCATTAATGTTTACTTGTTAATAAATGGAAGAAAGATCCAAGTACCAGCCACTAAGCTCTGTTATATAGGATGTACTTATAAGAATAGTAAGACGACTCTTTACGTCAATCTCTATCACGTTGATCGGGAGTGGTCTTTATCATTGCGGTCCGTGACGTCATTTGGTCGGAGGGGTGAGACTAGGGTTGCCACCCGTGCTATATTATGTGGTATCTATATTTTAGTCAATACTTTATATTATAGAAAAACAATGTATTTTCAAGGCTAATTAAAGTCTACAGCTTTTTTTACTGAACGTTACAGTACAGTATTAATTTAGTTGATAAAAAATAATGTTGTGCTTGATGGTTTTGATTCCTACACTTATCGAAAAACAAAAACTTGGCTTAATTTTCCTGAAATATAATATTTTACCACTGTTTGAAAAAAAATATGACAGCCCTTGGAGAGACGACCGTTCGAACGTTTCATTTATCGTTTAGTAGAAAATATTTAATTAACATCGTAAACCAGCTGTTTGGAATAAATTTAATGATGTCATTTTTATTATTATGATATATGTTAATCTATATTCCGGTCCAACGAGGTAATATGTTTTAATACTTCATCCTACCTATATATATACAAAAAACCACGATAATCTTACCCGCTGTATCGACTTCTAAAACTTAAATAAATGACCCGCGTCACCTCTGTACGTGACCTGTTTTTTGATCGCAAAAAGTAACGACATGAAGAATGAATTAACTTAATAAACGTAAAAAATATATGTAGTACCTATTACACAATAGTAAAAATTCCAAGTTAATTAAATATAGCTATTGCTTTTAAATATTCATATGCACAATGTATTATAAGTAAAAAATATAAAAATATTGCCAATAGATAATTTCGTGTTTAAAATAGTAAATCTATAAACGATACAGCAAGGGTCTTAATATCAACCCGCGGAACTCCAAAAGATCTTTTCGAATATCTTTAATTCATAAATGTTTCGTCTAACAAATTTTCTGTAAAGCCTATTTATTATACAGTAGTGTATTCGTAGGAATTATATTCATTAGTATCGCCTTTGTGAAGTGCACGCTTTGTTCCTTTGAAGGAGGAACAAAGAACATTTGCGGCATCAAAACTTAAAACACAAAAGTTAAATTACAAGCGTAAACATACACCAAAGTGCTATTGTATTTAGAAATCATTATAAAGAACATTTTAAGTCGGAGATTAATTTTAGGGTTACGTACCCAAAGGGTACGCTACTAAGACTTCGCTGTCCGTATGTCCGTTTGTCTGTCTCCAGGCTGTATATCATCAACTGTGATAGCTAGACAGTTTAAATTATCACAGATGATGTATATCTGTTTAAGCTATAAGAACAAATAATAAACAAACAAACTTGTTTTTTAGCTCGATTTATTTAATGGTAACAGATTGACGCTTGAGATATTAACAGAATATTTACTTATATATTTACTTGGAAACTAAATAATTAAATACAATAATAATAATAAATAATTAAAAACAATAAAATTAATATTTAAGGCCCATTCAACAAAAATATTTTTTTGACGTTTTTTATTTATTTATTTACCATGGTACGGAACCCTTAGTATATACCCAGGATGTATAAACCAGTTATCCTATAAAAATGTATCCGTATAATAACAAGATTGTTATAAAAGATTAGGTACCATTTGGCAACACAAAATTACAATATAAGCATTTATAGTCATTCCGAATTCAACATTTACGTGTAAAAGGAATTAAAGACATAGACAACATATGAAGTCATAGACGTCCATTTGATTAGACACCATGACATCATCACCATAGACTAACTTAAGTCATGCGTCATCATTACGTCATCGGTACCTTATACTAAGTTACATTCTGTTAACCTCGAATTATAAACAGTTTCATTTTATACAATTATAATACGCTACTATACATTTAAAAGGAGTTCATAAATAACTTCAATAAGATCAATACTGTTATTTTAAATAATGGTTGGTAAGATAGATCACAGTCCTCGAACCTCTCACTGACTCCTTGACATACTTCTGAGGTGTATAAAATAATCGTGTACTTTTTACTTGTATATTGCAATAATGCTAATATAGATACAATTATACATTCATTAACGCAGCATACTAAGCGACAGAATCTAAAGAATGTGTATTTATTTCACGCTGTCTGGTTTTATAAATTAGCTTAGCATTGAAATCAGATGTTAGTGTCTTCATTATTTTCAAGAAACTTAATTTTGAAGCAAATAATCTCATTGGTACAAAAATATTAATGGCATTTTAAATATATTTTCAAATTAATCAAAATATATTACAACAAGTACGTGACTTATCGTTAATTAATGGATTTGTTTTGTAACGTTACCACGTGTTTAATAATGTTAACTGTTATTTTCAATAACATTTTGTTACTCAATTTTATTTTCTATATAATGTACAATTAAGAGCATTAACTGTGAAATAGCATTATATTTAATTAATTAATAATAGACGAACAGAAATTTAAGAAACTTAATCTGGTGAAGAAATAAGTGATATTACGCCGGTCGGCGCCGGTTTTGTTACTGCCCTGTTTTTCGTACTCGAATCAATTCTTATGACGTCACGCCTACCCCCCCGCCACCCCCGCCTAACGGGATACATCCATTTCCCTTACATCCACCATCTTCCCATCTTGAATCGTAAGACAGCTACACGCTAAAAGGAAATATTCTTGACTTTGTAACATGGCGTGCGATAAGCGAGAAATATCTCAGATGTTACTTTTTGTATGCCTACTATGAAATGTACTCTGTTCTTGTATTTATGTTTTACGCTATAATGGATATTTTTTTCATATTCCCCTCTAATAAATGTCACTACTGTCGCGAGAAAAACGATCATATATAGAGTGCTTTATTCATCGAGGATAGTAGAGATACGGTGTTTCAGTTATCAGAGCGACGGAACGGCTTCCCAAAGGTCGCAGGTCCGAAACCCTGTTCGTATAGGTTTATTTTTCATTTTCATTCTATATTTATTCTATACGTAGACGTTTTTAGGTATTTACTAACATTTTTTCCTCTCTGTTTGATTAAATTAGAATACAATTTTCCAAAATACTTGTACATAATTTTTTTTCTATATTACATATTATGCACCATCCATCCAGTCTAGATATCCATTACCATCCACTTCAAAATTATTACTAGAATGTACCGTATATATTGGTGATTAACTCTTAATCCCTGTAATACGTTAAGCGTTAAGTTGGTAATGTATGAATGGATGAAATTTGAGACAGTTATGTTTCGTATTAGCGTTTTAAGATCAATCACATTCGTTAAACATCAGAGCTACCAACGGAAACATTGGAAGTAAACTGTATACCCAGAATAAAACGAAACCGTCCGCAACAGAAACAAACCAGGTATAAACGTTTATGATTGAACGATAGCAGGTATTTCGCCTATTCATGTTAATGCTTAAAATAAATCATAAGAGTCTTGCATACGTTAACAGTGGGATAATTTCGGTACGCGTGGCCCATTTTTATTTTTTAATTTAGCAGCGTTAAAGTATCTTCGATTCGGTTTTGTTTAAAGAATATGACTAATGCTGTTTTAAAAAGGTTTCTCGCTTCTGTGTTATGTCCTAAATTTGTTACTATTATAACACTATTGTACATTTTATGATACTGAAAAAAGATGCTTATAATTAATTTTAACAGATACGGTGGGAGTATATCTTCGGAGATCGTTGTATGTGAAAAGTCTCTTACACAAACGAAAGACGAACGACTGAATTACTAGCGTTCATCTAAAACAAATAACCAAAATGTTCTTAACACACGTTACACAAGCCCGTTATTGAGGCACTACATCATATTATTTACCGCTGTTACAGGTTTATGTGGTACAGTAAACTGTAGGAAACAATTGGCTATTTTTAAATATGTTTATGCGGTAAGGAAGATTGGAAGCTATAGCAGCAGATATGCTGTACTCTATAATTTATTATCTAGAATATGATTTGTTCTTGTACGTTTTTAGATAATACCATCTTTCAGCGTTCGTTCTTTCGTGTCACTTTAATTTAATACATTGATGATGTATGAGATTATAGTTAAATAATGCTACAATAATTCGATGACAAACTCATTGATTTATTATTCGATTTTGGCAGTCGGCAATTGTTTTAACATAACTTACGTAACCAAATGATGTCACCCAAGGCAATAAAGTGGTATTTGTGACGATGTCACATACTATATTAAGTTGGAAAGGATATTTATTTATTTCTCTTAATATTAAAATTTGACGATTTGAGACTTTCATTTATGTATTAAATAAATCAATTTTTAATATTCTTATTAGATTCTAATAATGTATGTGGTAATTTATATTTTTTTAGTATTTGGATCATTAGTCACATGATTTCTGATGTTACCAGACACAGAAACGAATTCCGAGACATGTTTTGCGACGAGCAGAAATAGAATTCAGCCGGTACTATGTGATCTCCCTGCGTGACGCCCGCCCAAGCTTCCGTCCCACTCTATCTTACAACCTGGAAATATACCTTTCCTGTTCTTGCGCACTCAGTTCATTGTTTTAAAACGTAGCTCTGCTGCCGGCGGACTGAAATAGGTCGGGAGCGTCTGAAACTGGCGGTTCATGCTATCGAAAGCTATCACGAGGTCAGTGTCGGAAAACTTTAAATTACCATGCAGGAGATTTGTTTTACATTTTTTTAACGGAATTTCTTGACTTTTGTCTCATTTTGTTGTGAAATTATTATTATGTATTAGATAGTTATTCGTCTACAAAGATAATGGTAAACTTATTAACCGTCTATCCGTATGATATAGGTACCTATTAAATGCAATTCCGTACCGAATTAGAGTAATAGCGTTACTGTTATGTTTTGTTAATTATGACTGCAATCAGCAATTAGGTAATTGTTTCCATAATAGAACTACCACAGTTTCAACTAACATCAACTTAAAACCAGTTATTTCTAAACGCCTTCTGAAAGTAAAATAGTCTGTCCAATAAATTAATACACCTTCAATTAATTATTCAAGTAACAAAGTTATTGTCTTTGAACGGTTCATGGCGTCTTATATTGATTTTTACTATAATAATAATAATGTTGTTATCTCCAGATTGAAATGCCTTGCTTTTCCCAAATTAAATTGCAAAACAATCTCTTCGGATTATTACTTACTGACTCTACTTTAGAACTCAAAGTATGTTATGATAAGACCATATTTTTATAAACTTGATTCTATAAAATTACTTTGTTTTCTTTACGAATTATTTCTTAAAATAGTGTCTTACTTATCGCTTGTTGTTTCTACCTAATTCTTGTTAGTACTAATCTATTTCTATTATTCTATATCAGCGTCTACATTCTACCTTGTGACATAATTTAATATAATACATATACTATTAATACGATACCAATGCGGCTTAAATTCAGCTTTACCAAAGTTCAGCCACTCTATAACATCTAAGTACGCATGTACATACGTTGCTTACGAAGCCCTTTGGCAGGCGAAGTTGCCAGTATAATAAACCAGCAAACAAGACCTCTGACAGTTCATTGGCTTGCGCTAACATAAAGGTATTGATTAAAGGCAAAGGGAAACGAGGTAGATCTAAAGCAGTGGTTAATATAAAGTTGGCACGCATATACAAGTCTAACTCGATTAATATACCTACTTATGCACCATGTTTCTACCAACCTATGTTGAATACGTATTGGTAAATGATCGCGGCTATTTATCATTCGCTTTAGATTTCGTGCCAAACATCCGAGATATACTTTTGTAAGAATCTATAAGATTTGGTCATGTGATGAAATGTACGTAACAGATTTAAGACTTTAAGTATCGTATTGGAAATTATACGTCATTTTTCTATCATCACGTTTTATAGTATTTACTAAATAAAAAGATGGTGGTTTGAATCGCTTATAACTGTTGGTATAGAGCATTGTGTATAATATAAAACTTCAACACCACTTCAAACCCTAATAATATGCTACAACTTATACTAGATAAATAAACAAAGATTTTCTATCAATACTATAATTGTAGCTCAGAACAACAAAAGCGTTTTATTAATTTTAATCACTATCAGTAAATAAAAATCAAATATGTATCCAAGTATCTTTTACATTTAGTGTAAATATTCCATTTGATGGAACATTCAAATGATGCTGGGAGATAGAAATTCATCTTATGTGACGTCTCCGCTATTCCGACGTTTTGCGGACGTCAATGCGGTCAACGTGACGTTAGACTTCCAGATGTATATTCAATACTTATGTTGACACCTCATACAATAATAATAATTATAAAATACAAGGTGTTTAGTCTGTGACGTCAGATAGCTTTCAGCTGACTACGTTTTTAGATCGTCTGTCTGTATTTATGGTATTATTAGAATTGTATTTATATACTGTTAGTTTCAGTTTTCAAGGTATAATTTATGTAATGTTATATGGACTACCGTTTTCTCTAAGACTGATTAACTACTGCAACTGCAAATTTGCTTCTCGTATGCACCTTTCTGATTGGTGGCTAGATAACACATGAAGCTAATACTTATTAATTAATTGAATTATCTAGTAAACAGCTGACAAAAATACATTTCAAATTGCTATATTCAATTTTAAACTAAAATCAACTCAAATTGCAATAAGATACCACGGGTTTTAATTGAAACCCCGCATACTTATTTATATCGTTTTAATTGCCTCCACCTTCAAGATTCCATAAAGTGCATAGTAAAATAATGTCTGTTATTATTTTGATCAAATAGAAAATAGCTGATAAAAATACATTTAAAATTTCTATTTTTAGTTCTAAACTAAAGTCGATTCCAATTTCACCAAGATCCCGCAGGTTTTAATTGAAACCCCGCGTATGTCTTTTTAATTGCCTCTACCTTTACTATTCTATAAAGTGCATATAGAAACAATGTCTGTTTTATTTAACCACGGGCCTTTCATTAAGTACTAGGGCGCTTGGAAAGCAATTTAGTTTCGTAACCCGCTCTATATTGCGGAGAGAACCTTACCTCAGGATTTGTTTTAGTTAAGGGAAGCTGAGGGGATTTAACTAAGTTCAACATCATAACCTCTATTTGACTTTGAATTTTACTATCACCTTGTTAATTATTATATTTATCTTAATTATTTTTTTCATTAATAATGCAAAGGGTTAGAACTGGACTTTCAGCTCGTAAATTGTGTTCCTGATATTGTTAATCTTTTCTTTTATTAATATTTTTTTCGTCTCTATGTTTATGTAAAAATAATATAAGAATAACATAACCGACATGTTTATAGAGAAGATAAAATATTATATTATTTATGTGTTATATCTTTTAGGCCAACAAAAAGTATAGTTTCTTTAGATTAATTGAAGTGAATCTGTAATAGTAAAGGTTATGTTTATCTATAAGCGATTTGATTTATGGTAACATTAAATTTATTGTTATTGAAGTATCTTTTTTAAAATAATAAACGATTAACTAAACAAAAACAGGAAAAACACAACTTTCCATTAATGTTAAATGTATGTATGAATCACATTTATTCTCAAAATACTTGCACTTCAATACAGAAATGTATATTTCCTGTACATAAGTTATATTTGGTTGCTACCATCTTCCGCAATCTTGTGTCTTGTCAGAGGATATTGAACCTTAATTTGTAAGAAATGTATGAATTTCAATTAGTCCTGTCATCAAAATCTATTAGCGGTTCTCATTTATCATATACAGTCCATTTAATTAACAATTTTATTTTTCTTCGATCATCATTCTTCATATTACAACTGTAATCTGAAGACTGAATGTCATGTCATGAATATTCTACTCCATTTAAACTTTATAAGTAATATATTAAAATGGAGTTATTATAACATTAGAATAAGCATTAGTTGGTTTCCAAAATTGATTATTTCCTTTTATATATTAAGACACTTTTTTTTGGAAAATTTGGTATAGTTTTTGTTGTTGCCGATTAGGTATATGAGCCTTGGAAGTGTGTTATTCAGACTGTTAATAAATATTACGTAATGATGTAAGTAATATTTTATTCATTTTAAATAACTTTCTTTTTTATTCTCATACTTTGCTTAAAGTAAAAAATATATGTAAAGAGATTCTTTAATTTATATTTTATATAACTAAACAAATATATATATTTTAAGTTTTATGTTTTAATCTAGAAATTGGTGTTTCAAACATTTCATAATAATGAAAGGTTGGCCTCTAGTTTCTTTCTTTTCCAATGCAATGTTTTAAAATAACCGATTGTGTAGTCGGAGAATTCAGTAGTACATTTCAGTGGTAGACTATAGAAATGCTTTTAGAAAATACCACATTTTTTAAAAGCGAAGAATTGCATTTAAGGAAAACTTTTTTTATCTGTCATTATATTATAATAAACTGTTTCATAATAAAATTATTATTAGATATACAGAAGACGTTACCTACGTTTAAAATAAATACTCGCACGTTTATCTTAAAAAAAACATTTATTTCTTTGTTATTTTAATGGTATTCGTTTTTCTTACTTTGATGATGTTTTGTTTCTCAATTGATACTGTTTATTTTCACTCTTCATGATATTAACATTATTTTCCAAGAACATCTTTGTTTCGTTATTTCGTTTACAACTCATCTGTTAACACGAGTTCACACAACTAACACACAGATACACACGTACAGACAAACAAACGAACAGAAAAACAGTTATTTTTTTATGTCTTATATACCTAATCGATATATAACTATGTATACTTAACTCTTGTGTTCTTTTATGACCCCGACACTTATTTATATAGTATAAAAAATATAATAGGTTTATTATTTTCAAAGCAAATACAAATTGTTTTATAGATATTGTTATATAATATAAGAAAATAGCACTTTAGGCTGTATACATTAAAGTCACAATAGAAATTTAATATTATGAAGCCTCCTTCGAGTTTTATTACTTATTATTTATTAAAATACTAATTGTTTACTTTAAATATTAAATTTTTTAATTATATCTGTCCCTATGATGACAATCATATAAATAATTCAAATATTGAATAATTTATTACAATAAAAGCTTTTTGATACTTAATCATAGTCGTTTATGTTTTGAGAACTAGCCAAGAAAGCATAACTTGAGACTCCTAAAACTACACTATTTACTAGTTAGCGTATAAATAAATAAGAAACGAATAGAAAATGTGTAAAAATTATGCTCATAAATAAACATTGGAAATGTTTTCTAATTACATGTTTGTAAGAATTAACGTTATTTGAGCGTTACAAAAAATGTTGTCTGCATATTGTTTGACTTTGTACTTTTCTTAATTCTTGTATTCTCTTAGGTCTAGTAATAAGAACTAAGTACAATTCTTAATAATTACATTTATATAATTTCAGCTTTCAGAGTTTAGTTTGTCTGTTTATACATCATATAATAATTTATTTATAGTATACCAGAAACTAGATTATGTCAGCCAATGATAAAGAATACGTAGTAATTCTTATGATATATATAATTTAATATGTAATAATGTTCTATTTATGTATATATAAATATGTTGTAGGTTCTTCCAGTACTAATTATAAAATCAAGGAGTGGTGATTAAATCTGATATGTATTGATAATTGATATGTAATGCAAAATTTGATTAAATCTGATATGTATTGATAATTAAGTAGATTTTTATCTGAATGGAAAATATTAATAATAAAAGAATATCTCTAGCATACCTACATCTTAACAATATCTCATTAAGATGTACGCAAGTTGTTTTCCTGAGATTTTTTTTTTGAAGGTTTTTGATGAAAAATATAGGAAACAGGATAAAATGTTTCGTTTATATAAATTAATAAGATAAGATTAAAATAATATTTATACCGAACTAAAAAAAACTTTAAATTTTTATTAATTATAAGTTTAAATACATATATAAAGTTTTAGATTAATAAAGAAAACCTATATTCTATCTATCTATGATCTAGATAATTAGACGTCCTATTTGAAATGCCCTCGTCAATAAATTCGTTAACCAGCGGCTGACGCAAATTAAATTGAGGGTTAGTTGTCACCATCCGCTGTGACGTCACACTTAATTGTTCACATCCCGTTAACTGAATTCCTTATTTACCTCGTTTGTACATAAAATTGTTTTGTTTTTGATGCTTAGATCAAGGCCAATTGTATTATGACCAATTAAATATTTCGCAGTTATATGTGTTTGTCAAAATTTACTGTAATGTTCTATATGTGATACTAATATGAATATTGATTGATTTCTGATGACCTCTTAATCCGAAGATGTATGTTCCAGTCATGGTCTGTACTGATGTCGTTGTCTACTAAATATGCAAGCTCACGTTGAATGTTAATTTCTATCCTTGGACTTATATTGCAATTGCAACTCTAAACAAATTTATAAGGAACACTTGAGATCTTATATATATAAAGGATGTCTTTAACTTTAATTACCTTAAAATTAAACTTTAGTTCAAATTGATTTTTTATGTAATTATTTATTTAAACAATTACCTGCCATTTTTTAATTATCAAGGCTATTGAAAAATGTAACTGAAACAGATATTTATCCATGTCAAATTAATTAATGAAGCAAAAGAAACGTTTGTTGAAGATTGTTAGTCAAAATATATTAGGGTAAAAGCCGGATAGTTGCCTCGGACGGATACATGCCTCAGGTTCAAATACTCTATGTTAGACTTATTGACAGTGTTTCTATTTAGTCATTATTAAAAGGGTACCCCGCCTAGGCCTCAGTGCGCCATAAGTCTTTGAAGTAGGGGCACAGTTTTGGTCTGTGTGAGTAAAAATCTTCCGCGGCGACTCTTTGATGAGCGTCATAATTATATTCGTATGTAATCTCTTTTAAATATTTTTATAACTGATTGCGATTTTATTAAAAAAAATATTTCTTTGAATACATTAGAGTTTAAATTGCACTGTTTATTACGTTTTATTGCTAAATATTTTTTATTTATTTTGTAAATAAATAGGGCAAGTATCCGTATCAAAAAGGATAGTTGCCCTACTGTCTTTTGCGGATAGTTGCCCTAGGGCTGTATGTCTAAAAGGGCTACACAATCAGCAGAATTTTTAAAATCGGATCATAAAATAATCGAGAAGAAGAATGAAATTGAGAAAGTAAAAAAACAAGTATAATTAAACAAAAGAAAGAAAAAAAAAAACAAATCAGTTGTTAGCAATAAAATAAAAAATCAAAACAATATAGAGATATTAAGAGCAGTAAATCAGAATTAGATAGCACAGATATTATTCAACTGATTAAAGGAAGGGCTTTAAAGAAAAGAAAAATTTGTATCTACAGTTCCAGCAGTGAAAATGAAGAAAATATTTTAAGTTTAAAAACATCGAAAGGAAAAGCAACTAAAGATCTATCCTTCAAAGGTAAAAAAAATAAATCATCTGTTAGAGATACTGAAAATATATTAATAGTTAAAAATGTTTTGAAAATTATAATTAAACTAAATCGAAATCAGATTGGATACAATGTGAGATGTGTCGAATGTGGTTGCATGAAACTTGTACAACATTCAAAAACAATTGCATGAGATGTGGCAAGTTGAACACCTTGGCTTCTGGTGATATTAAATGCTAATGCCAAAGTTGTTTTTTATATCTTTAATATTGGGGTTCATTATCAATATTTAAGATAAATATTAAAATTAAATTAAAAATAATACACGTTCACTAACTTACAATTAAAACTTTAGTATTTTGAAGTGTTGATTATATAATAATTTAACTTCTCTTAGTACTTCGTACTTAATAAAGGATCTCAGTAAATAATAAGGACTGAATACTTACTTAATAGATGCTAATGCCAAAGTTAATTCTTATTTTCTTTATTGTTTTATCTTTTAAATAAATAATAATATTTCATTCTTAGGTATTTTGGATACCTAATTACCATTTTGGAGTCTATTTTTGTTTTAATTTTATATGTATTATTTAACTTTAATTAATACTTCATAAAAGATTGTATTTAATAATAAATACTGATTACTTAAATTAATATACGTTCATTTTTATTTGAAAAAAAAATCATACAGGCATCTATCCTCACATTAGGCAAGTATCCCCCGAATCATTTTTAACGTTAGGCTACTATCGGCCATAGTAGGCAACTATCCCCTTTTTTAGAGGTCACATTAAACCGGATTTACTCAAAACTAATAATACTTATACTTGAAAAAATAGGCTTTTCTAGAAGACTTATAAACAAGGTTTAAGAATACACTTTGAATAAAAAATATTTTGGTACACATTTTTAATAAACTAGCTTTTTTAAAAAGTGGGGCAAGTATCCGGCATTTACCCTATATATTTTTGTTAATTTTATAATTATCTAATATGTATTAGATATATAGAATAATGTTTGAAACAGCATTAATGCACTCACTATATATTACTATATCGACTGTTTACTTGGCCAGTATGAATCTAAATATTTGTCCTTATTGATCGTTTTCCTTTGCTATTGATAAAATCGTTATATTTAAGGCATTCAAGAATTGTTTTTTTTTTATATAAGCTTTGTAATATTCGTGTCGATTGTCAGTACTTTATTATTTTTATTTTTTTAATAAAGTTCTTTGCTTGGATTGTCAATATTGTTGTATTGATCATCATAAACAAAAAGGCTTTATTTCAATGTCGTATAGGAGAAATTCTATTTATAGAATGAAATAGTAAAAAATATATATTGTAAGTATTATTATCTAGGATCCAGGTTGGCTATAGTTTCTTTTTGCACATCTAGCAAAAATAATGAATATTTTTCTGAATGTTAGGATCATGATGCGCACAAAACGTATTGTCAGAATCAACATATAGATAGAATGCTTTACTGAAAATGTCATTCCTACGGAAAAACACAAAAAAAAACTGCATTGAGCACAATATAGTGAAGAAACTGTTTAATTTTGTAATTTTTCTAATAAATATACTTGACAGTTCATAGTAAAACATAAAATACTTATCAAATTAAATATATATCAATATTTTTTAATAACAAATCATTAATTTGTATGTCAACACTAAAAACAGATCTCGAAGATGAAAACTACTCAATGGCGGAAGTATGGAAATAGATCTATAATCGTAAAACTTACTTAAAGCCATTGAACGGTGTTAGTCATATCTGTGTTACTCACTGTCCGTGTATTTTGAGTTATAAATCAGGAATCTATATATTACTAACTGTACAGAAGATTTAAGAGTTAGTACTGTGAAAACTAAAATTATAACAAAAATATTACGAATTTGTTTTATCCTCTACCTACATGAATTTGTCCATGATAAAAAATTGTCACTATATAACTATGAAATTCTGGGGTTTATACCCCTAATTAGAATTATGATTGGTAGCTTCATACAGAAACTGAAAAAGTGAACCTAAGAATCATACCGATATTACAAAAATGTATTAACATTCTTAGAAACAGTACTCTAAAATTAACACAACTAAACATTTATGTGTTAGTTAAATAATGATTTATTATTGGAAGCTATTTTGGTGTACAAAATTCTATTAATAATTTCTTTGTCCCCAGGTCTTAGCGGTTCGAAAGCGGACCTGCAACACAGGCGGGAAGTATTCGGTTCCAACCTCATCCCCCCGAAACCACCAAAAACCTTCCTCACTCTAGTATGGGAGGCGTTGCAGGACGTTACACTTATAATTCTGGAAGTGGCCGCCGTTGTGTCCTTAGGGTTGAGTTTTTACAAACCGTCCGAAGATGCGTCAGATATTGGTAAGTAGTTTATAAAAAAAAATATTCTTCAACCACACGATAAGGTTCAGATTTACATGAAAATATATATATGTAATTGTTATTATATTTATTCATATATATGTCCAAAATCGTCTGTGATGTAAATAAAAATATATAAATGTTTTGGTGTTGTAAAAATCACATCTAACTGTCAATTGAATGGTGTAAATAAGTTTCTTTTTTAAAAATGTCAGCAAATATTTTTTTATATTTTATTCAAATTATTAAAAAAAGGACAATCCAGACTTATGTCAAGTTATGTTGCCTGGTTTCAACTACCCGCCGATTTAGTTGTCTGAACGAACACAGACATTTTATTTTCCTATTATATTATATATTTGAAGGTGATAGTTATACTATGTGTAACATTTAACTGATAAGGTTTGTGCTCTTGAGATGATATATACATACAATGAAGGTTTTATATAAAATGCCGTGATACAAAATAAGAAAGACTGATATCTGAGGCAATGTAAATAATAATAATTAATAAGTGTATTTTCTCTTTTCAATAACTAAATGGAATTAGACGACCCTGGTAAGAACATGTGTAATGTAAATAATGGTTAATGTCAATCCTGCACCTGCTCGTTACCTAGTGTGTGAATTGACCAATCGGAGACAAATGTTTTAAAAACTGCAACTATTGTGTGATTTTTAGTTGTAGCGACTGTCAGTAATCTACTGTACCCCTTCTATTTCCTACCATGTTTTGATATCTCGAATTGTTTTCACGTTAAATCAATATGACAGTTAAAACGACATGAATTCGAGATACCATGGTTAATAGGGCATGTTTTAATTGTGTTGCTTCCCTTATGTAGATCACTAGTAGTGTCACCCGGCTGTCCTTTCCTATACTACCACACACTCTGCTAGTATAACAAGGACATGACTTGTGATGGCTAATGTACGTGATAATACTTGTTTGTTACATGTGCAATTTCAACGTCTCTTGTCTAATTTTAAACAAATTTTATACTTTGCTTTGTGGTTAAATAGTAACTTAAAAAAAAACACTTTTAACCTTACACGAATATACGGCAATTTAATCTAAACGCAAAAGTTTTTCTCTATTTTTAATACACACGCGAACTCCTCGTTTCTTTGTTTTTATTGGCATTAATGAACAGTCATCCACCTCTTTTAAACGACGACTACTATTGCCTATACTTAATTGGAATGGTTTTAAGGTTTTTTAATTTGGAACCCATGTCCAATGACCAGCAACCACATACAGCGATCATGGGATTTTCATGTTACGTATATTCAAAATTATTATGTACTATAATTTGTAAGAACTAAATGATTCAATTTATATCATATAGAATAATATATATATAGCTTCTAGTAAATTTCTAAATCATTTTTAGTTTGTATTTAAAAAACACATTAATGATATTTCATGTTAAAGTATGTCATACCAGATCAAATACATCACACACGGTGTATTAATTGAGTAGATTGTGAAATATTCGTATTCATTGAACATTACATAAAATAATTAAATATGTAATTGTAGTTTATCATATAATTTCATTAAATATAGTAGGTATAGTTTATTTTTTTTGCGTAATAACAAGAAAAAGGTCTGATTTGTTCTCATGGAAAACGTCAACCCTTATGTGGTATTTTGCATTTAAAAGAAAAAAATAACTCAACCTAGATGCTTTTTATGTGTGTAGTAAATGTGTAGATAGTTATAGGAAAACATTAAATCGCTGTAACTCCCATAGTCTCACCATTATCTTAAATAGGGTTAATTTTTCATACACAATCCAAAAGGAAAAAATATATATACATATTATATCCTTACATACTATATACATAAAAAATCTTGTATATTATATAAGTAAGTAATAGTGTGACTAATTACAATAAATGATTTTAGCGCATCTGGATGAGGAAGAAGGTCATTATCAATGGATCGAGGGTCTGGCTATTTTAATTTCTGTCATAGTTGTCGTTATAGTCACAGCGTTCAATGATTACACGAAAGAAAGGCAATTCAGGTAAGTCACCTTCTCTCCACCTCTCATATATTTAATATTGCTTGTCGGCCTAGTTTGTTAAACTCCAGGCCCATCAGCCATATCTGATGTAATTCCATTACCTTTCAGAGGGCTTCAATCAAGGATAGAAGGTGAGCATAAATTCGCGGTGATAAGAGGAAGCGAAGTCAACCAGGTTCCGATAAGCGAGATAGTTGTGGGGGATATATGTCAGATCAAGTATGGAGACCTGCTGCCGACTGATGGTGTTCTTCTGCAAAGTAACGATTTGAAGGTAATATTAATTACTAGTCCTAAAAGTCAAATGTAAAAAAAGTTTCGAGAATACTTACTCGATAATAAAATTCTTTGAACGCGTTTGATGTCGTTGTCAGCGTCCCCTGGATAAGCCAAACGATAAGGTTACAGGCATCGATATAATAACTGATAAGCAGGTTATTGGGTTGTCGATAGATCGAATTTTCGATATACTACTACTTATCCGGAGTTATCGTAACTCTATAGACCTACCGTTTCACCTGTATTATTATTTTAACACTATTTCATGTTTAATGTATAAAATAATTAATTAAAATATAAGATTATTTAAAAAAAAAACTTTTTTTGTGGTCAAAATATGTATTAAAATTTTTCAGAACATTCCTTATTTAGACATAAATATTATATATTGCTACTCGGGTCATTATTTTATTTACAACATTTAATTAGATTCAAGTCAACAATTTTATCGGTTTGTTTGTCCTTTACGTCAATCTCCAGTCTGGATCTGATAAGAATTTACCATGATAATATAGTACGAGTGAAGTTTAATATTTTCATGAGGAATTTTTAATATGCAATATTTTTTTATAATAAAAACAATTAAAGGTATCTAAATCTATAGTAATTATTATTATATATATATATATTATGTATTAGATAAAAAAGATTACCAAATATATCTGTGAGTTAGTATAGTGTATACTATACAATAACTGCAGGATAAAATTACCAAAAAATGTTAAATATTATTTTTATAGATTGACGAGTCATCACTGACGGGTGAATCGGACCATGTTAAAAAGGGAGAATCTTTTGATCCCATGGTGCTATCCGGTACACACGTTATGGAAGGTAAGACAGACATACCCGAGACACAAAGATCTGATCGAATCTTCGATTCTTCGGTATAACCACAATTACCAAGCCCCTCGCCACACGGCTCCGATCCAATATTCGATGGTACAACCACAATTATTGAATTCCTTGCCACACTGATCTAATCTAACCTTCGATCACTGATCAAAATTACCAAGTTTCTTGTCACACCAATCCGATCTAATCTTCGATGGTATAACCACAATTAACAAGTCTCTTGCCACACCAACCCGATCTTATCTTCGATCATATGACCATAATTACCAAGTCCCTTGCGGCACCGATCCGATCTCATCCGTTCCATTCCAGGCTCCGGTAAGATGCTGGTGACGGCCGTGGGAGTAAACTCTCAGGCCGGCATCATCCTCACGCTACTGGGTGCTGCTGAGACCAAGGAGAAGCAAGAGAAAAAAGGTCAGTGGTTCAGACCTGATAAAATGCTGTTTCTGGTGACCAGAAGAACAAAACTCCTATGTTCTCTTGGCTGTTTGAACTCATTGGATAATTGTTTGTATGTCCTGAATTAGTTTGACTCATGTATAAATTTTTGTATGAAGAACCGATCGAAACACCACTAAGTTTATATCTTATATGGTACTTTTGTACATCTGTTAAATAAATTCCCAGAAACAGCATCCATATCATGTATCCCTTAAAATATTAATACATTGCTCATTTGATTAAAGACCATAAGATACGGCTTAGACTTTTTAAGTAAAAAAGACTATTGAGTGAGTAATATGAGTTTAATCACTACTAAAACTTTTATTAAATGAGCACTGTAAGATTGCTTGATTAGGATAATGAAGTTATTGACAAGATACATATAATTATTATTTTTTTATTTATAATTATTTAAAAATATATCTATTGATTTTTGTGTTAATTTGTCAATAAAGTCACGATTGCGACCCAAAGTAGTTGCATATAGACACAAGACATGGATATCCCATGCACTGCTATGATTTGTATGAAAATGGTGAATTGTGCTATCATAGATATAGAGAATATAGAAAAAAATCACCAATCAAGTCTCCGATATGAGATTATTTTATTTGAATTTATTTTTTCTATAGTACAGTCTGTCTGTTGTTTGTGTTGTGTTTAACTAACCTGATGTAAGCATGGTACAACCCTGTAGTACCCTTCATCCCCTATTCGTATAAAATAATCTCATTTCAGCCAAAAAAATCCTAAAAGCAAACATTGTAAACACGCTTGAGCATTTGTGGCCAAATAAAATATACACCATAAAATGCTTAAGCGCTTTTATTTAGCGCCACGTGACCAATGACATTTTTTTTTCCTCCACCCTCAACCCGGCCCGCCGCACCCGACGAACAAACATACACATTTATATTGCATCGTGTTGCATGATGTAAACATATCGTTGTAAATGTGTATGCTTTTAACTTGGATTATGAAATTGGTTCCCGTAGAGTCTAAAAAGCAACAGAAGAAGGATCAACGCAAGAGTATCCCAGGTAAGTCAAGCGCTCAGCGCTTGTTAAGTTTGTACATTGGGAGTCCAGTATTGATAAACGATCTGGCCTTCAATGTACAATCACATAACTTATCAATTTGTGATGATTTAAATTAAATTTCGGTCAAAAGACATATACATACCACATTGCATCAATCAGAACTTGCATAGTAGCTAGATTGCATGACGTGATATTTAGATTTTTTACCCTAAACCATATTTAGGTATTAGGCTACGAAAAATTGTATAAATAATACTGAACCGAAAATGTTTTGTTATTGTTTGGTGTAATAAGTTTCGATTATTTTTGCATAATTTAGCAAACATGTCATGTCATATAATTTATGTTATCTAAATTAATATAATAGAAAATGAAAAAAAAAACAGGATAAAACAAAAAATGCCAAACGGTAGCAACAAAAGTATAAAATCATTAACAAAAAGCTCACGAAAATTAGGGGATGAAGAACCAACATCCGGCAACAGTCACAACCACGCGAGAGACGACAACCACGTCCAGCCGCCGTCCGACAAGCCGCCGCCAGAAACCAGCCACAAGAAGGAGAAGTCGGTGCTTCAGGCCAAGCTCACCAAATTGGCCATCCAGGTGAGACACGAAAAGGAATGTGAGGCAATTGTGCTCATATTGATCCGTAAATATAATCGTCTCGTGGTTATGAAGGTAGCGTAAACATTCGGAAGATATGGTTTTAAAAATCAGTAAAAAAATATTTATTCAAATGTGTACTATTCGTGAAAATCTTAGAAAACCCGGATTAACGGTCGGCCATAATTAATTCCACATTGTCATCAAAACTGAATCAAGCTGATGAAGGTCGGGACTAGATGAAACAATCTTCAGTTCTGATGAAAGCCAAAATGTCTCCAACCACGCTAAGACGATCTTTACTAACCGGTGCTAAGTTTTGAAAGGACCACTTTGGTTATAGAACCACATCCACAATAATCCAATCCTGAAACGCTTCTGCCTATGTTTGTCACTGTTTTCACATTAGCGCGAGAAAGCGGAAACACAAACAAAAGTTTACATTTGAAATGTTTTTTTAATTTTAACAATATTTATAGCCAAACACTAGATAAATTTCGTTTTTTTTTTTTTACCTAATAATACTTTTTATGTAATCAAATATAAATCAAAGCATAAAATTCCAGATCGGGTACGCCGGTTCAACAATAGCTGTGCTGACGGTGATCATTCTAGTGATACAGTTCTGCGTACACACCTTCGTGATAGAAGGCAAGGAGTGGAAGGCTACGTACATCAATAATTTGGTGAAGCATCTCATCATCGGAGTCACGGTGCTAGTAGTGGCCGTGCCTGAAGGACTTCCGCTGGCCGTCACACTCTCGCTCGCTTATTCTGTTAAGGTTGGTAGCATTGAAATTGGAATTTCATTGGATATTCGAAATTGTTGATAATTAAACTGGATTTCAGAAAATGATGAAAGATAATAACTTGGTACGACACTTGGATGCTTGTGAAACTATGGGTAACGCCACTGCCATTTGTTCCGATAAGACTGGTACATTAACGACTAATCGTATGACGGTCGTACAGTCGTATATATGTGAGAAGTTATGCAAGGTGACGCCGAATTATAGAGATATACCGCAAGACGTCGCCGAAACTATGATTGAAGGGATTTCTGTTAATAGCGCCTTTACTTCTAGAGTTATGGTGAGTTTTGGTTCTGTATTCTTATGGAAATTTAGATGAAATATTTTGGAGTAATATTTGAGACCGATCAATTAAATATCCTTGTTTAGCAAGTATTTAGATCTCACTATAGTATCCACATTTAGATCTCACTATAGTATCTCAGTATAGGAGTTTTGAATAAGTGGATTATTAATTAAATTAATCACTTATATAATGAACTCTTGATATTTTCAGCCATCCTTAGAACCTGGCGGTCCTCCAACACAAGTCGGCAACAAAACCGAGTGTGCTTTGCTTGGTTTCGTTTTAGGGATCGGTCAAAGTTACGAAGCGGTCCGAGAACGTCACCCTGAAGAATCCTTCACTAGAGTCTATACTTTCAACTCTGTGCGCAAGAGCATGTCCACTGTTATACCCTATAAGGGCGGCTATAGATTGTACACTAAGGGAGCTTCAGAGATCGTTTTAAAGAAGTTAGTATATAAAATACATGAAATTAAATTGTGGTACAAGGATTAAAAGACTTTTGGGGATAACCATAAAACTGTGAATTGATTTTCTTTAATAAATATATAATTTTCTGCCAGGTGTTCATTTATCTACGGTCACGAGGGCAGGCTTGAGAAATTCACCCGTGATATGCAGGACCGTCTCGTGAGGCAGGTCATTGAACCCATGGCCTGTGACGGTTTGAGGACCATTTCCGTCGCGTATAGGGACTTTGTTCCCGGCAAGGCGGATATCAACCAGGTCAGTACACATTTACCCTTCCTTGTACTAAGAGCTAAATTAAATATCATTAGACTCCTGTTTCAAGAAAAAATATTCAAGTAAAACTAAATTGACAGTACTAGCAAGACTTGTGATTTACTTACATCAATTAATCAAAAAGATGGACACTTGAAATTAGTATTTTTATTAATCTGGGTGCTAATTAAAAAAAGTAATTATCGTAACTATATATAAGTTAAGGAGCTAACATACGTTTTATATTACCAGGTGCATATAGACCAAGAGCCAAACTGGGAGGACGAAGACAACATCGTAAACAACTTGACTTGCTTGTGCGTGGTCGGTATCGAAGATCCAGTGAGACCAGAGGTGAGAAGACTGGTGTAGTTGATAGTGACCCAGACTGTTGAGCGAAGCACATATCTTTTTCCTCAAAGAAATATACTAAAGATATAAAGAAAGATATGTTATAGGGATACATGTGGATACGTTATACATTGAATAACAACATTAAGTAACCCCCCTCCCCCCAGGTCCCGGAAGCCATCAAGAAGTGTCAGCGTGCCGGCATCACTGTCCGCATGGTGACAGGAGACAACGTCAACACGGCGCGCTCCATAGCCGTCAAGTGCGGGATACTCAAGCCCAGCGACGACTTCCTCATCCTGGAGGGCAAGGAGTTCAACACCAGGATCAGGGACGCCAATGGAGAGGTGGGTTAAAATGATGTCGGATAAAAATGTAAAGTTACAACACATGATTTGGCGTTTCAATTAATAAAATTATTGTTTTTATATTATATTGACATGTATTTTTGTTACATATAAAAGAGTAGCAGTATTTATATTTTTGGCCTTGACTATATTTTAGGATGTGGCAATATATTAATTTATCCAATTATTATAATTTCAGGTACAACAACACCTAGTGGATAAGGTATGGCCAAAACTTCGTGTGCTCGCTCGTTCATCTCCCACCGATAAGTACACCCTCGTGAAAGGAATGATCGAGTCCAAGGCATTCGACACACGCGAGGTGGTGGCCGTCACCGGTGATGGTACCAATGACGGTCCCGCCCTGAAGAAGGCTGATGTTGGATTTGCTATGGTAAGAACGATAACTAGTCACAATATCTTGATAGCCGAATATGATTTTTATCTGGAAGTTCCGCCCTATTATGAATAATTATATCTATATTAGAAAAATATGTTTATACATCATCTATAATCTGATGATAACCATACGTCACCAGGGCATCGCCGGTACGGACGTGGCAAAGGAGGCGTCCGACATCATCCTCACGGACGACAACTTCTCCTCCATCGTGAAGGCCGTGATGTGGGGACGTAACGTGTACGACTCGATCGCTAAGTTCCTCCAGTTCCAGCTGACGGTCAACGTGGTGGCTGTTATCGTTGCTTTCATTGGCGCCTGTGCTATTCAGGACAGCCCCCTTAAGGTCAGTTTTCCTTTTCATATATCATATGACAATATATTATTAAAAGATGGTTTGACACTACTGTCAAGAATTGATGCATATGGATTTGACATCAAATTAGTCCTTAGATAAGTGCGGGCAGGAAAGCCCTTAAAGATTCCACGAAATAGTAATTTATATTTAGAATCCGATATGATAACAATAAAAAAACCCATGCAGGCGGTACAAATGTTGTGGGTGAACCTCATCATGGACACGCTGGCGTCGCTGGCGCTGGCGACGGAGATGCCCACTCCTGACCTGCTGCAGCGCAAGCCCTACGGACGCACCAAGCCGCTCATCAGCCGCACCATGATGAAGAACATCCTCGGACAGGCCATCTACCAGCTCGTTATTATATTCACGCTCTTGTTCGTCGGTTAGTTTGAACTAAATTATTTGAGTAAATAAACCAGTTTGTTCTTCAATTTTATCAAAATAAAAAAATTGTAGCCATAGTTTAGATAGGTTTGTTAATTTAAATAATAATAATATATATATATATGCTTTGTTACAATCTTATTTTGCTAAACCTTTTTTTAATCCCTTAAAACACTAAAATTAATCTATGAACCCCCAGGCGACCGACTCCTAAACATCCCGTCCGGGCGCGGGCAGCAGCTATCCTCGGAACCGTCCGCTCACTTCACCATCATCTTCAACACCTTCGTGATGATGACGCTGTTCAACGAGATCAACGCACGCAAGATCCACGGCCAGAGAAACGTGT
The DNA here is from genome assembly GCA_959347355.1 of Napeogenes inachia. Lineage (NCBI taxonomy): Eukaryota > Metazoa > Arthropoda > Insecta > Lepidoptera > Nymphalidae > Napeogenes > Napeogenes inachia. The sequence continues at coordinate 18,392,092 of OY365798.1, read as the reverse complement.
TCCAGGGACTCTTCACCAACCCCATCTTCTACTCCATCTGGATTGGAACTGCTTTGTCTCAAGTGCGGATATTGAAGCTTATTACACAAATAGTTTATTATATGTTGTATCATATCCACTGTTGCTACAATTCATACTTAATGTTTATCAGATACCAAAATAGACACTATATCCCATCCCCATCATCACCAGGTGGTGATCATTCAGTTCGGCGGCATGGCGTTCAGCACGGCGGGGCTGACTGTTGACCAGTGGCTGTGGTGCCTGTTCTTCGGGGCCGGCACCCTGGTGTGGGGTCAGCTCGTCACCACCATCCCCACCAGAAAGATACCTAAGAAGCTCTCGTGAGTATTGCGTTGTAATGTAATAGAAATATTAGTATACTTCAAACAATCTTTGCTACATAATATATTTTTTTATAGATGTTTAAAACAATAATTAAGTTACTCATACCAAATCCTATCCCACATATTGTCTATCCTATCCCATCATTATTGTGTGCAAACCTATTTTTAAGGAATAACCTAACACTCTTAAACATTTTTAAATTTTTTTAAAATTTTAAACATGTTTATTGTACTGTTACTATCAAGATGTCACTGGTTTAAACGCCTTAACCCTCATCGACCCTCTCCCACCCCGAGAATCAGCTCCCAGCCCTCCGTCTCCAATAATATTAAAATGAGAAAACTCAAGTAAGTAAAATTAATTTCGCTGACCGTGACAAAAACGGTAGGAAATAATATAATTATAATTTAGTTTCCAGCGATAGCACTAAGTATTGTTTTAATTAATATTATAATAACGAGTGTGACGTAAGCAACCCTAAATAAATACCCAACCCGTCGTCAGCTGGGGTCGCGGTCAGCCCGACGCGGAGACGCTCCCCACGGGGCCCGACTACGACTCCGACCTCGACAAGAAGCCGCGCGCCGGACAGATACTGTGGATACGAGGACTCACGCGCCTGCAGACGCAGGTATGTGCGGGCCCGGCCCACACGGGTCGGGGGGGTTATGTATGCTAAAGGGATCTATCTATCTGGGAGGTTTTTAAATTTGGACCGCTTAGTATCGGTCTCCGAGACCGGGGTTAATGTTTTTTCAAAATTGGGTTTTGTATCGAGAGTGTTAGCTTAATTTGTGGGTTATTCGATTTTGTACCGTATTACAGAAATTTATTCAAAAATATTATAATTTTACGTGACAGTACACTGGCCATCATTTGCCATTATACCGGGATGATAACAAATCTAATATAATAGTAAATATTGACTTATTTTAGTTAATGTCACAAGTAATGGCCAGGTAATGTAACAGATAACATCATGACCCAGTGAGTATGTCATGATGATCTATGGCGGCTGTAGCGGGGTCACCCGTGAGGTGGTCCTTGTACAGTCATCATAATATGTAATAGGTATGGCAGAGTGTTCGTGTTTTATGAAAGAGGGATAAGTTTGAGGTTACAGAAACAGTACCGAAAGTACAGTCAACAAGCGGATACCTCGGGCATCCTACGCTAAGTCGATATTGTCCATTATAATTATATCTTTTACTATTTTTGCATAAAATCCACCATTTTCAATACTATGCATTCATATAGAATTCGTCATGAGAGGTTACGATCATTTTACACAATTGGTACAGCCGGATCATTCACAGTTCGATGTAAAGTTACACAAGTAATTGCGATATTTAATTCAATTCAAAACTTAATTATTTAATCTAGATTTTTCTTTTTTTATTTTTTATTTTTTTAGTTTACATCTTGTTTTATTTTTCCTATACTTCTGTTCTGATTCGATAGTTATTTTTCAGAACCTATACAGAGAAACACTTTACAAAAGTAATGAGTAGTGCTATTTTATTTGGCCCATAACGTAGTGAAAAAAATTGTTCGATTGCTAATTTGAAAACAATATTGAAAATCTTACATCTTTATATAAAATTAGCCACCGAACAATACTAAATAGATTTTATCTTTTCTAAAACTTATTTTCCTTGGTTTCATGACATCCTTCTAGTCTTTTCACTTTCTTTACATTCTTGACTTCTTCCAAGGATGTCGTAATACCGAGAGTCCACTTAGACACTAGATTACATCGCGATAACGGCCATGCATGCAACCGATATACAGTCTGACGCTTCCCTACTGTTACTATTATACCCGAGTTTACCCCCATCCCCACCATTGGCATGTTATGTAGGCTGTGACGTACTTATCCCTCATATACGATCTTTCAAACAGTTACTATGACTACCCCGATCACTCAACATCTACCACGATAAATAACTCTCTTTTCTCTCTATCTTTTATTTAGTCATACTGACTGTTTGATTTTTTTTTTAATTATTATTATTTGTGTTTTATTTTTTATAATGTTACGAATAGTGTTTTTTTTGCTTGTGAAACGCCAACCCGATACATCCTCGCTACTGATCCAAGCAACCCAGCTCTGTTTGAAGAAACCGTTCGTAGACGGTACTAACATGCGTTACCGATATCAGTTAGCAGTAACATTATCCACTATTTTTTAATTATTTTCAATATATTATTTTGTATACCGGATTGTGTTCAGTTACTGCTATAGAGGAACGTTAATTTATTGAGTGTGGAGTGGATTTCTTGAAAATTTTAAGAGCATGTCGAGTGCTCTACTAACAAGTTTAACTTTATCGGAACCCGTCTATCCTTTGCCGTTGTATTGTCAATGTTTTGTGTTTATTTGTTTTTTGTGTTTTTTTTTTTATTGTTTGTGAGTGTTGTCCTTTGCGTTTGGGGTTTCAGTCCGGGTGTAAGCGTCAAACTGAGGGCGGATTTGTGTAGTGCCTTGCCTTGCCGTTGGATAATTGCCTTCATTGTGTTATTTTGCGTAATTTTGTTAGGCTTCTTGTAGTGTCCGTATGTATTGTATATGTATGTATAGAACAGCGGAGCAGCTCTCGGTAAGTAATCCGTAGAAGTACCACGTTCGAATAAAAGTTTGAAATAACTAAACCAGTGAATTGTGTAGCTTCCTAACTATAGTAAAATATACGGTATTAAAATTGTGTTCACCAAAATTTATTTTATTCTTATAAATTAATCACTATTAATTTGTTTCAATATTTTGGAAAAACACAATTATAAAATCGTTCTAAAATTTTTGTAGGCAAATAAATGTTCCTCCTTGGCTCCCAAATTGGATGTTTATTACTAAACTTAAATAGCATGCTAGAAATATAAGTGTTAATTAAAAAATCCATACTAAGCAACGTACGAGATAAATGCGAGCCACCACCATAGAGGGCGTATGGAATTTGGAATAGTTTAAAAATAAAAATTATAATCAAATTAAATAAAATGGCGTTAAAAATGAGGAATTACGGCGATTTGGTAGAACCCTTTGTCCAAGCATCTTTAGGTGTCATCCCCTGCGTTGTCTAGGCTTAAGTGTAGATCAACTTCAGGGTAGCTAAGGCCTCGATTCGACTCCTTTTGAATATTCAGTTCCTCATTATTGTTTTTATTTGGTTTTTGGTTTTGTTTTTTTTTTCTTTAAGTTGGCACTTCTATGTCACGTGACACAGGCCCCGGCCGCATACATCATGCCACACCAACACATTACTGTTCTTTTCTTTATCGAGCTATGAACGCGTTTTTATTCGCGTGCATGTCTATTCTTTTTATTTGAAGTTAAATGTTATTTGTATTTGATTGTATCGCTAAATTCCCCGGCCTGTTTGACCCTTGCGATACAAAGATTTTAAACTGTGAAAAGCCGGTTCTAAATCTTCAATTCTCATTGTCATCAACAGACAGACTGACGTTACTTGTACATATTGATGTCACTTTAACACTCGATTTAATCCCATTACCTTTCATGTACAGACACCGATTATTTACGAATTTATTCTATGTATACTTTATAAAGGGTCTGTTCTTCCGTGTTGGCCTGCTTGTAGCTACGACAGATATGGGGACAACGATTAAAATATGTTTACAATATAAATAAAATAACTTGGTCGTCTGACGTCATTTCAATTATAGGTTGCTACTTATAAGTTTGAAAGCTTTGTGTCTTTAAAAGATGTTTATGTTAGCCCCCTCTCCCTTTGACCTTGAGTAATGTTCTTTTTAATAGATATTTCTATTTTACTTGTTTTTATTTTAGGTATTGAATGTTTATCATTATAGATAACTTTACTCCTTTTGCATCTCAATATCTATATCTATTATTTAAGATTCCTGTTAAAATCTTGATCATTATGTTTAGAAGTATTTGATATCTTCTTTGTGCTATAAAATTGTGCATATAGTGACGATCTCGACCAACTCTGAGTATGCAATAGTTTTCTTTGATGACGTCGGACGAACAATGTCGAACAAACGAAATGTAAAATTTTCCCATATCTGGGTGAGCGGTTGTAAAGCTAGGGCTGCGTGGCACGTAGGACGGTGTCGAATGGGGCGAGCCGCGCGTCGTAGAGAGATGTTGTTGGCAGCCCCGGCCGGTGTTGGAGACGGAGGTGTAGTGGCGGCCGCGGCGGCTGGCGGCGCGCTGCGTGCGACGGACGCTCACGGTACACTCCCCCTAGCCTAGCCCTAGCCCTAGCCCTAGCGACTAGCGTCTAGACTAGCGACTAGCTCTCCCACACGACACGCGAGCGACGGGTCGTCCGACACTAGCACTTTGTTTTTGATACGATTTTTCGATGTTTTTGATTTAATATTACATCGTACTCACTCTTTTTCACCTAAATTTGAATGCTTGGTATATATTTTGTTATTTATCACGTGTTATATTGGTTGTTTTAATCGATATATTTTATTGGTTCCACGTTTAAATTATTCACCTTTGAAATCGAGTGTCAGTACGGGCGACTCACCGCGAGCACTCCAATAGTTCTGTTCGCCCGTTTGCATCTCCCACGTCTTTGGCTGTAGATGTCGTCCCTCATCTGGCACCGTCGCCCGGCACCCTGTCTCCACTCGCTATCGACATCGATACTCCGAGCACTCCATCTCGACCCCTCCTCGCTTTTTTTATCTCATCTAGAGTTCTTCCTTCCATCGAGGCCACTCGGATCTCCTAGCGTTCGCTAGCACCTAGTACTTTCAGTTCTAGCCGCGTGCATGTCCACCCGGCAGGCAGCCGCGGTGGCGTAGACTAGAGATCGGTCGAACGCATACGCGAAACAGAGAACATCCACACCACACTCGTAACGCTATCGGTCGGTCGCGAGGGTGTAGGGGGTAGCGGGCGTCACGGGTTGTGTTGGTTGCAGCTGCGCGTGGTGCGCGCGTTCAAGTCGACGCTCGAGGACTTGGAGGAGCGGCTGTCCGCGCACTCGGCGGCCGGACTGCGCTCGCGCCTGCGCGCGCCGCTGCAAGACCTCGCCTACATCGACGACGACGCGCCCGCCCGCACGGAAACCACCATATTCTAGCGCACACGACACTCGAACGACAACACTTGTCCCTTAACCTTTTTTTTTTTTTGCGACGCGTCTCGTACTTAAGGCTATCCCGTCGTCGCGGCTCGTTTGCGGTCGGATTTCGTCCGAGCGAATCGTTCGTGCGACTAATGTTTTATTAAGTGTTGAAATTTTTTTAGATCTAGGTAGTCGATAGCAATAAAATGTATAGATAGAGGCCCGACGTTAGGCTCCTAGACCGTATTGTGCCTGTTACCGCGCCGGAGCGCAGCTGTACGTTTTCGAAAGAATTTGTGACCTGTTAAAGTTAGCGTCAATAGATCGGTGATTATTCTATCATGTGATGATAGCCTAGTTAGTATCGGACTCCGCGTGGGGCTCGACCGTAAGGAACACTGCTACCCTACATGAAGTATATTATGTAAATATGTTTGTAATTTTCTTGAACGTCTTTGTATGTATATCGGAGCAGTGATATTTTGTATAGCTGTTGTGAAACATTTGAGATATCTCCTTTGAATATTGTTACTTAACTTTATGACTCTTTAAAGATTTTATCTACGTAACTATTACTATGTAAATTTTCACTAGCTTTTGTGTGAGTAGGGTTTACGACGAGCCGATGAGCTCTGATCGGCGCAAGCTTTGGTGTTTTGTTTCATAGTAAATTTTGGGACCACTTTTACCCCGTTTCTGCCTAAAACTGGGATACAATTAGATCTACAATTATTATATCGATAACTATATGTTACTTTAACCAGAGTATACTTATAGAAGAACACTATGTAATCTAAATGGCTCTATGAATAAAGTATACGCCTAACTAAAGTATAGTATGAGTGGGACATACCGCCTCTCGACTAGCGACCGATGTACGACTTGACCTGTAGACGTATGCGAATGTTACGTGAACTATTTACATTTAATAAATTTTCAAGCAAATTCCATAGTATTTTCATTGATTAGAGTTTGTATGGTGGGGGCTTTAGAAAGATCGCTCTATTTCAGATGTTAACGGTAAGTTTAGGTCTGAGTCGAGTCGAGCGACTGCCGCACCTGACGAGTACTGACAAGTAGGTACAGTCAGTTGTACGTAGTGGCATGTTGCACGTTGTCCCACGTTGTTCCGTTGTCCCACTTCGGTACACGCTTAACGTACGTACAAAACACAATCGCTCTAGGTTAACAGACCGACACCTCTGGTGTAACGCTAGCCGCCATTTTGTGACTTGCATGTCTACAAAATGGCTGCCGTTTAGATTGTAAGTACAGTATCTATTGAAGATGTTTTAATTCTGGTACAGATGATGTTTTTTTTTCTTTTATTAATTTCGCTTCGCATTTAAAGTGTGATCATGCTTATGTTACAGCGTTATGCATGTATTCAGATATATGTGAGTATGCACAAGTTGTTTTTTTATTTGAATTAGACGTTTGGTAGCATCTAAATGTATTCTTATTATTGGTATATGTAACTTAATTTATTGTTTTCATTCTATAATGTGTCAAGTCAAGCTTATTTTATGCGCATAGAATGCCAGTGTTCAATATTTTTATTAAAATTATTGTATAATCTCAATAATAACTACCAAACTTCTAATATTAGTTTGTAAGCAGATAAAATAAAAAGTATGAAAAAAAACATTAATATATTATCTCCACTATTACACCAAAACTAGTATTAAGTACCAATATATAATTTTTGGAACAGACAATTGAGGCCTGTAGTTTGTTTTTGTTTCTTTTAATTTTTATAGTTGACTCGGTTGTGTAAGTACTTATTGAGTATTGATTTCATTATATTTGAGTTACATGTATTACTTATTGTTAAACCACTTACATACTTAACCGGCATACAAGCGACCATTTAATATTAAAGTTCATTTTAATAAAAGTATTTATTTGATTTGTAACGATATTTCATTTGACTGTACCTCGTCAGGACCGCACAGTACGCGACGTAGCTCACATACCGGATCTAATACGTAGTTGTAGCAACACGTTATTTTTCTTAATGATATTTTATATATTTTTTCATTGCTACTGGATGCCCTGGACTGCCCCGCCCCAGCTAGTGAATGCCCCTATCCTAGTTAAATTTAGGCACCTAATTAGTAACGAAACTGCTATCTAAATTTTTTTACTCATTTTCTAAAAGCTAAAATTCCTCACTTCGTAGATATGGAATTCTAAAACCAAAACAAAACCAACAACACTATTAAAAAGTATTTTATTATAATGTTGCCGCATTGGTTTTGGAATGCCGCGAACCCTTTCTCTTGGTATTGGCAACACCAGCAGTTTGGTTACGTAGCGCGCGGGCCGACTGACGCCGCGTCATGTTGTTTTGCAGCAAAAAGCGGACATATTGGCCGGCCGCAGGATATTTGTCAATAATTATTTGGCGGATCACAGGAGGATCAGCGTTCAGTCCGGTGGAAGCTCCTTGCCGGCTCTCAGTCCTGTGTCTCATCAGAGCGATGACTAAACAACTAATAAACTACCAAAAAAATAATTCCAGAGACAAAAATACTTAAAAGACTCTGCGTGATTTTAAAAATTTACGTATGCACTAGCTTATACTATAATCGAAGTGACGAGCGACTGCCAATAAAAATTTTAATAAAACCATTTACTAATAGAAATATTATCTCAGTAAATAAAATTTTCACTCTACCGTAATAATCTCAAGTGTAAATGTAGAATATTTAAGATTTGAATTGTTTACTAAATATTAGAATAAGAAATATATTAGAGAATTGCAAAATATTGAATTTAGTATTAACTTGTGGTGCACCATATATTAATTGAATATTTAAGCTATATTATTATAAAATATTATTTATAGCTGATATATAAAAAGTGAAGCGCGAATACTTATTTTTTTACGAGAACGATATATTTAATGGACGTTATTTTTTCTGTAAATATTCATAAATATCTTTTCCTTTATCATAAAGTTTTATAAACGTTGTGTGTTATGCTGATGTTAAAGATTTATAATGAGAATATTATTTTATAATAAAGTGTTGCCTGAATAAAGATTTTGCTACCAAGTGCTTATAAATATTGATATTTAAATTTGCTTTTTGTTATTGTATTTTGAATGCGTATTGTCTTGTTGGTGTTTATTTTTTAATAGATTCATGTTGGCCTTGGCTGTTCTGTTTAAAATATCATGTTTTCTTTATAGAATTTAGATTAATGTTTACTTCATATAAGTTTTATGTATATCAACTATTTTTCTCAATAGTTATCAAAATTGCATGCCATATTAGATTTAGATATAAATATAGTTATTAATTTAACATTCTTCTATAGACTAGTACACTGTTAACACCACACCAGCCTTACTCTCTGGTCTTCCATACTTTTTTATTTTGTTTTTACAACTACCCTCCTCAAGCAAATTTAAATATCATTTAAGTAAACCTAAGAAACTGTTTAATAGACGATAAAAGTATATTTATGTTAATTATAATGTTTATGTGTAATTCTTTGAAATTCAGTAAATGCACTATTGTAGTGAATACGCCTGCTAATAATTTATAAGATTAGGTATAATACAAATATTTAACTAAAATATATGACGAAATTCTAATACGTGTCTTTGGTGTTCACCAAATTATAAAACATCTTTTATTAAAAATACTACGCTTATAGTCACGCAGATAGAATAAATATAGTGAAGCATGATTTTCTGCTACACAGCCAAAAAAGTTGGTATAAACTGGTACTCTATTAATTAGTTGTTTCTAATGCTTCTTGTCACTTAAATATTAGTAATAAAGTATCTATACTCCAAAGTAACTTTCATTTCACCCCGTGCCTCGTTCGGAGCTGCATTTATAAGGTAACTGGCCATCGGATGTGTATGTGTCCTTAATGTTGGCCGTTTGGATGTTGCTGTCCAACGTTGGCCGGAATGTTTGTCGTACGATAGCTGTTCGAAGCTTAGCTTATATCGTGTTTAGTGTTACACTTAGCATGTGCTCTTAGTGAGGTGAAAAATTATTAACATTTATAATTTCTTTTTTGAAATTATGAACTACTTAATAATGTTTCACCTTGACCTTACTTGTTGTTATAAAGTAATTGTTAGAATAGAAAATAGGCTGTGCTTAATAGATATTAGTAACACTAACGTAGAAACTCCAAAATTTCGGTAAAATATATAATAATATTTGAATGTTGAGATCTATTTTTTTTGCAATCACCCTTATTCATAGCGCTTCTGTATTTTTGTTATGAGTAGTATCAAATATTCCACGATTGATATAATTATCTGGTATGTGAGCGACTTCGTCAATGATATGTGTGCTTCTAGATCGTATCGCATGAAGAGACACGATGTAACACACACAATTGTGTGCGAACACAACACACACACGCACAGACAGTGTTTTATTTGAAAGAACCTCAGTGTAAGCTTCAACGCATTTACTACGACAAGAGCTAGTGTATATTTTCAGATCGATGTTTTTAAAGTGTATTATTATTTCGATTATGTTATTTTATTTATTTTGATATTGTAACGGAGCCCTGGATGGAAAATGTGTAAATAGTTTATAAGTGCACAACCCATGAATGTGCTTCTTACGGTTGATAGGTGACCCTGCGTTATTTAGTTCCTATTCTATTTATGATTTATCTTCTTCCAACAACTACCGCTTCGCGAAGCACTGCTTCCGACAGTTCCCCGCAACTTTCTAAGTTGCATTTCAATGTCAAAGCTTCTCTATCGGACGCTAACTCTTTTTTTATATCTTTATTTATTTTTGTGTTGATAAAAATTAAATAATTTGATTTTGTGTATCCATATATTTTATTAGTAATCTATTTTGATATATATATTTTTTTGATTACCTAACTTATATTTCAGTTTATCTTTTATTACAATACGAGTAGCGTTCGATCGTAAGCACGCATCTATCTACGCGGGTCATCCCCCGTTCCTTCTACCGTGATCTGTACTTCATGTTCTTGTTTTAATTTTCTTTTCCATGAACCCCCATTGCACACGGAAGGTCATAGGTGGGGAGTTACAAGAGCGCTTGATTCCTGTGCCCTACAGCAAGACTTCTACTGATCAAGCTGTAAGATTTCATAAGAAGCCTGCTCTTTCACTCACCTCTACGTTTTGTTTTGTTTTTTACTTTCTCCTTTGTTTCGTTCTTACTGTACTCTACTTACAACTTGTCAGCTATTGTTCCGATCAACCCACACTGACCCTTTAATTTCTTTACGTTTCTTTGGCTTTGATTGTCGTTTGAATTTAATCGGTCAGTGTTCAGCTTGCATGCTTCATCACATTAACAACGCATGTTTCGCGATTTACACGAGGATTTATATTTACCGGATTGTATTTGTATATTATGTAAGTTCAATAATCATGCATATTTTCAATGAAATCTGATTAATCCTATCTAGTAAATTGTATAGTTAAAACATTTCTGTAGGTAATTCCAAAAATTATGTCACATGTTAATTAAAACGCAATTACAAATTTATTCTAATTTTGTTTTAAATTCACTCATAATTTCAACAAAGGCGTTTAAATTCCATATTTTAATTCATAAAGCTTATGTAGATAGTTGTAGAATATTTTAATATGATTAAAATTTTTATAAAAACAATTGTAATCATAAAAAAGTTTTACATTCCATATAGGGAAATAATTTTCGGTTATTTTCACATTTACTTGTCCTGTGACACGAAACGTAGATTATTGTAGATAATAGTCGAATTCTACCATCATCTAGCAACTAATAATAGTTCTTATATCTTTCGTTGCCTCATACATTGCACTAAATATATCAGAATTCCATTTTAAATAGCTAAACAACAGGGATTCCCATGGATACCATTTCATTAAAAAAAGCTTTTAGATTAAAACTTTAGGCTACATGCTTATGGAGTAAGTAAATCGCGAAAAATATTAAGTAGGTTGGTTAGCTTTGCTTGATCGGAAACGGGATTCGCGATCAGTGTTGCTTCGTAAATGCGTAGCGTTCGCTAGAGCTTCGCGAGTGCGTCGCGTAGGGATCAGAAATGCAGTCACAGAATAAATGCATGGAACCACAACACTACACAAAGTACGACCATGTGTGCATTCAGAGGAGGACCAGTAGTTATCACTGCATGGCATTTGGCTGCGCCGGCAGTCCCGTCGGCCTCGATGGACCTGCGTCATCAACTGAGAGGGGGTCAAGTAGGACTAGAACGATAGAATGCTGTTATTTATTGGTCCTATTGATCCCTTCTCTGGACCTACGAGGATTATCTGTGACTGGAATTTTGAATTTGCTTCTCGCCTCTTTTTATGGCTCGGTGTGCTTCTATTTGTTTAATCCGAAATATGTATATTTTGTATATGATGACGTCGTCTTTTGACTTTATTATTTGTACACAAGTTTTTATTAGATATTTTTATTAGTCAAAATATTGTCCGCAAGTATCAAAAGTCGACGTCATCATTCTTTGACATTCGTTTTGCTCTGGCTCACACGTGATTTTGAGATACGTTCCTATTTCCAATTATATTTAATTATTTGTAAATAAACTCTAACCCCTGGAACATATCTGGTTTTGTGCTATCCATGTACACTACCCTTTTGCAGCACACTATTGGCACACGAATGTATTTACAAAATCTAAAATCAAACCCCCGTGTGTCTGCAATACCGTTCACGATAATATTCTCTTATTATCTCTTAGAGGTGATTAACATTACTATTAAAAAAGTATAAATTGGACTTCATAAAATTTAACAGAAAAGATCCTCTCTTTTTCTGATAATCAAATCACCTGTAAAAGAAAGTTAAAAAGCGTTATCGCTGGACGCTATGTATTAGTATCATGGGCTTAGCTACTTGGTATTATAGTGTGAGTATAACAGAAAATGATGAACTGAAGTCGCGTACAGCAATAACGTAAGTGTGAGCCAGAGCCCAAAGCGACTCGGTGGAGTTACGAGATGCGAATAAGCGGGGTGGGGTCGCAGATCCGCGTGGTGAACGCGTTCCGGCAGGGGCTGGACTCGCGCGGCTCGCTGGCGGACGCCGCGCTGGCGGAGGCCCTCCGTAAGCAGACCGCGCTGGCGAAGCGCTTCTCGCACTCCTCCAGCGTGGAGTACGACGCGCCGCACGCGCTGGCGCCCCACGACCTCGACGTGGAACGCCTCTCCAGCCACAGCCACACCGAGACCGCCGTCTAACACCCCCCGCCGCCCCACCGCGCCGACCGTCGCCGCCATCGCTCTATCGTAACGCTAACGATTGTGTATAGAATGATATTTTTTAAAACGAGCATGTCAAGTATTTGTTTTGACCGGTTGACCGGTGTTCGAGCATAAGTTATTGTTAACTAGTGTGTTTAATTATTCGATTGTTTTGAAAATATTTTATTATTATACGCGTCGCGTCGAGTCGCGCGCGTCTGTTGAACAAATAAAAATATTGTCTAATTATTAATTTTAGATTTAAGCGCGAGGACGAGCGAATGGGCGTGTGTTTTTTGAAAAATAAAATAAAAAATTTCGCGTAGCATCGTGTCATCTCTTACACGGAATGAAATGTTTTATATTGCTTTTGTCAAAGACATGTTGTGGAGCGCCCCGGGGAGGGGGCGGCCCGCGCGTCCGCCTCGACTCATCCTTTTGTATAAAGTTATTTCATTTGTAGCGCAGTATCATCGTTTGTACGTACGCCGAGTGATATTAGCGGCGCGCCCCCCGCCCCCCGCCCCTCCCGCGCCTTGTATACTTAACTAAATTATTAAAGTATTAGTTAAGGTGTTTGTTATAAATTTCAATAACTTTTTGTTTTTACAACCTTTTCCTCTATATCTAAGTATACATATAAGTCATATCTCGACTCGTAGACGCATCAACAGTAAAGTTTCTATACAAGAACCGTTCTTCGCTTTCTTGTGTAAAAACCGACGTAGTCCACTTAAACATCTTGAAAATGTTTAAATAGAAATAAACATTAAATTGTATAGCTGAAGGTATTTATTTGTAATGCTAGTCTCTTATGAAACAAAATACTAATTATTCAATTATTATAATGTACTTATTGATTATTGATAAATACTTCAAGTTTATTAAACAAAATATAGTCTACGGTGTAACGAATTGATTTTGGAATTTTTTCTCTACGAGCAATAGCGAGACGCAAGTCTTTCGGCCCCACATCAAATGCGATAACTACGTGTTTGGTTGACCAGTAATGGACCACGAAATCGATATAAAACACTGGCATGGACACCTAGTCCGACGTGATGCTCGGTGATGAACTTCAAGACCGATGTGATACGCGATGACGGACCGCGGTGATGGACCTTGAAATCGATGTGATATCCGGTGACGTACCAAGAGACAACGCACTTGACGCGGGGACAAAGACGCGCGTCTGCACAGACATAGGCGACGTAGGATCGCAGCAGTGGCATTTTCAACTTTTAAAGTAAGACATGTACTTAATGGACCTAGTAAAGAGTTGAACAGAGAGTCGTCACCACAAGCCGAACGCTCGCTGCCCACTTGTTTTAGAAATATATAAATAATAATAATGATGATCGAGCGATTTAGCGAATCGGCAATGTTCAATTTTGTATAGAACGTTTCATAGTAGCATTATTGAGAGTTGTTACGTTTTATTTTGTGAGGTTCGTAGGCGCGTTCCGTTGCACGTGAGACGTTCCTCGACTAGTGTAGTGCGACGAACGCCCTCGTCCGGCGCCCAACCGACAGACCGACGGACGAGAGGCGCTATCACTACTAAACTAATAAACAATCTTGTAAGTAATCAAGTATTAGCTTCGAATCAGTAAAGCCTTTTTAAAAAAAACTTAGTTAAATGAAAACTATTCAAATTTCACACTTAAATAATAATTAGTTATGGTTTCAGTGAATAGAGAGGTCATGGTATCGTTTTGTGTATAATAATTGCTATATTTTCGTTGATATTCGTTACGTACCAGTTTCCCGATGAAAGACATAAATTAGGAGTCTACTGTGTAGTAGGGGGCACGCCTCCTACCTAACAATCAATTGTTTTGACATTCATTGTCTGCCACTAACCATTTTAGGTGATAAGTCCCATTGTTGTATTTTTCGTCTCACAATAAATGAAATCTATTTTATTGTTTTTAAAGCTGTGGTTTTATTTTTTACCTCCTCAACTGTAACACTTGTATTTCTAAGAAACTGTACTTGTTTAAGAACATGTTATTTACAAAAATATGCAGGTACCTACCTACTCATGTAATCATACAAAATAAAATACCATTGTAAAATAGAAAAAAATATATATGTTTTGTATACAAGACAAAACAACCTTAAATTCAAAGGAATATTTTTTTCCTACATTGCATTAATTAAAATTTTCTCAAATTATAAGATTACAAAAAGCAGGAGTAGAACCAACAAGAAGTCCATGGATACCTACTCGTTTAGCTTAGGTATTTATAAATTTCCATTTTCTTGTACTTAGTACCTATCTAGGCCTTGACTATTCAGATGCATAAGAATTAATACTTACTTACTGTAGGTATAACCGTATCGATATTGACGAAAAGCTCTGAGTGAAATTTGGAAGGGATAAATAAAAATAATATTTTCCTAGGCGCTGTAAGTAGTTGAGTATGCAAAATATGCGGACCGCATACTGTTGATGGTTTTGAACTCGGAAAAGCTTGCAGATTATGATTCTGGATGATCAATGTCCAATTTTTTTTTACCATATAAATGGATTTTTTTAACCATTTAGATAACCTTATAAATGGACTGAACAATTGCTTTGAAATTGTTTTAATTATTGTTTTTATGACAATATCCTTTTCTTTGTTATAGTTCATGCGATTCAATAAATAAACAAAAAATAGTAAAATATAAAATAATGTTTGAAAATATCTATAAGAACTACTTACACTATTAGATCGGGATCCCTCGTACTATTTCCTAATTGATTACTAACAAGCTAATTTTTTGTAAGTTGGTTCATTTTAACGAGATGCCCAACATTTTCTAGTACAAAAATTTCGTAAGTGGTAGCTAACAGGGGTAATAAGGACATCATTTGTTGGTTTAGTATTTATCAACAATTTATTACTAACTGGTTTTGTTTTTATAATTGTCATAATAATTTACTAAATTAGCCGAAAAAATATTTGTAAATTTATGTTAAAGATAACATTTAAAATTAAAAATACATAATCTAAGTTTTATTTGTTTTAAAAGTTTAATATTAAGCTTATTTGATTACCAACTCCATGAGGCATAGGTATTAACAACCTAATATATATACATATTTCTTAATAATGTTCCTCAAATTTTGGTCTTAATTTTTATGTACATACTAGCAGACCCAACATACGTTGTCTTGTATACGCGTCTTTTATTTAAAAAATTCAAACTTAAAAAAAATATATTAAAAAGTTATCACAATATCTAACGTCATTACATGTACATTTATCATAATTCGACCAATCGATACCGTATGAATATGTAAATAAAGATTTTTTGTTTGAATAAATCAATTTGATGTTTCAATACCTACCTATATTTTTTTTAATTTCACTTTTTACGTAGCGAAACACGTATCGGGCCGCTAGTACTAATTTATTTTTCTCATTTCTATCGCAACCCCAACTGTCAGGGCAGACTATAATTAAAATATAATATTATTTAATATTTGACATTGCCATGGTAACGCAGTCCGTCGGAACCAATGTGAAACATTCCAAAATCACCACCTACTTACACATTAAAAAAAAATCAAGAAACCATTTTCCAGTGGACCAAATTGTGAATCTAAACAATTCTCAAGTCCCCTTGAACACACACAAAGAATTTCATAAAAATCGGTCCAGTTGTTTGGAAGGAGTTCAGTGACAAACACATGCACACTAGAAATATATATATATAAAGATTTAAGATATTTAAGATTCTTTAAAATGTAATGACTTGCAACCGTAAGTACCTAAGTCAATTTGCTTAAACTTATATCGTAAAGAATCCTTAGGGCCCAGGTAGTAAATTGCACGGATGTCTCTCTTTTGTAAAATAAAATGTCATTGATATCGGCAGCACTACCCCATAATAGGATACCATAGGACATTATTAAGTTAGTTCCATAGTAACTATTATAAACTAACTTAGCAGTAATCTCGTCAGTTAGGGATCTTATTTTTTTAACAGCGTATGGGGCAGAGCCAAGTTTAGTAGCCAATCTTAGAAGCAGTGATTCCTAGAAATACTGTAGATTCCAAAACATCTATCGCTTCCTCATTTAAAAGCGCATTAGTTTAATATGCACCTGATTTATATTAGAAATTGAAAATCTAAGAATTTTAGTTTTTTATTATTAAGCAACAGGTTGTTAACGCTAAATCTATGCACCATTTCAGAAAAAGCCTTGTTTAGACAGTCATACATTTTACTGTTCATGTTAAAGAAGTATCATCAGCAAACAATACTATCTCATTTTTCATTTATCATATACTGTCTCAGTTTGTCTACAAAAGTAGACAGTTTTACTTAAACAAGGCAGAGAAATGTTCCTAAATTTGAACCTTGAGGGACCCCATATCAATCAGAGCACCAGCCGATCTCCTTTCATTCATCTCTACCTTCTGAATTCTACTAGACAGGTAAGAAATTAATAGTTTGAGACCAATGATCCTGAAGCCATGGTGGTGCAATTTTATGACCTGTTTCATGCTGAACACAATCGAATGCCTTAGATAGATCACAGAATACTCCAAGAGCATCCCGTGATTTATCAAAGGTCTCAAACACTTATATACTTTATAGGAAAGTCGCCGGCGTCTTTAATTAAGAAAGAAAATTGATTTAGATTTCACGAATCTCCATTTTTGTAAAAAGCCTCTATACACAACGCACGCTGCTCAGCGGTGGAACATTCCATAGCGAGTAAACTTCCCACAACCAAGTCCGTCGCTATCAATGTAGTATTGAAATTCGTACGCTTTTGTAACGCATACTGTATATAGAAGTTTTTGATCTAAACAAGGATAAATATTCAGAACATTAAAATTGGTAAGGATTGTTCAAAGTGTCCGTGAGAAAGAAGCATTTATAAATCATTTGTATTTAAAGTTAGAAGTTAGAGCAAACGCAGATATTTCTAAGTACTTTTCTTCAACACTTTTCATGATTTATCAACTATCCTACGAATATAAATAATATTAACAAACTGACTATTGACCTAATGTCAATATGTCCATTACGGTGAAACAGAAAAACATTTTAAAACATCTAGCATAATCATTGTGACGTAGTGGATGCGTGATGTGCTCGCGTAATCTACTTTTTATAAAAAGCTTAACTGATACTTTAAAATAAAACTCAAAATTTAATTATTAAAATAAGATTTATTTACATTTAATGACAAAGTACAAAACGTTCATACTACTATAGAGTAATGAGACCGGGAGGAGGCTCGGGAGGCATGAACCCCGCTAGAGGTACCGTCGGATCTGAAAGACAAAGGATAATAATGAAAATAATAATAGAGGTAAATAAAAATAAAGAAATTTGAAAAAAACAACTTAAAAATTTCAACATCAACTTATAAGTAACAGTTCATTTACATGTATCAACGATACACCTACATACCTACAGGAACATGTACACTGTGAGTTTTGTAAATGGGGAGAGGGGTCAAACAATTAAAAAGTATAATAAAAGTCTCTCCTCACCGTACTTCCCTCGCGGCGGCGGCGGCAGTAGCAGTTGTGGGCGGGCGGCGCGCAGCAGGTGCAGGGCGGGGGGCGCGCGGGGCGGCGGCGGTGGAGACCCGGGCGGTGCAGGAGGGGGGGGCAGGGCGTCCCACAGCGGCACGTGGTCGGGGTGCGACGCGGGGCACGGCCAGGCGCACCCCACGCGACGACGCTTGCGCTGGAGGGGAGTTATTATCTTTATTACTTATTTTATGTTTATATCGTGAGTTTTAAGTTTATTTACTTGTTGTTATTTACGCCTACAAGGTATAATAAAAATATATAGATCGGTCGCATTCTAGTCAATCTAAATAAAAATACATCCCGACCTCACGATTACCATTTACATAAAATGCTTTTTGGTAAATTTCACTCATATATCAAGGATATCTAAAAAATACATTGTTTAAATTGTTTACTGCAACAAGAACAAATCCTAAGACAGCTTTTCCGTGTCGCCTTATCGATTTCCACAATATCCCTGACAAAACACTGTGTATATCATAACGACCATATATCTTCTACCTTTCTAACGGGTGGGTCCTCGACGTCGGAGTCCTGTCCCGGCGTGTATCCATCAGCAAAGCGAACACGCTTGTTGCCGCGAGATTCCGGAATCGCACTAAAATGAATAAGTATATTGGTTTGTTATCTATTAACACTATTTTTACCAACAGGGGTCAATTGACCCCATTTCATATGGAAAATGTAGGCTTTTAAAAATTGTCGGTATAAATAGTGTTAATGAAAAAGATATATTTTTATTTTACATTTTTTTCATTCTTTTCTATTAAAATACAATGTTCTTATATCGTAATAGTAACTCACGTTATTAATATCCCCTTCTCGGGCGCGTCCTTCTCTGGTTCAGTCTCTACTTCTTTCGCAACTTCTCCTAAAACTGACAAGATTAATACAAATTAATACTTAAATAATCAAATTTTAAATAATGCTAAGTTCAAAACTTGGTATTGTAAAATTTTACATTTCTTTTTACACTGTGTTTAGACATTTTAAAATATAAATAAATGTACCAGTCTCACGTAAAGCCTTGTCAATCCTAGCATCCAAGGACGTGGGTCGTGGGTCCAAAGCGTTAGTTACAATGGGTATGTTCGCACTTTTAACACTTCCATTTGTGACGACAGTCGCGAAACAATCGCCGTACTGGAGCCGGTCTGAGGCACCGTACATGTCCATGTACGCTTCATCGTAGCTGGTCAATAGATTGGACATTTTTAAATTAAAATGGAATTAAGAAAATTGTGTCATACATAATAATTTATTTAATTACTTATTATTACTATACCCAGTATTGTCTGTCCTGTTAGCGAGGCTCTGTATATGGTATACAGGTTCGGGTTCGGGCTCCGGTTGCGGCTCCATGGCGCCACCGGTCAGCACTATGTTTACCTCACCCGGCTTCAGACCTGAATTTAAATATTAAATTAAATGGTAAATACCAAATTTGCGATTCGAAAACTGTTCTACCATTCAACTGTCTGTATGTTGCACAAATTATATAATATATAATTAATTTCTACGTATGCTTTCTTTTCGTTGGTGCGTATGTGTATGTGCGTGCGTGCGTGTAAGTACGCACCCCATCTGGAGGGTCTATCAGTCCAGCGCTGTGGAGGGCAGGGCGGGGGACGCCAGTCACACTTGATCTCTCCGCAGCGAGCGCGCACTACCGTTTCGATGCGCTGAGAGCACGCGCCGGGAGGAGACGCTTCCTGAAATGAGGTAAAGCAGATATTTATTAAATATTACTTTTGGTTAAACGTTGAAGGCATATTTAATTGGATGGTGCAAATATAACTATCTACGTTTTTAGTCAGTTATACATGTTGAGTAACTGACGATAAAAGTATTATAAATAAGCAATTATCATAAGTACAAATTAGGTACATAAGTATAAATAAGCAATTATCATAAGTACAAATTAGGACATGGAGTGATCATAGACTTTTATTTTAATATATTTGAAAACGATCTGCAATAGAGGTGCACTAAGTCTTAAATTACCTGACTGGCAACATCGCTCTGATACGCCATTGCCAATTGTTCGTACATCTCATAGTTGGCACCGGCGTAGTTATCCCCATTGTCGTCGCACTCGGTAACCGACTCTATTTCTTTAGGATATAGTATATTTTGGCTTGCGATGACGTCGTTGAAACTGTAATTGGAGTTCTGCGAAGACGGTCTGAGATGACTTTCGTCCTTTTCGTATATTGGTACATCCTAAAATATAAATTTAAGATAAAGTTTCGTTCCTTTAACTTCATTATGAATTATTACCCTTCTAGTGAATGTCGATGTTCTTAATTCAGATACAAAATTTACACTAGTTACAAGATATTATTTTTCGTTTAATAATCCATAAACCGTCTATGTAACTATTGATTTATTTAATGTCGTGTTGTAACAGTCTCGTAGGTGTATTATGTGTACGTACCTTTACACTGCACACGGATTCCTGTGAGCTTTGCGACGCGCCAGGCTCGGGAGGGGGGGAGACAGGGAGCGAGGGGGGAGGAGAGGGCGGCGGGGAGGTGGGGAGCAAAGGAGGAGAGCGAGGGAGCTCCTGGCGGAGGGAGGGCGCCTACGAAAGAGACAATTTTATATTAATGTCATTAGTGAAAGGTAAAAATACTTAAAGGAATAAATAAATACTTACTTCAGTTTCTATTTCTTGCTTCGCATCGGATTCGTCTTCCTTTATTTCTTCTGTGTTGCTCATATCAAAATGTTCGATCACAGTTTCTTTGATTGCCTTATCCTCTACTTCTTGCTTTATATGTACGTTTTCAACAAAATCGTTCTGTAACTCCTTAACGTTTATTATCTCTCTGGGTTTCTGTCGCCTCGGAGAGAACTCCATCAGTTTTTGTCCTTTTTCATCGTCTGTCAATCTTTCCGTTTTTATATTATTTAGTATATTAACATCAAATATATCGCTCTGACTGGAGTCTGACGTCGACTGCTTTCGTTGTCTTTTTGCGTTCTTCTTTTTACCACCTTGATTCTTCTTCTTCTTTGATTTTCTATCGCTCTCCGAGGAGTCGCTACTACTATCTGAAGATGAACTAGAGCTACTAGATTGAATTTTCTTCTTTTTCTTTTGAGCTTTAAGCTTTGCTTTTTCTAACTTTTTCTTTTTGAGCCTTTTCTCCTTTTCCTTATCTTTGAAAAAAATATACATTATTTTGTTTGTTTTTTGAACACAACAATAAATGTAGAACGAACTACCGTATATTGTCATATTGGCCAGTTCGGCATTGATGACGAAATATATTAGGTCTTTTAATTAAATCTAAATATTATTCTAAGCTTATTACTAAATGTCATACCACTGTCGTCGTCAGTACTGTGCCTTCGTTTCCGCTTCTGTTTTTCTTTCAATTTCTTTAGCATCTTGCGTCCAATGCGTCGACGTTTTGCTGATTTTGATTTAGTTTTTTTTAATGCCTACAAAATAAAACATGATGTATCAAAATTTTACAAATAAATCACACAAAGATAATGATAATACGACCAATGCTTCTTATTTTTTTTTACAAGTAAAATAAATTTTGTAGTATTTTTATACGTAGCCTTAGACTAATGCTTCTTATTTTTTTTACGAGTAGTATAAATGTTGTAGTATTTTATACGTAGCCTTAATATATATACATATGAAATGAACCTTCTTTTTAAGATTCTTCCTCTTCCTCTTGGTCTCTTCGTCGTTGGAGAGACTCGACGAAGATGATGTGGAATGCTTTCTCTTACGTGCCTTGGTTTTTATCTTAGCTTGTTTTCTAAGAAATAAGATATATATAATATTAAACATACATGCAAATTTAGTGCTAATCCTGTGTGAAAAAATACAATTCATTTTCTTTAATACCTTTTATCTCCCTCTTCTTCTATATCAGACTCTTGACTCCATCCTTCGCTGCTTAACTTGATCTTCTTAGTCTTTTTATCTTCTGTCTCCTTCTCTCCTTTTTTCTTTCTAGATTCCTGTTGGACGGGAGTCGTGCTTCTAGAAGTATCCGCTTTGTCCACTACGTCTGGCCATACCGCTTCCATGAATCTATATTAAAAAGCAATGTTATGTGTTAAGTAAGTTACCTTACAAGACCTACTATAGACAAGTATCCAATAAATATATTTAGTATTTTATGTAATTTGTTTTGTAACTAGTGTATTTTATTCACAGTTATTTTATCTATGCATTAAAAATCATTTACCTTCACAGCAATCTGTTACCTCACCTCTGGTACTCCCTGTAACGGGCAGAACTCCTACCTCCCCTCTGGTAGTCCCTGTTAGTGATGAGCTCCTACCTCACTTCTGGAAGTCCCTGTTATGGTCGAAACCCCTACCAAAC
The DNA here is from genome assembly GCA_959347355.1 of Napeogenes inachia. NCBI lineage: Eukaryota > Metazoa > Arthropoda > Insecta > Lepidoptera > Nymphalidae > Napeogenes > Napeogenes inachia. The sequence goes on along the minus strand of OY365798.1, from coordinate 18,369,547 downwards.
CTCTGATATTTCCTGTTATGGTTGAGCCTTAACCTTAGCCCTGGCACTTCCTGTCATGGGCAGAACTCCTTCCACACCTCTAGTGGTCTCTGGTACCTCCTGTTATGGCTGAATATCTACATCAAATCTGGTAATCACTGTTATTTCTAAGCACCTACTGCACCTCTGATATTCCTTTTTAAGGCTAAGCTCCAACCTCACTACTGGTATTGCCTGTTAGGACTGAGCACCTACCTCCCTTCTGGCAATTGCTATTAGGGCTGCACTAATAAACTCACCTCTGGTACTCCCTGTCCAGACTGAGGTCCTCCCTCTTGGGCGTGAGATCACGTTCTGGTCCCAGCTGGCTGTCCTCCGCCTCCCACTCGTTGGCGAGCGGCAGCAGGCTGGTCTCCGGGACCACACCTTGCAGCGGGTACCAGCTTCGAGCTTGAGGGCACCGTGAATCCGGAATTCTAGATATCGGTTATTATAAGAGAAATGATTATTAAATCTAGAAATAAATATAAACTGTTCAAGTCTGTTTCAGGAAAATATATTTCATATAATGAAATTTACGTTTTTAAATGGTTTAATACTTTTAAGAATTCATATTAAAACAAACAAAAACTTACTGATCACATCCATACACTCTGTCTACGAGGTTCATTTTGCACATCTCTAGTTCTTCGTAAACGAGGCTACGGTCTTTGACGCATGTGCAGGATCGAGGATTAGTGGTAAACCAGATTTTGGGAGAGGTGCGAGTTTCCCTGAAAAAAAAATTATACATATTAAAATAATTAAAAACCCCATCCATTGGGATCCAGCATCATCATGACAATGGCTATACATATACAGTGCAAAATTCATCACGACTATACAGATATAATAGCCCAGTATACAGTTAAATAACGCAGATGTTGCGGGTTCGAAGACTTGCTTATATTGATACACTTTCTTTCTATAAATATTTTGAAATGAGAAACAGAACATGGCTAAGACGTTTAAAAATAATTAAGAATATTATGTCGTGGCGCACTAAGACTATTGGTTGGCTTCGGGTTTGATGACCGCCTCTAGCCAAATTCTTGTATGAGGAATACTTATTAAATAATTATTTAGGGTTATACAGTAAAGAAAATGTCTTCCAATCCTTATCGTCATATAATATAGGAGGTCCCTGAAAAAGCGATATGTATGAGCATATTTTTACTTACTTATAACATTTATTTTTGTCATGTCGAAACAGAAGCGGTTGACAGATCTTAAGGACGAAATTCCAAGTTTCCAGAGAATCTACTGTGGATTTTGACATTTTAGCCTCCAAAGCGTCATCCAGTTCTTTTTCTATAGACAACCTAAAGCCATCAGACTTATATCCACTCTCGCTAGTATCTGGGGTTTTTAAGCTATCAGAAGATCGATAGCCGTCAGAGTAATCGCTTCTTTGACTCGTACTCCCACTGTCAATTAACTCAGGGGTCACTGAACTTCGTTTTGTCTTTTTCAAATCATCTTTTCGTGGTGACATGTCGTATTCTACCAATCCTTTGTCCTGACTATCTTCATCTGTCAGACCCTCTTGTTTAATTTCGTTTATAACAGACTCCAAAAATGTATCATCATTAATACTTTCCTCAACATCCTTTGTATCTATATCAAATTTGTCAGGAGAATCATATAAAGTTGGTTTTTTTACTTTAGTCTGTAGAGCATATTTCTCTAAACCAGAATCTTCATCAAATATATCTATAATTTCATCGTCATTTGGATCTATTTCATACTTAAAGGTATCCATTACTGGTTGTAATTTTTCTATTTTCACTGGTCTGGGACTGTCTAAAGATATAGTCTTCAAAATATCCTTCTGTTTCGCAACACTAGCTTTTAATTGTTCCGTGGGTTCAATGACCGACGTCGCGACAACAGTAGTGGATTTATCTTGCACCTTTGGACTTGGGCAACTGCTTTTGTCTTCATTGTCCAATGACCAGCTATCACAAACTAAATAATCATTGAGATTCACATCAGTCTCCTTCTCTGTCTTTGTTTCTACTGGTTTCTCATCTTTACTTCTAGTTTTTTCCCTTGATTTTACAGTATTTCTTTCCCTATATTTATCATCTTTTCTATAATCGCTTCTTCGGGACTCATATTTGTCGCTTTTTCTTCTATCTTTGTCTTTATCCATATCACTCTTCCTCCGTTCAGACTTTCGGTCTTTTTCGTGGGCTGGTTCCTCTTTTTTTCTTTGAAATGGGTTATCATAATCAGGCAGTAGCTTCTGATAGTCAAACTTAAATTCCTTACCTTCTTGTCTAGCCTTTTTTGCTTCACGAATCAATTCGTCTACTTTTGATGGATCTAAAAACACATATAATTAAGTATTTTTTTCATTTTATGCGACATTTATTAACATATAAATCATCATGATTTTTACTTTAAATAATACTACTATTAAAATTACTCTTAGTACTATAGTAATATATTCATACATTTTTCAATCGAAAGTTAACTTTTAATAAAAGATAATGTATTTGTTATATCCTATTTTATTTTATTTATTATTAGTTTATAGTTTTTTATTTGTCAACATACAACTATTAAAAAAGAAGAGTTATCTGACGATTGAAAAATGAGATTTGAAAAAAGCACACAATATATTATATACAAAGCCTTTTAAAAAAATTACATGATAAAATAAAATCATCCTTACCAATTACTTACTAACTACTATAAGCTATCACTGTACTCTATATACTAATTCAATTAATTATATTCCATGTACCAATCAGAAATTAACAGTATATCTTACCACTATTACAAATCAGAAGTCAGTTCCAAATTTGTCCCAATCAAAAACACGGTAGTACATAGTAGTGCTTATTTGTACTCAATTTATTATTTAATACTCTGTTCTAAATTCTTTTACAGTCAAATATATCTACCTACTTATCTATTGTACTAGTCAAAATATTGTACTAGTCAATGACTTAACTTACTGCACAGTGCACCCTGGAGGTGGCCGATTAAGTTGGTTCGTGATCTCGAGCTACGCACTCGAAAGTGACGGGCTACATGCATTACGGTGATAACAAAATTATAGCAAACGAAAATGTGCAAAATACATATAAGAATATTATTAAATAATTTAATAGAGAGAATATTATTAAAGAATTTGAAAGTATTATAAAAAAAAATATTTTGTATGGTCATTTTAAATTTATTATGTACAGCATAATTTTAATAAATTATTTAAAGAAATGCTTTGTTTTATCACATGCCAATAACAATCAAGACAGTTGTGAAAAATAAAAGAAAAATATACACAATAAAATTATAAGGCTGTAGCAATGCAAAAATATTAAGAAATAAGTTATTTACCTAAAAATGATTTAATTGGAGGCATTGCTTTTGTTGGCATTGCCTTTTCACTTGTCGAAGTGGGGCAAATCAGACCTAGTGGGATTCCCAAATCAACTAACTCCATTTTTCTTTTCATATCTTCAATTTCAGCAAGTGTTCGTTTTTGTAGATCAGTGTAAGAGTCTAAAGCAAAGAAAACTTTTAAAGTACTTGGTTTGTAAATGTAATTTATACTGTAACAGAAATTTCATTAGAGAGAGCGAGATTCAGAGGTTCATCAAAGATGTTTTATGAAGTAAGAATATATATGTTATTTTTTAGATTTAAAATTAATTCTTTAAAAATAATAATTTATATCAGCACATCTAACCTTGAAATGATTTCCTAGTTGTTCCTGGCTTGGGTGGTTTTGGCAACTTCTTTTGTTCAGGATCTGGCTCTGCTTTTGGAGTAATTTTTACACTGCTTAATTTACCAATTAATACTGTTGTATCTGTAAATGAAAAACAATATAAATATATTAATTGCATTATTTAAGAAGATAAACATTGGATGAAACATATTAAGAAACAGAAATATAACTTAATAATGTTAATAGAAAATAAGTTGAAACTAATATTTACCTGTGGGTAGGAAAAACTATGCCTGTATGACTATTTGTCGTATTTTTGATACATCCATATAGTACAAATTATTATTATTTTGTTACATATTATAAACTAATTTGCATATAATTTTACTTTCAAAATTTATAAGTTGAAGTTTGCATATAATATTGAATAAGCAAGACACATGGGGAAGTAACCCAAAAGTATCATTCAGACTATTCCTTTTATATTTAGACACAAATGAAACTATAATTTGTCTAAAATGTTACATTCATGCATAATTTATATTATAAAATTACAGCTATAATAAATATATTTAAACATTGATGAGCCATACAAAACCTTATATGACAATTTAGAATTTACAATGTAATCATACCGCAAACAATAAAAAAAAGACAATTAGTGTTATCACTTACTACCACTTCCTGAAGCTTTGGGGACCACAAGAGGTGTGATTGGAGTTTTCTTCTGTATTGAGAAGGCTCGAAGCCTTTTCTTAGCATTTTCAACTCCTTTGCTTGAAGTCAGCAATTTTGGAATTGGCTTGGACAAAACTGGAGTTTTGGGTTCATCGCTGGGCTATATGTGGAAAATTTTCCATATTAGAAATATTAAAGAAAAACAATACTATTTGTTTCATAATTACTATCGACGATACGATTGATGATGCGCCTTTTCTGTTTGGCGGTAACAGCAGATATTGATTGGTTATCCTTTAATATTTTTTCTTTAGCCGGTTTATAACTTACCAAAGGAATATCAGTACCGGGAGGCGCCGGTTCTCCTTCATGAGAATAATCGTGACTTCTACAGGAATCCATTTCCAATATTATTCTTACACAAATTGTTAACCTAAAATTCTCTTATCTATTCATTATGAATATGGTTAAGTACTATTTCTGCATAATGGTAACTTTTTTATAATAAATGTTTATTTTTAATAATAATACAGGGATAAATACATATGTAAAATAACATACATGTATTGTAAATTTGTAACTCAACGTCAATGTCAGAACACAAGTTGTAATAACGACAACTGACAAATGACACTTTTCTTTTTTTAGTGGACAGAGCAAATTTATAAGGACGTCGACAGAAAATAAACCAACACTAAACTACACTACATAAATATATATCAAAAATATAACACTACTTAAACAAAATATTTTTTTGCTTAGTAAGCATTTTGCGTTAGTATAAACACATGTCAGCAAGATTACATTTTGGTTTTCGTTGTTATAATATTTTTTTTCTGATTGTTTTATTAATAGGTTGGAGGGGGTTAAATGTTAATTAAGGAAGGTGTTTGAAAATCAAAAATGTTACCATCTTAGTTGCACTGACCAAAAGTGTGAAGTCCATTTTTTTTAATCCATGACACAATTTCGTGAAAACCACATGCTAGTAACAATGATGAAAACAAGTTTCATAAATTATATAATAACAATAGGGAAGATTCGTGTTTTATTTTTTATACTTAAATTGATCATTTACCTCTTTATATCGATGAAAAAAATATAAATAGACTAGAAAATATTCTAGATATTTTATAAAGTGAAGTTTTACGAAATTTTTATAGTTGTCGATTTATTTCAGGTTAAGGAAGATACAGCAAATTGTATTGAATATAATGTAACGAAACAGCCAGGAGAAAATGTATTCTAAGTTTGAAGAAAGGTAATGTTTCGAAAAATACTTAATGTTCACAAAGAAGTAAGTAAGTTCTATTACTGCCCACTCAATGTCTGTGATATTAATCAACCAGGACTGTGATGATCATAAGGAAGAGCCTTGCTTTTCGCATATTGAAGATAAATTACCGAGTGATTAAGCTGTGCAAGTTAATATTAAACCGAAGTGTAAAAATTAAAGGTGTCAATGTCAATGTAACCTGCTGTAACTTTACCAGTAAAACATTTTTTTTTAAAAAGGATTTTTTTTACTGAAAACACAGCTGATATTACTTATATATAGCATCTTATGTCTTCTATATCTGCTGATTATTAACCAAGTTATTTATCTGAGTCAAGTGAGGTGGAAAATGATTCAATGGACGAAACATTTTAAAAATGTAACGTTTTGTAGCATGCTAACTGCTATTGAAAAAGACTTTGTAGTTGTTTTGTTAGAGTTGTTTGAGTATTGAAAAATGTTTTTAGGATTATCTAAACTATTGTTTCATTTAAACTTTTAAACACGAAAGTATAGGTTTAAATTATTTATTTTTTCCCAGAAACACTAATACCACAGTATGAACTTCTACGCCGATAATTTGAATGGCGCGTCAAATGACGTCACATTTCTTTTCGACCAATGGTGGCGCGTTTTGGAAGTTTGAATTTCGCTCCCTTTACACTTTTCCACAAGTCTATATGTTGAGAACGAAAAACCTTTGAACACTCATTTATAACATTTAATTAAAATTAGTAAACAAAGAAGGTTACATCCACATATGGGATATATTCAAATACAACTAGTAGTTTCAGAGATTACCGCAGAGCACATAAAATATTAAAAAAAGTCTACAAACTAGTTATAAAAAAAGCTTTATAAAAAACATTATTATTTATTAACATAAATAATATGACATCTGTAACGTACAATATTAAAACTTAATTTAAATATGATGTACTTATTTACTAAGTCACATTACTATGACTAAGTTCAATCATCAATTGAGACAGGTCCCCACTCAATTTCATATAATACATAGGCTGTAATTGGTCTGAAAGAAAAAATAAGGATTAAAAATATAAAACACTAAATTAAAATTTTGTAAAAAAATCAACTATAATATATATTCTTTATCATTGTTATGTTTGTACACAGTATTAACTAAAATCTATTTGTATATGTATCCAAAAATGTATAAAACCTGTAGGAGGCTGTATATCTGGTGCTGGTAATACTTCATTTTTAACTTCTCCTGTTTCCCTGTAATCATTGACATCCGCAAATGCTAGCTCAGGTGTACTTTCGGGGACTGTAAAAGCTGATGCTTCTGATAGTTTTTTATTAGTATCAACCATACCCGATACTAATTTATTTTGCAATTGATTCCAATCCTTTTCCTTCACCGCTTGTAAAGCTCTTTGAACTTCCTTTTGAATGGTTTTCTTTTCATCTGCAGAGAGATTCAGGCCACTGTCATAATTTTTCACATATTTTGTCACTGGTTCATCATCACTTGATAAATCACTTATGTTATTCATTTTAGGGGTAATATGTTCAGTGTTGAAAAGATTGCACCACTTCTTTTGTAAGTTGTCGGCAAGTTTCTACAATATCAACAAAAAAATATATATTAGCTATTCCCTGAAAATATTAATTCTAGAACTAGTGTTACTCACAAAGTTAATAGATTTTGGTATTCTTAACATGTAATGTTGTGGATGCAGTTCTAGAGCTTCACATTTTGGACAGAGATCATAATTTTCACAAGTAATGCATTTATATCTAAATCCAACGATTGGATCACTGCAGCTATCACATACTATGCCTTCATGTTGTACGGTCTCTACGTCGGACTCATCTAAAATAGTAAAATTATATTAAAAATGAGGTCAGCTTTATAAATTTAATACATAAAACTGAGATATAGCATTTTACCATCATCATTGGACCCTGGTATACTTTTAGTAGGTAAGGCATCTTCACTTAAATGTTTTATTTTTATATGGTTAGGCGAAAAATGGCGAGAACAAAATCTCAATTTCCGACGAAGTTTATCCATGTCTTGATTCAACCAATCGTCTCTCCCAGCTAATTTAAGCCATTTTATCTGTCTAAAAGGAAAACCTAAATATAATATCAATAATATCTAATTTATCAATATATTATATTATATATATTACCGTCGTTCTGTTTTTGGTAAAGTATAAAAATTTAAACGTTTATTAGTTCTACTATTTCGTCCACATCCTAAGACGCAGCAATAGTTAACCATGTTGTCTTATTATTAATTTTTAAAAGTTGTATTTAAAAATGAAAAACATTAAATAGATCACAATTCACATTATTATTTGTTATTATAAAAAATAAACAATCAAATCGAAGACCGAATTCTCGTTTGACAGTTTGGCAATTGTCAGATTGAAAAATAGGGACGCTTAAATATTTTTTTTACAACAATATCAGATTATTAAGAGACATCGATTTCATTTCTTTGTATTTACTAATCGATTACAATTTAGGCTTTTATTTTGATGCATTCGGCATTCCTGTTATGGAAGATCATTTGACAATTTTCAAAACGTAGATACATCTGGATTGAAAGCGACTCTTCTATTCACACATTTTTACCGACTATTTCTATACATAATAGAAGCCAGTTTGAATTGAAAAATTGTACATATTTAAAGCAAATGTCATTGATTTTTTTTTCACTTATTAATTTATGATATGAAATGATATGATATCTACCTATATAAAGTTGTTTCGATTTGGATAATATGAAACTTTAAATGGCACTTACAATAAATAGAGTTTTTTTACAGGTATAACAATTTAACATTAGCATAGGATCCTAAGAACATGATGTAAAACTTATGAATTTGGATATGAAAAAAATTGGTGCTCTATTTAACTAACGTAGACTTCACATTGGAATACCAGAAGAATCGGCACCCCATACGGGTATTGACGTATATTCTAGGTATGTATTTTTGATTGTTCTAGCTTTTAGAAAATCATAAAAATAAAGACATTATAATTTATAAGCCTATCATCTAGTGGTAGGAAGAAACTCGAGTTTATATGCTTAAAAAATCTGGCTTGACATCTTACAATCGAAATATCTACTGATTTGGAGGATTTTCATTATTTCTTTCAGACTCTAGAATGTTCGCTATTCTTTAAAAAGTTACTTACGTAAAGGTGTTACTTAATGCTACAATTATTTTCTGTGTAAAATATTTGTTGAATAGATGTACTTTGATAGTCGCTTGGTTATGTTTTCACCATCTTCACTCACCTTTGTAAGTTATGCAAGAAATTACTGAACTTGCAGAATGAATAGCAATTCAAAACAATACTATAAGATAATCTAGTTTAGGAGATTGATTGTAATATAAAACAACATGTAAATGTAAATAATAATATTTATTTATCACATATATCTGAGTAAGGAAATAATTTTAAATTACTTAATAAATATCAGTCTTTAGAATTTACATTACAGCAACAAATGGATTTAATCGACTTCTTCGATTGTTGGTCCACTGCCTTGAGAGGAGCGTGGCGCGCCGTCACCGGGCATACCACCGGCATCAGCTCCGTGCATCTTGTTCATGATGGGAGAGCACACTCTCTGCAGATCTTTCAGCTTGTGTTCGTATTCATCCTTCTCCGCCAGCATGTTGTTGTCGAGCCACCGCAGGACCTCATCGCATTCGCCTCGAGCGCTGCTTTTCTCAGCTTCACTCAGTTTCTCACCGGCTTCGTCCAAGGCCTGCTTTACGCCGAAGACGTAGGATTCGAGTTGGTTCCGAGCCGCAACTCTCTGTCTCTGCTTCTCGTCCTCTTCCTTGTACCGGTCGGCCTCTGCCAGCATGCGGTCGATGTCGGCCTGCGATAACCGGCCCTTGTCGTTCTTAATGACTATGTTCTTGCTTCGACCAGTGCTGTTCTCCTTCGCCGATACGTTGAGGATGCCGTTAGCGTCCAGGTCAAATGTTACATCGATTTTCGGTACTCCTCGCGGCGCTAATGGGATGCCGGTAAGGTCAAAGGTCCCAAGTAGATTATTGTCTTTGGTCATCGTTCGCTCACCCTCGTACACCTGAATGGTAACGGCTGGTTGATTGTCAGAATACGTGGAGAATGTTTGAGATTGCTTGCAAGGAATCTTGCAATTTCGCTCAACAATCTTCGTCATGACACCCCCGGCAGTTTCAATACCAAGAGATAGCGGTGCCACGTCAACTAGCAACACATCTTGGATCTTTGAATCAGTTTCACCGCTCAAGATAGCTGCCTGCACCGCCGCGCCATAAGCCACGGCCTCATCAGGGTTAATCGATAGGTTCAACTGCTTGCCGCAGAAGAAAGTTTGTAATAAGTTCTGCACTTTCGGGATACGGGTTGAACCACCTACGAGAACCACATCATGGATTTGGCTCTTATCCATTTTGGCATCTTTCAATGCCTTTTCAACCGGTTCTAGCGTACCGCGGAAAAGATCAGAGTTGAGTTCCTCAAATCTAGCACGCGAAATTCTTGTGTAGAAGTCCATACCTTCGTATAAGGCATCGATTTCAATCGTTGCTTCGGTGCTGGATGACAGAGTCCTCTTCGCCCGTTCGGCGGCGGTGCGGAGGCGGCGCAGAGCGCGTGGGTTCACGCGAAGATCTTTTTTATGTTTACGGGTAAATTCCTCCGCGAGGTGATTCACCAGTCTATTATCGAAGTCCTCGCCTCCAAGGTGTGTATCGCCGGCGGTCGCCTTCACCTCGAATAATGAGCCTTCATCAATCGTCAAAATGGATACGTCAAATGTGCCACCGCCAAGATCGAAAATCAAAACGTTTCGTTCTCCTTTGAGGTTCTTATCTAAACCGTACGCTAAGGCGGCAGCTGTGGGCTCGTTGATTATTCGGAGGACGTTCAAACCAGCGATTGCGCCCGCGTCCTTCGTTGCCTGTCGTTGAGAGTCGTTGAAATAAGCTGGAACCGTGATGACCGCGTCGCGAACTGTTGTACCGAGATACGCCTCTGCGGTTTCCTTCATCTTAATCAAAACCATGCTGCTGACCTCCTCAGGCGCGAATTTCTTCGTCTCACCCTTGAACTCGATCTGTATTTTTGGTTTACTGCAGTCGTTGATCACTTTGAATGGCCAGTGTTTCATGTCCTGTTGAATCTTGTGGTCATCGAATTTTCGTCCAATTAACCTTTTCGCGTCAAAAATTGTGTTGCTGGGGTTCAGGGCTACCTGGTTCTTGGCAGCATCGCCGATTAGTCTCTCTGTATCCGTGAAAGCAACGTAAGATGGTGTCGTTCTGTTGCCTTGATCGTTTGCAATGATTTCCACGTTTCCATTTTGCCAAACACCTACGCAGGAGTAAGTCGTTCCAAGATCAATACCAATAGCAGGCATTTTTTTAATTTCTTCAATAACACTCAAACAAATGTACACTTCTTGTAATAACACTCGCTAAATTTCGCTTCGTTTGCACACAAACTTTTCGTCTGCTCTGTTTCGTATTTCGAATTATTATGACTTTACGCGCCAAGCCTTGCGCTTTTATATTAAACTAATAGAAATCGAGAATGTTCTACCTTGTACTAGAACGATCCAATAGCGGTTCACCGAAGCTACCAGATTATACTTCAACCAATCACATTAGAAGGCGCTGTGCTGAAACGGGATGAGCATACATTGCTGTCGCATACGTAATGTTGCAAGCAAATTTTGTTTTCTGGAATTTATGGAAAAAAATTACAATGTAGAAAATATATTTCTTATTTGTTTTTTATTCTAAATTACGTATTTGTCATTTTGTTTGAATATTTCCTTTTATTCTATGTATTTTTATCTGAGTATGTTTTTTTCTATTACCTTATGTTAAGCGGTTAGATTACAAAAAAAAAAGATTACAAAAAAAAATGAGTCCTAACAGTAATTTAAATTCCTAAATAATATTAATGCTACTGTAAGAGTATATATTTTTATACAGTTTATAACACATACACCTATAGGCAACTTATAGTACTTTAAGTATTTTTTTTAGTAAGTAATAGGAATAAATAAAAAAACATGGTAAATTGAAAATTGATAATTTTAGGATGGCAACACCTAGGCGGTGAAAGATAAATGCTTTCTAGAAGAGTCGATGAACAGCAGAAAAAGATAGAATATATTGTTATGTACAACGTGGTAAAATGAATGGGTAGAAACAATATTTTTCAAGCAAGGGGAGTTTACTACCTACACGATTTTTAGAGTATTCTGGTACTTTCTGGAAGAATCCGTTTCCGATGCATTTAACGGTTTAACTTTTTTGATTCGTATAAATTAATATAAAGTGGATTTATGAATTGATATTGACATTGCTAACCAAACATGTAATACATTTGTTATTATTTTTATCCAATAATGTTTTAATATCTACGAGTATATTACTTATTCTTATATGTATAAATAAAACATAAACATGTATGAGGGATTTCTATTTCAATGAGACAGTCTGCTTACTTTACCATACATATTTTGGTTAGTTGAAAAAAAAAATCTCCATTTTATTACATTTATATTTAAATTATTCTTTCCTTTGTTTATCACTTGATTCTGTTCTTTTATCTGTACTTTCTAAATAAGATTTTCGATTTCAGCCCCATTTGCACCGCTATTGTGTGAAAAATATATATAACTGTCATATTTTAGGGTCGATATCTGAACATTTTACACATAAAATAATTAAAGGTAAAGAAAAACAAATGCGCAAATTGAATTGATTAAATATTTTAATGCTCATTTCACTCATTTCTTCTAATATTTTTGAGGACATTATTTGTACCTACTACGAGTGAAACATAATTTGTAATATAGATTATATTGTAGACCCCATTATTTTCTTTAGTATTTATATCAATTACAAAAAAGGAAATAAATTACAATCAGTATTCTCTCTTTGAAAATAGTTAAAATTTTGAACTGTATACAGCGATGGTATAACTATAGTTTTTTTGTGATACAAACATTTTAAATATGATAATATTAGCACACATAGCCTATGGGTGTAGCCAGATTCTGTGGGTTCAATCCAGATTTCTTTAACATATTTTTGTAATTTTTGAGTGGTAATTTAAATTTTCTGTGCATGGTCTAACAATGAAAAAGCAAATGCTGGTGATTTATCCTTGACGAATCTCGCTTCTAATGAAGGGTTTAGACTGTAAAGTGTTTGCTACAAGTTTTACTAAAGAATTGTGTTTGTTTATAGTACATAGATCTAATATAACAACTAAAAAGCAACTTTTCTTGTTTCCGACTAACCTTCCTGACCTTCTGCAATTTATAAAACTTAATTGGTTTTATTTTTAATGTAAAATAACAATATAAATTTATAATAGGAAAGAAGTAGATAGGTATACGATGTCCAGACCCCCTCCGTACGTCTATGTTAGCATATAAAAAACTAATCTCTCTAATAGTTGACACTAATTTAGGGGTACTTCAACTAGATGTAACTTGCAACACCAAAAAAAAATATTCATTTAAATTTAACAACGTCACAATAGACACTACGATATTAAGTGGTTAAATATGTATAACTATTTGCTTAATGATTGGCACCGACTTCAAACCTATTAGTAAATAGAACATATAAATAATAGGTAGTATATAATAAATATTAAACCTTCATTATTTATTACTTTTTAGTTTTAAAGTCGTTTTTTTTATAACATAGTTATTTTTATTAAATACTTACATTATATGTCAGTTTTAATTTATGAAAGGGTTACTATATTATTTTTATTTAGTAAAAATTTAAATGATTTCTGTGTTACGTATTTGTTATATTTATAAGTGTTATGTAATTGTTTCCCTTTAAAATAAATAAATAGATTATAAATAAATATATTCTATATAGGTATGTATTTCTTATTCTTGCGAAGGAGAACAATATAATATATCCAATTTTGTATATTTACTTGCTGCGACATTCGCTATCTATTCGTACCTAGGTATAAAAACGTTATTTAAAAGATAAGTATGCAATTCGACAAATACAATTATTAAAATATAAATATTTTAATAAATAAATGTTTTTTTTTTTATTTGCATTCAATTGAGTAATTTCTCTCGTATACTCTGTATGTAATCTCCTTAATAAGTTTTACTTACAATACAATTAAGAAGTTAAGACAGTTTGTATTTACTATTTTGGAAAAGCGGAGAATGATTCAATAAGCAGTTATTCATTTCTATACGCAGTATGTCTATTACACGCTAGATGTCACTTAAAATAATTATTGTAATTGTACTCTTGTTTCCCTTTTCTTTTATTGCATTCAAAATATACAAATGCTTGTCTTAACACTAATGCTTCTAATCTTAATTCTCAACCTACAAACAAGGATCTGCAAATTGAAATTCATACATAATTAATCAGATATCTATAAATACTAACATACTTACGTTACATCTGAAACGTGGGCAAGATAAAGATATATTATATGAGGTCTTTTTATTTTAATATACCGTAGAGATATTGTTTAATAGTGAGCTATAATTATAGTTTTGTTTATTGGGTCAATCTGATTGATTTACAAATAACAACAGAATAAATGTTTCTATTTTGTTTAAAAGAATACATACTTTAAATTATAAATATCCTGAACCCCATTAGCGTCACAGTTGAAAGACAAATACACTACTAACTACTACTACTAAACATATATCAATAATTAGTGTAATTCACTTACGGCCGCTTTCAATGTCTTCAATTAAATTCTTGGCCTATGTTGGCAAAACCTAACTTATATTTTACAATTAAACCATTGTTACTGACAGTACTCAAACTTCCCTCTTTAAGCAAGCTACCAGGACGGTCCACATGTCATAATAGTATCCATCAAAAAAATATTAATCACATAGTTTTAGATCGATTAGCAGATAGGTATAAAGTTAGCTAGCTTGTAAAAATAACTTCAATCTAAAACTCAAAAGTTAATTTAATTTATATAATATAAATAAGTTAAATTTGTCAAAAAGTTAGTATTAGAAAGTAAAATCCGACTCAACTTAAAATTACAGCTGACAAACTTAAGCCTGAAATCACTGCAATACATAGTATAGTGATGCATATCAATGTTATACACATAAAATAGTAACACGAAAAATTATATAATAATTTAATTCACTTGGAATTAATAAATCATCCAATATAATTACTATTAACCCCGATATTTAACTCCTTAACAAACACTTTACATTCCCCGATGTAATCGACAGTATGGATAAATAACGCACACTCAAAGATCTTGCATCCCTACAGTGATCCCTCGCTGTAAGATCTAAAAAAACGACAGACAGAACGAGGACGACAGACGATAGAACAGACGAACTGGAATAGCTTGACTGACTGTGTCGGTATTTACGGCCGAATACAATGTGGGTGTCTTGAAGAGAAGAAGAGAAGAGTGAATAGCTTACGCTTATGCGCCTTACCACGGGTATGGTTGACCATCTCTTGCACGCAGCCTCTCTGCATTTACTAGTTGAATGTGCTAGTTGTCAATCAATTAGTCCGGGAGCCAGCGACCAATTTTCGTCATGAATTTCCTCCCGAGTGAAAATTTGTAAAATGCAATAGAAAGTTGTGTTATGAAGCTTCGCGGTCGTCAGCTGCGGCTCTGGTGGTGGAGAAGGCAGTGGCAGCCTCCCAGGCACGAAGAAAAAAAAAATTTTTTTAATCATTTCCTCCCATTCTAAAATTTCTTGAATAATAGTTTATCTAATATCTTGAAGGGAAAATAAAGTCAGCTGACCATAACATGGTGGATTATACGTCAGCTGGCCACCTGAATATGAAAAAAAATAAAAAAATTCAATGATTTCCTCTCAACTAAAAATTTATCTGGTGATAGTTTATATGTTACTGTAAATGAAAATTAACATCAGCTGGCTGTATCTCAGTGGAAAGTTCGTCAGCTGGTTACTTGAAATGTGTAATGTAGCTGCATTTATCACCTACCGAATCTTATCAGCTGACGACTTTTCCCTTTACTTAGAGCTAGCTGATTTGTTTTATTATTTACAAGAGTATATTAACTATTTTCTTAAAAATTTTCATCCAGGAGGAAATCACTTTTCTCAGGTTGTTTGGCAGTATATTTGATTTGATAAAAAATATGCAGTTTAATAATGAAGGAAATATAGTTATAACTAAAGTTTAATTAATCAATAATTTATTGAAGCATAATTTTATAAATTAATGAAATTTTATTTTAATATTATGAATAAAAATACTAACAACGGTTATTAATTTTCGCTCTCGCTTTGGCATGAGTCGCATCGACGCAGTTTTAGAATCATATAAAATGTAATTTAATTATAAAATACATTAATTTTAAGTATGTCTTATTTCCTTTTGCACCCTCTGCTGCGACCATATATAATTAATAATTAATTATTAATTAATTATTAATTAATTAATTAATTAATTAATTAATAATTAATTATTTGTAATTTATATTATTATTACTTTTGATAACAGCGCACATATACACTTAATGCTTACGTAAAAATTATATATGGGTGTTTCTCTACTAACGGGAAAGTTTTGCATGAAATTTGTCCGGCTCACTTTTTGTTTTAAAATAGGGTTTTAAATATATAGAATGAAAGCTAATAACAAGCGATTTTCAAGTCTATAAAAGGCTGGAAGATAACTCTGCTGTTTTCAATTTTAGAAGTTTTCAATTTTAGAAGACTTTACACTGTCAGCGATTCATTCAACACAAAATTGAGTCGTTATCATAGACTATATAATTTTGTTTTATTTTTTCAAATTAACCAGAGGATTGTGTTCAAATATTTAGGACAACATTCAGGCGGTAATTTCGAATAATTATTATTACATTTACGTAGTGTTTGTTCAACATATATGATTTTCAGTATATTTAGTTTTAAAATATTTTTTAAATTTATTACACGCACTTAAATATTATTTTAAAATTGGATTTAAAGTGAAGATTCTGGGATGGTTGGGATTAAAAGAAAAAAAGATATAAAACATTTACATGATCAACAGGTAGCCTCAAAGATACTGAAATGTACTATAGTTTTAGATATTTTCTTAAATAAAAAATATCCAAAACAATGTGCAAATTGCTTGGGATATCAATTTTCCCATTAGTAGAGAAACACCCATATATATAATGTATATGCTTACTGTAGAAGTTCTCAATAGTGTAATTCCCTAGTTGGAATACATTACACTAAATTATGCTTTTTCTTACAATGAATTGTTAAAAAATTATAATCGAAGTAGTAGAAAAAAATAACATTCTACCCATATATTTACGTTAATGTTGAAGGTGTCTCTTCTGATGTCGTTCTTATTTTCCGATATTTTTGCGGCAAAGCAGTATAACGTCGATAACACTCACTATGATACAACTGAAAATGGTTAAGTTGTGTAGGAAGCACATTATTTTGACCGGTTAGATTATTAACTTTTCGTATTGTTAATATAGATCTACACTTATTTTAATTATCTTCACTAAATAATTTTGGAAGAACATTAGTTTTTTTTACAAAAGGTACCACGTTAGACATTTTTATTTTTAATTATCCGTTACTATAATAACACTATGTTCGACTGACCAACTTAAACATGGAATCTTTCACTTTCCATTCGAGTCACATTATAATTTCAACTTACCCTCTCGTTAGTGTGTTTTACTGTTTTATTAGTGTGTTTATAAAATCTGGAGAGGGTAATTTGAATCTACAATCTAGCTACAATGTAAAAAGGGCTCATGTATTACTTTAATTTATATAAAAAAAAGAGATAAATAGAGAAAAGTGATTTCCTCCTGGATGAAAATTTATAAGAGAATAGTTAATATACTCTTGTAAATAATAAAACAAATCAGCTAGCTCTAAGTAAAGGGAAAAGTCGTCAGCTGATAAGATTCAGTAGGTGATAAATGCAGCTACATTACACATTTCAAGTAACCAGCTGACGAACTTTCCACTGAGATACAGCCAGCTGATGTTAATTTTCATTCACAGTAACATATAAACTATCACCAGATAAATTTTTAGTTGAGAGGAAATCATTGAATTTTTTTTATTTTTTTTTCATATTCAGGTGGCCAGCTGACGTATAATCCACCATGTTATGGTCAGCTGACTTCATTTTCCCTTCAAGATATTAAGATAAACTATTATTCAAGAAATTTTAGAATGGGAGGAAATGATTAAAAAAAATTTTTTTTTCTTCGTGCGTGGGAGGCTGCCACTGCCTTCTCCACCACCGGAGTCGCAGCTGACGATCGCGAAGCTTCATAACACAACTTCCTATTGCATTTTACAAATTTTCACTTGGGAGGAAATTGGTCATGAAAATCTGTTACTGGCTCCCGGACTAAATGTACTAGTTGAAGAAAGGTTTTCATCTGTTTAAGTTTCCTGTGTGTATACCATAACACATAGACATTGTCACTCAATAATAATGTGGCTTATAGATATCCTTACTAACTATAGTAAGGCAGGTATGTAATGACTTAAAGTCTGTACCTTTGACCCAAAAAAAATGCCTGAATATGTGTGTATGTGTATGCGTTTCAGGCATATAAGTGAGTTACCATTCGAATGTGTAGCTCACGGACACAAACATAAGACATATTTTGTACTTCTAGGGTCGAGACCCTTTCTTGGTCTTTTAATAAATCAATTAAATATCCTGATGTTTTGTAATACTTATTAGCGTTTCTAATGACTTGCTATTATATTATGACAGGAGGGGTCCCCGTATTTTTACAAAAATTTTACAAAAATTTCGGAGGCTAACCCCCCGACAGTTTCCTCGTAATTTGAAATGAAAATATTTGGAAATAAAAATAATTTCAGAACTGCAGTTTTAATTTAAATTTTTAGGTGTTTGCCAAATATGTGACGTCACTTTCGATAGGGGGTGTCTTACAAATGTGGTCAGGTATGACAAGGACAGGAGGAAAAATAAAAGTATATGGTATTGGTGGGACGTCATTAATGGATGATCCCTATTAATAAAATCTTGTAAAAAATTATATTGCACCTTACCTATAACAAAAATGTTGTAATGTTGTGTATTATTTCCCCTATTACGAGTTTTGACATAGCGAAATTATAACAGTTAATGAAATCGTAAAATTAAAACCTAGAATTATTATACAATCTATGAATCAATGCTAAGAAATATATATATCCTTAGTTATTTATTTCATTCTATAAATCATCGTAAATAATATCATTTTGAACTACCTATTGTTTCTTAATTATATCAATAGATCATTATTTCATAGAGTTTATAATTATAATATGTTTTGATTTTATGATTTCGAAAACTGTGATACTTTTCGTGACGTCACTACAGTCTACTGGACCACCACTTTTACCTGTTTGTTTTTGTTTTGTATATATTATTTATTTTTTAATGCAAAATAAAGAATATAAACGATCAAATTAGTTATATAATTTGAGTTCAAGTAGTAGTACTGTTTTGGAAATTTTCAGTGACTGAACTTGTTACATTGATATTTCAGTTTGACTACTGCTAATGATTAGATTCAAATGATAGAAAGACTGTAACAGCTTAATAATGAATGTTGTTAGAGTAAATATTACAAACTCAACGACGAAACATTTTTATTATGATTTATTATTGAAATGTTAGTTTAATTGTCAATGTTGGTTATCGAGAACATCACACTAGCACTACGGCATTTACAGGTAACAAGAAAAAGCGCCTGTTAAAAAAATATTAAAAAAGCGTTCTCCTAATTTTAATACAGTATCCAATAAAGGCTTCATTAGTAAAGGTTTCATTAATTAGATAAGTATTTTTGCAAAACAAGTTAACTCTGTATTTTCAGTAGGAAAAGCAATGTGAAAGGATGTTTCTTATGTATTTCATTGCACATTTAAATTCTTAATTTTATATTCTAGGATACAAGGGAATCTAGTTTAAGTGCTTTAAAACAACATGTAAATTTAAATAATAATATTTATTTTATCACATCAATTTAACTTAAGAGATGATCGTATATTGTTTAATAAATATCAGTCTTGACAAAATAAATTACAATAACAAATATAATTTAAGCGGCGATTTAATCTACTTCTTCGACCGTGGGTCCACTGCCATGTGAGTTTGGCGCGCCGCCACCGGGCATACCACCGGCCCCAGCTCCGTGCATCTTGCTCATGATGGGAGAGCACACTCGCTGCAGATCTTTCAGCTTGTGTTCGTATTCATCTTTCTCCGCCAGCATGTTGTTGTCGAGCCACCGCAGGGCCTCATCGCATTCGCCTCGAGCGCTGCTTTTCTCGGCATCACTCAGTTTCTCACCGGCTTCGTCCAAGGCCTGCTTCACGCCGAAGACGTAGGATTCGAGTTGGTTCCGAGCCGCAACTCTCTGTCTCTGCTTCTCGTCCTCTTCCTTATATCGGTCGGCCTCTGCCAGCATGCGGTCGATGTCGGCCTGCGATAACCGGCCCTTGTCGTTCTTAATGACTATGTTCTTGCTTCGACCAGTGCTGTTCTCCTTCGCCGACACGTTGAGGATGCCGTTAGCGTCCAAGTCAAAGGTTACATCAATCTTCGGGACTCCTCGTGGCGCTGGTGGGATGCCGGTGAGGTCGAAGGTCCCGAGTAGGTTGTTGTCCTTGGTCATCGCTCGCTCACCCTCGTACACCTGAATGGTAACGGCCGGTTGATTGTCAGAATATGTGGTGAATGTTTGTGATTGCTTGCATGGAATCTTGCGGTTTCGCTCAACAATCTTCGTCATGACACCTCCGGCAGTTTCAATACCAAGTGATAGCGGTGCCACATCGACTAGCAACACATCTTGGATCTTTGAATCAGTTTCACCGCTCAGGATAGCTGCCTGAACCGCCGCGCCATAAGCCACGGCCTCATCAGGGTTAATCGATAGGTTCAACTGCTTGCCGCAGAAGAAAGTTTGTAATAAGTTCTGCACTTTCGGGATACGGGTCGAACCACCTACGAGAACCACATCATGGATTTGGCTCTTATCCATTTTGGCATCTTTCAATGCCTTTTCAACCGGTTCTAGCGTACCGCGGAAAAGATCAGAGTTGAGTTCCTCAAATCTAGCACGCGAAATTCTTGTGTAGAAGTCCATACCTTCGTATAAGGCATCGATTTCAATCGTTGCTTCGGTGCTGGATGACAGAGTCCTCTTCGCCCGTTCGGCGGCGGTGCGGAGGCGGCGCAGAGCGCGTGGGTTCACGCGAAGATCTTTTTTATGTTTACGGGTAAATTCCTCCGCGAGGTGATTCACCAGTCTATTATCGAAGTCCTCGCCTCCAAGGTGTGTATCGCCGGCGGTCGCCTTCACCTCGAATAATGAGCCTTCATCAATCGTCAAAATGGATACGTCAAATGTGCCACCGCCAAGATCGAAAATCAAAACGTTTCGTTCTCCTTTGAGGTTCTTATCTAAACCGTACGCTAAGGCGGCAGCTGTGGGCTCGTTGATTATTCGGAGGACGTTCAAACCAGCGATTGCGCCCGCGTCCTTCGTTGCCTGTCGTTGAGAGTCGTTGAAATAAGCTGGAACCGTGATGACCGCGTCGCGAACTGTTGTACCGAGATACGCCTCTGCGGTTTCCTTCATCTTAATCAAAACCATGCTGCTGACCTCCTCAGGCGCGAATTTCTTCGTCTCACCCTTGAACTCGATCTGTATTTTTGGTTTACTGCAGTCGTTGATCACTTTGAATGGCCAGTGTTTCATGTCCTGTTGAATCTTGTGGTCATCGAATTTTCGTCCAATTAACCTTTTCGCGTCAAAAATTGTGTTGCTGGGGTTCAGGGCTACCTGGTTCTTGGCAGCATCGCCGATTAGTCTCTCTGTATCCGTGAAAGCAACGTAAGATGGTGTCGTTCTGTTGCCTTGATCGTTTGCAATGATTTCCACGTTTCCATGTTGCCAAACACCTACGCAGGAGTAAGTCGTTCCAAGATCAATACCAATAGCAGGCATTTTTTTTTATTTCTTCAATAACACTCAAATAAATGTACACTTCTTGTAATAACACTCGCTAAACTTCGCTTCGTTTGCACACAAACTTTTCGTCTGCTCTGTTTCGTATTTCGAATTATTATGACTTTACGCGCCAAGCCATGCGCTTATATATTAAACGAATAGGAGTCGAGAATGTTCTACCTTGTACTAGAACTGACCAATCGAGACTCGTCGATGTTTCGAGAACTATAGAAGGCAACCAATTCTGGCAAATGATGTCATGAGAGACAGAGAAGTAAAATCATGCCGTCTCCTTTAAAATGTTGCAACCTCTCGAATATTTTCCCAATTTAAAAGAAAATTTATAATATTTGTGTGTTTTATAATATGTATGTGGTATGTTATATCTTTATTAAAATATATATATATTTTTTTTAAAAGGACATTTTAAAACAAAATAAGTTGGCGGATAGTCTAATCATACCATATCCCAGCCAACAGACAAGCAGATAAAAAAAAATGAAATCTATTTTTATTTTGTTTGAAATAGTCTGAAAAATGTTAGGTTATATTAAAATATATATATATTCATTTTTTTAATAGTTAAAATTCATCGATTCTGACTTAACACATTTCCTTACTCTGGGAAAGCGACCGGGTTTTGCCAATTGAGCTAACCAGTAAGCGTAGCAGTAGTAGTAGTTAAATGTAGCATTAGTCACGTTACACAGTAATACATATAACATACGTAAGTTAAAAAAATATTAATTTTTCATTTAATGTTTATTTAAAATTTTGTGTTTATTGATAGGATTGTTTATTTGTGATGATAGATTATTTATAGATTTATATTATAGGTGTTATAGATTCATTATTATTATTGATTGAGCGAGTGAAGCAAGCAAAGGAACTTTCTTAAAACTTGGTAATAAAGCTTTTATTTTACATATATATCTTAATATATATAAATAACGTGTCACGTTGTTTGTCCGCGATGGACTCCTAAACTACTTAACCGGTTTTAATAAAATTTGCACACCGTGTGTAGTTTGATCCAACTTGAAACATAGGATAACTTACATCTTAATTTTAAGTCACAATATTATTTTATACCAAAATATTGTTATTTCGTTATTGGCCTTGATAAATTTACTTGCATTTTAAATTTTTTCCTTTACTTAGCGGTCGGGGGTTTTTTTAATTTTAATTTTATTTTTTCTAATACCGTGACTTCTTAAATAATTTACTACAATGTAATAGGTATATCCAAAACCTTAGCAACCACAGCAACGCGTGGCCGAGTCTGCTAGTAGATATATATATTAATACCTACTCGACTTACGTAACTTATCGAGCAACATTCGATCCGCAAAACTCAAGATAAAAGTTTAAAGTAAGCTCAAACTCACACCACGACTAGTTATAAATAATATGGTTTTCTAATGTTTAATAGAACAAAGAAACTTTTATTATAGTAAATATTTTATATTTTTTGATAAAAATTTGTCGCTCTGTATGTTGTTTATTTATTTATGTTTAGTTGTTCCAACACATTAGGAAGTAAAATATATACGAGATATAATATAAAACGTAATAAATACCCTTCCACATTTTAAGAATAATACCTTTACGTCATGTAAAATATCATTAAAATATGGGTTTTTTTTAACTTTGGAGCTGTCAACACTCACAAAATCGAAGAGTCGAGTTCTATAACTAGAAAGAGAAAACATGTGTTTGTTTACATACATCGGAAAGGGAGCAAGTTGTATGATTCAACGTCTATACTTTTATGGTGTTTAGAATTTTGTTGATCGCTTTGACGTTTCTGGAGAAAAGCTGTTAGCATTGCTTTTAACCTTTAAGTAGATTCTATTAATGGAAATTCCTTTTTAAAAAATACATCCTCATTAAAAAAAATGTAGGTACTAAAGAGTAATAAATAACCTTAAGACTTGGCAGATTACAATTTGTTTTTCTAAATAGGTATGTATAGTGCCCGGCAATAAATATTGCACATCGACCTTTGGAAAGAGACAATCGGCTAATTTCGGCTTCGTAGAGCATTATCTCTGTCGCACGAAATTTAAACAGTATGGTAACTATAAGGAGCTGTTAAAACAAGTATAATTTGCTTCTATTGATAATTATTTTTATTCTTTGTATAAAAGCCACAAATTTTTCTATAAGTGGTGGCTTTAAGCTGGGGTAAAATAAAATAATAAAAAAAGACGTGTGGCACTCGGAGACTGAGACCGCGTTAAAGCTATTGCATAGCATTTTTTATCAACTTATGCAATTATAGTTATTTATTTATTTATGTAGCTGTTTTTTTTCTTTGATGTTAATTCAAGTTGTGTAACTTGCGTGTGCGTGGTGATCTATAAAAAAACATTTTTTTTCTTTTAGTGAATAAATTACTCATTTATAGGGTTTTCCTACGCTATATAGGATAAAATTTTAAATAAGAATGGTATAATTTCTCAATTTAAATTCCTATTTTAGTCCTATTTAAATGAGAAGTCATTGAAATGAAAATCCTTGTTGAAAAAAAAAATTGTGCAAGTAAAACATTTATTTTAAATTAAAACTTAAGCTGTAGACAATAAAGTTCATAACACATATTATCAACTTGGCGCTTACGCTATTGTTAAATGATAGGTACACAATACTGGTGTGTTAGGTTATTTTCGTTACCGAATTTCTGGATTCGGTCTCCACGCTCAAGGCCCGCGATAGAAGCCATGCAATAGCTTAACATGCTTACATTATGTTCACGTAATTTATTATTTAGGAAAATTATAACTGTAAATAATAAAGATCATAGCTATTCTTGAAATGAGACATTGTAATAATAATAATTCTAATTCTCAGCTACTTCCATTACACCATCTGTGCTCTCAAAGAGGTCAATATCACTGTCACTATCAGCTGTATTTATCACTAGTCCATCAGTGTAATTGTCTAAACTGTTTTGAATGCTTCTATATTCATTTTCACATTTGATTGTATGATCGCAAACCTTTTTCCACTCTTCAGCGCCGATGTTTGATGTGGGCTGTCAGTGGTTTATTCTTGTTTAGTTTCATTTACGAATTCATATAGTTATTTACATATTTGTTCCGTTTTGTTGAAAGAAAATATGACCTAATAGCAAGAGCAATGTCCTACATTATAAGGGGCTGTAAATCCCATTCTTTCCAGAATGAAAATTAAGTTCAAAGCGTAACCTTCCATCGGTAAGTGATCCAACATGGTATTTTTTTACGTTGTTCTTCATTACAACAAACTATTTTTGTTTTTTAAATGGTTTACAAATTATAAAGAGAAAATCATCCTATGACCAAATTATAGGACTGCTATATGCAATATTTATTATGATATTTGAGTATTTTAAAGTATTCCATATTTTTTTGCTACAGTGTTGTAAAAGCACAGTTATCAATATTTTAATCCAGTATTATTCTAATGAATTCTGCAACATCTATGTGCTATATCTAGGGATTATTATTCTGGATTTCCCGTGGACGTTAACTGACGACAGATATGGATCGACACGATTGCACAGAAAAATTGGGAATAGAACCATTTTAGTCCACAATATTTTAATAACTAATATTTAATAGTTTAGAAAAATAAGGCTGTAGTTTTATTGTAATTTATTTGTTTCGTTTCTTTTATAAGACGTTCTCAAAGTGGCAAATAAAAAATTAAAAATATGTGTTAGCCTGACCATTTTTTTTTAAATTTACTTTTAATAAATGTTTTTGATTTTGTTTTTCTAGTTTATTTGTCGTATTGATTATTTTTAAATACTACCTTAGTTATTTTCTAGAACGGAATATAGCTGAACGTTATCGCACACGGCAAAATCCTCTAGGTTATAGTACTTTTTGATGTATCTCCTTCTAGCAAGTGATGAAAAGCACTTAAACAGCCTTTTAAAAACAGTAGGTACTACCATAGAGATAAGGATCACTATCGATATCGCGGATAAGCTTACACAATGTACATCAGTAGAAAAAGAATTGTTGTCTACGACAGTGTACGCCTTAAACATATGAAGCTCCTTCTATGCTTTAATTATTATTTTGAGAAATAGGTAGTGTGGTAGATAATGCTCTACAAAGTCGAAATCAGCCGATTGTCTCTTTCAAAAGGAGTAATATTTATTGCCGGCTATTGTATTACAACGCCTCATTTTAAGAATGGGTATAATGGTTTTTATTATGTGCAGTTATAATTTTCCTAAATAATAAAATTTTTAAATAATAAAAACCATGTTTATTAAATTATATTACTCCCCAATTAAAATAACCACTTATAGAAAAAAAATGTTTTTATACATAAAATAAATATAATTAGAAAAGAAGAAAATTATACTTGTTTTAACAGCTCCTAATAGATACAGGAATGATTGTTTTTCTTGCGACAGTGATAACGCTCTATGAAGCCGAAATTAGCCGATTGTTTCTTTCCAGAGGTCGATGTGCAATATTTCTTGCCGGGTACTATACCTATGTACCTATCTTTAAATAAAATTTTAACAATTAATGCTTAGGACTAAATACATATTACCATGAAATAATTAGAATATTTTTTCCACCTTCCGGATTTTTTTTATATGTAAAGTGATCGTCCTCCCAAAAATATAGATTTTAAGTTTTTTAACCTTCTATAAATAGAGTTATTTTAGATTCGAGGTTTTTAAACTTTCAAGTATTTTATAAAAATATCTGCCTTGATTTAGTCGTGTCTTCAATTTAGTGTACTTACCGATACAATTTTTTTTTTAATTTTTAATAGATAGTTTTCTTAATAGATAAATAAGTATATCCATCCTTGGCACCCATTTATAAATGGATAATGGCATCTACTTCTATCTATGGATCTATCCTTGTTAAAATAGGGTTTCCTATTCTTATACCTATAAAATATGTTGCTGAGGCCGGAATTGAAATCGGATATTTATTTCGAGTGTCAGTTTAATATTTAAGTTCGTAGAGTGGATTTGCTTCTTTCATTTATATTAATAGTAAAGACATTGCTATTAAAAATAAACCAACGTCTGCAGCGTCTGGAGAAATCTAATTTTAAAATGTAACATAATAGGTAGGTATATTCAAATAAAAATTAGGTATTTGATAGTCTGAATCTTTATACCTAATATTATGTGTTTTATACCATGCTTATATTTTCTATAAGCCTACGTAGATGTCTACGATTAATGCAAGATTATTCAATACTCATAAAGATTGCGTTTAACACATAGATAGTAGGCAGGTTTCTAGCAAAAAGTTATATAGTTTAAAAAAGTAAATTTTGAAAAATTGCTCATAAGTTTTGACTGTATACAATAAAACGTTATAAAACAGCTGTCACCAAGATAATGAACAATTTAAGGAAAGAGCCACTCAAATGCAAAATGCAGCAAAGAATCGATGTTTCTAGAAACGCCCCTTTGTAATGAACTGGCGGGGTCAAGGACTTTGCCATCCAAATTTAGACCTTATTTGTACAATGAACAGTTAATGTTCTAGAAATGCATCATACGCATGCGCGTATCGACTTGTCTGGAACAGGGGTATGGAAACTTCTAGAATTCTAGAAAGTAAAAATTTTACCCATCTGTTTCCCTCGAATTTATATTTATAGTAACAGCACTTTCTACTAGTTCAAAAAATGTGACGTAAACGTTACTTATAGCTTAAGGAATATTTTATTAAATTCAGTCCGGTTACAATTAACAATATTTTTTGTACAAAGTAAGCCTTATTCCTTATTATTTTACTATTATTTCTATATAGGTACCTAGGTACATTTGATTAAATGCTGTATGTAACAAATGTGTAAAAATAATTATTATGTAGGAATAAACAAACAAATAAGTAGGTAGGTATGTTTTATTATAATTTTTATTACTCCAATCACTCACATAGTTTTTAAATAATGAATGTACGATTATTTTATTATTTGTATAAAATATTGTTGTACAATCCTTATAAATGACTACTAACGGTGCCGCATGAGGCTCTAGAAAGTAGAACCCCATGCGACTTTTAGAAGGATTTGTGGCTTTCGATATATGTCTTTTTAATTTGTGTTCTATTATTTTTAAAAATATATTATCATTCCGTTAGTATTTCAAAATGTCTTTTAAGTTAAATAACATATTTCCTATGACCTTCGAACAATAACTAGATACCCTGATTAAAACAGAGATTTAAAAAGGATTGAAAAGCAAATTTTTTGAAATATATTTAATATTCTTAATTCTTAGGAGAGTTAAGATCAAACTTGAAATGAATTCTTTTTGATTCTACTTCATGTTGATTGATGGTTGAAAACGATAGAAAAAGATTCAATATTTGTAATCCTAACATATCCTTTTTAATTCTAAAATAATTTAGCAATTTCTGTTCTTGCGGTAAATTTAAAGGGATAAAGAAGAATTGAAACAAAATAATACTAACTAATTCTTTTTAATACTAAAATAATGTAGCAATTTCTTCTCTCGCCGAGAATTTAAAAATATAAAAAATAATTGAACAGTTTTAATGTTTTTTAATTCTCATTTCCTCGGACAATTCGGAAGAATAAAGGAGGATTGAAAATTTCTACATATGAGTTCTTTTTAATACTCTTTAATTCTTCACGGAAAATTCGAAAGTATTCAAAATTTCTACATGTGATTTTTTAATACTCTAATTCTCCACCGATGCATTTAATATGTTTTTTTTTATCCTTCTTTTATCAGGGTAGTTACAAAATCAACGCTAAAAACCTAATTAAATATGAGTTTTCACTTTCCAATATAATTATGACCTAAAAAGCATTTCATGAATTAGAAAACCAGGCTCAACAATTAAAATATAAATCAATTACTGAATTTGGAAATAAGTACCAAAATCGAAGTATCCTGAATTAGAAAAGAATGTTTTTCGATTTAATTTAGTTTTCGGGATAACGTGCGATGTGTGTGTACAATTTATTTCACTTTAAAATTCTTGATATCCACCAATCAGAATGAAGTAACCAGCATCACAAATAACTGCTGGGAAGTGCTGTAACCATTTCAACTATCAAGAGTATTAAAATAAATGTGTTTAATTTTTTAATATTATATTCAATACAATATGTAGGTACATTTATTTATTTTACAATTAATATGTTTTCAATAAATATAAATTATACAGGGAATATTGTTAGGTTGACCACCTCATACAGGGAGCCTCTCTACATCAATCCTGACAACATTTGTTCTACGACTTTTTATAATATATGGTTTTTAAAATTTGAGTTTTCCCATACAAAATTTATTTGTTGCCTCTGAACTGACATTAACTCTAAGCGTAAGTATAGCGTCCGGGCGTTGACCTTTTAAGCACTTCTTACAAAATACAGAGTAATAAGTAAAAGAGGGAGCAAACTTTTTTGTGTCGTGTTTTTTGTGTTGCTTATCAAGATTTTTACTGCTTGCAAGAGGTGGTCAACTAATTACAAATAACCCTGTATAAAAAAATACGTTTTTTGCGGTTTTTATATTAACGGCGATTCGTAAAAGATTTAAAAATTTGAATGGTGGCTCAGATTATCAAGTTGGCCACCACTGGCTTAAAATTTGTAAAAAAAACAAAATTTACACCATTTTTTTTAAACAGGCTAAGATTTTCTTATAAAATCTTATAATTAACTTGTAAATCGCTAAGCTCAAAAGTTTATTACTATGTAATTTACCTAAAAATGTTATTGTTCAATACAAAGGTAAGGTATGACTAGAATGCTCGTCGGACAGGCAGAAAAGCTGCTGGTATTACAGATTATATTTAGACCGGCTTCTGTTTATAATGGAGGTACTACAATAGAAGATCAAAAGTTTATAGAAGAATGCAGGTTTTAAGATTTTTTTTTCCACAATACGTTAACAAGCTCTTAGCTGTCGTTACCGTATGGAAAGCTTTTTTTTTAAATAATAATTTATTATACACCATAGCTAATTCTGAAATATTTTCATTCTATAATAAATTATCAAACTTGATAGGACTGTATAATACCATATGGCAGCTCTCCAGATTTCAACATGTATTAATATTAAAACTACCTAACTCCTACACAAATAAAACATTATATATTTAGATTTAATGATGTTGCAGTTTCATATCATTTCATTTATTTAATTTCCTTTATACATGAGTGCGCCAAATACAACAGTTCAATGATAATGAATACTAAATAATGAATACTTATTAGGTAATCATTATTTGTGAAGATTTAAGAATACGAACCGTTGTACACTCCACCCAAGTAATAGGTAATAGGGAACATGCAAAAAAATTTAAATGGTCTCAAATATTTTTTTTTCGATTACTTTTTATCATCTTAATATAATAGAATCATTTTTTTTTAATTTACTAATCATTTAAGGCCATAAAATAATTTATGAAAAGTGTAACTTTAGGGAGCGAAATTCAAAATTCCAAAACGCGCCACCATTGGTCGAAAGGAAATGTGACGTCATTTGACACACCATTCAATACATCGGCGTTTAAGTTCATACTGTGGTATCAGTGTGACTGAGAAAAATAAATAATTTAAACCTATATTTTCGTGCTTAAAGATTTTATTAAATGATACAATTGTTTAGGTAATCTTAAAAACATTTTCTAAATACTCAAACAACTCTAACAAAACAAATACCTACAAACTCTTTTTGAATAGCAGTTAGTATGCTACTACACAATACATTTTTTAAATGTTTCTACCTCTGAATCATTTTTCACTTCACTTGACTCAGATAAATAACTTGGTTGATAATCAGCAGATATAGAAGATATAAGATGCTATAGAAGTATTATCAGCTGTGTTTTTAGTAAACAATATTCTTTTTAAAACAGATAGTTTTACTTTTAAAACTGTTGTGTAACAATGTTGTGTGTTAAATGAGGAAATGGTGACAATGCTACATTTTGTTTTTCAGCAGGTATATTTACATTGACACCTTTACTTCCATACTTCGGTTTAATATTAACTTGCACAGCTTAGTCACTTGGTAATTTCTTTAATATGCGAAAAGCAAGTCTCTGCCTTATGATCATCACATTCAATAGGAGAAGTACTGAGTCTTGGCTGATTAATATCACAGACATTTGTATGGGCAGTACTAGGACTTACTACCTATATCACTTCTTCGTAAAGGTCACCAATTTTTTTAAACACTACTTTTGATAGCTAACTCTTAAAAGGCTTCATTAACCGATGTCAATCTTTGCCTTTTGACTATGCACATTCTCATTCTATCAGCTGATGTTTTTGCCACAAAAATATATAAGGAACAACTCCTTTCTTCAAACTTAGATTACATCTTTCTCCTTGTTGTTTCGTTACACATATTATATTCAATACAATTTGCTGTATCTTCATTAACCTGAAATAAATCGACAAACATAAAAATTTCGTAAAATCAAAAAAATAATACGGTTTTTATAGAAAGTTATACTGAACTTTTGTAGGCTAGGTTAGGTTAATTTTAAACTCAAATTTTCTAATGTTCAATTCGTAAGTATAAATTTAAACTATTAGATTAAACTTATTATAAATAAAATATACTTACGTTAAATTGATCTTCACAACAATATAAACACGATTTAGGACATATATTATCCCTTTTAATTACCATACACCATTGTTATTGTATTTTCGCATCTCTTGGAATACAAAAAACACTTTTTCGGGTGTTTTTCTAATACTATTTTTGCACTCCGGTACTATACAATATTTGTAAGATGACTTTTATCTTCTTCCATGACTTGTAAAGCAATTAAAACTTAAAATATGTATGAAGTAACTAAAAAGTGCATAGTAAACATTCACTGGATGTGTCATTTGACGTCACGCAAAGCGCGCGCAAAATGACGGCGTTTGAACGGCTCAAATTTATTACAAGTTTTAATTTTTAATTTGAAGAAAAACTAGAATCTTTTCAAACCTATTTATATTTTTTTCTACGATATATAGAGGTAAATGATTAATTTACGTCAAAAAAAATTACACGAAAGTTCCCTATTGTGTTTTTTCCTGTGAAAAAGAGTTTTACCTTATTTGTATGATAATTATGTACAGACAATAAGAGACTACCATTCTAAAATTAGTCAATGCCCAATCTATTATTTGTTTTGAACTATTGTTTTAGGTGCTTAAAAAATAATATTAAACATATAGGTAATTTGGGTAGGATTATAGCCAGCTAATTATTTGATTTGTACCTACAAGTTTGTTCTTTGCTAATCTTTGCAGTTTTTTAATACATTACATTTATCTGTAATAAATCTATAGTTCGCCTAGAATGTTCAAAAGCCGTGGCATAGGTAGGTATATAGTTTTACATTTTCTATTGATCGCCAATAAAATAAAACTAGGTCAGACAGGCGCATTGCTTTAAATCCAAGAATAGAATTTACTGGAAAATTAAAACAATGCTACGTGATAATATTAAGTCTTGGTCTGCACTGAAAAGATGTTCATTAAAGAATTATGATATTATTTATGGTACCTATACCAATATGAGTTACTACTTACTATCCTATACTAGCAAGAGCCAAGAGGTTATTTTGTTTAAATTCGTATAGTGCTGCCACCTTCCACGTTGCTTTAAAACTATCGTCTCACACTTTAAAAGATAGATGGCACTTACACAAATTTAATACGATGAAATAATTCATTTAAAATAGTTGTTACCAAAAACTAATATTAAAGTTAAATTATTAAACTAATAAAATATATGCAGCTTAGTTTTTATAATAAAATAGTTTGAAATCAATGTATGCTAAATTAACTTTTTAAATAAAATAAAGGTAGTTTTAATAAATTACAGGTGTAATAAAACAAGTTATAAATTTGAAGTATCGAGATTTATTTGGAGTTGAATAATTGCATGCCTAAGCAAATTACACAGTTTAGTTACTTAACAACTAAGGCATTAAAGAAATTATGAATCACAGATTAATACATACATTACATGTAATTAGTAATTTTATCATGGAATTTGAACTAAAATCAGTCTTTGGTTGTACACCAGTGCACAAAACAAAATTGAAATACCATTAAAACATGGCTACTAGTAAGGTTTAATCAACTTCCTCCATGCGGGATGCATCATCAGCATCACCTTCCAGTGGTGGAACATCTCCCGCACTGCCTTCTTCAACCTGGACTGGCTCCTCTTCATCAATACCAAGACCAAGTTTGATCATGCGGTAAATTCTAGAAGCATGAACTTGAGGTTCATCAAGGGCGAAGCCAGAGGAAAGTAAAGCGGTCTCATACAGTAGGATGACCAAGTCCTTGACAGCTTTGTCATTCTTATCAGCTTCAGACTTCTGTCTGAGAGTCTCAACAATGGAATGGTCTGGGTTGATCTCAAGGTGCTTCTTGGCGGCCATGTATCCCATTGTGGATGTGTCTCGAAGAGCTTGAGCCTTCATGATACGTTCCATGTTAGCGGACCAACCATACTGGGCAGTCACAATGCAACAAGGAGACTCAACTAATCTGTTTGATACCACAACTTTCTCTACCTTGTTGTCAAGGATGTTCTTCATAACTTTGCAGAGGTTTTCAAACTTAACTTTGTCCTCCTCACGCTTTTTCTTTTCATCTTCATCCTCAGGGAGTTCCAAGCCCTCCTTGGTGACAGAGACTAGGGTCTTGCCATCATATTCCCTCATTTGCTGTACTACATACTCATCAATGGGTTCAGTCATGTAAACTACTTCATAGCCACGTTTCTTAACCCTCTCAACAAAGGATGAGTTGGCTACTTGATCTCTGTTTTCACCAGTGATGTAGTAAATGTGTTTCTGGTTCTCCTTCATGCGAGATGCATATTCCTTAAGAGAGCAAGATTCATCACCTGAGGCAGAGGTGTGGTAACGCAGTAAGTCAGCCAGTTTAGAGCGGTTCTGAGAGTCCTCATGGATTCCAAGCTTCAAGTTCTTGCTGAACTGATCATAGTATTTCTTATAGTTCTCTTTGTCTTCAGCCAACTCTTCAAATAATTCTAAGCATTTCTTAACTAAGTTCTTCCTAATTACCTTTAAGATCTTGTTTTGTTGAAGCATCTCACGAGAGATGTTAAGAGGCAAATCCTCACTGTCAACCACGCCTTTAACAAAGTTCAGATATTCAGGGATAAGATCCTCACAGTTATCCATGATGAAAACTCTGCGTACATACAGCTTGATGTTGTTCTTGCGCTTTTTGTTCTCAAAGAGATCGAAGGGTGCCCGGCGTGGTATGAATAACAAAGCGCGGAACTCCAGCTGACCCTCCACACTGAAATGTTTGACTGCTAAATGGTCTTCCCAGTCATTGGTAAGGGATTTGTAGAAGTCACCATATTCTTCCTGGGTGATGTCGTCTGCATTCCTAGTCCAGATGGGCTTGGTCTTATTAAGTTCCTCATCCTCAGAGTACTTTTCTTTGATGGTCTTCTTCTTCTTCTTTTTGTCCTTGCTGTCTTCTTCATCATCTTCTCCGACATCTTCAATCTTAGGTTTTTCGTCTTCCTTTTCTTCTTCTTTCTTTTCTTCCTCAGCCTCGTCGTCCGAAAGCTCCTTTTCACGTTCCTTTTCGACTACCAATTTAATGGGGTAACCAATGAATTGAGAGTGTTTCTTGACGATTTCCTTAATCTTGTGCTCTTCCATGTACTCTGCGAGATCCTCTTTAACGTGGAGTACGATCTTAGTACCACGTCCGAGGGGCTCACCTAGGTCTGGGCGTACAGTGAAGGAACCACCCGCTGCAGATTCCCATACATACTGCTCGTCGTCATTGTGCTTGGAATGTACGGTGACTCGGTCAGCTACTAGGTAGCAAGAATAGAAACCTACACCAAACTGACCGATCATGCTAATATCCGCTCCAGCTTGCAATGCTTCCATGAATGCCTTAGTGCCAGACTTAGCAATAGTACCCAAATTGTTGACTAGATCAGCCTTGGTCATACCAATACCCGTGTCAATGATGGTCAGAGTTCCCTCGCTTTTGTTAGGAATGATCTTAATATACAATTCCTTACCGCTGTCGAGTTTGGACGGATCCGTAAGGGATTCATATCGAATCTTGTCCAAGGCATCAGAAGAATTTGAGATCAACTCACGAAGGAAAATTTCTTTGTTAGAATAGAAGGTGTTGATGATCAGTGACATGAGCTGCGCGATCTCCGCCTGGAAGGCGAAGGTCTCGGACTCCGCAGGAGTAGTCTCCATTTCTTCAGGCATTTTGTATTAACCGGTAATAAAACTTTAAATGTTAACTTGTGGATTTGTTGAAGAAATTTCTAGATGCAATGCGGTTTTAATCAGCACGTGGTAAAATATCACTGTTAACAACACGCGTATCGACTCGAACGAAGCAGTTACTCAAATGACGCCGGTTCAAATGTCAGTTGTCTTATATAGCGTTCAACGACGTGCGACATCTGTGAGTGAATAGAATTTTCTGGACGTTATTCCAGGGGTCCACAACCATTTAAGAATATATATATACACATAAAGGGAGAGTAAAGTACAATTTACTATAAATCAAATAGAGTTATCAATTTTTTATTAGAAATTTATTACACAAAGACTACATGTAATAGCGTAAGAAACTTTAAATTTATTTTTTTTATGTGGGTCTACTTAATTTCTCATCTAATCATCTTAATACAAAACAAAATAACTTAATGGATATAAAATGCATTTTTATTACGATTTTAAGATTGTTACCAACTAGGTCCATAAAATTAGGTATTTGGTGTTCTTTTTAAAAACTGTTAGTATAACATATTTATTCGTATAAAATATTTATTCGTCCACGACTTTAGAAACCTTTGAAAACCAATAAGAATTTAATTACTACTTATATGTATTGTTAATACATTAAACCAAATTATCATTATATTATTATTATTATTATCACCATAAAGTTGGTCACATCTTCCTTAGTTTTACTTTACTACTTCCCGCTAGATGGCATAAATCTTACATATTGAATGAAGCTATGGAATGTTCTGGAACATTCGAGAACCTTCCAATGGAAGTCGTGCAAAACTTACTAAATACAGCTCGTTTTCATAAGATATGATGATATAATAGAATAAAGAGTAATATTATTTACTTTAAAGTGAAAATAATCAGACTAATCATTGATAATTATCATATTTCTCGAGAAATTAAAAGTTTGTCTCGAATGTTCTATGAATTTCCGGCAAAGTTTACCGCTACTCACCGCTATCAGCGCTGCTCGTATCCTGTTAGACATCAACTTTACCTACCGGTAGTATAACCTCTGTTTCTAGATACTTGTTCGAAAACTTTATTGATTTATAGAAAGTACGTTTTGCATTTTCCATGTTTGAAACAGAAATGCATTTTCGGTTTACTAAGTTTAAGTATAATATCAAACTACTAATCTAGTTGTAATATTTAGGCACAATAGATGATTATGCGGTCTCTTTCAATGTAACAAGCACTTATTTATAAGAAATAAAGCAGTACAGAAAAATAAATAAAGCTCTTTATTTTGGTAAATGTACATAAATAAATCGTAGAACTCTTTGATTCTAAAACATTTAAAATTTACCAAAAGACTAGGTACTGAGTTATGAGTACTAACATTAAATGTTTTTAAACTTCATAAAATTAGTAGATAGGATCTAATAGATATTCCTATAAAGCATCTACAAAGAACATTCTAGATAGACACATACCTACCTACCTATTAAATATTTGCGCAATGAGTGCCTATAATTTCATCATTTATTCATAACATAACCTATTCCATATTTTGTTTGGGACATAGGTATCACTTACTGTGCCTATCTACCTAGGTATATGAAAAATGATTACTGCTATTCACGCTACATTTATAAATAAATTGTAAATGTTAGGTTTGTTTACCAACTAGAAATATTTAGGACCTAAATAAAGTAAGCCTAATAATAATAAACCTTTGAAAAGCTTAATACAAAAATATACCTATGACCATGTGTCCTTTGTATTAATCCTATGCCTTCATATGTATTAGAATAGATACTTTATAATAAAAATATCATTCTTATAGGTAGTTAGGTAAATATATACCTATTTTCATTCTTTGCTATTCTGAGCATGATAAAGAAATAAAGAAATGTTATTTGAAAATTTGAATATGAAATCATTAACAAAAAACATTATTATTGCTTATTAGAAATGTTCAATAAATGTAATTTTAAGAAATGCATTAATTTTAATATTTAGAAATTAAAAATGTTATATGATTGAGCATTTCTATTTCAAACTGAACTCACCCACTCTATTGTACCTTAGTAAATACTGTTCTAATATCAATTAGAATAATAAACTATTAATAAAGCCCAACATACTTCATTGTTTGAAAGAGTATTTTCTCCAATTAGATACATATCTCATTTCATTATATATATTTCTCCAATTAGAGAAATATATATAATGAAATTTATTTCTAACTACATACCTATTTAGTTTATATTGTTTAATTAATTGTTTACCTCTAATTGTTTTTTTTTACAAAAATATTACTGAATTGTTAGAGGCGTTCTCTACTAAATAGGTAACCTACCTATATAAGAAAAGCAGAAGTAAAATGCTATTTGCTATATAGGTAGAAACGATCAAAATATACCTATTATGATTCTTATTTCGATAATGAGAACGTTTTATATTTTACTTATTTTGATCTGATATAAGGGAGAGAAAATAATAACATGAATTAGGGTTTCACCGACAGCTTGTTATATAAATTATATTACATAAATTATCATAAAATTTTAGTTTCGGTGTTTATCTTTAAAATGGAACCTATGTTCAAATTTATATGTACAAAAAAAAAAAAAAATTAACTAATGATACTAAAATTATAGGAAATAATAATTAAAATTTTCAAGAATTATGTTACCATTAAATATATAGTTATATTTATCTTTGATAGATATTTTCACATTTTATTTATTGGTTTTTTAAAAATTTACTTGAGTACTATCTCTTGGGCAATAGTGATACCTCTACAGATAACAATTTTTAACGATACGACAAATAAGTTCCAGACTATTCCTGTAGATGACAGTTTAGACAGAATTATAAAACTACTACAGGTAGGTAGACAATAACTACCCTAATTAATTTTCTTGTGAATTCATGCATTAAAAAAATATTTTATAGTAGAAAATTTGATTGTGAGATAAAGACATATTTGCTCATAAAATCAACTTTAAAATGATTACTTTGGTATGTTCAGTAAATACTAGATGGCTCTGGTAGTAATCGAGAGCTTAGAAGCTTTACCTGTTTTTTAATGTGCTCTTTCAATACTAGATGGCGCTGATAATATTCAAGAATTTTCTACTTGTTTCCAGAACAGCATCGAATAATATCGTTGAGATATATAAGTGTAGCCCGACGCTTTGATGACAGTGTGTATTCAGCGATTCAAGAACCCGAACAATCTTAAAGGATTTTCGCGGAGCAGATTACTACGAATTAAGTTGACAATTGAAGACAGTGTAACAATCCTTGTAAAATGGCTCTAATACCATATCTATTGGATGAGATTAGACCTCGTCGGATTAGAGACCAACTCTATGGGCCGGATTTAGCATCGGAAGATTTTCTTACGGATATTTTCGAACGACCAACTTACTTACCATGGCGAAATTTGTCCCATCTAGCACGTGACGCAGGTTCAACTATTAAAACTGACAAGGATAAATTCCAAGCTGTTTTGGATGTCCAACATTTCTCCCCAGAAGAAATATTTGTTAAAGTAGCTGATAATTACGTAGTAGTAGAAGGAAAGCATGAGGAGAAGAAAGATAATCATGGATATATATCCAGACAGTTCAAGCGAAGATATGCCTTGCCGGAGGGTTGCAGTCCAGAAACCGTGGAGTCCAAATTATCATTAGACGGAGTTTTAACAGTCACTGCCCCAAAACTGCCTTTAGGTAAGGGTGAAAGGATGGTACCTATATCTCAAACTGGTCCGGTCAGGAGGAAATTAACGGACTCGGAAGATCAGAAGCCGCTGAACAATGAGCCTGTTGAAGAAACTAAGACCCCACAAAAGAAAAGAAGGCGATAATTAGACAGTATTTAGATAATAAACTAAAATTAAAGTACAATTTAATTAAGACTGATTTTTGTAATTTCGAAAAGTAATGGAATTCAATA
Source organism: Napeogenes inachia (assembly GCA_959347355.1). NCBI lineage: Eukaryota > Metazoa > Arthropoda > Insecta > Lepidoptera > Nymphalidae > Napeogenes > Napeogenes inachia. The sequence goes on along the minus strand of OY365798.1, from coordinate 18,330,648 downwards.
AATGAATAAATTATAAAAGATTGTTTTTTTAATTACATATAAACGCAATAAAATAATTTGTTTTGAATTATCTTAACTAAAAAAATTAGGAAGGAAGGATAATCAGTTGAATTAAAGTTTTTGCTGTTATGAAAAAGATATCATTATGATCTTAAAATTTTTTCGAATTAAGTATCCTTAAACGTTGACATCCTAAGACAATGGATTACTATTTTGCTTTTTCATCTAAGTTTGTATAGATACAAAGATTGGGTGTGTAAATATGGTAGACCACAAGAGAGGTGGTATATTTTGTAAATATTACGAAAAAACAAGAATCATTTACAAACACTAACATTTTTACTAAGATGTAGTAATATTTTATATAAGTACATATATATATATATATATAGATTAATGCTAGTCAACGACAAAAGCACATCTCACCTACAACTTATGTAGATGAAATGTGTAACTATTGTCCAATAGATGGCGCTGGTTGGTTTTTGCCCGCTATAAATTCATTTATTTTATACGTTAATAGTATTGTAGAAATGTAGTTTTTAACAAGGTTGTCTGGAAAATAAAAATCATTTAGTTATTTATATAATCATTCTGCATTGTGTTAATTGAATAAGACATCACCTATTTAATTTGTCCTATACTAGTAAAGAATAAACATAAAAATATTTGTACAAGATGTGGCTACTAAAAACTAGGTGGCGGCTAAGTTAACAAAAAATATTTAACACCTTAGATGGCGCTGTTGATAAATTGTGTTATGGTTACTCTAATTATGTGGAAACAAATCATAAACCATAAAAATGTAAGAAATACCTATATGTTTCCAAAATTCTAGTCTTCTCAGTTTTAAATTTAATCATGTTTTTTTCTTAATTTGATATTTATAAATAAAACGATGAGAGAAACAAAAACCCAAATAACAATTTGTGAATTGTACTATTTTCTCTGTGTAAAATCTTTTTAAAAATGAAGCAATAACTTTTAAAAACTAGTTTTTTATAACTGGTTTTTATACTTATAAGATATTATTTATAACTATTCTGTGTACTTAGTTTGTAAGCGTCAAGACTTCTAAGCGGTCACTTACCTAAAGTTTCTCGCTTAGATTGAGATTTACGGATTTTGGATATAAGACGAACTCTAAAGTACATATATAAGTAATACCAAAAACGTCCAATATTTACAATCAGAATACCACGTACGGATATAAAAATATAATGCATATTATATTTCTTTTAATGACGTATTAAATTAAGTAGCGTAAAGATTATTAACATTTACTTAATAACTTCTACAAACTAAACATCAACAGGAATCAAGCATCCCTCCGAAGAAACGAATATCACTAATATTAAGAAAAATATAATACATCCAGCCACCCTTACTCTTATTAAGAAAATCTTTAATTGGAGCACCCACACACACAAACACACACACAACAGAGACAAACACTTTGTTTCGTATGAATAGTTGTTCAGTTATATAGTAATAAAGTATAAATGATGAAAGTAACATATATAGAAAATATTATATATTTGCGAGCACATGTAGCTAGCTATGTAGTGCTTGATGAAGTACGACGTGTGTGGAGACGGTTATTATTTTATTTTTTTTATATTTGTTTAAAATGTTTTCGATATAACAAATTTCTTAGTTAGTAAATGTCATTTGTCTGAGTTATATCTATAGACAATAATAATTTATTTTTATATATATTTTTTTATTATTATAATTTGATTCTGAGCATACCGTAAATAAAAAACAAAGATAAAATAACAAAATAAGTATGTTTGGTGAATAAAATATCAATAACAAATAATATGAGTCCAATAACGACTCCATACCTCTGAAAGCGAAAACACACATACGTACAGCGGCGCTCCGTCTTAAGGACGACATATGAAGTAATTTTTTTTCGAACCGCCTTCCAATGTAACACCAACCTTATCACAAGCAAATAAGATTGAAAATTGATAAAATCGCGAAATATTTTTTCCATTTCATATTTACGAATATGCCCCAAATTCCCCAAAAATTAGAACCGTGAAAGCGTGGGGAGGCCGGGGAGGGAGGAGGTTGGGAGGGGGCAGAAGGGGGGGCGATAGTAGATAGTTTTAGATATGTACTAAGAATCCGTCAGCGCTTTTATTTGATTTGTTTTAAGAGATGACGTTAATTGCTTTTATTTCATGTATTTTTTATACTTTATTAGTTTTATTTTTCTATTACAAAATATAACGTTTTATAAAAAAAATATTTAATCAAATTTTTCAAATTAATAAGTTAATGTAGTATTTGTATGTTAGTTTCCTATTCTATCCCGGATAGCATATTGTTATGATAAATCTGGATTGCATTTATGAAGAAAAACATTCCTAGAAATTATTTTATCTAAATTTCTAAAACTTCACCGGATATAATTTAGGCAATGGGGTAAGTGACCCCAAATCAATATACTTTTAATATTATAAGAAAAAACTTATATTACAACAAAACAATAACTATTACTTTATTATTTATTTTTTAATACTGCGCCAGTTGCTTATAACTATTTGTATATATATACTTGTAAGTTTCAGATATTTATTTTGTTAAAGTAATATAAATAAATATTAAGTGTCTGGAATACGTGAATAAATATTACGAATATAATAGAATCATACACAATGCTCTTGTTTATCAGGAAATGAGATAATTTTAAACATTTTTAGTAAAAGAACTTGATATCCTACACATTCTATTATTATGTTTGTTAATATTAAAAACTATTAAACACAAAAAACAACATCATAATCGGAACCTCAATTTGTACATCTTTACAGCAGGAAATATCAAGAAAATATAGGGCATGGGGAATATTTTAAAGCGAGCAAAATAACCGCCCTGGGACGGAAAGGGTGGCGTTTATAAGGGATGGTGGGGCCACGAATAACGCGTATAGAACATTCATCAAATATATTGACTTAAATTAAGTAAATGCCTTTTTTTTTCTTTTAACATTCTTATTGAAGTTTAAGGGAAATATTTTTAAGAATTCGATTTGATTTGCTCTGAATGTTTTCATCGACATGTACTATGTGTAAAGAATTAAGATGTGTCTTCAGAAATATATATATATAAAACACAAAAATATAACTGAAATTCAGCTCATATAAAAAAAAAACAAAAAACAGTATAAATAATTGTTAAGATATTCACTTAAATATTTAGAAAATAATACCTATTTCCTTAAGATGTTTAAGTTTCGTGGTTTAATTTTTTTTTTAATTTAATATAATTTATATTCATGTAATATATATTTCATGGCCTCATTTTATTCGTCGTCTGTCCATAGATCTCGAATAGTTCCCCGAGAGTATATTTTTCGACTTCAAGATTACTATTTACGGAAAATTTCATTATATTTCTTGAATATATTTTATCTATAAATATAATAAAACTGTAACAAATTCATAACACCCCTCATATACGAAAAAGAACACAAAACAATGTTTTTCATTTTGTGTGTTTGTATGTATGTTTTTGCACGCTAATCTCAGAAACTTAACCGTTTTGGATGCTGTTTTTAGGAGTATATTGTGATGGGATTTTAGCATTTAGTGTTTTAAATTTAAATCGATTAACAAATAAATAAGTTATACAAATGTATGTCAATGTGAACTAATAAAATAGAGCTAACTAGAGAAGTCGACGAGATCGAAGGCAACAACTAGCTAATAAGATAAATATAGAATGAAAATCGCTCTGCCCATTGAGCGTCTAGCAATAATTTTTTTGAGTTGATTGAACTTTCATTTTATATTTGTTTTGAATTTTAATACGTCTTACTTGACCCATTGTCTATCTGTTTGTACGCAGAAATCGTTAATTATACTTCGTTGAAATTTGATTTCATATTGCTTTTAGTCTACACACACATACATACAAACAAATATACACATGCATATTTTTTTCTACGATAAATAAAATAGACTTTGAATAAATTTTATTGATTGAAATAATAAATATTATTATTTGAGGAGGGGTGGAACAGAGGAAATTACTCTCAAAAGGCAGATAGAAAATATAACTTCATTTATTTTTCTCAAATCACAAATTTTACTTCTAAAAACTTAATAAAGTATAGACGTTATATATATATAGTTATACTAAACTAACTATAGCTAAACTAACTAACTATCGTTATAGAACTATAGATATTACTTTTATGAAAAGATGCTTAAAAATTGAACTTGATAGCGAAGCAGTGCACTTTTTACTTCAAAGGCGGTCGAAAACAACACACAAACATAAAAATTATATTTTATTAATTGACAAGTCTTTTTTAGATAGAAAGTTATTATGTTTCTAGTTTTCTTACAGTAAATTAAATTATATATAATAATCATGTAATAAATAATACTAAACCTACAACACATAATCCAACCTAAGACCTCTATAGTATGTAGTGTACACTGTCGACTGAGCCGTCAGACCTAAATAACACTGGCTTCGTAAAATTTGAGAATATATTATTTGTATAATAAAATACCAGGAATAAGAAAAGATAAATAAATTCTATCTTCCGCTTCTGAAAAGATTTTAATATAGGAATAACTTGTGGGTAATTAATTGAAATTTATTATAAAGAATGATATAATGAGGTATTGTGTACGGAATTAGAAGATAAATTTAAAATACAAAGAACAAGTTCATAACATATATACATTTGAACGTAAAATTATATTTTTAAAGAAATTATGAATAATCAAACAATATTGAGAAGAAAATACCAATTACTGATTCTGTGATGAAGTCAAGTGTAAACACAATTCCTCTATAACTTATTACGAGTAGTACCCGCAGGATATACCTAGTTAATCGTAATAAATTCATACACGTGTACGAGATATTTTATATTTGAACAAAAATGTTTTTCATTTTAATTTAGTGGAAAATTGAAAACCTTTATGTATGAGGTCAATAAACTGTACTCCAAATTCATATCTGTTATGTTTTTAATATGTAATGTATTTGAATGTCATTCACTGTATATATTTTAATATTGGTCTTATTCTATAAGTATACGATGTTCCAATTTTGAAATGATTCTGATAGACTAAAAAGGTTTCATTTTAAAAACATAGGAAAATGAAAATAAAGATAGTGGCTGCTTTTAAAGCGAATTACATCTAAAAATAATAAACTTTTGTTAAAAATAAAAAACTGGGGTGGTTTAAAAATCGAATACAATAGTGATATTCAATAAATATTCGATGTTTCAATTTTGAAATGTTTCTGATAAAGCAAAAAGAATTCATAGCAGAAATTTAAAAAATATAGCAAAATGAAAATAAACATACTGGCTGCTTTTAAAGCGAATTACATCTAAAAACAATGAACTTTTGTTGAAAATAAAAAACTGGGGTGGTTTAAAAATCGAATCAGGCCCGTCCTTGAGCAGGAGAAAAGGAGGCGTTCTTGCCGTCAACATATAAATCATATTTCTGGAGAATTTTTAAAAGTCCTATTGCTTTCGCGTATTTGCCATGTACTCCCACAGGGGTGGGGGTGTGTACTTACCCCCTCGTTTCCTAGTTCTTGTTACAGGGTGTGGCCTTGGTTTAAGTATTTATTGAGCGGTTGTTATGTTCTGTTGTTTGATTATTGCTGGTTTTGGTGATTATAGTTTTTGATAATGCTATGCTAATGTCTAGTTATCCTTGAATTTATAATAAAAAATTAATTTAAATACAACAATTCAATTAATTTTCAATAACATATTATTATTATCAATTAACGAAATATTGATAATAAACTAAAATCTAAAATTAATTATTATATTTAAAACAATAAATAAAAACATTTAAAGAAAATAATAATATGAAAAATTAAATAAATATACAACTAAATTAATAAATAGCACTCTGTATACCGGTAAGGCGCTGGGGAGGCGCCGCACGCGTATACAGTACAAGAATAAAACAGATGAAGCTTTATTTTTAGTTTGTTAATAAATATACTTACATAAAATTATATGGTAAGTTTGATTAACACAGTACCAAAAGAAAATCATTTAGTAATGGATAAATATTTACCATATATTTTTTTAAGTTTTTATAATAAAATGTGTTTTCACAGATGAAATCCTCTTGAAATGGAAATATTGTACCAGTTTATAGATATTTCACTTTTAGAAAAAGTGGTTCTAAAAACGATATTCGTATAAATAGATTACTTAAAAGACTTAATCAAACAATATATTGCATCTTCTAATATAAATATGCAGCAATTATATATAAAATATGAAACCGGAAACGCGTAATCATCTGAATATTTAAAGTATACTACAATCAGCACACATGTGGTAGGCACTAGGAAGAAAGCGAAGAAAAAATGAGGGAGAGGAAAAACTAGAGCGGGACGGAAAAGTGGGAGAAAAACGAAAAATTTCACCCCTCACCACCCTCCACCCTCCCCCACACGCACACATGCGTGGGATACCGCGATCGTTAGGTTTTGATACTTAACTTTCACTTTTCCGGATATTAAAAAAATATGTATTAAACAAGAACATATATATATATATATATATATATATATATATATATATATATATATATATTTATAGAGTTTCATTTTATTATAATGTTTGGCTTTCCTTAGTTTTAGGAAATACTATGATATTTGAAAACATAAATAAGACTTTAAACGTAAGATGTTTATATATGGTATTGTATAATAACTCACATCAAGTTAAGACTTAACTTAAGCCGACAGTTAAGTTAAAAACGTTTTAGATTCATAAAAAAAAATGGGGTCTTGAAATTTTCTTTCTAAGGTCTCCCTTAATCCAGCTTTTTATTCAATTATTTAACAATATATATATATTTCTTATTGATTGTCATAAAAAAAAAAATCTAAGACTTTGGGCTTGGTTTTTTTAAGCGTGTAGTTTTAGAACTCCAGATCTTAGGATCTAGGGTCTTTCCTCTGAAATAACTTAAGCATGCAGTTAATAATTAAGTACAGAAGGATAGAAATACTAAATGGTGAGTTTCAAGCCATAATTTCCTTCAAGTTTTGTTGTAAGCTTGTAACAATATTCTCATCATCCAATTTTTAAATTGAAAATAAGGAAAATCTACTGAAAGTGACAGGAATATTGCTGCTATTGTTTTGAATAACTGTTCAAAATATTAAACTTTTTCCATTATTCAAGACATTTTAGTCGCATTTTCCAAATATTATTATCCGTTCCCTACAAGTATCAAGATGGCTCGATCCTGCGGGAGGCTATTGTAGCATGTTTTTATACCCAAAAATTTTAAGTCAGTAGGCGCTCGCACTCGGAGCGGCTTGAACGTTTTTATTATTATTAATATATATTTATATTTCGTTTTCATTTACAAGTTTTCCATGGTTCATAATTTTAATATTTTTATACCATTTTATACAACAGTGTTTATATATAGGCGTTATAACAACTAACATAAACAAACAACAGGAGGCAATGCACATTTAAGTTCGCCAAGTTTAGGAGTTTGACAGTTCGCGGATACAAATTCAAATTTGACATTTGAGGAAGATGGCGGTCTGTGTGTCTGTCGGTGTGTTCGACGGGTTCGGCGACCTCGACCTGCACTAGGATGCTCAACTTTCAAAATATTTGACGTCTACTCCACCCGTAAGTATGTATTTATAAGTAATATCAATAACATATTATGATGGTATTTATTAGTAACGTCCTGGCTGGAAACATTAAAAATTTCAATTATCTTTGATAGTGTACAATGATACATGCAATTGAAAAACCCGGGCAATTTGAATTTGGAATTCCACTCTGACAGCGTCCACATACATCAAAGTAACTAATGTAAGTAGGTTCATAGGATATTATTTTTATCGCGGCAGTAAATTAAAGAGCTCGATAGTGGCCGATACTTGGTAGTGTGGGTATTGATTTTTTTCCCTCATTCTGTTAAATTTCATTTATTTGGGGGAGCGACCGGTCAGTGACGTGAACTATAGTTGGATGTTGACCGCAAATTATGCTGCGAACAATTTGGTGATACTTGTATCATTTATTAATGTTTACAGTTTTTATAACATATTTTTTTGTTATACTGTTTGATGTTATGTAAATACTTCGTTTTTTTTATTTTAATTCATTCTTAATATAATTTTATTAAGATGTTATTTAATATACTCAAGTACATTTTGTCGACATCATATTTATATTTAAATTAGCTATATCTTTAAATAATACAAAAATGAGTGTCCTTTGAAGATAAAATACAATATCAATAGTAATAAAAAAGGTTAATTGTTATAAGTATTTACATTTACATATATGATTATTTTTATTGCTTAATTAACAAATGTTATGTATTATTACATTTGTACAAGAATCCAATTAGCATTAAAATGTTATGAATATTTGCTAAAGACAGAAAAGCCATAATTTTTAATTAGCACATAATAAAAAATAGTTGGTTTTATTTATTAAGTTATTTACGTTTTCTTCGTAATCCGTCGAAGTTATATTTATTAATGACTATCTTAACTTGGTGAGGCTCTGAGTAAGAAAAAAGTATACAATTGGAACTGCAACGACAATAATCGGATTACTTCATCCAATTAATTGATAAATGTCCTTTATTATATATTAAATAAATATTCTGTTAATCCTCATATCTCATCAGTTATTATTACTATTATTAGATTCAAATACTTTGATAATTTTTTTTTAGAATCGAGAAGTAACAGTTAATAAACGATATTTGAATATATATATTTTTAATTACTATTAATGTATATGATGTATGTTTGTGTGTGTATGTTGGCGTTGTGTGTGTGTATGTGTGTGACAGAAAGGGGTCAGGTGTCTAGTCTAAACTGGTATAGTGTAGTGAAGGTCAGTTGAGATGACAGCTGATTGTAGCTTTAACTTTGTTAGTAATGATTTATACATAATATGAGCTTATTAATTATATGATATAATTATATAGTAAAAGTTTATATATGATATACTTTTTAATATCAGCTTAATATCGGTTTCAGAGGTTTTATCTAATATTTTTATCATATTAGACTGCAATGTAAATTGATATGACAATTTTCAAATCACGAATAGATATAAGCAAAAAAGAAAATTGTATGTGTTATTTTGTGGTGAAATCATCTCCAATGGTTATTGAATTTATACTTTCCAGACTATTTGTGCCGATTATGAAAAGGACTAGAATCCTTAATATTTAACCAAAATTATAGGATAATGCCTTAATAAACGTTTATGATCACCGGTGGTGCCAGTTATTATTTGGATATCCTGGGTACGGTTTTGTGCTCGTATAATTATGTATAATTATAATTTTTGACTACAAATTGCTTCCGGAAGCGATAGGCTGACCCCAGACCATGGGTGCATCGTTGGTAAGTGGATACGTACATTGTACCTCGGCCATTCCGCTGTGTGTAATATGACTTACATTGTATAATACTTATTAAATATTATTTCCTATAATGTAACCCACAATGTTGCTCTAGACTAAGTTGGCGGACTTTTCTATATAAAATTTCTAAAATGCAATTTTCCCGACTAAACAATTTTTCTTGCCTTGACAATTATAGGTTTTTGTCGTGGTTAATATCGCGAACGGCTATCGAACCTGTGACTCATCAACTCCAAGGCACTGGTCTACGCAATATGCGACGTAATGTGGTGTGTACACACGCATCTTGGATAGTAAATAAATAATACGTAACAGAGTTATCGTGCCTTGAGGTAAATGGACGATTAATTTATATATACAGGGTTATTTCTAATTAATTGGCCACCTCTTGCAGCCAGCCTCTGTACATCAATTCCGACAACATTTGTGTTACGACTTTTTATAATTAATAGTTTTTTAATTTAGTTTTCCCATACAAAATTTATTTGTTGCCTCTGAACTGGCATTAACTCTGAGCATAGGTATGGCACCCGGGTGTTGACCTTTTAAGTACTTCGTACAAAGTACAGAGTAATAAGTAAAAGAGGGAGCAAACATTTTTGTTTCTTTTTATTGTGTTTATCATGACATGCAAAAAGCCGTAGAACAAATGTTATTAGGATGGATGTAGGGAGACTGTCTGTAATAGGTGACCAATTAATAATAAATATCCCTGTATATAGTATTTATCTAAATACTGCAATTGTTGTAGTTACGTCACTATTATGTATTTTTTAATGGATCGGGGTAAACTAGCAGACAGTTCAAATGACGATTCATGGTCGTCTAAATGTGCTTTTGAAAAATGTAAGATTCCTTTAATCGAGGAACGGGAGGTAAAAGATGGGTGTATTGATATACATAAAAGTAAAATTGAGTTATTTTTTGTGTAAATACAAACATACATACCGTCTATCTGTCTGATCATGTTAATGTTCGAAACTATTGAACAGATTTTGATAAGATTTTACAGATGTGATAGGGAGGTTGTCAAGTATTCCTTTTAACGTGTTTATAACAATTATTTTATTTTTTCAATATTTATTTATATATATATTTTTTAATAAATCCCTTATTAGTATAACTCGCTGTGCCTCCGTCTTCGTCTTCTGCTATTAGAAGATGTCTTGAGATCTAAAAGTGACCTCAATACTTGATAAAAAAGTCATCTATGCTAGTATCTAAGCATTTTCATTTTATTTAGCATTTTTTAAATGTACTTTATACTTTAAAATAGGATGATATTAAGAAAGGTTTTTGGAAAATCAGCTAAAGCCTAAAGTACCTATTATACTTGCGTGTCGAATGAGAGAAAAAGCTTTATAAAGTATGTCTCTCTCTGTGAGCACGCTTCGACAAGACTTATTTTAAAAGCAAAATGTATAGTGAATAATAGATGTTAGTTTTAAAAATTCTATTGTACGTACAATATAATACACAAAACAATTTATTTATTACGTATTGCGAACCGTACACTTTATGTATGTTACCTACATTATTGTTATTAATCTCTCATGTGACTATGTTTTTAGTGAGAAGTCATTATTCTTTGAACCTAATTATCTTCCTTTCTCTGTGTCTATGTGTCATATGCCATCCTGTTCCTATAATTCAACGAATTTATTTTGTAAATGTCAATAGTCATTACAATAGTCATTATTATAGTACTAGTTATGACTTAACGATAACTATGACAGTTTACCGAACCCTAAAAACAAAATTATGATACACTCTTTGAATCAAAATCTATTAAGATTAAAAAAAAAATCTTGTTAATATTATATTTAAAAAAATATATATTAGTTTTGATTGTTATGTAAATTGTCATTGTTTTCGTAAAGTCAAAGCTCGTACTAGATACTCAATTTATCAAGATAAATTACATTAAACTGAAATATTGAGAAATGTGAAATCTTCATTGAAGTCTGCTCACTAGATTTGTCATAATTGTTGTCATTAAAACTAATTGTCACGTACTGCACTTTACTCGTATTTTTTTAATTATTCTTTTGTATTGACTAATATTGTATTATTTATAAAACCAATGACGATAACATTTCATAATATATACGTATCGATTTATTTTCCCCAATATTCTAACAGCGGAAATACCGAAGGAAAGAACTATTAATAGTGATGTAAAGTCTGCAATAAATGAGAATTTATTGTAGTTTTTACTTAAGAATTTTTAAAGTGTGCAACTGCTGAGTGATTCAAGGGCAAGTATCCTGCCGATCAATGGAATTTTATATTATATAATTACTTTTAACTAAGATTTTTATCTACAATTCGACACGGTTATAATTTATAAAACCGTTTTATTATTAAATAGCTTAATTTAAAAAAAATATATGATTTTAGAACCTACACAAAACCTACAGTTTAAGGTCAATTTCAACTATAAAGACCATAAATCCGATTATTCTGTCTTCACAATGCCTTCTTCTATTTCATCACAGGTCTAGGATTACGCCAGAAATAAATAAAAATATATAATAGTAGCAATCCTGACTTCTTTTAGTGATGAACCATTCAATTATTCCTCCTTTGTACTGAAAATTTATACTAAAGGATTTTTTTATTCTTCACATCTCTAGTTCCACTATCGTTTTAAAATTAGAGATGTTAGTTTTGTTAAGAAGAATTATTAGCAAATTAACCGGGTTGGATCAATGTCGTTACGAAAGCTTCGTACTGTTTATGACATGTCACTTACTGAATGAAAGCCCGTTGGTCGAATGCTTAGCGCAGTTGCCTAACGTATAGCAGCTCAATGGGGCTCAGGTTCGATTCCCGACAGGGTCAGGCATGTATGTAATGAGAATAGATGTCTGTATTTTTTCTGGGTTTGGTCGATTATTAAATACATTGTTAGTATTTATAATGCCTATTTCTATGTATTTGTATCGTTGTGTAACACAAGCAAATAATTTGCTTGCTTAGGGGTTAGATCAATGTGTGTAATTTGTCCTGTTATATTATATTATAATCTATCTATCTAATATATAAGGATTCCATCATTACAAATCGGAAAGTTTAAAAGTGATTCTTGTAATCTTAAGCAGATTGGAATGAAAATTTTGTAAACATAACTTATATTCCAATTTGTATGTTATACAAAAAGGATACATACATTTTCACTTATCAATAACTTAAGACAGATGTATTTGCAACTTCATCGTATTTTATAGATAGATAGAAAGCTGCTCTTTATAATAATGATAATAATAATATCACAGGACAAATTACACAAATTGATCTAACCCCTAAGTAGGCAAATTATTTGCTTTTGTTAAGAGTGTTGGACAACGATACAAATATACAAACACACCTACACATATAAATACTTTGCTATCTATCTGATATTAATGCTCATCACATACATGCCGGTCCCTGTCGGGAATCTAACCCGAGCCCTTTTGTGTCCATAAGTTATGCGTCTGCGTTAACCACTTGACCAACGGGGGGTTTATCTCAAATAGGTAGCAATCTGTATCTTTATTTTGTAGCTTTTCTAGAATATCGACAAATCATTGTAATGTTGTACACGCTTGTTTCAAATTAAAAATGTTGTTGTTGCCAATTAGATATGGATTATTCTTTTGAAAAACTGGTTTCTATAACAGAAAAACCTGTTTTTAAACTAACCGTTTAATTAATTCTCTAACCGCATAATAAGGTTTTATAATGGAATTTATTTTCCGGATTTCCCGTATAATTGGGAGTGATGTCATACAACATTTTTAAAAGGTTATGTAACAGAATAGTTTTATTGTTATATCTTGATAAATTGTAGTTCAAAACACGTATAAATTAATCAACATATAAACGCCAATTTGTCCTTATAATAAATGCATGCGCAAGCGCATCGAACTCGTGACGTCATTTAAATGGATATCCCAGCATTGCGTAAAGGTATGTGGGGTTTCGTAAATTGTTTATGTGTTATTCATATAATTCAAATGAGGGTAAACATTTTGATATATTTTTATAGATTATTAGTTTTAAGATTTATGTATGAAACTGAGATAATATAAGGTTAATTCTACCAAATTAACTGTATATATTTTTCAAATAGCACAGCATAGATTTCTTTGTAACATAGGAATATCAGACATAAAAATCATATCAAACGATTGATGAGTCAACTAATTGCTACAAACGAAGTCCTTGACTTCATTAGTTTTGTTGAATAGCATAAATTTCTAGGAAACCAAAAGATTAATAAACGAATTTGGGAAAGTACAACATATAACACTTGAATAAATTGTTTGATATTATTTTTATGTGGTAATACAAATTTAAAGACATTTATCTTTGGATAATTATTTATTAAAGCTACAATATTTTTCATTTACTTAAAATTACTTTTACTACTAATTGTTTGTTTGTTTTAGTACATTTATTGGTGAATTTTTATACTATATTAAAAATAATAATACATATTTAATCTCAACATACATACTTATATACATTTTTTATAGATTTTTTTTTATTAATTTAAAACCTTACATTTACACTATCTAAACCCGTAATTTTTTCATCTTGATTTGCCTCATCTTAGAATACTATGACATATATACTACAAGTAAAAAGTATATTCTAGTAACAAATGACTTGGTTCTTAACCTGATAAAGTTTAATTTATAATAATTTACACACTTAGATAAAAAATATTATTTCTAGCATCACCCAATGGTGTCCATACACTTGACAGTTTTATGTTGCTCTTTAACCAATACAATTCATATAGCAACCCCACAATCATTTCAAGAAAAATCTTTTTGAGGGTACACAGATAAAGCCAACTCTGACACTTCCATGAGCACAACGATTCCTGGAGTGATTATGAAATCGTCTGTGTCCGTGGTGTCTACGATGTGTTATCTTGTGGGATGGAATAATTGTTCTTTTCTTTCTTTCTTTATCGTCACAATTGCACGGCACTAATGGTGAAACTTCTCCGGGTAAGACTGGGTACTCACTATGATTTTCGACCTCAGAGGGAATGCCGAGAAGGAATTCCCGGAATTCCAGTGCCTCTTTCTCCCAATCGTTTTGACACGGACAGAAATCGTCTTCTGCATTTACAACAGCTGCGAGCACACAGCTCACTAATAATACGCTTTTCAGAGACATGTTGCCACAACGACTTCACGAATTGATCTAATGCTTTCCTGTTGAGTCTTAAATACTTATGGGGGTGACTCAGTACTGATACTGTAATGACGTTTATACCAGTCAATTTAATTAATAATTAAGTGCGTACGTAATTAGCTTATATAATTTTATTCGCAATTTTTTTAAAGTTAAAAAATAAATTTAAGTGATAGATAAAAGTGATAAAAAAAATAATAACTAAGTATTTATTATTGATTAAATGTATACAAATTTCTTTAAAGAGTATTTTTTTTATAAACACACCTTGATCGTAAAGAATTAAAGAAAAGACAGTTAAATACCATAAATTATTGTTCGTAATAGAGTAATTTGTAAAATATTAGTCAGGTCGTAATTACGTAGAAAATGTCAGCAAAGAGTTAGATTAAGGTTTGAATTTGTCTTAATTATGTTAGTCATATGAGACGTCACAAGAGTCCTACTTAAGTATAGTTTTAATGTTTGAAATTATAGTAGATTAAAATTCAAATTGAAAAGTGGTCACCTATGGCCAATTGACTTGTGTGCGGGGTGGCTCGACCGGTAAGATGAATGAAGGGTCCAGACCCTTTTGAGCATTGAGTATCCAGATACTCAATGCTCAAAATTCCTCCCTGCCAGTTCGGAGCCCTACTGTCCTTCTTCTATCTCTTTTCCTCGACATAAATACAAAGTATTTTCAACTTCCTATAATTCTTGGGCGACACTATTTTCTTATAAAAATAACTTTTTGTGAAAAAGTTTTGTTGAATATATATAATGATAAAATACCGTGGTAATAAAAAAAAATAATATGAAAAAAAAATTACTTGAAAAAAAAAATTTGATGTAATTAGTTCGACGAAAGTTATGAGTAAGTCGCGTTTGTAAAGATTTGAGTAGTTTTTTTGATGAGGCAGATTTTATATGTTATTATAATTTGACTTTTGATATTTTGATTTGACTAATTAAAGATATTTCTCTTATATTTTAACTTTAACCTAGCTAGAGTCTAACGTAAATGCATTTTCATTTGATTGCATGGTTTTATATTTTTATACATAGTTTCTATCTGAAGATTTGTAAAACATCGAAAATATCTGGCTTATATTGGCTTATTATATATGGCTTACTTAAATTTTAAATAAATGTAGCATGAAAAATAAACCTATACGGGCAGGGATTCGAACCTGCGATCTTTGGGACTTATAATTATTTGATAATTTTGTTAATCGGTGTAAGCCATCAAGTCAATAAAAAACAAAGTTTTAGTAAGATTACTTTTCAGTTTTATAAATAAAAACTAAACTTCGTAAAATTAAGTGGCTTTCTAAAATTATAACAAACTTCATTCTATTTTTTTCTCTTTATTCAGTAGGCATGAAAGACAAGTAATTTTTTTTGTGTCCAAGCAATCTAGGTGCATAAACTTTTTTCTACGGAACTAGCTACCGTATAATTTATTAAATAACACTAAGAATTCGAACACTAAAACGTCGTTTAATATATAGTTTTTAATATAAAATATATAATACGTAAGTTTGGTTCCTTAAAATAGTTTTATGTAAATGTACTCGTGAAAATTTAATAAAACATAGTTTAGGAGAGAGGCAAATAGAGTCTTTGGACCTCCTCTCGATTTCCAAGTATCTTCTTCATCACTTTCTGTTATAAATATATCATATTTTTTTTGAATGCTATAAAGCAGTTATTCATATTGGCTCTGAGTGCGTCATCGAGGGTCTGATAAATGTGATGATCTTTTAGTATTCGGTAGAGCGCTATTCATATATATTTTTACAAAAATCAAAAAGATTATTTTTAGTTATTAATAGTGATTATTTTTGAGATTTTAACTTTTAAAAGAAGGACATACATCTTTTTGTATATAAAATACAACAGAAAAATATGATAATTATATTATTAAAATTAATCGGAAATATTTGCTTATGGTTTCATATTATTGACATACGAGGTGTCTTTCATACTTTATTAATTTATTCTATTCCATTGTTTTTAATATTACAAAATACTTAGTATTCAGTCAAAATAAGAAGTTTTTGAAGTGTTTTGGATGGTAGATAGTAGCTTTGGATGGATGTGAAACTGCAGTGAGTAATAAAAGAGGAATTTCCGGTATACATATCTTACAACTTCCAACTTAGCGACCTTGTGTGAAATTATTAGTAGAAAATAAAAATAAATACTATACCATAGAAGAATCGTTGTTCTTACTACACAAACTTATATAAAGACAAAGCTTTAAAGTTTTATTTAAATTCAGCTTATCTATGATACAATGTTTATCTTTGTATAAGTAGGTATTATGAATTTTTATTACAACAATAATTTCGGTTTTAATAAAATGATACCCAAAATGTTTTCCTTTATATGACGGTAGGCATCAATGATAAAACTATGAGCATTTAACAGTTATATTCTTTAATTGTACAGATCATTTTATATTTCAGGACAATCATATTATTTATTATATTATTATTAACAACAAGCCCTAACCATATCTCACTTATATTTTCAATCAATAGATATCTTTATTTTAATATAATTTATAACTTATTCGAAATAAACATCACCAGGTTAGGTCTTCTCTATCGTACGTAACTCGATGCACATTTCAGCCGATGTGTCTTGATGTGTCTTCTCAGCCGAGCAGACACAGTGATCAGTCAGGAGAACAAACCCAGATGATGATATTAATTCGCTGTTAATATTATTCCTGAGTTACTTTAACATATATTTTGGTTAATCTTTGGGTAATAAGATAATGTTACGTATTTTAATTACTGTTCTACTGTTTCAGTGTATATTTCAAATATTATTTGTCCTATCAGAGTATTTTTTTTTAATAAACGTAATGTATAATTATGATGTAGCTATTAACGTTTGGTGAATAATAAACGAATTAATGGTTAAATACCACATTGAAGACGTATCAAAATTGTCGTGGTGACAAAATTCTATTAAATGACTTTAATAGTTTTTTGTCTTAGAGGCAATAGAAAACAATGGCTGAATTATTTTTTCCAAGGAAATATTTATCAGCGTCTAAGATATATTCGGATTGGATGATATTAAAATAATAAGTCTTTTCAAAGGTATTATTATAATCTTTAATAATCTGTCTGAATTATATATAAGTTACTATAATTTTTGTTTATTAAACATTTCGTTCATTTGATCAATTTAGTCAAAAGGCGATCCGATATAGGCGCGGTTGATAATTTTTTTTGTTCGGTTAATTTAACGGTTACAACCCATCATTACAATTATTTAATAATCTTTTCCTGTTCATATATGAATAGTAATATTTAAAGCAAATAAAAATATACATTCATAAAATGAACAGCATTTAGGTATCAGTTTTAATTTTATTAGTACCCATATATTACTTCTTAAGCTCATACCCGCTCCCCCGGTGACGCTGTAATAGCCAACAGGGCTAACAGCATAGACAGACAAAAAAAAAAAAAAAAAAAAAGCTCATAATTTGGTTTACAAAAAAAAAAAAAAACTTATAAGAAAATATTTCCACTATTTAACAAAACTTAATATAAATATAAAAGTACTATCTAGATATTCGTTTCATCAATTAAATAATTAGTTAACAGAGCGACTTGGCCTTTTACGAATTGACACTTGGCAGTTCTAATGGCAACACAATTCACATTACAGCCCAACAATCATTTTAAAAAAAATCTTTTTGAGGGTACACAGATAATAGCAATTCTGACAGTTCCATAGGGACAACCTTTCCTGGAAAAATTATGAAATCCATACCCGTAATGTCTACGAGGCATATTCTCGTACTTTCTAAAAATTCCTCTTTTACTTCTACTTTTATCTTTACAAGGGCATTCCGCTAATGGTGAAAGTTGTCCTGGTAACACTGGATAATCTTTTAGGGTGTCAGCGGAAACACCGAGAATGTATTTCCAGAATTTCAGTGCCTGTTCCTCCAATTCGTTTTGACACGGACAGACATCGTCTTCTGCATTTACAACAGCTGCGAGCACACAGCTCACTAATAAAACGCTTTTCAGAGACATGTTGCCACAACGACTTCACGAATTGATCTAATGCTTTCCTGTTGAGTCTTAAATACTTATAGGGGTGACTCAGTACTGATATTGTAATGACGTCATATACCCGTAAATTTAAAAATTAATTAAGTGCGTGAACTAAATATATACATAATATTTTAATTAATATGCTATACATATTGGCAAACTTAATTTAATATAATTATACGATTTTATTCCCAATTATTTTTAAATCTAAAAAAATTGTAAAATGTGACAATATTGAAATGAAAATACTTTTTATTACTAAAAGAAAATAACTTTAATTAATTAACCTTCCCGTAAAGGGTAATCTTTTTCTCAAAAAGCACCTGCCTAGATTGTATAGAGATATTTTAATTCTAGACTCTTAAATATCATAAATTCCGTAACTTTATTATTGTGTTAGTTATATGAGTAAATAAGAAAATTATATTATTTCTGTCACAAATTATATTTTAAATTTCATCACAGCAGGTAGATCAAGGTTTTTAAACTTGTGTATTAATTATATTATGCAAAAGGTAGCAAATTCGAGTCCCGTTATTTATGATGAATATTCGAATATTAAAAATCGTATATTAAGATTTTACGAATTCAAATTAAAATGTACTAGAGTCACCTATAGCCAACTGACTGACTGGATGCGGACTGGCTTCACCGGGACAGTATATTATTTCAGAATAGTGCCATAGAGTAGACTTATTCGCATGTGTTTTATCATATCGTAAGTAATCTCCGTTCTAGTACTATCTCTCTTTCTTATATTTTTCTAATCATAAAGAAGAACAAAGCATCCACAACATACATATTTATATATATATACTAGCTTTTGCCCGCGACTTCGTCCACGTCTAGTTATCAGAAGGGCCCATGTTTTAATTAACCTCAGATAGGTAATTGTTTACTACAGTACTTCGCTATAAACAACGTTCTCAACCAGAAATATTAAAAATTAAACGAAAAAAATAACTTTGGCCCTCCATTTTAACCCTCTAAAGTCTAAAGAATAATTTTGTCGTTTTCACCTAAACAGATCATTTTTATATCTAATAATGACTTTGTATACTAATTTTCATACTTTTAAGTCTATAGATGAGAAATTTTCTATACAAATTTTAACCGTCTATTTTTCCTTTTTGGGGAGATTTTGAGCATTTTGTCTACACAGATCATTTTTACTGTAATTTAAAACTAGTATACCCATTTTAATACTTCTATGTCTAAAAATGAGAAAATCCATATAAACTTTACATGTTTATTTTACCCCATTTCTAGGTACAGTAGTCAGTCAGTCAGGTTTGCCTTTTAGAAACATTTTTTTTTTTTTTTTTTATATGATCTAGGGCAATGCTTGACTACATTCCACCTGATGGTAAGTGGAATGTAGTCTTAGGTGGTAAGGCGCATTACCCTAGCAACCTATTCACTCTTCGCTTGAAGACACCCACATTGTATTCGGTCGGAAATACCGACGCAGGCAAGCTGTTCCAATCCTTTGCTGTACGCAGTAAAAATGAGGAAGCAAAGCGCTTCGTTCGGACAGGTGGAATGTCCACAACAAAAGGATGAAAACCTGCCGTGCGTCGGGACGTCCGGTGATGGAAGAGGGACGGGGGAATTAAATTGTGTAATTCCTGCGCACACTAACCAAAATGTATCCTATAGAATACTGAGAGGCTAGCAATTCTACGCCTGTGCTCAAGGCTTTGGAGGTCGGCTCCGACCAATTCGGGATCGCCTATAAGCCTCTTTGCTCGCCTCTCAATTGAGTCCAGAACCGCAAGATGAGACTTTGCGGCACCAGCAAATATGTGACCACAGTACTCTACACACGACCGGATCTGTGCTTTGTATAAAACAAGAAGCTGTCCCGGTGTAAAGTACTGCCGAACCTTCGCCAGAACGGCAAGCTTTGCTGCTGCTGCTCTTGCTCTGGACTCAATGAACCGACCAAAGTTGAGGTTCGAGGAAATCTCTAAGCCTAACAACTGAAGCCGGTCACTGTATTCCAAGGATACATTCTGGAAAGTAGGAGCCAAGGTGAAAGGGCTCCTTTTGGTGGTGAATAGACACGTCTGCGTTTTGGTGGCGTTGAACTTGACAAGATTGGCATTGCTCCATGCGGAGACTGCCTGAAGTTTGTCATTCAAACGTTGCACCATGGCTTCTCTTTCAGACTGTACTTGATCTCGACTAGCCCGAGTACTCGGCAGATATCTTTCTACAACTGTGCTGTCGTCTGCATACCCATAGATACCGGGCTTCAACAGATCATTAATGTGCAGCAGAAACAGAGTTGCAGAAAGAACGGACCCCTGAGGCACTCCGACATTTATTGTCAAGGGTTCCGAGGAACACCCGTCGACAACTACTCGGAGAGATCTGTGGCTCAGAAAGTCCGTTACCCAGCCGATCAGACCAGGAGATATACCATACGCTGAAAGCTTGCTTATAAGGCTCGCATGCCAGACCCTGTCAAATGCCCTCGAGACGTCCAGAGAGACGGCGACCGCTTCTCCGTTCTTCTCGATGGCCTCGCCTAAAATGTGAGTAGCATACACTAGGAGGTCCCCAGTAGACCTATTACGGCGAAACCCGTACTGTCGGTCACTGAGGAGATCGTTACCTTCTAGGTATGCTAGTAGGCGCGAGTTCAATACACGCTCCATAATATTTAGATAATCTTTTCGCGTCACGATATATAATTATTATGATTTTTACCTTTTTGTTAAATAATTAATTTCATAATAAATCTTAATTTAATTTAATAAACCATTAAAAACTTAGGCTTGACCAAAAAATTGAGAAAGTACTTTGACTTTCTTACTGACTTGACTGTCCTGATAAAAAATACTAGGAATATATAAAAGGTTTCTAATTAATTGATAAATGTTGTTGTTGACTTTTACGACCATTGTATTTATTTCGGTACCATTTACGAATAAGTAACAAATTTGGAGACCAGCTGCCTCCTGTTCATTATTTTATTTTACTGCATAAGAATAATTTCCCCTAATTGTAGCTAAATAATAAAAAAATCGTCTATACTAACTTTCAAACTATCGCGTTTCATAATATATAATTATTTAAGACTGTGTCTGTCTGTGACCTGGTGCAACCTGGTTGAAACGACAGTCGTACTTGTGATTCCCGATTTTAAATAATTAAAAATCATCTATAGTTTCAAAAATTACCGCGAATAGACTGACAGATTGTTTTAATGAGGTATAGTTCCTAACAATAACAATATTTAAAAAATATATATTTATTTTAATAATAGTTATGTTTCTATAAGAGCTTTTTGTGTTTGTATATTTGTTTACATGTCTGCCTTCGTGTTCGGTTCTAACTAAACTGTGAATTAGACTGTTGAAGGTCATTGTGCCATAAAAGCCAATAATCACGTCTCCAACGAGCCAATTTGGAGTACATGGAAGTTCTAGAAATAAACATTGAATTATCAAATTAAATAACTTTCCAAGACATAACAAACTTTTCCTTTTTGTTTACTACCTCAGAGTTTCAAGTATTTTTTTTGGATCGAAACCATTTAAGTTGGAGTAACTACAATGACTCTGGTGTTAAATTTTCTTCCCTTCTTTTCTTTCTGTCTTTCTTCTTTGTTTCCATTTCGTATGTAGTGATGCAATGTTCCATTGACTACTTCACCGAGAATTTGAATAATGTGCTGATCACGTAGAGAGCAATTCTTCTATAAATAAATATTTAAAACCATACGTTAGTTGGTATTAGTAATTATTTTGAGAACTGTACATTTAAATAGACAGATAAACAGACGTTGCTGCAAACTGTTCTGTATGTAATGTATTGAAAGGGTAACTTTAAATTTATGAAAACTGAAATAACCTATGTATCGGCCATTCGTCGAAATTCTTAACAATTGTATCAGCCATTCGCGTATGTAATAGAAATAAATAGTCGTATACATATATATGTATACATATATATGTATACGACTATTTATTTTAACTGTTATAAACTGAAAGATATCTTTCAGTTTATAAAATGAGATAGTATAAAACATTACAGGTGTTATATTACTAAAGAGGAATCCAAGTGCTCAGCTCTGACTTTATAACTGATATTTTTATCGCCATAGGTGTCTTCCATAATTTCAAGAGTAAAAAATTTATTACGCAATTATTTTCATTACGATTATTTTGTTCTATGTAATATTTTATATATATAGGAATTTTCTAAATATTTAAAATGAAGTAAAAGTGCATGAAGTTCTGAAATTAATTGAATCAGTGATTAAAGAGAAATTCAGAGTTCTAATATATTTTTAAATTCCTCTTTATCAGCTTAAAGTGTTAATATTACTAGATATTGCAGTATTTATATTTCAGCCATTTTCAAGCGACAACTATATAACAATAATATAAAACAGATTACTTTTATCTAGCAAACATTCGGTACCAATACGTTCAAATCCCTTCACGCACTTAGCTTCTGAAACAGTAGATCTTTTTGTTTTAATATGAATAAAATTTACATTAGGTACTGCTGAAATAACATCACCAGGTTCACGATATTTAGTTATCTTCAACTATATGAAAATCTTCAATGTTTTGCTGCGTCCTGACAAAGTACAGTGATCTGTATCTACCAGACCGAACACAGGGTGCGATATTAACAGGAGCATATAAGCTTCAAGCAGAGATAATTTAATTATTTACTGAAGTTACTAGTTATTATTATTCATACTTATTATTATCATCACTGAGTTTCCTGTTACAAGTCTAATGCTTAGTTATGTGTATATAAAATATATTTTTCGTTATCTTTGTCTCATTAAATTACTACGTACTACGTAACGTACGTATTCAATATTACGTAAATAAGTTGAATGTACTGTTAACTTGTAATATGCATGTTTTCGTTTGAAATTCAAATATTTGCCTTATCATTTAGAAAAAAAAAATATTTTGTCGTCAACTTTCAGTACCTGGGTTTTTTTCTATTAGCTCCCTTGAGTCGTAATTTTTATTATTACTGTCGTAATGCTTTATTTCTGTTTTTCGAACGGTCAAAGTATTAAATGCTACTTGGTACAAACTTCGTACAAACGTGTTACTAGTCTTGTGGTGTCTAACATTTACCACTACTTGCTTGTGTTTTTATCTAAGTGATAACAAACCAATGGTCATAATTAGATGTCACAATAAAGACAATAGAACACCTTTCAAGTTGTATTCTGGGATAGTATTCAAAAATAAGATAATATATATTTTTAAGTATTGAATTTTTCTGTTTTAAATAGTTTTAATTTATTTTTAAGTAAAATATCTTGTTATCTAAGTTTTATACAGCATTTCTTTCATCTGATCTAACAGTTTTTTTAATTTAGGCAACATGCGGTGATATATATACACAATTACCTACTATATATAACGAAATTGTGTCATTTAGTTATAAATGAAATAAATAAATTAAAAAATAATTTTCTCAATAAATATTTTATTACCAAAACCATTCACACTTGACGGTTCCAATGGTCTTCTCGAACCAATACAACTTATATTGTAGTCCAATGGTTATTTCTTTCAGTCTGAGGAAACACAGATAGCGCCGATTCTGACAAATCCATAAGCACATCGGTTCCTAGAGTAATTATGAAATAGACCATTCCTGTCAAATCTGCGGTTTGAAAATACTCCTCTTTTCTTTCTATTGTTATCAGTACAATTGCACGGCACTGATGGTGGAATCTCTTCATTTATAACTGGATACACACTATCTTTGACTTCAGAGGGATTGCGAAGAAGGAAGTCTCGGAATTCCAGCATATCCTTCTGGGGTTTGTCCTGGGGACACGGGCAGGGATTGTCTTCTGCATTTATAACAGCGACCACACAGCACAAAAATATCACGCTCTTCAGAGACATGTTGCTTCAGTAACTTCACAGATTGATCTCATCCATTCCTACTTAGCCTTAAATACTTATTGGAATGACTCAATACTGATACTATAATGACGCTATTGAAACGTTGTAAATAGATTCAAGTTGTTATGTTATACTTGTTTACTTTATTTGATCCTTGACTCAATATTATTCGTAATGATTTTGAAATTAAAATAAAATAATCGGATTGATAGCTAAAATTATAAAATATATATACGTACAAACGCTATAAAATATTAATAAAAAATGTATAAAAATTCCATTAAAGAAATTAACTTTTTTCTCTAAGCACACCTAGATCGTAAAGGGACGTTTTAAGGCAAAACGGTCAAATATCGTAAATATCATAGTTGGCTTTATTGTTGTATTAGTGTTGGTTATACGAGTAACTAATAAAATGATGTTAGTATGTCGCGCACTAACTGGAATAAAAAAGAAAAATATAGGAAAGAATGGTAAGAAATGGAACAGGCCTTTACCCAACAGGGATCTAATTGAAAATTTGATAATATTATTGGAACTAACATAATATATGAGAAAAAAAAATACTAACATATTTAACAAAAAAATATGTTGATTGATGATTTTCTAAATATTTGAAATTATAGTAGTATTAGATGAAAATTAAGGAATAAAAATATGAAGTATTACCGAATGTTTTTGTAATTAAACTTTTGTGAACCATTATGATTATTAAATATTTATTTACTGGGCTACGTTCCAAAGTTATCAATCCCTTTGGAATTCCTATTCATGAGCTCGAAACATGGCAGGTTCCAGCGGTGAACTGCTTCGTTCAGAAAAAATCCGCTGTGCTCAATCAGCGCCACGGAGAAATTCCGATTAATTTACATGAATAAAGAATAATATATATTTATTATAAACTGACTTATCACATCCTATGTCCTGTCCTGTCCATCCTGTGTGTATGTCGTCCTAAAGTGGATATTGTAGGTGATCATGAGTGATGAGTGAAAGGTTGGTATACTCAATGCTCAAATAGTCTCTCAGCCAGTCCTGAGCCACACCGCGTTTCTTCCTCAATAACAAAGCATATACAGAATATATATTTTATGAACATAGTAACTATATTATATGCATAATGTTATATCGTTACTATTTTTATAAAAAAGCTTTTTATTAAATTGTTTTAAATCAAACTTCAATTTAATTAAGTTTGTGCAACTCACGCTTGGCAAAAAAAAAATAGAATGTTGATATTCTGTCTGAACAAAAAACACTAGGAATATAAAAGGTTTTCTAATTGATTGATAAATCTTGTTGTCAACAATGATGAGCTCGACTATTAATTCGGCGCCAATTACGAATAAGTTGCTTTTCTGCGATTTGAGTAATTGAGAATGAAAGTTAAATTTGCAACTTTATTATAATCTGACTAATTTTAGCTAAAATATACTATTTTGTAACTGTAATGAATTAAATATAAAAAAAAACTATAAAAACTTTTTTATTGTTCTACAGATCATCGCGATCAAACTGATAAATTTTATTACGTAATCAGTTAAGGTTCTACAATGACCTTCTAGATTAAAAAAATATATTTAGTTTCAATCTGATTGTTTCTATAACGACTGCTAATTTCATAAACATAAAATTTTCAAAAATAATGTTTGTGTGAGTTTTTTTATTTTTGTACATGTATATGGGTGTTTGTTATTAACTTTACTGTCGATTGTATTGTTATTTAAAAAAGATTTAAAAGGAATGATATAAGAACAATTATATTTCTCAATCGGTGCAAGATATTAAGCCAATAAAAATATATTAGAGCTTATGTGAAGGATTGGAGTTTAATAGATAAGTAATACTAAATAAATTTCTGAATTTACCGAACTTCTTTCTAACTTGTCCTTATTAACGACATAATTTAGTTAAATATTTTAGTATCGAAACAATTTAACTAAGAATTAATTGATTGTTAGTTGGTTAGTTCAAAAACTTCCCTCTTCCTTTTTCTCTTGTTTTTTTCTGTTATGAT
The DNA here is from genome assembly GCA_959347355.1 of Napeogenes inachia. Lineage (NCBI taxonomy): Eukaryota > Metazoa > Arthropoda > Insecta > Lepidoptera > Nymphalidae > Napeogenes > Napeogenes inachia. The sequence goes on along the minus strand of OY365798.1, from coordinate 18,304,025 downwards.
CATATATGCTATGAATGTTAATGTTGAATGTAGTAATGAATTTGTGGATTTGTGTGAACTGTGACCTCGTCAGATTATCAGCTATCAAGTAGAGAACTATTCATATGAATATAAATAGAACAAAAAATTAAAATTTTATTTTAGTCATTAATAATATATTTTTTAAACTAAGTAAGATAGCCTAGACCAGACGGCCTGTTGTTCTAGTGGTTAGTGGTCCTGCTGCTTAACCAAAGGTCGTGGGCTCGATTCCCACTCGGTAGAGTTGTTTGTGTAATACATCGATAATTGTTTCGTCCGTGTTTTGTTCGTTATTTGAATGTTTGTAAAACCTCCCAAACACAAACACTATTTCTTTGAAGCGAGAGTAGTTTTTTAGAAAAAGGAAAGAAAGATTATGAATTGATTAAGTAAATACCTAATTTCGTATTTATCTAAACGGAGTTTAATTATACTTAGCTACAACGACACCTCAAGCTACCAAATAGTTAATAGATGTTATACATGAATCTTTTACTATTGACAAGCAACGGAGAAATAAATTACAGGTATTATATTATTAAAAGGGATTCGAAATACTTGCCTCTGGCAAAATTATAGGGATTATTATTGTCATAAGACTTACATTTCTTTATTAAAAATTTAGAACCAATATCTTTTTTATTAAAAATATGATTTAAACATAAGAGAAAGCATAATATCTAAATACAAGATTAGAAGTGATGAAAGTGCTAGAACAGGATCGAGTAGCAAAAGGGGAATTCCCGGAATAAAAATAGTTACAACTTTCTATTTACCGGCTGAATGTTATAGTTTAGTAGAAACATAAATTCAAAGAATATAAATAAAACAAAGCATTTAGTTTTTATTACACTAACTTATTAAAAGTAAAAATTGGGTTAAATTTGACTTATATTTTATAATAACTAGATAAGTAACTTTAGTTTTAGTTTCATTAGGACTCTACTGATTCAAATATTTTTTTCATAGATCAAATTTTTAATTTTTTCACTTTTACCAGCCTTTCCTACGAAGTCGCGATCTCATCTCATCTCAAAGCTGCACAACCACCACTTCATATCCTTAATCTCAAAAGCTTTATGACCATACGATAATCTTTGTCCTGCACACGCTTTAAATGGGGTCGGCAAAATATATATTCTTATTTCGCTCATATCCTTCATCTGTCTTCTCTACATTAACTCCTTACATCCTCATGTCATCGTTCACATAAATCCTCTTTTCTCTCTTTCCATCTTCTTTTATCTTTCTTCATCTCTTTTTTGACCTCCTTGCCGCCGCGAGTACACCCACTTATATTGTTTATTTACGTACGATGTCAGTGTATTTAAAAATAAGTCATTTTCTAATTATGTGACTCTCTAGACGTTTTATAAAAAGAGAAAAAGGTGGTAGTGGAGGTGACATGTATACTATTGTATTAATTTTTGTTCTATGTAAGGGATTTTCACTTTATTTTTCTTTATATCAAAATGTATTTGAACGTTTTTGAACCTATGAGTTTATTTTAATATTATTACATTTTGTAAGCCATACAACCCTATAAAATCCTCGCAACTCTTTTTAATAAACTGACAGTTACAAAATATTAATTTGATTTAACAAAAGACACTGTTTACACCTTTTTATAGCGTTAAAGAATCTCGTTTAATTTCATTAATGTTGTTAAAACATATTTCTTCATACAGTTTTTCTGTAACGGATATTGTTATTGAAGTTTAATTATTAAACAAATATATTAAATAATATTTTAAGAAGCCATAAAGTAGCAAGTACCCATGATGCTTCTCAAGGATATCTTAAAACCTCTTGTAGAGTCAGTGACCCTTTGACGAGTCATAGTAATAGTAATATATAAATAAAATAAACTAAAAACATCGAAATTAAATAAATCTCTTATCAGTATGATTGTGTTTGTTTTTAATATTCATTTTCTTTGTGTCGTGTTTTCATCTTTAAGATATCATTATTAACATTAAATGCTTTAGTAAGTAAATAATCTTAATCTAAACAAGCAAAGAAATGATTTCTGACTTTTTAAATTCTTTATTAACTGTTAACCCTGTTTTAATTCAAGAATGATCTTGGATAGGTACAATTTTAGAAATTGTCTAAGATGTTTTTCATTTTACATTTACAAAATACTGTGTTTAGTGTGTATAGTCACTTACTCACACAGCAGTCTATAAGCATTTTATATTATTTACATTTAAACATGATAATTAAAAAAATATTGCAATAATTATATCGTACAGATGAAGTAATTATTTTTTTTTAATTTATAGCTTGTATCGTGGGGTATTGATGCCTAAATATATGTGTTTGTTAATTTGGTTTCATTTCATGATGATTATCAGAGTGGTAATTTCTTATACTGTCGATGTCTCCTACGACAGCGGATGTAAAGAGATCAAAGGTTAGCTCCATATTTATACGAGCATATAAACCATTGGTCGCTACGCCAACCACTCGTAACGTACTGCTGCCCAAAGGGGTTCGGGTTCGATTTCGGACAGGGACAGGCATGTATGTGATGAGCATAGGTGTCCGTATTTCTAGGTTTGGTCGTTTATTAAATATATTAAATTATAGTATGTATTTCTTTCTGTTGTTAGACAACAAAATAAACACACAGTGTATTTGTATCGTTGTCTAACACAAGCAAATAATTTGCTTACTTAGGGGTTAGATCTATTGGTGTAATTTGTCCAGTGGTATTATTATTACTATATTATTGTACACGAGTTGACAATGTACTTAATATAATTATGAGAGCGAATGTCCTTACATAGATGTCTGACGTTAATTGTGGTTACTTTGCGCTTTATAATTTGCTGATGACGTGATTTCAAATTGTGGTTTTAATTAGTTGGCTTCAATAGACATGTTACACATAATCGTAATCGCTCGACTATAACGCTCAATAATTGGTAATGAACATTAAATTTAATAAAAAAGAGGAAGCTTGTTTTTAAATTACTGTATTATTCTGTAAATTATTTAATTATTATGTATTATTAATATAGTCTGTGCGTCTATGTGTGTTACCAAGAAGCAATTGCGATCTATGAATAACACGTCGTGATACAAAACTCTCATAGAAATCTGCAATAACTTAGCGTAAAAAAAATAAAATTATAAAAAAATGTTTTTTTTTTAAAGTGTGAATCAGCTTAAACACACGACCAGAATTAAGTCCTTAAAAATGTTAACCGGAAAAACTTCAAAATATATGTATAACATTATATAATATGCAAAGAAGTATGCAGACACTTTTTATATTAACTAAGATTTTTATGATGTTTTAACATTTATTACGAACATGTTACATTACAAAATCGAAATGAGAGGTATTTATTATTTTCATCATTAGTATACGCAATTGAATGATTCATACGATTTCTAAGTGAAAGATGCGCAAGAATCATTGCTCTTTTAAACGTCATTCACAGCGTCAATACTCAGCAATGTCATACAAGATTTCACTTCCTGTACTTTTTCTTACCCCATCTTATGTGCCGTTGCCTCATATCGCTTTTTAAGAAGTAAACTTCAAAAAGCGTATTTTTATTTTGTCTTAAAAGCTTAAAAAGCAGTATTGTTTATTTTATATTCCTAAGTATATAATTCAATAAAACTAATCACAAGACCACAAATAACGTTTGAAAATTTTTATGTAAGTTTTACAATGTTAAGGATCATATTAAAAAAAAATAATATTGTGTCATATATATGTTTATGTTACTAGTCGCGAGCTTTTATGGAAATATGTATTTTTTCTTGTATTGCAGTTCAATATTGCCTGTGATGCTGCAACTCTAGATCCAGTCTCTCATCTTAGGCTATGTGATTTAATCCAGACATCTAGCTGACCAGTCCAATGTCTTAATACCTATGTGGCTAGTTACTTCTTGTGGAGGTAGCTAGCTAGCTAGCGACCTCCACAGTCTTTCCAAGCATAAATATCACACAAATGAATTATAAATAAATTTAGAATGAAAAATTAATTGATTCGAGCAAAATTTGAACCCGGAACTTGTGGGAGACCGTCCAGTCGCTCTAAACTATTAAGCTAGCGCTACCTTTTAATATTCTATACCCAAATTTAGCATTATATATATATAATCGTCTTTTCTATCGGCATCTTACTTCCATGTTGACATTTTTAGATGTGTTTAAAGATATTTTCCTTTTCTGTAATCTTTCGGGATATTGTGAAGACAACGTTTTATATTTTCTATTTAATCCCAGATATTATCTTTGTATGTCATCGTAGTTTCATATATTTCTTCGATACGATATTATCCCTAGCTTTTAGCTTCCCAATTATTACCTTCTCCACACATCATTTTCTTCAGTTTGAAAAAATGCTCTATTAAATAATTTAAATCTTTAGAATTGTATTAATTTGCTGAACTTATTTTTTTTTGATAACGTACTTACCTAATATGAATCATATCTAGTATCACCTAGTGTTGGCCATCTTTTAACCATCGAAAAGAAATCAAGTGAAACTAGGTCACACTGTCATCAGGTCAGACTATTCATTACTTTCATTGTATATAACATTTCAATACATATTATTCAATAATCCGTGCATCATACACGTACGTTGGTTGAAAAGTATCCGGTAATTGCGGTGCAACACCACGTAATACCAACACCATGAAATGTGACAAACTGAACACAAATGTTTGTTCAAACATTTGACGTTATAAAGTTGTCATTGCTTCTCTTTTCCTTCTTATTTTAAATTATTATAACGACATTTGCAGATTATTTCAAATTCAATGGAATTTGGTGATAAGAGCAAGTTCGAGGGTCGAGAAGTGGCGTAAAGATAATTATTTCTCTATATAAGCAAAATGATATATAATTATAATTAATTGAGTACATTAATTTCGTACACCTCTTGATACAAGGAAAACCAAGATATTGTTACCATGCAGTAATATATTCATTATAATTTATAAGTTTATTAATATTATAGAGATTATTTATTTAACGCAGAATTAATTCGAAAATAATATTTTTCGCATTTATGTATAAATTTAATACCTATCCGTAAAAATATTAATTAGTGTTATTAAAAGTTCCTTATTTTAAAAGTGGTCTGGAGATAAATAATATTTCGCTTAGATATTTTAATGAAAAAAAAATTACGCCAGCTAAGATTTTTTAAGATATTTTAAAGAAACGTTGGCATCCTTATTCTTATAAATAAAAACAAACATGGCGGACCATTTAACATTTGTAGACAAAAGCCCCGCCTCATAAAATAACCCCTATTTAATGGCAACCTCAGAATCATCAGTCCCCTGATTTATTGTAACGTAAATGTTAGGTCAGCAATGCATAGTATAAATATTAATCAAGACCTGCATAAATCTAAATCAAAATCTATTGACTCTGAGTTAAGATGAATCGCAAAACATTAATTATCTGAATGATTTTAAGATTATTATACGTCATGTCAATGACCTTGTGACATCACCGTTGTGACCAAACCTTTTTATGAAAACTGTACAGTACGTTGTAGAGATGATCAAGGCTTACGTGAGTGACCAAGTTCCCTCACGAAATCCATGAGGAATGAATTTTGACTTATTTATGTATCGAATAAGATTTTATAAAGTGACTCAAGAATACAATTGAAGTATGACTAAGTAATTTATCATAGCACTTTATTAACAATAATAAACAAGTGTGGTGGCTCATTTCACACATTATAAAATAACGTATAAGAGCTTGAATCATAAACGCAACTCAAGTAAGGACAATAGAATCCCAAATGTTCTGGAAACATCCAAAAAATTGCAAACATAAATTATTAACACAATCCACGATTACTTGTGAGAGCGCTTCATTAGAATTACGTTCCCTACATCCTATTCTTTCCACATATTGATTTTTTCCACCCCATGCGGCTGTCGCAAAATTATCGAAATCCAACAAAAACATACCAACGAAACTCACAAGAAAACTAATAACTGGACTTACAATCTTACCCCTCCCTCCCCCCACGCACACACATACAGTAATACGTATGCGGGCACCCTCACGCACACACGCGCCAGTGTCTAATTATATACGTCTACAGAAAGAAAATAAAGATCGGGGAAATTTTACAAGAACAAGTAAGCCGGACGTCGGGAGGGGCGTTGACCGCTCCCTGTCATTACCCCCTCCCCCGGGGGGCTAGTTCCACCCTGGATGTTTAATAATATGAAGAATTGGAGATAATTTGCGCGAAACTAAATAAACGCAGGAAAATTGAAAGGTCTGGGGGTTCTCTCTTTCTTACAAAACTTATTACAAAAGGTTATAATAGGTACTAATGTATGTTTTTATCGTATGGTGCGAGTAGCTGCGTAGTAACATCAGATGTTATGAATTTAATATATGAAGTAATATAAAACATTGTGTTAAATTGGAATTTCTATTACGTATATTCGTGAATAATATATTATAAAGATAGTTGCTTTTGATTTAATAGTATCCAGCACTTGAGAGATCTTAGTTTTGAACTATTTAAATATAGAAAACTAAAGTTAATAAATAATATATAAGTAAACAAAAGTTTAAGCAAAATGCATATGCTTAAGATACTTGAATTAGCAACAATATATATACAAACTTTTTATAAAATAAAGTAATATAAACATAAATGTAAATAAATGCTACATTCTTGTTAAAGAACATTATTGAGTCTCAACTTGACAGATCTTTAAAAAAGGGAGTATTTGTTTATTTTTTCTTAATATTATCTTGCATACAGGTAGGTATGTTTATCCAAAAATGTTGAAAACTTTTCCCTTACTGAAGGGAGTTCAGAAATGTAATAAAACTTTGATTACGAACATTTGACATTCTATACTACAGACCTTTCATATTGGTGACGTTTTAGAACTCGGCGAATAACTTCACTCTCTTTATTCAGGATATATTCTCATATTGTTTTATTACATTGCAATTAAACTTTCGTAAACCATTATGTTTATTAAATATATTTACTCGGCGTGTTTACGCCGCAAGTCCGCCATGTTTTAAGCTCTTGAATACGAATGAAAATCGAAACTAGTTAGGCAAAATTTTGACTGAATTACGAAGATAGCCGGGTAAATATATGTTTAATCATTCACATATATATATAGATTTTGGATTTATTGTAATTTATTTATATAGTTTTTTATTAAAAACTTACATCATATATATTTGAGATGTAACTTTCAACCTACCTAAAAATTACGTTCTAATCCGCAGTTAAGATCATTCATTATTAAAAAAAGAATATATATATTGAATAAGAGCTTAGAAAATTTATATCGAGGATTCCAGGGATTTGTGTTCTAAGTGATTTTTTAAAATTAAATACATATTTGGCATCAGCGATTTTTAATGATACCAAATATGTGCATAACGCTTAGAGCAAATAACCTTGGAAAATTTGGCTGAGCTCTGTAAAATCGACGTTAAAATCGCTCACCAACCGCAGCGGTTGAAACGCTTTCCGTCTGAACCACATCTTTAAACATTATAGCTGTTTTGGTGCTTCGCCCGGACCATCCGTCATAAGCTTCAATATATTTATCAGAGCTTAGACACTCACGCTATTTTAGATCTTAAATACATACATATAAAGCCTGTTAATATCCGGCCAAACTTTAACAAGTTAATTGTGTTACAGACTTAACTAGATAATTTTGGTATTTGTTTGATTATTATGTTTTAAAATATCCACTATATATATTGAGGAAAATTATTTCTGGGTATTAACATAGTTCTTGGAAATCCTATTGCTTTTCGTATATAATTTCCTTAAAATTATGAAATATTAATAACAGTATTTAAAACAATATATAATTTATATAAATAAATATATATTTTGATATGGCAAGTAAAAATAAAATAAAGAGAAGCGCAAAATACGACCCGACGTAGGTACAGTCCAATTTATAATATTGTTTTCCTTGGGATATATTTTTTCACTAGCAGGGTGGCTGTCTCCCTCCCAGTTATTATTAAAGACGTACACACACATTCGTGTGATTAGATTAATATAGCGTCGTCTTCTTTCGGTCGTTTTAATTACGTTGCTGAAATGCTTATAAAATCCTAGCATTTTATTATTTATATACTTCATTATTGCTTTTATGATTATCTTTTATATAAAAATTTGGATATTTAATTTCAATAAAATTTGTATAATTATATTATGAAAACAAATTAAGATGTAACTAATTTTCCAATTATACTTTAGTTCGAAGATTCCAAAGCAAACTGACAGCGCCATCTATGGAAAGACTTTGGATTTATCATCATAAAGTTTTCTAAGTTTCGGGGTGAAAACTATTTTCTCCTATCTTACCACAAGACGCTGTAGTGCGAAAGAGATAGATACAGGAATAGAAGAAAAAGAATTTGTAAATTACGACTCAGCTATGGCAGTGTTATTCGCATTTTCGAGAAATATGTTGACCTTTAAAGAAATCACTTTGAATTATATTAAGAAATAGGGTGAAAGTTCAAATACCTCGCTAGTTTCGATTTGTGAAGGATGTTGCGTGTAGATTTTAGGCCATATCGAGATCATTAATAAATTTAGCCTATTAAAGAATATTTTATTATTGGCTATGTTCTTGATATCAGACCTCATCAAAATCAGGTTTTCTAAAAATGTAGATAATTTTTTTTTCCTATTGCCTACGAGTTCAAAAAATCATACATTATATTAGGTTTAAAACTATTTCAGTCTTTTGTAACATTCAGTCCGTTTAAGAATTCTATTATGTTCACATATTTCGTAGATTATTTGTCAAACGTGATATTAAATACTAGTTCAGCCTGCACTGCCACATATATAAAATATGTCATATATGTGTATTTTTTATCTGTCTATATACCACCACAATCAAAAACAACTATAAAATAAATCTGTAGGTATGTTCATAAAAGACAAAACTTTTAAAATAACACGATAAAGTTAAAAAATATATTGTAAATTATTACTAAGAAGCCGTACAAGTATAATACTGTTGTCTATGGTTCTTCAAATCGCATTAAACGTGTAGCTATAAAGCGGTACTAGGTTTCATTTATTAAGCATTTTGTCATGTACTTATATAACATAAGTTATAGTTCATTTATATGTATTTATATATAAATTGATATATTAAAAATTATAACAAAATATAAGGCTTTTTAAAAATAGAAGTATAGGTACAATAATGTAATACAAATATATTTTGATTTCTTTAATATAAATTTTATTATGGAATATTTTTAAGTGGTTATGTTAAATATTATATATTTTTTTAATAATTGTATTTTCAGTAGGCTTTATATAATTGTAAAATGTTGTTCTTCAGTTATGATTAATTAACATTAATTATAATTTGTGTTAAAGTAAGCTCAAGTTTATATTTATATATTTGATGTAATGTAAGAACATAGGTAAAAATTATTCTATTGGTAAAAATTAGTGGCTAAGGTCGTTGATCAGAAATAGATCGAGTTTAATAATATTTATATGAAGTTTTTCTTGTTAGTAAGGAAATGTTAATATTCCAAGAGACATGATAATGATCCAAAGGTCAATGATCCTTATATATTTTTATGTAAAATACGTCGAAATATAGAGAGAAAAAATTAAGACACCGGAATAGGGACTGAAATATATTAAAAAAGATTAAACTTTGCAAATTTACATAATTTTGTGCTGAGTATTAGGTTGGGCCTATTACAGGGTTCAGTGACCCGGGAATGATAAATGTTCCGAGAATAAGAAAATATATTTCTATTATAAAAATATTAGCAAGCTATAATCAAAAGAATGTTTGTACAAATATTTCTATATGTGTTAAAAGTTAGGTTATGTTCAACAATTCAATATCTATAAATCTTTTGTTTGTCTTTCAGTTATTAAAGAAATCAAAATATTTTTTTCAACATATAGTATATTGAAGATGATAAATAATTTATAAAATGAATACCAAATCAAAAAACAATAAACGGAACGATATCCACTGAAATATTATATTATTTATTGTGTAATGTTCAAAATTTACTTCCCCATACGCCATATATTCCAAATATCAGTCCGAAGGCCGCACGCGTTAGTATTGATTTTTCTGTCGAAAATATGTTTTTATTTTATCTCCAGCCGTCACTTTAAAGATAACAAGATAAGCTTAAATTAAAAACCTACTGTCGGTCATTGAGTTATCAGTTATATATTTTGGGGGATTTAACTAAATTCGAACGTTATAAAATGTGAAAGTGTCACTCAAAAAATAACTTCAACCCTAAGTTTAGTCTGAAACCTAGAGCGTCTAATATTGTTATGTGACCTATCACGTAAGTCTATGTTTAGGATATGTAGGATGATGTAACAATACTTTTGACTAATAAATATTCTATGTATAAGAATATTTTTTATCAAAAAAGAAATGTTTTACCGAAGGCTCTAAATGTCATTCACGGATAGATTAAACTATATCAAAGTTATTAATGTAAATATTTTTAATACATAATATTCTATTACATACATACATTACATTTTTTATGTAAAAAAGTATCTTATAAATATTTATTATAATAAATGTGGTTTTTGTCCATTCGTCACAATGTAACAATAAAAGCAAATATCAGCCCTAAAATTAAAAAAATGTTCACAATCGTCGGCGATAATTATAAAATGGCACCTGGTAGGGTCCCTGATTGAAAATAAATACGACGTGGCAGTATTCTGAAATGTACTTGTTATTGACAATAATATATATTCATATCAGATCATATTTAAATAATATGATTATTATTTTTAATGTAAAAAAAAAAACTCTATTTTAAAACCACTAACGACTTAAATCATGAAGACGTATGTATGATATAGTCTGACTCGTGTCGATAATTTAAAAAAAAAAACAATATGATTAAAAAAAACATGACATTAACGGAAACGTAGACTTAAGAACTATTAGACAAATCTATAGCAACATTAACTCACAAACCAATAAAATATAGAGTTAAGAACTGTTAGACAGAACTATAGAAACATTATTCACAAACCAATATCGACAACGTAGAGCTAAGAACTGTTAGATAATACACAAAATAAAAAATATTCAATCTCTCTTACATAACGGTAGGACACAAGCTTCAGCCCGCCACCGCGGCGCCCGCATGTCATTTCAGCGCCATTATAAAATGCCGGCTTTTATTTTTATTTTATTCGCCTCCCTCCACCCCCGCCCGATATTTCAAACTTAACGAGCACGTAAAAATATAGCACTCGAAAATTTCTGATGTTACGTAATACTGAATCGAGTTATGTCTTTTATTATATAGTTTTTCTTCTTGTTATATATATGTCTGGAGTTCCGTTCTGAAACTGGTTTTGGGTGTTTGATATAACTTTTAACAGATATAACCTATTTATTAGTTACTTTTTCCATTATTCAACTGTATTGAAATTGTGTATTTTAAAGAAATAATAGTAGGTAGAATATGTTCATTAATTATTATTAGTTTTTTATCAAATTCTACTATATATATATTCTACTATATACAATACTAATGTCTGTTATACCTTATAATATATATATATAATGACAAAATGTAAACAAATGATTTAACAAATCATTTGTTTACATTTTGTCTACGCTTTCAAATACGTCATTCAAAATTCTAAGATGTTGATATCAATAAAATAAGTCATGAAATTACATAGAATACATTCAACTTAGCGGTAAATACCACTACTTTAGGCATAACGGACTATAATAATTCAGAAGGTATTAAATATTTTTTCAGTACAACCTTATACATGTTTAAAATAACGTTGAACGCGAATAGAACTATTTTCAGTGAAGGTCAATAACTAAAATAATCAATAATACTTTACGCAAGTTAATATTTTTTCCTTTATAATAACCTCAATATTTAAGAAACCTTAATTTAATGTAAAGAGGCCAAGGCTCTCTAAAATGTTATTAGAGTCAATTGACAGTTTCACACACATAAGTTTTAGGGCATAATAAGTAAATAAGCCTTGATTTTTATAAAGTCAGCGTATTTTTAAAATCCATTAAATATTAATATTAATATCGTAATAATTGTAACGTTTGTGAACACCATGTAGTACAAGCCACAAGAGAGACCTTTCTCGCGTCCGCAGGGCTCGTTAATGTCAAATAGGAACCTTTTCATGTCGTTTGAGTAGGACTATGATATATATAATAATTAAACATAAATATTGTAATAAATAATTGTACCAATTGTAAGCACGATGTAGTACTAAGAGACATTTGGCCTAGGGCTTGTTATTTTCAAATAGATCTTTTATGCATTTTTTTATAAGTAGTTTCATTTAGTGTTATCAATTCTCTTACAAAAGACTTTATTCTTGGAAATAATTAAATACAATAATAATAATAATTTTGTTATACTTATGGTAAAACTTATTCTCCTTACATATGTTTTTGTTATCTATAATCATAAAGGAATATCTTCAACACATTTTTTTCTTATCAATTAAACATGCTCGCATTATACCTATTACAGCTGAAATAACTCACTGCGAAGAATGCCCAAAGTTTTGAAGAAATGTTTTCTATTTAAAATTGTGTAATAAATATTTATGAAAAAATGTCCTCAAAGTAATTAAATTTGTTTTGAACTTAATATCGAACCCCCACAAAACACGACTAATGAAAAAAGGCGCCAACCGACTCGCCGCAGTTTGTTTATACAAATACTAAAGTTTCCTCGTATTTTTCATAAAAAAAAACTTGAAAAAATATTTCCAAAGAAAGCTGAACTTAAATTTATTACGCTATTACTCTTAATCATAATTGTGTGAGCGAGATGGTTGACTGGGGAGTGATAGAGATGTATATATTCGACTCCGTGTGTGTGAGAGGGAGAGTGATATTTGCTAAGGCGCCCTTTGATAGTGTTTCCAAATTTTGGGAAAGTATAGTGTATTGTTTGCTGTTAGGGTGAGGCTACATGCTACGAATTTATTTATTGGAAATACATACAGTGTATGGATTACTGTTCAAAATGTAACTTTTTTTTAATATTTTTATATTTTTATATAGATGTACCTAATATAAAAAAAAAACATTTGATTAATTTATAAATACATAAATTATAATTGTCTAGATTTTTTTTTTATAATTTTGAATTGTATTTATCTTTTATAATATTATTTCATAGGCCTTTATTGTATTTCATAGGCCTTTATTGTGATTTAGAAATAAAACAAGATGTTAATTTCATAAGTTTGGTATTTACTTTATTTAACAATTACGAGTAATAGTAACTAAAAAAAAAAACACTATATTATTTTTATATGCATTGCAGCATCATGTAGACCCAGTTTAGGCAATGCACCGGCCCCTGATCAAATACGTAGGGGTGAACTATAGGGGTGGGATTTTTGCTGTTTTCACCAAAAAAAGTACATCGCACGCGTTTTTACTTAAAACACACCAGTTTCGGGCGCACGCGCAAGTAATAGCACGTGTCAAAAGAAATTCCAAAATTTTGAACAATTTACGATTTACGAAAAAATCTCAATTTAAATTAAGTTCTCTGATTGGTTGTTCTTGTGTTAGTGAAAAAGTGTGAAAATATGATTATTTAAAATATGGTGATAAGATAGTGTATAAATGGAGGATATTGCTCGTGGGAGTGAGAGCAGGTGAGGTTCTTATTGGAGTTTTTGATAACGGTTTTATTTAAATAAATATAAGAGGTAATGTGATTTGGTCCAAAAACGTAATATAGGACAAAAATGTCATTAAAATGGTAATTCTGCTTTTCGTACAAAATACGTGAAAAACGTGATAGGTGTAGACGGACTTTACTGTTGCTGTAGTGACCTTAGGACCCAATTTTTTTAATAGTGTTAACACTATTTCAAGTGATTCGTATATTATCATTGGTAAAAATCATTGGTTTTAGTAAATATTTTTTATAGCTTGCTGTTGACAGCGACTTTGTCTGCTGGTGTAAATAAGCCATCTACCAATACTACAAAAATATGGAAATTCATGTTTATTTTCTTGAACGTATATCCAGAAATTTTATAATATTTACATATCTCTGTGGAAATTATCAGAAGTAAAAGGAATCCTATATGTTAGAATGATAGATCATTAAAATCACACAAAACTTCATTATAATCCGTTCAGTAGTTTTAGTGAGTAGACCAACAAAGACAACAAAATGTTTTGAAGCCTATCTTATGTACTTAACACGCAGTACTAGTTTTTTTTAAATAATTATTTGCTTTAAACTTTTGCCTTAGTACAATTTTATTATAATAAATAAATAAATATTCATAAATAAAGTATGAATATATTTATATCGTTCCTGGTTAAAAATTATATTGTAATTAACAAATTAATAGTTTAACAGTTATACTCATAAAGTATTCTTGATTTTTAAATAATGCATATATTGTCTTTTTTTAATATGTTATTTACTCGTAAATAATAAATAATCGTTCCATAATCCTTTTAAATTCAGTTTGTTATAAAAATTATCAGATAATATTAATACAATAATACAACAATACAATGTTACAACAACAATACAATTTAGAAAAATATTAATAACAGTAATTAAGACTTATTTAAATAGGCGTCTTAATTTTATTTATAGACAGTATACTAACTTTACTTGTAGTATAAACAAATTTAATAAAGATATGTTTTTAAAAGTTTTTGTAAGAATTTTGTGAAATGTTGTTAATTTGACATTAATAGATTTTCAATTTTAGTATATATTCTTTGTATCATTAAAATCATATAATCAAAAAATGTTACCTAATTAATTTCAAAAAGAGGAGTCGTCTGTTCATAGTTTTAATATCAGCATTTTTTAAAATAGAAAAGAAAAAAATAAGAAATATAGCGTAGGTTTTATTTTTGATTCCAACGGGTACGTTTTATGAATGAATCTATTCAATACAATTAATGATCGTTTTGTTCTTAATAAAATGAATAAACATAGTTATTCATTACCAGTGCCATTCTTAGAATTAAATTACTTGTTTAATTCTAGAAATTTTCTTAATTGCGCAAGAACTATATTTGGTATCAAGCAAATGCATATTTTACAAATGTATAATTTTAAAACCTTTATGAAATACAGTCTTACATTTAAAGTAAGCATGAAGTAGTGTATTACATACATTTATTAATTTAACCTTCATTCAATTTCAGATGCGGCGGTGACGCGATGTCGCTGGCGCCGGCGGTAAAGCGCGAGCGCGATTGTGCGAGCGGAGGCGGGCCGGTGGTTGGCCCAGGAGGGGTTGTGGGGGGTGAGGCTGACGGAGGAGGGAGCCCTGGCCGCAAAAGAAGGAAACAAGCAGCGCCGGCACGTGCTCATCAGCCTCCGTTGGACCTACATTCCAAGATGGCCGATATCTACAAGAGCGCGTTAGCCTTTGGTGAACTCACCTTACCTGCCTTCGATCCCTTGGCTGCGTTCAGACTGCTGCCGCGTCATGATCCACCGCGGATTTTTAACCCAGAGGCCTACTGCGATCTGTGTTGCAAAGAATTCTGCAATAAGTATTTCTTGAAGACCCATCGCGCTAACAAGCATGGCATCTACGACGGTGAACAGCAACCGCAACTTGGTCTCCCTTCGCAGCCTCAGATTTCACCTCCTCGTCGTGCATCCGACGAAGAATCTGGGGGTACTCCGAGACGCCTGTCACCAGATTCAGCCAGAAGAGCCCGGGAAGCCGCTTTTCAGCCAGATGCGCTTAGACGACTTGGTGTTACAAATCCTGAAGCATTTTGTGAAATTTGCTGTAAAGAGTACTGCAACAAATACTTCCTAAGAACCCACCGAGAGAGAAGACATGGTGTTCCTCCTTATCGATCACCTATAGCTGATAGATCTCCAGCGGCTGCAACACCACCAATGCTTACCCCACATTCTATGTCGCCACATGCACCAACGCCTCCACGTTCCTTCTCTTTGCCACCTCCGTTTGACTCAGAGGAGGCTCTTGAAGTAAAACGAGAACAAGAAGATCGAGAAGATTTTGAGGCGGTGCTGCGAGAGGGACAAACGAGTCCTTTGAACTTAATAGTAGAAGAGCGTGGCACTGCATCTCCCGGCTCGGCTAGTGAAGAGCTTCGTAAGCTGCAGACGATGATATCGCAACTCAACGAGCTTGCAGCGGAGCGCCTCGCCGAGGAACCGAACGATGTGCCTCGTCCCCCTTCCTCCTCACCCCCACCTCAAGACGAGCGACGGTCTGGCGGTGCTGGATCTAGTTTTTGCGAGATTTGCAATAAAGAACTTTGCAACAAATACTTCATGCGCACTCACATGCAGCGTATGCATGGGATATCGTTGGAGAGTGGTACTCAGCTCGGTGGCGTGACGTGCGACATCTGTCATAAAGAGCTATGCAGTAAATATTTTTTGCGTGTCCATAAGCACAACACGCATGGTATCCCAGCGCCACCGGCGCCAGCCAACGCCGCGCCTGCCGAACCATGTCCGTTATGCTCGCGGCGCTTCAGAGGCCCGCGTGCTCTGCGAGCCCACCTGTTGGCCGAGCACGCACCGCCAACGAGACCACCGCCACCGCCACCGATGCCCCCGCGTCCCCTCGATCTGCTTGCGAGAGATAAACCCTACGCCTGTTCGTATTGTCCCTTCACCACCGAAGTACTCGCGTTTCTATTCGCTCACGAACGAGCCCATGTTCAACGCGCCCAGGAACAGGTGGAGAGCGCCGAGATGGAAGGAGATAACGGTGTGGAGGAGCCTAATGAGAGCATCGAGGGGGGAGGCGAGACGGAGAGCGAAGCGGAGGCTTACTCGTGCTCCCGGTGCGAATTCCGCGCGGAGAGCTTCGCGACGCTGGAGGCGCATGTGCGAGCTAGCCACGGCGGAGCGGGAGCATTATTGGCCGTGCCGCGGGCGCCCCGGGCACCCCTCACCATGCAGCCCTTCGTGCTGGAGGAAGCGGGCGGTGCGCTGAGTCTGCTGCCGGCGCTGGTGTTCTTGCCGGTGCGTCGGCGCGCCACGCGTCGAGCTACCGTCACGCTGACGCTGACGCCCGCTTAGCCGGCCCGCGCCCTCGAGCCGCCCGACCCGCGCGCGTCCGCGGCCGACGACTACACCGCCCGCGGGCGCGCTCGATCGCCGTACTGACTACATTTAACGCTGTGTGCCTTCGAGCGATCGCCGAGAGATAGTCGTGATCGTTCCCGAGGAGCTGTCCGCGGCCGCCCGCTAGAGCGCCACACCGCGTGGCGGCCTCCGCCCTCTTTTTTTTGACAGAGTCTAACTTCGTATATTGAGAATTATATTCATGGGTGATATATGAAACGTTGCCGCTTATGAATCGGTCTAGTTATTATCTCCTCGACGTTGGGTCGGTCCGAGACGAGTTTTTGAAACGTCGATTTCGATCGGGAGAAGAAATACACCCTAGGCTTAGTTATTATTATTTAAACATACGTATTTTATCCGTGAGTGCGTGCTCACGATAGCGTCGTAGTACCGGTGCGATGTTGATCACTGAGCTATCGCCTCGGTGGCCCGACAGCGACAGCCGGGCGAGCGTCGCCGCCGCGGAGGGAAGCTGAGGGCGGCACGGTCGCTAGTTTCGCTGGTGTTGCTGATGTTACCGGTGTTACTGGCCGCCGGCTTCGCTGGCGACCTTGCCACTCCCGCGACCCACACCCACAGTACAAACTAGGTGCCACGTTTAGATGTACTGCGACAACCACTCTACCTCACGTTAGGTTTTATAAGTTGTTATTATATAAATATATTTTGGAGTTACACTAAAGTACAAATGTTGTGCGTTGCCGCGGACGGAGACCGCGATGTTAGCTACTATATATTGTTGTCTAGGAATGACTTAAGCACAAAGATACGTACTATTGGGCAGTGATCAACATTAAACGTAATTTTAGTATAAATCTGATTAGATACATGTGATCGTTGCGCTCGGCCATTCGGTCTTGTTGTGCTACACATCAATTACGGGTCTTGTTGCGGGGCGGGCGTGAGCTGAGCTGCGTCCTGCCCCTTCGGTGGCCGAGCTGCGCGTTTTATATTTATTTCTATTGTAATTTATAAATTAATACGTTACTGCGGGCGTTTTGTTCATGTTTACTGTGGTTGCATCAATTATGGTAGACTGTGGATTTAGCAAATTTTAATTATTTCATTTGACATTTGAATCAATGTAATATGATACCTTACATGATATTTTTTTATATCTAATGTATTACTAACTTATGAAATGTACTACTTTCAAGCTGTTTACCATCAGTTTTAGACTTGTTATTTATTTATAATTTAATAATGTCAAAATGTTCGAAAATTAAACATATTATTGATGAAACTAAACCACAATAAAGATGAACAAGACGGTAAACAAATATTATTGTATATTATATAGAACCTTATTTGAAGACAGGTTTATTTAAAAACATTATTCGGTAGATCATTGTGGAGGTTAGCTTGTATAAACCATGCAGCTTCTAAAGAAAGTTCCTATGTATGTAATTAAGATGTAATTTAATAAACACTAGAGGTCCGAGTGGAACCGCTCCAGACTGAGTCCTGGCTACCTGATGATAATATTGTGATTGACGATCAGGGTACAGCTAATGATAGTAAAAATGCTGAGTTTAATGATTTAGATGTTCTTGGTTTTATAATCGTTGTAGCATTTCGGGAGACGTAAATGTATTTTCAGAATGCAGAAACAGCGAAGGTTCCTATATTTGTTCCTGATATTTTCGTAGTTCCTGAATCCGTTCTATAGCCACTTCCTATGGGTCTTCCTGCTCAGCCAACCGCTAAACTCATCCTGGAGCGGAAACATTCGGGCGCAATACAACAAATTATATTAATAATGTTTTAAATAATAACAAAATTAATAAAAAATGTACGCGTGATTATGACCGGAAGTTCTATTTAAACTCCCAAGGCGCGAGATACAATTGTTAGGAGACGCAAGATTTTTACTATTATGGAATTTAAATAGAACGGGTCGATATGTAGGAAAAATGATTTAATTATTTCGTAGCGCTGTACTCCGAGCAAATAGACAGGTATTTGGTAGGTACGGATATTTATTACAAACGAAGGATGAACCCGTGATACAAATAACAGTACAAATTAATTATAAGTGTAGAAACTGGAGTGATTACAACATTTTAGATATAGTGTGGTTCGGGGGCAGCGCTCATAAACAGTCCTACAGTCGCATATTTCAATGATAACGTCATTATTATAGATAAATGTTTTTGTAATTAAACTTACGTAAACCTGATATGTATTTTGACAGTTATATTCACGTAAATTAATTAACGACTAGATTCGAACCCGAAGCATGACGGACTCACGCCAGACAAAATAATGATTAACTTACGTGAACATAGCCGGGTATATATTCAATAAATATTTTGTTTAGTCAAAACTGATAAAATTTTAAAATAAGTGTATTACAATGGTCCCAATCAAACCACTGGAGTATGGGTCATGAATAAAAAAGTCATTTTTGTTAACTTAAAAGTGTATTCTAGTCCTAATTATAATTTCATGCGACTGTACATTAAATGGTAATTTTTTATGTGTTACGTCTAGTCAAATTATTTTTTATATATTCTTAATTTTGCCGCCGTGGACGTCTCACAGTGTTACAATTATACCGGAGGATGTAACGCTTGAATATTTTTTTACATAAATGGAGGTAATTTTAGACAACAATATACAATGTAAGTTTTTTTTAACGACGTTCACGTCGGTTGAAATTATATTAAAGAAATAAAGAGAATTATATATTGGCTTTAAGGAGGAGCCAAATTTTAAACCGCAGACATCACTTCACATTTTATAAGAAGAAGTTTTTTTTACTGTGTTTTGTAACTGTTTGTAAAACTTGTTATTTTCTCATTTCTGTTCTCAAAAATACCCAAATTTTTTGTAAGCTCTAAATAAATAATGATGTATTACATTATAATAAAAATTGTAAAGTGATGTCTGTCGGTCGGTATATGTTCCTAGATCCGTCTGTTTGTTATATTTGTTTTCCATTACTACGAAACATTTCTACCGTATTCAATAAATTAAATATACAAATGTGTGTTTCTTTTACTTTATTTTGCATTTTTTTTATCCTATTACCTCGATGATTAGAAACAACATATTATCAAATTGTTTTAACGTTCACTAAATATTAAGTTTAATCAAAATCAATTTAGCTTTAAATGTATTGTTGTAAATAATAAGTACCTGCTAATTACTTGGACATTTACGATCCTTATGAAATTGTGCGGGTAGCTGAGTTATTTCATTAAGCCCTAGTTAATCTATTGTTCAATTTGTATTACATTTGATTGATAGTCCCACTGAGAAAGTATAAACATATTGGAATTATTAAATTTATATTTTTAAAATATTTGCATTTCTCAGGGCATCGTTTTTTCTCTCAGAACTTAATTTGTAACCAGAGAGCCAATAATTAATTCTGATATTACACAGAAAACAGTAGGTACTAATCAGAATTTGGGATACAGTTTGTTTGTTATAGGTTTTACTAGGATCAAGATGTTGAGTACCAGTAGCCACCTATAAGATGATGGTGATTCAACTGCACGATGATCGCATTCAATATATTTATAATTATAGGAAATCTGTAATTTTTGAGTGGATTTGACAAAAAATGAGTCAAATCAGTATATTATTTTTCAAAATCATATCATTTTGAGTTTCACATCGTACTGTTTAAATTTAATTTAAACCATCTTTTTATGCCATGTATAAGAAATTATGACGCAGTAAGGTGTCACATATTCTCCATATATCACTCACAAAATAAATTTAATTTGTTTTAGTAACATTAGAATCAACTCACTTATAAACAAAGAAATAATCCTATAAATTATATTTTAGACTATGTTTTGTGATCTGTAATAAGTACATTATAGATAGGTCTAGCTCTTACCGTCTTTAAATACGGATTAGGTATATTGAACACTCTTCTATAATTGAACATTTTCTTTTACCTCCACCAAATATTCTATTTACTTCTATGATCCATTCACTTAATCTTAAAAATAGTACAAAAATTGTAAAAACTTGATTATTTTTACATCTCACAAACCTTGTTTAAAAATTAAAAAGAAACATTTACAACCCGACAATACATTAAGCGTCCATTCAAGCGATCACTAAACTCATTAAACCATAAAATTATAAATAAATAAATCACAATCCTGACCCCTTCGAAAACCATCAAAAAATTTCCCGCCAAAAATAGTCTTAATTGAAGATTATGTTCGCGTCAACTGTCAGCTTTGGATTCGTAAAAAAATCAAAAACTCGTTTTTTTTATTAAAATAAAGATCCATTAAAATTGCTAGCGAAGGGTCGCATTGTATGCATCTGTCAAAAATTATGGGGAAACCGTATTTTTGGGTGAAATTGTTAAAAATCGGGTTAAATGATAAAACATAATGGCAAAACATTGTAAGAGACACGCGTAACCCGTGACGGTGTCAACATGGCAGCGAGTTAACCCGGTCGGAGGGCGACATGGATATCAAGTTTGAACTTTATTAAAACTTCATATTTTATTATTATCTATTGCATGTTTGTCGAATATTTTATGAGGTTTTGATAAAATGTAATGTTTTGTTTCTTTTATTTTCTATACAAGAACAAGGAATTTTGTGTTATTATACATTTAACTAATTTTCAAATATCTAGAATAACAATAAGAAAGTAGTTAGCATTAAAATATTCTTGTGGTTTGTTGATTTATCATACCACTGTATATTTAATATAATACGGCTTGTCGTACAAAACACCAACCATAAATTCGATTTCTTTTTAAAATTTGGAATTCCAATAAAAATAAATAGTTGTTATTATGTCATAATGATATTTATAATAAACAAAAGAATATATACTTTTATGCTGTTACACGTAGAAAATGTAAAAAACATAAATTCTCAAATAATTTAACGATCTTGACACTTTCAATTTTTACAAAAAAAATACTAAATGAGTAAAGTTTACAAAAAAGTAAATCCGTTACGAGATTAACTAATGCAAAAAAATGTCTCTAAATCATTTTCTAAAAAGCCATTGTTTCCCTTAAACCCTTGCTTTTCCGAAAGCGTGACAGACGCGCGCCACGTTTGTATATCGCAATCATAAAAAACTTTAATTCACTAAACACACCCTAGTGACCTACATAAATTGAAAAAACGTTTCCAAAAATGTGTAAAAAGCACCCCTTTTTTCATCACCCGATTGTGTAATTGAATTCAATCCTTTGGAAAAGGGTTCGAAAACACCCAATATTGGATTTTTTTGGTGTAAAACTCATTCCATGGAACTGTCATTGTCAAAAATTATATTCTGTCAAAATTTCGCGCCATTTACCTCGGACATCTGCCACTTTCTGTACATTAGAAAAAAGTTTAAACACAATGCAAATAGGGGTGGTAGATGCAGGACATTAATTTTTAAGGGGAAATCGTAGTTTTTGTTATAAAAACGAAAATTGCATTTAAAGTATAACGATGGAGATGTCCCCTTATTTTAATATCATTCTACCTTAGGCGATTCAAAACTTTATTACAATTACATAAGAATGATAATCTTGCATACGGATAAACTATTTTGCATTATATCAACGAATTTGATTTTTATGATTTCTGTTTATGGCCTTTATCCAGCGATAAATTAAGGAAATCGCAATTTATGTTTCTGAACTCTTATTCAATTCCAAAATTATTATGATATTTTTTTTATAAAACTGTAGGCTGTCATATTTAGTAATTTAAGTTGGTTATAAAAGCGGAGTAAAAAGTAACAAATAAATAATTTATTTAAATTAATATCAAGCATCATAATACATGTAATCGAGAAGTAACGTCGCTGCAAGAAGCAATGCCTTCTCCTCCGCTGTCAGATCTCTGTCGAATGCCACTCCGAATCTACATTAAAAAAATATATAAATACATCTAACTCCTTTGCATGCGAAATTCTTAAAGTAGCGAAAGCTATTTAGAAAAATACAGTATGTAAATGGATTTAAAATGCTTACTGATAAAGCAATTTTATAGAACATTCAAACAATCATGAAGCTATGAAATCGTTAAAATCACAGATGCATAAAATCGGATGACGAAAATATTGTACGCATATGCAGACTATAGTTTACCTGAGTCTTAAGTCTTAAACCTTCAGGAGTTATTGAGGGGACAGACATCCCTGACGATTCTAGGAAATAGCTTTCGATACTTAATAATAATAATAATAAGTTAATTACATAAATCTGGTGGAAGTGTCTTCTATGTATTTCGTATTTACCTTCTAAAGTTTTATCAGTATAGGCCCTGACAGGACTTACTTGTCATGGACAGGAGCAAAGAACATGGCGTGCAACACTCCCTGCCAGCGCTTACAGGTGCTGCCGACAGGCGACCCGTCCGGTCTGCTGATACTAAACTGGATGTCTGTGAAGCAGCTGATAGTCACCAGAGGACCTGGATAAAATGAAAACATGAAGCTGATTGTTAGAAGTTATAATTAAAATGATAAAAATCTTGAATTAAATAATGTGAAATATTGGTATATTAATAAATTGCCTTGTTTTGGTCCTCGAAAATTACACGACGACTTACTGTCATTACTTATAATTATAACGTGTTTATAATAATGACATATATTTACCTTTGATCCAAAAAACGTCTTCACCTCTTTCATTCCGCACGAGATAAATCGGTCTCACCGCTGTCCACTGTTGCTCGATAGTGCCTATAGGTGTCCCAGGAGGAGAAAACACCTGGACATCGTAAAAATATTGAATACATTTTGGGTTTTTAACACGTTGCATATTCCATTCAGGAAAAATGTAATTTATATGTATAATTTAACTGAGAAGGAATAGAAATAAATCCTGTTTTTTTTAATTTCTATGTTTAAAATTAGAAAATGTGACGTCGCCTGGGTAGGGAGGGGGAGGGGAGGGGGTTGTCTTTCAAATGTGGCCAGCTACGATAAGAACGGGAGTAGGTTCAAAAAATGTATGCATGGCCTCTCTACCATAAAATATATATGCTGCATACTAGCAACTAGCACTCAAGATCCTCTCTTAAGTATTTAGTTATAAAGGATTATAATAAATAAAAGCCAGGGGTACATAATACCTCTAATTGCTGAAGTTGGCACGGCAAGACGCGCGAGGTGCAGGCGTAAGGTCTGTTAATACGCATCACCTCTGCCCCGTTGCCATCTCGCACGTGCAGCTGCATCGGCCGGAGACCGTAACAGAAGTAACCCACCCACCAGCTGGAAAATAGTCCTCAGGCATTTATTACATTATCGTAATTCTTTGATCTTTTATTTTAAAATCTCCGTGGCTACGTTAGAGGACAATGTTGTTTTATTGTGTTATATGTTATTATTAAGAAAATTTACAAAAAATACAAATAAACTATTCTAAATAAAATACTATAAATACTCTGGATAGAAAATCTTTTTGGTAAATGTAATCAAAAGGACTATATTAGAATTAGTTAAAATAATTAACATAAATAGAAAGATAGAAGGATACTAAATATATTTCAAATCATCATTATAAAACTAAAATATTTTGTTTTGTTTTTTTTTTTATGGCCGTTGAAAGAAACGGATTCCAAAAGTATTAAAAGTGCTTCTGCTTTTTTATTACTACTGGAAATATCTTAAAACAAATAACAAAGAACTAAACTGAAATTGACGCTACCAACAATATCAAACAAATATATAGATAGGTTTGAATATAGATTTTTAATGTTTTATAATTTAAAATTGGTAACGCAAATTATGCATTTCTTTTGTTATGTAAGTTATATCTTTAAATCAGTTATGTTTTCTCTCTATTATATTCACTATTTGTTTAGAAGTATAATACTTTTGGGTAATATTATTATATAAAATCTTATAATTTACCTATTTCGTTCTTCGACAGTATAAACCAGGTTTTGGTCTGGTGTTTTAACCTGGAACCTGTTCCTCTTTCCCCTCAAGAAGAGGACACTTCTGACGCGCAGCCGCTTGGTGATGAGAAGACGTTCTACTGACGTCAGGCTTTCGAGGGTGTTTGGTTCCGATACGACCTTATATTTTTATATAATTGATTGAGTAACAGTCATCAGCGTTCGTATTTACAATTTGGAAACACATACCAACATACACTATGACATATAGGTAAAATATAATATATATAAAGAAAAAAAAATTAATCATATTATAACGGTTTATGAATAGTTAATATATATATTTAATATTTTTTTTTTACCTCTCATTTTTTCTATCAAGAAGTTTCTTGCAAACTAATCGAATTAATGGTTAAAAATAATTTAAAACAATACAATCTTCAATCATAATTTCGAATAAAAAAAACTTAGAAATTGAACTAAGTTGTTTGAAGTTGTCAATATAGGTATTAACCTCATTTTAATTTTAAATTAACCTAGAATAAAAAAATAATCGATACTTCGAGGCTTCGAAACTGCACTAGAATTAAAAAATATATAAAAAAAACAAGACCTGAATTGTTACTGATAAATTAGTTCAACGAATTTAAAAGGTGCGTCGAAAGTGACAGTTAACAATGATGCTATGGTAATACCAAGAAAATATACATTTCATAATAATTGTTTATTTTCCTTACAATAATGACACGCTTAAGAGAATTTTTCGTATTCGTTTCGCAACTTTTGGTTATTTTCTCCACAATAAGGAAGTTTTGTGATCTACAGTTTTGTAAGAACTGCTCTACATTGACTTAGTACTGAAAGTACTGAAAATATATTTTATTTTAAAAATACAATACTTTACCTAGTTTGATGAGCAATATACAGGGTTATTTGTAATTAATTGAGCACCTTTTGCAGGCAGCCCCTCTACATCAATCCTAACAACATTTGTTCTACGACTTTTTAAAATTAATAGTTTTAAAAATTTAGTTTTTCCCATACAAAATTTATTTATTGCCTCTAAATTTGCATTAAACTTGAGCAAAGAGAGGCCACGCAACTTGTCAAAATATGTGCCAAGGCCACGTGCATCGGGGCGCGGGGTGACGCAGCGGCGGCTATGCACGTTAGAACTTGATCATTTTCTAAGGTGTAATAAAAAATAGCATCGTTTTCCACTTTTATTTAATAAAATATTTTCTACAATAGTCGAAACACATATTGTCTAACTGTTTAAGAATCTAATGAAAATACAAAATCTCCAATAGAAGTTGTCCACAAGTTGAATGACTCAATATTTTTATTTGGTTTATGAAATAAGGGCACTGTAACGAAACCAAATAAATATTATTTTTACAAAACAATAACTTCACTTTAACTTACTTTATACATATCATATTATCTCGTTTGTTAATATTTATATCATGACAATAAAACAATAAGTTACTTACGAATTTCTTGAAGATGGCGCGTGACAGAAAAACGTCATAATTTTCATTATTATTATTATTTAATTAAAACGTAAGAAAGAGAAATCGACTGTTTCTGACGTATAATATTCTCATAGAAGACACATAAGTACCATAAAAACAGACAAATGTACACAATCCACTTTAAAAATAATAACTTTAGGCTTCTTAACATGTTGGATCGTCACTATATCACAAATAAAATTATTCTTCATAATGGTTTCTGCTGTTTCGAGTTGTTGTTCGTTCTAGGTAAAGCAAAACAGACCTTGTAAAGATCAGGACCCCAATGCTCCATTTCTCAGCCAAAACTCGTATTTCTTTTCATTCTTACTTCTTTTATTTCAGACAATCAATGTATTTTAAAAATATTATAAATTACATTTCATAATTTCTTCTTCATGTTATAATCTTGAATTTATTTATTAGTTTTAATAGCAAGTCCATAAAATCGTATTGTCCAGTATGTAATTACAATTCATTATTTAATTATAAAACTCTAATCCGATAATTTTATTTTTGGTTAATGTAAATTGTGTTTTGTAATCCACATACTTGTCATTTTGTTTATTTAGTATTTCCATAGCAACATGGTGTAAAAGAGATGAAGCTATACGAAAAAAGCTGGCGCGTGCGTTTAACAGTTTTTGACTTTCGCTAGCCTGCCGCGACCTATACTTTAGACTGCTTACAAAATACAGAGTAATAAATAATCGAGGGAGCAAACATTTTTTTTGTTCGTTTATTCTGAGTTATTTATCAAGATTTTTTAAAAGTCGTAGAACAAATGTTGTTGGGATTGATGTAGAGAGGCTGCCTGCAAAAGGTGCTCAACTAATTAAAAATAACCCTGTATAAGAACAAACGCTATGAGGATTTGGTTCTGCTTTATTTTCAAAATATATTATAGGCGTACCCAGGTTCTGTGCTTGGGGAGAGGGGCACAAAAGATTTCTTTAATATATTTTTCTAATTCTTTTTATTAATTTAACTTTCGAGTGTAATTTAATTTTGAGAATTGTATTTGTTTGTAGTACATAGATCTATAACAACTGAAAAGCCACATTTCTCGTCCCCGACTAACCTTCCTAAGAAAGCATTTCTAAACTTTCTTCAATTTTTAAAAATTAATTGGTTTTATTTTAATGAAAAATACCAATTTCAATTTATAATAGAAGGTAGTAGAGAGGTATACGATGTCCAGGGGCAGAGGTAGCAGCTGCCCCCCCTGCCCCTCCCTCGTTACGCCCGTGGACAATTCTCCTACACACCTTACAATACTATTTATCTAAAGTCTTGGTAATAGAATGGTGTACCTGTGTTTTAGGTTGGTCAACTACAGCTAAGGGTTGCTTGTCGACGGAGAATGGTTCGAGAGGGATCAGAGGAATAGGGGCAGCTTGCATCATTTCTCACCATTCATAACAATAATGAAACACATAAAAATTCTTGAAAAAACTATTCTGACAGTGACTCTGTCAGTGCGTTTGTTGTTTTTATATAAAGAGGTAAGTTCTGCAGGTCGACTAGCTTTATCATTTATTTCTATTATTTTTTTTTACAACTAAAGTCTATTCTTAAATTGTTATTAAATTTGGTTGTTATTTTCAAGTTTCACCTAAATGTAACAAGACTAGAATATTTTAAAATCGTCTTTAATCTGTTTATTCGGCTAGACTGAAACAAAAGTGTTTTGTAGGTTTTGCACGAGCGATCTTTGTCAAAATAAATATTAAACAGTAATATAGTTGAATCAATGAGAAAATAATTTATTTAAAAGTAAGTACCTACCACTATTGGAAATCTTATAATTTATCTCTTATTTTCTAAATAACATTACTTACGCATCAGCGTAGATCACTCGTAACAAAACGTTAATATACACAAATTAATAATTTACAGGTTATAAAAAATATATCTTGTTATATTTCAGAGCTAACGTCAAATGAACGATGCAGAAATTAGCCACAAATATCCGAATTATTATTAAGCAGTCAGCGCAGTGTATACACAATAAAACATTTATTTTGCCAAAATTACCATTTAAATCATTTGGATTTATAAATTAATGTCAAAATAAACTATTTAATTTTAATGACTAGTATAAAAATTAAATAACTTTAATAAACATGATTCATCTTATACTTTAAAAATACGTCTTTTGAAAAATAAAAAAAATACGTATTTATAATGATTATTTGTATTATAGGTACAGTTGTTTACCGATAATAAAAACAATTTTGGAATCTATGATGGATATTTATATAGTAATTTAACCCAAACATGTTTTTATTATTACTACAACATAAAAAAAAGTTAAAATAACTTTTGCTCTATGATAATAGGTAACACCTGGTGTTGTAATTAAAAAAAAAACACATTTTATAAATAGCATTTCTCATTTTCCCCATAAATTTAATAGTTGACGTAAACTAACACCATGCAAATGGCGAATTGCATCGGGGTCTCATTTAAATTTATGAAAAAATATCTGTATCGCTTTTATCAATCGGCAACAATGTGCTTTACTTACAATGGATTATGGGGTGACCACCTTTAATAGATTCCGATATTTAGTTTTCATATCATATCATATTCATTTTGACATCTAGGTTTAACAAATTAATTATAAGCAATTTTAATTATATATTTTTGGTTTTATATAATTTAAGTATGAACATTTAAGTTCCATAAAATATGTAAATATTCAAGAAAACAATATAAATTTTTCCTGTTACTATAGTATTAGGTATATGCGTCAATACTGTGATAAATATATTAACATAGTTTATGTTTAAATAATGTAAATTTTTGATAAGTGTTACAAATTTTATTTACATTTTTAATACAAAAATTCTAATCGTGTGGTCACCTAATATTGTAATGCGTCTGCGCACGCGCCGTCCCGCGCTGACATTTTATGCAAAAACGCAAATTTCGACGAAATTTGAAACGGTCTATTGTATTGCAAGACCGAATGAATAAAAATAATCGTTACTAAGTTCATTTTTAGGGGAAAAATGCATTTGCAAAGATCGGCCATTATTCTAAGCAGGAGTGTGCCGACTCGAATTGAATTAATGTTAGGTTTTTATGCAAGCGACAGTTTGAATTAATAAGGATTTCTGGTCAGTGGGGTTGGCGTTCATTGAAACTGATATTCTGTTCTATTTTTGAATAAAAATGTGTTAAACTGTCAATGGCTTTCACTGTCAAAGATTATAATACAATTTTCGAAATGTCTAGACTCTAGCCGAATATACCACGAATAAATTATTTATACTTTTCCGATTACCTGATGCTTAATGATTAGAAAACTTATGAAAGAAAGTGTAGTTCATGTTCCTTGACTACAGAAGATTCGTCTTGCAATTATTATATACAATAATAAAAATACTTATTTTATTGCTTCACTTTAAAGTTAAATCTGTAAGGCGGCAATCATTTATGATTCTTTTACTAATAGGTAGCATAAGTTAAATTAGTTAAGTTTATAATTTTACTATTTAAAAGTTAATTTAGTTTAATATAATATTTACTATTAATTATATTCCTACCAACCTAAATAAATATTGTTTTTAACAGTTACTGGCTTTAATTAAATTTAATTTAAAATATATTAATTTTCAAATTCGTTAAACAATTTTTTAAAATATTTTTAGTGTACAATGTACATCTAACATCCTTACAATTTTATTATCTGTATAGCTTATACTGAGTATTAAAAATTATGATTTTTATTTTTAAAGAAAAAAAATGTCCTGTTTAAATTTTATAAAATAATGTTGCTGGCCACTTCGCCAAACATCTAAAAAAAATATATGCAAATATTAATAACTTGTAATTTTATGTTAAATTGTAATTTTAATATCAACTTTTGTGTTGTAAGTTGTAACGTACCTACCTACGTACGTCAGGACGTTGACAAACAAAATTGTCGAATTTGAAACAATACCTATCCAATGACACCTAAGACCTTCTCATGCATCCCGAACAAATCACTGTTTGGTCTTGAGTTTGGTCTGACTTCATCGTTCCATATTTTTTTGAGATCAACATTGGCCGGCCATCGCCCGTTATAACTGAAATGAATATGAGAACCAAAGGCATGTTTTCAACAGTATGGCGCCACGAACCATACAGCTCAAGCCACATTGGATATTCCGCTCCAGTGATGTGACTACAAAGCCATGAGGTGATGTGAACTGGTCGACGAGATCGTTCTAACACCTAAGCGTTTTCTTTTAGTAAGTGAGAGACCTATACGAATAATCTTCAAACCACAGCTGCCCTCAACCATTACAACGCAGGGCAATGATTCAAATTTAGTCTGATTCTTGCGCCAATTTTGGAGAATTTGACATTTTGGATGAGCTTCACCTAACGACTTTGTGGCAAAATTTAATTTATTATATTTTATATATTATATACATTATGGCAGAATGGAATTTGAGGGTAAAAAACGTTTAAAATACCTCGCCTACTTCGTTATTGAAAAATTACAAATTTATTTATTATATTGCATTGGGAATTTCAAGGGTAGTTTAATAAAAGACGAATAACTCTGGTAAATTCTGTAATTCACTTTTGTACTTCAACAATACTTTCTCATAATCTCATATTATATATTAAAAAAACATTCACACACGCTCCGCTCATTTGAAATTTGAATCTAAACCCTACAGCGTTGGTACAAGGTCGATAATTCAATAACATTAAAAGCGAAGTAATACTACCGTTTTACAAATAATAATTTGCATGATTTCATAAAATTATAATATCCATAATAATTATTAAATACTCGAGCGAGCGCGAGGCTATCACATTTAACAAAAACAAATCTATTATTAAATAAATATTACATACGTATACATAATACGTTTTGTTCGATATATTCGGTTAGAAAAATATTTTAATATGAAGGTACAAAATATTGCACATTTTGAAGCATTTACTGTAACTGAAAGTCAGAGGTGCTAAAAGCTTAATATTATTATTCTATATATTCTAAACAACAGTTTGAGAAGCGCTATATAATATAATTACAAAAATATATTCTGTAACAAACTTAACTTGTGAATAATAACCAGTGTTTCAACAATTATTTACAAGAAATATAGGATTGGTTGCGGAATTACATCGAGTCAGCACTGACTTAGAAATTGAGGTCATAATAAAATCTGACTGACTTCTGACTTATAAAAAAATCAGGAATATAGTTTAATCAGATATTAGTAATAGTTTATAATTTAGTCAGTATCTAATAAGTTACTAACTTATATAAGTCAGGAGCTATCTCGGTGTATGTCCGCACGTCCCAGGCACGTCGGTATATCTAGTTATATACAAATATAAATATCTTCTAAAAATATACTTTATCACATAATCTTTATTGTGGTCCTTCGAAGTATTGAAAGGTTAATGACCTCGCATTTATTATTAGGATATTATTCTACAAGTGAATAAATATTTATTGCGGTATAATTAAAAATATTCAACATATATTTTAATAATAAAATGCCTCTAAAAGAGCACCAAGTTTTTTAAATATAATTCACAATAATTGAACTAATTTATAATATAATATATAAAACTGCCTTTTTCCATGAAATTCAATGAATCTTCGATGTTCAATTAAGTATCTCACACATCAGACGGTAACTTCATTATCACGACATATTTATTTATTTTCCATCCGACATATCGTCCGGTGTAAACGGGACTCGTCCATCATTTATACAGTTCTTAATAATAACGTTTCTAAACGTTATATTTGTGACGGGCTCTTTCGATATCGTTCCAGTAAGTAAGGCACTTCGTTCCAACGTACCATAACGAGACAATTGATGTAAATCAATCATTACAATAGATCATAATATCAAAAATTCATAATAAAACTTAACAGTCAACATTGTTTGAACAGCACGCCCCCCCCTCCCTCATCCTAGGCGCCCAGGTCCATGTCGTAGCAGGGTCGCGGGTGTTGGTGCGGCGAGTGCGGCGCGTGCGTGGCGCCCAGCAGCAGCGGCAGACCCTCGCCCAGACCCAGACCTAGACCCAGACCCAGCGGACCGGACTCCGACATCAGAGATCCTAGAACGTGAGGTAGTTTGAATTTCTTTATTTACTATCATAAAACGTGTCCATAATTTTAACGCAAGCTAATGTATTTGTTTTTTTTTTTTTTTTTTTTTTTTTTTATATACATATATATATATTTTTATTTCAGTATTTAATTATTCTGTTTTTCAAGTAAATAGAAATTCTAAAGAAATTGGTTTAATTATAAAAAAAATAGTAATATGGATAAAAATATAACAAAAATATAATATTAATAGAACTTAAATTTTTTTTAATAATAATTAGATGAGTACTAACCGGGGTTGTGTAAGGCGAGGTCTATGTGCAGCATGGCGCAGGAGTGGTCCCCCCCCAGACCCAGCGCACTCGGGGATGAACACAGCATGGGGTCGCCTGAGGACACACACACATACACAATGAGGACACACATTCGTAAATACTCATACTTATGTCAACTTATATTTACGTTTGGTCCAGCGAGAGGTATTTGATGAATCTATATATCTCTTTATGAACTTGAAAACACAAATAGATCTGGGAACAGACATAATATATTCTTGATATTTTCAATAAATTGTTTTCGATCTCGACCGTAAACTACCTGCAAACGTATGTTCGTACGTAAGTCGAACTTCCAATCCCAGATCAAGGAAAGCCAACATCTTTATAATGGTGTGTAGATAATAAAGTGTGAATTTATTGAACTATTTAAAATATATGATGTAACAATAAAACTCATTGCAGGCAGGTTTCGAACCCGGGACCTCTGATTGGCTATTCCGTGGCTGTACCAACTGAGCTGTTCTGATCCTAAATAGTATATTTAACAGGTGTAGTCCTCACCCTGAGTGACGGGGTTGTGTGAGTCGTCATCCATGAGGTCCTCTATCTGCGCCAGGTTGAGGACGGCGGCCTCGTCCAACAACCCGGGGGGCGGCGACAGACGCATCTGCTGTAACCATATATATATTTATTTATACACTGAAACATTGCTAACAATAAAATATTAGATAAAGTTGTTCTTTGTTGAAAATTGATTGAGTAAATTCAATTTAATGATGGAGTGTATATGTGTGTGTGTGTGAGGTTGAAGACACACACACACACACACACATTGAATGTGTGTACTCAAATTACTTGAGCGTATGAAGTACTCTATATTTCACAGAACAATATTAACCACATTTTTAACAATATTAATTAAATTAACCTTGTGTCATGTTATCAAAAAAAGCTACATTAGGAAGATTTACAAAATAATGATCATTAACGAGAAGTAACCGGTTGAAATATAAATATAAGTAATAAACAATTAGCAATATCATAATCGAAGCCGAATTGTGTGAGTGTATGTGTGAGTGCGTAAGTGTGAGTGTGAGCGCGTATGTTTGAATGTGCGTGCATTTACGTGCATGTGTATGCGTTAGTACCTTGATATCTTTGTGGAAGAGGTCGTCAGGCGGCTCTAGACAAAGGTCAGGTTCCAAACAGCTCAGGGACAGAGACCCCCCGCGGTCCAAAGGAGAACAGGAGTCTAACTTCAAACCATCTGAGGATAGATAATAATATGACATGAAATACAAAACACGATAAGACCAAAAAAAAAACTTCAAGTAAGGAAGTCTTATCATGATGATTAAAAACACAATTAAAATGCCATCATAATTAACAACTGTGTATTTAGTGGTTTTAATTATGACATATGTATATTTATAAAAAGACATGTATGTTTGTATGTTGTAAAGACCCTTAGCTTTATTTAAGAAAGTATTCATGAAAAAATAAACAGTTCCAAGTAATAATATTAATTAGTATTACATAGTTCATTGTCCTCACCCAGTGCGTGCAGTGCGGCGTCACCCAGCTCCATGGGTGCGGGCTCGCTCTTAGGATGGACCTCCTCCTACAGACAGACAAAACCATATATAAGATAAGATAAGTGTATATATATACACGCAGATCTATCTATAGATATGGCGTAGGAAACTCGAGGTTATTTTTACTATATATGCGCCCACATATTTTTTGGACAATAATTTTTTACACATTTTCAAATTCTACGATTTTTTTTACTTACTAAAGTTAAACTAAAGAAATACGAAATTTAGATATACTACTTTGGTTATGATTTATTAGAAGTCAAGATTTTGTATGAACCTGTCATCTTTAATTTTATAACCATGGTAACTATAATATAAGCTTGCAAAAAATACCAGTACACGTACTGAGAATCTTAAGAAAATTTCTGTATAAAAAAATATTTTCTAATCTAAGTCGTTTTGGGAAGGGTAAAACTATTTCAAGTGGAGTACCAATAAATATTCTATTTTTTATTTTTCTTTCTAATGGTTTCCGATTCTTCCTCCATACTGACCGTTGGTTTTTCCGTGTACCCTTCTGGTGACGCCTCCACCCCCTCGTCCTCATGTGAGGAGCCCCAGGCCTCCGCCGCGGGCAAACCGTGCAACCGCGCTAGACGCTCCAATTCCTAGAACAAACAAAAAATTAATAACATTGGTATAAAACTACGTTTCAACAAAATTTGTAACACTAAGAGCGGAGAGAAAAAAAAAATAAAATCTATGGTCAAGGTTAAAATCACAAAAACCGAAACGAAGTCAAATAAATTAATTGCTAAATAAATAAAAGTATCTAGTCTACATTTTTGAAACGACAAAAAACTGATGAGATTGGATGGATTGATTTTAATTTATTTTATAACTGGACGGATGTATAGGTCGGTGTCATCAACTCGTCAGATGTCCTCCACTTCCTACTTGTCCTATATCCACAGTTCCTCTCCCCTCACCTGTATCCTCAGCATGAGCTTCCTGTTCTGCAGCTCTATCTGCTTCCTCCTCTGTTCGCTCTGCTGCAGTCTTGTGACCTCGTCCCGGAGACACTTGATGTAGTCGACGCTGCTCTTGAGGATGGTGCCCTTGTTGGGTCGCACGTCGCGGATCACCTCGTAGAAGGGATCGTTCGTTTTTGGTAAGAGTGTACCCAACTCCTTTATTCTGTCGTTTATGTTGAAGCGACGGCGACGTTCGACTGAGAAATAATATTGGTTAAGTGGGTTTGTTTGTTTGAAAATGACATTTGGGGGTAAAAACAGTTTTCGGGCTTTAATTTATTTGGATTTCAAATCTCTAAGTTAGTAAGGAAAATAAACTTTCAGATCTAATGAAAACTTTATAAGAATTCTTCCAAAAACAATTTTCCGTTAGATCCTCGCGTCGGTGAGAAGTAAGTACTCACTCATATTATGATTGTCCTTCTTCTGTCGGTCTTTGGCGAGTGCGTGCATGTCGGCGTCTGATATGGCGCAGTCCCCGGCCACGGAGCTGGCCGTGGAGGGGGGCTCCGACGACGACAGGGGACCCGCCCCGCTGTCCAGAGACAGGATGTCGTCTAGGAACTCATCTGCCTGGAAAGAGGTTATTGTAGCTTGAAATAATGTATATAATTTTTTTGTTATATATATTTTTATATAATTCTATTTAGGATGGGGTACATGAATCATGTGGTTAGATCTGGACTGGAGCGACTTACTTCGGAGGTACCGCCCCCGGAGCATAATTCCGGACTCAGCAGCCCGACGCTGGCTCGGTCCGGGGAGGCCGACCGCAGCTCCGGGGCGCTCTGAGCCGGGATACGGACATTTGCTACCTGAAATATTTCATTTCTTGTTTTGGAAATTGTCTCGAAATAAAACAGTATACATTTAATAAGAGTGAAAAGTGATTCGGCTTTAAATTATGTTAACTTCACTGACCTGCGGCTGAGGTGTGAAGGATTCACTGAGGTACTGGCGGACCTGGCTCTTTTGCTTCTGGATCACGTGATACCTGGTGGGGTTCTCCAGAACTGTTCGCACCTAAAACCATATCGAAGAAAATATAATAGAGAACAAGGCCATAAGGGAAAAGAACTTGTGAGAAAACATCTGCTATAAAAAACATATGTAAGATACTTATAAGATTTATTTTTTATTCAGTTCGACCAAAATTTACTGAATTAAAAATGATAAGGTTTCTAGAACCATTGCATAATAGTATATAATGCTAGTTTATAATCACCTGCAACACCTGCGGCGGCAGCTCCACATGTGGTGTGACGCGCGGGACGTCTGTAGGGCTTGACTTCTTCTTATCTTCATTGTCTTTGGATTGACCTGCTTGCTGTGTCTGTTAGGGTAACAATGGTTATCTATGTATCTGTATACATTATATAGTCGAGGGAAAATTACCATATAAATAGTAAAATAGTAGCAATATGATACCATTTTAGTTTGTTTGTAATTGTCTATTAACATTTTTAGCCATGTTCAGTGTATTCAAAATTTAAATCGAGCATGAAAAAATTATGAATCCGAGCAGAATTCAAACCTAATACGTTTGGGATACCGTCACTCTGCCAATTGAGATACCATGTAGCTTGATGAATCTAAGATGATAATATTCTAGTACCCACCATTATAAATCCAGCATTCTATATTTAATTCTACATATTTGGCTTAAACCAATGTTTCTAACTTTGTACTATAGAATAACATTGAAAAGAATGTTTTAGATTGTCTATAAACATGTATAATATTAAACTCATTTAAGTCTAAGGTAATTATATAATGCATAAACTCATCAAGACTGGAACCTGCGACTTTTAGTTCTTAGTTCGAAGATAAGGCTCTACTGAATTAAGATTCTTTTGAATGTTCAAACCTCGTAAGTTTTGGTATATTTAAAGCATCAATAAAATAGTAGTGACTTGGTTAGTGATTCTAGTCTTTTTTTTGTACCACGCTTTATTTAAATCTAATTGTCACATATCAATAATTATTGTGATTTAAATAGTATAAGATAAATGATTTTT
This sequence comes from Napeogenes inachia, assembly GCA_959347355.1. Lineage (NCBI taxonomy): Eukaryota > Metazoa > Arthropoda > Insecta > Lepidoptera > Nymphalidae > Napeogenes > Napeogenes inachia. The sequence continues at coordinate 18,266,545 of OY365798.1, read as the reverse complement.
TTTAAATAAGTTAAAGAAGTTTCTTACTGATTCATCTCCATGGTACCATTTGGAAAGGTGGAATTGAAGTCTGATATTTCATAAGTGTATGACTACTTGAAATAAAAAAATGACTTTGACCTTTGGTCCCATCATTCTGCCAATTGAGCTACTGTGTCGCTACCTGCCTTGATAGATCTAATATATTATTTATTTTATAATCTTAATAGATTTCATTTTAATATGATATGTATTTTTTAATTTTTTAATCTATTGTTTTGTTTGATTTTTAGTTAAATTATTTAAGAGAAAACTAAATATCTTACTTTATTATATTAGTATTTTTAAGTCAACAATTATGATATTATTGAATTATGAGATATATCCCTCTACATTGTTTTTTTGATACAATGATCTCGCAAATCAATTTATAGTATCTAATCGATATCTAGTTTATATAATCTAATCTCCTTCTTATATTTAGGGAGTTTAGATCTGTAGTGGATAGCATTGATAACGACATCGATAATAAATTTATATACACACTTTAGTTTTCTATTGGCCCGACATTGGCAATTTTCCAGTAAATTAGGAAAGCTTACATCTTGAAAAATACATACGGAATACTAAATTATGTGAGACGAGCTGAACCAGAAATCCTTTTCGTATTTATTTTGCTCCATATTCATTTATCATAATCATAACAACATTATCTATATTTTTTATCTTTTAAGGAAAACTAAATTTATTTTAAGGAAAATAAAATATATTTGCTATATGTTTCAACTATGTAAAGAGGAAAATTGTCAATTTTATTTATTGTACAGATATAACTAACTCAAACTCTAACCTGCAAAGATTCTCTGCGCAGTTGCTCCTGCGCATGCTCTCTCATCAACTGTTGTTTGAGCTGCGTGCGCGATGTTGGTGTTAGAGTCTTGAACGTGGGCGGACTGGAAAGAAATATCTTCAATTATTTCCATGTTTTCAATTACTATATAAATTAAAGCATATATTTAGATAATTTAAACATAAAATTAGAAATCTTTAAAATATCTTGATTATATTTTATTTATTCCAGCAGCGTTCATCACATCAGCATGTGGATCACGCTTGACCTCTTTGTTAAACATCCAAACATGTTCATTGACTCGCTATAAATAACCTTCAACGAACCTTAAAATTAAAGCTTTCTTATTTTTTAAGTATACAATGGAGCAATACCATAAAGTTGTTGGTAGGATTATTTTTTTATTATTGTCTTAGAACTATGTAGACTCTCTTTAAAGTAAATCGTATGTTAAATGTCAAATATTTTTCAAACAAACTTTTATATTTAAAAGAAATTTATTTACTTTCATTATATATTATTTACCGAAATACTTTTAGTATAACATAATCTCTGCAGAATAAAAAAAATACTTCAGAGATAGAATGTTTGGGCATATATTGTATACAAATACAGGGTACATAAAATACCTTAGTTAAATATTTATAACGTATAATTGTCCTACAATTAACTTAATATAAGGGAATTAACTTAGCCTTTAAATTAGACCCTTAAATTTTTTATTATCTTTAATCGAGTTCACTAATAAATTTTATTTTTACACACATAAATTGTAAAAAAATCTCGAGTCCATGACATATTTTTGATTTTTATTACAAATTAAGATTTTTTAATGATTTACCAGGAATTCAGCTTTATTGCATTACGCATATAAAACATATTACTAAACATATCTTGACTAGTTCAGTGAGGAGTGAGATCCGTGTCAGGTGCGCAAGCGCATATATAAGCCTAATGAACGGTCAAGGTTCTTGCATATAAGTTCTGTATATAAGTTTAGCTTTGGTCTTAATAATTATCACCGTATGTTTCTATATTCAAGTGTACATTGGTTGCTATTAAATCAAAATTAAATTTTATATGACAACATAATAAAAAGTCTAAACCAACAGACTTGACCTGTTAATATCGCGAAAGTTGAACCCAGTACACCCCATAATCCTTGAGTTACGGTCTGCGATCCTCGTTATTCAGCACACGTTTTGCGATTTCGGCGCGACGCGTCCGAAATACTGCATAATGACGAAACATACATTTATATTTTGTACGCACTATCATTATTGCTGTATGGATTTCGATTGTATGAGTTTAAAACAATGTATAGAAACTCAGTAATGACTCAATTCTACTCAACAACGGGCAGCCATAAGTTTTCTCTAATAGCTTATCATTTGTAGGTTTGTTTTTTTAATTTAACAATCCTTTAAGTGTTTAAAGTTACGTTTATTTTGCATAAATAAAACATTTTTATTTCAGATTTTTTTGTTTATCTTCAAAGTTTTAAGGTTACTTAAAGACAACTTCTATTATATTTGGAACATCAATACCATTATTTTTATTTTAAGAAAAGAAAAACGAGATATCGAAATTGGAAGTTTGGAATCCATCATCATCTTACTGTTCGTTTCTCACTTTATGTGAGGTCCGCGCAACATGTACTTTTTTCCATTTTTACCTATCAGTTGTCATCTCAACAGTCGTTCCTCATATACTCACGTCATCTTTGACACAATTTATCTATCTCTTCAGAGAAGCGACGGTATACCAGATATACCTCGACACATACATCCTTCCACATTCACATCTAGCAACTTTCTTTGCAATCCATAGCCAATATTTACGCAAACAAAGTTATTTGTATCATAATAATTTAAAACAAATATAAGTATTTATTACATAATAAATACTTGTCCAAAGGCATAAGGTAATATTTGTTATTGTAATCAATAGTCGTGACAGATGATTTATCGAGAAGCAAGGATGATAAATGATATACGACAACAAATAATATACATCTCAAAGTAACTTCAGTTTTGCGTTAGATTAGCTTTTCTGACTTAAACTAAAATACTAAAAAATTTCATTCAAAATCCACCTTTAATTTATGCTAAGACAATGAAGGGTTGTTTGTTTTTTGTTTTAACACTACTCTCTAAAACTTACCAACTGATTCAAATAGCCTTTTTTATATATTAAGCATGGTTATTAGCCATATATTATCAACACAACGTATACTAAGAAAATTATTTTGATTTTTAGGAAAGTAGCAAAGTATTATAAGTGTGTTGTACCTAAAGAAATAATTCATTTTTTTGACTCATAGTCTATACCAGAGACCATTTGTGTACGTAAAGTATCAGTGCGGTCTATTTTGATACCATTATATATTTTGACTACTATACTAATTACGCGAGTTCAAAACACACCCTAGTCTGAAACAACACAACAAGCTATACTGAGTATCTATTCATTGAGATCACAATAAACGACCATATTTAACGAGCAACGAAAAATTAGAACCATTGCAATCAATTCGATAGATCAAGAATAGGAAATAAAATTGTTATCTAAATGTTCAATGGTTCTGAACCAATGTTTTATTCGTAAAGTAATTCACGCATACAGAGGTGGTAAGCATTAATAGAATCTATGTGGTTCAAATAATAAACCCTTACTTATCTTCTTACGCACACAAGAAGAAATGTACTGAAGAGTAAAAAACTAGAATTATGCCTAGATTCTTTAATAGTATAGTAATAGTAAACACGCACGCTAGTTGAAGGATGTAATCAAAATGAATTACTTACATAATAACACTGACGTCAATGTTAAAATAAATAATTTATACATAAAAAATAACTATTGAGATACATGAATCTGGTGTTTCACAAGGCGTCAAGAAAGGTACTTTTTTATTTCAATTAATAGCGATTAATAAATAAACAAACAATTTTTTTTAATTAACTTTAATTAAAACCTGGTAGTTATACATATTTACAATATAAAATCAAGCATTATATTTTGCTATATCTTTTTACGATAAGGTAGTTATCTAATGTGGTATTTAGTTATTAAGATTACGTAAAATATAATTTGATTTTTTTATAATAGAAATTGCTTACTGTTATACGTTTATTTATAAGGCATATAAAGTTTCATTGACGATTTTGTCTACAAATGTCATGTTTGTGTAATCTTTTTGATAATTTATTACAAATTATATCAAAAATATTGATGATAAGCCAATTACAGAACGCGAGTAATTCAGGGCTATCTATATACATCGCACTTATACAATAGATCTCATCAAAAAATAATTTTGATAACCCTACTGGTTGTTTCAATGCTGTAAAATACAAATAACACGCCACTATGATTTTCACATGCGCAAGCGCAGCATTCATGAATGGATGGCATTATGACGAATACTTGATCAGATAATACCGCAAAAGGCTAAACCTTGCGGAAGTTCTAATAATTATATAATAGTATTACAATCAGCAATATTATTTCGCTCTTAATGACCGCAAATTCACCGGAGTAGCGTGTGTCGTGATGATTTATGAAGGTTGCACAGTTATCAAGAGATTTGCGACGGCTGACTGACCGACAGTTGAAGTACTGCACTATACATTGAGATGGTCAACGTAAAGAGTACAATAACTTACTTAGCAAGGACAACTTATTGTCTTCTTACTTTTGTCGACTAACAATTATGAGCAATTATTAGTTTTAAGATATATCCACGTTTGATTTTTTTATCTCAAAAAATAATAAGATAAGACCCAAGAACATACCTTTTTCTAGAAACAATTATTGATTAAAATTAAATGCAGTTGTTTTTCGAGTGTGTCCGGTTGTTACGAATGGATTATGACGTCATCGTCATCTCCGGATTGTCATAGCAATTTGAATGCTTTTAAGGAAATTAACATGACGCGTTGTAAAGTTAACAAGATTAACATACATTTGTCGGGTCGTCTTATTGTTATATTTGCATTTATTAGAATATTTATAGTTTATCCAACGTATTAGTTCTAGACTTTAACATCTATTTTTGAATTACTACTAGAGTGATTAGTTGATGAGATTAGTTTTATTATTTGGTTTTCTAACTCATTTTCTTTTAAAATCCTTCTTAAATATCATTGATATAAAATATCCCAAACTCAAGAACCATTTAAGAACCAATTAAAACCAACAATCCACATTGATGAATCATTGTATCAACGAACCCTTTTGAATCAAGCGTCCCGCGTCTGACACAAAGCCATTAATGGGTTAAGTACAATTAAATGTTCTGGGAAAGTATGTGTAACGAAACTACATAATGCGAATTATTCGGTGGCATATTTGTACCCGTTATGAAATTTTACTATAGAAATTTAAGGTACATAATACTTTAATTGAATTATAACGTAAGGCGTTTAATGCAAAATAATACATATAAATGATTATAAATCTCTTGACTTAACACCCATAAGTATGGTAGCGATAGCTGTGAACATGAATAGTGTCAAGGGCTTCGAGGTAGGAAGAAAACAGATTGTCCTTTAAATCCATAATTTTTGGATTCACCGATCCATCTGGTATGATTAGTATAATGACAGGAAGCTGTAGCTTCCGTGTCAAACACAACAGTCACGACGATCACCATCATTAGTTGATTGTTGTTATGGGAACTGATTCAAAAGTAATATTTAATGTTGAGAATGATTTACTTTAAAATTATATTTGATTTTTACTTCAATGATCCAAAATACCCAAATTGGAGTATCCAAGGGATCTTTTCTTGGCCCGATATTAATTTTAATAGATATGTTTGAAAATATGTCAATTTGTCGATTTGTACAGACATAGTAATTATATGCATTATATTTAAATTGAATTTCGCTTAACAAAAGACCATGACGTGAAACATTACTGCAGACCCATAACAAAACGTATCATTACTTTCATTGCATATTGAAGGTCAAATAAATAATAGGTAAACAAGAATACTACGTTCAATCTTAAATTGTAACAGTAGTACTATATGAATTGTACAATAATATTTAATTTAAATATATTATTTATGTTGTAATTATATATCAATGAGAATACTTATTTATGAATGAACAAGCGTAAATAAAAGCTATTATATGCTAATATTTAATCGTAACATCGACTTAATTGTGAGAGGTAATAAAGGTAAAATCGCTTGCATCCGGCCGTCTCTAACAAGACGCATGTAAGCGTAGACACGAAGGCTCGCTTTAAATAGTTTTATCGTTCTCTTATGCCAATGTTCTAGTACTTGTAATATAGTAACACAGTCATTGTTTTTACTTTTGTATTTATTCCATACGTAAAGTACATTTTAAATGTTTTATGCCTTGTACCAATAATTAAAAAAAAAAAATCTTTCAATACTCCTTTAAATGCACCATGGTTGATCTTGATACTATGTTAGTATTAGTTAACAATGATAAAGAATTGAAAATATATAAATATTAATATATAAATTTTAAAGAAAATATTAAGATTTTATAAGTATTGAATGTTACAAATTAGAGAAATCGTTGACGTGAACTAGTAACCGAAATAAAATATTAAGAAGTGTTGAATACGTAGATAATATAAAATCAAACAAGATAAGAAATAACACATTATAATAATTAAGATAGCGTTTTTTATTGGTACAATGTCACAACGTCACAACGGAAATGATGTTACTAAAATGTTAAAATAATTTGTATCTATCTTATTCACAGTAACGTATAAAATATTACTTACTCTTTCTTATTGTTGACTACAATGACTAGCTTCACTTTCCGAGGGCCCTTGGTCATTTTGCAGATATTCTTGCAGTTCTCCACCGGGCCCTGGGTCAGAATTTTTAACAGAGGAATGTTTCTTTTTCTCTATCACTACAGCCCAACGGCCTTTGTCCAACGTCACCTCACTGACATCGTCACTTATTTAGTTGCTTTTTTCGTACACACATCTTGTTAAGTTATTACTTTTAAATATATCACTTGGTTCATTAATACTGATTATTTCACTCTCACTACAAAAATCACTTTCCTTTGCAAACGTTAATGCTGTCGTATACTACGGCATCGAATGATTAGCTGCTGTCAAAATTATCAATTGAGATTTAGAAAAAAATAATGATAAAACAAAACATAATAAAGGATTACACGATATGATCGATGCATTCAAGATATAGATTATATAAGCCAAGATGTAAATTCCACAGACTAATTAACGGAGCCAGACAAAAACTAACGTTTGAAGATATTAGTCTTAGGATATTACATAATAGCTTATATGGTAAAAATACGATGAAAAGACCGCTGTTATCAAAATGGCACAATTTGGCAGCAAATCACATCGAACTCACGTCAAGATTCTCAGATGATGTATGATGATACATAGCGACAAGTCCCTCCTTGTTAAGATAGGTGTATGTCAGTGATAAAAATATATGTAATACTTAAAGACCAAATATTAAATTTGGAATTTGTGTCAAAAGCTACACATCCGTCCACGTCTACAAATTGTATGTTTGAGGAAAATATATCTTCGTATTATGATAGGTTGGATAAATAAATAAATCTCTTTTTAAACAATGGCGCCTCTATTTTATCACAGCTTAGATACGACGATGAAGTGATTGATATAAAACATGTAGGTATAATATACCTACAATATATTCATAAAAATGTATTTAATAAATGATTACAGTTGAAGTTTTATTCATTTATCTTTCGGAAGTTTTAAGCTCAGAAACGAATGGAAATTTTCTTAACCATAAAGTACAACTATACAAATAAATCTACATTTATCTTTACGCAGTTTAAATAAGCTTATCGCTAAGTAAATACTAAATAAAAAATCCATCAAATTTCCTAATCCTTAATTTTTTATACGTAATAAAAATTCCTTGATAACATTACATTCCTGTGAAAGATTTGCCTTTTTCTGTATATTCTTCAGATGTATTGAAAACACAAAGAATTGTAATTTTTGTTGCTCTATTTTTTTTAAAATGTCATTTATCATTACAATCTATTCATCTTATCAGTACCGAGCCGAGGTCGCACATATTAAGTCAGAGATGGTTTGAATAAATTAAATATTGTTGAAGACACTAATCTTAAAGTCAGTTCAAATAAGATGTAAGTTAATATTTTGTATATTATTTTAATTATGAAGCTATCAATCGTGAATTTGCAAGCCATTTCCCGTCAGGCATACTCGATATCGATAAAACTAATGAAGTATATTATGTTAAGTCAATAAATACACTTAATGGTATTAAGCCTTAAGTTCTTGTCAAAGAATGACATTAATTACATAAACATATTAATTGCAACTGTTAAACTTCTTGATATTAATAATGTAAGTATCCTTATAGCAAATCCTCAATTTTGTTGCATATTAAGTTACTTTGGTGAGCAATTGAAATGTTATTATTACATTTTTAGACAAATTTGAAAATAAATGAATGTTTTAATTATTAGGTGCACACCATTTAAACGGATTATTCATAAGCTTTTTAGTCATTTTTTATTTGAATAAACTTAAAAGAAATCTTGTTGGATGGATATCTTCTAGGCTGACTTGATTCATACTCATAGGATAATATTATAGTAATTTGTCCGTAACCGTGGTATCGATTCTACGTTTTGCAATTAGTAAGGAGTATTTCAGGGTTTTTATTTTTTTGACAATTGAAAAGTTTTCACAATTTAATTGCCTGAATCATAAAAACCACCGCACTAAGGCAATATCGAATATTAAAAGATATCTTAAAAGAAAAACGATGTAATACGTACAACAGAAAAGATAAACGGTCTCAATATAAAACCTACAAACAATGAGAACCATAAATATATCTGACGATATCATAGTCTAATGATGAAAACAAGTAACAAATGCAATGCAAAGAAACAGGACAAATATGTACCAGCGTGTATGATAAAGGAATTGCCAACATCTCAAGATAACATAATTGCATAAGAACGCAATCCAACAATATGTCTCTTGACCTACTGATATATTGTCTTACATTATGTTTGACGTTACTTAAGTTTACTTATAAAAAATATACCCAAAAATCTAAGTATCTGGGAGAAATAATTCGACAACTATCGTCACGAGCCTTGCGAAATTCTTAAATCTGTACTTTAAAAAAACCTGCAGATGAAAGAGTTATGAGTATAAAGGAAACAGAATATTGCCGACATTGTCTCTATCTAATCCCATATCTCGACATCTGATTGATGTAGTTTTAGTGGCTTACTTATAGAAATATAGAAATAGTTCAGATATCTGAATGAATTTTATCTAAAGCTAAAGGTGATCAAGGCAGAGTTGTGAATATTTGGAAACAATTTCTACTAGAATAAAATTACACACTTATTTATTACTCTATGATTTACCAAGTATAAAATACCGATTTACCAAGTATAAAATAACTCTTAGACTCAAAGATATTCCATAGAATTAAATTTATTGCGAGTTAAAATTTATCTCACGATAGGAATTCTTCCATTTTTATATCTTTAAGGTAAGTCAAAGTTTTATTTATTATCAACAATCACTGAATTGTTATCACGTTGCTGTTGATGACAGATTTTCAACCACGTAAGATAACGTGTATGTCAATTAATCCTAGTATTACTGTTTGTAAACTTTAAGTATTGATAAAGACTGCGTGCTATATTATTGGTCGATCTAAAACTGTGTGTATTTTATAACAATTTTCTAATCAATATAAATAATATTTTAACAGTAATAAAAAAAAATGAAAATATATCTTGACAAAATAAGACAATTTACAATGCGACCGCTTATAAATGTATCATAATAGAACTTGATAAATAAAATACCACTATGTTATTGAAGGTTGAAATAATAATTAATTCTTATAACTAAAAAACACCTATATAAATATATTATACAAAGAAATATATTAAACAATAAAGATCATACCATATAAGGGTATTATGAGATAAAAGCGATTAAGACGTACATACATTTGATAAAAGTTATAGCACAATATAAATATTAAAAATGTAACTTTAGAAAAAACAACGACCTAAGCTATGTACATAGCAATGTAGGTTATGTTATTAACATATGCAATTATAATCAGTCACTTATCAGAGCAAATATGGCAAAGTACATTATATTTACAGTTTGTTTGTGTTTGTGATACTTTTATGAAAATGATGCGAGGTTACTTAAATTTGATATAAGTTTTTTTTTTAAATCTGAAATCCGGATTCAGGTTTTGTTTGTGTCAGGTCTAATTTAAATACATTTTTTTTTATAAAAACTGAATAATAATTGTTATACGTCCAAAAAATATCATACTATACAATGATTATATTTTTAAACAACGTAGAACTTATATAACTATAAATAAAAGGTTTCAAATTTTTAATTTATCAAGATTCTTGAATGTTAAAATTTTGTAACTTTTCAGATTACAGTGTTTTTTTACGCGATAAAAATATCACTTTTATCTCTGATTTCACTAAACGTCAAGATTTTGATAGATGTCTGAGATATGTTTCAAGGTAATCTAACACAGTCCCGATCCAGGATATTAGAATAAACTACTTGAATTTTAAACTAACATATTATTAAAAATTGTATACTAAGGGTAGATTCTTTTAATTCTTAGATAAAAATTAACAAGGGAATAAACTTGATTCTTTTGATCGTTATTCTACAGAGTAAATATTAAAATAATGATTGCGAAATAATAATAATAATATTGTACTCGGTATTTTGAATAGAAGATATACTTATTTTATGAATAATGTCACATAGCAAACCATAGATTAACATTGGCAAAATTTTTCATACATTCATACAAGTTTAGAAAATCGGTATAAGTGCATACAATCCGATTGTATCATCTAGATAATCAAATACAGAATCACACCTTCTAAATGCACCAGATTTTTCCTTAATAATTGCTTAAAGCTTGTCCACTTACGTGGTTCTCTGATAATAAGTAGATAACCTATATGATATTGTCCATACGAAAAGTTTTATCGCAATCAGTTTAGTAGTTAAGCCCTGATTGCATACCAAGACTTCTTAATTAATAGCATTAGTAAGTAAACATTGTTTAGTTTCCAATCAATGAAATAGCGTGCGAAACTTCATTAACTTTAATTGAACATAAATTTAAAATACAATAACAAGTAACAAATGAGAATTTCTAACATCTTATGCTTGAGGATTGTACTGTTAATTTAATAAAAAACTCGTTTGGATTTCATGTCACCTAATGATACTACAATATTAAAATATTACAGTTTTAATCAGCAAATATTCAGCATGATTTCTAAGCAAAAAATATTTTTCTAACATTAAATATGTAATAATGTTGACGCCATGGAAACAAGATAAAAATACCAGGCATTATTAGATATACAAAGTGATTTTTAAATGCCATCGGAATCAATACAATGTAGCTTTGTACCGCTTTCGATTTTAATAATATACTTAAAACCAATAGAAGATGAGATATGGACCGAAACGAATCATCAAACAATTCTATACTACGTAACGGCGCGAGCATGTAAAGCTAATGTTGCAGACACAAATATATCTTAAAACAAAAGAAGTAAGGTATATTTTGAAAGAGCAAGAATTAAAACAATAATCACTACAAATGAACAATTAAGCTGAACGTCTAAAATTGCGCATTTTAAAAGAATTACATAATAAAGTCGTCCTCGCGGGGACGTTTCTATCGATTGTTTTAAAAATTATGGCGATTTGTTAAAGGATCGTATGTTATTAGTTGTATTTTCATGTAAAGATGGCGACTGTATAATATTTTTATCTTTATCTAAAACAAGTACAAAAGATTATTCAAAAAAACGTGATGAGATATTTGTATTTTCTATATCTTAACAATAAACCACTCGAACACTTCAGATTGTCTCGAAAGATAATTGTTATCGATGGGTTTGGGTTTAAGTTAGGATTTTCTTTAAATTGATTTCAGACCACTTAAATTAATATGTGTTAAAGTACAAATATTTGTAATTCATGCTTTGCTTCTATAATAGTACATTGATAATTGGTTCCAACATGGTCAACTAGAAATGACACAAATACCTTAAAATCTGTCAATAACGATCAAATACGACAAAAAAGTGATGCTCGAAGTGTTTGATCAAACAAAAAATAATTCAAAGATGTGTCGAAATGGAATGAGGTCAGAAGAATTAAACTTGAGAGGACAAGCGTTAAACTAGACAAGGCTAGACAAAAAACAGTAAACCAAGCAACTGGAAAACTATTATCGAAATGAACTTGCAAATTAAATAATGATTTATTTAACAGACATAACAAGAACTGCGAGTTGAACATATTTTAATATAAAATTAGAATCAGCTAAGAAATCGTGTCAATCGTATACATGTTGACAAGTTAAATGCGAAATAGTACACGAGATAACAATGAGAATCCTCAAGAACTTGCGAATTATGAGATTGAGTTTTTCACATTTAATAACCTACATAGCTGAAAAAGCAAATCTTACTTACTAAATCTAATCAGAAAACACGACACCGAAAATTCACAAATCAGTTAAGGGGTTAATTACTGAAAAAAAAACCGAGGCTAAATTACGTCAGCCCACGTCAAGCGACCGAATGGAACTGATTACTATGGTGTATTATCATGAAAAATAAAATACAAATAAAACGCTTGACAATGATAAATGTAAAGTTGTCGATAGTACGTCGCCAGCGCTCATGGCGAAGGCACGTTAATTGAAACTTATAAGTGACAATTACAATATAAATGTATGTGGTAACTTTTCTAAAGCTTTTATACCGTTTAGAAATCGTTCAGTTTCTAAGTTTAAAAAACACGATATTTTTATACAAAGCATAGAATTTCAAATATGCACGTTTCTGGTTTATAAAAATATTTATTAAATAAACATATTTAATAAAAAAGCATTTATAAAGGGTTTTTAATTTTCTTTAAAATTCCGTGAATCGTGTTTAGTTTATCAATATATATTTTCTAAACTATAAAATGATATTATATACCGCCCCATTGGTCGAGTGGTTAGCGCAGACGCCTAACGTGTCACGGTGCAATGGGGCTCGGGTTCGATCCCCGGCGGGAGACAGGCATTTGTGTGATGAGCATAGATGTCTGTGTTTCTGGGTTTGGTCGTTTATTAAATATATTCTCAGTATTTATATATGTATTTCTATGTATTTGTATCGTTGTCTAACACCCTTAACACAAGCAAATAATTTGCTTACTTAGGGGTTAGATCAATGTGTGTAATTTGTCCTGATATTATTATTATTATTATTATATATAAAAGGTACATAACGAAAGTGTCAATTTGTCAATTCTGTAATTATTATTTCTTTGACAGCTAAATCTAGTGCCATAATTCTGATCCTGTAAAAAAGTTATTTTATTCTATCCTTGTCAATTTAACTCCCCATTTTTTTCATAGAATATTTAACCTATTCAAATAAAGTTCGTTTTAATCTGTTCTTATATTATGTGAGGCTGCTAATAAATTTATATTAAGTATGTTAAACATTTTAGACAAGTTGTAATGTTGATGTTTACCTATCTCACTTCTACGTAAACCATTTTAGATTTGGTAAGAAAACAATTTGTTTCTTGACTGTAGGGTAACCGTGAAGTAACACTACGCTGGCTATCCAAGCTTCTATCACTAAATGTTCATAATATCCGTTTTATCAACACTTTGCCTTATCGGAGTTGAAAAACTCTCTCTTTTGATTTTTTTTTGTCCAAAAAACGACTCGTAGATTGACAGCAGGAAAACTCGTTTCGATTAACTTAACTGCTATTGAGAATAAAAACCTATTAAGATTTGTTGTGTTTATAAAAAAAAATACATGTCTTCTTTTATTTAGAAATGTCTTCTTTTATTTGGTAGATCTCTCGGAAAGTGTTTTTTTTTTCTTTATTAATGGTTTACCTATTTATTTCAGACTCTACTTTAATGAGCAGTTTAAATAGAGTTCAAGTGGTAATGTTGTTTTGGAATATTACTATGACTGATAACTTGACGTTGACATTTTGGCTTGTTACAGTTAATTAGTGATATGAAAACATTATTAGATATTGGGACACTTTAAAAAAGAAAGATAGATTATTGAGTTACTTAGGATTATATAGCTGTTGTTAGATTATAACAACCCAAGGGTGTAAGAATAAGAGGAAATTAATTAAATGACAAATAACTACAAATAGAAAAAAAAAATGTGGTTTCACAGGATTGTATTTATCTTGATTAATGAGTAAAGAATTTAAATTATTCTTATAAAATATACCATATTTTATTTTATTTAGAAAAATATACGGAAATTAAATCTATTAGAAAACAAGCCAAAATATTCACTTTTATTATTGGAAATCATTATTTTTATTGATTCTCCATCGCTTTAAGGATTTCTTTGATTTCAAACCAGACCTAGATACAAATAAAATGACAAATTATAGCTTGTTTATTTTTATTATTGAAATCAAATTATAAAAACCGTAAACATCATGATGTTAACCTTATGTCATATTACATAATATATTTGCTTTGGATTTAAAATTATTTATTGTTTGGGTTATCAATGTAAAAAAAAAATAAAGGCCAACGAATCTCATGTGAGGGACATATATTTGTAAGTTATTATTTATGTATATTACCGGAATTTAATTATATTTTGGGATTTTCTCAGCAGGATCTTAGATGATTGGAGAATGTTGTGACAGCTCTGCCAAGAGTTGTGATTGGATACCACGAGTTAACCAATCAGTTAGCGTAATGCCATCAGTAGCCAATTCATTAAAAGAACATTCAAAATTTATAAATCAGCCTCCGGGAGCTCTGTGAGAACCAGTATGAATGATATTATGAAATGAAATAAGCGTAATTAAGACTCACTCTATAACTAACAAGGACAATGAAAACGTGGCAACATTAAAATAAATAATTAATAAGAACAAACTGCTTACTAATACTGATTGTAATAAAGTTGATTTTGCCTAAATGCTTTAAAATAGTTATCTTTGGATCACTCTTCTATAATATGTTAGTGACGACACAATACCTCACGATTATGTCACATTTGATAACACTAAATGTGTGTGTGTGTGTGTGTGTGTGTGTCTGCGTATAAAAGACAATTATTAAAAACGCTTTGTGTGTAGTAATTGTCAGTCTGTGACGTCATTATGGGCTACTACGGTCCAAAATAATAAATTTTCTAACAACCAAGCCTTTCTCTATACAATTGTTTTGCTATAGTTATACTATTAGCAAAATGAACACAACAAACTTCTGCGTTTTTTATATAATTACGAATCATTTATAAAGTACTAACAGACTCAAGTAGTAGTTTACATATACTTATGCATTTGTGCTTTTACTTTTAAGTTCTTTTTAATACCTTTATACGGAATATATATCTATAGAACATTTTACAGTGAACAATTATCACAATACCATCAATGATCATCTATAATCATCTTAGTTTAATAATGAGACACGCTAAGTACTGTTCTATAATTTCGCAGCTCACGAGAGCAGAGAAGATAAACTCGGTAAAGTTGTATAGTGACGTATTTGCAAAGCCTCTTATATAAAGATCATAGTGTGTGTACATTTGTAAAATAAAAAAAAAAAACAAAAAAAAAATGCTTTTGTATCTGAAATACATCTGGATTGGACTAAGGAACATTTTTCTTGTCTATATTCATTGCTTTTGTTTTCCACCTATATTACATCTGGATTAGTAGTTTTTTTTATTATTGGGGCCTACTTGAAAATATATTGATTACTTCATAGATTTAAAATTTCAGTAAAATATAATAAAATAGCGGCCTTGACTACTGTGTAACAGTTTGTATTGTAACTGTTAATCAGAGGTATCGTGACGAAGATAGCAATGCTTCGTGTTCGGTTAATTTGAGGGTACTTTGAAAAGCCTTGGCTTGAGGACGAAACCAAAAATTATATATCGTTATATAATTGTTAAAGTAAAAATTGTATATTTTGAAATTTGAGATCTACGTCTAAACAGATTACGAAATTTGAATGAGGAAAAATTTGTACATATTTATTTAACAGAACAGTATTATTTTTAAATATTGAGTGTATATGTTTGATTTATTGAAAACTATAAATTGATATACATTTTAATGATTATTTTGCTTATTATTTGATTCAGTGAAGAGGGACGTAGACGAAGTCGCTGGCAAGTGGCAACAGTCAGTATTTTACAGAAATACGTGTTTTTACTGAACTTTTATTGCACGGCAAATCTACTGAATACAAAATTAATGACTATTACAAATTTACTACTATTTATTACATAAATTACTACTGAATACAAAATAAATAAGTTTTATTGCTTTATGTACTAGACATTCAGACATATTTTAAGTACTAATTTTCAAGGGAATTAATAATCGTTATTCTACTATTTTCGAAGAACATTTATTTTATTTGAAATATCTACGAGTCGTAGCCGCTACCAAAAGCTAGTTTCATATATTTTCGGTATGAAAGTTTGTAATCGAAAGGTAATCGTTTAACAAGTATTTGTACGGTTTAAAAGATGATATTTATAACATTTACAACAAGAGTATTATAAAATAAGTGTATATTAAATTTGAAAAACTGGTACGTTTTACGTTAAAATAACTATAAAAGTCAACGAATTTGAGATTGTTGTATACAATGTTGTCACACTGAACTACTTTTATACTTATAAATATGAATAAATAAAACTTAATAAATAAAAAGAGATCGGAAAAAACCTTTCAAGCGGTTAAAAAATAATAAAGAACAGCTACCTATTTACGGCATAGATTTTATGACGTTTTAAATGCGTTAAATATACTAAACAAACTACCACAGAAATTACAATATCCTCAGACCGGCGCAGGCGCAGTCACGTTCAGTGTGAACCAGCGACTCACGAGCGCGTATTGTATACTAAATATATTATGGAATATAATAAATATGCTAATGGGATTTAAATTCTTGGCGAGACTTTTTCGGATTATTTAAGTTTGATTCACATAAAAAAAAAGATATATATTTTCCATATTATATTAATGTAACATTTACTTATACATTAAGGGCCAAAATGAATGATTGATCCACAATATGAGATTGTTACATTACATAACAAACTCAATCTATAAATCAAACACCAATTACTCTCCATTTCTCTAAAGAAATATCTTTCTTTACAAAAATTGGATTAGAATTAACTATTAATTTCTTAAATTAATGATTCTTCTAAAAAATTCTTTTCTAAATACATGGCTAAATATATCTTACTTAATATTTAAATCTCAATAATCATTTACTTTAACAACCCTATTGGATAATAATTCTTGGCTCCTGAATCAGAGGGATGGTTTTGTTAAAAACAGCTTCAGTGGTATGAGATTTTAGAGATAAGAAAAAAAAAAACAATATTTTAACAATGCCTTTTTTTATCTTAATTTTCAAACCTAAAATATCAAAACGTCACAAGTAATTAAAATGTTTTGAACAAAATGAAGAAGTAGAGTTAGTCTTGTTTGAAAATATCTATAAACATGTAGAGTTAGGTTAAGCTTATTTAAATTTAAAATAAAAATAGAATATAACCAATTGAGCTGCCGTATCACTATGATACGGTAGCTCAATTGGTAGAGCGACGGGCCTGTTTCACAAAGGTCGAGGGTTCGAATCGCTGCTTGTATCGGTTAATTTTTCATTCTATATTTCTACAAACTTAGAGTTAGTCTTCTAAGATTTTCTGCGGGGATTTTAAAGCTATTTTATTAATTAGCCTGCTGTTATAATTTTTTCAACAAAATCAAATATATTGTATAAATTAATATAAAATCGATAAATTCGTGTTAACCCGTGTTTTATCGGTAAACTAAACCAAATTTCCTGTACTTACAGGATATATAGATAAATAGATTATAAATAACGAGTCATATGTGAAACGATATACGTATAACGATAATACGTGAAGGGCAATCTCCCTAGAGTTATTAAACAAATTCAATGGCAATATCCGAGCAGCAGTAATTTTTAAATTGAACTGATAGGACTTCTTAGGAAGTCCAAAGTTTAAATTCTACTTTTATTCATGATATTTATGATCCAAGACCTCCTCATTATTTGAAGTCTAAATTTCAACTCATTTAATCTTCGTTAATCAAGCTACTTAAGATTATTTATCTCCTCGCACAATACTGGTTTTAGGTCTGATTAGTTCACCATACGCGCCTTTCCTTCCTTCAGAAACGCATCGGAAGGTATGTTCAAGATCACATGCATTATAATTGACCATAATACAATTTTTATTTTTGCTCTGAAAACGTTGTTATTATTATTAACTTATGTGCTAAGTTAAACCTGTAGTTAGTTTTATTTTATTGTTATGTATTTATGTATTATTTATTGCTAAAATATTATAGTTTAGCTTATTCTATACATTTTGATAATTTTAGGTTTGTTTGTGATAATTACTTTATTGTTTTTTTTATTGTTAGAATATGATTTAGCATTAAGTCTGGCAAATTTATCTTGTTTTGTACAATGTAGTTTTAATAAAGATATATACATTTTATAAATGAAATAGTTTCCTTATCGAAATTATTATATAAGCCAGGTATTAAACAGAATATGAGTTTAAGAATGAGTAATAATTTAACTATTTATATAAATCTTAACTACGTTTAATAACGAGGATTACAATTATTATCATAATTACTCTGACTCAGTGTTTGTTTGGCTCAGAACAATTGCGACAATACTTTTATTACTTCTAAGGCGCTTGCGCACGGTGTCCGACCCGTTTTCGATTATGAACAATAAAATAAACAAAGAACTCGTGTTTGTTGACTTTAATGTATTTAGTGTTGTGTTGTATAATGGAAATCCAATAGTTTAGAAATTTAACATACAGGTGTCAATTAATTTGAAACAATTATCATATTGATTGACACAAAAACGTCATATAGTAATGGAGATAATTTGATGAAGATTCAACTTACTACGATATGATTATAGCATTTAACGCTGTAACAGAATATTATGATGTAATTGCTACAAATTAAACTTAGCGGTGACAAAAAAATTATAGTTTAAAGAAACATAGGTACTTAAATTCGATATGAGATAGACGATATTACGATAGCAATGCTAGTACAATTTATATTTATACTTATACTGCATTTGCAGAACTTGTACGATCTTCGAGCATAGAGTAACTAATGGAAGAACTTGACTGCTAGTTTAAATAAAATATAACTTTTTTTGGATTCTGATTGGATGTAGTGCACAAACGCCTTTAAATATGTTTTATATATTTTAACAAAAACCAAGGTATCATCTATTTTCAACTATATTTGATTAGTGACATTGTTTAAAGGAATTGTCGTTACTCTTAGTGTTATTCCTTTTTTTGCAATAATAATATTAACCTAACCCCTAAGTTAATAAATTATTCACTTGTGTTAAGAGAGTTAGATAACGATACAAATACATGGAAATATACATTATAAATACTGAGAATATATTTAATAAACGACTAAACCCAGAAATTCAGAAATCTATGCTCATCACATACATGCCTGTCCCTGTCGGTATTCGAACCTGAGCCCCATTGTGTCGTTATACGTAAGGCGTCTGCGCTAACCATTAGACCAACGCGACGGGGAGGCAAATGCAATACTACCAGCCAGCGGATACTTTCGCGTGGACAAGACGTTAGGTCCGAACTACTGTAGGTATTACAAAACTTATTATTTAGCATACATATTTTATTAGACCACACTTCAAATACTAAAATATATTTGTAATTAAAGTCGATTTTTATATCTGTAGGGTTGTGTGTTGTTAATATAAAACCCTATTAAACTCAATGCAATTTTAATTAATAAATATAGTTTAAAATAATTTTAAATAAAGTTTATTTGACGGGACGTAGTTCCACGATTTGCACATAATAAAATATAAACCTGGTTTAAAAGTAATTCAAAAATTACCTATCGGTTAATACAAAAAAGTAATTAAAAAAGTATCTAACAGACTCAATGTAATACAATAAAACACTTAATAACATTTGATATACTGATAAAAATAAAATGTTACTAAAACCTACTTAAATTGAAATAAAAATAATGTTTATAATAAGAACAATACAACTATATATATATATATATATATATATATATAGTAAAAATAACGCACAGTTGTCTAAAAGTTTATACTACCATTTATGTAGGTCAAGTGAAGATAACAATGATAAGAGGAAAGAAACCTTTAAAAGATTGAGAAATTGTTTTACATGTGTTCTTGTTTTACAGGTTATTTCAGATGCGGTTTGATGGACAGACAAACAAGTTATATTAGTTAGTGATCTTTACGGCTTGGCGAAAGATAAATATATATTTTTAAGGAAAGATTGATATCTTTAAACTAATGCGGTTGCAGTAGAGGGAAAAACCTTAACACATAATATATACATTTTTTTAATGCAAGTTTCCTTTAAAAATGCAAATCATGTATCTTAGTATTTAGTTACGGTTAAGGAAATAACTGTTTAACTGATCTTGATATTCTGTGGTTAAAAATGTATCATGCTAAATTGAAGTGTATATATATATATATATATATGTTTATTTATATATTTTTAGCGGTATATAAATAGGAAACAATACACAAACGGACCGCGAAACACTTTTTCATTACAATTATTGCAAATGAGGTCGCAACGACCTTAGTTTTTACTTTTCAAACAATTTTCTATAGCGAAGGACGGGTTTGCTTAGAGCTTCATAATCTTAACAATACGTCTTTTTACGTATTATAAAAACCTCGTTTTATAATCTCCAGTGATTCAGAATAAGTTAAATAAATTATTATAAGAGCAGGAAATAAAGAAATTAGACGAATAGAAATAACTCACTGAGATATAAGAATATACAAGTTATTACATAATTTAATATATAAATTACGTAACAGACAACAATAAAATAAGATGATTACATAATAATAAAAAAGATTGAGAAGATGACTTATTTCAGTATGTATCACGTACAAACTTGGCTACAATACATTAGATTTTTGTATATACTAACAGGTTTGAAACAGCCACTTGCCCTTGGTAGTGCTGCCCCGCTTTCGTATTTCACAAGTGGTTCAAATCAAAATATATCGATCTAATAAACAACCTACACATGCAAAGTATCGATCTTTGTTACTATCCTTAGTTCGGATAGTGAAGGTTTTTGTATGTTAGGATTGAATTTACTGCGATCTCTAAATTTAACTCCGCTAACGAGTCGACAAACTTATCACTCGGTATTTTTTATTCGCTTCAAACTGTCATAGTCCTCTGCTGGACACAGGTATCCCCATTTTGCACCAGATATCCGTGTCCTCCGTCATCCTCATCCAGCCTCAACAAGGACCTTTAACAAGTCCTTCAACCAGCCAAAAGGCGTTCTAAAATACATTTTATGGTATTTTTATACATAACTATAAAATATGTAATTGTTTCGTATCTTGGTATGATGTTGGCGTTTTTAGAGATATTATTCAAATTCAAATTTCAAATTCAAAATATCTTTATTCAAGTAGGCATTTACACGCACTTTTGAATCGTCAATTACATTAAATTGGTCAGTATAGTCAGTCTGTGAGTAAGCTACCACCAGCTCGGAATGCTGTTCTGCTGAGAAGAGCTGGCCAGAAACTCAACAGTTGCTCTTTTTAAATAAAATTTAACAATGTTTGACTTATAAATTATAACATGAACCCTGCAAATGAGTCAATTTTATTTATTTTATAAACTTAAATGCAATTTTGGAACAACTAGAACCGTCGCAATCAATCGGAAAAGAAGCCCAATGATTTCAGGCAACGAAAATTAAATAATAATAACAGTAAATATATATATATATATACATATATATACATATATACACACACACACACACAAATCTTCGGCCTGCCACACAACCAGTCACCGCAAGCAGCACCCGTTCACGAGCATAACACAAGAGCCAGCCATCACCCCCTTCGCACATATTTGAGGGAGGGAATATTTTAAGGGAATACCCTTTTGGAATATAATATAATTAATCTTACATAAAACCACAACGACTCTATTGTGCTCAAATCACACCCATTCAAATATAATAATATAATGTATGACAAATATATTATATACTTCATATAAATGAAAAATAAATCGATACGGGCAGGGATCAATAAGAAAACTAAAATTAAATTCATATAAATATAGAATCAATATAAATATAGAACAAAAAATAAATCGACACATTTTTCATTGTATATTTATATTAATTTATTTTTATTCTATATTTATATGAATTTAATTTTTTTTTATTGACATACAAGGGACCGACCACGCAACTAAGCAGTAGGTAGGTACTGACGGAAAATTCTTGCTTAAAAGTGTATCATACAAGAAATAAATATATTCATATTAGTTATATATAATAGTTTTATTACAAACAAATACTTATTTTCTTTTTATAACATTAGTAATGTTTGCTAGTGACCTTCTCTAGTTGTTACCTATGGGTTACTCACTATCGTTCTAAACCAATATTTAATTAATTTTCTAATAACCTTATTCAACATGCGAAACCGCTTACTATATGTGAAATATAATTTACTGTCTATATTCGATTTTAAAGAAACGTATCCATTATCGTACGTCAATACGAGTTTGGTTTTTACTGGTGCCAACATTGGATCCAATTGTACACCGAGACTATCATATGGGCCAAATTTTTAAAATAATATTAAATGAAATTCAATTTGGAATGTTCAAAAGATATTATCGTTATTAAGTCACACTGTTAAGTTGTAGTAGAATAATTGCTATTCAGATTATTTTATATGCATATGTCACTAAAGAAAGTAATGGTTTACCAACTGACCAACATATTCCAAATATACGGGTGTTTCGGCATTAGTCACAACACGATTATATTAACGGAAATATAAACGTGTTATAAATAAAAGAACAATATAAGGGAAACCACCGCATGATATCAAACGGACGGATAATATATAATTCAATAATTAAGTGATTAATTATTTAAATGAAGAACACGCTAAATAAAGAAGCAGAAGCATTGAAAAAAAGCGATCTTATTTATTATATATTTTAAGTTTCCCCTATAGAAGCTAGAACTCAGATCCTCATCTATATTAGAACTCAAAAAGACAAAGAGAATAATATTATATATCTGTCAGTCGAAATGTCGGTCGTCAAGACCGTGTCCACTGTGAATGGAAACAGATACTATTGCGCACTGATCAACAAGTGGCCCGATTTTGTAAGGTGAAGGTCGGTACGAATAACTTTTAAATTGCCACCAATCACTTGCGGAGACAGTGACGAGAAATTTCGACTCTACTTTAATGATCTCTAGGTTTTGTTCGTTTGTGGTTTGATGGTTAATTTTCTGATAAACATTTTTTCTATGACTTACTAACCCAAATTGAAATGCAAAAACGACTTGACTGATCTTGTTAGATACATGTATATAGTATGAAAATGTAATTACGTAAATAGATTGCATATATCGGTGAACCACCAAATTCAACACAAAAATAAAGTCGTCAGGACAGCTACTATTTATATTAGTAAAAGTTAATCTTATAAGCTAGCAACATCTCACGAAATTATTTGAGTTACGAAAAACATTTGAGCAAACTGACAAACAAGACTGTTAATAAAAATTTGTATTTAGGCTTAAAAGCTTGCAGATAATGATAACTCCTATCAACAAGAAGAATCATTATTTCAAAATCACAGACACATGAGAAAAAGTTCAAACACAGGTCTTGTTTATTCAGACAGACAGGTAGCTTTGAAGAATTAAATTTTTATTACTGTTTGCTACAAACTGAAAATACAAAACTGAATATTTTCAGTATTTACGGCTCATAAAAATATCAGTAATTGATAATTCCATGAAGTTGTCCCATAGAATAATTACTCTAAAACAATATTCTCTCTAAACTCAAATTATAATGAGACTTAATTTGGCAATTCATTAATTAAAGGAACATTTACTTTAAAAAATGACACTTTAATGAAATCTTGATTGGTTCCTAAGATTACAGATATAGCAAACAGTTTTAGCCTTGATTTAGATATATTTCTTATTAGCCTACTTGTTGCTATAATATTATATTTGTCAAGAATATTAACAAACATTACATATGAGTTTGTTCGTTACGCCGTTACCCTTTAACAACTCTAGGTACTTCTTCTACCAAAAGAAATCACTGTAAAGTAGGGAAAATAAGACTTTTCCTATAGCGAGCCGGAAAAGCCACTGGAAAGAAAAAATAAAGCGATATAATTTAGCACTTGAATAAATGCTAGGTATATCCAATTGACACTTAAATGACATCATTGACGAATGTATACTGTATACAATCTAGAGCGATAATCTCTCTGAAATGTAACGTACAAGATAATACATGATAAGAAAAAATACGCATGGATTGCATAGAGAATTATGATATATTAACATTAAATGGAACTCTTTAATAATAATTATTATTATTATATAATTTTATCTGTACTGAATTAGATTAAACATCTGCTTTTTTATAAGCATTCGATTTGAAATGGAGGCCAATTTATTAATATCGATTATTATTATTCATTATACAGATTAAGTTTTTAAAAATGGTTCAGTCTTCATGTAAATAAAGTGTATGGAAATAAGTGTATGTTTTTAATTTTTTTTAAAATAAGTATCATGTAAGTATTATTTGTGTTGTAACCGGAAAATTATTTTTCATATACTAATTGGTTGCGTGGCATTCCTCGGGTAGTATAAAGAACGATTACGATAGTATATTTTCCACAAAAGCACAGGCTTCGAAAATGTATATAGACAAAATTATTAAAACTCCTAACTTTTGATATAATTGAAGTCAATTTTTATAAAACCCTTACAAAGATGGGTTACCTTATGAGAGAATTCTATATCTTATTGATTTATGCCACTTAACAAAACTTTTAAAATCCTAAGAGTCGTTGACACTTCAGTGGTGTTTATATCAAATTATCTATAGTATCCAATAAATTTGATTATCTTTTATAATACCAATAAATTTAATACTCAATTCTTCGTCTATAGTTTCTGTTGTGTGATAAATATTTTAGTTAAGTAGTGATTCTATTGTTTTGTTTCAATTGTATTTAATTATCAAAGTATTATTAGTCATACTTTTCATAATCATGTCAATAGTGTTATTAATTTTGCATACTAAACAACAAATATCGGTATAATTAGAAGTTATTATAATTGATGTAACCTGTAAGTAGAATTAATTGGTATTAAATCATTTCTAGTAGATGGTTATTATATAAAAAGAGTAAAGATGGACCCAGCACGTTACCTTATGACACTCCATTGAGATTATATCTCCATTCGTGTACATATATATATCATTTCGTACGCGCGTGTTTGTCACTGCAAGAATCACGTAGAAGGCTAAACCGCTATTGATTGTGTCTGTCGGGTGTTCCATCGATGGTTTGATTTTAAGGTTTTTTTTAAGGAAAGGATAACGTTAGCTGGGGTTGCTTTTTATATATACAATTATTGGTACGTCATACAACCTCTAAATTACTGTGTCTTCAAAAACGTTAAAAGTAAACTTTTAGATGGTACCAGAGATTACACCTATGAAGTAATAAGCCATCTATCTACAATTTTTTTTAATGTCAACGTATGTATATACGTTGTTCTAGTTTTTTGTTAACCATAGCTCGGTTTGATTGATTTTATGCTTAAATGATTTCATTAGTATATTAACGCATGCATTGTATGCATGAAAGTTTCATACATATTGCTAAAAGATATAACAAATTATAATTAACGGGCAAGGCTGAATGACCCAGCAGATCTTTTTGATACAGATATGTACGCACTTCTGATACCAACGACGTGAATGATATCATTGAATTATTTTATTCGCCTCTTATCACAATGCGTCGTTTTAAATTGAATGTAATCGTAATGCGGGATCCAAGGTTTGATGCCCGGCGTGACATAAATAATCGTTAGACGAATATAGTTTGTGAAGTGATATTTAAAAAATATATCTTGTAAGATTTGTTTTTAAGACTCTAGATATTTCCTGAGAGCTAGGAATTTTTTCAAGCAAAGAAAGATAATACTTGAAATAGAATATTTATTTTAAATACGTCTTGATACGTTTATCAACGGGAAAACGTATTTTCCCGTTGATAAACGTATCAAGACTATTGAACACTATTCATATTTCTTATATAAGTTTCCTCATAAATATGGTAATTTGGTAAACCAATGCTAATGTTTTAACAATATTATTTAATAAATATTAGTTTAGTATGCCCATAATGGTATATAAAATAAAGCAAAGTAGGCAAAGTGATGACTTACAAATACATTTATTACGTAATTCGGAGGTTATTCGCCTATGAACAGACACACACCACATTTTAAATCCTGGTAGATGCCAGTTGTAGTTTATAGTTAATTGCAGCTTCAAAGGGATAGTACAACTTTTTCTGGGACAATAAGAATGAACCCCATTTTTTTCTACCTAACTTAATCTAACCCCTCTTTCCCAAAGAACTACAACACATTTGTAATATGACTTTAATTATAAGTGTCTATTATCAACGCTGACCACTTTTCATTATATTATATATATTATATACATTTAATTATACGTATATTTATATCTAGATGACATATCATTATTGTTCCTGAGTGATGGTTATAAAAGATGCAGTACCTAATTATTTTATCTTATCTTTGTTTCTAATCTGATAATTTAACTCTGTGATTACGTAAGATTGGTCTTAAAATATATTTTTCTTTTAGTCGCCATGGAAGCTGTGAAGTGTAATATTGTATATTTACCCGGCTACAATCAAGCAATTTTTGAACCGGTTAACGCCGCGAGTCCGCCATGCTTCGAGCTCATGAATAGGAACTCCGAATGGGTTCGAAGTCGGGAAATTACGATTATAAATTACATGATTATAGCCGGGTAAATATTTATCTTATAATCATCATGGTTCATAAAACTGTTAATACAAAAATTGTAATATTATAGTATCATATATTACCTTAAAACCGAAGTTCTTATTAACTATATATTAGAACAGAAATCAGTAAGACTGGGTAAAATATACCGCCTATATTTATAGCCTCGTTGGTCGAGTGGTTAGCGCAGAAGCCTAACGTATAGAGACGCAATGGGGCTCGGGTTCGATTCCCGACAGGGATAGGCATGTATGTGATGAACATAGATGTCAGTATTCCTGGATTTGGTCGTTTATATTCTCAGTATTTATAATATGTATTTCTACGTATTTGTATCGTTGTGTAACACCCTTAACACAAGCAAAGAATTTGTTTACTTAGGGGTTAGATCAATGTGTGTAATTGGTCTCGTATTATTATTATTATATAGGATTAAAGAATTAAACACTTATATATAAGTATATTATCGGATGAAGAGGACTAACTTCCACAACAAAGGTTTATACCTAGGTTATCAGTTAGTTTACTTGTTAGTATACTAGTATACCTACTTATAATGTTTCAGCGTAAAAGGCAAAATAAGGGCTTATATAATATTTATATTCAAGATGTTTGTGCAAAATTATGTGGTCTCCAAATAAATTATTTTTGTAAAAAAAATAAAAATATTTTCCCATAAACAAACAAACCAACCGACAGTTGTTATTAATATGAGGCATTCTTTATTAAATGTCCTTGTTTGCTTTCCCTGACCCCAATATGAAGAGGAAAATTAGTTGCGATTCATTAAAGAAAATGTACTTGAAGATAAGTAAGAAGTACATGTTCTGATAATAATTAAAACTGTAACAATCTAATCTTCTAAGTAAAAACAATTTCAAAGTATAGGTGTATAATTTTCCTCCTATAACTCAGAAACTACAACACCGATAACCGACTGCAACAATGCCTTGAGCTTACAAGTAACAAAATTAAAAATAATAATAGTCTGTTCAAAATCGGTTCAGTGATTAAAACATGGATTCTAGTGTTCTATGTAAAAGGTATATATCTATTCTATAATAAAGGAAAATATTAATATATCCATGTTCGGAACTCCAACTCGGAAACTTCAACAACGTTTGTAATAATTCCTTGAACTTGCAAGTTAAAAAAAGTCTGTTCGAAATCGGTTTAGTGATGAAAATTTTATATAGTAAAAGTAAATTATTATATAAATTAAGATTTATCTACTTATTTTTGTTTTCATTATTTCAAAAGCATTCGTAAATATAGGTTAAGAATACTTGTACAACACATTCAGGTAAGAGGAAAAAAAACAGAATCGCATTTAAATGTATATAAAAATGACAAAAGCATGTAAAAAGATTAACACGTAGATTGAGATGGGGTTGACTTTGACCTGCAGTGAACGGTTACTTCATTAAGCAAACAGGTAAAAAAACTTGAATTTACTTTCGCTAAAATATCATTTTTATTGAGGATAATATGATGTATGCTAAATTTGTGTCGTAAATATTTTTATTATATAATTATTTATAAACATGTCAGTCGTTTTATGCTTAAGTCATAAAAATACCTACAATAGCTTAGTTGTTAGCATGCAGTGGTATTCGGAGGTTTGAGTCCTTTATATTTTTTGGACAAAGTCCTTATTAAAAAATTTAAATCCGAAACCGTGAAACCGTCCAGTATTGAACTCGCGGGTTCGAATCCCTGCCCGTATCGGTTTATTTTTCATTCTATATTTATATAAATTTAAATAAGCTTAACATGTCATACATACATACATACATGTCATACATACATACATGTTTATAGATATTTTATTAGGATGCACAATGGCATAATATTAACTTGAAAATATTTAGAAAATAGAGACGTGCGTTAAAAATAATATTTCATATTTATACGAACTGTTTATCACTAATAAATAGGCTTTAAAAGATTCGTATAGTGAAGTGCATAGAAGTGTTAAATTAAGGTTTATAGAAAAGTATGTATTTGTTATGAAAGTGGGATTTAAATGCTAATAATATTTTGATAAAATCTATTTTATATATATAATTTTCTAGAGGTCGTGGATTCGAATTCCTATCCATGTTTGTTAATTTTTAATCCTATATTAATTTAAAATACTAATATTATTTAGGTTTTAATTAATTGTAACTTCAGACTTAAAGCCTTTTCGTTTTCCATCAAGGGCATTACATACTTTTTGCTTCAAAACCGGCTGGCTTGTGCCTTTAGATTCAGGGTTCTGTGGGTCAATAAGAAAACGGTATGCGCTTATTCAATTACTTATTTATATACAAAGATATAAAAATTATTATTTGAAATCTGATAAAGAATAATAAAGTTACGTATATAATTTGTTTTATTCGACTTAGTAGGTAATTGTAAATATATAACTTACTATGTGTATTTTGTATGTTTGTCTGTACAAAGAATTATGCAAATAACATGACAGATTGTTTTATTTTATTTCCTTTAGATGCGATTGACTCAATATTATCTATTATTATAATAGTATGTTTGCTGTTAACTTGGCAATATGGAAATACCCAGAAATCAACTATTACCTGCCTTAAGGTGGAAAAAAACTGAATAAAACATATTTTTTTATTTAAGACTATATTTAATAATATATTAATACCTACTATTAATGATCTTATCAATTTGCATAATTATTCTGAAATTTAATAAAGTTTAATAAAAAGGTAATAGTATGACAAAATGTGTTTGTTTGTCTTCTACAAACCTGTTATCTCAGAAATTTCGAATAGGATTCTGATAAATAAATCACTAATAAATAGCTGATAAATAATAATTTAGTACGAAATCTCGGCAAATATTGAAAGATAAAACGCTGCTTAATCATTCTTTAGTATGTCAAAAGTGTATTTTAACTTTATTATACATATAATTACATTTTTAAAAAAGTTTGTTTTTATAGTAATTCGACATTGCACTTATGACTAGCCGTTGCTTAAAAAAGGAGGTAATCAAGGACAAGAAGACTTGAATCATAGTATTTTCTTAGATTTGCACTCCTGTACATTCAAATAAGTTTTATTTATTTTTTAGTTATTTTAACAGATCTCTTATGAACAAAAGGCTGTCAGTTATTATAAACGTCAGATTAAAAATATAAATTCAATTATAGACTTTTAAATCATACGTTTAATGATAAAAAACTAATATTCTAGTTCCGTATTAGTCTTTTAAAAATAGTATAGAATTATTATTGGTATTGGTTTTTTTATTTATTTAAGATACGAATTTATTGATAACTTGACCAAATATTATCGCCCATGGAACTGTAAATACTAACTGTGGATTAATATGTGTTTGTCTATTACATATATATTTATATATGTAGTTGAAGTAGATAGACGTTAACGTGTTAAGAACAGAGGTATATTTTTTTCTGATATTTTCAATCTAATGTGTTAATGTTTGTATAACTTGTTTGAAAATTTATTATGACTGTTTCTGATAACACAGTAATAAAATTTTTATATTTTTGGTATTACAAGATCAAGATAAAAAACAGGATAGGTCGAAATTTACACAAACATTATGTATTATAATAAACAATCCACTACATGTGTTTTAAATTTCATGTATATATGCTTTTATAAAAAATATATAAATTGTTTCAATTGGAACAATAGTAGAAAGTCAAAGTGACATCTATTAAGAGCCATTTCGTGTTAACACTAATGTGACAGATATTAAAAAATAATTTTAACATAAGTGACATTTAATTAACACATAGATACACTAATTGTTAGCCATTAAAGCTTGAAATATTTTTATTTACGGCCCTAATTGATCCGACTATTAGTTAATGCGCAGGCGCATCGCAATGTACAAGAATTACACCTCGTTAGTTTAAAGATTTAAAACAAATTGTAGATAATTAAGTTGGTGATTATAATAAGTTCAAGTTACTTTTAAATGGTAAATAACTACAATTATAGTGACAAGTGAATAACCCTTGTTATCTTGTAATAAAGTTATACTAAAACAGGTTTTACAACTCGGTACTTACTGATCGATCAAACATATTTGATACTTGAAGATAATAGTTTATAACATTATCGACTAAGAGAGACAACCCTTATGTAAGGATATGTTATTTTGTTTCAATGATTATTTTGAAGAAAAAAAATATTTACGCATTAAAGAAATAATCTCATGTCTCAAAATTTTAAAATATACATACATGTATACATACATACATACATACATACATAATACAAATATTACCCAGACTCGAAACAACTCTGTGGATCATACAAACTACTGTCCCGTTGACATCGAACCCACGATCATTGACTCAGCAAGCAAGGCCACTAACCACTAGACCACCAGGCCCTCAGATTAAAAGTACACAAGCGATGTATTTCGGTAACAAAAATACATAATCAGTTATATATATTCTTTCACAATAATTTAAAACCTTTATTTATATCGGATTAATATCTCGCAAGCTAGGGTCAAGGACCGCTAATCGAAAGTTGTAAAGATAGCCCTTTACCAATGCCATGGATTATTATAATCAGTTCAATCATTTTATAGTACAGATTATACAAATTCATACAAAATAATTATTTCTTAATCCGTCAAAGTATATTATAAGGTAATTAGGTAACCAGTTTATTACCTTATTAATTTACTAGGACGGTCTACAGATTCGATAAAATACATATTATTTTAACGGATTTGAAATTATACAAAATATCGATAATGTATGTATTATATTAATAAATATCATTTACCTGTTGCATTAAGGATCATTAATTGATAACGGCTAGACCGGTTTTTATGTTTTATTTAATTATCGTGTGTTTTGCACTTCATATGAAACTAAAGGAGGTATTACCATATATCGATATTTTGCAAAAAGGAATTATATTGAATAATATTCTAATACCTTTGGTTTATTAAAAACTATAATTCATCAATTAGGTTTCTTCCAAACATTTTATTGATTTCAGCTGGTTTATCATTTTATAAAAAAAACTATATAAATATCAATAGTAACACGTCTTATGTCTTCATTAGAATATATGACATAGAAACCTAGTACATAGTATGTTGTGTTTGCAAAATCAAACAAAACAAAAAATAAATTAATGATCGAAACAATTTTGTTAGATTAAATAAAAAACTTAAACAAATTCGAGATACATGTAGGTACTAAGAGAATTAGTTTTTAATCATAATCTTTCTAATGTGATTAGCATATCTGATGATCAAAACTAATCCTGCAAGAGCTGTCTGTTGGATGTCACAGAGCAAGTCAATAAACTCATACAAACAAGTTTAATAATTGATATTTTTTTATTTACATTACATTACATAAATGAATTATAATTTTACAGTTCAATGACTTATAATTATTACCAAACATTTTTTTTTTGGTGCCTTATTTTTAAACTTCAATCTATAAAATAAGATAATTTATGTTTTGTTTTGTAAAATATCTCTCAATATAAAGTTATTTGAAAAATGAATCAACAGATCAATTAATAAATGTATATATTTATAGAACTTTATTTATATACCTACTATAGTTTTCCGAGTGGAATAATATATAATAGTACTTCGAGTGTTACATATTTATCTATATAATAATAATTTGTTTTATTAATATACTTTATTTAAGATAAATACAACATTTGTATAAGAAATAGTAAATAAAAAATAAAGCAGTCCTAAACTGAGCATTATTATTCCGTTTCGTTTGAAGTAGAGAGAAAATAATGGTATGTTTGAAAATGTATAAATTATGTTAATATTGTGCTAAAGCTATCTAAAAATAACCCATTTTTATCTATAGACAAATTATGCGGGTATAGTAGCAATTAAAAAATAAATATAAAACTATAAAGCGAAGTATTTTTATATACATATCTATGTAAAGAGATTTGTACTGACTGATTCATCATCACGGAGCCTAACTAAAAACACTTGAAATTCATATGTTACTTATTAGTAACCTAAACATACTTTACCAAGTAGTTTATTACCATAAAGAATGAAGGTATCGAATTTTGGAGTTTATAATAATAATAAAATATTAATAAAAACATTAATTACATGTGAATGTGATAATAATTGCAATCGAAATTACTGGTGGATGTTTAATGTTTTTTTTATGCATTACGTATTTTATTTTATATGTAGTGTATTATTTTGTAATATACATGTTATTATGTTTATATTTAGTGTTCATAACAGATCATGGCTTCCTGCAGCTCATGATTCATGCTTTATCAAGCGTAAAGTTTGCAGTTTAATGTTTATTTAACGTTAATTTTGATAAGAATTGCCAGTTTACGAATGCATCCTTTAAATACTTGAAATTTAATTAAGATTATTTTTATCTCTTTGCAATACTTAATTTATATTGTTTGTAAATATTTCAGTTAGTAAATATTAAGTATTAAATATTTATAATTTTAAACAAAATATCGAAGTTTCCAGGGCTATTACGTCTAAGCGACATATTTTAGCGAAATGGAGTTATGTACATGTTTGGAATAAAAAAGCGCTGACTCTAAATACATATAATATAACTTCATTTCGCTCAAAAACGTCGCTTAGACCAAATAGCCCTGGAACCGTCTATGTTA
Organism: Napeogenes inachia; assembly: GCA_959347355.1. Lineage (NCBI taxonomy): Eukaryota > Metazoa > Arthropoda > Insecta > Lepidoptera > Nymphalidae > Napeogenes > Napeogenes inachia. The sequence goes on along the minus strand of OY365798.1, from coordinate 18,232,936 downwards.
ATTTAAATTTTGCAAATTTCGAGAGAGACTCTTTCTTAGAGAAAGAGTATTTCAGGACTAAGAGTACTATATTTAAAACTACAATAATTATTTATTTATTTATTTATTTATAATGTATATATAATATATATGGTAAAGATACAAAGAGAGACAATCAAAAAAAAACAATTACCTATCATTGCATGGGATAAGGCTCTGTTACAACATATGTCACGGACTGACAGTAGATCTAATCTCATATAAATCACGCTTGACCTTTAACACTGACATAAGTAAACACATTAATAAATAATACATATAAAATACATATATAATAAATAACACGTATTGTTCAGTGGTCAAGTATGCTTCTAATGAGGGTGTGGTCGTTGGTAGAGCAGCAAATTCTTGCCATTCTAATAATTGGCGGTCTTCGATTCGATTCCCACAAACTTATTTTTGTATCCTCAGACATTATTTGCTATTTTGGTTATCTATTGACGAAGGTATTATTCTATGTCTACTAAAGATTTAAATTACAATTCGTGTGTTAAGTTATTTCTGCAAATATTAAATATGTGGATTGATAGATCGATTATTAAATTTGGATGTCAAAAAATGTATAACCTATTCGCAAACTAGGGATTCCAATCCCGGAATACCGAGATCTCGGTATTGCGGGATCCCGCGTCATTTTTCAATCCCGCACGATGCGGGATTACGGGTGCGGGATCCCGCGGGATTTGCGGGACTGAAAAGCCCGAAGAAACCGAAAGGGCCTTTTCTGGTGCCGGCTATATTGTCTCCAAAATACGCAATAGTATGGCAGGCGACACTTTAGATATATTTTTTTTTTCCAAAAGCTGACCAAATGGCCGAACTAAGTAATTATTAAGATTTAAATAATTATCATGGTCTTGAGTTAGAAATGGGTTTTGTTTGATTTTTTAAATATTTTTCTGTTTTTTTCTAAGGATAGATTTTTTTGGTTTTTCCAGTATTTATTATTGATTTTTATTAATCTCATACTAATAGTACCTAATGCCTAATTAAATATGGAGTTAGTTGATTAATTATTTTTTTTGTTTGCCTTACATAAGTATAAATATTTTTAATATGCGGGATCCCGTAAATACCGAGATCCCGCGGGATTGAAAATTTGTAGTCCCGCAAATACCGAGATTGGATGCAAGCTGCGGGATTGGAAGCCCTATCGCAAACATATCCGGTGCTAATTAGCTGTCATTGAGTTGAAGTACCTACTAAATTTGATGATGGAGCTTGAGGAACCTTTTCTCCGAAAATGAACATTTCCAGATCATGGGCCACTTGCTCCAAACGACATTTTAAAGCGATATGAAGTTATACATAATTATATACGGAACCAGCGATTTTTCTGATTCCAAATATGAATGCATATTAAAACCCGCATTTCGCTAAAATGTCGTTTAAACCTCCAAATATGTATATGAATTCACTTCCATAAAAATACCTAGAAAGATATCTAGGATGTAAGACCCCTCATACTCAATCAGTAGTTGGGTTCATTTGTAAACATCCCCTATTCTAATTGGAATAGTCTTCATCTAGAACTAGAACATTATTATGCTCTCGTCTTTTAGTTATATTAATATTAAACAACAAAGCAATAAGAATTGAACTAAGTAACTAACTAAACTAACAAACTAACTGAACTAAACTATCATCAAACTCAACTAATTAACTAACTAAACTATCATTCCAGTAATAATAATGCGTCGCTGTAAGCTTCGGTCATTGTGCTTCTAATTTAGCTTGTTTAGTTAATTGGCGCTGAGTAATTTAAGGAATTTGTTTCTAAAAAACATGTCGAATTATGAGCATATTATGAATAAGTACGTCTTGTTTCATATTTCTTAAAATGTCACTAGCTTTTGATCGCGGTTTTACCCCGATAAATCTTATGTTACTATTTTCCGTGATACTGTTAATATACGTCTACTAACGTTCGTTCGAATTATTTGAGGCTTTTTAATTGTGAGTTATTCTGTTTTAATTTTAATTACGAAATTGACAGCCTTCTCTTTCTATTTACTTTTGAGTAAAAGTAAAGAGAAAGAGAAGGCTGTCAATTTAGTTAATACAAATCGGAAAAATAGATACTTTATATTTATGGATAATAGATAATTTATATTTACTTCAAATGTTTTATTACTTTTTATCATTTTATATATTTACCTAGTTACATGTAGTTGAACTCTCCGATAATTTTTGAATGGCTCATTAAGCATAATTAAAAAGCGCGTTCACCACGTGGTAGTGTGGCAAATTTACCTTATCTTCAAAATCCCTATATTTGTTATTTTCAACCAAAAACTATACCATATACCATATATATTTTTAACATCTATTTCATTAATCTCCAAAAAACCTTTTATGGTGCGACAAGGATTTTAACAAAGGCCCTTATGTTATTAAAACTAAAGCTCACAATGGGGACACAAACAAACAAACATATTAGTGTTAATATAACATAAAAATTAATTACATGGTCAGCACAGGGCCATGTGAATACTTCAACAATAACCCGTATTACAAATAACACAAGGTCGATGATAGATTTTTTGCGCTTATTAAAGAGAACTAACGTTTTATTAGATGCGGGTTCGATTCCGTGTCAAGAACCAAGCTTATATAATAAAGTGTCCGTATATGTTTCAGATATTATTTAGGATGATTTCAAAATGATCCTAAATAACTAAAGATAAATATAATTTTCATCCTATTTTTTAAAATATGTCAATAGATTTTGATTCATAGAGTGTATAATAATTTTGTTTTGATTTTACGATCTCGAAAACTGTCGTATTTTTCGTAACGTCAAACTTTACGTACGAGTACTAACTACACAGTGGTACCTATAGTAAATAATCTCAATTTATGAAGTAAGTATATAAAAGAGAAGTACTTTCATGATAGTCTAATAGAAATGATTTTCAGCATACTCAGATTAAGTAAACAATCACAAAAGCTCTATCGTAAAAGTCGAGGTCAGTGATGACGGAGAGATGAAAGATCAATAATACAGAAAAACAATATAAGACATTAAAACCAAAACCGGATCATACATTATACCATATAAAGTTATTTTATATAGTTATTGGTGGAAAGATAGAAGCGGGGATGTTTCTTTCTTAAGAGTTAAAGATGTTTCTTCTTTCTTATTTTATCTGTAATCTATTATTTAGTATTTATAATTCATTCAAATTCTCTGTCAATCTTAACTTATCTATATATATAATAAAACTGTACATATATTAGGTACTTATCTATACATATAAGTGCAAGAGAACCCAAAACAATGTTTGTTCGTTTTGTCTATTCGTCTGTATATATAATAATAATAATAATAATGGGCTTCACTTTACATTTAGTATTTTAATACAATCTGTTAAAAAATACAGAAGTTTGCAATCTCTTAGTTCCGTACCATTGCGGTGAGACATTTTAAATAAATTGAAATAGTAATCCTTCCCTCAAGGAATAATAATATCCTTTCCAATAAAAAAATACGAAATTGGATTACCGCCTCTGTGATAAAAATAAAAAAATATAGGTATATAGAAATAAACTAGAAATACACTACAGGCAAAAACTACTTCCATGTTTGGTAAAACTATGCGTACGAAGTCGCAGGTACAGCTAGTAGTAATACTATAATTATATACTTTTAATAAAACATGTTGCCGAAAGATAAGTATTTGTTAGACTTAATAAAATAGAAAGTATAAATTGTGAAGTTTGATATAATAAAATATAAAGTATAATGACGAAAGGAAATTAAAATTACACACCTGCTATTGAGTTAAGGAGATATGTAAGTTTTCAAGGTATGCTAATGTATGCATCGTCAATTAATTTTATTATTTAATAGGTTAAGAATGCATTGCTTGCATTTTCATATCTAATAAAATATTTATTTAATTGTTGTCGTTTTAATAATGGTACATTATATTACTAATGTTTGTATTTAAATTATTATTTATTGAACATGCAAGGAAATTTCACAAAGGGAATCCCTAACTATTATTTAGTTAATTGATGCTCTATTCCACTATGTACAATGTAAATCATTCAATTGAATTCAAAAAAGTATCAACAATTATATATTTTACTAATGTTTAATATACACATTATTACTTTAAAATCTGTTTGAAAATCTTGGTTAATAATATAAATATTATCATTAATACATTTTATAAGTCTATACACATCTCAATGTTTTGTATTGTTTTAATTCTATAAGTTAGAAACATCGCAATTATTTAGTTTGTTTAAGAAATTTTATTATTTTGGGATGTAGTGATATATTTTGCTCCAATTTAAAGTCTTAAGAGTATAATATATATGTACATAGTAGTATTAGTTCTCAAGGTTTTTAATACTTAAATGATTTTATATGAATAATATTAACTAGTTAACCTATTTTATGTTTTATTAATTATAAGTACGTGCATGATTATGTTTCAGTATTCCTCCAAGTCTGTATCAACTCCAAAGAAACCAAATTTACAAATGTTCGGTGTAGAGAAGTGTAAGTTATAATTTATTTACAATGTTTTAAATTTACACATGTTCCTAATACAATACATTATAAGAATATTTTTTAAAAAGCAATTTTTATATATTTCTATTTGTTTAAAATTCAATTTACTTATGTTCATTTCAAATCCTTAATTCACTTATTAATTATGGAGTGACTGCTTGATGAGAGTGAAATAGGTATTTTGCTCATAATGGTACTATGTTATATTATTATTATACTAATATTTATATACTTTCTAGCACTTAAATATTAGTATAAGGATCCATCATCCCTAACAAATTTATCCTGAATTAGGATACCCCAGTGCTGTATCTATAAATTTTCAATCCACTCTTTTAACGCCGTCGTTAGATGCTTGCATTTTTTATATCTAATAAAATGTTTATTTGTTGTAGTTTTATTAATTGTACATAATATTACTAATGTATGTATTTATTAAAAAATTTATATTACTATAAAATGTTATGTTCCTAATTAAAATTTAAACTTACAATGCTTTTGAAACAGCCTCATATAATTAAAATTTCTATTAGTATAAAAAATTTATTAAGACCAATGTAATCTTTTTTATTAAAACCATAGTAAATGGTTCCGTAAGAGAGTGTATTTTATTTGAGTAGGTATATGAGTTGTCTGTTAGTCATCTTTCTATTTTTTTAAATTTAATTTTCGTGGACTAGGATCTGTAGAATTATAACCCAAATAATAATTATAATAGAAAACACATAAATTCTCATATAATTGCGCATAGAATGCGATGTACACAATAGCGAAATAAATAATAAATCAATTTTAAAATAAAGATATCAACAAAATTAGTAATTGGTCGTGGGTATGGGTGCTGGTGAAACAAAAAATGTTGCTTAAATATCAAATTATATTCAAAATTCTCCTCATATTATAAAAATGTATAGTGATGATAGTGTAACTTTTGACTGAACGACATGACCGATTGAGGTCATACAATAATTTGTCGATACAATGTTTAATGTTCGCGCTGTGAGTTAGCAGGCAGCGCTCTTATTAATAATATTGTTTGTTCGTCACGAGCAAAATACACTTAATTATAAGAAAGATAAGATATTATAATTGACAACATCCACATACATGTAAAAGCCATGTTAAGACAATGAAACATAAATATATAATGAAAAATAAACCGATGATGCTGAAACCGTCCCGTTTTCAGAAACGTGACGGTTTCCTAGAGAATGCGGAGAGAGTAGCGGTTTATTTTTCATTATATATTTATGTAAACTGAAAAAAAATATACATAATTTAACAGAATTTTAAGTTATCAATGATTTGTGAGTAGAGCATACATTAAACTAATTATAGTAAAGAAATGCAATGAACACAAGGACGGCCAGACCCACAACATACGGACTTGGAAATTATTTTTAATCTCAGTCTTATATATAGATACTAGTAGAAGATAACAGTCATCAAAATTATAGTAAAATTTATGTTGAAAAACCGTAAATGAGTGATTTAGAACGAAAACAAAATTAATACCTACTTATAGTAGAATGACTCGTACGTTCATAAGCCTCACTTTAAGTTAGACAACATTATATATATACACAAAAAAAAGCTAGTAGTTAGAAAACATTATATATACAAAAGATAATAGTGATTTATAGGTATACTTATACACTATTATTATGTACTTTCGAAAATTAAATTATTTTATTACTTTGAATAACAAATCAGCTGGTACCATTATCGGAATAACTATGATGAGGCATAAATTATTTCGTATATCAGGACCGGTTTCAATATCACTTATACAATGTGGTGTTGCGCGATTAATGTTATTATTATTACATTGGAGGTTAAAAGAAATGTTAACCTTTATAAAGAATTAAATAAAAAACAAAACATAATATGAAAATGAGATTTAAGATGGCTTTCATCTTATTTGGTACATCGTTAAAAAAATCTGTTAACCTAAGACTAATTTAGTTGAGGCATGTGACACTAAAATACCACACAAATAATAAATAAATACAGAACTTAACACAACCATTCACAGGTTCTTTCCAGAGGAACACCTCAAGAAGTTGACTTTGACCCAGAACCACAAGCGATGTTATAAATGATTCATTCACTAACATAGACATGTCAAACGTATGAGATAAAAGTAATCAAAGTTGTTTTATAGGAAACATCTGGGTTTTCAGTGACATTAATTTGTCAAGCGATTCTCGTCTTTAACTACGAACCAAAACCTGATAAATGTTTCAGTCACTTGAATCAATTTAAATGGTTCATTTCAGTCATTGATTGCCGTCATTAAACATCGTAGCCATTGCTCGTTGTCAGTCATGATAACTATAATTCCCAGAATATAGCTCTGCTATATATTATATAATAATCGTTACATATTGTAATAAACTATAAAATAGTGTCAATGAAATCATCATTTAGCGAATGTAGTTTTATGTTACCAAACATACAATGGTTTAAAATGTGTACGTCGTCAAAATAAACAATAGCAAAGCGTGCCAAATAATACCGTGTTGCGAATCGAGCTGTAGGCCCGAGCAATCCAATATGACGGACACAAACTAGCACACACAACGTTGTCCGGTTCAATTGACATAAATTGTCCACGCTTATTTACTCACAAATACACGTGAGTTTTAACCGCGAGGTCACGACGTCCGCGCGCGTTGCCGATCAAAATGACACTGACGGGTAGCCTTTGATTTGCAACAGGCCGGCGCCTGCGCATGCTGTCTATGAACCGGTAAATTGTATATGAAAACTGCTTGCAAGGTGTGATGCAAACATATACATTTTCCTTCCTTTATCCATTACTGGAGTTGATAACGTAATCGTGTTAAGTGATCATAATAATAGCAAAGACGGTAAACCGACTAAGGTCATATCTCTCATCCTTTTTACGACCTAACAAATAAACTTTTTCGTGAAGTTTTTTTGCTTTGCCTTGAATAGAATGGATAAATAAAAAACTTAATATACAAAACTTTGATGCACAAAAATCGATTTTTTTATTGAGGTATTAAAATTCAATCAGCAAAGCAGATAACAAATAATAATTTACGATAAATGTATTTAAAATTCCAGACGTATAAATAAACTCAAAAGCAGTCACAAAATAACCATTTGCCAAAAATATTTGCACCATAACAAAGAAACAAAACAATCTGCAGACTGCATCGTAAATAACGATGCGCGTGCGCCTGGCAAAGTCTTGACGGATGACCACAACCCTCCTAATGTAATTCAAATTTGACGTGGGATCTTGAAGCTTATTACAAGGGAACAGGTACAAAACATATTACTACGAAAGATATATATAGAATAACAGCTGTTACCTACATCAAGTTTCGAAATAGGTTTTTTAAAATAAGATTCCTTGGAGAATAAAAAACAATATTAGCACTTTTGACCTCAGCGCCTCGAAACTTCAACTCAATGTCCATAACGGATATTATATTTGAGAGTTATTTTACGGGAGGTGTCATGTTTAAATCATTGATGCATAATAACTAAATGTGCTTTTTATTCGATAAAAATAACACGCAGTTAAATAAGTAACGGCACTGCCATAAAAGGCTTATCGACAAAATAAAAAGCAGGTCTTGGTGTTGAACTTAGTACACAAAATATTATAATCCAACTAATTGATTGTCCTATATTATTATAATTTTTATATTTTGTTTAACAGACAGATAACACATTAAAAATATTAATTTTATTGGATTTTACAATAGTTAACCTGAAAATGTTTTTAGTAACAGAACTTATAAAACAAATCAGATGCTGATTCCCAATTATCATACTAGTTTTTTAAGTAGATTTTTTTAAAGTAAATATTTTCTATAAGGATTTTTCGCAATGTGTAAAAGGAGCAATGTTATTAAAGTTATAAAAAATTACTTTACCTATCACATAAGCTTTTTAGTTTGCAACTCTGGAAGAAATTTAATTTCTTTTCCAAAACAGACATGACATATACCATGTTCAATATTTCTTTTGTTTTTTTATTATTACTGCTAAAACTCCTGCGTAAAATTAAAAAGAAAATGCCTTCAAAATAAAATGGGGCTAAAATAAGTAATTCGAATCTTGGTTTATCGCTCCTTATAACTTACACTAAATGAACACTTAAAGATGATATCCAGACCATAAACTTGGGTCAGTTCCGTTAAATGCACTAAACATTATACAATACTCTAAACACATAAAAACCACTCATATCCTCATTGCACACACTTCACATCCAGGGCAGAGTTTAAAAAAAAACAAACGTCAGAAACAGTTCAAATTCGCGGACGCCATGTTTACGAGGAATTTTGGCGCGTTCCAATCGTATAGTGAATCAAATAGAGGCGATACGAGGTTTCGTCCGAATATTTTAAAATAGATAGTGTAATTTGTATTTGCCAGACGGTGAGAATTAGGGTTGTGATTATGGAATCAGGTCAAATTTAATATTTCGCTTTGATACTTTCATAACTACCTACGCTGATTTTTCTGTATCTTGTCCGTTTTTGCGAAACTTTTATGCAATCTTGTAACAATGATTCGTTTTGTTTATTTGAGTAATAAATTAAACGAAACGAACACGGAGTTTAACCTAACTAATGAAAATAAACATTTGATCTAAAATCTATTTTCAATCCATTCGCTAACATTGTTCAGGTGAAGATTTTGTAATCAAGGCCAATCAATTAGGTAAATTAAACTTTTTTTCAACATCAATTTATTCCACAATAGCCTAAAATATCAGTTTCGACATCTGCAATTAAAAGTAGTAATTATTGTTATGTTAAAAATATATTTTAAAACTATTAGAAATAGTAGGTATATAGTTTTTCCAGACGTCTAGTCTATTTGAACATTTTCAATTTTTTATAATAGTGTTAGCTATTTGCTTAAAAGGTATAGAATAAGGAAAAAAACTTGAAACGGCGCCTTCTGGAAGTCCTTCCCAACGTTTTACCAACTGAGCCATCGGGAGCTTACTTGCCATGAAAAATTCAGCAATCTATATTTAATTCAAATTCAGATTAGTCTAGTCTAGTATTTGCAATAGTAAATATACCAAAATAACATTACGTAAAATTGGTTAAAACTGGTTTGAGTTGTCTGGAAATATACCAGGTAGGAAAAGTAGCTATGTATTGTAGACATCTAAGTATTATATATAATACATGCATATTATACATGTAGGGGTTTTGTAGTGAAAAACTAATTTCCCTAGAAATATATATAGATCCTTGCATTGGCAGACGAAAAATACTAAAGAAACACAGACACTATTCTTAGGATAAATCACCTATCATAATACCTTATTTATGTAAAAATGTCCTTGTTTTAGATTCAATAAATATTAGTTCAATAGAAAAGCAAACATACATTTTACACTTTAAATGGAAGTTTTTTAAGTATAAAAACAAGTTGTAATATCTTTAAAATTCCAAGAAGTACGTACGTAAAGACAAAATACATGCAAAGAATTAATTGTGACTCATCATTCATCATAGATAATAATGAAAATTAGCAAGCCTGTACTTACTGCTGTAATTGCTGTGTGTGTCCGATGCTAGAGCAGTCCCCTTCAATTTTGTAGGGTAGCATTGCATCAGTGCAACATCAGGTGGATAGTTTGCTGGTTTTATACTCCGTATTAAAAATGGTAAGGTCTAGTTTGGATTCTCAGTATGTTTAAGGAAAAAAAATTACATACATATGTTATACTAATTGTTTCCCGTGGCATCACCTGCTGTATCCTCACAACTTCTGTGCATTCCGTGAAATTAAGAGGATTTTCTGGGTTGAAAAGCATACTATAGATAAACTTAACGAATAAGCGAGCGTCACGAAGCACCAAATGTTATTAATATCTACCCAGTAGTTTTGATTAGGACAATACTAATACCAAACGTATTATACATAGCAAGTTTTATCAAAATTCATATATGTTCCAAAAAACTAAAAGACAAACCGATAAATAGAAAAACCGACTACCTACATTTTTAGAAACGATTGTTTTGAGCTCAGTGTCATGTTCTAAACACGCAGCCATTGGTTTTTTAAAATAAATGTCGAATATACAGATTTGCAACGTTACTATTTTATTATATGCATAGGTCATAAAATTATTCAAGCTTTATAATTAGTAAAAACCAACTCATATTACTCATAACTTCATTACCTATATATATAAATATTATTTACATACAACTAACTACTAAACACTACATAAACTTATAAAATACATTTTGCATATGCAATAAAATACAACTATATAAACTAATAAAATACATTTTGAAAAAAGAACAGAGAATCTAACCAACTATATACATATTACAATTATATTTTTATTAAGTAATAGTCATATTACGTAGACATCGGAATACAAAATAGAGAAACAAATCCCATACCAATAACCAATATTTAGCAATGCTGTACATCACTATAATAATAATATAATAATAATAATCTTTATCTCTTAATAATAATAATAATAATAGTCTTTATCACTAGACCAGTAGTTTATGATATTTTAAGAAGACTTAGGTGTAGGTACTTTTAATTGATAATTTATTTATGACTAATGTATTAATATAACATTGCATGTATAAAATTGTGCAACTATCAGTTCTGCGTAAAGAACAACAGATTTACCTTACCATTGTCTATTTATTATTTAAATAAATATAACATAATGACGGTTTTCATGTCGTAAAAGTAATTGCTACTGTTAAGAGGAATTTTGTATAACTATGTTTTTTTATGTAAACCTTTTCTTTATTTATTTTTCTCTTATACGGAAAATTTGGTGTTTTAAGAATAACTGCTTCAGTGGCTCGATTGACTAAGACTTTGAAGTCTCAAAAAGTATAGCTTCAGAAATCTAGACATCTTCGATAAGTAATAAATAAAGAACGAATATCATTATATTAATAACACGAAAATAAAATCTTTGTACCCCTTTTTTACAAAATACAGTAGCTCTGTTACAGTTTATATGGATGAAGAGCAAAAAGCTATTATTTTTATATAAAAATGCATTAGAAATATAATAATAATGAAAATGACATTACACACACACAATGCGAATACACACACTAGTTCATTATTTACGTTGACACTGTCTATGACAAGCATATATTAGTCTCATAGAGTTATGTATAATTAATAATTCTACGATTAGTCTTATATCAAATGGTCTCATAGAGCTAATAGTCGACTGACATACTATAACATAATATTTTTATGTATAGAGATGATTTCATAGAATAGTGGAGCCATAGGCAATATGACTGTCAGTGTCTGACAAATAATAAAAGAGGCAAGAAAGAGACAGATATATAGCCTCATTAGCTTTTTTTTCTATGACCACATTTCAGTCTGACTTCCCTATCTATGTATGGGCTACTGTCGAAACCCTCTAAACATTAAAACCTTAAATTAGGATAAAATTTCAGTCACTGGCCAGTACCTTGAGTTAAGAAATATAATTTCTAAAACCATTATTTACTCCTTGACTACAACATCGTATTCTTAAAAAGTATACTTAAGCCATTTATCTGCAAAATGTCTGTCTTTACGCAATTGAGAAGGCGTTTCAGCATCACGCAGATAGTAAAATTAGAGATCTTCATGACGTGAACACGCGTCAGAACAGTCTACATATCTTCGAAGTCTACTGTATATTATGTACCTATTGTATATTTTATTCGACTTAAACCATTTGACAAAATAATAATAATAATGATAATAATATCAGGACAAATTACACACATTGATCTAACCCCTAAGTTAGCAAATTATTTGCTTGTGTTAAGGGTGTTCGACAACGATACAAATACATAGAAATACACATATAAATACTGAAAATATATTTAATAAACGACCAAACCCAGAAACACAGACATCTATGCCCATCACATAAATGCCTGTCTCCGCCGGGAATCGAACCCGATCCACATTGCGCCGTGACACGTTAGGCGTCTGCGCTAACCTCTCGACCAACGGGGCGGTTAATATTACGATAGTTTAGTCAACGATATTTTAATGGTTTTGGAATATACATATAATAACAATACGGGTTTTCTTAGTGAAATAAATCGTATATTTATGTATTGTTCTCTATTTATGTATCTCCTCTTACTATCCTTCTCAATTTGTGTAATGACGTCTTTAAACGTCAGAGTTGTTCTGGCACCCTGCCTCTTGTATGAGTTACATAATCTGGCAAAGGAACCGCTTCTAAAATAAATTTTCCTTCTCTTATGAATCATTTAGTTTCTTGATAAACGTCTTCGCCTGCCTCTAGACACACCGACAGACTTACAAACATATATCTAAATTTAAAAGACAAGCCCTTTATAAGAATGCAGAATGTAAATGATTATTTTTAAGTCTTAACCGTATTTAGTATATTACTGGAACACAAATTATATGTTGGTAAGTTTTAAGATGTTAAAGTATTACTATTAGTTTGTGTAAACTATGAATTATGTTCGTGAATGTACTAGTCACCAGTTAAATTACTATACACTTTGGACCTAAATCTAGTCTATGTAGACTTATTGTAATGAAGCATTCAACAGCGAAATTAAAATAAATATTTTTATAATGGGGCTACTATATGATACTAAATCATGGATAACTATCTGACGGACTGTTGGGCTAGTGGTTAGTGGTCATGCTGCTGAGCCAAATGTTGTGGGTTCGATTTCCACTCGGGATAGTTGTTTGTCATCTACAGATTGTTGTTTCGACTCTAGGTGTTTTTTGGGTGCGTTATTTCTATGTTTGTAAAATCTCCTGCGATAGTGATAATTTCTCTAATACGGGAGATGTTCAAAGAAATAAAAGATGTTAAAATTTTATTAAGTAAACACAGTACTGGTGATAGAAATCAACTCAATAGTATACTCGTCAAATAAATACAACTGCAGGATGCACTTACTATATACGATCTAATTGAGTTCAAATCATAACATCATAGCATAATGGATCGTATAATGACCTCAAAATAATTTAAGACAATCATTATAACCGCTTCTACCCGGCTCTATGCGGTTATAATCCGGTTATCTGACATATGGGACAAGAACAAGTCACATATATAATATCTGTCACTATGTTCAATTGACATATAAATTGGAACTTTGTTGCAGGTGTTTTTAATTCACATCTAGAAGGTTTTTCATTCAATGATTTCTCTGAGTATATGATTGTAGTGGCCTTTATCAATATAAACTACAGATATGTATATATATAAGTATATCTGTCTGTTAGTTATAGTATATCTTCTGAACGATTTGATAAAATGACAAATTCATACAATATACAGTATACTATTTCATTGTAACAGTTGTTTATCAAGTTATTATATTATTTTTTATGACCATGATGTGTTACATTTATTAATATACGTAATAAATAAATGTAATATATAACAGTTATATAGTAAATACGTCCATAATCAAAAAAATCAATTTTGTCTGCAAATATAGTAATTATATTTTTAAATAGAAAATTGTACATCCCGTGTCGGTTTATTTTTCATTCAATATTTATTTTGAATTTAAATTATCTTAACATGGTTATACATGTTAATAGATATATTCAAACAATAATTAATTAATTAAATGTTTTAAATGTTATTATTAAAAATCAATATAATTTATATAAAGTAAATAATATAATTTTAGCAACAACTTCCTTATAGCTTAGCATTTAAGATTTTTTGTAATATAGATACAATGGATAGGTACTTATTCTCAAGAGTTTTTAGCTGATCAAAATTTGTAGAACTTGGGTTGTTAACTCATTTGCAAGGTTGATGTTATAAAGTACATATTATATTGTTAAATTAAAAAAAAACAACTGTTCAGTTTTTTTTTTTTGGCCAGTATTAACCGACAATACTGACCATTCTGATGTAATAATTGATTCAAAAGTACATGTAAATGTATACTTGAATAAAGATATATAAATTTAAGATAATTTATTTTTTGTTTAGTTTGAGTGATTCTCTTCACTGTGTGATAAGAGTGACATGTTAAGAACGTCTCTTATTTTATCTGTTTAAAGTATTTTAAAATAATGTCTGACTTTTTTATCTAGTTTATCATAACATTATAAGAATTTATAATATATACAAGGGCATTATATAAATCAAGAGAATATTAAAAAAATACATACCTTATCTTAATGTAAAGAATATTAAATGGAGATATGTATATCAAATCCTACCTGAAACAAAATAATTTAAATTACAATGTATATTAATTGCTGAAATTGTTTATAATAATAAAGCTAAGTAATAATTTTAGTGAATTTATATGTGTCGGGGTTTATTGACCGCCATTCAATTAATAACATACAGTGCATCAGCTTATTCTATTATTATATAAATCATTAAAATAACTTATGTTTATTTAATTACAGTCTTTGGATTTATATGTTACATATTGTAAAACTTGTCTGTCCTTTTGTTGAATTATGGATGAAAATAGTTCATTCGGTAGGTATTTGTTTGTAACAAATCAGAAAAATAAAATTGGAGTTATTTTGTCAAATTGTTAAACCGTTTGAGCTGAGTAGCACACAACAGTTAGTTCTGTCAAAAAATAACGGAAATTTAATCAACAGCGATTTGTTTTTTTAATAATGTAAATATAAAAAGAAACTAGATTTGATAGGTATTCATTTTAAGGTGATCCAAGCAATAAATTATAAACCTTCTCAGAATTCACTCTATGTAAGATAATCTCTCCCCGCAATTTTTCTCGGAAACCCAATGAGGTAGTAACAACATACTTTATTAATTAGTAACGTTCAAATATTTCAGTATAGAGTAGAAATATTATGTGTTTTAGATTCTTTCTTAAAAAAAAAATTAAAGTAAAATATAAGAAAAAAATAAATTTATAACATTTACAACTAGATTTAGAAATGAATAATAATAATTAATGTTAATTATTTTGGACACAATTTAACAATTAATTTT
The DNA here is from genome assembly GCA_959347355.1 of Napeogenes inachia. Classification (NCBI taxonomy): domain Eukaryota; kingdom Metazoa; phylum Arthropoda; class Insecta; order Lepidoptera; family Nymphalidae; genus Napeogenes; species Napeogenes inachia. The sequence goes on along the minus strand of OY365798.1, from coordinate 18,217,367 downwards.
TATTCATTGAACTTTTAAACTGTTCAAGTTTTTGTAAAATATAGGATTTCAAGATCTTTTGTCTGTCTATGCTGTTAGCCCCCACGGGGAACGACGTCCCGAGGGCGTCTCAGATTGAGACACGGACCTCGGCTCGTGGCGTCGTTAGTCAGGAGGGAAGCTAAGGAAATTTGGACACTAGCGTCCTCCGACGGCAGAACGCCGGAGCAACGGAGCACTTACTCAGTTGGGACCTCGTCTATACCGGTATAGACGGTGTGTGTCTGTATGTTGTGAGGTGTCACTTATGCCTACGCGTACACGTTATTACCTACTGTGAACGCGTCGTCGGGGTCAACGAGTACCGACTTGGGTCTTCTTTTTCTGACTAAAGTAGTCTTACGTGGTCTATACTCTGCGGCGTCAGCCACCAGTGGGTTCGGGTGTCGCTCAGCACGTTCAAAGTACTTTTGGGAAAATTTCAAGATCAATACAAATCTTTACGTCATGTTTTGTATGAAGTCAGGTCACATACATAAATGTAGGGAATGTTATTATATTTTAAAGACACAATTGAACCTCAATTATTAAGATACTGCTCTAACTAAAAACTGGAACTTGACTAGATTCAGTAAAAATTTCTAGTTTATTTGAGGATAATGTAAGCGAGCATATTATTTGTATATAAAGTGTGTTTATTTGGATTATTTATAAATGTATATTAATATTTAAAGATCTAGTTGTTATTATTATAAGCGATGTCTTTTTTTTTCTTTTTGTTAAAAACATGATTTATAACTTATGTATTGGAAATGTAATAATGACAGTTATCTTCAAAGTTAGTTTTATATGCTTTGATCTTTAAATCGTCTTATTAGTTTGAATATAATTTTATTTATAAAGGTTTTCTTCCTCAACTAAAACAAAATCTGTAATAAAATTTTCCATAACATTTAATCATATATCTAGAATGTTCCATATGTAAGGACAAACATTCAGGTCAAGAAGTGTGCACTAATCGAGCCGACCGGTTTCGCTTATATCGTTTTCGTACACGTATGGTATTGTAATTTTAGATTATAATTAGCATTACAATTATTTAAACATATTATTAGGATGTGTATTAAAAAGTTCTCAAAAGTGAGTTACGTTCATAAGTTTTTTAACCTTCCTAATTAAGAGTATAAAACAATTAATTTTAATAATAAATGGTGTCTGTTAATGAAATCATTAATATAATTAGGTAGTATTTAGCCATTTTTTTTTTAAATATAATATTATATTATACATTATTTCGTCCTCATTGTATCATGGGGTCTGAATAACATACTCAAAATTGTAAGGATCAGCAGTTATTTTATAATTTTAAGCAATAATGAAAATTTAGATGCACGCCATCTAACGATAAAAAGCAGAACTACTATCAAACCATTTTATTACTCAAAGTTCACTTATCATCAATAGATAGAGCTAGTTGTTTTAGGAATTCAGGGGTGAAAGTGGTAGGTAGGTGATGACATAATTTTATATATACTTTCGCGTTAATATTTAATGTTGAATGTATTATCAGCAAATATTTGATTTTATTAAAAGCACGTGTATTGAATCATAACATCTGAGCTGATCTCTCCTATTCTATAAAGTTGGGTAATGAAAATTATAGTCGTATATTATTATTGTAAATCGCATTTCATATCCCGTGAAAGATACGATAACTTCTCTTTGGTGTACTAGGTAGGTACCTAGTAAAAATACTTAAATACGTTTAGGTAGTATCCAAAAACAGCTGTTACAATATGTAATAATGATATGAAGATAACAGATAAATGCTTAACAAGAGTAGGTAACGGTTAGAGATTTTTTTTTTTTTTTTTAGTCTAATTTCTGTTTTAATAGAATCTATTCATACCTACGTTTACTATCTATGCGATTATCTCTATTAGCTTAAATTTAAAATCTAAGTACAGAATCATGACTCTTCGTGTTTCCGGATTCCACTTGAGTGGTATTTTTTGGAATACATTATGGATTATTCTGTGCCAAGAACAGACACTTGAGATAACTGATGTTTGGCAAACCACAGCATAGATATTGGCATTGGTATTAATAGACTCGAGAAAAAAAACAATATTTTGTGTATAAAAGCGAAACGTCGTAAAATATAATTTATTTTTTTAATTGTGGTAGTCAAACTAATTGCGTTTGTCATTTATTTTAACACTTGTATAGCTTTAAAAATAACAAAAGAACCAATACTACTTTTATTATTTAAATATTTTTTGAGGAGTTAGACCAAAAGTTATCACACATTCTGTTAAAAACTAAATAACGCTCTAAGGTTTAAGGTTAGGTAAATGAAATTTTGTACACCTTACAAGAGAATTACATCAGAAATCAGCTGTTCCAGACGACTTCCTTAAAAACAAACTGACTCTCCATATATCTCGAAATGGATTACAAGTCTTCCAGAGGTTGAGTACTTTTTATCGAAACATTCGCAAATAGTTTTCCCGGTGCTACTATAATTACTATTTTAAAGAAAGTATAGCCAAATACCAGTCTCTCACATCCCACTCCAGTATTCTATTCTCCTTCTTACTAACTGGTACCTACTACAAAAACCAAAGCATTTCAAATTTGCAGACGTGGAAAGTCTTTTTGCCTTCTTCTAATATACCAAAAAGAAGAAAACCCGAATCAAACAGCTCCACCTCTTTAGCACGACATTTGGAACAAATAATTAAAATTAACTATTCAGAAGATAAAAGTATTTTTGTTTCGTCCGCAGTGACGCAGTGCCGAATTGTTGTTGACTTTGTAAAACAATTGTTATGATGAAACATTATTTACTAGAAAACAGAAGATTTTGGTCCCGATCCTAACTTCTAAATTAAAATAATATTTCTTTACGCTATTTTACATAAGTTGCGTTTTTAATAAAAATGTTCATACATGGATTTTCAGAGGTCTCGGGTTCGAAACCCTGCCCGTATCGATTTATTTTCCATTCCATTTTTATTTAAATAAATCTAATATGACTATTCAACATGTATAGACATTTCCAAATATTAATATTTTTTTTCGCAATTGAAAAAAAATATATAAAAAGAATAATCACACACAACTACTTTCTGCAACAAAAAACTATATAAATTACTGGTTTCATCGTGTTTAGGATTATTTTATGAACAATATAAACTAGCTTAATTAAAATATCTCCAAGTGATTTGTTTGAATATTTAGGAGGAAATTAAGATATTACCAACATAATTAATGAACTTGGGACGAACCCCTGCCCGTATCGGTTTATTTTTACTCAATATGGTAAAAAAATATATATATCCTACATATACTTTTGCTCCAACTATTATAATTAAAGGTTATATATCATTATGATGACGATATTAAAACTCAAGATTCTATACATAGTATATAACGTAGAATATATAATACATTACAGAACACAATACACACAAATAATTCAAGTCAATTCTTGTAACAATGGATTTTAAAACAGTTATGTCATTAGTTTATATATTTTAATAGACATTATATTTATTTTCACGTACCTACCGTCCATAAGAGACTACTTTTGGTAAAGATGCTACTATCTACTTGACGGCTTTTGAACTATTATTAATTAAAAGTATTAATAAAGCTAAAATAAAAATAACAAAGAATTAGTTTAATTTAGTAGATTGTGTTCTATATCAAATGACAAAGATACGTGGACGAAGATTCAGATCATATCAGATTATTAATACCGGTATATTTATTGTAATCTATACAAATTAACAGGTCTATTTTTTGTACAGACAAAACAATAAACAGAGTGATAAAAGGGGTGCTAAAAAAAGAAATAAGTGGGTCTTAAGACAAGACAGACATAATGTATATATTATATATATGTGTTTCTGTGTATAAATAACTTCTCTACTCGCGTCAACATACAATAAATAACAACTGGATAATGTATCTATTATAATTTATATAAATATCATAGTTTATATTCCTAATACATGAGTTATGAGACCACACATGGACATACAAAGTATCATAATAAACTCTCGGATACTACCATTGTTATTTTATGAGTTGTGAATTAAATTGATATCAATCTATCAATGGAAACTTACAAACACGCGGCAGGAATAACTCCACGAAATACTGTTCCTGATTAGGGTTGCCATCATGTTTGGTTTCAGCTCGTATCCGGATAAATATTTGTATGTCCGGTCTGTACGAACAATTGTTAAGATGAAGTACACATTGTGTAATTAAAAATCACATATCAAGAATAAAAAAAGTGATATCCAAAGAAAATGATTTTTTGGAAAAAGAAGGTGAATAAATCGATTTAAAAATTACGTACGGGTGAACGGCTTTTAGGAAAAAATTACCGACCTAAGACAGCACTAAGTCAAACATTTTTCTTTTAGAACATGGCAACCCTGTCCATGATGGTACTAGCTGACATTTATGACTGATGTTACTATACTGATATTTTAGATACAAAGCTTCTTGTAAAGAAAAAAATGTAAAAGTATTTAAGAAACGTAATGTTACCATACAATATGTAATAAAAACTGAATTCATTATTTACAATAACCTTTTATAAGTTGGTATAATACCTAGCTTTGTCTGTGGTTTCTCCTACATTAAGAACATATAAAGTTTTGTGTGCTCGTTTATTCTATATACAATTCTATTTCTATAAATGTAGGACGTAAATCATTATATTCACGAGATGTCATTGTATGTCTATTCCTTGTAAATTAATTTTATTATAAATTTATTTTAGATTCGATTCGACAGCAGTGTATTTCTTAATGTTTGAGGAATTGAACCTCTACGTATTATTATTTTTTCTCCTATTACGTAAGGCGACAATTAACTTGTTGCGACTATTTGACACCAGACTAATGCATTACTATATAAATATATTAGGTCTCTGCTCGCCGTGTTCATAAAAGCTTAATATGTGACTTATCCTCCATTCGCCTCTCCCTCGTATTTTGTAAGAGGTACAAACTTTTTGCTTCACGTATTAACATAATGATAACACTATAGTCGTCAAAAGTTTTTTTTTGAGTATTTAATTTTCATATCGGTTTTTTAATTTACTTTTTACAATGAATAGGTACAATATAAGGCTGTTACTATCATCTATTATAGTAAAAAATAACCTAAGTAAGAATATAAGATTATTATTAATATTGTGAAATCTGCGTTTAGAATTAAATAGATGAAAAAATATTACTTATTTTTTGAAAGTTGGTATAGCCTTTATCTGATTTTAGAAATCATAAAATTATTAGACTGATAATAAATATGAAAACAAACTACAATTTTTGAATGTTAAATAGAAAAAAACAACTAAAGTTGCTTTCAAAGTCTATGTTAAGTTTTCATAGCGTGATAACAACATATTACTGATGAACAAACATCTTCCTTCTTAATTAAAAGTAAGTGTTAATAGGCAGTTAGCAGTTAACCTATTAACTAATATTAAATATATAATACAATAATGATAGATAGATAGGTAGATAGGTAGGTAGAATAGATACGTAAGCTAGTTCTTAATTTTACCAAGCATTTCGTTTAAAATATGTAAATTTTCTTTATAAGTATGAAGATGGTAAAAATGAGTCTTCGTATTAAAGCAATCAGTTTAGTTTATTAATTTTTAAATATAAATAAAAATGTAATAAATCCTAAAATAACATTTTTTGTACGACCTTAAGTTTTGACCAGGTGAAAGTTGGAACACCGTAAATTACTAATTAATATGAGACAGTGTTATTAAAACCGTAGAATGTTAACACTATCATTTATTATTTATATTATCATTTTTAAGGTTTCGTACCCAAAGAATAAAAACCCTATTACTAAGAGTTCGCTGTACTTATGACCGTCTGCGAGTCTGTCTGTTTGCAGGCTGTACCTATCTCATGTACCTGCCGTGATACCTTGACAGCTGAAATTTTCCTAGATTATGTATTTCTGTTGCCGCTATAACAAACAAATAAAAAAAATATGGTTGCCTGTAAAGTCGGTTTTACGGGCGAAGATTTACGTGACCACGTCTTTTTCTCGGTAGAATATTTATTGATATAAATATTATTAAATTGCACAATATTTTAATAATTTGAGTGATTTTGTTGAGGATAGGACGATGAAGACGTTGTCACGTAAAATCATTTTATATATTATTTATTTTATATTATATTATTGATGTTATTATTTTTTACAAAATTTATTTACAGACTTTTTCGATACATCAATTAGTTGCGGAGATATCGATCATTGAAGTTATTGTTTGCTACCAGTATTTTATATATTTATTTTTTCAGTTATAAAAAAATACTATTTCCAATTGTGTCTACCAAGTATGGTCACATGTACTGGCCTACATATTAAATAATAATAAGTACAAATAATGTTATGTGACGTCACTTCTGATTTTATATATTTTAAAGAATTAATTTGAAAATCAAAACACTTATTCAGATCGAAGGTTCAAATTTTTGCTAAATAAATTTGAAATTAATTAAAATTTGTAATTGTAAATAATGAAGTTGAAAATTAAAACATTTACTTAAATTACATGTTAAAATTCTTGCTCAACACATTTTAAATCAAGTTTTCTTATATCTGCCACTTTTTCTTAATATTTGTAATTTTAAAGAATCAATTTGAAAATCAAAACATTGCTCGGCGGACCGATCATGTTTGAGTGGGAGAGAGACGCAAGGCATTCTATGTGTGTGTGACTCATCGTTACGTTACCGGGCGTTACACTTTTTCCTAAGTGACTCCCAGTATAACCTAATTTAAGACGTTGTCACGTCAATAAAATAAAAATAATATTTAAGGAAGGCCAACTACACCAACTTATACACTTAGAAAATGTGAAATTTTATGTATAAAAGTTTTAAAGGAAGTAACAATCATTATTATATGTAATGATAATAAAATACAAAATTTATATATTTCAATGTTTTACTTTATTATTGCATTTAAAAAAGGTTCAGACATTTGTTACCGTGCAAAATTTTTAAACTTAATTTGGATATTTACAGATTAAAAATTTCGGTTACTAAGCATTATTTTTGTTAGATTTAACTAACATAGCAGAAATATAGCAATTATTTGCCTTTCTGTTCATTCATAAAAATATTATTGTAATATTTTTTAGTTGTTTGGAAATTATGCATTGAGGTGTGATACAAGATATTTTTATATGTCAAGGGAAGTCAAATCAGGGGGTCCGAGGGTGACCCCATGAGGATCATGAGTTAGAATTAACTCCCTCTAGAAGTAAACAATTAAAAAAAAAAAGTTTCATGTTTAAATAGTTTAAACAGCTTTTAAAATATATTGAATTATAGCTTTTATTTTTAATATGACCCTCCTCTCTTCAAAGAATTTCGCTAGGACCGGTATCATACCGTAAGCCAGAGTAATAGTGAGAAATGATACCATCAACATATTTATATAAGTACTTATCAATCATGATAAATAAGCAAGGATCTCGTATTTTACGTCATACTATGACGGTTTAGCAAGTTATGATAAAATAGTTTCTTAACCAATTAGATCTTTAAATAAATAAAGAATGAAAAATAAACCGATATGACAAAGAAGATAAATGCGTAATTCATCGAGATGGGTAGCGATTCAGTAGCTCAATTGGTAGAGCGGCAGGAAGGTTTTCTAGAGGTAAGGGGTTCGAAATTCAACCCGTATCGGTTTATTTTACATTTATTTAAAATTTATTATGGCTATACACATTATACCATATATATGGGTTAATAAGGCTATACATGTTTAGGGATATTTTAAAACATTTTATTATATGCATCCAAAAAAACTTCTGAAGCACGTATCTGAAGATGAAGGTCAGGTTCCAGGCACGTGATTTGAACACCACTCACTCGGCTGCGGCCAAGAACAGGGTGTTCTGCACCAAGGTTCTTGACCTTCATGATTTTACAGGCCAAATTCACGTGTCAATAGATTTCCTATAACTTGTATTCTTTTTATTGAGGCTGGTTTCGGAGAAGATTTTTGAATATAAAAAAAAAAAGTTTTCCACTAAAACGCTTTTCTATCAACAGCTACCTTATTATTATAATAAGGTTTTTTTATGTATGTATATTGTACAAGTAAAATTTAAACGGACGGTTATTATTGCTCCAAACTAATATTGCTAATATTGGACTATAAATTTATATATCGAGATGAACGCATCAAGTGATGAAGTGATTTATGAATAATTATTTTCTTATTAGTCAACTGATAACGACAGGTGAAATTGGCAGTTATCAATAGCCCTATGGTGTGAGTAGTCTTTGCCAAAATAATTGTCTAGCCAAAAAAGTTTGACTGTTAAATATAGTCTACTAAATACTTGATGTTTAACTGTGTATGGTACTTCCTAGTAGCAAAGAGAAAAAAAAGGATCTTGTATCCTTATATTGTATTTTAAGTTCTCAAAAGATCGAAGCATTTGGGACATTATACCTACAACTTAAAAATCAACTGCAAAATTTTATTGGGACGATCGTTGAGATACTATTTTACTATGTGTGTAACAGTTTAAAATAGGCTTTTTTCAAATATAATATTAGTATTATATAATGTCCTAAAATATACCATGCTTTTCAAAACTTTGGGTGTCTTTTTTCCAATGCATACTATACTCGATTGTATATATTTTTACTTTCATTGCGTGCGTGTGCGTGTGTGTTCAATAATACATATTTGGTATACGATTATTCGTTATATATTAAAAACTTGTGGTTTTAAATAGTTAAGGAAAGATTATTCATTAACAATTTTTAAAATAGAGTGTAAATTTAGAGTCAAGAAAGTTATCTATTAATTACTCTACCGTCCTGAAGTAGTGATTGAAAAACACTTTGAAGCTGAAAGAATAGCGTGAGCTTCATGACAAAAGTCATCATTGAACTGTTTCTATAACAATTAGTTTAGGGAATATATCTATAATATTACAAGATTATTAATATTTTCCACAAGCCTTTACGACCGTAGCCAGTCTGACGTCAAACTACCTTCGGAATCCGTGTTGATGGGAACTCTATCACTTTTTAAAAAGTTGTGTGTTTGTCTTAAAATATTCTTTGGGATGGGAAGAGGCCCGGCGGTCCTGTTCTAATCCGCAACGAAACTATAATATATAACTTGTTTACGTAATTTTATAGATTTTAAAGTTATGAGCAATACGTTAATTATATTACAATTTAACACAATCGAACGTATAGTTTATAATGCAATCTTTTTTTTCCGAGCATTTTAATCCACAAACCTATTTGTTGTAAGTATAAGACATTTTAGGCTGTAATAACTGAATTGATAAAAATATCCGAAATATTTATTAAACGAACAAACTCAGTCTGTCAAAAAAGATAATCGTTTTTGGTTACAAATTATCCGCTAATTATAATAAGGCATGCCTCAAAATGATAAGTGTTTAAATACTAAGTAACTTTTAATTGTTAAAAAATTGTCCTTAAATATAAATAATCTTTCAACTCAACAAGTAAATATATTTTTTTAAACACACTGGAAACTAATAATATCTAGGATAACGACATTGCTACATATTATCTTATCTTTTAGCTAAAAATAAAATGTTGCCTTTATTTGTAAAAGTATGTTTTATAAATCAATAATAATATATTTTATTTATTATTTTTAAATTATTTTTAAATAATAAACATCAGGGAACGTATCTACGAGTTTATTCCTATAATAAAATATATAATAATTTAATACCAATATATATAGCAAACTCGAAACAACCATTACGAAATACAAAATACCGAGAAAAATATGTTTTGCTTCGGATCTTAGCGCAGTTTATTTATGTATGTAGGTATACATAAATAAACTGATTTTTGTTTTACGAATTCCGATCCATATCGCCGATATTAACCATATCGCCCTTTGAAAACCTTACCATTATTTTAAAATAATCTTGTCTGTCCATAAAATAAGATATTAATAAAAATATTAGCCATAGAAAATGTTGTAATATACAAAAAAGAAGATGTAATATGCAGGATAATTTCAAAGTTCAAAGTAATTTCAAATTTCTAACCTAACCTAACCTAACCTAACCGCCTTGGTCGAGTGGTTAGCGCAGACGCCTAACGTGTCACGGCTCAATGGGGCTCGGGTTCGATTCTCGGCAGAGACAGGCATTTATGTGATGAGCATAGATGTCTGTGTTTCTGGGTTTGATCGTTTATTAAATATATTCTCAGTTTATATGTGTATTTCTATGTATTATTATAAGTATATTTCTATGTATTTGTAAGCAAGCAAATAATTTGCTTACTTAGGGGTTAGATCAATGTGTGTCATTTGTCCTGATATTATTATTATTATTATTATTAAAGTTGCAGTAATTTATACTGATTACAAACGAGGCCTATGCTAATTTTCGTAGATTATGACTTTCTACATAATTTTGGACTATTCTCTATTACATTTTCTGTACAGAATAATCATTTATTTCATGTTCATAAAAATATATTCCATTCAACCATTCATATTGCTATGTGATGTCATTTACGACAAGCACTGACGACGGATATGCTCATAAATGTTTTCGAGAATTAACTATTCATAAATTATTTGAACTACATTTGAATGATTATGGCATTATATATGATTTTCTTATGTTGCCTGCTCTATTTTGTTACCACTATCTATTTTGATATTATCTATATATTTATATATGTATAACAGCTTCTCTTTTTCTCTTGGTTACACCATTGATAGAAAATGAATGGACCACCTTAAGATTTTTTTTTCTAAATAGGTACAATAAGTTTGACAAAGATGTTATGAAGAGAACATTGGAAAACTTATCTTAAAAACTAATACATTTTTTTTCAAATTCAAAACGTTAATAGCTGTCAGCTAAGCTTAAATAAAAATATGGAAATGTAATAATTGAATTAAAATGTATATTACATCTGGTTAAATCTTTACCCTAAAAATAGAAATTCAGATTAAGATACCTTATCTATGTTAGAAAATATTCTAAGATGTAGCCAACAAAACAGACATACTATACAATGCAATTGTTAATATAGAATAGAATAGATCAATATACATTATTCAATGAGACATTCTAGATCTTTATTTCAGAATTTAATTATAATATTTAAAAACCTTTACACTTTCTAACCTTGACCAAGAAATTAGTTTCGATTTCTATACTTCTTTAACTATACTACATAGTATTTAACTGTGCAGTATAATTTACGTTAGACACCAATTTGCTTATTATAAAATATAAGAACATAAACGTGTAAAGATTTATCGACAATTATGTTATTAAAGAAAAGGTGTGCCAAATTTTGGCAGATACCCGCATAGTATACATAAAACTTGGCAGATGCTCAGCTTTGGTTTCGTCTATTTTTGTTGCGCCTGCGCATGTCAGGTTCAAGGGCTGTGTCGACTTATAACACGACGGTTAATTACAATAACAATGCGTTTTTATTTGAACACACATATTAATTCATCATTTTGATATTTTTTGAGATAAATGAACTAAAATGTTGTTTGTCCGTTTTACACCAATGGTTTCACTATTTACTATCACTTTTGCCACTTAATGTATGTATATGAAATATTATTGAATGCTGACATATCAATAATAATATTAATTGTTATTATTATTGTGACAATGGAAACAATGGTATATCTATATGCGTTTTATAATCCCAGGAACTTATTAATACATTCCGAATTTAGGTTCGGCCATGATAGATCATCCTTTATTACAACATATTATGAATAAATGTTTATAAAATTGAAGCAGGTGATCTTTTTTTAGACAAGAAAACAAATAAACAGATGTATTGCCTAAAAACTAATTTCATGCAAAACTGAAAACACAATTAATTCTAACGAAATAAAAACGAAAACTAATAGCCATCTAACACTAAATATAACAAAATTTCATTCAGTCAGTTCAAAAAAGTTTTAGTGATGTTCCGTTAGGATGTGATTTTGTTCTGTAATAAAATTAGCCGCCCTGTGTTAGTGTGTTACGTGATAAAGATAAACAGTGGTCAGTTTATCTTTATAACTAATTCTTTTTTTAATTTTTGGATTTATCTATTTCGCGTGTTATGCCATTATTTAATCATATCTATAGTTCTAATCTTACTTACTTCTGTTACCAAAGTTGATCTTAAACTCTGCAAACAGAATAGACAATTTCAGGATGATGACGTATTCGGATGCGAAATACTCTTAACATATATATTTTTGCAAGCTTTTGTTGAGAAAAGCTATCATTAAAACGTCAAAATAGTGTCAATAACTTGCGTTTTGTTAATATTCTACATCCAGTTGGCTACATCACTCTGTTGCTAACTCAATCGTGAGTGAATGTTAACCATCTAAACACGATTCTGCCAATTACGTTCAAGGATATCTTATCTTCTAAAAATGCTTTACTCTTGCTATTATGAATTGTTAGATCTTCTTTATAATATAAACGGGAACCGAATGACCGTGGTGTAATGACTTTGACTGTTAATCCAAAGATAAAATTGTTGATTTGTCCACAAACAGCTGTTTCGAGTCTAGGTTTACATTCTTTGTGTGTTCCACAGAATGTAGTTTTGAGTCTTAATTTACATTGTTTGTGAGCTCCCCAAGATAATTGTTTCGAGTCTAGATTTACTTTTTTTGTGTGTTCCACAGAATATAGTTTTGAGTCTAAATTTACATTCGTTGTGTGCCCCCGAGGATAATTGTTTCGAGTCTAGATTTACTTTTTTTGTGTGTTCCACAGAATATAGTTTTGAGCCTAAATTTACATTATTTGTGTTCTCAACAGATGGTTGTTTTGAGCCTAGGTGTACTATTCTTTGTGTGTTTCACAGATTGTTGTTTTGAGCCTAGGTTTTTATATTTTTTGTTCGCCCACAAATATATTTTTTTAAACTAGGCTTACTAATCTTTGTGCCCTCCAAGGACTATTGTTTTGTATCTACGTTTACTATTCTTGGTGTGATTCACAGTTTTTTGTTTTGAGCCTAGGTTTACTGTTCTATGTGTGCTTCGCAGATTGTTGTTTTAAGTCTAGGTTTACTATTTTTTGTGTGCTCAGCAAATTGTTGTTTAGAGCCTAGGTCTACTATTCTTTTTGTGTTCTACTGATTATTGCTTGATTATTTATCTATGCTTTTTCCCATCCTGGAGTATGTATTGAAAGTTATCACACATATTATGAACTTCTCATTAACTTCCAATACTTTTCCTACAGTCTGGAAAAAAGCCTATGTTATTCCCATACCCAAATGTAACAATCCTTCTTCTCCATTGCACTTTCGTCCTATATCTATTTTACCAATACTATCTAAAGTCCTTGAACATGCAGTACTCCAACAGCTCATGCATTTCCTAAACACTCATAACCTTATTAGTCCTTTCCAATCCGGTTTCCGCAATTTCCATAGTACATCCACAGCATTACTCAAAGTCACTGAGGATATTCGTTTAGCTATGGATAATAAGAAGCTTACTATTTTAATCCTGCTAGATTTTAGTAATGCTTTTAACTGTATTGATTTTAGTATTTTGCTCGCTATCCTACACTCTCTTAACATATCTCCACCCGTGATTGATTGGTTTCAGTCGTTCTTCACGGTCGTCAGCAGATGATACGCTGTAACGAAAGTTTTTCGGAATGGGCTGATCTCTCTGCTGGCGTTCCACAAGGCGGCGTTCTATCTCCTTTGCTTTTCTCCATATTTATCAATGAAATCCCTAAAGTCATATCTTCTCCCTACCATCTATACGCAGACGATTTGCAAATATACCGACATGCTAACTTAAGCGAACTTGATAGAGAAATAGAGGTCATAAATCAGGATCTAAACAGCATAAAGGAATGGGCAAAGGGCTTTGGTCTTTTGCTTAATCCTAATAAGTCTCAAGCGCTAATAATTGGAAGTAGACAACTGCGTAACAAAATAAATTTCAATATAACACCAGACATCATATACGATTCTACTACAATACCGTTATCAGAAATAGCAATAAACTTAGGCTTAACAATTGACACCAATTTGTCTTGGTCAGCACATGTTAATGAGGTGAGTAAACGCCTTCATTACTCCCTTCATTCCTTGAGACGCCTCCAAAACTTTTTACCCCTACAGACGAAAATACTCTTGGCCCAAACTCTATTACTTCCTATACTCGACTATGCCGACGTATGTTACTTAGATGCTACAGAAGAGCTACTAGACAAGTTGGATCAACTTCAGAATGTATGTATTCGTTTCATATACGGACTGCGTAAATTCGATCATATATCTGAATTCCGACGTCAACTAAAGTGGCTCCCTATTCGACTACGCCGGAATACTCACGTCCTAACTACTCTTTTTAACGTATTGTCTAAATCTTCCCCTCCCTATTTACGACAATCTTTTCAACTGTCCGTACCTAATAACAGACCATCCCGTTCGTGTGTCATCTTTAAACCCCTTGATGTACCCCGTTATAACACCACATTTTTAGCAGAATCTTTCATAATAAAAGCAGCACAATTGTGGAACTCACTTCCTCCTGAAATTTATAATTGTTCCACAATTAGTTCTTTTAAACATAAATTGAAGCAGCACTATCTCTCACTATCAATATAATTACTGTTATTAATATTATTATTACCTTATTTATATATATATATATATATATATATATATATATATATGTATATGTATATATGTATGTGTGTATGTATGTGTATTTGTATATATTGACTTGTCATATATATCTAAGGATTTTAATTATATATTATTAATTGTATATGTTACGCAATTATGTACCCTCCAATGATTTATTTTATTAAGAAACTCTTTTCGCACATCAATTTTTTGGGTGGCTGGAAGAGATCTCTTTGTAGAGATAAGTTATCCTGTGTACGTAATGTTTATATTTTAAGTTAAGATTTAAGTTTGGTACATAAATAAAGAAATAAAATAAATAAATTATTGTTTAGAACCTAATTTTAGTATTCTTTGTAAAAAGGTAGTTCTTTTGGACCTAGGATTACTATTCTTTGTGTGTTCTACAGATTGTTGTTTTGAGTCTAGTTTTATAATGATTTGTGTACTAAAGACATTGTTGTTCAGAGTTTTGTTTTACAATTTTCTGTGTGCTACACAGGTTTTTTGATTCGAATTTGAGTTTACAATTTTTTGTATGGTACACAGATTATTGCTTCAGGGATGGTTAGATTCCGTGTTTGTTATTAATACGTTTCTGAACGCGCCATATTAAAAGGAGTGGTTCCAAAACAAACAAAAATATATTGTTGTCAGTTCGAATCCTCTTTGATTATTTCTACATTTCCTTTGCAGTTTATTCTTTTCCTATAAAAAATATTTAACGATACTATTTTATCATCTCATGTTTTTTTTCTTTGTACCAAAAATATCTATCTCTCTGTGTCCTAATTTCTTAGATCCTCCTTATCGTCAAGGATATAAAAAACATAATTGTTGAAAAGCGTGTACATTGAATTAGGTTCTGATTGATAAATTAGGTATTTTACATATTATTTGTGTAGTTTTGACGTTAGCACACAATTAAATATTAAACGCTAAACTCATAGTTTAATTTTTTTATCTGCTAATAACAGCAAAATCTTCAGGTGCGGATGTTTGCTTTTATAGTTTTCATTTGTATATGAAATCCAATGTGTGTACGTCAAGCCATTAGCGACTAGCGATATTTATCTATGAAATTATAAGATATTTTACCTCATATTAATAATAAAATATTTGGGTTAACACAATTACTTTAATAATAAGTTATTATGTTTCATAATAAGACATTTTATCTTTAACATATACTTGTAATTTAAGAAGCAAGATCATGTCATAAAATACTATGCTTATAAAAACCTTTTATAGTATGTTGTCGTTTTATAAAGACGTCATGAGGTAGAAATGCTTATTATTAACAAGAATGTATAAATATGATTGGAATTAACAAACAGAATCAAACGTAAAATTTATATGATATTTAACGATTTTTCATAAAATATCAAGTGTCCTTGAACAAAGAAAAATATTATTTTCGCATAGTTTGACGCATTATTTGTACAACGATAACATGAAAGTCCATATTTGGCGTTGTACAGCTTCAAGTAATCCTTAGATACTGATAGCGTTGTTTTATTAGTTGCGGTATTTCAGAGGACTCACATTGAGTAATATTTCAAGAAAAGTATATAATTAAAAAGTAATTTACAATTACTTACGATCACATTTCTATTATGAAAACTGTAACATAATATTTTTTTATTTCTAGTGGGCCTATTACAATTGTTTAGTAAGTTTCACTATTCATAACAATCAGTATTTTTTATTATACCTCATCTTATTAATTATAGTAGATTTTATTATATACATATAACTCATAATTTGTATAAGTTATTTTCATAAAAGTATATAATTTTACTCTATTTGCAACTTCTGAATTTTGGCAGTTTTATCAGCAGCTCTACCAAAATTAAGCCCTTGTTGAAAAACAACTAACTGCTTTATACATAGGTCTAAAATTAGATGTTATCTCATATATAGGGATATTTTTAATTAGTTGACCACCTCTTGCAGGCAGCCTCTCTACATCAATCCCGTTGCTTCGGGGGACCGTTTAATAAAGGAAGAAATTAAAATGCTAGTAAGTTACCAAGGCAAATAAAGAAATTAAGATATCGAATCGTATAGTCTAAGTTTTCAATGATTAACTTCGTAAAATAGATATCATCGTCAACGTACGTACAACGTTTCACCGATGCAACGACTTCAATAAGTACATAATAATATTATTTTTATTCTTTTTAGTGGTCCTTTTTGTATTTATTTATTTATCATTTACATACACACAGAAAACTTTAAAGATAAACATATTTTAACACGAATTTGTACAAAGGGACTACTTATTTCAAAATAAAAATTCTTCCAGCAGACCTGTGAAAGGAGAGTACAATTATATCAGAGGTTATTTAAATTTTTATTGTTTCAATTGTTACTGAACAATAACAGAACAACCATACAGACCGAGCCGTTTTATTTGAAGAAATATTTAGTAGTTTAACTTTCGTATGTATTTCCTATCACGCTATATTAAATAAGGGGAAATGCACATAGTAGCTCACCCTGTAAACATATAAATACCTCCTTTGTATTATATAATTATTTGTATTGTAATTGTAATGTAAACTATTTATTGTATTGTAAACAAATTAACTTCATAATAATTTGCTAATAAATATAATTATTAGTAAATATGGGTGTTCAATATACAAACAGACTAAGTACTGTACTAATTAGTTACTATACAATTAAATGACTAGGGATTATTATATTGTATAATTCAATAATTATTATTTTCTATTCAAAGGACAGTACATAGTTATTGATATTCATTTATTTTAGTAGGGTATTTAGAATGGAAATTAAAATAGTTATTTTATTTTGTTTCTTTAATAGACTATAAAATATTGTTTGTTATTAGTTAACCATCATTAAGGTTTTTTAGTATAAGACAGTTATTTTACTGACTTGCTTTTTTAATAAGAAGTACGTATATAAATAATATTTATAAGATATTTACAAGTTGAACACATTACATACATTACATTTTTTTTACAAATAATCCATTTGTTTTCTCTGAATATTGAGTCATCTACTGACTTTTTTTTAATTTGAATATAAGATATTAAAAAAATACTATATTCTTCATAGGACCTATTTGAACCTTGATTGGAAATAGATTTTCAAGTAACTGATATTCATGTCTTCAAGCATTACAGTAAATAATTATCAATTATAGCTTTAAATCTCTATTTACACATACGTTTGATAATGAATCAATGAACAATGGTCATTTTAATTAACCCTCCAGATGACCGTGTCTCCGATTGGTCGAAATGTCATGGCGTAGCTGCGCTTGCGCATTCCGCCAATCATATTGATGGATGAATTGACGGCAATTTAGTGTGATAGATAGTCGTCAGCCGGTTAACGGTTTCCATTTGTTTCTTTGCATCTCTTTGAGATTAATTTGGTTAGTATTTTTTGTAATGCATCAGCTTCAGCAATTATTTAAGATACATTTTTAAGGTTATGAGTTGTAAGCTGTAATTCACCGTACAGTGATTCTCACCGTACTATTTTCAGTAAATCAATAGTAATTTTGTAGTTTAACAGGCAGTCATAACAGTGAATTGAGGAAACCATTAATTTTTATAGAGGCTAGGTATTTATATTACAGTTAATTTTCCTCTTAGCGTTTCAAAATTTTCAAAGTCTTTATATATGTGTGGGTAGAATTGAGGCAATGATTTACATTATGAAAAATAATGGATTGAATGCTTAGAATATACATTCCGATTATTAAACCGCGGTATGTCTTAAATAACTGAAGTGATATATTATTTAAAATTTCAGTAAAAATAAAGCATTAATACGGTAGGTACGTTTAAGTATACAGATAAATAAAAAAAAATCTAACTGAAACAATGTAAACTGGAATAATGACTTAAAATATATTTGTGAGTACTTTGAGCAGGTACTGAGAATAAAATATTTTGTAATTTGTATAAAGGTATATTTGTAATAGCGTAGAAATTGCATTTTCCAATCGTACTCCTATAATCATGTTGAGAATATTTTGGAAGAATATTATTTAGAAATGAAAATATTAGCTTATTTACGTTCAATTCGTCTTCCTAAAGACGAAAGAAGTCTTCTATATATATTTATCTATCTACTATTAAAAATTATGTATATTTTTTTAAGACTAGTGATGGTAGGTGAAGGAGAGGAGTTGGCAAGATGTGTGAAGGAGGATCTACCAGCACCTTCAAATATGAAACGTATTAAAATATCCGGTACAGATCCATTGTGAAATGAAAACTTCTTAAGTGGCGTTGTCCACTTTTTGTGATGGGCAAAAAAGGTTAATCTCGCGTCAGGTCAGGTCAGGTCAGGACTTGATCGAAAATTCGTAAGACGGAGGAAGAGTAGATCGTGCATCCCTAGTATATTAAATATTTAATATAGGGAAATTGAACAAAAAGAATATAATGAAAATAAAGTGATGAAGGAACTGCGAAAGAAAAAAAATAATAAAAAGAATAAAATATTGTATTTTAGAACATGATAGTTCTTGAAGATAGATAGGTCTTGACCTAATAATTGGAGCTATTCGTGCAAAATAATTCTCTAATTCTCTAGCCATTTCAAAATATCAAAAATGCACAACGTCACTATTCAAGTTTTCACGTTTTGCGGCTCTCCCCGAGTGCAACCTATTCTTTTTTAAAATATAATTTAAAGTTCAGTAATAACAGTAGATAAAGTCATTAACTTTTCCGTACACTCCTAAAAATCCATTAAGTATCTGTATATTATTGTATAACTTCCTGTCTACTAGCGATTAGTAGCTATCTTTAGATAAAAAAACATACCGATAGCCTTAACTGACACTTCTACAGATAGCGAATATTTATTGAGTAGTATTCAGTAGTACAGTGTAGTCATGCGTCATAATTTAGCAAAATCGGAAAGATTGATGATGTCTGATTGACGTCTTTAAGGCTATGTCAGCACAGGCAGGCGACATGCTTAGCTCTGGAATCCTAGCGAGAAGTTTAGTAAAACTAACATTCAAGAAAGTTCGAAACGGCCGCACTGCGCGCTCGGTGTCTAGGTTGTCGCTTCACGACAAACGAAGTAAGCAAACGAGTTGGTTTCTACTTTTTAGTTACTAGGCTCTAAGCGCTAAGCAAGCCACCTGACTGTGTGGACTTTCAGATTCACAGAGGCTTGACGACACTCGATAGACTGTCGGTCAATTATTTCAAATTCTAGATCATTGACGTACCGACAGACGGACCGGTATCAAAATGTCATTGTACCAGAAATTTTAAGATATCAAAAAAACAGTATCAGATCATCAGATAAATTGTTAATGTCCTATTACGGTTAACTGATAAGATATTTAATAAAATACTTTGCGTTTTTTGTTTAACTGGTACAAACTACAAAAACTAAATACCTTCTAATAGTAGGTATATTAAATTGTTAAAGATTGACAAACTTTCAATATTCATTGGTAATTTAAACTAAGCATTTTGTGAATGCTTATCGTTGTATGACAAAGTTATTAAAAAAATAAACCAATAAGCAGTGATATGGAATATTATTATTTACATATGTATATTTGATTATTTACAAAAGGCTTAAATGCATTGTAAGGACATAATAAAATATTTGAACGGTGAAATACTTTAAGAAGTAGAATCGAGATCGAGAATAAAAGCAATTACGTTTTATGTTATACGAATTTGTATGATATAAAATTATCACATAAGGTAGAAAGTTACTCACATTGTTTTACATAACACCACAATCACAATATATTCAATATCCAATATCATGTTTTGATATTTTAAGATAATATGCAATAGATAAATATTAAATATCGGCAATATGTGTAGTACATAATACGACTCTGTTTATTACAACAATAACGACTATAACTAGCTTGGCTAGGGCACAAGAATGTATAACTAAACCTAAATGTCTGATAATTGCGGAATGTAAAGATGATGAATTGCATGAGAATTATGTATCTATATGCAATTGTAAGGATAGACCAGGTACTATCTAGTTTTATCCAAGTAACTGTAGCTAGTAAAGCTCAGCTGAATTCGAGTTGAATAAAAACTTGCACAACTTGTTTGGTACAACCCTCACTTGCGGAGAAGTAACTAGTCTCCAGTCATCAAAATATCAAACACATTTTCATTTATGTAAGTAAATGTCTGTTAGCATGTCACCACTTACAGTACTTGACACTTACCACCTTGTTTGGTTCCACTGACCGTACCACGTAAGGTGTACAAAAAACATCAAGTGATATAAAAATGCGACTATAAAAGAGCTTTTTTCACCCTTGTTATTAATTATTAATAATATTAATGATTTTTGATAATTCTTCTCCTAGGGAAGGAAAATGGGGATAAACTGAAACTTATTTTTTCAATGGATTTACTTGAAACTTTGTATATAGGTTTCTAACAAGTTAACACCAAGAAAGTATTTTTGGAAAATTAAGAAGGCTTTCTTCCTTCTGAAAATTTAAAAAGGTTAGTCCGACTTTGTATTATATCTTTCAAACATCGTCGCGGCTCACGTGCCAACTCTTTAATGTGTGTTTAATCTCTTTACAAATACATATAAGCAAAACATAATTAACATCATCATTTTAAATCTCTCAAAGGGTAGACAGAGGTGCACATATTAAATATAAGACCTGTCCAGTTCATTAAAAAACGGTATATAACCTCATTACACGTGGGCAAAGCCGCGAAACTGGTAATATTAAAAAATAATACATGACATAGATGTCAATCGATCCAATTTACCAACTTTAGGTATTTAATAGAAATAGGAAATACTTCATAATTTTGTTACACTGGATATCAAAAAAACCTTTGTATTCCTAGCTTGAAGACTTCCGCTAATTGAAAATAGAGTCACTTGCCTCGCTTAGTATACAATAATATTTGAATTGATAGACTAGAGGTCATTCACACAGGTGATATCATGTTCTTTAGAATTTGGCAATGTTAACAATGAATTAAATAAAACAGTTAGTTAATAGTTCAATTTCGTTCGTCGGTGTTTTCTAGATACATATTTAATTATTACGCAGAGATATTAAAAATATATACTTACTTAATTAGTAATTTCACACTGAATGTTAGAGATCGATCTGTTTCTTGAATAACAGATTCATGAATTAAATTTGGAAGAAGTTATGGAGGATTGATAGGAAATATATGGAAAGTAGGTTTTGTATGAAGATATCAATCTAGGATTGTAGATCGACTAATGATTATTCATAAGTAATCCTATAGTAATTATTACGCATTAATTCCAATTACGAACATTCCTATTTAGTAAATTTATCAGTCCTCATCATACTCTTATTAATTATTTGGGGTTGGCTCAATCAATCTCTGCCACGCTCTTCTATCATACGTCATCTGCAGAATTTTTTTTTCGCCAGATATATTTTTTTGTTTTTTTTTTTCACGCACTCCATCCAGAGATGATGATTTTAACAGACAAAAATTATTTAAAAAATTACATCACGCATATTTATTATACAATAACTTCTTCATAAAACTTGTTCTTTAATAGGACATACCACTGTCACTGATATATATTTAAAAAATCTTGTGAGCGTATTTAAAAAATATAAGTAAAATAAATCCTCATAATATCACCTTAAAGTAGTTATTAATATAAGTGTACTAATCATTAAGCACCTTTAACATGTGATTTTATTTCAAATTTGAGCTACATATTTAAGTATTTATTTTTGGCTATTGTTTAAATAGTGAACTCGACAAAATTATTTTATTACTCATAAAACCACTTCCTTAAATTTTTAGATGAATTGTAGTTAAAAACCTCTTACACATAAACATACACGAGATATCTTCTTTTGTGGAGTCGGTTAACGTTAACGTACAAGAGTAAGATTAAAAGAATGGTTATAGATAAATTTTATATTAACTAGAAATCGAGACAAAGATATGAAAAAACGTATCAATATACCGAGGTTCTGGTGATATTTATTTGAAAAAATTAAATTCAATCGTCCATTCACAAGATTCATCATCTGTTAGATCTATAAAGATTATTTCTGACATCATGAATAAACTAAAACAAAATCTAGCTCTAAAGTTTACATTTTTAATGTGGTTGCTAGTTTGATAATTATGTATTTAAAAAATATATATTTCTCTTAAATAAATGTATGCTTTTAATATATCTATATTATATCCGGTTTCACGAGATTTATGTTACGCAAATTTTATTATTTTTGAGATTTTTTTTATTATATATTAAAAAAAAAAGTATCAGGTTAGGTGAATAGCACTCAACATTTTTTGTCTACAACTACGAGTCTCAAAGTAGAGGTCAGTTCGCGGGGTCAGTGGAGGGGAAAGAATTGCGATCAGTGATCGGTTCACGTGATAGCTCGCATAACCAACCTCAAGTGGAACGAATTGATTAATAACACACAATATACTTCCATTGCTTAGATAAAACACACATTTTGACAATATTTAATTAATAACACAATTTACTTCCATTTTTAAATAAAACACACATTTTGAACATGTTTCAAAACATTATGGAATTGGAAAGCTTAAGATACTTTATTGGTATTGTATTATGGCGGTATTTGAGTTGTCTTAATAAAGTTATTATAAAACGGTTGAGGTCATAAAGGTGCCTGATTATACATCACTTATCTCTGGACCCTTAACAATAAACAAGATAAGCACTGAATTCTAAAGATCTGGTTTATTTGCTTGACATTATAAGCGGGTCAAATTTGAAAGGAGGTCCTAATGGATATCAAATGTAATCACTTCCTTAGTTCTTTTACATTACATTGACTTATTACTAGAAAGAATGCCCATTAAAAATGGGCGGGAAATTCGCAAACTAAAAATCGTTACGTATATAAAATGATAATTTAATGAATTTCGTAACCTTATATTAAATTTAATTTGTTTGATATTTTAGACATGTATTTACAATTGACTTGGAAAGGAAAAGTGAAATTTATAATTAAAACACTGCCTAAGAATGTTCAATAGTAGTTCGTAGAATGGACATAAACATAGCAAATGGGGACTCTGCCAAAAAGTATTCATAGTCGGGGCGATCGCTAATTTCGGTGAAATGGTTCCTCATACGTATAAAAATATTGTGCTAAAAATATTCGCAACTAACATGCAAAAAAACTCGGTATATCAAAACTTGTTGGAACTTTATAATACATAGTTGCTTACCTTTCGGTGACGGGAACTGCTTTAGATTTCAACTCGTAGAACAAGAAGTCTTGGTGATGCTGTGAAGCATTCATCTCGTCCAATATCTTGTGGTCAATATTAAAATCGTTCGTGATGAGCGATGCGAGATCGTATCCCATATCAATACCGGATTCATCCATTTTTGAACTTTTCACCAACACTAACTTTTACACTAATAACTGTATTGCAATAATTTATTTAATTTACATATTTAACTAAACAAAAAGTTTTTATTTACACAAGAATAGGATGAATATCTTTACAGCATCCATTCTCCCAGCTGTCTACTTGTTGCTATTGTTGACTATTCCATAGTTATACGTATTAATATGATAATGTATAATACGATAAGTTACAATTGACCATACATATTCTTAAAACTCAAAATCAGATAGCACTTTTGTTATTTACCGTATTATGCAGACTTTTTTTTTACATATGGCAACCGAATGTAAGCTAAAAGAAAATATTAATTAATAAAACTATTCACACTTAAACAGAACATTGTTGATATTATCCACTAATTTACTTTTTTCATATTTCATATTCTTTTTAAAATGTTAAATGAATAATCTTATTGGAAATATAAATATTTTTTGCACTGGTTACCCTTTGGTACAATGTAAAAAGATACGTTTTAAAACTTGCTCATGTGATCACTTCTTATGCAAATTTTATATATTATAATAATTATATATCAAATATCCAAATAACCTTGACTTTTAATATCCTATATAATGATTTATATTAATTATCAAAAAATTTCTTATGTTATTATTTTCTATATAAAGTCTGTCGATCATAGACTTGACTTCATTCTTGATATACTATCTACATATGAAGTGTAACTTTGAAAGTGTAATCAGTGTAGCCAACTTAGGAGTTTTTCCCCTAAATTTAGGAAGAAAATGAGCGCTGCGGGGTTTTTTAGGGGGACAACATGTTTAGGGGTTTTAATTAGAGGTTTTTAAATGTCGTTAGATATTTGAAAAAAAAAGGTTTTTCGCTATGATTTTCAAACAAGGTTGTAACTGATGACCCGTATTTTGTTTGTTTACATTTGACTGGTAACATTAAATTAAATTTAAAATTTCAAAACCATTATGTTAATTTTGAGAACAATGTTCTAAGTTAAGATTAATATGTTAAATTTAAATGATAGTAAAGGATCCACATATTTTGTTTGTTAAGTTTGTAGTTTAGGGATTTTCAAGAGATTACTGTTAGGCGGATAATAAAGGTGTTGGCAACACTAAATGGAATTGGCATTTGGCATTAGCTTGTTTTCTAAACTGCTGCTTAATTTTATAAAGCGGCAAGCGCTTGGGTAACATTTTACAGATTATAGTGCATATTAGTTAGAAACAAACAGTAAGCATGTCGAAGGCTCACCCTCCAGAATTGAAAAAGTAAGTATTCTCCTTTAAAAAGTGTTCAATAATTCCTAGTGCATTTTATAACCTATTTGGCATTTTATATATAAATGTTGATATTATTGGAAATTAATATCAGGTTTATGGACAAGAAACTTTCAATCAAACTAAACGCTGGTCGGGCGGTAACGGGCGTACTTCGAGGATTCGATCCTTTTATGAATTTGGTTCTAGATGAGTCCGTAGAAGAATGTAAGGATGGACAACGAAACAATATCGGAATGGTTGTAAGTAAAGTCTGGTTATTTGTAATACATATAATACATTTTTAGTAGATATGTATATTTATCATTTAGTATATACAACCTAAATAACATGTCTTACTGTAGTATTCAAATATTTTTTGATACCTTAATAAAGTTAATATGCAATAATTTACTATTCCATACAATCATGTTTAACAAATAAATCAAATTAAATGAATAGAAAATTTTGTTATAATTTAATTATTTCTATGATAATCCTAAGGGAACGTACCCAAACTATGTGACCTATATTTTTCGACACACTACCCCCCCCCCCCCCGGTGACCATCCGTAGTGATAAGTGATATATGTGATAAGACCCCTCTCCCCCCTCCCAAATGTTACGTAGTATAGCAAAGGTAAATTTGTATCATCCCAAACGCAGAAAATGAAACAAATAAAAATAATGTTTAATTTTTGTTACTATTGGGACGGCATTTATTGCACAAAATGTATCACACGACTTCAAAGAACCCTGAAAAGCAGACTTTATTAAATGTTAGTAGCTTAAATTGCCTTAATTAAATTCGACTACGTGACAATAATCTAAACCCCCCCCTCGCTTCTGTGACGCAGCGTAATATTTTAAGGAACCCTCCCCCCCCCATAAATAGGCCACGTAGTTTGGGTACGTTCCCTAATGCCAAAACTATGCCTAGAAACTATTCTCAACTACTAGATATAAAAAAAATCTTGTAATATGATAGAGAATTTCTGGAATGGACAATTCATTCTCTCTAAATTCACCTTTCTGGATGTTTGTTTTTGGAAAATTAAATCAAAACTATTTTTATGGATTTAACTTGCATATATCATTTTATTTTCAAATTTAAATTTTTTAATATAATTTAATTTTAAATCTAACCTGATGTTTCGAATGTTTTGCAGCAATCATGTTCACGGTAAGTCAAGATGGAGGTGTCTGTCAGTAAGTCAGTTAATTAGTTATCTACCTTCAACGGTTTCTTCAAGCTTTAAGCTTCCGGCCATACAGTTAGGATTCACACAAAACGCACTAACAATATTTTGAGGTCTTACATTGCGGTCACAGACATGGGATTTGACTTGGATGGGACCACTTTCGAGTCAGCAGTGTGTAAACATACCATTGACAAGCCCAATCATTATATAAGATTTGATAAACCTAATATCCTCGCTAAAGAACATTGTTACATTCCAAGAATGGTTTGTGAGACTTGAAATTAAAAAACATCCTAATTTTAATAGAGAAGAAGGTTGGGGATTATCTATCCTGGGAACCACTTTTGAAAAATATAAAATCCCATGTCTGTGACTGCCATGTAAGACTTCAAGATGCTGTTAATTCGTTTTGTGTGAATCCTGAACGGTACGCCCGGAAGCTTAGAAACTGTTGGAGGTAGATGACTAATTAACTGACTTTCTGCCAGACACCTCCATCTCGTCTTATCGTGTTCACATGATTGCTGCAAAGCATAAAAGCGTTGGGTTAGATTTAAAATGTAAATTTTAATTTTAATTCAATACACGCGAGTTAAATCCGTAGAAATAGTTTTATTTCAATTTGTAGTACTCATGAAAACCTTAGAAAACACTAAATCAAAAGTTCTCAGAAATAACCTTTTTTCACAGAATCAATCGCAATAACATGTTGCTATGTTTTTTTAATAAAGATTGCTGATTCTAATGGCGTGATGTTGTATTTTACAATTATTGCTGATCCAGGGCTACAAATTCTATATATATTTTTAAATCCAGCCTGAAATCATCATGTCAAAAAAATAATCAGCTTTGTACTGGCAAAACATTTTATATTTTGGACCAAAATTATTTCCATTCACAGCATTTACAATTAAATATTGAAAAGTCACATCTGGACCTGATAGGTGAAACGGTTCTAAAATTATGGATTAGTTTATGTGAAAAGCTATTACCAATACATAGTATATAATATATATCTTTATTTTTAAAACAACTGAAACTAGTTAGTACAATTCTGAAAAAAAAAAAATTATTAGTTTTTTTTTAATTTAATGATATAAGCATAACTCAAATAGCAAGCCGCCAACACTAGAGTAAAAAAAACATTTTATGTTTAGATTAATTAGATAAATAGTTATCAACAATAGTCTCATTATGAAGCCATATTATTATAATTATTGCTAATTATGTTATACCTATAAGCACTAATAAAAACATAATAATCTCGATTTGTTTTCAGGTAATTCGTGGAAACAGTATCATCATGCTGGAGTCTTTAGATAGAATATAGTACTAAAAGTAATAAATATAAGTGTATAAACTAAGATTTAAGATAAGTTGGTCTTTATGTTCATCTGCAGAATGTTTCAAAATCTTGAGTGCTTGCTTACATTGCCAGAAAACTACATTTTTGAGTCAGATCAGTAAGAAATATCCTTAAAATTTGTTTAATGTTTTAATAATTATTTTTAGGAATGCCACTTAAGTATTTAAGTGAATTGTGAAATATAAAAAAGTATATAGTCAGATAAAAAAAGTCAGTCCTCCATTAAAAAACCTTATTATTTTAAAGCTTTCAAGATATTTGTAAATCAAATTACTGATTTGCTCAACAGACTAACATTTTGGGGAGAAATTAACTCCTCTTAATTTGGTATTTGTTATGATCATAGGCATAAATTTCTTCTTGATTTAACATATTATAAAAAATAAGAAATGTTAAATAAATTAAGGTTTAAGGAGTTAGTTGTTTCATTTTACCATTAATATCTGACCAGCATGCGCCGGCAACACAGCAAACATTAGCTCAGAACTTATGTCTCAACCTCAGGAAGAATCAGCATTTATTATATTATTATAGGTAGAAGGTTACTTATGGGTGTTCCAAGGCCAAAGTGTGAATATTTTAAATGACACATAACACTGATTTTCAAAATATGAGGAATTTGGTTTCGTTTTCGAAATAAAATTTTTGGTAACGTCCAGTTATAAGAATGTAAAATGTTACATTACCATTACAATGTAAAATGTTTGAAGTCTCTTCTGTCTACTTTGAGTAAAATATATGTGACAAAAATTATATATTGTTTATATGTTTATTGGAAAGCGTTTTTTATTATTATATAGATCACAAGAAATATCCAAGAAAGAATTTATACTAGTGTTTCTATTTGTTTATAATGAGAACAGTATTACCTAGGTATTTATATATACGTCAAGTTTACAGATTAATTTTGAACTGAATACAATTAAAACGTTTAATAAAATAATTTTAAGATACTCATTTATGCTTACTAGACTATAACATAAACATACCTACGTAGTAATTTCTTAAAATTCTTTGAATGACAAAAGTACAAATAAACAAATAAAGTTTATATTTGGGATTTTTAAACGAACTTGACAGCTGTCAAATGACGATCAGTTTGTATTTTGGATTTTTGATATTATCTAGATTTGATTATTTTCAAAATATATTTGTGTTTAAAATAATGTGTGAAAATTATTAAAATAAAGAGTTGAAGTATAAACACTTTTACCAATTCGTAAGTTAGTTTGTTTTAGTTCTGGATATATGTGATTCATCAAAGGGTGTTACTATAACTGATTGCTTGGCAAATACTCTTATTGTTTTTTTGGAAGTCGTAATGCAAATGATTTGCAATGCCAAAATTTTGTTATTATATTGATTCCGATTTTTTAATATGAAATCATATACCTAACGACGCCTATATAGGTCATACTTGTTGTAGTATACTTGTATAATTCATGTCTCTATAATTGGTTTAAACTGTGTTTGAACTTGATTGTTCTTAACTTAGTTATAACCTTCATTACGAGTGGAATTGATGTGTGTTAAAACAATTTAGTATAATGGAGGACATACATTTAAGTGAGTTAAGAGAAATGAGATTAATAATACTCATGTAGTTATCTTTTGATTCAAAAACTTTAAATAACTATTTCTAACTATGTCTCTAAATGTTATTAAAGTTATAAAATTATTTCTTAAACAATGGTAATAATTGTGTTACAAAGAAATAATATAAATATTGCATATTGAGGTCAGTCTTTCTGTTTCCTAATTTTAATGATATGATGTACCAAAAAAAAGTACAGAACTAACTCATGACAAAACTTTTTAAGCTGCAGCTTATATCTGTATGTTGTTGGCATGATAGATAGATAGATAGATTTAGTCGCTTTCAGTCATTGGCATGAATCATCTCACTAGATAAGGTTTGACATAGCTCAAAAAGTGACAAATGTATCTTATCAATAATTATATTTTATTACAGAAGTAATAATTGATACATGAGTTTAATTATTTATGATTGCTGGATATATATGCAATGCAGATAGGTAGATATATCATCTAATTAATTAATGTTATGAAAAAAAAACACGAATTCAACTAAAGGTGTAATTTAAAGTATTTAAATATTAGCAATAATAAGAAATTGTACAGAAGTCATATATTTTAATTTTCTATTTTATATATTTTTTTATTGGAACAAGTATTGATATCTTAATTATCAATGGCGTATGTCTTCCAACCTATAAATATTTACAAAATTTACAACAGTAATTTAAATAAACAGCTTCCACACAGAATACATAGTATTTAGTATAATGTCATGTTTAAAGTTTTAAGTCATGTTTAAATGCAATAGTGACAACAATATGCATTCTTTTAAATATCAGCTTAAAACTTAACTCAATATTATTAAAGAAAGATTAAATAATTGTAGGGATTAATACTATATGTTTCCCAGGGACGAAGCCTTCAGTAATGGCGGATACACTGGACCCGTTGGCGCCCAGTACAAATGATTCATCTGGTTTAGTGCACAAGTTGAGGCAGCGGTTTGGTCGTGTGACCCCTCCAAGATCAAATGATGGTATGTATACTGCACGCATTATGTCATTTTTATCCTTGAAGCCTCTGTAGATTCAAAGGCGTTTTTAAATGACTCATGACATCATTAGAAATTGTAGTCTTTGTTTGTTACCATGCTATATTTGAATCTTAGTTTGTTCTTCCAAATTATCAATTATTACAGTAAATCAACATGTTGACTATAAGCTTATCCATTTGTCTCTATGGAGTTTCTTGAAGGTTTTTGTCATGGCCCTACTCTATAATCTGGCTACTGACTGACATTTCTTTTGCAATGTTTGCCTATTTGAAAAAAAAACGAAAGTTCTTATTATTGCAATTCAGTTCGTATTAATTCATATTTTTCTGGGGTCTACAATTTGTTTTAATTATAAAGCCCTATATTTATACATATATTGACATAATTATATAGAAATAGAAATTATGTATTAGTTGATGAGCTGAGTAGTACCAAGTTAGAATAGAATCATATATGCCAGTATGGTATATATAGGTCTGGTTTGGTATGGTATGGTATAGGTGTACCTGGGCATTAGTTTTACATATATTAATCACAGTCTATCTCCCGGCAATCACATGTTCTTTGCATACATTTATTAGCATCAAGATTAATTAGTTTTAAGTTTTACAGTCCTTCTGAAACTGCAGATGGACAGACAAAAAAATAGTAAAATTAGGGTCAATGAATCATGAATTAAATCTTTATCAAGACAATACTAAAAGTAATAATAAAAGACCTACATATGACCTACTAAAAAAATGCTATTTAGTGTAGGTATCTGATGCTCTACCACTTAGATTTAATAGACTCTTACATTTTTTTATTTTGTTTTGTATTAATTTTCACTCTTAATTTACTCTTACTATTGTTGTGTGTTAATTCTATAATTATTATTTTATTTATTATTAGTTATTGGGTGACTAAGTTATACCCTACTTGTTTAACATAATCTGAATCTTAGTGTTGTAATCATAGACTTTCATGCTATTGTTCACAAGTGCCTGAAGGTCAGGAGAAACTCGTCGAAGTCAATCTCGTAATTCTATCAGCTATCAGTTTAATAATAAACGCGCGTCTCTCAACACGTCCAATGAATGAGAAAATAAGTAGTGGTGAATTTTTTTAACATTGAAATCTTATATATAGTTGCATTTAATTTCAATTTACTGTGGCTGATATAAAAAGTATAACAGGATATGGTTTTTGCGAAGTATTTTTTTATGTTATCAAACGCATATTGATATATCGATATGATAACATTAACATATCGATAAATATTTACATGCATGTACATATAAGTGTTTTTTTTAATGTGTTTACTTTTTACCTGATGGCCCGTAATTGGGTAACAAAAGTATAACCTATTGTGTGTTTGTCAGATTATTAATAATCAATGCTGTCATGAGATACACATAACATCCTGCTTTTTAACGCTTTTAATGATTTAATTGGGAAAGTATATGGTGTTCGAATTGTAATCTAAGTAATTATTAGTTCTTATATCACCTACATAATTATATCACCTACATAATGTACAAGTGTTTTTTTTAGTGCAATGTCTGGTAAAATGTAGGCTTTTAGTAAATATTTAGCAAGCCACAAACAATCATTCGTTAATCGTAGGTATATACTTGTACAGGATGATGTTATGAGAAACGATTTTTTATAAAAAGGATTTGCAAAAAAAAATTACATAACATCTATGTTCTACCGGATGTCATTTTTCTATTATTATGAAAATCGGTATGAATCTACCAAACGACCGGAACTCTGAAATAACCTTTGACAGAGTTGAGCTCAGTGGAATCAAATCAATTTGAATTCGTTCTTCGAGATCGACTAATAGGCTGTATTTGTTAAAACAGAATAACGACAATTTGTATTTAATACACATCATATTTTAAGAGTGAAGTCTGAGATATTAACTCTTTTTATATTTAACCGACCGTAAATTATTAGTATTAGAAATTAGAACAGAAATAAATAATATACTCAGACTGAGTAATATAAAGCCACATCCAATCTGAATTCCGCTATATATTATACATTAAAATTAAAACTAATATCAATGAATCGTGAATTGTTCCAAAATAATATGAAGTAACTTCAATTCTTATGACATTCGTAATTTATCCAGGGTATGTGGAGTTCGGCGAGTTCAGGTCGGAACAACCCGGCATCAAGAAGGTTGGGACCTTCGCTGGCGTCTTCTGTCCCGTTGTTTTGTCTATGTTCAGCGCGCTTGTGTTTATTAGAATGGGTGAGATTGCTATTTATTCTTTTTTTCCTTTTTTTTTTTATTAATTTTTACTTCTATCGTCGTTTTTTACACGTCGGACGTGCACTTTTCGCATTTAGTCTGTATTTGGCAGATTAATCGTTGAATTTTGAGATAACATACTCAAAAAGAAGTCTATTAGTACAGGTATCTTAAAAAACTATATTAGTAAGGTAAGTCCTTTGCACAGCAGTTACATATACCTACATATATAAATATATATACATTTTTATTTTTATTTTTTTTTGTACAATTTTAGCTATTTAAATTTTATTATTTATACATATTTGTTAATGTACATAAATAAAATCTTTTTTATTCTAGGTTACCTAATAGGTAATGCGGGTTTATTATTGACATTAGCTCAATTCGGACTGGCGTATCTAATAGTATGTTTCACTGTGATGTCCATCTGTGCGATATCCACCAATGGAGCGGTGGAGGGAGGCGGCGTTTATTGTATCCTTTTATTTCAATTAAATTATAATTTTTTTTTAATTGAAGCTTGCGGGCTCTTATTGACTTTATTTCAGTCAAAACGAAGTACAAGTATTTGATTCTAAATGACGATCCCATATACTCGCTGGGCTATTTAAGAATGCTTTTCATTTCTAATTATCCCTTGAAGTAATATAATTGTTTTTATAAGGAATTACATATTTGTTAAAACCTTCGATTGTACACATTTCTTGAGTTTTTCGAGTGTATTCATTGCATGCGCTAATTCTGGCCAAATGTCCATGGTTCAATTGTAACATGTTAAAGTCAATGAAAATTCATACATGAATTCATCATGATTGAATAAATCCTTCAACGTAACAGTCATGATAAGCCGCACTCTCGGTCCAGAGTTTGGAGGTGCGATTGGTACTCTATTCTTCTTCGCCAACGTTGTCTCCAGCGCGCTGTGTATATCCGCCTGTACTGAGGCTTTGGTCGAAAATTTTGGGCCTAATGGTATGTTTTTTTCCAAAATGATATATTTTTAAATATATATTTTTTAGATAGTATAATGTAAAAATATTTTTTTGAATTGATTTATATTATTCTGGATTAAACTTCTAGGTTATCTGATCGGTGAGAGTCCAGGGTTGCCCAACGGTTACTGGTACCGCTTCATGTACCGCTCTGGTCTGAACGCGGCCGGTCTGGGCGTGTCCCTGGCGGGGGCGGCTCTGTTTGCTTCCACCAGCCTCGCCATTTGGTTCACCACCGTCGTCTGCCTCGCCAGCGCCTTCCTCAGCTTCTTCATCACTGCTCCTGGCCTGGTACTTACTGTTTCCAGTACTGTTTAAAATAGTATTTATGTATCACTTCTTGCAATATTAAAGTCATTCTATTGTTTTTTATATTCTACTATTTTTTATATTCTTTGTTTAAAGGAAACTATTTTTTTGCAGATAGAGAAACCAGCCACCAACACTTTAGTGAATGCCACTAACTTCTCCTACACGGGTTTAAGTTCTTTGACCTTGAGAGACAATCTATATTCAAACTACTCTCAAGACTATACCACATCCGATGGCGAATATGCGGACTTCGCCTCTGTTTTTGGGGTCCTCTTCACTGGGGTCACTGGGGTCATGGCCGGGGCTAATATGAGTGGTGAGTTATCGTTTAATGTCATCTTGAGTATATCAATAAATGTATAAAGATGATAGTATGTTTAAAATAAAAAAAATATAATTAAAAGAACCCATTTGTTATTAATATTCTTAATAATTGCCTTCGTATAAATGCACATGGAGCTGATGCTTTTAAATGCTTGCTATGCTTCGTTATATAATAATATTTAAAAACACGTTAGCCAAACGTGGGTTAATCATGTTACTAAAGACACAAGGTTTGAGTCCTGGTAGTGTTGGACAATGTTCTATTGTATATTTATTAAAACAACTCCACTATGTTATCTCCACTATCATTAACCAACAAGTATTATAGAAACTCAACAAACCTACGACCGTCAAACAACCTTGTATATAATCTGATCCATCGTGTCAGGTGAGTTGCGCAGTCCGTCGCGCAGTATCCCGGGCGGCACGCTGGCGGCGCTGCTGTTCACGGCGCTGTCGTACGTGGCGCTGTCGGTGCTGACGGCCGCCTCCTGCGAGCGGCAACTGCTGCAGAACAACTACGTCTACCTGCTGCCGATTAATATATGGCCGCCGTTTATTGCCGTCGGTAAGTATAGTATATCTGTATTTTTATTTCGTAGATAGTACTAATATTACTATATAGTAGGTATGTATAATTTTTTATATATATATTATGCATTTCAAAGTTTATTAAATTAAATTAAATTAAATTAAATTAAATTGAATTGAATTGAATTGAATTGAATTGAATTGAATTGAATTGAATTGAATTGAATTGAATTGAATTGAATTGAATTGAATTGAATTGAATTGAATTGAATTGAATTGAATTGAATTGAATTGAATTGAATTGAATTGAATT
This sequence comes from Napeogenes inachia, assembly GCA_959347355.1. Lineage (NCBI taxonomy): Eukaryota > Metazoa > Arthropoda > Insecta > Lepidoptera > Nymphalidae > Napeogenes > Napeogenes inachia. Next base: position 18,182,133 of record OY365798.1, on the reverse strand, counting down.
GAATTGAATTGAATTGAATTGAATTGAATTGAATTGAATTGAATTGAATTGAATTGAATTGAATTGAATTGAATTGAATTGAATTGAATTGAATTGAATTGAATTGAATTGAATTGAATTGAATTGAATTGAATTGAATTGAATTGAATTGAATTGAATTGAATTGAATTGAATTGAATTGAATTGAATTGAATTGAATTGAATTGAATTGAATTGAATTGAATTGAATTGAATTGAATTGAATTGAATTGAATTGAATTGAATTGAATTGAATTGAATTGAATTGAATTGAATTGAATTGAATTGAATTGAATTGAATTGAATTGAATTGAATTGAATTGAATTGAATTGAATTGAATTGAATTGAATTGAATTGAATTGAATTGAATTGAATTGAATTGAATTGAATTGAATTGAATTGAATTGAATTGAATTGAATTGAATTGAATTGAATTGAATTGAATTGAATTGAATTGAATTGAATTGAATTGAATTGAATTGAATTGAATTGAATTGAATTGAATTGAATTGAATTGAATTGAATTGAATTGAATTGAATTGAATTGAATTGAATTGAATTGAATTGAATTGAATTGAATTGAATTGAATTGAATTGAATTGAATTGAATTGAATTGAATTGAATTGAATTGAATTGAATTGAATTGAATTGAATTGAATTGAATTGAATTGAATTGAATTGAATTGAATTGAATTGAATTGAATTGAATTGAATTGAATTGAATTGAATTGAATTGAATTGAATTGAATTGAATTGAATTGAATTGAATTGAATTGAATTGAATTGAATTGAATTGAATTGAATTGAATTGAATTGAATTGAATTGAATTGAATTGAATTGAATTGAATTGAATTGAATTGAATTGAATTGAATTGAATTGAATTGAATTGAATTGAATTGAATTGAATTGAATTGAATTGAATTGAATTGAATTGAATTGAATTGAATTGAATTGAATTGAATTAAATTATATTAAAGTAAATTAAATTAAATTAAATTATATTAAAGTAAATTAAATTATATTAAAGTAAATTAAATTAAATTAAATTAAATTATATTAAAGTAAATTAAATTAAAGTAAATTGAACTGGACTGGACTGGACTGGACTGGACTGGACTGGACTGGACTGGACTGGACTGGACTGGACTGGACTGGACTGGACTGGACTGGACTGGACTGGACTGGACTGGACTGGACTGGACTGGACTGGACTGGACTGGACTGGACTGGACTGGACTGGACTGGACTGGACTGGACTGGACTGGACTGGACTGGACTGGACTGGACTGGACTGGACTGGACTGGACTGGACTGGACTGGACTGGACTGGACTGGACTGAATTAAATTAAATTAAATTAAATTTACATACATTGTTATATAACAATACAAAATACAAAATCATTAAAACAAAGAAAAGTAAATGAAGTAAAAAACAAATAGAAAAAATAAATATCTACTGCTAAATCTAAATCATAGATGCGCATACATAGAGGTTAAATTTTGAAGAACATAATAGTAATTTATATATGTTTTTTAGGTATGTTGACCGCCACGTTCTCAGCTGGGTTGTCCAATTTGATTGGAGCCTCGAGAGTTTTGGAAGCACTAGCAAAAGACAATATATTCGGTCAGTATTTATAATTTATAATGTTTTCTGTATGTCACTACAATTTAGATATATAATAACGATGTGAAGTTAGTATTATATGTTAAATATTTTATAATTTTTTTAATAACATTTTCTATAATTTGTTATATTGTGTACACAGGTTGCCTCCTACGTCCAATGGTGTCGACATCAGGCAACCCAGTGGTAGCTGTCATAGCATCCTGGCTGCTTGTGCAGATCGGCATCATGGCAGATTCGCTGAACACCATTGCACAGGTGAGGAAACGTCTTGACCAAATCTGGTGCCGACCACATCTGATCTAGACGAGTCTGCTCTGGACCAGTCAGTCTGGACTAACCTTTAATCGTGTAGACCGCATTTCATCTATATTTTTGAAAAATTGATCCTATATTTGTATTTCCAGGTGAATTCAGTACTATTTATGACAAGTTATTTTGCAATAAATCTCGCCTGTCTAGGATTGGATCTGGCATCGGCTCCCAATTTTAGGTGAGCAAATTTTTGTTTAATTTCTATGTATGGGAGTTATTAAGATTTTTGGTCGGATATATTGCGGTTTCTCTACAATTTCTACCTCTATTTTATTTCTAACGCCAACAATTTATATAATAAAAATTTGGTTAAAACGAGAAAATGTGATTTTTAACTGGATAAATTATATGGTAAATCTGAACCGGATATACAAAAAACTTGGTTGAGAACGACTTACTCTCTTTATTTATAAACTACTTCTGGGATAAACTTTTTTTTTAAATTGTAAATTAAAATCATATATTAATATATATTAACATATATAATATATTTCTGGTTTTCATTTCTTAAAAAAAATAAATAAATGAAATCTGATATGAGGACCGTGCACCAAAATATCCTGTTAAAGAAAGTACTTTGTATACGACGCTGATATCTTCCTTCCCCCCCCTCCCCCCAGGCCGACGTTCAAGCAGTTCTCATGGCTGAGTTCCCTGCTGGGCCTGGCTGGGTGCGCGGCGCTGATCTTCTCCCTCCGGCCGGGCACGGCGTGCGGCGTGGCGCTTGCGTGCTGCTCGCTGGTGCTGGCGCTGCACGTGCTGTCGCCCGCCGCGGAGGACCCCAAGTGGGGCAGCCTCAGCCAGGCACTCATATTCCACCAGGTGAGGTGACCCCTACCGCTGTAAGAAATGTATCGCAGGTTACTTAATAAACATGTAGTACGGCCGGACTCCAACAGATAATAATTCCAGTGAAGCTTTCTCACGGACACATATATGTATACGGATTGCATCCAGGCTAAGAACAAGGGTCTGTAAGTCATAAAAAGAAGTATTCCGTGTGGAAATCAAATCCTCTATATCAGAAATCCTTCAACAGAATCACTCTCTCCTTACAACAAAAAATTGTCGCGCTTATTTTATACCTTCAAATCTGCAGCAAAGTCGAAAGATTTTAGTGGCTCGTTGCAGAGACTGAATTTAAGCGCAAAGGTTCAAAAAATTTGGGGTTCCCCCACTATACTATATTGTGTGATCCGTATCAGGGCTTACTCTGTATTTATTTTTTGTTTATGATTCCGATTGATGATATTGTGTATTAAAATTCAAGTGAATTGAGAAAAATGAAAAATTTGGAAGGAGAGTTCTCGGTGGTCATTTAATCAAATCTAATACCCAATTGCAAATCAAACGGACTTGGAATGCACTACTTCTGGGATCGTACTATATTAATTAAAATTGTATTAAAAAAAGTTACTATTATATCTGATCAACATTTCGAATCTAATGAACTTGCCTAATTTATCGTTAATGGTTTCTTTTACTAACAATACATTAAACACCTATTGCTTCAGGTCCGGAAGTATCTGTTATTGCTGGACCCTCGTCGCCAGCACGTGAAGTTCTGGAGGCCGCAGATGTTACTGCTGGTGGCGTCTCCGAGACAATCGGCACCACTTATTGACTTCGTTAATGACCAGAAGAAGGTACACATATATGTTTATTAACACGGGTTATTAAGTTACTTTGGCACAGTTCAATTGTTTTTATAAAATTTTACCAGCTATTACCAGTGGACATATTGGAAGATTTCAGAAATATTAGATGTTCCTCATGTTTTAATCCAATTGGACTTCATATGGTTGTTACACGTTCCGAAAGTTACTTAAAAATCAGTGATAGAACCAGGAAAAAAAATACAAAATATCTTTAGAAGGCACTCTCAACAATTGAAGTATTTTTTTGTATTAAAACTAGTTATAAAATCTTACTGTTTAAAAATAAATAAAGATTTTAAATATTTGATGCATATTATTCCATGCATCAAATATTTAAAATCTGTTGTTTAAGAGATAAACGCGTTTAACATTTAAACAAACCATCCAAAATATCCTTGTCTTGCCTCGATATGTAACTTTGTATACAGAACATGTATTACAGGTTTTAACTAATCGAACACATAAAATATGTTTTTGCGCCGTCATACAATAAAGTATTGACTGTATTGATTTATCTTACATGCCTTATTACACAAAGAAGATGGTGCAATAAAAATCAAACAATGTATAGTAGCGGTAAAGTGTTAGTTACATGGTAGCGGGTGAGGAGGCTGTAGTGAACTCAAGTCTCATGGTACATTACACTGCGTATTATTTCAGGGTGGTTTGTTCGTTTTGGGTCACGTGCGAGTGGGTCAGCTGGATGGAAGTGGTGACCCTCTCGCTGAAGAACACAAGTACTGGCTGAAGTTGATTGATCATCTTAAAGTAAGTACACATTATCTTTTATAGAGTTCCGAGTCTTCACTCTCATAATGACCTAAGTGTTAAAAAAGAGATTAAAAAAATTGCTTGTAAGAAGAACCGTTGACAAATTATTTGAATGCTAAAATTAATATTTAAGTATGCATACACACGTTGCCCATTTTATGTTTAAATTTTATTATTTATCATGTTTAAACAAAGAATTTTGAAAATAAGATTTTCTCCATTTCTTCTAAGCAAATATCATTACCACACAAGCCGGGTCGTTATGTGCGTACATAATCCCCCCTCCTCCTCTCCCGCAGGTGAAGGCGTTCGTGGAGCTGTCCCTGTGCGAGTCAGTCCGCGGCGGGGCGGCGCAGCTGGCGCGGCTGGCCGGCCTCGGCGCCATGAAGCCCGACACAGTGCTGCTGGGCTTCAGGGACTCCGCCACCAACATGGACTTTTTCAGGGAGTGAGTTCAACTTACGATTATGAGGCTTTTCAGCTTTGAATTTGTTTGTATCTCGGTACTCATATATTCCTGAAGCGCTTTTTATTTCAAGATCAAGAGAATATGGTTCGACTGGTTTCATCTTAAACACGTGTGAAAGAACAGAATACCTGTTACACTTATTTCCACTATAGCGTGTTTTATTTTTTAATTCTGTTGATACCAATGTATAACTACTTTGTAATTAAATTTATCTTCATCCATTGTTTGTTATTAAAGATTTTAAGTGCAAAGACATTATATGAAACCAAAAATTAGTTCCCTCCGGAGTAGCCTTCCAAATTCCAAAATAAAACTTTAATCTTCCAGCCCCTCGTCTCCCTATAAGACTGAAGCCTTCAACCTGGACGCAGGCGAGGTGATCTTCCCCATGCAAGCGTCAAAGTTGTCGGCTCCCGAGTACGTCCGCATCGTGTCCGATGTACTGAGTGTGAGCAAGAACGTCTGTCTGTGTCGACACTTCCACAAATTGGACATGGCCGCCGTCGCTAAGTAAGTTTTGTTACTATAATTTATTTCCTGTAACATAAATTTTTTTAATTCGTTTAAAATATAAAAGTAATAATAATAATACAGGTCAAATTACACACATTGAACTAACCTAAATAACCAAAGTACGTGTTTTTGACGCAACAGGGTTTTAGAAATCTGTTAAAAAGAAACAAAAAATGTTCATTGTCCAATAAATATTTTTTTGAAAACCAGACGGTCATCATCTCTGAAGTACATCGACGTGTGGTTGGTGGAGGCCCTGTCTCCGTCCCGCGAGGAGGCCTTCAGTGTGCGGGCGCTGTTCGCGCTGCAGCTGGCGGCCGTCGTGCGCTCCGCCAGGGGCTGGACGCACCTGCGACTGAGGGTGCACGTGGTGACCGCCGCGCCCGGGGAGCGTCCGCACGGTAACTGCTGCTCACTCTGCTTGAACCTACTGCTGGACCCATCTGTAGCTGAGGGTGTCCTTTATAAAGTACCTGACAGCCAGGTTGCCTAGCTTCATCATCTTGATTTACAAATTAATCTTAATGAATTTATCTTCTATATAAATTCTGTTACTACTTACTATGGAGTAAGTAATTAAAAATATATATATTTGTTTTATGTTTTTGTTTGGTATTTCGATTACACTAGAACGTCTGCAAATTATTATATTAGATTTATGTTTGGGATGACAAAATAGTTTTACATTAATCAGAATTGGATTTAACTTAATTTGCTATTTAATTTTAATTTCACGAAAATTTTTCATGCATTGAATTATAACCAACACTCCTACAGAGGATCCAGCGCCAATGGTAGACCCCAGCCTGGCGGACCTGGCTCCAGGACGACCTGTGACTGAGAGACTGGAACAGTTGCTGAAGATGCTGAGGATTAATGCTACCATACATAGTGTGAGTGTTGATCCAATGTATAAATAAAATATATGTCTGATACTTTTTGTGGATTGTTGTTCATACGCATAGATTCATATATTACTCATACCAATGTGAAAAATATGGCGAATAACAGAAATATAATATGTGTATACGTTACTTTTTAGTATACATTGCATTAAATGATAGATTGTAACATTAATGTCTTATCTCCTTTTGTCTGTCTGTCCTTAGTGTTAGCATGATATGACTATATGATAAAAACGAATTTTGTGTAATTTGAAAAGCTAATTTCTTGAGGATAAAAGAAAATTTTATTGTTTTTTTATTTCTGTGTTTATTAAAATAAATTTAAAATCTATGTATTGTACATCCAGGTAGAAGAATGGCCGTCCTTAGAAGACTCAAATCGTTTTTCCGACTCTATGGAAGACGATCGTCTCTACCAACAAGTGCCTATGAGTTATTTGCAAAAGTAAGTACACATATAAAGTAACTTATCAACCATACAGAGATGTTGTATTTTAAATATTTTATTTAAATTGCGTTTAACAACAAACATATATAGGTGTTATACTTATTTTGTTAAATTACTTTTAATATGCCACTGCGGATAGTTATTAAACAGTGTTACACAACTCAACTTCTCCAAATAAATAATTTTGTCATGTTTACATAATTAAAGAACTGATCAGTTTTTTAAGATTCTTGGGAAACATATTTATCTAGTGGTTTTAATACAAATCAAGTAATTAAAACTAGACAAAACAGATTGAGGCCGCGCCGCTGTAGCGACAATGTATTGAACCAATATCTATAAAGATGCAATGTTTTGTTGCAATGAATTAAAAGTTTAATTTGTTTAAAAAAATAGATTTAAATAAATACATTTATTATACATAGATTAAAAAAAAAAAGTAATATTTGCGTGTTTATCAGATGTATCATTTACTACTAGATGTATCATGTACTGTTCAATCTAAGTTAAATTTTTCTCCTTACAAGCATCTGAAAATTGTTTATTGGGCAATAAATTATTATTATTATTATTATTGACCGTGCGTCATATTCCAGAGCGAACGCCGTGCTCCGCGCTCGCAGCGTGGGAGGCACGGCCGTGACGTTCGTGCAGCTGCCGGCCCCGCCCACCGCGCTCAGCGACCAACACTGCCACCGGTACCTGCAGGTATATATATACAGCCTCACTACATATATAACACAACGTGCATACTTTAATTTTAAATCAAAATTTAAAATCGAAGTAAATAAAATCCTTAGAAATGTCGCCTTCGTCCCGATAAATATAATGCTGGATTCATCGAGTTGGGTCTGTATTACTGAGAGATGTTTTACAAGTAAAATATAAAATATATGCTATATTTGCTAGTTTATCTAAAAAGTAATGTATCCATTTTGATGAAATTTGTTGTGAATATAGCTTATTGTTCAAGTAAACACATAATTTTCATACTACTTTAAAAGGTGTTTAATTATGAACAAAATTTTCTTTGGGCTTTATAATCAATAACTTGTTCACCGATTTTTACTATTTTATGTCACCATAGGTAATAACCACCAAGCTCTGGAAATTACTATTACTTATTCATTTTAAATAGATATAATATTAACAGATTTTTACCAAAAAGATATTAACTTCTCTCTTTTGATAAAATTTTCAGGTTTTGGACGAGCTCACGAAGGACCTATCACCGACTATTCTCGTCCGAGGATTGAAATCAGTGACATCTACGTCACTATAATATAATTTAAAAATATATATAAAATAGAAAATTAACAGAGGCCTAATTGACATTTTAACATATCAAGTAATATATATTTATCATATGATAATTAAGTTATTTGTAATATGATAACTAATTTAAGCTTTGACAGATTCAATATAAATTGTGTTTATGTTATCTTATATTAATTAATTATAACAAACTTTTGATTAATATACAATTTTAAAAAAAACCTTTATATTTTGATTTCTGTTCATTTTAAAATTTTTATGTTATTTTTTTGGTATTATTAAAAAATTATATGTTTGTTTTAGTTGGAAACATCAGAAGATTAAAGTTATTTTGTTTAATTACTATGACTCGTCTAAGCCCAAAGGTATTTTATTACAAGGGTAAGACTGGAATATGTCAAAACTGTAATAAAAATTTAATAAATTTTGAATAAAAGTGTCTCAAATTTAATTTCGTAATCTGTGTATTTTGTATCTTAGAAGATAAATTATTTTTTAAATTTGATGGTCTCGATGTATTATATAAATTATTATAGTTTTCAATTTTAAAGCTCGAACTGTCAATTAAATTTATATTATTTACTTTAAGGTTTTAAATAAATATAGAACGAAAAATAAACCAGTACGGCCAGGGATTCGAACCCGCGATCTCTGGGATCACCTTCCCGGTGAGTTCCGTGTCGAGGTCGAGGGTTCGAATCCCTGCCGGTAACGATTTATTTTGCATTTTATATTTATTGAAAATTTAAATAAGCTTAACATGCCTATACATGTGTATATATATTTTCAAACATTAGTTCAGAGATAAGTTTGATATTTCGCCTTTTAATATATCTCAATGACATTGTTTAATGCTCTTTGATTTTTTATGACTTTTATAAGACATTTTTGTATACATTTTAAAATTAAAAATTAAGTTAAACTCATTTTCATCCACTAATCATTACTAATTATCAACTTAAAATTCTTCCTTTTTATTATATTATAATTTGGTCTCGCGGTTTTTGGGTGCAATAAAAATAGTACATAATGAGTTTGAACAAATAAAAACTCATTATGGACTATGGATGACATTTTGACATCATATTTTAAGTAACAAAGAAATTGTTTGTCTGCTTTATTTTTTTATTAATGTTATACTCGTCTGTGATCCGACTATTAATTAGAAATTCTTTATTACTCAATATTTTCTAGTAAAAAGTATTATTCATATAATTTTAAATTAATTTGTGCTTATTTGCCTTTGAGGTGATTGTTTTAAAATAATTTCAACTTTGTTATTATATAAGCTATTGTTCAGTTATCAGCGATGATTTTAACTAAAAATTAGAGATAGGTAACTATCTGAGTTCATGTTAACTTCCAATCTTAACTTAAACACCAGCTATAGTTATTAGAAACAAAAATTAACGTTCTTTAAAAATAAAACAATAACATAAAAAACGCCTATATTAAGAATAAACATTTTTATATTTAGTGGTCTAAAATACTATAATTTAATAAGTCGTAAGTAAAATATTTTTTCACGCTTACATGATATACGCTAGATAGAGATAGCACATAACTGTGTAAATAAAGGAAGTTATCATTCTAAACATTGTTATTAATTTTTCATTTATAGTGTAATGATTTATAATTGATAGAAGTAAAGAAGAAGTGGGAACACAAAAAGCCGGTTTCACACATACCATGTATTCTGGTAAACATATTTAATTCTGTATTCATTATTATTGATGGTGTAAAACTGGCTTTATAATTTGTTCCCATGTCTGACCTTAGCATGATATACAAAATAATGCTCCAAATAATGTAAATTGATGAATTATATGAAGCACATATAACTTTGATTAAATTATGAAATACTTATGACTTGTGATTTATTTAAGACAGTTTTATTTTTTCATAACCGAGGGATCAATTTTTGTAAATTGTGATACGATAATAAATATATTATAATAAAATAAAATTAATGTGTTTATTTTCTTTTAACTTATATAGTTAGATAAAAAGTTGACAGAAATAAGTTAATTGGAATAATGTCCTCAAATAAGTAGTCAATTTATGAAATAGAATTGATTTCCAAAAGTTAGGTATAAAAACCGAAGAACAAAGGAAGAAAGCAGAAAGATTAAAATATCGTAATATTTTACGAGGCACATTCACAATTTCACAAGTGGTTCTTGACCGGCGGGGAGTGACTTTTGTTGTTTTTCAATTAATTTAAAATTATACTAAGGAAATTAAGCGAGGATGGACTATGGAGGCTATTTCATACAATTATAATATAATTTTAAAGATGGCTATTTGTTGAATTTATATAGGCCGTGTTCCGAAATACAAACCAACATACTGGCCAGGGCTAATGACGTCATAACACCCACGCCATATTGCACTAGTGTCGGTGTCGATTGGCGTCGATTTTTGACGTCATCAGCACTGGCCAGTATACTGGTTTGTATTTCGGAACACGGCCATAAAGTAAACACTGACATTGTGACATCCCACTGACATTGATAATTTTCCATGCCTTACCTAACTATTGACTCGCCATGTTTGAATTACATAGTCCATTACACATTTAAGTAAGATTATGAAGCCCTAGAGTTATTAAAATAGAGTATTGGTCCCATAGATAGACCTATGAGTGTGTCTGACAAAAAAGGAAAGAGGGTAGATGAAAAACCTATACTTATCTTTATCTAACACACAAAAAAAGAGATAGTTGAGCCCTATGCTTTAGCTATTTGTTATCAATGGACTATGTGACTTATGTGTATTAATTCTTTGCTTGAAGTAATTAATATTATAGTCACAAAAATCTATACATATAAAAAGGTACTGTAAAAATGTTTATAATAGATACTGATGACGATTTCATCAGTCTTTATAGGGGCAACCACAGACAGTTTAATTTTTTTTTTAATATTTCTGTAATAATGTATGTTTGTATCGCATTATCCAAAATTGCTTTTGCTCGATATGATTGTTACTTAATATGTGGTTATAATTTAAAAATAATAAGTATTTAAATAAACTTAACATGGCTATATCTACATGTTTATATATATATTTTCAAACATTAATTTCGGTAGTGGCATCTTTTCAATGTTTATTTATACTAGTAGAATAAGTTAGAAACATTGATAAGGATTTTCGAAACAAGCCTAATAGATGTCACCACTGTCTCGATAAGTACATGTTCATAGAAATTTATTCATTTATTACATACAATAAAAATATTCTGAAGCACGTATCTGATGATAAAGGTCAAGTTTCAGACTCGTGATCTGAACACCACTCACTATGACATTTTTCGTTTTATAACATAAAAAAAACTATTAAATTATTAAATATTTATCTTTACTTATTTAGGGTTATTCTATAAATTATTCTATAAGAGCAGAAAGGTACTGGATGGTTAGAAGCTTCTTAATGAGCTACCAAACTTTTGTCATAACTCGTGGTCTCTACTTACTAGTTGACACTAGCGACGCTTAACCATACTCTCTTTCTAAAACTCTTAAAGGATAACATCAGGTTATATCTGACTTTCACTAATAAACAGGAAGATGATTTGTTATTCAACGTTTATAAAGGCGGTTTCTGACGGCAGGGGCGCCACAGTTGGGTTATGACTTTTAGCTAGTAATGTGTACCTACTTTTTTTTTAGCGTTGGAAAAATGCGTTACGCATCATCCCAGCGGCCAGGAAGGTGATGGCCGAGGGGGTATGTGGGACTACCCGGCAGCATAGAAGACGCTGCCATTTTTAAGGCTACCCACTAAAAAACCAACGGTTGACCTCATCGCCTTAGTGGAACATCCCTGCAAAAACAAAATCCAAAATCCAGGATCTCATAATACATATAATATAGATATTTTTGGACGATATAGTAACTAGTCCTCTCTATTAATTCTAATACTAAAATCACAAACCTTAAACAAACAAACTACAACAAACTTGAAACTTTTTAAGTCCTCTTTCCTTTATAAATACCATTCTTAGTTAGTACATACTTAATATAAATAAGATATTAATATTACGTTAAATATACGTAACATTAAAGTCATTATCATGATATCACAGGACAAATATTTTACATTGTTGTAATTTTGCATTAAAATTCTGTGGACCCTATTTTATGAATGTATGATGTCAAATTACGGTCATGTGTTGATTGTTCTCTGACCTAGAATATATTTATCTGTTTGTAAATATCTATAAACATGTATAGCCATGTTAAGCTTATTTAAATTTATATAAATATAGCATGAAAAATAAACCGATACGGGCAGGGATTCGAACCCGCGACTACGGGACGGTTTCCCAGTAGTATAAAGTTTACGATATATATACATAATTAAAATAGAATGTCTTCTATATTATAATATGACTTAATGATTTTCCTTAGTAATTATAGACTTGAAACATTTGTAATAAATTTATTAAGTTGTCTAGTTACTACATGTCTTTTAATGTTCTTCTGTATAAACTTTGTGTATTTCCTAACAAATCAACTAATGTCGCAATATACATAGTTACCCGAAGTTTCCAACTAGTCCTTTAATCTGTACCAGTCTAACATACAAATCCTTTTACTACAGAAACACACACATACCTAAAACGTATTTATCGTACGCTTGTGACTCACACAAAGATTCCTATCTATTCGAGTCACTCACACATTGATAGACAAGCCTGGATGAAGAGGATTACACACACAGGCGTATTTGTTGGTTATTCCGTATCTAGTGAGGGCAAATCCGGGATGAGTACCACATTCAGTAACTAAAGTTTAGCGCAAAATAGCTTTACAATTTGGTTGAAGTTTTAGTTGTAGTTTAACAACTCTTTAATTTTTGTAGACGAATGAAGAGGGTAGAAAAAAATTACTATAATAGTATATAAAGAAATAATGTAATTTACATAGATACAGGACCTACAAGTCGTACCTATAAGACAAATTATTATTAATACTTAAGTATAGAATTATATTATTATGTATTCAACCATCAGCTTACCATCTCTGAATATAAATATAAAACACATTATAATTCTTGTCATTACAGTAAAAGTAATAAAATTTAAGAGGATAGTATTAAAGATTATTAAATAGTGATCAAGATGTCAGTCTACGATAATGTAGATTATATTAAAACAGTAAAAACCTAACAATCTTTTATAATACATAATATAAAAATGATTCCTCTGAAGTAATTGATCAAACAGTTCTGCATAACCATATAAAGTATTTATAACGTCAGTTAATTTTAATCCTCAAATTAAATGTGGTTTAAATGTATTGTGTATTCGGGCGCCACTAAGGCGGCATCCTAGCACATCTACCCATAAAACGTACTCGTACCAATTCAAATTTCCACTGGTGACGTCACTCAACCCTCTCGGCGCCGATGAGTTTCACAGCAATACTTTTCTCTGACAATTGATACTAAAGCGATGTTCTATTTATTCTATATATCATTGGACAATCGTTCTCAAATAGATTTTGCTGCTAATTTTATGCTGTGAAGTGAATGTTTTCCGCTCAGCGACCTATTTGTTTTATTCGGGTCACGGGAGCTCGCATTATAATATGCAACAAGTGGTACAAATACATCAGATATAAATGGCGACAAAGAGTACATTTATAAATAAAATTGGTTATTTAAAATAGTACCTTATTTTTAAAGCGTTAGAGATTAAATTTGTTGGGTTGATCTCGTAACAAAACCTAGATAAAACATATTTTTTGTGTTTTGGATGAGAGGCTTTTGGCATGCAATTTATTATTTATCTGTTTTGCATAAGAGACCAAAAGTTCATTGTTTGGTAAGTAATACAATCTTAGATAAAAAAGAGAGGAACATTTTTACTGAACAGTAATTCAGAAAATATCATGTAGTTATAGAATTTTATCAAACACACATTTGCACGCGACTTTGTCTTCCTCACACTTTATTTACATTTTTGAAGACATTCAAAAATGTAAATAAATGCATTTTTGTCTGTATGTTAACTTTGAAAAGGAGCCAACACACTACTTTTTTACAAATCAATCCAATTATTTGGTTTATTTTTATTATAACTCAATTGTCGTTTTAAAAATGTATTATATGTTTGAAAATATAAATAAATATGTATAGCCATGTTGATCTTATTTAAATTGATATAAATATAAAATGAAAAATAAACCGAACCGGGCATTAACTCGAATCCGCGACCTCTGGAAAACCGTTTCGTCGCTCTACCAATTGAGCTATCGTGTCGCTGTCTAAATTTTTAATAATATTTCTCTAAGCTATCGATTTTGACTCATTACTATTTTATTAAACATAACATATAAATAAGCATTTCTCTGTTGTTTTGTCTTAACTTCTATAAGATACAATTTAACTATGAAACTTTTAAGCTCGGCTTTGCAAAATTCGTTTTTTTGGGTTAACAAGGACAACAACGAAAATTTCGAACGTTGGAAAACTTTAGAGATTTTTGTACGAAGTTAAAACTTATAAAATTGGCAAAAAGTTTTTTCGAATTCTTAACAATACAACTACAAGAATAGTCTGTGCTTTTATTTACGCGAATACGACTTTTAATATTATCACTTTTTTTACTTTAGCGTTAAGGACGGAATTAAATAACGGTAGATACTGTGTCTACCAATACTGAAAATGATACTTCGTTCAAATATTTTGCACTGGACATGCAAACATACAGACCTTTTAATATAGGTATAAAAATATATTATTAAATATATTTTTAATTATATCCCAAATCAAGAACCCAATTTTTATTGAACTCTATTTAATTATTTTTAATTTTATTTATTTAAATGTATCAAGTTTTCGTCATTTATAGCTTAATAAGAATATACTAATATAAATACACTATTATTACTTTAACAACATAGGGTCAAAGTTAATTATAACATTTATTAAAAAGCGAGACACGGACAACCTTACTAAATTATTAATAATCCAACCTAATATTGATTTCTTGCTCGTTTTACTGTTTCAAGTCAACTTACACTCAACTGTCATATTGAAATTTACCCCATTTCAAGTGAAGCTAATATTTAATAAAATTGAGTGAACATTATTATAAAGTGGGACAGACGGAGAGACACATCCGTCAGCGGCTTTGTCTACAACTGGGTCTCTCATTGTAACTTCTGAATACAATTGTGAGTTGGTATTCGTTTAATTGAATATTTGTTGGTTAAATTTGAGACACCATTTGTTAAATAGGTCAGGTCTGGTAAACCGTTTAGTTTAATTACGTGTTTCATTTTCGTCATTTTTTTTGTATTTTTAAATGTAATTTTTATTGATTAGTCGCTGGCGGTTATAGAAATAATATATATATATATTTTTAGTTATTTTTAGTTTATAAAACAACTTATGAAAATGAAATGAAAAGTATGAAATATAATACGAAATTTTCATAATTACACACGGATTATGTTTTCTTCTTTGTTTACGGAAAAATAAATTAGGAATTAACTAAATTAGGAGACAACTGTTAATTGTTAAGTAAATACTAAGGGACACGCAGTTTACTTTATGTTAAAAAAAATATTACGAGGGTAGGTATATGATGAATTTTTACATGAATATTTAATGATTTTTTGTTGATATCTATATTTTCCGATTGATTTTGTAATAGCTATAAGGTTCGTATTGATGTTGTAATTATATAAAAAATAAAAACTATATAAGGTACATCCCTCGAATAGGGTGAAATATTTATAAATAGAATAATTCTATATAAATAGATTTCCACATGTTGACAGACTGATCTATATAAAAAAAATATCATAACCCCGGAAACAAGTCAGTGTAAACAGAATCATATGGTTTTTAACAGCTAATCGTGAGAGGTATGTGGGGTCTGCGCACGCGCCGGCACACGTGTGCCACATCTGTACTATGTAAACAGAGCAGGGCTGCGTCACCTTGTACATCACAATCTTTATTAAACCTAAATGCATCCACAAATAATTCTATCCGTTTTAATTAAAATATCGTTAGATATTGTTGATACATGACAATAACAATTAAATCATTATAAGATAAAAGGTTGATAACATCTGGAATGATAAGATAAACAATGAGAGTAATTGATACCGCCTCCTGAACCGGGAAGTGAGCCCGAGGGAGCTTGCCTTTCTAATTATCCGCGTGCTTGGTCTCGTAAAACAGTAAAACTCTGTTTTCACAACTCTTAATAGCATTGTAAATATGTATTCAAACATTATTTTTAAGTGAGTATTGTTTTTTTCAATATGAATTAGAGTTTCTAATTCAATTAAAGTGCCAGTGTCTTGAAGATGAAATGACGCCGCCAGCTGCATTCAGAAAATTACGAAATATATTTCATGTCTTAAAGAGTGATATTAAAACTGGTAAAGAGTGATATTAAAACAGGTATATTTTTTTTTATTGTGATTTCTGTAATACGTATATTTTTGTTCGTCTGTATTCACGTAAATTAAATTGGAATTTGAACGACAAGTTTCGAACTGTAAGTACATTCGAAGTCTTATTCGTGAGTTCGAAGCATGGACTAAGCCGGATTAATTCCAATATATACGTGAATACAGCCGGCTAAATACATATGTATAGTTCATCATGATACAAGAAAGATTAATTACCAAAATTGTGATTTCTATTAAATACTACTTATTAAAGATTATGAATGTACTTATATAAAAGAAGATTACTGTAATTACTGGTCCATTCTTTTCAGATAAACATTATTAAATGAGACAATATAATATGGTCGTCAACATTATTATATACATATACTAGAATATGGTTAGTAAATATACCTAGTTAAAATAATTTATATACAATACATAACAATTAATAACTTGACAACGCCACCAATTTTGGCAGTCTTCAAACAATCGACTGTTTATTTATTTGTTCTATTTACTTATTTAAATAAATACACTATAACGAACACAAAATAATATATAAATCTTGTATATTCTAAAATGTTAATTTATTCTTTCAAACTCAAAAAAAGACGTCACAAACATTGTCGTTCAATATTAAAACATAGATGAAATTTCTCAAACATTTTGTATTTTTTAGGCACTGTATTGGAAGTGTTTTATCAGAACGCCCCAGTACAAAGTGCCGCCTCTTGTGTAGCTTCCCTCTTATCTCCAGACGCGTTGGTCTATACACGTATACTCAGAGTTATATTATGAAATTTTATCCCTATTCAAGTTTAGTTTATAAATGTTACCTTAAAGAAATATGTAAGAAATATGTTTACTTTATGTTTATGTAAATCTGTTAATTACAGACTATATTAATATAATATAATTGTCGCGTTTTAGAGTATCCCAAAATTGAAGCAAGATTTGAAATAAGAAAACAGTTTTCAGTCTATAGTACCAATTTTCCGTTTTGTTAACACATAAATCCCTTTATCCTATTATTTCTATTATTAAAAAAAAACAATCGAAAGACTAAAAACTGTCTTCTATTTAATTCAAATCTTACGTAAAATTGGTACACCCAATATATGAGTATACAGTGGAATATTCTCGAATAAGCAGAATAAAAGACTAAAACAGTGTTTCCTTATGCAATTGGTACACAGCGGTTGAACAAAGAGTTAATTGTGATTGTGCGTAGACAAGGCCGTTTTAATCAAAACCTCTGGGATTATTATCTGGGTACAGTCGGGAACAGAAGTTTTATAAAGAATATCTATAATAATACTTATATTATAAATAAGTGAGATTTGTTTGTATGTTTTAAAGAGGATCTGTATGAACAAAAACTAGTGTAAAGTGATCAACTAATAAAAAATGAGCCTGAAATATTTTTTTATATTTTATAATACATCTCTTTTATTATATTTTAATGAATATTTAAAAAAAAAACAGCCTTATTTCCTCCTTCGTATAGAAATAGAAGTTTGAAAAATATAAGGCCAGAAGGGCTAATGACAAATTAGTTGCAAACCGAATTTTGATACCAACTTCGACTGTCATCTCAGTTTATCAGTGTGTTTCCAAAATACGAATCAAACCTTTTGACAGCCATTTGTTACGCACTTGACAATACTTTTCACCATTGCATTGGTGCTGTCAAAAAAGATACGCCTAAGCCATACGCATAAGCCTTGCAGATTTAATGTGTTGTTTTTTTTATTTTTATAAATATAACGTTAAACCAAATGCAACAGGTTATAGGTGTCCCAAAATCTTTGAAATTAAATAAAATAGAAAAATATAAGGGAAAAGGCATATAGCAAATTACAATGTAATGCAGTTCTCCGAAGGGCTCGACTACCTAACCTACCTTAAAGCTAGTGCTTATCGCTATTCATTATTAAAAAATAACTAAATACAAATATTTTTTAAACAGTATCAATTAACATAAAATAAAACTTTCGTGACCGACTGTACCTTGTAATATATACCCAAGCAGTATCCAGCCTGCTTATCGTATATAATTTATTCAGTAATATTAGAGATAAGTAGGAATCAGACACTGCATAGTGACATGGTAAATACTATTTATAATATTGTCAGTAATTAATAAAGTTATGTAACGGTAGTGCTCTCAGCGTCAATGGTAGTTTGTAGTTTATTCAAAACTTTTAACAATACTCGTTGAAATTTTACTAACATATCACAGAGAGTTGTTCAAATATTATTTTACTTTAAGTATCGTGTGATTTTATATTCTAAATGGTAGTTTTTTTTTATAAACTCCATCGCCCACAAAACTCTTGAAGTAGCGAAAGCTATTGAGAAAAAATAGACAAACAGCACATAAATTAATTAAAAATGACTGTGCAATTCAATTTACTAATAAAGCAATTTAAAAGAGCAATCAAACGACCATAAAGATATAAACACACAACTCCGACCCTAGGTAAAATCAGAGAAATTTAATACGAGTAGCACATCTTGGTCATGAGACTATGTATAAAAGTCAGTGTATAAAATTTGGAATTTAAAATTTTCTTATTACTTTCTAAGCTTTCTGGATCTATGGAGGGTACAGACGGACGGACAGACGGACGGACAGACGGACGGAAATTCCTGTCGATTCCATAAAGTAGCTTTTACTAGCAATAATCACTTCATATGAGTTAATTTATACATCTCCTTGCCCTTGGACTCCACCATGTTACTAGAAGCTGTGCCTCTTTACATCACTCCACAGCTGACTAATGAGACCAGGACTAATGAGTGAGCCAGGTCCGTAGATTATTACTGGCAACAGGCGTGGTTAGAAACCTGATTTTAGGTGGGGAATTTTGGGTGAAAAGGTGTATCTACTAAACCGTTTAGTGTATATTGAGATGTGGCATATTTTCTTAAATTTCTTGGGGAAGTTCGTTTGGATAGTTTTCTTCTGTTCTCAAAAATCCTTTTTAGCTTTCATTATTTAAAATTTTCTTAAATTTTGTGGACAAGTTCGTTTGGTTGTTTTTATTTTTCTCAAAAACCCTTTTCAGATTTCAGTGTTTCAAACTAAAAGGTTATGTGTATTTCTTTGAGAAATGAAATTTTTTTAACAACATTAACTTGTGGTGTTCCGAGCCATAATAAATAAATATATAAAAAATATTTTACTGTCATTTTGTTTCTACAATTAACTACCAATGTATATATGTAAATAATTATCAATCAATAAATTAAATGTAAATGCAATTTAATTTACAGAAGTAATTACTTAATAGTTCACGTTTAGTTAATGCTATCTATCTGTTACAATTACGTGCCAATAAACAAGCTTTATCTAACAGATACTGGCCGGTTAACTAGTGTACTAAATGTAATCGAGCACTATAAATTGTATATTTATTGTATTTTGATTGAAATTCTGTATTTAAAATATACCTATAATAATAAACATAGTTAACAAGTGAATAGTTTTTTATTATAAAAATATTGTTTTAGTATCTAGTCTTAGTATATAACTATTAATTTGACTAATATTATAAATGTGAAAGTTTGTATGTTAGTATTTTTTTTCTCAATCACGCAAAAACGGATTAACGGATTTGAATAAAATTAAATACACCAATAAGTATACCCGGAATGACACATGACTTCTATCTTCAAAATCCTGGTTAATTCCCTTTTTTCCCATTAAATGTTCAAAAATATTCCCTAGATGACGTTAGGAATTCATTAGAGAAATGATTTCGTTACAATGTATAAAAAAATTTAATCACTCTTTGACTTAAATTTATATATAGTACTTTTAAACGAGATACAGAACTTAATGAATTACAAAATAAACTAAGTTTTATAGCTACATCGTTACAAAATAAGCTTGACCGATCATACGTCTTAGTTATTTTGGTTAATATAATATTTCCTTATCAGTTCAATAACAAGATTCAATATTGGATTAGTTTTTAACTTTTAACGGTCCGACAAAGCACAGACTACATTCCACTTACCATTAGCTGAATGGCAAGTGGATGGATGTTGTCAAGCATTGCCCTAAATCATGTAAAAAAAAGGCGCGAAGCTGGTGAAAAAGTCTTATCTCTCAATAAATCAAATTGACTGTTACATAAAAAAGTTATAGTTGACTTAAAATTGTAGACTAGTTTGTTAAAATCGCTATCAAAATATGTTTAGACAGGAATAGTTTTTTTTATAATAATACAAATGTAAAAATGGTATTAATTTTGAAAATTGTATTTGAAGATTTCGAATGGTCTACATTTTAGCAATTGTACAGTTTTATATATTTATATAAAATAAAAGAAGTTGTAAGAAAATTGAACCGTTACCAAAGCTTTATTTATAACCTTCAGAATAATTTCATTTATTGAATCAGTACAAAATGAAGTTTTTATTTACAAAATATTACACTATTTCTTATGCATACAAAGATGAAATGTTTGTGTTATATTTTGAACGGAATTAAATCATTGTTTGATATTTCAAACTTCAACTTCTTTTTTCGTTTTTTAACAATTATGTTCTAAAAGAAGCCAGATTAAATGGGTTTTCGGATCCTTTTTTGTTGTTGTAATATATACGAATTATATTAAAATATTTTGTAAAACAATTTAATTTTTTATGAAAAGATATTTTATTTTTTCTGTTCCTTTACGCAAAAAACAATAATAGCGTGTAACGGATTAATAAAATAAACTCCGACATAATTGCAGACATCACTAGCACTAACATATAAAAAAAAATATTATACTGAATTTAGCGTAGTTTTTTAATAATCAAATCAATTTCAAAACAAGCACTCCGAAAATAAAGTGAAGATTAAGTTTGAGATGTGACTATAATGTTCCTACATATAATGTGTCAAATTTCTACGACTCTAGTTGTTGGACAACTAGAGTCGTAGTCGAAGTCGTAGTAGATGGAATTCAGTTCAAGCAAATCGTGTTTATTAAGAACAACCACTAATTATTATTCATAAATATAATAAACTAAAGTCGTTTAGAACTTCAAGACCTCAGGGTGTCGTTATTAGTCTTTATACTATAAAAGTTGATTCATTTATAATGTATGAGATATTCAAACAATATCTATTTTCCACCCCGGCCCCGGTCCAAAAAGGGGGGTGTTATAAGTTTTATGTGTGTATCTGTATGTCTGTCTGTGGCAGTCAAAGGAGTGGGCGTATTTGATTGCGGTTAATTTTTATCGAAAGCCTGGTTCGTTGAGATGGTTCTTAGATATATTTGGTGGAAAAGAAGCAGTCATCTCCAAGATATTGAACTCTTATTGGAGATCTTATGCAATATTTATAGTAAAAACCTAAATAACCTAACAACCTAAACAACTTAGTGTGTTATAAAAAAAAAACATTTTTTTGCTTTGTCGCAATTGACTCGATTATCAGTCGTGATCGACCATCCATCCCTGCAATATGCTGTACCGATAGTTCTGGCCATGATGAGAGAGACAGATCCAACTCATCCTATAATCACTAAACGTAGCAACAGGTGTTAGACATGCAGACAGATTAACGTAACTGCATTTTTTTATTATATAGATGTATATTATTATTTAATTTTTAATACATTTAAAAGATTTAAGATTTTAATAATATACAGAAAAAAGTACTGTAATTAGTCTTAGAATTCGCTTATGCAAAAGAAAACTACTTTAACGATTTTACTCTCTTTTTTATAGGTTTCAAATAATTAGGCAATCATCTACGTCTCACGGTAGTCTATCAATACTCATATTTTAAACTATTTTCTTTAATAAACCTAAATAGCCATTTTTTCTATAATATCAATGTACATATATCTATATGTATCTATATGCACTACGTATGTATATATACATTACATTCATTGATATAATATTTGAGTAAGCGATATGGCAGTAATTGCATTTAATCCTACAATATTATTTTCCCACGGAACATTGCAAGATAAATTCCATTAAACAGATTTGGTTGAGTGTTTTATCAATTAAATGACTTAATTATCATATCTAGACTCTAGAATCATTCCTTGCGTTTTGATTGTTATCATGTATATTATTAAACTAAACTAACATTCAATGGAATAATTGCAGTACAAATGTATATTAGGATTTATAGTTATTTTGTTAGCGTTTTTCAATTGAGGTACGGAATTCTGAAAGTCAACGGGAAGTGGTTTCCAATTGAAGAATACTTAAGAGACCACCCAATGACATATTATTCTTTCTGTTACAAAATAATTCTGATTTATATTTTATAAACCTACTATTATTGTTCTTATTTATATTTATATCTAAAAAACATTATTAAAAAAAATCTAATTCAAAAGAATTAATACGGTGTCTAAATATTAAAAATTTCTGAAGAACTCCATAAATAAATAACGTTTCGGTAAATTATTTAAACTAAAAATCATTTATACTTGTTTTGTAAGCGTAAGCCTTTTTGTATAAATATAAAAAAAAAACATTGAAAAATATTTATTTGAATATTATCTGCATATATAATAAAAAATATGCCACAAATAATAATTTTCTCGGCGTCCTTAAAATAACCTTTTAAAAATTAAATCCTCCGCCATCTTGCAATATGGCGCGGCCATTTGCATTACATCAACTCATTTTAATATTAATTGTTAACGTCCTTTATGCAAAGCGTTTTACATCTTATGAAAGAGTTTTCAGAAGATTAACTTGTAGCTCGGATTATTTTAGTATGTATTTTAATTAAAAATTAAATATTTTAATAAATAGTATATCTGCGTAAGGTTAGAGGTATGAAGATGAGTTTTTTAATTCTATTAGAAACGTAATATTTATTTGTAATGTTTTCATTACGGAACACCTGCTCAAACCCGCTGCTCGTTCTTGACTGTGTGTTATTTTACACAAGCCATGTGGCGGATAAACCGACATCAAAGAACAAAAGAATCAACTTTATGGACAAGGTAAAAATAACACATCAGAATACAGGATGATTACAAATATTATTTATTATTATTAATATCATATCCTATTTGGTTTAATTCATCTAAAAATTGTTTTTAAATTACATTTCATTGATAGTTAATTAAATTAAAAATTCACTGAATTTCTTTTCTTAAAATGGCAATATCCAATTTTGAATAATATCATATAGAATTTGAGAGTCACGTATTGCAAGAAATTATTCATAACAGACATTTAGTTAATAATTTTATTTATATTTCTTAAACACCTTGTATTGTCGGCCCCTAATAAAGAGGCGTGCACGGTGCCAAAACCGGGCATCGAACTCTGGACATCTGTTTCTTTGCGCACGCGCCGCCCGACGTTCTCATTCATCGGGGTTTGTAATTTGTATTTACGTTGTTAGTTTTTTTAACTTTTTGACTTGTATATATCATAAAAATATTATCGAAGTATTGTTTTCAACTAGATATAGGAAATGTTAAATAATTTATAGTTTTTTATTCTTATTAGTACTTACTTAGTTTCAAATGCTATCCTGGTTGCTGAGAACCTGCGGTCACAGGTTTGAGTCCTCCCCCAGTTGATGTATATTCAGTTTGTATTTATTTTAAACGGTAGCTAAAGAGCTACCGTTGGACATAAACTTTTATAAGTTCTATGTTCAACGAATCAATAATATTAAATATAAATACTACTTCCACGAATATTGAATAAAGCTTGGGTATTTCGGATGTGATGAACATACATACAAATATTCTAAATAGAAATCCACTGAATCACAGTCTGTTTACATTAGCTATGATTTTCGGTATGTGGTAGAGTGGCTAGGATTTATTTATATTATAGGATAAAAAATACAAAGAAGTTAGGAAAAGTTTTTAGGAATGGTCTAATAATTGCGATTATCTTCTTGTCTCTCTTCCTCTCTCAATCTCTGATTTCATCTCTATTCACGACCAAACTCAGGCAGTGACTGCGGTTATCTACTGCCCCTCTTCCTTTCTCCATCTCTCTTACTTTCTCTATTCAGTTCTACCATGGCCACACTCACACAAAATACTATATTTTGCTTTAAGAACAAAAACGACGTTTCTTAATAAAGAAATATTATAATTTGAAATGAACTTGGTTACCCTATTGAAGATATAAGTTAGTTAAATTGCGATGATAGTTTATTTGAAATAATATTCTGGGTGGGCTTGAATATATAAATAAATTGTAATATATAATAATATTGATTAATTAGTTCAGTTATTTATTTATTGTTTTTATATTATATGGAATTTATAAAGATGATGGATGGGATGAATCTATGAAAATATTTTTTAAAATGGTTGTACTTATTTAGAAAAATAGAGTAAGTAACAGAAATATTAGCTCTCAAAAATTTTATCTGATATATGATTTAGGAGTTCATAAGAAACAACAAACAATCACACATTTTTTTTAATATTAACAACACAATAAGTTCTCTAAGAAAATATAAAGTTTCAAGATAATGTTTTTACTCTTGGGCACTTCTTGCCACTTGGTGATGTATGAAAAATAATCTGAAACAGTAAATAACCCTTTTAAATTGAAATATAAACACAAAAAGTGCAAAATTAATGATAATTTCATCAAACAAAGAAATAAAAATTGTTTTATTCATATATCTGAATGTGTTCCGTATATTATGTAAATCACTTGTAATGTATGTAAAGTACGGGTTTCTTTGGACTTTCGGGTGTCGTGTCTTATTTATAGCACACGATATTTTTATCGTGTTGGTTGATATTTGATGAGTTTTTATAATATTTTTTTTTGACTAATAATAGGAAAATACTAATATATATTTTGTGCGTTTTCAGTGATATAATATTGCAAAGTTAATATATATGTCAATAAAAGGAACATTTATATATATCGGTATATATCGTTAACATTAAAATTCAAATGTTTGCAGGTACAATGAACGGGAAGATCTTTCTGTTCCATTGGCCTTGTTTCATAATACCATAAACCACTGTTTACATAATGACTGTAGATAACATTTTATTTATGCTGCTAAAAACAAATAGATATATATTCTAATATTTCTGATTATTCCTTACTTTCCCCAAGAAAGGGACTCGAATGGCCTTGAGTCTAATTTTATTTCATTTTTTATAACCCTTTGCCATAGACTTTATAGACCATTGGGACACTTCTACAAAGATAACAGCTATAACAGGGATTGCATCCTAACAGTGTTGCTATCCCTAATTTAATGGCTATAAAAATCAGACAAACTGGGGTCAAATTGGTCATTTCGGGCCGAAATAAACATGTTAGGGGCTTGGTTTGGGGCTTCAGTAAATAATATATTCAGCCTTTGTTGTAAAAGTTTAATGGTTTCGATTCAGAATATTAAGCCATTGCCTGAAAAAAGTTTGACTTATCTAACATAGATATATGTTAAAGGCGGTTTTACTTATAAAAAATGTCAAAAGACGTTTTCTCTGTATATAAATAACAATATCATATTAAAATATATTATATTATAATATATTGCATAATAAATACACAAAATTATTGACATTTACTATTCAAAATCATAAAGCTATTCCCGCGCGAATATTCAAAATGGCGTTGAAATGTCAAAACGTAAATGGTTAATGTCGACATTTCGCAAATCCACGCTCCACTGACCACCCTTGATGTTGTGTTCAATTGTTTTTGTATAATAGGGAAATTTCGTTAGCTCTTTCTTAGTCTTTGTTTCAGGATCAACTATTCTTAATCTATATAATATTTGTGATGAAACTCTCGAAGGATAAATACAGACCATATTTTTTATAAAGGATTATCCAGTTCTAATTCCGTTTTTATAAAAAATATTCTCCATTGTTCAGAATATGGCTATCCGGTCTATTTTGAAAATAAATGGGTAGGTACTCTATTTCAGTAACACAGCTCGTATGTATTTCCACATAAGTTTCGTACTCTCTGATATGAGTGTAGTTTATATATATATGTAGTAAAAAATGTAATATATTATTTATTGTAAATTATTAGAGTCTATCGTAGCTTAGGGATGTAAAAGTTAGTTGTAGAAATGACGAATTAAGATCATTTCCTTGACCGAAACATTTGATTTTATCATAATTTGTCTGATCTGTAAGGAATACCTTGAGAAAATCTTATATCAAACGCTACAAATGTTAAATAGTGTGTTGGTATTTTATTTATATGGTTGGAGGTGAGACCTTGGCCCAGCAGTAGATAATTAATGCATACTTTAGGTTTTATGCCTATTATAAATACATCTTTCAGATGTTTCATGAACGGGCATCGAGTCACGTGGTTTCAGTGAAAGAACAAATACCTACTAACTAAATGTCAGTTGATTGCTTTAGTTCTTGTTAGCTTAAACGCTTTAGATTTGAGTTCCTTCTATGTATTTGTATTTTCTTCACTTTCTTTTCCACCGGTACCACGTTATAATTAATATTCGTAGTACTTAAAGTGGGATAGTATGCATGTAAAAAAGTAGGTAGTAACGTAAGTAGGTATTTAGTAACGTCATTCATTTTATACCTGTTTTTAAATCCCAAAACAAAAGAGGGATGCAATAAGCTCAACAATCTGTGTATACGTATAAGAATATTTGTGTGTTTATGTCATCATAGCTCCCAAACAGAAGAATTGATTCGTTTTATATTATAATTTCAATAATTTATATCTTTCCTTGTTATATATTTATATTGAACTACTAATTTATATTAAACGAGATGTAAATCCGTATTGTATGAAAATTATTGTCTGCTTCATCAAGCACGTCGCCAACAGCTATTACTGGCACGTGAGTATTTTAATTAAAAATACTACATTTGTGAGCCAGGAAGGGTAATCAAATTATAATATAATTAATTAAGTAGGTATTTTCTTTTTTTCTTTTTTGTTCACTGCATTAGAGACGCATAAAAGCATCGAAAAGTTTAAGAAACTACATTTAGGTAGGTACTTTTTAATAAAATATAAAAATATTAATGACATTTAATTTTAGTTGTTGATTTTAAATATAATATATACTTCCCTTCTACTTTAAATATTAAGTATTAACTGTGATATTGGTAAGATATTTCTTTTGATACTTAATATTAGCATCGGTAAATACAAAATAACGAGCTCACTATTAGCGCCCTTATCGTCAACGGCGGCCATCTTGGTACGTCGTCAACATGGCGGATTTATAGTCGATCGTAAAGCGCGCCAAAATTAACAAAAGGTTTGGCAGCTGACGAGTTTTAAATATAAAGTTATGATGGAAAATGGCTATCGGTTGCGAACCTAGAAGTGCAGATAAAAATAGCATGTTCTACTTAAAATTGTTTAAGCGTACACAGAAAAATTGTACGCTGGAATAACTTATGAAAATTTTATTTTACATTGTAATTCTTTGAAAACTTATCGTAAATTGATATGTATGAGTCATTTTAACGTTCGTTGTATGGAAATTCTAAAAGATAAATAATAATTCTTTGATGTTTCGCAGAGTTAAAGGTGTTGGTAGCAGTTACCAGAGTGCGTGATACTTTTTGTGGAAGTTCTCGAGTTTGTGGTACTGCTTCATCATTCCTTAAACGTGATTCTTTTAGCAATTTTTACACCTTGTTAAAGAACAGTTTCTGAACTTCGAATAGAGGTCCTACAAGTTAAAATAGTTATTGGATATTGACAACCGGTACAAGGGTTTTGGTTTTCTTATTTTTTCCCTAATGTCAGTGTTCTTCTAATTTATTTTTAATCAATTAATACTGATATGCTTATTCAAGACTACTAACAACTGGTTTCTAAGGAACTATTTTTTCCAAGGTAAAAGGTTGATTATTAAAGAAGTCTACTTTTATCAGATGCTATCAGCGTGGAAATAGAATCTTGATACTGGTGATATCAGTTATAATAGGTATATGAAATGCCTGTTTCCCTTTCTGTACCACCAAAGTCAGAATAAGAGAAATTCAATGATCATACTGATGGTTCTAGGGCTAGTTGTTCTAAAAGTCATTTTTTAACGAATTGGAGTTATGTATATACCTACATATCTATTTCGCATTACAATTTTTTGATTCAATATTGTTTTATGTTAATATTATCATGTATCTTGGTATTATTTTTAAAACATATTGGAACTTTGCTGTCGGACTATTTATGAGATATCTTCTGTTAGTTTAATCATTTCAATCAGTATGACCATCTGGCGTAGCGGAAGCGGTGCCTTGCTTTTGAAATTATAATTACCGAGTTCGATTACTGGCAAGACAAATGATACATGCATGATATTATCAGTTTGGATCTGTGAAGGACAACATCATAATAAAATCATATATAAATATAAATGTTACCCATCAACCCATGTAGTAGCATGGTGAGTAAACAAAATTTTCAATAACTTTTGTTTTGTACTGTACTATTCAAACACGCATCTATGTGATAACTAATTTATAAAACTAGGCTAATGACATTTACGTGGTTATCCCATAAAACAATGGTGTATATCGTTCGGCTGCTCGGTACTGTGACCCCGTGACCGGGTCGTTGAACCCGCCCGACCCATTGTTACTTTCCTGGTGACCATCATGTGGGAAGGACTGTCTGGATATACATTCAATGCTATATAATTTGGATATAATTCTATAGGCTGTGGCATAATCAGAATACGCGTAAATTTCTTATTCTTTTACTGGTGTCGATGTAATTAATTTTAGTTATTATTGAGGAATTTATGGTAAAATTCAAATTAACAAAATGGCCTTCCCATTAGATACGCTTGAAAATAATGCTCTATTAATTTAGAAGTTTATGGAATCCGACAGTTTTTAGAAACGGTTTTAATACAATGAACGTATTTCGTCTTCTTCCTGTGCAAATTGATTCGTTTATATCTATTGATGGCTGGTTTTCTTATAGCTTTAAAAATATATAATAAAGTATTATAATTGTTTGTCCTTTGTATACACAAATTATTTTTTATATGAATTAGTCTTTTTGACGGAATTATATATAATATTTTAAAATATTCTGATTGCCTCATTTTATTTTTGTATTAAATCATTCTTTCGCAAAAGCTTTTACAGGTTCATATAAAATCAAATAAGATTGCATGCCAAGATTTTTATGACCTTGAAAACCAGGTTTTCGTAGCTAGAAAAAACCTTATCTCATAAATCATAAAGTTCTAAATTGAATTGTTCTCTTTTAAATTTTAAAAATCCTGTTTTACTTTTATTCTAAAATCAATCCTATTCATTAGCATTAAAGTCCGTTTTTAAAAAATTGCTTTATAATCAAAAAGGCCTCGTGGAATGCAAAAGTTGATTTAGGGCTCACAATTCCAAGCTCAGCAAATTTGACTCCAGGATAAAATCCTGAACTTGGAAATAAAATGTCTTTTTATTTGGATATATTTAACTTTAATAAACTATCATTTTTATAATAAAGATAATGTGTATTATTTGATATATAGTACAATAAATTTCTCGTTTTTGTTTTTAATCACCTACAGTACTAAAATAATTGTACTTACAATGTATTAAGCCTAAAGCAAATTCTGTTAGAGTAATAAATTATTTATATATTTGCTTGTTACAAACTTCCGAAACAAATATTTAATTAAATTTAAATTTACCTTAAACCGCGCGATGTATTAATTGTTAATTACAAAAGGTATTCAAAATAACTTTCCAACAATACAAATATGATATTAAATTCATATTTCACATTTGATATTTCTAAGTCACTCATTTATTCGCATACAAATCGTTTCATAACAAGTCGAAAATTACAGACAAGAGTTAGCACTTCTATAAGACTTGTCTTTGGTTAGTAAAATAAAATTTTAGTGCTTTAAAGATAACAATAATTTTACTCCATTTTGCGGAACATCTTGCCATGTTACATTGTAGGTCTTTTTAATCTCCACGTCTTAAGCACACTTAACCTGTGTCGTGTTCTCGTGATAAAAAAAAAAACAAAAATCGTGCCACCAATATCGCCAGTGTGTGATAGGGCTAAGAATTATATAATGATAAACAAATTTGAACTTCATTGAATTCTGATAAGATGTACATTCGCCTGTTTAGAGGTAATTGTTTGGTCTAGGAGAACTCACGATTTCATTGGTACGGTCATTCCGCTTTCAGAGTAGGACGTAATTCATTGGACCTGGTTTTTGACCTCTAACCTGATACCACATACTTAGGACATCATATTATCTCGTGAATTATAATTGTATGAATGTATGATTGAATTAACTGAATGAAACTTAAACTAATTCGATCCTAATTATATCCAATATAATTAAATTAGTGTTAAATTTATTTCCCACTGTTATTTTTGTTATATCATCATGATTTTGTTACTGCCAACACTCCTTTACAATCTTATAGCAAGTTGCACATTAACTGGACTGGAATCTGATCTGACAGCTACTTGAAATGTCAAACTGTATGATTTCAAACAAGTTAAATGTCAGTGAAGTAGAATTTATAAAAGGTTCTTACTTCTATCTCTTTTCGAGGTTGAGGCATAACCTTGAGTAGAATTAGCAGCAGTTCTCATATTTTTACCAGTTCTCATATTTTATTTTTTTCCAGTACTGATATCTGGATAAAATTTCAACGCATGGATGTCAATGTTATATAACATGTGAGAGAAAAACTTTACTAAAGAATAAAAAAGTGTTTTTTTTTTTTAACAAAAAGGTTTTTATTACATTTGTTCGATAGTAACTTTCCACAACGTGGATCTGCATCATCAGCTTAGAACAATAGCTATGAAAACTTCTTCCGGATGCTTCGAGTAGTGTATAATAGGAGCCATACTGTATAAGTGGATCGAATTCTTAAACAAAGATGGCCGTTTAATATTTCTTTTTTCATCAAGTTCCTACACAGGATATTGTTTGGAAATTAAATATAAACATTAATAAATTAACACACTTTATCGAGATAAAAATCCACGTATTCAAAGACGAATGTGTTTAAAAGAAAGTTTGACGGCAATCTGTAATTCATACAAAGAACTAAAGCTGTAAAGTTCAAATAAGTAATTAAACCTTTTGAATGTTTTAAACAGATTCTTAATTCCTTTCAAAGATCTAGCTTCCACATGGCTATCACTACTCTTAAATCACTCACCTCCATAAACCACGACTGAACGCTTATTTCAAAACCAGGCTTAACTTCTACACATTAAAATTGTTTTTAGTCTGCTAGTATTTGGAGCATGTCAAATGATATTGCAATGGAATTTATACTTTATTGCCATTAGGATTTGGTTGTGTTTATGTTACAAGTAGTGTAGTGTTTGGGTTAAAACGAGAGGGCAGTCTATGTGTAAATCAATCTATTGATACGCGATCGGCGCGTGCGCCTGCTGCCGATCAAAAACGTATTTTTGGAATAGCTTTAAGGGCAAGCAATATATTCATGATAGTAAAATTTACCCAATATTATAAAAGTGAAGTGAAGTTATTAAGTTTAGTGAGGATTGTAATAACTATCTATGATATAAAAGACATGTTCCACCGTTCTTTCATTGATAGTTTAAGGTAGTATTTAAATTAGAGAAAAATATTAAAAAATAGTAGGTACTTTTAGTAAAAAATAAAAAAATTAATATGATTTATGTAAGAGTAAAGCTTCCCCTTTATTCACATGACCCGGGGGCCACTTCAGGGAAGAGTCTGGAATATTATAAAAATAGGCCAAAATATATATTACACCAGCCAGCAGTATCGGAACTTCAATCGGCATATAATACATATTACGTCTGAGGGAAGCTACAGTTTTTGCTAGGTTTTGGTTTACTAAGTATTTTTATATCAGTTATAAAAATTTGCTTAAGAAGTTTTATGTCCAGACAATTAGTTTTTATATGATAAAGATTTTTCCTACTTATAATAATGATCTTATATTCAAATTAAATTAAAAATAAATTGGTAAGAAAAATGTAAATTCGGTCGCAAACCCAAGTCCATTATTAATTTATGAAATTGAATTTTAGAGCGTTAAGGCTAATCTAATTTGAATATGTAGTAGGATTATTGAAACTGGGATTATTATTATAATACCGACATCAAAAGTGTCGGGTAGGGGACTGCTTCGGGGTATCTGAATTAATGTCTGAAATATAAGTTTTTCAGTTGACCTTCTTTATGACACGCGGTTGAGTCCACTTTTAAATAATATACTGTCATATACCTATCACTAGGCTCCACTAACTTTCTAAACCTAATTTCTATGTATTATATAACTAAGCTTTTATATAAAGCATAGTAAGGACGCTGGACATCATACAAATATAGGACCTTTTCTAATCCTTCTGGGATTATTGTAATGGTCCTATTACAGTATTATACTGCGACATTTTAGAAATAAATGATAATCTGGAGGTTATCAGTGCATTTCGTGGTGTTATTTCACGGAGTGCTATTTACAGTTTACTATTTAATTGATTTATTTTACAAACATACTTAAGTTTTGGAGATAAGTGTTAGTAATAAAATTTAAAAGCTCATTATTGCTTAGAGGTAAAATTTATGTGTTTGTGTTCCTGTGTGTGTGAGAGAGAATTTATTTGTGTTTTGGGTTGGTAAGGTATTAATGTTATACATAAGGTCTTGCCCGGGACTCTAAATATTAATTAATGTTTTTTTAAATACAATAGATAATTTTAAAGACTACTTTCAAACTGACAAACTTTACTTAATGATATTCAATAAATATTTTCTCTTGACGTTCGGTTTTAGTATATAGTATTTAGTATATAGTAAAAAATCGTTATATTTCAAAGTCTCAAGATTTATCTAGAATACTGTCAAATTTGTTCGGAAAATAAGACAGTTAGGTGGAGACCTATCTGTCTTATGTCCTCTGTTTGTGTATATCTAGTTTAAGCTAGTTGGTTATATTTTATTATAAAATAGAACAAACTTAACTTTTATAGCAATATCAAGGCATACGTATTCAAACAGTATTTAATATTTACCAGACAAACATCTCGTATTGACCTTGGTAGGCATTGCTATGTATGACACCTCGACCAAGAACTTTGACCTCCCCCTAAGAAATCCTGCAAATAAATTTGTTCTAATCATTCGATAGAGTTCTATAGACGTGTGTCAATATAAATTGGTCCTAATCTATACGATAGACTCCCCTCTGAGACGAGGGGATGACGTCAGAGTTTTATTATTTTATTGCTTTTTTATTATTAAGGGTGGTTTTGAGACGTTGGTATAAGTGTTTGTTTCTCTGTAATTTCATGGATTCCCAAATGGAAATAAAATTAGATTATAAATATTAATAAAAATGCTGATCATTTTTATTACAAATACTTAAGATTAATACTGTTAGATGTTTTAGTTCAGTTAATTTACTCTTGTCTTAAAAGCACTAATATTCGAAATTCGAAAAGAATATAACGAAAACTGAAAACTGATATAGGAAGCCGTTTGTGACAAATACATATTTAATACATATAGTGAGGGACTCCATTTAGGTACTCCTCTCCCCCCGATTTAAATAATAAGCCTTCTAACATCAGCTAATATTTATACAAATTCAAACATTTTAGTTATTATTGAAACTATTTTCCAAATTTTTTTTTGTAATTTTTCATGGAAATATAAGAGCTTTTAGAATTTAAGAGTATTCAATATGATGACTGAGGTAATATCGTGTTACCATATAAAATATCATCAGAATCCGTTTAGTATTTTCATGCGCTGACTATTTTTTTTCAAACTGTTGAGTTTTGTGCATGTACGAAACTGCCGTTACGCGCTGACAAAGTAACTTTTTTTTGTTTTTAACTATTTGTTTGAGATTTCGCCATGTACTAAATAAACTATTGTAAAAAATATCTGTTGGTACAGATTATTTAAAAAGTTACACCTAAATATTCACACTCCTTAAATACATATATTATACAAAGGATTGGAAACAAAGCGATTGTAAAAAGGCAGTGGGGTTGGACCTGAGGGAATTAAATGGAAAAGAGAAATGAATGTGTAATAAAGGTTAAAACCCGATATTTAGCTTGCTACAAAAATAAATTGTGAGTATAGGGAATTATTAGTAAAATTCAACGCAATTATAAATACAAATTAAATATTTTTTAACCACACATTTTGAAAGTAATTTCCAAAAAAAGTATAACTAATTTTTTTTGCACATTTTTTTCTAAATTACCGTCAAATATTTAAGCATTTTAAAATTCTCTTTTAAATGTTTTTTCTTATGGGCTTTTGTTCTTTAATGTACATTTTTATTAGATTTCGTTTTTTGAAGATTAAATTCGTATAGTATTTTTCAAACAGTTTGATAAATTTTCAGTAGATTTTAGTCTGTGATTCTTTTATATCGGTTGGGGGTTGAAAAGGAAAATAGGAAATCAAAGTAAGGATGACTTCATGCTAAAATTCTTTAGTATAATGTATCGTAAAAAATATAGCCTTGTTCCTCATCAACATTTTGGTTATGGTTTAAATACAGGGATAATTTAATATACCACTAAGGGTAAAAAATAAATATGTACCAAAAAAATTATCAACACGAATAGTACTCGAACCTACACTGTTTAGGAGTCCCGCCGCGTCGCTGTCCCCTGAGCAATTATTTTTATTGGTCCTTAATAATAAATAAAATAAAATAAAATAGCCTTTATTGCTGTATCTTCCTTACAATTAATAGATATTAAAACATGCCTACTTTCTAAAACTAATTTGCTTTTACTATTTCTAATTTTTATTTGAATGATCGGCAACTGGATGTCTGTGTGGAACAGCTTGTCTATCGACAAAGGCCTCCTCTAATGATTTCCACATATTTCTGTCTTTTGCTAAACGGGTCCATACTGAACCGGCTATTTTTTTAAAGTCCTCTTCCCATCTTTTCGTTTGTCTGCCTTTATTTCTTTTGCTATCTCTTGGATACCATTCTGTTACTAGCTTGGTCCATTTGTCTTTACTTTCCCTTAACATATGTCCCGTCCAACGCCATTTAAGCTGTCTGTAGACTGTGTGTGCATTTTTAAATTTTGTTTTGTTTTTAATTTCTTGTAATTGCACCCTATCTTTTCTTTTTATACATAGAATACTCCTTTCCATTGCATTTTGGCAAACTTTTAATTTAGTTTCTTGAAGTTCTGTTAACGCCCATGTCTGGCACCCGTATAGTAAGCATGGCATAATGCATATTTCGTAGATTTTCTTTTTTCCTCTCATTGGCATATTTTTATCCTTCATTATTTCCTTAAGAGACCAAAACCGCTTCCAAGAATTCTGTATTCTTCGTTCTATTTCTTTTTTCATGCAATCCTCTGTAGATATAAGTTGGCCCAAATATATATATTCTTTTACATATTCAATTATTTCATTATCTACTGTTATTTGTTCGTTGCTATCTCGTTGTAGGGAGTTTGTCATAATTTTGGTTTTAGCTAGGTTCATTGTCAAACCGGCCTTAGCACTTTCCTGGGATAGTTCCTGCAACATTTGTCCCAGAGTTCCAGCGTCCTCTGAGAACAAAATCAAATCATCTGCGAAGCGTAGATGGTTCAGATTATT
This sequence comes from Napeogenes inachia, assembly GCA_959347355.1. Taxonomy (NCBI): domain Eukaryota; kingdom Metazoa; phylum Arthropoda; class Insecta; order Lepidoptera; family Nymphalidae; genus Napeogenes; species Napeogenes inachia. The sequence goes on along the minus strand of OY365798.1, from coordinate 18,146,133 downwards.
TTCATTTATATTTAAGCCCTTTTTGGTCCAGTTCAGATTCCTGAAGATCATCTCTAGCTCAGCTGAAAATAATTTAGGGGAAATCGGATCACCTTGGCGTACACCTCTTCTAATAGGAAATTCGTTCCCCGTAGATTCAAGTTTAACTTGTGCGGTGCTCGTTGTGTATACGTTTTTAATTATTCTTATGTATTTCTCTTCCACCCCTTGTCTTTTTAGAGCGTCCCATATATAATCATGTTCCAGTGTATCGAACGCTTTGTTAAAGTCAACAAACCCTACGTAATACGTTCTATTATATTCTTTATATTTCTGTAGTATTTGTCTTAAAGTGTGTATGTGATCTATAGTTGAGAATTGACTTCGGAAACCTGCCTGTTCCTTAGGTTGATTTTCATCTAGTGTATTAGTGATTCTTTCATTTCTTTTAGTGCCTTCTTTATTCCTCCTGTTTTTTCTACATGTTTCCTTATTGTTACTAGTCTTTTTGCTTTCCGTTCTTTTCTAAGTTGTTCGCTAATCTTTTTGCTTAATTCTGCAATTTTTGGACCATTATCACTATTTTTCCCTTTCTGTATAAGTTCTTTCCGTTCTTTTAATAATTGCTTACTTATAGATGACACTGTTGTCTTACTAGTCATGTTTACTTTTTTGGTTTCAGATGTTAATTCATTAAGCAATCTGGTGTATTTTCCTTGAATCGATTTATCTTCTTGATTTTCCCATCGTTGCAAGGATGTTTCGAGGTTGTTTAGAAGTAAATGAGTGTTACCAGTGCATTCGATGGCTTTCATATTGTTGTGGAATTGTCGGGTTCTTTTAGCACGTGTTCCTGAGAGTTTTGCTCTAACCATTTTATGATCGGTGTTAAAATTTAAATTACTTACAATAGATAGGTCATTAAAATCTTTTATGTTGTTAGACATGATATAGTCAATCTCGTTTTTATACCGGCCATTAGGAGAAATCCATGTCCATTTCTTTGATGGTTTCTTTTTGTAAAAACTGTTGAGGATGCTTAATTTATTTTCAATTGCAAATGATACTAATCTTGAGCCGTTTTTACTTCTATTGCCAAGTCCGTGACTGCCTATGGTGTATTTTTCTCCACTTTTTTGTTTACCAATCTGTCCATTAAAGTTCCCCATAACTATTATGTTTTTGGGTGCATTTGTAGTAGTGGATTGTAGGTCTTCGTAGAATTGTTCGATTTTTGTTACGTCTTCTCTTTTCTTTGATTCAGTAGGCGAATACGCCTGGATTATAGGTTATTGGTCCTTAATAATGCATTTATAATAAGTATACATTTTTACTGATAATTCAGAAAAAGAAAGAATACTTTATTTTTTTTTTAAATTAAGTCCAGTTAAATATTCTTCGAAACTTAAAAACCAGTTGTAATTCTGTTCCTATTCGCTGAATGTTACCTTTGGGAGCGGTTGAGTCCTGATTCGCTTCAATTTGCTACTTTTCAAGCTGAATTTATTGCACAAGACCTCGCTCCGGACGTTTCAGGAAAATATATTTTGTAATCAATTCCATAGGCACTTGATTAATTCGTTTTATATTGCATGTAATATTGACTAATATGCATTTTTTTTCATGACTGTGATTACTAGGTTAGATATTAAATTAACTTAGATCAATAAATGGGCTAGGAATACATGCTGAAATTAATACTCGGTCAAATTAATATTGCTAAATATTCGTATTATAATTCCTAAGGTATCGGTGCCAATAACCGATCTGTGAATTATGTTTGTGGGAAGATATAAGATTGGTTTCTCAAAGTATAGTCGATTAATAATTTGTCTGACAGACAAACATAGTAAGCCCAAAATATTTGAATTAGTTATATCATAGTAACTTCTTTCATTAATATAAACTGCTTAGTAAGTGAACTGAAACATAAATTCACCTGAATTCCTAATTAAATTTGGAAGACTCAAGTGGGAGTCAACAGGTGCCACATATACACACACATACGAATTTTTCGTTCATAGGATATATCAATTTTCTACACGCACACCACATCATACTTAACTCACACGGATGTACAAAGACATGTATTATCTTTAGTATAAACACCCTTAAAGTTATCTATGTTTAAGTATCTTTGTGTGTGTTATCTGCTAAGTCCAACACTAGTGACGTTATTTTGTTTTTTTAATTTATAGAGGGAAGAAAAAGATTTTGTCTTTTGTTTGTTCACGGATATAGAAAACCAAAATTATTAAACTATTATTTTCTGAGAGAAGAAAATATTTATTAGACAAATTTTGGTTTTTTCTACAGATAAAACATTAAAACTGATACTGGCTATCATTACAATAATACTAGAAATTTATGGATGTTGTACAAATTGTTTGATAAATGGTTAAATAGGGTAGTAGGGGGTAGGGGGTAGCGGACTACCGCACTAGCTAACTACTGCACTAGCACTAGAAGAGTAACTTTTTTGCAATAAAAAGATATATCCATCATCATAGAAGCAATCTGTTTTGTGGACGAGGCTTAATTGTGTTTCCTCTTCCGGCAAGAAGATTACGATAAGAAATTAAATTAGGTTTAACGCATTACTTATCTTTACCCACGTCTGACGGGATTATGTTGTCGGACCTATCTATGGACATGGCATACATACAGTCTGCGTTAGTCATTGTCTGTGAAGTAGGTTTATTTTGTGACATTTTTTCTCTCTTATTTTACGTATAGTTATAATAATATGTTCCATAAATCCTCATTGACTATTTCCGCTGGAGGAATTTAGTTTTTCCGGAAATCTTCACTATAAATTAATTATAAACATTGAAATGGGTCCTTTGGAAAAAATCTACTAAAGTAAATCAAAATTCGTTATATATTTTACATCTGACATAAAATTAAATAATATTATTTGGAGAACACACAAAACATACAAATTAAAACCAGTAACAATTATGAAAATAACTCAAAAATTTACTGAACGGGAAAAAATATTAAATAAGTAACGATAATAATAAATGAAACAAAAATTAAAATTAAAAGTATGTTCGAATTGGTTGTACTGAGTACTGAGTAGATGTACTGAGTAGCCAGTAAATGTAGAGTACAATGTTTTAAATGCTGGTACATATCCTGTGGCTATTAGTTTTAGAGTTACGTCACGCAATGTATAGATAAAAAAAAAAATATGGGACACATAGGTATAAACATCTCATTAATCGGATATGTAAGTTATTTAAATAATATTTTGTATTTGATGGCCCATTTATTGACATAAAAGTACGACCTAAAACAACCAACTACTGTAAGCGCATTTACAAATTTCAGTTGACAACCAAAAATGTACACAACAGAGCAATGATGAAAATGTCCAGGGAACATAGCTAGTATATACTCTTAAATTATAACAACAAAAACCTAAAAAAACTAGAGCGTCTAACATGTCTTGATACTTTATAGCTCTGCTCCATTAGGAAATAATAAAATGGATTTTCTTCAGTGTGCGTCTTACATTTGCTGAATTTTATGTGAAATGTGGATACCAATGACCACCGTGGTGATTACGTATCCTTGTTTAAATATATAACTTATAGTTTTGTAAGGCACATATCATATTGTGTGTATGTTGTATTCCATGTGTGTGTGTGTTTACGAAAAAAGTATTTGATTTTCAGTTTCCATTACACGATTCGGGCTTATATCCAAATGTATATTTTTTTATTAGTGGTTTGTCGATGTGGGCAAATGTCCAACCCGTATACTTTTATTTTATTAGTTTTTATCTCAATCTTTACTAATAGAATTCTGGAATTCCTTAAATCAAGTTTAAAAAGCTTTTTGGACATTCAAAGCGTTAATATTTTTTTTACAGATATTATTTCTGATTTACTTTGCAGAATTTGATAGAAAACCTAATTGTGACTTTAATTTGTGAATAAAAAACTGCTATTTCAACTGCATACAATAATTTCTAATTGTCATTACCGAATTTTTTTGGACGTCTGATGACCCGTGATTATACACAATCTAAAAAACAACTAAATTATTATTTAAAATAAATATTACCTAATTCTAAACTAAAATTAACTATGAATTCACACTAATTACCTATTTATCATTTTCAGGTATAATATACAGGGTTATTTTTAATTGGTAGACCACCTCTTGCAGGCAGCCCCTCTAGATCAATCCCAATAACATTTGTTCTACTAATTTTTACAAATCTTGATAAACAAAAAAAAAAAAAAATCAAACAAAAAAAAATTGCCACCTCTTTTACTTATTACTCTGTATTTTGTAAGAAGTACTTAAAAGGTCAACAAATAAATTTTGTATGGGAAAATTTGAATTAAATTTAAATTTAAAAACTATTAATTTTAAAAAGTCGTTGAACAAATATTGTTGGGATGGATGTTAAGAGGCTGACTGCAAGAGCTGGCCAACTAATTGCAAATAAAACTGTATTATAGAGTTCACAAATCCACAAAAAAGATATACGGAACCATTCACATAAGTATTTACTTAAGAAACAAAGGACAGTACATAAATATAATAGGGGGTAAAGTAATAGAGGTTAATGTTTCTAAAGAGGGAATTCTGAATCTGTATTTTCCTTGATTGTTTTAGGCAGAAGATCACGGAAGCTGAGATCTAGAAGAAGATAGACTTAGTACACTAATATTATATTGCTTGGCACTGGTTTTAGATCAACATTTTTAATTCTCTTTGTAAAATTTATTTTAGGAAATTATACCAAGATAATAAATAAATAATATAAATATAATTTTAGTTTAAGTTGTAGCAGTCCCAACAATACTGACAAAGTATTTTATTTTTGTGATATTTTGACAAGACGAACAATTATTTTATAAAGCTTAAATACAAACACAGTATTTTACTTGCTTGATGATAGATCAGATAGACAGAGGCAACTAAAGCATGTTACATAATTGCAACATAAGCTGTGGTAGAAATGGTGTCGTATTATTCCAACCTATAAAAAACTCATGGTACCACCCTCATTGTAACCACCATTAACAGCATTTCGCAGGAAGGAAACCATTTCGGTATTTCCTTGAAATTGATGGATGGGTCTGAAGTAATGGGGTAATTCTGATGGGTTTTATCATCATTTATAGTTGGATTTGAGAGTGATGTTGACGATTTCCGTTTACTTTATCTGCTAAGTATGTAGTTTGTTTTGTTTGATAAGAATTTTCGAAGAATTCGCAATAAATTCTATTGAGATATGAACATCTATACTAGATATTTTGTATTTATTTTACCAACAAAATACTTGTTAAATATTCCATTGATCTTTTGTTGTATGAGGAGAGATGTATGTATGATGTATGAAAGGACAAACAATTAACATTGATATCAAATCAAAAACCTAAAAGAGCTCAATGTGGTATTCTAATTGAACTGATCGAGAGTAATTGATGGAAAGCTATACTTAAGCCATGAAAAATAATAAAAGAATCACGTGTTTCAGTCAATCGATTTTGGAGAGAAAAATTCTTTGACATCCAGTTTGAGGTCAAGCGTCCTTATGTCAAGATAGCCGGTAACGATCATACTCTCTCCTACACACTTGTAAAAAGTCTCGTTACATCTCTTTCAAACTGTACGGAACACTCAAATGAACGCAATTGCGGTGTTTTTGTGTTTGAAAAAAGTATCTTATAGCTGGCAGTCGCGTAGACAGTGCGATAAAACACTCCATTTATGACTTAAAGAGAAGTCCGGTGTTTGATTCCCGTCCGACAAATATTTTTGTGAATTGTTTAGATAACGCGTAGTTCTATGTGCAATAACTTTCAAAATATTTGACGTGTTCAATGTAAATTGATCATATCTCTCTTACTTTTTACATAATAATATCAAATGTCCTAATTCATATAATAAACATATTTATTTACTCAACAAGTCGCGTCACCTCGCCTATTCTTTTAAAGAATATTGGATTCTTGAACCTTACTTACTTATATTGCTCAGGATAACGATATATATAAAACATGAGGGTATAAAGAAAATGTGAGACAAGGACAACTGCGAAAGACAGAGATGGATGATAAGCTTTTATCGAAATAGGTTATATTTTTTAGCTTTTAGCTAGTTGAAGGAAGCTAAGTTAATAATAGTTAAGTCTAGGATTTATTGAGTTTATTCTGTAAAAACGATTCTCTTTGGTTATAAATATATAATGCTTCATAAAGTTATTTCTTTTTTATTTCATTATTAAACATTTAATTCATAAATCAAAATCAGTCAGTGGTTTTGGGAAAAACGAAATTAATCAAAAATTCAAAACAAAACGTTGATTTGAGCAACAATGGAAAACCAATTAGTTGAAATGGAACCCTTAGATTATTATTGCAAAATAGATCTTATTGCAAAAATATAGAGTCCACGAAGTATATCAATTTGGGACAATAGAGAGTGTCTGTTAGTTCATTAAGCACGCAATCAAAACACGAATAACTTTGATGAAATCGTGAAAATCTATGGGGTTCTTGATTAGTGTGGACAGTAGGGTAACATAGTGGAAAAGTTATTGATGGATTTTTTGTACCTAATTAAAATATTTTTTGATATTTAACTTTGTAGAAATTATTATATGAGATTTATATTTTCTCTAGCTATTCTGGTTGATTATATTTAAACTTAATAAATAAGCTTCTAACAAGACCAACACTACATTAAGTTTCCAAACATCTGGTTCAGTAGTTTTTAGGAAATGGACGAATATACATACAATAATAAAATTGGTCTTTTTAAGCTGTGATCCATGTTTTAAATATGTAAAAAAAAATAAAAATACATACTTTACTCTTTAGTATTTCATTAAATGTCAAAATAAAATTGAATAAGCTAGATACAATTCTGATTAGTTACAAAGTACCTGCTTATGAAGACATTCACAATCCTTTCTTCACGAGACTACCCTCCTCCCGAACAGGGCATGAATTTTCTTCAGACCAAATCCTCTAAATTAAGGAATTCGGATTGATTTTGTATAAAACACTAAATTATAAAAGTAACGGTCTAAATAATTTCAGTATCACTAATTATTTGCTTCTCTATCTATAGATCTTGATATTTTCTTTAAGTTTTCCGCAATAATTTCTCACTTTATATAATATAACACACACGTAATAACACCATAGAATTATTATGGGTAGAGTAGGGAAGCCAGCCTATAATGTGGCCATCGAAATAAAAAGAGAAAGCCCATGAGGTTGCATATCTGTTTCTCTTTCTTGCCTATTGTTTTTTTTTTTGTCTGTCTATGCTGTTAGCCCTGTTGGCTATTACAGCGTCACCGGGGGAGCGGGTGGGTCAGGAGACCCACCCTTGAAAAGGGGGGGCCAGATGGGCCCCCACGGGGAACGACGTCCCGAGGGCGTCTCAGATTGAGACACGGACCTCGGCTCGGGGCGTCGTTAGTCAGGAGGGAAGCTAAGGAAATTTGGACACTAGCGTCCTCCGACGGCAGAACGCCGGAGCAACGGAGCACTTACTCAGTTGGGACCTCGTCTATACCGGTATAGACGGTGTGTGTCTGTATGTTGTGAGGTGTCACTTATGCCTACGCGTACACGTTATTACCTACTGTGAACGCGTCGTCGGGACCTTTCTTGCCTATGTAGACAAAGATAAGTATCGGTCTGTCATATTGTATTATTATTGTATCTTCTTTATTTGTCAGACACTGACACTCGTAGGCCTGTCTAAGACTCACCTATTATATATAAAATAATTCTATTAATAATTATTAAACACTCACGGTAAATATTATGTAATAAGTTAATGGATTATTATTCAAGTTTCATCATGTTGATAGTAATAAATATTTATGATATATTTGTTGAACATGTATGTTTGTATGTTTATGACTTTTGTTTTAGAAACAACATTTAACACAATTTGAGAGGTGCAATACTTTACTCTTTCATCCCTCCCTTTAAATTTTCAATACAGAACTTTTAATCTCCAAAGGCATATAATATCCATTTGGTTTTCTCCTTCAATCTAAATGTGTATAATATTTTAAAAATCAGAAATTACGCATTATCTGATTATACTCTGTACAAATACAATTATTTTTAAATATAAATAAAAATCCTTTTATTTCATTATTTATGGACACCATACTTGTGAGTTCGTGCAACTATCGTTTAGAGAAAACTAATTGAATACAGGACAAGAAAGGTCAAGCAGCAATCGGCACAGTAATAGTTTTATTTGTCATTTTATCCGTTACTCCATTTGTCATTTTAGTCATGCGTATCTCCTAAATAAATGTCATAGCTATGTGATTAAATAAATCGTCGGAATCACAGCGATGTTATTCTTTAAATGAAACCAATGATGTTGATTCTTTTATAAATTTAATATTTATTTAAATAAACTTATTTCTTCGGGTTTTGTTGATGACGAAGAACCATGATAAAATCTTATAAAAGAATATATATTGTAAAATATTGAAATCAATAAAAAATAGGTACTATGAATTATTGGTTTATTTCAATATTGTTCCTAAAAATGAAAAAAGGATACTGTTCGAAAAAAGATAATAGTATAAAATGTCTAATTATCGTATAATCAAATCTGTAAAATCTTTATGTCATTGATATAATATCACTTAGGTACTCGAATTATAAAACAACACAAAAGATACAACTAAAGACCAATGGAATCCAGTCCAAAAACAGATTATCATATAAAGATTTATGGAATGAAAGCAAACGAAAAATATAAAGACAGATATTAAATAATATCAGTCAAGAATTCAGCGAATACTCACAGAGACTGTTAAAGGTTTAAGATAGAGTTGACATAAAATCTTCTTCCCATTTTTATGTTGTCATAAATATGGAGATAAAAGCGTCGTTAAAGTTACTCTATATTATTAAATATGATATATCAAATAACCTACTTATAAATGTTTCTACACTAAATTGATTCAATTTATCTTAAGTTATAGAGTTACTGTTGCAGCGACTCCGTCTACGTGTTTATTGACAAACAATGTTTTTATCTTTCTTTTTTATTTTTTTTTATGTCCCACAAAAAATAAACTTTTTATTTCATAAAAACTATCCTATGTTACTTCTAATACCTCCAAAAGTATGTGTACAAAGTTTATGTGTTTCATAATGATCGGTTGAGTAGCGTAACAAACAAACTTACATTCTCATTTATAATATTAGCAGGATTTGACTCGATTAACTGACTCGTCATTGCGTAGTCGAACTATTAAAAATGAACGTGACATCTTGCTACCGAGAATATCTAATAAAAATTAGAATTAGTATGAAAGTTTAATGTAAGGTTAACGACATAAACAATTTTACATATAATATGCATATAAGATTTATCTATATATATATATATATATATATATATATATATATATATATATATATATATATATATATATATATATATATATATATATATATATATATATATATATATATATATATATCTGAAAGCAAATAAAGCTACATACACTTTTACCAAAAAATATATACTTTTAACGAATTTTGTTTTTGTTTTACGATTGGTCACAACATCATCAGTCGAAATCTATTAAACGAATTTTGATAAAATTTTGTTTATTAATCATTGTACTAGTTTATTATCGCAGATAATTATATCATTCTAACATTATTAAAAAACAGTTCTTTCCTACAATTGCAAAAAAAAAAAAAAATGTACGGATAATAAAAAGTCTGTTTGTTAAAGACATGGTCAGAACTTAGAATCAAATAAGCCTTTTTGTATTTAAACTTTCGTGAACCATGATGATTATTAAATATATATATTTACCCGGCTATAATCATGTAGTATTAATCGAAATTTGACCGACTAGTTTCGAACCTATTCGGGGTTCCTATTCATAACCTCGAAGCATGGCGGACTCGCTGCGTGAACTGAAAATAAAATGATTATAGCCGGGTAAATAGTATATATATATCAAATAAGCTTAATTACATTATGACCTCATTTATAAAGTCCATAAAATAAGTATTATTATCAAACACATATACAAAAACAATGTAGCAGTTTGGAAACTTAATGATTTAGTTTAGTTTATATGGATTCAGACAAAAGATTACTTGTTGGGATTCAGTGACTTCTTTTTAATATTGCTGGAAACCTTTTCAATAGATTCGAATATAATTAATCTAGTTTCTTTTATGGCTATAATTATTATTATCTGTGTGGTCTTAAAACAAGACTAGTCGTTTTAATTTAATATATATTTTTTACTTGTTATAGGTATCTAAGTCATGTCTCGAAAAAGGTCAGTCTTTTCCAATTCGCAAGTAATCTAGTACCCACGTCATAAAAAGACAGTCGAAATTTTATTTGTCTAACCTTAGCGACTTAGGCTGTATGTCTTGAGCTGTCCATCGAGATCGGTTGAAGTCTATTTATATGTATAAAAAAGGAGTGTAAAAAGACATAGTTACTGATAACGATTCCTAAGTAGTTATTCGTAAATACGTAAATATGAATCATTTTTAATATGTATATAAAGTAAAAGGGAAAATAAAACAATATGTGTATATTTTTGAAAATATCTTTTAAACATGTATAGCCATGTTAAGCTTATTTAAATTTATATAAATATAGAATGTAAAAAACCGATACGGGCAGGGATTCGAACCCGCGACTACTGGGAAACCGTCCCGTCGCTCTACCAACTGAGCTACCGTATCGCTGTCCGTCTCGGTGAATTAAGCATTCTATATGTGATCGTCTTTATCGGGACGGTGGTGACATCTATTAGGTTTCTTTCGAAAATCCTAACCAATGTTTCTAACTTTGCAGTATAGATAAACATTGAAAAGATGCCACTACCGAAATCAATTTTTGAAAATATCTTTTAAACATGTATAGCCATGTTAAGCTTATTTAAATTTATATAAATATAGAATGTAAAAAACCGATACGGGCAGGGATTCGAACCCGCGACTACTGGGAAACCGTCCCGTCGCTCTACCAACTGAGCTACCGTATCGCTGTCCGTCTCGGTGAATTAAGCATTCTATATGTGATCGTCTTTATCGGGACGGTGGTGACATCTATTAGGTTTCTTTCGAAAATCCTAACCAATGTTTCTAACTTTGCAGTATAGATAAACATTGAAAAGATGCCACTACCGAAATCAATTTTTGAAAATATCTTTTAAACATGTATAGCCATGTTAAGCTTATTTAAATTTATATAAATATAGAATGTAAAAAACCGATACGGGCAGGGATTCGAACCCGCGACGACTGGGAAACCGTCCCGTCGCTCTACCAACTGAGCTACCGTATCGCTGTCCGTCTCGGTGAATTAAGCATTCTATATGTGATCGTCTTTATCGGGACGGTGGTGACATCTATTAGGTTTCTTTCGAAAATCCTAACCAATGTTTCTAACTTTGCAGTATAGATAAACATTGAAAAGATGCCACTACCGAAATCAATTTTTGAAAATATCTTTTAAACATGTATAGCCATGTTAAGCTTATTTAAATTTATATAAATATAGAATGTAATGTAAAATTGATTTCGGTAGTGGCATCTTTTCAATGTTTATCTATACTGCAAAGTTAGAAACATTGGTTAGGATTTTCGAAAGAAACCTAATAGATGTCACCACCGTCCCGATAAAGACGATCACATATAGAATTCTTAATTCACCGAGACGGACAGCGATACGGTAGCTCAGTTGGTAGAGCGACGGGACGGTTTCCCAGTAGTCGCGGGTTCGAATCCCTGCCCGTATCGGTTTTTTACATTCTATATTTATATAAATTTAAATAAGCTTAACATGGCTATACATGTTTAAAAGGTATTTTCAAAAATTGATTTCGGTAGTGGCATCTTTTCAATGTTTATCTATACTGCAAAGTTAGAAACATTGGTTAGGATTTTCGAAAGAAACCTAATAGATGTCACCACCGTCCCGATAAAGACGATCACACATAGAATGCTTAATTCACCGAGACGGACAGCGATACGGTAGCTCAGTTGGTAGAGCGACGGGACGGTTTCCCAGTAGTCGCGGGTTCGAATCCCTGCCCGTATCGGTTTTTACATTCTATATTTATATAAATTTAAATATGTGTATAGTATATAAAAAATATCTAATTATATTTTACGGCATTTTTTTGTAGTAGTACCAACTGAACGTAAAGGACGTTACAAAATTTCTTTGACTTTACAAAATGTATATTCATAATAATTCGTAACATACAACCTGATATAAATTATAATGTTAATTAAGTAGTCACAAAAGATTGTGCAAGAAATATTGTTATTACGGTTTTTATAATTTATACAGTTATTATGAAATAATAAATAGCGAAGGTCAGGAGTTCAGAGCGCCGAAAAGAACTTCCGTTTTTCAGAGAAATACTTATGTTACGTACCTCTCTTCAGTGGCGCAATATAAAAAGACGACAATTGATTTGATCATTCTAAATAAATAAACAAAACTTCAACGAATAAAATCTCACTGCTATATTTAATTTTAAAAGTATAACCTAACAAATCAAGAGGCGGTAACTTGACAGCTGTCATTCGTCTTTCAAACTCACATTTTGGCGGCAAGTCCGTATAGTCCAATCAGAAGCGATGAAGGATCCGTCACCAGCGCATTCGTTGAAAAACAACACATGCAAAGTCTTTTGGATATAAGTACGTAACCTTCTTTGCTAATAATAAGGTTGATTTTCCACTATATTATTGAAGGCATATGTAAAAATAAGTGTGTTTTCCTGTAGTTTAATTACTGCTAATGAGTGTCATGTATTTTTTCAGTTCCTGTCAGCGGAGATAAATGATGGATGGGTGTTACTTTGTTTTACCGTTTTTGCGGGGATTCTAATTTGGTTGGGGTGCTTTTTTAACTTATTAGTTTCACGTGTGTTCGTATTATTTTAGGGTGAAATATAAAACCCATTTATATATAAGGTTTTAGTAATTTCAAGTGGTAGATTGTTCATTAAAGTTTAGTGAGAAATGTAAATGTAATTTATGCATATGCATATGCATTTTATAGGTGCTAATAAAAGTGGTATTGTTCTAGTTTCTTTCGTCTTTACAGGTACAGTCATCATCAATATACACTCAACTGAATTGCTAAACAACTTGAACACACCATAAACTCACCCCACCCTTGCTTGAGTTTAATTAATTCTACCCTTGACAGACATCTACTCCTAACTCTACATTGTTATCCTTTGCAAGGCAAATGCTACTCTAACTCTACGACATAGAGTAGAAAATCGCTTTTCAATTTTTTTGTATTATTTAATACATTGACATTGTAACATCAACTGAAATATCTTTCAAATAAGGTCCTGAATTACGTAACTCTTTAGTACATGCATAAATAAAATTACGATTAATAAAGACAAAAGATATACATGTTATTTTATTGCCTACATGATAAAAGTTGAGCAGCGTTTGTCTGTTACATCTGAAGCAATACCTTGATTTTGATAGAATATTAAAAACAGTAAAATATTATAAGATGACAACACTGGCACTGGTTCGATAATCTGATTTTTTTGCTCTAGAAACTTTGGCACTTTTAAAGGTAGATACGATTCAAGTAGATTGCCGCCAAGCTTTCGAATCTAGAATAAAATCAATAAAAAAAAAATACATGGATGAGTAACAATATAAATATTTATCTATTCTTCAGTATTCAGTAATCAATTATAAGTAGTTATTAATACTCGTTCATTAAAATAACTGATGTTACATACATGAATTTGCAAGTATTAAAATAAGCCATGAAATTAATAACATTAATTTTAGTGCGAGAATCATAAAAAGTTTTGTGTTTTTCAACAATATTGTAGTGGTTCATGATTTTCTATGCTATACCATTATTTAATTATTGTATTGGCAAGAGACACTAATAATAGAATTTAACTTGCTTTAATTTGCAATAAAAAAAATGTGCTAGAGTAAAGTAATCTTTGCGTACGGTTTCACCAATAAACAAATAATCAACTAAACAAGGTGGACTTTGTCTGTCTGTGATATAGTTCTTGTGATTGCATCTTGGGCATCAAAATTGCGAATTAATTAACAGTTAGTGTTACTAACCACTGGACCCATAGGCCAGTATTTGAAATCAACAAACACACATTTTCCATTTATATATTTAATAAATAAAAATAAAAACATATATATATTTAATAATCTTCAATTTAGTACTTTATTTTTTTGCTATAACTTAAATTATGTTGTTTGCCGTTTCAGCGAAATAACGCTGAAACTTTAAGGAAAGAACTTAAAAAAAACTATAAAATACATATTATTAACAAATTGAATATGTATAACAACAGAACATTAGTATAAAAACAATTATATTTTTATATTCTGTGCCGTTTAAACTTTGTAGGTATCTTTACCTCGAAAATTTTGGCCAGCAGATTTTGTCTTTACTATGTATAAGAATTGTGATGAATTGTAACGTTGTAAAACTCGATATAACGCAATGTCATCTAAATAATTCGAAAATATTCTCCATTATTAAAATACAACCTTATTTTTTCATTTTTATGAAGGCTGGTTGAACAGTGTAGACAAAAGAACTGTCAAACTGAACGCTAGATTTTTTGTTGAGATTTTAATATCATCCAATATCCAGTCGATTTTCTAAAAATAAAAATAATAAAACAATCAACTTTCATAAATGCAATTTATTTCCATTTATATAATTCTTAATGTTTTTATTATTCTGTAAGTATGTTTTACATAGTTAAATATGTTTCTGTATATTTTAACGAATATTAAATACAATAAATGTGGTGATTTGAAATTTCAGTTATCCATATGCATGTATGTTACAAGGACCTTCTTTGGCACCACGTCTGTTTCTGATATGTAACAATGAGTTTAGTATACATTATTTAACTATTTTGCTTTTGCAACTTTTGTTGGTATTTCAGGACGAAACTTGGGAACATATTGGAAGACTTGCTTAATGCATTGAAAACTGCATGGACACTAGATATTTTTTGGGGACAATATTTAAAAAAAAAAGAGTTATCTTATGACTTTTGGTATTACTACGTGACGGCAAATTAGACATATTCACAATGTAATTGCAACAGTGGATAAAATATACAAAGCTATTATAAAACTCCGTGTTCGTTCAATCAAGTACATTCGGTTTTAAAGACAAACTACTTTAATGGATGCAACAACAAAACATTTCTTATAAAATCATATTTGCGAATGTATATTAATATTAAAAATAACAGTTTGTGTTACTGATAGAAAGTGTTACTTAAATTATTACGTTTATAAAAAAAACAGCCCTGACTTATTGTGTTATAGTCTAGGGTGGTGTTTCCAAACCCAAAATTAACATTCTTGAAAGAGTTCTCAAAGATATAACCTCAAAAACATTACCTTTATTATATACAGAGAATGCCAATCTTTAGTCTATATAGAGCCAGTTATTTGCCGTCCGCCCATTTATTAAAAAAAAAATTATAATAGCATTTCACAGAAACATGTTTAATCCCAAGTGTTGTCTGTTTGATCTCAAAAGAATAATAATAGGATAAGAGAGTGTTCTATAACATTTTCCAGACGACGGCCCTACTTCAAGCCTATATTTATAATAAGCTCTAAAAAGTCTTAAATATTTATCCAATGTCTCGACACTCAAGCAAAGATACAGTTATGAAGTGGCTTCTTAATGAAGATTATTTATCAATAGTATCAATGATTACTGTTGGATAATAATTGCAATAGAGTTATAATTTTATACAATTAGAATGCATTTATAATGTTTTACTTAAGATAAGGTTTAAGTTAGTGAAGCAAATTCTTTAATTCAAGAGTTTGGTGTGGTACCCTCATATAATCAATCTATAATCATTTTATATCAACCAAAATTGTACCTCGTTATTCAATATTGTTTTAGTATAATACTATTAGTCGACTTCTTTTTATAATATATAAAAGAACTACCTACATATAGTGGGTCTATATGGTATATTCAGGTCATAAAATATTTGAATTTGCAAAATATTGGTAAGTTTTAGTTCGTTTAAAGTTCAGAGGCAAAGTCAATATGTCTTTTCTGCAATATCTTTTATAAGGAGACTTTTATCTGCCATTCCTAATAATCGGTTTATAATTTGCGAAAATAAACAAGAGTGAAACGATAAGAGTGAAGAAAATAAATAATGGATAGCTGCTAGTGGAAATAATTTACTTTATAAAATTATCCTTAATCCTCGTTTTTAGATCCTATCCTGTCACTCTATACTCAAGAATTTAATAGTAATTATAGTATATGAGCAAAAATGAGGTTAGAATCAATTCATATTACAAAAGTAAGATAATATTTCCTAGCATAAAATGAATAGACTTTTTAGCCCTCCAAATAAGACGTGACAGAAACACAAACAAACTAACAAACCTTTATACGTAAACCTTTTCTCTGTCCTCGTAGAAGGAGAATCAAATTTTCTGTTTGCGCCCTTATTTGTAACGTGATTAGTTGATGACTTTATAATTTAATTAAAAATTATTATTATAGCAATCATATGTTCCTTTAAAGTTTGCAATTGTTCATAAACAGTTTAGCCCTGTTAAGCTTATTTGAACTTTTAATTAATATAGAACGATAAATTAAGCGATACGAGTTTTCCCCTTCATTGAATTTCGGTTGTGTATTCAAAGTTATTATTATTATTGCTAATAATATTAAGTTTGAAACATTGGTAATGGTTTTGGGAAGAAGCTTGATAGATTTCGCTTTTGTCGATAGAGCCGATTATGTATATAATGCTAAATTCGTCTAAGTTAGAAGTGACAAAACGATTTCCCTGAGGTTGCAAGTTCGAATCCTGCGCATATCGATTTTATTTTAATTAATAATATATTTGAAATATGTGTTGTTATATTATACTAAACGTTTATTTTCGACATATTAATAAGAAAATTATAGAAAAAAATGTCGGGAATGGGGGAGATATTATTAAATTTAATAGAATATTTAATAGAGGGCAGATATTATTAAATTTAATAGAATAATAAATTAGTAATAGGTATCTTAAAAACTATGTCAGTCAGTTTTTAGACCAGTTAAAGTTTTTTATAGATACTTGTATTATGATTATATATATTTGTATAATATATATTTGAATTACAATATAATATGATTTTTTTTCATATATATATATAAAAGTTTTTATTATTAAAAACGTTTTCCTACAACGACACTATTGTAATTAAATACTTATACAGGCTATAGTGCTTGCCTGATTTATAAATTTTAATCGATTTAACTATATGTATGTATTGCTTCACAGATAACGGCATAATAGACAAATACGTATTGCTGAAATGTACAAAAGGACCTTTATGTTAAAATTGTACTATTGTAATTCTACCGCGGTATAAAAAACTCAGAAAAATCCTTTTTTTTCTATTCTGTCGTTTCTATCTGTATAATACAACACGCCGGTGATGTAACAGTCCGAACTCTTTTTCCATATCCGTATAAAAAATAATAAAATAATGCATGTCTATTTTTTGTTGCTGAACAAATAAAGTGCCATGTATTTTTGCAAAAAATCTTAGAAGTTTAGAATTAATTTCAGAATGTGATAATCAATTCACGTTCATACTGAAAATAGTGGAACAGAAACACGCAATTTTTTACAATTCTGTATCTGAATAGCAGTAAAAAGGTATTCATTTATATACATGCATAGTATCGGTTGATCGCCCACATCCGCCGCTCCCTTACTTCCTCAGTAAGCGTGTGTCCATCTGCAATATGAATATTTTATATTTTTAAATATTTGTGAACACAAACCTTTAAGTCAGCCTTACATTTGAAGATTAGTGGAAGAAGTGACGAGGAAGTAAGTCATAAGAATGAATAGTGTTGTTAAGTTGCCCGATTGTTGACTTATCGTAGATAAAGAAGTTATATGAGCTGGATCTGGTACCGAGATCAACCTGCTGAGATTTTCTGGGATATGTAAGTTACGGAGGTTGGCATCAATTTAAGCATGACAAACAAATAAATATTCTTTTATATACCATTTTTTCAAGTGTAGTTGAACTCGCAATGAAATATTTCATTGGATAATCTACTAATTTGAAAATTCGTTGAAAATAAGTTTAAAAATATATAATTAAGTAATATTTTCGTTTCTTTGCAAGCATTCGATATCTGGTGAAAAATGGTTTTTACCAGTAACCAAAAATGCGTAGATGCATTACTCTTGAAGAAGAAGGTGAGATAAAGGAGATAGACATACATCCTTTTCTTTCTTGCTAACAATTTTGACATATAAAAATCCTATAAATATTCTATATTTCAGTGTTCATTGTGAACGCACCACAATCACATTACGCCACACCCGGCCCTACCCACGACAAAGCTTTTAATTATTTTTATGTAACTATGACGATATATATAATTAGATAGGTTATATTAAATGTAGTAAATATAGTTATGTTAAATATCTTTATAAACATGATGGCCAATTACGTTATTGATCACCGGTTACCATATAGCCACAGCTTCAAATTCTGATCGTGTTCATGAAATTTTCATTCATTGACTGACTGACTGACTGACTGTTATATATATAATCATATCCAGCCCACATCCTTAGTTTTTGAAAGTAAATTTCTACGAAAACTTTCTTTTACAATATGTGAACACGAAGAATTGGTTTTAATAATTCTACTCCAAATGAAAATCCGTCGTTTGGAGCTTAATTAGCATTTTCATATTTTGGATATAGTTGATATTTTGTTAACATAAATCGATTTTGATGAGACTTTCACATTTTATAAGTATTATGGCAAACACTTGCGTAAAAACTGTTTTAACTAAAGGCGCAGCTAGAGCCAAATCGATTGATACAAGCAATAATCAGTAAATATTTAAAAGATGAAAGTATTCATTACAAAATTCTGAAAGTAATCCCTTTCTTATGAGTTTGAAATTTTGAATGGATGTTCTTTATACGACGTAGGCGTTGGATATGAGGGGACCAAGGAACTGCAACTCCAAGGAGGTTAAATGGGATGCGAAGTTTGTATTTTTATGTAAACATATTTTTCTATTTTATTAGGAAAATAATGCATAAATTTATAAAAAAGTATAAATGTAATATAATAAATCAGTACTATATTAAAAAAGTTCTTTACCTGTCTCTAGTATTACAATCGCATTTTAACTATTATTAAGTTTCCTTTATATTAGCTATAAATATAATCTTGAACATTATACTAATTTGAACTATGTAACCAGTATTTAAAAAACAAAATTTAATTGCTTTTATGCCAATAGGAAGAAAATATATATAAACATTAACAAATTGAAGCCTTAATTTCATTTAATTAAAATTAATATTTATTTAGAGTGTTACAATAATTATAAAAGCACTTCATACCACTATTTTTCATGCAAGAAATATTATTACTAACTATAATAAACGTGAAAATTTTCCAGGTTACTTGATATTATAATAAACTGTCAATTATGACTTGATTAGGTATTAGGAAGGCTTCGAGGGGATGTGATAAATGACCCGATATTAGACCCCCTTCACATTGATTTCGATATATCTTAAAACAAAAACTTATTTAGGACTTAGGTTTTTTATTAATTTATTTACTATCATGTTATAACTATCTACACGATATTCAATTAATCTTAAATTTATTCTTAAATAAATTACAGACATTTTTAAAGATATTATAGGTAAAGAGATAAAGTCGTTTTAAATAAGTAAAAATGTAATGCTCGTTACAAGACTATATATTTTATAATAAATTAAAAAGTGTGTATGTGAATGAGCTCCTAGGCTAGCAATTTGCCCGAGTTTTAGGGCTCTTGGCGTTGTATAATTGTGTTACCCCAGCATCAGGGAGTGCTTATTTTGTTCTAACTCCAGTTTACGTAACTACAATAAAACACGAGTTAAAACACTTGCTTCACTTAGCATAAAAACTCTTTATCTTTGGAATATTAATTATTAATTTCACTGGTTTTTTTTCTGAAAAATTAGTAGAGTATTTTAAAGATCTTATTTATTTTAAATTTTGGTTTTCGTGGTTTGGAATTTTAAAAATAAAATTGTATTTTCCTTTTTGTTTGTTAAAAGTGATTATACTTTGATTTTAGTAAAGAGAAAGAAGAGGTTTTTAAGCAAAGAAATAATAAGTATTATTTAAGATTAAAAAAACGTCACTTATTTAATAATTATTTGAACTGTAAGTTCTCAGGATGTGTGTAAATGTATTTACACACAACTAATGGTATATTCATTATAATGTTATAATTTTTATTTAATTTATTAGATCATTCCGTTAAATATTTAGAAATTATGTTAGAGATGTCACTAAGAATGAAATGTCAAAAATACCAAACTTAAAAATTCAAATAAAAAAAAAATGGAATGTTAAGGAATTAAGTAATACAATAAATCGAAAAACAAATTAACCAACACAAAAGATATACCAATAAAACAACTGGATCATGGAATGGCGTGTTTAACAACTGGTCTAATTAGACCCACGAGGTCAATAAACTCTTTAACAAACAAACTATGTCTATAGACAGAATCGAGTCATAATGACTTATAATGGTCCTTACCAAACCTTGTTACTGTGCAGCTTGCCTGGGGTGTCAATAACTTTGTTGCAGTAACTAGGTGTTCTAACGAATTCCTCACGCATTTTCATTTTACTCAACCCTAATTATTCCAACTATCACATAAATTCACGATTAAGAAATAAGTATTTTTACAAGTATTCTCTACTATTTTTACTGTTAGTTTTTGGGCAAAATTTTTGTTCTTGTTTTTTAGATTAGGAAGTAATTGGATGTTGTTAACTCAGCACGGTTCTGGAAACTGAACAGTCAGAAAAACGGTTTATTCTAAACCGTTTTTCTTTATGGCCCGACCCGATGTTATTGGCTTACCCGTAACGATTTGTTTCAAACAGAACCTTTGATAAAAATAAAGTAGGATGGATGAAATTCGTTTGAATATTTACTATTGCTGCAGATTTTTCTATACCAATTATTGCCGTTTTTATCTACATCTATAAATAAAATTGTCATTGTCAAAATAAAATTGTTAAAATAAAATTGTCACTGATCTATTTCAGTATCAAATGGAAAATATTTAAAAAAAAAAACATCATAGGGGACCTCTATAAGAGCAAGAGAACCCAAAACAATGGTTTTTCAGTTTGTCTGTATGTCTGTATGTTTGTGCACGCTAATCTCAGAAACGGCTTAACCAATTAGAATGCGGTTCAGGAATATATTATCACAGTCTTCACTTAACATTTAATGTTTATTTCATCTAAATCGATTAAGAAATAACAAAAGTAATATCCATTTATGTCAATGACTTAATAAGTACCATGCAAATCTTATTCTATACATGTAATCAATTTGTAGAGGAGTAGTCTTTGTACATTGAAAATAATAAAATAAAAAAATAAAAAAATATACCAGGTTGTGAAGTGATAACTAACAGAATCAATTTTCTAATTTAAAACTATATTCTAAAAACTATCTTGTCATGACAATGTCAATTTGCTGTCAGTTGTGTCAGCCTTAAAAAGAACTTGAGAAAATCGATGTATTATTTTTATTTAAAATAAGCATTCACTTCACTTATGAAATTTAAGAGTGTAGTTGCATGTTTCCAAAAGGTAGCTCCATGGATACAAACCCCAGTAAAACCCCATGAATACTCTTTTGATCGATTATAGTGTTGACTATCTATTGTTTTAATGCTTTATAAAATGTAATTAAACCTACTACCAAATATATACTATACTAACTATACTACCAAAAATCAAATTCTACTGTTAAATCGATACGAGTGTCGAGCAGGGTGTAATAAATACCCATTAAGTAAATAATTATTCTTTTTACAGTTAAATTTTATTAGATAGAAATTTAAACTAAAATAAGATAAGAATGAAAAAAACCAAAGAGGTTAATATTAAAAGAAACGGAATTTTATCACGAATTAAAAGGTAAATTAAGTTTTTTATTAAGTCAAACGTAATATGGCTGGAACTAAATGAGAGCTGAGTGCACTCTCCACGCGTTTAAGGAGTTTGCTCATTTGCAGCTCAAACGTAGTTGGCAACTTTATTAAACGTTATCCTCAGGTAGTATTGGATTTAATTATGACTTTGTATTCGCTTTATTGGAGTGAATATTTTTTTGTGCATGCAATACTAGCCGCATTGCACTTGTCTATCCCTACTTCAAATTAACTGATGAGATACCAAAATAAATAAGACACATATGGACATATCTGTCTTATTTATTTGGTTAAGTATAATCAATATTAGTTAACCATAACTAAGTATATATTTTAGGCTTTGGTTTGGTATAACCATTTGAATAACGAAAATCGTTCGGCACAAATCTTAACATAGGTACTTTAAAAAAATATGTGGAAAGTTCGAAATAAAAAGTTAAAAAAAAAAATGAATTACTAGATTTAATTTACAAAAAATCTTGTATTCATGAAATGTAGTTCCAGTAATGTTATTTTTGCTATTTAAAAGGGTTGCTTTCTCAATTCACACAAGTGTTGCGTGTTTCTCCCTGTAATGATTTGAAGATTCATAAATCAGGAGGATATTAGAATAAACTCACTAAATTTAATTTGTCCTATAAAATTCTATGATATTGGATACATTTTTATAGTATTATTTAATATGCAAGATGTATTTAAAGCTTATCAATATGTTGTGATTAAAGTTTGACAAAAATATGAAAAGTAACTTTTTCAACGTTTTTATTTTGTAAATGTTTTCTATTAATATTTTAAAGTTAATAATTATTAAATGTTCTCATCTACTTTTAATTTTATATCGCTACAAGTAACTTCACTTCTGTTGAAAATTTAATTTATAGCAACATTATATTATAGTTTTGTCTTCTCAAATCTGACTCTAAGGATATACCAGAGATCAACGGGATATGGTAGTAATCTTTTCTTACGCGTGTATATAAATTCGAACGTAGAAACGAAAGGGACTAAACAATTTCTTTACTCGGGCTTAGTTACAAATTGTACTGATAGTGACGAATTGTATATACTTAATATCGGCTGTTTGTTTTAGATATAAAAAATTTAAATCCATAAAATCTAGAAACGATACCAGAACAGCTTTGATATATAGAACCTATTTGTGTACGAGTAGTCATTTATCTACACCAATCATTAATAACTAATGTATACACTATGTTTTTTGACTGTCTGTCTGATAAATACTAACAATATTAGACGTAAAATATTGACTTCTATATATTCTAACCGGCGATTGGATGATGCCAATAATATTAATAAATACCCATGAGACTTAAATACACGTTGTTATTTTATAAATAATATACATAAACAAAAGAATTATTTAACCATATTTTAAACTTATATCGGTAAAAGCCGATTACTTTAATTCCAATCAATCTTGCGTGATCTTTAATGGATGATACCGTGAGCGCAATAACGCATTTAAAATTATCTTTAATTCGGCCACATCTGTTTTTTACACACATGTTGTGTCTAAGTCATGAACTTACGTTTTAAAATATCTTAATTTCACTATATGGTTAATTTGTTTGGACCACACATCAGAATTATAGAATATGTATAGAATCAGTTTAAGCTACTTCAGATTTTTTTATTATAAAATAAAAGTCAATATATTTTATATCCGCTTTCACTTATAACCCAAAAAGTGATATATTTTTATTTTAACCACCACGAATAATTATTTTATTGAATAAAATCAAGTTATTCTCTCAATAAAATTATAATCTACAGTTTATGAGTTACTCCAAAGCTTAAATACCTATTAATCCATTATTCAGTGAATAATTAAAACTTTTAATGTGTATGATATATATTTTTTTTCATTTTACCTGACATTTTTGATATGGATATACTATTTTAGATTGGCTCTGATCAGAATAGAATTAACGTAATATCGAAGTTACAGTTTCAAATCTTTTATGCTGTTTTTGTTATTTATTTCGTTTAGTTTTTTAAATATTTTATTAAATTTTAATGACTAAATTGACAAATTATCGACATATTAGCCCGGTAAAGATGATTGTATTACAATGTTAGATTGTTAACGAGACTGGTAGAGACACGGTAGCACAATTGGTAAAGCGCCGGGATGGTATGCCAGAGGTCCCAGGTTCGATTTCTGTCCATGTTGTTGAAATGAAAAGACAGGTAGAGGAAAATAAACTAGGTATATGTATTAAGAAAATATAACTAAAGAGGTTTATTAACAGTTCCGAATATAAAAATAGTTTTATGGACCTATAATCGAACTAATAAACTAATAAATGACAAAAAAACAAAACACAATATATATTTATTAAATTAAGCAAAACAAAACAGGAAAATAGTAATACTGATAATGATAAGATCTATGAATATATATCTTTTCATCTGTACATATAAATAAAATTGTAATTCCAAATTAACAACTTTTTACTAAATATATATGAAAATATATACGGTGCATACGGTATGTCTGTCTATCCGTCTTTTTGTTCCGGCTAATATCCGAAACGCCTAGACCGATGTTAACAGAGCTTTCAGTGGGGGTGTTAGCTGACGTTATTTTTAATTTAGAAAAAAATCTTCAAATAAAATTCAGATTAATCAAAAGTGATCCATGTCTGATTCAAATAGGTGAGGGGTATATAAAAAAAATGCAGACAAAGTCGAGGGTAACAGCTAGTTGAAAATAGTGTTAGTAATAAATTAATTGTGTGCGACATTATTAAAAGACTATTCTGATTATTTGTTACTAACCTATTTTACGAGTTCGTCGCTTCTAAGAGTGATTAAAGCTTTTTTTAAACATTCCTGGAAGAGAGCCATTTTAGGTTTGCCTTGGAGAAAGGAAAAGTATTTATATTATTTAAAGAAAACTATGAGCTTGCATATCTTTTATAAGGTTATTTATCATACCAATACTTATTATTGACCTTTAGTAGATTAGTATAACATATAAATGGTGTAATTATAATACAATGGTTTGTTTTAAACAGAATATACTTATTTAAAAATAAATATAGTGAATATTTGATAACTATAACTTGTCCTGTCTCCGTAATACGTAGTACTCACAGCACTATGTAGTAAACTTAGTAATAAAATGAAACATATTCGTACTTTATCGATTAAGTATTAGTGGAAGGCTGGTTTGTGTCCACCGAATTTATTATGACATTTAAGTTTCCTAGAAGTATTGCATTGTAGATTTAAAATATTCCTTAGAGTTAAAGCTGTGGGAAACGAAGGTGGAGTAATGATTGAGCATATTTTAGTTGGAGTAGGGGGAAAGTTGCATACATTTTTACTTTATTAAACAAAGAGCCATTATTATTATATGTAATATATTTTGACTGATATATGTTTAATATTATTGGATAGACATACTGAATAAATAAAAAACCATAAACAAAGTGAAAATAGAAGACTGTGTAGTGCATTTTGTAATTATTTATTAGGTAAAGTATAATCATGAAACATACATAGTTTTTTTAATATTAAATAAAAGGAATCCGATTTTATGTTTCATATTATTCCACATTTAGAAATACTAATTATAACCGAGCATCTTCAGTTGTAAGATTCTCATTAGCGGTGTTTTAAGCCTAGACATAAAAGATCTAGAACTAGGTTTTAAAGGCTCTACTTTTATCTACTGTATTCGTTTTTTATACCACTAAGCCAGTGCTTCTACAACCTCTTTCTACTACCCTGCCTAATTAGTAGAATATTATATCTACCTAGTGTCGTTATAATTATTATTATTCTAAATTCAGTTTCAATCCCAGTATCCGAAATGACACAAATCGTATTCTCTACAAAGTCTAAAATTAAATTTCTACATTTTATCTAGTTCGATTATTTTATGATACACAGATTGATCCGAAATATTATTTCGAATAAATGTGTTTACGTGAAATGGTCCTTAAAGCATGTAACCAAAGGTTTGGTGACGAAGTGAACAATTCTTCATACATCATTTTTGTTATTTGTTTATTTTAATTTTATTTATTTTAAAGTCAAAAACAACTCCCGTATCAGGGTTTGGCACGCGAGGACACTCAGACTCGAAACAACCACTTATGGATCACACAAAGAATTGTCCCGCTTGGAAATCGAACCCACAATCTTTGGTTCAGCAGTCAGGGTCACTATCCAGTACACCAACAGGTCGTCAAAGGCCAGTAATAAAGTAAATGCCGCTAAAAGTATTAACATATAATAAGTATGTTTTACACCTAATAATACATATCTTTGAACAAAAAAAGTACTCTTGGGGCTATAATTAACAGATTGGTTGGGTCAGTCCTATATTATTAATATCTAACTAGCATGAAGGAGCAATATAATATAAACAAGAAATTTGATTTTTGGTGTATAATTATTGTAGTTTGGTGTTTTATTCTACTAGCTTGAGAAATTATAAGCATATAACTAGACATGGTTCGGAATTTATACGCGTGTAAAATTTTCCTGCAGCTTTAAGCAGTACTAGAAAGATGCAACCCTTAAATCTCTTCCAGATTAAAAACCTTCATGAAATACAATATAGAAATAGGGTACGTTCAATAATGTCCCCTAAAAGAGGCTGCTAATGACTGATTAGCTTGGCAGTTGAACAACATATGCTATCAGCAATTGTGGAACACTACATGTGTGTATCTCCTCTCTTATAACATCAAACATCATAAAAATCAAGAGTAAATGTTTAAACACGTTCATTTTGTTTCAAATATTCCTGTTCGCCACTAAAAGCGAAATCGATAGTGTACTATGACCTTATAATGAATATATTTATCAATCTTATCAGTCGTAGTTATTATTCCATTACAAGCGTTGATGCTTTACGTCGCTTCACCAATTTGTTTAAAACAATTTCTTTATTAAAATATTTCATCAAAATCTCGCACCCTCGGGCAAAAGGGAAGCCTAAAAGGAATTTCGCACTTTATATGAGAAGGATGTCCAATTCTTAAAAGACTATGAAATATTGTCTCAACGAGGACAAGGTTTTATGGAAAATTCGGGCCTCCGGCACTTTTCTCTTTCTGTATCTTGAAACTGTATTATTTGTGTTTTGTTATCTAAATATAGCACACGATTTTCACTCTCAATGATTTACTTGAACTTCAATATGTCTATGATTTATAATAAAATATGAGACCATTATTTTATTATAATGTAACTGACATTTGTAAGTGAGAGTTTGAAGATATAATGATTATTTTGTGACACTTGTGAGCTAGAGTTTGAAGACGTCATAATGAATAGAATAATTAATATTTTTAATTGAAACAATCTTATAGTTAAGAAACACTTGCTGTATTTTTGTTTTCACTGATTATTACAATGTATAAATCGATTTTCTTATATTTTTAATATGATAGGAAAGCAAACGAGAATATCGGTCACACTATGATAAGTGAACACTGCCGCCCAGCATCGTAATGGAAATCACCGGCAAAAATCACTTCAAAAAGTTCTTCGGAACTTTATTCGTTATAAATACTGTAGAAGACACAAAATACGATATCCCTTCAAAATCCTAAAAGATTAAACCTTTTAAAAGCACAAGGGCTAACATAGGTCGAGGGGCTCGACGTTTCAGGTGGTCAAATAGTAGAAACTACTTGGATCAGAGGTAAGAACAGTACTACATTTTTGGCCGTTTTGTGCATAAAAAATGAGATAAACATTCTCGCTCTGTCGATTACTCCTAGCTCTCTTGGGCTTCCTTTTTAGTTGGCCGTGATCTTATTCTGGGGATTATACTAAACAAGATTCATTTTACTTCATAACGAAATCGACTCAAGGGAAATCTCAATAGAACACACAAGTTTCTTTCGATGCCGGGTTTTAGAATGCGCGAAGGACGGCTGGCTAAGGATGGCGAGAGAAGCTTTGAACCCGTCCAGAAATTGCCCGTTCCAAATACATATTTTAGGCAACAAGAGCGTTGAATGGATATTACACTAGGTAAAAGACAGCTATAAGCTCTTATGGCAACAAACGTTTGGAAGATGATTATATGCCTAAATCTATTGGGATAGACGGTTCACCCTTGCAAAGTTTCTTCGCGTAGTAACGGTCACGTGACTGGAGTTGGCCAGTATGGTGGGCATTAAAATCAGCAACAGCAACCTGTAGACAAATGCGTATATTGTGACATGATCATCCATGTCTACGTCTATAAAGTCTATTCACCTACAAAATTGCCAAGCGATGAACGCCCACGTGTGATATAAAGGGGTAATTAAATTTATACACAGTTTATATGGTAAGTTATTCGGTCGTGACATTTTGATATTTGCATCTTAATAATGAATAACAAAGACCGGCTTTGCCTCCTCAAGATGGTAGTAAACTTTTGCTGCTGTATAAAATTTTAAATGTTGAAGAAGTCAAAAAGCTGCGGAAGAGCAAATGCCTGGTTTGCCCTTGCCAATAAACTCTTCTTTGACCTCTCTAGAACTCGAAGGTCGTTACTAGTGAAATCGCTTAGCAAGGAAGTCTCCTAAACAACTGTTTCGTATTTATAGCCTGGGCCAAAGTGCTGTATATAATCTAATGGGCCGAATTATAATTGAAAATTAAATTGTCCTTAGTTAGAATTTAAGAAAAGTACTCCATTTGTATCATACAATTTCAAATGAAGCTTAAAGAAATATGGATTTTAGTAATAATTCTAAAATTCTTCCTTATATTATGTATCTAAGCAATTAGCATTAACTAGCATTGACCTAAATTATGAACTCCAACTTCGTTTCCTTGAAGTATTCGATAAGTATTCCTTGGAACTCTGAAGCATGAAATCGCTAAGTCTCGCATCACATCCGTATCTTCATTACAACAGCCGGTCCTTTACCGGCTTCCAGTCCATGATTACCATTTTATTCAATTTACTACAATTTACTACAATACAATTTACTACAATTTATTATAACTAACTGTAATATCTTAATACTTTTTTTGTACAACTAAGTCAAGCTCTATATGATGGTAAATGGAAACCATCGTCCATGGACTTCTACAACATTTTTCAAGTTCAAGTTATGATATGGAGCATGAGGCTCCATACAATTATGACCTAAATAGAAGAAGGTAAACATCAACATCTCTTCCTCTCTGGTTCACCAAACGAGCTATTTATAAAGCTTATTTCCCTTCTATCTTTTCTGAGACAGTTGTACCCCTCAGGTCGATCCAGCTCACGGCCACAGCCAGTTGAATGGCTGGCACACGTGCAAAATGCAGACAAATGAAGAGAGCTGTAGAACTTTCTAGAATGAAAATAAAATAACCTCTTATTCTGTAAACTCTTATATAATAAAAAATATGTACTCTGTGCACCAGTGTCAACTTTGGTAATTAAAAATACTCATAAAAAAATATATATTTTTTTAGTTAGACATGTATATCAACTTTAAGGAGTATATTAAAAAAAAACATTATAGTAAAAGTAATATTTAGATAAGAAAAATAATTTCATCCCTCAATGCAATATCCTAGAATCTGTTAGAACTCATAATTTTTCTGCTAAACGGTAAAGTTTCTATGGATTTGAAAATTATTTAAAGCTTCATTTCGAATAAAAATTGACAAATATTCAATAATTAAAAAAAATCCACAATCATCGTAAACATTACAGGCTTAAAAGGTTTTATTTAATCAAAACTGGAAGATCGTAAACGTTCAGAAACAATTCAAAATACCTAAATGAAGGAATGTTAGTCGTTACTACACTAGCACGTGACGGATCAGCATCCTCATTACATCTTCCGTCATCCGTGTCACGCTCGTTGACACACATCTGCATTTTACATCTTCAGGATAGGAGTATTTATAATTTTAGTATCAGTTAAAATGTACTTTATATCCTTCATAATGTTTAATTGGCTTAGAAAGGCTTCCAAAATTTTCGCTCATATTTGTAAAAACCATAATACCTACGATTCCGGAAAATGATTTCCGGTTAATTAGCATTAAGTAGAAAACTCTGATGTATTAACTAATATGTACAAATAATTGTATTTGATTTTTAAAGCGATTATAAATATAGAATACCAAATACAGTATAGCGATACGTCAGTTTAATATGTAGTTACGAATCCTAATCATGTAGATTAACTTTTCATTATATGTTTATTGAATTTTTTTATCATCTAATGTCAGATAGTTTGAAAGAGATAAAATATATGGTCACTATCATGTTTTACTATTACGTACTGGGAAAATAGATAATAATTTATAACACACACACACACACACACACACACACACGCACGCACGCACGCACGCACGCACACACACACACACACACACACACATTTATAGTTAATTTTGAGGTTTATTAATAGTTTAAAACTGTTGATAAACCAAAAAAAAAATAATGTTTTACGCCTCACAGGCCTAATTTTCGAAATTGCAAATCTTTGATTATAATAAAATCTATAAGTAGAGAATTCTTTACCTCGGCTGATTATAAAAGGAATCCGTTAAGATAAGGTTTTTGTAAATTTAATAGAAGATAATAATGTATGAATGTTATTTTTCTAGTTATCTCAATGTCCCAGCGACATTGTAATTTGATCCGTCAATTAAAAAATAATAATAATAAATATGAAATTCCACCCTAACGAAGTCGGGGCAGGTGTGCTAGCCATAAATATTATAATTTAAAAACTTCTGAACGTATTTTCTAATTTGGATCGAGTTCATTACATTAAAAAATATTGAAAATAATGAAACATATTCACCATTTTGTTATTTAGTGGTTATAGTTAATTTTTAATATAATATGGATTGCGATGCATAAAGTGATAATGGAGTTGTAGATTACTTTCAAGACCCTTCAAGAGCTGAGTATAATCATATTTATATATCACATTATTGACACATATGTCAACACTTCCCTTGTGGTCTTTGACATTGACATTTGATAAGCAATCGGCGCCGGAAAGTACATTCTAAAATAAGAGTATGTTAAAGATAGAGTTTTCCGAAAAGTATGAGGAAACCAATAATTCTAATACTAGAAATGAACATTTCCACTACGTCTATGTCAATGGTAATAAAACAATAGATCTGAATTTCGGTAGTTATCGTTTATATAGAGAACATTCCCACAACCTCCCTACAGTTAGTATGAGTAGATCGATCAAAACCCGAGACGTAGTTGAAAGGCACAGAAATATCCTCTTTCGTAGAGTTTCAGCAAAATTCTGCATTCTGTCCCAAGGCACGAACTACTCAAACCTGGCTCGAAGCCAACGTTCCGGACTTTATAAGAGCTGAAGACCGGCTCTCATCTACCTGAAATCAGGAACCTGTTAAACTACAAATTGCAATCAGTGCAATCCACATTATAGTCCAAATTAGTAGTTTCAATGGACATAGTTTGCGAATAACGACACGCTAAAATTGATTTTTTTTTAGAAATCTCTAGGGCAAGCAGTGTTTCGTTTCCTAGGAAATAAATGTTTAAATTTATAGATCGACAAAGAGATTGAAATTATGTATAAAAGTAAATGGTGACCAGTCCTAAATAAAAAAGGTTCAAAATTAAGTTGTTTCATTTTAGACAGTGAGGTCAAATTTATCAACCTCAAAACAGTTTAGTTTGACATATTTTAATTATAGAGTTTAATATTAACAGTAAATAATATGTTTGAAAATATCTATAAACATGTATAGCATCGTCTTTAACGGCATATAGTATCGTCTTTATCGGGACGGTGGTGACATCTATTAGGTTTCTTTCTAAAATCCTAACCAATGTTTCAACTCTGCAGTATAGATAAACTTTGAAAAGATGAATTAAGCATTATATATGTGATCGTCTTTGATCACATATAGAATGCCTAATTTACCGAGACCGACAGCAATACGGTAGCTCAGTTGTTAGAGCGCCGGGACGGTTTCCCAGTACTCGCGAGTTCGGATTCCTGCCCGTATCGGTTTATTTTTCATTCTATATTTACATAAAAAGTAAAGAATATTTTGTGTTATTTAAGAAATAATTGATACAATTATATAAAACATTTGATTATGTTTAACTTCTAGTTTTCTCCGAAAGTTTGATGATCTTTCGTTCGATTTGGCTGATAAACAAATTCCTTTTATTGTTAAGAAAGTCATCTAATTAAATTGTTTATTTATTCAAATTCCTAATCATATTTTTTTAATAACTGCAAATTATTTAACGCTTATTATAATCGTTAATTGAACGTCATCGTAAACAGCTTTTAATATAAATTTAATAAATGTCAAACCGCCATGATGTTAATCTCGTCCTGAAATGCACGAGAAAATATTAAAATTTATATCGGGTTCTATTTTACGCCATTTAATAGAGTTGCTATGAAATAATATGTTTATAAAATAATATTTACATTTTTACTTGTTTACCCGACTATTTATTAAATTGGAAATAAACTAAAACTAACTAAACATATAAATAACTTGTTATTAGATAGAACCAACTCGACCTACGAGTCACTATCTAGGTGACTCCTATATATCTCATGTTCATCCTAAAGGAAAACAAAGTTATGAAACTTTCACGAATCAGTTATACCCGATATTCATTTTTGTGTATTTTTTCACATAACCTGACAAGGAACAAAATTTATACAAGAATTTACTTATTATTCAGAAAGTTATGGGAATATCAAAATTGACGGGTCGATAATTTTGGACAATATTAAGTTAATATGTATTACAAATCAACGATTTTTTCTGCGCCGTATGAGCCGAGTTGGTACAACACAGTGTACTTTTTGGCGCCTAAAACAATATCAATTTTGTTCATAACTCTTTTTTTTAATTTGTTATTTTTTTGTTATAACGATATACAAAATAACAAAGCCTATTTTTATTCAGCCCATAAATCCATGAATACTTTATAGATCACTTTCGATTAAAAAATACTTTTGTACTTTTTCTCCTGCTAACATAGTGTAATGTCGCTTCAATCAATTAGCCGTCAGCCAATTTTGATAAAGCTTGTCAGCTTTAGCCTTTTGTTCAAACTGTTTTGCACATCGATATTAAAAATATTAATATTATTTATAGACAATTTTTTCAATCCCTTGAATTTTTTTACCCTGATTTCAAAGGCTTGGAAGAGTTAAAATAATATTAAGTAGGTTCATTTTAATCTGAAAACATTTAGTAGGTATTAGTAACAAATGATTTGACTATAAAAAACTCTGATTAAAAACCTTTAGGCTATTAAAAAGTTTACTAGTGCTTTGCTTATGGTATGTCAAAAACTGAATAATACTATTCTTAAATATTTTCAAAACTTTTCCAATTAGTAGAAAAAACCGCGAAAACTTATAACAAACTATTGTCGCGCAGTAACGCGTAGATGTCGGATAAAATTTATAAACGAGCCGTCGATTGATGGAAAACTTCTATAAAAGCTTAATATTCGCCAGCTATAAAACTGAAATTGATTAAATAGTGCATTTTTCCACGGAAGCTAGGCGCGGCTGCGGGGCGAAGGGAATAAGATGGCGGCCATTACGTCACTTTTCAAACCGTACGACTCGTATTAGACCAGTGGCGTGCTTCGCGGGCCCTGAGCAGACGTGTGCCTGCATTATGTACGTGATAGCGTAAAGTATTGTGTTTTTCAGTTCTGTGAAATGTTTTTTTTAAGTTTTATTTAATATTCCGGACGCAGACAAAAAGTAAGTTTTGATTTTTTTATATGTTTTGTTTTGCTTTTATTTATTGGAATATATTTAGTAGTTTTTTTAAATGGTAAATTTAAACCGCAAACTGAAAGGTTTCAAATATAAATGAAAATAAACTTTACGACTTATTGTCGTCCTGCGGTTTGTTAATAAAAGCTTTTGCCACCATGGGAAATGATGGTCCATCGCTATATTATATATTTATATACTGTTCTCATACCAATACATACATTATTATGATATATATATATATATGTAGAGTACTATTATATGTAGACTTAATTTGAAATATTGGTGTGATAAAATTTATTAACGCAAATAAAAAAATATATGCCTTATGAAAATAATAATTTAATATAGGTATACATCGACGCTTATAAAATAATTATATTTATTTCCTACATCTACATTATTATATAGAATGTACTGTCAGATATAAAACTGCTACAAAATAAGATAATAAAAAAATACTTATCCATGAAATACCAATTATTCGTCCTAATTCTTGCTCATTACTTGAACAATATTTGTTAAAACCTAGAGCAAGTCTTTTGTGTAAAACCGCTGTAGGATGAAAATTATTTCTAACCAGTAATGAGTTTCCAATTTAAAATAATCATTTTTAATAAAGACAAACGTACATACATTCTAATTCATTATATTGGTACATAATCTAAAATAGAGTCCAAAATTGTCTAATACTATGAATACTATACATGTATACCAAATATAACTTTCGAAATGTTTTTCTTTTGTCTATTTGTTTTTTCGCTCATATGTATGTTCGTAGACGGATTTTGATGCAACTTCATGTAGTCATAGTTTTTTATATTTTTTTAAAGAATTCTTATTTTTTATTCTTAGATTTTTTTTATATCCACCCAAAACACTTATAAATAGATTGAGTTATAATTAATACAATTAAATAAGAATAGAATATGTAGAGTCCTAACAAAGTAGCAGGTAACGGCAATTATATAATTACATAGCATAAATTAAATATTATAATACGTATTATATACTTTTATTATATAAGTCTATAATTAAAACTTTTCTTGGTCTGTATACTAAGATAGGAATGAATTAAGAAACCAATTCATAAATGTCAAAACGCGAAATAAAGAGCGTTGTTTCGAGGTCAAATCGACCAGTCAGCAAGACCCGTTTGAAACACCACTTCCCCCCTCTTTGTTGTAATATATTGTTTGTTGAGGGGGAGGGTGGGGGCCTATTATGAATGGAGCTGGACCAACAGCGGTCAATGTGGGCGGCATTCGACCTACATAGAGTAATTATTGCTGGATGCGTCTAGCGGGCGCCGAGAAGCCTCTGTGGGCGACGTACTGTTGCATTCACAAATCATTACGAAAATTATTATTTTGTTCCAATATTTATAATCGATCTGAATTGCTTAATGTTATATTAAGATTTAGACAGTTTTAATTTCTGAACTGAAATTTAAAATTATATTTGTGATTTTATTGCATTTTCTATATATTATATGAATATTTTAAATATTCATAATAATTTTGGAATTTAATTAATAAGTTAGTTTAAAACTGTAGGTGAAATAAAGATAGATATTATATTATCTGTTATTACCCAGGTATTTAAAATTTGACAGCTGTTTACTTCAAGAAGACATTTAATTTTATTCTTATATAATATAATTATATATCATGTAGTTTTATTTTTTCTTACTAAAATAATTGGATTGTATTTAATCTTTATTATTTATTTCTATACTAGCTTAAGAATATACTTTTTATAACATTTTGTAATTGTATATTAGTGAATAATACGCAAGGACTAAGGAATAAGGTTTACGTTATCTGATATGGGATGCGTTATGGCTTAGCCTTCAGCAATCCCAAATACCAATACATTAGCTTATATATAAAGACTTCTGAACACCCTTATACAAATATTTACAAAGACAATAAAATGATTCAAAAAAAAAATTGTAAACTGAAGAAGAATACACAAAAGTCTCGTGATTATTATGAACTTTCCGATAGAAAAAGATAAGATAAAAAAACAAACATATGTATTTTATTTACATATACCTATATATGTATATTTATATATATATATATGTGTGTGTTTTAACAAAAGTATTTCAAACCTTGAATAAAGTTTGCATCTTGATAAAACGTGAGTAAATAGATAAGAGAGTTATTTTAATAGTTTGCATCAGTCCGCTATTCAGATGCTAATTTGGAGTCTCAGAACTTCAGTAGTATGCAAATTTTAAAGTGGGCTGAATCCAACTGTGGTATCCATTTCTGTTGACATTTCCTTAAAATTATTCTTTAAGTATCTGTCTTATTTTGCTTTAAATTGTTTTATAAGCAAGGATTGTTTTTTTTTGTGGAAAATTAAATCTAAGATTTTTTATGATATTTATTCCGTTTAACCAATGGGTGATATCACAGATGTAACAGGTTCAAGTCCTATCAGTGTTGATTTTATGTTTTAAATTTGTGTGTACAGATAACTTATGTCAATGGTCTGTGTCCTGAAATAGTGTACTGTGTGTGATATCAAATCTTTTTTATATAAATATACTGTTTCTGTTATTTGTATGTTTGTAAAAAAATGATGTTGTTTTTAGGCCACTATTAGTAAAATTGGTAGTCCAGTATTAATTAATATTTCAAATGCCACCCCGATAAAAAAAGTAATTAAAATTAACATTTTCGTGAGTGATTGTCCAGCGCCTGCGCATGCGATGAGTCAGCAGGTCACGTGCACATCTGCTAGAGCTCTATCTTTAAATTGTTTGTTGTTATATTATTATTAATTTAAATTATAGAGAAATAGTCTATTTTGTTAATAATTTATCATTAATATAATTATTTTATATCTTATAATACTTTATCTCTGTCCGATATTATTTACTAAAATAATAAATTTTTTCTTTTCTAAATATATTTATCTAACGTGACTTTGACCTAGAATGTCTGATATTTGAGAATGAGGTATTGTATTTAATCTGTGTGTCCTTTCTAAATCAGCCTTCACATTCATTTCAAATGACATTTTGACGTTATTTCAATCAAATAAGTGTAATTTTATAACAATTTTTAATCATATCCATGTCTTTCTATTTTAGTACCGTCACGTTCAAAAGGATGACAGCTGCAGTTCCTTATTTCGTCAGCTGTACCTGTCAATTATAATACGTTAATAAGGGCAGTTTGATAAAATAATAGAGAATTTATAAAGCTGATAAATTTAAGTCAACCTTTGGCAGTCAAGCAAATTTGAGCAGATAATTAATTTAAAAAATAAATAAAAGTGTGTTGCATATTATGTCGTGTTTGTCACCTGATTCAGACATTTTATTAATCATTAAAAATAGCTTTCTTATATCTAGGGTCTGCTCTGAAACTGTACGTATAAACGAAACCTGATAAATAACCACTGAAGGCATAGGTCGTAGCGTTGAATTATGTGTATAAGATTAATCAATAATATAAGATAGATATAATAATTGATTGATTTCATTTACAATGTTTGGAATGTAACCTACTAAAGTATAATCGTAGGCTAAAAGTGTAGGTGCCTATGTTGTGGGTAGATCTGTGTAATCTAAAATCATTGTTACAGCCAGCAGTCCACAAGCTATTTATTACTAAACACAACTAATTATGAAACGATAAATCTGAGTATTTTTGTTTTAACATGTAAATTATTTGTACTATTCCTTGGTTTTAAAGGTTTTTTACATCTATTAGTTGTATTTTGGGGGCAAAATATATAACACTTACATTGATGTTAGAATGTCTCTACCAAAACAGATATATAATATTATTTATTTCCCTGCAGTAATAAGAAAGCGCAAATGACTTTCCTCAACACAAGAGCAAGTACATTTCTTGATATATAATAATCAAAATAAGCGCATTGTTTCAGTAATATTAGAAGGTGAGTAATGCTCAGCTGAGTTAACGTGTTTGGACCACCGAGAGAGCTAGTTGATAAGGTCTTATATTATTTTGTGCTGTGTAGTCGAATTTGAGTTTGAATGCACAACTGAAATTGAGTTTATGACCATTGTTTTGAACCAAATGTTAGCTACAATTGAATAAATGCTTGTGGTTATTGTTATGTTTGAGCTAGTTACTCGATATTATTTGCGAAAATTAAACAGTTAAAATTGTTTTATAATTATTGATAGATTAAAATTATACACATTTTAAATAATATAACTAATACATAATCAGTATGATTGGTTTAATAGATACGACTCCACAGACAGATACACTCGTTAAAATAACAACACCCCTCTTTTCGGAGTTTATAAATAGTGTATCTCTTGGTGAAAAGGTTTCAAGCTATAACTTGTAACAAAGATAGAACGTGTTCATCGAAGCGCGTCATCTGGCTTTGTGGTATTCATGAGCAGCATCCATCCATGGAGCGAGTGGACTGATTGATTAGTTTAGTTACGTGCTGACTACAGACCTACATGGTTAAGATTGTCCGTTCAAGAACATATTGTATTAATTAAATATATAATGAAAAATATACCGATACGGTAGCTCAAATGGTAGAGCGGCGGGACGGTTTTCCAGAGATCGCGGGTTCGAATATCTACACATATCTACACTTTTTTTCATTCTATTATTATTATGATTTGAATAAGCTTTATTAAGCTTTAAGGTTAGACATGTTTATAGATATTATTCAATTATCAAACATATTATTGGTTTGAACCAGGCATATCTGTATTTATAGATTTACCAATTTGTAAAGATTAGGTATTATTCTATACTTTCCGTACTAATAAATAGAGACCTCATTACTTAATATATAAACAGTTACCGTACTATTTTATTTATTGTTATATAATTATATTATATTTAATACAAAGATATGCAGGTAATGGTATTGACGGACCATAAGTATGTTTCTATCATCATATCATCGTTTAATATAATTTTAATTATTTGGTGATAGCGATAGCGATCTTAATCTATATTTTTAGCATTCATGAAGTTTTTTGCTGGTAGTTTTCTATTACTCATATCTTTTAAGATAAAATGTATATTTTCAACTACTAGGTATTAATGAATGCAGGTTATAAACATGATAGTTTGAGTCTAAAGACGTTCTTTAATTCAAGTAAAGATAATTCAATTCGAATTTAGTTTTAGTTAACAGATACACATAGTTAGTATCACGATGCGGGCGAGGGGGCTTTATCACACTGATAATCAGCCTACGGCATTTTATATAGGGTGAGCGTTACAAGGATTAAATCAGCTATAGTCCGTTATAGTCTGTACAAACTATAGTCTGTTATAGTCTTTACAAACTATAGTCTGTTATAGTCTTTACAAACTATAGTCCGTTATGTTTGAGAGATATTTTTAGTCTATCTTTACAAACGTTAATATATGATACAGTAAGTTTAGATATAATTTATTATTAATAACATTACGTATATATTATGTTAAAAGTATTGAGGATTATATTTATGGAATAATTTTGAATAGTAATTAAAAATGGTATATTGGTTCGAGAATATGTATTCATTTTTAATTACTGACAGGAAATACCCACTGTTACCGATAACATAATAATTATTTCAAATAAAGGTTATCGTCTTTTTAATTATATTAGAAAAACCTATAACATTGTTTAGATCATGCCGCAAAGTTAGTAATTGTAACCAAGATTAAATTATAACAGACTTTATATTTTTATAACTACATAGATCTATAGTATATTTTTAAGTTAAAATTTATTTAACCGGAAATAGTCCGTGCTTATATTCCACTTTGGAAAACACTGACGCTTAATAATAATACAATATTTTGTAAACTGAATTATTTACAAAACAAGCACAGTCATTTGAGTTGTTACCCTGCAAATGTAATATAAGAAACCTTATAAAACAATTTTAAATATGAAATTTCTGATCGTACTAAACCATAAAGCTGGGTACACACCGGGTATAATAAAGTGTGTACACAGATAACTGATAACACAATGAGGTAACATTCTAATTTAGATAAGGGATGACGCGTGGTCAGATTGTGGTTATTACTTGATATATAGTTATAAAGTTAAGGAAAAATATATGTATTCTTAACTTATCTTTGCATACATATATTTTCTTATGAGTAATTACTCATTCATTACTCTAGAAATAATCTAGAAAACATTTTAGTGTACCTACATTATGAATGTTGTTACATATTTATTTATACATGTGTGTGTACGTGATTCATATACTAATTTATATGGTATTTTAACTATTAATTTCGATTATTTTAAATTTGTTTGAGAATAATACTATTATTTTCCTTATGTCTTAATTGAAGCAAAACTGATAGATAACCAATTTAAAAACATAAATATGATGTATGAATGAAATGTACCTAATATACATTCAAACTTTCTCAAGTTCCTATTATATACATAATAAAATGTAAGTCCCGAACGATATTGAATCTAGGACTTATCTAGCGCTGACGTCAGAGTAAATACAAAAGAAAAGTAGACGTTTCTGAAATATAAAAACCACAGACACTATTAAAACAATAGATATAAAAACCAACAGATGCGATACAATAGTGATAAATATTAAAACAGAAAGTTAACCTAATTTTTCAAACATATTGTGTGATGTGACGTGTGAGAATAAAGGTGAGGGTACACTGAGTTATATTTTTGTAAGTAAATTTGAGGAAAGCTGTTCGCCATAACATATTTTTAAATTAATGTTAAATATTTAGTTTTAATCGCTCCATCAAGTCGATTTCATAATGGATAAATAATATATTGCTAAGGTGGATCTTACTTATATAAAATATATTTTTTAATATATTATACGTTTTTTAAGCCGTTTTTTATTCAGGTAAAATACCTAAAAAACATTTTTTATGATTTAAACTCTCTTATTTATGCCAAAACCTGTCAATTAATTATGCGAAAAAACAATATCTCAAAAAATTAAGTCTCCCCAGTGTACATACAGCCTTACCATTTATCATTTATAGGCTAAAGTGGTTACGCCCGGTGGAAATGAACAGCTGTTTGCAAACAGGACGGATGTAACGTCGTCTCTTTCACACACAGTCAAAATTAAATCTATCAAATTAGTAGACTTTTATGGATCTGTAAAATTTTACTTGCGTTTTTAATAACCGAGCTTATAACGATTGCGTTAATTATTTTAACTTATGCTAATAATATTAGAAATTTATTTATTCTGATTGAAAATGCTAATTAAAACCATTATATAATAATGTTTATCTGGTTGTTTTAGTTTGAGCTCCTCTAAATAGAGCACTGACAAAGGTATAGTACACTTTTTGTTGCAATGCTATACGCAGCACTGTCATAACTTTGTGGATAATCTATCTAGACTATAAATAACTAAAATATCTATAGAGAAATAACTTTTATATCTACGTTTCGTACGGCCAGTGACGGAGCCGGAAAAGCAACCATCCTTCCTGTGTTCTCCAGCATACGTCTGAATTCCGCAAGGATGTTAAACCTTACTAGTATCTTATTAAGAATGAATTATATTAGTATGACTAATATTACAAATGTACTTTATTAAAAACTCATACAGCTCGTGTAATCGCCTTCGTGAGTAATCGTTGCATAATAATTATTTTATAATGGAAATAGGTACATATGACATAAAAACTTAAATATTCATCTTTATTCCATGGATCACATGCAATTTTATAGTAATTATATTGTTAACTAGTAAATACATCTAACTTCGTTTCTTCCACTCTTCAGTTAAATAAATAATTGTAAATCTTACATTAATAGTTTTATTATTATTATAAAATAAGTAATTTTGAATCTTATGAAAATGAAAAAGAATCCTAATTTAAAAAACATATTTTATGGATACTTATTTCATAAGCAGTTTTAGAATTTTAATAGTTAAATTTTAAACATGTGACGTCATTATTCACATCCCTGTCACCCGATATCACACTTAAAACCGCCAACCCCTTAACGTAACCCAAATGAAACCTATTATTTGAATAACATATGAGAACAATATATATATATGTATATAAAATAATTTTAATGTTTGTCATTATGTGTTCTGTGGTTACCAAGCAAATTCCAAAGCCTAATTTTTTTATGTCTTTGTTACAGATGTCTCCCCAAAATATGGATTAAGTGTAAGAATGATTTTTTTTATTGTTACTAGTGTTAAGCACATAAATATTAAAAAGATATTAATACAT
The DNA here is from genome assembly GCA_959347355.1 of Napeogenes inachia. Classification (NCBI taxonomy): domain Eukaryota; kingdom Metazoa; phylum Arthropoda; class Insecta; order Lepidoptera; family Nymphalidae; genus Napeogenes; species Napeogenes inachia. Next base: position 18,104,083 of record OY365798.1, on the reverse strand, counting down.
CCCTTATTTTTTTATCATTTTCCATATTATATGGTAGAGGCGGGCTGAGGTCACTTGCAGCTTGTGTACCTTCAGCCTGGCTAGGACCTTTCTAAAGCTGATCTCCACTCCATTTCTTTTTCGTATGTCTCAGTATTCTTCCATCTTTCTTCATTCCTCAACGTGGGTGGCCATGTATTAGCAAATCTAAATGTTTTGTAAATTTCTGGGAAGGATGGTATCATTTACCGTCTGTTGGACCGTCTGCTCCTTTGCCAACCAATTCCAAAAATATATATTCTCAAAATTATCACAATATAATGATATATTTAAATTGAATTATCGAGATTTATACAGTAAGTGGATTTAACAGTTGAAAATGTCATTTGTATGCTCAATCATTGAGATATTTGCATAAATCAGCCTCACCATCCAATTGTAATTAATGACGCATATTAAAATAATATGCATTATAGAGAAATAGTAACCCTTTAGTATAACTTACTATATCTATTTCTATCTATATCTATTTTTATCTATTTCTATTTTTATGAACACCGAACAATCATAACAGTGGTCCAATTGTAAAAGAAACTCAATTATCACCGCTGGATGGTTTGCAGGCTGATACCAGTCTCCTGGGACTCGACGTCTTATTGGCTTAGAATTTCCTTTTATCTTGTAATAAATTAAACTTCTTTTTATATATATTATTCTAGAATAACATTTCCATAACACATTTATAGAAAAAGATGAAATCCTTAACAACTTTGATTACGTGTAAGACAAAAAAAGGTTATAATTTTTGCTAAAATTTTTGTAATTTTCACTATTAAAGATAATACTGTGATATCATAACATTCGAAACGGCAATTTAAGCAGAGATAAGCGAGGAAACAGCCATGGACCATAAATGCCAAGGGATTTGAGGGATTTTCGGTTTATTGGATTTAGAATATCATTTATAACACTTGGATGTTCGAAAATTTTATTTTATAATTGTCTTTTGTATTGCATTACTAATTATAAAGGTAGGTTGTTCCGACCCGTAATAAAAAAGAAGAATATTATTATTAATTTTATTAAAACCTATCCTATGGTCTAAGTTGAAACATACAAAATATGCACCATTTTATCAAAATCGGTCAAGTAGCTTTCACTGTCGATCGCACTCAAACACTGTGACAAAAGATTTATACATGATATATTATTATAGTCATTTTTCTCATCTATTCATTGAGGGTGGATTTTAATATTCTTGCCAAATTATAGCAATCGACAGCATATTTTCAATAGTGGAAGGTGACGTCACTTGTCATGTCAATTTTCACTTGCATATTTTACCCCTAATATTAATCTACTTTTACTATAATTTCTTATATCAATTAATTATATTAGTAACTCTTAAATATAAAGCAATTTTTAATAACCTACAAAAATGTTATCGTATACGTTATAAATTCTCTGCCAAGCCATAAAAGCAATATTTCAAAAGACTGCACCTCTAGATAAGTGCATACTAGATGTGTGATGTCATTAACTTTGTTATTCATACAACAAACTAGAACGATGCGTAGATTCCGATGGTTAGGCAATGGGCAGTAATCCCTTGATAAACACTCGTTATAGTGTGGTTAGAAATAGTTCTAGATAGGCTAGCTATATCTAGTAACATTTTGGTCCTATATTTAAAGAATGAAAAATTCAATAAAGACTTAGATTACTCACAAAATGCTGAATCATCAAGACGACATATAAGCTCAGTTGGCAGAACGACGGGGATGGTATTCGAGTGGACGCAGGTTCGTGTCCAGCTAGTGTTGTTAAATTTTTAAATTTTAATATTTAATAAAAATAACATACGTACATGTTTAAAGACAAATTCAAATATTCTAAATATTGCTTGATGTTCATGGAATACTAAGTTAGTCTTTTTTCATCGAAAGTCCGGTATTCACACAAAAGCTCAGAGAACAAAAGTCAAAATGCCGCAGCGATACGAAGGGTTCATCTCATGTTAAGATTTATTTAAACATCACAATTAAATGATTTATTGAGTATAATGTAGGTATCTTTAACATAAAAAATATTTCATAACATCTATTTTTATAATAACACTCGCTCTGGCTGACTTATCAATAATCCTTAAAAAGAACAAAATAGATACAGTTTGAAGAAAGAAACTTTAAATTTTGCATAAAACTGTTGTAAACTCCATTAATTCTGATTCATCTGTCATTGGAAAAATACAACTAAAATCAAATATATTAATGAATATAAATATGAAAATCATCAACCCGGTCAGAATTCGAACCTGCTATCTCTGAGAGTCTTTTCCAGTCGCTCTGTATTCTGAGCTATCGTGTTATTATCCTTATTCGTGAAATTTTCTTTCTAGAATAATAGATCCTTGCTTTTGATCTTTCCTCGTTCTACATAACAACGATTATCATAATATGTATAAGCACATAGCTAACATTTACCTATTTATATACATTTTCTACAAATTTAAAACCAAAATGTTTGTTCAACACAAAATCAAATGGGGTATTTGGTACACGAGGTCTTTTCACCCATAACTAAGCTTTATATTTAAATAGTCATTTCATATTCGTTGATAAATAGGCCGAGTTTACTCGCTTTGTGTATATGCACGTTTGAAACTAATTGCGTAGTAGATTTTTTTTGTAAGACTTTATCCGATGTTGGAATAATCTGCATTTTTTTTTGCATAAATGGTTCATTTATATAATTTTCTTGTATTTCTTGTATAATCCTAGCAATTTAGTTATTATAATAGAATGAGTCTGCTGGATAGAACCTAAAAAGGGTATTAAAATAATTAAAACATTAGCCCAATTAAAGTGCATTTCTGTTTCATTCTAAAATAAGCAGAACTATTATATCATGTCCATAGGGCAAAGTAATTATCTCGCCACATTTAGTCCCAGACTCCCCTAAGAAAGGACAAATCGTCACATCCAAAAATAAACCAGACAATATTAGACGCCATACAAGGAAATAGATTTACAACAAAGAACATATCTCAGCCAGTTTTGGGTTCTAATTAAATCTTATTGCATAACCCAATATAGAAACGTTGTTTAAAGAATTATAATGCGGGTACAGTCGGCAACACAAGTTTAGTATATATACGATCGATGGGTATTCTAATCCAACGACATAAGAACCGTTTTGATGGTGTTGCAATCGGACTGGTTGTAAAAAATATGGTGTAACAGATGTAGAACGATGTAACCATCAAACCGTGAGCTGTTACGGTTCTTTGTATGGGACGAATTTTGACTATTTTACGTCTAATCGCGCGGGGTACGGCGGTTCAAATAATTGTGGTCGTGTTGTGATTTATTCTTTCTTTGTTTGAAAAGAACGCAGGACAGAGTTGACACTTTTTTTAAATCAACTTTATTTTATGTACTGTGGGAGTTTATGTTACGATGAGTTATTGCATGTTCCTGAACCCATGACAGGTTTTTAGATTACGCAAGCTTTTTAGGTCATGTTTACATTAATACGTTCTATTTAAAGTATTTTATTGATTAGAAATAATATATTTTGCAACTTCTGTGTGAAGTGTAATCTACATTCCTTTTTTTATCGTACCTGATGGCTAGCATCTGTTCCATAAGGGCAGTTGGATAGGACAGGGCTGGATTATGAGTATAGGACAAAGGTACCTACTTAACACTACAGGAAGGGTTTTTGGGGTTAACTTTTACTCATTTTAGACACAACTATTATAGGTATCATATCAACTACATCCTTTATCAGTTGTAGTCAAATATTTGTTCATATTATGTTGTTATTGTCCTCATTATTTTTTATTTTTTATTTCAAATACTGTTTCCTCTAGCACTCAAGTCAAGTTACTCTCAGTTTGACAGATAAACAAACATATAATTTTATTATATTAGTCAGGATTAATTAAATCCTTTGAATATCATTAATAATTTGGTCAACTCAATATTGTGTAAACTCTAATCTGTGAAAATCGAATTTGAACCCGTTACCCATACTATTAATGAACTTGTGGTTATTGACATATCATGTTACACATTAAATATTAACATACTAATCGATTTTAAACTACCCTCACCTCATAAACTATTTACGATACACGACATGCGTCTTGATATTTCGTAAAGTTATACTAATTATATTAATATAATAAGTATATAAGCAATTATTAATAAACAATTATTATATAATATAAATTTAATATAACATAAAATATAACAATAGATAGTTTAAATTTATCTAAATAAAGAATGAAAAATAAATCGATCCGGCCAGGGATTCGAAACCGCGACCTCTCGGAAACCGTCGCGTCTCTCTACCAATGGAGTTACCTTAACGCTATCCGATACTGTACAGTCGCGGGTTCTGATCCCTGCCCGTATCGGTTTATTTTTCATTCTATATTTATATACATTTAAATGAGCTTAACATGGCTATACATGTTTATAGATATTTTCAAACAATAGAGAGTTGTAACTAAGTATTAAAATTTTAATTTTAGGACAATGAATTTATTCCGTGATTACATTATGAATATTAGTAGCTAAATAAATTTAAAGATTCAGATAATAATTTTAGGTGTATATTAAATAAGTTTTAAATATTTGTAAGAATAATATAGATTTTAATAAAACTCTTGAAATTTTTTTATATTATGAAAGTGTAAAGCGTGAGTCGATTATTACGACACAGTTTGTGATGCGGAAAGAGTGTGTTTGTTTGTTATTCCAAATATATCATAAATTTAAGGAATATACCTAATGCAAACAAATTATTTAAAGTTTTTGGGATAAACTCAATACAGTTTATAATGAATCCTTATTTAACAACAATTAGTATCGTAAAGTACATACAGTCGACTTCTTCTGAACCGTACCTAACATATTCAGGCCAGATAACACCTCATTTGTACATTAAAAGACTCCATTCACTATACACAAAGTTTTCTTTGAGACGCTTTCCTTACTTCCATTTACCACAACGAAACACTACAACAACCTTATTCTAAAGCCATAGAATCCAATTTCGAATAAAACCCAAGTAACGAGGCGCAAATGTACATTTGTTAAAAAATTACCACTTCGATAAATCTTGAGATACGTAACACAAGGTAATAAGGTTCATTTTCGGGTGACAATTTGTAAAGGAGATATGAAAAAGGGACACGTGCACAACGCCCCAGTTGCGTTCGGATACTCATGCAAATCCCTTTGTTGTCTGAGTTGCGTCAGAGTAACGGGATCGGCAGCTAACCCAGCACAGCCTGCCTTAAAATAGGCTCTATTTTGTTGGATTAAAATAGCCATTTCCATTGGTACAGTTAAATCTTTTAAATTAATAGAAATAACACATATTGTTTGTTAGTTCGTTCATTTTAATCTAGCTATATATTCCAGTTATTCTTGCTAAAAGCATAGTAGTATAGCATAAAAGTTTTGTCCATTACTAGGTCAGTCAGTCAATTTGTGAAGTTAGTTTAAGTCCTAAATATGTTGTTCCTCGGCTGGTTAGTTTGTTAAATCCATAGAATTTAAACACGATATACAAGTTTCCTTATGGGTTTTTCATTTCTTAAATGATTTGGAAAAATATATGTATATCTTAAGACAAGTATCGGTAACGCTAGGCCAGACGTTGGAAGCGACAGATAATGTTGGCCCATGCTGGGCATATGAAAACTATAATGCGGGCCCATGTTGGCGCATTATATATACTATAAAATTGGCCTATGCTGATCCTTATAAAAACTTTCAATTAGAGGGAAACCTTGGACAAACACTAGTGTATATAAATGTCGTGTCTTTATAAATTTTAGTCCGCTTTAGACCAATCAACTGTTCACAATATAGACCAACCAATCACGAACTACTTAAAATGCAACATTTATCATTTACTAAGTCAACTTAAGGACCTTTATGCAAATATCATTTAAATGCGAATAATTTATTGCCTATCCACCTTAAGACGTTAAAAATAATAACTACAAACAGATAGACTCGTTATAAAATATATACTCAGTATATATTTTAATTGTTAATTTAACAACCGGATTCGTATTTAATTACATTTTTCTTATACTTTTCCTCCATAATGTTACGATTCTGTTGAGAGAAGTTTTGATGTAACATGAGATAAAGTATGTTGTATTAAAAACTAGCACAATCTCCATCCACACATCCACAATTTTAATCCATTAACAAATATTTTAAATTGTACGACTCGTGACAAATAAAAAAATATATAATGATCAAGAATATTTAGTCGCACAATTTATAGTTAGTTTTAGTTCCTTTGAGATTTATTTGGTTGTCGTACGGGAATAAAATTTTAATTCAATATTTATGTAGAGAAGAATAAAATTGTACCATTAGTGGAGATTGTACCATTTCGAACTGAAAATGGTACAGAACGGTACATTGATACGAAACTAATCTGAGTGTTTTCATAATTGGGTACATTATGAATAATAAGGCAAATTGTTTTATAATGTTTATAGTTACTAAATAATCCTTTGTTCAAAAGTTGGTATGCTTTTTATGATTATATTTTTAAATGGGTTTATTTCTGTTAGTTTTGAAAAGGGTTTGTCCCTTTTTTTAACCATCTATAGATCTCTTTAGAAGTAAAAAATAAATGTAGTAAGCAAATATAGTTTCAAATTTCTAACTAGAAATTGGTAATTATTTTGTTATAGATATAATAAAGAGTATTATGCAATATTAAAAATAAAAAAGAATAAAACAAAATATATTTCTATATATGCTTATTATATCTGAAATGATCCATAAATGTGTTAAGGGTGTATAAAATTAATTAAATATACACCTAATAAAAAAATCATCACAACGAACAGGATTTGAACCTGCTCTCTCCGGGATATCTATAGTGTGTTGGCTAATTTTTCAATACTAATAATGTATATAAAAATACCTATGATTGTTTATTTATTTCTGAATAGGATAATTTCTAAGTATCAATAAAGATTCTACATCCTTGTAAATCACAAATAATTGTACCTACTTCTATACTTTGTTGTATAAGTCTGTTTGTTTTCCATGTCTGATCTATTTACATCGAATGGTCTTAAGAAACAAAATACATCCATAAAATCTGTGGTAGACTAACAGCCGAAATGTATAAACGATCTAAAATTCGAGATCAAAAATAAAATCATTAGATTCAAAGTGAATGAAAAAATGACCACAACATTTAAATCTATAAATGCAACATTATTTTTTGGTTTTCATTATATTTGATTAATAACATAATTAAAGTGTTAACTATTGGCCTTAATTTTTATTACAAAATAATATGAACCATGAATGTGTGTGTTTTCGATGTCTTATGTGTATGTCATTGATATCCGATGTTCTGTGTGTTTTGGATGTTGTGTGTTTTCGATGTCCTGTGTGTGATTGATGTCTGATCTTCTGTGTGCTTTGGCTATCTGACGAGAGATATATCCGCTTAATAGATAACACGTTGTAAATGGTTTTAATATTATTAAATAGTTAATTTTACTCATTATGATCTAATAAATATTCAAACGGTTAAATTCAATTTGATTTATGTTTTCGTTATATTGAAATAAACTATAACTATGTAGTATACTACGAAACCAAAACATTTCTTTTCGTTTTATTACCATAATAAATTAGGTTTTCAATGAACTCTCTGTTTCTCCAAAACTATAAGGACAGTATTGTTTCTTTTGGTCAAAGTCTATGTAACTTTTGACTCCTAACCGGTCCCAGAGGTCACGCTTCGAAACTAGTAATATATATAACTGGTTAGATATTAAAAATCCTGGACATATATTTGATAACATTCTTCGTATAATTAGCAATAGGTTAGCTGCAGCGCTACCTATCGTATGATTATGTATTGAAAAAACCAATATTTTTTAATTTTATACAAATATAAACATTCATTCCTTTAAAATTAAACACTGATAGACCTTTTTTATTACATAATACTATCGTTTGTGCACGAGTAACGTCACAGTATTTAAATATATGTATATTAAAATTAAGATCTTAAGGAATTTATATTATTTTACACTGTGACACCCGCCACAGAGTAAGTGATTTATAGAGCGGCCATTGTAATAAATTATCTAAATACATTCAGTATTTTATATGTTATAAGTACTATTCGTTCTAAACGCTTTGTGGTGTAAAGTTTGTTATGGAAATTATTTGAAATAAACTATTTGAGATAGAAACGAAATTAATACTCGATCTGTAATCAGAGATAACAATCAACTAATGGTAACGATCATCAAGGTATAGAACCTTCTCTATAGTACCTACTCTTGATCTTATTTATAATTAATTCTACTTTATTATATTTGATCCTTAGATTATAAGATAAAAACCAAAGAAAATTATTATGGAGTTTTAAATACATAGTTACAATTACATAGTATTTCTAATTAGATATTTTTATTGGAAGTATTATTACAAAGAACCGGTAAAGAATAAGTTTTTCCCTGTTCGCGTAAACAATATGATTTTTTCTAAGTCTAGCTCAGAATATGACGTATAGTCTAACAATGGAAACGAACAGCTGACTCATCGCCCAATAATATTATACTAATATGGGTTTGGTATCAGCCTAAAGCGGAAGCGATTTCGTATTTTTTATTAATTTTATCTTCACCTTTTATTGTAAGTTTTGTCTTTTTAGGATATATTTCATAATAAAGGTAGGTAGGTGTTTTCCTTTTATTTTCAAAGCTGTTATACTTTGGTTGTTTACAATAAGCATGTTTACGGGACGATATCATGTAAATAAGACGATGAGTTATTCTATCGCAAATACAAAAAGAAAAATATAGTTTAATTTAGATTAGAAAACTACATAATAGAAACCAAGGAATGTTATTTATATATTAACGTGCAATTTTGTTATATAAAAAAAGGTTATTACTCTACTATAAAATACTTGGATGATATAATACTTGTATGATTTGAAACAGTTTTATTTTTTTTAAATCGCTATAGTTTTGTGACTTGTACCACAACACAGTAGTTAGTTAGTTTAATGGACGTCAATTGTTTTAACTATTAATGGGGCGTCCCGAGTTCGATTCACGAGTGAGAAAAGAATTATTGTTCTTTGCTTTACTAAGTGTTGATAAGTTTGCATAATTTATGGTCTGTTTGAATAAGTAATTTGATGTTGATATTCTTTGTATTATGTAAGTGTTTATCTTTTAATTGCCTTTGTTGTGACGTCATCCTGCTGGTTTTATATAATTTGTGTTTAGGTACTCTGGTCATAAGTACATATATTATACATATGAGTAAGTAGTAATTAGTTATTTTTTTAGTTAGTTCTAAACCTGTTCCATTAAAGGACATTACTTGTTTTTAAAGATATTTTTTTTAGTTATGACTCTTGAATCATTGATGTGACAAATTTTAGCTAATTTTACATTCAACTAATGTTTATATTACCTAGTTGAATTCCTGTTAATTCTTAAAATAAGTTTCGTATCCATTTGAGGTCCCTTTACCCCAATGAGTTCAAAACTCAATCAGTCAGACCAATTCCTGAAAAACGTTACGTAAGTACAGTTTTGTAGACAATTATAACAGTACTCATGAATCAGAAAAGCTTAAATATAAAAATGTATACACTGTTTATTATTTTCCTTGTGTGTATTTTTGTGGTAATAGAATTCCCAGAGCATTATTATAATTAGTATCAACAGAATACAACTTTATGTCTGTTTGTTAATGTGTTAAAACAAAATGTCAAGTGTCACAGAGTAATAGATAGGAAAACGAAACGGGAAGGTAACATTTTCATTACATGGTGAAACCCCAACAATTTCGTTAAAGGGTCTTCCAGGGAATAACATTTTCGAAGTAATAAAACAAAGATAAAATAACGATAAGGGTCGAACGTAAAGAGCATTGTGCAGTTTTGTGGACTATTTTTTCACGTTTGATAAATCACAGCAACCCCACCCAGCCGCGCCCTGCGATAAACTGAACCTTCAACCCACCCATTTTCTTCGACATTTGCTTAGAACGGGGTGCGGTACCATATAACTCTATAACCGACCCCATATCCGCGACGTTATTAGCGCGCCCCAGCCAATAAGTCACAAAAACAACCGATAAAGACAAGGAACGACCTTAAAGTAAAATAAACAGATGATCCGCTAAATGAGGGCCGTCATACCTGCAATAAAGGCGTGTATACAAACCCTGACGCGCCCTTTCACTAATGAGGACAGTTTATGGGGCGCGCTGGCATTTAGGTTTATTGTGAGTGCGCGCGCACCCCATGCCGGACCTTTATAAGAAGTGACATTCCTAGTAAATGTTCAGTAGCACACGTGGTGTCATGAACTGCAGATCTGACGAACTTCGCTCGGCCGCGATAATACGTGATAATTTGTTTCGTTACGTTAAATGAGTGAGTCAGCTCGCCTCCGCCTGTTAATTAGACTCTAACCTAGAATTTGAATTATCGCGTGGGCTATGAGTTTTAGGTTAACTAACATCGTTTACTCGTGTTAATAGAGTTCAAATAAACGACGTCCGTAGTTCCATTTTTATGTATTTATTTTGTGAATATTTCATAGAGTCAATATCCCATTAATTGTCGTGTCGTAGCTGAATGGAAACACACGGATATACAGGCAGTCCTTTATTTAAATCAATAATTTAAATTGCTTTTAATTTGTGAAGTTATCCGTTCAAGTCCCTGATAATCCTTAGTACTGGATAGAAGATAATTATTTTTATTGCTCCCTTTAGTCCCTCAAAGGTCCCTGGTAGTCTTTTTATGGTTAGTAAGATATAAAATCCTTCGCAATTTGTTTCCTCTCTTTGGAAATGGACAAGAATTGGTAAGTCCTTTTTACATACCGCTTTATATTATAAAAGACTTAGATTTAAGCAATTTCGCACAACTGCAATATTTTATAAGTTTTTAATATAAACGAGCAAAACTATTTAAGCCAAAATAAAGTTTCTTTCTAAATCGTTGGATTAGTTTAATCCAATATACCTTCTTATGTAACCAAAATAATAAAGTAATGAAAAGTTGACTTGAATAAATCCCAACTTTCGTAATTAGGAACAACTCCGATAACAACCTACAAGTACAGGGTGCTGCAAAATATATCGGTTTGTAAATATAATCTAACTATTTCTTACTATTCAATTTGTATTTATAATAACTTTATTATTTAATATATTAAACATAAACGTATTTTGATAAAAAAAATCTCAATTTTTCCAATTCACAATTAAAATTAAACTAATTTAACTTAAATGCTTTTGATCAAACTCTATAAATAAGTTGAAATTTGCTCAAAACATGTGAAATAACATTTTGTATCTTATAATTAGAAAAAAATATATTAATAATATATATTATTCGGTTATACCAAAACAAGTTTTCCTTAATTTTCTAATACTAATAATTAATAACAAAAATACATTAAATTTGAAAATACTATTCTAAAAATAAATGTAAACAGTAATTTCAAGCTTATTCATTTAATTTCGTGTTTAACAAAATATATTATTTTAATGAAAATGTTTGTGTTATATACTAAAAATATATATGAGTATGAACAAAAAGACTAAATATATTCTAAAAACAATACGTTGATTGTGAAGTTATTTTGTAATATTATACCTATTTCCAAATGTTAGGGTTTATTATATACTCCGATATTTTTTTAAACGGAAATAGATACGGAACTTAAAATATTGTTTCCGGTTTTAATTAAATATATACATTCTTTATTGTAATAAAAGTGCTTAATTTAATGAAAAATGTGGGTTATTTCTGCAATTCTTTGAATACTTTCAAGTCGTTAGAGTCATCATTAGTGCCAACCTCATAAATATCGTGATTCGTAATCAAACTTTAATCTATATAGAACAATCTGTTCTCGCTGTTATAATGAATCTCGTACAGTATACAGTAATTCTTTATAAAGAATATTAGTAATTTCAAACAACCCACATACTATTTCATAAGAATAATATCAAATGACTTTTTTGTTTTATTGTAATTTATATATTTTTGAAATAAATTACAAATATTTATAGAATGTGTTATTAAAGACGTATAAATAAATATTAAATTTAATATAATTTTCAGATCTAATATTAAGAGTATGTTTCAATCCGATCTGTTGCCTTTCCCTTCTCTATAATCTTGAATCAAGACGTAAAACAATATCATGAGCAAATATTTAAAATTACTCGTTCTAGTGATATTTGTTAATTCACAAGTCTTTTCTTATATGGTTGTTGTAACAGTTATTTTTTCGACTCTACATAGAGTATTATTACGTATTTCTTAAATTTACATTTTGATATATTTGACATTTGACAATTGATTAATTTGCCAGACAATTTTGTAGCAAATTTATAAAAATATATATTCAAATAATTATACAGATTCCATTCACGAGTTTTAATTCTAAAAGCAATACGTTGCCCAATTCTTGTTAGATTAATCTCAAACGTTAGTCTATTGTTATCGTAACTCGTACTTTAACAAGTTTTTACTGAGTATCAAATACAATACTATTGGTAAATTATTAATTGCTATATTTCCTAAGCATGCTATAAATATTAAATTGTTAAAGAGCTGCAAAAATCTTAAGTTAAAAGTTGGTATAACTTTAAATAACAGGTAAAAGTTAAAACGACTTTTAGAGTTTAAAACTTAAAATCTGAAACTTTAGCTCTAGTGTTGTACAAAGGAAACTTGTTTCCTACAAAAATAAACTTTTTGAATAAATATTAAATAAATCTATTTATTATTCTTTGAAAGATAAATGCTAAACATACAAATCCTATAGTAATAAATGTTTCTTAATATTTATTTTTATATTTAATGGATTTAATAAAAAAATATATGTGTATGTGAACATTTCAAATTGTTGCATTATATATCTCCGTAACAAATGTTTTAACATAATCGAATTACTAAAGTAACAGTTAATGCTCCAAAAAACAACTTCAAATGAGTTTAGGAAAATCGTAAATAAAATAAAATATTATTTTTTTCCGAATAAAAAAAAAAATTTTTGAATAAAGGTTAGTACATTAAGCGTTAGTACATATTTTACTACCGACAGTTTTTAATTAGTTTAAGTAAATCTGTTAAGTTTCTGAGAATATAAACGTTAAACGAAAAACCTATTTCATTTCAAAGATATTTTTGTATTGCAATTTAAATTCCTTTTATCCGTTGGGAATATCTGTCCAAATCCAGGATTGCTTGACGTCCTGTGGGATTCACAAAGCTATTTAAGGATATATATGAGACCTGGTATCTTGTCTGAGTACATACATATCATAGAAATATATATATTTTATTAAAAGATAACCCTTCATCCACTAGAGAAGAAATGATGGTCTCCAGACGACTTAACACATTATATAGAATGGTTAAAAAACAAATCAAAATCTTCTTTTTAGAAGTTATGATGCCACAGACGCACACATGTTAAGCTTATAATACCTCTATTACGTCGGGCTTTAAAAAGTGTAGACTCTTAATAAAACGATATAAAGGCTTCTAAGGACGATTGTAAATTGTATTTTCTTTTAGTGTCCGTTATAAGTTATAGATAAAATAAGATAAGGAAATATTTAATCTTTCAAGCCAGACCCGTTGTGATCTCATCAGCGTCCTCTGGGGATCAGATGCGAGACTAATACCATGACTGTATTGTAGTACATATCAATTTTGATTATATCTTCCTAGGAAGTAGATATTCTTTTAACTTTTAAACATACGAAATTTGAGTACACTGACGCAATACAAAACATCCAGAACACATTAAGAGCTGTTTAATTTTCTATCAAAAATGAACTGTAATGTGATCGTAATAAAAGCTATTTACGTGTTTTTTACGTCTCCACCTAAACGATCTATTTTATGAGGTCTGCTTCTAATCAGAATATCAAAGAGCCTTGCCAAGATTGTCAATTAGTGATTTTTTTCGAACCTACTTCCAGAGATACTTCAGATAATGGACGTATGAAATTTTTGCTTTATAATTGATTTAAAAGTATTCTTAGATTCAAAATATTATATATATTTACTGCTAGGCTATATTATACCTTGTATTATAGGTTTAAGGTTTAAATTACTTAATTCATTGTTTTATATTTTATTAGAAATGGCTGCAAATAAATTTATTTTTATATGTTATAATCTCGTTATAATAATTTGTGTATTTTTTAAGCCATACTGTATGTAGTTAATCTTTCTAGCTCGGCGTATAAATTCTTTGAGGTTCTGCCAAAAATATTAATCTTATGTTCCAGAAATAAATTTAATGTAAGATCGATTCATTCCGTTTACATCGATTGTGGTCCAGACGCAGCTTCATATTTATTTATTATTTAAAATTAAGAATGATTTGTAAATGATATGCCATTGTTTTGTCTATACTTTTAAAAATGTTTGGCTTGATTGATTGTTTGATATTTCAGTCCCAAAGGTTTTAATTCTGTATGAAATCCAGTTATTTTTTCCAGATACATCTATAAAATTGGTCTTTAATATAAGTAAATAGTTTTTAGGGTCTTAATTTTAATAAGAGAGACATTTAACAATTTCACCCGGAAGTCCTGAGAACTAAATTTTTAATAAAAAAAAAAATATATTCTAAATGGATAAACTGTAAAGAACTAATTATTTAGTTTGCAATTTGTGATTTTTTATTATTCTAAATGGATCAACTATAAAAAACGAAATATTTAATTTCTAATTTGTAAGTAAATAAACATGGTAATATTTTACTTTATTAATATTATAAAACGCTTCATCTTATGACTTATTCAGTTTAATAACCATGAAGCCGCTGGCGTGTGTCCGTCAAACAGACGGATATCTTATAGGGTTTACTATCGAAATACACCATTACGTAATTTAATAATCTGGTGCAAACTGCAATGTGTGGAACATTCCAGATTTACCGACGGTGAGTGAAGTTTATTAACCAATGGGTGATTAATATTCGGTGAGAGGTATCCATAGCTTAAATGATAAAAAGCCATCATATTACTGGCTATAACGCCATATTTTCAGTTCACTAATAATTCATTGACCTAATTAGGCTTAGGTGAACTAATCTAACGCGATTAGATGTTACAACGGAATTGTAACATTAAAAGCAAGGGTTAGAATTAGTGATGACTATTCAAGTCTAACTAGTGGTTTGAATAGTCTAACTAAATTATAGTCTTTTCTTAGCCTTTGGAAATCCTTTATAAATACTTCAAGCCCTTTGACGGTTATGTGGAATGGCCTGAAATATAAAAAAAATGTAATACCCACTAAATAACAACAGTTAAAATCTGAGTGAGAGGTCACGGAATTGCTATCCCAGTAACTGTAACATCCCGGCAGCTAAACCAAAGTCTAATTTAATTTGTTGAAATTTAATTCGAAATCTATTTATAGATAGAATTTTTAAATGCATTTTAGTCAGAAACATTCTCAGACGTTTAAGTTTTCACTCCTTTATCTATTTGTAAATTATGAAATTAATTCCAACCTGTTTTTTTACAGATATCTCAAATGGTGATAACGTAAGTGTAACATTCATTGATAATATCCAGATCGATCTTTATAGCATCTTATATCTTATAGCATCTTAAATGTTATATTAATATAACTAATGAATAATATAATAATACTAGTATATAACCTCGACTTTGCTTGCATTCAAAATTTCCTTCTTTCTTAAGAATTGATTTTTGAAACACAGAAATACGTATTTATCTGTAAGAACATGTAAATTGATATACTAGTTACTTCATGTCTATTTTAATTTCCTGGAGGGAAAAAAAATCTAAAACTGTTGTTATTTCTGTATTATATTGGAAAAAAAACCACTGTAGGAGATTTCATGTCGAATTTGATTACATGTTTATATGTTTAGTGTAATGGATAGATGTTTTTCAAATTAGATCTGAACTTCTATGACTTTCCTTGATATCGTTTTGTTCGAGCACTATTTTGAAAATGTAACTAAACTATACAAAAGTTAATCTTTTAACCTTTTTTTCCACAAATTAGTTTTTTTTTTGTTAATTTAGTTGATGGTGCTAATTATTGATCTAGACATGTCAAAAATAAAAATAATTTTATTAACTTTTAAATGTAACTAATATTCATAAATAAAACATTTAATATATAATATATTTACTAGAAGTTTCATTCTAAAAAGCAAAATTTAAACAGTAAATTGATTATCCCGACCATTTTTTGACCTTTTTACAAAGACGTATTTTATTTCTCCGAGGTTGTTTAGGATTTTTGGACAAATAGCTTAAAATTATAAATAAAAAGAGACATGTACATACACATATATATAAGTATAATGTAACGTGTGTTTGTAACAGAACTAACTTGATTTTTTATAATTGTAAGTGCGTTATTAGCTGATCTCTAGATAGTTTAGATACACAATTGAGATAGAACCACAATCTATGTGATTTTTTAGGGTAAGAATAGGAATAAAATAAAAAGTAGATTTACCATAGTTTTCTGTTTTTACCTCTTTATATAGGTTAGGTTATTATTTATAAAAGTATAATAAATTTTAAATCAAGGCGACGTTGAAATTCTGAATTAATAATTAAATAATTTCAGTTAGCTGTCATGAAAATATAAATAATTATGAATATTTAATGAAATCAAGAAAACAAATCTTAGATATACAAATAAATCAAGAGTTATTTTAACTGGATTATGATTTATAGATATAGATAGATAGATAGATAAAAACCGCCCCGTTGCACAGTGTGTCGTCTAGAACAAGCTAGCTGGACAAAAACAACTTTAAGATTTCCTAGAAACATTAGTGGGGGTAATTAGGGTATTAGTTGGTAATTACACCAACAACAATTGTTTTGACATAAATCATACATAACATCGTTAATGAGGGTAGTATATAAGACAATTGGGTTAAATGCATAATATTATTCGCATTTTTGCTACTGACGCGATTGCATCTCCTAAGGTTATTTTAGTAGTTGTGGTAAATTTTTGTGATGGATTCTATTACTAAGGGTATGTACATTTTTTTTATGTAGTTACAATAAAATTATATTCATACTAAATTAGAATCTGAGCGCCGCAAGTTGCGTTTTCCTTTTATTCGTCGGAAATTCAAATTCAAAAGACTATTACTAAAAACATCCACGTATCCCCGGTCTGTATTTTTTTCAGTTGATAGACACATTATTCTAAATTATAATAAAACTAATTTTTTTGCCCATTTTTGCCCAAAAGCTGTTATTAATTTTTTTTCAGGTAGCAGTTTTACAGTCTCAAAAATGCAGCTTTTCGAAGAATGGGTGAAACATACAAAAAGTGACCGAAATAAGGCGCTTTTCATGTTTGTTTTACAAGAACATGACCTTAGTGGCATAACTGAAGCATCTTTGAAGGACATCAAGACTATAATTTCCCGTTTTTCTTCGAAACTTTTGGAGAAATGGGAGAATTCTAGCCGAATACGGGATCGTTTCTTAGCTTGTAATGCTAAGTGGCTAGAAGGTGAAAACTTACAGTTTAATGTGTCTTATGACCTTGCAGAAGCATCAACGTCATCACATTCACTGCCTGGTCCCGGGAGACCACCAGTGGACCTGGCAAACGCAAGTGCCAAAACCAAACGGCGACGTGTCGATGATTTGGTTCAGTTACGAAGCTCTGAGGAGCTTTTGGTTGCTGCTGAAATAGCGTTTCGTCAATCAGGCAAACGCAACGTCGCAAAACTAATTCGAGAAGTTAGTGAGAATCCTGAAAAGTTCAGTGAACGAAAGTCGAGTGACCTCAAGCAGCAAAGGTGCCTTACAAGTGATGAGGCACTTGCGTGTTATATAGACTCTTAAATCTACTAGTCACGCCTACAAACAGACGCGGAAGTGGAGTATGCTGGCTGGACATCAGGTATTTCCATCATTTCATAGTCTTCGTAAGGCCAAGAAAGCTTGTTTGCCACCGGATGAACGTGTGACGGTAGCTGAGACGCGTAAAATTGTAAATACTGTAAATATTAATACTGAAGATTATTGTATAGAGGATTCTTCTGAGGATGAACTTAGTGATGATGAATAATTCCTAAGTTTGTCCTCATTATAATCCAATGAATATTCTTTTTTTAGTAGTAAGTTATAATTTAGTCATTATTTAATAGGTTTATTGTGTACTAATTAATTTTTAATTAAAGTTGTAAATATTAATTAGTTTTATTTATTCTTATAATATTAGTTTAATCGTTAGATAATGTATTTAGCTTTAAATACCTATTAGTTTAATTGATATTTCTTACGAATCGTGCAATAAACCCCATTATTTTTAATGAATGCATATTATTTTTGAGTTTTGCATCTTTTATGGGTTTCCAAGTATTTTAATTAATAAAATCATTCATATTAGTATCTAGCAGAGGGTTTGCAACCTATATCCATTAAAAAATAATTTTGTCCAGCTAGCTTGTTCTAGACGACACACTGTGCGTTGGTCGAGTGGTTAGCGCAAACGCCTAACGTGTCACGACGCAATGGGGCTCGGGTTCGATTCCCGGCGGAGACAGGCATTTATGTTATGAGCATAGATGTCTGTGTTTCTGGGTGTGGTCGTTTATTAAATATATTCTCATTATTTATATGTGTATTTCTATGTATTTGTATCGTTGTCTAACAGCCTTAACACAAGCAAATAATTTGCTTACTTAGAGGTTAGATCAATGTGTGTAATTTGTCCTCATATTATTATTATTATTGTATACACACACACACACACACATATATATCTCTTTTCTGTCTCACTTTTCTTGGAGATATATTTTTTTCGAAAGAATATGTCTTATTATTGACTTTCTAAACTCTTTGGTTCTAAAAAAATATAGATGATCATAGACATATACCTACATTTATCGTACATAAGAAACATTTCTTCGACTGTTATTTCGATAACTTTGCAAATCGGCCACAAATATTTAATACTTGGTGCTAATATTTTTATGAAGTCGAACAGATACTGATTTACTTTTGATATAATTAATATAACCTACATTTACAAAATGTACTTATTATATTATGTAGATAAGTATCAAGTATGACGTTTTGTATTATTTAAGTGATATTATATTTTTACTAATTTGAATAATTATATGTATTAGAGTTATACGTTTTATTTTAATTAGATTTACATTTTGATCCGTGAGATTTTAGTTTCACGGTCATGAAGAAAATACACGAATATGAATATACTTCAAATAAAATTAAATCCATTTAATAGAGTTAAATGATTATTAAACTTAAAATCTTACATTATTTGAATTATGATATTGCTCTGACCCAATGCACTAAATAGGTTTAAAAAGATTTAACTTATCCACTTTAGTTTCCATATATTACATAAAGCAATCTACATAGATTCATTAAATGCCATCTATAGATATAACTTCATATTTAGTATTTATTGGCCGGCAAAATTCGACCTTGAAAATTGAGGCATTGGAAAAATAACACACACATACATACCACAAACAAAAGTCACACCTAATCTATGTTAAAATAATATTGCTGAAGAGTTTGTTTATCAATAACATTAAACTAATATTCGTAATGTGTGTCGTAGAAACTTTTCCAGACGGAGTCGCTGGAAACAGCTAGTTAATCATAAAAGTTCTTACATAAAATTCACGTTCTTTCGTGAACGAAGTAATTGAGTACAATTCCCTGGACAATTTATAACAATTCAATTAATCTTAACTATCAATATCTTTATATAATGAAAAATGCACTTTACGATCACAAGAAAGATAACTTTAAGTGGATGGAATGGATGGATGGTATGGGTGGATGGTATAGTTAATTCAATTAAGGCTTGAGTCACGCGATCTGTATGGGCGGGGTAGGCTAGGAATTTCATACATTACATTATATTTAAATACTAACTGTTACCCGCGACTTTGTTTGCGTTGAATTTTTATAAAAACCTCAGATATTGTAATCAGATTTTGTATAATATTTCATTGATTTCAATTATGTTTATGCGGAAATCGGTTTTTTTCTATTAACCAAGTTATATCTTAACAGTTATCAGTTCAAGTTCTCTTAAAATCGGTACAGCCGTTTCAGAAATTAAGAAATAAGGTAGTCGGAGTAATAAGATAGGTCAGACAGAAATATAGACCCACCATTTTTTTTATGGACTTACCGTATATACTTTCATATGCATCTAGAAAAAAATATGTTAATTTGTAATTACAGGGAGGTAGCTCAATTTTATTTATATGTATAGATTAATATTATATTTTAATAGAACAAATTATTATTTTATATATACAGTACTTCTACCAATGATATTATTGTGAGAGATACTTTATGCTAAATAAATCTCAAGAAACATTAAAAATTAAAACATTCCGCTTCACGCGTCTACACAATGCTGTTTCACGGTACTTAACTCTCATAGAAGAGACAAAATTGTTGTTACAACACCTTGTAAGAATGTTTTAATGTTAACATTTGCACACGTTACTTGATAGCAAATTAAAAATAACTGAGAAATCGTTTAAAATAGAAACTTTAAAAAAAATTTCAAAATTAATGCAGGAGCTATTTTATCGAAACCATACAAACCGGCTTATCCGGATTATTGGTTTTATTTATACAATTAATCCTAATAATATTCATATAGTTTTTTTGATAAATATTTTGTATTTATTTCCACGTATTATTGTGTTCTAAATTTAATTACACAACACGTACTTTTTAGCAAATTAAAGATAACTGAGAAATCGTTTACAATAGAAACTTTAAAAAATTGTGTTAAAATTAATGCAGGAGCTATTTTATCGAAACCATATAAACCGGCTTATCCGGATTATTGGCTTTATTTATATAATTAAGCCAATAATATTTATATAGTTTTTTTTGATAAATATTTTGCATTTATTTCCACGTATTATTGCGTTCTAAATCTAATGCCACAACATGAAATCATTTAAAATAAAAATCTTAGAAAAATATTATTAAAATTAATGCAGGAGCTATTTTATCAAAACCATATAAGCCGGTTTATCCGGATTGGCTTTATTTACACAATTAAGCCTTATAATATTTATATAGTTCTTTGAAAAATATTTTGCATTTATTTCCAAGTATTATTATGTTCCAAATTTAATTAATAATGTAGTTTTGTAGAAATTTTAACTTAGAAATAATGTTTGGTTAACATGAGCGAGAAATTATTTTAAAGATCTTGTTTATTAAGTAAATTTATTTTAATATTTATTAATAAAATAAAATTTTATTTTTATTTGATAACCTATGTATACAGGAAGATTATAAGTATATAACATCAAACTACTACCCTTACTACTGATCAGTATGACCAAACCTATGCTGCCCTTTTGTAGTAAATTCGAGTCAGGTGGTACAATATAAATATTCCCATAGAGTTACTATACATTGAGTAGGGTAGTTGTAGTAAAAAACTAAGTAAGCCAGTAAATGCGAGTGTTTAACAAATAATAAAAGAGGGAAGATAAGAGACCCATATTTATTTTTTGTCAAATCACACAAACCTAATTACACATGTTAAAAAGAGAGACCAGATAGGTAGCTTCATTTGCTTTCTCTTTCTTTTTGATGGAAACCTTTTAGGTTGCGTCCCCTACTCTATGTTTAATGACTCTACGCATATTCCATGCGAATTAAGCTGTTAATATTAGTTCAAGTCAATAGTAAAATTCGACTATTTTTTATTAGTTGTTGCCAGTGATTTAACCCGCCATTCCGTGATTCTGTACACATAAATTATATTTTCAGGGTGAACTGTATAGGTTCTATATGATCAACATGACCATAATCTTTAACACTAACAAATTTCATCATAATCCTCCTTGAGGTTTTTGAGTTATGGGCAAACAAACATGTTGACAAACATCATAAAAAAGTTATGTTTTGAAGTCGGTATCATCTACGGCAATAATACGTAGCAATAAATTAATAAAAAAGATATATGCAGGTTTTGTGTCTTACTAATTTTTATTTCTATATAAATAGTACCTAAGTTATTTTAATATTTGGGATCCTACAAAATGAATTTAAAAAAAAATATTTTAAATCCAATTTCTCTTATAACCGTTTTTATTTGTTATATGCGTGCATTATTGTGTGTATGGATGTGTGTATGTATGTGTCTGTTAGTGTATGTATGTTTGTGTTTACATAAGTATGAGTATTATTCCAATTATATATATATATATATATATATATATATATATATATATATATATATATATATATAAAAGTACAGTTTTAGTTCCGTATTTAGCAGGTGAAGCCGTTGCCGAAAGCTAGCTAGTATTAGATATGTTTTGAGGTGGGTCTAGAAAATAACATATTATTAACTAAAAGGTAATTACAATAACCACTTTTAGACTGTCTGTCACACTGACTTATGATAAGATCTAAACATTTATAGTAAAATGTTTCAATCACTTATTCATTTCTGTAAAATTATTTGAAATAATTTAGACTTTCTTTTTTATATTTATAAATCGTATTTTTTATGGTATAATAGATATAACAAGGTTCATTTGTTTTTACATTAAAAGCGCAGTGAGATCGATCCAATTTTATTGATCTTGGCACAGATCTCAAGGCTTAACCCCATTTCTATTGTAATGTATATTTTGTGCGTCTGTCTATTTTGTTTGCGGAAATATATCTATTTCGTTTGTTCTTTATTTATCACGTAATGCGGCATTACGTTGAAAACAATTAAAAATTTATGGACATTTAATCTGTAATCTTGTGATTTCAATTCTTCTAAAGTTTCTGCTACCAGGTTAGGTATCAAATATCTGGGTCACAGAATCATGGCTATTGCTTCATATTTTATTGCTCTGGTTCAGATCATCTATCACCACCCACAAATAATGGAGGTGGAGAAACTTTCAAGGATTGTTTAATTTGTTAAACTCGTCGTTATAAGTTATTGTATTAGAGACGAATAATGGTATGATCATATTTTATTCTATCTTAGCTTGGCTGAAATACAAAATGGTTTAGATATACATAAAATACTGTTCATAATTTGGTAGGACAAAGATAAATGTACTTTACTAGTATACGGGCTGGCTTGACCGAAGTAGTTCCATCCTGGCAAAGAAGATCAGCGTAAGCGTAGGGAGAGAGCGGGATAAACGTAAGTCTTCCTTTTCTTTTCGTATATCTTAATATTTCAATCTGTCCCCAATCCTAGTAGGGGTAAAGGATTTGAAAACTTAAGTCTTCACAGAAGTACATGGGTATCATCTATCAGGTGGAAATAGCATTCTTTTGCCACCTTAGATAAGAAAAGTGGGTCCTATATCATTCGTCATCTTCGTGCTTCTTTTTCAACCTATCATCTTTTTCACAATTCATCCATACTAACTTCTACCTTCCTGTCCTTTTTTTTAATATTCATATTCTTATGGAATAATATTTAGACTATTTTATGCTCCCATCCACATTGCCTAATAAGACTAATGCTCTTTAACTGCTCCGTCATAAAAACAATAAAAAATATAATTAGTATTGAAAGCTAGTTAAGATAGTTTTTTTATTGTTAATGTGCTGTCATTTATTACGTACAAATGCTAAGTGTTCAAAAAGATTTTACTAGTTTTATAATATAATAAAATATTTTTATAAACTTTATATAATAAGAACTAGCAATAGTGTATTTTACTTGTGAGACTGACAAATTGTAATGGATAGCGTCAACGGATTCGAATTTAATAAATAATAATGCTTTTATCTTCGTTTACTCGTCACAGGCTTTTAGTAATAATTGGGAATTTCTAAAAATAAATGTTACTTTTCACAGAATTTTAATATATTTGTTATATCTTATAATTATACATTCTCGTATTATTATTATAATTGCAGTCTTATATTTTGATTTTTAATAATAATATTAGACTTCTTCTTAATTAAATTCAAAATATTTATATCTACGCCATAACCTCGTGAGTTCTGTACTTTTACAACAATATATATCTTTGAAGAATTTTAAATAATTGCTAATATTTCTTTCATGATTTAGTAAGCATTATTTTACAATTTGTCTGTCTGCATATCTACTATAACTTAACAACGTCTTACCCAATCATGTTGAAAATTTGTATATAGTAAGATCAAGTAATTTCGCTAACGATAGCTCGTATATAATATTGGGAAACCTTATACCGTATTGTGCGGTTGAAATAGCTAGCAAAAGTTAGTAATTATTGTATTTAAATATTTTTAAGAAAATAAAATTACAATTTCATTGCGATAACTGAAATAACATTAAGACTACTATTTCAGTCAAGAGCAGCAAACATATATTTTTTTCTAAATTAAGAGAGGTTTATTTCAAAATATAAACAAATATTCAAAAAATGTTACCTTGGGCCTTCAAAAAGATTAAATTTTGTATGATTCAAATTAGGAGTAAAAGGTTTTGGTCAAGGTAGGTCTTGTTATAACTTCATAGTAAAAAAATACAATAAAAAGTTTTTTAAAATTCCACGAAAAAAATTTTCTTTAAAAAACTGATAATGTCTATGAATTTGCAATATAATATAAAAAAAAATATGTGTTTTCTATTTACAAAACCAACATTCAATAAGGTCCCGTATTATCAGCAATAAAAGTCTTGTACGAGTATCCAAACGTCATTTATCACTTGTCTAATTGACAGCTGTCATTGCGTTTTCATACCTTTTTATGAGCGGCCATATTTATTCGACATAATGATGTAGATTCAACATTTAGATACTTATTTGTTTTCGACACTTTGTTATATTGTTATTATTGTTTACATAGTAATGTTTTTTTCATAGTTAGAGCATACGATTTTTTTTCCATAAATTTTAAATTTTTCGTTTACTTGGTTGCTATTTCACGTTCTCCAGTTTTCAAGAAATACTTTACGATATTAGTATCTTTAAAAAACTAGGCATTGACATACAAGACAATAATTATTTATTTATTTAATAAATTATTCGAGTTATGCATGGACTTACTTTTCGTAATACATATATTATATTATTGAAGAAATTTTAAATATTATTACGTTTTGATTATAGTAATAACGAGGTTAAAAATCACTTTTATTATCTACGAACAAAAGTGCTTTTAAATATATGCGACTACCAAGTACAAGTAATTCTATCCCTACCTTGTTTTTCATAGCCTTCTAGTTTTGAAGACTTATGATATTAGAGTAAATGCTGTTATGTAAGTTAATAACATTATAGTATTAGGTTACTGTACGAGGAAACATTAATTTCCGATTGTCTGCGGTATTTTTCGTGAAAGTGGGAGTAAAATTACAGCAAAGTACACAGATCAATTATCAGATTAGTTTGTTGTAAAGACACTTGCTTTTGGTGACAAAAATTGGGTTTTCAATCTTTAAATATTTATTTATAATATACATTATATGGTGTATTTTAGTATATGGTTTGTGGTGTGTATAGTATATATTACATAGTATTATGTTATCTATACATGTATGTTCACTATTTCTTTAAAAAAACTTTTATCCACGCCAATACTTTTGTCCTTTACCCAGAGGTTGCCTGGAAGAGATTGCTCTTTAGCAATAAGTCCGCCTATTGTACTTTTATTTTTTTTTATCGTGTTTATCTTTTTGTATACGTTTTTTATATATTTTTACAATAAAGAATATCGTATCGCATCGTGTATCGTATATTATTCCTGAATTTATGGACAAATTAGTTATGGCATCCATATATTTTGAAATTTTCCAATATGTGTCTAAATTCTACATGTGTTACTAAATGTTTATGTATGTGTATTTTTAAGAAATATGTGCTTTTTATGTAGATAAATTTTATCTTAACATTTTCCAAATTCGTCGAGAAAAAGAAGAAAGAAGAAGAAAGAAGTTCGGTACACTGATGGGCCTGAATTGTTGCTCTTACCTGTGTTTATATTAGGTGAGCAAACTTTCAGGTGTGTTAGTGCCGACTGTACGACTAAAATAAAGAAGAATCGAGAAGATAACCAAATTACAATTCAGATAAAGAACATCATAGTAAAAATTACTTCATTATGAATATAGTTTATTAAGTTAATTTAAAAAAATACAATATATATTCTGGTCTGGTATAATTAACATTTATATTCAAAAGTAAATAGATATTAACCTCTCGAATCTTTAATATCAATTTATGAAACACATCGAGAGTTCAATAAAACGCCACCCCATTCTTCATTCACCCGTTAATCTTGAATACGGTCACGGGGACCATAAAAAATGGAGGATAATTTTATATTTTCATTCATAATACGACCGGATTATAGACGTTGTAAAGATTATGACTATTTTATGGCGTACGTGTGACAGATTTTGATGACACAATCGACAGTATCTGATGATACCACCGCTACTGTTCGTTGATTTATATTATTATTCCTATACACACTTTAGGACGGTTTTAAACGAAAATAGAAATATTTAAATATTTATAAAATTTTAGCTATGTTATGCTTACTAATTTTCTTTAATAAATATCCTAAGTCACTTTGAAGCACAAAATCTGCACCCGATAGGTGGCGCTGTGATAATGTTTCGAGAATCATAACTATTTAAAAAGTGTTCCTCTATAAGCTCGTTCTGATATGAACATGTCATAAAGCGTGTACTTTGCCAGGATGTGCTCATGAGGAACGAAAGCTTCATAATTATTATGAGCTGGACTAGGAACATCTTGTCAGAAATATTATATATATATATATATATTATATGTATAATACACATTTATAAATATTATATACCGACTATTGATTAGAAGTTAAACGTTTCACAAAGAATTCTCCTGCTTAGTTTCGCAAAATTCTAGTTATTTTATATTCAGAACCGCTGGGAGTTTGTAAAATAGAAAATGTTTTATATAAAACTTTAGTATCATCGATTTTGGTTTCCAATTTCAATCCCCAAGAATAATAATCCAAACCTATAATAAAAACTTTTAAAAACCATTGTAAAAACGTATTATCGTTCCTAATAGTTCTGTATGTTGTTACATAATAATCTTAAATGTATAAATTTAAATACGTATGCAAAGCGGTTAGCACTGCATTGACTTCCTGTCTGATATAACGCTGATTTAAAATTGCAGGCAGATTATTTATACAGGTTGCTTGGAAACTAATTTATATTTATAATAATCTTTTTTATATACGAAAATTATTTAAAAGCGTATTTATTAGCAGAATATACATATATGAAACAGATTAAAAGAAAATTCTATTATTAAAAATGTTAAAAGTAAAAAAGTACAAGTACTGTGTAGTACGCTTACTATTTCCAGTTAAATAATAAAGTGAGTAGTTTATTAAAAAAAAAGGGTTATGTAAAATAATTTCCACGACTTAAACAATTGTTATGTTAATAAAAAACAATGAATGTTATCATATTAAAATATTATACATAATGTTTTTAACAATAAATATATATTACTAAATAATTAAAACAGGCTGTATAAAAAGGACGAACCATTCAAATCACGATCACAGCGGTGATGTCATTCATTGTGTACAACGTATACAAAATAGGTGCTTGAGAAACAATAGAACCATATGTACGGAACGAGGTTAATTGCTCTCCTACTTTGTGCTGGACAGACCTTCGTTTATTCCTTTATGTACGCTGAAAACCTTTTACAACTATGTACCAACATTACAGATGATTAGGATGTGAATATGAATTGTAATAGTATATATAAATGCTAGGTAAATATTCTTATCAATATTTTTTCATGTTCAGGGTTTGAACAGGCTAGTATAATTATGGTCTAGTAGAGCAGTCCAATGTTTAAGCAGAGACTAAGAAGTTTGAAAGAAACATAACAAAATGCCATAGCGGTCCTCTATTACTTGCTAAATTTTTTACGACCAACACAATATCTTAGTTGCCACAGTGACATGAACGAACTTCCGGAGGTTGGAGATTCAAAATTTACTTGTAGCGAAATCATTTTAATACAACCAAAAAAACAAGTTATTGCAATATTTACTTCCATTTTTAAATCATCCATTTCCCAAAACACGCCTAAAGATTTTTGAAGAGTATTTCGTTTCGTATCTAGTTTTATAGGTTTCGAGTCCATGTTCATGGCATTTTGTAAATCACGAAAGAAAATTTACTTACTTTTATTTATTTAACTTTACTAATTGAATATACTTGTTATACATCATAAACTGTGGTACATTTTTAGTTTTCTATCAATAAAAAACATATTTCAAATATATTTTTTAGTATTTAGTGAACATTGAACATAAACGGCCGAGGATACAAAAATAGATATGTATGATCTTCAACTTTTAATAAAGGACTCTAGATTTTTTTTTTGAATATTTTTATACCTATTAGTACACTTATTTACGTAAATACTAATAATAACTTACTAAAGAGAAGCTAATTTATTCTGTGGATGTTCTTCCAATCAAACCATTCCAGGACTGCTAATGATAAATAGTTTGAGATTAATAGAATTTAAAGCTAGTTCATTACTCATGGTAGATACGAAATGATGAAGATTTAAATGGCGATATATTTTTACATCGTCTTCGTACATACAAGAAATATAGAAAATTGCAATGAAGATAATATGTTACCCTGCAGTACCTCTACTGAGACATCACACCAGGATGACAAGGTCTTGTTATACCGAATGCATGGTCGACTGCCAGTTAGGTAACTCTGAAAACAGTTTGTTACTTGTAGATATATATTGTATGTTGTTCTTATATGTTCATACATACACACAACAATCCCAGAAAATCTTTGAATTTGCCTTTGATAATAATAATTTAGTGTAATGATTTTCAGCCAGTTTGTCAGGCTATTCTAAAGAATTTCAGCTTATCATTCCATTCTGGTATCCTTTAGCAGTGTATTTATTTCTAATATTTTATTCAGTGCATTTTATTAAATATAAGTAAGTAGTTTAATCTTTTTTCGATACAATTTGCTTTTTTATATTTAAATAAGCTTTTTGCTTGTGCAATAACAAAAGAGAAATAATAAAAGTAAGGTATAAACGCATATGCTAGAGAAATCAAAAATAAGTGATTCTGATGGAAATTGTATAAGTTTTCTGGGATTGGAAAAAGGCCAGTCAGTGCTTAGAGGGTTGATGATGTAGATGCTCTTTATGATCACTCTCGTCCACCGGTATCTGCGTAGGTTGAGAAAGAGAGTACATAACAAGCCACGATTTGATAATACTAAACCGTTCTCAAATGAATATAGGTGTCGAAAGCAAACTCAATGCTAAGACCATTTTACTCTTTACTTCGTCTAATGGGTAAAGACTTTTTTGGATAAACGATTATAAATTCAATAGTACTTATTTCTCTTCTAATTTTAATGCACACTTTCAACTACACTTTATCTTGTTTTATTTGTTTCACAAAGACTTACGTCCTTACCTACCTTAAGGTTTAAACCTAACTTTTGATTCTTATTATCGACCAGGGCCCAAACCTTTAAAAGTCTTGGACTAACAACAACAAAACAACTATTTTCTAAGGTTTTTTTAAGATTATCTTCTCATTTCTTACTAATGCGGTTATAATCGTGAATGTAGTTTTGGAAATACAGTTTTAAAAGTTACAAAAAATCCACGACCGACTATTCAAAAAAAATTTCAAATATTTTAATAGTGAATTTAAGTGACGTTTCCGATACGCCGATATTCATGGTATTCTGCAATTTTGCTTTACAAATGCTTGGATTGTTTTTTTACTTTAGAAGTCGCTTACAGTGCGTTTGCCTGACATATTATTTCTCTAATTATGCTCATCTCATTGGTATACCTCAAGTTGGTGTCTTTTCTGTTTTATTCTCCTCTATTTTCATCTACCTTTACTGAAGTATATATCTTTCGATTTTCGTATTTATGCTGACGATGTGACAAGTTTTACTTCACGAACACCATCACTGTATTAAATTCGGATGATGAGTAGACCAAATATTGGTATAGGTCTTATAAACCGCTGCAGATAAAACCCAGGCGTTACTTATAAGTACTTAGCACCAACTTCATTTCTTACCTACACACGTATGAAAAACACTACAAATATTACAAAATCCTTAGGGATGTTGGTATTTTGTCATCCAGAACGGACTTATTCTTGTATTCTAAACATCTAAGGCGCGTGATACTTGTGAAGCTCACTGTTCCCTGGGAAACAAACATCCCCAGCTATCACGCATATAAGCTTAATAAGTATTACGAACTGACAAACGAACTGTCCAGGAATAAATTTATAGTTAGCTTGTACGCGGTAGAAGTGGAAGCGAGAGGTATAACAGATAAATCTCTCTACAATTTACTTAAACATCTTGGCCTTTCTAGAACTAGCATCGGTTCATTTCAAAGACGGCATCAGTAGGTTCTTTCCAAATTTGGTTAGGTAGGGAGAGGAGTGTAGACAGTCAAGCCGAGCGTGTTTTCGCATCATAAAGGGGGTCCCTTAAACCTACCCCTGGGTCGTATGTATGTCCCAGGCATTGCTTGCACTCCTCTCCTTGCAACATGATGGGCCCGGCACCCGCACGGTGAATCCTTGGTATGCTAAGAAGCATCATCTCGACTAATTATTCACAGGTCAACTATTCCAATTCGATTAATTAACCAAGTCATAATTCTTCTTTTAATTTCAAATCAAATTTATACGGGGAGACGAAGATGCATTTTTCATTTTATTCATGTATCTATATAATATCGTATCACTAAAACATATTTATATATTTTAATATTTGCAAAATCCTTGCACCGAATTTACTCGGATAAAATATTTTTTAAGAAATACATTTTTGTTCTTCATAACAATATTTACTATAATTTTTTTTACTAAGTTACTAGCACGTTCGCTTCTCTTTTGTACACGGTCCTAAATCTTCTTTTAGGTCGGATCCCCAGAGCTAACCTCAAATTCCCGTCAAATAAAAGTAAGATTTATTTTCTTTCTTCTGCTGTTCACGTCATGAGATTATCTAATGCTACTCCATGCTTATAGTTAGTGTTGTAATAATTAATGTTAAAATTTGACAACTGATTTTATTAATATTTCTGAATTCTAATTTAGAAATGCGTGTATTTTAATTGATCATGAAAAAAATTGTCTCGAAAAAATTTAGCACGCAAGAAATGTTTTTTAATACTGTTTGTACCATTTAACATGTCATGGCTTTCTTGAGAAGTTTTTTATAATTTATTACCATCATATTAATTTTGTTCCTATTACGAAATAAGTCATCTTAGGTCATACTTTTTATAACAAATATAAATAATACGAAAAACAGAGAAAAGACATAAATATAATATTTAGTATTATATATTATTATTCATGTCTACTTTTTAAATTATAATTTCAAAACACATTTTAATTTATTGTATAATAAATTAGAATAGATTTAAATTTGATGGATACACCACTCGGTATTAAAATAACTGATGGGCATTACCATTTTCTGAAACCCTCTCCTATCCCCAGAATGTATTCATTTGTCTAGTAGTTTTGGAAATTTGGGATTTCTAAAATATGTATATCAAATGAACAACATCCCTATTTTGTTTAGGTATAGAGATAACTATTTTATTTATAAAATAAAATAGATTTTTGAATCGATTGGTTTTCTTTCTCTTTTGCTGTCAAAGTTGCCAATATCCTGTCTGGAAAACTTTTTATTAAAGTTTTAATAACTCTTTTCAACCAAGATGATGCGTTTTCAAGGTTTCTTTAACTTGTAATCATAGTTTTCTAGATTTAATCTCCCCAAGAAATTTACTAGCTAGAAACTTTAATATTTTCGGGAAAATTTACCTCTGTACTAAAATATACAAGTTTACAATAGGTACAATATTAGGTTCTTACAAATGAAATTGGCGTTTTGTATGGGTGGAAAAAAGTCGAATATTTTTTAATATAACGTATTTAATTAATCAAAGTATGAACCATTGTTTTCTATGCACTTTTGGGATTTTATAGATAGTTCATTGCTTCCTTTACTAAAAAAATCAACCGATAAAATCATTGAAGGCGATTTGGACTACCCCAACGGAGTTGATTTTTTTCCCTTGCAAGAAATTATCCAAATTTCGAAAAAAAAATTAATATGTTGGAGCAAGGTCCGGGGAGTACTGTTGATGTCTTAAACATTCTAATGTAAACTCCTCTAATTTGGTAACCGTCTGTTGTGCAGTGTGTGGCGTTGTCGTGAAGCAGCAGTGTTGTGGAGCGATTGACCAACCTGATTGAATAATACGAAATTTTAAGTTTTCTATTTTGTAAACTGAGTACCTAATGCAAATAGAAAAAAAAATAATAATAAATACCAGTCAACGAAACAAAAATATATGATTAAAAAATATAATTTAGAATTCCTTACCAAAGAGGAGAAATTTGTGATTTTATTGGCCAGTACGAATAACGCCCATTTCATATGTAAGGACCTAATAGTACAGTTATTAATTTTTCAATAAGATAAAAAAGGCAAAATCTAACATGGTTTCTTACCAGGTACCTACTATTATACTTGTATATAGCAAGGGATATTTTTACCCTCTCTTCTAGAGTCTAAGCAACTACTCCGTGATCTCCAAGCCCTACAATATTTGTGTGTGTAAATATCGACAATATTTTTCGTATCCATCCCTAGTTAATTTGCAGCTTATAAAAATAATTAATATTCTTGGATTGATATTATTATATTAAGAACTTATAATAGGGACCGAGAAATCAATTAGAGGTTGTTTCGTAACCGCTTACTACGAAGGATTTTCGATCAAGGATTATGCAGTTATAATTATAATATTATATTAAACATCTTCACTTGCATTATTAATGTAATTATATTATTATTTTTATCTACGCGGACGGACGGATATATATAGGTAGGAAGAGTATATTACCTGTAAGTGTATATTATACCCAACAATAGATAATACTAAAAAAAACATTTTATATTTTAATTCGTTTATTTGAAATAATACATGTAATACAAAGTTTAGGGAAAGTAATAAAATATTCTTTTATATAAAGTAATATATTATATTTTAATATAGAAAAAATATGATTATTACATTTTATAGCACACCCAAAAAATTTATGAAGATGAATAAAAAAATATCAGAGAATACACAGATGTTCCTATCATTACACGTCATTACGCAATTCCATGTTGAGAAGGCAGTAAAATGTGCATAACAAAAGAAAATAAAAAATTATATATTTGCTTATATAAATGTATATATTTCTCATACTAAAATATCATAATAATAATATAATATCTTTGTAACAATAAAAAAAACTAACATTTTTGTTTAGTACAAATAAAGAATGATATAATAAAGAATATAGACATTAGAATCATATGGTATGATAAGTATATATATCATAACACAAAATTAAAAGGTGATTCATGAGTCTACTAATAAATATTCTTAATGGTTGATCGTCTGATGTCACATGATATATCGATGTCAGTAAAGATATCACTATACACTTCGATAGACAAAGAGACTGTAAATTATCGTTATCCAGGTTTTTTACAAGGAGATAGACAAAGAGACTATGTAAATTAGATCGTTTTGTTTTAGAAAAAAATGGGAAGAAGTAAAAGAACAACTTTTTTGAGGTTTGGAAGAGTATGAAATTGAAAAATAACCCTCTATAAAATAGAACGAAGGTTCTGACGTGGAGGTTTAATAAGTATTCCAGCATGGTAAACATTTGCTTAGATAAATGGTCTAATAGGAAAAGTCTAGCTTAAAAGAAGAGATAGATATAGATGAATATGTTTTGTTAATTCATAAATTATACAGGTAAATGTAATATTTAAACACCAGTAAAATACGTTATGACACATATCATTCGAATAATTAATAGCTATGAGGTTGAGAATCTCATTTATTGCAAGATCAATCATTGTATAATCAGTTACATAGCTTTGATGATCTGTCGTCGTCATATAAACTTGCGGATCATCAGCGTGTATAATAAATAGATAAAGATTCCGTATTCATATAATGTTTGTCTAGTTATAGAATCAAATCAGTGAGTCTATGTTGCTAGGACATAAAAATATCATCAGTATTTTTATACTTATCTAGTTAAACAATCTATGCTCGTGTTTAAGACGATTTAATTCAATTTTAAATATATTTGAGTGAAAATTATGTTAAATATATCTTTAAAATTAAGATTACTTATAAATAATTGTCACTTCTTATGAGCTTACCGAGTTTAAATAATTATTTCCAGCCATTGTTTTAAATTTAATGCTCAAATATCTATAGCAGTACCCGATTCGTTTCTATACCACAATGTACTGTTAGAAGTACGTCACAACTTTTAAAAGGCGTAATTTAATTCAACCGTACAATGAATGCGTCATTGGTCGAACCAATTGAGAGCAGCCGAGACCTTGGATCTGTTGTGAGAATTGCTATTAACATCACAAAGCGCCGCGATGCAATTCACAATTCCTCGCAGCAAATCGGATAGTGTCGCATTTACTCGTTTTCTATTTAAATTAAAACATATATTTTTATATAATATGATGCAATTTGCAATTCTTTGCCGTGAGTTGCTATGTGTAGTATTTAATAGTTTTCTATTTAAATAAAAACATATATTTGTATATTATGATGCAAATTGCAATTCTATGTCGTGAGTAGTAATGTTTCATTTTTAATCGTTTTCTATTTAAATAGGAACAAATATTCGTATAATATTATGATGCAATTTGCAATTCTTTGCCGTGAGTTACAATGTGTCGAGTTTAATCGTTTTCTATTTAAATAAAAACAAATATTATTAGCAATTTTTCACCGTGAGTTGCAATGCGTCGCATTTAATTGTTTTCTGAATAAATTAAGAAATACATAAGCTTATTATATTACTACTAAGGAAGAATTATTACGTAAAGTACGCTTATGTAATATACCTATAATTATAATTTTGTAATTAAATGCGATTGCTAGGAAGAAGTGCAGCTATCTGTCTGTATCTATGAGCAGTAAGATCATTTGTTCATTTATCATATAACAAGTAATCTTTTCGTGTAATCGTTTCGGTTGCACATAAAAAAATGGCAGAATATATATGTAACGTATATGATTATAAATTTAATATATGCAGTAGTGGAATTTCGTTTATAAAAAACACTAATAACTTATTTTTGTAGATACCTATTTGAAAATAAGTAAAAAAAAAAAATGATCAATTAAAGTTATGTATCGTAACACTTAATTTATAACGAATTAATGTAAGTATTGTTTTTCAAAACTATGATAAATGTTTTGTCCTTTTCGGGATTGATTAGTATTTTTAAAATAACATTTCGAAGGGTTCTCGTCCTTTTATCTACGAGCTGCTATTTTATAATATGGTATAAAATGTTGATGTACAAAAAATATATAGCCTAGACCAAATAGCCTACACATACACTATAGCCACATAGCCTATGCTTACAAAGTAGTGATAATATTATTGATGTTATAGAGATGTCCATAATATACAAGTTAAATGCCTTTATTCCACATTGATAAATTGTAGCCGCTAAAAGGGACAGGTTACTCACTATGTGTTAAAGTATAAAATCTTTTATTTAAACCTTTTATTACCTTTATGTTTCAAAACTTTGTTTGATGGCAAGCTCCAAGCCCTGGCTACAGGCTATATTTCGAATAAATAATAGTTTACCATGAGATTTTCATTACATTGGTAAATCTAAAGAAATATTTATCTTATCGTTTCTTTATGCCATATACCCAACTATACAAATTACTCAAATTCTCTCCTATATTTTTTTTTTTTCATAAATGTCCGCTACTTACATAATCACAATGTAGTGGAGAGTTTTGGAAAAGTAGTTACCATTCCCACCCGTAGAGTTGTCTTTTATGCAGTTTTACTAAATAAATAATCTACACATATAATAAATCGATTTCTGAGCATGGAAAATAATAAAAAAACCATAATGAGGGCTTTTATAAAAGCAAGAGAACCCAAAACAATGGTTTTTAATTTTGTCTGTTTGTATATCTGTATGTCTGTATGTTTGAGCACGTTAATCTCAGAAACGTCTAAACAAATGCAGTTTTCAGTAATAAATTGTAATATTCTTCACTTAACATTTAGTGTTTATTTCATCTGCATCGATTAAAAAGTAAAAAAAGTAATGTCAATTTATGTCAATCACGTAATAGGTGCAAATCTTGTTCTATAAGTCTAATTAATCTGTAGAGTATGTATATTGAAAATATTAAAAAATATATATAGCCGAGATGTGAAGGTATAACTAACATTTTTGACATTTTTGTCTGTTTATCTGTTTCTCTTTTTGTTGTGCACGCAACACGAAAGCAATATATAGCTACTTTAAATAACTTTTATACCTAGTAATTGAGCGTCATTCTGAGTAACATTTAGTTTTTAATTTTCATTTAATACGAAGAGTGTTAAATGAAAATCAGAGATGTATCTTTATACATTTAAATACTGTAACGGGTCGTTGTCTGTACATGGAATGTCTGTACATGAATATTTTCAAAAATGTATAATGGAGGAGCTTTACATACGCAAGAAAACCCAAAACAATGCTTTTTATTTTGTCAGTTCGTCTGAATGTTTATATGTCATCTCAGAATCGGACTTATCGGTGGATGAAGTTTTCGGGAATATATTGTCATGAGAATTTATATTTTATTAAACTTATATTAAGTCAACTTTATATTTTATTTTTTATTATTTAAGCCGGTTAACCTATAAAGTTACTAATAAGTAATTAAGTTAATTAGTACCATTGCGGTAAGATATTTTTTCAAAATTATGTTATTTTTTTATATTTCTGGTAAGAACAGGTTTCATACTTAGTAGTTTTATAGTTCATGATGGGGGTAGAATATATATCAGATGTATAGCTTCACAAGTAGGATATTCATTTATAATGTATTTTATTCAATATATATGGATTGATATTACATGTTGGTGGTGCATATTGATAGTACGTATTGATAGTACGTATTGATAGTAAATATTGATAGTACGTATTGATAGTAAATATTGATAGTAAATATTGATAGTAAATATTGATAGTAAATATTGATAGTAAATATTGATAGTACGTATTGATAGTACGTATTGATAGTAAATATTGATAGTAAATATTGAAGTACGTATTGACAGTACGTATTGATAGTACGTATTGATAGTAAATATTGATAGTACGTATTGATAGTAAATATTAATAGTACGTATTGATAGTACGTATTGATAGTACGTATTGATAGTACGTATTGATAGTACGTATTGATAGTACGTATTGATAGTAAATATTGAACGTACGTATTGATAGTACGTATTGATAGTAAATATTGATAGTACGTATTGATAGTAAATATTGATAGTACGTATTGATAGTACGTATTGATAGCAAATATTGATAGCAAATATTGATAGTACGTATTTATAGTACATATTGATAGTAAATATTGATAGTAAATATTGATAGTACGTATTGATAGTAAATATTGATAGTAAATATTGATAGTACGTATTGATAGTACGTATTGATAGTACGTATTGATAGTAAATATTGAACGTACGTATTGATAGTACGTATTGATAGTAAATATTGATAGTACGTATTGATAGTAAATATTGATAGTACGTATTTTTTTTTTTTTTTTTTTATACGATCTAGGGCAATGCTTGACTACATTCCACCTGATGGTAAGTGGAATGTAGTCTTAGATGGTAAGGCGCATTGCCCTAGCAACCTATTCACTCTTCTCTTGAAGACAACCACGTTATATTTGGCCGGAAATACCGACGCAGGCAAATTGTTCCAGTCCTTCGCTGTACGCACTAGAAATGAGGAAGCAAAGCGCTTCGTTCGGACAGGTGGAATGTCCACAACAAAAGGATGGATACCTGCCGTGCGTCGGGACGTCCGGTGATGGAAGGGGGACGGGGGAACTAAGTCGTGTAGTTCCTGCGCACACTCACCAAAATGTATCCTATAGAATACTGAGAGGCTAGCAATTTTACGCCTGTGTTCAAGGCTTTGGAGGTCGGCTTCGACCAATTCGGGATCGCCGATAAGCCTCTTTGCTCGCCTCTCAATTGAGTCCAGAACCGCAAGATGAGACTTTGCGGCACCAGCAAATATGTGACCACAGTACTCTACACACGACCGGATCTGTGCTTTGTATAGAACAAGAAGCTGTCCCGGTGTAAAGTACTGCCGAACCTTCGCAAGAACGGCAAGCTTTGCTGCTGCTGCTCTTGCTCTGGACTCAATGAACCGACCAAAGTTGAGGTTCGAGGAAATCTCTA
Organism: Napeogenes inachia; assembly: GCA_959347355.1. NCBI lineage: Eukaryota > Metazoa > Arthropoda > Insecta > Lepidoptera > Nymphalidae > Napeogenes > Napeogenes inachia. Next base: position 18,065,621 of record OY365798.1, on the reverse strand, counting down.
AGCCTAACAACTGAAGCCGGTCACTGTATTCCGAGGATACATTCTGGAAAGTAGGAGCCAAGGTGAAAGGGCTCTTTTTGGCGGTGAACAGACACGTCTGCGTTTTGGTGGCGTTGAACTTGACAAGATTGGCATTGCTCCATGCGGAGACTGCCTGAAGTTTGTCATTCAAACGTTGCACCATGGCTTCTCTTTCAGACTGTACTTGATCTCGACTAGCCCGAGTACTCGGCAGATATCTTTCTACAACTGTGCTGTCGTCTGCATACCCATAGATACCGGGCTTCAACAGATCATTAATGTGCAGCAAAAAAAGAGTTGCAGAAAGAACGGACCCCTGAGGCACTCCGGCATTTATTTTCAAGGGTTCCGAGGAACACCCGTCAACAACTACTCGGAGAGATCTCTGGCTCAAAAAGTCCGTTACCCAGCCGATCAGACCAGGAGATATACCGAACGCTGAAAGCTTGCTTATAAGGCTCGCATGCCAGACCCTGTCAAATGCCCTCGAGACGTCCAGAGAGACGGCGACCGCTTCTCCGTTCTTCTCGATGGCCTCGCCTAAAATGTGAGTAGCATACACTAGGAGGTCCCCAGTAGACCTATTACGGCGAAACCCGTACTGTCGGTCACTGAGGAGATCGTTACCTTCTAGGTATGCTAGTAGGCGCGAGTTCAATACACGCTCCATAATCTTGCAGAGTATGGAGGTGATTGAAATCGGTCTGTAATTGACAGGGTCGGCACGGCTGCCTTTTTTGGGCACGGGTTGCACATTAGCAAGCTTCCAGGATTTCGGCACTATTCCAGTCATGAAAGAGAGACGATACAGACGTGTCAGTACAGGAGACAACTCAGCTGCGCATGTCTTGAGCAGAATGGCTGGTATACCATCAGGACCACTGGCTTTATTCACATCTAAACGACACAATGTTCTCCATACCTCTTTGTTAGTGATGCGGATTTCAGGCATCGAAACACCGCAGTGAGGAAGATGTGCTGGAGAAGCATTGCCAGTGTCTAGATGCGAATTATCAGCAAACAGAGAAGCAAGTACGTTCGCTTTCTCTGTTGCTGTGTGGGCCAGGGAACCATCCGGCTTCAGCAGAGCAGGCAGTGAGGGTTGGCAGAACTTCGACTCGATCGCTTTCGCAAGAGACCAGAAAGCTCGACTGCCAGTTGGTCTGGCAGAGAGCTTTTCGCCATTCTTAGCGATTCGATCGAGACGAGCCTTCCGCAATGCCTTTTTGTAGGACTTGGCAGCTTGGTTAAAGGCTCTCTTCTTTGTACTTACATCCGGAGTTTTGCGGCTTCGAGCATCAGCCCAAATGAGGTATGCCGAATGTTTTCGGTCATGTGCATGACTACATTCGGCATTAAACCATGGGCGAGCTTTGCCACCGATGGGTACGTCAGCAAAAGGAATAAAATACTCCATTGCCTGATGCACCACATCGGTTATAGCATCCGCGCAACTCGACGGATCCAAAGAAGAGAAGCAGACCTGCCGCCAAGGATAAGACGCAAAAAAGTGCCGCATCTCATCCCAATCTGCTGACTTGTATTTCCATACTCGCCTAACACCATGTGGTTCGAAAGCTGGTGGGGAATATGTAAATACAGATTTCACCAGACAGTGATCGGAGGTTCCCAAGGGGGACGTGACCTCTACACGATACCTGTCCGGATCAGTTGTCAGCAGAAGGTCCAGGCAATTGGCTGTATGGCCTATCACATCTGGTACCCTTGTCGCTTGCCTCACCAGCTGAAAGAGGTCCAAGGACAACGCAAAGTTCCGCGCTTCTCTTCCAGCATGGTCGGTCTTCTGGTACGGGAACAGCCAGTCCTGATGACAGGCATTAAAGTCCCCCAGAAAGACGAGCTGCGCCGAAGGGTACTGATGCAGAGCCATATCTGCAGCCTCACTGAGATACTCAAATAAACGAGTTGTCTCCTGGTCACCGCTGTGCGAACGGTAGACACAGGAATACAGGATTTTTTCGTTTCCTGTGTCCACTAAAACCCATAGGGAAGAAAAAGTGGGGTCTTCAAGGTGACGGAGACGCTGAATACAGAGGTCGTTCCGCGCGTACACACTGACTCCGGCCCGTGAGCGAAAGTTGTGCTCTAACGAGTAACCGGGATAATCCAAGTATGCAGCGCTCAAAGGACATTGTATCTGCGTCTCCGTCAAAAAGAGCAAGTGCGGCTGCTCTGTCTCCAGGTGGTGGTGGACAGCTAAAAGATTTGAGTGCAAACCCCTTATATTAGTGAGGTGCACTTTATATGAGGAGGAGTGCAACCGCTGCTTTAACTTATTCTCTTTTTTAAACTTTTTCATAAAAAAATAAATATAAAAGTGAATAGGGATGGGAAATGGCAGTTGAACGAGGCGGTACATATCGAACCCGACGTCGAAATTGGTGATGTCTTGCCACTGGGAGACTAGTCTGGAGACTGCGGGGACGCCCGAACCCCCCCAGGGATCGCCATCGGGCCTCCTCGACTGGTCGCCAACCAGCACGATGGAGCCACCCTGAGATTTTTCGCAGCTGGCGGGGCAGCCTTTCGTGGGTGGCTAACCCACTAATTGGGCCCCCAACTATCTGCGGGCGGCCAGCGGAAAGCCGTCGCTTCGGATCCCGCTACCCTCCTCGACTAGACACCCGACAAAACAAACACCAACCCGACGTCAAACCGGTTCGCCAACGCACCGCAACTGTTCAGACCCATTTCCCATAAACGGCTTCATCGAGCAACGTGCCGGAACACGACTAGGTCGCTTTGCGGCACGACTCTGCCCGATGGGTGGTAACTTTGCCGGCGACCGGATGTTATGGTCTACCACCAAGAATTAGTACGTATTGATAGTACGTATTGATAGCAAATATTGATAGTACGTATTTATAGTACATATTGATAGTAAATATTGATAGTACGTATTAATAGTAAATATTGATAGTAAATATTGATAGTACGTATTTATAGTACATTTTTAAAATAATAAACTTTCCAGTATAAAAAATACATTATTGGTCTATCTACTCAAAAAATATCTGTGATTAAACATTAAAAGATTTATAAAAACAAACTAGAAATACTCCTACACCCAAAAAGTACTTGCGGGACATTGATGAAACTTTGAACGAGTACGTTTTATCGAAATCGGTATTCTTGCGTACGAAGTCGCAGGCACAGCTAGTTCAATTCATTCAATGTAATTTAATTCATATATAATATATTAAAAATATATATATTCTGGTATTAAGTTAAGTTAGTTATTAAGCTGTTTTATTTCAAGGAAATCTTTTTTGTTTTTCTGTGGAATAAAATTATGAAAAATGTGAATCGATTTGGTCGAGAATAATGTTAACTAATAGATTTTTTCAATATGAAATTGTAAGATGTCTATATCAGTTATGTTGTTTGCCTGGGAACGTCAATGAAGAGTTAAGGGTGGGGTTAATATAACTTGATGAATGCTTTTTAAAACAGCTACAATTTTTATAATTCGAGAATCAAATTGGCTGGCGTTCACATAATAAGTGGTATCACTCTCCATAAGAACCATTTTTATTTTTTTTTAATTTTTCTTTACTTAAATCTTTTTGGAAAAGATTTAAATAAAGAAAAAGTCGAGTAAGAGGTACTGGGAGTGGTTGACCACCACCAATGTGGCAAAAGATGTAGTATACTCCACGTGGATGATTTGAGACATAATGGTACTACCCCGGTGGAGCTAGCTTGTATAAAATACCAGCTAGATTCTAGGTACTTATGTACCTACTATTAGTGAATGATAAATAACAGACATTATAATGAATTGCCGTTTAAACTTATTAAGTGATTTGTGGAGTTTCCAGAATTATTATACCGCATTTGCTAGGATCTTCTTGAGTGTTGTAATTCATAGAAAATATTAATTATTTTTATCATATTAATCTTGTTGTTTATTCTTAACGTTTTTTATAAAATAAATAATAAATATTTATTTAAATAACAAAGGAAAATTTTTTTGTTTATTTTATATAACTCAGTAAAAGATCTCATTATTTATTTTTTTCACTGCTAAACATCCGTCTCATTCATATTTTTATTTCTTAAACAATCATTGTTTATTATCCTGATGGTTTTGGGTAAATGTTTTGGAACTTAATTATAATCATTTAAAAAAAATACTGAAAAGAAAATGACGTCTTAATTATTTTTTCTCATAAATATAATATATTTAAATATAATTCTTTGATATTTTCTGGTAAAGTGCAATGCACAATCAATTCATGCTTTGGCTAGAATTGATATGACATGACAGACTGAGATGAATTGGTTACCAAGTAACAGGTTTACTTTTTGTTATCATTTTAGAATAGATCCGGTAAAGATTCTAAGAATATCTTCCGGATCCACCGTGACAAATGGACCCAGCCGGCCAGTGCATTGAACTTTAATTCCTTTAAAGCTTTTATTATTTTCCATTGTGTTACGAGATTATTTTAGTATTTTCACGAGTACTGCACATACGTATTTAACTAGCGTATAATTAGTTAATTTTTTTAATTTACATTTTTAATTTAATTCGACGTTTCGAATGCTTTGTAGCAATCGTGTTTACGGTAAGACGAGATGGAGGTGTCGGAGTTAAATCCGAAAAAATAGTTTTATTTTAATGAGTTTGATTTTATTTTGAATACTGTGTTTTTATTGAAAATAGGTTTTTTATAAAATTGATCAGCGAATTCGGTAATTGACCAATATAATGTATAGGCTTCGCTTATTTATCTTACTAAGGTTTCACTCTCTGGATCCGTGCCATAATTCGGTTTTGACAAAATATATTAATATTCTTTGAATTGACTTATTGGTGTCATAATCTGTCAAGTCGCTATTATTATAACATGATGAATTAAATCGTTCCTATATAGACTATAATGATAAACAGTGATCTATGAAAGTGTTGTATAGTTAAATGATTTGAAAACTTTACAAGAATTATTATTTCGTTCTAGTAAAATTTGAATTACCCATTAAGGTCCTTAATTATGATTACATGTACAACATAGTCGACTTGCTTGTTAAGATCTTCGTCATTTAAAGTGGTAATGAATTGTGTACATACTGAACTAAATGTCTCACTTTTGATTTTTCCTATGTTATTTAAGCGTTATAGTATTAATGACCAACTTCTAAGCCGATAACCAACTGCTATCCCTATATAATATGGTAACGGGTGATTTCATTGGCTTCACGTGCTTTACACTGTACTAACAACTACTCCCTAGCAATTCCAATGCTTTTTCAAAACGTATATAAAGAGTTATATCCAAATCCAAGACGTTTTCCGTTTCAAGAATTATAATATTTCTTATGTTCAATGATCATAAATTGACATTCTAAAGAACTTCACTACGGAACACTTACCGCATATACAAAGAATCTTACAATACTTACATACCCGGAACGTCTAACAAAAAACGTGTCTTAATGCAATGTGCACGCGCATTGTCACGTTTCAATCAGCTTTACCTTGGTACAGTGCTCTATATCCGTGAATCGAGACAGACGTGACGAGAATTATCGACATTTAGACATATATTTTTATCCTAAATTATGACAATTTGACATATGTCAAAGTATGTAAATAAAACTTCAGAATATATTTATATATATAAATAAATCTAAGTAGTAACCAGATAAATAAAAATTATAAAGAAACGAACCTGGCGTGAGGTAGCTGCTTAGAATATGCGTAAGAGCCGGTAAAAGGACTAAATACATGTTGATACCATTTTTCCCAAAAGGTTGTAAAAATCAAACCAGCACTTATAGTCAAGGAAGATTGATTTCAAGTAGGCCGGTCTTAAAAATGGGGCCAAAATTCCAACAATTCGCTAAATTAACCTCAGCTCAAATACTTTGGATAAGGGCAAATAGATCATTAAAGAAACAAAATTAAAATATATATAAAATATCATCTAATTCAGAACACCCTGGATATGCAAAATACAATTAATAATTAAGTGCGATATTTCACTTTATAAAGAAATATGGTTCATGACAAATCATGATACACTTTGATTGCTGTTTTGAAACGCCACAGTGTCACTGCGCGCACGCAGTGAATGTTAGTATTGCCTTGAGAGTACAGGTGTGCACGAAATTATTAACTATAAATTTTAAATTACATTAAACTTTCCACTTGGAATATAATTTATTATCTTAGACTTATAGGTGTCTGAAATTCTATTTATTTAGGTTATACATATTATATAATTTTTGTTTTATGTTGTCTTTCTTGTAATTATACCCTAATTATTTTTTTGAATATTCGCAACAAATTTCTGAAATTATGCTAAGTCTTATCCTATAGGATATTAGGATAGGACCTAAAATAATTAATAAGATAATTAATAAGCCTAAGACTAGATTAGACAAAGCATTAACCTATATATATATATATACTTTTTTAAAATCCTTACAGTAATTTTTGGGTTATGTGCGAACTGCGAACAAACAAGTAAACTTAAGACAAAATAGAAATTTAATACCAAATAAACAAACCAATTGAAAAACAGAGTATGCATATACTAAACACGTGGCAATTAGTTTAAAATGTATATATTTAATGTACAAATTTTGTTTTACTGTTTTTTTATTATATTATTTGAGGAAAACATACATGATGTACAAATACATATTCTTCTTTTATACATTTTTTTCATTCTATATGTTGTAGTACTTGTAATTGTATATATACTTAAAATGTTTTTTTTTATGTGTTTTACTCCTCTCCTCAAGTTTTTTTTTATTTTATAGCTTCCTGGTTTTTTTTAACATAGTTGTTTATTGATTTTTTATTTATAATAACTTACAAATATTAAAAAGTTAATAAACATTGCTCAAAAATAAAAAATAAAAATAAAATAACTAAAACTAGATAACTATTTGAAACGAACTATTTCACAAAGATAAGTGTGATTTTATAAGAACTGCTCTAGACGTACCTTTTTTTTTTACTATATTATTAATAACATAATACATAATCTCGTCAAGAGTTAAGAAACAAAAAAATGGATATAGTGGAAGAAAAATGTTCTGTAAATAGTTTATTTAAAAATAAACAGATTTGTTGAAAGTCCAGAAATCAGTCAATAGGAAAGATCCAAAAATTATACTTCTGGTCCTGGTGTGATTGTATAAATAAAAATATATAGTGGCAAAGCACTTCTTTATTTGTTTAATTATTTATTGGGAAATATAAAAAATAATTGTTTGGAAATATCTATATGTTAAACTTTTTTAAATATTTAATAATATTACAGAATTCGTAGTTTTCTCCGTTTAAGAAATGACAACCATTTTAATTTTTGAGTCCGAGATACTATCAAACTTTTTGAGTCCAAAAATGAACTGGTTACAGGTTTCATTTAGATATCTAATTTATGTAGAAGTACTTTATTAGCGTCGACATAGAACACATCAGTTTAGTCAAGGACAGGCAGCGGTAACAAGTTAACAAACAGTAATATAACGCGTTGGGGTAAGAAATTTTAAAGTCTTAACAATGGCTGTAATTTACTATAAAATTTACAGTTCTTTAACTTGATTTTACCAACGAAGATAGCTGCCTAAAAAGATTCTTAAATTCTTTACTTGAGAAAGAAAAGCTTTTATAATTTTGTTATAAATCACATAAGGTAATTAATTTTGGTAAATATGGGCCAATTTGTGGTAAGTGTCAATAATAATTAATTGATTGGCATTTTAAGTTAGACCAGTGTGTACGGAGTTAATAGTTTGGCCAATTAACTTTACTTCTGTATACATATAAAGTTACAAGTCATCAGTGCAAGTGCAGGAGCAGGTGGTAAGGATAATCTAAATCACAGGTGGTAACAAAAAGAGAAAACAATAAAGGAGACAAAATACCGCCTTGGGATACTCCAGCACTCTCATCAAACCAATCAGCAAAGCCCTCATCCGTGTGACTGGCCAGATAAGAAGAACCACCATTTCTACTTATAAGTAGAAGTGGATATACAGGGTCATTTTTCTTTAGTTGACCACCTCTTGCAGGCAGGCTCCCTACATCAATCTTAACAACATTCACTTTACGACTTTTTAGGTTGTCAACTAATTACAAATGACCCTGTATTATACCTGAACAGCAACGCCTGTAAGTCGTGATCAACAATGTTTACTTGACAATGATTTTTGTCAATAAATAGGGCTGTAAAATTTATTGATACGGACAAAATTTGAAAAGTCTGTTCAAATTGTGTAGCTTTAGACATACAACTAAATTTAGGTTATAGCAGGAAGAGCAAGTGGGTTTGTTTTTGCTGGCTCTTAGGATATTGAAAAGTTAGAGTCAAACTTTTCTCAGCAGAATATAGAAATGTAGAAATAAAATGGACTAAACTTTTACAGTAGGTTCAAGATTTTATATAGCAAAAACACTAAAAAGAAAAAAGTTTTTTTGTTTGGATACGCTGAACAAGATATTAAACAAGGATCTCTGGAACAAGATATTAAATATAACTAATATTATGCATAGTCCCTGCTCGATCTCCAGTTTCGTATATGTAAAGTTATTCTATACATAGTTCATGAGGATGCTGATGCGTGAAAAAAGACAATAGAATATACATATATATATTTTTTTGTCGTTTGATAACTGATTATCTTGTAAATGACATTAGTTTTTTTACATACTATGTGGTGTAATAAAGTATATATTATCTTTAACGCCATCAAAATATCAGCTGTATCACGATTAACTATGACAAATGACAGACGTGTCATTACTTGTAAGTTAATTGTGTTATCTAGATTTTGATAACGCACCGTACACGTGGTATTTATTACTTTAGATTAATATAAGATAACTAGGAATAAATCAGATATATATCTAGCAATTTTTCAGTATTTATATTATAGAGCTTTAGATAATTTTGATATTTATGTATCAATATTAAATCAAGATATCCAACTATAATTTCTTTGTACTTGCATTAATATCTTCCAATTCAATAGAATAAAATAATGTACACATACACATTATCTATCAGAATATCCCTATCCAAAATATCCATCTAATAGAATAAATATTATAGATGAAGTTCGTGATATTGAAAATACTCCAGATCCTCGAATTTTTCGCATTCCGTTTTTTATGATAACGGAATTTCAGTAACATAAGAACATAAACTTATTCATTATTTTTACTATTTTTTTACTTACAATTTTTTTAAATATTTAAGCACCGCTGAACACGAGCGTACGTGTACATCCGCAAACATGATTTATATACAGGATGTAATTTTAAATCAGCGTTATGTTGCAATTAAATATAACAGCGAATTAACATATTTTTTCACGGTCCGATTATTTTGTTACGTTTATCTTGACAAAGCGATACAAAACTATTTTTTATAGGGTGTTAAATTACCACTAGATTATAAAGTTAATAGTCTTTTATTTTTTTGTGAGGATATTTAAATTATTACATGGTACTTATATCATTTTTCTACTTAGAATTTTCTCGTGTCCATATAATGTTCAGATAAATCTGACATTAATGCCATTTTAGATAGGTTTAAGAAATTTATATCTTCGATGTCGCTTATGTGTATCGTGATACATTTTATATTGATAAAAATAATACCAATATCAGGAATAATAAATAAAGAATAAAGTAGGCAGCTCCTTCAGGGATCAAATTTATTTCATTCTTTCAACATGTCATTTAATATTTAAATATAGTTTGTGTATTTTATGAATATTATATGCCAGAATGGCTAGGGTTTTGTCTGTATAAGAAATGATCGTTAATAATTCAATGTAATATTATTTACTGCAGTTAATTCCCACTGTCTGTATACTAAAAGTTAAGTTACATTATTGTTAAACGACTATTTTATAATAATTCGTAATGTTTGGATTCGGTTCAATGTTTTGATGGTCACTATATTGATCCATATAAATTAATGAATTATTAATTTAACTTTAATAACAATAAATAATAAGGTGTAATTATTTAAATTATTGGTAACATTTAGAATTGTTATGTCAAGTAATTGTTATTTTCTTATGCTTAAAGTAGTTTATTTGACTAATTGACTAAGATTATTATTTATATGAAGAGGGACATTTGATTGATTAGTAGTGAACTAGAAAAGTAAGAACCAGTAAGACTTCATAATTAAAACCAGTATTGAATACCGTGTTTACCGATACTAACAATTATTCATTTACGAGTACTTGTTATTATTGTATGTTTGAAGTAGAGGATTTGACTTTGATTATTGTTTATGTGAAGAGGGAATAAAGAAGGGTATATAAACTGCGGTTAGAACGATATTCGAGAGAGACGCTGCTTTATAGAACCAAGGAAAGTTTAAATACAAGTAAATAAAAGTGAAGTGTGAATAGTAAAATCTGCGAAGAAAATACAATCAGACGTGGCCCTTATATAATATTATAAATATGAAGGTAATTCTGTTTATCTGTTTTCAGGCTCTGTTGAGCCGAAATCGAAATTTTTTTTGCGACGAAGCCAGTTTACGACCTGAAGACGAAATATTATCTTTTTCTAAGATTTATCAAAAATATGTATTCATAATAATCAAACATTTACATGATTTTTCGAAAAGACTTTTCATGGAGGCTGTCGCGGACAAAGTCAAGAATAGAAGCTAGTCTTTAAAAACAACAAAGAACAAATTTGCAGATTTTCTTTCGAAATTTCTTTTCAAGTCGGTGACAATCAATTTTCCGAACCAATGGTAGCTATGACAATGAAAAAATGGCTTGTAAAAAATAATTTTCAACAATGAATTTTGACTTTCATTTGGTATTGCCACGCAAAAATTTCATATTTTTTTATGTTCTGAACCATTACATAATGGTATAAATAAATAATATATAATCTTATGAAAAATACTTTGAAATATAATATAAATAAGAATTATGTTCTTAAATACCGTTTAAGTGTTACTGGATGAGTATATTAATTAGTGATTACGTAATAAATTCTACCTAACACCACTGTTCATCACGTAGAAGCTTTTTACGTTACATGAACTAATTACAGTATTAAAGTGGCTCGTAAACGTGATTCACAGCGAGGCCTACAAGAAATAGCTTGTGAGGGTCTTAACACATTATAGATAACATTTCGTTATCTTAGCAATTGTTATAATTACTGTAACTTTTATATCTTTTTGTTTTTACTTCCATCCGGCGTAGATATAAATATTTCGAAATATTGGGTCTTGGATTCTATTCTAGGGTAAATTTAAGATCTGATCGGTAAAGAAAAATACTTTAAGAAGATCAACATATTTTTAGAAGATATTTTATGTATATTATAATATCTATAACGCAGTGAAAAGGAGTGGTGGGTACCATAAAGAGCTTTCTGTCGATAAGAAGGGTCGCCATTTTAGTGGGCCATGTATGAGCCGATACTTAAGAATTTTATTGCAATTGGATTTTCTAATTAAATAATGAAATGACCAGATACTGTTAGTGCGATTTGTACACCGACATACCGACATTAAGAGTTACGAACTCTTTCAAAGTTACTTAAAATGCCTTCTTAGTTTCCGACAGACTTGAAAGCTTAATGAATAAAAATAAATTACTTATATCTTTCAGATAATATAATTATTATTATATGTTATATTTGTTGTCCATCGCACAATCTCATATTTTGTACTTATATTTTTATACTTAAAGGTTGTATGCAGCAAATTGCTCTTAGCAATAAGACCACTTTTGAGTAGTTTTATTATTTGAACTTCGTACATGTTTTCTATTTAATTTATTTGTGTGCAAAAAAGGGTTTTTCTTTGTATCTATCTAGATAAGTTTTATTCATTCATTCTTTTCGTTTCGTTTCTTTCGTTTATACTATTAATTCACTCTTTTTTTTCCAATCTAAGTTACAGGTAGGGTGCAATGGTATGACCTAACTTTTACAGAAGCAATAAGAAGTATGTTTTATACATACAGATGAGAGTTTGTAAAATTCTTGCCTCTATCAGTACATATGCAGCCAATAACTACGCTATTGATAATATTTCATCAGCAAATTCATTAGACTATTTGTTGATCTAAAAGCTTTTTAACATAATATTATTATATTCATTTAAATAGCCACATAAGGGTTGTCGATGTTTAAATTTTATTTAAGTTAACTCAAAATAGATAGTTACGTATATTTTTTTATACTTATTAATATTTTTAGTGAATAGCTATTTATAATGAAGTTTTATAAACATATAGACAATGTATGTCGTATTTTAAGTTTAATAGTTAGCTTTAAGTTAACTGATATTGTTTGTGGGTGTTACCACCGGAACTCGGTTATAACTCGGTCTAATCGTGGAAAAGCAGGTAGGAATCGATACAAAAATAGACTCGTTTCCGTTTGTGATTGGCGTAAAGAGTAGGAAATGGCGGTTTAGTACAGTTGGTGTTATTCGGTTTGATGTATGACGATATATTAATCCAACTCATATATCTGTTAAGGCTACCAGCTGAAACCAAAATCCGAATACTATCCATTTTTTTTCAGGTCCGGTCATAAAGTGCATGCTGTTTCGCTTTTATCTACTTACAGATTAATTTTATTATCAACTACAAAAAAAGAGATCTTCTTTTTTAATCTTAATTTTCAAATTGTACAGTTATCATCATTTTCGTAACATTTGCGTATGTGATAATGTTTTCTCGTATATTACCAAACGTGTAAGTCATATATTTATATTAAGTTATATATATGTATATCTTAATATAAATTTAAGTTACGTTGTGTTTAAATATGTACATACATTATTCCGTTTAGTTTATCTGTTCTAAGTGAAGGTTTCACTCAAAAACTCTTGAACATATATTGAAGAAATTTGATGTAACCTTATATCTGAAGTCAACATATATTAAGATTATTATTTGTTTAATCCAAACTAATAAATCCGTAACGAATTGTTTTCCTCTCCCGCTTATAACTTGTACCAAAGGAAGACAACGCCCATGGGCCGCAGTAAGGTGCGGCCTGCATACACTGTTGCTAATGGATTACTTTTCATGCCTTTATTGTCGCTTCAGAAATGTTGTATTCATGCAATAAAATATGTCTGAAATCAAAAAAGTGTTAAAAATGTAATACACTAATTTATCAATATAATGTGAATTTATGTCTTATAGGCTTTCAAATTATGTTCAACAACATTTTCTTACACTATGGATAAACTATTCTAGCAATATTTACAATACTAAGAAAATTTAATTAGTTAGGTAGGTATGACCTAAATTAATATTAGGTCTTTCCATAAGTTCTGATAGGCGATTACTTAGTTCTAAATAATGTTAATTGCTAAATATTAAGAGATTTAGTAATTAACAAGCTAGCAAGAATAAGTAAGCTTATTCTTGCCAAAAATATTTAATATATTTCAAGTAACTCAGTTCATCCAGCTTTAAGTACTTGATTTGTGATTATCATTTTTAGTAATAATCCCAATATCCAATCCGGTACCTTTCGTATTATTACAAAGGCTAAATATTGCGCGTCGTTAGTTTCATTTCTTTATTGTAAAATTTGTGGAAGTCGACGTTCCTCAAGGTGATGTGTTATCTCCTTTTTTATTTCAGAGTTATACAAACACAATATATATTCACTACATAAAGTAACCCTCTAAAACACTTTTGAAACTAGTTAAGTCATATCATATATATCTGACCGTTATCAGATAAAGGGATAAATGTAGAATAATTGTATATAAGATATAAGTAACCAAATATAATAGAAAATACAATAATGATATTTAAAATCGAATTAATAATTAAAATAAATTAGATTTAAAGTAAAGTTTACTGCTTATCAGGGATCATCGATATCCCTCAACATCTGTACAACGTACCAGAGGAGTTGCAGGTGTGATGCACACATAAAAGAAAAGGTGGAATTAAACACCTTTCATATTTAACGAATGTAGATTTTGTGTGTAGAAATAAGTTATTGAATATAATCAATTTATACTTTGGGACATTTTATTTTATATTTTTGAATAACCACTGACTTGTTTGTGGAAAACTAGAAAAAAAAATAGAGAAAGGTCACTGACTCAAAGTTCAGAAATTCAAAAATTTTCATTGTATAAATCATACAACGTATAACTACTCTCTTGTATGCCTAAACTATCCCAAGCATTGAATTATAGAGAGTTAGAAATGTTTGTTGAAATCTCTTTGTTTCGTTATTAATTGAAATAGTCTAGAAACATGTTAGCTGTGTTATGATTGTTAATATTTTTAACATCCTCGTATCGTAAAGGTTTGAACTCCGAGTCCTGTCGATGTTAACGAATTTTCCATTATATTTATTTAAAAATGTTTAGTTGCATTGAAAAGAAATATGCAAGTTAGATTTATTTATATGTATCTGTTCCCTTAAATTCAATTCTGACTTAATATATCACATATATTTTTTATTATAATTAAGATGTCAACGCTTTTACGAATCCTGTTTTTAATCAAACGCTAAATGTTAGAGCTTGAATTAGTAAATATTGTCTATACCGAAAGCTGTATTTGCATTACATATGTATTATAAACTAAAAGGATTAAATTACTAGGTCGAATTAATCAACATTATTTTTTCCTCAGAACCTTTTCCGTGTCTGGAACTTTGCACCATTCAAAGTTATCCAAATTACTTTGTTTGGTAACGTTTTCAAAATCGAATTAGTTTTACAATTTTCAGACTGAATGGAAATATTTTTTAACGATTTTTACTTTAGAAACCCAAATTAACCTTTTAATATTAATAGTTATAAATTTACTACCGATTCTAAAATAGAGTCATTAACTTAACTAAGATACTACTACGAAAGCGGCAAAGCTAACAAAAACATTATGAGATTACACTTTTTTATTCTCAATAGTTGTTTAATTATTTTATCAAAGACAGACATTTTTTTGATGTCAAATAGACTTTGCATATATAGAATGAGATTCCAGTTATACGTTTGTATTTTTATAACAATGTTAAAACATTTTCGTAACATATCATGTAATTTGTACCGCCCTAATAAAATAATTATAAATAGCCACTGAATAGTTACTAAAGCTTCAGTAAATTAAGGCTTTTATATAATCTTCTACCAAGCTGGTGCCAGTCCGTGTCTGTGCGTTTTATAAAGTACAGACTAGAAAAAAAAGTGATTATTTATGTATATATTATTTTTTTTATTTTAATTAGGTGATATTTTTTTCATATTATCAATTTTTAATTAATAGAAAATGTAAATTATATATGAATGAAAATGTATAATAAATAAATATAGAAATTGGTTCTCTAGCATTGTTAAGAAAAATCTAGACATAATTAGGGCATGTACATAAATTTAGAAAAAAAAAATAAGTTATCTTTTTTTGTCTTTAACTGTATGTAAATGAAGATTAACCTCAAACTGAAGGCGTTTAATAAACACGCCACCAGGTCAAAATTGATAGCCGCAATCATTAGCCTTAGAACACACGGTGTATCTGAACCTTCATATGGACCTTACAGTAAAACTTTTTTATTTCAAAAAATTTAGAGCTTAATATGTTTTATAGAAATGCATTTTTTTAGAGTTTTTTTTTTGTATTAATTATCAACGATTACAAAAAAATATATAAATATGATAATTTTAGATTATAATTATTAATATTAAATTAACAATCCAAGTGTTATATTTAATATGTACCGGACCCTATAATCACTTCATAGAAATAGAATCAAATCAACGGTTGCTTAGCAACCAAATAACAGATTTAAATATCCTTTGCTTTTCAAACATCAAACAGTGTCATCTCCATCAAGAAACCGACTGCACGTATTTTTTTTCAAATTTGGAATTCATATTAAAGTGATAATCGGTTGACCTTAACATTTAATGGTGCAGTATTGATTGAGACGGCGATACAAAGTAGGGCAGGTGAGGCTTTTGTTTTGTTATGGATTTAAGTTATCGTAGCTATTATCCATCTCTTTCCCACTCGGTAATTTCTTGTAGCACTTTCTCGTTACCTTAAACTTTTATAAGTTTTAGCTGAAGACAATTATGGTGTAATCTTGTCAGTTTATTGAATCCTTTCAATGCCCTGAAGGAAAGTATGTTTTATATAAACGTTATTTTTCATTGCTTTGTTTGGAAAATATCATAATAGTTTTACTGTTGCCGAAACTGTACTTTTATATTCTAATCTTTTAAGATGGGCTAGAAATGTCATTTCATTATTTTTTATAAATCTTAATCAAAGGTAAGATAAGATGTTTTTTAAAGTCTCAGGAGAAAAATATTATTATAATTGAAAAGGTCACCCTTAGTTTTGGTACAGACCTTAAATCTATCTGAACTCATTCATATGGATTTATACGCTATTTCCATCTTTTTTAGTCCCAGGGGGACTAAAAAAGATGGAAATATTTTGGGGATAAGTTGAATATTACGAATATTACGAATTATAATAGATCCACAGACAGAAGTGGCGGTGGACAAAAGTGGTGGGAACACCTAACAATCAGAAAAATAAAACACTGAATGTGTTCTTGTTTTCAAGATCTATCCTAAAACTTAGGAGTATATTGATAACAGAGGCTTGGCAACAATTATCTTACACAACACTTCCAAGTTTTTATCTATCAATTTTCTCATACCAAAAAATGAGGTATTATATTAACATTTTTAATTGAAAACCTAAAAGTTACAATAATAAGTTCTTGTATTTGCATAATAGATCTAATTGTGGCGTGGACATTCTATTCTTATTTTGACACCAAGCTATAGATTTAGATTTGTTCTCACATATCAACTATTGCTCAATAGTTAAGTATAGGAATGAAAATTAATATAACTTAAAAAAGTATCTTTGGGGTTTGTTTTGAATTCTTCTCCATGAACATCCCCATCAGTACAACGCATCGTTAAAGTCTAAGGTTTTTTAAGGTAAATTACTTGAAAAACCTTTGACTTGGAAGAAAATGCGTTCTAGATAGTCTAAATATCCTCAACCAATTCCTCATTTGCTTTAGGATGAGGGCCTGTAGGTGTACTTAGAATATCAATATCAAAACCGTGTGGCATTTCGAGCTAAAGGGATCCGCTGGCATTGGAAGCCATTAGCTCAGAGTTGTCCTTGAAGTACCGGATAAAAAGTAAGTTTCAAAATTTGTATAGCTTGGCATATTCATATATTACTAGCTTTCCGCTCGCGGCTTCGCCAGCGTGAAATTCAGTTATATCGCGCGACATGGTTAGTCTTACATGATTTTATGTCATCTTATATGATTTTATGTTTGACAATAAGGAACTTCCATACAAACTTTCATCCTCTATTTTAACCTCTTTTACCATTTTTTTCGCAATGAAAAGTATTCTATGTCCTTTCCTAAATTCAGTTCTATCTTCACACCAAATTTCATCAAAATCGGTTCAGTGATTTAGGCGTGAAAGCGTAACAGACAGACAGACAGACAGACAGAGTTACTTTCGCATTTATAATATTAATTATATATAATATATATATAGTTAGTATGGATTTTAGTTACATTTTCACCTGATAGCACTAATTTATTAAACTAGAACCTAATTTAGTATTATCGCACAATTTGAAGAGCCTGGATAAGCTTTTGCACGAAATTACATTTAGGTATTACTAAAATAACCTGAATTAAGGCGAAAAAGACTACCTAAATATTTTTTATACTGAAAATTAATGTCAAACTAATAAAAATTATAAGCCTTAAAATAAATAACAATAATCGTCGTTAATATTACTAATTCTAATCGAGTTATAGAAAAACAGACAAAAAACATTTTCATTAGTTTTAACATATGTTTGTAGATACTTGAAACATGGACGATCGTACAGTTGACCTCATCTTCGGAGGTTCGCTAAAGCTCTTGCCGCCGGTTAGCTCCAAGATCGTGAGGATCTTCACCAGTTCTACTTTCACAGGTACTAAGGTCCTAGTACCTTTTTGAAGACTAATTAAATGTCCAGGTCAATGAAGATTTTTTTTCAATCCCGTTAAATTTTCTTATTTTTATGAGGAAACGTGAAAATATGTGTCAGCTATACTTTAAATAATATTGAAAGTATAAATAAATATGATTTATAATTTAAGTCCAGGGAGGCAGGGGATGCAGACGAAGTCGCCGCAAGCTAGCTAGCCAGAAATGAGTTAATATATACTATAACATACCATAGAAAATATAACTATATAACCCTGAATATATATTTTGTAAATAAAATGACAGTAACAAATCCGACACGAAAAACAAAATATTGTGAGCATTGCTAAGCTGCGGTAGCCCGCACTACATCTGCATTTGACGCAGGATGATATCATAATAATTTTAGCTCTTTTACTAATGTTTATATTTAAATTAGGAAGTTATATAATCATTGTTTTAAAGATACCGTTATTTTATATATAATTATAATATTCTGAAAATTATTATGAAGTATGTAAACTCATTAAAATAATACTTATTACTACCAAAAAAGGACATATCGGTGAATATGTTTTTTCCAAGACTCAAGAAATCCCTAATAAATTTCAAGACACAAGTTTTTAGGTTATTTGGTGTACGTCTATAAGTCACAGAAGCTTTTTCGATATATATAAGTATCAACTGTCTTTAAGCTGCTTCGCGTTCATATAAATCTTTGTTCTGACTAGGACAGCTATATCTCAAGGATGTTTACCTTATTAATAGTAAATGTTTAAACTTTCCAAAATATTATCGTAGCAAGAACCCACATAAAGCCCTACGCATAATTTCAGTCATAGACACTGGTTATACACTTATACATAAATAAAAAGACGAGGAACGTTGAAATTATTTAGGTATAATTAAAAACATTCTCGCGTGACAAGAAACGGTAGATTACAGAAGCCACTTTTTACCACATAACTTTTTCGCTTGGCCTCTTTAAAGAAAATCGATAAATATATCAAGAGCAGTAACATTTAGTTTCTATGTTTATGTATGTCTGTCTTTCGGGCACTTAATAAATTAACAAATTGAAAAGTTGCTTAGTATTATATGTTTGGTTTTGTTATTGATTTTTAAGGTTCACACATCATTTTATGACCGGATTTATTTCATTTATTAAATTAATTAAAAAAAAAAGAAACAGGAAACAGACATAGCGATCTCTTTTTTAGATTATATATTGGTTCTGTAATTAATAAAACAGATTAAAAATATATATTCCTCTAATGAAAAAAGTATAATCAATATTAAAAATGTGTTCGTCTATTGTATTAATATATTTTATTTCAGATACTACAATGGAGAGAAATACTTTAATGGCGAAATGCTATCCCCGGATCAAGGATTATTGCCGGGAGAAACATGGACTAGAGTTTCAGGTCACAATTATTTTTCATACACTATTTCATTCAAATATTCAGTATCTTAACAATACTTCCTATAGATAATAAAATATTCACATCTGTAAAATTGGCAACTCAACTATTCGTTAGATTACAATTTTGATTGTTTCAATATTTTTGTATTGTATCAAATATTTATATTTTTTATGTATTTGTTTTTGAGCCCTGGTAGGCGTGTACTACGATTGTAAAATGTATAAGTATGCTTTTATAAGAGAATACACAACTATTTAAATATAATATTGAACGAAAAAACTATTTTCAACGAGCGCTCGCGTGTAATTAGATTTTTATTTAAAACATTAAATTAAATCTGACGTTTGGAAGACTTCGACATCACGCAGCTACCGTTTTATAGGAAAACGAGATATAGGTAGTTAACAATATCTATGAAGGTGTCTAGGAACGTGTAGTAGGTAGTTGGTATTGTTAATTACAATCCATATCTTTTACGTATATTAAATTACAGTATATATTAAAAATCACCAACGTCATTTTAATATTTTTAAGTTGAAATCTTAAAGTTATCTAAAAAAACAGATCAAGATAAAAAGTTATATTTAAATGTAGCTTATAATATTCCTAAGAATTACATAATATTTCATAACTGAGCGGTTGTTTATAAAAAAAGTATCGGTTTTCCTCGAAGTTGAGTGATTATTTTCTCAAGGTACTATAAAAATTTATATCATCCGCTTTCCAACGTCTAAGTCCTCCGTTTATGTTAAGGACAGGTTGCTATTTTATTTAAAATACGATTTTCTTACTCCAACTCAAATTACCCAAGAAAGAGCAAATGGAAAACTCAGCGAACTTTTCGTATAGAATAGTAACGTCTTTCGTACCTAGGTATATCATTTGTTATTTTATTCTATATTCAGCTACTTTCGTATCATCTACTACATTATAACTATATTAAATCATATTTAAAAAATACTAAGAATAGTAATTTAACATTTAAAATTTTTTAAAGCTACCTACTAAATATATATTACCCAAACTTTATTGCATTTTATTGTATGTTTAAAATTCAACATCCTGATAATTTCAATAACTAATTTATATATCACATAATAATCGTACGGTAATAATAAATTTAGATGCAAATAAAATATAAATCGCACTTCCCCTTAACTCTCTTTGACTTGTCCTCGTCATAATCATCGGGTAAATCCAAGATATTTTCAAGGAAATGCAAAGGAAGTTTTTTTAAAAAACAAAGTCCGTTTTTAGAACCGTTCTTAAATCCAATCATTCCCGTAGACTTTATTTTAGCTTTTTTTTTAAGTTAAGCTTTTTACGCGTTGCAATGACATAGTTTAAAATTTAATATATATCAAAAATAATAATATTAGATATATTAATCTAATTTTTTGCTCTTCATTTGTCACTTTTACATGATTTTGATTGAAATTTCACTTCAAACTCTTTGGAGATATACCTATTTTTATTTTTTATTTTTTTTATTTTATTTTTATCTGGCGGAAAAAGAAATTAAGAAATTGTGTTGTTTATTGTTTTTAATTGAAAAAGAAAGAATGTGTGATGTGAATGATATCGAACAAAAATGTGTTGAACCAATTGAAGTTTTAAATAGTTTGTTAGTACATACAGCACGTGGGTCAGTTTCCGTCGACAGAAATAATTCTTGAGATGCAGTTTGTTGCTTTTCTAAGAGTTACACATATTAATAGCAGAGCTTTAGCTATTATAATTAGCATAATAAATCTAATAACTATTGTTTCAATATATTCGACTAAATGAGGAAACTATTTTTAATTGTTATTACGTTAAGTAGCTATATTTAAAAGAGACAACATATAAAAATCTAATATAACAAAGAAAAGCGGTCGTTGGCCGCTACTAGAAAATATTCCCTCTTTTTTGAATACAGAATGGCTTCAGAAAAGATATTATTACATAGCATGTTGTGTACAAAATCTGTAAATGTTTACAGGATTGGTTCGCTCTGGTCAAGAATAGAGTTGTTATGTAACTAAAGCATGGCTAGAACAAACAAGCTGCTAGAAATTCTAACTAAAGCAATCAAAATTATATGTAACTAAAGACCGAATGTTTAATATAATTGTCAATTATTTAAAGTAGGTACACTTTTTCCGGTTAAACCAGGTTATATTAGATTGACAAAGTACAGTATTCCCGAATTATATAACTTGTTATATAGTATATAGGTCCAGACTATATTTCCGTTCGCCAGACTGACATCATAAAATTATTTACCATACAAAATATATTTCGAAACGGCCGGAGATTCAACCGTCAAACCACTGTCAATAGTTGGTATCACTTTTTCCATTGAATGTTATTTTACCTTAATTTGTAACTACCTTGTGCACACGGCGCCACTGCTATAAATTTTGTAATTTCTATTTATACAGGTAGTAGATATGAGATGGGGTGTCCGTGATGAAGCGACAGATGATCACATGACAACAGAGCTATGTATGAGAGAAATAAAGAACTGCCAGCGTCTGTCAATGGGGCCCAATTTCGTAGTGTTTCTTGGACAGAAATATGGATACAGGTAAGACACAGATTGTAGATTATTTTATATTAGAATGTATAGATGGTCCAACAACAGCATACCATACAATGGTAACATCTTCCGAGTTCTGCATTGCATGACAGTCTGCAAATATGAGATGTAGCTCACAGTAGAGACATAAGCATGGTGCAATCACCATGCTTATTTACCAATATAATGTGTTATGTTTAATATAATGTGTGTCAATACACACGAAGGTCTTATGAAAAAATACTGTGGGTAAACAATGTTATCATTCGTCTGTTTTGACAGTGAACTGGCTTGGCAATTATTAGTTTGCTTTATGACACATTGATCCAAAATATTTAAAACCTATTTACAATTTCAGACCAATACCAACTTACGTCCTGTCTTCCGAACTCCAGATGTTGAGGGATGAATTAGCAGCCGGTGGCGTTGATGTTCTTGTCCTGGACACCTGGTACAAAAAGGATTCAAACGCAGTACCACCAGTTTCAGTACTCCAACCGATATCATCGATACTTATCAATTTTAATAACAAGGTAACATGTCATGGTATTTTATCAATTTAATTAATTACTGATTAACTCACGGACAACGAACAACCTAAATTAATAATAGTAATATATTTTGGGGGGTTCATTATTTCGAATCGACTCCTAGAGAAAGAAAAGGTTTATCAAAGTCTTTTAAGTTTACTTAAATTTATTTCAGTAAATGTTAATTAAATAAATTCATAAAATAAATCAATTCTATAATAGTGAGTAATACGACGGAACAAAACTTTCGGAACTTTACGGTGCCGTCCATAAATCAAGCATTGAACAATTAAATGAAGTTGTTTTAAAACTTTCAAAGAACTTTAAATCAAACTTAACAAAGAACCAAAGTTAAGCTATTGAAGTTAATGGATCAAGTTTAGTGCAAGCAAGTTGTTAGTATTGAATAAAAGTTAAGAATATAATTATGTTGAGTTCATGTAAACAAAATGTACTTGATTCAAGAATTGTTAGTACAGACCTTAATTAAATGTACAAAGACTTTATTTCATTTTATTTATGTTTTCTATACATTTTCAATACTAATCTAAACTACTATGGGATTAAATTTAAAAATTTCAAGTTTTTAATGATTTAGGGTAAGTTCTTAAGTAACAGTATTTGGTAGCCTTATATTTGGTTTTACTTTATAATCTAGTGATATCATTATGCTTGGTTTCAAACTAAATCCTAAGTTTAAGTACAGTAACATTTTTAAAATCTTGCTTATAATCTTAGTATCATATGATATATTTTTAATAATTAAAATTCCAATTTTATTACGAAGAAGTCTTAAGTATGTGTATTGTTATGAGAGAAGAGGCTGACCGCAGAAATTACCGTTAGAATTCGTAAAAGATGATATTATGGTGAAGAGATAAGTCTCCACCGAGATGTATGATAGGAAAGCATTTAAAAATTAAATTAAAAATTAAAAAAGCTTCCAATACAAAAAGACCTCTAAAAAGTATAAAAATAATATTATTTTGTAATTATTGAAGTCGTTGCGTCGGGGAACCGTTATACGTAAGTTCACAATGGTGTCTATTTTACGAAGTTACGAGAGCTTAGATAATATGATTTGATATCGTAATTTCTATATTTGCCTTGGTAACTTACTTGCATTTTAATTTCTTTCTTTACTAAGCGACCCCCGAAATTTCACTTCACACACACATTTCACTTTAATTTCTCAAAAATTTTCACTTGCTTAATTATTTCTATCAATATTGCATAAGAACCTTTCCCCCGCACCAATAAAACCTCAATATCTTGGATACGACTGTTTCAATTTCAACCAAACATTGCTAAGAACCGTCTCGACGAACCAGGCTTTCGATTAAAAAAAAACCGCCATCAGATCCGTCCACGCGTTTGCCTGTACATTGCCACAGACACCCACACAGATACACAGATCGACAGGTCAAACTTATAACATCCCTATTTTTCAGTCCTGGGTTAAAAAACTGCTTTATTGAACCGAGTCCAAATAATAGTAATAGAAGCAGGATAAAAAACTTTGAATATGTTCCATCATTTAAAAATAATGTCATTTAAGAACACGTTTTAATGAAGCTGTATCCAGTTTTCAGGATCTATTTAACACTATCAGTAAAAATAAGTTTTATAACGTTTTAGAGAGTCCCCAAGCTCCAAGCAGAGGATCAAGCGATATGGTGGGATACCCTCAGTAAGATGCAGAAGCTGTTCCGTAAAGCCTCATCTCAGCTGTACAATGCCGGCAAGATTGATAAAGATACCATGCATAATTATTTTATGTCCGGTAAATATTACTAACTGAATGTACTTACACTTTCTATTCTTATTATAATCTCGCTTATTTTTTTAATTATTATTATGTTAACCATAGTAAGAAAATACTCTACGGTTATTAAGATTTAATAGTTTAAAATAAATCAGTAATATATTTAAGGTGTTATCAATAACTTGATTATGCCATAACAATGGAGTCTGTGGCATAAAAAACATATGAGATGGCTTTGTTTGACCATTACTTAAAACTAACGTTGATTTTAGTCACGGAGCGAGAAGTTATCAACGGAGTGTTGAACGTCAAAAACACAAAGAACCACTGTCTGGCCTACGTCCGTTACATAAACAACATCAACCTCCAAAATCTGAAGAAGGCTAGCAATTTTGTAGACATTTTAAACAGAAGCTTAGATGCGGAAGCGTCTAAATTATTGGCTGATTTAAGAGACGTCAGGTTGCCAGAAAAGATTGAAACTACTAATATACAAAAGTACGTCTTCAATAAGCTTATATGTTATACGTTTAAATATTATTATACTTAACTTGCTCAGCATTTATCTATATAATTTTATCCGACCTTTCAGAATATTAATGTTACGTAGCAAATAATGTTACAGAATTATAAGGTTGTTGATGCTAGTGTTTGTTAATAATGTCATAACTAATTAAAAATATTACTAGTTTCGATTAATAAATATATATTGGGATTTATAATTACGAAATTACGTTTTGGTTCTTTCTTTTTTAAATCAAATGTAATAAATATATCTATAAGACTTATTTACGATGGTCATCGAATGAGGTCAATAGTATTGTTTTTAATTAGATATACTGTGGAGTGGATTGGTAGAGACGGCCTCGATGATGAGACTCATGGAGAATATCTAAACCACTTCATTTCACACTTCTATAAGAACATCATCAAGCTTGTTGACCGGTGAGTTATTTTGATAAGCATTGTTGTTTATATTATAAAAATGAGTTTAATTTATCTAAAAAAAATATATTTCATAGTTTTGTACGATATATTATTTAAAGATTTGCTTCGTTATGTTATTTTCTGTTGTAAAAATTAAATAGATAATCAAATATGCTTAAAATATCCAGGGCTATGCGTAAAGAAGACAGCAGTGCTCAGGGTCAAATCGTCACAGAGATTCTCCAGCATCTTCACGCTTGCAACAACTCTGTTAAAGTATTCCATGGAAGAGAATACGACTTGAACTTCATTGAAAACTACATGATGAATAGTTCTGATAAACCACTGGTTCTTTATGGAGAAGGTGACGATGTTACATATATATTTTATATCAACGACTAGGTTCTAATCAAGACTTTGTCTTCACCAAAGTGTTATAATTTATTAACCATAATAACCTTAAGAACCGTTACAATTAATGAATTGTAACGGTTTTCCCGTTACTACGTCGTGATATATGATATATATATGTGTAGATTAAATTTCTAAATGTCATCACGTAACTCTAATCACACAAACAAACCAATCATCGATCAGTATTTACATTAACAAAGTATTGATTAAGCGATCAACACTTCGTTTAGTCACATTTCCTCTAATTGACAATTGAGGTGATTATTATCTTTAATATTGTTATTGAAATAAATGTAATAACATAGACGGTATATTAGTTATAGTATTTAGTAGAATTCATGCCTTTATTTACAAAACTTTATTTATTTATTAACATTTTTATTGCACTAATGTATACAATATAAGGCGAGTTTAGTGTTAAGAAGACATTTTCTACCTAACGTTCTTAGGATATACATGAATAGCCGTAGGTTTGTAAAAAAACGTACAACATATATATAGTAATAGATAACACATGAATATATAACTACGTATGTATAAGGTATATGACATACAACCTACAAGGAAAAGCATTTGTTCTATGATTTTTTTTAATTAATAGCTTTCAAAGTTTGAGTTGATTCTGAACTAGTATTAATTCCGAACGTAGGTATGGCGCCCGGCCTACTTCTTACACAATACAGACTAATAAGTAAAAGAAGGTATATTTTTTTTTGTGTTGTTTATTACGATTTGTAAAAAGTCGTAGAACAAATGTTTAATGTAGAGAGGCTGTCTGCAGGAGATGTCCAATTAATTACAAATAACCCAATTAATAAGATTTTAATAATTGTTATGTACAAAAATTAATAATATAATTACTTTAGGTGGCTGCGGTAAAACAAGTTTGTTAGCGAAGAGTGCAGCTATGTCATTGGCCCAATGGTTTGCAGAATGTCGACCTACAAACATCATCAGATTTCTAGGAACAACTCCTGACTCCAGCGCTCTAACACCTACACTTATATCTATCTGTCAACAGGTGAACGAAATATTATGTTTATTTTATTACTAAATAAGAATATTGGGATTATAAATTAGATATCCCATTATAAGTAAGTATAACTAATTATAGTATTCTCTTTTATTTATTATTTCGCCAAAATTAAAAACAAAAAACGAGTTTTTTATATTATTCTCACTGAGGGGCGCATGTTGGAAAATTTTCTATTTCATATTATCATATTTTCATACATCTATTTCACGATTTTTTTAAACACTTTCAGAAAATATTAATATTTATCAGGATAAATATGTTATATTATAAAAACGTACAAGTTAATAATAATTATAATTTCTAGATATCCTACAATTTTGCACTTCCGTTTGAAACTATCCCGGATGACCTGGTCCCACTGACAGCGCATTTCAAACAGCTGCTTACTATCGCAACTCAGCAGCAGCCGTTACTGCTGTTCCTGGACTCAGTGGATCAACTGACAGGTATCGGCACAGAAAACAATAAGGTATCCTGGTTGCCTACAAGACTTCCTCCACATTGTAAGGTAAATTAAATGTTTAATAAATATTTTAATAAGATATTTCGGCATAGTTATTTCGGCACTAAAAATCATTTTATCTTGTTTTTTAAAGCCTTGTATTACAAATAATAATACAAATATGAGTTACATTATTTAAAATTCTTTTCATCTTAAAATATATTAAAAAATATTTATTGATTTGATAATAACGAAAAATCGATAAAAGCTTGCCACCCTTATTTTTACATTTTCAGGAAAATAATTTCTCTTTTAAAATGTTCGTTACAAAAGAATCTCACCCTTTCAATTTTATATTCTTTACTTCAATAGAGAATTTAGACAAATAACTCAGTCAATTAAGTTTAGTTCTTTTAGAATAATTTTATTTATGGGTTATCTATTCAGATAATAGTAACTTGTGCGTGTGAAGAAACTAACCCGGAAGTATCTAAAGAGTATGACGTGCTTCGGCGAATGATTGATTCTGAAGAAAACTTTTTGGAAGTTAAGGCTTTGGGAGAAGATCTGGCTATGCAAGTTTTAAAGTTAGTACCCGTTATTTACTTACCAGCAATTCAAGTAAAAACTAACTTATCCAACGTCATTTTGCTATATTTTTCAGACATAGAAAATATTGGTAGAAGTATATAATAAGTATATATTAATGTTTAGAAATATCTAAAAACATGTATAGCCATGTTAAGATTATTTAAATTTATATAAATATAGAATGAAAAATAAATCGATACGGGCAGGGACGCGAACCCGCGACCTTTGGGAAACCGTCCCGTCGCTCTACCAATTGGTCGAATCCCTGCTCGTATCGGTTTATTTTTCATTCTATATTTATATAAACGTTTATATTATATCGGCAGAATATTTTTTGTCTACTTTTTATATTCAGACTGTGGATGGCAGCTGCCGCGAGAGATTTGAGCAACTATCAATGGCGTTTGGTTTCCAATGCTATTGGCCAGTGTTCTTTGCCAATATTTGTTAAATTGGTGTTCGCTGAGGTATTTTTGTAGTTTTGAATTTCCGATTTGATGTTTAGATTAATATTGAAAAGTTAAAACTTTAATATTTTTAGTACATAAATTATATTTCAGGTATGCAGATGGAGAAGTTACACCAAACCTCAAGACACTCATTTAGCGTCAACAGTCATGGACTCTATTATGATGCTATTTGAAAGAATTGAAAAACAGGTAACGAGATTTTAGGAAATTTGTAAATATAAATGCTTGACATTAAAATAAAAGAATCCAGATTGGAATCGCTTAAAAAAACAATAAAAAAAACATCTCTCGATTTTAAGGTCTAAAACCTCGTGCATGGAATATTAACTCTTTATAAGTCCAAATGTTCAATATAATCTTTTCAGAAAGAGTTTTTCAGTAAATAATGAATTGATGTAATGACCCTGATTCCTGAGCTAAAGGTAGTGAGTTCGATTCCCACACAGGACAATTCTATGAGTCATCTACAGATTATAGTGCAAATCTGGGTTGTACACACGTATATATACACGTCATATATACGATAATAAAGCGTCACGCAACAAAGGGATAATATAATCCCTAATGCGAAATTTGTCCCATAAAAGATAATTGTTCTTTTCAGCATGGACGGCTATTAGTATTCCACGCTCTAGCTTATATTACAGCAGCTAGAAGTGGACTGTCAGAGACAGAACTAGAAGACCTCATATCCCTTGACGATAAAGTTCTTGATGACGTTTATCAGTACCACTTACCACCGGTTAGAAGAATTCCACCTTTATTGTGGACCAGGTATCTTCATTTTATTTATGATGTTTTAGAAACTGGAATAAGAAGTCTTTATATATCTACTTATAAATGCAATAGTGATTAGAATAATATTATAAACTAATAAGCTCAACAACACTTCAAGATTATTTTTCAACACTTCAAGATTATTTTTCAAATTTTGAAGACTTAAAACAATTTAATTATAATACTCACCTCACTTAATATATTTTTATTTACATACAAACAAAATAAAACACTTTGACAGAATTCGCAACGATCTACCAAATTATCTGTCCGAGCGTGAAGCCGATGGCGTCTCTGTCATGAACTGGTACCATCGACAGTTCAGAGACACCGCGAGAGAGAGATATTTCAAGAACATGAACATGGCCATGTACTTCCATTCTATGATTGCTGATTATTATTTAGGTAAGAATATCTGTAAATTTTTTAAACTTCTCTTTTTGAAGTCGGTTAAACTTTGTTGCTACATGCATACATAATCCACAATAAATTGAATATAAGTATCCAGTTTTCTTTACTCCACTATTTCCTATCTCCATAGGTATTTGGGGCGGAGGCAACCCAAAACCGTTCAAGTACACAGAGATCCAACGACATAGATTTAATCTCGCAGATAGGGAAGGTGTAGCTGATAGAAAGGTTCCTCTCCAACCTTTGGTCTTTACATCTGCCGATGGGTCTACTAAGAGATATAATTTGCGGAAGGTATTTTAAAATTACAGAATCTGGATTCTATTTTTTTTTAATATTTGAAAATGTTTATAAGCATGTGTAGCTATATTAAGCTTATTTAAATTTTAAATAAATATAGAATTTTATTCTATAATAACATTATATTTTAGTTTATAGATATTTTCAAATATTCATTTCGGTCGTGGCATCTTTTTAAAGTTTATATAATACTATACTGTAAATTTAGAAGCATTCGTTTGGATTTTTCGAAAGAATCCTATAAGACGTCACCACCCCAATAAAGACGATCATCTTTACTTAATTTACCGAGACAGATACGGTAACTCAATTAGTAGAGAAACAGGACTATTCTATTCTATTCCATTCTATTCCATTCTATACTGTTCTATTCCATTCTAATCCATTCTTTTCCATTCTATTCCATTCTATCATATCCCGTCGCTCTACCAACTCATACGGTACTCAGCGATACGGTAGCTCAGTTGGTAGAGCGACGGGACGGTTTTCCAGTAGTCGCGGGTTCGAATCCCTGCCCGTATCGGTTTATTTTTCATTCTATATTTATATAAATTTGTACAAATTGTTCAATAATTTGTTATAATTATTCTCATTTTCACAATAAAAGTTTTTTAAAAATATTCCCAATAAAAGTTCTATTTTACATTAACCGTTTATGTAAATTTAATTAAAATTTTTAGTATTTTTAAATTTATCTCAAATCCCTAGTTTGGTGAATTACCCTTCCATCTAGTCCGTTCAAAACGCTTCACGGACCTGTACGCAGAAGTTCTGTTTAACTATGAATGGCTCCACGCGAAGCTCAACTGTTGTCCGCTGCAGGCAGTGCTAGCAGACTTTGAGGACTCGAAGCAGCATGTTGTGAAGGATGCTGTGAGGTGAACCTTTTAAGATTATCTGTAAAATTAGCTTACAAAAAAAAACATTTTTAACTTATAATCTATATTATATTTGCTTATATTAAACACACAAATGTAATGAAAGTACTTGAATCCGTGACCTCTGAAATATTGTTTTGTGACTGTACAATTGAGATATTGATACCAAAGTATTTTTATTGACGTATATTTTTTTTATTTCTAATTTTAATTTAATATTTTCATTCCTGAAACAAACTAAAACCTTTTAATTCTAGAGAACTGATGCTAGTAGCAGACGCACTACGCCTGGGTGGTGCAATCCTTGGAACATATCCCGATATGTTAGCTCCACAGCTAGTAGGAAGATTGTTGCCTGAAGCTCAGCAAAACCCAGCTGTGTCATCGTTGTTAAAACAATGTCATGATAAAGGCAAGAATCACTGTGCTTTGCTGCCATCGCATCATTGCTTGCACACACCGGGAGGACCTTTAAAGGTAGGTTTAATTGGTTTCTGGATATATTCTGTATGACCCATTCAAACTGTTATTAGAACACTATCAGCTTTTACATGTCTCATTGCTGGGTACAACCTTCCTTTTCAACATATAAACAGTGCAAAGCTTAATCCACAATACTGCTTCGTTACATTTGATACATATCGCATAGTGTTTTTCTTCTCCTACTAACACCAGACAATATATGTTCCAACAACTGAACTGATAAAATAATTATTATCTGTCATCTTGTAATTTCAGTATTCGTTGGAGGGACACCAGTTTGCAGTTTTTGCGTTTCGACTGAGTTCAGACAAACGATATGTGGTATCTATATCTAGCAGAGTAATATCCTGGGATCTATCTACTTCGGACCTTGCTAGAGATCTTTGCCCTCAACTGGAAGGAATAATGCAGAACTTGGAATTATCACCAGATAATAAATGGGCTGCGGCCTCTACTAATAATTCTGTGGTAAGATTTATATGACATTTATTTAGAAACAACATAGTATTAAGCTAATAAGAACAATTTGTAGTTACAATGTTATCTATGGCCGATTTTAAACTGATTTTGTTATCTTAACACTGATTGTATATTTTCAGTCCATTTTGCTTAATATGCTGACAAGTGAATACATTACTATCGACAACCCGTTAGAAGCAGGTAAGTCTTTATAGTTATGAATGTTAGAGGTATAAGTAGATATTAACAACATTCACGTTAATGTTACGGTTAGAAGACTAGAGGAAAGATATGCATTTTCATCCATCACCTACAATTATAAATAAATGGTGAGAAAGAAATAGTTATTATATTTTTAGTTTTAAAATGTTGCTCGTCGTAATATTCAAAATGGAAGCCCTCTAAATATTAATATACTTGCACTTGCACATCTATCGACATGTCGCTTTTATAATATTTTTATTTATATGGTATTCTTATTGTATAGAATATTATGTTTCTTCGTTCATTCTTCCTGTTACAGAAGAAACAGTCCGAGGGGTATTTGTGCTGAACCATCATATGTTCATCTATGGGCCTCACTCGTGGGTACGTTACTCCATGCGAGGGGAGTTGCAGCACACGGAGCCCGTTCCTGATCACGCGCCATACGATAATCTTCATTGGGAGATACTCTGTAAGATTTGCCGATACCGTTTAATCTTGGTGATACTTAATGCTTTTTAATTATAATAAAAATAAAAATAAAATGTTCACGTTATTTTAATGACTAAAATTATATCAAGCTATGGAACTCAGAGACCTAGAAAACCTAGTTTTGGTGATGTGGAGTGGAGACCTCGATGATGACAGGCTTTTGGTCCACTTCTTCAAATCTGGACAATGGATGCAGCCATTGAGGTGTCGAGGAGCACTGACCATGAATAAGCACTGGACTCAGATATACACTAGTGATCCTGAGAGAGGTTATCAAGTTAGTTACCGTTTCTTTCTAGTGACTTCTATTTGCTGTAAAGTAAAGTAATAGGTGAAAAAAAGCCTAGACTAGGAATATTTATCATTGACTTAAGGTATTTTTTTTGCTTTCAAATATTTGGTTCTATAGACTTCTAGACAATAGTTTTATAAACAATAAAATTAAAATAAATCGTAATTGACGGCTATAAATAATATACTGAAGAAGTCTCCATTGAGATTACTTATGATAAAACAAAAATAATAATTATAATATACAAAAATTAGTGGAATATGGGCAGGTGGAAGGAAATAAAATCTAGGTATAGATAGTTTCAAACATCGTTAGTGAAAACAATCTGCAGTACATTGCATAAACCCGTCAATTTCTTGGAAATATTATGAATTTTATTTGATGAATATCTCTTTTGAATTAATCAAGTACCTAATCAACAATATTATATCAGATTTCAGTATACGAACTAAACGAGGAACAATTGAATTGGATTAAGATAGAAGAACTGCATCACGATGAAACCGACACAGCGGAAGCCATGCTCCAGTTGAAGAGAGGAAAGAAGGATCGAATGTTACTCGGTAAATAAGATAATCCAAAATAGATACCTATGATAGTTGTAGTTGAGCAAAAGCTTGTGACAGATATAGTTTATTTGTATAATAAAATAATTCATTGAAAAATAATACGGTAATAGTTTATAAGGCACAGGGAACAAAATCGAATCCTTACAATAATTTTTAGAACTACACAAGACAAACCTTGAAAAATTATATGTGATTGGGAGGTGTAACATCACCCCCTATAATCTGGCATTTAATTTGTACACGAGATTAAAGTTTCATAACAAACAGACAACATTACAACCAATACATGTTGCACTCTGAATCACAGCATAGAAATCAAAATAAACTCCTAAAGAGTTTCAACTAAATAGTAAAAAAAATTATATTTATTTTTTCTCAGCCACAACTACTTACAGTTTCGTCGTTTGGGATTTTAATAATGTGATCCCACGTGGAAACCATGAAACAGAAGCGATTGTTGAGGAAGAGATAAAAGAAGAAGAAACAGAGGTATTGTAAAAAAAAATGTGTTTACAATTTTAGTTTTACTAATTTCAAAAATAAGTACATTTTGTATTAAATGTTATTTTTTTATTTTAGGAAGAGAAAGCAGACATACAAGAAAAAGACTTAAGACTAGAAGGAATAGTTTTAAAACTTCCTCATACAATAAGAAATATATCAACCAAAATGACTCTTTCAAATTCTTTTATGGTCAGCAAAAATAATACTTATGCTGTGGCAGGTGTCAGGTAATATACAAAATTTTTATATAACACAAATATTCATACAAAACTAAAGCTATAAAATTCAGAAAAATTAACATAGTAAGATATTCCCCAAAGATCTTCACGATACTTGACGTACTGTTATAAGGTTTCGGAGAAAGCCCTTTTTAAAAAACAATGTTTAATTCACAAAACACTTTATTTGAATTTAATACAATATAAGGACTTAATTAAAAGAGCAAGTGTCACGCGCGGAAGATGGATTCGAACTGAACTATCATCTTAATAAAAATACTAAGAGAAATCAAAAGGGCTGACTAGGTGAATATATTAGGCATATTAGGCATTATTATATACAAGGCAAATATATAACAGCCCCCCTGGGTTAGAAATAAACTTACCCTAAAAGGTTAAGTTTATGAGAGGGATGTCCGGAGTTTAGGCATTGTTATGCTAGAGGAATCAATATCATTTTCATGAAGGGTTTGAGGTTTTTCAATTTCAGGAATTGTATTACGTTTATATGAAAACATGTGACACTTGCCTGATTTTACAAATTTAAAAATTAAAATTAATATTACAAATATAATGATTAGTGAAATAACAATAGTGGTATAAGAATAATATTCGCCATATAGGACGATATGCGGTTTCTTAATAATGTTATCTAGATCATTAATAATATTATTTGTTTGAATATGTTGTTGAGATGTTATAGAATCAAGGTTAATATTGCTTAAATTTAAAGTAGGTATACGCGATTTAATTTTTAGTAAAAAGTTAGAGTTACAGCAAGAGTCATTTATTAAATTGAGGTTTACTTGAATTGGTGGTATTTCAATTATTTTTGAATATTTGGGTATTAACCTTGAATCTTTATAGTAGGCTACACAATACATAGGTAATTTTAATATTCCTGTTTCCTTTATTATTATTTCAGTAGTTGTGGATTTATGGCAGTCTACAGATAATTTAGACGGATTTGTAATAACATAAATCCATTTATTATTAGACAATGGTTGCCAGATTTCTAAATGGCCGCTTATAAAATTGGTTTTACAAATTTTAGGTACAGAAGTTAATGCTTTTGAGATAATTTCCGATTCACAGATCGGGGTTGTGGAACTGAAATACACACTTACATTATCACAAATATAATTAGTATTATATATAATTCTACAACTAATTAAACTATCTAACTTACAATAATAAGATCTATCTCTAGTGATTGCTATATATTTAGTTGATGGAATTATAGTGACATAAGTGTTATTAGTAACACTAACCGGATAAGGAATATTATGATATAATTTATAACTTTTTGAACTTACAAGTGGTACTTTTAATACAAATACAATCTTTTCATCATGATAATAAGTGGCTATTTCGGAAACATTTATTAAGGTATATATATTTTCTAGAGATAGACTTACAGGAAATTGATGATAATCAGCTAAAAACCTATAATTTTCAACAAGTTCTGTAAACAATTGTTTTGGAGTTATTATGGAGGGATATAAGATATTGGCTTTGCTAAACATAATTCCATTTATTATATCCTCTATTTTAAAAGAGAGAGTTAACAAATTGCTCTCTAGCATATTAAGAATACCATTAATCTTTGACTTTAATAATATATTATCAGAGAGTATAGTTAAATTTTGCTGTGCAATAGAAAGAGTATCAATAGCATGACGTAACTGTTGTTCGTTGACAGTTATTTTATTTAAGGTTTCTTTAAAGGAAGATAATGTGGATGTTGTGACAAGAATATTTTGTTTAACTAATTTTGATAATATAGTTTGGTCATTTTCAATGAGTTTTATAGCGTTACTATATTGAATAGCATCTTCTTCGTCCATAGTACCAAATAAATGTTTGAATATAGTACCTACTCCTCCAAACCAGGCTGATCTTTTGGATCTAGATTCAATTAAATGTGATATGGATTCATAATCACGAATTATATCGTTGTATCTTATTGTTAAGGGTTGGTGTAAGTTAATACATTCTTTATTTGAATACAGTGTACTTTGTCCACATAAAAACTTAGAGCTGTCCATCACATCGTTTAGGTTTTTAATATGGGGTTGTATATATGAAATATCTACGGGAATTATAACATTAAGATATCCATCAATTATTTTTATAGAACCAACGGGATCAAAATATATGCCGGATGTATTTACTGAAGATTCGATGTAGCTTTCTTGTGCAGAAGCCAAGGAACTGCAAAATTAAGAGTATTCTTAGAATAACTTTAACTTAAATCTACTTATAATACTTTTAATTGATAAACTGAATGTAAAAATAAAATAAAAAGAAAATGATTTATGACTTATTTAGGATAATAATCAAGAATCGCGACGACGAGCCAATTTAACTTGATCAAAGTGATGGGTCACGTGTCGTCTATTTATCAACAGGGTTAAACTGTTTTTACCATTTACCTTAATAATTTTGTAAGGTCCTTTCCAAACTGGTGATAAAGCTTTACGCAGACGGAGATGATTTTTTAAGAAAACGTAGTCGCCAGCATGATAAGTTACAGTGCGAGTATGAGTATCATAATAATTTTTTGAAGAAGCTTTAGATTTGTTTATATGTTCAATGGCTTTATCTCGCGTAATTTGAAGACGGTGCTGCAACATTCTTATATATTCAGGATACGTAGCGTTTGAGGCGGATTCATAAATTGAATTGGGAAGAACAGCTTTGTGGCCGAAAACCAGCTCATATGGGGTAAAATTAGTCGTAGAGTGAACTGCTGTATTGTATGCTAACATGGCTGTGTAAATATATTGTGGCCAGTTATCCTGGGTTTCAGATATATATGATTTAAGATATTCTTTTAATGTACTATGACTTCGCTCTAGTGCACCTTGTGTTTGGGGATGATAGGGAGACGACCAAAGTTGTTTTATTTTAAGAAATTTACAGGTTTCTTTAAACATTTCTGCTGTAAAGTTTGTACCTTGGTCGGTAAGGATCATTTTAGGGATGCCGAATAAAGAGATGAAATGGATCAAGCAGTCGCTAGTTTCTATAGCGGTAGTACTGCGAATAGGATATGCTACGGAATATTTTGTTAAGTCATCTTGAAGGGTAAGAATATATTTTATTTTGGCTGTACCAGATTCGGGGAGAGGACCAACTATGTCAATGGATACTCTTTCAAAAGGAGCTGAGGAAGTAGTAGTAATTTGCATTGGTGCTCTATTAATTTTCCTGAGAGCTTTATTAGTTTGACATGAAGTGCAGTTTTTTACATAATCTTCTATTTCACTACGCATATTTTTCCAGTAGTATTGTTCTCGGATCTTATTGAACATTCTATTTGAACCAAGATGTCCGGCAATGGGGATATCGTGGTTTTCACGAAGAATTTTTTTTACTTCAGAAGAACTGGGATAATATATTTTATTACGGTAAATGTTAATATGAATACCAGTATCATGGAAAAGGTAAGCTAACATATTATAAATTTTGATGTATGTGTGTTTATCGAAAGGGTTTTTAAAATCGGTAATACTTATTTTATCGACAGTTTCATCGCTAGATATAAGATGATTGCGTACATTTTTAATGGATTCAAAGATATCATTATAGGAACAGTTATCGAAGTGGTGTACCTTAATGAATAAGAAATGGTAGTTTTTACCGTTATGAACAAATGGTTTAAATGAGAGTAGGGTTCTCTCTGAGTTTATGAATGTTTCGGATTCTGGAGAGTTCAACAGAATATCTTGAACATAAGGGATAGATTCGTCGAGGTCAAGAGATGTGGGTATTACTAGGTTTTTATCTTGACTTTTTAATAAAGTATCATTATGCTCCACAATCGTTGTGTTATATTTTATAGTTGAAGTAGATTTTAGAAATTTAGAGTAGGTATCAGCATGGTCGATTAAGTTTGGAATAGGAAGATTTGTTTCAGGTGTTGGATCTTGTAAGTGAGGAATTTGGCTGCTAGTAGTAGGTTGAGGTTCGATATTTGATTCAGGATTTAGATTTGGACCTTCAATTATGGATGCTTGAGGAGAGGTAGGATTAGGATTATGAGATAAGCTTTCTATACTTGGTAGATTTAAAGGACTGAAATCAAGAGTTTCCGCATTAAAAGGGCTAATATCTAATGTACCAAGATCAATTAAGTCCGTATCAGTTATATTTTCTGGGTATACGGGATTAACAGGATATCGAGAGAGGGCGTCCGCTGCAGAATTTAATTTACCTTTTCGATATATAATTTCATATTCAAATTCTTGAAGTTGGAGACGCCAACGTTGTAATTTACTGCTTGGGTCGGTGTGGTTGAAAAGCCATTTTAATGGACGATGGTCTGTAACAATAACAAACTTCCGACCAAACAAATATGGTCTAAAAGTTTTGCAACCCCAAACTATAGCTAATAACTCTTTTTCCGTGGTGCTATAGTTGATTTCACATTTATTTAAAGTCCTGGATGCATAGGCTACAGGGTGATCTTTTCCGACTGGCCCTTGAGAAAGAATAGAGGATATCGCGTAGTTTGATGCGTCACAAATGAGGTTAAAGGTTTTGGTAAAGTCTGGGTAAATAAGAACTGGGGCAGTGACCAGTTTATTTTTTAATATTTCAAAGCTTAACTGTTGTTCATTTGTCCAATTAAAAGAAGTATCTTTTTTTAGGAGTGTTGTAAGAGGTTTGGATAATTTTGAAAACTCTGGGATAAATCGTCTATAGTAAGATATTAAGCCTAAAAAGGATTTTATATCTTTGGAACATTTTGGGATAGGGAATTCTTGAACGGATTTTATTTTATTGGGATCTGGTTTTAAGCCGTTTTCAGTGATAACATGTCCTAGGTAACCAACTTCTTTCCGCAAGAATTCGCATTTGTCAGGTTGTAATTTTAAATTAAATTTACGAAGTTTTTCAAACACTGCAGTTAGATTCTTTATGTGGGTAGGAAGATCATGAGAATATGTGACAATGTCATCTAAATATACGAAACACCTTTCTCCTTGGAGACCCGTAAGGACATTATTCATTAAGCGTTGAAAAGTAGATGGGGCATTCTTTAAACCAAAGGGCATTCTATTAAATTCAAAATGCCCTTGAGGGACGCTAAATGCTGTTTTACAAGCGTCTCGTGGTGCCATCTTAATCTGGTGGAACCCGGAAGCAAGGTCGAGGGTTGAAAAATATTTGGAATTACCCAATTGATCAAGAATTTCCACAATGTTGGGAATAGGATAGGTTTCACCGATGGTATTATCATTTAGTTTTCTATAATCTATCACGACACGCCATTTCTTTTGGCCAGAAGCGTCGATTTTCTTTGGAACAATCCATATTGGGCTAGACCAAGGAGATAAAGAGGGTTGGATAATTTTCTGATTGAGCATCTTTTGAATTTGGGAGTTCACTTCTTGTTTGTGTACTTCGGGAAATCTATAGGATTTCACGTTAATAGGCTGGTCAGAAGATGTTCGAATTTCGTGATGGATACTATCAGTTGAAGTAAGTAAGTCGTCAGGTAAGTGAAATATATCTGAAAAATTAGAACACATATCATAAAGGGCTTCACTTTCTTCAGAATTTAAATGTGTGACGCGAAGAAGTTTCAAAACTTCATTAGTTCTATCTAAACATGTTTTATTTGTGTTATATGACTGGCATGATTTATAATCAACTGGAACTATGGTAAGTTGTAAATTGGAATTTAAAGTTACAGGTTTTTCACAAGTATTCAGGATGGTAAGATTTATGCGATTATTTTTTTTTACATGGACTAAACAATTAGCAATAAATAGTGTTTCAGTTATGTGTTGATCAAGGATAAGACCTTCTTTTATTTCAGGGTTAATGACTGAACATTCCACGGTAATTTCAGAGCGAGCTGGTATTTGGTAAGTTGGGTCAGAAAAAATTAGTTTAATTTTATTTTTATCTATATTAAGTATTTGTCGGTTGTAATCAATAGAACATTGAAAGTGAGTAAGTAAATCATTTCCTATTATTCCATCATAAAATAAGTTTATTTGATCAACTACATGAAAGGTAAAAGAAATAGATTCTTTATTAAATATTAGGTTCATATTAAAGTCACCTAGGGTAGGTACCGAGTCTTCAGAACTATCTATACCTTTTAATTTAATTATGTTATTATTGAGTTTCAGGAGTGAGAATTCCTGAACAGCGGATTTCTGAAGGAGACACACAGAAGATCCGGTATCGACAAGTAACGTTAGAGGTTTTTCATTGATAGAAGTTTGAACGAGGATATGAGGTAAGGATATTTTGTTAGGTATACATGCTATTTCATATACTTTTAGGTCACTATTTAGGAGTTGGTTATTCTCAAGATCTTTGGATTTAAAATATTGGACACTTGTTTGGGGCTGATTACCCTTGTGGTCCTTGGACTTGGAAGATTGGACGCTTGTTTGGGGCTGGTTACCCTTGTGGTCTTTAGATTTGGAAAATTGGACGCTTGCTTGGGGCTGGTTACCCGTGTGGTCCTTGGATTTGGAAAATTGGACGCTTGCTTGGGGCTGGTTACCCGTGTGGTCCTTGGAATTGGAAAATTGGACGCTTGCTTGGGGCTGGTTACCCGTGTGGTCCTTGGATTTGGAAAATTGGACGCTTGCTTGGGGCTGGTTACCCGTGTGGTCCTTGGATTTGGAAGATTGGACGCTTGCTTGGGGCTGATTACCCGTGTGGTCCTTGGTTTCAGATAGGGTGTCATTATCATTGAAGGTTGTAGCTATAGATTGTATTGTGGGCTTCACGAGACACCTCCGTGAGCCCATTATTCGTTTAAATGATTTTCTTCATTGTAATATTCATAATTTTCGACATTACAAGTTGGTTGAGACTCGGGATCTTGACTTATATTTTCGTCAACCACACAGTTAACGCGGGCAGGATAAGGCTTAGGAAGATATTCTTGATTTGGACGTTGTTGAGATTGGGATGTCTGTGGAACCTTGAATTTATTATTGTTATACATACGTTTCCTACATATTTCGATTGTGTGTCCTGATTTTTTGCAATATCGACAAAATTGATCTTGATTATTTCGGTCAAACTGTCTCGGTGCTACAGATTTTGAATTCCCAGCTGTATTAGAAGGTCTAAACGGATATTGATATTTTGAATTTTGACGTGGCGGTAATGGGGTATGAAAATTGCGTTTAGCAAATAAATTGAGAATTTTTTCCTCAGACACTGCCATGTTAATAGCTTCGTTTAACGAAGACGGATTTTTGCCTCGAACTAGATTAGATAAGTCAGGTTTTAACCCAAGTAAAAATGTGTGAAGTGCCAAATCTTCTATAGCTGCTGTACGACCAGATAATTCAGATTTCTTTTTATTAGATAGAGTTATTTCTGTTAAGAGCTTTGAAAGACAAGTCTCAACGCGCAGTGCAAATTGATTTACTGGTTCATTATTAAGCTGTCTACATTCCTGTAGATCGGTGAGTAAGTGAGCATAATGTTTTTTCTCGCCGAACTGAGTTTTTAAAAAGCTATTTAGTTGTTCCCAAGAATCAAATTCTTTAATTGAGCAAGCTGTTTCAGCTTTGCCCTGGAGTTGTGACAATATATATTTAAATAGGATTGATTTTTGAGACTCGGAGCCTAAACTAATTGCATTGTCACAGTTTGTTAGAAAGGAATTTAATTTTTCTCGTGTACCATCAAATGGTTTAATAAATTTAAAAAGGGTTCCAATGTCGACAAATTCAGATTTTTCAATTTTTAATTGAGCTTCCCGAGAC
Source organism: Napeogenes inachia (assembly GCA_959347355.1). Classification (NCBI taxonomy): domain Eukaryota; kingdom Metazoa; phylum Arthropoda; class Insecta; order Lepidoptera; family Nymphalidae; genus Napeogenes; species Napeogenes inachia. The sequence continues at coordinate 18,024,113 of OY365798.1, read as the reverse complement.
ATTTTAATTTATTCAATGCAGTATATTCACAACAATAAATATAAAAGTATTCGATGTGATAGACGGCCACTAAGGTGGTTTCAAGTTACAGTTCAGAGTTATTCAATAACAAAATATGATAGGATAATTCTAAGAATTGTGTCACAGTAATATTCAAAGTTATAAATTATTTGCGATGAGAATATTAATTATTTTGACAATTATTACTTAAGATATTAAAATATAGTAGAACACACACGATTACAGTTACTTTTCACTGTCACTGAGATAATGTTAATTAAACTTACAGGAACACGCAGGCAATATACTGGAACATGTTTTCTTTTCGGGAACACGATGTATAATGTGATAAAAGAAATTTGATTTACACCAAACAATTTAAATATATAGTCACAGGAATCAAGTCGTAAGGCAGCCTTCTTTAGGATTTGATTTACGGATGTTTCACTTCTTATTTATATTATCGAGAATATTACGATGATTTCTGTATCGTAGAAATGAGTTCGAGATTTTTATTATTATAATTATTATTGCACTTTTGACACTCGCGATAACTTTGATAATCACTTTATTTAAGAACTTGAACGGAGACGTCCCAAGGATACCTTCACCATCGGTATCCCACCGCTGCCACCAAATTGTTATAAGGTTTCGGAGAAAGCCCTTTTTAAAAAACAATGTTTAATTCACAAAACACTTTATTTGAATTTAATACAATATAAGGACTTAATTAAAAGAGCAAGTGTCACGCGCGGAAGATGGATTCGAACTGAACTATCATCTTAATAAAAATACTAAGAGAAATCAAAAGGGCTGACTAGGTGAATATATTAGGCATATTAGGCATTATTATATACAAGGCAAATATATAACAGTACGTAGGTTTATCGTTTAAGTAATAATTAAACACAAACAATTTCCTTCCATCCTGTTATTATAGAAAGAACTTGTACGTATGGAGTCTTGAAACAACCAAACTGATCAAAATTCTTGATGCTCATTTCGGAAGAATAGTCCAATTGGAGCCACTAACCGTTGGAACTTGGAACAATGTGATCACTTCCTCAATAGACAGGACTGTAAAGATTTGGAACATCGACAATATATTTGAACAAGTACACAAGATTGATCGACAGGAGTTGCCAATTGATTCTATTAGGTCACTGTTATTTATTATATTAATTATAAAGTACCCGATCTTATAATAAAACAAATTCAAAAGTTAAGATACAAAATACTAGTCCTTAATTTGATTTTGCGATTACCTAACCTTACGGTTTTAGCTTAGCACGTGATCAATGCCTGGCGGTGACGGTGACTCGAAGCTGTTGGGGTCTGTGGGACACCAGCACTGGTCGCTTGCTGGCTCAACTAGCTGATGCACCACTGGGTGCTATTGTGACCCATGCAGTCATCACCCCAAGTGGAGATAACGTTATCACTGCTGAATCTGGGAATGTCGTAATTTGGGATACACCTGACAGACAAGTTTGTTTAACCAGATCACATATTTCAGTTCCTTTTAATATATTTTAACTGTATTACCCTTTTTTAGGTTATGTTCAAAGAAGAGCAAAAAGGAGTAAAGCAATTATTACTCTTAGAAGATGGTACTAAATTGATAACAATTTCAATGATTGTTTCGACGGATAATGTGGACAATTTGGCGACAGCGTACATCGTGGCAAGAACTATCCCTGGTAAGTAAAAATACTAACATAGTAAGATTATTAATAATAGTTTTAAAACAATAAATGTCATGAATCCAATTATTCCAATTTATAGAAGGGGAAAAGATCTACACAGTAGACTATGATGTTAGGGGTACCGGGTACAGATCAGCCGTAGTATCGGCTGATGAACATCATATCGTAGCTCCAGGGATGGACAAGTCGAATAGAGAATGTCTTCACGTATTCCACGCGCGAACTGGAGCACGATTGCACAGGTATTTGATAGTATAGATACAGTAATTAAGAATAATTAATCATGTCAATAAAGTAATAAAAGATTAATAAAGTTCGTCTATAATGAAACAAATTCCTAAATCATAAGTTACCGTCATTCAACCTCTTTATCAAATACTAGCTGTTGCCCGCGGCTCCGCCCGCTTGTAGGTCGCTTTTCGCGTAACCTATGGAAACAATTTCATAGAACATCATTTTTGCGTAACTTTCACCGTTTTCGCAGCGCACGCAGTTTTTTGTAAATTTTTTTCACCTTGCGTTAGAATATTCAAGTTTTAGTAATCATCCCTAATTTTTTGAAAATTAATCATAGCCTATGTCACTCGGGAATAGTGTAGCTTGCCAACGGTGAAAGAATTTTTGAAATCGGTCCAGTAGTTTCGGAGCCTATTCATTTCAAACATACAAAAAAATAATCAAACCTTTCCTCTTTATAATATTAGTATAGATCAAGATCAAATATAGAAAATTATTTTATTTCTATAGAATCCCCGTAAAAAATAGTGGAATCAAAGACATGGTGTCCGTGTCTGCATTGCCTCACAAGCCACATTGGCTCGCTGTCGTCGGCAACGATAAGGCTGGCATCTTGGATATTAAAACGAAACGTCATGTTAGGTAAACCATTGAATTTTAAGACCACTGCACTGACTCTAACCACTTCCGTTGTTTTTGTTTAAAATCTATTCACATCCCTTAAAAATAATGAAAGAATAACGTTATTAACGTAACGTGTTATGATTAGTTTTTAGAATAGAACATCTGAAAAGTATTTTAAATGAACATCAGTTTTCAAAATATGAAATGTATTTTAACTCGGTGACTTAATATTTTTAACCATGTACTAAGTTAACTGGAATCGTATTACATTTGTAGATAAAAGTAATAACCACTATCATAATATAGTATAACTACAAAGTAATACAATTATTAGGTTTGTTCCACGATGGAACGGTGCTTCTACGAGAGACGGTAAGATCGGTCTCTGCGCGCCATCCCGCGGCGGACTGGACCTCATCGAGTTGAAGCGAGGAGCCTCCATACAGCAGTTGATATCACGAGCTGCAGAAGGAGTCTTCTCTATCATAACAATGTTCAGTTCAACTGACCAGTATGTTTTCTATTACCATAGCGGGAGAAAGACATTAAGAGTTTTCAGGTAAATTGTTCCGATTTTAATTGAGATAACGATATTATGAGAAATTATAATCAATCTTCTCTATCTATAATCAATCATATTTCGTCGATGCGGCGTTCAATGCGGACGTCTGTGTCATTTGTTCTTACAATCTTGGTACCTAATTTCAATAAGTGTAACAAAGTGATATTATATTTCGATCCATATGTTAGTGCAAATAAGTTTAAAATTCGCATACTCAGTGTCGGTACTTACAATCCTTCGCTACGTATAAGCCAACAGTTTATCATCAGTGTTTGACTGTTGTACGAGACTTATTTACAGTTGTACCTAAGTGCTATACTTATAATCATCATCAAACGATTATAATCATCATCAATCGTTTACAATCATCATCTTCAACTATGGACGAGACACCTATTTCTAGGTTTAACTCCGATCCAAACATCTTGCGACCCGACCCGCAATATGTTCGTAAACGAAGACTTCACGACGTAGAATCTGACTGTCATTGCGAAACTACGATGAAGCAATTTCAATTAGAGATGACGGAAAACATCACCCGTACTATAAAATCATCTGTGGAAGCCGCCTTGGTGGACAAATTTGATAAATTTTCTTCTGACATTGAAAACATTAAGACGGAAATGAAAAGGATTACCAGTGATAATCAGGCTATTACTTCATATATATCAGATTTAAAAAAGCAATTAAATCTTACTGAGTCATCGTTGAGCTTTGTGAATAACCGCCAAGACCAGTTTGAAACTAGACTATCAAATATTGAACAGCAGTCTAGATTGATCGATAAGTACGAGGCGGATTTATATGACCTTAAAAATAAATGTAACAAGCTGGACATGGATTCTCGTAAGAAACAACAGTGGGACAGACTTTTAAATTTAGAAATAGTCGGCTTTCCGGAATCTTACAACGAGAACATTACAGGACTCGTGATACAGATAGCCAAGCTCGCCGACGTGTGCATAAGTCCTTGTGATATCGAATTCGTCAACAGGATCCAACATAAGCAGTCGAAACCAGGTATTCCGCGAACCATAATTGTTAAGTTGAAAAACAGAATTTTTAAAGACAACATTTTGGCGGGCATTCGTCGCTTACGCGGTATTTCTCGTAAAGACATTGGAATGCAAGGCTCGGAACGTATTTTTGTTAATGAACATTTAACATTAGAAAACAAAGGTTTGTACAAACAGTGCCGGGACCTAGCTGCCGCGAAGTCTTATAAATATGTCTGGATTAGAAACTGTTCAATTTTTGTGCGAAAAGACGACAAGTCACCGAAAATTGCTATCACACAAGACAAAGATTTACTCAAAATAAAGTGAATTGTCGTCTTTTTACTTTATTTTTTACTTTATTTTTTACTTTATTTTTTAATTTACTTTTTATTTTATTTTTAGTTGATTACATTTTGCATTTGTCACTTCTATTAGTCTTTATCATATGTTTAGTGAACCTGTTTTTCAATGATAACACTCATAGTAGAATACGGCTTATTATACAAAAGTGTACGTTGACTCTACCCCCGAAAACTATTATAAATTGTTGTTTGCTTAGTCACCCGTTCCGTAAATTTCTTTGTTTATTACTAGATATCCTATACATAATAGTATTAACATGTAACAATATATATGTAGTTAAATACTTTAATTATATAACGTTTAAATCTTTCAACGCTGTTAACACTTATAACATAATTATAATGCGGTTTTTTCGTGTATGTTTTGGAGTAATTAGTGTTTTTTATCATGCTATTACTAGAGACCCTTCCAGGCTTTGCTCATTATACTCATATGACCTGTGTCATCCGCAAGTATTGATTGTTTTAAATGGTGATAGAACTTTTAAAATCATTATAGCAGCTGTTGATTTTTTCAACAAACAATCAAATAATATATATCCCCTTTATAACATTATTAAATTTCGGAGTCACATGTACGGTAGCCAGATTGGTGTTAATATGTGTACCATTAGTAACATGTTTATTTTCCTATTATGTCTGTGGTTTACACGTCAATATATATACGCCATATACAATATACTGAAACCTGTACACTATCTATTGTTTGTACCTATCGTATCGTATTTACTATCTTACTAAAATGTCTGTGAGGCGACTAAAAATTTTTTACCAAAACGTGAGAGGCCTCCGTACTAAGACACTTGAGTTTTATATAGCACTTCAGAAACACAATTTTGACATAATCTTAATAACAGAAAGTTGGTTACACTGTGGAATTTTGGATGGGGAAATAAGTGATTCGCGTTACGATGTATTTAGGCTAGATAGAAACCTGAGCCTCACTGGTACTACAAGAGGTGGGGGAGTAATGATACTGGCACGTAGAGACCTAGGAGTTAGTATATTAGCTAATAATCACGTCACGCCTCCTACTGAGATGTTTTGGGTCAAAGTACCGGCGAGCTCTTTCAATCGATCTAATAATAAAAATCTACTCATAGGATTAGTGTACCTACCACCTAATGATCTCTTACCTCAGGTTATACGTAACGTAGTGCATAGTGTTTCTAATATTTTTAACCACCACAATAACGACCATTACTTGGTATGTGGAGACTTTAATTTGCCCAATATTCAGTGGAACCAACAGTTGGGATCCATTCTATTAAAGCGAGGCTCCTTAGACCTACAACTAGCTGGTAAATTTTTGCTGGAGGAATTTAATCTAATGGGATTGGAACAGAGCAACTTTGTTACCAACAAGTATGGGAACACTTTAGATCTAGTTTTCAGCACTTTCTGCGCATCTACCTATTCTTCTTCACCCATTTGTCTTGTTCCAGAAGATACTGCGCATCCGAGTTTATTTATCGACCCCACTGATTTGTTACTAACCCCATTAAAAGAAGATCTCACAACCAAACACAATTTTAAAAAATGTAACTATAGTGCTATTTGTGATTATCTAAAACTATTAAACTGGGATAATATATTCCGTTCATGCGACAGCGTTGACTGTGCGGTTGCCTGTTTTTACAAGGAATTATCAACTTGTATCAATATATTTGTTCCTAAAATCATTAATAGAAAACGCAATCATTATCCAATTTGGTACAATAGGGTACTTATAAATGTAATCCGTGATAAACTAAAAGCACACGCAAATTGGAAGGTTTATAGGAACACATTAGATTATCAGGAATTCTCGTTGCTGAGAGCCAGAGCTGAAAAATTGGAACGCGAACTTTACGACCGGTTTCTTCAGCAAATCCAAAAAGATATAAAAATGTGCCCAAAAAAGATGTGGAGCTATGTCAAAATTATGAGAGGTAAATCCAGTTACCCAAAAACCCTGACTCTCAACTCCGAATCATATGAAGGTGGAGTGGACATTTGCAACGGTTTCAATAAATTCTTTAAGAGTGTGTTTGTCAACCAATCCCATAGTTATAACGTAACTACATTGAACTTGCCAACTTACAATGACAATAATGAAATTAGCCGCATAACCGTTTCTGAAAAGGTACTTCTTACATTGTTAAAAAGGATAAATGTCAATAAATCCGCGGGCACCGATAATATTCAACCAATTTTTATTAGCAACTGCGCCGAAGCTCTAGTAAAACCATTAAAAGCTATTTTTGATAGATCATTACGTGAAGGAATATTTCCGTCAAAATGGAAAGAAGCCAACATATTACCTATACATAAAAATTTATCTAAATGTAAAATAGAAAACTACAGACCTATTTCTATTTTAAATATATTTAGTAAAATATTTGAGAAAATAGTATATAATCAAATCTACCGCACAATAGTAAATGGTTTAAGTAATACCCAGCACGGATTCTTAACAAAAAGGTCTACTGTCTCTAATCTAGCTGAGTTTTCACAATTCGTTCTCAATAATATGGAAGGAGGTGGACAAGTTGACGTAATCTACACAGATTTCGAAAAAGCTTTCGACCGTGTAGATCACGCTATTTTACTAGCTAAACTATATAACCTGGGTATACACGGGGACTTACTCAGGTGGGTAAAATCGTACCTCACTAATCGCTCACAAGCTGTTGTTATGGGAGGGTTCAGGTCTGACTTTGTAAGCGTACCATCGGGCATTCCCCAGGGGTCACATTTGGGCCCTCTTTTATATAATGCATATATCTACGACATCTTTAGTTGTTTCACAACATGTAAACATCTTCTATATGCAGATGATAAAAAGATATACTGCAAAATTAATAACCTTCAAGACTGTATTACCCTTCAAAACACTTTACTATCCTTGTCTGAGTACTACAAAAGAAACAATATAACTGTAAATATACATAAATGTCAACAAATCTCGTTCACCCGAAAAAGAAAAAAACTCAATTACACATATACATTAAATGACATCCCCATAACTAAAGTAAATGTAATAAGAGATCTCGGAGTAGTGCTCGATGATAAGCTTACCATGTCTGAACACATTGACCATATTACAAATAAAGCATACACCAACCTCGGCTTTGTCATACGTACATGCCAACCCTTTTCAGATTTGGCATCCATAAAATCGGTTTATTTCGCTTACGTCCGTAGTGTTCTAGAATATGCGAGTTGCATCTGGTCACCAACTTATAACATTTACATAAATAAAATTGAGAGTATTCAAAAGAAATTTTTGAATTTCCTTAATTTCAAAATACGAGTTTACAATAATTATGAAGACAGTTGTGTCTTTCATAAAATTTTACCTTTAAAAGACAGACGAACTCTACAGGACTGTATGCTGCTACACAGTATAGCTAACAACCACCTTGACTCGCCAGCACTTCTCGCGAGCCTGAACTTTAATGTACCCTATAAAAGAACTCGACATACGAAGCTGTTCTCCGTACCAACCAAATCCACTAATTATGCCCAACATTCCACGATTAACCGCATTTGCACAAATTATAACAAATACTTTTCAAACGTTGATATCTTCGATACTAGCAAACAACAATTTAGAAAAGGTATTATTAATTTAATAATAAATAGTCATCAGTAAGGTAACTTACTTATTCTAACTGCTATAAATAACTAGGACAATATTCTTTTTTTTGGTATTAAATTTTGTATGCATGTTATGTTAAAATTATAGTTTTGTAATAGTGATCATGCCATTATATTTATGTTTATCTTAAGTTCACTTTGATTGAAAGTGTTATTTACCTTCTTAGTCTACATGGAAAGACCTATAAGGGCTACACAAACGTCTTAATAGAATGTAAACTGTTTTATATGTAACTGTTGGTCTTTTAAATAAATAAATAAATAAATAAATAAATCTTTGATAATACCTTTTCAACGCAATATTCTTATTTATTCTAGAACAATTGATGGTAAGGCCATTGCGGAATACAGAGCACCTGCCGAGGTGACAGGAGTGGCAAGTGCTCATGGTGGCAAAGCGGTAGCTATCGCCTCGCAAGATGGCTGTTTAACCGTCCTCAACATCGTTGATCCGTATGAATAGATATTAAGATGACAGAGAGAAGAAAATGAAATAATAATGAATTAATATTTTATGTGTTAAAATGAAAATGAATTAATATTTTGTGTCATAACAAACAAATTAGCAATAGCGTAGATCAGAATTAGTGCCTTAATGTCAATTTTAACACTGTATAGGTTTTAACCTTCTGCACTTGTGACAGTAATTGCTTATTAAAAAAATATATATTTTAATAGTAGGTGTTTGCATATAGTTTTAGGTAGTGTGATAATCTTACTTCTTGTGTGTGATTGTGAGACTGTGATAAATAATTATAGATCACTTAGAAATAAATAAAAAAGATTCGTATATTAAAATGGCTTACTATAACGCTAAAATTAAAGTTGTTCTGTATTGCTTTTGTCTATCTTTTTGTTTGTAGTTTCGGTATAAGATTAATGTTTTGGTAGTTTTTTTTGTTTGTACCATATTATTTTTTTATTTTGGTAAAACAGCTGTTAAAGGTTTTAAATCCTCAGTTATGTAGAACATAGTTTACAATTTCAAGCCGTTGGAGGCGTTGTTTAAAATGATCTTCCTCGTTCTATTAGTTTTTAGGAATTTATATTATAAGTTTCATAGAGTAGTGGCAGAAGGGTACAACAATGGTTACATTTTTTTATTATTTATTAACTTTCTATTATAAAATGTCTTTATGCTTCATATGTGAAAAATCTATCTATCAAAGAAATAAAGAAATAATTCTATCAGAGAAAAAAAAAATAACAAAAAGTGACTCAAAACAAAAACTGAGACTTAATCTATATGTAAAGTTTATTTTAAGGTAAAATTATTAGTATTGTGTTTTAACTAATTAAAAGTTTATAGGTTAATTTATAAAAAATGTTATGTGAAAAAAATAACTGTAGAAATTCATATTCATGTTATTAGAAAAAAATAAAGTGATTAATAAAAATATATTTTCCTTTTCCCTTCCTCGAAACGAAAATAAATGAAAGTCACAAAATATTAAGACTAATTTTAATAAAAATATAATTAAAACTCATATTCTGATACGTATATGAATAACTTCGCCACCGCTATACCTCCAAACTGATCTCTACTGAACAACTCCATGGATAAATCTAATTCGATGCTTTGTGGACCTTCCAAAGGCTTCACCAGTGTTATCACCGCTTGGTTAGATGTTTGTATTAACCTAAAATTAAAAATGGTTACCAATTTTTTTTTCTCGAGATGGGAAAAGAGGCAGAAAAGTATGTTTATTATTTTTAAGAATAAAAATCATAATATTAAAAACCTAAACGTGATAAACATATAATTAAGAAAGTTAATATTAAAAAAAAAATCCAACAAATTCAAAGAAGCAACGAACGAAGCAAGAACGAATGAATAATACGAAACCTAGATACTTACACGAATGAATTTATGTCAGCTTTCACCTTGACAGAGGGCGGCGCGTCCACTTTTACGATACCAAGGAGGAATCTCAACTGTGCATTCTTCCACGGTGGACCACGCATGGTGAACAACTCGACCTATAATAAACATAATGACACAAGATCATATTTATAGTTAGTTTGCCTAAAGTTAAAATATATATTTAAGTCTGTTGGTGGGAATTCTATTGAGCTGACATCCCCAAAAATGTTTAAAGTACAACCACTTGAATAATAAGTACTATGTACTTAAGTAAACGTATGATAAATCTTACTTTAGATTCGGGTATGTACAAGTTGGACACAAACGTCATGAAGTTGTACGAATAAGTGCTTGGTTGGTGAGAACACTCCCAGTCTCCCGCTGAACATTGGGTCTTAATCTTGGTACAGCGACTGTGAATTAAAAATCGGTTATTATAGTCTAGAATAACATCACTAAACTGTCATATTACTATATCAAAGTTTGAAAATATCTATAAACATGTGTAAAATACGGTACGGTACGAATTGGTTTGGCTCAATTGGAGCGACGGGTTTCCCAGAGTAACCGGATTCGAATCCCTGCCCGTATCGATTTATTTTTCATTTTATCTTTATTTAAATTTTAAAATGACCTGTCAATATAAATTGACTAATGCTCGATGTGGAATGTAGTAAATTAGATAAGTGTTTTGACTATGTCAATGAAATCTCTAAAGCAATTCAAAGGTAGTGGAAATAAAAACTAACTGTCCGTTCTTGAGTTGGTACCCCGGAGGGCAAGTGACGCGATGGCAGCGGTACCCCCCGCGAGTGTTGAAGCACACATCACTTTTTCCTTCCGACCTACCACCGGCGCATGTTGCAGTACCAGTCTCGCACTCATCAATATCTGGAGACAATAGTTTATAGAAGTCTGAATCAGGATATTATTATATAACAAATTGATTTTTTTTAATTTGATTATTCAACAGCATTTTCTTGATTATAAAGAAATTAAATATAAAGTTTTATTTCGATAATTATAATAGCTTTCGGATAGTTTCAATTCAAAATAATTTTTAATTATAACTTTTAAAAGTTAATACTATATGTCACCTACCAATACAACTACGTTTGTCTTCAGACAGACGATAGCCAGACGGACAAGTGCACCTGTAGCTGCCTGGTTCATTCAAACATCTTCCCACACATAAATTCTGTTTTTTAAACTCTGTGCATTCATCGATATCTGAACAGGTACTGAAATCAAATATATTAATACTACGCTATTAAATTTTTAACCAAATTAACCTATACTTGATTATTAGATTACTTTATCCAAAGCCATCTGGCGAAATAGCTGTTAAATTAAATGCAACCTAACAACCCAAAACCCTTGCGCTTTTTATATATGACGCCATCTGTTATATTTTTCATATGTCATGACAAGATACAAAACTTTCGCCTGATAACAAGATCTGAGTCAGTTAGACCATCATATGAATACCCTGAACGTACACTCGGTGGCGTTGGACTATGTTTTAAGATTTGTCACTTACCGGTTATCAGGATTTAGCCTGTAGCCTCTATGACAGGAACAAGTATAGCTTCCCCAAGAGTTAATACATCGCTGCTGACACAGTGCTCCTGAACGCGACTCTGCACATTCATCTACATCGACACACACCTAAAAACAATATAATATACTGGTGTCGGAATCACCATTTGAATATCACATAATATCGCTTTAAAAGTGATTTATTCCATTTTTTTTTATTCCATGAAACAATATATAATAATAATAAATTAAATAAAAAATGAAATAGTCATCTAACATGATGACTATTATAATAATGATGATGATGATGACTGCTAGACTGGTAGATCTAAAATAATATATTGGGTAGTTAGAACTGGAATGGGTTAGTCCAATGTAGAATTTGGATGGATGGTGGCTTATTGAATAATTGGGATCAAAACATTACCACCATTTTAATATAATAAACTTTCGTTTTTGGTGTTAGCACAAAGAGTTGTCTTAAAATCAGCACAGAGACTTGGCTTGGCATTGCGTTGAGAAACATGTTTTCATTTTAAAACAAAATATGTTATTTTGTTTAAGCGTAGATTTAAACATTCTTAATTACCTTTTCATTGACAGGCGCTGATCTAAATCCTTTGTGACAGCGACATTTATAAGATCCTATTGTATTGATACAATCTGCATGCTGAGAGCAGATTGACTACAAAATAAAATAATGAATATTATTCTGTATTCAAAAATATCATATACAAAAACAAATCAACGTTTTGTTTTACAATTCAAGGTATCACTGTTATTATTGAATGTCGTATTTAGATTTATTAATTATTTTTTGACGTGACAACGTCTTAAATTAGGTTAAGCTGGGAGTCACTTATGAAAAAGTGTAACGCCCGGTAACGTTACGATGAGTCACCGAACGAGAGAGAGGCCCGCCGAATGCCTTGCGTCTCTCTCCCACTCAAACATGATCGGTCCGCCGAGCAATGTTTTGATTTTCAAATTGATTCTTTAAAATTACAAATATTAAGAAAAAGTGGCAGATATAAGAAAACTTGATTTAAAATGTGTTGAGCAAGAATTTTAACATCTAATTTAAGTAAATGTTTTAATTTTCAACTTCATTATTTACAATTACAAATTTTAATTAATTTCAAATTTATTTAGCAAAAATTTGAACCTTCGATCTGAATAAGTGTTTTGATTTTCAAATTAATTCTTTAAAATTAAAAATATTAAAGTATATAAAATCAGAAGTGACGTCACATAACATTATCTGTACTTATTATTATTTAATATGTAGGCCAGTACATGTGACCATACTTGGTAGACACAATTGGAAATAGTATTTTTTTATAACTGAAAAAAATAAATACATATATAAAATACTGGTAGCAAACAATAACTTCAATGATCGATATCTCCGCAACTAATTGATGTATCGAAAAAGTCTGTAAATAAATTTTGTAAAAAATAATAACATCAATAATATAATATAAAATAAATAATATATAAAATGATTTTACGTGACAACGTCTTCATCGTCCTATCCTCAACAAAATCACTCAAATTATTAAAATATTGTGCAATTTAACAATATTCATATCAATAAATATTCTACCGAGAAAAAGACGTGGTCACGTAAATCTTCGCCCGTAAAACCGACTTTACAGGCAACCATATATTTTATTCTAGCATTATGTCAAAATTAGGTTTTTTTTTTTGTTAATGGAATTTTAGATGGAGATTTTGAAAAAACTTCTGATCAATACTTGTTTTCAACCGAAATAAAAAATTCAGATTACATTGAGAGTACAGCGGGAAAAAAATAAATATTGATATTTTTTTGCGACTACTTTTTTTTTAGTCAAAAAGTGGCATTTCAATTTTAGTGGCAATCTCTCTCTGCTCTTACCTTATTAGCTGTGATAGCGCACTCATCAACATCCTGGCACTGATGGTCACCTACAAGCCGGTATCCGGACTGGCAAGAGCAAGTGTACCCATTATAAAGGTTTGTGCACACTTGTTGAGGGCCGCATCGAGCCTCACCGGTCGCACACTCATCTACATCTGATAATATATAAAAAAACATTTAATTCATGTTGTTAGGATGTCTAAGAGTAATTATAATTAGAAAAGTTAAGTTTTTGTAGTAGTTCATGATTTTTATTTTTTATTTTTACTCTTTTTCAGGTGATATTGAAAAAATATTTATGTCCTTATTTTGATCTAGAATAACACACACAATATTCGCATCAAATTTGAATTCTTTACTTTTAACAGTGAAATTTGTTCTAGAAAATTAGTGAACCTTCTCTTGATAAATTACCATTGTTTTGTTTATAAAATATAAAAAAATAGACATATTTCTCTAATGAAGTCAATTTTCAGGAACAAATCTTTATTGCTTACCTTCACAGGAATTATAAATATTCAATCGCGTTCCGGAAGGACACTTAAATTCTGGTTCGCTTTCTTCAACTTGTGTGATTTCTGGTTTAGTGAGTTGTTTGTCCCACTCCCTATTACTCGGGATCACGTTGTTTGGATCTACTGGGATGTATAATGTAACAATTACATAAGTAAAAGAATAATAAGATATCAATACGTCAACCAGCATTCGTATACAAGCTGAAACGAAGGTAATCTCTACTCGCAAAGTGTAATTTTATTAATATTTAAAAAAACAACATAAATCTTTCTCTTTGCAAGCATAGAATTTTATTTCTTGGCGCATATACCATCATAGTGATATAATCGTGTAGTCATAATATACTTGAAAACATACCTGGCTCATTTCCATACCCTGGCGGAAATTGTCCCGGATTAAAAACAGGAACACATCTCTGTTTTTGAATATCTATCCTCATATTTGGGGGACACTCACACCGGTAGCCTCCGTTGGTATTTATACAAATTTCCGCTGGCCCGCAGGTCGCATGTCCATTTACACATTCGTTAACATCTAAAATATAACTTTTATTGTTGTTTACTTGACATTTGTTATAATATATATCTATTGTTGGTACTTTTTTTTTTACCTTCGCATATTTGAGTTTTAAAATTAAATATATAACCAACGTCACAGGAACTTCCTGGTCGAAATGGTCGTATTGATGCAGTGGGATATTCGGGGTAGCCGAAAAAATATCCTATGGATCACAAAAACAAATAAAAAATTACCACTAAAGAAAAAGTAACCACTAGATGACTGTTTGATTATTAGTTTTGAACAAATATTTCAAGTGAAATAATCACATCTCATAATCGCAAGCAATGTTTGATATACAAATAATGTTATTTTCTAAACTGTTACTTTTTGTCGTAGATGACGTAGTCGGCGCTGGTGTTGTTGTACTCGTAGTAGTTGTAGAAGTTGTCGTAGAAGTGGTAGAGGTAGTAGATGTAGATGATGAAGAAGTAGTTATTAGCGTGCAGGAACCCGAGAAAATGTCTCGTCTAAATCCAATAACGCAATCACATATATAACCACCCATAGTGTTTCTACAGGTCTCAGTTAGACCAGAACATGTGTGTCGATTTATTGCACATTCATCAATATCTAAAAGTTATTCCAAAAAATAGTTCTTTAATAAAGCAATTTAAGAGGTAATTATAGACTTAAGTACATATAAGTTTATTTTAAATAACTTACCGAAACATGCCCCATACTGATCCATTTCAAAACCAACCTGACAATCTGTAGGGTTAGTGTTTTTCCACCTATTTTCATAAACGTTATCATCTACAAGAGTAGTACCGTCTTTATGGTTTTCATATTTAATAGTTGCTGTTTCTGGTTCTTTTTTTACGAGAACATTAACTAATTTAGGCGATGTTGGATTTTCAGGAATTGGACTGTAAGTTGTTTCTGAAACTTTAGAATATTCAGGGATATTTTCTCTTTCTTCTGTCTGCTCTGGTATTGACAGAGATTCAGTAGTTTCATATGCTTTCTTTGGAATAATTGGTTCTTCAATGTCTGTTCTATTATCAGATTTATCTGTCTTTGATGGTTGATGTTCTATTTCGTTTGATGGTTGTGCAGCTGTGTCCAGTTTTCCTTGGTCTATGTTATTATCTAAATTGACTTCTGGTATATTTTTTTGTGGTCCTACATTTAGTAAATTAGGCATTTCTGGTAATATTGGTATTTTTACGCTAGTTGGTGGTGATGCAGTCGTTGTTAATTTAAGAGTTGGTGTCAATATGGCTTTATTAGTTGCTAGTGTTACAGGTTCTGGTGTAGTAGATGAAGTTGAAGATATTTCGGTTTTGTTTAGAGCCTTTTCATCCTCTTCAATTTCTTCACTGTTATAAAAGAACTTTTATAAAATACTGTGACATCTGTAACATCTACTTTGTTTTAACTTTAAAATTTCAATAGAACGAAAAATGAAATGTTTTGCTATAAATAACAAAGTATAAATAAAGTCTATGAATAGAAAACAATACGCACTCTACATAGTAATAATCGTCATATTCGGGTGTAGTGGTCCGCAAACGGCGCTGGCACCGGAAGGAGCCAGGGATGTTGACACAGTGGTACTCCGGGCCCGCTCGGTCACAGTTATGTGAGCCGAGAGCACACTCGTCGATGTCTGTGTAGATAAGTAATAAAGTTCTTACTCTAATATAGCAATATTGTAAAGAATTCTTTTTTTGAATACTGTACTTTGTTTTACAGATTTTAATAGATGTGAATATATGACAGAAGCCCGGGTTAAAAACTAGATAAAATTTCTTGTCATCGAATCTACAAAAGAAGACTTCTACATAAAAGAGATATCTCTCCAATTCTTTCGTTTTCTTTCAATTAATTCTTCATTGAATATTTATTCAAAATGTAAGCCTAACCTAATCCTTATAGATAAGATATGTGAATTGAAGTTTAAGTTACCTTCGCAGGTGCTAGAAGAATGGTGCAGTATGTAGCCCGTGCCGCATGAGATGAAACGGATACAAAGAAACGAGCCCACGGTATTGTCACAGCGCTGGGATTCCGGAATGCAGTTATTTTGATCCGTCGCACACTCGTTTATATCTAAAACGTTATATATATGTATATACATATAACTATAATATAATAATGGTATTAATTTAAAAACATCTGTTAATAAGAAAAGTCAATATAATTTTACTTTCTTAATTTTAAATAAAAACAACTGTTTGAAAATATCTATAAACATGTTTATTTAAGTTTCAAATATATATGGAGTCTCGGTTAATTAATTACTATATGTATAATCACCTTTATCGAGACTGTGGTGACATCTATTAGGCTTCTATACAAAAATCCTAACCAATGTTTCCAACTTTGCAATATAGATTAATGTTGAAAAGATGCCAGAACCGTAATTAAAGTTTTAAAATATCTACAAACATGTAAAGTCATGTTAAGTTTATTTAAATTTTGAATAATTACAGAATGAAAAAAGGTTTGAAAAAAGACCCACAGGTTGCAGTTTCGAATCCCTGCCCATATATGTTTATTTTTATCCCGACCCAAAAAGTAGGGTGTTATAAGTTTGACCTGTGTATATGTATATCTGTGTGTCTAACTGTAGCATCGTAGCAGCCAAACGCGTGGACGGATTTGGTTGCGTTTTTTTTTTAATCGAAAGCCTGGACTTCGAGATAGTTCTTAGCTTAGAAGATATTGAGCTTTTATTGGTGCTGGTAAAAGGTTTTTATGCAAAATAGTAGTAAAACTTAATCAAGTGAACGTTAGTGTGTTTTGTAGGTTTGTCCGTTAATTTATTATAACATAGAAAACAGTAACATAAACCGCTTTATAAATGAACTAAATGAAATGCAAGTAAATTATCAAGGTAAATTACGAAATAACGATATCAAATCGTATAGTCTAAGTCCTCATTAATTAGTTCCGAAAACTTAGTAAAATAGACACCACGAGTAACTGTCCCTCGACGCAACGACTTCAATAAGCCCTTACGATATTATTTTTATTCTTTTTAGAGGTGTTTCTTGGGTTTTAAAAATATTTTTTAAAATTTTATATTTTTTTAAAATTTTAAAACAACTTACCAACACAGGCCCCGGTTGTAGAATCCAACTCAAAGCCAGCTATACAATAGCATTCGTGACTGCCATTAGTGTTCAAACACTTTTGGTAGATATCACATAAATGTGTACCTTCAACACACTCGTCTATATCTACAAATTTATATATTGTCATAATATTCGGTCAGAATTCATGGTATCATTCTTCCAATTATCATTACTTTTTGGGCTTACCTTGACAGGTATTGGTTGCAGGATTCATTCTCATTCCTTCTGGACATATTGCTCTATTTGTTACTCTTAAATAGATAAGTTTAGTATTAGTATTTTATTCATGCAATAAAATCTATTTTAAAACAACAATAATCAGCTTATACTCAAGATTATGTATTTTAAAGATTAATGACAGTAAAAACGATGTACACTTTTTACCTTTTATTTCTACAGTCATATTCTCCAGGAACATTGACGCATATTTGATCGGGTTTGCAAATATCTTCTCCGTCTTCACATTCGTTAATATCTGTAAACATTATTGTTAATTTGAAACTTTGAGAAATAGAATTATATTTTGTCATATCCAAGAAACGCAAAAAAAACAATATAAGTACCAAACTCATTGGAAAACTTAATTCCTTTTTTTTACACTTTTTCTACTTTGTATTAATACCAGAAATCACCTGTCTACGTTAAATAGAAGTATCAGGAGTGCATATTATTACACTATACTTATCGGAAATATTATTTAAAACTGTAAAAACACTCCGCGCTCAAAATTAAAGCTGCGAGGGTTCCAAATGCTCACCATTCTGAGAAGAACCACACTACAAACTCAACAGAAAATTATGAGAATATCTTACCTTCACATTTATTAGTCACAGAATTAGTTTTGAATCCTGGTGGGCAATGCTTGGACCCTTTATCTTGGCAGTAAAAAGAACCACGGGTATTAACGCAGAACTGCGATAACTTATTACAATCGTCTTGTAATATAGTACATTCATCAATGTCTGCAAGGTAATATTAATAAATATACTTGAATTTTCTGATAATTGTTTTTTTTAGGATTCTTCCCATTTCTTAAATTTGAGAAAAAATAAAACTGATTTATCCAACATACCTTCGCACTCTTCATCTGGGCTACTCTTAAATCCTGGTGGACACCTGTCTTCAACAGGTCGTTTGTTATTCAGGTTCCCCGGATCTCCAGATTTCCCACCACATTTGTAACCCCCCACAGTGTTCTCACAAGTATAGCTTGGACATGGTGGGTTTGGAAGACTGCATTCATTTATATCTGTTTTTTTTATTATACAAATAATATTACTGAGATCATAACTAGAGAAAAATATAGATATATTTTTGATCTATTCATGGTATATTTTTTAGATTTACTTTGCTTAGAAGAAGTTGTTTTGATTCAGTAAAACCTACTGAAAAGGTTTTAGTTTAATGATATTCATTGACCAAGACAGTATTTTTATTTTTTTTTATATATAATTATTTTATACTTTATTGTATATATATTGTATAAGATCATAATTATTACGCTATATACAAAAGCTTAAAACAATACCATCACAAGCATTGTTTAATAAGTTTCTTCCAAATCCAGGCGGACATTGACCCTTATCTTGATTTTGCTGTTTCTTGATAGGAATGCACTTATAGGTACCCAAGATGTTGAAACATTGTGTATTTGGTAGACACAAGGGTGTGTCCAATTCACATTCATTAATATCTGTCAAAAATATACATTTAAAATAGCTACAAATATTGTACAATAATCGTTAAAAAAGATTGACATATATGTTTTACCTTCACAAGTTTTGCCATCAGCCATCAGCTGGTATCCTCTTCGACATGAACATTTTACTTCGATACCATTGTCAATACAATGATGATGACATGGGTTTTTTGGCTTACATCTATTATTTGTAACCTAAAAATAAATTTATTTCATGGTCAATAGACTTTTATAAAATAATATTGCTTACAAAAAGTTTTCGCTGATCGAGATCGATAAAGCTTCTTACTGGGTTAATGAAATTAAAATATTTTATACCTCTTTACAGTTTTTTCCATCAGCCATTAACATAAAACCAGGATTGCACTCGCATTTATAAGAACCAGGGATAGGGATGCAGTGATGTGCACACAGTTCATTTGGCGCGTAATCCTCGCACAGGGATGCTACCACTTCTGCACAGATTAATGAATGTAAATGAATGAATAAATGAATAACATTATCGCTATAAGAAGACATTTTTTTCTTAATAATAAACAAAATTAAAAGAAATTAAATATATTCCATGATACTAGGAGAAAAAAATAGCTACAATATCATTTCTAACATTGAAATAAGGTAATTTTAATTCCTTATTCGCAAATATAAGGATATCTACAATATCCACACCTTATTTAAATGTTATAGCTATGTAATAAAGGAATACCTTTTTATTTAAATGTTATAGCTATGCAAATATTTTATAAATAGCATAGCTAATAAGCTATGCTATTTATAAAATATTTGCAACGGTAGAAGAAAATAGTTTGAAAATTTCAACTTAACTTACCATTTTCTTGGTTTCTTTTTGTAACTGTTTCTGAATGCTCCTTAATTTTCTGAATTGTGGAAGCGTTCTAAAATCAAGTTAGTTTTTTTTTAACCTTAACATTATATATTTTGTGATCTTTTGATATATTCATGTATGATAGAATAATAAGAAAGATTTACTTTGTTCTATTATTTATTAAAATTAAGAACAATGTATGCATTTAAATTAAATTATATAATCAAATTATTCAACATATAGTGACATGATATATACTTACTTTACAGCATGTAACCATGGCTTCAGAAGCAAGAAATTCTTCAGCACTCTTACCATAAGTCTTCAGTTCACAAGCTCGTTGGCCGTTCCTGCTTTTTCCAAGCGACCTTCCGGTCGAGCATTGGCGACAACATGACTAAATAAAAAAAAATGCTATGAACACCTACTTGGCTGTCTAAGCTATACATAACATTACATAGAGTATAGCAATACTAAATAGCATACTACATATATATGCAGTTGTAATATAATTATGTACTATCAGCAAATGCATTTTCATTCATAACCGATCTTCCCAAAAAGGTTAAAACTAAGAGTATCTTACATATTGGCAATTTCACTTATTTCTTTTTTTCTATTATTTTCCAACTAAACAGCTTATGGTCTTTGAATGAATGAATGAATTGTGGTGTAGAGACAGTTGCAGGATTTTTAATCTCAGAACTTATTGGCAACTATTTCCACTTACAAACGTGTGTTTTTAAAATTATATACAGTAATAATAAAACTATCTAATAACTGAAATAATTAGATAAAGATTAACACTTCTTGCATTACAAAATAATTAAAGCAATTATCTGACACATTTTAACTAATAATTTCTCAAATATAATAAAGATAAGCCCAAGATTTGTAGATAACATTATCTTGTATCCTAAAAAAAATCTGACACAAATACTTTAGTATTAAAGGAGGTTGCTAGGAAAAATATTATTTTCTTAAATAATACATTACATTGTTAATAAGATTTCAGCATTTTTGTAAGACTTGTAAGATATGTACTACCAATAATAGAGAGGTAACTTGACTTCTCGAATAATTAATCTTCAACTAGAGATACTTGTAAATATTTATAAACGTAGCTAATTGAGCTTTTTTCAATTTTTTTTTAATATAGAAAGTAAACTGACCTGTATGTATGTATAGTACTCGAGAAAGTCTTAGAAAATACTAAAATTGTATAATGTTAATAATAATTATGACCTCCTTATTCACTTACTTTTGCTGCGTCCACTTTGAGAGAGGAACAAGAGGATGTCTTCGAGGTCATCGCAGCATCGATACCAACCTCACAATCTTCTTTCTTTCTAATAAAGGAGAATAGAGAACATTATTGTTTTTTTTTTCTTTTAAAACATCATTGTGTTCTAAAACTTTGATAATCATTTGAAATTTCACCGCAAAAATACTTTCTTTGTGTCTTTTTCAATATAAAAATAATGTATCACAAGGACAATATAAGTATTTATTTATCATTTTTCTTTATAATATATTGTGGTTTTGAGATATCATTGCTCTTGACACAATTACAAGTGGTCATTTGTGTCAGCTTTTTTCCTTATTTATTCAGTTTTAATAATAACCCTTGAATCGCTAAGACACACAGACACTTTACTTTGTCTGTGTTTGTTAGCTTGAACTTTTAATTATTTTCTACAGCAGATGAAACAATGACTTATCTTTAAACCACAACTTCTATCTATACGTGAATTGAATCTCATTAGCTGCTATTATAAATAACTACCTATATCAATGAAATTTTATAATAAAATTAAATATTTGTTGAAGATAACATTAATGCAGTTGTTAGTAATAATTTTTATTAAGAACTATTTTAGTAAAATATTTTTTTTCTAAGTAATTATTTGCCCAATTTACTCTGATAATCTTTTAACAGAAAGAAATATATAAATATACAAAACATTTTTTTTAACCTACATAAAATATTCTTTACAGCACTGGTCCATAGCGAATATGCAAACCGATCTCAAATTTGGTGGAACGTCTGGAGCAACTGACGAAGAACAATCCAGGATGGAATGATTGCGAGCGTATGATGTGCCCTGGTAACAGCACAGCTGCATGGTCTCTGCCAATTGATCTCCAAGAGAACCTGGTACAAACTGTTTGTTAACAAAATAAACAAATTAACCTTATAACCCAGATACTAAGGGAAAAATCAAATCTGGTAACCTATTTGTTAAATCTCTGATAAATATTTCATCTCTTTCATAATTGTTTGGTCATCATTGTTGAATTGAAGTTTACAAGATTAAACATAATCTATACTAATATTATAATAGTTAAAATTTTGTTAGATCTGATCGAGTATCTAGTAGTTCCAAATCAATTTATCCATTAGATTGATTGATTTGAATCTACTAGTGCATTTGATTATCATTAATTTCCGGATATATTTTTTTCCGGATTCAATTAGTATTTCTAAACTAATGCAAAGCTTGGTTGCAAGCTCTTCTTGTATAATTTTATTAGTTTACCAATGGTTGGTGATCTATATACTAAAATGTAAATGCGGAGAAATTGCATAGAATCTATAATGCTTTAAAACAGAAAGGCTAAACTAATAATCATAACCGGTTTGTTCATTTCATCTTCGTTCTTTCATCTCGGTAAACCAGCCCTTAAGGCGAAATTGAGGTCACGGGCGGATTTAATGTAGACTGTGATTATTTATAAATGGCAAAACCAAACCAGACGTACCAGAAAAAGAAAGAAGACTTCCCTACATTCTAAAGGAGTTTGTTATTTCTCATTAAATATTTTGTTTTAAAATTGATGCGTCTTAAACGTTTTTGTTGTGTTTTCCTCAAAATCCTATTAACTCTGTAAATAAATCGTTAGATATAAAAGTTATTTCGGTTTACATGAATCAATGTCAGCAACGGATTCTGTAATGGGAACAATAATGTGGGACAAATAATCTTGTTAATATTCTTGTTTATATGCGGTTTATATGAAATATTCTTGTTAATATTCTTGTTTATTTGCGGTTTATATTGAATATTCTTGTTGTAATGTTCAAAAATTTTAAGTAAGTGAAGGATTTATTCCGAAAGAGTTGTCATTTTTTATCCTATTGACTGTTTATTATTTTTTATTGTCAAAGTTTCTTCGAAGTGCTTGTAGTTGCTTGTAGTAGTAGTAGTTGTTCTATTTAAACCAAGCAATAATGAACGTGACTTATCATTGGTTTACTTAATCTTTCATAACTATTATTATTATTTAACTACCATATAAATTACTAAGTATACAAATATTACATAATACCTTTGTAGTCGAATTCTTAATTTATATGTTTGTATTCCATTTTATTTCGTTTTAAACGCGCAAATATTTTCAACTTCAAGAGTAGCTTCTAGAAACTAAAGAATCGTTTCGCTTACCTCTTATCAAACCGCGTTTACTATCACTAAAATAATATTTAAATAGACACTACTCGTAAGTTTAACTCATTTTCGACGATAATACTCTTCCTGCTTTAAGAGTTCTTAATACAATATCAGAGATAGTTAGAGTTAAGAAATTTAAAGTAAAAAATATATTACGAAAAACTCAAGTAAAAAATATTTAGTATTTTTTTCATATATTTAATAGTGAGTCAGTGTCAGTTAAAATTAATATGTTAATTTAAATATTATATAAAGAATAGGGGAGCCATGGGCAGGTCTATGAGTATCGGTGTCTAACAAATAATGAGAGAGGCAAGATGAGGCAAGAACACCGATACTAATCTTTGTCTAATCACACATGCAAGAAAGAGAGACAAATAGGTAGCCTCATTTGCTTTCTTTTTTTTTTCGATAGAGACATTTTAGGCAGGCTTCCCTACTCTATGTCTAATAACTCTATGGTATATCTCACCCTTCGCAAGGTTACTTATGATTTTATTTTAAGTGTCTGTCTGTCTTAATTCTTTTTATTTGTTGGTCATCCTCTTTTGCTTTTATGTTCTGAAGATTGGAAGACTGTTTCTTCGAAATAAGGTACATTGTACCGAAGTTTATTCCTTTTGTTTGGTTTTGAATTTGATAGAGTATTGTTTTTAAATTCTTTATGTTGCCAGCCACTTGGGCAGACAGATGGCCCTTCAAATATGTTAATCTTTTATTTTAATATTGAAATTATTATAAATCTTTACATTTTATGTTATGATATAAATACACGTATAAAGTACATTCAGTATGTACATATTATAACCAGTTTGATTTCTCAAGATAACTTTAAAACCACCATAAATATTGATTTAAATAACAAGCTATAATTCCTATAATTTTCAAAAACTGTCATAGTTTTGATAATCAAACAAACAAAAGTTTCAAAAAAAGGCAAGGGCTGCTTATTTCAGACATTTTCACTCATTTTCTTATTATGTATAGATTTGTATATCGCTGATTATTTAAAAATCAGGAACTTACATACCTATTTTAACTTTCCGACTTTAAAAAGTCGATATGAAATAATTTAAATACCTATCTATTAATTATTTGCACTAGGTAATTAGGCATTAAAATATATATATGTATAATTAAAATTTTGTTATGATTATATAATATAAGAGTTATTCTTATTTGATTTAATCGTGCGTGATTTTGTACAAGTTAGTATGTACGTAGCTAGCTATATACCTACGTATCTAGCTATATACGTATCTAGTAATAAATAATAGTACGCCCCGTTGGTCGAGTGGTTAGCGCAGACGCCTAACGTGTCACGGCGCAATGGGGCTCGGGTTCGATTCCCGGCGGAGACAGGCATTTATGTGATGAGCATAGATGTCTGTGATTCTGGGTTTGGTCGTTTATTAAATATATTTTCAGTATTTATATGTGTATTTCTATGTAATTGTATCGTTGTCTAACACCCTTAACACAAGCAAATAATTTGCTTACTTAGGGGTTAGATCAATGTGTGTAATTTGTCCTGATATTATTATTATTATTAATTTGTCCTGATATTATTATGTTGTGTTTTTTTTAACATTACATTTATTTTAACGAATATCTTTACCACAGGTTATACTAACAAGCTTACTTTATTGATACAATAAGTTAGGTTTGAGTTTCGAGTTGAAACAATGATCAAGGAAAAAACTTTTTAATCTCTTACTTTTATAATTTTACAAAATTAATAGTATAAAGTTTTAAATCAAAGCACTTATAATAACAAAAATGCAGTAAATATTGATTCATCAATTATCTTACCCTCTCCATACTGCACCGACATAAACAAACACACAAGTAAATACCACATTATCACTATTAGAAATCAAAAATAATACTTCTTAATCACTTATCACTCCATTTCACTCAAGTTCCATATAAAAAAGACACTAAGATCGCATTTTAAATTAATAATTCTTTGGTCCTGAGCTGCGCAGGAGTGCAGCGTCGTCGAACACACGTCCAACTACGGAGTCTATTTCGGTACACGCCGCCGTCTCCGTCTTGTCAAAGAATAAAGAAGAATAATGACTTATAATAATAATAATGGTATACTACATAAAGTCTAGTCGTTATGTTTATAAATATTATTATATACTTATTTATTATTACAGATACAATGTGATATGTATATATTAAAATACGTTACTTTTATTTCAAAAACTTTATATATAAGTTTTCATAAAACTTTTTTGTTATATAACTTAAATCTAACTTGGTTTATTTTTTTTATTTTGGTAATTTTTCTCACAAACTAGCTATAATATAAATGTCACGTCTGTAGTCTTCATCTATATTTCTTCCTACGGCTGCTTCAAGATGCTGCAGGACTTAAGTCCTCTAAAAAACCTGATTATTTTTAAGGTCTTTTATTGATATTCAAATTTATACTAGCTCTGGATTGAGGATTTTGTTAAAAGTAACTAATTGATTTAAATATTTAGTGAATAATTAATCACCCATATATCATGTTATTTGTTAAATAACAAATATACCTTAGTCCCTAAACATTCCATTTTTTTTTAATAATCGTTCATTATTAATAATTCTTCTTTTAGATGCAAACAAAACCATTCTTGAAAAAAAGAGAAAATGATAAGGTAGTAAGGTAGTTAGGTAGGTAGACAGGTATAATAATAGATAGGTACTTATACAGTCATTTTGTCTGTTTTTGTTTTTGGCATACTTTTTTACATATGTCTGTATAGAAGTTTTAAAAATATAGTCGAACGAAATAAAACGGTAAAATATATATCAAATATAAGACTTTCATTCCGTTATATTTATAGAATACTAAATCAATCCACTATTTTATCAAAACAAAGCATATATTATTAATAAATGAAACTTATCTCTCCAAATAAATCAGTTGAACAGGAATGCATAAAATACTAGGAATATTTATTTACTTGACTTCGTAGAAAGCCGAGATAAGACGCAAATAAAGACGATAACGGACACCATATATACTTAGCTCACAAAGTAACTACATATTATATTCGTAGTAAATGAATCAATTAAAATATATGTATTATGTATTCTTTACAATTTCAAATTTGCTTGGAGAAAATAATAAAATAAACTCAAACATTTAATTTAAAAATCAACTTTCATAATATAAACAGTAGACATGATTATTAAAATTATATATCTTAGATAAACTGTCTAAATCCCTACTGATCGGATAAAAAATCAAAGAATACATTAAATGCGTTTTTGTTTCCAACGCCCATCATAAAACTAAAGACTATGTTCACCCTTGTGACGCCGGGCAATAATCATCTTACTGAGATATCTGCACTTATTGTATCTACGTAACCACTTTCATTGCGTTGTTTTATAGCATTTATAGTAAAAGATTAATTATATTATTATTTAAATTGCTTCTGCTTATATAATCTTCTTTCATTACGTTGAACTTGGATTCTAATTTATTCTAGTTCTCTACTCCCTTAGAACCGTTCAAAATCAAAATCTTTAATAACTTTGTTCAAATCCAAAACATCTTTCAATGTCAAAATCATCCAACCATACCAACTTGGAAAAATAAATACCAAAGACCTCAGACCCGAGAACAGCTGGCAACAGAAAAAAGACAGGCACAAATTGCACTACTTGAAATAAAAGCGATGATTTTAATCAAAGCTTCCAAAAGAAGGAAATGTAATTATTTTCGATTGATTTGTTTACTTTTAAAATTGAGTAATTTAAAAGGTTACATGTGTATGTGCAATACTGTTCGTAACAACGTACAGTCTAGAACAGCTGAGGATCACCCACGTCCAAGGGATAGCGCGGTTTGTTTTCTTATTATGGGATTGAGTTTAAATATATATATGAAGATGATTAGCTATATATATGTCATGAATGTGCTTAAAACATGTGACAATGTTTTGGGATCAAGACAAGATAACATTATCCAAAAATGAGAATAAAGAGATTTGTAGTGAATTTACAACGGATGATGATGAGGATGCGGCTAGCAAAGATTAAAAACTCTCGCAAAATAAGGGGAGAGATAGGGAAGGAAGACTTCAGACTTTCAGATTGCAATCGCACTGCAATCTTTTCCAAAGTTTCTTTGCAAATTTTTCCAATCTACTTCAATTGCGTATATACAAGAGTAATTAAGTGACAGTGATCCTTGATTTAAAAAGCAATCTGATTAAAATTGTTTCCAGATAATATTAATTTTATAAACAATTTCTCTTGTTAAATTGTTAAATATACTTAAAAAAACCAACATAAAAAACCGTACATAAAAAACCGGAAAGTACTAAATAATTTATTATTAATATGCGACACCACGAATACTGTAGGATATATTCCTGTAATGAAATTAATGTTCTACCTCGAAGGTCACGAGATGCTTTGAATACAAATGAGATCGGAAACAATGTAATCCTTCGGTCTCGATTTCTTGTAGCCCCAAAAATAATAATAATTATACATGATACTCGTATAAACTTCAAAAACGTTATTAACTTGTGAGAATCTTGTTGTACGGTTCCAATAAAGAGCCTTGTAGTACCCCTTTAAGAAATTTATATTATAATAATATTTTAATAATTATTTATATTTTTTATAATTAATTAGTAGTAAAGTAGAACAATCTTACAACGGTAGAAAAAGTAATTGCTACGCGTTAAGTATGTACATATTACAGGCTCCACACAATATCATTGTTGAATTTTGTTGTGTTTGTTTGGTTTCTTAAATGTTTAATAAGAGTTAGAGTAGAAATAGATATTTATTTATTAATTTCTATATTTTCCACTTTAAGCCTATATCAGAAATCACTTACATACCTTTTTTTTTTTTTTTTTTTTATCGTTGGAAAAATGCGTTACGCATCATCCTTGCGGCCAGGAAGGTGATGATCGAGGGGTTATGTGGGACTACCCGGCAGCTTAGAAGACGCTGCCATTTTTAAGGCTACCCACTAAAAAACCAACGGTTGACCTCATCGCCTTAGTGGGACGCCACGGGATCGCTTTCGCACTCACCGTGACGCCCCGGCGGAACCCCCTGCGAGGGGCCCCGATCAACTTAGGGACACCCTCACCTCGTAGGCCTATAGCGGGCGGGAGAGGTCACCCCCTCTCCCGTCCAGGCACTACAGCTGGGGAAGGAGGCTGCGGGCGTAATCCCGCCTCCTTCGACCCAGCCTACCCCTTGCGGAGAGGTTCAGAGGAGGCTGCCTCTCTGTCCCGCTCCGCGGCCTCCTTCGCGGCAATGACTTGCTCGCAGAAGGAGGCCATAGCGACCCAGGACCTCTCGTCGTCGAGCATCGCGGAAACAACACTCGGCAACGAGAGGTCGCTGCCAACCACGGCCGTCAGCTCAGTACGCTGACGGTCCCAGGCTGCGCACTCCGCCAAGGTGTGACGAGCCGTGTCCACGGGCTCGTCACAGTGGTGGCAGATCACTTACATACCTAAGTCAAATGGTATTGTCAGTTCAAATGTGTCAAAAGTGTCAAATGTTATTTTAATACCATACTAATCGAAACAAGCCTTTCTGTAGATAAGGTTCAAAGCGAAAGCATTTAAAAAGAACCTAATAACAATTTCAGCCGGATATTTTATATTATGAAATTGTACTTGGCATACCAGTGAGCTGAATGGTAGGTCTTTTTGAGGCAACACCACATCATTAATAATTCTTATTATACGAAATGTATTTGTTTGGTTTTTATATTTTTAAACCACACTTTTATTGTCATGTCATAAACCTTTTCTTTAAGTTAATAAATGTTTTATTTAAGTTATTAAAAGTTTTCTTTAAGTTAATAAAAGTTTTTTTGAGTTTAAATATGTCAGAAACGTTTTCTTTAAGTCAATAAAAGTTTTGTTTAAGTTATTAAAAGTTTTCTTTAAGTTACCTAATAAAAGTTTTTTTGAGTCAAAATATGTCAGAAAAGTTTTATTTAAGTTAATTTGTTTTGTATAAGAGACCGCCACACAAAAATATTGTAATGTTTTTTTAGCATATTAGCCATATTGTATTTACTTACACAAATTATGTTAGTCCAAAGGTAACCGGTTTAGGTGGTGATTGTCTTGACTAATTATATTTGCATTCTTTTTTTTCAATTAGCGTATTTTATTAAAATACTCACTTTATTATGATATCTATTATTTATGATAATATTTAAAATATAGGAATTTAGTATTTGATTATTCGCTAAGCGTTCACCCTTTCAACTAGTTAGGAAACTATTAAATTATAAAAATAGTACGTAGTAGACCACTACTAACGTTAAATATAACGTCTGACCCAAATTTTCGTAAATAAAAATGAACAAGATTTATTACTATCACAATATCATAAATGACAAAAACTATAATTTCATAAACTAATAAAACACGTCTGAAAACAATTTATATAAATCGGTGGACAAAATTCAATCGTAAGTCAAAGTTTGGAAGCCGGATGAAAAGACATTTATTGCATATACATTTTTAAGACTATTTCCCATCTGACTGTTATATATTACGCATTGACTATGTGAACATAACAAATATTTTAATATATTTCTAACATAACGGTTAACGTATTTATAAAACATACTTGGTTGACAGCCATTCTGACTAACCATCAAGCGGAAGAATGCGCAATTATAATTGTTGTATTGTATTTTTTATTAACTTACACAGTATAATGTAGAGTTTCAACTCCCGAATCGAAACTACTGCTTGCAAAGCATTTAAAATTATTTTAGTTAATTATTGACCTATAACTGATTTTTGATTATAAACCATCACCAGATCGATCAAAAATTTAAATTAAATCAATCTCGTGACAACAGAGATTATATATCTCTCTCTATTTCTATTAAAATCTCTATCTACTTCTTTTAAGTTCCAGACAGCGCTACAAGCGTTCTCTTTTCTATTTTAGCGATTCTTACTTAGAATGTACAGAAAATAATTATAAACATGAATATTACAAATAAGTACAATTTTGAATGATGTATTTCAAATTATTGTCTGAATAAAAACAACAATAATTATGTTTAAAATGAAATTATCGTTTTATAATACAAATTATTTTACTATTCTCTGTTTATGACATCAGTATCTAATACAGATAGACAGACAAATATGTAGGAAGGTAGTAACTAATCCGCTATAAATATTTTCCATATTATACCAGATCTATGCTAATTTATATACCTTATTGTGTAATCTCAAGTCAAGGCCAGCTGTTACATCATCAGGTATTGTTGACTTAAAATATATTTACGTGATTATGCTAAAAGCCGAAAAAGGCGTTAATAGCTTAAGCAATACCGACGTAAAAGACGCCACTTTCAACGAGGATTTACTCGACAATATAATTTTATTAACATTATTGTATATTAAACTAGTAAAATCTCGTAATATTCACAAATAGTACAAAAAATATTAATAGTTTTAAAATGTTTTTTTTTTTTCATTTTAAATTAATTTCACCAGTTAAATATAATAATATAGTTAATATGTTATTAATCAGTTACTGCTTTTTTAACCCAAATAAATATAACTTAAATACTAGTTAAATTATAGAAATGAGACAGTGGCATCTAAATCTACAAGGTATCTGATTTGGTTCAAAAACATATTTCCTTTATATGATAAAACCATTTAATAAAAAAAACATATTATGTTATACTTAATAATATTAAAGTATATGTGTAAATAAAATTTGAACTCTGAGAATTAACAAAAATAGAAGTAAATTACCATATCAGAAAAGTGAAATCTTCGGGATAGTCATTTTCTACGTTAAAGAACGACAAACGAAAAAACGGACTTACACATTTAATTTTAATTAAAATAGATATTACATTGTGATCGTTGAATGATATCGAAACAAAAAAAGAGGTTTACACTTAAACTTTTTTTCTATCTCTACGCTTGTTTGGTCAAATGATTTTAGTGTGAATTGTAAATTTTGTAATTCATACTACGTAATGATAGCTGTTATGTAAACGACCTCGTCATATAGAATGTATGTCATTTATTTACAAAACTATAAAATACATTAGCCTATTCTGTCTTGACAAGATAATAAAAAAGTCATAAATACAATATGCTTACAAGTAATCTTAACTAGCCGGAAAATAACAAATATTGCCGGTTTACGTTACGGTTTTTAATTATGTTTATTTTATTGTATAAAAAAAAACAAACACTCTATATCTAAATAAATTAAAATTTTCCACTTATGTACCACTATTTCCATCATATTTTAGGACTATGAGGTCTAGAGATTTGAAATGAGGTAAGAATATTTTTTTGGTGGGTAGAGCCACAGAGTACTATAAAGGTAGAGCTAAGAACAGACACACGAATTCAAAACGGTCACCCGTTGTTGTTGCGGGGGCGTCAATTGATAAAAAATATATTCTCAAACTATAACTTTTATTCAGATATAAAACTTGACTGTATATATTTTACGGCAAGCAAAAAATTATCAAGAATAGATTTTATGGAATTCTAAGCAACAAAGGATTGCGAGGACTTTATAATGGATGTAAAAAAATATTAATTACTGTTTGGACTATTAAGGATAATATACGATGATAAATAGTATTCTATAAATAACTTATCAAAAAATGAAACTAATTCATTAACTAATCATATTTCACGTTTGAATGTTTAAAAATGTCTATCATGGTACCATGTTATACTTCTTGTACATTTTTTATGCTCAATTGGTAGAGCGACGGGATGGCTTCCCAGAAGTTGCAGGTTTGATGCCTGTATCGTATTTTTCTGATTCTATATATATTTTAAATCATAATATTAATTTCAGTTGCAAAGTTAGATTTTTTAAAAAAGCTAAATAGTTGTTGCCTCTGTTCCAATAAATAGTATTATATTTAAAATATGAAATTGATCGAGGCGAGTAGCGAGTAGGTCAGATTGGTAGAGGCGCGGTGACATAGTCCCAGAGATCTCGTTGTATAGTTATTGTTTTCTAATACTCCTATAAATAATAAAAGAAATAATTCTTTATCCAATGATAAGTGAAAAAACAAAGTCAACATTTTTAAACTCAAGGAAGTGAATATTTCTTTAGATGTTTTCTTTTATGCAACCCTATTGTTTATATTTTTATTACTATTTTTATTTTAGGTCATGATTCCAAATTCCAAGACAGATCAAATGGTTTTTTAAATAAATTTTACTCAAGAAATTATAATATGAATTGAGAGGAGATAAATAAAATAAATATATGGTTTACCATTTAATGAATTAAATAAATTATTATCTACATCATATTTCGCTTGAATTATTCATTTAACAAAAAGTACAAGTACATTTATTTATTACAGACAGAAATATTTATACTATTTGTGTTACATACTTTTGATATTTCGACAACAAATTTGTGTTTGTAAATGTATTTTCGATGACTGAATCGTATTATTAATAAAAAATTATATTCATTATATATTTATATATTTTAACGCTAAATATATGGAAGCACAATATCGAATTACATTTATCTATATTTTATAAATAGAATTAAATTATTAAACAGATAATATAACAACTTTGAAAATATAATTGAAAAAATAACCATGAAATTTTAATTTCATAACGATTAAGAGAAAATTATTTTCCATAACGATTAACATGCGAATAAAATATAATAAATAATAAATAGATTAATAATTATAACATTGAATAACATAAGTATGTCTTAAAAGCAAATTTGGCAACGATTTAATAAAGTTACTACATTTAAATATTTTTTCCATTACAACTACATTGTATAGTCTTAAAATTACTTACAATATTATAGAAATTGACTACAATAAGACATCGATATATAAATTGAACACGCTTAGTGTTTTGGAAATCCACACATTTCTAGAAATATATTTTGCAATTGCAATTATTTCATTAAAATTTATAATCGAAAAGAAATTTCTGTTAAATATTTATTTGTAAATAACATGATAGAAAATGTAGGCCAATATTTGAAAAATACTCAGAAATTCTACAGTATAGGTAAATAAAATGTATTTAAAATATTTATTTAGTTTAGGTTTGTTTTTGGTCAAAATGTGACGATAATATACGATGATTAATACTTTATTTTATATTATACAGGTTGATATGAATAATTCTGTTAAATATACATTTGCTATATTATAATTGAATATGAGTTACAATTAAAGCTCAACCAAAATAAGTTATGTTTCATATAAATCTGGAAATATGATTAAAATATGTTTGTACGTAGACCGTCAGTTTTTTATATTTTTTGTTTTATGTTTACGATTAAAAATACATTATCAAAGGGAATATAGAATAGTCTAATACAAACACCATATAGATATAAAATTTCCGCGTCTCGTTGCGTTTTTTTTAATAATTAGTCTAAGCATAATATTCACTAATTAATTCCTTTAAAGAAATATAAATCAAAACTAAAATTACTTATACATTCACATAAAATTGTCGTTTTATTACACGAAACTCTTTAGTTACGATTTGTTTGAACATTAATCACACTCCTCATTAACATAATAAAACATCGGCTAAATGGAAGACAAGATACATACTCCTATATAACTCCCTAACATGCACTAACTAACTAAACTAAATACAGCGCAAAGTACAAATATACATGAACGCGTCGAAAACCTAAAGTCAAACATTTTCATTGAACTAAAACTAACTAACTAACTTATAATAACATAATTATTGTAATAACTAAGGAGTAAATAATCTAGTAACTAATAATAAGGATATTATTGTGCGTGATATTGTAGAGTATATCGAAGTACCCGCAATATTAACTCGTATCTAACCGACCGAGATCGAAGGTGTTAAGTGTTTAGGCGGAGGCGTGCTTCTCTTGCTCCTCCGCCTGCATTTTGGTGCGTAGTGTGGGGACGTCCTCAGGAATGCGAACTATCTTGTTGAATTTCTGTAAACAACGTTTACTATGCAAATCTTTCTTATTTTGTTAAATATAGATGTTTAAGACAATTATATAAACGGTTTGACTCTCACGAATTTAATCATTGTATTGCTAGGGTAATGCGCCTTACCACCGAAGACTACATTCCACTTACCATCAGGTGGAATGTAGTCAAGCATTGCCCTAGATCATATAAAAAAAAAAAAAAAAAAAAGAATTG
This sequence comes from Napeogenes inachia, assembly GCA_959347355.1. Lineage (NCBI taxonomy): Eukaryota > Metazoa > Arthropoda > Insecta > Lepidoptera > Nymphalidae > Napeogenes > Napeogenes inachia. The sequence continues at coordinate 17,989,345 of OY365798.1, read as the reverse complement.
ATATATCGCCAATCTAAGATAGCAAACATATCATAAATCGTCGTCATCATGATTGTTATTGGTGATGATACTGAACTTGATATTATATCATCTTGATTGATGGTTGCAATAGTAATTAATAATGCCAACCTTAAATTCCTTACACATGATGTCCTCGACAATGATACCACTCACCATGATCTATCGGATTGTTTCCTATACATAAATAATCCTACAAACCTCCATTCGTGTCCCGGGCGTGGCGCGCCACAGGTACAGCATGTACCCCGGGATGCACAGCATGGATGACAGCGCCGTGAGCCAACCCAGCACGTGTGACCACCACGGGTACTCGTAGTTCATGTACTTGATGGGCTTCCATTGGACCAGGTTGAAGATAAACACGCTCTGTGAAGTTTTTTTAGTGGTAAAATCAATAGAAATAAAGATTTCGCTATTGAGATTTTATTGAATTTGGACGAAGTTATGGCGTTTTTTCGGAAATTTAAGCTCACATACTTGTAATATATGAACAACGCTGGATAAAGCTTATTATACATGAAAGAATTTATATCAATACATAATAACATTTTCTTTGCAAAATTATATAATCTCAATAGATTATATAATTTGGCAAAGAAAATTTTAGATTGCAGTGAGAATAATATGGTAAAAACATAATTTACGAAACAAATACACTACTCACAATGCAGATTGCTGGCGTGAATCCAACCCAACAGAACTTCCACCAGATAGTTGGATAGTATCCGATCATTTCCTTGATGCCGTCGTAGAACCGATTGACTCCAAACGCCCACGAGATAGAGACACATTCGAAAAAGATCAGGAACAGGAGACAGAAGCCAGATACCGCATAGGAGTCCAATATTTGGAAGACGTACATTCCTCCCTAAAACGAAATAATCATCTCAATTCTTAACAATAGATAATTTTAATAAATTAAAATATGCTCAGGTTACCTCAGATATACAGGACAGTCCAACTAAATAAGATATAACACAAGTTATTGCGATAAAAATCTCTTTCCTGCGTCTCAACAGCTTCGGCCACTCATCAATAACAGCGGTTATAAAACCTTCCATGGTGCAGAACTGACTGTCCAAGCCGATAAGTAAAAGCATAAAGAAGAACAAACAAGACCATAGTGAAGCTCCGGGAAGTTGGAGCACCGCTGATGGGTACGCCAGAAAAGCTAAACCAGGTCCTGAAATTAACAAGTTTGGTTAAATTTTATTCAAATATTTTAGTTTCTAACATTTTTTTTCATGTATTATAAGATTTTACCTGATGCTGCCACTTCAGCCACGGGTCTTTGTTGTTCATGAGCCATGAATCCAACCACTGAGAATATGACGAAGCCAGCAAACATTGATGTACTTGAGTTAACCGTGCAAACTATTAGAGCATCTCTGTAAAGTTATGTTACCGTTAGTTCACCAATTCAGAATTTCCCAGAGTATGCTAATCGTAAATATATCATCCAAATATGATTGATTGTTTTGTTAACTTACTTGTATACATTGTTGGTAAACTTATTATAGCTTCCCAAAGCGACAAGCGTTCCAAGACCGAGACCATAGGAGAAGAATATTTGAGTGACGGCATCAATCCAGACTTCGGATTCTAGAAGTTTCGACATGTTCGGCATCACGTAGAACTTAATACCTTCCATCGCTCCCGGAAGAGTTATACCTGTAAGAAACCATGCATTAGAGCATACACTAAATTACTTGATTGTAAATATTACGTAGTTTAAATTATCTATTAATAAAACTAGCTAAAAATGTATCTACATGGCACAACTCACCCCTAATAAGCAGGACGGTCAAAAGGAAGTACGGGAAAAGCGCTGTGAAGTACACGACCTTGCCAGTCCAGCGCACGCCTTTCCAGATGCAGAAGTAGCAGAGCACCCACACTAGCAACAGCGTGCCGGCCAGCTCCCAGCGGATGTTTCCGATGTGCTCGATGCCGCTAGAGATCTGAAGGGCACGGCGTCTAGGGGGGAAAGAATTGGTAAAAACATCTCTCACAATTTTGACTCAAAAAATCTTAGTGAAGTTTTAACAACACTGTAAACTATTCAAAAACTATTTTTTTTAAGATATCAAAGTTGAAATCATCAATATTTTATAAAATTTATAAACCTCCATAATTTATAATTTTGGATATGACATTGTAGTTAACAATCTTAAAAAAATATATAAATATAGAAATTATATAAATCGGTTGGGAATATTATATTAAAACCCAAGTTACTTACGTAGAATTTTGTATAAATACAGAGTGAAAGAAATCATCATTAATCAATCAATCATCATTTACACGAGCAAAACTCAAATAAGAATCAACGGAACTATCGGGTCGATATTCGTTTTGATGAATTTAATATTTTACATGTATGTGTTACTTTCTGTTACTTACTCCCAGAATTCCTTAACCGGATCAGAAAGAATGGCTTTGCTAATATTCTTGCCATTAAGGGTACAGAAAGTAGTCATATCAAAATCGGACCAGCAAGTAAGATTCTTCCGGTCGTATGGATTAACACAGGTTTCAGTATTCCAGTAGTTATCGCATGATCGCCATGGTACTTCTGCAATTAGTAAAGATTGAATTACAAGTCAGATTATAAAAAAGATTATGAAAAGATAGACATTATCAACAATAAAAGATTCTTACCAGATCGCATAGACATGAAGAAATAAAAGATGGCCCAAGCCAAAATGACGATGTAGTAGACATTCATCCAACATGACATTACAGCAGCTGCGTATCCAATACCTACAATATTTAAATTCTCTTATTTTTATCTAGAAGATTTTTTTTGTAAGTCTAATACAATATCGCTAAACAATTTATCGTTCTCGTAGTTGATAATATGAATATTTAATAGAATATTTGTATTGTTTATTACATTTTTAATTCTTAGGGTATTTATATCATTGTTGCCATTTAACGATGGTTTTGCACTAGCTTTGGCAAGCGAGTATAGTTATACTTAAAACATACCATATATTCAAGGATATTTGTAAATAATTGGCCAACACTTGCAGGCAACAATCCCAACAACATTTGTTTTACGTCTTTTTAAAATTATTAGTTTTTAAAACTTAAGTTTTCCCATACAAAAAATATTTGTTGCCTATGAACTGGCATTAGCTCTGAGCGTAAGTATATATGTAGTTTCGTTTTGTGTTGTCTATCAATGTTTGTAATAAGTCGTAAAACAAATGTTGTTGGGATTGATGTTGAAAGGCTACCTGCAAGAGGTGGCCAATTAATTAAAAATTAAACGTATATGGAAAAAAGGCATTACCCTCATGTTTGTATATTTTTTAAGGAAGTGAATTAAATTCTTTGCAAAAATTTAGTTCTTTAATTAATACATGAAATATAATTTATCTACTTCTTAATGTTACAACGTTATAAATGATACCATTTTACAATAAATGAGCTATAAAATGCAAAAAAAAATATCTCAAATGTAACTGACTTATAAAAAAAACAATTTATATTTATAATAAAATCAATGATTTACAATCAAATCGTTAAATAATTTATTACAAAATGAGCCTTTCTGCATGAGTAAAGAATTAGCACGTTTTTTTTACATTAATAATAATCACAAACCTTTAAAAATGGGTGCAATCTTAAACACTCCCAAGCCACCAATCGTGAGCATTTGTCCCATGGCCAATTCCATGAAGAACATCGGAATCCCAGCAAGAAACAGGGTAAGGAAGTACGGTATGAGGAAAGCACCACCGCCATTTTTGTAGCAAAGGTAAGGGAAACGCCACACATTGCCAAGCCCAATAGCCAAACCTACCACCGACAGAATGAAATCTAACTTGCTGCCCCAAGACCCTCGCTCCGGAAGATCGGATTTGGTTGCCACAACACTATGGAAAGGAATATTTTATTCAATTATGCTTAATTTTATGATTATTCACATAAATAGATTAATTCTTACCTGGGCTTACTACTGACCCCTTGAACATTCAGTTCAATGTCGTCGCCACGGGCATCGCTCTTGGAATCCATCTTTACTTCAATTATTTCTCTTTCACAAACTCTCAAGTTAATTACTACTCAATCTCTTTCTCTGTTTCCCTCACCATCTAATTTAATCAGTTAAGGAAAATGTATCAACATTTTTTAGAAGTACGTCGACTAGAATTGTATCTTGTGTTATAATATATCTGCAACAATAAACAACGGTGAGATTTATATTAATATAATTTACAAAACCATCAGTAACATGAAAAAGGAAAAAAAAAATATGTTTAAGAAATTCACTATTCCATTAATTCCAATTTGAAACTAAGATTCAAAAGTATTTTCTCTTTCCAAAAAATGCTATTAAAATAGCTTCAATTCTGTGTTCAAGAACTCAAATTGATCTTTGATCTTTTAGATTGACTGGGACATGACAGTAAAGTCTGGACATCAATAAATAACCGGAATTAAAATATAACACCTGACGATATATCATATGCAATACCACATATCCGCAGAAATATAACATCTTGCTTTTATTTATCCAAAATTGGTTTAATGTAAGGTCAATAACATGATCTTAATTCTAATGTCCCTGTATTATTAATTAACTAATTATTTTGAAACATATGCGTACAATTCAAATGTATAAGCAATTTTTATTTAAAAATTTTTTAAGAGTATTTATAGTAGGAGAGCCCACGATGATAAATGGGGATTCACTCGAGCGTCATACAGATCTATTGGGTTGTGAAGCTTAGATGATCAAAAGGAACAATGTTGCGTCTACAGATTTTCAAAAATGTAAAAATAAAACTGCTCCATGTTCAGTATATTTCTAACAAAGTTTGTATGTTAATATGACCATTGGCGTAGTGGGGGTACTTACATAAGGTTGAACATGAAAAAAAAAAACATTTAATCGAGCGTGTCAGATATTGGAAAGGGTTGTCAAGTGAACCTAAAAGATCTCATTCAATAATCGGACGATTTGGACGTATGACGCAAGCTTATGAGCTTGCGTCTTTATTATAGCTATGGCCATAATTAAATGTGAAAAAAAATATCGTGATTTCATACTCGAGCGCAGATTACCAGAGCAGATTGCAGATCGCACAGATTAACAAACATGAGACTTCTTGTAAACAGTTAAGTACTTCCACCAAATATGAGATTCGTAAAAAAAGATAAGTGAAAAAAATAAGCCTTATATTTCAATGCCCTCAATGTAGAGTTTATATTATCTTATTTATTTAATCCTAGCATTTTTTTTTTATTTAGGACACATTAAAAAAAAGTCAAACTAGAAACATCCATGAATTGATGTATAAAGTTGTACAAACTTAGAAAGTTGAAAAGGAATTATTTTAAAATCAATGCATGTATTTGAGGAATTTGAACAAAACATAAGTCAAGGCCGTAATATTTAAAGCTACTTAAACTTTTGAGCTCGTTTTTTTCATCGCTGTTAAGAATTTTTGTAAGTGAATGAATGTTGACATAGTGAATGAATGTTGAGGTATAATTTACCAATAATCTACTAATAGTCTAGATAGTAGAATTATTTATAGAATTTGGGTCTTAAATAGGAATAATACTTAATTTCAACATTCTCCTGAATTGATTATGCAATACTACTAAAATAAACGTGGCTCTACAAAGAGCTATGAGGCACACAAGCTCTTTTAGAGCTATCAGGGTCCAAATAGACTGATCCCCATTTTTTTATGGGAACACGTTGATATTTGGGGGATAAGTATACAAATTTTATGATTCATACTAAATTAGATTTTTTATATTTATTTAATTTTTTAACCATGTCACATTATTTCATCCAAGGATTTTTTTCAGCCGGCTTTATTTACAATATTATAGGATATGAAATATTAAAATAATATTACTAACATATTTCACTTTATAACTTGAATATGCCATAAATATCACGTGTTTACCGATGTAAATAAACATTATAAAGTTAATGAAGTATTTCCTTAGACAATTTGTAATGGTACCTCCAATCTAAGAGATACAAGTAAACATTTTTGATATCTATGTAAACAGACGCAAAAAAATATATATAATATATAAATATAAATCGCTTCTAACTTTACTAAATGCACAACATTTGATTGAATAATCGAAATGCTATCCATGTAATAGAATAACAAGAGATGGAGACGATAACGCTCCCCATTGCGGAAATATTTAGCCCAGTTCATATCAACAGTAGGTATTGGGTCTATTTTTAGTTTGCAGAGGTTTCACGACACTCAAACAAAGTCGTATTTTTTGTATATTCAAATAACATAAAATTCATATTTATAATTGTTTATGGTCAGCCATGTTAAGCTATTTTTATTCTATGTTTATTTAAAATTTCCTTATTTATCTATATATTTTATTAAACTGGTATTGGATTATTTTTCTAATAGAACGAACGAATAAACGAAATTATTTTAAACAGTCATAGACAAAATAATGAAAAAAGATTATCAAGGTGTTTTGTTGCTAATAATTAAATCTTGTTAATACAAACTGCAGCATTATTTGTAGCTGAGAGTAAAGTTTTATATCTATATATATAATAAAATTGTTACTGATCCATTTCTGTAGATGGAAAATATTAAAAAAAACATCATAAGGGCAAGAGAAACTAAAACAATAGTTTATCAGTTTGTCTGTATGTCTCTATGTCTGTATGTCTATATGTTTGTGCACGCTAATCTAAGAAACGGCTAAACCAATTTGAATGCGGTTTTCAGAAATATATTATCACAGTATTTACTTAACATTTAGGGTTAAGTAATAAAAAAGTTAACTCAATTTATGTCAATCATGTAATTGCTACCATGCAAATCGAATTCTATATAAGTAATAAATCTGTAGAGGAGTAGTCTTTGTACATTTTTTAAATCTTTGTCTGCTTATCTGTTTGTCTTTTAGTTGTGCACACAACACGAAAAATTATATTTTCAAAAACTCATACAGGAAGAGCTTTATATAAGCAAAAGAATGTTTTTTAATTTTATCTGTTCGTCTGTATGTTTATGCACGCTAATCTCAAAAACGGATTAATCGTTTTGGATGCAGTTTTTGGGAATATATTGTCATGGGATTCACTTTATATTTTGTTTTTTTTTAACAATCGGTTAACAAATAATTATGTTAATAATCTCTTATGATCTTCAAACTGTTAAGCATCAATGGCACAACATACCATTGCTACTTAACACTTTAAAGGTTTATAGTTTTTAAATACATCGGTAAGTACAAAGGGTACGTTTCATCAAAATCGAAATCTACGCGTACGAAGTCGCAGGCACAGTTAGTTCCTAATATGTATTTGTATAGGTACATCTTATGGTACATGTAATTTAATAAATTGAAGAACAGATCAAATGCGTCTGCATACATTTAATGAATTATTCATGAGTTCTAAGAATAACTTTTATCTCTGTTTCCACAACATTAAACAATAATTAATCAATAATAGTTCAGACATTTTAAATAGTATAATCAAGATCCTAGTAAAGGAATTTTAATGTTTAAAAACAAATAAAAACTCATTATTTTTTGATGTACACTTTTTACCACTCCATCTCGGAGACACAGATAAGCTTTAGATCCCTATTTTTAATGCACTTAAAAGACCACCTCTTATGATAATAACTCCTCTTAGATGTTAGAGATATTTTCTAAAATTAAAGGCACACTCAGATTCGGAACTATAAATTATGGATCTCAAAAAAACAATGTCTAAATCGAACAACCCCTGGCTCATCAGTGAGTATCATTAGCCACTACTTTATTGCCAATGTGAGAAATAAAATTATTGCCAAATACATGTAATAATTATCAAATAAAACTGTAATCCATCCCAAGTTACTACTTTCTTAACTGGTTTCAGATATCTATTAAACTAATACATAACATTGTTTGGTAAGATTAGAGAATCTGGATATACAAAATAAAGAGTAAAATAAATTTTAGATAAATACAATCTCTCCTAACGAAAACACGAATTTTTTTTTTAAATAATCGAATATGATCTTCTATAATATTGTAACGACCTTGAATCCTGCCAAAAACTTGGTATGAGTATAAAATATGAAAAAGGGGAGAGGCCCTTTATTCCGGAACTTCAAACATGCAGATAAATAGAAATGGTCATATTTCACTGGAAAAATTGCAATAGGAAATACATATGTTTTTTTGTATATAAAACTGATGTTAGTATTGTTCAGAATACTTTAGAGCCAAACGATTTTGACGGCACTGCATAAGTACTAAACATATTTTGATGGTGTTTAAGTTCAAAATCTAATAAAAAACCCCGAGATAAACACTATTATTGTATTTTTATGAATACCAATGAGAAGAATAAATTATATTATAATATATAATAACAAAGCTTTAAAAAATCCTTACTAATTTTATCTTGAAGAACCTAATTTAACAGGATTATAATAGCAGCAAATTTTTAAGGAACTATTGAAAACTTACTACAAAAACACACAGCACATGAACGTATATTATAACTTAGACACACACACAAACATTGTCATACACAACACAAAGCACAAGTACGTGTATCCAAACTAAACGTCAAACACAAGATGGCGGCGGAGAGTTTGACAGGCGCGTGTTGTCCTGCCACATGCTTGGACCCGAATGTGGTATCCTCAAATACCATGGCACCCACTATGATGCGAACCCTACAACTGTCAGTCGTTGAAAGAATTTATGAGCTCAGCTCGTTTGACAATTGGCACCCTCCGGAAGGTGTCGGCTCACAGGAGTCATTTGACATTGCTTGCTAGATAAATTGATCAGCGATTTCTACGAACCAATTTGTGACATGTTGAAACCGTTCCTAGATGTTATGAGTGCTTGTTTAGAAGTTATATATTACAGAAATCTTTAAAATCGTTGAAATTATACATAAAAATATATACCAGGCGCCTTTACAGAAAGTATTTAACGATGTTTTTTGTTAAAACAACAGAAGTATTTACTTACTTCATTACCAAAAAGAGAGCCCTATTTTGAAAATTTTTAATTTAAATTTTCGCGCTTTGTAAAACTACCCGCAAGTTAGCTTTTTCTTAACATAAAAGCTCATATATGTGTATATAAATTTGTAGCAAACTTAGAAATTGTTGAACAGAATCCTAAATGCTGTGACCTTACTCTTGTGAGAAACATTTCTAACAAAAGTGAAAAGAATCTTGCGAATAATTACTTTCTTTTTGTCTTGACCGGGGTCTGACGGCATTGTTCTTATTGTTTTGAGGTAAAATTACTACATTGTGTGTACTTTGTGAGCCTGTAATATATATAGTAAGCTTTGTACTAATGCCTAATATTTTATTTTTCCGTAAAGTTTTAACTGGGAAAAAAAATCGTTTTTTGACAGCTTTTTTTGGGACATAACATAACGGTATAGTTATAGTTAGGTTATATGAATACTAAAAATCAGCCACTTAATATGTTAGTTAAATTTGATATACCTAAATATATGTTAATAACATTAGGTCCCTATTATAAAAGAATAAACTCGAAAGCTTTATTTTTTTGTATTTGGTTTTATAATTAATTTCAAAAATATATGCTTATGCCAAATGGCACAATTAAGTTAAAAGACATGTATGGTGTATTTTTAGTTACTTTTATATTTATTTCAAACGAAGTCTTTGAAAATATAAGGTAAAATTACATATCTGATTACATATCCAAAGGTGCTTAATATTAAATCTTAAATGCGATATATATAGTCTGAATTTACAGTCATGCTAAGGTCTAAGGATACGAGAATAAATATATGTATTTATTACTAGGAGCACATACTTTATTTACAACATCTACAATATTTCGAAGATTTCCGCGAATTTCCTCGAAAATTTTAATTTACCTGACCATAAAAAGTAAATTTTAATGAAAATAAAATGGGCGCCAACAATTTATTTATTTTTCTCGTTCTAATTTATTTTAAATAATAAAAACACAAAAACTAAACACTTATTGCGGAAATATTATGCAAATGGATATGAAGTAAAATATTAGGATAAATGGAAATATTATAAAAAAATATTACTTTTTCATTTAATTAAACATAATTAATATAAAAATGTACTGTCTTATCCCGAAAGTTACTACTTAAACTTAATGCATATATAAGACAAAAAATGGATATTAATATATGTAATTACCCAAACTTTCTAAATGTTTTAATTCTTTAGAAAAGTAGGTGATACAATCGTTATATAGAAATGAATTAGGAAGTCAGATATACTCACGTAGTTCCCGCTTTAAGATTTGCTGAAACACCGCTTCAGTCCACCACTGAAAGTAGACAAAGGATGATTTGGGAGTAATAAGATCCTGGCTTCTGCGCATGCGTACAGCATCCTACACCCTACTACCAGATCTCTAAGCTTCCAAGAAAAATGTGTTTTGTTTTTAACTCAATTAAAACTTAGAGAACACTCATTAAGGACTTCATTAATACATCTGGTTTTTATTACTTAATATTTTTTTCACATATTACAAGGTATGTACGAGACTGTAATTATTAAAAAAAAACAGTTTAATAATAATAATTACTAAAAAAAACAGTTTAATAGTAATCTTACAAAAAAAATAAAATGCATCACATATATAACTTAAAGTACATATCGAAACCATTTAAATCTGCTAAAACCTTGTTTGCATAAAATTTTTCTTCCGGTATATGTTATTCCAACTTTACATAAAGCCATATAGTTTCTAGGGTTGAATGTTTTATTTACACATAGTGTATAAATATCATTATTTGCTTTAAACTTGCCATATCTTAGGACACAAACATGCCATCCATGATCATCCTTTGTTAGCTTAACTAAGCTATTTAACGAGTTCATCGGCACAATGTAGGCATTATCTTGCAAGTAACAGCCGCCATATTGAAAGTGATTTCCCGCCATAACCTCCACAGTTCACAAACTTAGTAATGGCGGACTGTCAACTGTCAAAAGGTCTCAGGGATAATCCTATCTAAGGAGGTTTTACCCTTGTTCCCCATGTAATAAGTTCCAAACTTATATGAAATAACATTTTCAGGGTTTAATGACTTTCGCTTTCACCGTGTCGTCAGAAAATTTAAAATATGCTTTATGTTATTTTACATAAAGTAGTTTTTTATTCAACGTTATAAGATAGGTAAATAAATATTTTCTGTAAGAAATTTCATATCAAAGCATTGTTTCAAATCCTTTGAAGTCCGTAAAAATAGTTTTATATCAATAAGAATCTAATTAATTAAAACAATGTGATACGTACAGTCTGCATTCTTTCTGTACCGTGAACATGATTGCTGCAAAGCATTCGAAACGTCGGGTTAGATTTAAAAATTTAAAATTCATTATACGCGAGTTAAATCCATGAAAATAGTTTTACTTTAATGTGTAAGACTCCTGAAAGCTTTAGAAAACACTAGATTCTTTGTATATATATTTTAAAACTATATATCTTATAAACCCAGCAATATGCATAAAATATGTCTACGGTGAACATTATATATAAAAGTTTGTGTCTTCACGTTAAGGGCAAACGTACTCATAGCTCATATAAATAAAATGTTAGAGTAATTTAGAATAATTTTACTGAACCATTTTTTTAAACACTTGATTATTTCTGTTTGTTTATCTGTGCGCACATTATTTGAAAGCTCGAGTCTGGGTTCCGTGACCGTATTCATTCAAGCATACCGTATTCATACGTAACCTAGGGTATTAAATAATAACAAGAAAGACTTCTTGAGACGTGAACTTAGCTAAAACAAAGGTAGAGAGGGAATTGCAACTAAATAACACCATGGTGTTCAAGTGTGCTAGTGCTACGCGGCTCGACCACGTAGTTTACAAGTAGAGTCACATGCAAAATATAGTATAAAGAAAGTAACTCAACTTCTTAAGTGGAATAGTAAATATATAACAGTATATTTTGTCGGTTATTCAGAACCCTCCCCTTAAAGCCCCATGAAGCTGAAAAGTAGGTCAAAGGATCGATAGAGTCCTTGAATTTGAGAAGTAGAACGAGCTCTATCCTTATCATATTATTTTATAAAAAAGGATATGTTAATGGCTTTATTGACTTCATAATTTGTGATGACATTTATGATATCGACCAACCGACTAACCAATTAATTAATGGGTCCCGGGTTTGATTTCGGTTGTAAATTATTTATATTATGAATAAGATCTGGTTAGCGATTTATGCAGGTGAATAATTGATTAAAAAGCAATGCCTAGAAGACATTATAGGTACATCACTTGCTGAGAAAAATCACAATCATTATTCTTTACGACTTACTTTAATCTTATCTTTATTATTTATCAATTCTATTCTATATCTTTATAAACTTGTTTATGTATTATTCTAAAGAATTATAACACTGTGAAGTTTCATGTAAATTTTCAGTTATTAACATAAAAACAACAAACATTCATACGACAAATCTTAATTTTCCGTAGGACACCAAAGCACAGTCGATATCACCAGCGCGGCGTCCCGATTATAGCCAGGTAAATAAATATATATTTAATAATCATCATGGTTTACAAAAGTTTATATACAAAAACTTTTAATACATTTTAACTTATTTTAAATTTCTTTCCTTATTAGCAGCATTTTATTTCGTATTTTCGTTACGAGACATGTAAATCTATTCCTGTATATCAGACACATGACCTGTAGGACTAAATCTGGTCCAGGAAACACTGAGCGCGTGTAGCTGGCTTAATCGCTTCCCCCGCGAGGTGTGAACCATACTACAACTTGCTGGTATACCTGGGATTACGTCGTGAGATTTATCTGAAGATATATAGGCATCGATAAATCGGTTTTTCATTAAAATAATTAAATTAATTATACTTCAGTATATTATATATTTATTTGTTAGCAACCAACAATTTTAATTATTTTTCAAAAAAAAGGTATTACTTGAACTTATTTTTTTTTGAACGTGCATTTAAAAAAAATAAATGAATGCATGGTTTGGAATTATAGAAACAAGCAACATTGTTCTTAGATAATTTATTTAAATAATTTAGATAATTGATATAGGGAATTTATAAAATGGTCCACCAATGGTATTAATTATAATAGTATTGCTATCTCTTTTTAGAAAGTGCCCAATAAAATACTAACGAAGAAAAAACTTATGTCATCTAATGTTTTTATTGGGTGTCCAAGTAAATCCAAATCATAAATCACAATAATAACTGTTGGATAGTGTTAAGATTAATTGATAGATCTGAACCGGTGTGTGAGACCGGATTCACATCCGTGCGGCCCCGGACGCGCTAGACTCCCGTGGGACGAGACGACCCCAGTCACCACATCCTATACATTCCTCGCTTTCCATAGAGCAATATGATTATTAAAAAGTAAGTTGTTACACGCTTTTATTGTCTATGGATCGAATATGTCATTTTGGAATATTTAGTGATCGGAGTACGCCGATCACTTAAGATTATTACAAACATTGTATTCCTATGAACGATATGTTGCTAGTGAACTCTGGCTTAACGTAACTGCTTCTCAATTTCTTCGGGAGAATGAGAGGATATCTTGGTGTTAAATTCTTGACATGGACGACCATCTGTTACTAAAATTTGGTAATCTAAAAGTTTGTTTCAGCTTGTCCAAAGGTCAGGTGGTCCAACCACGAAGGTTGACCTGAGATCGTATGCAGAAATTAATCGCTTTTCAAACAAAAATAGATTCCTCCTAGTTAACCATTTTCATGTAATATATATTTTTAAGACATATATACTATTAAACATTGAAATATGTATAATGATATAACATTTGCTAAAAATATCAGACAAGTATTGGAACTGTTAACGGTTGTACATTATCTCATAGGTGTTTGTGATTGTTTTGTAAATTAGAAAAACTATTTTAGGTTTTATTTAAACAATACTTCCAATCTTAGAGAATAAATGTGTCCAAAACGGCTCGATGTGGAAGTCACTTTTTGGCTAAGTAAGTAAGTGTCTAAGTAACCATTTCGATGATAGTGGTATAATAACTATATAATATTATATATAAGAAAATCTTGATAACCTTATTTTTACCCCTATTTATTATATACTATTGTTTACATAAAGTTCAAAAGTTATTAAGTGTACTGCTAACAACGCCGTTGGACTACTATTACAAAATATAATCTCCATGACATATATTTATTTAAAATTGTAATAATCTTAACGTAAATACTCATTTCTAAACACATTAAGAAAATAACTAAATATAAAATATGTTACGTATTTTTATGCTACTACACGTAATCAAAATGATTGAGTGGTGGAGTTTTTGAGACATGTTTTGTTAATACAAATACATATTTTAAATACATAATCTGAACCTTTGTTGGAGGAGTTCCTAGTTTACTAGACGTAAATCAATATATATCATAAAATAGCCGATTGTAGACATCTGATTCGCTTACCACGATCCCATTTGGTATCCTTCAAAGGGTAGTGTGTGACGCACGTATAGTTTTTAGTTATAGTTAGGCTTAGGCTTTATCTGTTTTAAGATATCGGAAGCAACCCACGTTATATTATACATTAAAATAAATACTTTGTATATAGATAAGCATTACTGTGATAATGGTCTGTGATATTTATAACATTACTTTGTTGTGTAAAGGAAATAGATGAAAATGATGGTTTAGATATTTCTGGAATCAATACATTAAACCTACATAAGAATTAATAGACCAATGTGAACACATTACATATATAATGCGACTATAAATATAACATATTACAATATTGAGATCGCTCACAATGTAAGAAAGTAATAAAAATAATGTATATTCTTTACTAACCACTAAAGTTAATTAATTATATTGTCTATTTTTTGTTAGTATTAGTTTCAGTTCAATCGTGGCAATAGTAAAACGTTATTTTAATGGCCATGAATAATCAACAAGAATTTTATTTAAATATCAATCTTTTATTAAAATTAAGAATTTTCTTTGGCTTCTATCACAATGTTATTGATAAAGACTGTAAAATTGGAAAGATTGTATTGAAACTAATAATAACTTGTGTGGGTGCTTTAATCATATACATGGCAATACGTTGCAGAGTAATAAAAAATGGGGAAATTGTCCAAGCTATAAGAGCCTTAGAATACACAACTTACTTCATTATCGCTTTAACAACCGAAAACATTTATCTTCTAGACTATTACCGTTCTGATATAAATATTGATGGCATATTGTATTCCAAAAAAACATATCCTAAAATAATTTCTGCAACGATGGCGTACATGATAATTGTGTCAATGTTATACATATTTTTTTTCTTAATTTACATTTATATGAAATTGGAGTCGTGTTCCGATTTTGTTCTGGAATACATGTTCATAGTTATTTTTAGTTTGTGTAAAGAAATAGGAAGGATTCCAATCTTATTGGTACTATTTTTACTATACTTTAGAATAAAATTTTTATGCAAAATAATACGCACAGAAGCTTTGAATACAACAACTACATTTTCTTGGAAAAAATATGTTAAGATGTATAACAAAAACTTGGATTCCTTGACAAAAACCGATTGGGCATTGAAGCCGATGGTAATATATTGATATCACTCAATTTTCATTTTTCATTTATAGAATAGCATTTTTGTAGTTTTCTAAAACTAAATACTTTACAATTAATAAGATTATATTTTCATAACATCTTCTTATTATATATTAATTATTTAATTAAAATTGAGTAATAATCAGTGAGGCTGCAGATATGGCTCTGTATCAGTACCCTTCGGCGCAGCTCGTCTTTCTGGGGGACTTTAATGCCTGTCATCAGGACTGGCTGTTCCCGTACCAGAAGACCGACCATGCTGGAAGAGAAGCGCGGAACTTTGCGTTGTCCTTGGACCTCTTTCAGCTGGTGAAGCACGCGACAAGGGTACCAGATACGTAAGCCATACAGCCAATTGCCTGGACCTTTTGCTGACAACAGATTTGGACAGGTATCGTGTAGAGGTCACCTCCCCGTTGGGAACCTCCGATCACTGTCTGGTTAAATCTGTGTTTACATATTCCCCACCAGCTTTCGAACCTCATGGAGTTAGGCGAGTATGGAAATACAAGTCAGCAGATTGGGATGAGATGCGGCACTTTTTTGCGTCTTATCCTTGGCGGCAGGTCTGCTTCTCTTCTTTGGATCCGTCGAGTGGCGCGGATGCTATAACCGATGTGGTGCATCAGGCAATGGAGTATTTTATTCCTTTTGCTGACGTATCCATCGGTGGCAAAGCGCGCCCATGGTTTAATGCCGAATGTGGTCATGCTCAAGAGCGAAAATATTCGGCATATCTCATTTGGTTCGAACTCATGCTCGAACCGCAAAACTCCGAAAGTAAGTTCTAAGAAGAAAGCCTTTAACCAAGCTGTCAAGTCCTATAAAAAGGCATTGCGGAAGGCTCGTCTCGATCCTCAAAACAATCGAGTCCGATCAAAACGATCGAGTCGAACTTCTGCCAACCCTCACTTTCTGCTCTGTTGACGCCGGATGGATCCCTGGCCCACAAAGCAACAGAGAAAGCGAATATATTTGCTTCTTAGTTTGCTAATAATTCGCATTTAGACACTGGCAATGCTTCTCTTCGATGCCTGAAATCCGCATCACGAAGAAAGGGGTATGGAGAACATCGTGTCGTTTAGATGTGAATAAAGCCAGTGGTCCTGATGGTATACCAGTCATTCTGCTCAAGACATGCGCAGCTGAGTTATCTCCTGTACTGACAAGTCTGTATCGCCTCTCTTTCATGACTGGAATAGTGCCGAAATCCTGGAAGCTTGCTAATGTGCAACCCGTGCCCAAAAAAGGCAGCCGTCCCGACCCTGTCAATTACAGACCGATTTCAATCACCTCCATACTCTGCAAGATTATGGAGCGTGTATTGAACTCGCGTCTACTAGCATACCTAGAAGGTAACGATCTCCTCAATGACCGAAAGTACGGGTTTCGCCGTAATAGGTCTCGACAGTACGGGTTTCGCCGTAATAGGTCTACTGGGGACCTCCTAGTGTATGCTACTCACATTTAAGGCGAGGCCATCGAGAAGCACGGAGAAGCGGTCGCCGTCTCTCTGGACGTCTCGAGGGCATTTGACAGGGTCTGGCATGCGAGCCTTATATGCAAGCTTTCAGCGTACGGTATATCTCCTGGTCTGATCGGCTGGGTAAAGGACTTTCTGAGCCACAGATCTCTCCGAGTAGTTGTCGACGGGTGTTCCTCGGGACCCTTGACAATAAATGCCGGAGTGCCTCAGGGGTCCGTTCTTTCTGCAACTCTGTTTCTGCTGCACATTAATGATCTGTTGAAGCCCGGTATCTATGGGTATGCAGACGACAGCACAGTTGTAGAAAGATATCTGCCGAGTAGTCGGGCTAGTCGAGATCAAGTACAGTCTGAAAGAGAAGCCATGGTGCAACGTTTGAATGACAAACTTCGGGCAGTCTCCGCATGGAGCAATGCCAATCTTGTCAAGTTCAACGCCACCAACACGCAGACGTGTCTGTTCACCGCCAAAAGGAGCCCTTTTACCTTGGCTCCTACTTTCCAGAATGTATCCTTGGAATACAGTGACCGGCTTCAGTTGTTAGGTTTAGAGATTTCCTCGAACCTCAACTTTGGTCGGTTCATTGAGTCCAGAGCAAGAGCAGCAGCAGCAAAGCTAGCCGTTCTTGCGAAGGTTCGGCAGTACTTTACACCGGGACAGGTTCTTGTTCTATACAAAGCACAGATCCGGTCGTGTGTAGAGTACTGTGGTCACATATTTGCTGGTGCCGCAAAGTCTCATCTTGCGGTTCTGGACTCAATTGAGAGGCGAGCAAAGAGGCTTATAGGCGATCCCGAATTGGTCGAAGCCAACCTCCAAAGCCTTGAACACAGGCGTAAAATTGCTAGCCTCTCAGTATACTATAGGATACATTTTGGTGAGTGTGCGCAGGAATTATACGACTTAATTCCCCCGTCCCTCTTCCATCACCGGACGTCCCGACGCACGGCAGGTATCCATCCTTTTGTTGTGGACATTCCACCTGTCCGAACGAAGCGCTTTGCTTCCTCATTTTTAGTGCGTACAGCGAAGGACTGAAACAATTTGCCTGCGTCGGTATTTCCGGCCAAATATAATGTAGGTGTCTTCAAGAGAAGAGTGAATAGGTTGCTAGGGCAATGCGCCTTACCATCTAAGACTACATTCCACTTACCATCAGGTGTAGTAATGTAGTAACTTAGTAGTGTAGTAACTTAGTAATGTAGTCAAGCATTGCCGTAGATTATATAAAATAAAAAATAAAAAAAAATTAAGAGTTTTTCAATTTTAATATTTTTATTATAACTTATTTATAATTTCATTACCTAAATAAGATTAATTTAAACTACTAAAGAATGGCGATTTTTGTTACCATTGTTTTACTATTTACGTAAACTAACTGCAGGAAAACTATAGCTTTTAAGTTTTATTAATGCTAGGAATTTCGTGATATTAAAATTTATGGTTTTTTATATATTTTAGATGTTTGCTCATCTTACAGTAAGTTTTATAAATATCACCAGTATATTATTTAATCTAGCGATAATAATTAAAACACACGTGAGTAGCATGTTCTTATAGAAAATGTTTTGTTTGCAACATTATTTATTGATAGTAACATTTTATATTTTATCTATTTTGTTCTAGAAACCGTTTCAATTCAACATGTATATTGCAACAAAGATAATACATCTGATATACAGTTATATGATAGTGTTTTGTCCATCTATAACAATGGAGTTGATAAAAAAAGAATTGGAGATGTTAAAAATAGATATGGCCGACCAAATTATAACTTGTACAAGTAAGTACAAATACAGGTAGTAATAAATTAGTAATTGATTGGATATAGTACTAAAACATTATCTAGTAAATTGAGATGAGCATACTTGTTTTTGAAATAACCAAACCATTGAAGAAGGAGTCGATGACCGCTAGAATATTACTTAGATTAAATGAGAATTATAAAGATTATTTATATCAATCTTCATATCTCTTCATCAATCAACATATCTCTTCTTTCAGATGAAAGACGACACGAGCTACTGAGAATGCTGTTAAAGAATTTGAGCCAGAGACCACTGGTCTATAGTTTATGGCGTTCCATTACAGTCGACTCGAGCCTTCCCCTGAGATTTCTCTCGCTAACCGTCACGTGTTTAGTGTGTTTGTTGCAATTTCATGGACAATAGCTATTTTTTAAATTATTAATAGAACAGAACGTCCTTTTGTAATTATTATATACACAAAGTAACGTGTACTTTCATAACGAATTTTGCACATTGCAGTGGATTTTTATCATGAATTTTCAGCACCACTACTTATTCGAACAGTTTCTTCCAAATTATTGATGACTGCGACGAGTATTTGTATTATCTAGTCAAAGTTAAAAATTACAAAAAAAAAATATGGTTGCCTGTAAAGTCGGTTTTACGGGCGAAGATTTACGTGACCACGTCTTTTTCTCGGTAGAATATTTATTGATATGAATATTATTAAATTGCACAATATTTTAATAATTTGAGTGATTTTGTTGAGGATAGGACGATGAAGACGTTGTCACGTAAAATCATTTTATATATTATTTATTTTATATTATATTATTGATTTTATTATTTTTTACAAAATTTATTTACCGACTTTTTCGATACATCAATTAGTTGCGGAGATATCGATCATTGAAGTTATTGTTTGCTACCAGTATTTTATATATTTATTTTTTTCAGTTATAAAAAAATACTATTTCCAATTGTGTCTACCAAGTATGGTCACATGTACTGGCCTATATATTAAATAATAATAAGTACAGATAATGTTATGTGACGTCACTTCTGATTTTATATATTTTAATATTTTTAATTTTAAAGAATTAATTTGAAAATCAAAACACTTATTCAGATCGAAGGTTCAAATTTTTGCTAAATAAATTTGAAATTAATTAAAATTTGTAATTGTAAATAATGAAGTTGAAAATTAAAACATTTACTTAAATTAGATGTTAAAATTCTTGCTCAACACATTTTAAATCAAGTTTTCTTATATCTGCCACTTTTTCTTAATATTTGTAATTTTAAAGAATCAATTTGAAAATCAAAACATTGCTCGGCGGACCGATCATGTTTGAGTGGGAGAGAGACGCAAGGCCTTCTATGTGTGTGTGACTCATCGTTACGTTCCCGGGCGTTACACTTTTTCATAAGTGACTCCCAGCTTAACCTAATTTAAGACGTTGTCACGTCAAAAAAACATCCTTGATGTATTCTGGTAATTAAAACAATAAAGGTTTTCACAAGAAAAATATTTTTTTCATCTTTATTTCCCATAAAAACGGATACGGATAAATCCGTGCAAAAAGTATATGCGTAGAAAATGCTTTGTACCATTAAAATGACCAGTCGTATACAGCGATATGCCTGTTTGTTAATATTTTAAATAAATAAAAGGAAATCTCACATTTAATATATTTTGAAATATTAGTCAATTTCTTAAACACAAGCTTTTGCTATGATTTCTATAAATTATTGACAACACATTAATTTAATGTAGTGTGATTGACTTTAAATCTAAATAAGCTTTGTCATTTAACAAATCGCGTATTGTAGGTCACCGTATATCGAATACTTAATTATTAGTTTAATATAAAAAAAAAACATAATTATATAACACATAATAATTACTTAGTTTTCAGGGCATTTTTTATTGTTGTTAGTTTTAGGTAGGTACCTACATATACGTAATTTAATTTACTAAAAACATTACCTAAATCAATAACAAACTACATACTTATAATGCCTAGGTACCTTTTAATTAGATACAAAGTTACAAAATTACATAGTTCACATTTTCATAATATTTACCTTTCGAATAACTACTTTGTATATAATGTTCGAAAATATCTATGAACATGTATAGCCATGTTAAGCATACTTAAATTACGATACGGGCAGGGATCGGTTTATTTTTCATTCTATATTTATATAAACTTAAAAATTTACTTTACATATAGATAACCTTTAATGTATTTACTTCAAGGGCGTTGCTTGTCCCCCAACGTTTTTGTTGAAGACTTATTAGAACATTAGGTATTACATAATGTCTATTGTTTTAAGGATTTAAAGTTCAAGTTAGAATCTCTATTCGAATTCTAATTTATTCTCATATATCACTATGACTTTGACTCAAATAGTCAATCCTCATCTAACCATCTACATGCCCTTATCCCAATTTTGATGTCGACGCAGTATGAGTTTTTCTTCCTTTCATCCCTGTCACTCGTCATTTGTGTAGACACTTCTTTCGGTTCCATATCCCGTTTCATTCATTCCATCCATCTTTTTTCGACCGTCTTCTTCCTTTACATCCCTCTCTTATACTCTACTTATCTCCATATGTAATACTCTTCTTATAACAAGCCTTTCATTCCTCCTCATAATATGCCCATATCACGAAAGACGACTTCCTCTATTTTTTTTGTCATTGGTCTGTCTACTCCTAAGCTACTCCTTAAACCTATACTAATTTCTTATTCTCTTTTTTCTTGTTACCCTTTTTACACACATGCATACGCAAAAGCGTCCTGGGCATTGAAAGCGATTGATATTTTTATCAATCGCTTTCAATGCCCAGCACTCAGATTCATACATAACGACAGGCCTAATAATTCAAATTTTATAGATAAGGTAAAGAGGGAACCCTTATCTTTTGAAGAAATCCGAAATCGCATGTCGTTCACATGACCTGTCGTCATTTCATCCGTCCCATGTTGATTCTGTGGTTCACCTACGTCTCGTTCAATATTGCTCTCGGTTTGTATGACGGAGTCAAGGTTGCCGAGAGTGTGAGCAGACTAATAATAGCATTCCATCTAGGGCAATGGGAACAAAAGAGACTACACTGAAATCGCAGATCAGGTGTTCTTTTTTTTTATAATTATTTTCAAGCCAACCACTAGGGTGTTTCCTCCTATATGTATAGGACATAGCATTCGTTATCAACAGAAAGAGGTAGGGACTAAGAGCCCATCCCTGGTGCAGGCCCGCAGCCATACTGAACTTGTTGGTGTTTCCAGCAGCCGATAGTGTGCCTTAGATCGACTGTACATTGCACTAACCACCTTCTCATACTTCCCAGACATATAATTCTCTTTCAAATCCCCCTGCACTATTTTACGCGGAACCCGGACAAATACCTTCTCGAAATCGACGAATACCATTTACAAGTTTCTGTCGTGCACGTCTCACATAATTGGTGGAGAGCGATGATGGTATCCGTCGTGCCCTGACCAGGTATAAAACCGAACTTATACGCCATGATATCACTCTCATCTCGCATCCTTCTTTGTATTACAATGATTAGCTTAATCACAGATGTGATTAACTCTAACTCAACAAAAATAAAATGCCCAAATCGTAAATTGATAGTGAAACATTGGATAACACCTGGTCTACTGCGATGCATCAGACACCGAGACAGTTTTGCACAAAAAAAAATAAACAAGATCCTAATAATGTTAAAAATTACTTTTAATAGGTACAGAAATTTTTGCTGTAAATTATTGAAAAATGGTAAACAGACTATGAAAAAAACTTAATTAGTAAAGCAGGAAATAACCCTAAAAAGATTTGGACAGCCATAAATAAAATTACAGGTAAAGCAAGAAATCAAGAAAATACTTCATCGCATCTTTTAACATCCTCAGTCACCCCTGAAAAGTCAGTGAATTTTGTTAATGACTTCTTTGTAGATGTAGGTGAAAAACTTGTCAAAAAAATAATAAATGGAAAGAGGGAAAATATTAAATTTGTGCCAAATAACAATTCCCCCCCTTCCAAGGGTCATGATATCTACATATCTACTGACGAACAAAAAGTAACTGCATTATTAAGATCACTTCGTAATGGCTATTCACTGAGTTGGGATAGAATATCCAGTGATTTATTAAAGAGGCATATTATAGCTGTAGCACCACCATTAACATATATTTGCAACCTTGCCTCTTCCTCCGGCCACTTTCCAAATTCTTTGTTGTTGTTGTTGTTGTCGTTGTCGTTGTCGTTGTTGTTGTCGTTGTCGTTGTCGTTGTCGTTGTTGTTGTTGTTGTTGTTATTATTATTTCTCCCACACTTTCATAATATGTGACCTGAGCTTTATTCCGCAATTACTGTTTAAAACTTGAACATCACCCTTATCTTTATAAAGGGTAACTACCGAACTAATGCAACATTCATCAAAAATAACTTCCTTATACAATTCACTTATATCCAATTTATATCCAATACACTTATATCCAATACACTTATATTCAATTCATTTATATCCAATACACTTATATCCAATACTACTACTGTTTATCCGACCGTGTTCGATCACGGCGACTGTTAATCTATTGGGAGGACCCACGTCTCTGATGGGCCCTCAGATGACTGACATAGCCGATCTTGGAAGTAAAAGTTCGGCTGCACATATTACAAGTCAGTACACTTTCGAGAAAATGATAAGATATGGCCGGAGATCATCCCCGGAGAGCTATAGCTCTCCTCCATTTTTGCCGGTCTTGCCAGTTTTTCTTGCCAGTTCTTGCCAGTTTTTCCCATTGTGAAGGATCAATGTCACAACGTTTCATGTGGTTTTAGCACATCCTTGTCTCGGCAGTTGGCCACCTAGTTTCCGCTTGCCCTCCTCCAACTCCGAGTAAAAGATGCTTGTTTCTGTATTACGAGCTTAAATATTTTACTAAATACTGAGCTAAAATTGGAAAAAAAAAATATTACTTTTATGTTATAAAACCTTTGACATAGCCTTCGCTGAGCGGATAATAATACATAATAAATATAACGTTGACGTAAAGGTTTAAGTAAATTAAATGATATATGTAATTGGATATAATTTCTAAAAAACAAAGTAACAAAATGACATAATGTACCAACCTCCTTTTAATATTATACATTAAAATAAATACTTTATATATAGATGAGCGTTGCTGTGATAATGGTCTGTGATATGTATAACATTACTTTGTTGTGTGAAGGAAATAGATCAAAATGATGGTTTAGTTATTTCTAGAATCAATACGTTATACCTACATAAGAATTAATAGACAAATGTGAACAGATTACATATATTTATTTATTTATTTAAAAGACCAACAGTTACATATAAGACAGTTTACATATTATTAATACATTTGGGTAGCCCTTATAGGTCTTTCCAGGTAGACTAAGAAGGTAAATAACACTTATAATCAAAGTGAACTTAAGATAAACATAAATTTAATAGAATGATCACTATTACAAAACTATAATCTTAACATAACATGCATACAAAAGTAAATACCAGAAGAAAATAAAAAAACCGGAAAGGAAAAAAGACAAAAAAATATATTGTCCAAGTTATTTATAGCAATTAGAATAAGTACGTAACCTTACTGATGACTATTTATTATTAAATTAATAATACCCTTTCTAAATTGTTGTTTGCTAGTATCGAAGATATCAACGTTTGAAAAGAATTTGTTATAATTTGTGCAAATGCGGTTAATCGTGGAATGTTGGGTATAATTAGTGGATTTGGTTGGTACGGAGAGCAGTTTCGTATGTCGAGTTCTTTTATAGGGTACATTAAAGTTCAGGCTCGCGACAAGTGCTGGCGAGTTAAGGTGGTTGTTAGCTATACTGTGTAGCAGCATACAGTCCTGTAGAGTTCGTCTGTCTTTTAAAGGTAAAATTTTATGAAAGACACAACTGTCTTCATAATTATTGTAAACTCGTTTTTTTTAATTAAGGAAACACAAACATTTCTTTTGAATACTCTCAATTTTATTTGTGTAAATGGTATAATTTGGTGACCAAATGCAACTCGCATATTCTAGAACACTGCGGACGTAGGCGAAATAAACCGATTTTATGCAAGCCAAATCTGAAAAGGGTTGGCATGTACGTATAACGAAGCCGAGGTTGGTCTATGCTTTATTTGTAATATGGTCAATGTGTTCAGACATGGTAAGCTTATCATCGAGTACTAATTCGAGATCTCTTATTACATTTACTTATATATATATGTGTAATTGAGTTTTTTTTCTTTTACGAGTGAACGAGATTTGTTGACATTTATGTACATTTACAGTTATATTGTTTCTTTTATAGTACTCAGACAAGGATAGTAAAGTGTTTTGAAGGGTAATACAGTCTTGAAGGTTATTAATTTTGCAGTAGATCTTTTTATCATCTGCATATAGAAGATGTTTACATGTTGTGAAACAACTAAAGATATCGTAGATATATGCATTATATAAAAGAGGGCCCAAATGTGACCCCTGGGGAATGCCCGATGGTACGCTTACAAAGTCAGACCTGCACCCTCCCATAACAACAGCTTGTGAACGATTAGTGAGGTACGATTCTACCCACCTGAGTAAGTCCCCATGTATACCCAGGTTATACAGTTTAGCTAGTAAAATAGCGTGATCTACACGGTCGAAAGCTTTTTCGAAATCTGTGCGATTACGTCAACTTGTCCACCTCCTTCCATATTATTGAGAACGAATTGTGAAAACTCAGCTAGATTAGAGACAGTAGATCTTTTTGTTAAAAATCCGTGCTGGGTATTACTTACCCCACTTACTATTGTGCGGTAGATTTGATTATATACTGTTTTCTCAAATATTTTTAACCCCCGACTAAAAAGAGGGGTGTTATAAGTTTGACCTGTCGATCTGTGTATCTGTGTATCTGTGTATCTGTGTATCTGTGTATCTGTGTATCTGTCTGTGGCAAATTTCCGGCCAAACGCGTGGATGGATTTGAATGCGGTTTTTTTTAATTGAAAGCTATACTCGTCGAGATGGTTTTTATCTATGTTTTATTTAAATAGTAATAGTCGTCTCCAAGATATTGACGTTTTATTCGTGCGGGGGAGAGGTTCTTATGCAATAATTAGCTGTTTGCGGCCAAACGCGTGGACGGATTTGAATGCAGTTTTGTTTAATCGAAAGCTATGCTCATTGAGATGTTTCCTATCTATGTTTGATTGAAACAGTTATAGTTGTTTTCAAGATATTGACGTTTTATTCGTGTGGGGGAGAGGTTCTTATGCAATAATTAGCTGTTTGCGGCCAAACGCGTGGACGGATTTGAATGCGGTTTTGTTTAATCGAAAGCTATGGTCGTCGAGATGGTTTTTATCCATATTTGATTGAAATAAAAATAGTCGTCTTCAAGATTTTACGTTTTATTCGTTTTATTCGTGCGGGGAAGAGGTTCTCATGCAATAATTAGCTGTTCCTAGCGGTGTCGCCAAAAGGATGAAGGCCAAAAGGTTTTTACACTTACGTACTGAGGTAAAGTACTTTATTAGGGATAGCTGTTGCCCGTGACTGCGTCCACGGAGACTGTAAAAATATATTTATATGGCTTATGATCGTAGTCATAAAGAATCACGGGCAACAGCTAGTGATAATAAAAATCCCTTCATAGTGTTATTAGTGATTGTAAACATTTTAATTCTAAATGTTTATATTTATTAATATTCGTATATACTATATATGAAACCTACCTACCTACCCATATGAAAAGGTCTTGAATCGTGTTACTTAATACATTTATAATATTACATTATCGAAACTTTCACGTGGATCCTTATTTTATTATATTAAATATAATATATATTTCTCTTAATAAATATAGCCTATGTACCTACATCATAATATAGGATTCTAATGCTAAAAGATTTTTTTAAAAATCGGTCCCGTAGTTTCGGAGCCTATTCAATTCAAAGAAACAAACAAATCTTTCCTAATTAAACAATTGATTTTTTTTTTTTAGGTTCATTCAATACAATTCAGAAATTAATAACATAAGTTTAAAAAGCAGAAAAAAAAATTAAATTAAAATTTAAAAAACCCCCGATACAAAAAGACCTCTAAAAAGAGTAAAAATAATATTCTTATGTACTTATTGAACTCGTTGCGTCGGGGGACCGTTTAATAAAGGAAGAAATTAAAATGCAAGTAAGTTAACAAGGCAAATAAAGAAATTACAAAATCGAATCGTATGGTCTAAGTCCTCAATGATTAACTTCGTAATATATATACACACACAAAATAAATAAATAAATAAATAAATACACTATCAACGTACGTACAACGCGACGGTCTCCCGAAGCACCGAGTTCAATAAGTACATAAGAATATTATTTTTATTCTTTTTAAAGGGGTTTTTGTATCGGGGGTTTTTTAAATTTTTATACTAAATATATTTAAAATAGAAATAGGTCTGTAGTTTTCCATTTTGCATTTAGAAAATTTTTTATGTATAGGTAATATGTTGGCTTCTTTCTATTTTGACGGAAATATTCCTTCACGTAATGATCTATCAAAAATAGCTTTTAATGGTTTTACTAGAGCTTTGGCACAATTGCTAATAAAAATCGGTGCCCGCGGATTTATTGACATTTGTCCTTTTTAACAATGTAAGAAGTACCTTTTCAGAAACGGTTATGCGGCTAATTTCATTATTGTCATTGTAAGTTGGCAAGTTCAATGCAGTAACGTTATAACTATGGGATTGGTTGACAAACACACTCTTAAAGAATTTATTGAAACCGTTGCAAATGTCCACTCCACCTTCATATGATTCGGAGTTGAGAGTCAAAGTTTTTGGGTAACTGGATTAATATAATAATATAACAATTATATAATGCGACTATAAATATAACATATTACAATATTGATATCATACCAAACCGCTTACAATGTAAGAAAGTAATAAAAATAATGTATGTTCTTTACTAACCACTAAAGTTAATTAATTGTATTGTCTATTTGTTAGTATTAGTTTCAGTTCAATCGTGGCAATAGTAAAACGTTATTTTAATGGCCATGAATAATCAACAAGAATTTTATTTAAATATCAATCCTTTATTAAAATTAAGAATGTTTTTTGGCTTCTATCATAATGTTATTGATATAAACTGTAAAATTTGGAAGATTGTATTGAAATTAATCGTAACTTGTGTGGGTGTTTTCTTCATATACATGGCAATACGTTGCAGAGTAATAAAATATGGGGATTTCCTTCAAGCCATGAGAGCCTTGGAATACACAACTTACTTCATTATAGCGTTGAAAACTGAAAATATTTATCTTCTAGACTATTACCGTTCTGATATTATGATTGATGACATATCGTATTCCAAAAAAAATTATCCAAAAATAGTTTTTGCAACGATGGCGTACATGATAACTGTGACAATGTTATATATATATTTATTCTCAATTTTTCTTTATATGAAATTTGATTCGTGTTCGGATTTTATTTCGGATTACATGTTTATAGTAATTCTTGGTTTTTGTAACGAATGTGGAAGGATTCCAATCTTATTGGTACTATTTTTACTATACTTAAGAATAAAATTTCTTTGCAAAACAATACGCATGGAGGTTTTGAATACAACAGGTACATTTTCTTGGAGAAAATATGTTAAGATGTATAACAAAAACTTGGATTCACTGGCAAAAACCGATCGGGCATTGAAGCCGATGGTAATAGCTTGTTATCATTTTTTGACAAAAAAAAAACTGGTTAAACACTAATTAAATTAAATCGAATCAAATCGAATCGAATCGAATCACATCAAATCAAATAAAATTAAAACTTATGTTTTCATTTTAACGCTTTTATTGAAGTTTACGATAAGTAATCTGCTAAATAAGAATTATTTTAACTACTTACAAAAAATTACTTATAATTTTATTACTTGTTTCTTATATAAAATGATCCTCCCATTATTACTTTTAAGTTTTAATAATTCTGAGGATTTCATGTACCTATTATGATATTTCGTTGTTTTCTTACATTTTAGATGTTTGTTCATCTGATAGTTACTTTTACAAATATTATAGCTATATTATTTAATGTAGCGAAATTACTTAAAAAATACGTAAGTTATTGATTTTTCTGAATATGTTTTATTTCATTTTTTTTCTACTGATAATAGTATTTTTTTATAGAAACTATTAATTGACTTCAACATGTATCTTGTGACAAAGTTAATACATTTGATATATAAATATATGATAGTATTTTGTCCATCTATAGTAATGGAGTTAATAATAAGAGAATTGGAGATATTAAAAAAAGATATGGCGGATCAAATTCTGACTTGTACAAGTAAGTAAGGAAAAAAACTAAAGTAATAATGGGTTATTTATTGATTGGATATATTACTAAGACATTGCATCGTGAATTGAGATGAGTGGTAGGTATATAAAAGAGGTTTTTAAAAATCTCCAAAATCCAATTGGTATATCAGAATATAAAGAATGAAGAACGAATATGCTATACAGCATCATTATCCGTAGATTTAAAACGTTATCTGAGTCTTTTTTTGTGTAGAATGAAATACAATTCACTAACTTTAAGGAAATTTAAAAAGAAATTCATGTTTGTATGGATTTTTTTTATTTTCGAAGTAAGACGTGTCTTATTCTTTATTAGAAATAAATCAAGAAGTAGTCGATTACCGCAAGAATATTAATTAGATTAATATTTATATTACACTAAAAACACATGTATTCTTTCAGATGAAAGACGACACGAGCTACTGAGAATGCTGTTAAAGAATTTGAGCCAGAGACCACTGGTCTATAGTTTATGGCGCTCCATTACAGTCGACTCGAGCCTTCCCCTGAGATTTCTCTCGCTAACCGTCACGTGTTTAGTGTGTTTGTTGCAATTTCACGGACAATAGCTATTTTATAAACTATTAAAGGAAAAGAACGTCCTTTTGTAATTATTATATACACAATAATTAGTAACGTGAACTTTTATAACGAATTTTGCACATTACAGTGGCTTTTTCACGTGAATTTTCAGCACCACTATTCGAACAGTAATTTGGTAGGAAATTATAGATGACTGCGACGAGTATTTGTATTATCTAGTCAATGTTGAAAATTCCAAAAATTTACTTGATGTATTCTGGTAATTAAGGCATTAAAGCTTTTCACACGAAATTTATTTATTTGATATTTATTTTCCATAAAACAGTACGGATAAATCCGTGCAAAAATATATCTGTAGAAAATGCTTTTTCTAGGTGGTAGACCATAACATCGGGTCGCCGACAAAGTTACCACCCATCGGTCAAAGTCGTGCCGCAAAGCGACCTAGTCGTGTTCCGGCACGTTGCTCGATGAAGCCGGTTATAGGAAATGGGTCTAAACAGCTGCGGTGCGTTGGCGAACCGGTTTGACGTCGAGTTGGTTTTCTTTTTGTCGGGTGTCTAGTCGAGGAGGGTAGCGGGATCCGAAGCGACGCCTTTCCGCTGGCCGCCCGCAGATAGTTGGGGGCCCAATTAGCCACCCATGAAAGGCTGCCCCTCCAGCTGCAAAAAATCCCAGGGTGGCTTCATCGTGCTGGTTGGCGACCAGACGAGGAGGCCCGATGGCGATCCCTGGGGGGTTTGGTCGTCCCCGCAGTCTCCAGACTAGCCTCTCAGTGGCAAGACATCACCAATTTCAACGTCGGGTTCGATACGCACGCATCGTTCAACAGTCATTTCCCATCCCACCAGGACCAGGAGTCAACTAGATTATTTGAGTATCTCGGTGAAGCTGCTGATATGGCTTTGCATCAGTACCCTTCAGCGCAGCTCGTCTTTCGGGGGGACTTAATGCTTGTCATCAGGACTGGCTATTCCCGTACCAGAAAACCTGTATGCTGGAAGAGAAGCGCCGGACTTTGCGTTGTAAACTTGGACCTCTTTCAGCTGGTGAAGCACGCGACAAGGGTACCAGATGCGGTAAGCCATACAGCCAATTGCCTGGACCTTTTGCTGACAACAGATCTGGACAGGTATCGTGTAGAGGTCACCTCCCCGTTGGGAACCTCCGATCACTGTCTGGTGAAATCTGTGTTTACATATTCCCCACCAGCTTTCGAACCACATGATGTTAGGCGAGTATGGAAATACAAGTCATCAGATTGGGATGAGATGCGGCACTTCTTTGCGTCTTATCCTTGGCGGCAGGTGTGCTTCTCTTCTTTGGATCCGTCAAGTTGCGCGGATGCTATAACCGATGTGGTGCATCAGGCAATGGAGTATTTTATTCCTTTTGCTGACGTACCCATCGGTGGCAAAGCCCGCCCATGGTTTAATACCGAATGTGGTCATGCTCAAGACCGAAAATATTCGGCATATCTCATTTGGGCGCATGCTCGAACCGCAAAATTCCGAAAGTAAGTTCTAAGAAGAAAGCCTTTAACCAAGCTGCCAAGTCCTATAAAAAGGCATTGCGGAAGGCTTGTCTCGATCGTATCGCTAAGAATGGCGAAAAGCTCTCTGTCAGACCAACTGGCAGTCGAGCTTTCTGGTCTCTTGTCAAAACGATCGAGTCGAACTTCTGCCAACCCTCACTTTCTACTCTGTTGACGCCGGATGGATCCCTGGCCCACAAAGTAACAGAGAAAGCGAATATATTTGCTTCTTAGTTTGCTGATAATTCGCATCTAGACACTGGCAATGCTTCTCTAGCACATCTTCCTCACTGTCGTATTTCGATGCCTGAAATCCGCATCACGAACAAAGAGGTATGGAGAACATCGTGTCGTTTAGATGTGAATAAAGCCAGTGGTCCTGATGGTATACCAGTCATTCTGCTCAAGACATGCGCAGCTGAGTTATCTCCTGTACTGACAAGTCTGTATCGCCTCTCTTTCATGACTGGAATAGTTCCGAAATCCTGGAGGCTTGCTAATGTGCAACCCGTGCCAGAAAAAGGCAGCCGGCAGGCATGCCAATCCTATCGATTACAGACCGATTTCAATCATCTCCATACTCTGCAAGATTATGTTGCGTGTATTGAACTCGCGCGTTCTAGCATACCTAGAAGGTAATGATCTCCTAAGTCTACTTTCCAGAATTTATCCTTGGAATACAGGGACCGGCTTCAGTTGTTAGGCTTAGAAATTTCCTCGAACCTCAACTTTGGTCGGTTCATTGAGTGCAGAGCAAGAGCAGCAGCAGCAAAGCTTGCCATTTTTTCGAAGGTCCGGCAGTACTATACACCGGGACAGGTTGTTTTATACAAAGCACAGATTCGGTCGTCTGTAGAGTACTGTGATCACATATTTGCTGGTGCCGCAAAGTCTCATCTTGCGGTTCTGGGGTCAATTGAGAGGCGAGCCAAGAGGCTTATAGGCGATCCCGAATTGGTCGAAGCCGACCTCCAAAGCCTTGAACACAGGCGTAGAATTGCTAGCCTCTCAGTTTTCTATAGGATACATTTTGGTGAGTGTGCGCAGGAATTACACAAACCAATTCCCGCGGCCCCCTTCCATCACCGGACGTCCGGACGCACGGCAGGTATCCATCCTTTCGTTGTAGACATTCCACCTGTCCGAACAAAGCGCTGTGCTTCGCCTTTTTTACTTCGTACAGCGAAGGATTGGAACAGCTTGCCTGCGTCGGTATTTCCGCCCGAGTACAATGTAGGTGTCTTCAAGAGAAGAGTGAATAGGTTGGTAGGGTAATGCGCCTTACTACCTAAGACTACATTCCACCATCAGATAAAATGTAGTCAAGCATTGCCCTTGAATATACAAAAAAAAAAAAAAAAAAAAAAACTCAAAAACAAAAACAAGAATAAATGGGCATTGTAACTCTTCTTCCATATTTCAGATATTTCTGAAATCAGTATCTAAAAGATATATATATATAAGAATTTGTAGACAAATTCGAACACATTAATAATAATAATAATAATAATAATAATATAACAGTTTACTGTCATGTAGATAGTTACAGTTTTACACATATATCAGAAAAGAGTTGAACACAATATTTATAACCCTCCAAGACAATGGGAGTTGGCTCAGCTACTTGTTTACCAGGACCGAGATCTTAGAAAACGCTGGTTTTCAGCTAGTCCCCTCTCCTCAAGACTTAACTTAATGTGGGAGGAACAGTGTTCTATCCCCCAACTTCCGAATGATTACAATTAGCCAACGATGGAACTAATTACAAAATAATTAAGTATATATAAAAAAGATACATTACTATATTATACGATTATAGATCTGATAAATTGTATTTGTACGTATAAATATTAAAATCATACCAATATGCTAACAATAAATGGAACTAATATAAATAATGTAGGTAGGCAGGTACTTTACCAACCACTTAAGTTAATTATCTTGTGTATGTAGTGTAATTATTAGTAACAATTCAATCGTGGCAATAGTAAAACGTTATTTTAGTGGCCATGAATTATAATCAACGAGAATTTTATTTAAACGTCAATGCATTATTGAAATTAAGAATGTTCTTTGGCTTCTATCACAATGTTATTGATAAAGACTGTAAAATTGGGAAGATTGTATGGAAACTAATAATAACTTGTGTGGGTGCTTTAATCATATACATGGCAATACGTTGCAGAGTAATAAAAAATGGGGAATTTGTCCAAGCCACAAGAGTCTTGGAATACACAACTTATTCCGTTATCGCATTAACAACCGAAAATATTTATCTTCTAGACTATTACCGTTCTGATGTAATGCTTGATGACATATTGTATTCCAAAAAAAAATATCCCAAAATATATTCTGCAACGATAGCGTACATGATAGTTGTGACAATGTTGTATATATTTTTTTTCTTAATTTATATTTATATGAAATTAGAGTCGTGTTCCGATTTTGTTCTGGATTACATGTTCATAGTTATTTTTAGTGTATGTAAAGAAATAGGAAGGATTCCAATCTTATTAGTACTATTTTTACTGTACTTTAGAATAAAATTTTTATGCAAAATAATACGCACAGAAGCTTTGAATACAACGGCTACATTTTCTTGGAAAAAATATGTTAAGATGTATAACAAAAACTTGGATTCCTTGACAAAAACCGATTGGGCATTGAAGCCGATGGTAATATGTTGATATCACTATTTGACAAATTAAAAATTGGTCGATTTGAAATTTTGTGGTTTGCAATGATGGACAACTGTAAAGATACCAACACCATACTTGTGGCGAATCGATCGTCACATCACTACATATGTCCCATCCCTAAAAAGGAGTGAAAAAAAGAATATTCCACATACTCAATGTTCATTTATAGAATACCATTTTTGTAGTTTTCTTAAACTAAGTACTTTGAAATTAATAAGATTATGTTTACATAACATCTTGTTGATTAAAACTTATTTATATTTCATTACCTAAATAATATTAATTTAAACTACCAAATAATTTTGTAACGATTTTTGTAACTATTTTTTTCCTATTTAAACTAACTGCAGAAAGATTATAGTTTTTAAGTTTTATTAATAATAAGAATTTCGTGATATTAAAATTTTATTGTTTTCTTTTATTTTAGATGTTTGCTCATCTTATAGTTAGTTTTATAAATATCACCAATATATTATTTAATTTAGCGATAATAATTAAAACACACGTAAGTAGCATGTTCTTATACAAAATGTTTTGTTTGCAACATTATTTATTGATAATAACATTTTATATTTTATCTATTTTGTTATAGAAACCGTTTCAATTCAACATGTATATTGTAACAAAGATAATACATCTGATATACAGTTATATGATAGTGTTTTGTCCATCTCTAACAATAGAGTTGATAAAAAAAGAATTGAAGATGTTAAAAATAGATATGGCCGACCAAATTTTAACTTGTACAAGTAAGTACTAATACAGGTAGTAATAAATTATTAATTGATTAGATATATTATTAGTTTTGTAGTGAATTGAGATGAGCATAGTTGTTTTTAAAATCACCAAAATTCAATTGGGACATCAAAATTTAAAGAACTGAGAATCGAAACTAACCAGCAACATAACTTGTAGATTTAAAATTTTATCTCTTGTGTAAAAGCGAAATACAACTCTCTAGCTCTGGAAGTCCAATAGGAATTAAAAGTACCTATATTGAAACCATTAAAGAGAACTCGATGACCGCTAGCATATTAATTAGATCATTATTTATATCAATCTAACAACATATCTCTTCTTTCAGATGAAAGACGACACGAGCTACTGAGAATGCTATTAAAGAATTTGAACCAGAGACCACTGGTCTACAGTTTATGGCGCTCCATTACAGTCGACTCGAGCCTTCCCCTGAGATTTCTCTCGCTAACAGTCACGTGTTTAGTGTGTTTACTGCAATTTCATGAACGGTAGCTATTTTATAAAATATTAAAGGAACAGAACATCCTTTGTAATTATTATATACACAATAATAAGTAACGTGTACTTTCATAACGAATTTTGTACATTGCAGTGGATTATTCACCTGAATTTTTGGCACCACTACTTATTCGAACCGTAATTTGGAAGGAAATTATAGATGACTGCGAAGAGTATTTGTATTATCTAGTCAATATTGAAAATTACAAAAAAAACTTACTTGATGTATTCTAGTAATTAAGGCAATAAAGCTTTTCACACGAAATTTATTTGTTTAATCTTTATTTTCCATAAAACAATACGGATAAATCCGTACAAAAAATATACCCGTAGAAAATGCTTTATACCATTAAAGTGACCAGTCGTTAATAAGTAAGTATATGCCTTTTTTTTTATATGATAGGAATTCAAATTCTAATTTATTCTCACATATCACTTATAACTTTGACTCAAGTAGTCAATCCTCATCTTACCATCTACCTGCCCTTATCCCAATTTTGATGTAGATGGTCGCATCTACTTGCTTTATTTTCATCAAAGGCACACATTGCACCTTTGAAACGTCAAACCCTATCTCACGGTTCCTAAAGGTAAATCCATAGAAAAGAACTGGCAAGAAAGTTGCAAACGAAAGAGTAAATGCTGGTGATTTATCTTTGCAAAATGGCTTCTAATGAAGCTGTTAGTTTGTTAACTGTATGCGACAAGATGTTCTAGAGAATTGTATTTGTTGATAATACATAGAGCTAATATAACTGAAAAGCCACTTTTCTTGTAACCGACTATTCCTCCTGAGAAAGCTTTTCTAAACCTGCAATTTTGCACAAAATGCTTCTTAAAAATACTTTGAAATTTATAAGTGTTTAAATAACTTAATTAATTTTATATTGAAATCGAAAATAAGAATTTTAACTGACAACAGAAGATAGCAGAGAGTCATACGATGTCCAGGGCTAACTAATAAACTGGTTGGAATCCATGAGAAAACTAAATAAGTCTTAAATTTGATTTAATTTTTTTGTGTGTTCGCGGATAACTTCGTCGTTTAAGAACCTATTTTAATCATTATTTTTGTTATAAACAGATATTCCAAGGGTGGTCTCATGATAAGGAAACAAGATTCTGATGATGGCATCTGAGGTAAATCGAGAAGAATTTTCGAAAATCGTAGGACTAGTACTTTGTTAAATTTTGCATTAAGTATTTTAAAGTAGATTACATCAAGGTTTGGAGTCGATCTGATGATAGAGCCGAAAGATAGTCGAGGGAACTCCTTAACGATTTACAGATATGAACCTGCGTTTGGGCTTGAATAATTTGGATTGATGAGAAATTTACATCTCGGTGGGTTGTAACTGTTATTAGGGATCTGATGATGAAGAAATAGTACAGTTAAGGGCACTCTTCAACGGTTTTGAGTAGCTACCTTACTTTTGAACCTAATTATTTTATACTGATCAAACTTTGTAACTAAGTGGGTTACAAGTGCTATTACAGGTCTGATGATGAACACCATAGACAGTCTAGGAAATTCCTCAACAACATACAGTTACTGTTTTAGTTGTCTATATATTTTTTATGTGACTTCGCGAATAATTGTTTAAAAACTGATTTTCATGATTCTTTTTTTTTAAGTAAGCTCCCGGACTGGTTCCATTTTAATTTCGTGAAGATTTGATCATTAGTTTCGGAGAGAGATAACGGAGCTTTTAAAAAATGTACAACAGATGTCTCACGATTGCTGCAATCGTTTGAGTATTCAATGTTTGTACCATTTTTTTAATTTATGATAAAAGGAACGACTAAAAAGGAAGAAATAATAAACTTTTTACAAAAAAGTAAAACTTTCAAAAATAAAATAATTTCATCAGAGAAACTGTTTAGGAAGTGTCAAGTGCCTTTGATTTAGATCAATTAAAGAAACTTGCACCGACTCTATTATTAATCGTTCAATCTATATTCTGCGTTACTTAAAAACTATTGCTAATATTAAAATCCGGATTCAATGTTTTAAATGATTGGTACACTTTTGTCATTGTTACATACAACAGACATACAAGTGCTGTTATGCGTTTAGTATGAATTGACTGCTCACTGCTGTGACTCTTTCAAACTTATTTACGAATGTTATAACGTAAACAGGACTTACAATTAATTTTAACATTTTTTTGACGGATTGCATTGAGAATAATTTCATTTGTCTGTTTATTTATTAGGTACATTTTAGAACAGACAGATGTACTAAAAATGTGTGTGTATGTGATTTAGTATCGCAAATCACAACTACAACACAGCAAACAACATACAACGTACACAGCAAATCCAATAGTTATTATTATCTAATACTCGTATGTTGATACAGTTTATATAACACAAGTCATGATATGATATGTTTACATCCCTATGATGTAATTGTTACCTAAAAGTTCCTATATGATCTATCTGTTATGTCAAGTTAAGGTCATATATTAGTGGGTATTGTGAATGATAGAATAAAACACATTTAGCTATAAATATATATTTAAGTCTACACAGTGAGTGCTGTCTGTTTCGGTCGTCCGTCCCTGGTTAGTTTAAGATGCACTAGCTTGACGTGAGTGGACAGCACGCTGGCCTGACTGAAGCGAGCTGGACATCTCTTGCAGGAGTAGGGTCGCTCGCCCGTGTGCGTCCGGATATGAGCTTTGCAGGTTGCGTTGCGCTGGAAAGTTATGATACTAAAAGTAGTGGTAGTTACACTAAGTAGTGGTAGTTAGTGGTAACACTAATGTGTTACTAAACGCATACTTATGTAAAATTGTGAACATAAAACTCAACTTACATCAAATATTTTGTCACAATAAGGACAAGGGAATTTCCTGGGTCTCTTGCGACCTTCGTGGGCATAGCTCTTGTGCTCCTTGAGAGACCAGTCGTTTATGTACGCCTATGAGAATACAATGAAGTCTTAAATTTAATGTTTTCAATTCTAAATAAAATTTGTTCTTAAACACAAGTTTTCACTATAGATATTATTTAATTGTCAAAAATATCGTAGGATTAAAAAACTAAATAAGCGATACTTATATAAGTGTCTTACATTTTCATTGGGCAAAATCTCGTTTCTTAGGTTTTAAGACAAAGTACACCATATATATAAATTTCAAGCCATTTTTATGGTTTCTGTAATAGTAGCTACATATAATTTAATTTAGCAAGTAGAGTTCGCTGTCTCATAAGTGCACTGTATGACCATTTATAATAGGTGGTCGAATTTAACATTCTTACTTTCTTTCTTACTGACTTACCTTATCACACTTATCACACTGATAAGGCTTGATGTTGAGATGTACTCTATTCTCATGACGTGCTACGTCACGACGGAGGCTGAATCTCTTATCGCAGTGTGAACATGACAACCTGAATACATGTTTGTATGAAGTTATCATCTATCCTTCCAATTCATCCATCTCATTCGTTTATACTGTTTATATATTTATTTATTCATAAAAATAAATTTGTACTAGGAATAGCTTGTCTATATCTATGATATCTATGAAAGGTATTTCGTTCAGGTGCGTTCGGTTCAGTTCACGAGTGTAAGAGAATGTTGAATAAATATACATGATACAATTAATGGAATCTAAATAGTATAATACTTACGGTAATTCCATATAATTAACATGGGGAAAAGCAACTTTTAAATGTCGATTTAAGGCTGCATCGGATTTGAAAGTTCTGTAAGATAATAATTAATAATTTAGAATCCAACTGCTTAAAGTGGAATATTTAGGTGAAAATATTAATTTGTTCCACCCTACACTTTTTTTTTAAATCAGACGAGACCTCAACCCTTGATGGGTGGTTAATGATCTTTGGAATCCCTAATAATCATTAATTTAGGGAGCCCATTTTTATTTTTTTTTCTGTTATGGCTTGGTTATTTACAAAGAATATTATTAAATTCTTATTTCATGCGATAGTTCTACATTGATCTCATTGGGCACGTACTCATATTCTATAGAAACAATGACCTATTCTTTCGACACATCAGCCACTCCATCACGGGCCAGGATCCCACGTTCCCAATCCCCCAATTTACCCCCTCCCCCCCCCCCCGTGCTAACCATTACCTGTCACACTCGACACACAGGTAGTTCCTGTCCCTCACGTGGGAGACCATGTGGTTCCTGAGCTGCGAGGGTGCACTGAACCCGCGCCCGCACTCCGAGCACACGTGACTGATGGGGATGGTCACCTCAGACGCGTGCGCCCTGGAGTTACATATTTTTCTAATCTGAACGAATTATTTATAATAAACTAGCTATGAGCCGCGGCTTCGCCCGCATGTTATATATACTTGGAATTGTAAGTTCCCGAACTTTTAATTTTTAGGGATATAAACACATGTGTATACATACATACGTACATATATATAAATTATGGATTATGTAGATAAAATAAACAATTCGTCGACTATTTACTGTTTGTTAACGCATACATTATTTTAATATACAGCAATTTAATAAAAGGTATAATAAAGGTATAAAATAATAAAGGTAAACTTTTCAAACTAATTCTATAATTAGTAATAAAAAATATATTATCTCAACAAAATATCCAAACAATTTAAACAATTAATAAAGGCCTTTATATACATATACACCTTCATAAGCCAATTCACAGTGCCAGTGTCGATTTTTTTTATTGTGTTACTAATGAATTTTAAGCTACAGCATGTGTTTAATTTTGGGAAAAAATGTTTTAATTCTTTGCAATAAAAAAAAATTATATGAGAGACATATACTGGACAAACAATTATTAATAACCGTTACCTTATCAAATGTCCCTTCAATACTTCGTTATTGGCGTATGTCTTGAGACAGAAGCGACATGTGGAACGACTTTTCTTCCTGTGCAAGTTAGCTATGTGCTTTTTTAATGAAACTTGACGTCTGAAATATAATGACAGACTGCTATAATGATAACTTAATCATTCCCTATTTTATATCCTTAGAGATGGATGTATCATGTAAGAAAATCCAAATCTGGACAGATAGCAGGAAAAATAGTTTTATGTAATCATTTATAATATAGTTTATAAAAAACTTCGCTAAAGTAATAACTCGAAAAAAACATATCAAATTGTAGTAAGAGGTGGTATTTATAATTTTAATTCAAAAATAAAATAGTTATTTTCTTAAAAAAATATGATACAGTAAATATATATTATATTTTCCTATTTGTCCAAGCAAGACGTCAACATTTGAAATATCTGATAATAATAAAGTATTTCTGTCACTCACCTGAATTTCTTGTGACACTGTGGGCAGGAGAGCCTGAAACCTTCATTGAGGTGGAATGCCGTGTAATGTTCAGTGATGGTGAGGCGACTGATGCGGACGAGTCCACACTCTGCGCACTTGTAGCGACTTTTAACGATTAACACATTAATAATTGTACCCTAATTTATATAAAAACTCCCGCACTAGAGAATAACTCCTGTGTCACTCACACAAATAAACAATAGATATAAGAAATCATAATAGGAATAACAATCTGTGGATTACACAAAAGATAACGTGTGGAAATCGTACCCATTAATATTTGGATCTACTATCGGGGATACTGTCAAAGATCTAGGGCTTGGACCGAACTTAAACTGAAATATAGTTATAAATTGTAACTGTAGAATGTCAGCTGTACAAAAAGGTATATAAAATATTGGAAGCCTACATTATTAAGTGGTTATCGCCTTCTAGGATTAGTAAAAAGTCAAAAACCAATAAGTGAGTTCTAATTCCAAATCTGGAGATGTTGATTTTAGTGATTTGCTCTGAAGAAGAACTATAGTCAGCGTGGAGATAGGCTCACTGTGATAATAGGCCTACCACCACGCCACCCATAGGATGAAATATTCCTAATGGATGAAGTAATTCATCTGCGAGGGAAAGGCGTGAGCGATAGGTTACACATTATAACAGAGTTGTTACAAGAAGAGTTACGTAGAGTTACGTTCAAATATAAAAGAAATAAAATATTTTACTATTAGTCACTAAATAATAATATATATATTTACATTTTGTGATATTTCTGGTGACTCGTCAGCTTTTCCATGGTCGCCATCCTTTGTTTACAAACATCACATTCAAATTCACCCATCGCCTGAAATATTATTTTATATACATACAAGGTAGCGAAAAATAATGAACTTCTACTACTTAGT
Organism: Napeogenes inachia; assembly: GCA_959347355.1. NCBI lineage: Eukaryota > Metazoa > Arthropoda > Insecta > Lepidoptera > Nymphalidae > Napeogenes > Napeogenes inachia. The sequence goes on along the minus strand of OY365798.1, from coordinate 17,947,827 downwards.
ACTTACCAAAAATACTAACAAATTTATCCCATAACTTAGATACAAATATATATCATTTTTTTCCCATAACAGACATGCTGTGTATATCCACTTAAAATAACTATTCATTGATATTAAAATATTTAACCAAATTTATGTTTGAATATTTATAATTAAGTTACAATCTGGATATTAAATTTATTTTGCTTTTATTTTATGAATACAACACTAATGACACGATAGCTCAGTTGTCAGAGAGACGGGAACTCCTAGAGGGAGCAGGTTTGGATGAATTATTATTTTTTTATAATAATATTTTCTATATTACCTTGCTGTGTTTTTCCATATGTTTCTCATATGCCTCTTTAAAGGTAAAACCTTTTATACAATTCTCACATTTATATACTCTATTAGTATATTTGGGATCTTTTAACATATTTTCTCGTTCCTGATCGCACTGTTTTTTCGTTATATTTATAACGGTTACTATACAATCTGAAAATTACTGTTTTACTTAAAAAACAATAAACAAAATAATACAAAATTTTAAACGTAAAAATATTTTTTTGTCTGGTTTCTGGAAGAATGACGAAAGAAAAAATATTGAAAAAAGAAGAAAAAATTTGACGTTTTGCAAAATATCAAGAGTTCTGAAAGTCTATTTATAACAACATGAGCCAATCAGAAATCATAAGACGGGTTGATCTCAACTTAGTTTTTTTGCATTTATCAATGATTTTAAAAAACGGATGTTATTCTAAAACCGGCCGAGAACTCGTGCACGTAGCGTTTCGTACGTATGTCGATTATTTTTTGATTCTGTATTTGTTTATAATTTTAATGTTATGATTATAGGAGGATAATTAGTTTAGAGATAATTTCAAACATATATTATAATTATCTCACCTTCCTTTTTTCTCTGCTTTTTATCATTATAAATATTTGTCTTGCCATTATCAACAGTTCTATTCTTTTTTAATTTCTTACTTAATAATTTAGAATTATCACTCACTAAATAATCATCTTTTGTTTCATTGTTTATATCATCATCCTCTTTTATAGTTGCATTTTGAAAAATCTCTAAAATTATTAATCAAATTTACAAATTAAATATACAGATGACTAAGAGTAATACACTACTAGATGTATACTAAAGTTTTTGTAAGTGTACTCCCAAGAACGATCTGAATGCTCTGCAAAGTAAAAATACTGGTGATCCACTTGCATAAACTCTCGAAAAGCCCAGGAATAGGTAGCTTCAAAACAAGAACTGTTATGTCGTAGACGATGAAGGTTTTAAGAAAATTTAGTCTTATTGCCAGGTCATCTCCTTTACACCTTTGGCCGGCGGTCAAAGTCTGAGAGGATATCGCCTGCTAATCAAACATGGAGAAAACCATATGGCCGATCATTGACCAACTAGTGATAGTGCAGATACTCCAGGTGTCGGCGGTGGAAATTTTGGAGAGTAGACCAAAAAATAACTCGACATTTACTCACTATAATCCACTACTTATATAATAAAATCTTATTTAATAAATCGATAAAGCAAGAAAGAAGAAAAGTATTGCCGCAAAGCTTTCATTATAAACAGAAAACACAATGTTCGTTATTAAGCTCTAACATCGCTTTATACGAGTAATTATTCAAAGTCAAGTTTAAGCCAAAAAAAATGTTTTTTTTCCATATGGGCCAGGGTGTCATTAACTAAGTATAATGACAGGAGGACGGTTAGAAAAGTTAGCCAAGAACTGCTTAAGAGAACGCCAGGAACTTCCGTGTTAAGGTAACCCAGAAGTTATGTATGGATTTTGACGACATACACACAACATTGGATGAGGAGAAGGATGGCAAAAAAAATTATCTCGTTTAACATTTGAAATAAGCGTTTCTGTGCCCTCGCCAAATAATGACAGGTGTCGAGATCCCTCGGAAAGGGATCCTCCATTTAGAGTGGAGTCGAAAACCTCAATAAAATGCAATACTAATGCTTAAATTTGGATTTCAATGTGAGTACAAAGCTGATTGAATCAAATGGATTGACCTAGAGGGGAGCATATATAAAATAGATCCGTAAGAGATAAGATGGTTATGACATTGTTATATGATGCATAACAGTGTCTGCTCAGAGCAAGCAATGCTCTTTTTATTAAATTCTATACTATTATAATACTATTTGTTATTGCAATTGTTTATGTTAATGAATTTTGTAGGTAGGTTAGATCCACTCTGTAACAAAATTTGGCAAAAACAAACTTTCTCACCTTCATTTTTTCTCTTCATTTTATCATTATAATTGTTTTTTTTTACATTATCAAGAGATTTATTCTTTCTTAACTTCTTACTAAGTACTTTCAAATTAATATTCTCCAAATGATCTTCATCTTTTGTTTCATTTTGTATATCATCATCCTCTTTTATAGTTGAATTTTGAAAATCTAAAATGGTTTATAGTAAATAGAAAACTATCAAATTACTAATATTTTCATGATTAAATTTCGTCTAGTTCGGCTTGGCTAAGAATGCTCATTGTAGAAAGATATTATTGGTTCAAGAAACTGTGTAAGGATAAAAGGATATATGTAGAAAAAATAAAAGCAGTAAACAACACAAAACACGAAAAATACAAGCTTCAAACCTTGATAATTTAATAACATCTATAAGTTAAAAAAAACTGTGTTTTCTTCCCCTTAAAGCCCAAGGAAATAAAGATAGAGCAAGTAGGTAATAAGTGTAGTAGCAAGATCAGTAATAAGTATTCACCTATTGTTTCTTTTAAATCCTTCAACTGTATTAGAAGGCAGTTAGGTACTGTGGCATACTTGGATCATTAGTTTTTTATCTCTGTTCAGGAAACATAGTTGTACTGATAGTGACTTTTATGTAACATTTGTGTGTTTGATTTTATTATAACTAGTCTTTCTATATACATAGTACAGAATATAATATCACATAAGCCCAACGCCAATCACTGACTGACTGACAAATAGTATGAAGTACTGTAATTACATAGGAACTAGATATGTATTAACTTACCCTTAACATAAAAGTAATTTGATAAGTAAGAACTTAATACTTTGAATTTTTTGGTTTCTTTTGATTTTTGTTTTTTTAAATATTTGGTTTGACTTTAATTTATAAAGGTTTGGCTGTACATTATAAAAAAAGTTGTATTATTTTTCAACATTTATAACAAAAGTAGTTTTAGAAATAGTTTTCACAAAAGTACTCAAAATAACACTAAAAGGACATTGTTTACATAAAAGCTTCCCTAAGAATAATAATTAATTATCTATACTTTACCATTATCATAAACAAATTCATAATTCTGGTCCAAAGCTATCTCTGGTTTAAATTCTTGCTTAACTTTAAGTCTACTGCTATATATCAAACAGACTGGCTCATCTATGTCTCTGGCATCATTTGTTTCTATTGATATTAATGTTACCTTCGACAAATTTACTATTGGTTGTAATTGGTTTGTTGTTGAATTTGAAATCTGAAGACAATTTAATGAATTTATTTCATGGATTTGATATTGATATTTGATATGGTATTTGTTATTCTTACTATTTGAGAGTTCTCCATTAACAACTGGTTTTTATGAACATTTTGCACAAAATTCTGCAATTTCTGAGCTATGTTCTTGCACAAATAACAAAAATATATGTTTTCCTGTAATAAATTTCTGTTTTTAGTTTAAGATTTAACGAACATCAATTTAATAAAATAATAAACAAAAACAGAAAATGTTTAATTTCATAAAATTTTATTCGGTTACTTGTGACTTGCATTTAATATTAAAATATAATTTATTGATTTCTATATGTTAATATTACCCGAAACATCGTTTTAAGAGTTACATTTTGAAATTGAAAATACTCCAAATTTCTTTCCGAATTATGACATAAACAACCTAAACAGTGAAGATATGTGTTCATATTTATAGTATTTATTGATAATTCATAAAATTAAATTATCTATCAAAAATTACAGGCGAAGAATTATCGTAGATACTAGGTACTAAGCAAATAAATAAACAATAAATAAACAAACAATGGGCAATAGCCAATCTACACCACTGTCCATAAAGTACTTAATTGACATTGACATTTAACACTAGACATTTGTCCTGTTTTCAGATATCTATGGTTTAAGTTATAGGTGTGATCTCAGCGCAGTAGCGGATTTAGGCTTAGGCCCGTGAGGCCCGGGCCTAGGGTGGCAAATTTTGAGGGGCGCCAAAATTTTTAAGGTGACTAAAATTTAAAATCGATTGGGTTTTCTGTAAACTGCAATTATATTTAATTATTTTATACACACACACATATATGTACATATATGTTTATATATATACTGTTACAAAAGATAAAGGGCGCCATATCGTCTCGGGCCTAGGGCGTCCTCAAACCTAAATCCGCTACTGTCTCAGCGGGACATTGTTTTCTGGCAGCAATCCATACGACCAACTTTACTAATCTTGAACGTTCATAAATCAAATGGAATTCAATTTTCTTTTTCCAAACGTGCTTAGAGCATGTACTTTTTTATGGGGGATTACCCCATTTATCATATATTCAGGTGGTAAGAAACTCTTGCATTCGTAAAGCGTACCTTAACACTGCGGTTCCCAAGCATCTTCTACCAAGAACCAACAAGATGTCAAATGAGATCTATTCCATGGTTTTTTCATATTATTACGATATATTATAATCATCATTGATTATTTTATTACTTACATTTTAATTCTAAATCGTACGTTTGTATAAATCAGTGTATTTTTTTTGTTGTCAGTGCTAGATGTCATTGCTACTAATTTCTGTTAAAATTTAAAAAAAAGAACATGACAATTGACAATTGACAACAACTATCAAAAAGTTTTGACTTTTGACCATATTATTGTTATTGTTTATTTAATTTTTTAGTTTAATTCAATTTTATAGTTTAATATACAAAGATCCAAGAAGCTTAGTAATTTTTATTACTCTGATTGTTCCTAAATGTGTAATTAATGATAATTAGAAAAATAAATATTTTTGTATTTGATAAAGTGAACAGAAGACATAAGAATTATGCATAAGTGTAGATTGTGTTTGAGTATGTCCCCTGATATTGTTGAAGAAATATGGGAAGGATGCGTAATATTGGATAAATTAAATGCATGTCTTTCTCATTATGTAGGTCTATATAAAGTTTATAGATGTAGTAAATAAACAATTTGATATTCTAAATTCTTAATTGATTAAGAAGTTTATTTCGTAATATTATTATATCAGTATTCTTAAAACATGATATAAATGCAACATAATTATCTAATACATATTTGAAACAGGTATATATTTTGCAGGTAATCATCAATAAAGACTTACCAAATAAAATATGTAATAAGTGTCATGAAAAAGTTGAAGATATTTACAATTTCCATAAAACAATACAACAAAATGAAACAAAACTGCAATGGGAATTAAAGAATCTTATAATTTGCAGTGATATCAGTGACAATACTGATATAAAACAAGAAAACCAGAACTGTGACTACAATGATAATGATTATCACAGCAATGAAGATGAAAATATTAATCAAGGAATTAATCCAGATATCGAGGAAAATCCTAATAAAAATATAGCAATAAATAAACAAGAAAATGATGAAAATAATATTGAACCACAAAATGTTAAAAAAGAAAACATTGATGATGAACAATTCTTCATAGATAAAAGAAATAAAGATAATATTAGTAATATAGCACACCTTGAACTCAATGACATAAAAAGGTTTATGTGTTTAACCTGTTTTGAAGTTTTCACAAATCAATTGGAACTATTACGGCATTATCAAAATGTGGAATTAGAAAGATATAACAAAACTAATACAGATTTGGAAAGCAAACCAGTTAAATATAATGTTTATACAGATGACAGCGGTTTGTATTATAAATGTGAAAGATGTTATAAGAAATACAGACAAAAATATTATATTAAAAGACACATACTAAGTCATATTGATAGAAGACCATTTCTATGCAAGCTCTGCGGTATGTGTTTCAAAAAAGATATATTATGAATGAAAACCATTTAAGTGGTTTCCAGTGTTTCAAAGTTTTATTTTGTTTGTAATCTTCTTTTCATAATATGGTTCTTAATGTTTGATCAAAATTTGTTTACCTATCTCAACATCAGTTTTGTTTTTCAACCTATATTCAATAAAATGTTTGTAGGTAAAACTTATCAAACTGCCTCAATAATTGTTTCTCATGGGAAGATGCACACAGGAGACATTTATACATGTTCCCATAATTGTGGATATACATCAGTTCATAAGCATGTTGTGAAGAATCACGAAAAGGGTCATAAAGGGGAATTTAAGGTAAAAATAATGAATTTAGTTTGCATGTACCTAATTCTGTTATATTTCATGCCTAAAGATACCATTAATTTATTTCTCTCCAAGAAAAATTCTTTGTAATACAAGTAATCTTAAAAAAATATATATAATATGTTATGCTACAAAAACTACTACTATTTTATTACTACTTTTATTGCTACTATTTTAATATATGTATTCATGCTTACATTGCAGTATAAATGTCAAACTTGCGGCAAGGGTTTTCAAGTGAAATCCTGGTATCAGCAACACCAAAACATACATGATGGAGTAAAACCGTTCTCTTGTGACCTCTGTGGCATGACCTTCCATTTACACAGGTTTGATAAAATTTAGACATACCCCTCACTAAAAAAATATATAAACACAATATACATAGTCTGTTTAAAAAGTATCGTGAATTTTAAGTTTCCGCGGGCTATATATATATAATTTTTGTTGTTGTTGTCTTGTTACTTATGTCCCTTAGTTATGCTAACAAGGTCGGCCATTATGAATGTTTAATGTTTAGTAATTTTTTGTTAGCTTTTGCTTGGATGTGTTTTAACTAGTCTTCGATTCTCATCTATTTTAAAAAATGGATTAAAGAATCTGTATCAAATTTTGTGTGAAAAACATGCGCGGACGCATTTCGAATGTTGACTGTGGCATACGGTGAAGCTACCTTGGACCAAAGCAATGTTTATAGCGTGCCGGACGACCGAGCAGGTCAACAACAGACGAAAACATTGATAAAGTGAAGAATCTTGTATTGGCCAATCGTCGAATCACCCTTAGAGACGTTCCTGAGGATCTAAACACTGGCTCGTACCTTCCATAATTGGCCTTAAAAATATAAAATGTTGCAGATATTTAACAACACACAGAAGCAATGTTCATCCGCAGACCTCTGTCCGTAAGCCGTGGGTCTGTAAACAGTGTACATACCCTTGTGACTCTAAAAACAGCCTCAATTTACATTTAAAGGTATATTTACAATTGCATATCAAGCTTATACTTTACATTTTTTAAATTAATGTTATATGATTTTTATGTTGATTTTTTGTATGAAATGAATAAAAAATAATTTGAAATATGTAAGGTTATGCTTTTAAACGCACTGTAATTTTTTTTGTACCTGTAACATTTTTTTTTTACATAATTCACAAGTACATTATTAACACGTTCACTGCGACATCATAATTAAAAAACTTTCAGCTGGTGCGTTAGGGATCTAAAAGATCTCGAAACTAATTTATCCCCGGGTGCGTTGGGGACCTAATCAGTCCCCTAAAAGTACAATTCTGAAAATAATTTATATCTTCAACAAAAACAATGACATATACTTAAAAATTTCTTGGGTCAAAGATAGTATACTGTTCTATATTTTGCTAGTTTCGCACGCAGTTATGACATAAGAATAAGCCACAAATCCAAATCAAAAATTATACATCGATTGTATCTCGTTCCGCAACCAGAGATAGAGCAATATGTGAATAGGGACACGAAAAAAGTATCGATACTTCGTGGTATCGATACTTTACGTTTCGATACCGATACTTTTGTACTCGATACTTTGTACTCGATACTTTGTATTCGATACTTATACTCATTGAGTACTTTTTGGCTGGTATCGTATCGAAGTATCGAATAAATCTTCGAAGGCTATGTACGCTAGCACAATATACTCAACCTTCTAAATCAAAACATTGAATAACAAAAGAATAACAAAATTTTCTCCAGCGATCGGCAGTTGTCTTTTTTTATTATTCTATTATTTTTTTATATACTAATACCAAGGGTTTATAATAATAATAATGATTTATTTGCTCTGAATGTAGATACACAGTATTATTCACATTTAAGTATTCATATACATTCTACCGTTAGGCCTGCAAACACAATTTTGAAATTTATCATAATTTTTATCATATTCTGTACTATTGTCCCATTGAATCTAAACTGACTATACTTACTGACTGAGATTGACGGCTTGACGTATGCGCATATAGCCTTAAGATAAAAGTTTCTAAACTTTAAAGTAGTCGATACTTTGAAATATTTGTTAAGATACTTAGATATTTGTTTCGATACTTTTATAAGTACAATACTTTTTTTTCAAATTAATCTAGAGTAACAGTATAGTAACTTATTATTAATCGATACCGTATTTCTGTGTATGCATTAGACATAGAATTATTATAATAACTCTATGGCATTAGACCCTAAAAAAGTACTCGATACCTTGAAGTATTTTTTAAGATACGTAGATATTTGTTTAGATACTTTTATAAACACGATACTTTTTTTTCGAATTAATCTTGAGCAACAGTATAAATACTTATTAATCGATACCGTGTCTCTATGTGAGCATTAGACATAGATTTTTTATAATAACTCTATGGCATTAGACCCTAAAAAAGTACTCGATACCTTGAAGTATTTTTTAAGATAGTTTTATAAGTGAATTTTTTTTTTTAAATACTTTTGAGTAACAGTATAGATACTTATTGATCGATACCGTGTCTCTATGAGCGCAATAGACATATAATTATTATAATAACTCTATGGCATTAAATCTTAAGAAAGTACTCGATACCTTGAAGTATCGATACTTTTGTTGCGATACTTTTATGAGTACGATACTTTTTTTTCGATACTACTCATGAGTACAGTATCGATACTTTTTATTCGATACCGTGTCCCTATATGTGAAGTGACTAGTGATGGGAATTAAGTGAAATGTCATTTGTCGATAGAAAAAGTTTTTTTACGAATTAATTATTTATTGTAAACTATAAAAAATGTTTATCATTAAAACATGGTAAGCACATTGACTTTTTACATTGTGCGCAAATCGTAATGATTTGCGCACAATAAAAATTTGATCATAAAAATCGATTGACTTTTTTTTCACATACACTTTTTCGTTTTAAGGTAACTCATTGTTTATCAAAACAAAACAATTAGAAAATATAAACACGTTGATTTATTTACGCGAAGTTATTTTCAAAGCGTGCACGCGTCCCCTCACATCGATACTTGAACAACATTAAATCGAGACACGCAGCGCCCGCGCCGCCCCCCCACCCGCTCTTGCGTCTACGAGGCCTATAATTCCACGAGTATTAAAATATCCCCTAACGCAAGTAATGAAAAAATTATAGTACTGTACGTTAGGGACCTAATCCATCCCTAATTTTTTTTATTATGTCTATAAACTCACCTTCAAATATGATACAAATGTGTATATTTGTCTTGCTCATACATAAAGAACTTTGCAAGTTAGAGCCCCTCGCAAGGAGTGAAACAACAGCATTTCAGTCCCAGCACAATACGAAAGTCCCGCAAGACATCTTATAGACCTCGTAACGCAGTGAACGTGTTAAATAGTCATTATTAAATAATCTTGGATAATATATATAAAAAATAATTTATAAGTTATAAAGATATTATTAATGAACACTATACTTAGTCTGGCCATAAATACTGTTACAATTAAAAATAAAAAATATTATATTTGAATTCGGAATCTGTTATTGTGTTTTCTTATTTCGGCGCCAATACATTGTACAATATTTTGCGATATTAAAATAGAGTGGGGTGATAAAGAGAACAGAATCGCTGTGATTGCATTAACCAAGTAGGTATGGAGCCAAATGCAATTTTTAAAACTCTCTATACACTTGGTATTAGTCAAATGTTTGTGTTCCGGGCTATTAATAGGTACAATAAGACTTCCTCTGTTTGTGACAGAAAAAGATCTGGCCGTCCACGTAGTGTTCGTACGAAAACGGTGGTTAAAGCAGTAAGGGAAAGAATTCTAAAAAATCCTGTCCGAAAGCAAAAGATTTTATTTCGAGAAATGAAGATAGCACCTAGAACCATGACTTGGGACTTGCAGCCTATAAGAGACGCACTGGTCATTTCTTAACTGATAAATTAAAAATGAATAGGGTGGTAAAATCGAAACAACTTCCGAAGTGGTACGCGAAGGGAGGTCACAGAAAAAAATTGTTTTACGAATGAGAATTTTTTTAAAGAAAGAGCGCGTGCTTCTATTGATAACTGGCCTCAACATTTAAAGGACTGTATTGCAGCCAATAGACACCACTTGAAATAAGCTTTTATATTTTTAATTGTTTTATATCTGTATATTAATTAAATTAACACACTGTAAAAGTAATAAATGTTATTTGCAATTAAAAAAATATTTTTTTTCTTCGTTACAATATTTATGGAAAGACTAGGTATTTAATAATATTAATAATAAATAATAGCTAGCACTATAACAGTCAATGTACTAGACTATGTATAAAATAATTAATAATTACTTTTTTCTATAGAATATTAGTAAGTTTTATTAACTATATTACATAATTTCAGGATAAACATGGAATAGAGATAAAGAAGTCTAATTTATGTGATATATGCGGTAAAGTACTAAGAGACTCCCAACAGCTTAAATTACATAAACGAGCTGTTCATTTAAATATTAAACCATTTGTCTGTGGGTGAGTAAATGTTACTTATTATATAAATAAATAAACATACAGGGTTGTTTGTAATTAATTAGCCATCTCCTGCTGACAGTCTCTCTACATCAATCCCGACAATGTTTGTTCTACGACTTTTTACAAATCTTGATAAACAACACAAAAAGAAAATGTTTGCTCCCTCTTTTACTTATATTTTGTGTTTTGTAAGAAGTACTTAGAAGGTCAACGTCCGGGCGCCGTACCTACGCTCGGAATTAATACCAGTTCAGAGGCAATAAATATTTTTTGTATGGGAAAACTTAAATTTTAAAAACTTTTAATTTTAAAAATTTGTTGAACAAATGTTGTTCGGATTAATGTAGGGAGGCTGCCTGCAAGAGGTAGTCAACTAATTACAAATAACCATTACCAATTTTTTACATCATAAGTTCAAAATTTTAATACACAATACTATTCGAAATAAAACAAAAAATAATAAGTTATAATAATATTAGCTGCGTGGTATCTTACAAATCTTCGTGCAGCGCTAGACTGCCGCGACCTATACTTTAGACTTCTTACAAAAAACAGAGTAATGAACAACCAAGGGATCAACAATGTTTTTTGTTTCGTTTCTTCTGTGTTATTTATCAAGATTTCGAAAAAGTCGTAGAACAAATGTTGTTGGGATTGATGTAGAGAGGCTGCCTGCAAGAGGTGGTCGACTAATTACAAATAACCCTGTATATATATATATATATATATATAGGGTTATTTGTATATATACATGTATATTATTTTAACTTATAATCGTTAATTTTGTTTCAGGATATGTAACAAGTCATTCCCAAAAAAATATACTCTAAAAAATCACGAACAAACACACAAAGGAAAACCGTTTTTATGCAACATGTGTGACAAACTGTTTGCCAAAGATATTAGTCTACAAAAACATAAACAGAGGTAAATTAATCTTTATAAATAGATAGGACTATTTGATTTAGTGGTGACTATTTTGTGCCGACTTTGGTTCGATTCCCGGGCAAAACAAATGTTGCTAAAGAAGTCATTGGGAGCCGCAAGTTATTTATATTTATGTAATTTAATGGGGGGTGGATATAGAAATGCATTCTATACACCTTATATCTAATTCACCTGGCGGCTGAGAGGCCTGGTGGGTGAAATTCCTAGCCCTAATTAATTGTAGGTATTGGCATTTCAGTGATATAGGATTTTTCTTTAAAAAAAATACACGTAATCATATAAATATAAAATAAGCTTGTGTTATAATATATGTTTCTGTTTTTTCAGATGTCACACTGAAAGCAAATATAAATGTAATAATTGTGAAAAATCACTTTCTTCAAAATTAAAATTAACGGCCCATGTGAAGAATTGTAACTTAGCCGATGTGTAAATAGAAATATAAATCATAATTATTATAATGATTTTGTATCGGCCGAGCTGATCCATAAAAATTTTTAAATTTTATATTACCAGTGAACTGTTCCTAAAGCTTTATTAATGTATTCCTTGACTGTTAAATTTAACTATTATTGTAAAAATATATAAATTTAAACTAATGTAAATCATTACCTTTGAATTATTATTATTTACTGCTGCCATAAGTATTTGCATTCATATTTTAACCAAAAAAAAACAGTAAAACCTACAACACAAATACGTAATATTATGCACTTATGAATATACATATTATAGTACCTATTTTTGGATAATAATAAAAAGTATTCATATCATAAACATTTCTTTATTCCCTAAACATTCCTTATATTTTATAATATCAAGTATAACAATTATAAAGGTATGTCGTAAAATAAATATAATAACGCATTGTATATTCTATAGATAGTTATAAGGTTTCATTTGGCTTGAGCTTTCCTTATTATATCCATCCATCCATTACCGCCCCGTTGGTCGAGTGGTTAGCGCAGACGCCTAACGTGTCACGGCGCAATGGTGCTCGGGTTACATTCCTGGCGGAGACGGAATCATGTTTTTTTTTTGATAATAAATATCAGATTACTTTTTATTATTGTTATAGATTTAGAAAGGATAGATCGCATTACAATCTAATGGTTTTCATAATAAGTTTGCATAATTCAAGGAACTATCAGGAAGTTTGTGGACTTGCGAATTCGTGGAATTGCCTTCAGAATATAGAATTTACGCATCAATAATTGACTCATCGAATGAAAGACGTCTCTAGAAAATCTATATGGTTTTAGTAAATATCTTGTAATAGATTGACTCAAAAGTGAATTAAGAACAATGTAGGCCCGAGAATATTATCTTGGGGAACACCAAAAAATATGGATGTAACGTAGTTAAGGAAATTATAGTCCTTAAAAACAGCCAAATGATAACATAATGTCCCCTAAAACCTATATTTTCTAACTTGTTTACAAGAATGAGCGCAGACAAACAGAAGTTTATATTTGCTTAAGTAATTTTAAAAATGTCTTAGATATATACATTTTTTGTGTCCATCATAAAAATTTCTAGATAAAATTACGCTTTTCCGTTTTCTTTAAAAGAACCACCTACGTATATGTTCTTATTATATTTTGTTTTATTCCAGTAAGATCATTTTCATTTCATCAATCTTAATTTAGGAAATAAATATGGTAGTCCTCTGCACCTACTCCTGTTTTAAATAGTTCAATTCCACATGGTAGGTACTTGGCCGGACCAACCCTTTTCGGCACTTCTCTTCATGACACCTAAATCTTATCAGAGTCTGTATAATGTTCATTTATGTTGGAGACAGAGTGGAGAGACGGAGAAAATGTGTAGTTAAATAGAAAGAATATTAAATTAACTTGGTACCAACAGTACTGATACTACAGCTAATAGCTTGAGCTGCGCGATAACCAGTGACTCATGAAGTATCTACCGATAAGCGAAACATAGAAAAGAACCTGAGGTTGTTATTCGTACTTAACAAATGTATATGTTAAAGTTTACAAAGATTAGTAGAGTTCATAATTAACAAAAGAAAATCATTAGACCCTTAGTCACCGTACCTTAATCAAAGAATAACACTCGGGCCTAACTTGGCTATCGCTTACGCCCTGCATTACACTCCTAGTAAATATTGATGATATTAATACATTCTCTTTAAAACATAGTAGGGTTAGTAGTAAACACTACCGGTAACTATGCGGTTGTTCTCATTGAGTGACCGGCTGGAATTGATCTGCTGGCTAGCATCACCACCTGCTGGGCCTGCTAATTCGAGTCCCACTCAGAACACAAACTTGTCTGATGCACAGATGTTTGGTTTCTTATCTGGATATACAAAGCTCATTGTTCGGTCTGGCCATTATTTCTATTTATCAAATTGTCAAACCCCCCGTGGACCACAAGTTATTTTCGTAATTCGAGAATTATAATAAAAATATCGTCGTCTATTTCTCGATTGTTATTCCGCGTTCGATGACGTAGAAGAAGTTAAAAGCTCTGGGAACATCATTGGAGAGATTACACACATTTAATATTAGTTTGCTTTCACTTTCATCTTAAATTAGTTTTTAGAGATATTAATTTGCTTACACTTTTACAGCCAAGAACAGTTTAAACAAAACAAAATTAAATAAAAAATATGCAGTTAAATACTTTACTACATATGCCGCTCAACTAAAACCTTAAAATAATGTGTGAATATGAGACCACCACTTTTTTTTTAATCTTAAGACGTTTCCAAAAACAGGTAGATATACCAAAAAATATGGTACCTATCACTGATAATCTCAATCAATTGTTGTCGACAGTAAAATTTATTATATTTTAAAATATTAAGTAAAGAAAACTTGAGACGCTTTTTTTCTGTTAAACTAACTAATTAGCACTTCACCTACAAAGTTAAGTTCAATTTTCTGTTTAATACTTTTAATATTCCAGTCTTTATTAATATATAATAAATATTTTTAAATGTTATCAATTAATTATCTTTGAGAATACAATAAAGCGAATATTTACCTTTAAGCACTAAATCAGCCAAAAAAGATATAATTATTTGCTAGCCCTCGGAAATATTTAATACTAGCTTTTACCGGCGATTTCGTCCGCAGATAGTTGGTTTCTTTGGGCAGCAGTTTTATTTTTTACGTCAAGTAGGTACTTATATAGTAAGTTTGACTGTATTTTTCTATAGTAAAGGGATGAGAGCCGTTACCCTTAAAATATTGGTATTAAATTGATACGATTTAACAATGTTGTTATTTTATTTTTACTATTTTAACCTCTTTTTTTGCAATGAAATATGCTCCAACGTGTGATTTGTAGGTTTAGCATTGCTAGGTCTAGGTTTTGACACTCATATTATTAGTGGGGATTGTAGTTTGTCCCAACTTTGAGGAGTTTAGCTCGAGAAACCCTCGTTGATGCTCATCTTTCCGTATTTCTTAAACTATGTATCCAAACAACATACTTTAATAGGCAAACTTTATCTTCGTATAATAGTCTTGATGATAACGTAATTATATTTCTTAAGGAGTGGTACCTATTTGCTAAATTACAATGTTTGAAAATAAGTATTTATTTTTTTATTTTCGCAAAAAGTAGCCTGTCCTTTCTCAACGTCTTCTGTATATATTTGCCAAATGTCATCAAAATTTGTTCAGTAGTTTAAGCGTGAAAGCCTAACAAACATACAGACAAGCGGAGTTACTTTCCAATTTATAATATTAAGTATGGATTCGGCTAATAATTATTCGTGTATAGAATTCCCACATAGACCACTCATGGACTTTGTTATTGACAATAAATATGACGGCGCAAGCCCTTTTTGGTTCTATATAACAGCGCCATCTATTATCGCTCGGGTGAAACAGGCCGACGAGGAACGACGATGAACGAACGCAACGTCACAGTTCCCCCACCGATCGTCTACCAGTCGATTCCGCCATATAAGGAAAGCGCAGATGGGACCCAGTTGCATTCGTTCGTCTACGACAGTCGAGTGCAGACGTCCACAATATTGTTATTGTTTTGATTTGTTTACAAATTATAAATTGTGAAAAATAATAAACGTGGGAATAAAACTACACCGTCTTTAATTAAAGACTATGTCGGACCATTCGCCTATATCAGAAGTTGCGGATCCGCGCCCAGTACAGACTTCAAGCTCGGAAAGCAGCGTGATACAGCAAATGTCGATGTTTCCATCCAGCATGGAAGCAATATTCAAGAAAATCGCCGACAATATGATGACCAACCAACCCACCGCGCTCCAAAGTACGCCAACGAGATTGGTCAATTTTGACCCCGACGAACCAGAAGTCGACATCGTGAATTGGTGCGCACTCAGCGAATTGATCATCAATGAGAAGAAACTGCGAGGAGTTGATTTAATTTTAGCCCTTACTCACTCGCTCAAGGGCCGTGCCACTACATGTTTGTCGAAAATACAACCCGATAACATTTCCTGGACTACCATAAAGGAGATGCTACTATCAAGATTTGCGAGACCAATGATGATGCAAGATTACTTCGATCAAATAATCAAGTTTCAAATAAATAACAAAGAGAGTGCAGCTGAAGCAGGTATGAGACTATGGCAGCTAATAGAGAAAGTGCCCGAATGTAACATGCCCGAAAATGTTATTACTGGATTTGTGATTTCGGTCCTATCACAATGCGACGACAAAATCCGCAGAGAGTTGAACTCTGTCGTGATTTACGACAAATCTCAACTTTGCCGTACTCTACGTGGCTTCAGCTTGAAGAGAAGAAATGAAGATCAAGAGCCCGCCGATACCGACGCGAAGCGTCTTCGTAACAACACTTCCTTTCGTGGGAACTGTCATTTTTGTGGCATGATTGGACACCGCGGCCATGAGTGTCGCGATAAACTGAGCCATTTTCACAATATGATGAAGAACTCGGGCACTACTTCCAAACAAGAATCGCCACGCCCATCGACCCAGGGTGGTCAACCACCGGTAGCCTGCTATGTGTGTGCTGACCCAGGACACATAGCCTCTTCGTGCCCCATGCGATACGTCAGGAGTACGGTTTCCGGTACTGGCGCAGGCCCCAGCAAGCAAGTCAACGTGTGTTCCAGGACATCACATGGACTTTTAAAGATAAGTGGTTATGATTTACGTTTTATATTTGCTTCTGGATCGGAATGTAGTCAGATCAAACTCAGTTTATGTAAATTAAGTAACGGCAAACGGTTTCACGAACAAGTGACGTTGAAGGGGGTAGGAAATACTACGGTCACCTCTCCATGACAAATTAAATGCCAGACTTTAGCGTTAGGTATCACCTTCGATTTGTTGTACCACGCATTACCGGATGAAAGTCTTAGGAGGGTGTGTTGTTAGGTCGCGATAAATTATTAGAGTCAGGGATATCTGTCAATATTAATAATGATAGTTTAACATTCTTACAAAATAGGGAACATGCAAAAAAAATTTAATGGTCTCAAATTTTTTTTTTTCGATAACTTTTTATCATCTTATTATAATAAAATCATTTTTTTTTAATTTACTAATCATTTAAGGCCATAAAATAATTTATGAAAAGTGTAAATTTAGGGAGCGAAATTCAAAATTCCAAAACGCGCCACCATTGGTCGAAAGGAAATGTGACGTCATTTGACACACCATTCAATATATCGGCGTTTAAGTTCATACTGTGGTATCAGTGTGACTGAGAAAAATAAATAATTGAAACCTATATTTTCATGCTTAAAGGTTTTATTAAATAATACAATTGTTTAGGTAATCTTAAAAACATTTTCTAAATACTCAAACAACTCTAACAAAACAAATACCTACAAACTCTTTTTGAATACACAATACATTTTTAAAATGTTTCTGCCTCTGAATCATTTTTCACTTCACTTGACTCAGATAAATAACTTGGTTGATAATCAGCAGATATAGAACATATAAGATGCTATACAAGTATTATCAGCTGTGTTTTCAGTAAACAATTTTCTTTTTAAAACAGATAGTTTTACTTTTAAAACTGTTGTGTACCAATGTTGTGTGTTAAATGAGGAAATGGTGACAATGCTACATTTTGTTTTTCAGCAGGTATATTTACATTGACACCTTTACTTCCATACTTCGGTTTAATATTAACTTGCACAGCTTAGTCACTTGGTAATTTATCTTTAATATGCGAAAAGTAAGGCTTTGCCTTATGATCATCACATTCAATAGGAGAAGTACTCAGTCTTGGCTGATTAATATCACAGACATTTGTATGGGCAGTACTAGGACTTACTACATATATCACTTCTTCGTAAAGGTCACCAATTTTTTTAAACACTACTTTTGACAGCTAACTCTTAAAAGGCTTCATTAACCAATGTCAATCTTTGCCTTTTGACTATGCACATTCTCATTCTATCAGCTTTTGTTTTTGCCACAAAAATATACCTATAAGGAACAACTCCTTTCTTCAAAATTAGATTACATCTTTCTCCTTATTGTTTCGTTACATATATTATATTCAATACAATTTGCTGTATCTTCCTTAACCTGAAATAAATTGACAGACCATAAAAATTGCGTAAAACAAAAAAAGATTACGGTTTTTATAGAAAGTTATACTGAAATTTGTAAGATAGGTTAGGTTAATTTTAAACTCAAATTTTCTAATATTTAATACTTACTATAAATTTAAACTATTAGATTAAACTTATTATAAATAAAGTATACTTACGTTAAATTGATCTTCACAACCATATAAACACGATTTAGGACATATATTATCCCTTTTATTTACCATACACCATTGTTTTTGTATTTTCGCATCTCTTGGAATACAAAAAACACTTTGTCGGGTGTTTTTCTAATACTATTTTTGCACTCCGGTACTATACAATACTCGTAAGATGATTTTTATCTTCTTTCATGACTTGTAAAGCAATTAAAACTTAAAATATGTATGAAGTAACTAAAAAGTGCATAGTAAACATTCACTGGATGTGTCATTTGACGTCACGCAAAGCGCGCACAAAATAACGGCGTTTGAACGGCTCAAATTTATTACAAGTTTTAATTTTTAATTTGAAGAAAAACTAGAAATTTTTCAAACCTATTTATATTTTTTTCTACGATATATAGAGGTAAATGATTAATTTACGTCAAAAAAAAATTACATGAATGTTCCCTATTACGATACCCGAGTGTCGAATGTGTGTGATATTGCAGCTTCCTTTGATAAAAGTATGGTTGATACCGATCTTGTAGGTCCAGATAGGGATCAGTTGCTTGATATACTAGAAAAATATTCTCATTGTTTTATTCAAACTTTGTGTTAACAACATCTTGTGTTACGACAGGTGAACTTAAAATTGACCTGATTGACCCCTCCCGGACCGTTCACAGAAGCCCTTATAGGTTGTCCCACATTGAACTCAACGTCGTTGGTAAAAAAAATCAACAATTATTAGATGCTAAAACCATTAGAGAAAGCTCCTCCCCGTTCGCCAGCCCTATACTATTAGTTAAAAAAAAAAAGATGGTAGTGATCGATCATGTGTGGATTACAAATAATTTCCTTATTTAGGGGTTAGATCAATGTGTGTAATTTGTTCTGAAATTATTAAATTATTATTATTATTAAATTATCATTGTTAATTATTATTAACCGCTTTTGTTACTCCTACAGGACACTACGAGTTTTTGACTTTGCCATTCGGGCTTCGCAATGCTCCACAGGTTTTCCAACGATCCATTAATACTGCACTCAATCCACTAAAAGAGGATAAAGTCCTAGTTTATATGGATGATCGACTGTCCGCTTCTGTTTCAGTCCAAGAAGAGCTATCGCGCCTCGTTAGGTTATTAAGAACTTTGTCCAAAGCTGGATTTTCATTTAAAACTAAGAAATGTTAGCGGGACAAATAGAATTTACAAGTACGCCCACGAAAAACTTACGTGCGGTGCCTCGTGGGCCGTCGGGTTTTATTAAAGTGTCTGAGAACTATAATGATAATGTCAAGGATGACGTGACGGCGCAAAGTGGCCACATTTACATTGACCAAACAAAAAAGAGAGAGAATTAATATGAAAAGATAATAATGGCAGTAATGAGTAGGAGTCATTGAAGGGTGAATCCGGACCTATGACTCGGCTAAAGGGATTGTAATCCGGTCTAGCATAATCTGGTCCAAGCAAAAGCTTGAAGAGGTTAGTAGTACTTACTGAAGGGTGTGGTATCCGGACCAGTAGTGTATACTGAAGGGTTCTTCTGGAACCGGACCAGTTGTGTATACTGAAGGGTTTGCGAACTGGACCAGTTCATGTGAAGATTTAGGCTGTTGTTCTGACGATTTAAGTTGTCTGACTGGTATGTCAAAATGTCAGGATTGACGAGCATAATTATTTCTTGTCCGCAGAATACGAATAACGAAGCGCACGAGGACGAGCGCATGTCAGCATGGCCGTGACGGCGCAAGCCCTTTTTGGTTCTATATAACAGCGCCATCTATTATCGCTCGGGTGAAACAGGCCGACGAGGAACGACGATGAACGAACGCAACGTCACAGTTCCCCCACCGATCGTCTACCAGTCGATTCCGCCATATAAGGAAAGCGCAGATGGGACCCAGTTGCATTCGTTCGTCTACGACAGTCGAGTGCAGACGTCCACAATATTGTTATTGTTTTGATTTGTTTACAAATTATAAATTGTGAAAAATAATAAACGTGGGAATAAAACTACACCGTCTTTAATTAAAGACTATGTCGGACCATTCGCCTATAAATACATACCTACTTATAGCTCGATATATTTATTAAAACATCATAACAACATAGAATTTAACAGTATTTATTAAAAAATCTGTAAATTAATATAAAAACACAATAATAGTTATATTTTAACTACAAAACACACATTTCAAAATAATAGTCTTTTTTATATTTTTGTTTGTTTGTCTTTTTGTATAACTGCAAATCATGCAAAAACTAGTCGCTTGATTTTGATAACATTTGGTTTGACAATAGACTAATGTACTAGTCAATAGATTTCTATTTTATTACGAAAAAAAATCTCAATTTAAAGAAAAAAACAAAATATAAGTTAAACGAGGTATAAACGTAAGCTTTACGTGCCAAAAAAACTTTCATTATACCAAAGTATTATTATTTTATTATTTGAATAATATTTTTCCACAGATACGAACTTAAATAAGTATTCAATATTTCTCATTAATGAACTATATTATGACATCTATGATTTATATATACTATAATATACGATATAAATTAATTTTATGTACATCTTCGTTTGAATATAGCTGTTTTAGTATGTAGGGTAGGGTAATATATGGACTATATATAAAATGCTTTTCATGGGGGATAATTCTTTCATTTTCATTTAAAATCAAAGGTTGGTTTGAGCTACAGTTCTTCCTTACTTCGTTACTTCGAAATTCACGGAACAAATCTTCAAAGTTAATTTGCTGTTAGTTTATTAACGGAATCAACGCTTAAGATGCTTTAAGCTTAAAACTGTCGATTTTTTAAATTTTGAAATTGGATTTGTATTTGTAATTTGAGACGAATTTTCATTGTGTTGAAATACATTATAATATAAGTTTATTTAGATTTAAAATTAATATGGATTAAAAATTATTACAGCCAGAGATTTGGTTTATATATCAATGTATATTTATTTAAAAATTCAATAAGTTTAACTATTCTATACATTTTTAAAGATATTTACAAACATAATGTAAGTTGTAATATAATTACACGAAATAAAATACCAAAACAATATATTAATATTTATAAATTTATTTATAAATCAATTCCATATACAACATAATTACTTTTGATAACAATATTCAGATTATATGAAATTCTTAGAAAACATTTTCCAGACACATTAAGTAGGAAATGATAAACGATGATATATCGTGTTTTCAGCACTAATGCGTAATATTCAGGAAATATTTATTTTCTTAGGGTTCCGCACCGAAAAGGTTCAAAAATTTTTTTTTGATATAAACAACCCATAATATTTAAATTGTATGTAATACACGGTTTATCTCATTCAGATAAAAGTTAAGCCTTACTAAAAATACATCCTTATTTGACATAACAACTTTCAGAAATCTATTCACAATGGTTTTTAAGGGTGATAAGGGTGATTCGAACAAGGTGATAGTCGAGTATTATGTGATACTTATCACTTTTATGGGAAGGTCACGGGATGACTTTTGCACTTGACCATTACTTGCCTCTTTTGGAAAAAGGACAGTCTGTGATACAAAAGGGTGACTCAGATTTTTTTACAAATACCTTACAAATTGTTTTAGAATTTTTAAATAATTATAAAAAATATAATTGTGTTTTAAAGTCTAGTCAAATGTACACATTTGATGTCATTATATAAGAAGCTTTCATTATATGAGAACGATGAAAAAATATTTGTTTAATAATGTTTAGTGTGTTTGTAAGTTTTACATGCAAAAAATAATAAGTTATTTCTGAGTAAAGTCAGAGAGAGAGATTGCTATTTTGTGTCTAAGCTCTAAAGAACACAGGCATTCATTTTTAACCCCCGACTAAAAAAGGGGTGTTATAAGTTTGACCGGTCGATCTGTGTATCTCGATGTAGGTATGTCTGTGGTATCTTAACAGCTATACAAGTGGACGGTTTTGATTGCAGTTTTTTTTTAATCGAAAGCTTTTTTCGTCGAAATGCTTCTTAACTAAGTTTGGTGGAAATAGAAATAGTAAATAGAAAGAACTGAAAATTGTTGATTTATAATAGATTAATTTAGTACAATAAAGAAACCAGTAACATAACTTTAAAAAGCTTTAAAAAAATCCCCCATACAGAAGACCTCTAAAAAGAATAAAAATAATATTATTATGTACTTATTGAAGTCGTTGCGTCGGGGAACCGCTTAATAAAGGAAGAACTTAAAATGCAAGTAAGTTACCAAGGTAAATAAAGAAATTACGATATCGAATCGCATAGTCATTTTTTTAATTTCTACAAACTGCTGTTGATATTACTTCCAGTCGCAATTGATGTGTAAGAACAAATTAGAATTCAAGTACAGTACCGGAGAGAAGAATAGAATAACTAGCCACGACTCTACTAGTTCTATAATGCTCTACAATTACTAGAGATCAAAGGATTTAAAAATGTATATATTATTATTATTATAATACTTATTTTAAAAGTTTATTAGTGACTATGTTGGCGGTAGATTTGACTAATAATTGACAATAAATATGAGAAAGAACAATGATTGTCATAGACATAGGCTCAAATAGTATCTACAGTG
Organism: Napeogenes inachia; assembly: GCA_959347355.1. Taxonomy (NCBI): domain Eukaryota; kingdom Metazoa; phylum Arthropoda; class Insecta; order Lepidoptera; family Nymphalidae; genus Napeogenes; species Napeogenes inachia. The sequence goes on along the minus strand of OY365798.1, from coordinate 17,924,717 downwards.
CATTTCGAGCTGTCACATTGAACGCACGTACCTATCGTTAGCGCAAATATAACTTTCTCTTATAAACATATTTTTTTAAGTCTACCTTCATTTAAAAAGTGAAGTGAAATGAGTGAACTTACTAAAGGAGTTAAATCAATTAATACTTATGACGATGTGAGTATTGTAAATATGGAAGAAGATATTGAGTTAAATAATTTTAGTGATCAACCAGTTACGAGTCCTATTAGGTCTCCAACTATAAGAGCTGAAAAACGGTATAGGTTAGAAGAAAGAGATATGTTAGGAAAAGAAATGGAGAATGATGGTTTTGTTACAGTCGAAAAAAGATCAAAACGTTTGGCCCACAGTTATTCAAATAACACAAAGATTATAGAGGACACTCATGAGATTTGTATAACATCTAAAGACAAAATACCTAAGCAAATTAGTCTTGCAAAATTTTTTAAATCTTTGAATATACCTAATATACTAAAAATTAAATATAAGAACCCTTATAAAGTCTTAGTACAGTTAGGTACAAAACGTGATGCTGAAACACTTTTAAATAGTCCCAAATTAACTGAAATGGGATATAGATGTCAGTCTACTTTGGAAGCAAATTTATCATATGGAATAAGCAAGAGCAAGAAATAATAGACTTACTTGAATCGGAATACAGTCTAATATCTGTTAAAAGATTAAAAAGACTCGGAGATGATGGTGTGTGGGTCGATAGTGAAACAGTCCGTCTTTGCTTTAGAAGTGCAAGCATTCCACCTCATGTATATAGCTATGGTTGCAGGTTTAAAGTGGAACCTTATACTTTTCCTGTATCACAATGCTCACGATGTTGGAAATTTGGTCATCTCACAAGAACATGTCCATCAAACAAAATCGTTTGTCCAAAATGCGGACATGATCACGCAAACTGCGAGACTAATGTGTTTAAATGTGTAAACTGCAAAGAAGCTCATATGGCTCTAGATAAATCTTGTAAGGTATTTTTAAAAGAAAAACAAATTAGAAATATAATGAGTAAAGAAGGATATACTTATAGAAAAGCTTTAGAATATTATCTTACATTGGAAAAAGAAAAGAAAATCATTATAGAGAGACATCAAGTTGAAACTAATAATGCGTTATCAAATACTGTACAAGATACTATTTCATATAAGGATGTCCTATGTAGTGTCGTTGATAAGCAAGATAATACTACTAATATTAATCGAAAGCCAATTTCAAACAAAGAAATAAAACCAGATAATGTTAGAGAAAAAAAAATGAAACCTAAGAAGAAAAATAAAAGTGATGTTAACAACAGTACTAATATAGATTATGATAGCTTTGAAATAGAGTCCGAAGAAGATGAACAGGATAAATCAGAAGAGAAGCGAGATAATACTTTAAGAAAATCCTATTTCTCATTCAAAAAGTTTTTACTTAATTTTAAATCTATTGTTGTTGCCGATATTTCATTTGAAGAAAAAATTATAAAAATAGTGAAAAGTGTTCTAAAAGAATTGGCAACAGTTCTGTTACTAAGCGTTGGTGGCGAAGATTTTTTGAAAAGCATATTCCGCAGCTTCTTTAATGGATAAAGCTTTTAAAGTCAATATACTTCAATGGAACGCACAAAGTTTGAGACCTAAGAAATTAGAATTAGAAGCTTTACTTAACAGGGAAAATATTCATATAGCTTTTATAAGTGAAACATGGCTGGAGCCCGAATCTCTTATGAAATTTAGTGGTTTTAATGTCTTTAGACAGGATAGGTTAGATTCATACGGAGGTGTTGCAATTATCATACACAAATCTTTAAAAGCACAACTTCAGTTTAATGACTTTAGTAACAATGGTATAGAAATAGTACACTTAAAACTGTTTAACTGTAAACATTTAAAAAACATTGTATCTATCTATTGTCCTTCATCAGTTCAGACAAATCTAATGGATTGATATTGTATATTTTCAAAATTTTCAAAAGGATCAATAGTAGCGGGGGATTTTAATGGGCATCACACTAATTGGTCCAATAAGAGTGATAGACGTGGAAACTATCTTTTTGAATCATGTATAGAGAATAGTCTTATATCACTTAACAAATGTAGTCCAACGCGTGTAAAACTTGTTAATAACATATTACAAGAGTCTTCACCGGACATCACTTTTGTTTCCACAGATATAGCCATATACTTTGATTGGACCGTATTAAATGACAATTTAGGCAGTGACCACTTGGTGATTAAATGTGTCTTAAAATATCAGGACACCGTAAATTTTATATCAAAACGGAATCTTAAGTTAGCGGATTGGAAAGGCTATCAACACTTTTTGGAAAAAACGTTTAATAACATAGCGGGTACAAATAATTTACAACAATTATATGATTTATTTTTAGAAAAGTTGAATGAGGCAGCCGATAAATTTATACCTAGGCATAGAATTTGTACTAACCCCAATCAAAATTTTACACCGAAAAGATATTGGAATCCAACTTTATCTAAACTTGTAGCACAAAGACGTCTCGCTTTAAAAGAATTACGAAGAAATCCTACACCTCAAAATTTAGAAATATTTGAAGATAAATTACTCGAAGTGCAGCATAAAGTTAGGCAGGCTAAATGTAGTGGTTGGTATTCTTTATGTAGTTCGATTGATGAGAATATGAATGAATCTGACGTATGGAAGAAAATGCAGTGGGTGAAAGGCATACGCACGAGTCCAAATTATGCCTCAGAAGAACAATGTAAAGAGCTACTCTGTGATTTAGCACCGGATTCGGTGACTCCTCAACCACCGCTTTTATTGTCAAAAATTTGCGTCTTGGAAAGTAATTTTAATATTCACGAATTAAACAACTGCATTAAAAAAACGGATACTTCTCCTGGGTCAGATGGTATTACATATTCTATGATTTCCAATCTTCCAAATGTAGGGAAAAAGATTCTTCTTAAAATATACAACAATATTTTTGAAACAAGTAACATCCCTAAGCAATGGCGTAAAATAAGTATTGTTCCGATTCCTAAAGCAGGTAATTCCAATAAACTTAGACCTATTTCTTTAATGTCTTGTATTTGTAAGATTTTTCACGTGTTATTAGCTAAAAGAATAGAATGGTATATAGAGAAAAATAATATTTTGTCACAAAATACAACTGGATTTAGAAAAGGACAGTCTAGTCTTGACAGTTTAATTAAATTGATTTCACAAATACAGATTGGATTTTCTGAAAAAATACAAACATTAGCTGTTTTTCTTGATATTACAAATGCTTATAATAATATTTTAGTGGATAATATGGTAAAAATACTAGATGAGCTGGGAATGGGAAACAGAATATGTACATATGTTTGGAGCTTCTTAAGCGAACGACATCTCGAAATTTATGATTTAAATAATAGGTTAATATCCAATAGATGGTCAAACAAAGGGCTAGCACAAGGCGATCCATTATCCCCTTTACTTTTTAATATTGCAACTCACAAAATATACTTTTTAGTACAAAATGTTTTTATGTGTCAATATGCAGATGATTTCGTGATATATACTCAACATAAGAATCTAAAAGATAGCGTTGACTTGATTCAGAATACACTTAAATTTCTTGATTCATATTTACAATCCCTTGGTTTAGAGATTTCATGTAGTAAAACAAATTATTGTTTATTTAGTAGGGGTAAAACAAAAAACAAAGTTTCTCTTACAATCAATAATGAATCTGTTACAAATTCTAATAATATTCGATATTTAGGTATATGGCTAGATCGGTCACTATTGTGGAATAGACATATAAACGAGTTGTACCAAAAATCAGCCAAATTATTAAATTTGTTTAAAGTATTAGCTGGTCCATCTTGGGGGGTTCATCCAAAGCATCTACGGAGACTTTAATTATCTTTGGTCCGAAGTAGATTGGATTATGGATGTTTTTTATATGATAAAAGTGCAAAGACACACCTCAATAAATTAGATAGAATACAAAACCAAGCTTTAAGAATCATTGGGGGTTTTATTAAAACTACGCCGATACATGTTATGGAATGTGAATTATGTGTTCCACCTTTATACTTGAGAAGATACTATCTAGCAATAAAATTTTGTTTTAAGATGTTAACCTGTTCAAAAAATATAGCATTAGATTATGTAAATAAATTATTTTCAACCTACCAAAATAACCAATATTGGCGTCATAAAAACAGACCATTAATTCCTATAGTGTACAATGAAATCAAAATAGAAAAAGTATATTCATCCAAACCTTTGCAAATGTTTACTTTAAGTACGTGGATATCAAATGTTAATCTAAGTGACGTGATTGAGAATAATTTATTTTGTGTTAAAAAATCGAAAACAAAATATGAAGTTAATTTACTGAGGAATAATATTTTACAAGAGTTAAGTTATAGGTATAGTGATTGGAATAAAATATATACGGATGGGTCTATATCTGAAAATAATGTGGGTGCTGCCTTTTATGACAGTAATTTTGGTGGTAGTAATATGTATCATATAACATCAGACATATGTATTATGTCGACGGAACTGTTTGCAATTTCAGAGGCTATATCTTACGTAGAAACATTAGGCTACAAGAAAACTGTTATATTCACCGACAGTAAAAGTGCCTTGCAGAATTTGGCTCGGTGCGTCTCTGGAGTTAGAGATGTTCCGATAGCCTATACTGTTATGGCCAAAATATTTAACATGAAACGAAAAGGTATAGGGCTTAAATTGCAATGGATTCCGTCACATATAGGGTTGTGGGGAAACGAGAAGGCTGACTGCCTAGCAAAAAGTGCAACTAATAATGGTTTTGAAGTATACATAAAACCCAACTATTCTGAACTGTTGATTAAATATAAATGTAAAACTTTTAATATGTGGAAAGAATATTTCAATCAACGTTCAAAAGAAAAAGGAATTTGGTATAAAACTTTACAGTGTCAGCCTCCTCGCTGGCCCTGGTTGAATATAAGCGATATGGGTAGATCTTTAATATTAATAGCACATAGGCTACGATCTGGACACCTTCCATTAAACAGTTTTTTACATTTAATGAAAAAATCTGATTCCCCTAATTGTCAAGTGTGTGGAAAGATAGAAGATGTCCAGCATATATTATATGAATATCATCGTAACACGGCATTAAGGAAGAAAATTATTAAGCATCTTAGATTTAATTGTTTAGATGTTGGTATGTTTCATAGCATCCTGTCCGCCCCAAATTCAATGGAGGCACGGTTAATTTATAAGTTTGTTTTTAATAGTTTACTTTTATTGTAAATCTTAGAATAAGGTACGATGGGGCTGGCATGTTTTATCTAAAACAAAAGCCCTTAAATAAATGAAAAAAAATAAAAAAAAAAAAATAGTATCTATTGCTTTTAAGAGTAATTTTGAGGTTCTCTATGAATCTATCCCTATGAAATTGTAGAAAAAGAGTTTGACGTCTTATATGTGCAATACACCTACCTAAAATGCGTATTGCCTAATTTAATTGTAAAACAGGAGTCAATTGTATAAGTTTTTAGGAGTCCTTCTTTTTCTCCCCTGACGTTTTAATAATTCCTTGCAGTTTCTAAAAAGTAGATGTTGGCAACGTATCTGTTACATCACAACTCCCTGCACAATTGACCGCCTGTTCATATTCCTTGAATATTTACAGCAAAAAGAAAATACTACCTTACTACTATACTACCTTAATACTACCTTAATACTACATGGCTATGTTGTTTTGTTTTGTCCTTTTTTATATCAAAACGAAATATCCTCATATGCACGAAAGACAAATGCTTCATCTCGAAACGATTTACAGTGTCTTCAGAATTCACGAAATCCATTGTATGATAGTAGTTTTAAAGAACCCATCTAGTATTTTAGAAGCTTGAATTCTAATATCAATTTTACATATTGTACGAAAAAGGAATTTCCAGTAGTCATCCTATAAGATGACTAATGATACTATGGGCATAGATAAGAAGTCGCATTGATAAGATAATTCTATTTTACTAATGTTAATCTGTTTGTTTGAATGCTGGGGATGTTTGATAATATTCAAGTAAATGGAAAGCTACTTCCTTTGATAACTGTGTTCGCGCATCCCGTTTGTCAAAGAATATTTAAACAGAGGTGACAGCTCGAGACATATAGAAAATCGTATGTATTTATTGTGTTAGTAAAAATATTTACTAAGGGTTTTTTTATGTGACAAATGATTAGAATCTGAATTATTACTAACTATTGATGAATGGGGCTGACATGTCCAAATAGGAAGAAAGTCCTACAAAAAAAAAAGAAAAAAAGAGATTTAAAAAAACTTAGTTTAAATTCTTATTAAGCGAAATTCATGTAGAAGATGAAATGTGTAAGATGTAATCTTTAATGACATCTCCCTGATGCGTCTTCTCCTGAACTACTGAACAGATGTCATCGGGTTTTTTTTATAGCAGCATTATCAATCAATTGATGGTATAAAATCAGTGATCGGTCATTTACGTATAAACGCCGAAAAACAAAATCATAAAATCTGCGCTCAACTAACAGTCAGAATGCCTGACAACCTAGTTTTATTTTTAGAAAATAGCAAAGATACTATTTTCTAAAATCTTAATACTAATTTTGTTTTATCCTACTAATATTATGAATGTCAATGTAAGTTTGTGTGTTACGCTTTCACGCGAAAACTACTCAACCGATCCTTATGAAACTTTGTACACATACTTTTGGAGATATTAAAAGTAACATAGAATACTTTTTATTAAAAAATATATTTGTTTAAGAGGGAAGTTAAAAAAAAATGAAAGTTAAAAACATTGTTTGTCAATAAACACGTAGACGGAGTCGCGGGCAACAGCTAGTATAATATAAGTCAATCAGAACAATAGAGATACTGAAACACAGCCGCAAGTGTCACATCTGATTTGTTAATCTTTATATTGCAACTTTTATGAACAAACAAATTTGGCATATTCTAAAATGTGTCGCCTTCAGCGGTGGTTCTAGTATTTATAATCATAATTTAAAATATATTTTTTTATATTATATGTTAAGATGTATACACAGTGCGTTAGTTTGTTATTTTTTTTGGGATTACTTAATGCCATTGCTAAAGGTTTGTATTCTGCTTTTTTTGGTATTTTTTGATTAATCAAAAAAAATAAGAATTGTTCAACCTTTTGTAAATTAAAATTATTTTTATTTAAAATATTTCTACAATTTTGAAAATACTTTCTAAAAGTTAATTATTTTGTGAGGTTTTATTATTAAAGATTTTTTTTTTAAATAAAAAAACTCTTCAATCAATAATGAATATTTTAATTGGTATCTCTGGATACCAATGCCAAAGCTGTTTTTTTATATCAAAATATTTTGTGAAAAACAATATTTGGTTTTGATCCTATCAAAGACATACCCATCAGACAAACGTGGGTCATCGTCGCTTAACTGAATGTTCATGTTGTGGAACACACAAAATAATTAGGTAATCAAAAATTTATCAAGAATTACGAAAATTTACTTTGTTTTCATTCAACTTATTTTTAACATAAACAAATGATCCGTCAATAAATGATACAAAGTTATTACTTAGGTATCATCACGATACTAACTTTATCAGCCGGATACACACTCCTCATTCGTCCTCGTTGACTTCCGTTAGAGTGGGCAGAACCTTTATATTGACCTTTAATATAAAAAACTAAACAGATACATATAATTTCAAATAATTTTTTTTGGTCATAAAAATAGATATATTTTATGTTAGTTTTAATTGGTAATAATTTTTTTTGTCTGCAAGTCTTGACTTGTCTGACATGGACCGATTATTTCACTCAAAATCAGTATTGCAACTGAGAAGATGATGATGAAAGATTGTCGCAAAATTCAGTACAAAAATGCACAAATTAATAAACAACATTTTACCGCCCCATTGTTTGAGTGGTTGATGCAGACGCCTAACGTTTCGCGGCGCAAAGGGGGCTTGGGTTCGAATCCCGATAGGGACAGGCATATATGTGATGAGCATAGATGTCTGTATTTCTGAGTTTGATCGTTTATTAAATATATTCGCCGTATTTATTAATGTCTCGGTGTCTAACACCCTTAACACAAGCAAATAATTTGCTTAGGGGTTACATCAATGTGTGTACTTTGTCAACTGATATTATTATATATTATTATTATTATATTTTACAGCCTCATCCTTGCGTAGGACGTCCATAACATGTCCCATACCAGACATCGACCATGGGAGAGTCGTGGTGAGGGGTTTTCGTGCAAAGATGATTAAGTTTGTCTGTGACAAGCGGTATGAGCTATCGGGGAACAAATACGCCACGTGTCGGGGCAACAACTGGGATGTTCCTATCCCTGTATGTATACGTAAGTTCTGCATTCTGTAATATACATAACACACAAACATCAAGTACATTAAATGAGTAAAAGAGTATGTTGCTTTTCTTTAAGTGGATCTTGATACACCATCGTTCAGATGTACAGTCAAATAATTTTATATAATATTTATAAAAGTACTGTCTCATATGTCAGGGAAAAAAAGGAGTTTCAGATTAAATATCATTGGAACAGTATCTAAACTCTTGATTCCAACTGTAGTGTAATGTTTTGAAATTATTGCAGGCCCTGGGTGTACGCTCCCATCCATAGAAAATGGTCTTCAGATTCCTACAAGTAATGGTGCTTATGTTACTCACTTCTGTTTTTCTGGATACATGATGGTTGGCTCTGCAGCTATTTACTGTAACGGTAGAGAGTGGAATGCCCCAGCCCCTACCTGTGTTGGTAAGGACATGATACATATATAATGAAAAATCCTAACATAATCGAAATTTTGAACATAACAACTAACTTTAAAAAAATATCCAAAACAAATCATTAATCAATACGCACTAAAATTATCAAAATCGGTTGACGTACATTGATTTATTCGTACATTTCATTCGTTTAATGCAAATTTAATACTTATATGGGTTAATACTTATACTCATGTGGGTCAGAACTGGTCCAAATGAAAACATTATCACACGGAAATAACCATCAGCATTCAAATAAATAAGAATCATCAAAATCTGTTTACTCACTCGATAGTCGTAACAAACATAAAAATATAATTAATATAATTTAACAAAAAATACGTTTTCGTTATTATGTTCACCAATGGTACAGATGTTAACAAACTATTTGGAATACAAAACCATCTTATTTATTTTTCTGTGTAGAAAACACAGAAATGTTAACTAGCCAAGTCCATTTAAATGAACTTAATTTGAATATTATTTTTTCTGTCTCTCTTGACATACTTTACCTCTCCAGTACCTCCTAAAATAAATTATTCAGCGTCGTTTGTAATCTGCCTAAACTATAAGAAGATTTAAAACTAAAGAAATCGTTTTAAGTTAAAAATAATTTTCTTGAATTTCGTTTACAAATTTATTTTTTATATTAAGTAATACTTTCAACCTCTATTATTTTTAAAGTAAATATATTTTTACCTTAAGGTCAATGTTGAATTAATCAAGGTACCGATATAATAGCTCAGTTACCACAAAGACAGTTCGAGTCCTGTTTGCGTTAATTATTTTTTATTTGTTTATTTAATTTCTTAATTTGTGAATTATGATTCCGGTTGAAGAAGATAAATATTAACATCTTTCTTGTCTTTCAATTCTTTTATCAGATTCTACACAGAAAATTGCTTCAAGCTGTGACTTCGAGGATCCTGGACTCTGCGGATGGACTCAAGATGAGATGCATGATTTTGATTGGACCAGACTGAATAATAAGACGCCTAGCTCCTTTTTACTAACCGGGCCTTCATATGATCACACTTATGGAACAAACGGATCTGGTAGAGTTTAATTATTAAAAATATACATTATATAATATTATACAAAATATAATATTTTAGATTGTACAAAATCTAAAATATAAACTCCGTCTAGCTTAGGCAATAGTTGTCTAATATTATTCATACCATCACTATATAAACAGATTTCATGAGTTACATTTTCTCTTGTGATAGTAGAAAATGTATTATAATTTTTTAAAAAGTAATAAACTATCCTGTTTTTAAATATTATTCCATTAGATTTAGTCCTATACCTATCGAGTCGAGGTTAATTAAGCTATTTTGGTCCAAAATATAGCTTAGGGATAAAATTCTATCGCACCTTCCCAGGGGAAAGTCCCAGTCCCAGGTCCCTTCCCATATGAAATATGAAACGTGTTCCAGTCCAGAAACATCTTGTGTAAAGATGACCGTCGATCAAAAGGTTTAGAATACACACTATCAAAAAACAAAGGCATTAATTTTTTAAATATAGCGTTTTTCTCGTTACCAGGTTACTACATGTACATTGAGAGTACATCACGACAAAGGAACGACACCGCGCGGTTCATATCACCGATTTACAGCAAAGGTCTATCTGAAAACGGCTGCTTTTCCTTCTTCTACCACATGTTTGGCGCGTAAGACATTATCAGTAATTTGATTACTTAAGCAGCCATTTCATTATCCAATCTAGGCTATCCAATTTAGGCTCTTTCATTATCTAATCTACCGAGCACTAGGTGAACTAGGGTACTTATAGTGCTAGTTATAGCCCCCCTCTGACTTGTGCCAGTGTTACTCGAAAATTTTTGAGCTCAGATAGTGCGCTGAAGATTGGATAGTGAAATGGGCGCATTATCAATATCTGTGAAAATATATTGTTTAATCACATGATCCAAATCATGTGATAGAGGCTGTAGTCAAAAGCTAGTTTCTCTTTCACTATGCCACGTCTTTAGAAAAAAGTTTTGTTATACCAGGAGACAATGTTTTATTTGATTAGAAGATAATACATTTTTTTAGTACGTGCGGTGGCCTTCGTGTCTATCAAAAACCAGACAACATTCCTCTTCAAACTGTACTTAACTCGCCTAGTTCGAAAAATAAGTACATTTTATTTGAAAAGTGGGGAAATCATGGTGACGTCTGGCTTAATTCTGTGTCAAGTTTAATGAATTTGGGTGATAATTTTCAGGTATTTTTATTTTATTTTATTATTTATATAAATATAGAATGAAATAATTAAATAAGCTTAACATGGCTATACATGTTTATAAATATTTTCAAAAATTAATTTCGGTAGTGGCATCTTTTTAATGTTTATCTATACTGCAAAGTTAGATACGGTAGCTCAGTTGGTAGAGCGACGGGACGGTTTCCCAGTAGTCGCAGGTTCGAATCCCTGCCCGTATCGGTTTATTTTTCATTTTATATTCACGTAAATTCAAGATTTTTTTTATGATTGCAAAAAAAACTACGATTAATATTGATGTTGCACGATGCAAAATAGATTTTTTTTAGATATCCAGTATATTCAAAAATACATATTAACAATAAATAATATATATTTTTTTTCTATATTATAATCACTTTTTGTTGTATACCAAGCCTTTAAATACAATACCACAAAACTTAATGTCGACAGATTGTCATCGAAGGAATTCGTGGTTCAAGTTTTACTAGCGACATCGCCATCGACGATGTTGCCATACTCCAAGGAGACAACTGCACAGCCGCTATGGACAAAATCACTACTCCCTCCATTATATATATGCGTAAGTACATGTACTATTATATTTTAATTTATTATTTAAAATTTTGCTTCTAAAGTACTCTTTTTTCAAACATAATATTAGGAAAAATGTTTCAATCGAATGTATCAAAGCTGTCTTTTATCCCCCACACCCTTAACACGATGAAATCAGTAGGGTAGGACTATTCATAATACCAAATGTTTTTAACAGCGGACTCGTGCGCTGGTAGGTGTATGACCACCGCACCAGCGGGGTCCTGTGGCTGTCGCTCAACCTGCCTAGCATACAACGACTGCTGCCCCGATTTCCTCGAGCTGTGCGTGTTTCTGCCCGGTTAGTTTATATATAGATTAAATGTTTGATTCTTGCGTTACGATTTGTGAGAAATAATCACTACTTAATTTATTTGAAAATGTTTATTTCGTACATGTAGTATATATCGTGTCTGCATCACAATTTAGTATTATGTTATATAAGCTCATAAGGCATATAAGCTCTGACCCGTATGCGTTTGCTGTTATCAGTGTCTTTAGTTGTAATATTCTTAAATATACCTACATAATGTACCTACTCTCTGGTCTTTCCATGGTCTGCCACATTGTGAGACTGTTTTACTACCACATAGTTACTACAAGTACACAATCGCTAATATGTATTTATAATATGTATTTACAGATTCGACTTCTAGTGATGATTATAATGCAGCATCACACGAAACACCACATAGTGAAAAGCATATAGGAACATCGCCAAACACTACCCCTATTTCAACAACAACAACAACTACTACAAGCACTACCACAACTACGACTACACCTAGACCTACAACTAAACCTAAACTTATGACTACATCTAGACCCAAGACTACACCTAGACCTACAACTACACCTAGATCTACGACTACACCTAGACCTACCACTACAAAAAGACTCACGACCACATCTAGACCTACGACTACAACTAGACCTACGACCACACCTAAATCTACGATTACAACTAGATTAACGACAACTTTAAGATATAATAACAAACCTACACGAACCACTTCGCGTAAACCAGAAAGTACGGTGACAGTCCAAACTACGCAACCTACTCTAAAATCGACTACTGAAGTGGCTGCAATATCTTCAACTAAAAAACCCATTATACCATGGATTCCTAAAACTTTACCTAATACAAATACTACATCTACTAAAAGACCGCCATCTACTAATAAAGTAACTACTGAAACGTCCCACGGCATATCCAGGACAATTGAAAACCACAATCAATACCATGAGATGGTAGAAAAGGTAAAGAAGGAAAAAGTAATTGAAGTAAGAAAACTCCATCATGAAAACAATGGTAATTTTTTTTTTCACTATAAACTTACAATGAAAAATAATTCACTCACCACCCCTTTTATTCATTTCATTCATTTCCTTTAATTCATTTATATCATTTCATTCATTTATTTTATTTTATTTTATTTATTCATTTCATTTCATTCATTCATTCCTTCATTCTTTCTCCTAATTGTATCTCACAAGCAATGATCAAATCTTCTAATATATTCCCAATATAATTGTATATCATGTTTGGAGATTTTACAACAGCTCTTAATTAAATAATCCAAATATAATAATTTTACAGATCAAAACAAAAGTTCGGGTTGGAAGGTCGTATTTATAATATTAGGAACCGTGATTTGTCTCGCAAGTATATCCTGGCTGGTGATGGTGTCGCGATCGCCTCGTGGTCGTATTATACTCGCGAGGTTAAGAGGACGCTGCAACCAAGATCCAGAAGTGCGGTATCTCTCAGCTGATGTTGATGATTAAAAAATAATGCTTATAATCGTTGTTTTCTTAATAAAAAATTAACTTTCGTGATAGATATGTTTTATTAATACATTAGTTAAATCCCATTAATGAGAACACAGAATAGCTTTTGATCCAGCTCCTCGTCGTAGTTGGGGAGAGTTATGTATAAGTGAATCAAAGTACCGGCTTCTCTTTTATAATACACTTCAATACAAAAAATCCCTCATAATCGTTCGGAAGGAACGTATGTTTATGTTACATTAGACCCGTCGAGACCTAGTCTGATTTCGCTTTGTCTGATTTTAGTCCTACATCCACTACGCCTTTCCTTCGAGGATGTCCAAAAGGATTTCTTATAACTTTAATAGAACAAAACATTGACATCTTATTTAACGTCCGATTCTAACGCAATGTTCCTAACGCGCAAATTTACTTCTAACCCTTTTGGATTATGAATCTTTGTAATTATATGTAATGCAAATTATATAATTTATAATAGTCTTCTTTATGTTGCTGCATTCATTTATTACTGGCATTATTGACATCCAATTGCAATATTTTGGTAAATTATTACGTGTTAAGCCGCAAAGTAGGCAGTTAGCAAAAGTTCGTTATAAGTATCTATAAATACATTATGTATTACGCACAGAGTTCTTATTTCTTCAAATGGCTTTGCAAGTAAGAAAAATAGATTGTAGGTATACCTAGTATTACATATAAAGACAGAGAGTTCACAAACATACAAACGTCTATACGTTCTTTTCCTAAACATATTAGAATTACTAATAACAGAAGTTTTCTCAAAAACTTATGTGATTTCCAGTTTTATACAGCTTACGTATAACAAAATATATTGCAACGAGTCAATATCTGTACATACAATACTTGTGCTCTACTTTCTTGTCTATAACATTATTTTATTTTTCTTTATTAAGAAAACCAACAGCGTTACAGTTTATAACTTATGAACTAATCAGTATAGTAAGGCTAATAATAGGTTTCCCTGGATTATTAGTAAGTATTACATGCGAACAGACATAACTTCTAAACTAACAAATACATAAGAAAAAAAAGAAACAGAAAAACAGTTATAAGTAATTGGATACGTGTGCAAGTTAACTTAAAAGGTCTAATTTATTTGTTGTTATTTGTGATTAAATTAATTACACGTGCTTTGAAGGTGGTTTTAGAGCAATCAAAGACATCGATTTCAGAAAAGGTGGTATTATAAGTGTGAGAAATTCGAGTGAGAACATTATTTTTGGCATAATTAGTGGCATGGGGCGGAACATGTAGCATTGGGGTATGTCTAGTGCGACGTAACGGGGCATTAAATGTAATCTGTGCTAGTAGTTCTGGACAATCTAGACGACCATTAACAATGTCATAGAATAAACACATATCTAGAACTTTGCGCCTGTCTTCCAACGTCAAAAGGCTAAATGCGCGACAACTATCTCTGTAGGTTGTTGGAGGCTTACGAAGGCGATAATTGAGATGGTTGACAAATCTTTTTTGGATGTATTCCAGTTGATTTATGTAAATAAGGTAATGTGGAGACCATATTGGGCAAGCGTATTCCAAAACACTACGAACGTAGGCATAGTAAACTGATTATCTTTTAACTTTAATATATAGTTGTATAAAAGTTGTTAAATAATATATAGAAAGGGATGTACCTACGGCGTGTGGTTACTACTAATGTCTAATACGTATAATTAATCAAATTGCATTTTTTTTTAATTTAATTATTTTAATCGAGCATTGAGTAGTCAGTGAGTCATCTTTTGTTTTATATATAGTAATAAAAGATTTCTATTAATAGCATAATTGAATTTAAGCATCAATATTTCGTAATTAAATAAAATATATTTAGGTTCATTGTAATTATAGAATATATCAACTTTTGTTTACTTGCAAAAAAGTGACGAAATTACTACAGTATATAGTTAACTGGGATAATTATAAACACTCCAAGTATCATCTATAGTTTCTAGAAATTTTAGCGTGATACAAGAAGAAACAAAAAGTAAAATTATATCAAAACCTCTTGTCTAAAGGGTCTATATCATGTTATATTTTGTTAAATATAATATGATTGTGGTAACAAAGATCGTAGCTATGACTTTTACAATTAATATACATGCCCATTTCTTGGTAGACATATTGTTTGTCGTTAAGTTAATCAGAGTTAAGTTCGTTAATAATTATTATTCTACAATTCCTTCTACTAATAGCAACATATTTTACATCTGGCAACTTGAAAACGCGGGGTAATTTAAAACTGTGACCTCGATTTAAACTATTACCCCGTTTCCACAACGTCACCCGGTATGGGGGCAGCCTTGCTTATCATTCTATCGACCCGCCATTGTTGGGCGCATGCGTAAAGTGAATGCGGATTTCTGACGTTTGCCTAGAATTCAGTACGACGGCAAAACGCGTGTCTGAAACTGTAAATATATTGTGTTAAAAGAAATATATTTAATTCCGTACCTGCTATGATTGCTGAAGTCTGTGATTAATTTTGTTGGTAAGTTTATTGTTTATTTTTAGTTAATTATTATTATTTATTTTTCTTAACCTATTAGAATGTAAGTTTTCTTTGAGTTACTTAGTATCTAAGTTCGTCTGAACGCTACTAAGAGTTCTTAAGGTATACAGAAATATATCTACGGACCGTGTGTCGATTCTTAATGAAGACTTTTAAGTACCAGGGTCGTTGTGCAGTATCAACAAACTGATTAACAAATTGGAACTCTCCTTTCTCATTTAAAAGCATAATATTTTTTAATTAAATAGCATATTTTAGACATTTGCAAATAATAGTTAATGGTATAGAGGTTACGTCATAATGCTTATAAGTACTTTCGTTTGGGAGTGTGTTACTTGTCTTTTAGTGAGCGCGTGTATTATCTCTACGCACACATGTACTCTAGTAATTTATAAACTATTTATATTTATTGTGAAATTTAAGTTAAGCTCGCAATCTTACTATTGTACTACTTGCAAGTGCAACTAGCTTAGTAGAAACATCTAAATGACTGAAATCATAGGAGAAGCCTTCCGTAATACGTCACGTAATAGGTCGACTGAGTAAAATATATTAGTTATCTTAATTACTTCGTCTAGAAAAGGTTAGTGCCAAATATTCTACTCAAGTGTGTCATTTAATGACACCATCAAAATCCATAGCTGTGTTTTATATCCTATATCATTTACGATGGCATTGTGTCACTCCGCTATGGCACTGTCAACTGTGTCACTCCGCTGTAGCTATCCTCTTCAATTATATAATATTTTTCAGACAATCTAAGGTTATTGAATTAATAAAAGTTATTTTGAGCAAGAGTTACTTGGTAGAGCAGTGTGTGTATTCCAAATGATTGAATGAATTTTATTTACAAAACCCTTATATAAGGCTATAAAACACGTTATAAAATATATTTTTTTTATTGCTAAATATGCTTTACTTTTTAGACAAACACTATTCCCGGCACCAAATTACTTCAAATGTTCTAACGGAGATCGCTTTAAATTGCTTTCTTATTTTTGTATCGCAATTTTTTTCAAGTTCTTGAAAATAACCCAACAATCGAATAATTACAATAACACTCTTAAATGTGTAGACTATTAAAAAATCTGACTGACTGTGTCTTCTTCTCCTTGTTGTGTCTTTATAATTTTTATAATGTTATATCCTTTTATAGATTTTTACATCTTTTACAATATATTTTTTCATTTATTTGGTGGTCAAATTCCTAAATAGAAATATTTTTATCGGTCTCCCATTTATGGTTGTACCACAAGGCTTTACTCACATCAGATAATGAAGATTATTCTTCTCTGTTGAGAATTACTTAAATTGAGTTAACTTAAATAAATAAAGAGAAAGAAATAAAAAGATATATAGATTATAATTATTACAGTAACTAAGAATTTTACAAATACGAAAATATAATGTGCATTTTTTTTGTGTTTTATATATGTTGTTGTTACTATTGTAGAGTCCTTTTTCCTTATCATAATATTTAAAGAATCGTAGCTTTTAATGTTACATTAAGATGAAAAGGAAATTCGAAATCGTAATTTATTATTATACATATTTTAAATAAAAATCATAAAAATCGTATACTTAATAAATTATAAAAACGGTTTTTTCAATGCAAAAATTCGAAGCAAAATGTTGCCATACTTAAATTCATGTCTAACATTATTAAAAAAATTCAAATATTTAATTCAAGATATTCTTTATTAAGACTTTTGATATTTTAAATCAATCCTCTAAATAAAGATTTTCTTAAGAAGTATTATGTTTACCTTACAATTATGACCGGAGGCAAACCGTTCAACACACACCAGCAAATTTAGTTAGGCCCTTGAGAATTTTAGAGGGATAAAGGATAGTAAGACACAAAGAGGGAATGGGAGGTCATTTGAGCATCTCTCACTCACAATACAAAGGGCAGTAATAGCCATTACAAGCTAACTTTCTGTAAGATTGTATTACCCCGGGCAATTGTGTTACGGGCAGAAGGGACACTTGTCAAAATGTCATCTAGAAATTTCGTTGTGTGATTGAAATATATCTAAATCTATAGTTACTAAAATACTGTGTAAATTGTTACCTATTTATTGTTAAAGATTTAAAAAATATATTGGTCAAAATTACCTGCTTCTTTTTAAGGGGTGGCAATTGCCCCCATTCTCCCGTTCTTCCCTGTCCGTATCGCCTGAGTCAACCCTTATACTAATTGGTTAAAGCTCGGCTCTAGGACCTTTAAAAAATAAAAAACGTTATATTGTACAAACAGTGCGATTTATCTTTTTGCTCTACATAGATATAAAGATATACATAGCTGTATTGTAGTTTCAATATTGTTTTCTTTAATATTAAAGGCGGGTAAATGTTTAAAAATCTTTCTTTTATTAAAAAAGTCAGTTAAAATATTAGTTAATTTCTAAATGTGTTGCAAACTGTATCGATTTAACCCGACGTTAAAACATTTACAACTAACATGCGAATATGCGTGACTTTAGCTAGAAAATCTAGAAATAGTATGAATATTTAACTAAACTGCCTTTAACTAAGGTAGTATTACTAATTTCCTTATAATATTAATATTATTTACCAGAATAATAACATTATACTTAACAAAATATAAAACATAGTCTAGACTAGAGTCTAAAAGAGACTAAAAAACTTAGAGTTTAAAAGACTTGTATTCTAGAGAATATAAGTCTTTTAAACAGCGCAGTTCTGAAATTCTGAAAATAGATTCTTGGCAAATTTTTAAGCTCTCTTCATATTTAGAGTGCTTATTGAGACAAGAAGGAAAGGATAAAATAGAGTAAGTTAGAGTATGTAGGCTTATAATGAATGTTGAATTTATTTTAAACGTGTGGTGATAGTTTAAAAGCCTTAGATTTTCTATACAAATAATTATTAAACTTAAAAAACTTACTGTTACGGGTTCAGTACATGGCGCAAAAAAAAACATCTTTTTTTTCGGTGTATCTGTTTGTACGATCGCGCTTCAAGGAAAAATCACTTGAGAATTATCCATGACGTTTGGTATAATTTTAGTATATTTGGTATCTTGGTTAACTTTTAGCAATACTTTTTCTCTCGCATTTTTTCTAATCTTCACGGGAACTATTAAAATGAATTCAGCCTAAAATTTAAATACAACAAAAAAACTTAATAAACATTTATATACATATTTATCCATGTTAAGCTTATATATATTTTAAATAAATATAAAATGAAAAATAAACCGAAACAATTATGTGTAGGTACTGTAATACGGCAGCTCAATTAGTAGAGCGACGGGACAGTTTCCTAAAAGACGCGGGTTCAAATTCCTACCCAGCCGATATATTTTCACTCTATATTTATTATCTAAACCAAAATTATACAACAGTACTTAAATTTTAAATAAACATCATCATCATTTTAAATATATATCTGTATTCATTTCAAGTGATTATAGATTCAAAATTTAATGAAGTGGCTGATATCATAAACTTTACGTTACAAAAGCTATTACCAGTGATTATGACAAAGTACTGAGTTACTAAAATGTTATGTGAGAACAAATCCGAATAACAAATCGGCTATAATCGTTAACATAGTCAAATACTTGCCTCATAATTAGGACTGGAATAACGATTATTTGTACTGGTACCTACAACTAAGGTAGCGGTATGTCATATCGCATTTTTATGTTTAGGAAAGGAAATATATATACTTATCGCAATTATTTAATAACGAAGTTGAACATACTTTGTTCTCAACAATTTCAGACCTCTCATCTTGATACAGTTCCAAGTTATTCGGTTGTATTTATGTGGAAATAGCAAAATATACCGGAAGCTGCTGGGAAAGAAGTCTAAAAACTACTAAGCTGATAAATTTAGTTAACTCAAGTCACATGCTTTAAAGTGCTTAAGAAGATTAGTTGCAGCTGCAATGCGATTAATACTGACCGAGAGTTCAGCAGCTTATCCCCTGAAGTGCTGCAGAATTAGAAATACAACTTATTCAAACAGTACTGGCCTTGGAAATAGGCTGAAGTTTTCTCAAAAGCCTTTTAAAATAGGCAGCTTTTGTTAAAATGAAGATACACTTTAGTTTGTTTTTAATATCCAAAAGTGTTTTTAATATTGGTGTATGACGATAAGTAAATAGAAACAAATATTTTGGTATACCTATTGTAAGCATTACGGCCTATTTGGGCTAGTGGTTAGTGACCATGTCTGTTTAACTCAAATATCAAGTGGGTTCGATTTTCCGTGGTATTGCTGATGGTATGATCCACAGGCTAATGTTACGAATCTGGATATACTTTCTGACAAATAACCACCCCTGCGAGTTTGGGAATACTCTAACTTTTAAAGCTATATAAATAGATCGTATCTGATTGGATTATCAATACTCAGCTCAAACTGTTTTCCTAATAATGAAATATTATATTTATGACATACTAGGGTTTTCAGTTGTTCTCAAGTAAAAATGTTTTGTTTACTGCTTACTTAAGAAACCGACGAAAACTTGATTTTATATAAAATCGAATACTACTTTTTAATATGTTGCAATAGGCATATCATATAAGTACGAGTAGGTTATCATTAGCAGGGACTTATATTGTAGCAAGTCATGTGTACAAAGTCAAGTGCGACATTACTAATTAGATTACCAAGTATCTACCATAATATCTCCCGTGGTATGTAAAATACCGCGATAAAGGCTTGTTTTCATGTCAAGGTCCTATAGGCAATAAATTCGAAGGAGATTTTGTAAGGTTGTCTACGGCTTAACCTTATTGTAAAACAATTTCATCTAAATTCATCATCAGTAATCAGTAAATTCAGTAAATTTTCAACCCTGTCAATGAGTTAAAAAAATGGTTTTGGATTTCTTAATTTCGAGGTAACCTATCTTCTTTATATGAATACTTGACAATTATCGCTACAATAAGCCCTGGATTTACCCGTCAATAATCGATAAAAAATATGTATTCAGAGGGTAGTCTGACTAACGTCTGTCCGATAATATGAGTCCTCCATCCAGTCCACAAATTGGTGTCTTCACCCACTCCCTTCAATTTTCCTAGCTTCTACCTATCCTACCCCCTTATAACCTATCCTATTTCTTTCCCCTCGGTTTTCTCTGCGGGATATTAAAGGTCAGATGGCAATGGCTCCAGTTAAACCATAATTTGCCACAAAAATGGAAAGAAAAATAGATAGACTTGGTACAGCAAGAGCGTCACCGCTCAAAGACGCGCAGGTACATTGCCTTACACCTGCGACAAGTGGGCAAGGGCTACCGTGCCAAGTACTGGCACGGTTAGAGACGCTAAACTCAAGTGGCTGATAAACAAGAGCGTCATCCGACCGGTCCTTTTATATGGCAGCGAATACTGGCGAGTACAATCTGGACAGACTCAGGGGGTCCACGTCACGGAAATGAAGATACTGAGGTGGATCTGCGGCATAACGCTGTCTGACCGCATACGTAACACATTCATTTGTTCGAAGCAGTTTTGGAGTTCTTAACGTAGCGGATCAGCTTCAAGAGTGGCGTTTGAGATGGTATAGCCACGTTGTGCGCCAGCCTAGGAACTATGTTGAATGGAAATGAATTGATATGTCAGTCCCTGGAGTGAGACGTCCCCGACGCCCAAGGAAGGCTGGTTTGATGTCGGGAAGCAGGACATGAGAGCCAATTATCTAACCACCTAGGGCGGCAAAAACCGTGTAAAATAGAGTATACTAACTAACTAACTTTTAAACTATCGCGTTTCATAATATATTATTATTTAAAAAATCGGGAAATAACGCGTCCGGAATAGGTATGACATACCTTTTATTTGCCTGACGTTTCGACCAGGTTGCACCGACCGTGGTCACAGGCTGACTGTCTTAGCGGTGCAGGCTCTCCATCGTCGAATCCGTGGGAAAGAAATTTCTTCATACACCCGCACATCTTCGTTATCATTAACATTGTGTGTCCGCCACGTACCGTCACATACTACACTCACAGTATCCCTATCTAGGTGTTTAACCGAATGCGCAAACCATAACACCTCCCTTTTTTTAATGTAAAGGTAGCTCACATCACCCCCTAAATGATCTTCTTCTACCCGATCTTACATGGACCTAAACATATTAATTGACCTAACATACTCCAACGCTGCCCACACTTACTCACACTTTACCTATATACGTACTACTTATTTATATTAATATAGAATATCGAATACGTACTACTTATTTATATTAAAATAGCATATTTTTTATCATTATATCTATTACATATTCGAAACTCTCAAAGTGAACAACTCACAAACAATCCGTGTCCTAAACCGATTTCAAAATAAAGTAGCGAAGTTTTTGAGCCATTACATAAATTTAATTTTATAAAAGAACTCTCATCTCTAACATGGCAAAAAAAAATTACGATTAATATATCAAACAGGCTTTGTTTATATAAAACAATGTTCAAGCCCAAGGTTCGTTTATTTAAGTTCAACTGGTTTTTATGAACTTTACGACAATAGCAGGCCTGAAGCTCTGTTTAATTGTTAACTTTTTATACGCTTAAAGAAATGTTGTTATAAGTTGTTTTAATATAAAGATAACTTAAGAAATAGTTCGCGAAGTAAATTTGAGTGACTTTTTCATGTATATTTCTATTTCATTCTAAAGAAAACTTATTTGAGTTTAATATATCCTTACGAAGTTTTATGAGAAGTTAAAGACATTTTTTCATCTATCTTTCATGTTTGATTGTTATAATTTGTTTTTGGTTACTATATGAGTTTGAACATAGAAATGGTATGACTTTTTAAGGACTTAAATAGTTTTTATGATAGTTTTTTTACCATATTGTGTTATACATATTTACTAAGCAGCTTTAAGGTGATAAGGATATCCAAATACTTCAAAAGATTACCTGGATCATCGTCTGAGGTGTTGTTATTATATTTCAATATAATTTGGTCCGGAATATTTTAGACCTCTATATATTCCCGTTTTTAAAATATACCCTTTTCCCTTAATGTAGTATTTTAAGAAATTGAATAACATATTATGTGCAATTTATTATTTTATTTGATTATCACTACAAATATATATTTTTTTATATGGACAAAAGGCCTAGTTTAAATAAATTAGTCAGAATTATTTTTGTTGTACCGAAGACAATGTACAAATAGTATTATATTATAAACTTTCCGGAAAACCTATAAGACGTTAAGAGCGTCGTATCTCTCAGTAAATGAGGGTAGGTAACGATCAAATCCTCATCTGGGTTCCGTAATCAGTTACCAACCGAACCACACTAAAACGATGTTTTTCCGTCGTTTCAATTTAGCAATTCGATAAGACTCACAGGAACAAATGAGGTCTGATATAATCTTCAGATAACTTATCCATGGAAAAAATTTTGTTTTGATAGTTTTTTATAGAATAGTCAGTATGAGTCAGTAACAATTAAAGAGTTAAAGGTTAAAGAGGTAAACAGTTGTGCCTCTCCCTACTTTCTTGTTAAACAGTTTTATTATGTTTTAACATAGTAAATAAAAATGAAATAAACAAATTCTTGTGCATAGTAAAAGTGTTTAATTGTGACTATTTAAGGGGCTTTTCCCAGCTGTAATAAAAATAACATAATTTTAATTCACCCATAAAATACAAAACTAAGCGTGCCAGAACACAATAAAATCAAACAATAGAATGTTGGTTTTTCTGAAAATATTTCAAGCCATACCACGCTTGGCTGAAACTTATGAATATAAAATGAGTTTTACTTAATATGGAAATTTCTGAAATGTTCTGAAAACTGTCGGCAATTGCTAAATCTGTTGTATTGATTTGAGCTTCCATTAAATGTATATTTTATTGAATTCTCGATTTTTGAATTGAAATAAATACAATCTACTTTTTCATAAATCATCGGTATTATTTGTAATTAGCTACTATTTCCAGCGATTCTACTCGTGGACAGTAGAAGACCATTACGATATGAACTTCCAGAGATATTGGTCGAACTTTAGAATTATGGTATACAGCTTATAACCTTACTTTATGGTATATACTCGTAGCTTATAACCTTACCTTATGGTATATAGCTTATAACTTTAGTGAACTTATTAAAGTAATTATTCTTTATATCCGACTTATACTTTCAGAGAAAAATTGGGATAATTAAATAACTAAAAGCAATTTAAACTACCAAGACTATATATAGAACACTGCATCGTAGATAGTCTCTATAATATTGATTATTTTGACAATAGATGTCAATTGGCGCATGTTCTAATAATAGAGAACTCTCCTATTTATGAATTATTCTCAATAGGAAATTATCAGTATTTGATATCCGGATTAAATTTATGGATGTCTTTTTAAAATTATATTAACTTTATATGGTCTATATGTACACTGATTTATAAATACAAATAACTTTCTATGATCAAGTGGTATACCGAGATATTTTTATATAATTGGCCATGTCTTGCAGGCAGTCTCTCTATATCAATCTCAACAACATTTATTCTACATTTTTTTACAAATCCTGATAAACAACACAAAAAATCGAGCAAAAAAAATGTTGCTCCCTCTTTTACTTATTACTCTGTATTTTGTAAGATGTACTTAAAAGGTTAACGCCCGGGCGCCATACCTACGCACAAGGTTAATGCCAGTTCAGAGGCAACCAATAAATTTTGTATAGGAAAACTTATATCTTTAATTATAAACAATAAAAATCGTAGAACATATGTTGTTGGAAGTGATGTAGAGAGTAGCTGCCTGTAAGAGGTGGCCAATTAATTACAAATAACCCTGTTTCATGTTACCTACTTTGACAAACCGTCACCGTCACGGATACTCTGTTATTAAATTAAGACGTCTATATTGTTTTATTACTACCAGTATGAGTAGGGCATAAGTATGATTTAAGATTAGAACATGATTGGCTATTACGTGGCAATGTTTATTACTTTAACGGTAGGTTGTACCTAAAATATTAAATATTTCGTTTTGTTAATGTGAAAAGACCAAATGTTGTTCAGCAAACCTTCGATAACGATAAAAACCATCATAAATCTGTTGCAAAAACTAGAACTGTATTGACCTTTGTTCAGTTTAAGGTATGAAAAATACTTGATCTCTCAAAGACTCATAAGACCCTTTTTTTTAACCTGGAACTCATCATGGGTACACACCTCCAACCAGGGGATGATGGAGGCTGTTATGTGAGACACCTACTCACTAAACCAGACGTTTGTCGCCGCCGTCACAATAGGACACCACGGGATCGCTTTCGCACTCACTGCCATGCCCCGACATGAACCACAGAGAGAGCGTCCCGCAACGAGAAGCACCCATCCCTTTTTTGCAGGCTTCATAGATTGCGGAGGGATGCCCTTTCATTCCTTCCATACTTTCCATTCCTTCATAACATCGCCAAAAGCAACCTTCAAGTCGCACTCAGCAACGAGCAATCCAGGCAACGCCTGTGGGAGACGTGAGAGACGGTCCGGGGGGAACGTCTCCCCACCAGGCACCCTATCTGGAGTGGTTGGTAGAAAGAGGTCCAGACCCTAACCACCGCAGACGGTCTCTCCCCCAGCAAGAAAGAGAACGCCCTACAACCGCCTCTCCTCTCCCACAATCCACTCTGCTATCATCAAATAAGTATCAGAAGCGACACCGCAGCTGACCCTTCCTCCTCCCAAAGAGG
Organism: Napeogenes inachia; assembly: GCA_959347355.1. Taxonomy (NCBI): domain Eukaryota; kingdom Metazoa; phylum Arthropoda; class Insecta; order Lepidoptera; family Nymphalidae; genus Napeogenes; species Napeogenes inachia. The sequence continues at coordinate 17,899,079 of OY365798.1, read as the reverse complement.
ACCTTCGTCCTCCCACCCTCGACACCCTGACTCCTATTACTCGGATTTTCGTCTTATACTTGTACGATGCTCGTCTTACTCGGCATCATAGCTATACAATCGCTAAGCGAATGTACAGCGCCGCCAAAAATGAACATATTTTTTTTTAAATACTGGTCGTGTATTTTTAACTATATGAAGTTTAAATAACTTAATAATTACATAAAATATTAATTTACTACTTTAAAAAAACGGCCAAATTACGTATTTTTACCTGTCCTACAGAACATTCATATTAAATTTAATATGATATTATAAATTCCTTCACTGATTTTCCTTAACCCAAAAATCAAGGCAAAAAATTAAACAACATTGTCATATTTTCTCTTACTTTTTTAAATGTAGCGTTATTAAATATCTGTTACTTTTAGATGAGGTGGAAAGGTCATTAAAGTTGATTCCTATCTTTGTCTATGTCGTGAAGAAGTTAAGTCGTAACCCATAGCTGGATTATTTTCCTAGATGTCACGAGTAACGTATTGCTAAGCTTTCGTTATAACTAAGCTTAATAGATCAATTTGGGAATGTAATGAAGAAGTCTGTATTGATTTAATAGGGGAAGATACTATTTATATAAGTATGTATATGTGTATATAAAATAAATAGTATAAAAATACATAAATATAAAATAAATATTTGTGTATTTTTAAAAAGGTCTGGTATATTGCGTAGTACATTAATTTATTTTCCTGCTAAAAACGATTGCTTGATTATCGAGTAAAGAGGTATCGAGTAGAGTGTAATTTATTATTCTGAACGGAATATTATTAAAAAAACATCGGTGCATAATAAACTGTCGTCAGAAAAATGTGTGGTTTAATAAATCGTCCGACAAAGCTAAGTTATTTCCTTACTAAGATTTATATTAATATTATCAATATTTTATATGTTGAATAGTTTTTTCAGAAGTATATGAATAATAAAATTTATAGTGTTTTAGTAAGTCCATGTTACTAACATGACGATTTTCATTGTCAATTAGTTCATTATATATAAAATCTTTAAACATGATATTGGACATCATATAAATTAAAGTCACTAGGAAATATAAGTAAGTAATAAGTTGAGTTAGTATAAAGTATTTTTCTACATTTTACATTTTTAGTAAATTATATTTAACAATAATAAAGTAATTCGTATTCTAATAGTCTAATTAACTGAAAATTCTCAGAAACATAAATAAATTAATTCTTGCTTATAAAATAAAATGTATACCTAACTTAAGGTTTTTAATTCTTTAGAAGGTTTTTCGTAAAAATATTGTTATTTTAATATTGCCTTTTCTAATTTTATAAATCTTGTTTAAGACCAGATTGAAAAAGGTACATCCAATATAATTATGTCTGAACAAAATAATACTTATTGTGTCAATCTGGTTTTAGATTTGATATTAACGTACACAAAGACAAAGAAACAATTACGCTTATATCAGAATTGTTGTTTAATAAAGTTAAATGTATTCAATCTATTTGGATAATGACTTTTGGTATTTTTTCTTTACGCTGGCCAAGGAGATCCGATTTGGTTGTTTCGAAATGATATTTTAATAATATTTGTTAGAAAATCTCAACATTATTTTTTCATCAGTTATGCTCTAACTTAAAGTTTTAACAAACTGTTAATGTTTCACTGCAATCAATTTAGTTTCTTATATTATTTAGATTTACAATATAGTATTTGTGAAAACCAAGCAATTACCCACTTCTGGCGGGTTCATAAAAAAAATTGCTCTATTAAAATGTTAACTGATTGGTGGATAGCGTGTTAGACAACCAATCATTACTCTTGACTCTATACTAATTAGAAATTTCAGGAAACTTAAATTTACCAATTAGCAAATGACTAAAATCTACTTGTACTTATATTATAAGTTCATTCTTGCTGTGTGAGTGTGTAATTAATACTGTCAATATTTAATTTCTAAATTTAAATTATACTCTGACTGAATCATGTAATGGCTGCGATAGTCGTTATCACATTATTTATTCTGTTATTTATATTTTGTCGGTCGTTGTAACATTTCCAGATAACAATGATTTAATAAAGTTATTTTTAGTTAGTTATATGTCTTCAATATTAGTTGAAATTAATCGGTTAGGCCGGGAACTCGGTATTTAGTTCTCCATACAAACTTTACGACAAGTCTTACCCCTAATAAGGGAGGGACATAATTGAAAAAATATTATAATTTAGGAGTTAATGATTAAAACTAATTATAAAACATTAACAGATATAGGATGTGCACTTCAGTCAGTAAGTCACTGAAACGGATTTTAAAAAAAAACATATTTTTTTAATTTTCAATTTATAAAATAATATGCCAAGCAACAAAATTGTTGTTTGACTATTCCATAGGGCATAGAACGTCTGTCAAATTATAAAAACGAGAATTTTAAACTTAACATAAACTAATTCAGAAACGTAGGCAATTATCATAAAGAAGGGACAGCGGAATTTTAAATTAAAATTGTTTCAAACATCATGACGCGTCGCATGCAAATTATTTTCATGATTATTTTTTAGATTAGAAATAACTACTTCATATTATTTTAAACTAACCCGTTGGTTTTAACTGTAATATGAATTTGAATGCTTAATTGTTTTAATGAAGGATGAACATTGTACATAGTAATTTATTATGACTTCAAATGATAATTTATGACACGAACGATGGGCGAACGATTAAACATGTATTCTGACAAAAATATTAAAAGCTATTATTTAAGTTCTATGGCCAAAAATATTTAATAGATAAAATACGTGATACTAAATTACCTATTATATGTATAGATAAACCACCGTATGTGGGATAGGTATGTCAAACTTGCTCAAACATCATCATCAAATCATATGAAGAGATTAAGTATATATTTTTAGTATTGGTATTTGAATCTGAATTTATTTAAAAAATATGATGATATTCAATTCATCTATAATCGACAAGCATTCAACAAAACAAATAAAGCCGATCCTTGTTTTCTTCCTCAAATTTTATATACAGGGTTATTTTTAATTAGTTGACCACCTCTTGCAGGCAGCCTCTCTACATCAATCCCAACAACATTATAACAAGAATATAATGATAATTGCTCCAAAGCATTCGAAACCTCGGGTTCGATTTAAAGATTAAAATAAGTATAAATAAGGATAAAATTGAACGAGAGTTAGGTAATACATTAACACTATTTTTGTATCAACAAAACAATTTAATGAAAATAAATCTTCGAGCCTTTTTTTTTCTTTTTCTTACATCTATTATTGGTTTTATATAGACACTAGCTTCAGCTTCAATGAAGTTTATGGGGGTAGAAATATCCATTCAGGTTAAGTACATTGGTTTCAAGGTCTAGGGGTTAAGCTATAAGCGTGGAAACCTTATGTTTTGTATCCAATATACATAACAACTATATCACAGAACACTATTGCAATATTCATTTTATTAGACTTTGCATCCAATACACAAAGAAACAAGGCTCTATCACGGAAACCTGCTGTAATATTCTTTATTAGTCGTTATTACTTACGATTGTAATCTTTAACCCTAACCACCCTTTGATGGTGCAAAATGTAACAATAGTAAAGTGGACACAAGTGGCCAACAACTTAGTAAGTTAATATTGTTTTAACATGAAACAAAGGAAATCATAAAGGACTTCACTTGAATTAACAAAAGGGTTGCTTTGTTGAATCAATAGGAACAAAGGATTGGAAGGCTTTTGTAAAAACCAAGGTTTGACGTGTTTTTCCGCATAAGCAATACCGTAAAAAATTGCTCTTTTGATAATAAACGCGATGTCACTTCCAGACCAAGGGTGCTTGTTCCTGATACGCTCCGTAAAAATATACAAAATATGTGCGTAGTATATTATATTGTGTTTTTATACATCTAGTATAAATAAATGATAAAAGAAGAAGAGAAAAACAATTTTAGGTATCTATTTCATTTCATCGTTGTGTTTAAGAATAAATTTATAAAACTCATACATAATTTAATTAATACACGTTTATTTTTAAAACAATCATAAAGTCTAGTAACGTACTATAATTTTTAATATAATTATAGGTAGTATGAGAACTTGAAATGTCATAGAACCTCTTTGTTCTAGAAATACCAAGATGATCGATCCAAGCTCCTCTGAAGAAGACAGTGATGATGAACATAAGAAACAACCTTCCAAATTACCAGGTAATGTTTAGGTTACAAAAATACATCATATATATCAAGGTCATTTGATACTTTTCGTAAAATATAGCCCCTAAATATCACATACGTCTCCATTTTGTGCTGTCTTTTATCAAGATTTCGCTAATTACTTGGCAGAACGCCAGTTTTCATCAAAACCAAGCTTTGATTAGAAAATTAAATGGCATATAATATAAATTCCTCACTACATTCTTGACCTTGAAAAGTTATTGACAATATTACATCATTTTATACCAATTAAAAAAAAATAAAAAAAATCAGAAAATAAATACCAAACTTTTCTTACTCGTAGCAAAAAACCATCGAACCCCTGATAAATAGAAAGAATGGTAAAGATATAATATATCCATTCACCCTTACCATTCTTACCCACGCTTGTATGTACATATGTATATTTGTTACTCTTTCACTCAAAAACTAATAAACCAACTAAAATAAATTTCAGTGTAATTAAACTGATCCATATGAAGAGAACATGGGTTACGATTTATACAGATGTGTAAAAAAATCGGAAAAGACCTATCATCTGCATCAGAGATATTTCATCCCTACCACAAACTAGACTTTATTTTTACGTAGGGATACCGTACAAACAAAAGGTAGTAAACTGAAACATAAGGTAGTGAACAATTTAAAGCTAAAAAAGTAGAAAATTAAAGGTAGTGTAGCAAAGGAAGATTCAAACTTATTAGTTTCTTCGCATTCTGCTCAGTTCCACCTGGTGGGTTAGTGGGAGGCCGACCATCAGTGCGAGGGAAACCAGAGCTACCACGGGGCTCCACGGCTGGTCTACCAGGTAAAGTTTTAAAAATAAAGAGAAAAACAAAAAATAACATTATAATTTCATCTACAATACGCCATTAATATTCTCTTTCTTTCAATATTTAAAGGATTTTTCACTCATTTTATTTTATTTCAATCTAATTTTGTTCAGGATAAAAAAATCTACAAAATTTTTGATGTTACACTTAACACGCTATCTTTATACTGTGTGTTTCATCTGTAACCATTCTACAAAAAATAACTAACAAACTTAAAACCTAGGAACCCATGTAAATATATCTTTAAAAGTTTTTATGTATTCAAGTTTACATAATCATTTAAGAAATATTATCAATTGACAAAATTTCGAATATAATTGAAAGCACTTTAACACCAATACCTAGTAAAATATACAAATTTAGACTAATGTTCTAGTTATAGAAACGACTGTTAAATTTGGATTTGTAATTTGGATTTGGAATTAAAAGATTCCACAAATAAATGTAATCTCTAATCCGTGGGTTCTCAAACTACACAAAAAGTTACGACTACAACTTGAATAAATTCCGAAATGTGCTTCTAAATGAGTCACGAGCATCTATAACTCAGAAAACTTCGTCACTTACCAAGGAATGAGATATTACTTCAGTGGTAATTTAATCAAGAATGTCCAACTTTAGCTGTTACCACGAATAATACTTTTACTAGTTTCCTTAACTTTTTGTTTCTTTCATCTGTGCTTTCTAGAAACTTGTTACAATATAAATTGTTTATTTTATAGAAAGTATTTAGTTTCTAACAAAAATAATGTATTTGCTTATCATTATTGCTTTTAACAACATCGTTCTAGGAAGCTAAGTTAATGTTATACAAAACTTTTATGAAATTTTATAAGAATTTTAGAACGTTTTTTGACCTTAAAGTTTATTCATAATGTGGTGATGATCTTTTTAAAGGCAAGGCGTATATATTTTTAATTGTCCTTTTGACTGAAGCCTCCTTTACCGATGTATTTAAATATTTTCCAAATAAAGACAATTCTTTAAACACACATATAATATTGAAATACACATATGTATTGATATATTATGCTATATTATTCCTAATTATAAACTATCATGCTAAAGTGTTTAGTAACTCAATATGTATATAGGGGCAAGTGCTCTTACGACTGCACCTCTAGCCGCCCCCCTCCATCCAGCCACCCGACAAAGGGAACAAGCCGCCCTCGCACCCCCCCAACATGCGTAAGTATTCTAACCCACATTAAGACCTTATAATCCCTTAATATATTAAACCTCTTGTATCAAAACTCATTGGAAATATAATTTTCCGAACGTTGATACGAAAGTAGGTAATTAATTTGATATTAATTAGATTTTAAGGTCAATTAAGATACTTTCTTTATTTTGTTTCATGTCCATTTCGTTTCATGAAACATTACAGATCTGGGCTATATTTGGATTCTTATAGACTTTAATACGTAGATTTAGAATCCTACTAGTAATAGAAAATATAAAAAACTTATTCATTAAAATTAGTGACGTTAATCAAAATAAATTAGTCTTAGTAGCTTGTAGAATCATAACATAACCATAAACTTACATACACTGACAATAAATAACTAATAAAAGAAAAACTCCTATGTGACTAATATATTAAATAAATAACTAGTATACAAAATGTCAGTTTGTGTAAATGAGAATCACTTACATTGACGACTTAACACTATGGATCGTTCAGATCATTCTTACGCAGGACGTCAACGGGCAGCGCAAGCTCAGGGGAGGCGCCTGCACCCTCACCCAGTCCTTCTGGAACAAGTCACTCCGACAAGGATCAAGATCCTCAGGTATTATAAAAGTATTTAATACTATTTTCATAATCCAATGGTCAATATTATGAGTATATTTTATAAATAAGTTAAAAGATTTATGGAGTTTCTCGCTGATTCTTCTCCAAGGATCTTTGAGCTATGCAAATAAAGTTTGAAGTCTTATAAGTTTTATGTATACCTATCTGATATAAAAATATATACATTTTTTTATATAAAGAGAGGGCGACTGAAGAAGTCATAAAAAATATTGAAGTCTTAACTGATCAGAATTATGATAGAAAAGCGTTGAAGAGTTTGACATATAGGGGCGGGTGTATTATGATTGATAATCGAAAATTAATTTATTTCGTCAGTCAAAAAAAAATATCTAAAAGGTTAATAGTAGACAACAAACTCCATGCAATCTGCTCGTCTGTAGGTCAACACTTTCTTCTTGGTTTGTTTTTCTCTATTATTTGTCTTTATTTTGTGTCTAAATTGAAGATAGTAACCTCCAATATTACAAACCTCCTTACAATATTCTGAAAGTCTCTTTCTCTTTTCGTTTAGGAGAAAATTGAGAAGCTAGAAGAAGACAAGAAACGTCGATTACAACTATACGTTTTCGTGTCCCGGTGTGTTGCTCATCCGTTTAACGCAAAACAACCAACAGACATGACACGTCGTCACACCAAGCTCACTCCCCACCAGCTTGAAACCATTCAGGCTAGATTTCAGGTACCGTAAAACAACAACTGCTTATTGAAATGTAATTTAGTTTCTAATGAATTATTGTATTTAGGCTTTCCTAAAAGGAGAAACTCAGATCCTAGCAGACGAAGCCTTCCAAAATGCAGTACAGTCTTACTACGACGTGTTCCTCAAGTCGGAGCGTGTCGAACAAATGGTCAAATCCGGGGCATGTTCCCATCACGACTTCCGTGAAGTCTTCAGAAATAATATCGAAAAAAGAGTCAGGTTTGAAAACAGAACTTCCATCAATTCTGGTAAATTCATTTATAATCTTCTCTTCCAACTTTCTCTTCTATAACTGAGTATCTATCTTGTTTCAGGAAACTGTTCAAATCCAAATAAAATTATAAGTAAATTATTTGTTTTAATATTTAAGATGAATTCCAGGTCTTTACCAGAAATCGATGGACTTAGCAAAGAAACTGTTTTAACAACGTGGCTTGCTAAATTAGATTGCATTATGAAAGGAACAGGTGAGTTTCAAAGGTGTAAAAATCTCCTAACTGTCTAAAGAGCTACAAGTAAAAAAAGTACCTTTCTATTAAAAACGCCATAAATTTACAAATGTATATATTTGTGTGCGTAAATGCCCTTCAAAATAATATTAATCGTAATTTTACTTTTAGTTCTTTATTAAGGCTTAGAAGAATGTAAAATGTCTAGCATGGCGCTATGTGTGAAGCATCTGTAACAAGCCTTTGAATGTGTGTGAATATCTCCGTGTGCTTATCAATTTTTCTTGTAACGGCCATGGTTATACTTAACACATACAAACCCACGAATCTTCAATAACCTTATTACATAAAAGAGAACTGAAACCAATAACACACTGTCTAATCATTCCTAGCGTGGTTTATAACTGTTGCTTGACCTGCATTACTGTGATGTTGTATTGAAAATGAATGTTATTGCAATATTATTACTATCAACAACGATTTTTTAAACATATATATATAAAGTTTCGTTTTTTGAATACGTTAAATATTAAGTTACGATTTGCATTTTCTTCTATTTCAAACAAAAAAATAAATGTACTTCCGATTGTTGCAATGTCATTTAAATAGCATTTAATTTAGTGATTATGTGTTTTTATTTGACTTGATCCCAAATAACTTGTTTTTGTGCAGTCCTTAGATAATTTAACATAATCATTAAATAAGTTTGCTGTGACTTGTAGTATAATATAAGAATCATGCTTAATCAAAACAAATGTTCTAAAAATATTTACCCTAATTACTAGTCTTACATTTAATGTTGAAAATGTGAACTATTGATTTGATGACGTAAACACTAAGTAAGAGAGGTTTCTTTTTAATTTCTTCCCCTATTTGTTTAAATGAGGGATGAAAGCACGTTTATTACCAGCCATGATCACAACCATTATTAAATAATATGTTCTCTAATTATTATTGATTACTATTTTGTTTTGATTCAGCATAAACATAGCGTCAGCAAAAAATATATAATTCACATTTATATTAAACACTTTACTCCAACGCGTAAATATTAAATTTATAAAAATATAGACTCAAAAATAAATCGATACGGGCAGCGATGCGAACCCGCGACCTTTGGGAAACCGTCCTGTCGCTCTACCAATTTAGCTACGGTATCGCTCTCCATCGGTGAATTAGGCATTCTATATGTGATCGTCTTTATCTTGACGGCGGTGCCATCTATTAGGTTTCTAATCTAATCCTAACCAATGTTTCTAACTTTGGAGTATAGATTAATCTTGAAATGATGAGACTACCGAAATTAGTGTTTGAAAATATATACAAGTATAGCCATGTTAAGCTTATTTTATATTAATATAAACTTAACATGGCTATACATATTATATTTTATTATTATTATATTTAATTCTATAAATATTTTTGCTGACCCCATGGCCGTGTGAATCATTGAATGACATTAATAAATATACTATATGTGGCTTGCATCTCACGTCTGTGTTTCTCTCCTTATCACACCTTCCAGGAATAACAGGTATATCTGGAGAAAGATTGTTTTCCTTTCTACATTAGCTTTAGTCTCGTGATATTGCTTGTTTGTTATGATTGTTGTAGCTTTGAATTTTAATTAAGAGTTTTCTATTGGTTCTTAAATTGAAGGGTTTTATGAGCCATCATGATTATTTTCAACATAGATTGAGAAAACCATTCGTACCTCAATCAGTAGTACTTGATATTCATTATACACATTTAAAATACTTTACTACTGTACACATTACAAATTTGGTTATTTTTAAATTATCTGTAATTATCTTTTGTTTTTAAGACGCTTGTAGAGCTCTATTTTTCCATATACAATTAACATAATTATAGTAAGTACCGAAATATTTTCAGACTGAATGTAAACATATTTCAATTTATTCATTGTTATCAAATCAAGTAAATAAATAAATATTTATAAAACTATTTATTCCACTTTTTAGTAAAAAAATCTTTGAGATTTCTTTACTATTTTATTTAGTATTCACTATACGAATTATTATTTTTGACAAATATAATTTAAAAATATTATACACTTTCACATATAAAATAACATTATTACAATATAATCTGTAGCGATAATTAATTTAATAGGTATACCTGGGGACGATGATACGAAGCGACCGTCGCGTGCGCAGCAACAAAGCCTCAACGCTGAATGTATTTTGAGTAAGGAACAGCTGTACGACATGTTCCAACAAATCTTGGGAGTCAAGAAGTTTGAACACCAGCTGCTTTTTAACGCTCTTTTGGTTAGTAAATGTTTTTTTACCATATATAACATTTTATATTATTTTGTTCTAGTTACATTGATTTTGCGGTTTAGTGTTTTTTGTTTATTTTTTACATTCGGAATTAAATAATACATTAACCTATTCATTTTACAATATTTAAAAAAGAAAGCAGAATTAAAAAATAATTCTCTTTTACTTAGACCTTGAAAAAAAACCTTGAAAATCTCGTTACGTAGGTCGCCCTACAATAGCTTTTGTTTTTCCATACAAAGCACAACAAATATAAACATAAAATTTCCCTAAAAATAAATTACACCACAGAAATGTAAATAAAAGTTGCATAACGTTATTCTCAAGTTTCATAATCCTCAAAGCTTAAACAAAAATAGCAATCAGTATTTGTGCTAAATAACAATAAAGAATGGTTTTTGTATCGAGTATTTTCCAGAAGTATTTGTGATATTAGTTATAATTACTGTATGATAATTATATCCTGTTAAGGCATATCACAGAAAATGAACATCCCATAACCAAAATACTAAACAATTAAACCCCCATTTTCCCCCCCCCCCCTTTGGATCATCAGTCTTAAATCGGAATGGAGAATTCCCTTATGTGTTTTACAGCTAGGATGCGATATAAACTAGCTGATATAGTGCACAAAGGTTCCTTAGTTATTTGTACTAAAATGCACCTCAATTTCATCCATCCAAATTTATAACCAACCCATTGAACTACCATAAACATTTAATATTTTTTTTATAAAAATCATGTTGTAGTGAACACGCATGACACTTTTCTGGATCACTTAAACTTCCAAGACTCTATTTTAAGGATGTAACTGTTACCCACACAACACATCTTATTTTGTCTGCCTGACAATTAATAATCTACCAAACTTAGGTCATCCTGACAATTTAAACTAAATTTCCCGAAAAATTGCGAAATTACATCCACAAAATTGGTTGCGAAATTACATCCACCAAGTATACCAGAAACGTTTATTAACTGTTTGGAACTTTCATTCAAACTTGGTATAATCTTAAATATTTGATTGTTTTAAACTTAAACTTTTACCCTGAAATTTCAAACATCCAAGTTGGCAAACTTGCCATGGTGAAGTTTAAAACATAGTTGTATTCCTACTATAACTTTCATCTCAAATTTATTATATTTTAGTTGGATTCCGCTGACGAACAAGCCGCTGCGATCAGAAGAGAGCTGGATGGAAGAATGCAGAAAGTAAATGAAATGGAAAAGGTATTTTATTCAATAGTCATTAACATTTTATTTCACATATATATATAAACTTAATTTATTATAAAATATTCAGAACCGTAAGCTGATGCCAAAGTTCGTGTTAAAAGAAATGGAGTCACTATACATCGAAGAATTGAAATCGTCCATCAACTTGTTGATGGCTAACTTGGAGTCTCTCCCGGTCTCTAAGGGCGGCGCCGATTCTAAGTACGGCCTTCATAAGATCAAGCGGTATAATCACAGGTCAGATTTAGAATTATTGTGTAAAGTAATATTAAGATAATATAAGACCTTATATAATTACTGAGATTTGAATAATTAAATAAGTAATTCAGAATGTAACAAAATAAATTGATGTCCTATGAATAAGCCCTTTCGTGTGAAATTGTTGTTTTATATGTTGACCAGTTTAGAATTAGATATGTTCCATTCAAATAAGACATTCAATTATCCATTCAAATAACACCAATTAACTTTTATTAAAATAATAGAAGTGTCTCGACCAATACTTGATTACATATGCATTAATTAAATTTTTATTAAAAATATTTATTCTATACAAAACGGCAATTTCATAAATAACCAATAATAATCCTTTTTATTAAATCATACATTTGTAAAATACAATATAAAACTCCAAATACATGTTACGTATTAACTGTTGTACCCTCAGTGTACCCTTTAAATGTGACTATATCATCTAGAAATATATAGTATAAATTGTAAAAATTTCTAAGTATTTTTTGGTAATATTTTTACGCAAAAGATGCATCTAGTCACATATCTATGTCTGTGTATTTCTTGCCACTATTTCTTCTTGTTCATTTCTCTTTTGGTTTTCTGCCCCTGGCACGTCGGACGGTATACAGGAAGTACAAGTAATGATTCCATTAAATGACTATCAGCACGTGTCTTGTGTATGACCCTACACCTGCCAACGATGTTGACAAAACTGTCATTTAGATCACAGTAGCCATAGATCGAATAGACAGTAGAGATAGTTATGACAACTCATGAAGATACAATGCTAATTACAACCAAAAACACGAACAAAATTACAAATTCCGTCGCTAGATTAATGTTATCTTAATTGTTCAATTCCCCAATATTGGTATACTAATGATAGAATTAACAACTATTTTATTTTTGTTTCTTCATCGGTTAGTTTGAATATTCAATTACACTCGATAACAGCATGAGGTAAAAGGAATTGATGAGGTATTTACATTAACAACTATTCAATAAAGAAAATGCTTGGTACAAGACTCGGAATGCTTTCAGGATAGATAAATATTTAGCGATGGTTGCAAGAGAAGAATGATAAGTTACAGCTTACGAAACTAGAGTAAAAATAGCGAACAGTAGACGCGTAATAACTGTAACAATTTTTAAAATATTAGGCTTCTTTAAATAATATCACGGCTTTACTTCTTGTTTCACTATTTTAATCCCTGTACATAAACAAATTATACAAAACTGATTTCTATTATCAAATCTAAACGCTTAAGTAATGCTTTTAAGCGCTTCGCATATACACTTCCGATTTCAAACATACCATGTTGTCCTACCCCTTATATCTGTATGCCTTAGTTTTATTATATATTATATGTGCCAAAATCTATTTAACATTTTCTATTGCTATGCTTAATCATTCTTGGTATCGGTGATGGTTCCATTGTATGCCACCTATGTCCTTGGACCTGTGAATGTTATCCTCACACCTATTTGTACAAATTTGCTTATATATGGTTAATTTTTATAAAACCCAATTTAACGTTAAATTCATTGATTGAAACAAATATGTTAAATTTAATTTGATCTCTGAGACCTTGACATGTTACATGTTATTTGGGGAAAATCTGTTTTGTCTGATTGGTGGTGGAATTTGTATATAGATCAAATGCTGGGCCAGACCCGAGTCCAAGGTTGAGTAAGCAGCTATGTTTCAGATCGCAAGGATCTCTAGCGAATAAGCTTACCGGAGAAGGAGACGGCGGAGACGTTGACGCTCAGCTCACGAAAATGGATGTAGTACTTACATTCCAGATTGAGGTAATGTAATTATTAACAATGGTATCCCAGAATAACATTATCGAAGAAATATAAATTCTGCATTTAATGATTGTGACCATATAGTATTGGTCCATAATTTTAACTTATTTATAGGTCGTCGTAATGGAAGTGAAAGGTCTAAAATCACTGGCTCCTAACAGAATAGTATACTGCACCATGGAGGTGGAAGGTGGAGAAAAATTACAAACAGATCAAGCTGAAGCTTCAAAGCCGATGTGTGTATACGATTTTTTATTGCTTATATGAAAACGTAATTTGGATGAAGCCTTAATTTCGCAATAAATTAACAATTGTTTTAACCTCATGTCTTTAAATGAATAGTGTTAAGCCGTTTATTATCTATTGTCTCAATAGGTGGGACACTCAAGGCGACTTCAGTACGACACAGCCTTTACCCGCCGTAAAGGTGAAGTTGTACACAGAGAACCCAGGAGTACTTTCATTAGAAGACAAGGAGCTAGGAAAGGTCGTACTAAGACCTACGCCACTGTCCAGTAAGGTAGAATATTTATGTATTTTAATGTCATTTTTTTTTTTTTTTAAAGAAACTTCTGAAATTTGTTTATATTCGGCATATTTCTGTACCACCAAGGGACTATGTGTATCCATTTTATTTATGTGAGTTCTATTTGTTATGTTATTAAGTTTCATACTTTTTACCTGATTGACGGAATGGTTTTCTAGATGAAAGTTAATAATAAATATCGTTTCGTGAAGGATATTTACTAAGAGATGTATGATATGAAGGATATTTACTGAGAGAGGATGGATGTTAATTGCTTTGTTTTTCAATGAGTTATTGTAAAAGGAGGCGGCTGACACGAGTGGTAAATTTTTTATAAGTATGAGTGGTGTAATACTACACAAGACTGAAATAATTATCGAGGGGTAAATGTTGTGTAATACTAATAAAGTAAGAGTTGATTTTGTCTGACAGTTTGAAAGTAGCATCAGTGATGGAAAACATGAGAAGTAATCATTTTTCGTAGTGACATGCACATTGAGAAAAGTCCTTAACTATTATTAATATGAATGATTATCGGCGAGGGTGATCGAAATAGACAGTAGAGTGCCCGAAAAATGTTATGGCAAAGAAGAAAATTATCACGGATAAGACTGAAAATAGTAGAATTTGGAAGGGAATTAAATTTTATAGCTACTCCATATAGTTGGGATAAGGGCAGGCTAATGATAAATCGCTGATTTGTTAAATTATGCTATCAAATAATGTTAAATGGATTTTTTTTTGTATCTTGTTATAAGGCTCCAGAATGGCACCGCATGACCGTCCCAAAGAACTTACCAGACCAGGATCTTAGAATCAAAATTGCCTGTCGAATGGATAAGCCACTAAATATGAAGCATTGCGGGTAAGTCAATAGCAACAATATTTATTGTAAAGATAATATCTATTGGAGAGGGAAATTTTGTATATTATTTTTATTTATAATCTTTTATCCAAGCTATCTCCACGTAATTGGAAAGGCAGTATGGAGGAAGTGGAAACGTCGATACATGGTGCTGGTACAAGTGAGCCAGTATACCTTTGCACTTTGTTCATACAAAGATAAGAAGTCCGAACCTGCGGAGATGATGCAACTTGATGGATTCACTGTAGACTACATAGAACTGGCTAGTGGTGAGTGAATTAGGATTTATTTGGTTTGTTTCAATTGGTTTGGACTAGATATTTAATATATTTTTTTCTTACAGCTCAGCTGATGGTGGGACAAGGTATGTATCTTAAGTAAGAGAGGATTCTATTCTTGAGTAAGATATGATTTATGGTCATAAAATTTCAATTCCTATTAAAGATTAATTTACATAGCCTCACTTTAATTATAGTTTAAGCAATCCCATTGTCTAACTTACATCACGATCCCTAACAGAACTGGAAGGGGCGAAGAATTTTATGAATGCTGTCCGTGATGGCGAATCAGTCCTTATGGGGGTGGGCGACGAAAACGAATGCCACCTCTGGGTTATGGCGTTATACAGGGCCACGGGGCAGAGCCACAAACCAACGCCGCCTACGACTTCCGATTCGCATATTAAAATTCTAGGAGGTAGGCATAGGTTACTATGCTACCATATAGTATATATTTTTTAACCTATAATAAGCCCTATGTAAATAGCAAAAATATATAATAGATTTCACATTAGTTAATGTGAAATCTAGTAATGTGAAATTCAAAATAGTTGAGGAAAACCTTACCTTACGTTGTGTAAAATTTTTTTAGCCTTAATATTACGTTGTGTAAAATTTTTTTAGCCGTAATATGGTATAAAAAGTTCAAATTTCCAGAAACTATGAAATTATGTTATTATCAGAAAAATAGGCCTATGTACCAACTAAACCGTAAATTTAGTTTTACGTTTAAAGCAATTGGTTAATAAGCAAACTCATCGAAGTATTATTATTTATAGATGCAGACAAAGCCCGAAAACACGGTATGGAGGATTACATCCAGGCGGACCCCTGCCAGTTCGACCATCACCAGCTCTTCACCACGCTGCAGTCACTTACTCTTAAGTATCGATTGCAAGATCCCTATTGTTCTTTGGTAAGGATATTTGGTAAAAGAAATTGAGGATTTAAAAATGACATCTTTCAAATATATACGAATACAGCGAATGAAACAGTAAAGAATATGAAAATTTTAAAATTACACTAAAACCTTATTTGAAATCTTTAATTACTATACCATAAAATAAACAACGCTAATGTTTTTTTATGCTTTAAATGTATTTAGCTTTAGTTAATAATTATGTCAAAAAGAAGTAAAGGCAGAAATATTATAACATTATCCCTACAAAAAAAATCCCAACTACCCCTCAACCCCTCCAGGGCTGGTTTTCGCCTGGACAAGTATTCGTGCTGGACGAGTATTGTGCTAGATACGGCGTACGGGGCTGCTACCGTCATCTCTGCTACCTCTCCGACTTGCTGGATGTAGCGGAGAGCGCTCAACAGACCGTCGATCCGACCCTCATGCACTACTCCTTTGCCTTCTGCGCCAGCCACGTGCATGGAAATAGGTAAGTATATTTGTGTTTTATTGCTATGGGAATAGGTGTTGTAATATATCTTACCAATCCTTTAAATATTTAATGTGAATTTTGTCTACAAATTTAAAAGCATCGTTTCTCAAACTTTAAAGCTGTAAAGATATTTTATAAAATTGCAGGTCAAAGATATTTTTTGTAACATAAATCAAGTATATATTTGAATATGGGGTTCTTACCGTGGCAAAGTTCTTACCGTTTCATTCCGTCCTTGGAAAATCGTAAAAAGATTTTGAGAAAAGTTGTTTCGACTTTTAAGATAACTTCCAGTGTAGTAATCTGTGGCACACCTCCTTGCTCTTAACTGTTCTTTATGTCCGTAACTCTTGGCACTAATAATGTATATAAATTAAAAACATATATATCACTTATCCCTGCAATGTAAATGTGCTTACTGTCTATGCATCCTACTAACTCTATCTATCGGCTTGTGAAGGTCGCAGTATTATACCTCCGCCAAAAAGAATATTGTCAAGGCAAAGTGAAATTTAAAAAGAGCACGCGGTTAATAGTTCTCAATATAGCGGCCTCCACATTTACCCTGCTAGTGTAAGCGACCCTTTCACAGTACGGCGTTGCCTGGCAGGCCCGACGGCGTGGGCAGCATCACGGTCCAGGAGAAGGAGAAGTTCGCAGAGATCAAAGAGAGGCTCAAGACGCTACTACAGTACCAGATCACTAACTTCAGATATGCTTTTCCGTTTGGTAGACCCGAGGGAGCTTTGAAGGTGAGTAGCAAATCATAAAAAAAAAATAATTAAGAGGTGTCAAAATAAGTGAACATAATAATTATACATAATTATTATTGTTCTGTGTAACAAGAAAATAATAAATGATAAATCATAATATTCCAGGCGACTCTCTCTCTCCTGGAACGCGTGTTAATGAAGGATGTGGTGACTCCTGTAGCTCCCGAAGAAGTCCGTAGCATGATACAGACCAGCTTGGAGAATGCAGCTCTGCTTAACTACACACAGCTCAGCCAACAGGCAAATATCGAAGGTACAGTATGAATTAAATTTAAATTTGCGTATTTTTATCTAAAATCCGGAATCCCGGAAGAGGACCATGACTTATAAAACTTTTCCAGTTTTCTTATTTTGTTATATCTAATTCTCAAAACAGAAGACCTCCGTGGAGAAACAATGGTGACACCAGCCAAAAAACTAGAAGACCTCATACATCTTGCAGAACTTTGTGTAGACCTGTTGCAGCAGAACGAAGAACACTACGCGGAGGTAAGTGATGATGATAATGTTGATGGTTGTGATGACAGTTGTTTAATTAATGGTGATCATGAGGTTACTATGAATTAAAAGTTTGTGCGTTAAGTATTAATATTTCTTGCATTACCATTGATTAAAGAACCAACCGAAACTGCAACATGACATAATCATCGGTTTATAAATTCGAGTTGCATTTCGAGATATGTGTGTTCTGTGGTAACTGTCGTGGTCTCTTGCGACAAAACTTTTTAAGTGCTTTAACAATGTATTTTCTAATACAACTAACTAATAACTAAATAAATTAAATATGTTCCATATGAAAATTGCGATTCTTACCGAAGAGATTAAAATATAAGCTACCTTAAAAAGTTTTATCCCTAAATGTCAATGTCCTTTGAACTAGCACCCTGTTCTCCTGTCGCTATTAGTGTGGGGAATGATACGGCATATATTTATTGCAATGCAAAGCTAAAAATATTCCTTTAACATTGGATTATAAGAAAAGTATTACAAAACATGCAAATTTTGCTTAGTTTACTAAGTAAATAACATAACCGGAGGATGGTTTTAGCTTTGCATATACGACAAATTGTCGGTATTCAAATATTTTTTTTATTCGCAAACTAATTGGTATAAAATTTAATTTATTCTTCGTAGTGTTTTATAAGACTTCAGCCAGACAAATTATTGTATAATAAATATTTTTTAACTTAATTCTTATATATTTTAATGATTAAGTTGACTATTTTTTACTGATAATAATATTTTATTTTTATGGGCTTTAAGTGAGTTTATGGATAATAGAATACCATGAAAATTATTAGCAAAAAAAAAATAACCAATAAATGATCGAAGTAATGATTTCTTCATTTTGTTAGTTTAATGTATGTATTAGTTTACTAATTCACTTAAGGACATTTAAGCTGATATAAATCTATTTATTTACTTCTATCTTGTTTTATTTCTCCGCAGGTTTATAACACAAAACCGGACTCTAGCGGTCAACAAAATGTAACTACTCTTTTGATTGTACGGCTGATCGAATCACGTTCAATTCGTTCACTCGGTTTTAATCATTCACTATGATCTGATCACAGATGCTATTAAATAGTTAAAAACACCGGCTTGAGCAGCTTAGAGTTGACAAACGGCATGGAATATTTAAAGCAAATAAACATCCAAGTCAACCTAATGTTGATTTTAAAGCTTTAATTAAAATCTGCAGTATTCAAAATCGACGTCTATCTTTTGTTTATGGATTTAAACTTGCAAACACTTAAAGGTGCTGTTTGGAAAAAAAAACAAAAGATAAATATTGATTTAGTTACATCATTAACCTTGTAAACAATCGACTAGCTAGTTAAAATATCAGCTTAGTACGTCGTATAGGTAACAAGATTTAGTTGGCGCTAAAAATACAAATCTTTAACGTTTCATTCTTTGTAATAGTTTTTACTACCATTCACATAAACTAGAGTATGCGTGACGATATATTTATGCAACAACACGGATAAATCCTAACATTGATAGTTGATACATTATACATATCAATTACAATTCATTTTTACATTCAAACAAAATCTTTGTATTTCGCTCTTCTTATTATGTGCTTTCTTGTTGTATGTTGGTTTTAGCTTTTAACACTTCTGTTTTAATTATTGTTTACATGCTATAAACAATATCTTTCATTGTTTGACACGCACATGCTCGTCAATCCTTCAATTCTTTTGCTCATTCTTTCCAATAAGTAGATAGTGGTATGGTCGCATGTCTGTAAATACAATTAAGAAAGGAAAATTGTTTCAAAATATACAAACAACGTTCTCTTTCAACTTTAATAAATATACTTTTGAAATTAAAAACACCATATTACTTCTTGACATTGTAATGTGAAAATAATTTCTTTAAATAATCAAGAAAATATTAATAGTTGTCCTCTACACATTTTAAATATTTTCTTATATTTTTATTATTGTTACATTATATTTCAACACTGACCTTTTCAAAACCTAAACCCCTGATTTATCCAGGCATTCGCCTGGTTTTCGGAGTTGCTGGTGGATCACGCCGAAATATTCTGGGGTTTGTTCGCTGTCGACATGGACCGCGTGCTCTCAGAGCAGCCTCCAGATACCTGGGACTCTTTCCCCTTGTTCCAGATCCTGAATGATTATTTGAGGACCGATGGTAATCACTCAGTTTTCTTACCAAAAATTTTAACATTATTGACCTATCTATTACATTTCATCAAATACCTATGTACTATATTTCATTAAATACCTTTCTATTTACATAGACGACGTTATTATCCACAGAAAACTTACGGAACGGTCGCTTCCACGAACATTTACGCGATACTTTCGCGCCGCTCGTTGTTCGTTATGTTGACCTCATGGAATCCTCTATCGCTCAGTCACTTCACAAAGGGTTCGAGAAAGAACGTTGGGAGATCAAAGGGTAATATTATTACTTTTAGACTTGGTCCTAAATTGTAAAAAAAGATACCTTATCTAATTAAAAGAGCAATACTTCTTTTAACCTTTAAACTTCTTTTAACCTTTTGGTAAACAGTTGGAGGTTCGAAACGTTCCTGCAATCAATAATAATTCACGGTTTTTTTGGCTACCCAATAATAAATATAACTAAACATAGTCTGTTGTAGTTTTTATTGAAACCTTGAAAGACAACTAGTTTGAGTCATCCAAATCCATCCACTAATATTTTAACGTCACTTATCCTTATTCCAGTAATGGTTGCTCAACAAGTGAAGATTTGTTCTGGAAGCTTGACGCGCTGCAGTCCTTCATCAGAGACCTTCACTGGCCCGAGCCGGAGTTCAGGTCACACTTAGAACAAAGGCTTAAGTTGATGGCCAGTGACATGATGGAGACTTGTATTCAAAAGACTGAAGCTTCTTTTCAGGTACAAAATTTCTGTATTGACTAAGGGTGAAGAATAGTTTAATAACCTATGGTGGAGTTAAGTCTTATTTAAAGATTTATATTTCGTGAAAGCTACGTTTAAAAACTAAATAAAATAAATGTTTTATGGCGTCTATTATATTTTCTTGTAAAATATTGTTGATATAGCTTTAAAAGTATAAATCAAAAGACATAAAACCGTTATATTTTTGTTGTAATAAGATTATCAAACGAACTTATGGAAAAAAATCGAAAAATTCCAGGCCTGGTTGAAGAAGAGCGTGACTTTCATGTCGACGGACTACATCCTGCCGGCAGAGATCTGCGCGATGGTGAATGTGGCGCTCGATGCGAAGAACCAGGCGCTGAAGCTGTGTGCTGTGGAAGGCGTTGATATCGTACGTGTTCTGTTCTACATCATTGCATACTGATTCCCTTCATTTATTCGATTCCCTCGAGATTCTTGCCAATCTTGACTCACTTTTATTTGATTCTTCAACAACTGTTAAATATGATTTTAACTGACTAACTTACAGCATAATCGGAAGAATTTCAAAGAATAAACAGATTTAGCGGACATCCATCTGTATAATAATGTTCATTGATTTTATCTGCATACATATCGTTTAATTTAAATTAGTTTAGTTGATGCAATTGTATGTGATTTAAACCATTATCATAACATTTACATTTCACAGCTTAAAAAGCAATTCAAAACCCTTTTTTTTCTTTTCTATAAAATAATAACACCCAATTGGCAAATACAATTTTAATAATAAAAAGAGTTGAAACAACTTTGATAAGAAATACTAATTTTGTTTTTTTTCTAGCTTTCATAGCTCTTAATTTTCAGCAGTTGCGATTGTCAATATTTCACTGTACGGTTAATATTTTGTATTACGATATATTGATAAGAAACAAAATTAGTATTAGTGTAGAGATGTTCCGACTCTACTAAAAATAAGCACAATACTTGACGTTTAGCAAAGAGCTACTGACATGCAAGCTCGTTGAATACCGAAGACACATTTTATTTGATTATAGAGTGCCTATTTACATGAACAAATATGAGAATGCAAATATATATCATCTTTCATTACCTATAAATCAACGCCGGACTAAAATGCTTATATCAATAAAACTATGGTCATTATGAAACTGCGATAGAACTAGACCAGGAATTCCTATTCATTAGTGCCCTTATCCTAACTTAATGCATGACCTGATGATGCAAATATTTTCTTTTTTATTTATTTTTTACATATTGCGTCTTTTAACCAAATATTTTGAGTCATAAAAGGGGCTTGTCATTAAATTTCATTATTTGTACAGTACGACATTTTCAATTCTGACATGATTCTGGTCGCCGATATCAATGAAAGTTCGTTTGTTGAACTATTCTAGGAACATGCTTCTAGTCTGGCATTGTTTTAAATGATTTTAAACACTTCTGAACCATCCATCATGAATAGTGTTAGCGTGTTTGTCCAAGCATGGCATGCCGCAAGCGATGGCAACGCGCAAGACGCACGCAGTATATTTGAATGCACAGAAATCGTACCTTTTGATATTACAAAATGACGGATCCACAAGCAACCATGTTAGTGGCTCTTTATACCGTATCACATTCGGTTACCAAACTGAACCAGAATACATTTTGCATTATTTTGCTTAACCTTCACTCTTCAATGTGGTTCAGTTGATGACGCAGTGGATCGTGGCAACTGTCATAACCCACTCCGCCATCACCGTGGTTGTGGCAACCGAATGTGATACCAGCCCACACTCACCGCACCTTGTGGCTCCGCCATGCATGATTTGCAGAATTTGTGACGTCATCATTGTAGTATTTTATTTCAGCGCCTGTCTTGCATGATCATTAGCTACGCAATTTTTATTTGCACAAATCTGCAAGTTAGGCATGGCCCGCAGGCGCGGATTAACGGGTGCCGGTCTCGTAGCTTCGCTTTAAGTGTTAACACCCGGCATCTCTCACAGTACCAGTACCATGCTAAAATGGATGCCCAGATCGAGGCGTGTCTGCACGCGATGTCGACGGGTATGACGACGCGCCTGGCCGCCGTGCTCGACGCCACCCTCGCCAAGATCGCGCGGTTCGACGAGGGCAGGTGAGGCGCCGCGCCACGCTGCCGCTACGTTTTCGTGAGAAACGTTAACGACCATATCTTTTTTTTTTCTTATATCTTTGTAGTATTTATAACACACTTTTATGCTTCATTCGATTTTTTCGGATTCGTTCGTAGACGCTTTGTGTGATCGTTGCTGGAGACGACCACGTTTGGAACGGCATTAACGTAATCGTTTTTATTTACAGGTGTTTCAGGAAGTATAATTTATTATTATTATTTTTCATTTCTTTTCATTATAACTGAATAATAAACTTTATTCTCTTTCTTCTTCTAGGAACTTTAATCTATCTTTTTCAGTATATTTCTAAATAGTATTTTCAAAGATATTTAATATTTTTTGGAATGTTCACAGTTTAATAGGTTCGATCCTGACTATCGCGAACGTTTCCGGATCCGGAAAAGATATCGGCCAAGGCTACGTAAACTTTATGAGAAATTCCATGGACCAAATCAGATCAAAGGTAAAATTAAAAAAAATACTTTTGTAAAGACTAAACAGGTACTCGTGTCGCTAAGAAATTACATTTTACAGACTTCTGTAGTATGCACAGTAGTAGAATTTTGTTAACCAACGCGGACATCCACGGAAATAACCGAAAAAAAGTATTTTCCTTAAAAGCGGAAAATGCATAAAAAATTGAGATTAGCACCATCAAATTCATAAATTATCAGCTGGTTATTTATATTACAATATATTCTTGGAATTAGTACCTATAGGTATTATAACATTTAGTATAATCTGCGTCTAAAACATCGCAACATATCACAGCACTATACATGACAGGTGACAGATGAGCTGTGGATCCTGCAGCTGTTCGAGCAGTGGTACTCTGTTCAGATTGGTAACATTTCCACGTGGCTCGGAGAGCGACCTGCGCTGCACCCTCAACAAGTCGCCTGTCTCTCTATCGTGCTTAAGGTTTGTTATTTTTATTGTTACATTGTGTTTTATATTATAAAAAGTAAAGTACTAGCTTATTATTTTAAAGGATTTTTTTTTCTACTTAAGTAGAGTAATCACCTATGGACTTTTATATATATATTTACTTTAAAATTTTTAATCTTTAATTTAATTTCTTGTTATTTTTTATGTATAATTATTATCAAAGATGTTTTCAAAATTTAATATTCGGCCAATTAGGTATGTGTTGACATAATTTTTATTTTTTACCGAATCACATCTAAATGAACTGTTTATATTAAAACTTAAAGAGACGTCAAAAAAAATCCTCAAGTTAATAAATGTGAGTGAGGGATCCGGTTTTAGTTTCTGCAATAAAAAAAATGTACAGTTACGATAAAGAATTATAAGTTTGTTTTTTTAACGCGTTTTTATTACAGAAAATGTATAGTGACTTCGAGCTTCAAGGAGTGATCGATGACAAACTGAACTCAAAGCAGTACCAGGCTGTGGCGGGTCGCATGCATACTGAGGAAGCTACATGCAGCCTCCTGCTGGCTCAGCAGGACCAGGGGTATGAAAGACCTTAAATTATATAGATTTCAGTGTTAGAAATAGAAACAATAACTGGTCCTAGAATGGTCCCCTGAGGAATCATCATTATTTTTTTAAATGTAACGAAGAGGTCGTTTTATTTTATTTATACGAATTTATTTTTTTTAATATGGGAAAGTATTAAAAGTGCCTATTACAAAAGTAAGATGCTATGTTGTATGAAGCTATTTTTCCCGAGTTAGATTAGTAGTTCTGAACTATGTAGTTCAAACATGTTCTGTAATTCCAAACATGTACATTGAACAGTTGGTTATATAAATATAGTATATAAATAAAATATATATATACATAAATACCTACTACACAATAGAAGCGGAGACGACGGAGGTTCAGAAGAAGGAGCGCGCAGTGGAAAATCGAAGCTGGAATCTCTAACAGAAGAGGCTAAATTAGGAAACGTTACTGCTGTTGTTGGAAAGGTACCTATTTTGTTATAAATATGTAACTAAAATCTAAATATATATAAGAACGAGACTGTAATAATAATAATTTAGTTACTAAATATTGATACAAATTTAATTTCTTACAGCGCCATCTATTAGATAATGTATGGTTCTATAACAAATATTATCAAATTAACCTATTAGTACTCAACAGCGCCATCTGTCGAAACACAAGAATACAAAAAACATTATTATGTACCGGTGTTACCATAATTCTTACGTTATCCTATTCCAAAGCTAAAATATGTACACAGTTCTAAACTTTTAAAAATACACATTTAAATTAATTTGTACATCTTTTTAATAAATTTATATTACCTAAACTACTTAGAACAGGTTAAAGAAACACAAGAAACCACAAAAAATGAAATGTGAACCTCAAAATATAATTCATTTTATATAGTAATTAGTAAATATATGTAATTATTTTCAGATGGGGAACATGTTTGGGCGTGGCATCGGCGAGCTATCAACTAAACTGGGTGGAGCCTCTTCTTGGTTTTAGCGCTCCGTTCTTCAAATATCTATCGATATCATATTTTTCTTTGCCTTTGTCGATGTTATAAGATAATTCGAAATGCTTACTTTTAAAACCCTACTGTGATGTCGATAAAATATCTTATTTTTCATTCGATAACTAGTGACGCCATTTTAAGAAACAAATGGCGTCTAATATAAGCGGCTATCATAGCTTAGATGAACTAGTATAAACGAAGTCTAGATTTTATTTTATAAAGCTTTATGTACAGTTAGTAACTTTTTTTGGAGCAAATAACATGTATTAGGTGTGAATATTAAGATTAGTATTTGATAACACAATTGATAAGAATATTATATAGAAAAATGCGTACATTTAAACACAATGCTACAATAAGAAAACATATCGCTTTGTGCAAGTATTATGTAATTGGGATGACATATAAAAATATTTACAAAAAGTATATAATGGAGTTATGTGAGGATTGCACGAACCATAGAAATGACAGAACAAAATAAGAAAACCTATATTCTTGGCAACTTGTACTTAAACGAAATATTTTCTTCACTTCTTATGCGAGGGCTTAATCTACTAAACTTAAAAACCGTTATTTTATGATGTTATAGGAAATTAGCTCTTCGATCTTTGTCTAAACCAAAGCTGTGATGAATGATAATTAAGTATTAATTAGAATACTTATCTACGTAATGTCGTAAGACGTAATATTATTCAAATGATTTATGTTAAAAAATTGGTGGCAAGATTAAGCTCTTTGTTACGCAAACCTAAAACTTTAGAGCAGTTTTCATGCAACTTTTCTAAACTAAAAGCAGTATTTTTCTAATATTATAACGTTATCTTTTAACATTGATTCGTTATTGTAGCGACTTTACCTCAACAAACTAATGCTAATGTAAGTTTGGCAGAAATAAACGTTTCTATTTTAACACCAAAATATATTGTTAAAATATAAATGAATATTTTTACAGAACATACAGAACAGCTCTAAAAGACAGTGAAATGTAGAATTAAAATTCTTAAATAGTTCGAACGCTCTCTAGATTCACATCTATTCAAAATTAGACTTAAAACTTTGATCTAGTCGTTAAAAATTTATCCTTATATATACTATGACTACATTTGTTAACAAAAACTATTCTTCTACGCTAAATACATTTTTTTTAACTACTAGTTGAAGTTAAAAGTCTTAGATCAAAATTTACAAGTTCAAATAATAATAATTAAACTGGCTGATTTGCCATTAGAATACGAAGGACGGTTTGCGAGATTCAGGATCATAACTTTGACATCTTTTTAAGCGATCAGTCATTATTTTAATCATATTATCATGAAAGCATGGAAATGGAAATGATCATTGGGTTCAAGTAATATATACTAAAAAACAGCAATAATACTACTAACGACCTTTAAAAATTATACTAGATATACGATTTTATAGAGGTGAAATTTTGATTCAATTATATATAAACACTGGCTTTATTAAAACGAAATACTGTTTTCACTCTAGCAACACTACAGCACTTAACAATTACTTACCACAGTACAAAAATGGCTCATTACATATTAATCATACACACTTCTATTTTAATTTAATAAATTAGTAATAATATAAGCAAAAATATGATGAAGCTTACAAGTTACTTATTGTGCCATCTCACACAGAGTTAATAAATATTTATTAACATTCATAATTATAACTTCTAATCAATTTATTTGAAAAATAATCACACAATCGACTTTATAAATCTTCAATGTAATTCTAATAAAGTTCTTTGTGTAATTTGACATTCAATCATCGAAACGAAAATCATGAGCTCAATACAAAGGAAGAAGTCTATGTAATTGAGGCGACTGAAGTTATAGAGGTAGGCATGCTTGTAACTTCACAAGGAATCTCGCGATGGCTTAGAAAATACATATTGTGCCTAACCAATAAAGCTATAGTCTATTGTATTCGATTAAACAGTTGAGTTTCTAGCTTCAAAGTAACGTCGCGAGTACCAGATGATACAATAAATAATATTTACAATAAAATAAAAATGTTTACTGTTCCCTTGATGTTTTATTTCAACCAATTTTGATAAGTTTATTATTAAACCAATACATTAATGGATGATATCATTTTTGTTTTTCCTTCCTAGTCGTTTATTATAAAAAAAAATAGTCACAAATCAATAACATTAAAAAAATTATTGTTCAGATCAGTCAGTTCAGTTTATGTAATCGATAATATTTGAAGAAATTAATTTATACATATAATAAAATTAAATAGGTACGTTACATTAATAGATTAGTTTTCGATCTTTTTGTCTATTTGTTTTTAATAGAAAACGGTTAAACTAAATTTGGTATTTGACGCAATTTGATATAGGTAGTAATAGCTTATTGTCCAAGTCAAGATAACTGTATGTTGACTTGGACAATAAGCTATTACTATAATTAAGATATCCTATAGGATTTTCCATAATTAAGATACCCTATAGGATATCTTAATTATGGAAAATCAATTGAAATGTGATATTATTTTACTTATAAGTGGATTCATCATATTATATATTATTATAATGATATATAATATGATGAATCTTTATATTATTATAATGAATACATGAAATAGACTCAAAGCCAACAGCCAGCATCAGTTTTATACCAACTTTCCTTGGTGAAAAAATTGCATCGTGAAAACTGATCTATTCTTCAACCTTCATGCGTGTCCTAATACGATAATTCTAATTATAGAAGGTAAGGGGTACACGCAATAATCAGTATCACAAGGGTACAAGGAATAATCAATTGAATATCGCGAAATATTGTCCACTTTCCTATACCTACCTCTTATTACTTTTGATAACGAATGATAAAAGTTTATATAGGTATTGCAACGCCATCTGTTAGAGATTTAATATAAAGTGGATAACAAAAAACATACCGAATTTGTTATTATCGTAATGCGATTTGATAAACAAAGTGTTTGTCAATCCTAAAATAAATAAATAAATATTCAAAGTGGATGTTTCATCCACGAGAGCCAGCATGCAAGCAAGCAAATAAGGTGTCGTGAATGTAAAAGTGAAACATATAACTTACATTATACTTACCTATAAGTGAAACAATTTGGAAGCTGATTGCAAATAGGTATACCTACCTACTTATTTTCCATTGCACCTGCTAATCGACGCATTCGGTTGAGATTTCAAAAACAAACGCACGAATAAAGAATTCTTGTCTGTTAAAAGTAATAAAGCTTAGATTTAATAGTATAGTTAATTTTTAATTTAAACGTGATAATATCCAAACAGCATTTTAAATAAAATAAAGCAAATTATTGGTATTGTCTATTTCAATTTCAAAAAAGCATTCGATGCTGTTTGCTTTACCTTGTATTTTACAGACGCCGACGATTATATATATATAGACATATATATAAAATAAACGTGTACAACAAATCTATTATTTCGAAGGATATTTAAATAATAATTAAGAGTGAGGAAAAAAATATATTTATTCCAGATTTTTAGGAGGTTAACCACATCCAAGTAATAATAAATATCTTCAATGTAGGTAGGTACCTACCATTCTAATAAAGTTCTATGTGTGAAGCTTGCGTTGCAATTTTAGACATTAGCAAAGCCTAATAAAAATAACATATTACTACATACAAATAAAAAAATGATGTTAAACAAAAGCAAACCGTGACAAAATCATAAAAAAGAATCATAACAGTGTAACATAAAATTACAAACCATAAACCTCCATCCGACCAGATTTATGAATCATTTCTTATTTTCTTGAATCCATGCGGTGCCTAGGATCAATGAACTTCATTTAAGTTGGTAATATGACACGATGTACATATCAATATTAAAAAATTACTGGCCATCAGATATTATCAAACTGCAAAGCATTTGGTAGGTTAAATTATTATAAACGCGGCTGACTTCTTGCATGTCGCAAAATAAAATACTCACAAAATGTAGATTATTGAAAAAAATACTCATGTTTCAATTGAATTAAAGTGAAATTGGTCTTAATTTCTCTCACTCTCCATTCGCTAATGTGATTATTTTACAATTTTACAACCTCAAACCGTGCCAAGCGGCATTTTTAAATATTTGACCTATTTTTAGTCCGCTAATAATAATAAAAGGTGGGTAACGTGAAGCTCTCAGTTGGCAAAGAATTTTGTTACTCGTTCGTACTAAGTGCATTTGGGAAAAATATTTTTAGTTACAGCAACCCTAAAATAAACGTATTAAGCCTCAATGATTAAAAAACGAATGAACTTATGCTATTTCTTATATGCTTATAGATATGTTTGATTATGTTTAAATATTTGTATTATATGTTTATATTTTTTACCTTTTGTTTTTAATTGTATGATTGATAAAATTAACACAGGAAAACGTATCTGTGAAGCTTGCAACACTCAGAACAAATGTTTGACAGATCACAGTGCAGTGGTGTAAGCAGTTAACGTGTGTGTGGTTCCAGCGTATTTATTTTTATGTAGTGACTATAAAAATGTAAGTTTTTGACTTAAACTTATAATTATTTTAATTCAATTTTACTCAGTTGTAATGTGGGAGCTTTCAGTTATTTTTTTTTTAATTAGTAGTGCTTTCCCGGAAATGCTTGTTAAGTATGGCCGTAAAAAATAAAAAATAAAAAGCTTTGTGCTCGTATCATCATTCATCTGTTGCATTACTTGCATTCCGATAGCATTGCGTCGTCGGTGCTGTAAGTGAGTACTTTATCGTCGTTCGGCGCGAATAATATTTCAAATGAGATTTTCGACCGTTCTAAAGTTTCTTAAAATAGCCGATAGCTGAGATGATGGGCAAAGCGTAAATTACCTAATAGAATCGTGTCAGTAGGTGAGGGTTAGAATACCTGTACTAAGATTTTATTTTACGTTAGCCTAAATAGTTTTTCAAATTGGAATCTGCTCCATATAATTATATAATAGTTTATTTTAAAGACATTTTTTTTTGTATCGAACATAAGGGCTATTGTACATAAAAAAATATATTGAGTACATTTCTATAGGTACATATATGTATATATTTAAAGAAATAAAGAATGAAAAATAGTTTTTTTCAGACTCTTATTTTGACTATAACGTACATTAATTTTAAATATATATCTCATCATAATAAAAAGAAAATATGATCTAAAATATATTTAAAACACACTCAATTATAAATACAATGTAATCTACATTAACAGGTATGTTTCAAATCTAAGAAAGAGGTTGTGTACTTTTATAAATAAGCAGTTTCATTGTTATATTAAAAAAAAACCAAAACCCTAGTCTGCCTCTTATATTTAAGATGTACCACTGACTACTGACAAGGATAATTTGTCTATCAGCTGCAGACTAAGTAACAGATAATACCCCATTAGTATATAGTAAATACTCTCCGGAATGCTTCCTTGATAACAAAGTGTGTTTAAATGAACTGGTAGTTCAGATTAGGAACATATCTTTCTGTTTATTTATTTAACTATATTTATTTCTATATTAATAATAATAATAAGACTAATTATTAGTGTTAAAATATATATTTTTAATATATTATGGCAATAGTTTTTATTTAATAATTTTTTTTCCATTCTCTATTTAGGTTTGTCAGTAATTAAAAAAAAAAACATTTCTAATTTTAAATGTTTCGATATAGTTCAGAAATAGCATAAAATCATTCAAAATACGGAATGTATCATAAACAAAATAAAATGAAGCAACTTGGCAAGTAAATTAATGGGTACCATATTGGACTGGTTTCAAAACGAATCTCTCCATTTCGTTTATTACGCGCGAAATTTCGTTTACGAGATCTTAAATTTAAACTTATATAGTTCTGAAGAGGGTGAGGAATGAAGGTGGAACTTGGCAATGCTAGTTTGTCTAACTGCTATTCGTCCACAGTTGTTTCAGGTTTTAGACCTATTAGAGAAGACCGTCTAGACCTCAATATTCTTCATAAGTGGCAAGAGATACAATTATCATTATCAATAATACCTATACGGTGACTGCTTACCATCAGATAGATAACTTTTTTCTCGTCAACTGTCTCGTCTTGTCCTCTCGACTGACTCATAATATAATAGGTATATTTTCCAACAAAGTATTTTTTATGTACAAAAAATTTTTCACGTAAATGATCGTTTGAATTCATTTTACAGCTATGTCCTAGTTTAACTGAAGTAACAAACATGTGGGAAAAATTACAATAAACTAAAATGACTGATTTTTACACATTCTTTTAGATGATTATTTGAATGAATTATTCTAGATGATTTATTAAACCGTTTTTTTTTGTATGAACGTAAATTAAGGATGAATTTAGACTTCGTCTCAATAGAATGTATGTGTTATTCAGTTCGTTTCAGTTCAATACATACCATAACTTCTTAAAATTCTTTAAGTAGGTCATATGGCTTGAAAAACGGAACTTGATATTATCTCTTTTACTTAACTTCGCCTTTATAACTTCTGTTATATTTACAATAGATTTTTTTTATAAATTAATGTTTAATCACAAATAAAAATCTATTTTTTTTACATCAAACTGAATCCACAGACCGGTTGTGAATTGATAATTTCAATCTTTATTAAAAAATCAAGACTGCTTATTAATTTCGGCCGTAATGGTCATAAAATATATACAAGTTCCTTCGGTCATTGTTGACTGTGTGTTGAAGTCAATTGTCTTGATTGGTAACCACGATTCAATTAGGTTGGTAAATAGTCATTATTATCAATACTTATATTTATTACGAGTCTGATAACTTAAGATTAAAGCAACACATGGGCAAAGGTCTTCTAAATAAGACAGGAATCTGTACTGTACACTATTATAGTGTAAAACGAGTTTGTGAATTAAGAGAAAAAAATAAGATTGAAACTAAAAAAAAATACTCTTTGGAACGGTCATAACTGTAAGGCATATAATTTAATTTTGACTTTTGTTCATAATTGAAAAAGGCCGTATACTTTACGAAAAAAAAAGGGTAATTGTCAAAATGTTCTAACTTATATAAAAACCAGTGACCAAAGTGACATTGAGGACAGTTTGATCCTTTTAAACGATTTTCCTGTTTATGTATTTGTCTCATTGTATATTTAATATGGTTTACCGCAACGATAGTTACATAACAAACATTATTACAAATGATTCGTTTCTTATATAAATTTAATAATAAATTGCTGTTGAAAAGAGTGGCCATGAGTCTCCTTGCCAGGATCTTCTCGTGAGCCCAACTAATCGAACGGGCTTTTATTTTACAAGTCAAAATTGTTATTTTTAATTGACGTGACTAAATAAGTGTTAAACAGTTTTAATGGAATAAATCATTTTTGACTTAGCTTATGTCTACGTAACAATGTAAGTTGACTTTAAACGTCAGATACAAGATCTTTTGCATGATACAATGTTCATAAATAACCGCCTGTGTTCTTTTGTTTCTCAATATAAAACTACTGAATTTATTATAAGGATTATCATACTGTGTCTTTTAATATTAGTTTTGTATACTTACTTAGTAACTAGTACTACTTACTTCTAAATATAAAACCAAAAAATCCAAGATTCACATACCTATCAAAGGTCTATCCATTATACATGTTTATATAATAAAACAAGTAATTCTGTACGTTTGTGAATAATAATAAGTTGAGGGTTTTTATAAATATGTTTTGGGCAATGGAACTAGATGGTGCGCAATTAAGAAAAGATAGATAAATAAGCTGAAATATGATCAGAAACTTACATGTTTAAAAAAAGAGCGATGTTTAAAGTTAATGAATAATCATTAAAATTATATAAAGGAAAGGTATTCAGACATTTGGCAATGATAATCAGAACTTGTCCTAGCGATAGAAAACAATTTTATATTAGGTAATAGCAATCATACGACATGACTCAGAATATATTAAACGTGTGCCAAATCATAACAATGATATTATAATGATATTATATAAACAGCAGTAGCTAATGATAAGTGTCCCTTTTCCGGATCAAATTACTGAACGATCTATCAGAGTTTGTTTAGAAGCGTATGTCAGAAGTCTCAGTACTCAATAACATCTAATTACATTTTTTAATTAAACCTACAAGTTTTGAGACTTGAACCTGCTATTTGATAACTCTTACTGCTAAACTCTTTTCCAAATACCAAAACTCTTCCAACAATGACATTACAGTTTATAGGTATATTTACTTATTTTTGCACACATCCTGCAAAGGTAAGCATAAAGCCACAAATATTTTCTTTCCTGAAATATCCAAAAATAAACAAAGAACACATAAAGGACAGTTGTAATTGGATGTATCTATGAAGTGACTTAATTTACGAACACCTTAGAAAACTTTTTTGGCATAAACTATGTCAATAGGTAAAGAAGTATCCATTCAAAAAGTACACATATATCATAAATACTTTTTCAATACAACTAGACCAGCTGTCAGAATAGCGAGCAACCTTAGCCTAAATACTATTATTATTTTAAAAACAATGTCATTTAAAAAAACATGAGTCAATAGGCGAAAACAAAATGCCGTGTCATTCATATTTCATTAACACTTTAGCTGTTTTTGCAACAATTGTGCCAAATACTTATATATAACCTGTAATGTTTTAAAGAATATAATTATTTAATTAGGTATATCTTTTAAAGTCAAAATGTACATCATTTTATGCCAAAAAGATTTTTGTTTCTTTATACTTTTTTATTTGAAACAATTTTCCTTGGTCTAAAATACTTATAATTAAAGGATTTATATCGTTAATCGTAGTATAATTGTTTTTCTCTTTATTTCAAATACTTATAAATCTGTCGTGTATCGGTTTTCAATACATTTAAATAAATCAATAATATTAAACCTCATATAAGCCTTTATCTTTTAACATGTAACTCATGATTCAGCACTCCTTTGTCTGCACATGATACAAATAATTCGCAACGCAATGGGCAAAATATATTTATATATAGGATATAGGTATATATATATATTTCCTTAGGGATACTGTAAACTATCACTGACTAATAATTTAATTTTCCTTACCTATTTTAATGATATTATTATAACTTTTAATATTGGTAGTGTGAACTTAAACAATGATGTTATATATAATTTAAGGTATTTGTAGCACATTACGTATATGTATATAGTTTTCTGCACTTCTCCCCAATATAAACAAATCTCACATTCCTCGACACAAAGATTTTTCTCTTAAAAATATTTTCACACTTTGTGCTAAGCGTAATAGATAATAAGGTAGCTCAATTGCTAAAGCAATCGCACGGTTCCTAGAGGCCGCGGGTTCGAATCCCTGCCCGTATCAGCTTATTTTCATTAAGTATTTATTAAATTTTAAATAAATTTGATATACATATCTGAATGTGACTTGAAATGTAATGGTGCATTTATAATTTATTTATAACTTAAGTATGTCAGTTTGTCTTATCTCCTATAAATAATACTCGACATATAAATGTAACCGCATAAACGAAAATGCAACCAGGAAACGTAGACATATACAGTACGATGCATTGTGACATAAGCGTGTCTAAAATTAGTCGGATCTCATGCGCCAGCGCATCGCAGGTGCGTTAGTGTTGCCACTTGCGAATTCACCCCGGATTTAGGGTGTTGAACTCTTTATATGTATGTATATCAAATATAATCAGACTCACTGGATGTGATGGCAATTTTGTTCTATTAACTATTGGTAATTTAAAAGTGAATGTTGCAATTTTCTTAAACGCTCCCATATACAGCCAAGGTTGATCTTGTCATAGCCTTAAGTGTGGATTTGACACAATTTTGAACATACCATATTAAAAGCAGAATTATATTTTTTACTGTATGTAACTAAGTACTATGAATATAATTACTTTTATATAATATGTTAATAAATAGAATGGATGTTTCGACGTGCATTATTAACCCTTTACCCTATTTAATTTTACCGGCGGCTGCTTGCCAAGTGGTCAGGTGAATACATTTGGTACGTGGACTACCATTCCGGCATGCTGTATTTAAATTACCTGTGATTCTCTTTGAACCGTTCTCATCTTGAATTGCGTCGTGGGTTTGACAAATTTATTAATGCTTTAACATGTCTAGCGATATATTTAACTGAAATATCATTCTAATATTAAATGTTGATACCTACTGACATGTTTATTCTTTTTTTTTTATATATCTTGTACGTTAATTTATCAGCGTGAGAATGTTTTAATACAATGTTGTTTAAAAGATGAGGTGTAGATAAACACAATGAAATAAGAATGAGAATGACACAAACAGTGGAAAAATCTGTTTTGTCTAAAGAACATATAAATGTATATTTATATATTTAAACTTTCTAAAATAATACCAATAGCATGAACACTAGTTCCTGAACAGAAAAAAAAAGTTGACATCAATATGCATCATTTCCTATAAAACAAACCAGTTAGTGAAAACACGTCGCGGAAAAGCATTTAAATCGGAGGAAAGTCAGCAAAAAAAAGTGGAATGCAAAATGCGTCGCTTTCGCAATTAAAAGTAATAGTTTTATGGTCGATACAATCCACATCGATCTTTCTGATCAATCTTGAATTGAATCTATTGTAATTGACACTTGTTATCATCTGTCATTGGTTTGTTTTGTCTGTGATTATTAAGTTTTATTATTTTATTTTTAAACATTTTATTCACCTTGAACCACGTAAAAAAGTATTTGTGTTAAAAATAAAAAAAAGTATTTTGTTATTAGGTATAATTTAAAATTTTCATCATTTAATATTGATTTAAATTTTTCATTTGATTTGATTGATTTTAATTTTAAAATACATTATCAAGTTATAACGTATAATAAATTAGATAAGATTGTGGAATATTTTAATTCCAAAGTAAATATAAAACGAAATTCCCTCCCGCTGGCGTCCACCCACTCAGTACAAGAAAATTTATACTTCGAAATGGAAACTGCGAACATCACAAGAAGCTGCGAACATCACAAGATTTATTTATTTATCTCATAAACACTTGAAATTGAAGCGTAATTTGTATATTATATATTAGATGTATTACAAAGAGTTGCTAATTCTATTTATTGTATGTATATCTAAAAGTTATATTGTACCATCAAATATTTCTTAAAAAAAAGTAATTGATAGTAATTTTAACAGTGTCATTCTTTAAAAATTACTTACCCACTTTATAGAGACATTTAAATCTGACGGTTGGCTGTATACCGTGTGCCCTGGTTCTGCGAATCAGCAATTTGAGACCGTTAGTTATGTTTTTTACGTTTCCCGCGCGTTTTACTGTCAAGCTTGGGGCGAAAAGATATTTCGATTTTTTACCCGATATTTACTCATCTGCTCGATAATCTCTTGTTATGAAACATAACCGTGTAATGATGAAACTGTGGTTCTAGTTTAATATGTTTAGTTATTTATAATATTTAGACACAGCGGATTTTAAGTATTATTTTTTTATTCGACATAATGCGTTATTAAAATAGTTTCTATGGTTCCGATTCGCGTGTAAAATGCAATATGTAAAAGTGACAAAGAAAATCAAAGGAAACGTGCTATTATGTACTTTGCCAGTTTTAATGTTTAATGACAAAATTATTTGTAAATTTAAACATAATTAAATAAAAAGAACTAATTGAATACAATAACAAAAACCCAAACAAAATATCTAAAACCTAATGTGAACATCATTAAAATAAGTAAGATAAGAAGATTCTATTTTATATATATAGTTTGAAGAATTTCTCAACTCGCTTTAGAATCTCAAGAATCAAGATCAATCAATCTCGCTATGGCGATCTGAGTGCTATTGAAACAACTCAACAGAAAGGTAATACGTGTCTAGATTATACAAGCCCACACAGGTAGCGTTATTCAGAGTATTGCTATAAATAAATTGTGAAAAGTCAAACCGAGAACGCGTCACTGAATTGCTAAGTTCTATTCATAGGGCGATTTGTAATCAAATTTCTTTTCTCATAATGTTAGAGAATAAAGGAATATACAAATAATCTATACATAAAATAAAATCGTCACTGATATATTTCTGTACATGGACAATTTAAAAAAAAACATCATAGCCCCCTTTATAAGAGCAAGAGAACCCAAAACAATGGTTTGTCTGTATGTTTGTGTACGCTAATCTCAGAAACGTATTAATCATTATAACGGGATTCACTTTATATATTGTTTTTTTTTAACAATCGGTTAACAAATAAAGAAGTTAATAATCTCTTATTGTCGTACCATTGCTGCTTACCAGTTTGAAGGTTTATAGTTTTTACATACATTGGTAAGTACAAAAGGGTACGTTTTACCAAAATCGAACTCAACGCGTACGAAGTCGCAGGCACAGCTAGTAATTAAAATATCATAAGCGTGTATTCTTCCGAAAATATATGGAATAATGTTACATAGAAATAATTTCTTCTTTGAAATGTAACTGTCGTGAACTACGATGATTATTGAAATTTGCCGGGCTACGTTCACGTAATTTAATAGTGACTTAAAAAGTCGGGCAAAATTTAGATTAATTTACTTGAACATAGCCGGATAAATATGTTCAAAAAAACTATAATTTGAGGAGGTAAATCAAATTAAATGCATATTTATATACAACTTTATTGACTTTAACATTTTATATTTATTATTCTGTTATTTTTAAATTTGCACATAAAATATCAGAGCACGTATTTTTTAAATGCTTGTTAGTGTGTTCTTCACTGAAATCAGTCCATGGATTACTCAAATTTTCACTATTTTCGTTTGCTACTAGAAAAATAAGTGTCGCGTTACACGTTTAATCGGGACGCGGTAAATATAGACTGGGTTGCCATGAATTATTTAAATAATTCATGAATACACATTGATTTTTAATTCAGTGTTGCTAGCTATCAAAAATTTACGATAAATAAAAAACTAGAACAAACAAGTATTTGTGTCATATATTTTAAATTGTTATTTTTTATTTCCAGAGAAACAAAATGGCGACAACAATGGAGGCGTCCCAGTCCCTTATTCAATCAGAGTCCAGGGTGCACAGCTACCAGGAGGTCCACGTGTCTGAGTCTAGACAGGTCAAGAAGAAGACCAAGTCCAGACGGCATAAGGAAGAAGGATCTATATCTGTGGTTGGTTGCCAGTACTAAATTAGCATAAGATTTACAATTAAATCAAAATAACCAAAAAAAATATTCGTAGATAAAAAAACCATAATAATTTCTTTGATAGATCCTAAAATATCATTCTTGTTACCATATTTAATTAATACTAACAAGAAAGTGTAAACAAGACAATTGTTACATGTAATAATCAATATTTACATTTTAAATTCTATTTAATAATGGTAATACAAATAGACTCGCTATTTCGCCACTAGCTGCCACGACGAGGTGGCCGAGTGGTTAAGGCGTTGGACTGCTAATCCAATGTGCTCTGCACGCGTGGGTTCGAATCCCATCCTCGTCGGTAACTTTTTGCTCTTTTTTATATATTTATAATATCTTATATTCGGTTTTTTAAGTATATTGATGAATATATACTACATTAATAAATTTTTGAATGTAAACAATTTTATTTATATTAATGTTTTGTTATAGTTTTCTGTAAATAGAATTCTTGGTAAATCCAATTATAAGGAAAATAGGTTTGTTTTTGTGACATAAATAGATTATTTCCACCCTATATTAGGTTTATTTTAAGTTTAATAATTTATAGCATTTGGCTATAAATTTGCTTTACGTAAAAAAAAGTATTGGCTTATTTATTTATAAAATATTTTGTAATTTTTTTAAATTATATAATGTTTTATTTTAAACATTATATGGGGTTCAAAAACAGGTATTTTTCTGGTGATTATACTTATGATTCAAACTTGTAATTAAACTTAAAATTAGAAGAAGTATGTACATTGGTAAAGTACCTACACGAGTTTAAAATAACGATAAAAATTCTTTAAAACCAATTATAAACTGTATTGGGACGGAACAAATAATGTTCGGTTTATATAGAGAGCCTGCCTGCAAGAGGTGTTCAATTAATTACAAATAACTATGTACATGTATATTTAATTCTTTTCTTCGCTTAAATCTATGACTTAATAACATCAAGTTAAAATAATATATATTTTAATATTTAAAATCTTTCAACAGTCAAAAAGCTCCGAGAAGCTATACAAAAAGATGAAAGCGGCGGAGAGTGAAAACCCAACGTGCGCTAAGTGCGCCCGACCCGTGTACGCTATGGAGCGGGTGAAGGCTGAACGACGCGCGTGGCACAGGGAGTGCTTCAGATGTGTACAATGCGACAAGCAGCTGACGTGAGTGTTGATAAGTGTTCTTAATTCAAAAATATTTGAAATGATTTTTGAATTTCGAATTATATGTTCGATTTCTTGAATGTAAAGTATGTGCAAATCTTATTAGTGACCTGTGCTGAACAAAAATCAGGTCATGTGACTGGAGAGGGTTCTTAATTCAAAAGTATTGGTTTTTGAAATTCGAATGTCATGTTATTTTAGGATATCAATAATAAAGATCGATTTGAATATGAAATGTTATGTTGGTTGAAGAGTGATTGATGTTTTTTTTAATTATTAATGTGTTTCAGATGTGTGCAATATGAAAAGAAGGTTAAAGGATTGCAAAGATTACCTAGTTTATAATTGTTTTAAATTTCGAATTACATGTTGTTTAAATTTAATACAATAATTTTTATTTCGGTGCGTTCAAGTAGTACGTAACGCAATCTGGGGATAGGGTTTTTTTATTAAATGTTATAATACCTTACATAGGCGGGAGGAGGGATCGAACAACGCGATACGTAGCATGATGTTTTTTATTACTAAAAAAACCAGAGAATTTAAATCTCCTAAGTCGGCATACTGGCAACATTTTTCGTTTGATTCCCTCAAATGGACGTCATTTTAATTTGTTCTTTTAAGTTGGCAACCATTTTCGTTTATGATTTTATGTTTTACGGTAAATCCTGCTGTATTATAGTTATTTTGGGTTCGTTGCAAATATTCGCTAGTTTTATAAACACGTACATAATAAGTTTAAGCGCTTTGCTGTTATTATTGTGAGTTAATTGTACAATGACCTCAAAAGGGGATTATTTGTAACTTTTAGGTAAAAGGTTTTTTGGGTGTTACGTAACGTTGAGGGAGGGTACAGAAAACGTTATGGCGCGTTACATGAGAGGGGGAGGGGGCGGGGGGGGGTCGAAAATATTTTAAAATTACGTTACGTAATACTGGAACGCGCCCTTTTCAATCAACCCGAATTTGGATTAGTTTTAATAAATCAAATGTTATAATATAATATAAATATTAAAAATTCGTGAAATCATAATATAGTAGATGCAACTTACCGGGATACAAATAAAAACATTATTAAAAAATTTGCACCACATATAATTAGATAAATTTATTATAAATAGATTATTTTCACCCTATATGAGGTTTATTATGATTTGTCCCTCAGTGTGGAGACGTATCAGAGTGACCACACCACTCTCTACTGCAAGCCGCACTTCAAACAACTGTTCGAGCCCAAGCCTGTGGATGAAGATGAAGAAACTGACGGTGAGTATTTAATGTACTAAATATATTTATAGCTATATTTATTTAATCATGTGGCTTATTTTTTCAGTTGCCCCAAAAAAGCATCAAATGATAATTTGCGAGAGTCAACCGGTTGAGCTGCCACCGGATGTTGTTAGAGGTAAGTTATTGGCAATAAGTTATCGCCTTATTCTGTAAACAAAATCTGGAATCTGGCCATAGAAACTACAGTTTACCTGTTTGTTAACTACTAGTAAAAAAAATAACTACTTATAACAAAATTTATTAACAAATTAGACAAATTTGATTAATTTTCCTCTTCAAAATTTCTGTCAATAGTAAAAAAAAGTGGAATATATTATCAAAATTAATAGTATTTATTCATACTACTCCTTCTCGCAGCATCGGACAAACCCGATCTGGGCCTAGAGGAGCTAGCCTCGCTGGACGTGAAGTCTAGATTCGAGGTGTTCGAGCGCAAGGCGAAGGTTGACGAGCGTGTCGCACCAGAACACAGGGGACCCAGGGAGAAGAGTACCGCCGTACTGTCCAAGCTGGCCAAGTAAGTACACACACAAACACACACACACACACTCACGCACACATACGTACGCACGCGAACACACATACGTACGCACGTGAACACACATACGCACGCACACACACACATACGCACGCACACACACACATACGCACACACACACATACATACATACATACACACAAATATACACACACATGCAATAAAACCTATAGCGTATGTAATGAGTGGTTGATACAATGACCCTCCACAATCCGTGTGAAATACAGATGGACGATGAAAATATATTTATGAAAATAAATCTAAATATTTATGTAATTTATTGCAAAAATATTAAAATGTTTATGTGATTTCTACAATATTATTATTCTCTCGATATATTTAAGATCTATATTTCAGAAGTAAATTCAACTTAAACAGCG
The DNA here is from genome assembly GCA_959347355.1 of Napeogenes inachia. NCBI lineage: Eukaryota > Metazoa > Arthropoda > Insecta > Lepidoptera > Nymphalidae > Napeogenes > Napeogenes inachia. The sequence goes on along the minus strand of OY365798.1, from coordinate 17,857,067 downwards.
ATGTTCATAATAAACGAACGTCCATCTGTTCTATTTAAAATTCTTATAACACAAGAAGTTAATAACTCTTATATCAATCGTCCGCTTAAAAACCTTTGCGTCATCAACTATTTTTACATCAACATGTGTTCAAACACATGTCTCTCAAACACCAATCCATTGAACGCTAAACTCAACTTCCAATAACTTCTATGAATAAAACAGTAATGTATATTAGCTTAATAAATTACATCATATTTCTATATATATTTGGAATGCATTCGATTTTGAACCTTATTGCATAGAGTTGAAGGCATTTTAAATGTATTTTTGGTTGGTGTTTAAAAAAAGAAATTTTAAACTTACTCTACGTCAGTACTAGTCAGTCAGTCAGTTCAGTCTTCTAGTCGACGTCTAACAGTTAAGTGTACTGGGTTTTTGTGTTAAAGATTGTAGGTAAGAATTTTGTTAAGAAACAGATGAAAAAAAAAGTTTTGGTTAATATAAAATATAAATAAATTGTGTATATATGTCATATGAAATGATAATGTGCCAGAAATTTTATATATTTCATTCATCAGATATATATAGACTTTAAGGTTCAATTTCCAACAAATATATGTTAAAGCCCACATACTAAAATTAACACATTATTTATTATGTACTTCGTTATTTATTATATCCGTCAGCTATATTTATTTTAATAGCCAATTAATACACTACAGTTATCATTATATAATGATTTATCATTTTGTATTTATATAAAACAAGTTGTTTAAAAAAAAAATCTCAAGTGTTAAGTATCCTATCCTATAAGTTAAACTGATAACTAACAATATAATATATTTATTCTTATTTACAGATTTCATTTAATTACTATTTGATTATACATAGTTTTTAACAAAATTTATTTGATAAATAAATCAGTTTAAACGAACTGGTAATTAAAAGTGCTAAAATTGATAATGTTTATAATATATAGTATACAAGGGTTACAAATACTTGATGTTTCAGGTTCAAGGCAAAGGGGATGGATATTGGTGTGTCTGATGAGTATCTCAATGGTGTAGCTCCTGAACTGTCCTCCAGCGAGCCAGAAGATGAAGACGGTAAGAGTTGTATGATTGTCAAACTCTATAAAAAGTATAAACTTTGTAAGCATAAAGTGAATTTCACAGCTTGTTATGAAAGAATGAGAGCAAGGCCATCAAAATATACTTCATTTTTTATATGTTTATGAATCTAAACACCAGCAAAATAAAAAAAATACATTTTTTATATATATGCACAATTCAATAAATAATTAAATCTTACGAAGTTCCAATAGAATAGATTCAAATTGAATTTATTGAATACACTATGTTTCTAATGAACCTTACTATTTATTAGAAATCATTGGTAAATTACTTTATATATATTGAATAGAAAATTAAAGTAAATATGGTTTCCACCTTCTAGACACGGATTCTGTGCTGAAGAAGTCTTACGAGCACACGGCAGTGAGGGAGTCTACGCTGGACCTCAGTGAGCTGGTGGGGCGCTTCGAGAGACCACGACCCTCGCGCCACCAGCAGAGGAAGCAGGAGATACAGAACATACGGAGCAGGCTGTTTCTGGTATACATAATATTGTGTTGGTTTTTTCTTTTAATACCCTCGCAGTTAAGTATTTTTTTTTCAAATGTGGTATTTAAATATTAAATAAAAACACTTAAAGATGACACTTTTTAAACTTTCATTGTATATAAGACCAATCCATTACAATTTATTAGTTCTCTGTATTTCTTTGTAAACTACTAATTAATTATTAGTGTTAAAATATTTAACCTTAAAATGACTTAATGAACTATTCTTAATGTACCATGTCGTTTCAGGGAAAACAAGCGAAAATCAAAGAGATGTATGAACAATCCGTTCTGCAATGTGAACAAGGTAAGAAATTACATTATTATTATTAAAATAAAATGATTATGATAAGTATTAATATCTATTATTGCCAACACAATACAATCCTTCCAGGCATAACCTCGTCAGACAAAATCGCCAAAGAGTTAGAGCTAGACGCTGAAAAGTCTAAAGCGATTAAACAGCGCTTCGAGAACGGAGAGATATTCAACGATGAGAACACTCCGCCCAAGAACAGAGAGCTCGAGGACACTTCTCTGTTCAATGAAGGTTAATAACATATATATTAAAGCAAATAGGACCAAGTGTGGACCCTTGAGGAACACTCTTCAATCATTATTAGAAATAAGGCATAGGTTATGAGTATATTATTTATAGTTTATATTTACCATTTAAAACATAAAAAGCTCAAATCTCCTAAATAAATTTCACTCACTGTCGTGGCTAATAGAGCTAAAAACATTGGAAATAAAAATAGATAGATACAATGAAACGGTTAGTTTGTTATCATCCTGAATTCAGTACAATTTCTGTTCCAGGTATAGGTAAGAAGTCCCGCTCAATATTCTTGGAGCTAGACGCTAACGCTAAGCACATGGCGCCTCTGTCCCCGCCCGCACAGGAACCACCCAAGAGAAAGGAGATTGTAAGTTTTATTTCTCATTACTATGAAATAAAGAGTTTTTATAAGCTTTTATGAGAACACATAAATATAATCAAATTTAATCATTTCCGGCTTATTATACTCATTTCGAGACAATAAATGGTACAAAACAAGAAACTTCGCAAAAACTTGAAAAAAAATGTTTACATTTATGGGTAATATTAGTGTAAATAAATTTTTCATTCTTCACCAGCCCTTCGTGCCCAAAGATGTAGTCCGAGCGGCCGATAAGGTAGAGGACGTCAAGATACAGACGGCGGATATATCGGATAGATTTAAATTCTTCGAGACCTACAGACCTGAGACCAAGCGCAAAGAGTTCCGTATGACACCGCCGAGACAGACACAGGTATTATAAGGAAAATTGAAAAACTAGGCCTTAGATTAGAAACACCAACTGAAATGAAACAATTACAACCCAGACAGCAGACTAGAACATGAGAAAAATATAACTGACTTATAATTGATTCCATTAAAAAAATATATAATAATAAAGATATGATAATAATAGATTCCATGCAAAATCTGACTCCATATGGTTGGTTTAAGCCTGGTGGTCTCTGAGACACGTCCTTAGTAACCCGCTATTACCAGCAGGAGTCCCGGTCGCCGTCCCCGCAGCCGGAGGAGGCTCCGCCCGCTGACACCGCGCTGGCCGCCAACAGACACACCGCCTCCAGGATGATAGACGTGTTCCGACAGATGGAGGAGGAGCGGAACAGACCCCACCACGGACAAGGTCAGAAACATTATTAGCGTCTTATTGTTTATGTTACGTTTTAATTTTATTGTATTTTATGAAGGTGACTTTCCTATATTTGCCATATATTATTTCGGTTTAGTGCCATTCATAATAATTTCTAGTTGCAAAAAATATTTTACATACTATGTGATTGGAAAATCAAATCTCTTAAAGATTTATAATACTAATGCAAATAACATTGCAGATATTACATGCAGGGTGAGGTATGCTACTTTACTCACTAATTCATAACCCTCAGGTCCGAAGCCCCTCAAGCGCTTCACGCCGCCGCCCCCCGGCGAGGCGGAGCGCCACGGGGACTCCTCCTCAGACTACAGTGAGGACGAGGACAGCGACCACGAGCGACAGAGACGATACGTGGAGGCACGGGGACAGGACGAGGCTCTGCAACAGGTGAGCTTTATCATCATGAGTTTATGAAATACTGAATAAAAATATTACAGCAGTCAGACAGAAGTTAATTTGTTGGCCTAGAGGTTAAAATGTCCCAGATGTACCCAACAGGTTCGAAGTCCAGGTCGAGCAATGTCATTGTGTGACAAACGTTTATCAAAAAATAATTATCAATCTATACCTATCATCCACCAATATTATTGAAGTTTAACCTAGAAAATATCTCAAAATCGATATGTAACAACACCTAAGTTCATTCATTTAATTGGGAATATATAGAATTCTTTTCATCTCCTTCAATTCCCCTCTCCAGGCCCAGCAGTTGGCGCGCACTAAGAGCTTCCGCGACCGCTTCGAGCACTGGTCGGAGAGCGAACAAAATGGAGAGCCGCGCTCTCCCTCCGCCATGGAGAGCTACGTGGAGAGAACAGAGGACGGAGAGTCGCAGCTCGAGACTGCCAAGAGGTAAGGATCGTACGAGTAAATACGCCGCAGTTTTCCTAATTTGTTGAATCAATATTTTTAACTGTGTATTTAATAAAATAGTATACTTAGTATAATCTTCAATGTTTATTAAACTTAAAAAACTATTTCAGTCTTCGTGAAAAGTTTGAGATGATGAAGATGCAAACTACTACAGTTTCTAAAGCCACGGCTCCCAAAGTTAATAGATTTGTGGTAAGTGAAAAGATTATAATAATGAAAGTGAAGTTAATAAAATATACAGTTTTGCTAGTAATACTTTTATAATAGAATAATATTATTAAAATTATCTTGTTATTTTTTTCAGTGATCATTTAAGGATGAGAACACCTTTTACCAAAGTATTTAAACATCATAAATCATTTGCCTTGCCACTTGCACTGTACTTGCCTGTTACCATCAGTTATTCTATTAATTATTAGTTAATAAGAACAGGCCTAGATCTGCGTTTTTAATTTTCATTATCATAAGAATCATTTTATTTACCTTTCAGTTATCCATAGTATAGGAAATCTAGTCTTAATTAATATAAGCAAAATTTTATATATCATGACATTAATTAATACATTTTGTTAATTAAAATAAATATATAATTAGGATAGAATAATTATAAAACCGGTGCCTTAATAAGAATTGTGTTCTTTTTGATATATTTACACTAAATATATAGAAGATACATCGTATTTCTACATAATCCCATAAATTTTCTAAATACTTGTTAATGTTATTTTGCCAATTGACTTTATGTAGCTTTTTTATCATTATCTAGATTTTTTTATATTTATTTCATTGTGCCATTGACGACGCACTGCTTTGTTAGTTTTAATATCTTACAGAATATTGTAATAAAACTATTTATATGACAATAATTTCTGTATTATGCATGTTTATTGTATTCAATATATTTTATGACTGAATAACTTTTTGTACTTAAATACTTGTGTTTAATGTTTGTATTACACGAACTGCAATATGTTAATTAATAAAGTGAATTATCTTAATATTGATTTATTTATTTACCTTTATATAAACAATCAGTGGTTAGTAAAAGTAAATTCCCTACTAAGTTTCTAATTACTTTTCTTCAAGTTTCCTATTGTAAACCATAAATAACGGCGTATAGTCAAAGTCCGAAGTAATATGGTCCCTTCGTCCTTCGACACCTCGAATGTTCGTCAATGAAAATATTTTAATTAAAACTTACAATATTAGATTTGATTTGTAGATTTAAGCAGATGATATGAAAATAATTCTTATATTGTGACAAATTAGGTCACTGGTTTCATAATAAATACTATTTACATTGATAATTGATGGACAAGGACATTGAATTTATCAAAATGTTTCATAAAATTCACAGGGTGGATAATATGATTAGTAAAACGTATTTAAACGAATGAGATGGTGTAAAGAAAATCCCTTTTATGAATAAATCTTATACTCAAGATAAATACACGAACTGTTGGTTGCGTAAGAGGAATATCATGTTTTTAGTAAGACCAAATAAAATACAGATTTAGAAATCTATTGAAATTTAATAATCAACTGTGGTACAAATATTGAGTTGTGTCTTCATTGTTTTAATATTTATACATTAAATACACGAGTCATGAGCACTTTAGCATGGTTTCTAGAAATTTTCAAATTTTATATTTTAGAGGGCTAAGGTTACTAATTAAAGGTAATGAAAACATTTTCAAATCATACGTTACTTTTAAAAAATATACTATTATTTTTTTCCTGGTCCATTATATAGTAGCTGCAGGGAAAATATCACTGGAATGAAAAGTAACAAACATATTCCAAATTTATCTATATAATAAGTGTGTGTATACCTCAAAAATTGGTAATTAAAAAAACCATTTAGCCCTCGATAATTCAAAATGTGTTAAATATAACTTTTCTAAACAAATAAATAGAACATAGTGTTCCATCTCTCATTTGTTAACAAGGGGACGTAATAAATAATTTATTAAAATTCACAAAAAAGAATATTCTAATCTTAACTAATTTAATATATCTTTTCAACTTTTAGTGCAGGTTCTTTAGAAATATGTGTGAATAAAATTTTTCTTTCACTTACTATCTTCGTCTTCATTAAAACTCTTTAATCACAATCTTAACGCAGTTTTAGAAGTTACAAAAATATAGAGATATTTCTCTTTGAGCTTATAAAAGATGGTACATTAAGACAAGTACCTACTTTGGAATAATAAGTTATGGTTACACAATGTAAGACAGTTCTTATACACAATAATTATCAAATATTGATAATGAATGTTATCCGTTAATTTACTATGTAGGCTTCGTTACCTTAATTTATACAAAAAAATACTGCAAAATAACTAAGTACTGATCACTGGTCAAACTATCTAAAACTGCGCATTTAACCTTTCTCTCCTTAGCCTCTACGAGACTCTTAGCCTATTATTTACAGGATATTCCTATGGTATGTAATTGCTTTGTATTTTGAACCTTGTGTGGTTGTAAAAGAGATCAAAATTGTTTAAAGTTAAGTTCTTAGCCAGAAACTTCAGTATACTATAGTGGCAAGTATAATTTGGACAACTTCTGCAGGCACACTATCTTTATGTGTATAAAGCAACCAAAAAACCTATATGATGTAACTACAAACACTTCAATAAATTCCGATTATGTGTGTCACTGTTGTCAATTAAAAATAACTTAATACAAAATTTTAAACAACAAATATTATAAAAGATTTGGACTCATCATATTACTACACTTGACTGAGTCGAGGTGTGTACACACCGACACAAGGTTTGGTCACAAAGCACATAACACAGCACTAATCAGGAGATCTATGGATCACTCTCGGTAACTTTTCACAGTGCACTTTATCAACTTTCACGTTAATATCCTTTTCTCTATGCTTTTCGTACTTTTTCTCGTCTGATCTGTGTTCCTTTTTATGATCTTTCCGGTCCCTGGATCTGTCTGATTTGTGGTGAGAGGATTTGTGTCGAGACGAAGAATGTCGTCTGTGTTCGTGCGACTTATCCGATCGTTCAGACTTTTCCCACCTATTGTCTTTATCCGTTCTGTTTTCTTTCTCAGTTCTGCTCTCCGATTTCTCTGTTCGGTCGGATTTTTCTGATCGATCGGATTTTTCGCTTTTAATTTCGATTTTTTCTGATCTGTCGGGTTTTACTTCTATCTTGTCTGGTTTTTCGAATTTCACCTCTGTTTCATCAGACCGCTCTGGTTTCAATTCTGTTGTGTCGGATCTCTCTGGTTTCAACTCTATTTTGTCCGCCCTATCACTTTTTAAATCGAACTTATTTGATTTTTCGCACTTTTCAGGTCGATCACATTTTTCAAATGTCTTTAAATCAGATTTCTCCGTCTTATCCTTTTCTGGTCGCTCTATTTTATCACTTCTATCAGATTTGTCCAATTTATTTTCTTTGTCAGAAGTTCTGTAATCAGATTTATCAGCTTTTTCAGATTTCTCTGAAGTTTTTTCTAATATCCTATCTGGTCTTTCGGTCCTATGTTTCTCATTGTCTTTATGTCTGTGTGAGTGCTTGTCACTCTTCTGCTCGCTCTTATCAGTCTTCTCGGCTCTATCGTGTTTGTCCGTCCTTCTCTCCTTCTTATCCTCCGTTTTGTCTTTACTCTGGGCTTCCACACTCTTTCTATCTTCCGATATCTTTAAAGCTGATTTTTCTTTAAATTTCGTACTTAACGCTCTCATTTCGATGACACCACTTTTGTGTTTTGTTGATTTATTTTCTGTAATTAAAATCTGTATTAAATATATTGACTGACATTTCTAAAATATATCTTTAATCAATGCCTTAACAATGATATCAAGTAATAATAACAAGTGTATTACCCGCGAGGTCTGCGACGGGTGTGACGGGTGCGTGCGTCGCGCGCTCGTCGGCCGGAGACGACGCTTCAGATCCCGGGTAGTACTGCTTTAGACGAAGATGCCATGCTACAAGTAGAGTATAAAATATTTATGAAACAACAATATACAAATAATTATTCAATGTCTAACCCATTTTATCATTTAAAGGTACAAAACACATCTTGGGAGTGTCAAAATATATTATAAAAGCAATTTTAATAACAAAAAATGAGGATCGGAATAATTAACAACCAATTACCGGTAACATAGAAAAAATTATAAGTTTGATTATATTGTCTTAATAACTTACCTATAGAAGTAACTGCTGAGACAGTTCTAAACTGATGTATTATATTCCTTGGTAAAAAATAAATATCATCCGAGCAAAGCGGTAATCGTGAATACCGAACGCCCTCTCTCCGAAGTTGGTTAAGCTTCGCTTCTTCAAGCCTGTGTAAATAAAAAAAACTGTTACAACATATACATACATGTATGTTAAAACTAGTATACGATAAAAAAATGTATGCGATAGTAATTGATGTTTATTATATAAAAGATACCGACGTATTCACGGACGTAATCAAGTTCGATAACACGTACCAAGTGACACACTGTGATATGGGAGGCTCGTAAAGGTCTAGTTGCAACAGCTGCACCAGCTTGTTGAAGTCCGCCGCGTGGAAGGCGACCACGTCCTTTGTGATGCGTCCCCGGGAGGATTCTGGGCCGCAGTGGATCGCCTTCAGGACTCCTGGGATCAAACAAGTCTCATAAAACCGCAAATTCTGTAACATGTACTTTATAAGGCTCTTATTATTACGTGACGCGTGGACTTTTGTATGTGTGAATGCAGTGTATTTGTCGAAGTGTGAGTACATCTGTTTTGCAAGTCATTGCACCTGCGTGCGTGTGTGTCGCGTACATACCGACGGCGGCAGTGGTGATGCGGTCCAGTCCGTGGCCCACGTGGTCGGCGTGCGCCCTCGTGCGGTCCTCGAACAAGAACTCGCGAGCCTCGCTCCAACGAGGCAGGTACTGTAGGTTGCGGAGTTCGTTCATACCCGTCCTGTTATATGACAAATGTAGTAAGTAACTAAACTCTGTATATATTTAATTTAAAACAGATTTTTGGTTCTCAAAAATATGAAAATCAATGAGAACAATACAAACATAATATTTTTAGTACTATATATATCTTTATTTGCGTTATTTTATTTTAACTGTGAATAACCTACAGGGTAAAAACGGTATTTTTGTATTCACATATTATTAATTATTTATTATATTTACATCTAAAACATTGTTATGTTCTATATAAGTAAGACAGGAACACATAGTCCATAAAATTAATATCCACTAATTGGACCTAACTGATAGAGTCATACACACCGTCTCTTCTTAATGGGACTCTTGCCTAATTCAGCAGTGGGTACGAGCTGCTCTCCGGGACGAATCCATAGGATTGGACCGTCATTGGATTCTTGAGGATCCATCTCCACCGCTGACATTGGACCCCAGGGCATAGTCTGAACAAATATATATTTAACCTGAGATGTAATCGGTTTAATTGTATTCTAGTGTATTACAAACAGTATGCACACACTGTTTGTTTTACTTAATATACATTAAAAAAATAATGATCTGATTGACTCCTGTTTATTTAAATGTAAGTTTTATATGCTGTCATACCATGTGTTTACTTCTATACTAAATTATTGTGATAATTATCAAATGACAACTCTTGTCAGTTCTGAAAAATATTTTTACTTTAAATTTTCTCGGGAAACTTGCGTTATATAGCTATTAGTACTAGAATTATCTACGTGACGTTAACTAAAACCAACTGAATAAACATTAAAACGAAGTTGCGTAATAAAATAAAATATATTTGTAATTTTTATTTGGCGGTATTAAAATAAAATATTTTTTATTTTATGAACGTTTGCCGAATTATTAAATAACAATAAACTGCGTAGACGTCCCTGGATCTGGCCACACAGCAAATTAATGTAAATTATGGTATGGATGAATTTACCCAGTCATTTTAATATATGGACATAGGACCTAGTCAAAAAGCTTGCCTTGATTACCAAATTCAGTCGGAATGTGATATGATCTTGTTGACCTAATAGTGAAAACAGGTTTTTGGTTGTCTAAATAAATATAAATATATGAATTTAAAATATCAAGTCATTTCACACTTACTTACGTTAATTTGAGGTCACTTATAACTCATTAACTTACCAAGTTAAGGAAGGGACACTCGGTCAGCATTTCCAGCATATCAGGAAAGTATCCACCTACTTCTTCATGCACGGTGCCTACCAGGGAGATCTGATGCAGAGGACCCGAACGGAAGGTACCAGCTAAATATGACTGTTGGACCTGGAAACGTAAGGCTGCTATTAATTCGTACTAGCTTACCACGTCTTAACTACTAATTGTAAAAGGCATCATTATATTATTGTTTAACAGTAGGCAAGGTAGTAAACACTATTATAACAAGCCAATTGCATATTATAATATTCCTGGTAAATACTGCACCTGTTGATAATATCGACTGATAGTGGTAGTCTCAATATCCGAAGCTCTAGCGAGCACCCCGGCCTTCACAGTGAGTGTGGGGTACTTCTCAGACAAGTACTGCAGTAGGCACGGCAGTCTGCCGGCGGCTCCTCGCACTACGCCACAGACGAAGTTCGCCCAACCCTCACTGTCTTCGGAGAACACCAGCTGGAGTTATAGATTAATTTATTATAGTAGTAGAATACAATAGATTTGACTTTATAAAACAATTACATGTCAATGACAATTAATGTAAGTTAAGTAAAAATAATTACGATATTACAGTGTTTCTCGTATAGTTAGTTATCTCAACTACTGAACCATAGATCTTGTATTTGATTCAAACAAGAGACAATTATTCGTTTGATGTTCATGTAGGGATTTTTGTTTGAAAACTATCTACTTTCAATCTGTTATTTGACTCCTTTTCTCCTCATTAGCAAATAATCTTATTTGCCAATGAGGAGAAGTTTTAGTTTAAGACATGTTACTATATGTTAATATATGTAAGCAAATACCTTCAAGAACTCCTTGGCGAGCGCCTCCTGCTGGATAGCACTGAGCATATCCACGTCCTGTTGGTGCAAGTACACTACACTGGCACCACCGTTGGGATGGGTCTCCACTCGCATTAGCCTGGTGGTTTTATATATTTATTATATAAATTAATATGATCATCCACCCCTTTCACATTTAAAGGCTTAAGGCTTTCATCCCCAAATAATTTGATGGCGTCACCCCAACCCACCTGTGGTACTTGAGTCCCTTGACGTGCAGGGTGTCCCTGGGCCCGGGCGTGGTTCTCTCCCGGCGGCACTGCACGCCGATGGAGCAGCGCTTGACGCGCGCGCGGCGCCGGCACTGCTGGCACGAGTGACGCGACGAGTGAGACCTGACACACCGACATACGGACATGGTAGTCACTACTAGCGAGGAACATTATGTACTTCATTGTTTGTTAATCAAGCATAGCTATTAGACATATTTTGATTAAACTTTGTGTAATGATAGGTTGTTATTAAACTTAACTATATTTGTTAACAAATACAAAACAAAAGCATTGCAATTAAAATATAACATATATAAAGAGAGTTATGCAAGTAACATTTTATAAAGCGAGTTCAAGAAATTCATGAAGTAATTAAGGCGATATATGTTTCAATGAGAATAAAAAGATCTTAAATTTGGATAGGGCATGACACCGTCTGCCTCTTGTATACAAATTATATAGTTGCATCAAGGAAAGCGGGCAAGGTACATATTTGAATTTTATACATTTCTTTTGTTTTTTTTCATGCCTTTTTTTAAAAAATTGGTCACTGGTTTAAGTCGCTCTTACTATTTCCTTTGTTATATAGAAGTTATTTTATAAATAAATACAAAAATAATGAGTCCATGATCTAGTAGCCTCCTTTCGTAGGTATAAGGGTTACAAAAGATATACATATAAATATTTCATCCTCCGTAAATGGTTGGTATATATTATCATATTTCTTTATATAGATTTATGCACGACTCGAGATTCTTTTAACAAAAAAATATAATATGTAATTAATTAAAGTATTTATAAGTAAAACGTCATCAGGTGTATGACGATGTAAACAATGCTCTCTCTATTAGTGCATTGTTATAGTGTTTGCAACCCGCTACTTAATAATAAAAAAAGACTAAACTACTTAGATTTTCAATATCAAGATATTTAAACATAAAGCTTTATTTAAAGGTGCTGCAAGGGCACTGTTTCTTGTAATCAATTATGTTATATAGCTCTTATATAGTAGTATTGACTTGTAATCTTACTACTGCAGCATCTGCTGTTTAAATAATCAGACTGCTGACTACTGCCAAGTTTATTATATGTAGTTATTTTTATACCATAATACTATATTACTACTCTGGGATAGTGGTACTGATATACATAACGTTTCCGGTTTACAAAAGCTAAATAAGTATATCAAATGATAATACACTTTATGTTTAAGCAAATCATTATTCTGACAGACACCTCACTATATTCTTTAGAATCTTAAATATGTTCATAAAAATATTTAAGATATAACTTAATAAAGTCATACACATAATATAAATACGAGAAACAAACACAAGCTTGCATTACCTGCTACTTGGCTCAAAAAACAGTTTTATGAGGCAATGTTTTAACAAATTAAAAAATTACCATTTAACAATTAAAAAAAATTAATTATAAGTTTTTGTGCTCACAGATATTAGGTACAATGCTACATTTTTTTTTTAATGCACCAATGGTATGAAGCATTGTCACGCCAGTTAATGCTTTAAAAAATAGCATCATAGAAGTCTGCTAAATTTATTAGTCCTGTTTATTATTCAGCCAGCTTATTTTGGGTCTGTACCAAATAACTTAATGAACTGGAGGTATCTTCCACAATTATTGTATGTTATATAAATATATTTTTTTAATGTATAGACCAAAGACAATGTTAGATAAATCATATAATTACTTTACAGGTATATTTTTTTGCAGTTTGGACCTAATATTTTACTTTTATTAGACTTTATTAAATCTGTTGATTTTTAATATTTAATATCTATTCACATGGATAAGCTTTACTATGTGGATTAGCATATGACCAACTATTCAGTTTGAAAAACTGTTGATTAAATTATGACTCACCTTTCTCTCTCTCTTTCACTATCTTTGCTCTTTCTCTCTTTATCCCCTTCATATTTAACAATATCTCGTTCCACTTTCACTTTAACATCACTGTGTTTATCAGTTTCAGTTTGTACACTCCTACCGATAGCCGGATAGAACTGTGAAGATGTATTCTCTTGTTTAATCTTTAACGGTAGCTCCAAGTTGCCATAACACGGTAACTGCCTTCTGGGTGTAGACTGGAACTTAATAGCTTTTAAAGATAAACTGAAATGTGTCGATAGTCTCCTGGAAGTAGAAGATTCTAGAAGCACATTTGCTCTTGTAACTTTTGGATACTTGTATTTGAACATAGATCTTTGTAAATGTGAATTTATTATGCGTAGCTGCTTCGAGACAGATGAATAGATACGTTTAGTGAGATCATCTCGAGGTATAGTATTTGTTAGATGGGTTTGCTTTTTTGATGTATTTATCCCACTGAACCAATCCAAATTAATCTGGCTGAGGTCTAGACTCCAATCATTATTTTGAAATAACAAGGGATTTCTTGATGGTTGAGGCTTCTGTAGTACATGAAGTGTTAATACTGTAGTATCTCCAAATCCTCCAGAATCAAACACCGGCCATATTTTACTGCATTTTGCTGGACGAGTATTTTCTCCCCAGACAGATAGCTCCTTGGAGTCAGTGCTGCCCTTGCGCTTTCGATCTGAAATTTACAATAAATTGTTAAATTTAATATTGACGATCGAACATTTATCAATAGAACTCATATAATAACGGGCAGATTAGTTGAGATAATCTGAGTCTTAGTATATATTATCTAATAAGGAACTAAAACCTATAGTATATTACAGCATGTTAAAATATTAATTTACAAAAAATGCTTAAATGAATCCCCCAAATTTCAATAAAGAATTATAAATGAGTATAATTTTAAGCAATCTTAGAGAATTCAAATTTTTGTTTTGATTTGATTATATACTTACCAGGACTTTTTTATAACATAAGTATAGATTTATATTAGTTTTTCACTTCTATTAAGAATTAACTTTTTCTATTTTTCTCATCTGACAATGTGTGAACACTATCAAAGCATATGGTATATACCAATCAATTAAACTTCGAAGTATGCTATTTGGCATATAGAAAACATATAAAAAGAAGTATAAAAAGAATATATACAGATACTTCTTTCAGACAGACTTCCATAAAAAAAATTACACACTTAAATTAATAGACTAAAACCTGTAACTAACTATTTATTTAACAATTGTTGATAATGCTTCTTCTCCCTTCAGACAATTTCTGCCATTTGACCCTTAAAGTTTTACTATTTACAACTGTTTATACTTTAAAATACCCAATTCCAAGGCAAGTTAATATAAAAAAGTATTGTTATTGATTTCTATAGATAATTTTTATAGAATATTTTTTGCACACAATTAAATTAAACTAAGTAACAAACAAGCAAACATTGAATTTTATTTTGTTCAACATGTGTGTATTATCTTCTTTGAATATAGCATTTCAAACAATATAAAGTGACTGAAAATATACAAACCCTAATATTTAATTTATTAATTACAACTTTTCATCTTGTATTTTTTTTTTACTTTTCAGGTGATATTACATATTAAATGACTGACTGATTTTACATATTAAATATGTATACAAACATGAAATTCATGTGGATAGTTAAGTAGGTAATTGTCTTAAAAAGGAACATAGAATGAATTTATTTATATTTATTTATAAAATAAATTATTTTAGATTAATATACTAATAATGTGTTATGCACTATATTAAATAATGATAGGTAAATTTCTTAAATGATGTTATGTCATATTTATAGATTTTGTTTATTTTTTACTTTTGAATAAATAGATACTATGCCAGTTATAAATATATATTTTTAACTTTAATGTCCGTAGGGGGCTACCATGCTAAGATTTTAATGTGTTGTTATGGTCCAAATGTTGTTAAAAATATTTAAAGTTAATAAAAAAAGATGTTATTTGGAAAGCTAATACATCTCTATAAATTACAAATTATAGGTACACCATTTCAAATACCATAAATATTTTGATAGTATAGGACAGCAAGATCAGGAGAGTTTTGTTTCTTTTGTATAACTAAAATATGAACTTTAAAGTATATAATCTCATTAAAAAAAAGAGTATTTATAATATAGTTTTATGAATACTTTATTGTTAATTGCAATAAAGTATTCATAAAACAAAAGAGATACAAAAGAGTCAATTATAAAAATAATGGATTGAAAACATTGCAATACAAATGAAATACCATAAAATGAGTCATTGCGATGATGAATTACTCAGAGTTTTCAACAATAATCTATAAAATATTTAACAAATTGACTATAAATTGTAACACCTTTGGTCTAAAATACAAACTGGTACTTGATTGAGTTAATGCAATAATTATTAACTTGGAATCAGTAGAAAGTCAAATACAATCCTTGGCAAGGTCAGTAGTGATGCAAGAAATTAAGCCCCATGATAGTAAAGACTGATCCTACCATAGATATTAGAGTTGTTTTTCAATGTTTTTGGCATAATAAATATGAAAATATGGAAAATGTGCTTGAAATGTTTATAAACAGTAATGACCTCCATATGAATGATGTAACTTGGAAATTCATAGGTTAACTGTTTTCCCCCCAAAAGTTAATACATATACTGTATGTCTAAGGCTTATAGACATCGAAAAAGGATGAAAAGAAGATTCATAGGTACACAGGTAATCAAGTCTTCTTACCTTTGAATTCAGTGGATGCGTGTTTTAAATTAGTTGACACACTTGGATCATATCCCAGTTTCGAAAGTTTTCGATAGTCGTGACTCACTCGACGGCGCTTGATACCTTCACCGGCGTCCGATTCGCTGCATGAACTGTAGCAATCGTCCACGAAATCACAATTTTCATTAACTTTTACGTGGGAATCATTAGACGCCATTGTTTCACGGCAAATGGTGAAACGTCGACGAAATAACCACTAATCGTCAATGAAACATCAAAGATAACGCTAAAATTAATACTACTAACACGACAGCATTAGAAACGACACAGTGATGTTAGAAATACATTGATATCGAATAAAAAAACAACTTGAGACGCCATTTACTTTGCAGCCTCACACTTTTTTAATTTTTTGTTGGGACTTGAGTTTTTTACACTGTTTTGTTACCTAGATAGTTCAAGCAACGAAATATTACATACAGCCATGCAATATAATATGTATCAGGAAACAGTAATTTAATATAATTATTATATGTATTAAGATATTTTTTTATAAATACTTTATATAATTTATAATATATTTATATTAAAAAACGAAAATCTTAACATTTTACAATTTGTCATAGTTCTGCCATCTTCAATTTGTAACAGACGATGATTATCTTTGTTAGTTTCCTATAGTTTGTAGAAGTATTAATTTTCCCCACTAGATGGTACTTAACAAAAATTATTAAATTTGAATTTACATTTGGAAGACATTAAATACGATACAAGACCGGTAAATATTTATGCCATTAGCAATAGTAGTAATTATATATACATAAATCTATAAAGACTGCAATATTGTCAAGATCTAGTAATTTATTTTATTTATAGTTCTCAGTAGGGGGCAAACGAGCAGACGATCCACTTGATGCTGACCCCATCCGTAAAATATATGGGGGACACCCGTGTTGCAGCAGAAACTTGCCAACTTTGAAGAAGAGCGATGCATAAAGGCAAACAGCTACAAGAACAGCAACGGACGGAAAAATGGAAACTCAGCTTTCTTAGTTTTTACACAATGTACTTACTTAATAAAGCAGAATATTAACTTGTTTAATTACATAAAAAAAATAGTTACATCTTATTCTGTACTTTTATGTCAAGTTGCCAGTCAATATATATGTATATATAAGTACATTGGAAAGGACACTGGAGATCTATGTGATTTTAACGAGTCAATTTAAAACTACAATTATAACTAATTTAACTAAATTTGATTTAGATTACAATAACAAAACTAATAAAAAAATAGATTTTTATAAAAATAGGTCGTTATTTATATTATTGGCTTACAATTAAAAACAACATAGGAAACCTTTGAATTCCAAAAAAAATATCTTTATTCAAGGGAATAGACAAAGGTAGTTGGTGATATAACGATTAACTAGAAATGAAGATAGGTATGTATTAGTATAATAATAATAATATCAAGACAAATTACACACATTGATCTAATCCCTAAGTAAGCAAATTATTTGCATGTGTTAAGGGTGTTAGATAACGATACAATTACATAGAAATACACATATAAATACTGAAAATATATTTAATAAACGACCAAACCCAGAAACACAGACATCTATGCTCATCACATAAATGTCTGTCTCCGCCGGAAATCGAACCCGAGCCCCATTGCGCCGTGACACGTTAGGCGTCTGCGCTAACCACTCGACCAACGGGGCGGTAAAAATGTGGATAAATGGTTTAAGATTGGAATGTCAGGGACGGGTAGATGGAGTCGCGGTCAACAACTAATATTGTAATAAATAGTTAGGTAAGTACTTCTCGTCAATCTGTGCGGGTGCTGTGAGTATTATATAGATAATGCCAGCCTGGAGGATATATGTTGCAGTCAAATTGATTATAGTTAGCCTATAACCTACAAAAATATATACCACATTCATAGTTGGAAATGTATTTAACTAGTACTAGTATAAGTATAAGTATAAAATATCGATTTACAATATTGTTTTTTAGATTATATTTTAATATTTACATTTCCTTTTTTTGTAACTATTAATTTTATTGAAACCAACATTAAGTAACTAGAGCTAAACAAAATACGGACAGACAAACAAACAGAAATTTTGATTTAGGTATGTTGTTTGAATTAAAGTATCTTGGATACCTCTTACTGTTATTGTATTGTCAGAACAGTGATATGATTTATTAACGTTTAATTTGATATTATTACATCTATCATTTACCCTAAACAAGGTAGGGAGAAAATCTATAATAGTAACAAACTACTTAATGAACCAAAAACCAGTTAAAATAGAATATTGTCAATTATTATTGATTTGTAGTTACACTACAGCATGTCGTAATAACAAAAATATAAGTAGGTGTTTAAATAAATAGATATTAGTCACATTAGTCCTCTGTTTGTTGTTAAATCTATTTATTTTTTTCTTTTTAAAATATTCAGTTTTCGCAAATACAATTTAAATAAGGTCTGAAAATCAAATATAACTTTTAGAGATCTATTATTGGATAAATAATATTTGTTAATTGGTTTCATTAGGAAAGGAATGAAACGGGATAAAGTTCGAGTTTATTTTACATAAATTACTAAAAACATTCGTTGTCTAAGACACAACAGCAAAATAAAAAAAAACCCAGTACTGTCAATAAAAATAGCAAAAAAAGGCTAGTAAGGAAATAGTTAATATATAAATTAATGGTAGAGTAGGGAAGCCAGTCTACAATGTGTCCTTCGGAAAAAGAGAAAGCAAATGAGGCCACTTACCTATCTCTCTTTCTTGAATATGTGATTAGATAAAGATAAGTAATGGTCTCTCATCTTGCCTCTTTTATTATTTGTCAGACACTGACACTCATAGGCCTGCCTATGGCTCCCCTATTCTATATATAATAATTCTATGAAATTAATCCATACCTAGACAAGACACAGTTTATAAAGCTCACGGTCAAGCATACAGACGGACGGCGAAGTGTGTGTCGTGTATTAATGAGGAGTTTTGATAGAATTTATTATTTGCGTAGTTGACATTTATAGTTAATTGTGGACGTCCATTGAGGAATATGTATTTGAGATAAGTATTTACCAAATGTTTGCTTAGGATAGCATAAGATTTGTTTTCAATATTAGGCATATACCTAACTAGTCTTGCCATAAATATTATAACAAAGAAAAAAATATTTTTTTTAATTGGAAATAACATTTATTACTTTTACAATGTGTTAGTTTAATACACAAATATAAAACAATAAAAAATATAAAAAGCTTATTCGAAGTGGTGTCCATTGGCTGCAATACAGTCCTTTAAACGTTGAGGTCAGTTATCAATAGAAGCACGCGCTCTTTCCATGGGGAAATTCTTCACTGCCAATCGTATGGATTGTTTTAGAGATTCCAAATTATCATGGCGTTTAGAGCAAGCTGTACTCTCTAAAACTGACCATAAATCATAATCCAGCGGATTAAGATCAGGACTAAACGACGGCCAGTCTTCAGCTCTGATGAAGTTTGAGACTTTCGCTTCCAACCAAGACTGCGTGGACCGAGCTTTATGAACCGGCGCCGAGTCTTGCTGGAAGGACCATTCTTGGTTATTGAACATGCTGTTATTAATGGGCTTACCTACCTTCTCAAGAAACATCGGCACAAGTATATCAAGATAACATTATCTTGATATACTTGTGCCGATGTTTTGATACCTTTTTCACAAAAATATGGCTCAGTCACTCCTTTATAGCTAACACCCCACCAAACCATCACTGAAGTCGGATAATACCCACGTTGCACTCTGTCGACTAATTTGAAAGCTTCCTTAGAGCTTCGAGCATAAATACGGTCATTTTGTTTGTTAAAATGTTGCTCAATTGAAAAAAAGGCTAGCGTTTCCATTTGTGTCGTTGGAGTTTTGGTTTAAAAATGGTCTCATTACAACGTTTTTTTTTAAATGAGGTTATTTTGTTCATATA
Source organism: Napeogenes inachia (assembly GCA_959347355.1). NCBI lineage: Eukaryota > Metazoa > Arthropoda > Insecta > Lepidoptera > Nymphalidae > Napeogenes > Napeogenes inachia. Next base: position 17,837,045 of record OY365798.1, on the reverse strand, counting down.
CTTATATAATTGTAATTTATGATCGATAGATAAATAAGTTACAAAAAATAATTAGAACAAAACATTTATTAACATGATTATAAAAAAGTTACAATAATAGTCTTTATAAAGTACCTACCTAATGAACCAACGTAATAAAAATACACGAACAGCAAAACATAAATACCATAAAGATTATCTCGTCAAAAAGTAGTATTGCTATTAGACATGCAAATTCACGGCCAAAAACTGAAACGTGCTAGTATTATTGATGAGAAATATTTTTACGATCCGCATTGTGACGTCAGACAATATACACGTGGACGACATAACTATTTAGTTTTGTATTCATTTATTTAATTTATTAGCATATTATTAACGTTTATTAGATTTACTTTTTTGTACCATATTTATATATTTTTTTTATTTAATAGACGTTGCATATTTTATATTAAATTTATGTTTGAATTTAAAGTTGGAAAAGTTATTAAAAAGAATAATTAGAAGATGTTGGTTATCAGTATCTGTATCCTATGAATCATGATAGCAAGACACATTTTACCGATTTTTTAATATAAACATAAAATAAAAGACGGTCCACTTGATGATAAATGGTACCATGTATGAGCATGTATGAGGATGTATGAGGATGGAAATTAGAATACAGGAAGGTAAAGGAAGCTGTTTGGATATCTGACTCTCATACTAGGGAACAACAATAATATCCAATCTTCTTTCAGAGAGTGGTATTATCGAGGCAAGTAAGACGCTACGAAAGTAATTTCGTTGATATCAGCTTCCAATTTACACCACTATTTTAAATAAGTTGTATATTCAAGCTACGTATTTATTATAACTTAACTGACATCAATAAAACGTTATGTATTATCTATCGGCTTTGTGAATTTAGCTACAGAATATAAACAATATTTTTTTATATTATGTTTATTTATATTTATTAAGTAGTGAAAGCGTAGCCAGAGATACTTAATAAAAATGTGTCGGATGTTTGTCTATCCGTCTGTTTGTGGTCACGAAACTTTTAATTAATGTTCCGTCCTTCGCTACTTAATATTATCGTTTGTAACGGACAAAGTTATTATTGCAATTGACAGTAATACATGTGTTATGTAATGACGTGTGTTGACAAAAGTTTTTCATATATTAATGACCTGATGGTGTAGTGGTTAGTGATTTCAACTGCTGAACCATAGGTTGTGGGGTCAAATCCCATACTGGACAATTCTTTGTGATTCCACTGATTATTGTTTCGAGTCTGAGTGCACTTTGTATCCATTATTTATACGTTTGTGACAATATGATCTCTAATGCTGGAAATTTATTTAATAAAAAAATATACAATTAATTACAAATAACCCTATTTGTAATTAATTGGCCACCTCTTGCAGGCAGCGTCTCTACATCAATCGCAACAACAATTTTTGTTCTACGACTTATTAAAATTAATAGTTTTAAAAATTTTAGTTTTCACATACAAAACTTATTTGCCTCTGAACTGGCGTAGCTATGGCGCCTGGGCGTTGACCTTTTAGGTACTTCTTACAAAATATAGAGTAATAAGTAAAAGAGGGAGCAAAGATTTTTTGCTTCGTTTTGTTTTGTGTTGTTTATCAAGATTTGTAAAAAGACGTAGAACAAATGTTATTGGGATTTAAGTAAAGAGGCTGCCTGCAAGAGGTGCCCAATTAATTGCAAATAGCCCTGGTTATGGATGTATGTATATTTTACTGTATTTATGTATATTCTACTGTATTTTTGGTTATTATACTTTTCCATACAAATAAAGTATGTGAAAATATTTGATTTCCAACCCTTACTGCAATGCATACAACAAAACACTCTTAAGGGGATTTATGGGTAGTATTTAACACATAAATTAGAACAGATGATGAAAACGATTTATAATTACTAAACGAAATGTAACTAATATTTCTACAGTCAGTCAGGTTTTAATATGAATGTGTCGTCACCCAAAATCTTCTATACATATAATAAAATTGTCACTGATACATTTCTGTACATGGAAAATATTAAAAAAAAACATCATAGCGGGCCTTTATGACCCCAAAACAATGGTTTTTCAGTTTGTCTGTTTGTCTGTATGTTTGTGCACACTTATCTCAGAAACGGCTTAGCCAATTTGAATTCGGTTTTCAGGTACATATTATCACAGTCTTCACTTAATATTTAATATTTATTTTATCTAAATCGGTTAAGAAATAAAAAAGTTATGTCAATTTATACATTGATTTTACAAAGACTACTTTTTATCGAAATCGAAATTTACGCGTACGAAGTCGCAGGCACAGCTAGTATTTAATAAAATTACCAGTAATTTTTACATTTTATTGATAGGAGCTTAAATTATATGTCAAAATAGTTTGATGTTAGCGATGTTCGCTAACTGGCTTTCAAAACTTCCTAAAAATGAGGTTACATTTTAACATTTTGAAATCGTAACAAATGTAATTTGAATCTAATTGTTTTGTATTCAAATTTAAATGTCGATTGTTAAACAAACATTGAAGCCTTTAAAAATAGTAAAAAATGTAATTTTCTATTAAAATCATACAAACACATACGTTCTTAAGGCAATAAAAGCATAAAATTTCAAAAATGCTTTTTTCTTTCAAATACTTTTATTTCCTATTCTAACTATTTTATACTTTTTTTGGACTGCACCGATTTTTATAACATTCTTTGTGTGTGTTCAAGGGGACTTGAGAATTGTTTAGATTCACAATTTGGTCCAATCGGAAATGGTTTTTTGATTAATTTTTAAAGTGTAAGTAGGTGGTGATTTTTGAATGTTTCACATTGGTTTCGACGGACTGCGTTACCATGGCAATGTCAAATATTAAATATTAATATTATATTTTAATTATCATAGAATTATATGTATAATATCTCTATGTTAATTATAGTCTGCCCGGACAGTTGGCGTTGCGACAGAAGAAGAAAAATATTTCAGTACTAGCGGCCCGATACGTGCTTCCCTACGTAAAAAGTGAAATTTAAAAAAAAATATTGGAACCAATTCATTAATTCAAACAAAAAATCTTTATTTACATATTAATACGGTATCGATTAGTCGAATTATGATAAATGTACATGTAATGACGTTAGACATTGTGATACGAGTAGCTTTTTAATATTTTTTTTTTAAAGTTTGATTTTTTAAATTAAAGACGTGTGTCTAAGACAACGTCTGTTGGGTCCGCTAGTGTTTTATATGATTTTACTATTCATCCACAAAACCTATGGTCAAGGAACTAATTGAATCCCAACATGAAGGATGTTAAAATGACCACAAAAGAATGGGTAATCATGGCATATTTTTGAATCCAATAATATATTATCTAATCTGTCAACTCCGATATTTATTATAGCAACTTTAGTAATATTATGGTAATACTGATTTCAATACTTTTTAAGACATATTTATAATATATATGAAAAGTTGTCGAGAGTTATTGCAGCCAAAACGATGCCAATTTCCAGTGGAAGGTTCTGCTGCCGCAAAGCGTGCTGCTTCTCTTTAATGTAGACCAGGGTCCAATCGCTTTTGGGCAGTTAAATAAACGGGTTTCTAACAAAGATATATAATATACAAGACTTCCTAGGTGCGAAGACAGTTTGTTTACAGTTCACTGGCCAATCAAACCTCCTATAACATTTAGCAAGATGATCGGAATCGGACGTCCTAAAACCTGAAAAAGTAATATACAAAATCACATTAAATTATATATCATTTGATTTTAACTTAACATGGCTATACTTGAGTTATGTTTGAGTTTTCATTTTTTTCATTTATATCATTAGTTAAGATTGTTTGTAATATTAATAAAAAAAATCATACATAAAAAAATACAATCTTAATTATAAATACAAAACAAACATAAACAAACTAATAAAAAAGTGATTGTAATTGCAAATGATGTGGAAGAAAAAACTCTGTCTAATTGTCGCCTCTAAATTACCACGTAATGTTTATCTTTTAAGATATCCAAAAAATATTTTTCATTACAGGATATTGGTTTCCTGAATATTCACGATATTAAGCGGTTTTGAAAATTCAAATTTATGTGTTTTTTTTGTAATATTATATTTTTGGCTATAACGGCTCTGATAGTGTTAAGTTATGCAATTTGACGAGTGCTAGGTCAACTAATATCGCATTGTGAAAAGACTGTGAAAAGTGACCTAGTACTATTTATTTGGGGTCAAGTAGAGTGCTGTAGATTGGATAATGAAATGACCGCAATACAGAAGACTGTGTGTGATTTAGTTATAAAGATTAACCATATAGTTAAGCTTTTATAATATACATGTTTATTTCATACACTAATTTTATATATAATATATATTAAATAATATGGATGCATATTTAAATATAACAAATACTATAATATTTACTATATATATATAGTATTATTTAAATAATTGTTTTAAAAGATATCAAAGATTTAATCAATTGAATTAACCAAATGAAATGATTTGATGCCTGACATGCTATTGATTCTTATCCAATTAAAACTAAAAAATACTAGGTCTTAGAAAATATAATCTATGAAATTTATATATTAAATTAATCTTTATAAATATATTTTTTACTGCCTGCGACTTCGTACGCGTAGATTTCGATTTTGATAAAACGTCCAACGTTTGGGGTACGTCCAAGGGGACGTACTTAACTATATAGTAAAAACTATAAATCTTAAAAGTTTCATCAAACTCAATCAAGTAGTTTTTGCGTGGGGGTATTTCTAGTTTATTTATGTATATTTTTTATGTTAAGTCACTGCAGTAATGGTACAAATATAAGAGATAATTAATTTTATTATTTGTTAACCGATTGCTAAAAATAAAATAAAATGTAAAGTGAATCCCATGACATTTTATTCACGAAAACTCCATCCGTTTCGATTTATCCATTTCTTAGATTAGCGTGCACAAACATACAGACATATACAGACATACAGCCGAACAGACAAAATGAAAAAAACATTGTTTTGGGTTCTCTTGCTTATATAAAGGTCATTTTGAATTTTTGAAAATATTTTACATGTACAAATAGCGATCAGTTAGAGTTATACTATATGTGTACTTAAAGATAGATTTCTGGAGCACTCTAAATACATTCTTTTGATAGAGTGAAGAGTGTGTAATGAAATTTAAAAACTAAATGTTACTCAGAGTGGCGGTCAATTTCTATGTATAAAAGTTTACATAAGCTATATTTTTTTCGTACAAATGTCAAACAGATAAACTATCAAAAAAAAAATTTGAAAAGGGATTCTGTAATCATTTCACATTCTGGTATATATTTTTTAATATTTTCAATGTAAAAAGAATACTCCAGAATAAGGACATGATGATGCCTTTATAAGAACAAGAGAACCCAAAACAATGGTTTTTTTTTTGGTGTGTTTGTCTGTATGTCTGTATGCCTGTATGTCTGTATGTTTTGACACGCTGATCTCGGATACGGCTGAAACAATTTGGATGTACTAAGCAAATCTTATTTTATACAAGTAATAAATCTGTAGAGGAGTAGTCTCTATACATTGAAAATATTACCAAATAAATGGCTAAGATGTGAAGGGATAACTAACCCATATCTTAACCGATTTAGATCTGAAATAAATACTTAATCTAAGTGAAGACTGTGATAATATATTCCTGAAAACTGCATTCAAATTGGTTTAGCCGTTTGTGAGAGTAGCGTGCACAGACATACAGACCTACAGACAAACAGACAAACTTAAAAACCATTGTTTTGGGTTCTCTTGCGCTTGTAAAGGCCCCCTATGATATATATTTTTTTTATTTTCCATGTACAGAAAAGGATCAGTGACAGTTTTATTACATATATAGATAACTGGAAAATTTTAGGATTTATTACATACTTCTTGAAGTGTCAGAAAAGCTTTTATAAGGAGAAAATCCGAACAAGTGAGAGTTGGACGAGCGCGCGAGACCAAGTACTGTCTAGCTACCACGGTTAATGAGAAACATCCTGGCGATAGACAGACGGACAGCGTTAGGATAGTAACAGGGTTTCGTTTCTACCCCTTCCATACGAAATCCTACAAATCGGAAAATTGCTTAATACAAAATGTTACCATCGTTGCCATGACAACGTCAGGTGAGATCGTACTACATAACGTACGAAAAATGGTTTAAGATTCAATTTATATTATAGATTATAGAAAATAACGTAGATTTATACCAGTTTCTTTGTTATTAGTAACAGTATAAAAACGGTTAAATATAATTTCAAATATATTAATCACCAAAATTAATAATCGATCCTTATCCAAATTTCGATATTTAAATATTTCAAATGCAATCCGTTTCTAGATTTATTACACAGAGTAGCCAGTGACAGCGAGTGTCTAACAAATAATAAAAGAGAGCAGATGAGAGTCCCATCCTTATCTTTGTCTAATCAAACATATTAGAGAGTGAGACAGATAGATATTAGATAGCCTCATTTGCTTTGTCTTTTTTTTTCGATGGACATATTTTAGGTGGTCTTCCCTAATCTATGAATTTATGAATTACTATAAGAATGTATTTACCAATAAAATCGATTTCAATCTTTTCAGTAAAGTTATATTGGATTAATTAACAATTTCCGTATATAAGAAACCTAAAAAAGCAACCTCGAGTTTTTTTAATACAATTAAAATAATAATAATTTAACATTTTTTTATTGTTAACTTATCTTTAGATGTACAATAGCATGGATTCGAATCTCGGTCACTGTTATCAAATACACACAAAGGTATGTCAACGTTAAGTATGTAAATTTTAGTGTATGCATGTATAAAAATCGTATTATTGTATATATCTGAAACTGAAAATTCTCTCGTGTTTTCTTTTATATCTATGTTTATTATTAGTCAATATTTTATATATATGTAATTATTTTCCATAAAATATACATTGTCTTTAAACATGACTTTATATGGGGAAAATATGAAAGAAATTGAGTATTTCTTTTTTTTATTTTTGAGATGTAGGTTACGCTCTATTTTTATTGACTAGATGTGTTAGATTCTTACGGTATGTTTTTCATTAAAGTGCAAAATAAGGAATACTTATTAAATATGTAAATCAATAAAAAGTCTACGCTGATATAAAAATAAAGATAGGCCTCAAGGTTGAACGAACAACACGAAAATAAAAAAATATATACGTATTTGAATTCAACAAACAATAATATAGGTATTATGTTAATATACGTTATCATTGCAAATTTTAACATTAATTTTATTTTGAAAACTATACATAATTAAAAAAAAAATTGAATATTCATAGTATTTTATTACCACAAAATAATTATTTAAAATGTATTTGCATAGACAATGAGCTGGTATAACTAGCGAAATTAAAAATAAACCGTTTAGACGTCCGTCCGCCGGCGGCCCACATTCGAAATAATAATTGTATTAAGGAAACATGAGCGCGGCGCATGTGTTTGTTTGTTTGTTTACCCGATGACGTCATGTGTTTATTCTCGCGGGGGAGTGCGGGTGGAATGGCAGTTTTGTATATTTTATTAATTTATTTTGACATCCGTTATTAGTATTTTTGATAAAGATACATGTATGTCCAGTTTATATTTAGTTAATAGCTACAATTATGAATATTTTACATTATTCTGGACACTAGAATAATAGCTTCTGATTCTTTATTTTATGTTTTTTAAATCTTTCTTTCCTCTTCTTTATTTATTAAGTACTGAAAAACCAATTATATAAGTCATCCACGTATGAAAATTTAAATCAGTTAAATTTTCATCTAATAGGTATGTTGTTATCATCTTAAATGGTTAGCCTGTTCCATATAATATATTTAAGATATTGTAGGGGTGCTGTAGTTATGTATCCAGTTGATAAGTCCTTTTCTTCATCTGAGCAAGTACAGTGACATAAATAATTAAAAAAGGAAGTTAGAATTTGCGAGTGTCACCCGTCATGCGAGCCGCGTCGCCCCTTGTTTACACACGCACACACCGACGCACACGCACACACAGCCGCGCCCGGCGTGCTTATTTAGGTATATTGTTGTTTATTTTATTCGGCGCTATGCTCTACCACGGGGCGAGCCTTTCGACTCAGTTTTAACGTGGGTTTTATGAAACGACAACTATGTTCGATGTTCGCTCGCTGATAATTATTCATATCGTTTCTAGACGAAAATAGCGCCGCGGTAAACAAATTCGCGTTAATTTGATACGATAATCGTTTTTATTATTTTTTTTACGACACTTCACGTCGCTCGGTGTCTCCGCGAATCTTAATCATAGTTTATTTTTACCGCGCAACGTGTGCTAATAATTGTTGGGGCCTCGCGTGTTTCTTTAATTTAGTTCTAGTATTTGTCTCGCGAATTTTGCGGAAGTATATTCATTTGAATATTATTATGTAGAAACAAACGATGTTGCGGGCGGATGGCGTGAAGTTTTGAAAACTATTTTGGCGGGACTTGTGGTGGAGTTTATATTGGACCGAAAGTTTTGAAAAGTGTTGAGCACACATCAGATGAGGCGAGTGTTTTTTCAACGCGTTTTCGAGGCTAAGCGCTAGTTGTTTGAACAAGTGTGTTTTCTAATGGATTTATTTTGAGGTGAGTTTAAATTTACTTGTGTTGGTGTTTGTATTGTTTGTTCTCGGTGTTTTGTGTGCGTGCGGTGGCGGGAAACCGAATACCTAGCCGGTTGTGTGTTTGTGTGAGTAAATGTGCGTGTGTACGTATTGTCATGTAAGAGGGAGGGAGTCACTTGTCATGTATTTAGGCACAACGTTTATGAGTTGATTTTTTTAATTTATATGGTCCTTAAGCGTTTGGAAAATACTGTTTGCTTGTTTGATCTAAGCTATGGTTCTAGCGTCGTGTTACCAAATATGTTATGTTAATGTTAAAAGTAATTAGTAATGTTCAATATTTTGTATAGATGATTTTGTTGTCTATTGGGTATTACCAAGTCTACAATTTTTCTCATTTACCTTAACTGTACAATTTTTCCTATTTCTTTGTATTTGAATCTATGATTAAGTCTAGTTGTGATGTCTAATGATGATTATTAATATGAATGCAAATATTGCATAAAAAGTTTTATTGAACTCAGACATTATACCTAGGTAGTTGCAATATTTTAACCACCAATATTTTGGATTGTTTAAATAAATTTGACTAGGTATATTATGAAAAAAAGGAAAAATAAATCAAAGACAGTTTTTATACTAATTAAACGAAAAATAAACTTTATTATCGCATTTTTTGGAACTTTTATTATCATTTTACGCAATTAAAATAAGGCAGTTTTACCTAACTGTAAAAGGTAAATTAATACCTTTAATTAATTTACACGCTTTACGATTTTTCGTTGTTTTTTTTGTTTGAATGATTTTACGATATATTAGGTAAGTAGGTAGGTACCTATATCTTATAATAGCTTACAGAAACATGAACATATATTTTTATTGTAATTATAAAAAGATTATATAAATGTATTTTTATGCATTTATGTTTTCCGCAGATTTTTTTTATAACATGCTTCCGTATGTTTGTTTATGATCTATTATTTTATACATACAGTTTATATTATATAATAATGTAATTATTATTACAAATTAGGGCTTATTTCTAAACCATTTTCGTAAAAAAATAAAGATAAATATTCTGGTCAAAAATAACCGTGTTTAAATAAATTACAATTTAAGAGCTCAAATATAACAGTAATTTAACCTAACTTAATAAATTTCCATATCACTGACTACCACAGCATAAACAAACGCTTGTATTGTTCCAAGTAGGTTAAAAATTATTAGAACATTTCTCTTACTTCTGCTTACACTATATGAAAATAGGAGCTTTAGAAGCGACTGTAGTTTTAATCTGATTCAGACATATATAATATGTTTTATTATTAGACATTAATATTGAAATTTATACATTTTGTAAGTAAATTGTTTTATTTATTTTTAAATTTATTTTTAAAATTTAAAAATAAATTTTGTAATAAAAATTATAACCTTTCTTTTATTAAATAAATAGTAACTTCTATCATATTAATATTAAACAATGACGCATAAAGGATTTTTTCTGAGCATTATATTTTCTCAAAAATAAATGTATTTAAGTGAGAACGGATAATCTCAATTAGATATTCTTTATAAATATCTACATGATATAATTTAAAACACAAGTAGAACCTCTTTTAAACATAAAAAAATGTATTCTAATAATAGAGAAAGCTGTATGTATCGTATAGTCTCAAATTACAAGTATTATCCATAAACATGTCCGTGTAGGATATACGTATAAGAAAAAAGTCTAACATTGACATGGTGTGAGTGATTAAATATCTTATCAATTAAATTAAAAGTTAAGAAATTTAAAAATAGAATATATTTATTTTCACTGTTATCGTTTTTTGTTAAAAAATTAAAACATTCTAAATATTTGATTTTAATATTTTCCGAGATATTATGTGCACCAAAAACAACAAATTTTAGCAATTAAAAAAATAATTTATAATATATGATTATGAAACGAGTTTAATATATAATTAGTAACCTTACCTCATATTTTCATAGATTCATAGCTGAAAAGATTTATATTCAAATGTCAAAATTTATACTAAGGCTGTACGCCATTTTGGAAGTTTTTTATACTGATATAATACAAACCATGTCTATGTTGAAATATAGCAAGGTAAGACACATTAATTTATTTGCTATTTCAGTAAATTTATGGAAGTGACGTAGGTGTGCTTATCTATGTTTTAATTTAATTGTTATTTTTTTCTAATTGTTATGTATCTTTTATTGTATTTTCTTGAGTCAATTATATTTTTGTAGTTAGTAGAGAATATTAATATTATTTGCAGGAAGAGAGAGCGAGCAGGCAGTTTAGCTATAGAGTTATTATACATAGAGTATGAAAACCAGCCTAAAATGTGTGCATTGAAAAAAACGAATACAAACGAACTACCTATCTGTCCCCCCTCTCTCTTATGTGTGATTAGACAAAGATACATATGAGTCTCTTAACTTCTCTCTTTTATTCTTTGTAAGGTGTGAAGAAGAAAAACCAGTGCATTTAATATTTTTACAAAATCTTAATTGCTACATTTTCAGTTTATGACACAGAACTTGAAACAATATTATTTTTTATTTTTTTTGTCTTGTTATCGGTTTGTCTGTTCCTTTGTTAGTACATCAACCAAAACTAGTGAGTTATTTTCAAAATTTATTATAGTTTTAGGTTATAAATACTAATACTTTTTATTCCTGAAAATTCCGCCTTTTTCACTTTTTAGTTAAATTTGGTTAGGTCAATAAATAAAACTATGGATTTGTATAATTTTTTACTGAAGATATATGGCTTAAGATTTCAGTCTGAGCGTAGAGCGATGACGCTAGCAATAACTAAATACTATATATTAGTGGTGCATTTTTATTAAACCGTCAAATGAGATAGCAACTCCTTAATTTATATCATAAAGATTATATTACACAGAGTTTAGAAAAAAAAAGTAAAGTCCATGACTTTTTATTTTGATTTTTTTAAACACGTGTAGACACACATTTTGTCACCGATATTATATGTAAATAGAAACCTTGGCTTGATACTCGTGTTATTTTTTTTTATAATATTTAAAAAGCTGTATGTGAATTAAAGAACTATATACATGTCATAATATTTACATGAATTATCATTAATTATAGGTTATATTTTATTGCAACAAACTGGCCGGTTCAGGTTCGAGGTTCACGATATATAAGTGAAATCACTGTGCATCATCTTGAGTATATGAATCAACCATCAACCAGTATGTGATTGAACCATCGTGAACCATGATGAGTGTATCATTGCCAGTCCTCTATATTACGAACTTTGAACGTTCCGTACCTGGAAAGGAAAAATCGGAACCTTTATAGGATTTATAGGAAAAATCCGGAAACCTTAAATTTTTAGTTACATCACCTTTTTTATATGTAATGGTACGGAATCCTTTGTGCTCAGTCTGTCACGCACTTGGGCGGTATTTTCCACATTTATAGTAAAAATATAGATTTGTATACATATTTAGAATTAAAAAAATATGGATTCCAAATATGTATATACCTAACCCTATTTCGCAAAAAAAAATGTCGTTTAGACCAAATAACCCTGGAAACCTCAAAATAAAAGACAAGTCCTTTTTTCAACAATCTGAGCAGAAGTACATTCTTAGAAAATAATAATTTTAACCACGGAATCCATCCTGGTGTTCCTTAGATATATATATTTTTAACATATGTACACTGTATTATCTATATATTTATAGCTTCAGATGAATAATAATTTTCGGAAGTCAAGTTCTCGAAGTCAGAATTTCAAAGTCAAGTTTTCGAAGTCCAATTCACTTTTTTTAAAGTATAAATTATGGACGCGTTTTGTACTTCTTATAATTAACTTATATATATATATATATATATATATATATATATATATATATATGTATATATACATACAACATACCGTACGTCTTTACAGTTGATATGGCATTCTTGATTCTCGATATTTAGGAAGGGTTCATAGTCGAGACTGGGAAAGGCAAACACTAAACAAAGGGACGCGAGTACAAAAAATATAGGGTGTTTTATTTATATAAGATATGTTAAGTTATTAATTATTAAATAAAATATTGATATAATATGCATAAGTTGTTGAGTTAGGATTTAAAAGATTTAGGGGGAGGGGAGGGGGGTTTAAGGAGAAGGGAGGGATGATGGCTTTATTATTATCCCAATTATTTGATATCAGTGTTTATTGTGAACGCGTCGTAACTTTTAGTAACCTATATTAAAGTGAAATATAATATTTTTCATATGCTTCGTCAGTGCCTTATCTTCAACAACACTGTTTATTTATTTTTTGTTTGTTTCTAGCTTTTAACTCTGTGTTTGAAGTAGATATGTTAAGTAAACTTCCTTTAGGTTTAACAAGAAAATAGTTAAGAAGTATTATACTCTACTGTACTAGCTGTTGCCCTCGGCTTTGTCCGCAAAATTTGCTATAGTATAGGTTGAGTTTTTGAGATGAATAGTTTCGAATATATAAATTATACAAAGTTTTTGGTAATATTAATAGATTTGTGATATTTATCGAATCTATCAGTACTGATAAAACAATGTTCCAAAAATACAAAAAATATTAATAGATTTATATAATTATCTATATTATATAAATCTTTTTAAAATTATTTATCAGAATTGTTTTTAATTTAGGCAACTTAGCTGTATATTTTGCCGTCCAAGTGTGTATGTGTGCGTGTAGGCGTGACGACGATAGCGTTATCGGCCAAACCTTGCTAAAATATACAAACATACAGTATACCAAAAATACGCAGATGTTTCTGTATTCTTTACATTTTGTTATCATTATCACAAGGTTGCTGTAATTGGGAGAGTGGAGCAGTAGAGTGTTTTTGTTTTTATTATTTAGTTTAAAGATAATTATTATCTTTTAACACTGTGCTACATATTTTTTTATATAAAATTATAGTATGTAATTACTACTTAAAGATGGCTGAATTAATAAAAAAAATCATAATTATTTTATATTTAATTTCAAGGACCAATAAATAAATGATTTATCGTATTGTTTTGCATATACTAGACTTTAGCACGAAATAACGCCTTGGTACTGATAAAACAAAACAACCTAAATAATGTAGCGACCTCGAATTCTAAATAAATGACTATCAACTGTACTTCCGACCTCATTATTATATACTAAGTATATAGTGCCATCATAAATAGTATGTAGTATATTCAAAACTATCAGAAGCATATTTTTAATATTTACAACTGATAATTTCCATCTTGTCCTCATGCTTATTAGTTGGGATGAAATATACGCTTGCCATTAATTATTTCCATTCTTATCTCATCCCAATTATTTCGGATCAATATACGCTCTTCTATCCTCTCAGTGCTGTTGCTACTGCTTAGCTTTTTCCATATATTTTTTTAACCACTTCATCCCTGTTTTCTTGGTTTACCTTTTTCCTTAAAAATATTTACATTTTTTTAGGCTTACATTTTTTTTTCAAGATAAATTTATCTTTTTACACACTTAAAACATATTATTTTTTTCCTTAATATAATCTTATAGATATTATAAAATTGTTTTATTTAAAAAAATTGAGTTAGCTATACATTAGGAAGATTCTTGTAAACAAAATCTCAGAATAGCGTCTAGAACGAGGCTTAGATTACGTTTTGGATTAGAAAATGAAAACAATAAAACAGTAAATACTTAATAAAAAAACATTTATCGGGACATATATAGGTATATATCGGGATTGTAGAAAATTCATCTTGTTACTTTTTAGAAATTTATATAATTATTGATTTAATCCTTGTATCTTAAATTTTAATATAGCAATGTATTTTTCTTTTAGGATGACTCACAAAATATTACTTTATATATATAATATACTTTTGTACTTCATAATGTCTTATGAAATTCGGAGTTTTGGTTTAATTTAATATTCATTACACACCTTTTTAAAATAATTCCTTTTGTTTTTTATCTATATTCATAAATAAGTTATATTTGTTATCAGTGCGTTGATAATCAGTGTGTTTGTCAGTACTAATCATATATTATATATTTGTAACATAATATCTACTATAGACAACCGAGAACTATGTATATGTAATGTTTCTAAAAGCTTGGTTTTTTCTTAATCTTTAATTGGTTTTAGCTTTTGCCCAGTGCAGCGGTGGGACTTGGTGGGACTCTTATGTACAATTTGTGTTTAGATTTTTCCCAGCGGTGGGACTTTCATACTCACTTTATACAATAGTTTAATCTAAGAATAAATGTTTGATAAGATTATTGATAATTGTAATACAATTGCTATTTGATAATCAATATTTTGATAAGTATTAGTCTTGTTAAAGTCTAGATTTTCCAGATGTTAAAACAGTCTGCTAAATGTTACGAAATGATAAATAATCTATAGATTTTCTGACTAGTCTTTTGAAGCATAGACCATACCGGAAATAGAAACTGGGTTGGGCTAGATTCTGTTTGTTATGTTGGTAGATACTGAAGACTTAAATTATTATTCAAGCTACAATCTGAGATTGAAAACAATTTTAGTTTGTTTTTCAAAAAATATATAGGTACGGGGCGATTAATTGCATAAAAAAAAATCTAATCACATTTTTGGTTTAAACAACCGAATTGATTTTTAATTACGGATAAGGGTTTTATAGGGTTTTTTAGACGAAGCTTCTTAGCAATCCATGGATTCACCGTGCGGTTGCCGGGCCCATCGCGTTGCAAGGAGAGGAGTGCAAGCAGTGCCTGGGACTTGCGACCCAGGAGTAGGTTTAAGGGGCCCCTTTATTATGCGCAAAAACGCTCACCTTCACCCTCCACACTCCTCTCCCTACCTAACCAAATTTGGAAAGAACCTACTAATGCCGCCTTTGAAGTACGTTCTAGAAATGAACCGATGCTTGTTCTAGAAAGGCCAAGATCTTTAAGTAGGCTATAGAGAGATTTTGCTGTTATACCTCTCGCTCCCACTTCTACCGCGTACAAACTAACTATAAATTTATTCCTGATCAGTTCGTTGGTTAGTTCGTAATACTTATTGAGCTTGAATGTGTGATCCCTTGGGATGTTTGTTTCCCAAGGAACAGTTATTATTAATAATAATAATAATAATAATAATATCAGGACAAATTACACACATTGATCTAACCCCTAAGTAAGCAAATTATTTGCTTGTGTTAAGGGTGTTAGACAACGATACAAATACATAGAAATACACATATAAATACTGAGAATATATATAATAAACGACCAAACCCAGAAACACAGACATCTATGCTCATCACATAAATGCCTGTCTCCGCCGGGAATCGAACCCGAGCCCCATTGCGTCGTGACACGTTAGGCGTCTGCGCTAACCACTCGACCAACGGGGCAGTTAAAATACAGTAAGCTCCACAAGTATCACGCGCCTCAGATGTTTCGAATACAGGAATAAGTCCGGTCTGGATGACGAAACACCAACATCCCCAGGGATTTTGTAATGCTTTTCATACGTGTCCATCATGAGAATCCAATCAGGAGCCGCGCCTAATATTGAATAAGGCTTCGCTTTTGATTTTTTGGAGGAGCCTTCTTTTACGAATTCTATAGATCGTTCGGTGGTTGTTATACCCTTCCGCGCTCTTGCTACTGAAAGACTAACCGCTTCCCGTATAATTTCTAATACCTTGTCGTGGCGACGCGAGTATTGACCTTTATCTAGAAGTACCCTACACCCTACTAATAGGTGTTTCGCGGTTCTTATTGCCTCCCCACAGATGTTGCAAGACTTTTCGGTGGCTTTGCCCCATCTTACTAAATTACTTTGATCTGGGAGAGTCATTTGGAATGCATTAAGATAGAATTTTAATAATGCTGGGGACCAATCATAAATTAAGGTGCGCCACTTCAAAGCTAGTGGAATACAAAAATCTCCTATGGTCACCCATTCGTTTTGAATTTCTAGGCTCATCGCGTGGAGTCGGTAATTATCGTTTTCGTCTTGTCGAATAAAAGATTTTGTTATGTCTATGTCTTGAACTTTCCTACTTGATCCTAGCCCTACTTTATTTGTTTGAGCACCTATCATAAACTTTTTATGGAATTGAAGTCGTGACTCGAGCTCTGAGGCAACTTTGTCTTTTGGGAGAGAAGTTACAGTATCATCTTTAGATTTTCCGATGATATGTCTTTTGGTAACTCTTAGATGTTTGTAGAGCTCCGATGGTTTCTTTAATTTTAATCCAAAGTTGTTACGGTCTCTAAATAAGGTTGAAGAGTCCGCTGAGTGCGCTAACCCGAGCCATAACTTCAATGTCTTTATGACGCTTGCATCTAACTTTGACAAAAGGGTTTTATTTATATCATACACGAGGAAAGGCCAATTTAGACGTGATGTTAAATAATTATCGTAAATCCAAGCTTTTTTGACGTAACTTATTGGTTGGTTGTCTACCTTTTTGAGATCGTTTAAAAAGCTATCGACTATTACATCCAACGATGGAGTACGGCCTTGGTAATCGATTTTTTTACCTAAAAATTTAAACGGAGCTGCTTCCGTAACCGTACTAACGCACTGACCGCCTATTATAAGACCCGGATCGTAAGAGGTATATTTGGTATTCCGTCTACCCAGACACAGACTAAAACATTTACTTGGTTTTGTCCTCAATCCGCCC
The DNA here is from genome assembly GCA_959347355.1 of Napeogenes inachia. Taxonomy (NCBI): domain Eukaryota; kingdom Metazoa; phylum Arthropoda; class Insecta; order Lepidoptera; family Nymphalidae; genus Napeogenes; species Napeogenes inachia. The sequence continues at coordinate 17,819,751 of OY365798.1, read as the reverse complement.
GTCCACGTACAGAAATCCTCAACTACATTTAAAAGTACCTGACATTGTTTCGGATTACGTGTCAGTATCGCGAGATCATCTGCAAAAGCTAGTATGGATTCTGTGTATTTGTTGTTGAACTTAAACCGATAGCCCCACTTTTTTTCATTTCTAATTAATTTGTCTATTAAAATATTAATAACTATATTAAATATAATAGGAGAAATACAACAGCCCTGAAATAAACCAACGTTATAATTAAGTGGTTTTGAATGGTTTTCATTAAAAATTATTGAGAATTTTAATTTTGAACAATATGATGCAATAATGTCGCGAACTACCATAGGAAAGTTATACCATTTAAGCGCGAACATCATTAGTTCATGTCGTACCGACCCAAAGGCGTTTTCTAAGTCTATCCAACAAACCGTAATTTGTCTCTCGCTAGTTCTAGCATCTTTAAGGCTTTCCGATATTAACGTATTATGTTCCAGGCATCCAGAAATTCCGGGCAAAAACCCTTTCTGGTGATTAGGCCTGAAATATCTATTGTTAATCATGAATTGCGTCATTTTAGTTTGTAAAAAAGAGAAAAATATTTTGGAAATTGTATTTGTTAGGGCTATCGGTCTAGTATCCTTGGGATTATTGACATTGTCGTTTTTCGGAATGAGGACAAAAAGGGCTTTTCCGAACGATACCGGTATTTGCTTTCTTGACCAGATTTTACCGAATATATTTAAAAGATGTTTATGGAGCGATGGACATTTTTTGTAAACTATATAAGGGATACCATCCGGACCTGGTGCTGACTTAGATGGTTTCATTTTAATTATTTTATTGATTTCCTCCAAAGTTGGTGGGTTGGCTTGAAAATCTTCAGTAGGAGTCTCAGGTTTGTGTTCGTTTGGATCCCCATATAGTCTTTGGTTTTCTGGCACTTCGTATGTGCTTTTATAATGGTCGAAAATTTGCTCGTTGGTCAAGAGAAGCTTACCTTTTTGATCTTTGAAAATGTTTTTTGAGTATTTAAAAGGATTTTTATCAAAGTCTACTTCATGTTTTGCCCGATCAAAGCTATCACGATTTTTCGTTATTTGATTTGTTATACCTTGGATAAGTTTAAGAATTGATCGCAATGCCCTAGACAGTTGGTGACTAAGTTGATTATCGCCTAAGGCTTTGGCTATACGAAGTTTCTTTATAAGGTCTCTTTTTTTCCTCCTCATTTTCAATTTAAAACCGTTTTCTTTATTTTTGTGAGCATAACGATTCGTAGGTGGATAGTGCTCATTAAAGTAGTCGTAAATAGTATTTTGGAAAGTCTCTACTTGCGCATCGAGTACCTGATTTGAGCCCGGGTGCTCTAACAGGGCCGCTATATTTTGGTCATGTACTTTCCAGGTCGATTGTTTAGTATTTGGAATGCTAAGACGCGTCCGGATGGTCATGGACTCCTGGTAGTTTTCATTCAATGGCTCACCATATGAGGGTAAACTCTATCCGCAGTGAAAACTGAAGATCTTACCGACGGTTGCCGCACTTCAGCACCATTGTGTGTTTTAAGATGTTTAATAAACCAGGCTCGTCTTTTGTAATTTTTCCCGCACGTAGGGCATTTCAGTTCCGTTATCGCGCCGTTTTCGCCGTAATTGTCAACCGGTGGACAGTTCTTCCGCCCCCCCTCTCGGACTGTCCTAGGGGTATTTTTCTTATTTGGACTTTTAGCGTTTATCGACGTTCCCGGGCTTGGCTTGCTAGGCCATCGCCCTCGGCTGTCTTTCCAGCAGTCTGCTGTCTTCCCAGCTGCCAGCTGTCTTTCCAGCGTCAACTGTCTTTCCAGCGTCATCCCGTCTCTCCGGGCTGTCAATTTAGACAAGACGAAGCTTCTTAGCAATCCATGGATTCACCGTGCGGGTGCCGGGCCCATCGCGTTGCAAGGAGAGGAGTGCAAGCAGTGCCTGGGACTTGCGACCCAGGAGTAGGTTTAAGGGGCCCCTTTATTATGCGCAAAAACGCTCACCTTCACCCTCCACACTCCTCTCCCTACCTAACCAAATTTGGAAAGAACCTACTAATGCCGCCTTTGAAGTACGTTCTAGAAATGAACCGATGCTTGTTCTAGAAAGGCCAAGATCTTTAAGTAGGCTATAGAGAGATTTTGCTGTTATACCTCTCGCTCCCACTTCTACCGCGTACAAACTAACTATAAATTTATTCCTGATCAGTTCGTTGGTTAGTTCGTAATACTTATTGAGCTTGAATGTGTGATCCCTTGGGATGTTTGTTTCCCAAGGAACAGTAAGCTCCACAAGTATCACGCGCCTCAGATGTTTCGAATACAGGAATAAGTCCGGTCTGGATGACGAAACACCAACATCCCCAGGGATTTTGTAATGCTTTTCATACGTGTCCATCATGAGAATCCAATCAGGAGCCGCGCCTAATATTGAATAAGGCTTCGCTTTTGATTTTTTGGAGGAGCCTTCTTTTACGAATTCTATAGATCGTTCGGTGGTTGTTATACCCTTCCGCGCTCTTGCTACTGAAAGACTAACCGCTTCCCGTATAATTTCTAATACCTTGTCGTGGCGACGCGAGTATTGACCTTTATCTAGAAGTACCCTACACCCTACTAATAGGTGTTTCGCGGTTCCTATTGCCTCCCCACAGATGTTGCAAGACTTTTCGGTGGCTTTGCCCCATCTTACTAAATTACTTTGATCTGGGAGAGTCATTTGGAATGCATTATATATTAAATGTGCATTTACGAAAATAATATAAAATGTATATGCCTACCTATAAATGAATTAATTTCATTATATATAAGGCAGAAAAGCGACTAAATGAGAAGATAGTAGTAGTAGGTACCTATATAGGATTTTTTATTAAACCAGTCATAAGTTTAATTTATTATGTATCTTATTAATATTATAATAAATATTTTTCTGGTAACATTATAATAAATAATCATTAAACATCTACAGTGCAGAGGAAAATGATAGATAGGTTAGGTTAGGTACTTATCAAATACCTATTTACCTAATAGGTATAATTACATATTATTAACTTATTTTAGTTATGTATTTATAAAATGCCTTTTAATGAAACTTATTCCTTTCCTGAAAGAGTATTTAATAGAAAAATCCCTTAAAATCAAACTATAAAAGAAAACACTGTTAGATAAAAACTAAAACAAAAGTTATCTCTATAATGTCAGTACGTACTCCATAGTATACTATATATAGTCCGTAGTTCCGTGTCCAAAGAGTACAAACAAAACCCTCTTACTAAGATTTCGTCTGTCTGTCTTCAGGCTGTATCTCATGAACCGTGATAGTTAGTTGATATTTTCACAGTTGATGTATTTCGGTTACCACTATACAACATATAATAAAACAAAAAAATATTTAAGGAAGGTTCCCATACAACAAACATGATTTCTTTAATATAATATTATTTCAATAATATATTTCTTATGAGAACATCCGTTAATCAATGTCTAAGTATAATTAATTAATGTATAATGTATAAGAAATATTCTATAAACGTATAAGCCATTTTAAAGTTATTGGATGTTTTAAATAAATATAGAATTCTAAATTTCAACAAGGGACTTTCGAAATATATTTAAGAAGTTTTACTAGTAAGCCGCCATAGTAACAAAAAAATTTGCTATTAAATTTAGGTGCTATTGAATCACAAGTGAATAACATTAACAATAGCAATAGCCTTACTTAAATGTAATTCAGAACGAATGCTACTTACGCAACTTTGTTTGTTAAGAAGAAAAACAATGAACGATGGGAAAATGCTTGCCTTTCTTAACCTACACACACATACATACACACACATGAATACCTACATACACACATACATATACAAATAACGACTAACGGTGTATTCATAAGGATAGATTACGTAATATTTAACTTAACACCTTGTTTATAGTTATTATATGTATTTTTTATGATTGTTTAAATAATCTCTTGTCATGTGTAATCATAACAATATTTAATATTATTGAGGATGTATTTAAGAAGTTAATTATTAAATATTGAATTTCAATTGTCTAGATTTATAGATATAACTTTTAAAAATAACAAGTTTATATTAGAGCAATAGAATGTATTTAACTTTTGTTGGTATGTCTGTCTGTTAATCTGTCAGTGTATTCATGAATAACTACTGAATTGATTAGAAAGAGGGTAGTTATCCTTAGTTAAAGTACGCAATTCAAGGATGAATTTAGTTGTTATTTCATCAAAATCGGAACATCCCCATCATTATATATATTTATTTTATGTGACCATTTTCAAAGTCTTGTGTGTTTCAAAGTATTGTGTATTGTTACATTAGTATATTTTGTAAATAGTATTTTCCAAAAACCAAATTAAATTATTCATACACGTGAAAAAAATATAATGAAGGGAAGCAGACAAAGTTGTTGGGAACAAGTAGAATCTAAACTAAAGTCATTTACGTTATCATCAGTTATGAGAAACTCGAATGACATCCTAGATTTATCTGTGTTTTGTAATTGTCAGGAAAAGGTAAGATTGAGTGAAGCAATATTTTTCAAATTTCACCCGGAAAATTCTGCTTTTCTACTGAGTTTTATTAGTCTTGCAACATTTAGTTTGACTGCTTTGGCTGACAGTTAGTTTCTAATTGACGTGTATAAATTACCAGGGTTCCGGTTTCAGCGTTTTATTCGCTGCGGTACTCTGGGTCCCTACATTTGTCAGGGGTTCATCGGATTACACATGAGACTAAAGTTCAAATTAACGAGGTCAAGGCGAAGCGCTGTTGTCTTCTTCTGTCTTTCACTTTGGGGCCTGGAACATCCCTTAAGTAGAGGTTTTTTCGGGTGCCACTGTGGTTTGGGTAGAGTTCCTTAGAGTTTAGATGGATGTGCCAGCATCTACCTTCCACCGGCCAGGAAGTTAGCGATCCTTACAGTTCCGGCTCTAGCTGAATACTGGTAATTAAACTCTCAGACATTCCATTCGAGATGGCTCAAGTGCAAAAATGTATGGGAAATGGGCGTGCCTTCAATTCCGGAAACTGTCTGAAGAAAAGATAATAGGGTGGGTGGTCGATATTGGTACCGTTGTAAGATGACTTCGGAGGTAAAAGGTGCTGCATAAAGGTCGCTGTGCCTTAGAAAATGTTGGTGAGGAATGAGTGGTTCAACCTTTATAACCTGGGTATATTGGGATTATGATGTTATATGTATAATATTCAATGGAGATGGACATGTTATTGATATAATTTATATATAGTGTAGACGAAGCTTTATTACTCTCGCATGTGTGAGTGTATTGCGTGTGTGCGTGTTAGATTATCTGCTGTAAACATAGATGTTGATCTTACTTGCATACAATTCGTAGCTAGAATTAATAGTGTTATGCTTATTCTAGTTTGTGTTTCTGTTTGTATTTATTATTAATTATATTCGCTGAATCACGAATTAAGGATGTGACGTCATTTTATAATAACCAAGATCATTTTACGGCTTTAGGTTGATGGAGAGAATAGATAATAGGTATATAAATCAAATATTGCTTCAAGTATATGTTTTTTTTTAATATTTTACTGAATAACAAAATATTGTAATCTCGTCAATTAACTCTGTTTGATATAAAAAAACGTGCACTACTTTATATAAATAGAGAGAGAAAGCAATAGACAAAAGGTTAACGGCATGTGAGAAAGAATGATTGTAGAATAAAAAAAAACACACTTTGTTAAAAAAACAAAAAGTTAAATATCACTTGCTTTAAACTTGAAATTAAATGTCTTATTTATTTAAAAAAAAAAAAATTCTCAATTGTCCTATTTGCCAAGTTATACCTTCATTTGATTATCTTCTACCCAAACATACCTATAAAAGATAAATCAAGAATCAAGTATCAGTCCAATTCCTTAGTGAAATTCTTTTAAAAAAATGTATAGTTGTACAAAAATACAATTAAACTTCTTTCGGAGATGAAAACTATTTTTAATTATTTCGTTTACAAATCACTCCCAAGTACCAATGTAAAATTGAAGTGTCAAAACATTAAATCATTTTTTCATATTTCGTAACCATGGATACCTAATAGTATAAATACTCACTGTATTTTAATATATGCATAACAAAACTACAAAACTAAAACTCAATTTTAACACAAAAAATATTCCAAATTGAGTGAATTATACTAAAAATAAACTATACAATAAAAATAAAAAAATCCACATATTTAGGAGTGGAGGATCTTAATGCAGTTTTCTGTGATTTTCTCAAACGCAGTAAATCATAGTAAATTTTAATTTATAAAAGTATCAAAAATGGTTCCATATTTAAAAAAAGACAATCATAATGAACAAACTACCCTCAAGCAAGTTTGTGTGTGTGGAATATGTTCGTACTTGTTGGAATTAAAATATAATTTATAAATTTAACATAATTTGTTTAATTTTAACCTAAATTGATTATATAATTATATATTATACTTATCTACTACAAAAGTTTGAAACATTCTTAAACTGTAGGCCTTTAATACAATAATATCGTCTTATCAACATGTTTACGTGTTAATTTATTTTTTAGTTTACGTAAACAGATAAAACGGTTAGTAAACATTTTTATAAATTTAAGCCATATTTTTTTGCTTTTAACATACCAGTATAAATAATGTCTTTATAAAATGATCCATTTTTTGTTAAACGTGTTTTTTTTACTTTAACTAAATTAGTTGCACCGCAGAATTAAATTATTTTAATAAAATACTAAAAATGGGCTTCTAAGTCATTTACATGTTGTAGATTTGTTTACATCTTCACAGACGAACATGGGACTCGAAGTCAGGACCAATTAATTCCAAGACAGTAACTTAATATTCTCATAAATCTTGAGATTGTTGTTGCTAAATCAAATGAGGACTTGTTTAAGCTACAGGATATCCGTTAAGCAAAATAAAAAGTAACGTTAGCAAATAAAACACAAATTCAAAGTAAACATCAGTGGAATATTCATTAGAGCACCGTTGTCTAAACCTATCCATTTATTTACATTACGTTGGCATTTGACTACATTTTTTGTCATATTTTTTTTGTCACATGTCCTAAGAGACGACTTTACTCAAATAACTTTTTTTTTATATTCGTTATAAATACTAATATTATTTTATACCCTCAATTATATGTCATTAACATCTAGGACCTTAAATTATTGTTGAAAGGTTATTGAACTCAACACTGTAGCCAGAACTTTGTCTTTTGTTTAATTGCGTTTAAAATTAATTGACCATTCTTATTATGCCTAGATCTATCATAGGTTTCTAGTACAGATTATGTGTCAGCTTAATAAAGGTTACAGAGTATAATATATATATTTATATTATATTGTTTTAAGTAAGTCAAGAATCGTATAATTTTGTACCATTATTGTAAACCTGCAAGACTTTAATATTTTCTTTTATTACATCCCAAATCCCAAGTATAAATAAGACATCTGCATTTGAATATTTTTTATTTCTTATAAACATTACAGTAGTTATGAAATATAACACTAATATTATGTTTAATAAATAAATATTAAATATTCAAGGAATTCTTTGTTATTTTTTTATTTACCTCAAACTTTCTCTATTGTAATTCTTCTGTATACCTATTCCTTTTTAACAAAACTAAGGGTTACTAAAAGAAAATACCTATATGAGCAAATTTTTCTTGAAGATTTGTAAACTCAAGGAACATGAATAAATTTTATCAACTAGGTAGGTATATACTAAGTGTTTAATGAGAAATATCCTATCCGTTTATGGATACACATAGACATCCAAACAGTAACAATATTTGTATTAGGTATATGGGCTATATCTGTTGTTTAAATACTCTAAGAAAATGTGATATACTAATACTTTAACAACACTATAAACTATCGTTACCATCGATTCATTACATTATTTAGTTTGATATTACCGAGTAAAACAACTCAGTTCAGAGAGAATTTATTACTGCTTCGACCGTGCAAACAACAACATTTTGTGTACTAACGAACACACGGCTGTGAAAACACTCACACAAGCGCAAGTTCACACAAAATACACCAGGAAACGTCTAGCGAAAAACAAACAAGGGTCTTTTGTGTTGTGTAAACAATTCAATGGCCGTATATGCAACAGGCGTGACGGAAAAAAATTGTTCAGGTTATGTTTCATAGATGGCGGTGTTCTCGAAAGTAACTTAAATAATATCGTGGCTACCTAGTTCAACTACTTTGTAACAGATGGCGCTGCTATAAAAATATTTTTTAATTGGGGGTTTCGGAAACTTAACTTTATATTCTAATTATTTTTAGAGATGTTTCCAACTTCACTATGTAGTTGTTTTATAAATCTTTTAGGGTTTTCCAAGTTATAAAATTGTTTATATGTACAAGAAGAAACAGACATCTATCACCGTCTCAGTAACATCTTAAGTAGAATTTAATTTCAGCTACTCCATCATATAAAATATTTCGAGGCCAGTAATAGTATTTAATAATATCTAAATCTTGTCAGATCTTGTTCGCAGTTATTATATTATAAATCATTACATGCTCTACTTAAGATAACATTGTCGTTGCTTGAAGAAACTGCTTTAGTCGTTCCGCTTTTCTAAAAAACAGTACATATCCTTATTTGAAACCTTTGAATTGATTTACAATCTTTTTTCAAAAATTCAACCTTTTCGAGTCTTAAGACTCATCGAAAATATATATTGAATAAATACAATAATACTTCCAGTATTTATTGTGGATCTAGATTTATTTTAAAATAAAAAATGATATGTATGAATCCCTTTTAGCTGTTGGTATGCTCAGCCACATCAGTCCAAATTCATGTACTTAATTTCGTCCAAGTATTAAATTACACTTTGTTTTGAATGTTGAATGTTTTGTTTAGAAAGTCTTGAGCGTGCTTGTCGTAGCTATGTAAGTAAACTATAGGGATCGGGTGACAGCCAAAACAAAAATGTTTATGATACAAAAATCTTTGACCATTAGGTCACCGAAAAATAAAAGTATTTATATATTTAGGTTTCTATACCTACTGATTACTGCTATACTTAGATATTTATGTCTCTTAGTACTAAATTTTAAAAATAATTAATGTAAAAAATATATATTAAAATGTGTATCACTAATTATGTCTTAAAAAAAACTAATAGTAATCTTTTTTTTCATCGAATTTTATCAAGTAATATAAATTCAAGCTTGGTTTTCTTTCTATCGTTATCTGTTTTAGTAAGTCAAACCGAAATCCAAACAAATTATAATATTATGTGCATACCGTATATTAATTACTGTAAAACGTTTCTACTTTATGAAAAAGTTCAATAAATTCAAATAGATTCATAGTACCTCAGCTTTGTTTATACAAACATAAAAACCAGCATACCATAAAACATATTCAAGAACATCTGCTTAGAACTTGTTGATCCAAAATCAGCCTTTGACCTTCGGGATACGGTTGATTTATCAAAAGCATTGGATATAATAGCTCATAATATATCCTTAAGTTTACGTACTTAAAGCCATTGCTGCTGGTAGTCAAGTTTATTATTGTTTTTCTGTACTGTTACAGATTGTATTCAAAACATAAGGAGCCATATTGCTTCAGTCATTTCAAGAGCACAGCCGAGGTGTGCCGCAGGGCGCCGCACTGGGACACAGACTATAAACTTTATTTACTGACAGTTTTTGTGAAGTGACAAACAAAATTTATATAATCTGTGATTCCTGGATGTGTCTCCAACGAGATGAAGATGATGAACACTTAGATGCAGCGGTAAATATGAAATAATATATAATTATATATAAAGATACTGATTATATAGTTATTTAAGTTATTCAATTATCATCAACCAGTTTCAATTCACGCTTTAAAAAAATAATCATTCACCACACACTTCATCAAATAGATTAATAAAATAATTTCTACATTTTAAGCCTATTAACAATACATATTCATTAATTAAGTTAAAAATATATCGTAATACGTCATGGCCATTGTTATAGGGTCATTTCGCCTGTTTGCGTCCATTTAGTGGAGTTGCTGACTTTGAAAGAGAAAATAAAAATGATTTAGCACTAGTTTTGAATAAAAACTTATGTACAGTGTTAATAATATAGTCTTTTTTATATTCATTTAAAGTTTTGGTAGAAAGATATAACGATTTAAATATAAAAGTGATAAATATCAGATTTGGGCGGTTTACCCAGTTTGCGTCCATAAAATCTAAATTGCGTCCACTCATGGACCAGTTTGCGTCCACCAATTTATATATAGAATGTAGGGGAGATTTTTATTAATTATTATTCAGAAAGATTAGATTTTAACAATTTGATGTTTTATTTAACAATATTTAACTAATTAAATTTTAAAATATTTTTAATAACAAATATATTATCTTTTATATTTGTCACAGCCAATGTTTTCTTCGCCGTCTTCATTTACATCTGAAATAAGTACCTATGTCATTACATTCAGCGCACTTTGTACTATCCACAGCTGGTAAATTTTCTTTTCAGAATATCAATATCTACTGTGACTTTAACAGGAAGTGTCTTTTTCCTACGTTGTGGAGCAGTTCCTTCAAGTTTTTTCTCTATTCGTTCTTAATTTCTTTTTCTTACTGCTTTGGTTTTTTTTCTCCATCTGCTCTTTATGTTCATAATACTTTCTCGATGCAGACGAAGATATGGCCGCTGGTGTTCTTTGATTAAATTTTCTTGCTATGCTAAAAATTTCAGCCAACATCAGGTGGGTTTTAAATGGATCAAAGGTTTCTGAATGTGAAATGCCTTGAATAAATAATGAAGATGATTGTAAACTAGGAGGCTTTTCTATAGGTGAAATAGATGGTGGTACAGTTGATGCTGAATGAATAAAAGCAGTCGGAGGGGATTCTGATATTTGTTGCTTAGTTTTCTCAAGACTTGGTGAAGTATGAGTTGCCTTATCTTCTAGTGGTAAAATAAGAACTTCATCTGAAGACACTATTGAGCTAAGCTACAGGTAACTGCCAAAAAGGTGTATAGGCAAAATCATTTTTATTCATGTCATGAGTTTCAGAGTGACCTTGATACACTGTGATTTCACAATTTCTAATTTGTTCAATCATGAGCCGTTAATAAATTACGTTATTTTTTTTTATTATAATTACAATAAGATATTATTGATCGTAGGTATATACAATTTTATTAAATTTAAATAAGCTATACATTTTTAATTACTTTTATAAATAGATAACAAGAAAACAAAGGTGGACGCAATCTGGTCTGTCCTAAATAATAGGTCATAAAATTCGCGTCCACTGCGGACGCAAAGTGGAATTTTTAAAATTTGTATGTACTAGTTCGCGTCCACCTTATTTTAACTGTCAACAATTAAAAAACTTAAGTAAATTCATAATTATGTTTTTCCTTTCTTTATTATTAAGGCCTAGAAACATCTATGTATCCTTAACTTCACATAAAACAATGTAAAACTAACCGTGGGTGGTGTTGCTGCTCACTATTTTTTTACTAACATTTAAGACATTCGCAGTCTTTTGTCCCGTGGCTCAGATAAATTATTTTTTTTTAAAGGGAAGAATTGCGCTCAAGGAAATTTTGTCTATGACTGTGTATCTCCTATATATTGAGGTATTGGCAGAAATTACATTTGGTTTTGTTAGAAAGTTCATGAACTTATTTTCGAGTATTTTATGAAAGGATAGCCGTCGAATGGACGCGAACGGGCGATGGACGCAAACAGGCGAAATGACCCTAATCATTCTCCGTTGGTTATCTATTTCAACAACTTAATTTATTTAGTTTTACCGCTTATTATTTTATATACGATACGACTATTATTTTTTCTTTTTCAATAATTTGGAAATAATGTACATATATAAGAAAAGATTTTTCTTTCAATAAATAGGGAAAATGTTTTGTTTAAGGAACTCTGAAGTATGCCATTGCCCAGTCTCTTTTTTTATTGTTAAATATTTTTCACATATTTTAATTATCCAACATTTTAAGAATTAGTAACATTGTTTATGTTTATAGATAAAACACAGCTTTAATTTAGAGATGTTAAATTACAGAACAAAAAAAAAATTGTCTCTACATACCTTAGGAGGACTTTTCAAATCAGCCCTATTGGTCGAAAATAATATAATAAGATTTCATATTTTTTTAATTTGTTTGTGTGTGTGTTTGTGCGTGTGTCTGTGTAATTATGTACATGAGATATTGCCGATTAATTGAGTGACAAATTCTATGCAGACTATAAGTCTAAAAAAAGACAATTTCTTTTATAGACAATTATATTCGTAAAATAATTAATCTAGGGAATTTAATTCGTAAAATTTTCAAGTATTGGGAAAACTAGCTTCAACAATTATTTTCTTACTTCCTGACTGTTTATTTGGAGACAAATTAAAATATTTAGTGGCACTAGACGGCCTTGGCTTTTTAGCGATACACGTGTCAATCGGTCTTGTCTCGAATAATGCAAATTAATACTAAACTATGCGACCAAAAAAACAAACAAACTTACATTTTGCTTGTTGGTTTGTTACGCGCTCTCATCTCAACTCAGTAAGAAACGATTCAGATTAAAAAGAAATATATATATATATATATATATATATCATATCATCTGGAGGAAATATTCCGGAGGGCTATCAGGCAATCGTCCGATTTTTTTCAGCACGGGAAAAACCGCTGTCAAAAGATAAGTTAAGATGAATTTATTTTAATCGTTCAGTTCGTGTCCTTTTCAGTAATATGTAATATATATTATGAAAATCCTTTTTTTGTAAAATTTTATATATTCTAGATTCGAGTGATAAGTGATTTAGTTTTTATTATTCCAAGAAACTTTGGCCTAAGTACCTTCCTATCTATGTTTGTTACTCTTGAACACAAAATCTTCTCACTGAATTGAGATGAAATTTAAGACATATAGATTAATTGTCACATCAGTCAGTAATTTATAAAAATATTGAGTAATTTGATCCAAATATAAGAATGTATGAACTTGGAAAATCTGCTATTTGAGAGTTCTCCTCGTACGCCGCGGTATATGAAGTGTCAGTTGTTTAGTACTTAGTTTAGTTGCTAGTACTTAGTTAGTGAGTGAGTTCGTTTTACAATTATTTATCTTATTTTAAAAATTACGAAATAGTTAGACTATATTTATTACAATTCTCTAATACTCCTTCAGTATTAGAAAATAAAAAGAATATATTGAAATTTTAAGTGCGTTTTATAATATTGTTATCTTCAAGTATTCTATCTGTATATCTGATTTAATATTCTTAACAACTATAGTACTTTTGCAGTCCACGCAGACAGAGTCACGGGAAACATAAGTATATAAATTTTGTTTTATGAACTGCATTAGGTATATATCCATCGTTGTGTTCGTCTGAGTGTTTATAATTCGATAATCTGTTAGCGCCGTCTATTACCTTCAGTCGAAAAGTTCTGACCTTAAACTAAAACATTAAATAACATTTCTGTCCATTTGTTTCGTTTTAAATACAAGAAAATGTATTTTGTAATAACAAACGTTTTATATTTGTTTTTAATAAAATTTTATGTTTTCTTGAAGACCACGTTAAGTCGTGGGCAAAAACTAGTATTTGTTAAGTCTATTTCGCTGAAAGCCTGTTCAAGATCATTGAATAAAACCTTTTTGTGAGAGTGATTAAGGGTTTTTAGCATGACACAGCGAACTGATGAAAAACATATTTTTACTACTGAAAAATCGATTATGTTTTGAATGAGAACACGCTGTTAATTTCATAGTAGATTATTCAATAAATTGTGTGAAAAAAATTAAGATCAAATAATCATACAAGCTTATCTTTTTACACTTTTTTTAATGTATATGAACTATTTCTATTTATATACAAATATATTCAGTCTTAGCACTAATCTTTTATTATTCGGTGGATTTATTTAAGGTTTATTTTAATTTAAGCAAAGTATTTATACACATACATTTTTTAAAACTAAAATTGGACAATAAAACTAAATTCTATATTCACACCTCGTATGATTTTACCAGAATTTTACTTTTTTTTATAAATTATATAAAAAAAAGTATCAAATTGGATTTAGCATTTAGCGCTTTCAAACAAAACACAGTTTTATTCAAATAAATATCTATTTATGTTTTTCAAATTATCATGTTTTGTTTGTTTATCTCAGAATGCGTTAGTTATATAATAACTTACTAAATTACGAAATACAAAAATGCATTAAAATTATTTACTTATATCATAGTGTCTGTATGACCTCATTGCAAGCGGTTATAATCTTTCGATGCCAAAGTTTACCAAAACAATAAAAAATGTTTTCCAAACAGCAATCCGAACGTAACGTAAACGTAAGCGAGAAGAATCACAAAACTAACCGATTCGTACAGCTTTCGATAATTTTATAAACAAAGAAATGGTTTATTGATAACATGTTATCAAAAGATAATTAATGTTTTTACTATAAAGTAAGAGGAGATACGGTCTGTATCAATATGAGTTTTTATGTTACGAAAACTATGACAGTTTACGTAACGTAAAATTAAAATCTATTGACTTACTTATAATAATATGTTAAAAGATAAATTTATCTTTAGTTATTTAGGATGGTTTATAGAACTAATAAAATATTAGAAAAAATATTCTTGTTGTAATATAAAGTTGTTTACAAAAGACCCACAATTAAAGTAGAAAATTAATTATTTAACAAAATACATATATAAAAATAATATTTCTTCAGGGTAATCTTAAACTATATGTAGGTAATTACCTAATATTACTAATAGGTTTGTAATTTTATCTATAAGTACATACAGAATTATCGTAGTATTTTACAACAGGACTATAGATAGAGACCGTAAATAATAACAGCATTAAGTTAATATCAGATTAAATGATATTCAATTTAAATATTTATACAATATTAATATTTATAATATTATTTCAGAAATTTAAATGAAGATGACATAACATTGAATTATTTTTTAGTAAAATCAATAAATAAAATAAGCTACAATTTTTGAGGAAAAAAAAATATAAATCTATATTTTAGGAAAAGATAATTTTGTATGTTTATTTAGCTATATGATAAAGATTTATCTGTATGGTCAAGGAAGTTAGGTTATTTGTTGACTATCACTAATGACCTTAGTTTTAGCATATATATAAATAAAGATAAATATTGCGAATCTAAAATATATTGCTTTTATATTTAAAATATATTTTTAAATATATCTTTCTTATCTATACGGAATCATATGGAATAAAAAAATAATATAAAAACATGACTTTAGTTGTACCCTCTGGCTCCGTTGTCAGACCGTTTGTGATGGATTGAAGGAGGCCGCAGATTCGAGTTTTATTGTGCAATTATAAACTTGCTATTGACGACCAAATTCCTCTACTTTCATCCTGATTTGAGAAGAAATAATAATCTGTTCATTTTATTTTACTATTCATATTTTTTTATATACGTCTGTCATTAGTTATTATCTACCTATATTTAATTATAACTAAATAGTTTGTCATTTTCACTCAAGTTCTTCGCCTATTATTTTTT
The DNA here is from genome assembly GCA_959347355.1 of Napeogenes inachia. Taxonomy (NCBI): domain Eukaryota; kingdom Metazoa; phylum Arthropoda; class Insecta; order Lepidoptera; family Nymphalidae; genus Napeogenes; species Napeogenes inachia. Next base: position 17,804,150 of record OY365798.1, on the reverse strand, counting down.
GTTACTATAAGAAGCCTAAAAGAAGATTTTATTTTACAGAGACCAATGGTGCAACTACCAGCATCGGTAAGTAATCATCTAAAGACATATTTGAACTTTTCTATTAAATAATAATATTAATAATAAAATAATGTGACCTACTGAAATAAGTTGACGTCACGAGGTCAAAAACATAACGCAATTGTATACTTTGGGGTTAATAACCCTAATCCTATTAAGTAAAGCTATGCAATTGTCATATTTCAGGGTAAATACGATATCTAATATGGTCTAAAATATATAATCGATCTGGAATCCGAGATAGAGATCAGGGATCAACCTTAGATTGCTTTCCTTGAGTACAAAACGGTTATTAAGAATCATATGTATAGAAACTGCTGGTAATTGGTAATTTATAATAAAAATGGATCGAGATCGATTATTGAAATTTACCGTTAGATCCAATTTTTTCAATATCAATTTACTTTTATAAATACATATTATATTTTTCTTGCCTGGAGAATATATCTTCAGAACAACTAAGTTATGCCAGGAATAAATATTGATAAATTCACTAAATTATCGGACAATAATTATTCCAGAACAAATAAACACTCACACATATACACTATATACTTCTATTGATTCAAAATCGATAATAAAACAATGAGAGGAATCACAAAATATTTGAACGAGACAAGTGGATTATACTTAATAATACTATTTTGAATCTTATTGTGAACAGTTTAGAGTTCATTTTTGAATTATTTTTAAAATGAGGATTAATGGAAGATCCAATACGCAAATAAGGGTTCCCAGACGTAGAAATGTACCTTATAGGATGTTACTAATGTTAGATTTCTTCTTATTTCTATCAAATCGATAAGATGGCTAACTGTTGACGTTTACTCGGACTAGTTGGTTCATCAGGGTATTATAGCTTTCATGGGAAAAAGCATTATACCCAACCCACTCTACCCATCAATTTCCTGATCTCTTTCCCCCATGGCTCATATTTGGCCAATCTACGACTTACTATCAGGTGGAAAGTGGAGTGTCTGCCCATTGGTCGAAATGTTCCAAAAAGGAAAGTTATAAAAAGATACGATTACAAAAGATAGAAAAGATATGCAAATAATTTAAACTTTACTTTCCTACATTTTATTTTCATTATTTGTTGTTACTATAGTTAATAAAATAATTACCAATAAACAGCCACCGGTTAGCTTATAAAATATCTATGAATCGTTTTTAAAATATTAAAGTAACAGTATAATTTCTTGTCTTAGAAATATGTAAAATATATACAAATATATTGTCTGTCTGTTTGTTCAAGTATCACTCAAAAACCATTGACATTTAGTGAATTTTCCTAATGTAGCTTTTTGCCCCAGGAAAATTGTATGAATAATAAAAATAGAATTTACTTGATTTTCATCTTAAATACAACAAAACTAATGTAATAATTATCGTCAAATTTTGTGTGACTTTTCACTCCGTAAATATATCTAATTTTCACAAACAAAAAAAAAATGTCTGAGTTCTTATAATTTTCAGATACCTTATATAGCCATAATGCATTGTTGGGTAGAGGGAAGGTAGAGAGAATCAAGGAAAACGAAGTCGTTGGCAAGTGCCTCTATTAGATAATTTAAAGATATCACGATAACAAAAAAACATTAGTAATTAATACTAAACAATAAAAGTGTTTGTCCAAAAAACTGCTGACTCCATTAAGATTTAGAGCTAATAAAAACTTTTACGTGCTTGAGTCAGCTCAATCCTTTTATTGGTTTTTATTGAATAGGTTTTAGGAAAGTAGCAAATAAATAATATTTTTTTAATAACTATACCTATTAATTATTATTATATGTAATACTATATTTTGTTTTTGTCTTATATATTTAATAGCTTGTAAATAAATATAGAACGAAAAAACATTCAAGTATTCGAACCAACCATCTCTGGGAGACTATCCCGTCGCTCTACATATTAAGCTACCGTATCTGTTTTATTTTTAAAAATTATTCTTAAAATGTATAGTGATCAAATACTTTGTTTATCAAATAATAATAATTATAAATTGTTCTTAATATTTCATCGATAATTCAGCCGTCGGATAACGGATACACCGACGGACTCGTTATCATATATAAAATTATAAGGAGATCAAATCGTGCAGATTTGATACATATTCAGAGTAATGTCAAGTGTTATGTTCATAAGAGGTCTGAAATATATAATCAATTGGAATTTAAATATTTGTTTGTTTCTTCCCTGATTATACAGAAACTACTATTCGTATTTTGATGAAATGGTCATATTTTACTACTTATTTTCAAAATATGTTTAATTACAAAAGCCCAAACTGGTTTAGCTTCAGATAAAAATCGTCACAAAAGTTAGTATTATCTATACTATTATTCTACTATTATTATAGAATTATTGTCAGGTTATAAAAAAATACAATATTTTTGGGTTTTTCTAGAAAATTCTCATAGACATTCATACCCATAAATGAAAGTCGTTTTTTTTGAGACTACACTATATTTTTTAATAGACGCAAATGGAATCAGCTAGAAAGATATCAAACGGAGGACAGTTGTAGTACATACCATAATAATGAGTTTCAATGATTTTTTGACGAAACTGTTAATTTTATTCTAATTATCATTTCCAAATATTTTTTTTTCCTTATAATCATTTCAAGTCTGTAGTAAAATTCGAATTTTTCAATTACTGCTAATTATTCGTATTTACGATAAATTTATCTTTATCTCAAAGGTTATCAATATTTTCAATATAATTCTAGCATCCGACAAACAAAGTATTATAAAGGTTAAGTAGATGTTACAAAGAATGATAAAAGATAAAATTTCATTTTTAAAATACAGAATAACTAAGGTTAATAAATTTAATTTCATTTGTACGTAAGATCAGATAAATAATATTGTAGTTGAAAATTTTCAATTGACGAAAATAACAGTAACTTTTCATATAAAAATACGTTATAATTGAATGTCCTATAAAAATATAATAATAATTTACCAGAAATTGTAGATATAAATACTATCTAGATTTTGAAATAGTTTAGATTAAGCCTGAAAAATATTTTATAGTATAAATAATAATATTCTTTCACAATTCATACTATCGTAAGTTATATATCTAGAGCACACAGCTATACAAAATCTAGACTTAGGTTGGTTTCAGCTTTTGTTCCTGAAACGATCTACGCCATTACAGGAAATGATCTGAGAGCTGGTGGTTCATTTATATATATGAAAAAACATTTATTATCACGAATAAGAATTTTTAATAAAAATAATTAAAAGAAGAACATTACAAAAAATACTTAAAATTTAAAATATTAATCAAAATATATTTGTTATTTAAAATATTGCTGTTATTAATAAATTATTTTTTCTAAAGATTTATTTTATTTGAAAAATAATATTATTTCTAGGAAGAATATTATTTAATATAATGTAACTGTGTAAAGGTTTCGTTATTATGTTCAGGCTCTTTGGCTGGCTAGGCGGTCGCTTTTAAGCAGGACTGGGCGTCTCTATACAGTGGGCGGAGCCACGCCTACGCTTATAAGCGAAATGGACTTTTAATTAATATTTTTTATCTAAATATTATGTAGCTTTAGAAATAGTTTTGTTCTCTTGTTTCAGACATTTTATTGTTCTATGAAACCGTAAAAATAGGGATGTTATTGTCTAACTTATTGCTTCGGGAATACCTGGCATGGAATGACATAAACAAGACGTCTATAACAATATTGTTATAAAAGTGTTATTATAAATATAAAAATGTTATAGAACAAAGCTGTCAAATATAAATAATATTAAATAATGAAATTCGAGTTTAAAATGTGTAACTCGAATGTAGAGACTTATAAAAACAATTACAAAAAAAAAATCAATTGATTTGATTATTGAAATCAAATTGTAGAACATTTATTTGTAAAGGTTAGACATTCTTTAAATAATTATAAAAAACAAACTATTTAAAAGAATAATTCGAATTGATTTAAACTTTCAAACCAAATTCTAGAACATTTATTAGTAAAGGTTAGTCCACTTATCAATAATTAAAACAAAAGCAGTTCAAAAAAAGAATTTCAACTTATTTGAAAATTTAAATCAAATTCTGGAACAATTATTAATAAAGGTCAATGTAACGATAATTAAAAAAAAACAATTCAAATAAAGAATTGGAATTGATTTAAAGATTGAAACGATATCCTAGAACATTTATTAGTAACGGTTAGTCAATCTATCAAGTCTAGACGTAGTGTCAGTAGATCAGGTCTTAAATTCATATTATCTTCCGCATGAGAGGTGGCGACGAAATCGATATCGTCTAAATCATCGCCCAATAAAAATGTCAATGGCCTACTGGAGCTTTGAGCTTGTGTTACACCGACTCGTTTTCTGATTCTTAAGTTATTTTCAGTTAATCAAAAGAGGTTTTAATGCTACTAATACTACTACTAGAAATTACTACAGAGAGTTTTTGTCTTGAATAATGTAGTTTTTTTTTATAAGGATTAGGTAGGTATGTATTTTGATACATTCTACAATATTATATTCGTATAACTGAGGTATGCTTTTAAAATAGGAAAAAAAAAATGTAGTCTGTGTAAATCCTGCTTAACGCATGCGCAGTGATTTCTTATTAGATAATAATTGAAATAAATTCTCTACAAACTCCGTGGTCTTCCTAAGACAACGTTTTATTTGATATTTATCTTTTCTCTATTGTCCTCTATCTTTCTATATATATATAATGATACCATTAAAGTAGAGCTACCTATACCTATAATAACTTCAAAATAGAATTCCGATTTCGAAAAGTTTTGAACCGTTCGAAATTCAAAATGGCAGCCTCACAGGAGCTGCGTCGGTGTTGCGCCAAAAAATAAATATTTTGCATCGTCAATAACATTGTGCTGTCGTTCGCGCATGCGCACAGCCGCTCCAAGGAAACCCTGACAGATATATGCAAATTAATCCATAAAAAAGCAATTTAGATAATCCGCTATAACACATCTAGTTTGTCTAGTAATTTTGCTATCACAATAATATTTTTTGTTCATATAGTTCATGTATCGTGCGTGCGTGTTCGAAATTTGAATTCGCTTCGTCCCGTTCTGCATCAACCGCGCATGCTCAGTTGTAATGTTTATATTATTTGTATTTGAGCTGTGTATCACGTAAACTATAACTACCACAGCCATAGCGCCAATACTGAGGGCCAGTCCCGCCCCTCCCCGCTTCGGTAGTTAAATATTTCTTGCTTATTTCGACCTAGCATTGTTGTTCCCGCCGCGTGCCAGACTGTTGTGTTTTGTTTAGACGCGTTAAAGCAAATATATTTTGTATTACAAATATTTTTTTTTATTTGAGTGAGCGGTTTTATGCATTTTGTTTTTTTTTATGCACTCAAATGCAGTGTAAATAATTAGCATTGCGAGTGCATCAGGAACTTATGAGTGGTTGTTTTTATCGCTGTTCAGTGGATATATTGTGATTTTTATTTATATTGTTTATTGTATTGTTTAATTGATTTTCGACCTCGTTTAAGCGATTGTGGGTTTTTAACGTTATCTTGTCAGAATTGTTTTTATTATTAACTTGCTCTATATTGATCAAAATATTTAAATTTACGGGAGCCGTGCGTCATATATAAGTAAGTAAAAATACATTAAATAAATTTTATTAATGAAATTGGATATAAAACTTAACTATAGAAATCTAGAAAAAATACGACATACCTTGAAATATAAACAACCTAAAAACAAAAATATTATATTGACAATTCTTACAAGAAATAAATACTTTGTGCGCGTAAAAAGTTTGAATTTCGAGTACAGAACTTATAAGCACGTGGCTTGTCGCTCATGTGCTCCACGCGCGCCAATCACGAGCGTCGCTCATAAGCGGCTAGCCAATCGGATGCGCCCGCTGTAGAGCGCCGTTTTTGACAGCTGATGAGCGATTTTCAGCCAGAGTCTAATTTTCCATATTCGAATATTACAGTTTGTTTTAAAACTTAAATACCTTTATGAAACCGTTTCTTTTTTCGGTTTTTGTTTTTCGCAATTAAATTTAAATGATCGGATATTTAATATGACTTCATTGATCTTCATTTCACTAATACAAAAAAAACATGTATTAATATTATTTTCTGGGACTAATAAATAAAAAATATATATAATAAATTAAAACCTGACAACCTGCCAAAGTACAATCACGTAAATCTTTTCAACCAAAGTGACAAGACCACGTAACCCATATACGATAAAGCAAAAACAACTGAATCTGTGTTAAAATCAGAAATAAATATATCAAATCTATAAAATATATATCAGTAATTAATTGTTTTATTGCCAATAACTTCTATCATATGATTATATTATATGATTTTTATTATTTTATCTTCCCACATTTATTAGGAAAATATAATATAATATTAAAGATTAGATAAAAAAACATTTATAGAACTTATATTTTAATTATTTATTTTAACGATTAAATTTGACCTCTGTTTTTTTATTGGTATTTCCAATCATTAGATTAAACGTAGTTTAAATAAACCCGTCAAGTATATCAGTAAAATTATGTTCCTTTATGGATAATAAAATAAATTTTTCGAACATACAAAAAACTTCTAAAACTAACTTACTATTTTTTTCTAATTAGTTATATTTTTACCCATTATTTAATAATACAAAAAGTGAATATTGGCATAATATTGATTTGAGTATTGGCGTTCTCTACCCGTTACCTTTGTGAATAGTAAGTTTGTTTATACAAAAATATATAAAATTAAAAAAAAAAAAGTTACTTTATGGTAATTTAAAGAAATTAAATCTAAATGAAGAAAAGAAAGAAAATAAAAAAAATAAAAGATAAAATTTTCTAACTAAGTATATAAGAAACATAAAACCTAATCTAGCTATGACTAAACTAATTACTATTTTGAATCGAAATATCATTAAAGATTATTTTATAATCAATCTATTAAGGAACTTGTACAACCTCTCAACTGTACTTGTTCCTTTAACTCTTTATATAGCAAATACCTGATGTACCGATACGTAACTGTACGGAAACTGAAAAATAATAACGGTCGAAAAAAAGAATGATTTTTAAATTTTATTACTTTGATCAATCCAGAGTTGTGATTGGTTGTCTATCACAATGTCAACCAATCAGAAAGGTTGGCATTGAATTTTATAGCCAATATTTATCTCTATCTGTAAAACTAATTTTAATTTTAAACTGAATATATATATATATATATATTTTGAGTACATATAAGTAACGAGTAATGCCAAGTATAGACTATTCAATAGTCCATACTTGTTTCTTGATTAGTATTCGGACTGTTGGATTTATTTTGAGATTCTTAACGCTGTAACTTTACCAATATGAATATTAAGTACATAGATATGATATATATTTATAATAGTACTAAATTAAAAGTCGTTAGGTATATATATAATAAGTTTTATTAACATTCCGTATGCCCCGATTGACCCGTAATTAAAAAAACCTAATATTATAATAATATAATGCTAAGTAATATTCAGCTTATTTGTGAAGATAAAATAATCAAAGGTTTTTTTATCACTATGTCAGAGTTTTTGTCTTAAATTAAATTAATAGATAAACGAAATAGGTTAAAATACAATAAAAAAAAGTAACGATTTTCTATACCTATTACAATCATCAAATATATTATGTTTTGTATTTACATATCTATATTTTTTATATAAACGTATAATAATAAATTTTACCAATTTACCAACGAATCTTACCATAAATTTACTCTATATAAATAACGATTGGAATAACTTAAAATAATCTAAATTAAATACATGAAAAAATAACTGCAAACTGTACTAATTACAAAATTCTACGCCAACAAATAACGTTAAATTACAGCCATAACTCCTGAAACTATATATTTCAGTATATTTCAGGAGGCGTCTCTCAAGAGCGGGTAGGCGTGTCGCTCCCCCCTCGCTTAACAGAGGGTGGGCTGGCGCTGTACAGCGGTAGAACCTTTCAGCGCTAAAGCCTTCATTGGATAGAAATTTATATAGAGCTTAGCCAAGGAATAATGGACTATATAAACCTCTTTATATATAAATGTTCTCGAACACTGTTATTTGTATTAGAGTTTGTTTAAAAAAACAGTTTCTGTTAAATTGATAATTTGCCGCCGTAGGCCTAAAGCTAAATGTCATCAATAACTAGGATGCTTCATATTAGCATATTTAAAACCTAATTCGTATTATCTAAATATTATAGGTCGATAGTCTATTGTGTTCCTAACACATTGTTACAATTGATATTTTAAAAACAATAGTCCATTATATAATACAATAATCTTCAAATAGATAAACGATTGAACTATAAGTAAAACCTTATCCTAAAAATATAAACCGAAAGGTCAATTCTGACAAATGACATTTTTTTTTAATTTCATTCTGCCACTGGACAGCGATTATAAAATATACAACCTATTTACAGATTGAATTATATATCATGACGATATCATAGTTAATATGGGAATAACATTTATTAATATTAAAAACATACAAGAGTATATTATGAGTGATAAATGAGCTAAAGTTGCGATTTAAAACTATTTGTAACCAAGTGTTTGTTGTATTTAATAAGTATATTAATAAAAGAAGACGCCATGCTGTATGCTGTGAGACAGGTGAGTGAACCTTTTGACAATAAAAAATTAAGATAAGGTTTGATATTTTTCATAATGTTTGCCATGATGTTGATTTAACTTTATGCATGGACTCTCAGATTTTGTAGGTTCGAGTCTTGTCCTGATTGATTTCCTTAATTCTATGTCTATATATTTTTTATTCTGTTTTTTAAAGTAAAATATAAATAAAGTAAAATATATATTTTATAAAGCTTTGTTCTCCTCTGTTTGTTTTTTTTTTCGATATTCATATTAAGATATTAACATTGGAACTGCTTTAAAAATCCTTATAAGACAAAAAAAATACAGAACAAAATTAATTTATGGAATTACTATCGAAAATAATTAAGATCAACGCTGATAGATCAAATATGAATTATTATTTAATTTTCTAGACATCCTATATCGACATCGTAAATTTCCTAAATTGACCTATAAGTAAGAAGTCAATATGTCAGATTAATGTCACAGCCATGTCACAGTTGAATCATACAAGAAAATCTTATAAAGATTATAATCAGCGTGACTAACCAATGAGTAATGTAATGTTATTATTATGTCAAAGTGTTGTAACAATACGTGTAACTCAATAACCTAACATTACTCACTGAGAAGTATTTGATTCCTGTGTTTCTTTATACGTATATATTGACAGTTCCAGGGCTATTTGGTCTAAGCGAATTTTTTAGCTATATGGAATTGTATAAATATCTGGAATCAGCGATTTTTTTATTTCAAATAAGTATATAATTCTATTTCGCTAAAAATTTACGCTTAGATCAAATGTTCCTGGAGCAGATATATGATATAAAGATACTAACTTTTTTTTAAATTTAACCCAAAGTTACTCCTAATTAAAAAATAGAGTTTTTTGTGATAAAGAAATATATAATTTAGATTATAATAATGCCTGAAAATATTCAGTGTTATTTGTTTCAATAGTTTTAATTATATTTTACATAACAATTCGATATATCAAATATTCAACTAATGTACGTGCAAAAATACCACACCTGAAATAATTCTTCGACATAACAGAAGAAATATATAAATTTAATCTCTTCCGCATAATAAGCATTACGTCTGAGTGACTATCACGTTATTTGGCTACGTGATATTTACGTAAACACCACGTCAGCATTCAAGCCCTACGTGACTGTCATATTGTCATGTATTACGAATTTTTGGTAGAGTAAATAAAGCCTTGGTATTTGTTGATATATTTGTTTTAAGCAAGAATTTTCATTAATTATTTATATATATAGTATTGTTTGTCTGGTTGTTTAAGTCTATTGATTTTTGGGTTGTTTTTTATTCTCAAATGTGATATGAATGTTTAATTTTCTTCATTATTACGACTATTATATTTTGAGAACATTGTTTATTATAAAAGTTTACATTTTAAAACAATGAAATTGTTAAAACCTGCATTATATTACTCTTCAGTAGAGAGACACAAAAGTAATTTTACATAGGTATAAAGCGTTTTCTTTTTTATTTTTTTAAGTAAACCTTTGTTTTATAAAATTGATCATTTTAGCTTTAACCTCATAGTTTTTACAAAAGTTACAAATGGTCAGCAAAATAGAGTTTAATAATTTTGATTTAAAACCATGACAGACCTAACAAATAAAAGCGCTTGCATACTGCATTCAATGGATATCAGGGAAAGTTTCATACTTTAAACGAGTAATTTTTATATAATATAATAATATATTAAATAAATTCCGGTCATCTAGATATCACGGATAAAGCAAATGTATTTGTGATCATTCAAATAGTAGTATCACGCTTACACCAAACGATACGTTTTTTTTGTCGGATCGGATCAAATGTCTTGTGTATGAATAGAACTAGTAATGACATGTTTAGTTTTTCTAATCTTTTCAGTACAATGCTGTACTTGTATTCTAATCTGTTGTCATATCATTATGACTGACTTTATGGTCAATACTATGTGTATATTTTTAACAAAAAATTTAGTTCTTCTCCATGGATCTTCTTTGGAGCTAACTAGAGTCTACGTTTTACAAGTACAACAATGAGAAAAAAAAATTGACTTTGACTGTGACTTTAAAGTCATAAAGAATTGTCTACAAACAGCAGTTTAGTTTAAATTGGTACACTGTTTTAACTCGATGACGTCATCTTTATCTAAGAAGTTAATAATGTATAAAAATAGTATAAGAGTTGACACAAATGCTTTGCCCATGTTTACACAGCAACTCAAAACACTGATGAGGTCACGACTGCAAACATGTTTATGTCTGTGACTGCTGCTTCGATAACATTATTGACTATTTTTTACTAGGGTTGGGAGATGATCTTTTATATTAGATTTAATTACAGAAATAACCTGAGTATGTGTGTAGGAATTCCTTCATAATTGGTAACCCTGGTTGAAGTTCTTGCGTATGTAGTAACAGGATTGAAAATTTATTTGTGAACGATATATATTTTTTTGAACTTATGGGTCTTAAATTCGAGCTCTGACTGTGATAATTATTTTCTCTGGGTCTGGTGAAGAAAAACACTTTCTTAAGGAAACCTTAGAAAAAGTTTTAGGATCTGCTTCTTTAGTTTTGTTTCTACTTGTTAATATTCTTTATTTAATTTCTGGCGGTAGAATAGACTTCCGACGGTGAGAAGAACGGCGCCATTTTGAAGTCTGTTGGTGTAGTGGTTAGTGAACTCTGATGAACCAAAGAGAGTAGGTTGGATTCCAACAACAATGGACAATTCTCTTTATAATCCACAGATTGTTGTACCAAGTATGGGTGTACTTTGTATCCGTTATTTATATGTATGAAGCGATAATATGATCTCCAATGTTGGACTTGCCTTTAAAATACAATAACGGTTGCACAATCAGAAAATAGGAATGAGTCTAGCCGTCGGCCATGTTGACTGATACCTTCACTTCTTAATTACTACATAGATTGAACTATCTTCGTAATATAATTGCTTTAATAGTAGATCTTATGAGAAAATTGGAGGGCAATTGGCCAAAAGATAGAGATCAGATGTCAGATTGAATAACTTGCCAAGTACGGTGGATTACCACTTAATATTTTGAGTAACTATCAAAATCCAATATGCACATTACACACACTTATAGAGTTTGGAGGTTTAATAATAGAATTTACAAAATACACACATACATAATACACACATATATGATACACACATACATAGTAAACAAATACATAATAATGTCAAATAACTTTCACATATTTTAAAGAGAAAATATTTTCTACGGTCACGTCTCGTAAAGGACAGCAATTTGTAGAGTTCTCTTATATTTTTCTTCATTCAGAATATAGTAGGGAAGCTTTATACTCTATTATAAGAGTCTTTTTTAAGTCAAAGGCATTACTTCTTCTTACTATAAGTAAATTTAGTCTTAGAGTTTCATGATTACATTCAGATTAATATAGTTATAGAGAGAAATACTTGACATAAAAGTTCTTGATATTCTGGTGCTCTTGCAAAATCGTTGCGTAAATTCGAGACTATCTCTCTCACACTCTCTCTGACATCTAGATCTCTATTTAGATCTATCTAGATCTATATAAATATAGGTTTTCCGTATAATACAATTGAGTTCAAAGTGGTTTTACTCTAAAAAGTAATACCCACTAAGGCTGATACATAAATATTTTGTCAACCCTGTTTCTATGTTGGTACACACTGGATGTAATAAAAGTAAGTAAATATAATAATTATATTTAACAAACGGCACCTCTTGTTTAGAATTGTCTCAAAGAAATAAAACTCCAATAGTTATGTGTTTGACAGCAAATAATAATGCCGTTTGGAATATTAGTATAGATTTGGTTTGACCAAATTTATGTTATATGTATTGTGTTATATGTGTCTTTTATTTCATGTTACTATTTTTATTTGAGTTAGACAAAGACTGTTCTGTTAGGAATTGTTTTGGTATTAGGTGACGAAGTTATAAACAATTATTGGAACAGTGTGCTAGTGCGGTTTTTTTAGCAGTTCGATTGCGTTAGAGCATGTATGTTTGTATGGAATTGGTATATATGGTTTGAATGATCAACTTTACTATATTGCCGCCAGCTGGCGTTGCTCGTATTTCATACAAATTGAAGATTACTCTAATGCGATCAAACTGCTAAAAAAGCACTAGGCATAGATCTTTTCTTTACACTACGAGAATAATGTTATTAGGTTACTATGGATTTGGCATGATATCAACGAGATTAAAAAATCTTTAAATTAAAATAGAATAAATAAAAAAAACTTTTCTATAATTAGGTTGACGCAGAGAGTTTCAATGACGTATAATAAAACTATATTTTTCTTATAATATATTAGTATGCCTTACTTTGATCTCACTCTAATATTGGGTACTTATATTCCGTTAAAAACGCATGCCATCAAGTTAATAGTAATGTAAGAGTATTAAAAAAAATGTACATTAGAAAAAATTATGAATTTGGGATATGACTGGAACCTGCAATAATTGTGGTTTGCCCTGAAAATTTAATGTCTTATTAAAGAAACTTTTATTTCTACAATTATTAATAATTTAAAAAAGCCATATTATCATAGCTCATATGTACAAAACATTTAAATATTATTAATAATCATTTTTAATTATTTCCGCGAGTAGATAGTTTACATTTAAATTAGAGATTACCCCGGATAACCTGGCGTATTTCTTTATTTATTTTTATTTTATCTTATGAGGCGATAGAGAAATAAATCAATATACTTATGCCAAATAAGTTTGATCTGGTACACCTGATGGTACCTGAGTAGGTTCTGTTACTCCTCAACATAATGGGAGTCTCTGATGTATTGAACTTATGTGAACGATAGGAACATCTTAAATAAAGGAAGAATTTGAGTTCTTAGGATTATTTCACACTCACAGCACTTTCGCTGTGACAGAGTTGTAAAACGATTGCGTTGATACAATCACTACGCTGAACCATCCAATAAATAATTGTATAGTTTCGTTTCAATCAGGGTCCGGAGCCGGCACTGAACTCAAGCCCGGGTGGCGCAGCCAAGCCGCCGCCTCTCAACTCATTCGAGCTGGACCGCTGTTTGGATAGGTGAAATATCTCTTCATATATTATTGGATTTTATAAATAAATAGGTACACATAAAAAATGTCCAGTGCTTTGTATACGATTACCTATTAGCATAAGATCTATCGCCATAAGATCATCACTTCGTGGTTAACGTGTTACTAGGTATCACCAACCCGACTAGATCTTAACGATCTAATAATAGTAGAATTCAGGATGACTACAGAACCCAATTACCATCAACACTTGAAAATTTACCCCCTAACCTAAGTAACACTTGAATATCAACCCCACCCCCCAGGGAGGAGACCGGCAGGTGGGGCGAGGCGGCCCGTCGTCGCAGGCGCAGCTCCCCACGCTCCCCGCCGCCTGGAAATGAACCGCTCTCGCTTGCTAGGGTATTGAAATCAATAATATTACGCACACAGTTAATAATAAAGTCGAATGTATTGATTTATTATACCCCGCTGAGTTCTTATCCTTTGTTTATTTAGAATTTCCATATAGGTTTGTCATAACTTTAGATTTTTCCGGTCATAACAACTATTAATATTATAAATATTTGTCTAGTATGTAAGAAATAACCTCAGTATGTAGCATCTCAATCTGAGTTGACTCGTTGGTAATGTGAGGTTGATCATTTAGGCCTCCGCCCCTGCATCCCCGCTGGTGACGTCGGCCCCGACCAGTCCATCACCTGCCCGCTCTCCTTTACTGGCGCCCGACTTGCTAGCCATGCAGCTATTGGACCAACACTCGCAGCTCCAGGCGCTCATGAAGCAGCGACTGTTTCACCAGCATCACATGCAGAAGCAGGTGAGTTTTTTTAATAAAAATCCAAGATACATAAATTCAAGAAGACTCGAACTTAAGGCTTCTGTGACTAAATCTACTTTTATTATAAAACATTTTTTCAAGATTTCTTTGAAATATTAAAACATTGTATTTTTACTTTTCGATACCTTTAATCTTCTTAATTAAGATCTTTTCATGAATATTATATTGGATTACATTACATTACATATAGGAAAATATAAGATGTATTTCAAGAATGATGACTGAAACAGACAGATGACTGAAAATCAATAACTCGTAAATTGTAATTATTTTGATAACATATTTTACTATATGATATATTTTACTTATATAAATGACAATGTACTATTTAAACCAACCCCCTCCTCTTTTAGTCATTAACGTTGCCCCAAAATTTTTCATTTGCATAAAAATATTTAAAAAAAAAAAAACAACATCCTATCAGCACATGTCGTCCGAGGCAGCTAAACGCCAGCTGGAACAGTCCCGCCTGCAGGATCAGATCAACCTGAACCTTCTCTCGCAGTCGCATCTCCAGGCCCCGGAGAGCTCTCCAAGTAAGTTTTAATTTTTTACTTGCTATCTGGTAACTCTGAACAAAATGTATTAATTATTAACTATTATGTTATATGTTTTTTTTTTATATATAATGTTTTCAGGACTGCAAGAATACTATATTACATGTTTACATTACTCTTAAATCAAACAATGGTGATTGTTTTGTTCTTAGTAAAGTATTTATTTCCTTTATTTGGTTGATATATTAGTTTTAATATGATGAAATAAGTTACATACATTTTCAAAATTAATGTTTCCTATCGTATTATAGAAAAAAAATTGCTTTCTCACAAAATTTAATAATATCTTGTCATTAATAATAACATCAAAATCGAATAAAAACTTTTCGAGTAAACAGTTTTATTTTATTAAGTAATAATAAAAGTAAAAGCCGTAACGTAGATAGTTATACGATTTAAAACTCTTTTTATATAAGATCTAAATATTGAAATGTTTGTTTTTCTTACTTGATACCAAGAATTTTGGACAGAAAATATTTTTTTTCATTCACCTTGATGGTCTATTCTTTTCACCATAATAAACCAACACTATATTTTTTCTTTTTCTTCTTATCTGTTTGTCTGTATAATTAATTGTACATTAGGACTATTTATTTTATTATATAAACGTATATATTTTTCTTTTGCAGCATTAGGTGAAAATCAATCAACTTGCTTACTTTGGTCTTACTTCTTGTAAATAAAACCACCTTCCATATATCCTCATATTATCTAATTTTGAGTCATTCTTCTATATATCTATTATTTGCAGGCCTTCAGCAGCAGCTGGGAGCTCAGCAGCAGCAGTTGGTGCAGCAGCTGCAGGCAGTGCAGCGCCAGTACTTGATGCACGCTCCCATATCAGTACCACCCAACGCACCACCAGGTTAGTAGGACTTTAGGTGAATTAATGATTGGTCTAGTTTATTATATATTATAGATCTAGAATATTTTCGGTTTTGTTAATGCTACTTGTTTCTTCTATCTTATTATCATTGATTAACTATTATTACTACAATATGTTTTAAGTATATAAAACAGTTATGAATATAATTAATTTCAATCGCCCCGATAGTGAAGTGGTTGCCGCAGACGCCTAACGTATAGCGACGCAACAGGGCTCGGGTTCGATTCCCGACAGGGACAGGCATGTATGTGATTAACATAGATGTCTGTATTTCTGGATTGGGTCGCTTATTAAATATATTCTCAGTATTTATATGTGTATTTCTATGTATCATTGTAAAACCCCTTAACACAAGCTAATAATTTGCTTACTAAGGGGTTACATCAATGTGTGTAACTTGTCCTGTATTATTATTATTATATTATTATTAATAAATAATATAGAATACTGAAAACGATAAATTTTATTTTTTTATTTCTTTACCTACTTATTTTCGTGTTAGACACATAAAGTAGTTCATATATTGTGTTGATATTGGAATAGTGATATTGTCAATAAATTGTTACGTTTTTTAAATAAAAATATCATATTGTAAAGATTTCAATAAATTTGGAACTATTATGATTGATGATTTAATAATGAAGATCACGGATAAAATAACGCATAAACACTTGATTATCATGTATATTGCATCAGGTCTGATGCTGTGGGGCAGTGAGATAGAGGAGCACCCTCTATTCGGTCGCGGGGTGTGCAAGTGGCCGGGCTGCGACGCCCTGGCTGAAGACTTTCAAGCTTTTCTGAAGTAAGTTTTTCATCATTACCACTTATAAAAATTATATGTCATACATATAGGAAGAGATTTGGCCCGCGTTTTTAGGAATGCTTGTACAAACCTCCTTGGGAATGCTCGTTTGGTGGAATTTTCGCCACCTGACGGTTATTTGGTATATGATGGTATTCACTTTTACTGTTGTCCATTGCTCCACTCTCACGTCACGGAAAATTGGGGTGGTCCTATTCTAAACTGCGACCACACTGCTCTTTGGTGATATACCATATATAGGATTTTTTTTATTGATCAAGACTGTAGTATAGCTCGAATAGCATTTTATAACACATAATTATTTCAAATTTCTCAATATTTTGGTACCAATCTACCTGAAAATTCTGATTCATTATAACTCTGAAAAAAAGGTGTGTCAAAACTGTATTTATTTCTAATGTCTTTTGAAACAATCATTCTTTCAAATGATCATAAAACATTACGTTTACAAGAAATTTTAAATCCACTGCTGAATTAAATATCTTCGATCCTTGCCTATCACTTCATACTGCAAGTGTTATAATAATTGGCATGTTGGTGATTATAATGACTTCTTGATCCTAAAAAGGTTAATGCAAGAAATTTTATCGTTACTATTTCCCTTTTTCATTATTTACCAACGAATATTCGTCGAAAGTCGGAATTGAAAACAAATATTTCATAACTTTAAGTGAGAAATGCTGATTATAATATCATTATTTCTTTTTAATTTTGTGTAATAAACCACGTATAAATTTTTTTGAGACATACAATTATAATGAATAAATTGATACCGGATACCTAATTAAATTCACAACTCCCTGAACTCTCCCTCCCCTAGGCACCTGGAGGCGGCCCACACGCTGGACGACCGCTCAGCGGCGCAGGCGCGCGTACAGATGCAGGTGGTGGCTCAGCTGGAGCTGCAACTGCGGCGCGAGCGCGACCGCCTCGCCGCCATGATGAGGCACCTGCACGCCGCCAGGGACGGACACGCCAAGATGCATGGTGGGTGACGGACTTATCGTACTTTCGACAACAGTTATAATATTATTACATCTCACGCTTCTAATTAAGTTATTGTTTTTTTATCATACTCTAGCATATTAAGAAATTTTATTATAATATTTTAGCCTAAAAAAACAATTTTTGGAACAAGAAGAATACGAATAGGTTACCTTGTTCTAAGAATATATGCAAGAAAATTTATGGAATTATTATTGTATGAAATATTATTTAGAATTTGTAACGATAACCTTCACTTTATATACAGGGTTATTTTTAATTAGTTGACCACCACTTGCAGGCAGCCTCATCAATCAATCCTAACAACATTTGATCTACGACTTTCAAAAATTAATAGTTTTTAAAATTGGACTTTCTCATACCAAATTTATTTGTTGCCTCAGATCTGACATTAACTCTGAGCGCAGGTATGGCGCCGGGCGTTGACCTTTTAAGCACTTCTTACAAAATACAAAGTAATAAGTAAAAGAGGGAGCCCAAATTTTAATGTTTCGTGATTATTTTGTTGTTTATCAAGGTTTTTAAAAAGCTGTGGATCAAATGTTGTTGGGATTGATGCAGAGAGGCTGCCTACAAGAGGTGATCAACTAATTACAAAGAACCTGGCATAAACAAGTAATTTTCCGCTAAAACCACCTGTTTATTTGGTATACTTTATGATAGGTCCAGCGAGTGAAGGCGCTTCACCGGGCCCGGTGAGACGTCGTGTTTCTGATAAATCTGGAGTCGCCATCGCTGGAGGTAACGATAGCATTATAAAAATATTTTTATCCATAATCCTTATATGAAAAATATTTAAACCCTCGACAATTTTTGCCTAAGGTCTTCCGTATATGCTCGAAAGAGCTGGATTAGATGTTCAACAAGGTAAAGAAATATTGTAGATGTTTAGTAAAGTGTAGTGAAAGTTATTTCAATAAATAATATATCTTTTCAGAGATTCAGCGTAACCGCGAATTTTACAAGACAGCGGATGTCCGACCTCCGTTCACATATGCGAGTTTAATACGACAGGTTAGTTGTGATTTCAAGAACTTCAAAACAGAAATTAGAAATTAGTCTGTTTATTAAATATTTTGATTTTATAAAAATTATCCACAAATTCAATAATAGACATATAAGGTGCTTTTTATCAATTATAGTTCATTTTGAGTAACATGTATATTTGATTTTTCCAGGCCATAATCGAATCTCCAGATAAGCAACTGACTTTAAATGAAATTTACAACTGGTTCCAGTCAACATTCTGTTACTTTAGACGCAACGCTGCTACTTGGAAGGTAAGATTAAATTATTTTGCTACATAGATGATATCATTAATGACAGTCAAAGATTTTAAATTAAATAAACGAATAGTTGATAGACCTTTGAAAGATTGAATGACTATGAAAGAATGAATGATATTTTAACTATTAAATGGAACTATGCATAAAAGCATTTTACATACAGAAGTTAAAAATTGTGTTTTATTGGATATTAATAAACTTTTACACTAAAATTATTGTACATCGCTGCAGAGTTACAAGGTAAACTGTAGTTAGCCTAAAATAGCACGTGTAATTTAGTATTTAATCGCCGTCTTCGAAATTAAAACTAATCGATTGTAATTTCGAAGATAGTTATATTTTCTCTGACATCGTAAATATTACGATATCAGAAATTATACTTGTAAATAAACCAATATTTATAGACGATCGATTAATTGACCATTGAAAAACAATCCTGTGATTATACGGACTTATAATATTGTTGCTGTAAATAATTGGAAACCTAGAACATATATTAGGTAGGAGAAGTAAAAGTAAAACACAGCAAGAGTACTATAAATATCAAAACACCACGAACGATTACAAAGAAAATGGTCAATAAATCGAATCGATTCTATAAAATCAATACACGAACGTATAAAAACCGGGAAAAACAACAGAACGCGGTCCGCCACAACCTGTCACTGCACAAGTGCTTCATGCGCGTTGAGAACGTGAAGGGCGCGGTGTGGACCGTGGACGAGGTGGAGTTCTACAAGCGACGGCCGCAGCGAGCGCACGCGCCTATACACGCCGGGTACTACACCCGAGTCGCAGACCTTTTTACACTTGACGATATACTATGGATTACTTTTTGCACTTCTCTGTCATGCTTCTTCATGTGTGACAGATTGTTCGCACTTTTACAGATACTGTTTACACTTTTACAGAAATTTCTCTTACATAACACAATTACACTGTCATCACTTACTGTCTTGTCTGTCTTCTCTTGGTGACTGGTGTGTCTGTTTGTTTTTGCAGAAGGATTGCAATAGTGCTAGAAATGACTACATATCCTATAGGTTATTAAGTCAAACATTTCAATTTACAGTATTACATATAAACTTACTTCTACTAAACACTGTGGCATTTGTCGAAAACTTTTTATACGATCGTTCCATTAATATCTGTTTTATAGAGATTACATGTTACACTGATAGTAATAATTAAAAGATATAAGTATTTCTCTTTTACTCATTATTTTGAAATATATTAAATGAACGTAACTTACTCCAATAATGGCTCTTACACTTACAAATTCAACTTTCTTTTAACATTATTCTAACCATGAATACATAGCAATATAACACTAATACAATATAAATATAGTAAAATCTAAAACAGTTTTACTTTCATGATACATGACTGAATTGAAAAACACCCAAACAAATAACGCAAAAATCATACACCACACGAATTAACCTATTTTTAATCTTAGGTATTTGTATTTTAACTCCTTATACTAAACATGTTCTTCACACTTAACAATGAACTCTTTCACTTATAATACTTAACTTTTACTTATACATAACACTTACTACTGGCTATACTTCAAGACAAACTTAATACAAGATCATGTATACAATACAATTTACACTTTTACAGATACATGAAACATAAAAGATGATACTTTTATAATAACAAATATTACACGCACAATAAGAGATCACTCAAATGGATACCATACTAACAAAACAATTAAAAATACTAACTATAAAAACAATATTCTTAACAATTATTCAATTAAGAATATTAATACCAGTTCGTATGTAAAAATACTTTACACTTTAAAAAGACAAACTTAATATCAGATCATATGTATAATACACTTTACACTTTTACAGATACACGATACATGAGAGATGATACCTTTACCTATGTTATTATTTGTTAACAATTTATTGTTACAGTAAACAAGCACGTGAATAAAAATATTTACATACATTATTAATACAAAAACTTAATCAAATTTTAATTTCCATTTACTTAAGCAATTTTATACAGTCTAATACTACGTAAATTTAGAATAGACGTAGTTTTATTTATTAAATGCCTTCCTATAAGAAAATTATAAAAATATCAAATTAAAATAAAATTGAATGAAACAATTGTTAAGAATTTTATTTACTATAATTGCTATATGCTTAAAAAATGCACCAAGCCTCATTTTACAAAATTTCATGAAATCGAATTAAACTTTTAATCATTCTTAAAACAATAAACACTTTACAGAAATAACTTTACCAAACACATCACACTTCACAATAACACTACACACATTAATCTCTTCTTAATTAATATTTTCTATCTAATCTAGTATGGTACCTAACTATTATTGTGTAAATAAACGTTTTCTCGTTTTCAGATTTGAATTTGTAATTATTTGTGTAGCTGGTTTTTAAAGATTTGTAAGTATCGCCGTAAACGAATACATTTAAAAATTCAGCGTACGGCGATACGAGACGTGTTCGTAATATGTATTTAGGGTCCGCTGTGTGTTCGTGGATTTCAGAGCGAGGATACCCATAACACAATCGCTTGCCTTACCCGCTCCCGCCCCCGGGGTCTCTCTTCCTACCTGCACGATTCCACGACGATCTCTATAAAGATAAAATCTTTATAAGCGATGAATTATAGAACGCGATCCGGACGAACC
Organism: Napeogenes inachia; assembly: GCA_959347355.1. Lineage (NCBI taxonomy): Eukaryota > Metazoa > Arthropoda > Insecta > Lepidoptera > Nymphalidae > Napeogenes > Napeogenes inachia. The sequence continues at coordinate 17,782,286 of OY365798.1, read as the reverse complement.
TGTCTCTGCACAAATGTTTCGTGCGGTACGAGGACGACTTCGGCTCGTTCTGGATGGTGGACGACGCGGAGTTCGTGAAGCGCCGCCACCTCAGCCGCGGCCGCCCGCGCAAGTACGAACCCGGACCGCCCACCGCACAGTAAGGACGACCGCCATCGTCCAACGTCACAAGCCCGCGATCCAGCGAGATGAGTCGCGCCGCCGCTAGGTCCCCTCCTGTGAATCGTTGGACGATCGCGTCCCGTTTTAACATTTATTGAATGTGACTTGACCGAAAATTATCGACGTCGATGATTCTTGGTCCCTTAGATGTTCTGGTCATGATGTGTGTCGTGCTCAGACACGATCGACACGTCATGTCAGTCCGTACCTAGATCCAGATGTTTATTGTCAGATATAGTTAAATATATTATCGCTTTGTGTATACGTTATGGTAATGTTTTATTACATCATCTAGATATAACTCACGACAGTGACATAGATTTAGAATGCGAAGCTATCGAATAATTGTTTTGCAATAGATTTTAACATCACCCGATAACTTATCTGATTGGTTAGCTTAAATCATATGTTGCTGTGATTGATACATTTTCGAATTGTGCGTATTTGACGAAAAACGTTCCTTAGATTAATTATTATGTTATAATTACGCATGTTATATGCACTAAATATGTAAAGAAGGATCGTCGTTGGATACCCAAGTAAGATGATGAGATCTTTAAAATCTTCACGGTTCCCCTCTTTTGTACTTGCATGCTTCCTTATTATCGAGGTAAGTGTGTAGCTTGATGCTTTGCACGTGCACTTTCGTCGCATGTTAGTTTAATATTTTTCATTTTTTTTCTATAAGCTTGCCTTTTTTAACTTTTTACATCTTTTTTATATTCTATTTATTATCTTTTATCTTTTTACATACACACACTCACAAGTCGTCGACTCTTACACGAAATACTTGTACATCTAATTGGTGTCATTCCTTCCAAATTCAACACTTTACAATATAACACTTAAACAAATGACACTAGATTTTATAATTATAATGGTTACTTGTGAAGAGGTCTGAGATGGCCGGGGTATGAGATTTTTTTTTATTCTGAGATTAAATAAATAATAAAGCCAAAAGAATCCCTATTATATAAATATCAAATATTTAAAGTATGTTCTTGGATATATTTTTATGTTCACTTACGTTTTGATGTATTTGTTACTTACGTTTTTATGTATAATATTTAATTCTATCAGGTTCATGGGAGCACAGAGTCCTCCGATGATGACCAGCCCTCACAGCTACAGTGAAGCCCTGAAGAGGAATCTTCAGGTATGATTACATACAAGTCACTTGAACCTATATTATATTGTAAATCCCCAATATAATTAACAAAATAATGCAATTTTAGGGTATGATGGAAGATTGCAACTTGTCATACATGTCTGGAGACGACCACATGATGCAAAATGAGGAATATCAATCCTCCCACGAAGATTACAGGTAATTCATTAATTTTAAAGTGCTCAAATCTTGTAAGCTTTTTGTGCTTAGACAGATTAATTTTAATATTTTTTACTAACCTATAAACTGAACATGCTGAGAATTTTTCATCAAACGAGCAACTTTTTAAAAATCCTCTACAGTCACAATCGCCCTCCAATAATGAACGGCTACGGAAGCGGCTCCTCCCACGAGGTCAAGGCCGAGGACCTCAGCGCGACCGACGCACAGGACGTCAAGCCTAATCTATACGCTCTCAAGAACGAGATGCAGGCCTCAGATTACTCCAACAAAGGTATGATACTAGCTTCGGGAGTCGATTCGAACAGACTTGATGAAGATGTTCGTTTATCATAATTTATAAATATAAAAATAAATTATTCAAATGGCATATCCAATTTTCGAATTCACAGGAGAATACCAAAATTCTAACAAGGAATCATCCAGCAATCGCTCGAGCGAGACCAGTCCGTACGAGGAGTACCCTCGCGCCGAGGACAGGTACCGCCCCTCCATGTCTCACGTTAAGGACGAGGCCGAGAACTTGTCCCTAAACGAACAGAGATCTGAGAAATAAAGATATACCTGATGACCATTTTATTCTTCACAAACGCGGCTGTTGTGAAGTGAATGTCGTTCGAACCGTTCAAGGTCGATCGGTTTCAGAATCGATCGTATATGAATGAGTGGAGTGAACTGAATTTATAGCAATAAAGTGATTTTTGCATGATTATGAACGTTTCGCGTAATATATTGTGTAGTGTAGCTTATCACAGTATGTAATACGAATATATTTACGGGTTTAGATCTATTTCAAATTAGAGGATCGTCTTTTAATGTGTTCACTGTTGGATTTTTATAATTAAAATATAAATGGAGCGATTTAGAAATAACCAAATATTTTTTAGTTATTTTATTTGCCCGGGTTTTAACGGGAATTTTGAAGTATTATAGTTTTTAACATTATATTTTTTAATAGTTTACGTTTTTTTAAGAATAGCTAAAGTTAAATATTTCGAATTGTTAGCGTTATTTGAAATGTAAGTTAGGTTAATATTTCGGACGGTCAACGATAGCTAACCTTAAAAGGTCCATATCAATATATAAAATGTAATCGCTATGTAATACAAGTAAGAACAATAAGTAGTGATATCGTCTGTCGTAGTATAAATAGTACATAATTTGCGCATAGCGTTTTGGTTATTCCATTCCGTTACTTTAAAGAGTTCTACTTAAAGTCGAGACATCGTCTAGATCTCACCCAACCAGGTTTGCTTTTATTGTTAAGTACTGAAGTATACGGAATTGATTTATGATCTGATTTATTTATCGTGCCATCGGTACTGTTTTGTGATTTCATTTGTTTTTACGCTGTATATATTTATCACGTTTCAAATGTAAATTGTTTAAGGTTTAATATAGGGTTATATAGCGTTCACGTATATTATAATGCATATTGAATTCATGTTGTAGGAAATATAGACGAAAAATAAGTAGTAAAATTATGATTATGACATATTCTGAGAATTATTTTACGGATACGCTCAGAATAACTCTTTCAGAATTTTATTAGCGTTTCATAATTAAGCATTTATTAGATCGTCAATAGAATTTTGTGTAACTGAGTATTTAATGAGGGTTGAAATAATCATATCACAATTATGTATGTATAGTAAATAGTGTTACAATGGATATTGGACTTGCATTTAAAGTAGCTCAGCACTGAAATATAACATTTCAATGTCTTACATTATTGTACAATGATGGAATTGTAATTTTATTGAAATTATACAATTTATTTTTTATTGTTACAGTCAAAATTTTCTTTTAGTTTTAAAGATTGTGTCACTTATAACATCTACGACATATTATTTACGATTTTTTGTATATAAGTAAGACATGGCTTATTTGTAACTTCATTATTTTATATTAGACAACATTAACAATTTCCAATCTAAAAAAAATACAGTACAATTGACTATGTTTAAAACAAAATACTTACACAACCAGATAACAATTCTAGATACACTGGCGCCCAACGTGGGGCATCACAATACATTTATGGTCATTGTAAATTATACTTAATTAGTGTTGTATTAAACCAAATCATTACAAATAATCGTTTTGTTTTATTTCTCCTTCTCTGTTTATCTTCTTAATCATATAATTATTTATATATAGACTATGCAACAGTGCTACCACTATTTCAATGAAAACTATTTTTATATAAAAGAATGCCAGATCGTCAAAATCTTATTACTAAAGAAGATCGGCTCAAGTTATTATAAAGTTTTTAGTCATTACATTCATGTTCCTCAAAATAAATGAGATGACATAGTAAAACGACAACGTCTGGTAAATTTCGATGCTGATTGATCACTTACCGACAAAATAGCTGTCGCCACTAGCTACAGTGTATACTGCCGCAATAGAGCAATAGAGGTCGCAATTTAAATGTTAGTTTTAAAGTTGGTAACTTATTCTAGTATAATTTTGCAGTACAAGGCGAAGGGAACTAACTTTTTCCAAGCTACTTTTCTAATATTTGATAATATATACAAATGGATTGTTATATTTTTTAATTAATCATGTTTAATTGTGTTATGGTACCTTCATGGTTTTTTTTGAGGATTGTAACCGGACTTTAAGTTCTATAAGCTACTTAAGGCTTCTGAATGGATACTTTTAATACAAAAAAAAACATGGAATAGAATAAAAAACATTCAGAAGCATTGTGAAAATCATCTTAACTTTAAGTTCTTGCTTTTTTTTTGCTAAAATATGAGAAGAAATAGACTTCTGCTAGTCCTTCGCTAATTTAAGAAACAATAAGAAATCTATCGCTAATGAGCTCAAGGATAAGATAAATGTCTATCGTCTATTATAGACGATCTTAGAAAAATATTTATTCATAAATTTACAGAATTAAAGTTTAAGATATTTTTGTTATTCATATATGGATATCATAATATATTGTAGGGTGTCTAAACACCAAGTAATAGGACAAACAAAAACATAATTATCATCTGATACCACCGTCCCGGTAAAGGCCATCACATTTAGAATGCTTAATTCACCGAGATAGACAGCGATACAGTAGCTCAATTGGTAGAGCGACCGGATGGTTTCCTAGAGGTCTCGGATTCTAATGCCTGTCCGTATCCGTTTATTTTTCATTCTATATTTAAATAAATTTAAATAAGCTTAACATGTTTATACATCTGATAATTGATAGCTCGACACTTCATTAATGGAAGTGGAATATACTTAGGTATATTTATGTTATCCTAAAAATGTTTGTTAAACTGGGAATTTGAAAAACAACAAATTTCCCAAAGTTGGTAGCTATAACGTAACAAGCGTATAAATTAAATATAGAAATACTTAATATCTTTAAAATATCCTCTCCATATTTCAAACGTACTAAAATTGGTTTAAACTTGTAAACATGTGCATTTATTTTAGATATACATAAACCTATATGATTCTTTTGTTTCAATAGAAAGCAGGTACCTACCGATTGGAACAGGGGATTTCCCTAAGGAGATTCTTCATCTAAATTTTGTTTTCTTAAAAATTAAAGGTTGAAGAACGTCTTGAATAAATCAACTAGGTACATACTAGTGCCATATAATACGATGTTTTATTAAATCTGTCAGATAGTTTGGCATTCATTTGGTTTTCACTGAGTTTCATTGCCGCAAAATAATCGACATAAACTAACAACTAGTTTCTTGAGAATATGCTTTAATAAATATGTCAATAAATTAAAGTTAATTAATTCATTTAGTGTCATATTTCTCTTCTTTTAGGTTATAATTGTTATATCAGACAGATAATATAATCATTTACCAACATGTGAGCAAATTTTTCAATTACTATCTTAGTAGGTACATAAGAATGTTATAGTAATATGAACAAGATTTTCTTCAATGTTTGTATATTAATTAGTAATCCTAAAGTTCTAATAATGGACCCATTTAGTTATAATTCTAGCTAAAAGCAAAAAAACTTAACCCTAATTTGCCATTCACATCAAATGCAACCAAAAAAGCCAAACGGTCTTACGTATCGTTACGTAGAACGTTTGGCTTGATAGCTCTCATCCAATATAATACTCATAGTCACTTAGAGTCCGAAAACTATCATTTTGTAACTATCATACTGTAAAACTTGTAACTTATGCTGCCAAAATTATGTAGACTATTCGAAAACTTAAAACCTTGCGTTTTTTCCTAATAATAATTAGTGATATCAACTCAGTACAATTTCGAATTCAGTTTTTACGAAGTTTTTATAATAAACGGATTCGATTAATTATTTGTTTTGAATAGGTAACTAAAAAAACTTATGCTAGCGGTTATTATATAGATTTTCAGACTCTTGACAATTTTAATAAGAACGAAACATTGGTAAAATAATTTATTGTAGTATTAGTTATTATATTTTGATGTCAAAATTGGAAATTCTAATTAAAAAATAATGTATACTATGTAGTATTTTGATATAAACACACAAACATAAATTGGAAAACTGGTATAAATACCAATAAGTTGTTAAATTAATATATTAATAAATATAACTGCTAATTATCCATAAACCGTTACAGACAGTTGTAAGATGTCTCCATCAACGGATATGACTTTATATCATATAATGTTGTAGGTATAATTAATAATACAGTTAGGATGCGCATGCGCAACAAATGTTACGATCAATGAATCATCAAGTTTTATTGTGATTAATATAGTTTTACATTACATAGAAATTAGATAAATATTTCCTTTTATCTACAAGAGTTAAGTAATTTATAGTTTTTAAATAATATATCTTTATTTTTCTAATTGTTTAATAACCTACATTTTCTATGGTTTTGAATTATATATGTTTTTTAAGAATTATGTATGTTTTTAAGAGTTATGTTAACATTAAACCATGTCATGTTCATGAAATAAAAAGTTAAATAATTAAAAATAATAATTTTAAAATATAAAGTCCATAAGGTATGGTAATTATTACTTTACATAAAAATAACCAAAACATTTATATATAATATGTAGTAATTTTATCGACACCGCTCCGTGCGCTTGATTTATGTAACAGACAAGTGCATTCGCGGGATGTAGCCAGCTTATAGATAAATATAGATATAATATCGACAAAGATAAATAACATGTTTAATTATTTCTATTCAATTGCTTACATTAATATAATAAATTAATGAATTTGAAAATTTTCATGAAGCAATCTTGGAAAAATCGATTTTTTTAATAAAATGTATTTTTTTTCCAAAATGCAGTATAGATAAACATTGAAAAGATGCCACTACCGAAATTAATGATTGAAAATATCTTTAAACATGTATAGCCATGTTAAGCTTATTTAAATTTATATAAATATAGAAAAGAAAAGTATACTGCAAAGTTAGAAACATTGGTTAGGATTTTCGAAAGAAACCTAATAGATGTCACCACCGTCCCGATAAAGACGATCACATATAGAATGCTTAATTCACCGAGGCGGACAGCGATACGGTAGCTCAGTTGGTAGAGCGACGGGACGGTTTCCCAGTGGTCGCGGGTTCGAATCCCTGCCCGTATCGGTTTATTTTTCATTCTATATTTATATAAATTTAAGTAAGCTTAACATGGCTATACATGTTTAAAGATATTTTCAATCATTATCTGTTATTGTTATTATTAGGCGGTGGCTATTTGGCGGCAGTTGTATGTGGGCTGAATTGAAAGAAGTGGTACCAAACTTACAGAAGATGTCTATGAAGCAGCTTTAATAAATGGTTCATATGGTTGATATAAGAACTGGATGCAACCTCCGTCTCCTTCATTGTGGATTCTAGACCCTAGTCTGTTGCATCCCTCCTCATTACTCAAGGAGGAAAAAGCATTTGCAGTTTTATATTGCAGCATGTGTGTCCGTAAAAAACCTAATAATAATCTGTTTTTTGCTAATTTAAATTCTTATCCATAACCTGATTAAACATTAAAATAAAAACTATATTATTAACAGTTTTAAATAACCGTGTACATTTATATTGACTTATTTAAATATCGATAGATTTCATTTCATCGATATTTTTCCATCCCTAAACACATGTGGCACTTAATCATATCGATTCAAAACCGCTGAAGCGACAAAAAACATTGTTTTTAATCTGGTTACTGAACTTTATAAAAAAACATTTCACGCACATGTCTACGAATGGGTTAAAAGTAGATATTTTTTTTAGATAAATGTCATTTCATGAAATGGAAAGTTATCTGAAAAAATGATGACATGTGGTAATAATCATTTTGTCATGCGATGCACGTGAGAATGGTTTTTATTTTTTTGGAATTACAAAGATTTCGGGTGTTTTTTTTATTGCATAATAATGTTGTCTTTCTAATTAATAAGGTCAAACCCTTTGAAGAGTTATCTGATACAATTGTATAATAATTATTTGAAATAAACATTGTTTTTGCGGTTGAAATAGTAGGTATTCGATTCTGAATAAGTGTTTGCTACTCAATATTATGACTTCTTAAGTTATTAGTGTTATCTGAATTTATAAGATTTGGCTTCAGTCTCGGATTCTAGACCAATAAAATTTCTACCTTCTGCCATAAATAAATCAAAGTACTACTAAGTATTTGGAAAATCACTGGCCGTTTTATCGTCTTTTCGTTATGAAATAATATATTTGTAACCCTTTGCATAAATATAAAACGTCATGTAACACCATTTGACACATTTCATTTTAATTTTAACATTTTGAAGGTGTTATTTTAATGTCTTATGACTTTTTGCAACATTAATTTTACGCTGGAAGCTGATTCATTTGATTTTGGAGAACATATATTAGAGATAATTTACGTTGTTGTAAATCTATATTATAAGATTTGGTTATAAGGTTTATTTTAATTTAATACGAACCTATGATATAAAAAAATGTTTGTACGTTATATGATCTGTCTTCAATCAGTGTCTACAATCAACTTTAAAAACCATTTCTTCGTTATTCTAGCGTTTGTAAAAAGGTTGGTATAACACAAATCTATAAATAAAACCTCCGTAGATATTACTCAATCTTCAAATCAAAAACCAATACGCACATAATTGGATGAAACACTTTGAAATATTAAAAAAATTAAAAAAAACAATCATATCTAGTTTTCAAAGAAAGTTTATTTATAACGGTGTAGCATGTGGTAGCGTGCGGCGATTACTTACAGTATTGTATTTATTTCTGTTCTTAACACATGCGCGTGTCTCATTGTGGTGCTCTCAACTTGGGGCTGCTATTAATGTATATTTACGTAAAATTATTTAATAAGAAATAGAGTAATATATCTACGTATTTGGACTTAGATAAAGATCGCTAATTCCAAATACGATGAAGTCGTATTCTCTAAAAAACATCTATTTGACCAAATAGACCTGGAATAGTCAAATGTGGTCCAGTATAATAAACATTAATAAAATCCTCATATTTTACACTGTTTTTAAACAAAATGTATTTATTATAAATTGTTATAACTTTATTATAGTTTAAAAGTCATGCGTTACATATAAAGGAAATTATAGAAAAATATGTTTTCATAATATAGTGTATATGATGTAAAAATCAACAAAAAAATATATATTTAGAGCAGGCCGGGGTTGGTGGTAGAACGCGCGTGAATGTTAAATTGGTGTACCACCGCGACGATCAGTGCTACTCAAAGATTTATCCTTTCACTTATTGTTTTAGAAATTGCTTTTTTTATTATTACCTGCAATTTAATAAACAATTTAATTTATAATACGTATTTTAGTTATTCATTTAAAAATGTATATATTCTTAAAAATAAATGAATATATTCTGATATAATAAAATACATCATTGTTTTATTTTCAAACCCTTTACAAAGAGAAAACCTTTGCTTAAAGGCTATATAATGATAAGTATCTTTTAATAGTTATTTATAATAAATTATACGTTAACTTTGGGAAGCACTGATCGCAACAAGTGTAAGCATTTCCATCGTGCCCTAGATAAGTATAAAAAACAATAGTTAATTTAATACTTACATTAATCATGTAAACTTCAGCCTTGAAGCTTTAACATCAGACTAAAATTATGAAAAAATCACGAGATATCTATGAACGGTTTGATTCGGTGTTTAATTTCATTTATTGCGTTTTACATTACATGGTAATTTACTGTAAAATATGTAATAGATTCCAACTACCTTTATTAGATTCATTTGCTATTTATACAATTATATTTATAAAGTTCATCTTATCCTATTAATATTATAATATGCGAATGTAAGTTTGTTTGTTACGCTTTCACGCGAAAACTACTCATACGATCATTATGAAACTTTGTACACATACTTTTGGAGGTATTAGAAGTAACATAAGATATATATATTTATTATTTATGTGCCTTAAGTTAAAAAAATAGAAAGATAAAAACATTGTTTTTCAATGTTGTATAACACAAATCTATAAATAAAACCTCCGTAGATATTACTCAATCTTCAAATCAAAAACCAATACGCACATAATTGGATAAAACACTTTGAAATATAAAAAAAAATAAAAAACAATTATATCTAGTTTTAAAAGCAGAAGAACGTGGACGGAGTCGCGGGCAACAGTTTGTATTAATAAAAAGTCAAAAAGTAATGTAAATAAGTAAATATTTTATAATTCAGTAAAAAATTTAAATTACATTTATCTTCATTTCGAGATTGTTGTTTTTAAGTCTAATATGGTTAATCTTGCTATGTTAATCAGCTTGAAGGTATTTACAGGTTCCTCAAGTTGAGCTCGATGTAGGTTTAAGATTTAGGTAATTAATACGATTATTGAAACGAAGTACGAGCGTTATTAATATTTTTGAACCATATTGGCTATGATACATTAAATTTTTCAAACTTTTAACTTTTCCATTCAAAGGACTCACTACATTTTGCAAGTGATTATTACTCATATAATATAGGTACTTAAACCTATCTATGTTCTACACGTGTCATGCGCAAGCGCAAGTGCAACACGAGAGCTGAGGCATGTTGCGAATACACTGGAATCCATAATTTTAACATATACCTTGATATTTATTAGTAATATTGGATACGTTTTAAAATAAAAAATGATTTTTTACATTTATATTGTTATATTATATAAATATCTATACATGTAAATAAATATTTAGAGTTTGTATGTTTGTATTATTTTACATTTTTAAACATATTGTATTATTTGTAATTGCTTTTGTTTACTTTTTAATTGTACACAGGTCTGCTGGAAGAGATGATTTTGAAATAAGCAATGATTTTGTACGAATCTAAGTTATAATAAATATATCTTATACATTTTCACACACATGCTATGTACATAAATATTCAATAAATAAATATATTTATAATTAATCCAAAAGTTAGACAAAACAAGGGCTTGCGATAATTTAAAATAAAGTTTTACTCATTAAAATAAAAATATTTATTACGGATTTAACTCTCGTATTATTAAATTTAAAATTTACATTTTAAATTTAATTATACGTGGGTTAAATCCTTAAAAAATTGTTTCATTTCAATGTGTGGCACTTGTGAAAATCTTACCTACTGTTGTTTTGTGTTAATTCCATTTGATGTGAAATACCTCCTGTCACATTACTTTTATTCGTTTTCATCTTATTTTATTTCCGATGGTGCTATTGATATTAAACAATAACATGTGTTTTTACATAAACATATTAACAGTATTTGAAATATGTCTATAATATGAAAGTAATTCATATATGTGTAACTACCTAATTCAAATATTTAGGTATGTTTCGAAAATGAAGACGTACATTTACTTTATAGAATATGTATATTATGAAAATGAAGATTGTTTCTTTTTACATTCTAAGTTCATTGGCTATTAAAAGAAATAATTAGAGACTTGAATTTTCTTCTGCTTCATTTGGAGTTGCGCATCGTAACTTAAATCTAAATATTGATTTTATAACGTGCGTTGGTATTTGATTCTTGTTATTAGTAAAGAAAGGAATTTAATGAGTTTATCTTTCTTTTCGTTTTTTAATCTTCTGTCTATTTTATTATCAGGTTGATACACGTGTTAATTCATTAACTCATAAATAGGATAATGAACTCATTATAGATTGCAACTTTGTATTGACATTTTGAACTAGGGTCAAAGTAAAGTCTAGATTTACGATGATATTGTACATTGATCTGGAAATCAATAATTTTCCTATTACGTATTCAAAAAATAAAACTATTTTTATAAATCCTAACTTTAAAATATATAACAACAAGTTTATGTAAGAAAGTTTAGTTGATGATATTTTTTTGCAATAAAAATTCAAAAGAACTTTTAAAATATTCTACAGTTTTACAAATAAGAAATTTCTCTTCATTAGAATGGAGACGACGGAATCGAAGAAACGATGTTAAACCAAAAAAAACATTTTTTTATCAGACACGTGTTTAAATGTTTGTCTGTCTCACTACTGTAATGATATTGAGGGCCTGTCGTAAAACTGAATACTAGAAAAAGAGTTTTTATTGAGAAAAAATTTATGATGGTAAAATAAAATGACGTTTGAGTTTTTGTTTGTTTTTTTTCAATTTTAGAAAACACTTAAATAATTTATGTATGGTTTTGTTTTTATGAAATAGATTATTAAAAAAAAGTTTGTTTTATGTTAAAATACGATCTATGCAATTATATAATAATTAGGTAAATCTTTATATTAAATATTTGTTTTTAAAAACCATTGGAACGAACATTAAGTACATAGTACAGAAACGTGTTTTTATTATTTTAGTTTTTTTTAAATATTTGATAATTCATTAATTTTAGCAACAAATTACAAATTGTCTTAAAATATTGTAGTACAATTACTAATGTATGTATTTGTATAAAATTATAGTCGTGATATTTGACCTTACAGATATAGAAGAAGATAAAATCATTGATTTGTGACAAAACTTAAATAACAACACACCTAGTCTAATTACCTATAATATTATTTACTATGACTTAGTTTAAAAAACACATTTTTTTATAATCAATGCAATTATAAAATAAGTCCATAGAAAAGTACCGTCAAAAAGCTCCGTAAATACTTATTTTCTTATAAAATAGTGTATAACATTCTGTTAAAGATCTTTAAATCAGTTTTAAGTGATATATGACATAAAAAAATTAGGAAAGTCGTTATACCAAATAAAACAAAATTTTATATAATATAATTAAATATGACACTACTAGTTTTTTCCAGATTAACAAATCTAACTACGACTATTTAAGAATATATTATTGTTATAACGCTGCACTAATTGTTAACAGAATATTTGGGGGTGAAGTCATTAAAGAAGTTACATACAATACAAGTAACAGGTATCCCTATCACCAATATGGTCCTTAGTCATATATAAAAAAGTAGTCATAGTCATACATAAAAAAAAAAAAAGTATACGTTAATAGTGAAAACACTGATTGCGACGAAAGTAATACTTTCATTCTATTGGATCATTTGTCTGAATACTATTCTTAATCTTTCTTGTACTTAAACTTAGCTTTACTATAAAATCACAGTAACTAGAGTAGGAGCTGTAGAAATAACTTTCCAGATTAACTCTCCAGCTTCCAGAAAAAACATAAATGTGAAAAGAAAACCAAGTTCAATTTTACAATATACCTACCTATCTCTGGGTTCTTGTCTTCAACGACAAAAGAAGTGAAAAGATCTAAATGAGAGCCAAGTTCAATGGTCAGTCCTGAAATTTATTTATAAAAATATAAAATATTTTTTGCGTTTAAAAATATCTTTAAACATGTATAGCCATGTTAAGCTTATTTAAATTTATATAAATATAGAAAAAAAAACCGATATCAGCAGATTAATTTAATAACTATATATAAATATTGAATTCAAAAATCCGATACTAGCAGATTAATTTAATAAATATATATAAATATAGAATGAAAAATAAACCGATACCTGCCGACCGACACATAAATAAGCTAGACATGGCTATACATGTTTAAAGATATTTCCAAACATTAATTTCGGTACTGGAATCTTTTCTATGTTTATCTATACTGCACAGTTAAAAATATTGATTAGGATTTTCGAAATAAGCCTAATACCACCGTCTCAATTCTGACGATCACATATATAATGCTTAATTCACCGAGACGGACAGCGCTACGGTAGGTCAAAAGCTCAATTGGTAGAGCGAAGGGACGGTTTTCCAGAGGTCGCGGATTCGAATCCCTGCCCATATCGGTTTATTTTTCATTCTATATTTATATAAATATTTCTTTCATTCATTCATTCTATAACTTAGGATAATACATTGAAGCCCAAGGCCTGGCTTGGCTGGTTCTCATATACGAATTATTATTTAGTACCTACTAAACATAAAAGGGCTATGTTAGAAACTAACCCTCTACCAGCAACCTAAATTTACAGCCTTAGAACTTGCGAATACTTAATTAACATAATTAAAACTAGCCAAGTCAGACCTTAAAAGGTATCTTAAAAATAAATTAATTTAAAGTTTTGTTAAAATATTTTTACGTGCATTGTGTAAATGAAGACATACTAAACATTCTAGCTACAGTTTTATAAAAATTTCTCTTAGAATAAAAAGTAATAATACTTTTTACTCTAAGAGACTTTTTTCTCACGATTTAAAATAAAAGTAATATAATTTTTAATAATAAACAGATATTTACACTTGGTATTTTAATTAACGTTAGTGTTTAATTGGTAAATCATTTGGTTCCAGCAAGCATAGAAAACACAGTGTCTATAATTTTTATGAGTAAGAAAAATATTTGAAAATATCCTTCCTATATAGTTCTATATATCGTTTGAGTTTCTATGTTTAAAATCAAAAAAATTATATATACAGAAAAGAACTGATAGGGCCTGCGCTTTTGATGTTAGTTCCTAACGAACTTGAAGATTGTGTATAAATAAGCTGATGGAATGTTCCAACTATTCAAGAATAGCTATTCACATGAATGTTCTCATCAGTAAATGAATTAGGTAGGTACTTAGGTACGCTAGTTTTTACACTCTTCCTTTTTTGGAATAGGACATACAGACTTAAAGACCATTTTAAAATCTATAATGCTCTCTTAGCATCTTAGTAAACTCTAAATCCGAATCTCTAGGTAACTTTCAAGATATATCAAGGTTTATCAGTACCGAAAATTGTGAAAGATTTTAGCAGAATGTCTCAATCAACGTCAATCAGCAGTTTCAACAGCACTTGTAGCAGGTTGCATAATTATTGCCTGGGCGGGAGAGGGGGGTGATCTCTCTTGTCCACCATAGGCCTACGTGGTGAGGGTGCCTTTTGTTTGATCGGGGCGCCCTCATAGGGGGGGATTCCGCCGGGGCGTCACGGTGAGTGCGAGCAGAGGCCAACCGTTGGTTTTTGAGTGGGTAACCTTAAAAATGGTAGCGTCATCTATGCTGCCGGTAGTCCCACATACCCCTACAGCCATCACCTTCCTGGCCGATGGGATGATGCGTAAGGCATTTGTTACAACGCCAAAAAAAAAAAAAAATAAGGTTGCATAATTACTGACTTCCAAAGAAAGTTTCTATTAGTTCAATTGTAATTTGTAATATTGTTAACAGCTATAAGTCAACTTATCCGAAGAAAGTCAAGTTTTTTTTACAAAATAGGTATTGGCCAAATTGCAAATAACTATAACATGGCCTAAGATGTATATCTTTACACAAATTTTTGTGAAAAAGCTTTACCTGTTAGGAAAAAGTTGCCATTGACATAAGTACATATAATATCAATTAATCCTATTATTACTGTTACAATCAGATACTTTTTGAATTATATATTAGTTATTCCAGTATAATCTAACGACACAAAAAAAATGAATAAATTGACTTGACTTTAAATAAACAATTAACTTTATAGAATATGAAAAAGAACATTATTCTCTATATTCCCAAGAATTTTAACCCAAGTTTCAGTTATTGTAATTTTTTTAAATTAACCATATGATGTTATTATCTAATTTAAAATATCTAAGAAAAGGCTTTATTGTAATATATAGTATGCCGTAAGTAATATACATTTTATTTTTAAATAAATATAGATCAATGAATTTATAAATTAAAAAATATAAACTCAGATAGGACTCTACCCTATTACCTCTGCGATAACGTTCCGTCGCTCTTGCAATTGAGCTTAAGTGTCTTCCCACTTCGGACCATCATTCTAAATATAATTGTCTTCATTTATGACAATCAAAGAATTGTAATATGTATATATATATTATTTTAACTCACAAGAACATGTTTTACATTTAATAAGTCTTCCAATTTACACCTACTTAGATCCGCATGTTATTTAAAAAAAAGTGACGCGAAGCAAAAAAGCCAATTAAATAAAGAATGTACTACTAAAACTAACAGTATATTATGGCGCCAAAAGGTAGTTATTTTTTTACTTTAACTGTTGGTATCTATGAAAAAACGATTTTCAACTTAATGATTGTTGAAATAAGAAAGGAATTGTTTAAAATATATCTATGAGATGAGATGAGCTTAGCACATGTGTAGTTTCAGTAAAGTTTTTACGTTCCTGTCAGCTCCTGTTATTCCCGAATGATATCCCAATCAGTGCGGTCGTGCTTCGTAAGTGTAAAAGTCAAGTGTCATTTTGACAGCGCGCCAATTTAGTGACATTTTTTATAACTTGTGAATTTTCACGCTTTTTTTGAGTACTGGTAAGATTTTTAAGAATGTAAAGGATTATATTAATATTATTCAATATTTTTTTTTATTTAAATACATAACATATTTTTTTGATAAATTATGCCTATTTGTCTAAACTGTATTTACAATTAATATGTAAAAATAAGTCATTTTAAATACGATTTACTCAATTTACTTGTTAAGAAATATTTATTCAATCGCAGCATAACCCTCACTTAGTCATTTTGATCATTTATTTTAACCCTTTTTTTTTATAATTTCTTCTTTAAGTTTTTTTTTTATAATTTCTTAGAATAAAATAAAAGAAAATATGTGGCTATCAAACATTCTACTTATCAAAATAATACAATTGTTACTTAATTGTTACTCTTAAAAAAAAATTAAACATACAAAAAATATAGAAAATTACATAATTTTTATATTTTTAACCACACGGTGTTTGTTATACACAAAAAGGTATTATAATTACACGTGCATGTATTCCATAATTTAAAATACCGTAAAACACTTACATCAATAATATAGAATCTAACATGTGTTGCGAAAAATAACAATAGTAATAAAATATATAATCCACAGATGCGCGAGCCACGCGAGATGGACGGAGAAAGTTTATTTTTATAATAATAGCAAACCATATGCGAGACAACACATGTAAATTATTCACCTCACCATTCGGATTACTGAACTTTATTAGGCGAATGAACTTATAACCATGGCTGAATATGACCTCATAGCTTACGACGATGTAATGTTTCAAGATAGAAGTGATAATGTCACAGACCTTCACGCGTATTATATGTCGCAGTTTAATTTAGAATTAGAGAACGGTAAGGGAAAACCAAAAAGTGATAGTTTTAAATTTGGAGTGGAAGAAAGTTTTGATTTCGAAGTTCTTGATAATTGGAATAACGTTGAAAATACGAAAACTGATTTTGAGATTATCGACGAAGTTATAGATAGCAACGTGAACGATCAAAATATCAAAGAAGTTCTTCTCGATTTGGATAATATTGAGTTCGATGATAGTAGTTTCAAGTCTGATTCATGTGATGACAAAAAATGTGACTCAAATTACGAAACTAACGATTACATAGATGATGAATCTTTGATTGATGAGCTATGTAGAGAAGACGGCGAGTCGTGTCGTCTAACGCCAGATGCGTTCAATGATGAGTATTTCAACACGATGCCTAATGAAACTTTACTGCCATCAATAGAAACTGCATTTTCCAAGAGATACCGCAGCTTTAATAAAGTTGAAGACTATGATACACAAAATGTCTACAATACAAATCCAACACAAAATACCAACTCTCAAATGATAAGTAGTTTGGACCATTATAGTTACCCGAATAATATCTTATATAATTTGGATCACCAAAATAACTATATTTTACCCGACACCCCGACAAGTTGTCAAGATTTTAATTTTGACAGAAATTCTAGAAAGATATCAGTATCTGAATCTATTGAGAGTGACATTCAGAGCGCTGGATATTATGATGATAACTCAGAAAATTTAGATGAAGACGACCTTTTTATAAACCTAGATGACTTCGGGCTAGCTTTTGAAAAAGATAATGAAATCAATGAAGATAAAACCATCCAAAATGATAAAAGAAGTGATAAAGAAAAGCCACAAGGTATTAACAAACTTTTTTAAACAATTTTAGTAAGATATTAACCATTTCAGTTATTATCTCCGATATTTATATAATAAATCAGAACATTGTTTATGTTTCAGGTGAAAGGGTTTGTTTATGGGAGAAATGTTTTGAAAGATATCAAAATCAAAATACGCTGGTGGAACACATCGAGAGGGCACACGTTAACACTTACAAAGGTACTTGAACATATGTACATTATTTTATATTTTGAGTACGTATTTTCTAAGAATGAAATACCGAAAACATGATTAGACGAACCAAAATGTCGCTGACAGTTTCCGCTATAAATATAAATCGTGAATGAATCATTAATGCAATTTTTGAATGTAATGAATCAGCATTGCAAAAACTATTATTAAATACGAATTACGATTATATGATTTTAGCAAATATCTAAGTGTATAAGTTTTTTGTATTATAATATAATAGGTCATCTGCAAAAGTATTGTCTTACTGTCAATTATGTTATATAACGAAATATCGTATTTTTTCCTTCAGGCGATGAATTCAGTTGCTTATGGCGGGAATGCGCACGCGCACGACGGCCGTTCAACGCACGATACAAACTGCTCATACACATGCGGGTCCACTCCGGACACAAGCCCAATAGATGCCACGTTAGTATATTATTATTATAGACGGTTGAATTCATTATGATGAAAAAACTTTTAATAATATAATGACTTGTATTCCTATGAATAATTTAGACATTAACAGATTAAATTGTTCACTCCCTTTTAATCCTCGTATGATATCAATTTATTTCTTTTTAGCACCCTGGCTGCGGCAAAGCCTTCTCCAGATTGGAGAACCTGAAGATCCACGTCCGCTCCCATACGGGTGAGCGTCCCTACGCCTGTCCCGCACCGCACTGCAGGAAGGCCTTCTCTAACTCCTCGGACCGCGCCAAGCACCAGCGTACACACTTCAATGCTGTGAGTTTTGTTTCCATTTTAAGTCGTTTTCAGTTACTTTTTAAATTTATTTTGAGTATCAAGATTTAGGTTTTATTCTCGTACCAGCAATAGAGTTCAAATGTGTTTATGGGCGAATGAGATGTGCCTAGTAGTCAATTATTATTAAATTGTGCTCTTCCTTTTTTCATTTTCTTTTTAAATAAATTAAATTATATAGTTATTAAATATGCAATGGAAATGTCAAGATAAATAAAACTAGAAATATGTTTTTTTGTCCTATGAAACATTCAATTACAATTGTAAATATATAACTAAAATGAACCATATTATTATTTCTATTTACAGAGACCGTACGCGTGTGGTGCAGTGGGTTGTGGTAAGCGGTACACCGACCCATCTTCTTTACGGAAGCACGTAAAGTCTCATCCGCACGCGCTGGCTCCCCGCACCCGCCTGGCGCCTCCCCGCCCTCCCCCGCGCGGGGAACATCTCGTGCCCACCTCACCCGCCAAGCTGACTACCCTCAGGTGTATAAGAGACAAACTCACAGTACCCCGTTTGCAGATATAACCACCATGTCGAGAGTTTCAACTGTGTTCAAACACGACTGATTGTTTCAATAATGCCATCCCTGTCTCTCAATATGTCAATTGTAGAGACGTCAATCAGTGACATTTGATTATGAAATTTCAAAACTGTGAAGAAGCGGCAAATTGCACTTGTTTTTTTATGATATAAAAGGAATAACATTTGTTAATGATATTTTATGATTGGATAAGTATATTTAATAACTACTAAGCTGTAAATAATTTGCTCAATTCGAAGACTCAAAAGGCTCAAATAGATTAAGTATATTGTAAATTTGTGTTCAAAACACTCATAGGTTTTAGGGACCAATAATTAAGATACAATATCTTTTGTTTAAATCCACAAAAAAAATATATACTATTGTCTAATTTTTAAGGGCAGATAGCAGTATCGAAAGAGAATTATATATTTTTTAGGCTTGTTTATACAAAGTGCTATCATTCTTTGCAATTTTGTGTTAAACACATTTTTAAGTTAATTGTTTAATTTTTCTAGAAATATTATTAAGATAATGATTAATGTTATTTATATTGATATTTTCAATGACACCTACTTTTGCTCAATTTTATAATTTACATTTACGTATATAATACCAACTATTAAATTTGCCTCATGGTATTATGTAACAGGTATATTTTTATATCTAATAATTACGGTAATTGGTAATATCCACACAAAAAAAATCTAAAATAATCTAATAACAAAATCTTGAAACGTCTTCCAAAAAGTTTTGTTATTAAATGTACTATTTAGGCACTTCAGATTAAGAACTTTTCTTAATAATTAAAAAAATACTTTTATTTTTTAATCTCTTTTTAGGTTTAGATTTCTTCCACACCTTAGAATGTAATTAATTATAGCATTGTACAAAGTTGGATGCTTTCCAAAGAATCTCCTTTGTTAGTTTATTTTATAAGATTTTTCCATATAAGATCTCTTTATGCTCATATATGTTAATTATAAACTAGTGTTGACAGTTGCTGTCAGGAATATTGCTCATTTTTTTTAATTAAATTTTAATAACAAAGTTGTTTTTTTTATCACGTTATATTTTTAACAATTTTTTAACTAAACCTTTAATACGGATTACATTTGAGGTAGTTCAACATTACTGGGAAACTATTACCTTAAATACAAGAACAAACATTATTTGTAAAGCGGCCAAGTGCGATTAGGGCTGTTTTGTACCTTTATTTGTAAAAAAAACGGCAAAAAATCACGTTTATCGTATGAGGCTCTCCCCTATATATTTACTTCGTTTTTGTCTTTGTTGTGATAGCGGTAACAGAAATACATCATCTATGAAAATTTCAACTGTTTAGCTATCACGGTTCATGAGTTACCGCCTGGTGACAAACAAAAATGGATAGACGGCCAGCGAAGTCTTCGTAAATAGTTTTCCGTTTTCAGCCTCTTGGTACACAACCCTAAAAACAAGCAACAATAATTATGTTTAAATCTTTGCGTATAAAAATCTGGATATTAGTAAATTATGTTGCACAAAAAATGCTTAAAAAAACATTATTGTAAAACTGAACCAAAAACTTCTGATATAAAGTAGCTCGGCCCTTAAATTTTGATTAAATGTTTATATTAGAAAGCCAATAATTACAACTGTATATAAAAATACTTCATTATAAATATAATATATATTTTTAAAACTTCATTATATTTATTAAAAAATAACAAGAAAATACTTAGTTATATACAAAAACAAGACACTTACAAAACCGATATACAAGTTTAAAATCGCGGTGTAGGCATTTCTAGGTTCAATTCTAAGATCAATATATTATCAATAATAATTTAATGATTACAATGTTGTTATCGGATTTGCGTGTTTCAAGAGCATAAAAAGGGTATGAAGGCTCCTTGGGCAGCACATGTCGTTTTAACTGAGACCGTTCACCATCTTCCCGGATTTGTTTCACATCATGAAGCTTTTGGCTCTTGCGGCCTTTGGTAAGTTTTTTATCTACAAATAAAATATATGTCATTGTTATCAGAATCACATTATTTTTGATTTTTGTTCCTGATATTATTGGAAATTGCTGAATTGATTTTTTTGATGTTGTAAAGAATTTGTCTACGGTGATTTAAGCTACAATTCTTAATTGCTTATGTCCACTTGTGACCTAAGAAAAATTTTATTATTATTTTTTTAATACATGTATTTTATAAATTAGAGGCGAATAAGTTATTTTACGTTTATGTGTGCGTGTGTGTTTTCGCAATATTTTTATATTGTAATCCACATTCTTTTGTAAATTTTTCGTGATGCTCGAACAGACAGATTCATTTAAATATTTTTTATTCAAAGGCTCTTATAAATAATAGATTTTATATTGTCTTTCATGACTGTTCTTTTTTAATAAAACACTCACTATATGTTTAAAACATTCCATAGTTTTCACGGTTAAAGAAAATATGATACTTATGACTTAGTACTACTTTAATTATTTGAATATAAGTTATGTTGCAACACTAAGGTTGCTTTGTTAAATTTTAATTTTACATATGTATTTGTTTTGTCAGATTAAAATAAAATTTTACCCAACTTTAACGGGATATCTAATGAAAATGCAAAAGGTTTATATACACTTTCTTACTATTAATAAAAATCGTTTAAGCATAAGAAATGTTTTATATTTTAAAAGTAATTAATATTATTAGGTACGACAAAGGACTACAAAAAAAAAAGTTAAAGGTCTTAATTAACTTTAAGCATTTGGAAGTCTCGTCTATCACTTGTATGGGGTCTCTAATAAGTATATTAATTTTATTTCTGTTCTCAGTGGTCGTTGCATCGTGTCATCATGGTGGCAACGAAGACAAGTCATCAGAATGGCCCTGGCAAGCGGGTAAATTGTACCGTTATGATGTAGAAACACATACATTAGCGCGTTACCAAGAAAGCAATAGCACTGGTAATTCATTCAGAGCCCAATTTATAGTACGTGTCAGGTCTCCTGGCAACCTCCAAGCACGCCTAGACAAACCAGAATATGCTCAAGTGCACCAAACGTTGGAACATCATGAACCGATGCCAGAAAACCTCGAGTATCAACCTGTGCCGAATCTTGACAAACCATTCGAGATTCACCTAGAAAGTGGAAGAGTTCTCTCAGTAAAATTACCTTTCTCTGTCTCTCTTACACAGGAAAACTTGATTAAGGGTCTCGTGGGTGCACTGCAAGTAGATCTTTCCTCTCATCGTAACGTCAAGGGCTCACAAGGCACTTACGATAGCCACAAACAACAGGGGTTGTTCCGTAAGATGGAAACTGACGTCACTGGCGATTGTGAAACCCTTTACGCTGTGTCACCGGTAGCAGCTGAATGGAGACGAGAACTGCCAAACTTTGCATCAAATGAACAACCAATTGAAATTACAAAGAGCAAAAATTATGGACATTGTCATCATCGTGTCGATTATCACTTTGGTGTGCCAGAAGGCGCTGAATGGACTGGCACGGCTCACAAGAAAGGAAAGGAACAAGTTATAAATCGTGCCACGGTTTCAAGATTGCTGGTTGGCAAAAATGGGCCTATTTACAAGGCTGAAACAACGAGTACTGTTACAGTTCATCCTCATTTATACGGCGGGAAAAAGGCAGAGGTACACGGTAAAGTAAAATTTAACTTAGTGTCTTATGAACAGGATACGGAAGCTGAATGGCAAAAACCAGAAGGAGCACGAGAAATTAAAAATCTTTTGTACTCTTTGACTGCGAAACCCATTGAAATTGATGGTAGTTCATCGTTTAAAAAACACGTAAACATTCAAACAAACTCCAGACAAAAAGTGGTTTCTATAAATAAGAAGTTTTTAAGTCATTCCCATGATTCGTCGAGTTCCAGTGAATCTAATTCTGCTTATGTAAATGACGATATTCCTAAATTTAACGAACCTGCTTATGCTTCGCTATACTTGAACCCTCAGCCACATGGTGATAAGAAGCAAAATCCAATGAATGCTCAAAAGCTTGTACAGGAAATAGCGCAACAATTACAAAACCCTAATAATATGCCTAAAGCTGATTTACTATCTAAATTCAATATTCTTGTTCGTGTTATAAGCTCTATGAGTTATGGTCAACTTAGTCAAGCAAGCAGAAGCATTGAAATTGCTAAATCAAGTAATGATATCGTAAAGTCCAATATGTGGATGATTTACAGAGATGCTGTTACACAATCTGGTACACTGCCAGCATTCCAACAAATCAAATCATGGATTGAAAGCAGGAAATTAGAAGGGGAAGAGGCTGCTGAAGTTATTGCCGTACTTTCAAAATCTCTACGTTATCCTTCCAAAGTAGTAATGAAACAGTTCTTTGACCTCGCTATGAACCCGGAAGTAACTAAACAAGCTTATCTTAACAGCACGGCTCTGATTGCCGCGACTAAGTTAATTAATATGGGTCAGGTAAACAATGAAACTGCTCACCGTTACTATCCTACACACATTTATGGACGTCAATCACCCCAAGAAGATGGTTTTGTCGTTGATGAGGTTCTTCCCCGCCTGAGCCACGAACTTCACCTGGCTATTCAAAATGGTGACAGTCGTAAATCACAGGTATACATTAAAGCTATTGGCAACCTCGGGCACCCTGCTATCCTTGACGTATTTGCCCCTTATCTTGAAGGTGAAAACCCAGTGTCAACTTATTTGAGAACGACAATTGTTGAAGACCTTCGTGTACTGGCTTATGAAAGGAACCACAATGCGCGCGCGGTATTGTTCAGCATATTAAAGAATACTGCCGAACCTTACGAAGTAAGAGTTGCTGCTATCCATAACATTTTCATGTCTCGACCTACCACTGCCATGATGATGACGATGGCACAAATGACTAAAGAAGATCCTAGCATTCACGTACGAGCTGTCCTTAAATCGGCTATTATTTCTGCGTCTGAATTAAAAAACCCTCACGTCTATGACCTGTAAGTCTTGTATAATTTAATCATTTTGTATTCAATTTAAGCTAATACTTTAATTATTTGATTTAAAATATGTATATATATTTTTAGTGCAGCAACTGCGGGAGCTGCTAGAGATATGGTCACAAGCGAAGAGTTTGGCTCACAATACTCTGATAAAAACTTCAAGGAATACTATGAAAGGGATGAAGAACCTGGTGTTTTGTCCATTTTTTCAAGCATAGGAAGTCAAAATAGTTTATTACCGAAATATTTAAGATATGCAGGAACAAGTAGAACTGGAGGATGGGACCATGAATCTGTAGTAAATATTTATTATATTGAAAAAATTGTATTAAAATAAAATATATATATATATTTTATATAATAATATTTTATATTTATATTTACAGTTCTCAGCATCTACTTCAAATGTACAACAATTGTTTGATCTTTTCGCTGATCAGATGTTTGGACAAAAAAGAGCAGACCAAGGTGGTGAATATAAACATAAGTATTCAGCTGAACAAGTTGCAAACCAGTTGAACATTAAGAGACAGGACCAGGAATCTTTAGAGGCATCGATTTATATTAACCTAATGAACCAGCGTAGGCACTTTGCTTTGGATGAGAATGAATTTAAAAATTTTGGTACCAAATTGGGAGAGTACTTAACAAACCTCAACAATGGTGTTGAAAACCATTACACTAAAGTCGTTAATAAGAATCAAGTTTCAATAATGTTCCCCATTGCTTCGGGAGTACCTTTTATTTACAAGTACAAGGAACCAACTCTTGTCCATGTTCAGGCTAAAGCTAAAGGCAAAATTGAGTTCTCAGACAGAGACGACTATAATACCGCTGGTTCTGTTGATAGCGAACTCCGGGTTATTTATGCCGAAAATCATGAAGGAAACGTTGGTTTCCTTGACACTCTTGGCAATCAGCTGGCTAGCGTGGGATTAGTTAGAAAAATGCAACTTAACATTCCTGTGAAAATGTACTTAGAAATGAAATCTGGCGAAGTTAAATTCAATTTGAGTCCTATGGAACCCGAACAAGATAGCACAATCGCTCATTATAGTGTCTGGCCTTATTCTGCTAATCAAAAAAGAGATACATTGTCAACTATTTCTCAGGACCCTTCATCAGAATTGATAACAAGAGCTAAAAAAGTAGCTCAAATTGATACCAAATTTGGACAACATGTAGGATCTACATTCCAGCTACAAGGATATTCTTATTCCGAGGATTACAAAAATATAGGCAACATGCTAAACTCATACAATTTCATGTCGAGTATCATTACAGCATTTAAACAAAAGGACATCGCACAAACACACTTTAACCTAAGATACCTAGGAAAACAGTCTAAAAATAAAGGAGTGTCTATTACTGCAGCTTACGGTAAGGGTAACTTTAATTTATGTATAATTTATAATACTCATTTAATAATAATGCTTGAAACTAAATATAAAATATGACTTTATTTTACAGATACTTTGTACAATCAAAATAATGAAGGTGAAATGCCTTTAAATGCAAATAATGTGAAAGACGTAAAACCCAACAGCCCTTCACGGCGTGATGAGTTAGTAAAACGTGTCGTAACAGGAATTAAAGCAGCAAGAGCTCATGTTGTCGATTTGAGCGCTAAGTTTGACTCTCCAAGGAATTTAGAGTACGCTCTCACCTTTGCCATTGGAGAAAGTCATGTTGATCCTAAGATTCAGTACGCTATGTACGCTGGTAGAAATTCTGATCAATTTGGTCCAAATCAAATAAACGCTGTAGGCAGACTTACGACGCCCGTAAATATTTCGCCAATTAATTTCCAAAGTGCTTTACAAAAAGATTTAAATATGAATTTTGAAGCTGACATTCGTTACAATGAAAAGGAAAATATCCATATCCAGGGCAATGCCGAAAGGACCGACAAATATGTGGAAGAACTTCAGAATGATCCAAAGGCCAAGAGATGTCTTGAAGGGTATAAAGGGGAAAATTATTACCAACACGACTGTCATGAAGTAATCGTTAAAGCTCATGCCCCAAACAACTTTAAATTTACCGTTACCTACAAAGATGTTAGCCCAATGACAAAGAATGTAGCATACCAAGTAAACAGAATTATTGAAGGACTTAGTTTGTGGCGATCTGAAATGAATACCGCAAAGGTGCAACCTAATGGCAAACTCGAAATCAATGTTGACGCTTCCTTCGTTTCTAGAACATTGAACCTTATCGTAAGTTCTCGTTCCGGAGAATTGCGTGTGAATAATGTACCAATACCAGAAGTCTTATCCCGAGCTGTGTCTACTTATTGGCCTCTCAGCACTTTGGAACGCGTTCTAAACTATTACGGCGGTTCTCAGTACCAACGTAAGTAACTTGATGTACTCTTCTCCGACTTCTGTTTCAATGTTTTCTTTAATTTACTGTACCTTACTTTTAATTAATATATTGGAAAGCAAAATCGAAAGTGCAAATGACAAAAACAAAATCTGAATATAATATTTTACTTACAGCATACTGCAGCGTTGACAATACTCATGTAAGGACTTTCAGTGACCGTCAGTACGATTACAGTCTCTCTCGGTCATGGCACCTGATGGTTTATGATGACAAACCAGGAAGAAACGAAGATTTAGTTGTGCTATCCAGAAAATCGAATGAAAATAATTTGGAGATGTATATATCTTACAGGTAAAATATTCCTTTTCTTCTCAAAGATGTGTATTATAACAATATGTATATAAACAAATGACACTTCCATCCATCCAACACAATTGCTGCAAAGCATTCGAAACGTCGGATTAGATTTAAAATGTAAAATTTAAGATTTAATCCAATGTGTATTAATTCAATATATTAAAATATTATTTCAATGTGTAGTACTCGTGAAAACCTTAGAAAATACTAATATGTATATGGTTTTGATGCTCTAAACTCTAACAACTGTTTCTTTTTAAATGTATAGATCTCATACGGGCAAACACATAGAAATTGAAGTTCAACCAGCTATTAATGGTCAATCGAAGCATTCTGTCAAGGTAAATACAAACGCCAAGAAAGTTGCGGAGGGAGAGCTTACAACTTACTGGGACGATGTGGACGAAATACCCATCCTAGAATACTACAATTTGGGTGATAATGTGTTGATGATTAAATTAGGTGAAAACCATCTCCGAGTCTTGTATGATGGCAAAAGAAGTGTCGTCCTTGCGAGAGATAACCGCGGAAATATAAGAGGTATTTGCGGTGCAATGAGCGGTGAACCTCGTGATGATTATCTTTCTCCAAACGGTCTTCTAGATCAACCTGAATACTTTGGAGCTTCTTATGCTCTGATTGAAGGTGAAAGTGACCCTAACACGAAGCAACAGCAAATGGAGAGTAAGAGAGTGGCATATCAGCCACAAAATAAGTACACTGCAATTCTACCATCTCATCCTCAATGGAGTCAGGACATGCCTGAATCATCGGAAGAAGATTATGGTAACCAGATCGTCTATAGAGCAAGAAACTATGTACAGAACCACGAACCTTGCAAATTGATCCCTCAAGTCCAGTTTTATGAAAACCAGTTACAAATTTGTATTACGACAACTGCTTTGCCAGCTTGCCAGTCGCACTGCAGTGGAGACAAACACAAGGTTCAAGCTGCTCAAGTTGTCTGCCAACCTAAATCTGATCAACAGTTCCAGTCCTATAGAGAACAAATCAAACTCGGCCAGAGCCCCAAAGTCAGCGGAGTACCTCAGACAACACACTACAGAGTTCCTAACGCTTGTAAAGCCTAATTTGATTCTTAATTCGAATTAATATTTGCGCTTTTATAATAAAATGGCTCAATAACGGACAACCGATATTTTTACATACTTGTATAGTATAATTGTATATAGTTTTGGTTGTATAATATATAATTAAAGAAAATGTTATAGTGTGTATTTATATGTATCAGTGTATGTATTTATTTGTGATTATTACTTATAGTATTACTATTTGTTTATAATAAAATTAGAATAGAATAAGAAGCAATGAAAAAATGAAAAAAAAATAAGCCAATAAAATATTAATCATAATTAAATACTTTATATTATTTTATTTTATTCCAACATACATATTTCCTATTAAAAAAAAATAGCTTTTGCGATCTGGTTCGAATTAAATTAATAAAATAAAATATTTACTATTGACAACACTGATCACTGATGTAGATCGTACCGGGTATCCGGCGTTTGCGGTTTGGGAAATGGAAATCGGCATCAACAAAGTTCAAACAGCTGCTTGACAGAAATAGTTTATAAACAATATACAATGCTGTTGTTCATTATATTTATAATTTATACTTTTGTTTTAATTATTGAGGTAACTTAATGTATTCTAATGTAGATATCAGTATTCTTTCTGTGATAAGTATTAATACGAAAAATCAAAAGTGATGTTATGCCGTGAGTACAAGTTGCCTGTTGACAGTCCCTTTGAGTTTTACTTTTGAATCACAGCAAGTAAGTATATATACTTAGTTTAATTATATTTTACAATAATAATAATATAAATAAATATAAAAGAAAAGTAATCAAAAGGAGTATTTGCTTGTTACAGCAACTTAAATAGCTGATTAAAATATTTTATAAACAAATTACCATTTTTAATAAAAGCAATAGTTTAAATATGAGTTAAATTAATTATTGAAAATGTTTTTGTAATGTGTTAATTAAAGTCTATAATTAAACCTTATGAAAGTAAGAAAAAAAAACTTAAGTATTTTTAAATACAACGTTTAAATGATATCTGAACTGTTTCAAAGTATGTAACCATTTATTATACTAATTAGACTTAGAGAAATTTAATTTAAATCGTTAAACTTGCAAGAACTTAAATATAATGTTTTTAAATATTATTTTAGTTATACAAATGTATCTGATGATGTTAATAATATATTTCCTATATGAAATAATAATAAAAAAAAACATCTAAAGAGAAACTTTACAAATAAATATATTTATGATATTACTTTTTAACATTTATATACCATGCAGTGATAATTTCAAATTATAATTAAAATAAAGACATTACAAATGCAGAATTCAGTGCAATATATATATTATATTTTGTGCTAATGTGAAAAAGAACATTAGTTTCATTTGTTAGCAAATGAAATAATATATATGTGATAGAAGAAATGGATACCTGGCAAACAGGCATATGCGGTCTGGTCTGGTTTGGTTATAAATTGTCTTAACAGTAATATAGGTGTGTTTTAAGCTAGAACTGCGGAAGTCATTCCTTATTGTTATTATTAGTAGTCCATGTTATTATTAGTAGTGGACACAAATAGTGGTCTCACCGAATGACTTAATACTGAAGAGGAAGTTTCTTAGCATTCCACGGATTCACTATGGGTGCCAGGCCCATCCCGTTGCATGGAGAGGAGTGCAAACAGTGCTTGGGACTTGGAATCCAGAAGTAGGTTTAAGGGGCCTGTTTATTATGTACATACACGCTTGCCTTCACTATCCACACTCCTCTCCCTACCTAACTAAATTTGAAAAGAACCTACTAATGCCGCCTTTGAAATACCTTCTAGAATGAACCGGTATTTGTTCTAGACAGGCCAAGGTCTTTAAGTAGATTATAGAGATATTTCGCTCCTACTTCTACTGTACAAGCTAACTATAAACTTATTCCTAGAAAGTTTGTTGGTCAGTTTGTAATACTTATTAAGCTTAAGTGTGTGATCCCTGGGGAAGTTTGTTTCCCAGGCAACAGTAAGGTCCACAAAATATGTTTTAACATTTACCAAACCGGATATTGGTCCAAATTATTTGTTTTACTATTTCATTGTTTTGCTGCATAAGCAGGTTGTAAGGTTTAAAATAAATGTTGACTAAGTACCTATAGCTTAAGAAATAAATATGTTAATTTGTGGTTTAAAAATATTGTTTTGAGGTTTAAAAATAAATGCTGTTTAAAATTTTAAAATAGATATTAACAATATTACATAACATAAATAAAAAAATAAATAAATAATACTTATTATAGGTTAAGAAATAAATAATATTTATGTTGACTTGAGATTTCAAAATAAATGTTGATTTGAAAATTACTTATTTATTTACTTTACATAGTTTTAAAGAAAGAATAAATAATATTTACATAAAATATGACCAAAATAGGACTAAACCATTTAATAATAGTTAATAAATGATAAAAAAACAGTGTTATTAATTAATGATAATTAAATAGAAATCATTTAGGCATAAAATGAAAAAATTTCAGAGCTAAAAATTATAATACTTAACGCTAGATACAAATACAAATATATTTATTTCAGTAACTTAGTCTAGATTACAATATTGCTGTGGGAACTCCCCTTTAGGCGAAACAGCGCCTGTGGTAGGAAGAACCGCTCTTTCCGTACTCGGTAACAAACATAGACTTTGCCACAGAACAAATAATAGTACCAAGGCTAACTTTCAAATAATTAAAAATATAACACTATGAGGGGGGGATTAAACATTTATTTTCCTGTAACTTTTGCGTTCGTGCGTTTGTGTGTGTGTATGTGTGTATACGTGTGTGTGTGTTTAAATATTATTATTGACTCTACATACATACCCAAATTTGGCTTATATTATTGTTGGAGATAAGTTATCAGACATACAAGAACCTTATGCATAAAAGTAATATTTAATTTTTAAGAATAAGTTCGGTATCAGAGTAACTTTTTGACTTTAACCATTCTATAACTACTTTTCTGTATTCGTTTATATTGAGGTTGTTAGATTAAGGTACTTATTTATCTTATTGTAGATAGAGGCCGATAAGACTGGGTACTCCCTTGCTGCAAAGATCGATTTTACTGTAGGAATTAAGGCCACATTTTTATTTCTTCTTTTGATTAGTATATTAGCAACACAGGGAAGGGATTTATGCATTTTAAGAACTATGTCTAATACGTATAGTTTTCTAACTGAGAGTAAGTTAGCTTCTCTATAAAGTTTTTCGGTGCAGTGTCTATGTGGTTTTAGAAGCATCACGTTTATTAACAACCTTTGAGCTCTTTCCAGACTCAGTAGAGAGGTTTTAGCAGCTTGATCCCACACTGATATAGAGTATATAAGGATGGACTGAGCTAATGCCAAGTATGTTTGAATAAGTAATTCTTTACTGGCAATATGACGAAACGCTTTAAAACTCCAGATGAGCTTTTACGCATTATTTTCATGCTCAATTCTATATGAGGTTGCCATGAAAGACGCTGATCGACAAGAACCCCTAAGTACTTGGCGAGAGTTACTTTATCTATTTCTGTACACGAACAGTCAGAGTTAGACGGGTCACTGCACTTATGAACTTTTATGTTGAAGTCTACGGAGGGTTGAGGTTTACTGAAGCAGATGTAGTTTTCGCTGTATTCAGTGTAAGGAGGCTTATCTAGGACCCTAAGTTCTATTTTTTTTTTCGAACAGTAGTAATACTAATCATTAGTCCTTTTGATTACCTCTTCATTAATCGCTCCTAAAATAATTTATAGGCCATAAAAATATGAATATATTTGTTTATTTTAATAAATAGTTTATTAAAAACTACTCTGATTTTAATTACTCTGATTTTTATTTCTACGAAAGAAATAAAAATCAGAGTAATTTTATAGAATTTAATAATGCAAAACAATGTTAAAGTCTTAGAAACTTATTTCAGTGAGATCTAAGGTATCAGTCTAATAAAGTAAAAAAAAATAAATAAAAAATTTAAAATCTTCTCTTTTCTATCTTAAAAATAATGAGGCACTATGCTCGGAGGTTAAAACAAAACAATTATCATCCTTGGCACGATTAACACATTTCAACTTATGCTCTTCAACATGTTTTTATGCTTCTTGGAGTTCCTGACTTTAGTCATACAGTTTTTTGATAACAACATTAGCTGCATATCTTTTTTTTTTGTTCAGATGTATCATTCGATTGATCAGAACATTTCTGTTGAACTTCCAGGTCTTGGGTATTGGCCCTCAATATTTTGGTTCAACTTGATTACATTAAGACGTCTCCATATAAATATTCACAGCGATTTATGCAATTCTTTCATGTACGTTTTTTTTTGGCTTAAAATCTGTTTTTACCATGAATGACATAGCTGTTTAGAAAAGAAACACATAAGCCATCAATTCATCTTACGACTACAAGAATTGTTAGCACACATATGATGAATCGTATTACCTCCTTATAGGTGAATCAGTGGTAAATAAATTGGTTGATATTACTTCGGTCTGTTTTTTTCTTTTTATTTCTGTCTTTATTTATTTAAGTTCTTCAGACTCTAAATCATCTTCGATTTCGCTGTCAGCGGATTCATTATCGTCTTCACTGACCATATTTTCTTAATACAAATATCTCAACTCTTCGTTAGTTAAATTACGACGATCTCTTAATCGGAAACAAGACATATAAATGAAAAATATAAAAAAATAGGATAAAAAAACCAATAACGGAAAATAACCATTCACACAGATTATTCCAAAATATAAACACAAATACTTATCATTAGTCAAATTGACTAACAAGTAGGTAATATTTTAAAAATGGCTGCACTTACTGACTTAAGCTGTCGCTACTGTAAACGTCCGGTCGGCGACGGAGTTGAATAGAAGAATATTCAGCACACGAATGAAAAAGATAGAGCGATATATAAAGACGCTGTTAGTCAAAATGACTAACATTAGTACTCTAGGGCTTATGTGTGTGAGAGTAAATTTGAGAGAAGTGTTGATGTGAAAATGTCTGCAAGAGTAGATGTGCACCTGAGATTAAATAGTATAATTTTAAGCCTGTTTAATTTGTTTTCTTAAGACTGATACAGATGTATTATATAAATCGATACGCGAATAGAATTTATTATATGTAGAAGCCATATGATAGACAATTGAGTTTTTAGCATAACCTGTATTTACGTACATGTTATATGAAATTATACGTGTGTCGCGTACGATGGCTACACATTAAATTATCTGACATTAAAAAAAAAGATCTGTCAATAATGTATGATATTAAAAAATAACTTAATGTAAATTACTGTGCTCGTAAAAAGAATCGCCTTAGTTTTGTAATAGCAATGTCATTGTCTTAGATCTTAAATATGAACAATTATAATTGTACATTTCCTAAATATGAATATAAAAACAAACGCAAAAAATACATACTGATAAAACCTACAAAACCATTTATAACAAAGGCGGTTAAATAACACTCGATTTAAATTATTTGAAAATACGATATTGTAATTAAAACCAGTATTTATTTTGTATTTAGAAATATCTATACTTTGTCTGGCCATAAATACTGTTACAATTAAAAATAAAAAATATTACATTTGAATTTGGAATTTGTTATTTTTATACGATTGTTCATTGTGTTTTCTTTTTTTGGCTCGAATTCATTGTACAATATTATACGATATTAAAATAGAGTAGGGTGATAAAGAAAACAGAAACGCTGTGATTGCATTACACAAAGTAGGTATGGAGCCAAATACAATTTTTAAAACTCTCCATATACTTGGTATTAGTCAAATATTCGTTTACCGGGTTATCAATAGATACAATGAGACTTCCTCTGTTTGTGACAGAAAAAGATCGATACGAAGATACGAAAAAGGTGGTCAAAGAAGTACGGAAAATAATTTGAAGAAATTCTGTCCGAAAGCAAAAGATTTTATCTCTGGAAATGAAGATAGCACCTAGAACCATGTCGCGTATTTTAAGAGATGACTTAGGACTTTCAGCCTATAAGATACGCAATGATTATTTCTTAACTGATAAATTAAATATGAATAGGGTGGTAAAATCGAAACAACTACTAAAGCGTTACGCAAAGGGAGGTCACAGAAAAAATTTGTTTACGGAGTAGATTTTTTTCCAATTGAAATTTAAAAAACAAAATGACCGTATTTATGCTCGAAGCTCTAAGGAAGCTTACCAATTAGTACAGAGTGCAACGTGGGCATTATGCGACTTTATTGATGGTCTGGTGGGGTGTTAGCTATGAATGAGTGACTGAGCCACATTTTTGTGAAAAAGGTATCAAGACATCGGCACAAGTGTTATATTTGAAGGGAATTGAATCGCTCGCAATAAAATTAAAAACCAAAGCTATAGTACTAACTTTAAATCAATTGAATCAGTATGGGGTTCATGGTTAATATGTTGAATCAGTAATAGTACATAATATACACTGTGATATACATATCTATTAACCTTTAATAAAATATTTATTGCGAATTGAAGAGCTTATTTCGCCAAATTGCCTAAATTAAAGTCAAGGCCATACATTACATAACGGTGCCGTTTCGAGATTCAATTAATTTGTTGCTGAATACAAATAACGATCCAATTTAGATACAGTCCGCATAAAACTAATTCAAATTATTATTTTGATAAAATTTTAGTGGTATATTTTAAGTGAACAAATAAATGTTCAGTTGCATGTAATAATATTTTTATTAATTAATATTGGTAATACCAATCAACATTTTCTTACTATTTTAGAAAATGTATAATAATATAGATATATTTATTTGCTGATGGCACACTTGTTATTTACAATAATTGGCAATTGACGTCATCTTATTTGGAGGTAGTTCGTCATTTCGATATAAATAAGAATATTGGAAATACATATATTCTGAAATGAAGAATTCAAAATAAGGAAGGAAGTCTTTATATTGGTTTAGTAATAACTAGAGATGCGTCGAATAGTGGTTTCTCCCAATAACCGAATACTGAACCCTATTAGGGTTAACCTGTACCGAACCGAATATTCGGCCGAATTATTCGGTTTACCATTATTAGTTTATCATAAACAGTTCCTAACAGTTTGTGGTTTAAAAATAAATTAAAGAATGCTGATTTAAGGTTTAAAATAAATGTTGACTGTACTAAACACTAATTGTAGGTTAGGAATAATAAAATAAATATGTTTACTTGATATGTTTTGAAATAAATGTTGTTTTTATGCTTAATTGGTTTTTATTTTACACATTATTTATAGGATTTGTTTGACTTATAATATGACATAAATCTTAGTTTAGTCTTTTAGTTCTTTACCGTGTGGAGAAGCCACGAAAATAGTTATACTTGAACCGAATATATTCGGCACCAAAACCGAATAATTCGACCGAATACGAATAGCGAAAAAGATGTTGAATATGCCGCATACCGAATACTTGCCGAGTATTCGGCGCATCTCTATTAATAACTTTACTAATCTATCGGAACGTCGAACAAATAGAATATGTGTAATAGAGCAACTACATTCTGTTTTAGCAAGTCCTCATTTCTTCCACGTGAAATTTTTTTACCATATTTTATTAAGTTAAAAATATTTGAAATTTATCCGCTAACCAAATATAAATGGCAACCCAATTGTACCTAATGGGTATCTATCTCTCTCTTATAAATGGGTATTCTATCTTATAAAGAGACCGAGACTTTGATTTTGAATTTTCCTAAATAACTTGGACACAAACTCAGACACACACACACACACACACACACGTTGTTTTGTTTTATAGTATTTTAAAGCAATATTGCACATTATATTGGCGCTGCGCCGCAGTTTATAACTTTTGTAGTTGTCAACATGTTTCTTGTCAATGTAATACTTGTATTTTGTTTCAAATAAACTATTTTAATTTTTAATCTATCAATCTTTAACTTGTTAAATAAGGAAAACTTAATACTTTATAATTTTTACTTAATACTCTTGCCTATATTTTGTATTGCATTTAATTGTAGAATTATATCTTGAAATACAACTAAGTACTGTAAAAACTTTGTGGTTTATAACAAACTAGATGCCGACTCATTTGCTACAGATGTCAACCTTTGTAAGTTAATGTTATAGCTGTTTTACTTACTTCATGAAAGGTAAAGGTAAAATAAACAAATAAGTTTTAATATATGATTCGTAGTCAGTACTGTACTGTTAAATGTTTGGATATGATTGATAAGATTGTTAGTACATATTGGAGTATAGTGTTAGCGTTAAATTATTTTCTAGTACATGTTCATTGTTTTACTCTTTTATTTATTATTTTAGCAATGATCTTGCTATTTTAACAACAAGAAATAAAACCTGTATCGAAACAGTTTTCAGCAGAGACATAAAACAATTAGAAACCTGAAATTAAGTATTGTATTTACATTATAAACCGTATTAAGTAAACAGAAGCGAGATCAAATTTTATTCTTAAAGGTAAAGACATTAATGTCTGTAACTTATGGGCTTTCGAGTAGGGATGTCATCTTCTAAAATAAAAAAGCCTTGAAATGTGATCTTTAAATTACACAATGTGTATACCATCTTAGCGTTTCCGTACAGGCCAGATAGATGGCAACCTTACTCTCGAAAGCAATGTTTTTTCATATAATATATATTGTTTGAAAAGTATATTCTACATCTAATATTTACAGTCTTACAAACATTACCTCTATAAAATATGAGTATAGTATATTTATTGCAATTAAAGCAGGTAATATTAGTAAAACCGTCAAGGTGACCTATAACAATATCCTCTTGTGTTGCGTCAGCCGTGCGTCAGCGCCGCGCCTCTTCAACCGCGGCCTGTCATTGGTTGTACGCGATATCTGTCACGTAAGCGTGAATTAAGAATTTTCGTTTTGATTTTAAAAGCGTAACCTCTATTTTAGGTATTTCCATGAAAAATTCACACACACGGACATTTCAATGTATGTGTGGAAATTTTGCCGTCTCTTGATATAGTCAAACCAACGCATATTGATATTTGAGATCTTACTAATTTATAACTAGGTATAATAATATAGTTTGACTTTAAAAGTTAGATTGTACGTTATCATTATATGTATAGATTAAAATTATTATCTTATTGATATCAATAATCAACACTTTCATTGTGGTTATATAATATTTTTATTTTTTGAAATATGGCTGCTTAATTTTGCTCATATGACATTTGCTCTTGCGACGCTCTCTCCAACACACCAGGCATTCTGGCGGTTGCAGAGAGCGTTGAAGGCGGACACTGTCTCAGATATGCCTCCCTTGGTTGGACCTAACTCCGCCATCGCGTTTGACGACCCTGACAAAGCTGAGTGCTTAGCCGACAGTCTAGAGAGCCAGTGCCGTCTGTCTGCTCAATCGGTTGATCGCGATCATGTCGAAATAGTCGACAAATCGGTCAATATAATGTGTTCTCAGCCACCGGTCGGTCCGCCAATCAAGGAAACGAACCTAGACGAGGTGACGTCCATAGTTAGGGCGCTTCACGCCAAGAAATCGCCAGGTCCCGATAGGATCACTAACAATGTGATAAAGCTTCTTCCGCCTCCTTTAATTTACCTATTGGTTACCATTTTTAACGCTCTACTGGCCGGTTGCTCGTTTCCGGCCCAGTGGAAAGAGGCCATAGTGATAGGGTTCCATTAGCCGGGCAAACCCCGGCATCTGCCTAGTAGTTACCGTCCCATTAGTCTTCTTAGTTCCTTAGGGAAAGTATATGAGAGAATCATCCTCTGTAGACTTAGATCGGAAGTCGAGAGACTCAAAATCATCCCAAATGAGCAGTTCGGCTTTAGAGCCAACCATTCATGTTCCCATCAGGTGCAACGCCTCACGGAGCACATACTGATAGGGGCCACTGTGAGGGCCAAGAAGCATAGGACAGGAGCGCTCTTCCTCGATGTAGCTAAGGCGTTCGACAAGGTCTGGCACAATGGACTGGTGTACAAGCTATACCAGTTCAAGGTGTCGGACAGACTCGTACTCATCATACGGGACTACCTGTCGAATCGCTCCTTTCGCTACAGAGTGGAAGGCGTTCTGTCAACTCCCCGCCCCATCAGGGCGGGTGTTCCCCAGGGTTCAGTTCTCTCGCCCATCCTCTACTCCATCTACACTAGCGATATTCCTAGGCCGCGATCTAAAGTGCACCTTGCCATGTACGCGGACGATACCGCGCTTTACACGTCCTCTAAGGATCACTGGGAGATATACCAACGTCTCCAATCCGCAGTCGACTCCCTTGAGAGTTGGCTGCGGAAATGGCGGATCGAGGTAAACCCTGAGAAGAGCGTTTCGGTGCTCTTCGAACGGGGCCCCCCAAGGATCCTCCCGCGAATCAAACTCTTTGATAAACCGATACCTTGGAAAGACGAGGCAAAATACCTAGGAGTAACGTTAGATAGAAAGTTAGTTTTCACTGCGCATATTAGGACCGTTCGTAGCAGAGCGGCCTACATATTAGGTCGTTTATATCCGCTGTTAGGCAAGCGGAGTAAAATGTCCCTTCGCAATAAGGTGACACTTTACAAAGCTTGCATACGTTCCGTCATGTCCTATGCAAGTCCCGCTTTTGCGCACGCTAATCTGAAACCCCTTCAGGTGATTCAGAACAGGTTTACACGGATTGCAACCGGGGCGCCGTGGTTCGTACGCAACATCGATCTCCATAGAGACTTGAACCTTCCGACCATCGCTCAGTACTTCAAGGGGCTTTCCCAAAAGTACTTTGAACGTGCTGAGCGACACCCGAACCCACTGGTGGCTGACGCCGCAGAGTATAGACCACGTAAGACTACTTTAGTCAGAAAAAGAAGACCCAAGTCGGTACTCGTTGACCCCGACGACGCGTTCACAGTAGGTAATAACGTGTACGCGTAGGCATAAGTGACACCTCACAACATACAGACACACACCGTCTATATCGGTATAGACGAGGTCCCAACTGAGTAAGTGCTCCGTTGCTCCGGCGTTCTGCCGTCGGAGGACGCTAGTGTCCAAATTTCCTTAGCTTCCCTCCTGACTAACGACGCCCCGAGCCGAGGTCCGTGTCTCAATCTGAGACGCCCTCGGGACGTCGTTCCCCGTGGGGGCCCATCTGGCCCCCCCTTTTCAAGGGTGGGTCTCCTGACCCACCCGCTCCCCCGGTGACGCTGTAATAGCCAACAGGGCTAACAGCATAGACAGACAAAAAAAAAAAAAAATGACATTTGCTCACATCAAATGCGCTTATTTTTTCAAGATAACTAACACTTTTTTTTATACGAGTTTCAAATCCTCTAATATCCCAATAGACATGTATATGTATTAATATAGAACATTCAAGGGATGTTTACAGTTGGTAGACTATGCACCAATGTATTAATTTAGAATATAGATTGACGTCATACAAATGAACTATATTGTTTGTTTTCAAGTATTATGGTACCTATTTCCATAATAGAGCTTAAAATAACAAATCAGTTGGACAATTGAGTTGCTTATAAGACAGAATGACGACAATTTGTGCAATCAAAACAATTAGATGATTTTTAAATAAGACTAACTGTAGTAATTTAGACGTCACGTCAAAGTCAAGGACAATGTTTAAAAAGGTTTATATTTAATTTTTCTGAACATTTCTGCTTTGTAAACGATATTAAAGATTCAATTTAGGTGAATTAGTATTTATTAAAAAAAAAAAAGGAAGTTTAAATAACGAACGAAAAGTTTTTATAATGGTAACATTTAGACCTGTCTATTGTATTGGAAAAAACTTTCGACTTTAATAGAATAATAATTTAGTTTTATTATGCCTTATTTTAGATTATTCATTCAGATTTAATTCAGGGTTATAAATTTAGATTAATAAGTGACACTTAACAGATTTTAAAATTATAGTGTCTAAACACAATCAGGCTTGTAAGACAGATGTTGATTAATTACAGACCGGCTTTTTCCACTGTGTACAATAGACAATACACCTACAGCTTCACCATAGACAAACATCTTAATAGATGAACTAATGTACACACAGACATATGGTGATGTTGTTTTATTAGGCTTACTTATGTTAAACTTGTATGAAATTAAACTAGTTCGATAAATATAGTTTCATTTAATCGGATAACCCCATTCTATCTTTTAGCTGCAGGTCTACCATCAACTTTAATTACGATTTATTTTACGACCCGCGATAGCGAATGTTTTTGATATTTTGTACCAAGACTAGGGTGGCCACCAGTCCGGTTTTTGCCGGACATATTTGGCTTTTTCAGCTAGTGTCCGGCTAAATATTGTATGTCCGGCCTTTACGGAAACAATTGCTGAGATAATCTACACATTGTGTAAATTAAATATGTCAAGAATTTTATAAAATTATTTCCAAAGAAAATGACGCTTTGTAATTAAAGTAGGTGAAAAAGTCAAAGATAGAAATTTGTCGATTTAAAAATAACGTACGTGCGTCCGTCTGTTAGTACAAAACGTCCGGCCAAATACTGCGCAGTCAGGATTTTCTATTTTAGAAGATGTTAACCTTAGCCGTGACACTTTAGAATAAGTTGTGTCCGATATCTCCGAAAATGGAAATTCGTCGAACGTAACATGAGTTAAACTGACTCCTAAGTCTTAAAATAAATTTCAAACGTTTATCGTTCATTCAACACGTTCCATGAACTGTCTTTTCTACCTAAGTTGATCCTCTTAACTATCAAAACGAGCGATTCTATACAAGTTGATAATATCGTAGTCTAAACAAAATTGTAACGAATTGTATTATATACATGCTTGTCTTTAAACTGCTGATTAGTATTAAAGATAAGTATAAACTAAAACTGTGTAAATAAATGTGCCATGATGTCGGACGAATTTCTCTTTTTGGAGCCTTTGGAGTGTGGCTATGAAGAAAATGCTTTAGACTGACAAAACCTTTGAAACCACCTTACAACTGGAGATTATTTTTTCAATATCTGTATTTTTTTTTTATTAAAAGGAGCGTTTTCATTTCGATTTGTAGTTATTCTTAGTTTATTATTAAATTTATATACTTAAATATAGAATGAAAAATAAACCAATACGGACAGGATTCTAATAGGAAGTCTAATAAATGTCACCACCGACCCGATAAAGACGATACAATATAGAATGCCTTATTCACCGAGACTGACAGCGATACGGTAGCTCAATTGGTAGAACGACGTGACGGTTTTCCACAGATAGCAGGTTCGAATCCCTGCCCGTGTAGGTTTATTTTTCATTCTATATTTATATAAAATTAAATAAGCTTAACATGGCTATACATTTTTATAGATATTTTCAAACATTAATGTTTATAATATTTAAAAAGGCCATTATTATTATTTTAATTTAATTTAAGTTGGATATTATACTATTAATTAATAACCCTCACTTTACACCATCCTTTCCAACAAGCTATTAAATTCTTTAATTTGAACTAAACTGCTTCGGATTAAATCGTTAAGTGAAACTTGATTGTAGGTCTGCTATCCTCTCTCTTGGACAGTACAATCGCGGTATACACAGAAACATAGACAAAATACAGATACCTTTATTTTTTTTCTAGATATAAATACATAGGAGTGTGATAAAGACTTTTTGCCTCTATATATTACATTCGTACTCTATATGTTATGTTCAAATCATTTTATCATTCTCCCACGAAGATAAAGTACTATAATAAGTATTAAGCCTAATTTCTTAATATTTGGTACTAGTTTTATTCTAAGACCACGAAGACCTCGGCGAAGATTGGTACTATAGTTTAATACGAACAGTTGTCCTATGAAAAACATGCTGTTTCTCAATACTTGCATGTTATTTAAGAATATATATTGTTTTACACCACTATAATTAAGAGGAATTTTAAATATCAATAATTGGTTTTACAAAAGATAGGTTGTTGGTTTGAAATTAGTAGGTACCTACCTATACGTATTAGAAGCCTTTAAGTTTTTTGAATCTTTTGTGATCTCTCAAGGGTTGTGTTGAAGTTAGGATAGTTATTATCCCGAAAAAAATTACTTGTGGGATTGCATTGAAACAATGTTCTTCTTAAGTATTTTAGTAAAGTGTAAATAGTTATAACAACGGTTTAAGTAAGCTTTTTTTTTTATAAAAGTACTTATCTACTTTTTGTTGTTTGGATGCTTAGTTTCAGAAATACGGAGAATTGAATATGGAATACTTGTATATATAAATAGAAATATAGGCTTCGGCATCACGCGACCTCAACATTGGGCGAAAACTGTAGTTCCTACTAATAATGCGAGTGCGTTGGTTGGTTATACTACTCCTGCAAAACAGACATATACTATTTTTTGTCGCTATAAAATTGGGTAAAAATATAAAAAAAAATATCTTAAATCGTGTCAATTAAAATACCAATTATCCCTTTACCATAACAAACGAGCAGGTTATCTTTAAACAGGATAGATAAGAACTATTTTATCATCACATTTCACACAAAAAAAAAGCCATGCAAGTACTTGACTTAAAAAATAACATGTGGTCTAAAGAATTAAGAAACTATTTAACGCAGACAAAATCGCGGGTAAAAGCTAGTAAAACAGATAATAATAAACTACACTGTTAATGTAGTTTACGGTTATTTATAGGAGTATTCAAAGGATGAAGAAAATCAGGTACCTACCAACCTTGTTGTATGTTAATTACTGACCTTACTTAACTGTAAATCCATTTCGATCATCATCTAATCGATCTTCTAAGTTCTCAGCACTGTAAGTGATTATTCTTACCTTGATTTCCACATGCTTTCTATTTTCTGAACTATACTATGTGTATCTAATATACATTAACTTATGAGGTACAGCGAATAAGTGACAGCGAATAAGAATGCTATGTCTGTAAACAGAGAATGCTATATATAGGTAGACAACTTATTAACGACAATTTTTATTTAAAATTGTTCTTCAACTGTGAAATGTTTTTCAAATACACCAAAGGAAATATACTTGGCTAGGATTTCCATTTGAGTTGTAAGAGTTTTGGTTTGAAAATGGTATCATTTGAAAGGGGTTGGTCTCCCCTTTCTTTTAATACTATTCCCAGCCTGCGAAAATGCGTAGTTTCTTTTTTATATGTTTTTTTGTGTGAAATAAACTTACCGTGTTTTCACCAATATTAGCACAAAAACACAATGTTTAACACAAGAACACAAGAACACTTCACATCTATGCAATATGTTTATCAATTATTTATATGATATTATCAATTTTTTATTTTAATTTAACAAGAAAAAAACAATTCGTAACAAGTTTGTTGTTTTAGATTCTCAAATGTCAAATGGCGGTAGTGTTGCCAACCTGGCATAAAATCATCGAACTAGTCAAAAAATTATCGTAAATAATTATCGTAAATAATAATTTTCAAATAATGTATAAAAGTATTAGTTATTAATAACACAGACATTGTCACGAATTTATATTATGTTCGTCAACCCGTCACGTCCTTATTTTATGATTTCACATAGGTACTTCACATGGGTATACCGCATAGAAAATTGCGCGAAAATTTGGGTGATTCAAGAATTTTACAAAATAAGATATGAATAGCAATCGTACATCGTACGTTAAGCGCAAATTATTGTACATGTACAATAATTTGCGCCTAACTTACGATAATTATCGTACGGTTCCCAACACTGAATGGCGGGAACTTGACGAATGAAGTTTGTGATTTGAATCTATGCGATACAGTTTCCTTGCGTTAATGTGTACTTTGCTATTTCTCTCTAAATATTTTTACGTTTTTGGCTATTTTTTGGACTCCGATTCTGCTTACGCTTATTTGACTTGGCTTGCATATTGTTATTGATTACCTTACGATTTGGCTATTTTTACGCTTCTCGCTATTCTTCTGGACTCCGATTCTTCTTGCACATATTTGACTTGGCTTGCATATTGATTGATTGCGTTACGATTTGGCTACTTTTTTGGAATTTTACTTGGCTTACTTAACAATAGCGTAACGATTAACAATATGTCGATGAATGATTATGCTGTACCGTCTACTAGTCGCGGGGCTGCCTCGACAAGAGATGAACAGGTTGCCTCTGACTCTGACTCGGACGTAAACCAGAATATAAGAAAGAAGAAATTAAAATTGAACGTCTCTGAAATTATAAATGGTTGGAATGTAACCATACTAAAAGAAGAACTAGGAACTAGGGAGAAATGTATAAGTTTTGCTG
This sequence comes from Napeogenes inachia, assembly GCA_959347355.1. Taxonomy (NCBI): domain Eukaryota; kingdom Metazoa; phylum Arthropoda; class Insecta; order Lepidoptera; family Nymphalidae; genus Napeogenes; species Napeogenes inachia. The sequence continues at coordinate 17,737,904 of OY365798.1, read as the reverse complement.
AGAGGGAAAATTTAATACATTCATCTAAAAAGTGTCGGGTCCATCATAAAGAGATGCTGGTTACTAATTGTGGCAACAATGTAGGCTATTTTACCTGCAACAAAGGTAAATGCAGGTACAAATCAAAAATTTCGAGATCTAATGGAACTTGGTTCGAAAATGTTAAAATTGATTTGGTACATGTTTTTTATTTAATGTATGCGTATGCTCACCACTGGAGCTATGAAAAAGTAATGTGGGAGGATATTTTAAAACAAGAAAAACAAAAATGTCTCTCTAGTCGAACAATATCAGATTGGTTCAACTATTGTCGTGAGGCAGTAGTTTTATACCAGTTGGATCAACAACAAAACACAGGAAAGATAGGAGGTCCTGGCAAAATTGTCCAAATAGACGAGAGCAAGTTCGGGAAAAGAAAATATAATAAAGGTAATTTATTATTATTATTATTATTATTAGTAGTAGTAGTAGTATCATTGATATAATGATAATGTGTGTCTTTAACTTAATATGCTATTTTAAGGGAGACACATTGAGGGACAGTGGATTCTGGGAATAATTGAGGATGGGAAAGAAGACTTAAGACTAGAGATATGTCCAAACAACGACCGCTCTTCACAAGTTTTGGTGCCTTTGGTCAAAAAGCATGTTATGGAAGGCACTACTATGCATACGGATTGTTGGAGGGCGTATGATAGCTTAAAAGACCATGGTTTTATCCACAAAAAAGTTAATCATAGTGATCCGGACAACCCTTTTGTCGCCGAAGATGGGACTCATACTCAGAGAATTGAGGCCCAGTGGAGGGTAGTAAAAAAATTTATATTAAAAGGAAATTGTAATAACCCACATAATTACCCGGATATTATAGTTGAATTTTTATGGAGACGTAATATTAAAAAAAATAATAAAGATCCTTTCATGGAGTTAATGAAAGCTGTAAAGCATGTCTACCAAATAAATAATAAGTAATATATATGAGTATATTTATTACCTTTTTTTGTCAAAACCGACTCTGTCAACCCCGACTCCACGTAGTCTTGTCTGTCCTACCCCTAGAGTGTTTTTGTAAATCCGGAGGCGCGGAAGGAGGGCAGCCCCCACCCGCCGTCACACTGAGTTGAAACCCAATCGAGCCGTAGCTACTGAGGCTGGTCGCCGAAGGCGACCAACAAGCCGAAGTGGCGAAGGCGAGCTTGGGTTTCAGTTCAGTGTTACGCAAGGGTGAAGGGGCTGGCCATCCTGAAGCGCCGGAGACGTCACAGAAGTCTTAATTACTTACATTTTAGGTTAGTTTTTACGAAACTTCAAATCGAAATATCTCCAAAACTAAACATTTTCTCACAATAAAAATGGTGTCAGGGGATAGGGCTTCGACCCCTCTTTTCTCCCTATCCCCCTCTCCCTTCTATTCTTACAACTCAATTGGAAAGAGTTACCATATACTTTGTTGGGTCACTATACTATACTTTTGAATGTACAATAAACTACAGCTTCTAATGATTTTTCCTACCTTCTAATGCTATTAAACTACCTACTTTATTTGAAGATAGCTCCTTCCACAATCATTCTTTCTCACACGCAGAATATCTCTATTAGCTGTTAGTTTATAATATTCTATATTATAATATTCTCTATTCTAAGGACGAGAATAATCGCTTAAACAACCGTCGAGAATTCTATGGCCTTTATGTCATATGCCAAATGTCACCTCTTTTAAGTTTATCAAGAATGGATACAACCTATTACAAACTAATTATTGCCAGTTACTTCGTCTTCCGACTTAAATAAAAAGCTCAACATCTAAATACATATCATTTATAATTATATTATTATAAACCAAAACAATTTTCGAGTTATTTCAAGGGTAAAAGCATGCTATGTGTGTGTAAGCTGATTATATTATGGATATGGATATGGATAATACGTTAATTCCTTACCAAATATAAACAATTATATTGTTGTCCGTGTAGTATTTTGGATTGTTATTGTGGGCCAAATTAGTTTTTGTGTATTTACGTAAATCTTTATTTGGACCAGGGTAATAACCATATAAAATTTTATCAAAATCCGTCCAGTAGTTGTTGTTGTTTAAATCATTTATTGGCGATTTAAATAACTGCAGTATACTTCTACATTCATTCATTATATTACCTGTAAAGATAATAAAACCGGTAAAAAATATTTACAGAGCATATTTCTAATTAATAATAAAAATATCTTATAATCACCACTTGTTATAATATCTGACCTTTAATATATAAATAATTTAAATAGTAGTTTGAAAGTTAAAAGTCAAATCGAAAAGAGCGATTTAAAATTAATGATCGAATGAAAAACCGGTTTGTGTCGACTGGCAATACCAGAATGCGGAAGGTGTATGGCCTTGAACAAGTCTTAGTAGTCTTTATAAAACTAATAATATTTACATATTCTTTTAATAAATAAAACCAAAAACTTCCGCAGTATAGATCCTAGAAGTGTAGTTCTTAATTATTGCAATTTAATAAAAAAACCAGGACTGTCTTTTTTAGTATGTATTAATTGTCACCCACGAAGGCGACGGACACAGCCCCCCACTTTTTTACGTTTAATATTTTTTGTTATATTTTTAACATTTACAATCTGAGCATATACAATCATAGCATGCTTAACAAAGGAGTTTGTTAGTCGGAATCTTAAAAACCATGTTAGTAAGTATTTTTGCACAGTTTTTAATCTTTTATTATATATATATATTGAATTGTATTTTGTTGTTGTGTTTTATCAACACACTTAGACTTTTATCACTCTGATAAGTTTTTAGAGTAGGTACTTTAATTCTTTTAAATGATTCAGAAACAGGTACACTGAAAGACAAACCAATAAAGTTATGAATATTGAACAAATAATTGCATTGACTTATTAAGATTCAAATAAAAACCTATGATTATGCAAACCACTATTTTCCTTCTATTTTGCAATTGCATACAGTGCACGAGGTAAGGAGGCACGTAGAGCTCGACCAATCAGAACGCACGGTTCTAGAGGCTCGCCGTGGCCTCGTAATATTACCGGTTTGTATGTGTGTGTGCACTTTCAACATTCCCTGCAATCGCGATACTATCTTTCAAGGATAAATGTATTTTTAATCTTGTGATAGAGTTATTTCCAAAGATAAAATTAGCGTATAATTAAAACTGTTTATGCTTTATTATTTCGTGAACGCCATTTTCGCAATATTTTATCGACATTATAATAAGTTTATAAATGAAAGGTAACTAAGGTCTTAAAGGTAGAGTTGGTATTTTTACATGAAATTTCTCTGCCAAATTATAAATGAATGTTGGCGCGTGCATGAAAGCACGCAGAGCAGATTATTTATTTCAAGACCCATAATGCTTTAGGCGATAACTTTAATTAACACGATATATAACTTTCTTAATCATAAATTTCTATAAAAAAAGGCGGTGTACACATAATATATCTATTTGTTAACAAAAAACAATACCATATAAGGGGTTGTCTCGAATTTAGGACTCAGTGAAATTGAATAAATTTTGATACATGTATCTATGTATGTTACCTACATACATTTTTAAATATTTTTGATAAAGACTACAATTTAATTGGCGTGGGTTTCTTGAATTTTAATTTATAACCTTTACAAATAAAGTTTTAAAAATGTAATACCTAAAGTCTCCCATATATTTAATTTTATACAGTTTCATGGTTATTTTGTATGACATTGGTTAAAGGTATTTCTTTCATAGACATCACAATATAAAAAGATTTTATATAAACTTTTTTATGGTAAAATTGCAGCGAGCAGAAAGTCCATTTAATGTCAAGTGATGCTATAGACATTTGTGAGTATTGACAGCTCTTGGTGTAAGAAATCCAAACAATAAAAAAAAAAACTAAATCTGAACTTAATTTAAATCATTATTGAAGACTCTACCAATAGTCATAGCATATTTCCTTTAGATTACAAATAACTTGTTAAAATGATTTTTGTTGATGGTCAGTCCAATGTTTTAAATTACTTCTCGTTAAATACATGATTATACTATTAAATTAGTTTTCAGTACTACTGTAAGAAATAATTTTGTAAATCCTTTTTACTTTATATTTTTTCTTTCCAAACATTATTCAACTATTATTAATTATTTGATCCTTGATTAAAATTTTATAAGAGAGGGTTTTTTTTTTAATTTAAGGCTATCCATAGAGTTCCGTGCCGATAGATTTAGATTCCTTGTGAGAGAGTATTGGCAAATACTATAAGTGTACATCTTATACTTAAAGTTGAAACTTTATTTCTTATTTTCAGTAGTATTTTGATGTTTTTTTTATTTATTTAGTTTATTTATTAATGTATTTAATTAACAAATACAATAAAAATAATAGATAATTGTGCTCTACAAAAGAATACTTATCTCTTTCAGAAATCTCGTTTGTATGAGATTTTGCGATATGGTACGAAGACATACAATAAAAAGGAAGAAATAATAATAATTCATATTACTATACATAATATAATGCACAGACGGTCTAACATATTCAATAATATCATTAATGAAAAGTAACAAGTGAATAAAAATACTTAAATAAAAACTTAATTATATTCCATACACACATACAATTACATCTTCAGTCCTATGATTCTATTGTTTTTGCAACCGTTTAAGTAACTACAGTTTCTTGCAGCAAAGTGATAAGCAATTGTCATTGTAGCTCTACTAAGATGAGATCAATAACTGGTTTTTTACTACTTATTATTTTACTTAAGATTTAATTAAGATGCCAAATAAGTGTACAAAAGTTACATGTTTGGTGCACAATGAAAATAATGAAATTACTATTTGTTTTGGTAATTTGTGTTTTTTTTTTCTCATTCCTTAAATTTTTTATTGATTACCCAGCTCTATAATTAGTCACAGACAATAAATTTTTATGTATGTTAATCAAAATTCTGTTAAAGCTAATAGAGAATATGATACACATATGTGCATAAATAACTAAAACTGAACACAGTGTGACACGCTGTGATTCTATAATAAATCTTTGAATGCCATATGGTTTGTTACGTAACTATATTTACATAAACGGCAGTAATTATGAACATCTTTTAATTATTATTACAAATAGCAAGAAAATTCCTTAAGTTTCCACAATGATTTTCCAATATTGTTACTTAAAACATACTTTGCGTGAAATAACTAAAAACAAAACCATGATAATAGGACCTCTGAAACATCGTACGATCATTGAACATTATTCAACCAATCACAGAACAGAACGCAGACGCACCTACACAATATGAATAAATAAGCAATAGAACAGCGCTGGAAGACTATACGACGATATTGCAGCGCTTGGACAATACGCTTAAACGAATAGTTATTTATTCTATGTCCTAATTGTATTTATTGTGAAATTTTCCTTTTTCTAAGGATATTAAAGTTATTGAGCTAAAAAAATAAATATAACATTGTGTTAGTATTATGGTTTTCGACATATTTACAAACATTTATTGAAATATCACGATGTTCATACGACCGTTTAATATTGATAATGACTTAGCAAAAGATTCCATTCTATTATTTCATATATATTGTAATATCCAATAATGGAAACGTGCCATTCATTAGTTTTGTAGTAAATCTTTCAAGAGATAATTATTATCGAATTAGAAGATAAATATTGTTTAAGAAAAACTTTCCTAGTCTATGGAAATGTACTTTGACAAGAAAAAATATGGAAATTAATTAAATTAAAAAAGGGGTTCCTTTTCTTTTTATCTATCCAACACCTTCATGTGAAAAGTAGCTTATAATGTTATATAGAGTTAATTGAAGTTCAACAACTAGTTCGCCAAAAGCCCGTTTTTTGCAAAATTCGTCCTTGTTGAGTCATTCAAAAGCCACTTAATAATTCGACAAGGAACGCAATTCACAATATATCATTATAAGTATCGTTGTGGTCACACAAACAAACTGCTGTGTGCTCACGTCACTTTCATCCAATGGATATATATGTGTGTGTAGCCAATGATATACAGTACATGCCGCGAAGCAATCATTTTTCAGCCAGTTGATACAAGATTGTCGAAGCAGACGGACGTGTGTCAGAATTTATTATCGCTTGTCGTAATTTTTTATTGTGCGTGTGTTGGATTCCTCGATAATTTCTAGGTGAGTTGTGTGTAGTTTGTTCACATTGATCTTGATGAGAAACCTTCTCCGTACAAGAATAAACTTTTTGGCACATCTCTTAAATCTTTACCCTTGAATTAGTTACGAAGTACTGTAGAATATAATTTTTGCAAACCGTTTCTGGTTTTTAGTGCTTCGTGTTACTTTTGCACGTGTTCACGGTTTTGACTTTAACGTGATTGTTGCATAATTTAATATGTAAATGTAAGTAGGATATTATTTCTGACGTAAATGCCATTGTCAATGAAACCTTATGTCTTGGACCAGACGGACTAATCTTGTACACGTCAACTGATGTTAGAGTATCTTTGTTAGTAACTATTCTTTACTATTCGATCTTTTATATCACTGTTAAATCCTGATTTAATTCAAAGCATAGAAATGTAAGTATGAATTAATACTTTCATCTGTACACATAGCATATTCAGCTAAAAGCTTGCGTGATGATTAAATTGAAAATTATATAAAAAATACCTGTTGCCAAGTGGGAAAAATAATTTATATTTTACAATAGCATACAATAATTTACAATAGTGGCAATATTGATATGAATATATAAGTATTATTAAAGTATTAAAATATAGTTTGATTTTATATTTAATTATATATAATAAATTATACATATATAGATCCATAGTTATAACTGTGTAATGGTCAGTACTATGAATTATTGTATTTTATAAATAATTTAAAAGAGTACGTATCCATGGAGTTTCCTGCTTTTTCTTCTCCATGGACCTACCCTTTGAAACCGTGCAAGTAGAGTTTGACATCTCTTCAGTGCAATGTAGGCCTATTTGTTTTTTGACTTACACGTCTACTATGAATAAAAAAAATTGAGATGAAAGTCCTAAAATATAGAGCTAGCGTGCGAAATGGTAGAGGTTGTAATATATATTGTTATTTATTTGTTGTAATACCTATATATTGTTATGTATTGTTGTTTATTTGTTTCGTATTAAATCAATAGCATTTCCAGTAAATTTTAAGTGTCCATCAAAGTTTTTTATTTCAAATACATGTACATTATATTTCAAAAACATTGGACTATAGTTGAACTATTTTAAAAGGTAGGCACGGAAAGAAGAACCGGCAAGAAACTCCATAGAGTTTCTATATATTTTTAACAAACGTATTGCAGTATTGATCATTGAAATGTTTAAATAATATAAGTGATGGAAACTTTAAACAGCGCTATAGTAAGTAAATAATGTGGGTATACTAATAAAAAATATAACCTGGTGTATATCGAAATAGGGAATATCATCTATAACCATGTAAAGCTTACTTAAATTTTTAATGTACGAGTATATAGAATGAAATACTAATCGATAAGGGCGGATATGATTGACGCGAAGCGGATAGGATACGGTAGCTCAATTGGTAGAGCAACGGGATGGTTTCTGAGAGCGTGAGGGTCCGAATCCCTGCTCGTAAAAAATGTGAAATGTAAATAATAATAAGTGTAAAAAATGTTATTTAAATTAGAATTCAAACCAACCAACATTTCAAGGATAATGAAATTTCATTGTCCTTTAGTCTGTTGGTTTGAATTCTAATTGAAATGAACAATCTACTTAAAAAAATAGTAGGAATTTCAAATAAAATAATAGTTTTAAGCAGATTTATATATACGTTTCTTATCAAAATTCAAACAATGTAACCAAATGTTATCTTTTTTTTGGATAAAATTGTAATATTTTGTCACCAATTAATCTTATTATTTAAATTATAACTTTCCTCCAAAAGAAGACATTGGTGAACTAATAAACATATATCATATGTATTAATAAATAAAATCACAAATACAACAGTGTCTAATTTTCCTCTTACCGCCGCTCACGTAATTCTGTCGTCTTCCATTGTGGCTAAAAATAGAATATGGAATGTACTAATTGAGATAAAATACGATTTCATATCATTCAATATTTATTTTATCAGTAGAACCAATCACAGTTAATCCCAAATGGTTTTTAAATAAGTTTTGGAACTTAGTCCGAAAACTAAGTTATTTTTAATTCTAGAATAGTTTTATAATATTATTTACCTAATATTATTTATAATCGACGAATGAATAGATATAAATTAGATTAAAATCATGTATAGATAGAAAAAAGGCAATAGAAGGTAAGCTGGTTACTTTAACAGCAACTATTCAATTTCTGATAGATCTACAAACTGGTATATGCGAATTACCTAAAATTACCAAAACAAAACTATTTTATTTTCGTATACTTAGTACATAAATCAACATCATTTTTATTGTTTAACTTTTAAAGAAAATTAAAATAAATGAAGTTCTAGTCGTTTTTTAAATGTGTACATAAATATAAAAAATAAGCTGTTACACTTTATGTATCTATAATATCTTCAAACATAAGATATTATATATACATAAGACAACAATATATAAATTTAATACGTAGTTTCTATGCTGATTAACAGTATGTTGCCAAGGTAAAAAATGATCACTTCTTTTTTATCTACATAGACATAAAAGTACATCTAATTGGTTTTTTTAGTAATCTATAACTTGTTATTTTTTATGTCCATCAGAGACCACGTACATTTCTTTATGCCAGTGTCAATGAACTTTAGGTTCACTTTGACTGAATAGGAATGAGTTTTTTTTTTAAATAGAAAAAAAAATTACATATATATATTTCGATTACGGACATAATGACTAGACTCATGTCATTAAGTAAGATAATATAGATAATAATAAATTACACGTATATAATAATTATAATATATAGTATATAGCATATAGTCACATGAGAGGTAGGTAAACTCAACAAACATTTAGACACACCTACGCGAATGCTATTGTTTACAAAATTGAATAAGTGAACAGTTCTCTATAGAAATATTTATTAGTGAGATAAATAGTATGAATATATTATCTATCATTATTTGCAATTTTATATTCACTCTAAAATGACTATTTTGATTTGTTAATTATTAACAGAATATGCAGGAACATAGAATTATTAGGATATAAAGTCTATATTCTAGAATTATCTAACAACTAAACCTAAGACTTTGCCAATAAGTCTTGCCAAGTTCAGTTAACAGTTCTAAATTCATTCTAAGGGCACGCCCACAACTGGCCAGGTGAATGAGATTTTTGGCAATACACTTGATATTTGATTATACATACAATTTATGTTGAATAAAATGAAGGTTTAAATATAAAATAAAAAAAATACTAATAAAGTTGCTTGTTTTATTTATATGTTTGTTTGTTTAAAAAAACGTATATTTTTATTTTTTTAATTTCTTACATGACTGATTATTATTTTTAATATTCATATTTTCAGTAAATTATTTAAATAGAAATAAAATTATTCCTTCAGTTCGCTGTTATCATTTCCTTCTCTTTGCCGACTCAAATAATAATCTCTTATCACTTAGTTGCTGCAAATCCATACTTTTTTATTTTTTAGTTTTGTTGTCGACACTGAAAAATGATTATAAATCTGTTCAGTATTTTATACGTTATTTGAGTATTATTATTTTTTATCTGTCTTCTATTGTATCGTATTTTTCTTTTATAAATATATCAATTGCAAAAGATTTTTTAATTTCAATTAGTTCTGAAGATTAGAGCCTTCAATCAAACAAACTCATCAACTTTATTTTATTTGTACCTATAGGTAAATAATTAGATTTTGTTTGTACTAGCGGTTGTCAATGATTTTTTCTGCTATTTTACTTTTTGTTATATGTATAGATGGCCAGAAAAATCTGAAAATTATTTTTTTGTTTACTCTATTTAGACCATGCTCAGATAATACAGATTTGGCTACAAGCCGGATATGGATTATACTTGGCATTCCCTAGATCATGCGATATCTATAATAGATTCATAATAATTGTGACGTCTGGGGGTGTGACTTGCGCAGGCGCCACGTGACTGTGGGTGTAAAGCATGTGATGTCAATGTAATGATGATACGTTTGTTGTATTGATATATTTAGATTTGGATATTTTTAAATGTACTAGGTATCTTAAGTAGAGATGAATTTGCAAACTATATATTGAGTATCAATTGGTACCTTTCGTGGATTTTTGTATTTTCTACTAAGTCATCGTAGAGCCTAGTTAATTTAGACATCACTTCTAATTATGATTATGAACTATGACACAGGTTCCGGATAAGATTCCATATTGAAGTTATAACATTGTATTTAAGTTAAAGTGTAATTTATCCTTGTTAGTGTATTATGTTATAGTCATTATATACTATTGTTCTTCACACACACTACAGATAAGTTATATATACGGGCATGTCGTGAGACAGTTTATTCCAACGTAAAGATTTCTAACGCTATATAACAATAAAAATTGGCGTCGGTAATTTGTTTGAATTAAATAATGTCACCGGTTTAAGTATATTAACATCTTGTTTGTTTAGGATCGTCTCAAACCAAATTTATTTGACCTTAAAGTTCAATATTATTGTATTCATGATGACGACCATCTTATGTTGGTAATATTATCAGCAAATTATTTACGGTTATTGTTATTTGTATAAAATTAATGCTTTTTGTTTTAAATCTTTAGAAAATGGAAATAATGCTTTCTAAGAATATGACACAAATGATTGTTGTTTATAAAATTACAATATTTTATTATAAAATAATTTTAAAAATTAGAATAATTAAAAACTCGGACACAGTTAAGAAAAAGGAATAAGATAAAAAATTGATACAGCCAAATTAAATTAAAACGCAAACAAAATATAAAAAAATGTTTAAGGACATACCTTCTAAATATCGCTCTAATATTTATATTCATTATACCGGAAGTTTAAATCAAGGATTCTGTTTCAGAAATTTAAATAGTGTATACTGAGAGAGAGTTGCATAAAAAACTGGTTAGCTGCGAACAGCTGCTCTAGTAGTTAGTGACCCTGGCTGAGTCGAAGACCATGATAAACTATGTTAGTTCCAGGTACATATTAGTTTGTGGGTATTATCAGCAAAATTGTGGATATTTAAGTTCGGTTATAAAAGGATTATTTGTGCTGAAGACCAAAAATTTTGAAAAAATGTACAGTTTATAAAAACATTATTTTGCGATTAGCTAAGAACGGTAAGATCTTTCACCTGAAATCTAAACTGAATCTAAATTACATAAAAAAAAACCTCATTTTCTATATTTTCCAAAATATTTGACTAAAACTACAAGAACTCAAACTTCATAATCCTAAAAAAAAAGTTTGTCCAATGTTTGTAAAGAAGCGTCCCAAGGTTGGACATAGGTAAGCTGTAATCTTTCAATTGCTACCGCGGAGTCAATTGAACGTAAATCAACGAACGGAAGAATACACTTTGTCGTTCCGTGTTTGCTCTTTTTATAACTAATAAAAAACGTTAGAAAATAAAAAAAAATATGTTTGTAAAATATCTTAGTGTGGGTTTTCGATATATTAAGTGATGTTTAATTATAATAATGTCTATTTTTTTTTTAATATACCTACTCGTAAATAGTCTGTTGAACTTTAGAGAGTGCTTTAGAATATTCCGTGATTTGTACGATTTAATTGTGCAATAAATGTTTAATTCATAATTTTACTCTGTTATTGTAATACCTATATATACCTATGTATAAAGTATAATATTTTGTAAACCTACTTTCAAATAGTTATTTTTATTCAAAAGTGTCCTATGTCGACATGGTATTAGAATGTAGAAGTCAGTGGTACTTGGCGTCTACCATGACAGTTCATAGGTGTTTGATAAATCAGTAATCACTTAACAAGGCCATATAATACATTTTTAATATTAATCTAATTACCATAATAAAATGTCCAACATTCTTATTATATTTTAAAGCAAATATTTTGGTATATTAGGATTTTCAAGTTTAAAAGATTTGGATCCGTCCCGCTAAAGACGATAGTATAAAAGATACAAAATTCATCACGGTACTCACGGCACGGTAGCTCAATTGGCAGAGCGACGGTAAGGTATCCCAAAGGTCGCAGATTCGGGTCCTGTTTTTTTTGGTTTTTAATATTAATATAATTAATCTTAAAGCCATACATGATTAAAGACAATTTTAGTCATAACATGTGTTTGATTGTTAACTATAGTAAAATATAATGATAATTAAGATATCATGTCTTCATTTAAAATATTACATTTGCGCATTCTCAATTAAAATGGAAGCTTCTGTAATCAAATGAAACCTATCATTTAATCAAGATTCTTCAATAAATGTGGATGTCGTTCAAAGTAGTTTCATTTTCCCTTGTACGGCTGCGATCGTTTGTGATGGTTTTTGGTTTAGTTGACTGCTTGGCCTAACACTAAATATTTTTTATGAAGAGCAACGAACTTTCCAAATTTAACCTTTGACCTTCAATCAAGGTGACATTTCCATTGACAAATTGTTTTGTTGAATTTGTTTTCAATGTCACATATTAGATTTGTCTTATTGCAGGTTTAAGTTAATAAATTTGAATAGTAAAATTGTGAAAAGATCTTGCGTCCGCAGACGTTTGAACATCATTATGTAAATTATTTTCGTAATAATGCATTGAAGACATGAAAAATATGATAATTAAAGTAAATTATTGAATAATAAAATATACGTGACAAATATAATACAAAGAAAAAGTTAATGAAATATTGTGATCATTATTTTGGAACTAAGTACCTACTTTATTTCGATTCATTTGGGATGACTTATTTGTATTTTTGTGTGTTGGTTTTATTTAATCACTTCGGTTATTACCAATTAATGTAACCTAAACATATTAGTAAACAACCTTTTGATTAATAAATCAAAGGGAATTAGTGTAGCCCCTAGGCGAAGTTGAGTCCCCTCTTCCATTTAACTTTAATAAATTCGCACGGCTATCTAGCTGTCCATACTAATAATTTTATTAAAGATTAACATTGCTCGTGGCTTCGCACACAAACATCTCACAATAAGCACATCTCACATACACGTACGATTATTTCAGAACTCTACATCAACGACCATCGTGTTCAGATTTAGAAATTTTCTTTTAGCCACGGCTTTACCTATTCTTTATGTTATTAACCGCCGAAAACTAAATATCTTCGTAAATAATTCGCTACCTATCGACAGACCTACTAACAGACCATCGATAGGTAGGTATTTATTAAAATATGACTAATATTTTTGTGAGAGATTATGATATTTATATGAGAAGGTTATATTATTTTTATTTAAATGTCATTGTTATATTAAAACGTAATTATTAAGACTGTTTTTCGTTTGAGATATTTATAGAAAATCTTGCCTTTTCCTTCGTTTTGTCATCCAAAGAAAAACAAGTTATAAATAGAATAACTTTTGACTGTAACATTTTTACTTACATGCTTTTTATTTCTAATACTATGTTTATATATATATATATATATATCTTGGTTTATATATTGATCTTTGAGTCGACGGAATAGTTGCGTAACAATTTGCAACTCAAATAATTTAATATAATGTTACATCTAGATAAAACTAATAGTTGATTAGAATAGTTAATCTATCTCTTAAAAGATAAGAGAGCTATTCTTATTCTATTCATCTCGTTACAGACGTGTTTCGCAAAACGTCATCCCAATTAAATATCTCGAAGGCCTTTGTTCTGAGAAGTTATAAATTCTCACCATTGACGATGTTATGGCATTTCATGGTCTAGATAAGAAAAGGTCATCAAAAGATTCTCTACCTCTTTCTGCGTTTTCTCTTTCTCTTCTTACTTCTTTTATAATGAAATCATTATTTTTTTTGTATCAAAAATATGCATACAACTAAAAACAACAATGATAGCAAGTAATGAGTTACATCTGCGTTCAATAAAATTAAATTTAAAAACATAGATACTTCTACCGCGTACAAGCTAACTATATATTTATTCTCTTCGTTTCGTTGGTCAATTCGTAATACTTGTTAGTCTTAAATGTACAATCTTAGTCTTAAATGTGTTAACAAGTGTTATGTTTCCTACTGCCTCCTCAAATATGTTGACAGATTTTTCGGGGGCTCTGCCCCATCTTATTTGATTACTTTGATCTGTGAGAGCCATCTGGAACGCATTAATATTACTCAATAATTTATGATTTTATTATAAAATTAGCCTTTTCAATTTACTATTACTCGTATACCTAAAACAAAACTTGGTTATTATTTAAAATATAATTAATCAAACATTTTCTTTCTTTTCAGATCTTATCGTCCTGGAGAGTTCAATCAAAATCTGCGTAGACCAGAATGAGAATATTATTAAGACGAAAGCCATTTAAAATCCTTAGCACGTTCCTCAACACGTAAATACGTAATTTAGTGTTAGTGTATTGTGATATTAGTGTTAGTGCCATAGTGATACTGACAATGATTGTGATAAGTTTAATGTTACTGAGCTTGGGGCTGGTGATGGGAGATCGGACGAGCCTGCCGCCTACTTGTGATAGGTGAGAGTTTCTTATATTTTTCTACATTGTTAGAATATTTTATCTTCCATTGCACAATCCAGATCAAAAAACTGTCTTAATATTTTTGCAATAGTTACAATTTTGTAAGACACCTCAATAACTCAAAAAAGGGGTTCCCTAGTCGATTGAAAAAAGTTTTTCTATTAAAAGAAACTTTTTTGGGTCCGAAAAATATTTTCCGTTCTTAATTACTAACGGTAGATATTCTACAAGAGCCTTAACAAAAGTGACAGACGGATGAATTTTGAGAAAGGTCAAATAAAGATAGAGAGACAGACAGACAGAGGTATAAGCTAAATCTAGTAAACATTAGTGAGATGAGATTGTAAACGGTAGCTGACCTTGACGCGGAGTAAACTGTACCTTGACTGTTCAAGTCATCAATCATTTTAGCGTTAAAAGATCAAAGATACCAGCGTTGTTTAAGATAAAGGATCGCACACATGGTAGTTAAGCTTACATTAAGTTTGTCAAACACAGACTAATATAATAAAAGCTATTTCAATTAATTCCAATTGATTGTCGTCGTGATATTTTTTAGATTATCAATCAAAATCAATTATCCAACCAATACATTAGTAGTATAAATCAATAGTTTTTATTAATTACATCTTTGTCATTTACTTCTTCATATCAATTCCACACAACTCACGTAAACAAAGATTTGATAAATAAGTCTATTTGTGAGAGTAAATCTTGTCAAATTAGCTTAAAAACATTTTTGTGATTATACAGACAAACGATTTCACATATACCTATATTAGAAACAAATATGAAAAATAATACTTCTAGAATGCGTGTTAAATTTTTTTGAAAGGTTTTAAATATATTAAGCTTATAAATTTTACTTTTGTGAAACTCAGTAGAGTAATCATGTGTATTGATTATTATTTATTTGAATATTTTGTAATTGTTAAATGCTTTCCAAAAGTGTCAGTAAAAATAACTTTACTATTTGTTTAAGATCAAATAGTTTAGAAAACCATAAATTCTGCTTCTATTTAATATAAAAGCATTATCTCCTTATCTTCTTTTCTCTCTTTTTTAGAAATAAGATTTTTCATATTATCTACAGTATTGTAAATAGAAGTAGGCACGTGCCAGAGATGAAATCAGATACATCCTCTGTATAGAATAGAATCATAAATAGTTGTTTATACAAACAGTAAATATCGTGATACTTAAGGAAAGAAACGCTAGACTTATAACCAAAGATATTATTATTATTACTATGGCCAAGATGGAATAAACGTAACTCGGTTTAAATTATTAGTTATTCCAAGAATAAAACATTTATACTTTCCTTAAAGTGTGGATCAGCGGTTCAGCCCTTTATCAGTGGATTTCATTAGAATTATTTTAGAAGCATTATTGCTTAAATATAATATTAAAATATACTCAAATTTATATTTATTCCGTACCTAATATATTAGCTATATTAGGTAGATTTTAATTAATTCAATTAAACAAGATTTTTTTTAATGTGTCTGAATATTAGTCATGTTGATTTTATTTTTAAATTAAAATAAAATATAATGAACATTTTATTGATAAGAAATATTTGAACCTGTAACCTCTGGTAAACCGTTTCGTCCCTCTGCAAAACGAAACTATAAAATAATAAGGATATACAAGCACTACTGCAAACCTAAGAGAATACTATCTATGGGAATAATTGTATATACAGCCGAAATTAATAATCAATCTAAATTCCAAGATTGAAATCCACAGTAGATTGCTTCCTACTATCTCCGTAGTGGTATTTGCACAGAGCTCTAGAAACAGACTGTAATTTCAATTTAAAGATAATAATTTTAACAGGATCAGATATTAATATGACGGGATTATTTGACGGTCGTATTTGAGTTTACAATAAGTTAATAAATAACAGTATGCTTTATCATAATATCTATTACAATATTATAACGTGTAATATAATATCCGTGGATGACAATGGTCTTGATATTTGTTTCTCCCAACGCAGTATTAATTATCTTATTATAATATTAGTATATAATCCAATCTTCATCTCATTGTTATCTGAATCTAATACTGTATCCTTATTATTTATTCTTGGATTTTTAAATAATTCTCTTTCATATACATTTTTATTATTATTGACTGGAAAATTTCGAATCTGTTGGTCAAGTTTCAATTTTTCAACTGAAGTACTTTACAATTTGTGATAATAATTACATTATTAGAATTGCTAGCGACTTCCTCTGCAATTCCATGTGACACAAATCATGAGTACACTATCATTATTTAAATGTATGCGAATCCATACATTTTTAGTTTCATTGTCCAAACATTGAATAACGTTTTTCTGTTAAAATAACGACTTTTATTTTGTTTGAACTTGATAACGACTACTTAGCTATCTCTTAATTTTTTTATAATATGTAAAATTTGTTTTTTCTGAACCAATTCGAAATATAGCCCATCATACAGATATTGCGTATGGTATGGGGATTACCAAATCAATTAATTATGATTGCACGTATATAGTCCATTTTTTCCCTGTTTCTTATTCACAAGCAACAACGTACCTAATTCAAATGAAGTAATAATTAAAAAATAATAATATAATGATATTACTATATTATAATATAATGTGATAGGAACTAACTCCATCAGAAATTGATTCTCAAATTCTTGATATGTCAAATATCCTGGAAAAATCTAGTGTAGTGATGTAATTTAATATTATTAGGTTACTATATTAATTGCAAACTACGTCACTAAAAATAATTGCATTCACCTTTATTTTTTTATTTGGAAATAATGTACACATGGTATCATCTAAATATATTTCTCATTTTACTTTTTTTTAAGATACTACATAATACTATACATTTAAACACACATGTAATAAATAACAACGGAATTGATGGCATGAGGAAATAAAATATAATTGTAGTAATCTCGAGGAATGAACACAAACATATAACAAACATGAAACAATACATACCCATGGGCGTACCGAGGGAGGGGCAGGGAGGGGGAGGGGAGGGGGCTTGGGCAGCTGCTCTCCCCTGGACATCGTATAGCTCTCTACTACCTTCTATTGTAAATTAAAATTGGTATTTTACATTAAAAAATAAAACCAATTAAGTTTTAAAAATTGAAGAAGTTTTAGAAGCTTTCTCAGGAAGGTTAGTCTGGGACGAGAAAAGTAGCTTTTCAGTTATTATAGATCTATGTGTTACAAACAAATACAATTCTCTAATGAAACTTTTAGCAAACCATGCTCAGAAAATTAAAATTACTGCTCCAAAATTACAATATATCCAAAATTATAATATATCAATAAAATCTGGTTTGCCCCCCCTTAGGACAGAATCTGGGTACGCCGATGTACATGCCAAATATATAATAGATATTACAAAATTTAAAATTATATTAAATTAATAATTCTATTTTTTTTCTATTGAAGTAGTTATAATTTTTATATATACCATTTTTCTTTTGTTTTTTCCCGTAAAAGTGTTTTTTTCCAGAGTCTATAATGTCCAACATGTGAAGCGGGACAATAACCTACAATCATTCCAAATTTCATTGAAATTTAGATAATCAAATAAACAGATGAACCGACAAACATATTAAAACTATTGTATTCACACAGATATACTTCTAATATATTCTAAACTGTAACTTTTCTAAAATGTTTTTCGACAGATTTTGTTTCGTTACTTGTTTATTATATATACTTTACAAAAAAATATATATGAAAAATATGATGATTATGACCTTAAAAAACTTAATTATTATACTATTAAAGAACAAAATACTATATTATGTTTACAATTTATATATTTGATATATTCTTAAGTATGTTGGTAACTGTCGTCATTATTGTAATCTAAAATTCAAATACCTAATTAATCTTAAAATAAAAACAATCAGATAAAATCAAATGTGTCATTGTATTATTTCAGTTTAATCTACTGCCATGGACCGCTGCTGGATACAGTGCAAATGGCAAGTCTCTATAAGGACTCTAAAACCTTCGTGGATATGAAGCTGAAGCTCTCCCCCAACATCACCTTGGAGCACTTCCATCAAATGATGAGCAGGTAACCTTTTTTTTAAAACACAGCCTTATCCTTGTATCACGCCTTAGTTGTCGCCGGACACAGAGTAAACTCAAACTCTGCTTAATCTGTGGATCATGCAAAGAACTGTCCTTTGTTGGAAGCTACAACCTTCGGTTCAGCCAGGCCCACTAACTAGGATAACAACATCTTGATTAGACCTGTCAATTTGGATTTTTCTTCTAACAGAAGGAAGTTCTCTTCTGTTTATTGCTGTGACCAATTACTGCAAATATGCACTTAAACTGTATTATGCAAGAAAGCTTATAATATAATTCGTTTCCAGGGTAGATAACCGTCCTACTAAGGCGGACATCCAGGAATTCGTTGATGATAACTTCGACCCTGAAGGATCTGAGTTTGAGGATTGGCGACCGACAGACTGGAAAGATAATCCAGGTATAATTATTACACCAATATCTTTGTTCAGACTCTTATAAAATTAGGCGAATAGGAAATAAGGTTTATATCAGATATGTTATAATCGACTGATTTTAAATTATATTTTTATCAAAATGATCCTCAACAGTGTATAATAGAGTTCACATTTAAAATATTTTTTTCTCGTCCATTAATCGCTCTGCAACAATAGTGTCGAAAAGAAGACGATTGCTGATTCAAACATAAATCCTATTTACGCTAGATAAATTTGTCTAATTGTTTATCTTTGAGAATTTAAAAAATACAACAGCATACATGTTGATAATGAAATATAAAGCGAAGTTATGCATTATGCCATCTCGATCCCAAAATGAAAACAACATTACCAGCTCATTATTAAAATACATTTAATAATCATTACTACTATTACTATATAGACCAATAGTCTATTCTGTGTCTAGGTAACAAAATTTCTAATTTGGTTAAACATCTTCCAGCATTTCTACAAAGAATCAAAGACTCTATGTTTCGTCAATGGGCGTCCGACCTGAATGAACTATGGCTGAAACTTGGAAGGAAGATGAAACCAGATGTAAAGCAAAACCCAGATCTATACTCTATTATATATGTAGAGAATCCGGTTATTGTACCAGGTATATAATGCTATCTCCCAAATTAAGTAGATATCTGTATACTTAGTGTATCGATATATTTTCATATCGATATATTTACGATTTTATTCAAGTATTTTTATCACGTATTGTATTTTAAATATTATCGTTGTAAAGTATGTCAAAAAAATACATTTGACCATAATGACAAAAATTGAATATAGGGTTTTTAAATTTATTTTTATATGTTGCAAATTGTAATAACAAAACAAACTGCAAATAACTGGAAAATTTAATTAAATCTACATATTAAAATTTCCAGGTGGTAGGTTCCGTGAGTTCTATTACTGGGACTCCTACTGGATCATCAAAGGACTCCTTCTATCCGAAATGAGAACCACCGCCCATGGCATGGTCACCAACTTACTGAGTATAGTCGACAGGTTTGGATTTATACCTAACGGCGGCAGGATTTACTATCTCATGAGGTATAAAGCTTTGTTTAGACGTCATTGAATGTGAAAATCTTGGGAAAAATATCTATAATTTGGTCTGTCTTCCCAGATCTCAACCCCCTTTATTAATCCCCATGGTGAAGTTATTAATGGATGACTCTAATGACCTTGGCTTCTTGGGACAACACATACATACTCTGGACAGAGAGTACGACTTCTGGCTTACCAACCACACAGTCGTCGTTGAACATAACGGCCAGCAGTGAGTACTAACACTTACATGCATATAACATTGTACACACACACGCAGGGATACTTTTACACGCACATACGCATTACCACAAATATACAGAGACATCTCTCCTATACACAAAGCACTGTCGAGCACAAATACATGTAAAGAGACAGACCCACACAGGCATATATTTAATTATGCGTAATATAATAATAATAATTTATTAGAAACAAAATGGTCACACGTATTACATAAACAAGATACAAGTTGAAAACTGTAAAAGTTATAAACTGAAGCGTCAACACCCACTTCATATTGCGCAGTATTGCTCCAAATAAAAGAATATAATGCAAAACCGTTCGCTAATGCGATGACATTCTTTACAGTTATGAATTAGTTTTTTTATTATAAATATAAACCCTAAACAAAATTGGTATATTATTGTATGTGTGTGAGTGTGTGTATAAGTGGGCGTGTTTGAGTGTGGGTGCGTTGGTGTGTTATGTTGTGCTATTTTTGTCACCAGGTTATTTAGTTATTTATAAATATTCAAAATGAAAGACAGAAAGAAAGAAAGAAAATGTAAAAATTATAATTTATTGTAATATATTATCTTACAAATGGTAGCAAAATATATTTATATATATTTTATATGATAAGTTTTACTAACATATTACTATTATTATTTTGATAATGTATTGTTATTCTATTATTCTTATAGATACAAGATGGCTCGGTATAACGACATGTCTCAAGGGCCAAGACCTGAGAGTTATAAGGAGGATGTCGACGTTGCCCAGTGAGTAAAATTGATTTAGAAAATAAAACTAGGAGTTAAGAAATAGATATGAAATTAAATAGTTAATTTTTATAATTTGATACATTCTACACTACATTCTCACGGGTAGCTGGTAGGCTCACGGGTAGCTGGTAGAGATCTCTTATTAGAGATAAGTTTATCCTATGTATTTTTAAATTTCCTTTTGCATTGTTTTTTATCACTTAACCTGGTACATAAATAAATAAATAAATAAATAAAATACATTAAAAAAAAAAAGAAAAAAATTACTCCAGATTAAACTTTATCTGTTAATGAAATCCATTATGTTTATTTCTAATTTATTAAAAATATGTCCTAATAGGGTTGGTCGATTAAAAAGGCTGCAATTTCTTAACATTATCACTAGTCTATAGCCAAAAATACTGTTTTTCAAGTATTACTAGTCATTGTAACTTCTTGATTAACTGATACCTTCTGGTTTTCCTATACCTACATATAAATCATTGTGTGTCATGTGTGCATACAATGGGGAACATTCATGTAATTTTTTTTTGACGTAAATTAATCATTTACCTCTATATATCGTAGAAAAAAATATAAATAGGTTTGAAAAGATTCTAGTTTTTCTTCAAATTAAAAATTTAAACTTGTGATAAATTTGAGCCGTTCAAACGCCGTCATTTTGCGCGCGCTTTGCGTGACGTCAAATGACACATCCAGTGAATGTTTACTATGCACTTTTTAGTTACTTCATACATATTTTAAGTTTTAATTGCTTTACAAGTCATGAAAGAAGATAAAAATTATCTTACGAGTATTGTATAGTACCGGAGTGCAAAAATAGTATTAGAAAAACACCCGACAAAGTGTTTTTTGTATTCCAAGAGATGCGAAAATACAAAAACAATGGTGTATGGTAATTAAAAGGGATAATATATGTCCTAAATCGTGTTTATATGGTTGTGAAGATCAATTTAACGTAAGTATACTTTATTTATAATAAGTTTAATCTAATAGTTTAAATTTATAGTAAGTATTAAATATTAGAAAATTTGAGTTTAAAATTAACCTAACCTTTCTTACAAATTTCAGTATAACTTTCTATAAAAACCGTAATCTTTTTTTGTTTTACGCAATTTTTATGGTCTGTCAATTTATTTCAGGTTAAGGAAGATACAGTAAATAGTATTGAATATAATATGTGTAACGAAACAATAAGGAGAAAGATGTAATCTAAGTTTGAAGAAAGGAGTTGTTCCTTATAGGTATATTTTTGTGGCAAAAACAAAAGCTGATAGAATGAGAATGTGCATAGTCAAAAGGCAAATATTGACATTGGTTAATGAAGCCTTTTAAGAGTTAGCTGTCAAAAGTAGTGTTTAAAAAAATTGGTGACCTTTACGAAGAAGTGATATATGTAGTAAGTCCTAGTACTGCCCATACAAATGTCTGTGATATTAATCAGCCAAGACTGAGTACTTCTCCTATTGAATGTGATGATCATAAGGCAAAGCCTTGCTTTTTGCATATTAAAGATAAATTACCAAGTGACTAAGCTATGTGCAAGTTAATATTAAACCGAAGTATGGAAGTAAAGGTGTCAATGTAAATATACCTGCTGAAAAACAAAATGTAGCATTGTCACCATTGCCTCATTTAACACACAACATTGGTACACAACAGTTTTAAAAGTAAAACTATCTGTTTTAAAAAGAAAATTGTTTACTGAAAACACAGCTGATAATACTTGTATAGCATCTTATATCTTCTATATCTGCTGATTATCAACCAAGTTATTTATCTGAGTCAAGTGAAGTGAAAAATGATTCAAAGGCAGAAACATTTTAAAAATGTATTGTGTATTCAAAAAGAGTTTGTAGGTATTTGTTTTGTTAGAGTTGTTTGAGTATTTAGAAAATGTTTTTAAGATTACTTAAACAATTGTATCATTTAATAAAACCTTTAAGCATGAAAATATAGGTTTAAATTATTTATTTTTCTCAGTCACAGTGATACCACAGTATGAACATAAACGCCGATATATTGAATGGTGTGTCAAATGACGTCACATTTCCTTTCGACCAATGGTGGCGCGTTTTGGAATTTTGAATTTCGCTCCCTAAATTTACACTTTTCATAAATTATTTTATGGCCTTAAATGATTAGTAAATTAAAAAAAAATGAGTTTATTATGATAAGATGATAAAAAGTTATCGAAAAAAAAATATTTGAGACCATTTAAATTTTTTTGCATGTTCCCTATTACTACCTAAATTTTAATAAACTAGACGGATGTCTAGCAAAATAACAATGACCCTCACTTCAAACTTACTACTTACTGCCTCTTGGATATACCTAGTCCGTTACAGCTACTAAGCATAGTAGTAGTACTATTTCTAAAGGGCCTGAAGGGATGTCAGTTATTTTTTTAATTAAATTTAAAACAACACATAATATAAGTTACTTAATATGAATATTATACAAATATTATTATTTCAGGCACTTTGAAACCCGGGAGAAGAAAGAAGAGCTTTATGCGGAACTAAAAGCTGCTGCTGAGTCCGGTTGGGACTTTTCCTCGCGATGGTTCATACTCAACGGAACAAATAAAGGTTAAACACCATTTTTTCTCTCTCTTTCTCTTATCTCTCTTATTTATCTTCTTATTTTTTCTCTCTCTTAAAGAAGAAATTCCTTTACATTTTAATGACTTTCAATTGTTTAATTTTCTTGATAGTAACTGTAGGAAGTTACTCTGCAGAAAGTGGCATACACCATAATTCTGATTAAATTTTGATAAGAGTTTTTGAAGGTTTTTGTACAGTATTGTACATCTTAGCATCGGCACGTACATTTTCTGCTCCTTACTGTGCAGAATGTATATAAATTAAATTCTGATTGCTGGATAGCATTCCTCAATAAACACATCTTGCCTTCACATTGTTTTTCCACCGAAATAGTTCAACTCACATCCGGTTTCCGAAAAGATTATGAGAATAAAAATGAAAATATTTGTAAGCTGTTTTATAGTAATGATTTAGGTCTATCACGTTAACCAAGACGCCAACTAAGTTGAAGTGCGTTATCAAAATAAATTACTTAAGTTTTATATTTGTTAGTATTAAATAAAATGGTTGTTAAACTTTTATGTGTTCCAGGTAACCTAACAAATCTGAAGACTCGTTCCATCGTGCCGGTGGACCTGAACGCCATCATGTGCTGGAACGCGGGCCTCATGGCGGACTTCCACCGCCGGCTCGGGAACAACGCCAAGGCAGACTACTATAGGGAGGTGCACGACCACTTCATGGAGGCCATCGAGAAGGTACGTCATTATTACGTAGTACGTATTTATACATAATAAATATATGTAAAGAAATATGTTTAACTAAAATATATTATATCTTCTAATGTTTGGCTATTTGATTTTAAATTTTGGAATAGAATTCATTTATATTACATGCCATACAAAAATATAGTTTTTATTGAAACAGCGTCATCTGTTAGAGAGTTACTTTTTTCTTAAAAGTGTTCTTTTAATCAAAATAAAATATTTTTTTACCTTACACAACATCTTCATCAAAATCACCTTCATCGAACATATGTATTTAGAAAAAAATATCAAATAATTTAATATAATTTCTTAATCTAGGTTCTCTGGCATGAAGACGTTGGTGTCTGGTTAGATTACAGTCTAGATTCAAGCCGGCGTAGAGACTACTTCTATCCCTCCAACACAGCGCCACTATGGGCGGAGTCGTATGACAAGGCACGCCAGGAGTACTTTGTGAACAGAGTTATCAACTACCTAGATAATGTTAAGGTATATCTCCTACACAAACCTTTAAAACTAAAAAATGTGCATAACATGTATGGTCTGATCAAAATTTAATCGTTTTTTGAATATTTTTATTAGTACCTATAGATTATTCAGACATACAGTTATCTCTATTTATATAGTGTGTGCAATTATTTTTTTAAATTGTTTTTTACTTGCTCGGTCCTCCGATAGATAGGAATGTTTTTAATAAATATTTTTTTAACTGAAATGAATGTCACCCCAGGTGGACATATATGATGGTGGCATCCCCAGTACACTCGAGCACACTGGGGAGCAGTGGGACTATCCCAATGCGTGGCCGCCCATGCAGTACATCTTCATGATGGGGCTCGCCAACACGGACCACGCCGGGGCCAGGAGACTCGCTTATGAATTGTCTACTAAGTGGGTCAGATCTAACTTCGAGGTCTGGAGACAGAGTAGTTCTATGTTAGAAAAGGTTGGTATATATATATATTCGAAAGTATGTCTGTTACTAATAAATACCCTTTGATTTTTACTCAGTACTGTAATAAACATAGGTTGGAAAATAAAATGATATATTTTAGCATTGTTATTCCTTTTTTGATACATTTTTGTATATTTACATTTACAGTTTAATATTATAAGTAGACTATAGATTTATAAGGTTATCTTTATATTATTTATATTTCTTTATTTAAATATTGGTTATTAGATTTTCTTACATTTTTACTTTTTAGAAGCTTAAGGTATGAAGTCCTCATTATAAAGCTTTTAACTTAACTCTTATTTCACAATCTAAATTTATCTCTAAGGCCCTAAAAATAAGGTTCATTTCAGTATGACGCGACAATCTTCGGCGGTTTCGGCGGCGGCGGTGAATACGTCGTACAAACTGGCTTCGGCTGGTCCAATGGAGTCATCATGGTGTTATTGAATAAATATGGAGGTATATATAGATTTACTATACATATATTTTTTACATTTGAATATAGAACATTCATTTGAAAAATATAAGCAATTTTTTATTTTTAATATTTAAATATAGAACTTTTGTAATATTAAAAAATGAAATGTTTTGTAAAGATACTTTAAACTAGAACGTATTCTCTTTAAAATAAGGTTCAACTCTTTTTCTTTTGTTTCCATCATAGGAGAAATCCAAGTGCTGGGTATGATTGATATTTATTCGTAGTTGCTTTGAATTCTAAATTTAAAATACTTTCTTATTTTTTTGCAACGTCTATGTTTCTCAGTTCTCTGTTCGCATCATATATATTCGAATTAATACTGGTAATATGTTTATATATTTTCTTAAAATATATTTCGTAATGTATTATTTACTAATCAAACCTTACGAGAGTGAGCCAGCCGATTTTATTTTGGCGGACTGAAACTCGGAGATATATTTAGTATTTACACCAATCCTTAGATTATATTTTCTGAAGGCACTATTTTCGCAGTGTGCATCTAAATTAGTGCTTTGTAGTTTTATTTAGTATTCTACTTCTAATATATTTTTTTAAACTCGTATCTTAAATCTTGGTATGTTTAGTTGTAGTGTGTACTTACATTAGAAGAAAATTTGGCTTATAAAAATTTCAATAGACACTATAATTCTACGATGAACATTAATAATTGTATTAAGCCGGGTTCGATTCTCGTCCTTAAAGGTGTTGATATTATATTAAGTTCCACATTTAAAAAAAAAGGAAAATTTATTTGTACTCGAAATTCAAAAGCCACAAAATCCTTAAAGGCAGTTTGTTTGACAGACCGCATGTTCGTGTCGGACTCGTTCGGTGAGGAGGGGTCGAGCGGGGGCTCGGAGGGTCGCGGGGGGGCGGTGTACGGAGCGCACGTGGGCGCGGGCAGCGTCGCCACCGCTGTGCTGGTCATAGTCGCCTCCTTGGCGGCTGGGACTTTAGGGTGAGGTTAGTATCATTCTTTTATTACTTATCTATGTAAAACCTGTACAAAATATTGGATATGTTTTTTATTCATTAACGATTTAGGTTGTAAGTAGTAAAATTTCGCAACGTATTGAAATAGTTTTTTTATGTTTACGAAAATGTAGTTTCTAATATCAGTAGTGATAGACTTATAATATTCTTTTTGATCTATTGTTTTTTTGTATTTTAACTGATATAGATTAACATTATTTATTTTTATTTCTTACAGATTCTTTTTCGGTGCTATAAAAGTATTTGAGGCCCAGTTAAAGTAAGAATTTTCCATTACTTTTAGGTGTAGTTTTTTATTATATAGTGATAATAGTAAATACTGCTACAACGGTTAGTGACGGAATTATATATTCGATAAATTAAATATAATAAAAAAATGTGTTTTAAGGATTTTTTTCTCAATTTTATAATCATTTCTGTAATAATCAGAAATTGCATGTATCAGTAGCATTACTTAATTTCTTTGTCAACTTATTAAATTCACTGAAAGAACAAATTTTAACTCCTATTTCCATAAATAAATACCAACAGTATTTTTTTTATTTTCTTAGTATGTAGTTCGTTTTTTTTGTGTAGTTTTAATGTCTACTTATACAATTATTTAATAAAAAGGTTACCCTGTTGTAAGTCTTACTCTGTATTTAAAAATAGGTTGTGAGAAATGTAATTGTGCAAATATTTAAACATTATTATAGTTACTTATGTTTTATTCTAAATAAATAAAAATATTTCATATGTTATATACATCATCATCCAACAATAATCAAAATTTTAATTCTTCCTACATTCATGTCTTAGATATATAATAGTATTGTCATTGACATATTGAATTTTCCTGTACAACAATTATGAATCTAAAACACCAAATAAACCAACGTAGTCGAACACAATAAAATTATCAAAACCGGTCCAGCCGTTTAGAAAGAATTCAGACAAACACACGTACCTATAAAAGAATTATATATTTTTAAATAAAGGCTTCGTGTAAGATAAAAATTTATAAGATAAAATTTCTTATCATAAATGGACAAGATTTCATGATATTTTTATTAAATATTTGCAGTAATTAATAGATTTGAGTGGTTTAGTCTACCTAAATGAGTCAAGTCTATTTATAATCCAATGCAATTGCATTCATTCATTCATTCATACACAG
This sequence comes from Napeogenes inachia, assembly GCA_959347355.1. Classification (NCBI taxonomy): domain Eukaryota; kingdom Metazoa; phylum Arthropoda; class Insecta; order Lepidoptera; family Nymphalidae; genus Napeogenes; species Napeogenes inachia. The sequence continues at coordinate 17,709,760 of OY365798.1, read as the reverse complement.
GATACATCAAGTTACAGCTTCCCTGTGTTTTAAATTCGACCTTGGTTTTAACAGTAAAAAGAATAATATATATTGGTCTAGAGGTTAGTGACCCTGACTTCTAAACAATTCTTTGTGTGATTTAATTATTTATTCTTTAATGCGAGAGATGTTTAAAAATCAGTATTAATAAAAGAAACCAGTATCAAATTATATTTATTTAATATAAAAAACATTACTGTATTATTTTTATATAAATGTTATATAAAAACAAATTAAAATTGGTACAAATAAAAGTAAATTATGTATGTACATTAAAAATATGAACAGTGTATGAATTAAATTAGTACATGTTTTAAGATATAGTATACCGGGTGGGTTCTTTAACGAGGCAGTAAGATTGGATACCACGAGTAGATAATAGCTTAATCCATTTAATCTATAAATAATCTTAAACGGCCTCTTATCTATGCTATGTAGCCTTTATGCCCCTCTATATCCTTGATGGTAATCACACGAATTGTATAGTAATTAAAATGGTTTTTAACAGTAGTCGAAGTAGAGCAACCCCCGTTGGGTCGAGTGGTTAGTGTTGGTAGTAGATAATTTAGGTCCGATTCCCGAAAAGGACAAGCCAGTATGTGATGGGTTTAGATCACTTTGTGTAATGTGGCCAGTGATATTAATATTATTAAAAGTATAATTTTAAATATTAGAAACAATTCAATGTCACGTTTCATATAATCATTACCTTGACAATTTGTAAAGGACAGGATACATGGTTGGATATAATTGATCAATCAGTGCAAGTGCATAGAGCGTAAAACACGTGTATAATCTGTGTATTTTCATGAACACCAGCCTTATGTTAGACAGTTGCATACTTCCTAGATACTTTTAAAATTCTTATCCATTTCATAACATTGACAAATTGTCATTGACAGAATGTTATTCTGACAAGTCTTAACTATGGAATAAGTTTTATATTTCGTCATATTTCTCGATTAAATATCTGAGAATTTATAAATCCATCTTGTGGGTAGAACTATATTAGTTTATTGTACCCATATTCGTGCAATTGTTTGCTGGAATTGTTATCTCAAGAATTACATTAATTCACTCGTTTTATTCTATCTAGTATCTTATATTTGCTGGATTACCTATCTAAGAAATTTAATTGTCTTTAGCAATATAAACATTAATTTTACTATCAATTTAAAGTCCTTTAATTCTCCTGTAAATTCTGAAAAAAATAGAAAAAACTTTCTCAAAACTTTTCCGAAAATGGGTAATAATTTCGAAACTCTTAGACAAATCTTATTCAAACCAGTTCAAATATATGTTAGATTTACAAATACACAAACAGTATGAGTTTAATATGAGTACAAATAAAAATGTATATAATTATAAATTAAAAACATATTCTTAATTGTTAATAAATATTTTAAGAAAAAAAAAATATAAGAAAAATATATTAAAAATATATTAAAAAAGCGTATTAAAAACATATTCATGAGAAAAAAAAAATGTTACATAATATTTAACAGCGTTGTGTTTTCATATTGCAAACTGACACTTATGCACTAATTATATTGTAAAATAGTTCTTTGTGTGAGAGCTATAACTATAATAGTTTTGCAATAGGTTCCGGCCTCGCTTAGTTACTTAATATACTAGTCTTGGACCAGGGTTTCGCCCGCGAATAAATATTTGTTACTAATATTTAGAATATTTAAAGTACTACAGAATAAAGAGAGATTAGAGTTAGTAGATAGTTTAAATTATGTTCGATGTGACAAATTGCAGACAAACAAACAAATATTTATTCTTTAATATTGGTATAGACAAGTTGATAACAGGCCATTAGTTACCTTGACTGCTAGAACGAGACTCGTAGGTTCAATTCCTTCAGTTCGTATCCACAACTGTTTTTTGGATCCATAGGTTGTTGCTCCTAACTGCTGTTTTTTTCCCACGTCTTTTTTATAGATAACTTATAATAGCACGTGTAAGTCTTAAAAAAAACTTTAACAAGCTATTTTTTATACAAGTTTTTATTTGTAGCGAAAGTTCCGCTTCATCTACCATGATTTTTTTTTTAATTTTAGTAGTATGAGATCATGGTAATTTAAATTACTTGAATACAGCAACACACACGTGTGTGTATATATCCTACTACTATTATAAAGGCGAAAGTTTGTAAGTATGGATGTATGGATGTTTGTTACTCTTTCACGTTAAAACTACTGAATGGATTTGAATGAAACTTTACCACAATATAGCTTATACATCAGAATAACACATAGGCTATAGCTTATACATCAGAATAACACATAGGCTACAATTTTTGAGGTTTTTAATGTGAGGTCGTAAAAAAAACACTGACTGAATCCTACAAGATAGATCAAAACAATTTACTACAGTATTGTACAACTTAAAAAGGTCTACAAAAAAGTCCGTGATGGTATATGTTTATCTCTTAGGAATAATTATGCTGAAGGAAAAAGATAGTTAAATGTAGTTTATAGGAGCATACTGCAGTAGCTACCTATAGGCCTATGATTAGGGCTCTGCAGTGCTTAGTTACCGTATTTCTTACTTATTACTAGACTAGACTTGACGAACCTGAAGTCCACGCGAACGAAGTCGCGGGCAAAAGCTAGTATATATATATATATATATATATATATATATATATATATACAAATACATACATACATACTACCTCTTATAGTATTAGGAATTAGGTTACTACCAATAAATGTAATAATTAATTTGTATAATACCGTATCTTCCTGTTCTTACGTCAACTTACAGGAAACCTTGGACACATATCCTTTCCTTTTGACCCTGAGGCCTCTAATCAGAATACTAGGCCCTATAAAAACATCAAACTATTTCTTCGACATCTTGAACGATATTATATATATTCGCTACTAAAGGCCATTAACCCCTCTTGTCAAAAAGTTCCATTAACATTTTTCCACTCCCGCAAAAGTGAAGTCAACGTGACTTCGAATTATCATTTACTCATGATAAGACTTTGCATACGAGAATAATTACTTCTCACTCAAGGTGAGAGATATCATCTGCATTGTTTTAAAGGATTTACAAATATGATGTTAGCTGGTGTGTGGTCCAATTAATGAACTAAAGCGGTTGTGGTTGACATTTTGGTTTTTAGATATTTTTAATAAAATATATAGTTTAAGTCATGATTTCAAAATTAAATAACTGAATGAATTTTTTTTTAAATTATTTTTTTTCTTATTTATATAATCTTGTATAAATCATTGATAAATTAAGATTCATAATATTGGAATATACTCATTCTACTTATTCGCTTACGATTGTGACATGTCCACAGTCTAACATTATATATATTACATGTCTTTGTCAAGCCTTATCTGTTTTTTAATTGCATATTTTATTATACAAAAAATATTATGAAATAATAACAGAGAACAGTATTTACTAAATAAATATATATATAATATCTATATATCAAAAATTTAGGGTTAGGTCAGAGGTGTTAAATAAAACCCAAACTCTAATAATATTTATTTTTCATAAACATAACCATAAGTACGGAAGAATTTATAATTAATATAACATTTTAAAAGTATTAAACTTACCTTTCCTTTAACATTTAGCTGAAATAAAATAAAACACATTTAAATATTTATAAAAAAATATATAATACAGAATTTAAAAAAATAAATAATTGACAACGTTTGTTATTCTTTTCAAAAAAACAAGCAAAAAAAATTTTATTTAATAAATGAAAATATTAAGACTTTTTAAAGTTGGTTGGTTGATTTAAAATGGAAAACGAAAAAAAAACGCGTAATTATTAAATATTAAAGAAAAACTAAATCAGAATTTAAAATATCGATTTTGTTGACTATTAGTTGGAAAATCACCCAAAATAAATTAAAAATAGATTAAATAATCATAGAAAATAAGAATAAATTACTTACAATTAAAACGTCGTTAAATCTTATTTATTTATTGATAATAGACTATTTTATTATAATTTGTAACGTTTGATCACCTCAACGGCTGGAGAGTAACTGAGATATAAACTACTAAGAATTGATTGCGCAGGCGCATGTAACTTATTCAATTATATCGCCTTTGTATATAGGATGCTTTTTTAATAATAATGGTAACTTAATAAATAGTATAAATATACCTTAAACTAAAATGTGTCCTTTGAATAAGAGGTAGGTAATGGATATTATAATAATTAAATAACTTGAACATTTTCAAAAAATTTTTACATCAAGAAATTTCAAAAATATATTAATAACTGATGACCAAATTTTGTTAAAATCTTATATGTATTTAAAAAAACAGTTTTTTTTTCAAATTACGTCTAATGGCACGTTTCGAAAGATATATTCTAAGAAAACATAAAAGATAAGGAAAATAATAGGCGTGAAGCTTGAAATGATTCAATATCTCTTGAATATCTTCCCCATTAGAAGAAAAATAAGTTTCTTTTCATTTAACCTTACATCTTCGTGTAAATTTATACCTTAAGTATTAGCTTTTCTAGCTTTGGTAAGCTATTAAATATTTCGTTTTACTTCTTTTGCGGACTTGGTATATTATTTTGTACTTCGGTTTTGATTTTAAGTCCTATAAGATTTTGATAATATTTATGTTTTTTGTATTCATAATTGTTGTTTATTTCTTCTTAACTAAATCCCATATTTAATGAATATTCGGTTATTTCGTTTGTTTGTCAATTTGATATATTATTTTTATGAATTATCCTCAATAACCAGTATCGTGTGTGGGTTAAACCCAATTAGACGTAATTACGTTTTAGGTAAAATGACAATTAGTATAAGATATTTAATTATTCATTTAAAAATATTTCATTCATTAAAAATAATTTTAGACGATTTAATAAAAACTCTATAATATATATAATAAACCGGTATTTCTTTACTACGACTATTAAAAAAAGTAAAAGACTAAACTTAAAATTTTAGACTTCATTTAAAATTTGCATAAAAATCGATAAATATCCAATATACTTTTTAAGTTTAATTCTGAAGTTGGAAATATTTTAATGATCGTATTTATTGATGTTGCATCTTACATGTTAACAACTGACAAAACATCTGCAGGTCAATAAACAAACAACATTCAAGCATTGTATAAACACATTATTAGTATATAAAGTTATATGCTTATATATGTTATATACTTATATTTAATGTTTTTATAATTGTACCCAATAGCTTATATATTTTTCAGAGTCATGGTCTACAGAAAACGTCGTGATTACGCACCGTTAATTAGTGCTGAAGATCTGAAGCGTCTTGCCCGAAGACCGTATACAGAACTTAGGAGCATGAATGGACCATCGAGCCCCCGGCAGCGGTGAGCTTACTACCTCCAACCCTACCATTGAAACAAGTCACTGTTAAATGTGACTTTGTCTCGAGTTTGAATCGACTTCGTGACTTAATGTCGACATATATCCAATGTTTTCTTATTTTCAACTACTGAATTACATCTAAACCTATATTATATTTGTTGTCATAATAGTTGAAACAACTTGTGTAAATAATTTTACGATAAAAGTATTAATTATCATATTTTATCGATAATAAATATTGCTCAATCATAAATGTATAAAAACTCTGATGTATGTGATTATAATAAAACATTTATTAAATTGAGTTATATAAAATAAACATTTTTTGAAAACATGTAAAAATTTGAAAATGTTATACAATGCTATGACAACGGAAAACAAATGGTAGGGTTTTTATTGTCAAAAAAAACATCGAAATACATCATAATTAACTTGTTATGAATTGAAGTTATAGTAATATTAGTAAATATGCTGTGAAAACTTATAATGTAATATATATAAAAGGTGTATATTAAAAAAAATATCTGATTATTTTTAAATAAATCAGTTTGAACCAAAAAATTAATGGTGGACCGAGTTTGGTTAAATAGAATACGAAAGTTTTATACCATAAAATCATATTATATATATATTCCTTTTTTATATATGTTGATATGAAAAGTTCCTTTTTTTAACAATGGATTTTAATGTAATAATCAAATTTATTAAATTGGCGAACCTTGGACCAAAATAGAATATCATAGTCTATTATGCGGTTAGAAATCACATTTTCGTATTAGTTTTGTTATTGTAGTGTAGTTAATATGGATTATTTGTAAAATAATTCTGTTCTACGACCAGTAATTAGTACGTTTTAAGTGTATTTAATTATATTTTAAACTAGTCGTAGACTCGTCGTTTTTGATACAACGGTGTGTCTCAACTAAATTGCTGTTAGTATTTAATTTTTGTTTATTCATGATAAGTATCTTATCAAAATCGGCTTAGTTCTTTCTGTGAAATGATTTGGTATTGTGCTGAATAGACAAACATAAACACCATAATTTTATTTTTATATATACATATATGTACCGAGCTGTGAATATTTATGTATTGGTAAGTAAAATTAAAGCAATAATTATTTTGATGTAGACATATATTTCTAGACAAATGTGTTATTAATAAGTGAACAAAGTCAATAGTCAGTTTCTAAATATTATGTAGTCTAGGTATTAACAGAGTATTATTAGTTTAGATTTTAATTTATTTTTAAGTAGACATTTTTATCGTGTGATGTAAATATATATTTGTTTTGTAATTTGCTTGCATTTATCTATGAAGGTGTGACTTTTAACCGCCATCTTGAAAATTGTTGACGTTTCTTTTTACATTACTAAAATGGTAACTATAATACGCTACGTATTTATTTATATATTTTATTAACCTTTTGACATCTGTATCAATCATTTATTGAGAAATAAATATATAAAATTTAAAATATATTTTATTTTCCTTTGAAACATTTTAAATTAAGTTTTTCTTGATAATTGTGTTTGGAAAAAAAAGATGAAGACGGCAACGACTCTTTTAAAAATTTGCAATGCAAAGGTTTTGTGTCTGTGTTTTAATAAAATATTGCAAAAAGAGGTTGCATCATTGAACTAAATTTTAAAACGAAAATATTATAATTTATAAAGTAACCTAGAAAAATATAATCCCCACTAGTCTTGAAGCTGTAATTTGATCTCGGGGAGCAGTTGGCTGCCAGATGATTCAGATCATAATGTAATGATGAAGCAGTGACTGATACTAATTGTACACCTGTAAACACATAAACTGTAAACTTTTCCTCGTGTATCTTGTCTCGATATTTTTATATGCATGTATAAAATATTTTATAGCATATTACATGTTTACCAAGACGTTAAACAATACTAAGTTTATATTTAAAGTTTCATATATATATGAAACTTTAAATATAACTATATGTATATATATATGTTAGCTATATGTATATATATAAGTATATTATTTTTTTAATCTATGTGAAATGAAAAAAATCATCAATGTCAATAGCACTTTCGAATCTTGTCCGAATTTTTATAATAATAATCGATTATTTTTCCTAACTTGTATCGTCCCACTGCTGGGCAAAGGTGTCCCCCAAACTTTTCCAGGTATCTCTGTCTCGCGGCCTCCCATCATCCGCTATCAAAAGAGACTAGGTCGTCCGCCAGCTTTTCCCTGGCTATCCGCGGTGTTGCGCTCTCCTTCCGGTACCCACTGGGTGGTGATGTGGGCCCAGCGCTTGGAGCGCGTTCATCCGCGATACATGTCCTGCCCACTCCCATTTGAGCTGGGGGTCTCTGTGCCGACATCTCTGATGTCGGTGCGTGATCGCAGCTCGGTGTTACGCACTCGGTCGACTCGCTTGAGTCCGAGGATGCTGCGTTCCATCGCCCTCTGGAAAATTTTTAGCTTGACTTCTGTAGCTCTGTCAATGACCATGTCTGTGTACCGTAGGTACAGGCAGGATACACATATCGAAAAGTTTTCGCTTGAGTGACAGGCAGGTTGCCCTTCATGTGCGCTTTTATGGACCAGTTGCTCTTCCAGGCGTTGTCGATCCGACGACCAATCTCGGTGTCTTACCTGTTTGCGAAGCTATCTGACCTAAATAGATGTAATTGTCGACATATTGTATGACCTGCCCATCTACCTCGACCCTACGTTTCGTGCTATTTGACATGATTTTGGTTTTAGCCCAATTCATTTGAAGTCCAACCTCATGACCCAGTGTGCTCAATTCCCTTAGCATCTCCTGGATCTCTTCTGCTGTGGTGGCGAAAAGGACAGTATCGTCTGCAAAACGCAAACTGTTCAGGCGTTTGTCGTCCACTTATTTGGAAGCTTTTTAAACATTTCTTGGAGCACTGCTGTAAACAGGATTGGGATCACCTTGCTTGACTCCTTTCCCCATTCTGAATGTTTCGCCAGTGGTGTTTAATTTGATATTGGCTGAACTATTACGGTAGATTAATTTTAATAAATTTATGTAAGATGGATCTTTATGTTGGTTTTTTAGAGCTTGAAATATTGCTGGGTGTTTCACTGTATAATATAATTATTTAAAATTTAAAAGCCTACTAATAATAAACTGCTTAAAGACGACTTCGAACATTGAATAATTATTGTATACTTCTGTTAAAATCATATGTCCTCTAAATCTTAAAGAACTGGTAAAATATAGGCTATGATTATTATAATATATAGATCACGTCGTAATATTTTAGTCAATAATAATATTTTTGTCAACAGCGCCATCTAGCGTTTGGATTGTAGGAGTATATGCGATCAGTATATTTGTTTATTTTGTGCCTCGTTTTTGAGGATTTTTGATATAAATTACAAAAATACAATTTTAAATATTACTAAGAACTTGTTAAGTTTTTTTATGTTTGTCCATTGAATGTCCATTGAATAAGGTTAAGTTCAAATAATTTATGCCAAATATTAATACTGATGTTATATTAAGTATTTTATACTAGCAGGTCATCACATATCGTTTGTTCGTCGCATATTAAAGTTACTTTCAAATTAGGTATATGCCTTCTTGCGCATTGTAGGTATACAGGTCACAACCTAAGCATTTTTTCTCTTAAATTTAGCATTGAAGTCAGTTATATTGAATTACGTGTATTATATTTAAATTTGTATTCTTTAATATTAAAGATATCTGTATAAAGCGTTAATTTTAAGTGCATTATTATGCAGATAATTATATTTTTAATGTATATTTCTCTTATTAACTGTGATATTCATATAAATGAGACGATGTATAAAATAAAGTATATTCTAAATAAATATAAATCGTTAAGACTGAAACGTTGTTTAAATTCCAAATTGGATGGAGAATATTCGAATATGGAGAAATTTGCGAAGAATACTCTAAATGTATTGAAGGAAACCGAGAGGTATGGAGAATATTTGTCTTTTTATAACATAAGCAGTTGTGATACAAGTGGGAGCGAAAACAGTAATATTTTTTTTTTTTTTAAATCTTTATTTTAAGTTTAGGGTTTTTTCCTTGTTAGGATATGCCAACCCCATTGTGACCATCATACATATAAAACTCTTAATCTATTAAACACTCGCTGCGGAGACAAGACGCCAATCAAAACATAACAATTCAGGCTTAAGGCTTTGAGCATTCCATTGAAGTAAATTTATAACAGAACTCTTTCTTCTACTATCCATTACAAAATGATATTAAATTTTGTAACAATTCTCCTTTTGCACAACAATTACGTACAAAATCTTTAACCTCCTCATAAATCAACTTTACACACATAACAATTTTCTCTTCAAAACTTTTTTCAGACCACAATATTGTATAGAACTTTAACAGCATTTTCTTAAACTCAAATTTGTAATGACATCCTTTCACAGAGCGTGTTTCCTCTGTATCGTCATGGTTGGAATCTTCTTGTGATGACATTGATATATCTACTAAAGAACTCGTCTTCTCCTTTTTTTTTTTTTTCTTTCCAAGTTGTCTTTTAGGTGCAGGTTTGTGATTACTTTTTTTTCCTTTCATAGCAAGATGAGTTCCACTTGTTACACTGCTATATGTCTCCTTATCTGCTACTAAGTTTTGTGATGATTTCGAGGTTGATGGTTGATTTTCAGTAATATTAATAGCCTTACTCTTTAGTTCTTTTGTATTTCTTTCACAGTTTACTATATCTAATGCTTTCCGATAAGTTATATTTCTTTCTGCCATCATTTCTCTAATATTTTTTTCTTTCACATACATTGGACACTCTTTATCTAACACAAAATGATTTCCGTGACAGTTCAAACATTTATAATCCTTTGTATCACAATTTTCATGGGAATCACCACACTTAGGACAAATCTTCTTCTTTGAAGGGCAATATTTTAAAAAGTGACCAAATTGCCAACAGCCGCTACATTGACTAACGGGAAAAACATAGAGACCTACTCTAAATCGACAGTTGTAAGCTCGGACATATGGTGGCAAATTAGTGCTCTCGAAACATACTCTAACTGTCTCACTATCGACCCAGGTTTCACTTTCTGCAATTCTTTTAAGTCTCTTTACAGCTATTATCTTACAATCAGCTTCTAAGATGTTTAATATTTCTTCATCTGTTAAGTCCAAGTCCACACCCTTAATTATTCCATAAGATAGTGTTGTTTCATATGTCATTTGCAACTTATAACCCAACTCAATTATTTTAGTGCAATTTATCAACATTTTCGCATCTTCCTTATGTTCAAAACGAACAAGTACCTTGAAAGGGCTTTTAAATCTAATCCGGGTAACATTTTTGATATTTGCATCTTTCAACAACTTTGCAAAGGCCATTTGCTTCGGTAAATGTTGAGTATAAGACACACTCACTTCGTGGTATTTACCAGAGCTAGCTTGGTTTTCCTCTACTCTCGTAAAGTCCGTAATTATTGAAGGTTGTGTATGCCGACTATTTTCTACATCCTTAGAATTACTCCTAATTAATCTTTTAGCACTTCTCGAAACAGTAATAAAATCATCCCCATCCGATTCATCCTCATCTCTTAACTTTCTTTTCTCAACAGTTTTTCTTTCAGATTGTGTATCCATGGCAACAGAATCTTGGTTTGATAATTGTTTCAAGACTTTTTCACATTTATTAAGTATTTCAGAATCACTATTCGAATCCACTTCTACATCTACATTATTATCATTCATTTAATCAGTATTTTTATAAATTGCTCGCTGCAGCTTGTTTTAAAATATCAACTTACTTTTGACTGAAAACTATATTATAATGATGTACCTTGACAATTGCACGCGGCATCGACGCCATGTAATGAGTGAACAGTAATATTTATAAGAAGGAACACATAGTTAAAGGATTACTGGTACATGATAATGTCCCTGACACACATTGGGAGGAATATAAGGTAAATACTTTTTATTATTACTACATTATGTACGCGGCTTTACACGTTTTTTAGAAACAAAAAATTCTGTCGGTCCTAGTCCCCGCTTCTATTTAGGTCAATGACACAACAGGGCTACAGTAACGAACATTAAAATAAAACTATTTTTACGGATTTAACTCTCGTACATATATTGAATTAAACTTAAATTTACATTTTAAATCTGACCCGACGTTTCGAATGCTTTTCAGCAATCGTGTTCACGGTAAGACGAGATGGAGGATGTACTTATTCAACATACAAATTATAAATTAGTAAAAAAGTCGAATTAAGTGAATTGGCTAAATATCTAACATTTAATAACGTCAAAAATAGGGCGCTAGAGGATCTGGATATTTTGGACATTTTGTGTTTGATTTCTTTCAGGCGGCATATAACAAAATATATTTCAATATATTTCACGAAATATCATCCCTGAAGGCTTGGAAATATAACTTGAAACGTGTTGCGAAACATAACAAGGAATATCTCGCTGGTAAAAGGAGTTATTCTCTCCACTTGAATCACTTTGGAGACTGGGTAAGACAAAAACTCATCGAAATCCATTTAATATTTTTGATTTAATTTTGCAGATCCAATGATAGTCCATATATTACATAGACAATAAAATATTAACCGATAATTTAGGATAAACAAAATTTTCCCATACAGACATAACTCGAACCTGTGACCTGTGGGAAACAATCACGTCGCTCTACAATTTGAGCTACCGTATCGCTAACAGCTTCGATTATTTTAATATTCGTGTAATGATCGTTATTGGAACGATTGAGACATCGTTTAGGCTTCGTTGCGTTTATTACCTTATTACCTGACATAAATCGTCCATTGAATTGCGAATTCAAAGGTTTAATTTCCTTATTAGTCTGACTCCAGAATATAACATCAGGTAAAATAAACACCAGGAAAATTAAAACTGTTTTTTTTTTTATATTTACAATCCAAACAATCTTACCAAATACTAATGAAATATTTGTATCATCTTTATTATATTATTTTGTACATTTCAGCCTATAATAAGCTATTTTAAGCAGTTGTTGAAGTTAATCAAAACCATACCACTGTTAGATCCAGCAGAAGATCACGGAAGGACGGCGTATCATAAGAATATTAATCGTAAAGTACCAGAACGGGTAATAATTAAATATAAAAATAAAACTCAATTTTTTATTTATCAAGAGTTTATTTTAGGGATAAGTTAACAGTTCATATCTTTACTAGTAATGGTACATAGTGAAAGATTTCCTACATTCAGGTAGATTGGCGCGAAAAAGGCTTCAGGCCACGTCTTGAAGAACAGTACCACTGCGGTGCGTGTTATGCTTTCGCAGTCGCTCATGCTGTCCAGGGGCAACTATATAAGAAACACGGCGATTGGAGAGAGTTAAGGTAACAGTTCCAAGTTATGGACTACTGTTGCATTCGACACCGTCTTTGTGTATACATTAATTTAACTAGACCGATACAACCTAAAAGACAAACAAGAATATACGCAGTTTCCAAAGTGTAAAAGTCATTTTCGTTATTGTTTTGATAAAATGTATAGATTGTAAGGATCATACCAGACAATGTAAAATTTTGGGTCCGGCAACAAAAAAAACAAAGTCATAATATTTATTATATTAGTGTCGATACGAACTGATAAAAGTAACAGTAAAGTGGCCTATGTTCTTAGTATGTCCGCTTTTAATTTAATTCTAAGATATGCTAGCTTTCTCGTTTATAAGAACTGGGGTCGCCCTATACTCTGGAACATCATCATGTATTACGTATGAGGATAAAACCGGGATATCCAAGTAGACTTCTGATATTGAACATCAATACGGTACCAGTTCTTAGCTAAGTCAATAATAATCTAAATTATGGCAGAAGCTTAATCTCATTGCTTTAAGATTTGAGATTTGATATATTTGTATTGATTTCCAGCCCTCAACAAATAGTAGACTGCAGTTTTAAGGATGGCAACTTAGGTTGCGACGGAGGATCATTACAGGCAGCACTGAGGTATGCGGCTAGGGATGGTCTTATCATGGAAACGTATTATCCTTATATCGGTAAAGTAAGTACTCGTAAAACGTTTATATATTACAAACAATACATCACTATTTAGGGTTATTAGTATGAAGAAACCAGATAACAACTTTTAAAAAAATATAAACTTGTAGAAGAATAAGAGTTTTCGAACAAATAGTTTTTGTACAAGAATTACAGACTTATATTATATGAGTTTAGTTGGATCTTCTACATACAGATATTTTGTAGAGAGTCTGTTCTTGTTATTATTGCTTTTATGTAATTTAAAAGCTAAGCTAAGCAGTGACAGTCGTTAAGCTAACGATTATGGTATCACCACTGTATGATAAACTCAGATTTTGATTTTAGGCCGTATTTATCTGTCAAGATTTTGCCGCCATTTGTCATAGTTTCGCAAATTGTATGCTTTTGTTCGGTCATATTGTAAAATATCTAAGCTATGATTTTTGGATATCCAAATTTTCCAAAATCTGTATGTATGTCAGTTTTTATGTACACACTTACCAAATTACTTAGTTTCGTCGTATTTATTTGAAAATCATTTAATTTTGTATATCTTGCTTACTTTATTACCTTTTTTCTTTTTTTCATTTCATATTATTTAAATCATCGTATGCTTAGGTATATCTTGCATTCGAATAGTTTATTATTTTTATTTACAGAAAGGTCTCTGCCGCTACAACAGTCTATCAGTAGCCACAAGAGCCCGCCGCTGGGCGTCACTGCCATCTGGAGATGAAGACGCCATGGAGCTAGCGCTGGCCACCATAGGGCCTTTGGCGGTAGCTGTCAACGCAGCACCTTTTACCTTCCAGTTATATAGGTCTAATTTCTAACTCATCGTTTAAAAGTCTAGACATTCCATTTATAAATGAAGTAACACTCATTTCATAAATAAAGTAACTTCTGCACAAACTTGCTACATCAGCATCGGTTAATTAGTTCTAATAATTCATAATAATTACTCTAAATATGTTACTTACCTTATCCTTCAAAATATAAACTAATACTATATATATGCGCTAAAAATAACAGCCGTTTTGAAGGTTTATATGATTGCCAAAAAGTAAAAAGTTGTCATCCTTAAGGAGTCGTCACATACCTCGTTTTCAGAAGCGGTATTTATGATGACCCATTTTGTGTATCATGGAACTTAAACCACGCGATGTTACTCGTGGGATATACTTCAGACTACTGGATTCTACTCAACTGGTGGGGAAAACAATGGGGGGAAAACGGATACATGAGTCATTGTGTCCGATTTTGCTGCTCTGTAAAAAGCTTTTTATGGGGACTGTTTTCGGAAATAAACAATCTGATGGCCAGGCAAGTACATACACCGAATCTGACGACCCCACAAATAGCGTAGACTACAATCTAGTTACTTCATCTTATACAGCTGTTTATTTGTCACTTGTGCTACGGATGTTAGCAGTGTTGTCACCTTTGTAAACATAACCTTTGCTGACATACTTCATCGATTTGATTGTTGATCATAATTCTACGTTGATGTGCGCCTTTTTACTTTCAACAAGCAAAGCAGCAGTTTTAGTTGAATTGGACAAAATTCGGACACATGCCCTCAATGTGACAGTAACAGCCTATTACCAGCTGTTATGTCCCAAATGGCCAGCTTAAATCTTACGAAGGGGTCAATGAGCTTCGTCGAGTTGTAGCTCTAGTTTTGTTATGACGCATAACTTTGTTCTAGCCAGGTTTCCATGCAGTCTCAAGAGGATATGAAATAAGATCAAGTATTTCGCTTGTGTTATGAATATTTTAAAGATGTGGTTTAGTTTCTTCTTTAGAATTGATTGCGATACTTCTTTTAGGTTGAGGTGTACCATCGTTAGATAATAAAATCGTTGCTTTCTGACTAACGAAAGGCCGATTACGTCACCCAAAAAAGGGATTGACTGCATTGATGTGATTGGGAATTAAGTTTGGATTGCGTTCTGCACGACCACTTGTGGCTTCAGCTATTTGTGAAATGTAAAACTGACCATATTTATCTTTATTACCAACTAGCTGTGCCTTGGACTGCATACGCGAAGATTTCGATTTTAATATTATTTGTTCACCGATTGTTTAAAAAAATATATAAAGTGAATTCCACGACAATATATTCCCGAATACAACATCGAAATCGGTTAATCCGTCTCTGAGATTAGCGTACACAAACATACAGACGTACAGCCCAACAGACAAAATGAAAAAAAAATGTTTTGGGTTCTCTTGCTTATATACAGGTTATTTGCGGAATGAATTTTTGAAAATATTTCTTTTTGTGTTGTGTCCACAACTAAAAGACAAACAGATAAACAGACAAAGATTTTAAAAATTCTGAAAATGGATTCTGTTAGTAATCACTTCACATCCTGGTATATTTTTTTAAATATTTTCAATATACAAAGACTACTCCTCTATAGATTTATTACATGTATAGAGTAAGATTTGCATAGTACGTGATTTACATAAATTGACATAACTTTTTTATTTTTTAACCGATTTATATGAAATAAACACTAAATGTTAAGTGAAGACTGTGATAATATATTCCTAAAAACTGCATTAAAATTAGTTAAGCCGTTTCTGAGATTAGCGTGCACAAACATACAGACAAACAGTCAAACTGAAAAACCATTGGTTTGGGTTCCTTTGCTCTTATAAAGGCCATCTATGATGTTTTTTTTAATATTTTCCATGTACAGAAATGGATCAGTGACGATTTTATTATATGTATAGATGTGATCATGAAGTGTTGCAATGAGGCAAGACAATTGCATATTTTCTTTACTCCCGAATTTAAAATCGAATTTTAGGATCCTATGGGCAAAAATGGCAACTTTGCTTAATTTAAGGTCGTCGAGTTTTTTCACAATCCTCTATACAGGAATCGGGTTTGAGTATTGATATTTCACTATTCGCTATCACGATTCACTACAAGAAATTTGTATGAAAGAAGGATTTTCATTTAAAAAAATTCTCAATGATAGTAGATAATTTCAAATAAAAAGTATGTTATTGAAAGCCTTATTTAAAATTTAGAATGCTGTTATTTTGTAAATATTATTTAAAAAGCACAATATTCTTTTCAGGATTCGAAGAGGATTTAACATTTGTGGTGTAGCCAACATGGCCACATACGTCGAATTGTAAACAGCAATGAAAAAAATATATGATTTAGAAATATGTAAAAATAATGTATACATACATACTACAAGTGAATGTTAACAAAAAATAAAGCCGTAATTGCTATTCTTAACCTTTATATACAATTAACTTAATTTACAAACTGTTAAAATAAAATAAAAACCGCAAACAAACATTAATTTATTGCAGCTTGTCCTAAAATAAAAGCATCCTTTTTTTTATTCTGTTCTATCTTTTGCTGAATGAATCCTTATTTCTAAATAAATGTAGAAATCCTTATTCTTTAAATCAACATATAGAAAGGTTCTGATTGGTGGTTTTTTTCCATATAATATTAATATTCTATAATATATATGTTTTATGATAAAACAGACATTCATTTGTAATATGATAATCAGCTATTTACAAGATAACAATAGCAAACAAATAGCGGTAATCAATTTCTCACTCCTTCAAAAGGCTTTAAAAGAAAAAATAAAGCCTACCTTGGCTACCATAATCCGGTTATACACTTTTGTATTGTTTCTATTCTGAATATTCTTCTGCCACCAACCAACAATTTTTTTGAGCTGCAGTTACAGCGACTTCTAAAACTAAAAATGTATATATATATATATATATTAATAATATATATATATATATTAATAATATATATATATATATATATATATATATATATATATATATATATATATATATATATATATATATATATATATATATATATATATATATATATATATATATTAGATCTCCCATTTTAACCCATATCTTAAACCATTCCATTACCATTAGTAAATTACCCGATATTTGGAAACAAGCCCAAATTATTCCTATACCCGAAACCCTTAAACTTCTATGATTTTCGTCCTATCTCCATTTTACCCTTCTTTTTAATTTTTTTTGAGAAATTAGTACTTGAACAGCTAAGTTTATTTCTTAACGAAAATCAACTTTAATATCCCTGGCAGTCTGGATTTCGCCCCGTTCATAGCACGGCTACAGCGCTAGTCAAAGTCACTGATAACATTCGGCTGGCAATGGACAATACACAGCTTACAATTTTAACCCTTCTTGATTTTAGCAATGCATTTAATACTGTCGAATGATATTTTACTTACCCTTTTACGTTCTATCAACATATCTCCATCAGTAACAGACTGGTTTCGGAGTTTCCTCATTGGTCGTCGACAGCGCATTCGCAACGATAACACCTTGTCGTCCTGGTGTAGCGTTTCGCCTGGGGTACCTCAAGGTGGCGTGTTATCTCCTTTATTATTTTCAATTTTCATAAATTCTGTTACTAAATATATATCTTCTCTCTATCACCTGTATGCAGACGACCTTCAAATTTACAGACATTCCAGAATTGAAGATCTAATCTCTTCCATATCTGCCTGACTGCAATTTCTGCGTGGAGTAAGCAGTATGGACTTAAAATAAATCCAACCAAGTCACAGGTTATTATTATTGACAGTCCCGGTATGATTGCAAGGATAGATGGATATAACAATGTTCCAATATCCTATTGTTCCACCGTCAAAAATCTTGGACTACACCTGGATCAAACATTATCTTGGACTAGTCACATCAAAGAACTTAGTAAAAAAATCTTTGTTGCTATGAGATCTCTTTGGCGACTGCAACATTTTCTTCCGATTCCTACTAAAATTATGTTAGCACACTCTCTTCTTCTTTCTATTCTCGACTAGCTTTTGCCCGCGGCTTTGCACGCCTTAAATTCGTAGTAAAACAATTCCCACTTCCCTTTTTTTTGTATTGGCTTCTATATGACTTATTTTAAGTGATACGATCAAAATTACGACAGCGGCAGACATCGCTCACTGTCAAAAGTATATTTAAAGTTTTTAATAAGGATACAATATTAGGTGCTGTAATTATTTTTATACCTCTCTTGTTTTTACTTAAATGTCCATTTAAATACTTCTTAAGCAGAGTACTTAATAACCATTCTAACCATATATCACACTTACAGATTTTCATTGAACATAATCAAAACTACCATGCCATCAATATTACCATGTAAACTTGAGGAATTCTGAGCTACATAATCGACGTTATTTTCCCCATCAACTTGCAGGTCTAGTTTTATTTTAAAAAAATCTATTTTAAATGATAAACATTGAATTAGCTGTATGCATTAACAAAATTTTCAATACTGAACATTCACAAAAGCCATTTTTGAGACGGTTTGCACCGTTCCATTCCAGAGTGTTCCGGTACCGCCGATAACGCGAAGACCCTTTATTTTAAATCTGTAATATCTTCGAAAATATTCATTGAAATTACATGCTGAAAGGGGCTATATTGTTCCATATTAAATGTAAAATGTATTTAAGTTACTGAATTAGTTAAGAATTAAAGCTGTATTTCTTAAAATCGCTTCGTAAATTACCTATTATTTTTCGTAAAAAGTAAAGGATAAAAATTTGCTGTTGTGGGTTATCCCTAAGAGATAAACATATACCATCGCTTTTTTTCTTGAATAACATTTTACGGTATACAATACTTAGTACATTATTTTGATCTATCTCGTGGAGTTCAACCAGCGTTTTCATTGTAAGCGCAAACAAAAGTTTTTGTTTACGACTTCTCTCTGGTAACTTGGTTCTCTGACATACTAAGTATGTTATAATACATATAAACCTTCCTCTTGCATTATCACTCTATCGATTAAAAAAAAACTGCATCGAAATCCTTTGCGTAGTTTTAAAGATACACACATACAGACGCAAAAAGCGACTTTCATTTATAATATGTAACTTGCAGTGCCTGCGACTTCGTACGCGTAGTTTTCGATTTTGATAAAATGTACACTTTGTACTTACTAATAATTAAAAACTATAAACCTTCAAACTGCTAAGAAGCAATGGTATGACAATAAGAGATTTTTAACTTCTTTATATGTTAACCGATTGTTAAAAAAAAAAACAAAATATAAAGTGAATCCCATGACTATACATTCCCGAAAACTGCATCCAAATCGACTAAACCGTTTCTGAGATTAGCGTGCACTAACATACAGACATTTAGACGAACAAAATGGAAAAACATTATTTTAGGTTCTCTTGCTTATATAAAGGTCCCCCTGTATGAATTTTTGAAAATTCACTCAACACAACTAAAAGACAAACAGATAAACAGACAAAGATTTTAAAAATGCTGAAAATGGATTTTGTTAGTTATTACTTTACATTCTGGTATATTTTTAAAAATATTTTTAATGTACAAAGACTACTCCTCTACAGATTTTTTACATGTATAGAATAAGATTTTCATGGTACCTATTACGTCATTGACATAAATAGTCATAACTTTTTTATTTCTTAACCGATTTAGATGAAATAAACACTAAATGTTAAATGAAGATTGTAATAACATATTACCGAAAACCGCATTCAAATTGGTTAAGCCGTTTCTGAGATTAGCGTGCACAAACATACAGTCATACAGTCATACAGACATACAGACAAACTGAAAAACCATTGTTTTGGGTTCTCTTGCTCTTATAAAGCCCCCCTATGATATATATTTTTTTTTGATTCCATGTACAGGAATGGCTCAGTGACGATTTTATTATATGTATTATTAGATGTATAGATTATGCCGATGCAAGCTATATTAATTTAACTAAGGACCAACTTAACAGACTTGAGCGACTCCAAAATATTGGTATAAGGTTCATATTTGGCTTAAGAAAATATGACCACGTTTCTGAAATTCGTAAAAAACTGGCTTCCAAATCGCCGCCGCCGGGATCTACACGTTCTCTCTCATCTGTACTGTGCATTATTTCACATGAAATCACTCTCATACCTGAGGGAGAGATTTCAGTTTATTGGGCTTCCGGGTGATGTACGATCATCAAAATTTTTAATTATAAGATGCCTGCTCAAAATTTTCAACACAAAATTTTTCAAACACTCTTTCACGATCCATGTGACAAAGTTACGGAACGCGCTGCCTCTCTTTATCAGAAAATATAAATCCTTGCCTATATTTAAAAAATCTGTAAAGGAATATTATTTACTAGGGGTCGCTCGCGACTCCGCCCGCGCGGTTTTTAGTGTTTCGTCAGCGCACGCGAGGAAAGCTCTCAAAAAAGAAATCTGTTCCCGTTTTTGCAGCATTTTTCATTGCTCTATAAGTCACAGCGAGATGACATATACCTTATAGCCTTCCTCAATAAACGGACTATTCAACACAAAAAGATTTTTTCAATTCGGGTCAGTAGTTCCAGAGATTAGTGCGTTCAAACAAACAAACTCTTCAGCTTTATAATATTAGTATAGATCAGGAAAAAACTAAGACGACTTAATTTTTTTACTATTATTATTATTTTTTTATGTTATCCTTAAGTTTATTACTTATGTGTATAATTAATTCTCTATTATGTATAAACACTGTATAAATTTTAATTCGTATTGCCTAGTTTATTAATTAATATTTATTGTATGTAATTATATGTGTATTACGTTTATGTATTATAAAGATATACAAACAAGTTTTATGTGCACACGACTTCAGTTTAATGGATTTTTTAGGACGGGCAGGTTGTGTAATAAGATACAAAATACGTTACGAATATGAGTTGGTATCGCGATTTATTTTTTTGGAGACAGGTAAGAAACAGTTAAGAAGTATTATTTTACTATAATAATAAGGCTTTGTGCATTAAAACTATCTTAAGGTCGCATTTAGATTATATATTGCCTCTTTATTTATAGCAATCCTTTTAAACTTTTTTCAATAAATCATGTTAGCAGACAGGTGTAAAATGATGTCAACATAGTTAAATAAATTAAAACATACATAAAAAGGAAACAAGGATTATATTTACTATTTTTTTATAATTAAACCATATATAGTGCAAGTATTTATTCAAGTTCTTGGGATTTTATATTATCAGGAACATAAATTTGAATATATATATTTTTTTAATTTCCAGAGTGTAGTCCTGTTTGCAGACTTATCATATTCGATAGGCACGGGTTTTATGTTGTCGTTTCCATCACTATTAAACGCCGCCATCTTGTCTCCTAATAGCACTGATATTAGAGCTACCCAAGACCAGGCATCGTCGATTGGTATGTATCACAATTTATTATTATCTATATTTAAGTTATTCATTTAATATTTTCTACGGTATATTTTATAATTTTTATATCTAACTTTACATCTTATAATAAAACGTATATTTTAAATAGTGCAACATTAGCATAATGTCGAGCTTATGTCGCAGTGTAAAAGACAGTAAACGATTGCGACATTTTGATATTCGACACTTGATTTAAAGTTGACTCAAATGTAACTCAAATTCGTTTTGGTAATAGGTAATAATTAGAATATTATTGTCATAAGATAACGTAGCGTAAAATAGGCATTGTTATAATTCTATCTTTAATTTAATGAATTTATTTAAAAGAAATTGGAGCGTTGATAACACAATTGTGCCTTTATTATTATCTTAATAATAAATTAATATTACTATACGTGACTAACAGGCTTTTCGTAAAATTTCAAAATTTTAAAATTTGTATCAAATTTGGTATGGTTATAATTTATTGCCCTCGTAAAATAAGAACCTTTTTTGCCACTTTACATAATAATGACAGAAAGAATACATCTGAATTATATTAACTATTACTGAAACACTTAAAATTCAAACAAATGACAGGTACAATTTAAATTACTTAGTACCTACTTATTATTCACCGCTCAGGTGTTATTATAATAAATACCTTTGTTAAAACTAAAATAATAGCTACTATAAATTTTTGTCAGATGTATGAATGTCATTTTGGATTTGTTTAAGATTAATTCTGTGTAGGAATACTCTTAACCATATTTACTAATTAAATAAGCTGAGGTGATATATTGATATATTCTCTCTGTTAATTTTTTAATTCTTATCGCCTATTTCTAAATCCTTAATAATCATTATATTTTCCAGCTGGAAGTCAAGGTCTGGGAGGGGTCGTTGGGTTTTGTCTACTTCCAATCTTCATGCAATATTTTGGGCGAAAGACCGTACATATTGGAATCAATGCTCTCGTTGGAGTAGGATTTTTAATTTTTACATTTGCAAACAATATCCCAGCACTATATGCAGGAAGGGTGATCCAAGGACTCTCAATGTGTGGCGTTTATGTGACTACCATTATGATAGCTGAATATTCAGATGCGAAGAGACGAGGGTACTTCATAACACTAAAAAAAGGATCAGTTGCCATTGGTTCACTGATATGTCACTCCATGGGAATATACTGGACGTGGAGACAGGTAGCTGCTTTCGCAATAATTCCGAACATCATTGCTATAATTATGACATTGTATTGGAAAGAGAGTCCTTCATATTTAGCAATGAGAGGCAGATATGATGAATGCGAGAAGTCTTACAAATGGTTACATGGCGATAGTCCAGAACAGAAAAATAATTTAGAAGATATTATATCCGCACAGAAAGAGCGAAGATTGAAGGATAAAACAAACAAACGGTTTAAGAATACAATTCTGAAAATGTTCAGAACAGATTACCTGATACCTTTTCTAGTCGTTTGTTTATTAACATTGATAATTGATGGTTGTGGAAGATATTACACGTTGGCTTATATTATCCAAATAATTACAGAAATAACGGGGAACAAAGCTATTGCAATTTATTGTACTATCGGATCTGATTTTCTCACGGTAGTTGCTTTGTTTTGTTCCTGTTTTATCATAAACAGTTTTAAACGACGCCATAATTTATTTAGTTTTGGAGCAGCTTCCGTTATATTAATGTTTTTAATCAGTATTATCTCATTTTTGAAATCTTATTACCACATGGAGGTCAGTGTCTGGTTAACTCCAACTATCATTTTGGTAAATGTTTTTATTGTTAACGCTGGAGTTATACCTATTTGCTTTGCTGTTATTGCTGAGATATTTCCATTAGAACACAAATCATCTGGGCTGTTTACAACGGGTATAGTATTTACTCTGTTATATGCCGGAGTTATGAAATTTACGCCAATGATGATGGAGAATACAGGAGTAGCAGGTACTTTTGCTATTTATGGATCGTTAAATCTTATAAGTTTCGTGATTTTATATTTTATTTTAATAGAGACCAAGGACAAAACATTACAAGAAATTGAGGATAATGTGAAAGGTATTGAATTTAATAATATATCGTATTCTCGTACGCAAGAACCGTTAATAAAAATACAAAAGACCTAATTTCTTTACTCTGGAACAAACATAACTTTTTATTTCACTTGCTCTCGTATTCTGAGAGGTGATGAAAAATAGTAAAGACTTTTGGTAATATAGAAACAACCGATTACTCACCTATACGCTCTCAGGACACTGTTAACTACCTCATTATCTCTATTTATTTCGATTCTTAACTATACAATTTAAATATTTTATTTATAAAATGTTTGCATATGAATGTACCGACACGATTGCTTAGTTTTCAAATAAATGGTAACGAGATATCAAAATTGGCTAGTTAGAATCCAGCTCATAAAGAAGGTTTTTTTTTCTAGTTCACATTTTTTTATTATGTATTTATTTTAATATAATTAATTCACGTGATTTTTGTTATGAAACATGGAGTGTTTGCTCACTACTTAAATAAGTAGCGAATCCTGAGGTCGTTCTTCTTAAAGAAACTGGAGTTAAGTAATTTTTGTAATTATTCTATATCTAAACAAATAGGTGTAATTGAAGTGGGTCTTTTAACTAATATAACGCAGTACGACTACAAGTTCAATTATAATACATGTTATCAAAAATATGTTTTATTTTTATCTGTTTATTTTATAATATTATAATCTGGTCAAATTGTGAGTAAAATCTGATCCTGTCTCTTCTTGTTCCTTACTTCATCTATGATTAATAAAAAAGAGCATCATTACTACGACATATAAATATCTATAAATATTTTAAAATCTACTTTTCTCTTGTAAAGGATATCGAAACATTTATTTATAGGGTTATTACTAGAAACAGCCATAAATTAAGGTAATAATTAATAATCCACAATAATTTTCAATTACTTGTAGTATTTATAACTATTTAAACATTTTACTAATTTCAAAGGAAAATGCATTTGCGGTTGTGCATTTTTTTAACCTAAAATTGTTCGTTAACTAGTTGTTGGAACAAAAGTTTTATTTTTTGAATATTGTTTATAACCTTTTGAAAACACAAAGTAAGGTAATAGGCTGGTAGATATTAAATTTTGAATATCGACACGGCAAAGTAGTTTTATTTTACATTATATTTTATTAAGATACTTTCTTAAATTAGCACATGAGCCATTGTGTTACCATCTGTGACGTCATAACTATTAAATAATGTTGCGTAAATCTACAGCGTTTTTGTACTGTAAAATTGTTTTTACATCTGCCCCAGATTCCTAGGGAAGAATACTGTAGCTGTCGTGACATTAGTTAAATTTATAATTTTTCTAACCGCTTAAGATAATTAACATAAACGTTTATCTAACGTTTTGATGTGTGCACTCTATTGTAATATTAAATGTAAAAATATACCTAAAAATTATCGTTTCATTAATAGTGTGGACGTCGAGAATTATTTCAGGCCCAATTAGGGAACATAAAGTAAAGAAAACTTGCACCATTGAATTGTTAATATAAACTAAGAACAGAAAAGGAACGAGAATAAACCTTTGAGGAACACCCATTATTACTAATGTATAATTAATAATATGTAATTCTTAATTGTAAAATATTGTGTAATTATTGATAATACCATTTACACAAACTTTTCCGTTGTATATTAGATAAGTATGAAGCTACAAGACTAGCAACCCGGACACAAATTCCGTAATGATGAAGTTTACGATCAATGTGTTACGGTCAACACAATCAAAGCTACATCACAACACCAGTAGTCGAACTACCGTTCCTGAAATCAAACTATTTGCTAAGTATTATTTGGTTAATATTAAGATTTTACATCATTTGATCCAGTATAATGTTCTCAAATATTGATCTTAATGATGGTAGTAAAAAACAGAACTGTAATTAGAAGAATATTTTTTACAGCTGGATTTGAAAATAGGTATTACTTATTGTATTTTATTAATTTTGGAACGGAAACGCTTTTAATTCTTAGCAAATACTTGTAGAATTCTTGTGCTTGCAGAACTCTTGTACTTTTTAATCTTACTATCTTTTATCTTACCTTGGTAGTAATTATATTAGTAAAGGAGTCTAAAAAATCCCACTGATTACGAAATTATACCCCATAAGTTCTCGGAGGTATTTACATCCAAACTTCTAAATGATTTTTAATTGTATTTGGAGTTATACGCTTAAATTAAAAAATATATACATGTTTCCGAAAATTTTCTGTAAGAAAAGATTAGGATGATAAGAAGTAATAGTGTATTAGTATTAGTACGACGATTAAGGAGACGTTTTTTAATTTCCATGTGAATATTTGTGTAATATTTGCAAATACAAGGGCTCTAAGATCCCAGAAGATTACCTTCTAGAATCTCTTAGCTAAACCGAGCTTCTAAAGGTTGGAGGACTACCCATCCTGGAGGCTTGAGCTATTTAATGACGGCATCCACCAGGGGACTTTAGATGAGAAGCCGTCTTGTTCTTCAAGAAGGGTGACAAAACTCTCTTAAGGAATTATTGCCGAACCGATTGCACTTCTGAGTCACTTCTATAAGTCTATACGTCTGTTCTGTAAGTTTGTGATCGTGTTGTAACAAGACTTGACGAATTCCATCCACTAGAAAAAAGTGTAGTCTAGTTTTGAAAAGGCACCTACATCAATATGGACCACATCCATACTATTTGGCAACTTATACAAAAGATTATAAGTATAAGTAGAGCCGCTGTGTATGGCATTTGTGGACTACGAGAAACCCTTTGACTCCATCGAAACCTGGACTGTTCTCGAGTATCCGCAGCGATGTGATATCGACTGGCTATCGAAGTGACCGTTCTAACCTAGAATCAGCGGAAAGGAGTGAGGCAGAAGGATGTCATATCCCCGAAATGGTTCGTTCCGTTCGTTCGTCCCCGAAACGTAGTGAAGAATTTACTTTAAAACCCTGGAATAGACTAAACGAGGCGTCCACTTCAACGGAGAGCATATTTCTCATCTTCGATTTTCGAACGATATTATTACCATAGAAGAGTCTTCAAAAGAGCCTGTTGGAATGCAGAATAGCCTAAATCATCCTTCCCGGTAGGTTAGGCTTGGCTTGAATCTGGATAAGACCAAGGTCATGTTTAACGACCATGCCATGCCACGACTGGTTCATGTCGATTGGGTCCTTCTCCAGGTTGTGCAGGAATATATCTGCCCGGGCCAGATTATCCAACTTAGCCGGCACAATTTCGATAAAGAAGTTACCAGGAGGATTCAGTTGGGCTGGGCGGGATTCAGCAAGTTTCGTCAAGTCTTTTCTTAAACGATTTCGCAATGTTTATAAACAAAAGTTTTTGAGCAATGCGAAAGAACTATAGTTACAGACATAACTCGCCAGAACAGCAAGTTGAAGTGGCAGTGGGCCAGTCACGTATGTCGCAGGACCGATGGCCGTTGGAGTAGACGAGTCCTG
Organism: Napeogenes inachia; assembly: GCA_959347355.1. Classification (NCBI taxonomy): domain Eukaryota; kingdom Metazoa; phylum Arthropoda; class Insecta; order Lepidoptera; family Nymphalidae; genus Napeogenes; species Napeogenes inachia. The sequence goes on along the minus strand of OY365798.1, from coordinate 17,682,593 downwards.
GAGTGGAAACCGCATCAAGGTGAAGACTTGTGAAGGTGCGCAAGTCACCTGCGAAAAGTGAAAAGTGTCCGATAACTTGCGAAAGGTCCCTGATGGAGGCTGGAGGAAGAAGGCGGCAAAATGGGAGAGACCTATGTCCAACAGGGGACTGCGATAGGTTGAAGTTAATGTGATCAAACATATGTATAGGTAGATATCTCGCTCCTTTGATTTTGCAGTTTATTTTAGCAGTTTTGTTTATTAGTTTTTGAAAAATTCATGTCAATAATAATAATATTTAATTTAGCTATTCGTTCTATGATTAGTTATTTATGCTTAATCACATTTTATGCAGAAGTATAGTTGTAGATTTAGTCCAATACTCTAGTATCTATCTAATATTTTATTTACATATAAGTGTAAGCTTTAAAGTAATTATTGATCGATTGATTGACGATCCCATTCGCCTCCATATTTGGCTGCGAATCACAGTTTTCTGTTTTTAGCAAATATTTTAAGGAACTAGTGAAAAATTATAGTTTTTAAAGATTATTAGGTACTATTTGGTTATTGATTACTATTATAACGATAAAAATATATATATTACACTTTAATATGATTTCATGTTCTCAAAAAAAAATCTGATTCGCATCGTTGAAAATGATGCGCGTTCTCAAAACAAATATAAACCAATCCTTAATTTATCGTACCCCTAACGAAATACTTTAAAAAGGAAAGAGAAACGCCTCCCTTCTTGCTAACCACGATCATAATCACTTAATCTGTTAAATTAGATGTCTCAGGATATTCTGCACCTACAAGCTTTTTCAGCGGCAATAACGGTGAATTCCCATAGCTGGTGACTTTTCACAACATACACACCTGTCAAATAAATCCGAATGGGTGTAGTTAAGAAGAAGTCGAAGAGAAATACAGGCTTCCCTATGCTATATCTATCCCAACCTAAGACGGCTTCAGTTGCTTAACATTCAAAATTAAAAATATGATATATAACACTACCACAAATTTCTATCATTGGTATAATCGACTACAAATCATACAAGCAAACTTGTCTTATATACAACTTCAGACTTATATAAAGAGTAATTCACAAATGAAGTACTATTGGATATTATCATGGTTTTAAGTAATTAACAATAATAGGTATAAAAATAAGTTTAATGTTTACACGACATCAGTTTAATTGATTTTTTAGGACCGGTAAGTTGTATGATAACTTACAAAATAAATTACAAATATGAGTTGGTATTGCGATTTATTTTTTTGGAGGCAGGTAAGAAACATTTTACAAGTAGGTATTATATTACATAAATTATAAGTTTTTTGGGTGTTCAAAATTTGGTACATTAAACCTATTTTACGGATGTATTAAGCTTAAATATTTTTATTAATTTTAAGCCAACTTTTTAAGCTCTATTTTAATTCCTTGCTGGTCCCGGATTAGAATAGGACCGCTCCATATTCTGTTCGCTAAAAGTTCCGTGACCGTTGGCCTATAACCAGGGATCGGCACTTAGCCCTTACCTGTTTCTCCTGTGATGGATGCTTTGACATTAGACATAAAGGAGGAGGCTCCCCAGTGCATGCTGTTGGTTGACGATATTGTGCTTGTTGGAGAAAATGAACTTGAGGTGCAGAGAAGGCTGAAAAAATGGCAGATTAGATGGGAGAACTTCGGAAAGAAAAACAGTCGGACCGAAACAGAGTACTTGTTCTGTGCCTTCGGTGGTCCTTCCAGCTTTACCCCAATTGCCTTAGATGGTGTATCCCTTCATGTATGCTCCGACTTCCGCTACCTTGGTTCTGTCGTGCAAGGTGATGGGGAGTTAGATCGGGATGTAAGGAACAGAAAAAATGTCGGAAGGATGAAATGGTGACAGAACAGCATGTGACCATCGAATGCCCCTTAAACTAAAGGAGCAAATATACAAGATGATCATAAGACCTATCGTATTGTATGTTTCGGGGTGCTGGGCTACGAAAGGTACGAATGAAAGGAAATAATACATGGCTGAGATGCGAATGCTAAGATGGATATGTGCTGTGGCAACGCGTTGGTCGAGTGGTTAGGGTACGGTCATATATATATATATAACATTCTTCGAACGCCATAATCATAAAATCCTCATTTATTGTGTTTTTAATTTTTTTTTATCATGGACATGAATTTGATTAAATATCTTTATCTATTTCCAGAGTGTAGTCCTGTTTGCAGACTTATCACATTCTATAGCTACGGGTTTTATGTTATCGTTTCCATCACTATTAAACGCCGCCATCTTGTCTCCTAATAGCACTGATATTAGAGCTACCCAAGACCAGGCATCATCAATTGGTATTTATTATAAATTAATATTATGTTTATTTAAGTTCTTTATTTAATATGGACAATGGTATATTTTTTATTCTTTTCGATCTAACTTTTCTAAAACAAATATAATATAATATATAAAAAATATTATATTGCAAAATGTAGTGCTGTGCTTATGTCGCAGTGTAGAAAGCACAGTTAATGATAGTAATAGATAAATTTAGGCATAAACTTAATAGGTATTATTTTTTCTGAAACTTTTTCTGTGGTAAAATTAAAAACACGGAGACGGATTTGGATGTTATTTGTGTGGTCATAATTAATTGCCTCCGTAAAATAAGAACCTGATTACACATTTTTTTACATAATAATGACAGCAAGAAAACATAATGAATTGTATTGACTATTACTCAAACCCTTTTAACAACTTTTTACAAACAAATGATAATTAAATTGTAATTACTTAGTATTATTCGGCTCAGGTACTTATACAAAAATCCTTAGTTAAAAACTTAATAATATACAATAATATCTATTACACATTTTTTTTTAGTTTACTGAATTCTTTAACATACGAATAATAATGTTCATTATTCTTAAATAAGTATTTTATTTTTAAATAAAATTAGGTGAAGTTTTATATATTTTCTTCGTTATTTTTTTTTAGCTGGAAGTCAAGGCTTGGCAGGGGCCGTTGGGTTTTGTCTACTTCCATTCTTCACGTCATATTTTGGAAGAAAAACCGTTCATATTGGAATCAATGCTTTCGTAGGAATAGGATTTTTCATTTTTGCATTTGCAAACAATATCCCAGCGCTATATGCAGCAAGTGTGATTCAAGGATTTTCAATTTGTGGTGTTTATGTGACTACTATTATGTTAGCTGAATATTCAGGTGCGAAAAGACGTGGATATTTTATAACACTAAAAAAAGGATCAGTTGCCATCGGTTCACTGATATGTCACCCCTTGGGAATATACTGGACGTGGAGACAGGTAGCTGCTTTCGGAATAATTCCGATAATCATTTCTATAATTCTGACATTGTATTGGAAAGAAAGTCCTTCATATTTAGCAATGAGAGGCAGATATGATGAGTGTGAGAAGTCTTACAAATGGTTACATGGCGATAGTCCAGAACAGAAAAAAAATTTAGAAGATATTATATCTGCACAGAAAGAGCGAAGATTAAAGGATAAAACAAACAAATGGTTTAAGAATACAATATTAAAAATGTTCAGAACAGATTACCTGATACCTTTTCTAGTGGTTTGTCTATTAACATTGATAATTGATGCTTGTGGAAGATATTACATGTTGGTTTATATTGTCCAAATATTAACAGAAATAACTGGAAACAAAGCTATTGCAATTTACTGTACTGTCGGATCCGACTTCCTCACGGTAGTTGCTTTGGTTTTTTCCTGTTTTATCATAAATAGTTTTAAACGACGCCACAATTTATTTAGTTTTGGAGCAGCTTCCGTCATATTAATGTTTGTAACCAGTATTATCTCACTTTTGAAATCTTATTACCGAATTGAGGTTAGTGTCTGGTTAATACCAGCTATTATTTTGGTAAATGTTTTTATTGTTAACGCTGGGGTTATACCTATTTGCTTTGCTGTTATTGCTGAAATATTTCCATTAGAACACAAATCATCTGGGCTGTTTACAACGGGTATAGTATTTACTCTTTTATATGCCGGAGTTATGAAATTTACGCCAATGATGATGGAAAAAACAGGAGTAGCAGGTACTTTTGCTATTTATGGATCGTTAAATCTTATAAGTTTCGTGATTTTATATTTTATTTTAATAGAGACCAAGGACAAAACATTACAAGAAATTGAGAATAATGTCAAAGGAATCGAAGAACGTAATAATATATCGTATCCTCCTACGCAAGAACCGTTAATAAATACGCAAAATATATAATTCCGTAGTAATGTTTATATTTTTATTCATCATACATGTTTCAAATGATATTATGATATATATACGGCTTAACCTGCTCTCGTATTCAGGGAGATTAAGAAAAGTAATAAACAATTTTGTTTATCAAAATCGTAACCCTAATAATGTTTTTTTTTAATTAAATCTTATTGAATCTTACTTTCTTATATTTTATGTGATTATATTAATTCATATATTTAATAATCGAAAAGAGCTGTTATTACTTTAAAATGTGTGCCTGTGTGTACATGTGTCTTTACCGATTGTGGCCTCATAGCTCCCAAACGAATGAATCGATGCAAGTGTGATTAGTTTATGTTTGAGGTATTGTTGGCGATATATGTCTTATATACGATTATTGGAACTAAAAACAATAGTTTCAAATATATTCAGTTCTCATTGGAGCTAGTGCCCTGCCAGGATCCAAATTCTGTTATCAATATTTTCGAGATTTCTCTTTAGGAACCAGAGGCGTAGCGAGCCTATCTCCCGCCGGGGGCACGATACCGTTATAGCGCAACGCAAATTTTGAAAACAATAAAATAATAAATGTAAAATATACTCACAACTTAATAAATAAATAAATAAAGTCATAGGCTCCTAGAAACGATAACACACTGTATTTGTTGTGTCCTTGAGAAGTATCTAAATTAAAAAATAGACGTTCTTTTACTTGTTATTTTCCGGTTTTATGCTTTTTCCGTGACTGTCTGTATATTTTGTAAAAAAATAAGACTTAATTCACACATTTTGGGATGTCTTAGTAATCAACACGTTTAATACTGGAAGCGATCACCGACTCGTAAGTTGCACTCCAAAATATAAATTTTAAGCTTGAGCGGAACCCCATGATGAGGTTCTGTTCTTCGTCTAACTGTGCCCCAAGCCGGAGAAGATGCGTTCCAGCTAGAACTGCAAAACATATTCGCTGCACTGGAAATCCCGGAAAATGTTGACGAGGACCTAAACGTCATAATAAGAGTTGTAAGCGAAGTGAGAATGAGGCACTCTCGGAAAAGGCAGCCGATAAGAAATTTCAGCTTTCAAGCTAGACCCAAAACTGAAGCGACTTCGACGAGAAACACAAGAGGATCCTTTGTCAGTCACCCAGTCCTTCGACAAAAGGATCCGGAGCTATGTAAGATACCACCACCGAAGCTGGAATACTCGCCTCATACAGGAGGCAAATGAGTGAAGTCGGGAATTCAAAGTTTTTACAAAGACATGGGGAAAAGTCACCTGACTACCTCGAATGGTGAAACCAAAACATCAGTTACGGATATATTTGCAGAAATTGAAGATTTCTACGCAAATCTGTTTGCCTCACATACACCGCACCCTCCACCAAACGCGAGCAACCCTAGAGCCCCGCTTACTCGTCACATTACAGACGATCTACCATATGTAGATGTCCACGAAATCGAGAGGGCTCGTAAACAGCTTGAAAAGGGTCCCGGGGATGACGGATTAACCTATGAGCTCAAAGGATTATTTAACTTGTTGATAGCCAATGGGACTACCCTGAACTATAGCTCAATTACACTTCTGAGCCACAATTATAAGCTGTATTCCAGAGTCGTCACGAATTGTCTGGCATTCATATTTGACATCTTTAAGCCACCGGAACAGGATGGGTTTCCTAAAGGTTTGGCTTTAGTGGACCAGAAGAAAACTTCTCGTTCCGTTCGACTCCGTTGAAACTTGGGCTATTCTGGAGTCTTTGCAGCGCTGCCAAGTCGACTGGCGATATGTTCTGAGGTTCTGAGAAATCTCTACTAAATAGAAATGATGTCAGTCCAAGTACGGAATCACCAAACAAGTCCTATTCCCCTGCCTTGAGGTGACGTGAGGGTATCGTTATATTCCCGAAAGTCTTCAGCAACGCGCTGAAGGATGTTTTTAAGACATTTCAGTGGGATTGAATGGGCATCAATGTCAATATGAATATCTCACCCATCCCCGCTTTGCCGATGGCATAGTCATTATGGCAAAATCACTGCTAGAACTCCAGGAAGTGTTGTCTGGTCTAAATGCTACCCCAAGACGTGTTGGGCTCGGGAAGAACTTAGACAAGACCAAGTCCATGTTTAATAAACACATCTTCCCCGAACTTATTTCTGTCGAAGGTGTAAACAAGGTAAATATCATGTAAATTGTAAGTATATTTATTATGAAATGTAATTATTTCTGGTATTTGGATTTTTGTTTGGTACTGGTATAGTAGGCAATTTATAAAGTTACAGCTGACCAATTAACCATGTCGTTTGGTAGTAGGTGATCGATGTCATGGTCTTTTCTAACGGCTAAGAGAAATTGAAAATGAGCTTACCATTGAGAAATGAGGAAGCGCTTCTTTTTTGCGAAAGTTCCTATTTCTTTTGTAGTGTTTATTTTAAATGTTGTGTCTTTTCGTATGATAATAGGGAGCATCGTTTTTCCATAATATTTTGGATACCTTTAAAAAACCCAAATATATTTTTACGGAATAAATATTTAAGATCTATGAACGGCGACAACTACTATGGATGCGTTCATGATATGTACTTCTAAAAAAATATATAGTTTACTGCAACAAAGAGATTCCAATCAATAGCTTTATAGCAATTCTCAATAATTAATATTTTATTCTACAATACACAAATAATCATTCAACTGGATTTCGGTAGTCAGGTAGTAGACAAATAAGATTGGAAAGGGAATGTCGGCGAGCTAGACTATGATTATTGATTCATATTACAAAGTTTTATATTTTTAAACGATATTGATTTCTGACACATCGTTCTTCGAGAAAGCTGATAAAAAGATAAAAGCTGATAGAAAGCTGAAAGATCAGCGTGAGGTTGATAAAATTAATAAATTGTGGGGTCTAAAACAAATCCAACTAAATAAAAGACTAATTGACGCACTGCAATATTTATTTAGAGTATTTTACCAGTACTGCAATGTTTTTAAGTTTTACTTTGAAAATAAATATCGCTATGTTTCTGACGCTATTAATAGCGGTGGTGTGTTCAAAGGAGCACTGGTGCAGTGCACTCCAGAAAATAATTTAAAAATATGTAATTGAGGACTTTTCTACTAACTTGTTACCAATTTATTAGTTTTTTCTATAAGGATTACCCAAGTTTGTATCTAACTAGTTGCTTATCATATTTTTTTCAATACTCTTGAAACCCATGTACAAAAGGTATTTTTTATGAGTGGACCGCTCGGAACAAGGTTCTATTAACGAAAGTCTAGTACTAAAACGTAATAAATGTAACAGAGCGGGTGTTAGAAGCGAATGGCGCATTTGACAAAAGATTTGCACGATAAATTAGGCAATTACGGAGCGGCGATCCTAGAGAATGGCGATTGGCGCTTGCGCGACGATACTAAAATCAAATGAAAAGTTTATAGAACTGGCCACTTGTAAAGAATATAATAAAAAAAATATTTATAAGTAATAAATATTAAATAAATATTTATAACCAATATTCTTAAGTATGTATTGCATACATTCATCATTTGTTTTAATATTTACCAGCAAATTTAAATTCTTTGAGAAAAATTTCGTACAATGATTTTTTCTGACTTTCTATATCATTTAGGTCAACAACAAAGTTATAATAGACTTTTATTGGGCTTTCACGATGAAGTCCCATCTCGTGCCACTGGGGGTTTATAAATGGTTTAATAAGTTTAAAAGTGGTTATATTAATCTCATAGAGGATATGCCTGAGGGATGGTTTGTACGGTGATGACTCAAGATAACATCAGTGTTGTGAGGCGTGTGATAAAAGTTTACAAGAGAGTGACCAATCAGCAGATTTGGATAAGCTTAGGCATTGGTCCAGTGCACAAAATCCTCTGTGACCATTTAACGGTCAGGAAGTTTTGTACCCGCTCGATTCCTCATAATTTGACCGAAAACAAAAAATCCCTTCGTGTTGATTTCAGACTTGGAGTTACTATGTCATAACCTTTAGTTTTTTTTAATGTTTTATAGAAGAAAAACCATTAAATTTTGTGTTAAAAATTAACAATATAACAATGATATAATACTTTAAGTGAATAACGCTGACGTCTCGTATTATGTCTCGTCTCTGTCCATGTTTATCTAATTAGTTTAATTAATAATAATAATATAAATATAATATCTGCACAAATTATACACATTTATCTAACCACTAAGTAAGCAAATTATTTGCTTGTGTTACGGGTGTTAGACAACGATACAAATACATATAAATACTGAGAATATATTTAATAAACGACCAAACCCAAAAACACAGACATCTATGCTCATCACATAAATGCCTGTCTCTGCCGGGAATCGAACCCGACCCCGGGACACGTTAGGCGTCTGCGCTAACCACTCGACCAACGGGGCGGTTAAAATGGTTTACAAATCTGACACACGGTGAAATTCTAACGAGTTTTTGTCTTCTGTCTAAAATATCTTTAAGTGTGTTTATGTTTCTTCTTATTTTAATAAATAAATTGATTTTAAAAAGTACTAACTACACTAACGGCACACTATGAAGGCCGTTTTGACATATTAGAATAGTGATATGAAATGTCGATTTATTCTCGAAATAAAACACAAATCTATAAGTTTTGTTGAAAGTAGTACTAGATTGAAAAGTTTTTTTTTTATTTATTTTTTATTTAATTGCCCGTTTAAAAGTTAACCTGATTAAAATTGTTTGATAAAAAAAATATTAATGTTTTCTTAAAATATTTGAACAAACTGAATAGAAATATATGGATGGAATGAAAAGGAATATACGTATTTTAAATGCACATAAGAAACATGAATTAAAATAAAAAAACACCGAATACCTAAACTGTATAACATAAATTGATTCATCATAGCGAATAAGAAAGTCAATAATTCAACTTACATAGTACCAAAATTCATCAATTCGAAAGAGAAGCGATTGTTATAAATAATCCCCACAACCTCAATCTCAGCGAGTATATATATGGTAAGAAAGTTAATTCTATAATTCAAAGAACCGTCGATTATAATTTACGGGTATAAATATCTGAAGAGTGACATCTCTGATCTATCACTTGAGCTCTTACCACGGATCCTCGATGAATTCTTTAGAGAACCGTGAGATACCGTTGGAATGTCTTATGGAACCCTGAGCAGAAAGGTTTTTTTTAAACTCCTATGAGTCGTTGACAAATGTAGAATCTTATTTCGCAATGGTCAGAGATGGAACATTGTTTACATTTTAAAGTAAAGATCCACGAGAAAATATGGAATTCATTGGCAAATTGATGACATTATTTGGTGTTTATGGAAGAGATGAAACGTTTTGAGTTTTAGTAATGATACTTTAACAGACGAGACCCGTTATAAAGATACATAAGTAGAGTTAATACTCTACTTATCTATATTTAAAATAACCTTTACAACGACTTTGTAACTATCAATAGGGAACATTCATGTAATTTTTTTTTGACGTAAATTAATCATTTACCTCTATATATCGTAGAAAAAAATATAAATGGGTTTGAAAAGATTCTAGTTTTTCTTCAAATTAAAAATTAAAACTTGTAATAAATTTGAGCCGTTCAAACGCCGTCATTTTGCGCGCGCTTTGCGTGACGTCAAATGACACATCCAGTGAATGTTTACTATGCACTTTTTAGTTACTTCATACATATTTTAAGTTTTAATTGCTTTACAAGTCATGGAAGAAGATAAAAGTCATCTTACAAATATTGTATAGTACCGGAGTGCAAAAATAGTATTAGAAAAACACCCGACAAAGTGTTTTTTGTATTCCAAGAGATGCGAAAATACAATAACAATGGTGTATGGTAATTAAAAGGGATAATATATGTCCTTAATCGTGTTTATATTGTTGTGAAGATCAATTTAACGTAAGTATATTTTATTTATAATAAGTTTAATCTAATAGTTTAAATTTATACTTACGAATTGAACATTAGAAAATTTGAGTTTAAAGTTAACCTAACCTAGCGTACAAAAGTTCAGTATAACTTTCTATAAAAACCGTAATCTTTTTTTGTTTTACGCAATTTTTATGGTCTGTCGATTTATTTCAGGTTAAGGAAGATACAGCAAATTGTATTGAATATAATATGTGTAACGAAACAACAAGGAGAAAGATGTAATCTAAGTTTGAAGAAAGGAGTTGTTCCTTATATATTTTTGTGGCAAAAACACCAGCTGATAGAATGAGAATGTGCATAGTCAAAAGGCAAAGATTGACATCGGTTAATGAAGTCTTTTCAGAGTTAGTTATCAAAAGTAGTGTTTAAAAAATGATGACCTTCATAAAGAAGTGATATACTCTAAGTAAGTCCTAGTACTGCCCATACAAATGTCTGTGATATTAATCAGCCAAGACTCAGTACTTCTCCTATTGAATGTGATGATCATAAGGCAGAGCCTTGCTTTTCGCATATTAAAGATAAATTACCAAGTGACTAAGCTGTGCAAGTTAATATTAAACCGAAGTATGGAAGTAAAGGTGTCAATGTAAATATACCTGCTGAAAAACAAAATGTACCATTGTCACCATTTCCTCATTTAACACACAACATTGTTACACAACAGTTTTAAAAGTAAAACTATCTGTTTTAAAAAGAAAATTGTTTACTGAAAACACAGCTGATAATACTTCTATAGCATCTTATATCTTCTATATCTGCTGATTATCAACCAAGTTATTTATCTGAGTCAAGTGAAGTGAAAAATGATTCAGAGGCAGAAACATTTTAAAAATGTATTGTGTAGTAGCATGCTAACTGCTATTCAAAAAGAGTTTGTAGGTATTTGTTTTGTTAGAGTTGTTTTAGTATTTAGAAAATGTTTTTAAGATTACCTAAACAATTGTATCATTTAATAAAACCTTTAAGCACGAAAATATAGGTTTAAACTATTTATTTTTCTCAGTCACACTGATACTACAGTATGAACTTAAACGCCGATATATTGAATGGTGTGTCAAATGACGTCACATTTCCTTTCGACCAATGGAGGCGCGTTTTGGAATTTTGAATTTCGCTCCCTAAATTTACACTTTTCATAAATTATTTTATGGCCTTAAATGATTAGTAAATTTAAAAAAAATGATTTTATTATAATAAAGTGATAAAAAGTAATTGAAAAAAAAATATATGGGACCATTTAAATTTTTTTGCATGTTCCCTATTGTTGAATATTTTATTGCGTGTGAATTTGTGGATACAATTTGTGAACACAATTTGTGGACACTGAGAACTTCGTTATCTTTTTTAATAAATTCAATATGTGTACACGAGTGGAAAAATGTTTATCGAAGGTCTTTGACCTCTCGGTGATAGTCTAATAACATCTATGGCGTTTAGTTATTTTTACTAAAGGAAACCATCATATTGTGGCTGAAATTACTAAATCGATTTGTTTTAATTTTTGTAAATTTACTCATAATATAGTTTGCAATTTAGGGTTTCATTCATTGTAGCATAGTCACAAATACGCTGTATATTAAGGTACACGGTATTGGGGTGTTGGTATAGACAGAGTGTCGTTTGAATACTGACAAATCTAAACCAATTGTACCCTGTTTTGCTGCCACTAAAAATAATAAAAATGAAAATGACGACGATAATGACTAAAAAACGTTCTAAGTATAAATTCGATTGAATCTCCGGAAACACAAACATCACCTTTGGCGCCTGCATAGCCAGCGGAAAGTTCCCGAAGCCATGGAGGGTGGGTCGACTGTGCATGTTGCCGAAGGGAGAAGATCGTCCGACCGATTCTCCTTCGGCATACAGGCCCATCGTGCTGCTGGATAAGATGGGCAAGCTATTGGAAAAAGTCCTAGCTGCACGTCTCGTCGACACCTGGAGGAAGAGGGGCCTCCACTGTCGGAGGTCCAGTACGGTTTCCAGTCGGGGCGGTCGACAATCGACACCGCCCTGAAGGGCCTTACAACGGGGTGAGGGTGGAAGGTTATTCTGGGGGGTGCGGTTGACATAGCGAATGCCTTCAAAAGCCTTCCCTTTAAGACAGTCGCGGCGGAACTTCATCATCATGGGGTACCTCTGTATCTTGGAAGCCTGGTGAAGGCGTACCTCCAGGACCGGGCAGCAGTCTGGGAGGGCGGCGACGGACGGCTGCACAAGACGCGCATTGGGTGCTGTGATCCACAGGGGTCGGTTCTGAGTCTGATCCTATGGAACATCGCGTATGACTGGCGCCTTCCAGGGGCGGAAGGGATCTGATACGAAGACGACACCCACGTCTACGCTCGGAGCGGGTCCTACGCAGAGGCAGAACAGCTGGCTTCGTGGCGATGGCGCTACAAATTGGGTGGTCTACAGAATTGCACTGCTGGGCCCCAGGCTAATAAAAAAAAATTCAAACAGAAAACCTTTAGATTAAGATATCTTTCGCTGTAGTTTTCCGTTGGACTCGGGCACCCTCATTTGGTGGGGAGGGAGGGGGGGGGGAAGTTCCGCCAGGGCGTCGCTGTGAGTGCGAAAATGATCCCGCGGCGTTCAGTTATGGCGATGCGGGTAACCGTTGGGTTTTAGGAGTTATCCTGAAGTCTCAGCGAGTATCTCATAACCATCCCGTTTATGGATACAACCCACCCAGGTGAGGCTCCAGGGTAGTATCCATAAAGGATTTCCCAACGTTAATAAAATGATAGTTCAAAAAAAAATATACATCACCATGTTTCTAAGTAATTAATAATAATAGGTATAAAAATAAATTTAACGTTCACACGACAGACAGTATAATGATTTTGTTAGGACGGGCATGTTGTGCAATAAGCTAGAAAATATTTTACGAATATGAGTTGGTATCGCGATTTATTCTTTTGGAGACAGGTAAGAAACATTTTAAAACTATAATATTATAATAATTGTAAGCCTTTGGTTCATTAAAACTATTTTACGGGTGTATTTAGAATAAATATTCTTGTTTTTTTAAGTCTTCGTTTTAAACCGTGTAAGCACTGTAAAGACACGAGCCTAATCTTTACTAACGCTTTTTTCTTTTTTATATTACTAAACCATTATACACTATTATTTGTATAAGAAGGTATATAACATATTTTTCAAACTATTTTATTGTGATTTAAGATTTGTAATTCTAAGTTCTTGGGATTTTACTTTATCCTAATTTAATTTTCTTATTTTTCAATTACAGAGTGTAGTCCTGTTTGCAGACTTATCATATTCGATAGGCACGGGTTTTATGTTGTCGTTTCCATCACTATCTTTATCAAATCGGAAATAATAATGATAATTCTTTGTAGTCTATTCTGTATGTTTCATAGTATCACAATGATTTTATTAAATTTCAAAATAACTGAAGTGATATATTATCTCCGTTCATTTAATTTATTTTCAGCTGGAAGTCAAGGCCTGGGAGGGGCTGTTGGGTTTTGTCTACTTCCAATCTTCATGCAATATTTTGGGAGAAAGGCCGTACATATTGGAATCAATGCTCTCGTTGGAGTAGGATTTTTAATTTTTGCATTTGCAAACAATATCCCAGCACTATATGCAGCAAGGGTGATTCAAGGACTCTCCATTTGTGGCGTTTATGTGACTACCATTATGATAGCTGAATATTCAGATGCGAAGAGACGAGGGTACTTCATAACACTAAAAAAAGGATCAGTTGCCATTGGTTCACTGATATGTCACTCCATGGGAATATACTGGACGTGGAGACAGGTAGCTGCTTTCGCAATAATTCCGAACATCATTGCTATAATTATGACATTATATTGGAAAGAAAGTCCTTCATATTTAGCAATGAGAGGCAGATATGATGAATGTGAGAAGTCTTACAAATGGTTACATGGTGATAGTCCAGAACAGAAAAATAATTTAGAAGATATTATATCTGCACAGAAAGAGCGAAGATTGAAGGATAAAACAAACAAACGGTTTAAGAATACAATTTTAAAATTGTTTAGAACAGATTATCTGATACCTTTTCTAGTGGTTTGTTTATTAACATTGATAATTGATGGTTGTGGAAGATATTACACGTTGGCTTATATTGTCCAAATAATAACAGAAATAACGGGGAACAAAACTATTGTACTGTCGGATCTGACTTTCTCACGGTAGTTGCTTTGGTTTGTTCCTGTTTTATCATAAATAGTTTTAAACGACGCCACAATTTATTTAGTTTTGGAGCAGCTTCCGTTATATTAATGTTTTTAATCAGCATTATTTCATTTTTGAAATCTTATTACCACATGGAGGTCAGTGTCTGGTTAACTCCAGCTATCATTTTGATAAATGTTTTTATTGTTAACGCTGGGGTTATACCTATTTGCTTTGCTGTTATTGCTGAGATATTTCCATTGGAACACAAATCATCTGGGCTGTTTACAACGGGTATAGTATTTACTCTGTTATATGCCGGAGTTATGAAATTTACGCCAATGATGATGGAAAATACAGGTGTAGCAGGTACTTTTGCTATTTATGGATCGTTAAATCTTATAAGTTTCGTGATATTATATTTTATTTTAATAGAGACCAAGGACAAAACATTACAAGAAATTGAGAATAATGTCAAAGGAATCGAAGAACGTAATAATACATCGTATCCTTTTAAGCAAGAACCGTTAATAAAAATACAAAAGACATAATTCCATAGTAATGTTTTTGCTGCTTAGCCTGCTCTCGTATTCAGTGAGGTGATGAGAAATAGTAAAGACTTAAATGGAAATATTAACATAATCGATTACTGACCAGCCGTTTTTAGGAGACGGTTGTGTTATAATCTCTAATTATTTTGATATATCATGTAACATACTTAACTATACAATTTAATTGTTTAGAAATATATATTTCCTAAACGTTTTAGTAAGACTGAGAGCATATGAATGAACTGACATGATTGCTTAGTTTTCGGTTTGACGGGAACCGGATATCAAAATTGGCTGATTCGAATCCAGCTCATTTTGACAATTGTTCATATTTTATAGTACACATTAGTTAAATATTTCTTGTAGTATAATTAGTTCACATTATTTTTGTTATAAAACATGGAGTGTTTGCTCGCTACTTATTTGCTGAGGTCGTTCTTCTTAAAGAGACCGGAGATAAGATTTTTTTTCGTAATTATTCAAAACCTAAACAAATAGGTGTAATTGAAGTGGGTCGTTTAAATAATATAATTCAAAACGACTTTCAATTATAATACATGTTATCAAGAGTATGATTTATTGTTATTTTGTATATTTTACAATCATATAATCTGATTATGTCTCATTTTGTTTACTTACTACTTACTTCATATAAAATATATAAAAATAAAGAGTATCATTACTAAAACATATAAATATCTTTAAATATTTAAAATCTATTTTTTACTTGTTAAGGATATCGAAATAATGAATTAAGTATATTTATCAAGTGTTATATAAAAATCTAATGTTTCATTTTAAATGATAAAGAAATTTAAAAAAATGTTACGAATTTATAGTTACCAAAGTAGAAAGTAGAACTCATTTTGCACCGCTATACTTTACGCGCCTGCGCTACCTACTCGATTAACGGACGGTTATGTTGTTGTTGTCGTTATCGGGAGTGAAGCTGCTGTATACTACCAACGAAAAAATAAATTTAAGTAATTATAAGTGTAGTGCTAATAGAAAAATACGTGAAATAATTCAACACAACGTTGCAAACCAATTTAATGTGGAATAACTAAGAAAAATACTGTCTCTTTCTTGTCACGCCTATAATTGTGAAAAACAGTTTGATAGTTCCTCCAGCGGAGAACGGAAGTGTCTGCGACCTACCGTGTTAGGTTGTCAGCAGTTTCAGTTTCAGGCGTGCATGGCCGGGATACGCTCGTGGTGTAAGGACCCAATGTCTGACGTGGAGGTAGGGTATCTAAAGGGATACCGAACCTTGTAAATGTATAGAGTAAAGGCGTAAATTGTAAGAATCAATTTAAGGAAATTAAGAAATGTAATACTGAAATATTGTTAACTTCTATATAAGCCTAACACTGACTCCGTTTTCCCACACGGAGGTATACGAGCGAACTAAAAAAAAAAAGAAAAAAAAAAAAAAAGGGATACCAAAACTGTGCAACATAAATGGATTCATTATAGCGAACAAGAAAATCAATAATTCAACTTACATAGTACCAAAATTCATCAATTCGAAAGAGAAGTGATTGTTAGAAATAGTTATCTGTAGAGTTATCTGAAGGGTGATATCTCTGATCTATCCATTGAGCTGACCACGGATCCTTGATGTATTCTTTAGAGGACCATGAGATATAGTTGGGACGTCTTATGGGACCGTGAGTAGACAAGTTTTTTTTAAACTCTTATGAGTCGTTGACAAATGTAGAATCTTATTTCGCAAAGGTCGTCCTTAGAGTTATACTTAGTATTGAGTAAGAGGTGGGACATTGTTTACATTTTAAAGTAAAGATCCACGAGACAATATAGAACTCATTGGCAAATTGATGAAGTTATTTAGTGTTTATGGTAGAATCGAAACGTTTTGAGTTTTAGTAATGATGCTTTAACAGACTAGACACGTTATAAAGATACATAAGAAGAGGATTATAGACCGATACCTTGGAAAGACGAGGCAAAATACCTAGGAGTAAAGTTAGTTTTCACTGCGCACATTAGGTCGTTTATATCCGCTGTTAGACAAGCGGAGTAAAATGTCCCTTCGCAATAAGGTGACACTTTACAAAGCTTGCATACGTTCCGTCATGTCCTATGCGAGTCCCGCTTTTGCGCACGCTAATCTGAAACCCCTTCAGGTGATTCAAAATAGGTTTACACGGATTGCAACCGGAGCGCCGTGGTTCGTACGCAACATCGATCTCAATAGAGACTTAGACCTTCCGACCATCGCTCAGTACTTCAAGGGGCTTTCCCAAAAGTACTTTGAACGTGCTGAGCGACACCCGAACCCATTGGTGGCTGACGCCGCAGAGTATAGACCACGTAAGACTACTTTAGTCAGAAAAAGAAGACCCAAGTCAGTGCTCGTTGACCCCGACGACGCGTTCACAGTAGGTAATAACGTGTACGCGTAGGCTTAAGTGACACCACACAACATACAGACACACACCGTCTTTACCGGCATAGACGACGTCCCAACTGAGTAAGTGCTCCGTTGCTCCGGCGTTCTGCCGTCGGAGAACGCTAGTGTCTAAATTTCCTTAGCTTCCCTCCTGACTAACGACGCCCCGAGCCGAGGTCCGTGCCTCAATCTGAGACGTCCTCGGGACGTCGTTCCCCATGGGGGCCCATCTGGCCCCCCCTTGTAAGGGCGGGTCTCCTGACCCACCCGTTCTCCCGGTGACGCTGTAATAGCCAACAGGGCTAACAACATAGACAGACATAAAAAAAAAATAAGAAGAGGATTACTTTACAGCGACTTGGTAACTACCAATTGTTTAATATTTTATTGCGTGGGAATAAGTACACAATTTGTGGACACTGAGAACTTCGTTATCTTTTACATGTGTTTATCTAAATTCTTTGACCTATCGGAGATATTCTAATAACATCTATGGCTTTAAGTTATTTTCACTAAAGGAAACTATGACTTGTGGCTTAAGTTCCGCCAGGGCGGCGGCGGCGCTCCGTTATAGCAATGAGGGTAACAGTTGGGTTTTATGGGTTACCTTGAAGTCTCAGCGAGTACCTAATAACCATCCAATTTATGGATACCACCCAGCTCAGGGGAGGCTCCAGGGTTCCCAACGTAAAAAAAATAATAGTTCAAAAAATATATACATCACTATTTTTCTAAGTAATAAACAATAATAGGTATAAAAATAAATTTAATGTTCACACGACAAACAGTTTAATGATTTGGTTAGAACGGGCAAGTTGTGCAATAAGTAAGAAAATATTTTACGAATATGAGTTGGTATCGCGATTTATTTTTTTGGAGACAGGTACGAAACATTTTACAAGTATAATATTACAATAATTATAAGCCTTTGGTTCATTAAAACTATTTTACGGGTGTATTTAGAATAAATATTCTTGTCATTTTAGGTCTTCGTTTTAAACTCTTTTCAATAAACCGTGTAAGCATTGTAAAGGACACGAGCCTAATCTTTACTAACGCTTTTATCTTTTTTATATTACTAAACCATTATACACAATATTATTTATATCAGAAGGTATATAAAGTTTTTTTTCAAACTATTTTATTCTGATTTGAGATTTGTAATTTTCAGTTCTTGGGATTTTACTTCATCCTAATTTAATTTATCTTATTTTTCAATTACAGAGTGTAGTCCTGTTTGCAGACTTATCATTTTCGATAGGCACGGGTTTTATGTTGTCGTTTCCATCACTATTAAACGCCGCCATCTTGTATCCTAATAGCACTGATATTAGAGCTACCCAAGACCAGGCATCGTCGATTGGTATGTATATATTATTTTTCTCGTATTTTAAGTTCTTTGTTTAATATTTGCCATCGTAAATTATATATTTTTTATTTCGCTATTGTATATCTGTCTATCTATGTATTATTTATTATTATATCGCATAATGTAGTATTATATGCAGTATAAAGAATTTATGTTGCAGTTTAAAAGGAAGAGTTAAAGATTGGGACATTGCGATATCCGAAATTCTGGAACTTGAGTCGATTGTAACAATTCGTTTCGGTAATAGTTAACAAAAAGAATAATATTGTCTTATTATGACGTAGCGTACGTAGCGTTGCAAGGAGAGGAGTGCAAGCAGTGCCTGGGACTTGTGACCCAGGAGTAGGTTTAAGGGGCCCCTTTATTATGCGCAAAAACGCTCACCTTCATCCTCCACACTCCTCTCCCTACCTAACAAATTTGGAAAGAACCTACTAATGCCGCCTTTGAAATATGTTCTAGAAATGAACCGATGCTTGTTCTAGAAAGGCCAAGGTCTTTAAGTAGGCTATAGAGAGATTTTGCTGTTATACCTCTCGCTCCCACTTCTACCGCGTACAAACTAACTATAAATTTATTCCTGATCAGTTCGTTGGTCAGTTCGTAATACTTATTGAGCTTGAATGTGTGATCCCTTGGGATGTTTGTTTCCCAAGGAACAGTAAGCTCCACAAGTATCACGCGCCTCAGATGTTTCGAATACAGGAATAAGTCCGGTCTGGATGAAACACCAACATCCCCAGGGAATTTAAAATGTAAATTTAAAATTATATCAATATACGCGAGTTAAATCCGTAAAAATAGTTTTATTTTAATGTGTAGTATTCGTGAAAACCTTAGAAAACACTAATGCATTAATTATTATTATTTAAAAAGCGTGGCTGTGCAGGGCTATGGGAACCCAGTATCACTACGACCTAAAAGATCTATTGTGATCGCCACTGCCTACAGTTCACTATAAAGGTCTGCCACTCTGAGGTATTGCAGAATTTCTTTTGCAGTGAGGTGTCGGACATCCACTGGGTCCAGGATGTGTTTCCCCAGGGTATCACTGCGTTTACGCATTAGCGGACCGCACTCGCATAGCAGATGGATCGGGGTTTCATCCGCCTGGTGGCAGTAACTGCACACTTTTTCATCCGCTAATTTGAGGGTCGCTAGGTGCTTAGCCAGACAGCAGTGCCCTGTTAGCGTTCTAGTTATGATACGTAGATTATTTCTGCTCAGCCCAATGCGCTCCTTAGCTGCTTTCACATTAAAGGGTTTGATGAGGGCTTTGGAATGCTTGAGGTCAGGAATCTCCTCCCATCGCCTTATAGCCTCACACCTAGTGAGGTTATTCAGGGACATGCGAGCTAGGCTGTTTGGAACACCACATATCGGTTTTCGACCGTATGCTTTGCTCTCAGGTCCTGCACGGGACAGCTCGTCAGCAATCTCTCAGAGGAGCCTCCCAGTGGTAAGACATCACCAATTCCGACCTCGGGTTCGATACGTACCGCCTCGTTCAACTGCCATCTCCCATCCCTATTCACTTTTATATATTTTTTTTTTATGAACAAGTAAAAAAAAAGGAACAAGATGACACAGCGGTTGCACTCCTCCTCATATACAGTGCACCTCACCAATATCAAGGGTTTGCACTCAAATCTTTTAGCTGTCCACCACCACCTGGAGCAGCCGCACTTGCTCTTTTTGACGGAGACGCAGATACAATGTCCTTTGAGCGCTGCATACTTAGATTATCTCATTTACTCGTTACCGGTGACGCTGTAATAGCCAACAGGGCTAACATCATAGACAGACAAAAAAAAAAATTACTCGTTAGAGCACAACTTTCGCTCACGGGCCGGAGTCAGTGTGTACGTGCGGAACGACCTCTGTATTCAGCGTGTCCGTCATCTTGAAGCAGATTGGGTCGTCCCAATCTGCTGAGATGCGGCACATTTTTGCGTCTTATCCTTGGGGGCAGATCTACTTCTC
This sequence comes from Napeogenes inachia, assembly GCA_959347355.1. Lineage (NCBI taxonomy): Eukaryota > Metazoa > Arthropoda > Insecta > Lepidoptera > Nymphalidae > Napeogenes > Napeogenes inachia. Next base: position 17,661,927 of record OY365798.1, on the reverse strand, counting down.
TTCTTTGAATCCGTTGAGTTGCGCGGATGCTAGAACCGATGTGGTGCATCAGGCAATGGAGTAATTTATTCCTTTTGCAGCTCACCCATGGTTTAATACCTAATGTCGTCGTGCTCGAGACCGAAAACATTCAGCATACCTCATTTGGGCTGATGCACGAAGCCGCAAAACTCCGGATGTAAGTACAAAGAAGAGAACTTTAGAATTTAACCAAGCTGCCAAGTCCTTTAAAAAGGCATTGCAGAAGGCTCGTCTTGATCGGATCGTTAAGAATGGCGAAAAGCTCTCTGTTAGACCAACTGGCAGTCGAGCTTTCTGGTCTCTTGCCAAAGCGATCGAGTCGAACTTCTGCCAACCCTCACTGCCTGATCTGCTAAAGCCGGATGGATCCCTGGCCCACACAGCAACAGAGAAAGCGAATGTATTTGCTTCTCTGTTTGCTGATAATTCGCTTTTAGACTCTGGCAATGCTTCTCCCGAACATCTTCCTCACTGCGGTATTTCGATGCCAGAAATCCGTTTCACGAATCCGTGCCGGAATCCTGGAAGCTTGCCAACGTGCAACCCGTGCCCAAAAAAGGCAGCCGTGCCGATCCTGCCAATTATAGGCCCATTTCAATCACCTTCATACTCTGCAAGATTATGTAGCGTGTATTGAACTCGCGGCTTCTAGCGTACGTAGAAGGTAACGATCTCCTCAGTGACCGACAGTACGGGTTTCGCCGAAATAGGTCTACTGGGGCCCTTCTAGCGTGCGCTACACACAGTTTAGGCGAGGCCATCGAGAGGAACGGAGAAGCGGTCGCCGTTTCTCTAGACGTCTCGAAGGCTTTTGACAGGGTCTGGCATGTGAGCCTTTTAAGCAAGCTTTCAGCGTACGGTATATCTCTATCTCATATTCTGAGTCAGATAATTCTCCGTGTAGTTGTTGACGGGAGTTCTTCGGAACCCTTGACAATAAATGCCGGAGTACCTCAGAGGTCCGTTCTTTCTGCAACTATTTTTCTGCTGCACATTAACGATCTGATCTATGGGTATGCAGACGACAGCACAGTTGTAGAAAGATATCTGCCAAGTTCTCGGGCTAGTAGAGTTGAAGTACAATCTGAAAGAGAAGCCATGGTGCAATGTTTGAATGTCAAACTTCAGGCAGTCTCCACATGGGGCAATGCCAATCTTGTCAAGTTCAACGCCACCAAAACGCAGACGTGTCTATTCACCGCCAAAAGGAGCCCTTTCACATTGGCTCCTACTTTCCTGAATGTATCTTTGGAATACAGTGACTGGCTTCAGTTGTTAGGCTTAGAGATCTCCTCGAACCTCAACTTTGGTCAGTACATTGAGTCCAGAGCAAGAGCAGCTGCAGGAAAGCTTGCCGTACTTGCGAAGTTCTGACAGTACTTTACACCGGGACAGCTTCTTGTATTATACAAAGCACAGATCCGGTCGTGTGTAGAGTACTGTGGCCACATATTTGCTGGTGCCACAAAGACTCATCTTGCGGTTCTGGACTCAATTGAGAGGCGAGCAAAGAGGCTTATTGGCGACCCTAAATTGGTTGACCTCCACAGCCTTGAACACAGGCGTAGAATTGCTAGCCTCTCAGTATTCTATAGGATACATTTTGTTGAGTGTGCGCAGGAAATACACGATTCAAATTCCCCATCCCCGTTCCATTACCGGACGTCCCGACGCACGGCAGGTATACATCCCTACGTTGTGGACATTCCACCTGTCCGAACGAAGCGCTATGCTTCGTCTTTTTTAGTGCGTACAGCGAAGGACACTGGAACAATCTGCGTGCGTCGGTATTTCCGGCCAAATATAATGTGGGTGTCTTCAAGAGGAGAGTGAATAGGCTGCTAGCTTTATGCGCGTTACCACCTAAGACTACATTTGACTTGCCATCAGGTGAAATGTAGTCAAGCATTAAAGTTAGTTTTTATAAAAAAAAAAAGTTGGTGTTGGTGTTGGCAGGAGTTGTGAGATTGTAGGGATTGCTGGAGGTGGATAGGTTGGCATGTTAGATGTAGAGGTTCGGATCTGTGTTTTAGTTACGTTTGTTCCTGAAGGGATCAAATCAATAACAGGCAGCACCACGGGCAGGAGAACTCCACCAGTCTTGCTATGAGGATCTACACGACTTTTGCGCTCCCCCTCATAGCCATTTCGTCAGTCTTATCACTAGGAGGAAAGATGAATAGACTGAGGACGCGTGTATCCTAAGGTGAAAATCATCCTTAGAGTGCACCTGCCCCTGCCCAATGCATTATTTTTTTAATCCAATTAGTTTTTTAATCCAATTTAATTTATTTACTTTATCAAAAGCTCACAATAATAATGCTTTAGTTATTGTGCTGAGATTAAAAGCTATGTTTATACGTCACCTACTTATATTATTAATTTTGTCAGGACATAATTTAACCTTTTAGCCTCTTTATATAATAATGACAGCAAGAAACCATCATGATTAATATTCACTTTTACTCAAACACTTAATACTTAAAATTCAAATTACCTTAGATTATTCGGTAATCAGGTGTTAGTACTTAAACACTTTTGTTAAATCGGCAAAAATAATGATAATTCTTTGTAGTCTATTCGGTATGTATCATAGTATCATAATGATTTTATTAAATTTCAAAATAACTAAAGTGATATATTTTCTCCGTTCATTTATTTTATTTTTCAGCTGGAAGTCAAGGCCTGGGAGGAGCTGTTGGATTTTGTCTAGTTCCAATCTTCATGCAATATTTTGGGAGAAAGGCCGTACATATTGGAATCAATGCTCTCGTTGGAATAGGATTTTTCCTTTTTGCATTTGCGAGCAATATCCTAGCACTATATGCAGGAAGGGTGATTCAAGGACTCTCTATTTGTGGCGTTTATGTGACTACCATTATGATAGCTGAATATTCAGATGCGAAGAGACGAGGGTACTTCATAACACTAAAAAAAGGATCAGTTGCCATTGGTTCACTGATATGTCACTCCATGGGAATATACTGGACGTGGAGACAGGTAGCTGCTTTCGCAATAATTCCGAACATCATTGCTATAATTATGACATTGTATTGGAAAGAGAGTCCTTCATATTTAGCGATGAGAGGCAGATTTGATGAATGTGAGAAGTCTTATAAATGGTTACATGGTGATAGTCCAGAACAGAAACATAATTTAGAAGATATTATATCTGCACAGAAAGAACGAAGATTGAAGGATAAAACAAACAAACGTTTTAAGAATACAATATTTAAAATGTTCAGAACAGATTACCTGATACCTTTTCTAGTGGTGTGTCTATTAACATTGATAATTGATGGTTGTGGAAGATACTACACGTTGGTTTATATTGTCCAAATACTAACAGAAATAACTGGGAATAAAGCTATTGCAATTTATTGTACTGTCGGATCTGACTTTCTCACGGTAGTTGCTTTGGTTTGTTCTTGTTTTATCATAAATAGTTTTAAACGACGCCACAATTTATTTAGTTTTGGAGCAGCTTCCGTTATATTAATGTTTTTAATCAGTATTATCTCATTTTTGAAATCTTATTACCACATAGAGGTCAGTGTCTGGTTAACTCCAGCTATCATTTTGGTAAATGTTTTTATTGTTAACGCTGGAGTTATACCTATATGCTTTGCTGTTATTGCTGAGATATTTCCATTAGAACACAAGTCATCTGGGCTTTGTACAACGGGTATAGTATTTACTCTGTTATATGCCGGAGTTATGAAATTTACGCCAATAATGATGGAGAATACAGGTGTAGCAGGTACTTTTGCTATTTATGGATTGTTAAATCTTATAAGTTTCGTGATATTATATTTTATTTTAATAGAGACTAAGGACAAAACATTACAAGAAATTGAGAATATTGTCAAAGGTAAACGCAATGATATATCGTACCCTCGTTAGCATGACCCGTTAATAAAAACACAAAAGACATATTTCCATAGTAATGTTTTTGCTGCTTAGCCTGCTCTCGTATTCGGAAAGGTGATGGAAAATAGTAAAGACTTAAATGAAAATATTAACCTAATCGATTACTGATCAGACGTTTTTAGGAGACCGTTGTGTCATTATCTCTATTTATTTTGGTATTTGATATATTTGTTAAAATTTCTTGTAGTATAATTCTCTCTCTCTTCCTGGCTATGTGTCCCTTATGGTGATGGGGTCAGCCTTCCTTGTTTTTCTCCTCCACTTCGCTCTATCTTTGACGTCGTCATCGGAGATCTTGCACTCTGCCATATCCTTTGACACTACATCTCTCCATCTTGTTTTGGGTCTGCCTCTGGATCTTTGACCAGGGATGGATAGTTGCAGCGCCCGGTTTCCCACGTAGTCTGATGGTCTCCTCTTGACGTGGCCATACCATCTCAGCCTGTTCTCCTGCAGCTTATCGGCGATATCGCGGACGCCCAGACTGCCTCGCACGTACTCGTTGCGGATTTTGTCGAGCCTTGTGACGCCGCACATCCACCTCAGCATCTTCATCTCGGCGACTTGGATGGAATGAACGTTCTTTCCAGTGATCGCCCACGTCTCACTGCCATACATCAGTACTGGCCTGATAATGCTCTTATAAATCAGACCTTTTAATTTGACCGGCATCTTTTTGTCGCATGTAACCCCAGTTACTTCTCGCCATTTTAGCCACGCTGCAGCTATACGGTGTTGAATGTTGTTTTCGACATTTCCAGAATTATGCATTATAGTACCCAGGTACTTATATTCATCGCACCTGGTGACTCCTTGTCCATCGATGGGAATCGGACTATCATTACTGGGGTCTGGGTCTTTGATAATCATAAACTGGGTTTTTGCAATGCTCAACACTAGTCCACCTAAATGTAACTGCTGTTTCCACGACAGTAGTGCTTCCTGTAACTCCATGCGGCTTTCCGTGCAAATGGCTACATCGTCAGCGTAAATAAATGTCCATGCTGCTGTCTTTTGCGCTTCCTCAGTGAGCGAGTCCAAAACCAAGCAAAACAAGAAAGGGCTTAGGACGGAACCTTGATGCACGCCTTCTGTGACCGCTATAGATTTTGTTTCGCCGACTACTGTGCGAATCATAGATCTGGTCTTTTTATACATGTCGGCAATGATGGTAATATAGTGCTCGGGGATATTCTTCTTGCGAAGACTCCACCATATCGTATCCCTTGGAACGCGATCGAATGCCTTTTCCATGTCTAGAAAAGCGACGTGCAGTGGTCGGTTTTTAGCGCGATACTCCTCAGCAATGGTGTTCAGAGCGAACATTGGGTCCGTGGTTGATAAACCCGGTACGAAGCCATAATGATTCCTTGAAAGAGAACACTCGGACCTTAATCGATTGTCGATTACTCGCTCATAAAGTTTCATAGTATGGCTTAAGAGTTTGATTCCGCGGTAGTTATTGCATTCGTATTTGCTTCCCTTCCCCTTATAGATTGGTACAATAGTGCTCAGTCTCCATGCGTCTGGCATTTTGGAGGTAAGCAGCATCCGGTTAAAGAAGTTGGTAAGAAGTGCGATGCCATCCTCGCGCAAACATTTCCAGGCTTCTATTGGAATACCGTCTGGACCTATGGCTTTTTTATTGGACATTTTCTGTAATGCTGTTTTTATTTCTATAGGGTGGATTGGTGAAATAAGGCCCATGTTAACTTTCACTTCTGGAAGCTGTGTGGTTGGTTGATGAGGATTCAAAAGTTCAGAATAATATTGGTGCCAGGTTTCTATTACATCTTTGTCTTTATACAATAATTCGCCATTGGAACCTTTGATGGTTTTACATCGAGCAGGATCTTTAGTGCTCCGGTTTCGCTGTTTTGCCAGCTTGTAAATCTGCTTTTGTCCTTCTTTGGTGTGTAAATTTGTGTAAAGGTCTTTTTGGGCGTTAGCGCATTCTATGGCTACTACTTTCTTGGTCTTTTTCTTAATTTTTCTGTATTTCTCTTTATCTTCTGTAGTTCGGGTAGTCTGCCAAGTTTTAAAAGCTATTTTCTTTTGCTTAACTGCATTTTGCACCTGTTCCGTCCACCACCATGCTTCTCTGTCAGTCCACTTACCGAGTTTAGTACGCCCAAGAACTTTGTTTGCAGCTATTGTGATAGGCTTTCGTAGGCTCTCCCATATAGTGTCGACGTCTGAATCAAAATCTATATGTATATTAGCTAAATGTTCACGGAACTTGGAGATGTTCTCGCCTTTTAAATTCCACCATTTAGTGAGTTCCGGTATTTGAGTTAGTTTTTCCTTGGCTATTTTCTTAAATTTCATGTCCATCACAACAATGCGGTGTTGAGGGGCTACACTTTCTCCTGGAATGACCTTACAATTTGTTAACCGACCAATATGCGCTCTATTTACAAGGATGTAGTCAATTTGGGTATTAGTAGTGCCACTTTTGTACGTGATCTTATGTTCTGCAGTCTTGGTAAAAAACGAATTAGCTATAGCCAGATCAAAGGCTGCAGCGGTTGAGAGGATGACTTTGCCTGCATCGTTAAGAGTGCCATATGCGTGACCTCCGTGCACTCTTTGGAAAGCGATGTTTGCCTCACCGATGTGGCCGTTAAGGTCTCCTCCCAGCACTGCAGTTTCTTTAATAGGTATTGACTGCAATGTTGTTTCTAATATGTTCCAGAAATTATCTTTCTCATTTTGGTTGCAGCCTACTTGGGGTGCATAAGCAGAAACTACGTTCACAATTTCTCCTTCTACTAACACTTTAAGCGTAATGAGTCTGTCATTTATGCGGTTTACTTCCAAAATGTTGTCTAAGTGGTCTTCTTTAACTGCAATTGCTACGCCATTTCTGCCATGTTTTGCGCCTACGTACATGAGTTTATAGCCCTCTCCGATGTTACGGGCTTTAGATCCTGTCCAACGAGTCTCTTGTAGGCAGATGAAGTCCACTCTTCTACGTTTACAGAGTGAGGCAAGCTCCTTTGTCTTCCCTGTTAGTGTTCCGATGTTTAAAGTAGCGAAGCGGACCTTACGGTTACAATTGGGGACTAACTTCGTTAACCGAGCCCGTCCATAACTCGGTAGCCCTTGCCCACTTGTCGCAGATGTAGGGCGATGTGTCTGCGCGTCGTTTCGCGGCGACGCCCTATCCGTTATCCTCAACCTGTTGTGTAACCGTTTCTCCATTCTTTTCAAAAGAAATTTGGCTTTTGGGTTTTTCGGACCTGTGCCGATTGCCATCTGACGCACAAAAAAACCTTTTCAATTTGAGATAGGAAAACCCATGGATGATCGGTGTTGAAATCCATTTCTTGCCTGGGTATACCGCCAGAGTCCCGGTTTGGTATGGTTATGTATAGTGTATTTGCATGTGTGTGTGTTTGTGAATGAATGTAATGAAGTGTGTCGCAGTGTGTGTTCTGTAGCGTGATAATGTGTGTTGAGTACCCCTGTCCCACCCCTGGCCTTAGTCGCCTTTTACGACACCCTGGGCCCTGGGAAGGTGCAATTCTAAGCCGGCACCTCACGGCTTCTTGTAGTATAATTAGTTCACATAATTTTTGTTATAAAACAAGGAGTGTTTGCTCGCTACTTATTTGATGAGGTCGTTCTTCTTAAAGAAACCAGAGATAAGTTTTTTTTTCGTAATTATTCAAAACGTAAATAAATAGGTGTAATTGAAGTGGGTCGTTTAAATAATATAATTCAAAACGACTTTCAATTATAATACATGTCATCAAGAATATGATTTGTTGTTATTTTGTATATAAATATTTAAATTCTACTTTTAATTTGTTAAGAATATCGAAATAATGAATTAAGTACATTTATCAACTGTTATATAAAAATCTTATGTTCATTAGGAATCTATCCAATAATTATTTGTAAGGTATTATTAATAACACCATATATTTAACCAATAATTAACTAAATTTACTTCCACATTAATTTTCAAATGTTTGTAGCATTTATCAATATTTATCCATTTTATTAATAAGGAGGAAATCGCAAAATGATATTACAAAGTAGATAATATTTTTATATTATATTTTATAACGATACTTCCATTTATTCTATGTGATTATATAAATTCATACTTTAATTAGTCAACGGGGGCTGTTAAGTTAAACCAATGTACCTGAGTGTACATGTGTCTTTCTGTGGCTTATACCTACCAAGCGAATGAATTTATTAAAGTGTATTTATTTTATTTCGAAAGCCTTGTTGTCTAATATGTTTTTTATATGTATATGGTTGTTGGAATTAAAGGCAGTAGTATCTAAGATATTCAGCTCTCGTAGGAGCGAGTGCCCTGCCAGGATTCTAATCCTATTCGCAATATTTCCGAGACAATTTTATTGAATAAGATATAGATAATCTTAATAATCAACTAAATTCAACATTTTGTTTTAAATATTATAATTTCATTTTTTGTGTACTTTCAACAACGCTGACTACTAGGAATTTTTAGGCTACTATACATAAAAGGCTTTTCTACACCTTCCATTTTTACAACCAATACATTCCTAGTATTGTAGATAATACGTGGTTTACTTCACCTTATTTGTCCAGAGCCATTATGGCAATCGGATTTGAAAAATATGTTAAAAAACTACAATTGAACGGGTTTTAAGTTTGAAAATTTCTTGTAAATATTAGACATTTAATTAATCGGTGTATTATAATAACTAATTGTAAATGTAACACATCTTCTTTATCATTTTTTTTTATGTCGAGGCATATTTGTACATTTAGATAAATGCACTAGTATCTATCTAATAATTTCATTATATGTATGTGTAAACTTTAGAGTAATTAAAGATAATGTAATTTTTAGGTCTTTGTAATAAGATCAGATTCAAATGCTTTACCGACCATCTGTGTACAAAAATCTTTTGTTTTTCCTTTCTTTCTTTAATAATTTTCTTCATCTGTTAAAACAATCATAAATTACGAAAAATATTTTTGGAATCTCGGATGTTTTACCTGTAGTTTTATCACGTTTCTTCTTCATATTTGACACACAGTCTTTTGAGTGTTTATTCCTGTTTTTTTTTCAATATATTTTTTCATAGTATTAATTATTTTAGTTCTTCTTTCTTTCTTTCTTAACTTTACTAATAATTTTCCTTATTTGCTGTTTTTTGACGGTTGTCTCGATTTTTTCTATTGTTTCAAAATATTTTATCTCTTGTAATGATTGCTAATTAATAATTAGAGCAAGGTCCGGGGAGTACGATGGATGTCTTAGACATTCTAATTAAATCTCTTCTAGTTTGGTAGCTGTCTTTTGTGTGTCTAGCTAGTTCTGTGTGGTCTAGCGTTATCGTGAAGCAGCAGTGATGTGGAGCGATTGACCAGCCAGGTTGTTTAGCAGCTAGTTTTTACATCATGGTTTGATTGACATCTGCGGAAAAAAAATCTGGTCAGATTTGATAAGACTGTAACGAACAATACCGGCACTAGCCCACCAAACGCTTACAGGTAATTTTTTTTGGGTCAATTTTCGCTTGCGGCAGGATTTGGCTGGCTGACCAGGATTCAAACATTGCAATGAGAGCTTCCAATTATAATAGAGAATCCATTTTTCATTACAGGTAATGATTCGTTTTAAAATCCCTTCATAATTGTGCCGGTTCAGTAATGTAATGCAGCAGTCGACACGCGTTTGCCGTTTTTCTTCAGTCAATTCATGAGGTAACACATCTTTCAAGCTTTTTAATCTTCCCAATTTGCTTCGAGTGGATTAAAATAGTTTTATCACCAACACTGCAGCCTGTAAGAAATTCGGAGGTGGTTTGGTGGATTCGCTTCCACGATAGCCTTCAATTCTTCATTATCAACTTAGATCTCCGGCCGTACACGGGGCTTGTTCTGCAAGTCGAATTTCCAGAACTTTCCAGAATTTTGGAACCAAAAACGAACTGTGTTTTCTTTTGCAACACGACCGCCATACACATCATTAACCATTCGAGTCATTTCCGTAGCACTAGTGTCACCGTGGACTCGTACTTGTAAATAATGCGATATTTTAAATTTTCCATTTTGTAACCTAAGTAACGTAAACAGAGAAATAAAAGAAAAAACTAATTAATGATGGTCAACGAAACAAAACTACATCTGTAAATAGCTGCAAAAATTAGAATTTGTTATTAAAGTGGCCAGTACGAAAAACACTAATTTCATATGTACGGACCTAATATAATATCTTCTATACCGATAACTGTTATTAAATTTTACTATAAACAAATCGTTCATTGGATATTTTTGTGAAAGTGGATTTCTTATCTTCCGGTTCAGACCAGTCGGCTTTGGGCGTATAATGTTATATTATTACATTTATAACATAAAATTGAATAATAAGGAAGTAAATTTCATATTTATTTATATTTAAAGTAGTTAATACTTATGTAGATGATAGGTATATTTTTAGGATACTAAAAATATTTTTTGATATCCTTATTTTTTTCAGATTTTTTTTTTATAAGCACGGCATGTAAAATGGTTCACACAATAACAACAAATATATGTTATCTAATTATTATCTAAGTTGACATATACGATGCTTTGCAACTTTTTTTTTTATAATAAAAAACTCTATAAAAGGTTTAAGATGTAAAACAATAAAATAGTATGTAGTATGTAATGTAACCGAGGCGAATCAGATCAATGGGTGAATTGAGACAAAATAAGTTCATTAATATTGTGAATAACGTGTAGATCTGGAAGGCAAGTGACTAGTGTCTAAAGACCTTGTCTAATTTCTAACCACCAGCCATTCGAGATATTTGGATTTGACTACTACATCAATGTCAACGAAAAAAAAAGTTACTCAGTTATTTGTGTTGGTTACAATTTAGGTTCTACACGGAAGATCATTTCTTTCTGTCATTCTAAGCAGATATTGCATACCTATATTGTTATTGATTATCCATTATGTTAAAATACACTCGGCGTCACAAAAATCGCACCTTTTAAAAAAGCAACTTCAAAATAATTTTACTCAAACTTTGTGAATTGTAAGGATATGATTGTAGGATTTCATTAGAAAGGTAATTCAATTGCCTATTAGAAAATAAAAAACATGTGTATGCATTTTAATTCTTTAATAACAAAAAACTTAAAACATGACAAAGTGACAAAAAATAAAATTAATAACATCATAAAAAATTACAAATAAGGCCTTAAAATTTAGTGTTTCCACCCCTTGCTGTGATGGTAGCTTCCAGCCGATCCTTCATGGAGCTCACGAGGGTCACCACTCTTGCTTGGGGTATGTTGTCCCATTCGTCTTTCACGGCATCCTGGAGCTCTTGTAGAGTGGTGGGAGCAGGATCTCGTGCTCGTACGTGCCTCTTTACATCGTCCCAGAGATGCTCGATCGAGTTCAGGTCTGGACTTCGTGCTGGCCACTGCATAACAGGGATCTCAACCTCTTCCGAATAGTCCCGCACAGCAAACGCAGTGTGGCAACGGGCGTTATCATGCATTAACATGAACCCATCGCCAACAAAACCAGCATACGGAACCACATGGTCTTGTAAGATCTCCGTTATGTACCGCCGAGCATTCAGCGACCCTTGCCCGCGACCACCACCAGTCCGAGAGACGCACACAAGCTCCGTTTTCCCTTCGACGGATATGCCACCCCGAAACATACAGGAACCAACTCGGTATTCGACGGATTCCTCTATGCAAGCCTGGGCAAATCGCTCTCCTCGTCTTCGGTATACTCTTCTGCGTCTGTCGTTGCAGAAAAGACATACTCGTGTCTCATCGGTGAAGAGAACGGCTTTCCACTGTTCACTCGTCCAGTTGACATGCTCCTGGGCAAATCGTAACCGCTCTCTTCGATGCTGCACGGTCAATTTTGGGCCCCTAGAAGGTCTGTGAGCTCTCAATTCCTTTTCTTTCAGTCTTCTTCTAATCGTAGAAACACTCACAGACGTTCTGCAAGCTGATCGGAGCTCTTGTTGCAACTCAACAGCATTGCTGAAGCGGTGCCGCAAGGATGTGGAAACAACGAAGCGGTCGTCTCTTTCTGACGTGCAGCGTTTTCTTCCGGATCCACGTCTTCGAGTATAGCCACCAGTCTCAAGGAACCGTTGGTATATTCGTCGAACTGAGAATCGGCTAAGGTTCAACTGTCGAGCAACGTCAACCTGTCGCAGTCCTGATTGCAATAGCGCAATGATTTGAGCGGCTTTATCAGGGGTTGTATCCATCTTCAGGTACTGTTCTCTTGCGTATGTTGTTCCGGTGTGTTCACTCTGAAGTCTGAGTAGCGACTGACCCATTTTTTACCTTTACATGAGCTTTTATACCCTTATAAGGTAGCACAAGTAGTGCTCCTTAAGTGAGCATTTTTTTAAACATTTTTTTGATTGGTCCCTGGTTAGAAATGGTAATTGTTTTTTTAATGATACAGGTAATTAATATAAAGGTATTAAAGTGCACTTTAGAATGATATATTCTTTTCATACGTAGTACTTATGTGCTAGATTCTAGGAGCGATTTACTGAAAAAAACATAGAGGTGCGATTTTTGTGACGCCGAGTTTACATATATTACATCGAATGTTTGGCATTCTCAATACATACCAATCCTAACTTATGAACTTAAGAGGAACGCAAACTTTTTGCAAATCGCAATCGTAACCAGTGATCCTGTTGTATCGGTTGTCCTTAGGATATTCTGCAACCCACCAACAAGTCTTTTAAGCGGCAGTTACGGTGAGTTCCCTCATCAAATAAATCCGATTGAGCGTATCTACACAGAAGTCTAAGAGAAATTCAGGCATTCCAATACTATATCTATCCCAACCTAAAACGGCTTGAGTTGGTTAACATTCAAAGCTAAAAAAATTGTATCTAATAGTATCTTGAAATTGGTTTAACCAAACAAAATACACAAGCTAACTTGAATACAATTCAATAATGCAGACTCATGTTAATATTGGTTCATAATTGGATATTATCATGGTTTTAAGTACTTAACAATAATAGGTATAAAAATAAGTTTAATGTTTACACGACTTTCAGTTTAATTGATTTTTTAGGAGCGGCAGGTTGTGTGTAATAAGTAATAAAATAAATTACGAATATGAGTTGGTATTGCGATTTATTTTTTTGGAGACAGGTAAGAAATATTTTAAAAGGAGGTATTATGTTACATTAATTATAAGCTTATTTGGGTGGTAAAAATTTGGTATTTTAAACCTATTTTACGGATCTATTTAGCTTAAATATTCAACATTCAACGTTTGGAATTATTAAATGACAATATACCTACGTAAAAGGTCACAGGGATAGGTAACGGGATCTTTCCTAACGCTTTACATATTTTCATATTACTAATAAACAATATTATTTATGTGGGTAATAATAATAATAATATAATATATCAGGACAAATTACACAGATTGATCTAACCCCTATGTAAGCAAATTATTTGCTTGTGATAAGCTTGTTAGACACCGATACAAATACATAGAAATTTACATTATATTTCTATGTATTTTTATATTACTGAGAATATATTTAATAAACGACCAAACCCAGAAATACAGACATCTATGCTCATAACATACATGCCTGTCCCTGTCGGGAATCAAACCCAAGCCTCGTTGCGCCGCTATACGTCAGGCGTCTTCGTTAACCAAATCAAATGGGGTGGTCAAATATGTAACATTCTTCGAACGCCATAATTCTGCTTTCATGTAGTCCTCATTTCTTGTGACTTTACTTTTCTTAAATATCTTTATCTATTTCCAGAGTGTAGTCCTGTTTGCAGACTTATCACATTCTATAGCTACGGGTTTTATGTTGTCGTTTCCATCACTATTAAACGCCGCCATCTTGTCTCCTAATAGCACTGATATTAGAGCTACCCAAGACCAGGCATCGTCGATTGGTATTTATTATAAATTAATACTATGTTTATTTAAGTTCTTTATTTAATAAGTGCAATGGTATTTTTTTTTTATCCTTTTCGATCTAACTTTTCTTTAAAACAAATACAGTTATATATTAAAAATATTATATTGCAAAATGTAGTGTTGTGCTTATGTCACAGTATAGAAGCAGAGCTAACGATTGTGACATTTCGATATCCGACACTTGATTTTAAAGTTGACTCCAAATAAGACAGTTCTTTTCTATAACTCAAAATCTTTAATTACAAACAAATGACAATTACTTAATATTATTTGACCACTCAGGTGTAATTTAAATTTAAATCAAAAACAATTCTGTTAAAACGGAAATAATAGCTACTATACATTTTTGTCATTCTTATGAATGTTAAGATTTTCTTTCATACGAATAATTTTGTGTATTTTCAATATTTTATTTCATTATTCATAACCATTTTATTAATAAAATTAACTGAAGTGATATATTATCTCCGTTCATTTATTTTATTTTCAGCTTGAAGTCACGGCCTGGGAGGGGCTGTTGGGTTTTGTCTTATTCCATTTTTCATGTCATATTTTGGGAGGAAGACTGTGCATATGGGAATCAATGTTCTCGCCGGAATAGGATTTATATTTTTTGCATTTGCGAACAATATCCCAGCACTATATGCAGGAAGGGTGATCCAAGGACTCTCCATTTGTGGCGTTTATGTGACTACCATTATGGTAGCTGAATATTCAGATGCGAAGAGACGAGGGTACTTCATAACACTAAAAAAAGGATCAGTTGCCATTGGTTCACTAATATGTCACTCCATGGGAATATACTGGACGTGGAGACAGGTAGCTGCTTTCGCAATAATTCCATATATCATTGCTATAATTATGACATTGTATTGGAAAGAGAGTCCTTCATATTTAGCGATGAGGGGCAGATATGATGAATGTGAGAAGTCTTACAAATGGTTACATGGCGACAGTCCAGAACAGAAAAATAATTTAGAAGATATTATATCTGCACAGAAAGAGCGAAGATTAAAGGATAAAACAAACAAATGGTTTAAGAATACAATATTAAAAATGTTTAGAACAGATTACCTGATACCTTTTATAGTCGTTTGTCTATTAACATTGATAATTGATGGTTGTGGAAGATATTACACGTTGGTTTATATTGTCCAAATACTAACAGAAATAACTGGGAACAAAGCTATTGCGATTTATTGTACTATAGGATCCGACTTCCTCACGATAGTTGCTTCTGTTTTTTCCTGTTTTATAATTAAGAATTTTAAGCGACGCCACAATTTATTTAGTTTTGGAGCAGCTTCCGTTATATTAATGTTTTTAATCAGTATTATTTCATTTTTTAAATCTTATTACCACATAGAGGTCAGTGTCTGGTTAACTCCAGCTATCATTTTGGTAAATGTTTTTATTGTTAACGCTGGAGTTATACCTGTTTGCTTTGCTGTAATTGCTGAGATATTTCCATTAGAACACAAGTCATCTGGGCTTTCTACAACGGGTATAGTATTTACTCTGTTATATGCCGGAGTTATGAAATTTACGCCAATGATGATGGAGAATACAGGAGTAGCAGGTACTTTTGCTATATATGGATCTTTAAATCTTATAAGTTTCGTGATATTATATTTAATTTTAATAGAGACCAAGGACAAAACATTACAAGAAATTGAGAATAATGTCAAAGGTATTGAAAAACGTAATGATACGTATCCTCCTACGCAAGAACCGTTAATAAATACACCAAATATATGATTCCATAGTAATGTTTATGTTTTCATTCATCATATATGTTCCAAAAGCCTATTTATTATTAGGGTGTCCCAACAAGAACGCAATATTTAAATTTGGCGCCATTCGAAGTGTCATTGTTTGACATTTGAACAATTGTTATTGTTTGTTAGTAGAAGGTACGAGGTTAATAAAAATGGAGCGCTATACGAATGAACAACGCATTTTCATATTTAAATTGTTTTATCAAAATGGTGAAAGTTTTGCGGCTATAGTTCGCAAATTGCGATCAATTTGGGGTCACAAAAATGCTCCAAAAGAATCAACTGTAAAGAGATTAATGGAAAAATTTGCCGAAACTGGGTCGGTTGGTGATGTAAAGACAGCGAGCATTCGACCAGGTCCTATTATATACCTACTATATTTCATAAACTGGTATAATAGAAGGACTAATAGTCAATATCAGTAATGATTTAGCGCAATGGGGACTCCATTTTAAGTATATGATTAACTTATCCTTACCTTGCTATATAACGTCTTCTCTCATTTAGCCCCTTCTTATTTGCATAAGCGTTTCCAAATTTCATTACCCAGTAGCTGCCCTAAACATTCCTGCGTCTTAGCAAAAACTTTCGATATTCCTTCCTACAAATCTAGCTTTTATTTCAAATCAATTTCCGTACAAGCAGCGAAGTTATGGAATTCCCTACCTAGCCATATTACTTGCAGTCCTTCCGTCATGATATTTAGGCGTAGACTGAAAAATTATTATATGTCACAAAATAAGTGTATATATTCTTATATATTGTAATTATATGTATTTTTGTATTTATTTTGATACATATGTAAGTATTTTATTTATCATTTGCATTATTATTATGTTTATAAAATATAATGTACCTTTCTCTGCCCTCTATAACTACGTCTCCAACACTCTTGTGTAGCTGTAAGAGATCTCTTTGAAGAGATAAGTTCATCCTATGTGTACGTCTTTGTTATTGTTCTAATTTTTGTAACTGATTCTGGTACATAAAATAAATAAATAAATAAAATAAATAAATTATAATACCTAATGCCCCAACTATAGCCAAATGGAAATTGTATAAAATTAAATTGAAGTATGATAGTGAGAATGGAGATGTACTTGATAATCATAATAGGTAAAAGGTCAACAAGATATTAAAAGGTGTTTATATATGTTCTGTGATTGTTATGATGCCTTTAGTGATCTGTCTCAATTTTCAAAAATAGTCGTGTTATTTTTCAAAAAGTTCATATATCTACATTATTGACCACGTAGTACGATGACGTATTTTTTCATAAAACCGTTTATCACATTATTATTTGAAGCATGCTGATAACCTGTGCAGAGTATTACGTAGGGTAGGGCGGGGATAGTTGAGCAACTTTTCACTTAATCGGTTATAGTTCCTCAACGATAATTAGTAATGGCTTATGATGCATACTGATGGACGAGTAATTTATCTCTTAGCATAGTATCCATAATAATTTATTTCTAATAAGTCGAATTTGGAAGCTTATTTGTATTTAAATGCAGAAAGTCAAGTATGCTCAACGTACCCCATATGTGAGGTAAGTTGAGCAAGGGTATGGGGCAAGTTGAGCACTTAGACAGTTTACCCAAATCATAGCTCCTATGTTAGGTAGATTTACAATATAATTACATTTTGATAATTAACTTTTATTTATAATCTTATAGTTACAAAACATAAAATCTAAAAGTAGATTCTTGGAACAATAAGGTAAAAACAGAATCTACAAAACAGCAACGTTCCTAGCTTAGCTTAACTATTCGATTCAGACTTTAATAATTGTGTAATTATTTTCAACATAGCTTATACATAAAGTAAAATTAAATATTTAAGAAATCATGGAGTCACATAGGCCGTTCTTTTTGGGCCATCATATTTACAGTCCAAGAGGGTGGAACTTTATTGCCAAATTTAACAGCACTCTCAAAGGCGACGAACCTCTTTTGGAGAATATCCACAGTAGATTGATACCGTCTGTAACTAGTATTTTTTAAAGAGTCTTCTTGCGTGGCAGAAAATACTTGCCTCGGTGTTGCATAACCCATGGATGTATCACCGTCTTCATTTAATTTCTTTAAAAACCTTTTTAATGTCATCCGTTTGATTCCAAATTATTCGGTAGCGGCATGGCTACTTTTTCCCTCTTCATTCACACCTTTTGCAGCCTCATTTAAGTCTTGAGTAGTATGGGAACCTCTAAAATCTTTTTTTTAAGTCCTCATGGTGAACAAAAAATCAAATATTTTTTTTTATCGTGGGGATAGTTGGGCAACTGTAGCTCAACTAACCCCAACCCGAAATTTTAAAGCAAAAGTGAATTAATAAAAAACCGGTTAGAATTATATCCAGATTCTCTATAAATATTAAAACTGCACTAAATTTACCGAAGATTAACACTTACCTGATTGAAAACGGATAAAATTTTAGTATCACAGACGGAATATCCCGGCTTAAGATGATTTTACTTTTTAATAACAAAATAAACAATGCGCTTGGGTACTTTTCTCGATCGCCCAGTTGCTACTTTTGGTTTAGGGATGAGTTCCTTTCCCGCAACCCCTTCTTTTCGCTATATGTTGCGTTAACGTGAGGTGGATAGTTTTCGAGATATTTTGATCGCCCAACTTACCTCTATGCTCTACTAGCCCCGCTCTACCTATAGTAACTATATAATTTTGACGTTGTTTAAAATAAAGTGCAGATAATGTCTATTATAAAGCCCAAGATACACAAGAAGGTATGTAATATTGCATTTTTATTATCTTATCATCTTGATACTTATATTATTATGTTGTAGTCTTTTATTATATTTAAACTCTTTGTAAATTATGAGCTTAATATAATTTTCGATTCATAAAGTTAACAAACAAATGACTTTATTCAATACTTACCTACTCATGTCTTGCTTACTTTAGAAGACAAGTAATGATGTTGTAAGGTTATTAATGTTCACAGGAAAGAAAGAAAACATGAGGAATTTTCCATAACATTTCTAATCATAAACGAACAGTTGTTATCAGATAATAAAGAATAACACCATTGAACAGATCATTCATTATCATCTGATAAGGATTGAAGCCATTGACTGAGGTTGTATTATTTCTAATCAAATACTAATATACCTACCTTATACCAAAGATAACGAACGACATTATTAATATATTTTCATTTTTACAGTGTTATCAGTTATTATAATTTTAGCCTTTTGGTTTTTATAACTTTAATAGTTCTTTCTTCTTTAAGGAGAAGATCTTTAAGGAGGAGGGTTGTATAACCCGGCTGTTGTTCGGAACCCGTGAAGGAAAACAGCAACCACTGAACCGTACTCCTAATATATTTTATAAAAATAATAATATACTTCATTGCAACCAGATAATTCACAAAAAACAATAGAAAACTAAACAACAGTACGTATAAATAAACGTAATGGGTATACAACAAGGCGGTCTTATCGCTATGTAGCGATCTCTTCCAGACAACCTTATACTGGTAGGAATAAGGAGAGATATAAAGAGAAAAGTGGTGCATAATAATACGTACAAAAAATATACACGTACATAAACCTATATCATGTAATACATGCATATAACAAATCCTAAATAAATATATATATAAATATATATAGAATTTAAATTCATATAGTAATATCATGAATAAAGAAAAAGTAATCAATACCTACTTAAAAAGAGCACAAGACAAGGAAGAGTTAGTACAATAAAATATAATAATATTTAATATATAAAAGCGATAAGTATATTTGAATGATGGCGAAGATAATAAACTTTGACCAATCCCTTAAATTTAGCCAAAGACTGTGCTTGTCTGACAAGTAATGGTAATGCGAGAAGAGTGAGACGGTGAATGGAGAGTAAGTTTAACAGAAGACCTAAGAATTTTACTATGAGCACCTAAAATTTGAAATTTTTCTTTTAAATAATGTGGAGAGGATGGAAAGAACAACACACAGTACCGAAGCGAGAGGTATGTAGATTCTGGTGAAAGCGCATAGGTAGCGCTTGAGTTCAGTACGGAGTTCAGAAACGTGATCATACTTGCGTAAGTCAAATATGAACCGAATACTAAGGATTAGTAGTTTCTCAAATTTATTCAGTTGTGCCTCAGTGAGATCGGCATCGGGTATTTGAAGCTTTTCTGTTTCTGGTTGTAAGGTTAACAGTATGTTGTTATTATCTTCCTCCAAAAATCCTTTTGCATCAGTGTATAGGTTTTGAAACTACAATAATTTCAGAATTAAAAAAATATATATATGATGATATTTAAACACTTTTTTTACATTTTACACAAATTTACACAAATTTAATATTTATAATAATATTTTAAAACTTGTATAAAAAAATATATAAACCTCGTTCTTCTTTAACAGAACTTCCTTGTACGATCGAAGTATTGTTTTGACTAAAAAAATCATGCAAATAGTTTAGGTATTTACAAGATTTTAGGTATGTCTAACCAATAGTCAATTTAATATGGAATGATTCATACATTTTGTTAATCGATCTATATAATATTTGTTATTTTTTTAATAAAAAAACAACTGCCAACATAATAATAAAAAAATACAAGTGATTTTCTATGATTATAAAATGTTTACAATATATTTCATAACAATTTTTATTAACATATGTCATTATAACATCTCAAAGAGTTAATTATAAGATGTCTGCACTTTGTTTCGTCTTCAAATATCATCGTATTGTACTTTTAAGAATTTAAATTAAACCATATAAAATGAGAAATAATAAATAGTTTAAGAGACAAATAATGGTATAAGTTGAAGTTTAAAAAAAATAAACAACGATAAAAGACTATTATGTGCAATTTAAAATTAAAACAGGTATTCTTATCAATATACTTTAAATATACCTATAGTACTATAATTTTACTTAAATAATGGGCTAGGTAACTAATACCGAGAATAAGAAAACGTTAAAGAGTATTTAAGTTTCCTCTAGAAATATTATATAAAATTTAAAAAAGGAAAATAACTGAGTTCTAGAACTATAATAATAATACAGGACAAATTACACACATTGGTCTAACCCCTAAGTAAGCAAATTATTTGCTTGTGGTAAGGGTGTTAGACAACGACACAAATATATAAAATTACATATTATAAATACTGAGACAATATTTAATAAACGACCAAACCTAGAAGTACAGACATCTATGCTTATCACATTTTTTGTTTGTAATTGTCAGGAAACGAGAACCTTTGTATAAAAGTCAGGAAGTTGATATTTTGCACAAAAATCTTGAGACAAATGTGACTTTTATAGTGTTGTATTCTCACTTATAGCAAAAAATCTGAAAGTAAGGCACCGCCAATTATTAAAAGTTTCTTGAATAAACCTTAAGGTGTGTGATTCTATAAACCATCAGTGCATTTTACTATCTCTCTCTAAATAACTGTAGAACCAGATACTTTGAAAGATATTCAAACCCACTTAGTATTTTTTGCTTAAGGTAGTTAGGTATTTATCTTCTTCAACTAGTAACTTGCACTCAAGCCAGTTGCTATTTCCGCAGCGGCTTACGGATTGGAAAATGAAACTAACATTAAGTTTAAAAAGTTATAGCCAAATTGGATGATTCACATAAAAGCTGTTTTCGGCTTCAGTCTATTCCTATGAAGGGATGACACAAAAAATTGTTTGTGCTATAATTTCAATAAAATTAACAATCTCTCGATTTGTAATAGAAAATCAATACTTTTGAAAAAAAAGGTGAGATATTTTTCGTCACGGATTTTCCTGACCAATATATTTTACCAATATATGTTACTATTGTCGGTGGTAGCATCTACTCTTCTTTTTTACTTTTTGCTTTTTATCAAGATTTCATTAGTTTCACGTGTATGTTTGCTTATAACCGACTTTTGCGAATGCAATTTTTTCTAATTTGCCACGGACCGAATTTGTTCAAACTTGGTACCTACACATATCAAGGAACGATAATAGGTAAATTCATAATTCGATGAGATAATCTCATTATCCTGATTGGGATCTCACGGATTAATTAATAATTATCTTAAGCTAATTTAGTGTGTTTTTTAGTTTTTAAAACTATATTTATATTATTTATAGACCGTGATTGTTTATCCGGTCCCCTAAAAACAAACGATGGATTTACCGATACGATTACAGGGCACTAAGTCTTAAGAACAAGAACAGTCCGTAATTCAAAAGATGTGACAGACAGATTGAAAGTTGTATAAGAGATATCTAATAACTGTAAATGAACCTATGTTAAGTATGTTTTTATGGAAGGATGAAGAATTGTAAACAGTGCAATCAAATCATTGCGCACTGACTACTGCAAAATAGCACTGTTAATGATAATACATAAAATATGAAACTAATCGCCGCCTGCGTCTTCGTCATATATCTTACAAAAAATCCACTTTCTATACTAGTTGTAGGGGATATAGGGTTACATAGTCTATATTTATCCTCAGTCAATTCCGATGCACATTTTTATCATATCCGGGTTGTTGTAAAGATTAGCGTCATTATAAAAAACCGGCCAAGTGCAAGCAGGACTTGGTTCCTTAGTTCCGTTCCTTATTCTATGCATTATTTATAAAAAAAAACACGTTTGTTGTCTGGCAGCCCCTCTAAGTTATTTATTTAAATTTAGTTATAAAGTTTTAAAGTGAATATATTACTAAATATTCTGTGCATAATGTTATTTTTTGTTATAACGGTAGCATGTATATGCATAATCTGAGACAATTTCTATCTATAACGGATCATTAGATACGGCCTGGAGACAGATAGACGGACAAAGGGACAGACAGACAGAGAAGTCTTAGTAATAGGGTTACGTTTTTTCCCTTTGGGTACGGAACCCTAAAAAGTAAGATTCTTATATTATGTTAAGTGATCTATTATTACATCTAATTGTATGAAACCTGTCCAGTAGATTTTACGTCATTACATCATTGCTGAAACTATCCGATAAATAATAAAAATATAAAAAACAATATTTTGTGGTCATGAATTTAGCAAGTAGTATTTACTATTATTAAAATTTTATTTTATTATGTTTCTCATGATTTATTCTAATTAAGTGATTTATTTAATTTTTATGATTTCCAACTTGTGACATTTCAACTGGTAGGATAGAAACGTCATTGTCAAATGTCAATACTTCTTGTATTTGCGTAGCATCATTTTCAAAACAAGGCGCGTGCAGTACAGAATTTATGGTGTTCTGTAACATCGTTGCCGTTCGACATTTCTGCTGAATTAAAGGTTTATCAGCCGAGATTGCATAATTAATTAGAATAATTTAATTAAGAGTGTGATAGGCGAGAGGGCCGCGGCGCGGGAGGTGCAGACCATGTGACTGTACTACGCCGCGGCCTTCGTTCGCCAACTCTAGTATAATCCGGTTAGCGGTTGGAGCTCAGTAGGCTCGTGCCGTAGGTACCGGTGACAGACGTCAGACAGTCTCATCCGGGGTTTCACCTCTCGGTGCTCAGCTGTGTTGTGTGTGCAGGTCGCGGCGGAGCTTTCGCAGGCGCCGGTGACATGAAGCCGCATGATGACTACAGGAACGGAGACGGTAAGTTCATTTGCATTATGGACATTATTTTAATATTTAATATTATTTAAAAACACCAACGACTCTAACAACCTTTGTCAATAAAAACATCAACTTTAAAGTAATATATAATTAAACACCACATGTAATTTACTTGTTTACCTTGCTTCTTATATCATTATTATGTGTTACTTATCAGTTATACACTAACTTATTTGTTATAATATGCGATATTTTCATGAAAAATATACCAATCAAATTCAGTAATAATTAAAAGAACAGTCCAAATACCATTGCACCTAGCACAGCATGTCACCGATGCATTTAAAGAATTAATTACTTCAGTGTCAGTATTTTAAAGCTGAATATTTGTAGTTTAATGTTTGACACCATTACTAGTCCTAGAACTAGTTTATTGAAATAAGTTATGATAAATATATCTTTTTCCTGTAATATACATGTGGCTATATATAAATAATATTTTTTATAAACTACAGTTCAGTACTACAAAACAAGCATATCTCCTCATACCTCATACCTCAATACCTCAATCATTTCATAAAATATTTAGAATAGTCTAAATTGATTTGAAAAATACTCACAACATATTGTCTAAGATTTAATTTACATGCAGACATACATACCTAATATTATTTGACTTCATTTCATTTGTAAGCTGGTGTAAGCAGTTGACGTCTCTTTCAATCTTTCGCTTCTAAAAAATACATTCATGTTACATTACATGATTGCTCACAAATACAACATTCTAAATTATTACATATTAGTTTTTAATAATATATAACTGTAAATACTTACTATGTAATTCATTTTAAACCATCATTTTATACAGTGTATTCTATGATAGAATACAATTTCTAGAAAGTATGAAGATATCTGTTACAGAAATTGTAAGCAATCTTTTTGCTGTCATATTATTCTGTCTTAGGTTTACATTTTAACAGTATATAAACATAAAAAAAAAGTTTCTGTTGACACCTATTTAATTTTTATTATTATTTTATGATAAGAGACTTGAAATAGAATGTTCCACTAAAATAAAAAGTAATATTTTTTTTATACCTATTAGTATCAAATAAACATTATTCATCATTTAATATTTTTGTTTTATTAATTTATATCAATTGGCTTGTGTAACTTGATAGATTGACGAGCCACAAACATTGGTTTGTGGCTCAGAAACATAAGAATTGATTCAATTGTTGTGTTTTTAAGTTATGTGTTTGCATTTTTAAGTTATATGTTTGCATTTTTAAGTTATGTGTTTGCATTTTTAAGTATACTATAATAAAGCAGGATTACTTGTAAATACATTGTTCTGATTGTTTTGTGTTTATCATTTTATTTAGTAGAAATTTGTAAGATTTGTAGCGACGAACTGAAAATCGATTCCGTATAAACAACATTCAAGGCTTTATGAAGTCAATTACAAAAAGATTCCAACGGTAACGTGACGCTATGCTCGGTTTTTATGCGATTGATTTTGTTATTTGCTGCCTTCGAATAAAGCGGTGTTTGGTTAGCGACAGGTCGCAGCGGTCGAAGCGAGTTCGCTGTGGCCCGAACTGCTCATAATTTAGTCAATTTATTACGACAATGAAATCATTTCTTTGCATTGTAATGTACTCGTCTTATTCTTGTTATATGTCATGTCATTTGTCATGAAATAATGTAAACAATATTGTGCTGAGAAGCCTTTGTATATAATAATGGATTTGAAGCGTCACGTGGCCGTTCGGATCTCGCCAACGTTTTTTATTTAAAATAAACATTAAACGTGTTATTTATTATAGTTTACGTAATTTCACGTCAACTCATGAGTTGTATCTTCGTGTTTATATCTTTTGTTATATACAGGCTCAGTTTATACTTGATTGAGTAGTGCCTGAAATCAAAACAAAATAACATATTTTGTGTTGGAGATTTCCACAAATTATAATGATAAATTTATTTACGTATTAATAAAATATTTTATCTAATGCAACAAAGATATGTCTGATAAATTATAGAATGATAACAATACTTAACGTTTATCTAAGTGAGATTAAAAGAATTATTTATATCGACTCTTCCGTTATTAAATATTCCGTAAAGTAGAGAGACAAACACTGAAGACTATTTTTTTCTCGTAGAGCGGTAGAGCGACCGGTTTTTGTTACTAAGTTATGTCGTATTGAAATTCAATGCAATCGAATAGAAATTAAAAGTAGGTACATAGTATTTAAAGCAATTCGATACTCTATTAGTAGCTGTCTTTAAATTTACGAATACCTACTTACTCTGGGTCTTTATGAACGAATTGTGAAATTAATATTTGTTTAAGCAAGTAGTTAGTTAATGACCCTTAAGGATAAGTATCAAATAATATGTTGAGGATAAAATTAAGAGCAGGTAAATTAAGAAGTATCTATATTGTAACTAAAAGATTTTATTTACTTATGGTAACATATTATAAATTACCTATACCTTTCTCTGCATGTTTTAGATTTTTGAAGAGTATTAAAAACAAAGGTATTATGCGCCTTAAAGTATTATTCATTATAATTTAATATTTTTATGTATTACTTAATACATAGATATAGGTGTTATACGATTATATAGAACATGTATAACGGTTTAAAATATTTATTTTTGAAACAAGTTATAGAAAGAAATATTTACTGGTTACTGGTAATCAAAAATGTCCATATACTATCGTCGGTCTTGAGGTACTCAATTATGAAAATTAGTAACTGGGAACTGTATTGACAACGTGGTCGCAGGCGGCGCTAGTTCCGCGGCGTCGCGCTCCGACGACAGCGAGGGCGAGGAAGCCAGTGCCCTCGAGCAGGAGCTCTCGCTGGAGGATCGCGAGGCACCGGCGCGCGCCCTTCACGCACTGAACGCGCTACGCAAGGCGCGTCAGCACTACGATGTACTGCTGGCGGCCGCGGGTGAAGAGATAGCCGCGCACCGCGCAGTGCTGGCGGCCGCCTCGCCGCGCCTGCTTACGCTGCTGGCGCCAGCGGCACCAGCCGCAGCGGTGCGAATACCAGGCGTGGACGCAGACGCGCTGCGCGAACTAGTCGAGTACGCGTACACCGGTTGCCTGCGCGTGCGCGATGCGGCCGCCGCGCGTCGTTTGTACCGCGCGGCTGCCGGGCTGCGCGTGGAGCCGGCGCGCGCTCACCTCGCAGAGCGTCTGCTGCGCCGACCCACACCAGGCGACTGCCTGGCCCTCCGCGCGCTTCCGGACCTTTCGCCGCAGCACCGCTCGCAGCTCGACGCCTTCATCGAGAAGAACGTATGTACCTTATCGGAGCCTCGAACCCTCGGTCGTGCAAATACCACTACTTTTTAATTTTTACAGTTCGATGAAATTTGTGCGAGTGGCGCTCTAGCGGCTCTGCCCTTGATAAGGATCGAGTTGTTGCGAGAGACCAGTGCGGAGGGCGGCGAGGAGGCCCCGGCCGCCGTCGCCGACGCCGCGCTCACCTGGCTGCGCGATCACACGGCCGCCGATGTAGACGTGAGTGTCCGGCCCACGAGTCGCGGTCGCGTATCAATCGAACCATCGTTAATTTTCAATACTCATAGCTCGAAAACCTGTGCGCTCGCACCCATCTGTTGTTCGTGGACGCCAAAGGAGAGTTGCGGGATTGCGGCGAGTTGCCGGCTGCGCGGGGAGACGCGCCCGAATTGGAGGAGTACCGGCGGGAGGCGCGCGAGAGGGAGCGTGGCTCGCGGCGTCGGGAGCACGCGGAGCGAACGACTACGGAGGAGGAGCCCGTGAGGGAGTGCACCGTGGTAGCGGCGCGGGCGGGCGTGGGCGGCAACGGAAACGCAGGGGCGGGAGCGACCCGAGCGGTAGTGTCGCTGCGAGGGCGGCTGGCGGCGGTGCGGGTGGCTTGGCGAGCGGGAGGGGCGGAGGGGCCGCGCGGGGGTCGACTCGGAGGAGCGCGCGATGAGGAACCGAGTGGTCCGTGTGCCGGAGATGCGCGCGCCCACATGTCGGTGGGGCGTTGCGCGCTCGGCGCGGCGACGCTGGGGGCGCGCATCGTGGCGTGCGGCGGGTATGACCGCGCGCGCGTACTACGTACCGCAGAAGCATACGACCCCGCCACCAACACTTGGACGGCGCTGCCCGACATGAAGCGGGCGCGCGCTCGTTTTCCCGCAGCTCGTCTCGGTGACGCGCTGTACGTCTTCGGAGGCTCGGACGGACAGACGGAGCTGGATTCCGTCGACGTGTACGAGGTGAGGACGACGATCACGGCCTAGAGTGTTGATATCAAAAGAGTTGTTATAACTTTAAACTAGTGTTAGTGTTTGTATGTCTTACTTTAGCTACAAAACGAATAAAGCGTTTAATCAAGCATTGCTCGTGGTGATGTTTCTTAGTTATGTTAGGTAGGAAAAACAGTCTTCTGAAATATTCCGGTCTCATTGTACATAGAATAGGAGATATTGTGTTTTTTATTTTACATATTAATGTTGCAATGTGAACTCCGTCCGTGTACTCAGGAAGGAACGAGTGGAAAGGGCGGAGCGTGGCGGGCGGTGGCGCGTCTACCGCTGGCGCGCTCGTACGCGGCTGCGGCGGCGGACGAGGCGCGCGGGGAGCTGTGGGTGGCGGGCGGCTGGGCGGGCGGGCGCGCACTGCGGACCGTGCTGCGACACACGCCCGGCGACGCGGCCGGCTGGACCGAGGGGCCGCCGCTACGTACGGGGCGCTCCCAGTGCGCCGGCGTCGTGTGGGAAGATGCGCTCTGGGTTTTCGGAGGCTGTGACACTTGGAATTGCATCGCATCAACGGAGCGACTGCCGCTGACGGGGGAGCCCCTCGCCTGGCTGGACGGTTCGCTCACATCTCTCTCGATGTTTCTCGTCCT
Source organism: Napeogenes inachia (assembly GCA_959347355.1). NCBI lineage: Eukaryota > Metazoa > Arthropoda > Insecta > Lepidoptera > Nymphalidae > Napeogenes > Napeogenes inachia. Next base: position 17,633,779 of record OY365798.1, on the reverse strand, counting down.
TGACGGTTTATCGACTCCATGGTGATCATTCGGTTTGTCCGCAGGACCTGCGTTGCCGACGGCTCGTCGCTCGGTGGGCGCGGCGGTGTGGCGCGGCCGCGTGGTGGCGGCGGGCGGCAGCGCAGGCTCGGCCTCCCTGCGCGATACGGCGTTCTTGGAGGCTACGAGTGGTGTGGGTGGTGCGGTTGGCGGGGCCCCAGGCGGAGCGGGCGCGCGCTGCTCGTGGCGCGTGGGCCCGGCGCTGCGCCGTCCCCGCGCCGCGCCCGCGCTGGCTGCGCTAGGTGACGCGCTGGTTGCTGCGGGCGGGTTCTCGGGCAAGCAGTTCCTGGCCTGCGTGGAGGTACTGCACGAGCCGGACGGGGAGTGGACGACGCTGTGTGACGCGCGTGCGCCGCCTCCCGCGCTGCAAGTGAGTGCTCTATACGTATTGACATTTCTTTGTAGCACTCACGAGTAGCTCGGGGCCACGGCGTGTACCATCTTGTGACGTTTGTCTTTTTGAGGTTAGCGAACATAATTCTCTAAAAATTCTCCCTTACAACTTTTGTGGCAGGAGTGTTGGTGTAAGTCAGCAGACCGGTCAGGTAATTAGTTATATATTTGGGACAAATAGAGGACTGTAAGCGGCGATCCTTTAGTGTGATTGACGACCTTCACCGCTTTGCCGCGTAAGATGAATTCCATTTACTATAAAAAAAAACTTAAGTTGATCAGGAAAAGGTATAGTTTGGTTGGACATCTGAGTTATATAATAGATAACAACGTCCTGCAAACCAACATTCGGCGCCGTACCAAATAGACATCAGGTAATGTTACTTTAACATGATATCTAATAAAATCTTCAAAAAACTATTTTTCTTTTAAATCAATTTTTTAATCTTTTTTTGTGTTACAGGAAGAAAAAGTGCAAGAAAATGGCGTCATATCTGATCATTGACGTCCGCTAGACGTTCTTCAGTCCTTCAGCAGAAAATGAACGATCAGTTTTGAAAGTTTACTTGTATTGACATTTATTTGTTACGTAGTCTATTATCGGTGATAGATTTAACTCACTGCTTCTTCAATGTCTTATACAATACGATTTGTATGAAGCTTGTTTACATGTGACGGTCATCTCTATTATTTTTATGTTGAATGTTTTTTTCGTTAAAAACAAGATTTTTGTGTAACCCGTCGCATATAAATGTGCTTTGAATTTAAGAAATAAAGAAAATATATCATTCGCCTTTAACTATTTAAGTATATATCTGTTAGAGGCCGGTGAATGGCGAGTGTCGTTGCACCTTCGCCTTAGGGAATATAAAAGACACTTTATTATATACCAGTACGTTAATGTTGGGATCGTTGCGACTTTTTAATAAATTTTAGTTGTACTTATTTTAAAACATAATGTTTATAAATAAATTTGTATACAAGCAATGTCACAATAATTTTAAATAACCGCTTAAAGTAATGCTGCACGTTGTGTCGTATCGGGTCCGTGTCGCAACGGTCGGTTGGCGGGATCGCTTGCTTCCTCTATTACGTATTACTTTGTTTATTTTATAAAATAAAAATGTTTTAACGTCTGCACGCGTTTTATTTATTTCTCATGCCTTTATATTAATTACAAATGTCACAATAACCTATGTAAGAATGTTATTTGCATTTCTGTGGTGTATAATAAAAAATTTTTTTTTTTTGACCTACGTACGATAATAATTAATAATCTTTGAAATGGGTCAATATAAAAATAGTTTTGACATCAGCTGCCGAATTAGTATGTACTATATCTTTGTCTAAACTTAAACAAAATACATTACCAAGTAACAAAAATAAAACAAAAACATAAGTCAAATACAGCTTACTTCGGCTGCATTTGAAAGTGAAAAAAAAAATAGTTTGTTTTTATCATAAAATTTTCTTATTTTTAAGTCTGGCGATTTTTTATTTTCTTCGACAGAGGTTTGATTTAATACCCCACATACAAAGCCACGAAAAAAATGTGGAAAGGCCATTGACCAATAATTTTTCAACATGATAAATAAAAGCGTTCCAAATCTGAATTTAGAAGTTTTTTTAAATTCTAATGATGCATAAGTCAAGGCTAGACAATGTGAACAAAATCACATTGTCTACACACAAAACGACCAAACCCAGAAACACAGACATCTATGTTCATCACATAAATGCCTGACTGCGCCGGGAATCAAACCCGAGCCCCATTGCGCCGAGACACGTTAGGTGTCTGCGCTAACCACTCGATCAACGGGCGGTTGATATGTTGATTATATTTTTTATGTAGTCCACAAAAAACGTCTCGAGTAAGAACAGTTAGTTAAAAATGGTACTTACCCTGTATGCGCAAGGGTAAATGTAGTAAAATTATATATAAAACTATTTCGAATCATAAACCACTTTAATCGTCTCATTACAAACAAATTATATTAAGGCACGTACGGGCATAGCATAGTACGAATCGTCTCGGTAGACGATAGACAGATAACTCATCCGGCGAGTTCGGCTTGCGTCTGCAGCAACAATTTGGCGAGCGCTTGCTTGGCGCCCAGCTGCAGGTCCGAGAAGTCGCGGTCACGCTCGCGCCGCAGACACTCACGGCGCCCGTCCGCAGAGGGAGGCGCAGTCCCGGGGGACGTAGTGGGGGCGGGAGCGGGGGCAGGGGGAGCATTGTGGGGACACGGTGCCGGCCGCGGCGGCAGCAGCAGAGCCGGCTCCGGAGCGCGCACGACGCGCAACGCTGAGGCGGACAGTACGCGCGCCGCCGACGAGGTCGCGTCTCCACGCGAAGCACGCCACGCCTCCAGGGCTACAACGAAAATATGATTCGAATGATATAATCGTGAAAGTCGGACCGTACGTCGGTGATCACACCGACGATTTTAATATTATACACAATACGTTACGAAACAGTAGTAGTGTGTACCATCCACGTAATCCTGCTTGTAGACCGAAAGCACCTCGGTGTGCGCGAAACGCCCGGTGTTCACGGAGGGCCGCGAGCCGTCCGCGTCCACGAAGCGCGGGTGCGCGTACTGGGAGAATCGCGCGAACGACAGCGGGCTGAACCACTGCGAGCCCAAAATAGTGTTCATGCGCACCTGCGAAGTTTTCGGATTATAGTCGTTTGTTGTCGGCCACTCGCCTGCAGCTTTCACTAGACTCACCCTGTTCAGGAAATCCTCAGTGAATTCCATCCCCTCGTTGGCCAGCAGCAGCAGCGTGTCTCGGCCGGCGCGAAGTAGCGCCGCCTGCATCGCCTTTCGCGACGCCGCTCGCTCCACTTCACCGACGCCCCACACGTAGCCCTCCCCTTCCCCCACACCCAGCCCCTCTGCCGCTATGAGCACCTCCATGTGAGCGGACGCGTGGTGTTTTTCCGCCATACTTTTCACAGAGTTCCGGAGGTCGTCAACGAAGGCTTTCTCCTCAGGAGTCAACTCTCCGTTAGCACTCGACGGGATAACTACCTAGAAATATGGTATTCGGTTGATCATCAACACTTATATTATCCAAAATATTCTTCCCACGCGTGGGTATACTGACAATATAGAGCGCGGTGTTGGTATCTTTTTGCAGACACACGGTCTCGTACCGCGCGAGGAACGCCTTGTAGGGCGCGAGGAGGGCGGAGACCGCGGGCAGCACGAGGTGTACGCGCGCGCTCTCCGTGACGTACCTCGCGGGCGCCAGACGCGCCGCCCCCAGTGCGCGCGCCGCCTCCAGCTGCAGCAGCGCCGCTCCCTGTACACACGGACGATTTCGGTAACTACTCACTATAGCCTCTGAACGGCCATTCGGTGTGCATTGAACGCACCCGTCCCGTGTGCAGCCTCAGCAGCAAGCGGTATCGCAGTGCGCGCGGTGGCTCCCAACACCAAGCGCCTTCCTCTAGCGACACGTTGCCGCTCGCTTCCCATCGCTGAGTCACCCAGGCGCGTGCCTCCTCCACTATTAACTAAAGGTGGATGTGTAACCAATGAAAGGTTAATTCAATCAATTATCAACATCAACAAATAGAGTACAAACACGACTAGCACTCGATGGTCGAAGCTAATCAAGAGTCATTTAAAATTTCTAACTCACATCGACGGCTTGCTTGTATGAAGAGGAGAGTTTAGCCACGGCGTGATGGTCGTCGGGCTGTAACGCATGGGTGAGGTTGAATCTCGTCCAGCGCAGGTGGTCGAATCTGAAGTTATAGAGATACATTAGCCTGCACCGTGCAGGTGTGGCTGTGTGCGTGTGCCCCGTGAGTGAGTGCGTGTATTCACCGGGTGGGCGGCAAGGGCGGTGCGAGTCCGGCGTCGGCGCGCAGGGCGGGGGGCCACGACGCATTGCGGTAGCCTTGTGGGTGTCGCCGCGCGCTCAACGCTGCATCAGCCCGCGCTCTGGCCGTCTGCGCTTGAGCGCGCTCCAGGTACACCTTAACGTTACAGACAACTAATATAAATTCTTGTTAAAGAAAATATATAAAAGCATAACTAAACAATACTTACTCTAGACACGTAGGCGTGCAGCTGGTAGAAGTGCTCAGACTGCAATGCGGGGTGCACTGTGACGGCGTCGGCTAGCTCGGGGTGCAGCGCGAAACCGCCGCCGGCCGGAGCCCGAGCCGCCTTGTATTGCTCGGCCTGCACGGCGGCGGTGCATGGCACGCCGGCTGCGTGCAGCACGCAGCGCCCGAGATTCTCGTGGTGGTGCGGCGAGTATGAGTTGCGGACGCACCAGTCTAGTTCACCGTGCACGGCTCGCAGCACTGAGTTGGACAGTATGATGCCACCCTCCAACGTGCAGTAATGCGTATCGTCGTCGGCCACCGCACCCATATAGATATCTTGGCTGACGCTGAGCTTGGACACCAGCTCAGTTAGCCTCCGAGCGTTCACAAACGACATATCGGACACCAAGAAGAAAAAGTCATATTCCTCCAGATAATTATCAGCTAGATATTTCAGGGCGTGGAATGGCTTCAGCATCTCCCGGGTGTCGGTGAAGCCGACTACGTTGGCTCGGCCAGGTGCCGCACGTAAGGCACTGGCTGTTATGAAGAACCGTAGGGCTGGTTGTAAACGAGCCGCCGTGTGATTGAGAGCGGCGGCCCGAGAGCCTAAGGCGTCTTCCGAACTGAGAACACCTGAAAATTTAGTGATTATGTTAAAGCAATTAATAAAACAAGTAATAAATAATGACTTCCTCAACTTATTTTCAATTTAGGTAAGATATACATGTTATGATTTGTAATTTAGATAACTTTTTCTCAATTATTTTCTGTATTTATATTATAAAATCAGCTTCTCACAATCAGGTTTTTGCTACAAAAGTTTAGTATGTTGAGATCATCAAAAACATGCCTTCCTAATACATGAACTGCCAACATAATAATGGTGTATGAAAGAATGTATCTTTTTTCTTACTGAAGAGTCCATACTAATTATAAACTGCCCCACTTATCACCCAAATACACATCCTATAAAACTTCATATGTTATCTAGTCATGATAAGACTCACAAGTCACCTCAAGATAATGGTTCTTTTTAAGAAACAAACTTATACTATTTAAGACACAGAATACAAAAGCTTCAAATGGTTAAAATGGTTTCAAAGAATCATCAAATGGTTAAAAACAACACAGGAATAAATTATATTGCTATGATATATTGGATATTGTTTGAGTTAGCAAACCATCATAGTAATAATTTTATGTATTTTTTTATATTTTATATGTCTAATTAAATAGAGATAAAGATCAATTTTAATGTAAATATTTATCTTTCTTTGTCTTTTTAATCTGGTCACTTTAATTGACATAAGTAGACAGACAGTCAACATTACATTAAAATTTTGATAAGCATCTAGAATTATATGCAGTGTTGTCTTTGTGGGCTTTCCCCAAGAGTTGAAACAAATAGAGGGTACAGTAGTCAGTAAGATATCTTTATAGTTTGGGTGGTAACTAAAGTAATGGTCTATCCAATACCAAGCCGTGCTAAAGCTAGATAGATTTAGATTAGAAACATTTCCATTATTGAGGAATGAGGTTTAGGACAACTAGGATATGTTGTGATATAGGGTAGGGTATGGGCCATCTGGACCAAGTGTAGTACTTTTTTTTATGTATGGACCTTCTTTTAGCTTTTAGTATGGACATGGAGTACTACAGGCTACTCGATGTTTTCGTTTCTAAGTTTTACCTATTTCCCCCTACTCTCTCGGATTGAGCAGCTCAGTAGATTTTGTTTTAGTTATAAAACTACCAACGAAGGAAGAGGTTGCGTCTTTTGATGAATATCATGCAAGTAATGACCATTAAAATATTGACCCTACAGTGTCAGGCTACTTGTTGATATATACTATAGTATATGCTATAAATGTGATTATGATTATTTTAGATTTGGTTCTACTAAATGTTAAAACTAGATATCATAAAAAAACTAGAATGCAAGGTTGTGGTTTGCAATGCAATGCAATCAAGAAATCAATCTAGGAGCCAGAAGAGCATTTTGAATCTGTCCCTCATAAAAACATAGTATGACTATCCATGTTTGTGTTAAATGCAACCAACCTATATGTCTCCAAAGTTCTAGATTGCATGGAGTGCCAATAAATTTATGTTTTTAGGTTGCTGTAATTTTTTTTATATTTGTTATCTGAAATCCACAAACCGATTATGGTTTGGTATTATGTTATGGTTTGGTTTCTTATATAATTTTATTTTGACTAAAAATACTTTCTGTCATAAGAATAAGATTGGCAGTTTTTAATACCTAAAAATGTAACCTAAGTATATTTAGACTGAAAAGTGCCATAATTAATAGTTGTTAAAGTTTATATACTTTTCTAAATAAAAGTTTATTATGTAAGCACATAATTCTGTTGCTAATTAATATAACTTTAATATTCAAACAGTTTTAAAACGGTTTTATATAAAATTCCCCAAAAATTAATTATGGATATAGGAGCCTGTGTGACTCCACATCCACAGCAGTGTTAAGAAAAAAAGATGTCCATACTTAAAGGTAAAGGTGTATATCATAGCCATGAGCTAAAATGGCCTAATTTTCTTTTCCTGTACAGTAACATGCCAACAAAATCGTTTTGCACACCATTTGCAATCCGTTAACATTTCACCATTTAAGGTGTAAATCATTTACAACCCATTAAAATAAAAAGTATAATAATATTAACTTTTATAAGATAGTGTAGTTCCTGGAGTAACTAAGTGAGAACAATGTCTTTGCTATTTATTAGATTTTAAAATATTATACAGAATTATTTAATCCAAGTGGATTTTAATTTATATTATAATGACCCACCGGATAGCAACCCGCTTCGCATCCCTAGCTCCGTGCTATAATAACGTGGACGCTGAACACTGCGGCCTGCCTGCCCTGCCGGTCCTAGCGGCCTCTGCTCGCGGTGCGGCTCGAATTCATCAGAAACTAGTGACGTCACCGCAACTTCGCACGACACTACTTCCTCCTCCAGCGGCACAGTCGCCAGCGCCAGCCATAACCCTATACCCAACCCTACTAGGAAGTAGGAGTTGTGCTTCACTTGCGAGACAACGTATCGAGACAACATTTTAGTTGTATAATGAATGTAACATGACGCTGTAATAGTAAGAACTAAAACAACGCTTCGTAAGCGTTTTTGTTGATGTCCAACTTAGATTAGAAATTACTTGCAACACCTGCGGTGTATCATAACAAACTATCGGTTGTTAGTTGTTACCAATCATTCACTAGTCACGTATCAGTATTCATAAATGATAATCAGTAATTCCAATTCACAATTTATATTTCACAACTAATTTGACATTGGACTGGGACAGCTGTGTTCAGTGTTGCTAGCATTGGAGTATAGACTTTTAATGTCGGCAACTCTATCCACCAGAGTATCTCTATCTTGTAGTAGTAGAGTAAATCTATCACCAATTTATTCTTTTAAAATTATCAATTCCGCATTGTAATTAAATATATTTTTAGTCTATATTTTATCAATATACAGGATTATTTCTAATTAATTGGCCACCTCTCAGGCATCATACCAGTACTATTATTATTTATTACCAATACTATTATTATTTATTATACCAGTACTATTATTATTTACTATTATCATTTAAAAATATCGGGGTCTCCGATTTCCGTGTAAGGCTAGATCCGATTTCCGTGTAAGGCTAGAAGATAGATTGGGATTACGTAGAAAAGTAATTTACATTCGCACGATCGATTAAAAACAATATATTTTAAAAAAGAAAATATTATCTTCGCACGAACAGAACTATTATTAGGTATTATTTATAATTATCGCTGAATATAAGTATTTTCACATCACTTCTATTTCCTGCAGACGTACCTAAAGCCGGTAATTTTGTAGATCATTCAAGATAATATTAAGATCATTATTCATTTTTCAAGGATTGAATAATGGCGATGACAAGTTGAATAGTTTTAGTGTTTTTTTAAAACATTAATGGTACAATTTAAATAAAACTATCTTTAGCCCCCGTTAAGAAAAGTATTATAAATTGTAAATAAAATTGGTACGCTATTTAAGATACCTCTAAAATAGAGTTATATAAAATTTTAATTTAAAATTTAAAAGACCCTCCAAACACAAAACACACCTAAAAAGGATAAAAGTTATATTGTATCGTTTGTATAAACGTTGACGATGGTGTCTATATTACGAAGTGCTAATTAATGACTTCGACTATGCGATTTCAAATTGTTATTTCGTTATTTGCCTCGGTAACTTACTTGCATTTTCATTTTATCCTTTATTTAGCAGTTCCCCGACGCAACTTGAATACTATTTTCCAATATTATTTTTATCATTGTTAGAGGTCTTTTTGTATCCGGGGTTTTTTATTTTTGTTTTTTCTTTCTTTTTAAAGTTATGTTACTTGTTTCTTATTGAACCTGCGAATACATAACTTGTTTACATTTTAACCTGAACCTTTCACTAGAACCAGTAAATCTAAGTAAATCTAGTAAATCTTGGAGACGACTGCGTTTATTTTCACCGTACATAGTTAAAAACCATCACGATCGATCAGGATTTTGATTAAAAAAAACCACAATCAAATTCGTTTAGTTGTTTCGCTGCTACGAGGACACAGACAGATACACAGATACGTATGTCAAACTTATAAAACTCCTCTTTTTGGGTTTGGAGTTAAAAGATTTTTGGATCGTTTTTATCTTAAAATATTTTCTTATAATTTAAATAAATATATATATATAAATTGTTCTATTTTTGCTATACCGTAAGTGCATGATAGACAGTTTAATAACAAAGTTTATATCTTAACAACAGAAACCAGTTTAGAGTGACAAAGATTATAATATGTCAAAATGGTGTATTGTGAAGAGCTGACGGGCAGGACTAAGAGTGTATTGCGCACAAAATAGACTTAATACGTAATAATAATCTACATTACTTGAGTATAAAGACAAAACAACCCAAATTAATTTCATACATTTAACGTGTAAATCATGTTCTTGAATCACAAGATAGAGGATTAAAATTTTTCTGATACTTTTTGGGTATAAACATTTCCTTCTTTTCTTCCTTTGAAAGTTGTTTTTTTTTGTTGATAGTTGTAGTTCTATTTTTGAATAATATTAAAAAAATATAGCCCAATCGTTCTAGTGGTTATTTAGTGGTAAAGCATTTTATTTTTATTCGTATTCAATGTAGCTTTTTATTATAACAAAAATGTGCATGCTATCTAAAAAAGTAATGTTTACAAATCAGTTGGGGAGTTATTTTCCGTTCAATATCAATGCCAAAGCGAATATCTATTACCTAAACCAGTCGTATACCAAATACTAAATTCAGCTATAAAATAATTGTAACAGTGAATTTAGTTAATAATAAATTTTTTTATTAAGGAATAGTATCATAATTACAAGAGTCAGGCCGGCATTTTCCAGTCATCCAACTATATATATCTACATTCTTTATTGTTGAGGAAACAACGCTTTATAAATATGCAGTTATTATTGAATACATAATTGTAATCGCAGTGTAATATTAAATCAAGTGAATATTACCACATAAGTAGGAGATATCTAGTTACATGGAAACTATGTAATTTAACACTTTTTCCATTATAAAATCCTTTATAGATATCACTGACCCTGGGAAGATCGGGGAAGGTATTATATAGATTTAAAGAAATATATAATATTTACGATATCGTATAGATACAGTAAGTAGATAGAAAAAAGATCTGATTAAGCAGAAACAATTTTGGAGAAGGATTTTGAAATGTAACTTCGAATATCTACTGGAAAATTGTCTATAAAAAAACTGTCTATAAAAAAAAAGGTACCCATTAAAATAAAAGCATAACTGGGACATTTGTTCAAAATATTTTCTAAACTTGGTCTTTTTTTTTTTTTTTTTTTTTTTTTTTTTTGTTTTTTTTTTGTTTCCGCGGGGAAAATGCTTTACGCACCGTACCCCTCGCGGGGGGAGCGAGAGGCGTGTGTGGGACTCCCGAAAACGGTGTACCCACTAAATTCTAAAGTTGGCCTTGAACTCAGTTCAACAGCTGTTTATCTTATATAACATAAATTAAGTAATAGGTATATCAATTGCTGAAAACCAATAACTAACCGGTTTACTGAAAAAATAATTTCATTTACGCCCTCGCGTCGTTACAAACATTACTGTCGCAATTATAATCTTAGATACCCATATCTTTAACCGACCCTCCCGAGTGACAGTAGACCGTGTTATTAGTCTATATTAATTGCATGATATATATAGATGTATCTCATTAATTCAATTAACCCTAAAACAACAAGGTCTTCTTTATCTTTTATTACTAGAACCTACTATTTTTTATGAACACCTCCGTTCTAGACCACAATCTAAAACAAATATTTTATTTAAAACTTACTGAATGTTAACTGGTATATTAATTGATTAATTATTTCAAAAACTTCAATAAATATCAGATGTCTTGAAAACAATTGCCATTATTTCACCATTGCTATTACGCTTTTGCTGTTCACGAGTGTAATTACCAAACACAGCTAAAACCATCTCAAAGCACACAAATAGGGTGTGGAAGGAGGGGGTTTTGTGTCTCCTCCGGAAGCCGGGGCGGCCGGTGGATTCTCCTGCCGGATATCGGCCGGTCGTCCTCTTGGACGACGCGGCCAAGCTTCTTGAGTCCGTGATAGCAGCACGGCTCAGGGAGCACCTGAGGGGGACCGGCCCGGACTTATCCGGGGCCCAGTACGGGTTTAGGGTGGGTCGGTCCACGATAGACGCGCTCCAAGAGCTGAAGCGCGTCACACAGGAGGCGGTTGCGGCTGGGGATGGCGTGTTGGCTGTGTCGTTTGACATCGCCAATGCTTTCAACACCATCCCCCACGCCACAATTAATGAGGCACTCAAATACAATAGGGTGCCTCCATATTTGCGGGCCCTGCTGGCGGACTACCTCCGGGAGAGGGAAGTCCTGTTCGTCGGCGGGGACGGCCGCATGAGACGGCATAGGGTGCAGTTGGGTGTTCCGCAGGGGTCGGTCCTTGGACCACTCATGTGGAACGTCGGTTTCGACTGGCTCCTCCGGGGCGCCCTCCCCGATGGAGTGGGTGTCATTTGCTATGCGGATGACACCCTTGTCACGGCGCGGGGGAGGACATTCGTAGAGGCAGCCATCCGGGCGTCAAATGGGGGGACCCTGGTTGCCGATCGGATCCGGCAGCTGGGGTTGAAAGTGGCGCTCCCCAAGACTGAGGCCCTTTACTTCCATGGGCCGCGGCGGGGTGCGCCACCTGACGCCCACATCATGGTGGGTGTCGAGAGGGTGCGGGTGAGTTCCACGATGAGATATCTGGGACTCACCCTGGACGGGCGGTGGAAGTTCCGAGAACACTTTCGTGAACTTTCACCGCGCCTCCTAAAGGCGGCGAGGAGTCTAAATTGGCTCCTCCCGAACGTAGGAGGGCCAGCCACAGCATGCCGGCGCCTATATGCCGGCGTGCTGAAAAGCATGGCCCTGTACGGCTCCCCCATATGGGCGGACGCCCTGGGGGGGTATAACCAGGCTCACCTACGTAGGCCCCAACGGGCCATCGCACAGAGGGTGGCGCGGGCCTATGCTACGGTGAGCCATGGTGCGGCTTGCGCCATGGCGGGCACTCCACCATGGCACTTGGAGGCCGAGGTGCTATCCGCCGTCTATAACTGGACGGCGGACAAGAGGGCGCGGGGAGAGCGCCCCGCACCGGAGGAGAGGGCCGCCGTCCGGCTGGCGGCCCGCGACAACATTCTCCGCCAATGGATGGCGGAGATGGCCGAAGCAAAATTCGGGCGGTGGAGTCTGGACGCCATCGGTCCAGTCATGGAGACATGGACCGATAGGAGGCACGGGTTCCTCACTTACCGGTTGTCGCAGGTACTTTCCGGGCATGGCTGCTTCGGGAAGTTCCTGCACCGGATAAAAAGTGAGGAGACCCCGGCGTGCCACCACTGTGGCGCGCAAGTTGATTCGGCGCAGCACACCCTGGTCGAGTGTCCGGCCTGGGTGGAGCAGCGCCGACGACTCCAGGCGTCCGTAGGCCCGGACCTAACGCTGCCTGCGGTAGTCACTGCCATGCTGGGCAGCGAGGAGGTCTGGGTGGAAGTGGCTTCCTTCTGCGAGGAAGTAATGTCGCGGAAGGAAGCGGCGGAGCGGGCGCGCATGGACGATCCCCTTGCGCCCCCGCACCGCAGACGTCGAAGGGGCCGGAGAAGACGGCAATTTGAACTTCTCCAGCCTGGTGGTGGCCAGTGGGCAGGGGGTGTGGGGACACTCCCGCCCACATTGAACATGGCACCACCCGCGTCGGGTGGGAACGACCGGGCGCTCCTGGTCGCTCCCACAGGCCCCCCCACTCAGCTAGGGGGGCAGGTGGGGTCCGTCGTGTAATAGACGGGCCGTCGCCGGCGGGGTCGTGGATGAAGGGCTAGCCGTACCCATGACTCCGCCAATAAGGCGAGGAAGGAGCGCCGCGGGGTTTTTAGTGGGTACACCGTTTTCGGGAGTCCCACACACGCCCCTCGCTTCCCCCGCGAGGGGTACGGTGCGTAAAGCATTTTCCCCGCGGAAACAAAAAAAAAAAAAAAAAAAAAGCACACAAATAGGTTTATTTCTTTGGGAGCTATGATGACACAGACAGTAAGACAAATACACATTTTTTTCGCATCTGCATCGGAGCTTAATAAAATAATATTAAAAATGTTTATTTTTAGAAGGAATACTCATAATCTTCTTTCTTTAGCTTTCAGATATTTCGTTCTCTTTCGTTGGTTTACTGATTTGTTATGAATCGCCTTTAGCGGGTTAGAAGGCTAAGATTAAAGTTATTTAGAGAAATTTGAACCTCAAGGCAATCGTTAAATATAAAAACCAGTACCATAAACTAAATTATTTATCAATAGTTGATTTAACGGAACCCTGATATTCTAAAGGTGATATTAATAGTAGAACAATTAATAAACACGAATTAGAAAATTTTCCACAAGGTTAAGTGTGACAGAAATATATAACTTAATAGATAAAGTATTAAATTATAATAATTAAGTAGATACATAATTTGACTTAACCATTTAGTCACATTTTTTTGTGCTAAGACAGTTTCTGCTAAATATAATTGAAAATAAAAATAATTATAATCTGAATCCGTTTTTTTACTTTCTTATTTTTGTCACCATTATAAATTTATGGATATTAAAAACATCAATAATATCAAAAACTGTAAAACAAACAATATAGGTACTAATAGGAAAAATAGCTTAGCAAAACTTTTCACCTACATAAGTTATTAATTATATATATTTTAACATAAAAACTTACAAACAAACTTGGAAACTTACTGAAAGGGAAAAGAAAAGTATTTGTTAAATAATTCTATTCCTTACAGATTCTCTGAATACCTTACTTTTCTCAATTATTTTCATATATCGGTTCATGGCATTTGATGTAATCAAAGCAGTGTTTTGAAAACCCTAATATACTAAGAGCCCGTGAACCCCAGACCTTCCTTATTTTATAAAAGCTGAAAGTTTGTCAGCGCACACTACCAATACAGGTAAGAACGATGGAGCATTATGAAGTTCAGACTATAGTGGCTTCAGCAGGTAATCAGTGCTGAAGGTGAAAAAATTACTACTTTACTTTCGTCATATTATAAAGTCAGATTTTTTGGTAATACCTTAAGAATATTATTAAAAATTACGTCATTCATTGCCAGACACTTTACACCGTGGAAACCCCTTGCCAGACACCCTTAAAGTTATGAAAATTTTAACCTTACTTACGTTATAGTATAAAAGCTGATTTTTAAATATAATAATTACATAATAATTAGATGATGATTTCTCATCAGCCAGACACTTTTCATAGTTCTAACCCCTTGCCAGACAATAAAATAGGGTAGCTGTAAGAAGGAGCGCAAGGTACTGTACACGTATAGGTGCGAGTGAGATGGCGAGTTAGGCCTATTGTCATCCCCACTGCGCAATTGTTATTTGTACTGCGCATATTGATAGTTAGTACATATTTACATCGGCTAAAATAATTGTTTATGCTATCTCTAATTGTAATTTATTTTATATTCGATATTAAGTTAATATTAATTATGAACGAATAACATGACATATTTTAAATCTGTGCAGACTGTAAAGTACATTCATTATCATTAGTGGATTATAAATCATTACATAGTATAAAGCAAAGTCGCTTCCCGCGTCTGTCCCTATGATTCTATGTATGCTTAGATCTTCAAAACTACACAACGGATTTTGATGCAGTTATTTTAATAGATAGAGTGATGCAAGAAAAAGGTTTGTATGTATAATAACATACTTAATACATTGATTTGCGCTTACATTGCAAACGCTGGCTGATCTCTACGAGATAGATCAGAATAAGGTGGTAATTATTGTATAACTTAAAAAGTTCTACAAGAAAATCCGCGATGGTATATGTTTATCTCGATATTTTAAATGATTATTAGTTAATACACGATAATATTAGCATTGGGGGTAACATTTTTTGTTTTGTTTTGTTTGTCTATACTGTTAGCTCTGTTGCCTATTACAGCGTCACCGGGGGAGTAGGGGTAACAATAAACATAAATGAAATACGTGAAAAAGTTTTATTCATCTATATTGAGAAAAGAAAATCGTTAATCACTCGTTTTAGAAATATCTGATGCCGAGTCTGATGTTTCACCGACATTTATAACAAAACTAAAATCAATGTCAAAATATCTCATGTATTCTTCTTCTTTTTTTCGACCTGCTGACAATTATTGAACCAGACATCTTGATTTTCTCAAAATATAAAGTAGAGCATATTTCGTGACGAGTTTGAATTTTCTTAAATTTGGTGGAGCGCGTCTTCGTGAATTGAACTATCTATATGGTATGATGGTAATAGACGTAACTCGTCATCTCACTCGCACCTATACGTGTGCAGTACCTCGCACTCCTTCTTACAGCTACCCTATTTTATTGTCTGGCAAGGGGTTAGAACTATGAAAAGTGTCTGGCTGATGAGAAATCATCATCTAATTATTATGTAATTATTATATTTAAAAATCAGCTTTTATACTATAACGTAAGTAAGGTTAAAATTTTCATAACTTTAAGGGTGTCTGGCAAGGGGTTTCCACGGTGTAAAGTGTCTGGCAATGAATGACGTAATTTTTAATAATATTCTTAAGGTATTACCAAAAAATCTGACTTTATAATATGACGAAAGTAAAGTAGTAATTTTTTCACCTTCAGCACTGATTACCTGCTGAAGCCACTATAGTCTGAACTTCATAATGCTCCATCGTTCTTACCTGTATTGGTAGTGTGCGCTGACAAACTTTCAGCTTTTATAAAATAAGGAAGGTCTGGGGTTCACGGGCTCTTAGGCTATAACTAACATAAAAGTTTGATTTGCTTAAGTTTTATTTACAAGCTGTATCAGCTTTTTTCTTTCTGTTGTTTTTGTTGTTATATGGATAAGAAACGTTTATTAGTTTTAAACAAGTTTACGTTACAGCAGCGTTTATATCTTTCTAAGTTTGCTCGAACGGTACCCCTAGTACGAGTTTTAACGAAGAAATTTCTTCATCTACCCGCACATCTTCGTTATCATTAACATTGTCTGTCCGCCACGTACCGTCACAAACTACACTCACAGTATCCCTATCCAGGTGTTTAACCGAATGCGCAAAAAAGCGAGGTCTTATGGTGTTTATCACTGGGTTCCACGATGCCGATAACTTAAATCCATCTTCCCGATTGAAAGTCCTGTTTTTCTTAATTTCAATCGCTTCACGTAACTAACTCGAGCATAAAAGTATCGAGCATAAAAGTATCTGTGGAGAGGACCTGGGTACGATGAAATTCAATCCAGTGATTGGTTCCCGCTTTCCCTTTCCGAACCCTTTCCGAAATAGAGCGCTTTGTTTGGCCTATGTAAGAACTACCGCAGTTACATTTTATTTTATAAACACCTGTAGTTTGTAGCGGTAACATCCTCTGGTGTGCCTACGATGTTATGAACCTTTATGCCCGGTTTATAAACGGTCGGGATGAAGTATTTCTTTAAGATGGAGCCGATCTTATCCGTTACTCCTTTAGTATAAGGTCCATCCAGAGGTGAACAGACAGCCATTCTTATATAGGCTTAAGTCTTTTGGTTGATTGATTGATTGATTGAGTGGTTGAACGATTGAAACATAGTTCAAGAGATTGTGCGTTTTTTGTTTATTTTTCATAAATAATATATTTTTGTAGGGATTCCTGAACTAATCTACCTAAATCTCAATCTATGGGTATCGAGGAACTACTAACTTATACTCTTTGATCCAGGGTAGGATGGGAGTGAAGTTGTCTTGTAGAAATAGAGAGAAAAAGATGGCAACCCTAAAAGTTCCCTTAACTATAAATTACTCCCCTTCATAACTTATGACAACGCACCTGGGTGGCTGCCATAAAACCGATCAACTTCATAAATACCACCTCTTGCTGCCTTATAAATAAAAATAACTCATCATAAAATTAACACTCAATAATATACATTTAGATAATATTAGAGATATTCGTTATTAATTTCGTGTGACGGCGGTGATAAATTACCCCCCCGTGAGCCGCATTCACGTTTGCATACTCTATGATAAATCAAAGAAAAAACAGACAGATAGACAAAGATATTTGATAATTGAGTATTTACAATTATAAAATCATATCTTACATACAGGTTTTCATACTTATTTGAATAAATATGTTTATAATGTAGGTAAAGAAATATAATATTATTTATAGTATAGATCATTTTTGATAACAATATAATACATTATGCATTTAAAATATTATAATATAGTCTAATATTATATAATAATAATAATAACAAGCATTTTATCCTTGCAACTTTTATGAATTGAAAGGTTTTTATATAATAAGTAAGCTATAAATAAATATAAGTTATAACTTATATAAGTTCACTTAAAACTATTATATTTATCTATTAAAAATATAAATGCATACGTATAGTCGACAATGAACGTATTTTTTCTTTCCCGTGACTCAGACAAACAAAGTAATAAAATTCTAAATTAAATTATTTAGTAGCAGCCTCCATCTACTTCCAAGTTTCATCATCATACCCTCGTTATAAAGAGTATTATGTTGGAATCGTTTAAACCAAACAAATGCAAATCTTCCACTCTCCACCAAATGGTTCCGTTATAAGATTAGTTCGATGGGCAACTATTATTATATTGTCATCCGTATTGTAAACATTGTCGATACTACTATGAGAAGTTCGTTCAAAGTATTTTTAATATTTGTTTACAAACAAATAATTACAGTGCTAAATAAAGCTAAATATAAAATTTCGGTGTAATATCAGACTAACATCATAATATTAAATTTTACTAGTTTCGGAGGTCAGGCGACAACTGCTTTGTGGAAAAACGAGTAAAACAGCTACAACACATAGATAAGAAATTAGTAGGAAATGATGAGTAATATTTAATAGTTTTATAATGTAATAACATATTATAATTCACTTTAAAATTAACAGGACAAGATTTTCAAAATAAAGTGAGATTAGATTTAGATATTAGATTAGATTAGTATTGAATGTGAAGGCCACGTGAGTGAGCCCCAATTTATGAATTTTCAGTACCTACCTACATTTCGTTCAAAGATAATATTTTGTTAAATGTTTGTTTAATGTCGCAAATATCTTCATGAATTGAATTCAACTAAATTGTCATTTATATTAGTGATATAAATTAATCCCTATCTTAAAAACCCATTTATGTTTCACAAAATACTAGTAATTGTTAACCTTAACTACCTTCCAAATAACTTGCGGAATAAAATTGATGTCTGTAGGGCCATGGACGCAGGGTTTATAGTCGCGAAGCGCTGATCTGACTCAGTTGCTGTTCAACAGCGGCGAATACACAGTCTTCATGATATTATACGAGTTTAGAACAATAATAATTGACAAGTGAAGGCTTATTCTCGCTCTCAATAGATTTTAACTCCGATTGTGTTTTTTTTTATTTTGTCAGTGTTTTTTGACTTGTTTATAAAATGACGGTGAAAATACAGTGGGCATCGGGCCAGCTGTGGAGTGCCTTCATCCAAGTCTTCATGGTTGTTTTGAGTAAGTTTGGAAGACCATTAAAATAACGGGATTTATCTAATAAGTAACAAATTCACATGTGTTTTTTTCACATTCATAAACTGATAACGTCGTTATAATTTCTATATTAAATTTATGTCATTTGTATTAATGTAAAAAATATGGCATTTATATGTTATTTAGAGTGAAAAATTTATAAGAACCGATCCATTAGTTTTCGCGTCAGATCCCAACGAAGTTAAGAATTGTGTACACATTGCTATTCCTAGAGCCTGTAACGGGCTGATAAAGTAAAAAATATGTTGTTTTCATCTTAAGCTAACAAATTTAGATTTATTAAGAAAACCTAATTTGTAAGGTACCGATAACAGAAAGCAGTATTGATATTATATACAGTAATAGCTTACTTCAGCTTGTAAAGCCATTTTGTATTTCTTTTAATAATATTTACATTTTTAATTGTGGAAATAAAACTACTTAACAAAACCGGTCACGTTTAGAATAATATACCGGAGATAAATACAATTATGTGTCGCTTATTTTATATTCTAATTAGTTGTTTTAAAGACATTCTGTTGAGAATATAATATAGTTAGATTACACATTAAGAAATAGTTTTCTTATCAAAGATGTTTTTTCTAACTTATAAGTTTTCCTGAAGTTAGGTATTCCTCATTCTATTTAGAAAGGCACTACTTTATTTCTCACTAGCTTTTGCCCGCGACTTCGTTCGCGTGGACTTCAGGTTCGTCCCGTCTAGTCTAGTAATAAGTAAGAAATACGGTAACTAAGCACTGCAGAGCCCTAATCATAGGCCTATAGGTAGCTACTGCAGTATGCTCCTATAAACTACATTTAACGATCTTTTTCCTTCAGCATAAACATGCAGATTCTTCGCTTTGGAAACACGTGATCTTTATTAAATGCACAATGTATTTAAGATACTTAATTGGATAAGGATTAATACTGTATTGCTTAAAATCGCTTCGTAAATAAGCCATTATTTCTCGTACAAAGTAAAGGATAAAAAATGGTTATTGTAGGTTATTCCTAAGAGATAAACATATGCCATCACGGACTTTTTTGTAGACCTTTTTAAGTTGTACAATACTGTAGTAAATTGTTTTGATCTATCTTGTAGGATTCAGTCAGTGTTTTTTTTTACGACCTCACATTAAAAACCTCAAAAATTGTAGCCTATGTGTTATTCTGATGTATAAGCTATAGCCTATGTGTTATTCTGATGTATAAGCTATAGCCTATGTGTTATTCTGATGTATAAGCTATATTGTGGTAAAGTTTCATTCAAATCCATTCAGTAGTTTTTACGTGAAAGAGTAACAAACATCCATACATCCATACTTACAAACTTTCGCCTTTATAATAGTAGTAAGATTATACATATTTTATATTCACGTTTTTCTATACGAGATAGCTATGTGTGTTTCTATATATAAATAAGGTACAGGTTTTATTTCATTAAAATTACTGTATTCAGTATAGATATCCAAATAGTTAAACAAAATTATAGGTTAATTATATAAAAAACAAAAATACCGTACTAATAAAAAATACAAGAATTTTTACTAAGAGTTTATTTAAATTAAGGTTTTTTAACAAATATTGAAATACCTTGGATAATTGCGATACTTACTGTCTCCTCTTTTACTTGATGTTATTTATGATGTTTATGTATTTAGAGTTCTGTCACTGCTCATCTTGAGGTCAATGTCAACTTTCTGACCAAGATGACCACCACTGACGTAGCTTCTTAAGGGCTGAGGACATGTGCGGTTCAACTGTCAAAAAAAAATAAATAATAAAAAATAAAAAAAAAACCCGATACAAAAAGACCTCTAAAAAGAATAAAAATATTATGTACTTATTAAAATCGTTGCGACAGGGGACCGCTTAATAAAGGAAGAAATTAAAATGCAAGTAAGTTAAATAAAACCAAGGCAAATAAAGAAATTATGATATCGAAATCGTATAGTCTAAGCCCTCGTAACTTCGTAATATAGACCATAGTCAACGTAAATACAATGCAACGACTTCAATAAGTACATAATCATATTATTTTATTCTTTTTAGAGGTCTTTTAGTTTCGGGGTTTTTTATTTTTAATTTATTTTTTGATATTATAAACTTAATTTGAGGTCAGACGTCTAATGTCAAATAGCTATGAAAGAAAAATAATAAATATCTGTGTTTAAATTAAAGCCATGATATTTAGTCATAAATTCTTTACAAGAAAATAGTACAGGTTATTTGATTATATTTTAGTGTGGTGGTAGTCCATTGGGCCAAGTAAAAAAATCTGACGTGATAGCTTACTATTTTCCACAACATAAAGGAAGATTTTTGGTAATACTTATTTTCACAGGTAATCTCGAAAGTATGTTTGGGATACTAATAAAAATAAAATTACCTAATGTATGAACGTAATGGTAAAAAAGTAATTATAGATGACTGATATTAAATAATATTAAAATTGAGGGTCGTGATTCGAGCAGACAAAATTGTTGGCAACAGTTAGTTAATGTAGATATAATATATTTGTTTGATGCTTAAGTAATTTAAGTTTATTTTGCTTTTTTACCACATTCATATAAAAGAGGCAACTATTTTTTTTAATATACGATAGCGGTCTAAGTATATTTGCAGACGAAAATTAGAGTATTTATGTAAACATTTAAAAATATTTCTCAATAAGCAGTATTGGTTTAAATTCGATCCAATATTGGTCGTTACACATTACCACACAAAACATACACGTACACAAACAATATTGGCTTGTTTGACGTTAGACCTTACAACAGCTATTTGGCCAACATGGATTTGACATTGAAAGAATTTAAACGCGTTTGACAAACACGTGCTTGTGTCAAAATCTTGAATAATATTAGTTTTTTACTACAATTATGATTATGGTCGTAGCATATCTAGTAGCTTGATATCCTTGGTAACTATCCCACTACCATGCGAGTAACATTGTAAACATTTTATTTTCTAAATGAATTATATTATAATGCAATTTTAATGCGACCTTCAAAGTGCATAATATGTTAAATTATAATAACGTACATTTGTGCGTAAAAAATTAATAACATTAAGTTAATTAAAAATGCTAATTAGATTTGGTTCGAACTAAAAATAGTTTTAACTACTCGATTTGCATGAGTGGGTATAATGTAAATATTCTCTTGGGTAATATAGAAAGAAATGGTAAAATAGAAAGAAATGTTAACATCTTGAGGAAGATGAATAACAATTAATTATGAATTTTATGAAGGTTAACATTATCTTGATGAGCGAATTTATTTAGTGTATATTTATTTGTGTAATATTTTTAGGTCGGCGCGATGTCAATCTGGTGATTGTTGTTAAACAATTTCTATTAATACTTAAGGCTTCTCTCGTTACAGATTTCTTATCCATCCATAAAAATATACATCCATTACATAAACATACCATGACGAATGATTACTTCTCATCTCTTCTATCATTGTTGTTTCTTTCAAATACGTGTTTCTTAAATACTTGTTTAATTAATTCTTCTTAAATTCCATTCATTTCAAGTTTTCATTTTCAGCCGCATGTACTTGTCATTTATTTAATGCCTCCATTTTATCCATCAAGTGTTGATATTGTATTTTATACAGTTTGATAAATTTCGCATTCATCTTGAACAACTGCATAATGGTACAGGAGCACCAACCATTAAGACCTAATTTCTCGACACTGAAGAAGCCAAAAAATAGCAGAACATGAATTTAATTGTTATTTTAATAATTTTAAGAACAACAAAGAAGAAACAAAATTGAAATTATGTTTCTTCTTTGTTGTTCTTTTTCTGTTGTTCGTTGTTTTGTTGTTTAAACTTTAATCCGTAGATAGGAACAAATGTCATCAGAATAAAGGATACACCATCTAGCTCTGGAAATTGCTACTTATCTTTTAGGTGTACTGTGTTATCAAGATTGTTGGTGATAAGGTGCTCATGTATTTGTTTAAACCAACTATATGTTAGGGCCAGATGCTAACGGATGCTGCTGCAATTCAACATTCGTATTGTGGTCACCAAAATATCAAACAGTTAAAAATTTTCATTTTCTCGTTCGTTGCAGATTGTGATTTATAAATACTTACCTACTACATTTTTAAACTTTCGTTTCATTCATTCAACGTTTTTCCACATAACTTTCACTGCCCTTATACTGACGTTTTTTTTAACACCTGTAACACATTATAAATTTCATATCACTGTCTAATTTAACATTATAGTGGGATTTCCGCAACTATATGTATATGTATACAGGATTATTTGTAATTAGTTAACTACCTCGTGAAGGTAGCCTCTCTACATCAATCCCAACAACACAATATAACTTTTTACAAATCTTGATAAACAACACAATAAAAACGAAACAAAAAAAATTGCTCTCTCTTATACTTATTACTCTGTATATTGTTAGAAGTACTTAAAAGGTTGGCCCGGGTGCCATACTGACGCTCAGAGTTAATGCCAGTTCAGAGACAACAAATAAATTTTGTATGGAAAAATTTAAAATTTAAAAACTATTAATTTTAAACATTATATATTATTACATATATATTATTATTATATATATTATTATTATATATAATATAAAAAAACAGCAACCAATCAATTACCAAAGATGATTGTTACTGATACATTTGTGTAGGAAATGTAAATCCTCTCCATGAATCTGGATAACGTTTACAGATATGTTTTTAGTATTCTATTTTTTTTTAACAATAAGATACCACCGATTATCTGTTTCCAGTAAACATTCCGACAGTCTCGTTCGGCCTGGCGCTGGGATGGGTGTCCTTGGCAAGTGGGGAGGCGGCTGGTGCTGGCGAGGATGCGGGCAAGGGTGCTGTGGTTGCGGCAGTGACCACTTTTAGCGCCACGCTGGTAGGCGTGCCTCTCAGTGCGCGCGCGTTACTCGCCGGACGTAAGGTCGCGCTCATCGGCACTTCCTCTTGTTTCGTGGTTGGTATGGTTTTTTTAATCTTCTGTATACGGAACATCACGGGTCAAGTTTTTTGTACGGAACATCACGGGTCAAGTTTTTTGGGAATTTATAATAATATTAAGCAGTCTTTTTCTACAGGTGGTTTTTCGTTTTTGTCTATTATAACTGTTTATTTTTCACATGCTGTAGATATGCTGGTCTCTGAAGCTATTGAGTCTTTGGTGCGGATCGGAATGGGCCGCTGTAGGAGCAGCTCTAATGGTGTGCGCCCGCATAGCTGCAGGACTTGGAGGAGCCGCAGCGTGGGCACTTTCACCGCTTCTGGCTAGAGAGGTTATTAGGTTATAGGATACTAGTATTTTTTATGGCTTACGTAGACTAAACTGTACTACTAAAACTAACCGATGTATATTAAATTGTTAAATATAAATTTTAAAAGATAAGTGTTTACTTGTTGTTGATAAGTGTATACTTCATATGTGTCCTTCATCACTTATTCTAAAGGAAGCGGAAATATTACGAATATAATTGTAATGTAATTTTTTTAATCCTTTGAAAATTGTACATCCATATTTTGCGCCGACTCCGAATAATATGAATAAGGGCATAATTTGCCCAAACTCCAACATTTTCTTAAGAATTTTCCATGACTTTTTAATTTTATCACATTACAAGTATGCTTAAATTATCATACGTTTAAAACTATCTATATCCCTTTATTTTCTTTTGTAGTTTGTAGATCTTCTGGTTCTTTTGGAATGTACCCCTAGAAATTGCTAATATTCCCTTGTAAATTGTTCCTTTGGCATTTTTCAAACTTCAAATCGCCCCTTTAGCAATATTTGAATCGATTTTCTTATTCTTAAAGGCCTCATCCATTTAAGTACTAATTCACAATAATTAATAACAAAATGGATTTGGGGTAGAGTTAGAATAAAACCGATCAGTCGTATTTATTTTGATAAAATGGGAATAACCAATTGTTTGACTTAACATACTTAAAAATGAACTTTTGAATGTAAACGTTGAATGTAAACTTTTGAATGTAACGCCTGTAGTCGAAGCGGCAGGAATTGCGGGCTGTAGCTAATAATTAACAAACAGTTTCACTTCATACAAAATATATCTGTCTTCAGATGTGCAGCTCACAGTACGGAGGGGCGGCGGTGTCAGCACTGTCTCTTGCACACAACGTGGGCGTTCTAGCCATGTACCTGGCCGCGGATGCGGCAGTGCCTCATAGGTTTTCTACCTACTCATTTATATTTTGACCAATCAATCATAATACTTTTAAAATACACCATATTACAGTTAAGATTACACAGTAGCAAATCTTTCTAGACAGCTTTATTTGACCAAAGAAACATCGTGACATGAAAAATGTGAATCGAAGTACACTTATTTTTAAATATTAATTAATATGTAATATATTGTTATACATAATTCCAAATTAATATATTAAGTCAATTAAGCTGATTAAGAAAATCCAACTTGAAAAATCTATTATTTATGATAACTATAATGTATTTTTTTTAAATGAAACCTCTGTTTCGTTTTGTAGAACGGTCCTCTGGTGGTGTCTATGTCTGGCGGTAGCTCATTGCATTGTGTTTTCGTTCGTTCCGGAATCTCCCTCCTTCCTAGCCGCTAAGGGAAAGACAAAGGTTATATACTATAAGACACAGCTTATCACTAATATTAAAACGATTATATGCAACTCTCGTCTCAGTGATGACAAATTCAGTAACAATTAAGGATACATAAACAGGAGTCCCCATACAAGTCGAAAAATAAACTCGTCCGTAGGAAGCAAAGCGTGCGCTGGCGCAACTTCGTGGCGTGCCTCCGACACACCCCGGGCTACGCGATGCGCTCGCCGCGTTACCACCACCGGAGCGACCGACAGCCGCCGTGCGACTTACCAAGGAAATGCGTAAGTATAGATATCACATTATTGGACCAATGTTTATGCTATCTGCTCTAGTGATATGAACTGAAGCTTATCTTAATAATTTTGGTAGTAAAGCCCGGTCCTAAAAATAGAGTGTATAATAGTTATAAGAAACAAGGTTAAAGTCCTTGTTTCTTATAACTATTATACACTCTATCCTGTCCTAATATTCATCTCACTCCGTTACCCAAGTGTGACAACGAATCTCTAAAACTTCTTTAATGTTGAAATTGCACACAATACACTCGTGAGGATAACCTGTAATGGACCATCTGATTAGTTGTTTTGTTGGACTGTTCACATACATGTTTATAAATTATTAACGTATTATTTTAATTTATTCGTAGTAAGTGACCGTCAACGGAGGCGTGCATTTATAATCGGTGCAATAGCAGTTATTGGACAAGAGGCTTGTGGAGTTCTCGCGATTCTGCAATACGCAGAACGAGTGTTTGTACTCGCACGTGATGAAAATGTTCTGTTCGATGGAGCATACGCAGGTCAACCTTTCGAGCCCAGAACACTAATAGAGCAGACTATGAACGTAACGACAGAGAAAGCGATACAAAATATTTCCAGTTTGTGGGTGTCACAGACTGCGACGTACGTGACATCATTAAACTCACCGATTGGTGATGTGACCTTCGAAGCTGGATCAATACCCACCCAATTGGTATCTCCTTCGCGACAAGCCGTTATATTGGGCGCCATACAGCTTGCTACGTCCGCACTCTCGCTATACTTAGTAGAGAGAGTGGGTCGGCGAGTAAGTCTTGACACTAATATCGCTGTATTTATATTTAGTATATTATATTTGATTTGTAAGTATTTTTGTTCTAGCCGCTGCTGATCAGCTGTGCGGCGGTTACAGGCGGCGCGCTGACGCTGGCGGCGCTGGCGGCTGGTGCGCGGCTCGCTTTACCAGGTCTTAGTGCTACAGATAGCGTGGCCCTCACTATAGCGCTAGCCGTAGCCGCGGACTCTGCTGGACTGCAGCACGTGCCCTACGCCGTGATCGCTGAGATGTTCCATTACCAGGTAAATGTATCATCCAATGGATGTTTCGATTGTTGAGTAAATAAACTATGAGTTTAAGGATACTAAAAATGAAATAAAATTAATCCCCTTACATACTCTAAGGAAAAGATACTTGTCCAAATTGATAATATAAGTTGATATGGTGGCATTTTCTGTTATAAATATAACAAAATATAATGCTTTTTTAAAGTTTTTAAATAACCTGTAGAACACTTGATACAATGCTTGAATATTTAGCTTAAAAATGACAAACGTCCCCAGTACCGTGGGTGCGCGCTGATGCTGGTGAGTGCGGGCGCGTGTGCCGGTAACGTGCTGGAGGTGGCGCTATTTCCGGCGGCGACTGCGGTAGGCGGACTGGGCGCGGCGCTGGCGCTGGCGGCCGCGCTCACGCTCACCTACACCGCCTTTGTGATATTAACCGTGCCCGAGACAATGGGAAGGAGCCCCGAGGAGATATACGACGTCATATGTCCCGTTGGAAAAACCAACGAAGGCATCAAGAAAGTGAATAGTGATAAAGATTGTGGGACGAACAAGGAAACTATGTGCACTAAAGTGTGATTAGTTATTATTAAATCTTAACTGTGATGTTACTTGAGATTAAATAATTTTAAATATGTTCTTTTAAACCTGTAAGTTGACGAATGATGATATTTATAGTAATAAGTTATAAAAACTTTAGAGTATATCGGTATGACTTTTACAGTATTTTATTATGATATACCTGCCAACCGGTGTCAACCACAGGTCTGACGTTAATCCTCCATGGGTGTCGGTGATGTCGGTGGGATTTCTACCACATTTTGCATAGGCGGTGCAGGTTGATGTCTATTTTTATTTTTGTCTCTAGCCGGTTTATATGTATATGTATGGAGCAGTCCTATCCTAACCATATATACAGTATCCCATATACAATTTAAAATGTTTAGAAATGTCATTAAATTTACTTGATGTTTAATGAGAAAGTTTTAGATATATAATAAAGTGGGGTTTTATAAAAGTAAACATTTAATTACGAATAAAGTTGAAGCTTAACTTGGATATTTGTATTTTAATTAATAATGCAATCACTATTTATATGATTATTTACGATTATCGTTACTTTACAACTGTAGTTAATTCCCTTAATCTTGAAGTTAGCATCGTTGTCATGGCAACAGTTTAATCAACAAAAGCGAGTCGATGCGATGCGAAATTGTTACTCTTTGGCGCAATTACTATCATAGTTACAAATAAAGATCAGCCCTATTGAGTAGGCAGGCGATGGAGTAATACACTGCAAAAGTGAAAAATCAAGTGTGAACGGATAGAACAGGTGAGTGAAGTTTTTGCAATAGAATTAAAAATGTACGAGTGTTTTTAATCAACGTCACAGTTAAGAATACGTTATTAATATATGAAGCATGGGTCTCCTGGACAAGTTATCGTCGTGGCTTGGCGGCGGCGCGACGGCGGCCACGCTGCTAGTGCTAGGGCTCGACAATAGTGGCAAGAGCACGCTTCTGCGGACGCTCAAGGCGGAGCCGGGCGCGGGAACGAGCGCTTTGCCCACTGTCGGACAACAACAGGAGAATTTCCAGAGTTAGTGAAATTTTAATCTGCACATATGACTGTGTTATCCAAAATCAAACGATATTATTATCATTATGATACAAACATGTATCAGGCGGTGGAGTGTCGTTCCGTGCGTGGGACGTGTCAGGCGCGGCGCGGTTGCGGGCGCTGTGGGAGCGGCACTACCGACACGCGCATGCCGTCATTTTCGTCGTGGACTCCGCCGACCACCTTCGTCTCGGTAGGATGCTGCGAAGGATTCACTTAAAAACTTAACAATCGTGATTGTAGTAAACATCGTAATATTAACGTTCTAATCTTAAGGATAACTCTCACCTCACAATAACCTCATTTCTAACTACATTAAATAGATTTTGCGGTTCTAAATGGTTTTACGGTATATTCAAGAATTACTTGCGATACCTTTTATCCTTTAAAAAAAATGACTGCTGGGTCTAAGACGTGCCTATAATAAGACTTTAACAGTGGTGGCGCGCTCGGAGTTGGAGCTGATGCTGTCTCACCCTGACATGAGCGCGCGCCGCGTGCCGCTGCTCGTACTCGCTAACAAGAGTGACGCACCACACGCGCTCTCCGCTACGCACGTGGCCGCAGGTCCGTCGGTATAATAATCGCAATAGAAAAATAGTTTGTTTGGAATATTTGTTATTAAAATAAGTAATTATTTCCTTTTAGCGCTAGGTCTGGAGCGCATCACGGATAAGCCGTGGCACGTGTGCGCGAGTAGTGGGCTGTCTGGAGCCGGGCTGGCTGACGGGGTGGCGTGGCTTGCAAGGCAGCTCCGAGAAAAACATTGATTTATGAATATAAAACAACCATTTAGAGAATACATGTAGATTAACGGCCGTTTTTAATGATGAGCCCAATCTATTTATTGCTACTACATTTTTTAAATTATTATCCTTAAGTTACTGGTGCAAATAACTGAAGCAACGATTGAGTTTGAAGGAAAACATTTAGAAAGATTTTAATCGTGCATTGTAGATCGAATATTAACTTAGACCGTTATATGTTTTTGTTATAAAATATTATATTAAAAGTTTCTACCATCCGTTATTGATTCAAATCTACTGGTGTATTTTTTGATAACTTGAACATAATATATAGGTTGTTATTCGTTATCAATAGATAATAATAAATTATTAATTTTAATGGAAAAAGGTGTAAGTAACCTTTTTTTTGTATAATCACGTTTGTATATCTAATCAAATAAAATTGTAAATGGCCAATCATTCGTTGCAATTCTGAAAATTTTATAAATGCTTTTTTTTTTAACAAATTGTACTGACAATTTTGTTATTTTAACAAGTTAGTTTTAAGAGATATTATTAGGTTAACGTATGTGTCACAATAACAACGAATATGTCACTCCAACCAATGAAATATTGTAAAGAATATTGCGATTTAATCTGTGGAATCCAAATGTTTTTTGAGCTAAGCTCATTATCTTCATACCAATAAGAACTTTTTGACCAATGTGCATATAGTGATACGGTACTAGGTAGGTACCTTATACAAATATTTTAACACTCTGTTATACTAATAATATAAACATAAAAAAGTAAAGGTGTTACTGTCACGTGTTAAGTGTTGTGCTAATGACGCATTTTTTTGAACTTCCTTGACATATAACACACAACTACACATAATTTATGTAAATAATATTAAATAAACTGGGTTTAAAGTTGTCAAGGTAGAATAATATTATTATTTTTGGAACAATAAATCGTTATTAATATCCTTATTAACATATCTGACTGTCTTTATTTAACACTTTCTTTGTTTAGTTTTTTTTTATAACAAGGTAATTAATATATTTTTTTATAACATAAAAGTTATTTGATCTTTTATATTCTATCTATCAGTGTAGGTAAATAAGATTTTTATAATACTCATTTGAGACTTCTGGCGTCTCTGAATATTATCAGAGATGAATTTTAATATTACATATACAAGTTTTAAGTTTCAAAATAAAAAATGTTATACCTGTTCAAAACAACTTTATTTTAAAATACATATCTTTACCAACGATATTTAAAATGTAACGAGTAGTTTTCCAAAGAGACAATTAAATTAAAATATATTTTTAATGAAAAAGTAATCTAAGAGACTATTTATTCTACACGCTTCCTTCGGTGTCCCTGCCTTCGATTCTATTTTCATTTTATATATATTTCAAATTTAAATAAGCTTAACAACGTTATAACGTTTAAAGTATTTTTCATACTTGACAATGAGTTTTAAAAAGAGAAGTTAAATAAAGCCTCTTTTACACCAGCAGCAACAACAGCAGCCGCTGTTCTAAGGTCTTTTGTAAAATGTCAAAAGTGTAACATTTCACTAAAGAATTAACACAGTTAATTTACATGATATTCGAATATTAATTATATACTGTTTAAAATATTTCATTGTAGACACTGAGACTAGCGAAGACAATAAGCCAAAGTTAATGGCAAGTTGAATACGTATTAACATTTTAATAGAGAAGTACCATTGAGTTAGTTTTGTAACAAAAAGTCAATGTACTATTGATTGATTAGTGCAAACGTCTAACGTATAGCGGCTAATGGGGCTCAGGTTCGATACCCGAAAGGAACAGGCATGTATGTGTCTGTATTTCTAAGTTTGGTCGTTTATTCAATATATTTCCAGTAATTATAATGTGTATTTTCTATGTATTCGCATCATTGTCTAATACCCTTAACACAAGCAAATAATTTGCTTACGTAGGGGTTAGATTAATGTATGTAATTTGTCCTGTATTATTATTTATTTAAATGATGGTGATGATATTGAATAAATGTAACTATGATATTAAATAAGTGTAACTATGGGTGTTATTTATATGTATGTATTTAAAAAAAATATACAGTTTATGTATCTTCACTACTTGTCTACATGAAAAAAATTTGATTGTGTGAGAATGTAACATTTTTTATTATATTAATTATCAGTATATATTATTTCCTTTTTAAATTTTCAATTTATACATCATATTGTTATTACAGCAATAGAAAAAATATTACTGTAAAAATAAAAAAAGAAAATCCAAAAAATCTATGTTGGCTAGATTAATACAAGAAAAAAAACTTAAACATTATCTTGCTAGTTAATTAAATTATCATGTTTATAAATTAAAAGATTAGAAGATGACTCGCGTTAATTACATTACCGTCTAAATAAGTGCTTACATCAAAGACGGACTACATTATGAAATATAAGTTTCTAACCCAAGCAGTTTTTATATTGCAGTATGGATTGATGTCAATCAGTAAGGAGATCTTTTTATATGAATGTTTTATAATAAGCTTTTATATTACATAAGTTAAGTCATTATATACGGAAAGTTGTTTATATAAGTGAAGAACAACAAAGATCACAAAATCTACCTTGATGAACACCCATTTATTCGGTTAAGGTAAAGAGCAATATTTTTTTATTCTGTTTTTTGGAGTAGAAGCCTAGTCACGTTCTTGACATGCGTGCCAATTTTGATTAAAATTGGTCAAGTGGTTTTCCTGTGATGTTGCCTCAAAAATTGATTCCCAAGCTTAGTGCTTACGCTAAGCTCAATTAATTCGAGACAGTCATGTATTATAAACTGTAAATATTGATATTAAAACGACCAAATGAACATGAACAAAATGGCGTCAGATGACTTTTATATCGATTTCAGGGCAGAACTATGCTAAATATTTAGAAGATATTTTTATAACAAGTCAATTTACTATGATAACAACATTTTTGTATGTGATACCGCGATTCAGAAATACGATGGACATGCACAGCGACCTCTGTGGAGATCTAGAAACTGTTAGCTAAAGTCTATGGGAAATTCAGTTTTTTGACCATATCTTTAAAACGAAACAATATTTTTTATTCTGTTTTTAAACAAACAAGCCCAGTCACGTCTTTGACATACGTACCAATTTTGGTTAAAATTGGTCAAGTGGTTTTCCTGTGATGTTGCCTCAAAAAATTGACTCCCAAACGGTTAAATCACCTAAATTATAATTATGGTACTTTAAGGTGAAACTTTTCTAATTTCTTTGCTTTTTCTAAATAAACGTTTTTATTTTAAGCAAAAGACTATAATGATCTTATGTTATAAGACTGGATACTGATAATTAGAGATGACTTAATAACACTTATTTTCCATTTTCTATGAACAGTTAAAAGTGGTCCCAAAAAGCTGTTCCTAGCTTTTTTACAGGAAAATGTAATGAAAATATATAATGCAGAAGTTTAAATTTACTGTAAATATGTGGAGGTTGAATTAGTAATATTATATATTTGTGATCCCCCGATGCTAGCACATTATTTAAAAAATATTGCAACTTAAAAGAACAAACCATATTTTTCTTCAGTTCTTAGATTTTTTTTTGTTATATTTATATATTTTCATAAATCCTACAGTAATTTGCACAAGATATGAAATTAATATGTTAAATGTAAATTGTAGAAGTAAAAAGAGAAATTTACTATAACACATTTTGAGTCAATAAAATCTTTTGAACTTGACAAACATAGTTTAAAAGATTAAAACCTAAAAGACCATCCATATTTTACTTTAGATCCAGAGTTTTCATTTGTTTACTTAAATCATAAGGAAACGTAACAAATACAACTAAGAAAAATAATACAGCAGATATAAAATAATATATAAAATAATTGAAAGCAGAAATTACAAAAGTAAAGGCAAAGGCCTAAAAGACTTTTCACAAAGAACAAAAAAGACATATTAGGCACACCAATAAGACACACCTAACACATAAGACTTATAACAACAAAATAGTACACAGATTACTAAAAGAAGAGCAAAGAATTTAAATTACAACTATTAAAAATTTTAATAGAGTTACATTCAATGATTTTTTACAATCTTGTATTTTAAAGAAGCTGAGGAGCACAAAAATAAGTCAACCTTATCAAAGGAGTCCAGTGATTCGCATATTCTTTGAAGGGGCGAACGAAATCCGAAATTAGTCCTGCAGGGCTATTGCGTATCTTTTTTGACAGTTAAAATGAAAATCACTATCAGTAAGTGCGGACATAATGGTTGTCAAACAACTAATTTCCTATAATGTAACTATAGTAACAAACTGCAATGACGTCACAGCTGATGGTCATTAGAAAAGTCAAAGTTAGCGAATAGCCCTGCTGGGAGTATTAAGAGTGAATGTTTTATTAATCTAAAGAGGCCTCCCTGAAATTGAAATTAACAAACTAAAGGAGCTCAGAACATGAAATCTCGGTCGCGCAAATTTTTCTAACAGTAAGCAGTCTTAAAGACAGCGTCTTTGAGTCAAACTTAATAAGCCATACTCTTTAATATGGTCACTATAGTGACCGACCCGCCCCTAAATTCGAAGAGCATGTACACGCGAAAACTTTTTCTGACCACTCCTAATCCTTCGTTTATATGTACGATAAAATGGGTTCCAAATAGGACCGGCGTACTCGACTTGAGAATTTACGAGTACTTCATACAAATAAATATATATACTCTTAACTTTAAAAGACTTAGTGGCCCGCTTAATGAATCCAAGCATGCGATAAGCACTATTCACGATGTGATTTATGTGCTTATCGAGAATAAGTTTGGAGTTAAGATAAGCCCCAAGATTTGTGATGCTGGAAAAGCTATCAAGAAGATGCTCACCAAAACTTAATTTTGATGGTAGAATATTAATTTTCCTAGTAAAAACTACGTGCCTACATTTATCATTAGCTAAAAAAGTTTATTTTATATGTATTATTTAGTATTCGTTTAGTCTATTAAGATCTTCTTGGATTTCGGAAACGTCAGACAAAGATGATACCTATATTATAATGAAAATATTTCTAATGGAGTACAAAGGCAGTGGACTTGTGCGCTTCAGGAATAGTATATTGATATTATTAGGACCAGGACCTTTAGAATAGAATAGAATAGAATATATTTATTCAGCACACAGCACACAGTTGCAAACAAAATGAAAATAACTTATAACTAAATTATAAAAACAAAATAAAGAAAAACAAAGTTGTAAAGAAAAAAAAACAAAATAATAATTAACAAAAATTATCAATAAAATCGCTTTTAAAGAAAATAAAATAAAGAAAAAAAATTATACATAAAAAAAAAAAAAACCGTAACAACTAGAAAACAAAAAAATACAAAGAATATGCAATTAAAAATACCAGTGTCTAGAAAAAGTGCTGTGCCCCAAAAAGGTATACCATTCAGCAACGAATTGGGCTACGAAACCCAGTGCTGATTTTCAATGGCATCCTTATCGCTACTGTGACGAATGACCTTTAGTAGTGTCGAGCTTTTGTAGTTCCGAGGAGATTTCGGTTTTAGAGAGATAAATCTGATTGATGTGTGCATGTAAATCAAAGGATCGTCTGATATCTTAACGCAATTGCTTAATGTGGATAGTATTAGATCTAGAAGCCTTGAATGATCGTTAAACACACAATTTGCCTGTTCTAAATTCATGAAGGACATCGTATGTAAGAATAACTTAGATTGCTCCGGGTGAGCAGACTCCAATAGGCTAGTGGGGTTGGATGACCAATGAAGGTAGGCCAGGTTAAGTAATTAAGAAAACGCCCGTTGGTGTATATATTCTGAAGTTTATGGAAAAAAATATTATATGCAGTAGTGGGGATAACTGGAGGAAAGTAGAACGCGTTTAACAAAAGATCTGAATGAGATGGAAAGTGTTATTATAATTTACAAAATACAATTTTAATCGAAAACTAACAAGTAATTTAAGATTTACATAATTCCTATTTTAACCTCTGATGTTAAAACGAAGAGTGTTATTAATGTAGTTCCGCCTGAGGCTAGTTTTTGGGTGGAATAAAATCTAATTAAAGGGAAAAGGAAAAGGGATGCTTTTACAGTTCAAAAATAAAATTTAAAAAATTTTACTTTTTAGGCGATAGTTTTTTTTTTATTTTCACTGAACTTTATGCTAAACTCTCTACAAAGGAGCCGTCAAAGTAGATGAAAAATCAACGGCTTTACCAACAACAAACCGACCCTATATCTCGTATCACCGAGAACGAGATAGTTGCAAAGGATTTTATGTCGGGTTACAAATGTAATGTAAAAATATGCAAAATGAACTCCGTAAACTAGTTTTATTTTTTGCCACTTGCACTTGATGCACTTCTATGACTTGATGCTTGGAGCGCACGTTTCGTTAACCATTTTGCAGGATATAAGTTTATCGTGAGTTTCAGAGTACAATTTTTTTTATACAAAACTAGGTTAATGTCTGACTACATTCCACCTGATGTAAGATATATATATATATATATATATTTGTGCCAAGATAAATCCAAAACGGATGGACTGATATGAGATTGTTATTTTTTTTTATTGTAACCTCAGGACCCAGGACCTCATAATTTCAGGTAGGTAATTAGTTAATTATTTAGCGGTCCTCCGATATTACAGCTTAGTGTAAGATATTTTATTGAAATAAAACTATTTTTAAGGATGTAACTCGCGTATATGTGTGATCCACAGGGATCACACATATACGCGAGTTACATTCAAGCTTAATAAGTATTACGAACTGACCAAAGAACTGTCCATTAATAAATTTATACTTAGTTTGTACGCGGTAGAAGTGGGAGCGAGAGGTATAACAGCAAAATCTCTCTATAATCTACTTAAAGACCTTGGCATTTCTAGAACAAGGACCGGTTCATTTCTAGAACGTATTTCAAAGGCGGCATTAGAAGGTTCTTTCCAAATTTGGTTAGGTAGGGAGAGGAGTGTAGAGGGTGAAGGCGAGCGTTCTGACGCATAATAAAGGGGCCCCTTAAACCTACTCCTGGGCGCAAGGCCCAGGCACTGTTTGCACTCCTTTCCTTGCAACGCGATAGACTAGGGCCCATCGCGGTGAATCCATGGAATGGTAAAAAGCTTCGTCTTTAAATTTTAAATTTACATTTTAAATCTAAGGGTTACATTTAAAATATAAATAAAAAAATTAATTTAATATACTCGAGTTAAAGACGGTAAACAAAATAAGTTATGGTTATGGAACCTAAGTTAGATAGATAGATAGATACGGAGAATTAATCTTTGCAACTGATAACTAAATTTCTTTTAGGACGTTCTTAAGAAAGGACGTCTGCGTGTTTGTTTCTTTGCATAAATTTTCGTTTCATTGTACAATAAAAAAACATTGTTCAAGAAATATTACTTACGATGTATTTATTTTTAATTACCAAGGATAATTTATCATTTAGATTTTTTTAACTTCAAAAAATATTTTTATAGTTCCTAAACCACAGAGTAATTGAAACATATTTTCAGGTACCTAATTAAACATGACCCTCAGCCTATAAAAGCAAAGTACTTTTTTTGGTACAGTCCACTTAAAAAAAAGTAAGATTAATTTGGTTAGGTTTAAATTAATTAAAGGTTTATGTTAAATTAAGTAAATAATTTAACGAGATATTAAGGATACCTGTTATCTACCTTAATTATCTAGATTAACAAATTTTTATTATGTCAATTTATATGTAAGCCCTATGAATAATAGAGTTAACTTTTTCTGGTAGTTTGATTAGATTGTCTGAAAAAAATCTCTAGCACTTCAAGAGTTTCCTACTATTATAAATTGTATAGAGAATCTCACTTCCCGTATTTGAATCAGAATATAAGAAAATATATTACATTCAAGAAAATGTATGACGATGCCTTATTTTCAGGATCCTTATTCCTTGTCTTCAGACGTCAGTCGGGCGCCGACCTTCGCCGCGATAGTGCGTGTGTATTGTGTTGTGAAGTAAAGTGATCTGAAACTCGTGATTTTAATGTTGTCGTAATTGAGTGATAAGCGGTGAGTAGATTTTCTTATACCAATTGGATGAACTTTTGATGAGAAAATAGCTTTTGTAAATGCTATTAAAAATATCGTAATTTAATATTCTTGTAAAATTGTAATATCTATCTTCTATACCTAAGATAATAAAGTTTATTAATTACGTTGATTGGTGGTTAAAGCACAGCCTCCTGAGGAAAGTCCACCACGATTGAGTCATTGTCGTGTTTGTAACTTACTTGGCAATGTTTTCGTTATACTTCGAGATAGATTGATATTCTGAGAGACGATTTAATAATTATTGTCGTTGATTTATTATTTTATGCACTCAGTAAGGCCATA
The DNA here is from genome assembly GCA_959347355.1 of Napeogenes inachia. Lineage (NCBI taxonomy): Eukaryota > Metazoa > Arthropoda > Insecta > Lepidoptera > Nymphalidae > Napeogenes > Napeogenes inachia. The sequence goes on along the minus strand of OY365798.1, from coordinate 17,596,366 downwards.
TGTTACGGGCGTCAGTTGATATTTACTACCCAGGCATAGATAGTGGTTCCTTTTATTTTTGGTGCAACCTTACTTGTGTCTCTAAATTACATATTTAAAATAACTATTTTCTTCGTATTACATACGTAACATAAAAAATATAACAGGACTTGCTATTTTTTTATTTTTTATTTAAAATAAAAATAAACCACACTATCTGATACGGCTTAAATTACATACAATGTAATTTTTTTGATTTTGGAAATATAAAAATAAAGGCAGTTGAACACTCTGAAAAAATATATGTTATTACCAACAAGGTAAGGTATGTTTATCTGTAATGACAGTGACAGAATAATGTTTAAAAAAATGCATTAATATGTGTGTATTTATTTTTCATAATAAATATCTCAGTCATTATTAATACAATGTAGTAAGATTTACTATGTTTGTGTATTCAATACTACTCAGGCCCTTAATAGTTCCAAGTTCTTCGATAATCGTAAATCGCTCCCGAACCCGAAATCAAACCATTTCAGAATATTATTACATTAATAGTTCAATTAATCTACAAAATTTTTCATTGGTTAATAGATTCATATGTAGGTATAAATAAATATTTGATATAGATAGGTGTGAAGCCTTAATACTGGGGTTTATTTTTTATACTTACTTCAATTTTCAGTACTACCATAATTGTTATGTTCTTCGGTAACAATAATAGTTTTCTTATTTATCTCACTCTCCTGACTCAAATTGACATATTAATGACAACTACAAAGAAATTATATAAACACTTATCTAATAATTACGTAAGTTTAATCAGTCTCAAGTTATAATTTAAATGTATCAAACGATATTTACATTTCGTATTAATAGAATTTTAATTTTAAATTATAAGCTCTATATAAAGTTAAAAAAGAGGCGGTTCGTGTCGGCATGTCGAGGTAACGAGGGGATCATGACCGGCACGCGAGGTATTCCGCTCAGCTGAGATCTCTCTCGTAGCCTTCTTGTAATGTGATAAGTACTTATGATATCTCCTCTTTTGTGTTATACCGGTGCTTCATCTTAATGATGCATATACATCGTATCATACATGTTCTGTATTTTAAATATGGTTTGGAAATCTAACCAACTAAACCTACAAAAACAACTATTTCAGAACTATGGTATTTAATAAACTATGTTTGACCCACTTTATAGAAAGCAATTGAAATAATTTCCGTTTGCACAAAAACTTTAACAACATAATTCATGAGAGCATTTAAGGCAAATCCTGAACAAAGTTTGCCTTTTGAGACTTATCGTAAAGTCGATTTGGCAGAACCTCAGTTCTGGTAGAGCATAAGATAAATACTAATTAGAGAATTTATAACTATAAAACTAAATAAATTGAATATATAGAAAAGCAAAATAAAACTAAAATTTTACTCGTACGTATTACTTTGTCTGAACATATTTCCAAAATAATTATAATTCTCAGGAAATACCGCTAAAATTTAATGTAAAATCTATAGTGAAACTTTCCTTATCGGAATACTATAAAAGCTTGAACAGAAATGTATCTTATCAATCGGTGTCGTTCAGAAATAGAAAAAGCAAAAGTCGTAAACCAGAACTTGATGTATTTATTATGAGACTCACTCGTTTTATGTATTTCACGACCTTATATAAAATATAAAGTTAACTTTATTTCAGTATTTCATTTAGTTAATTATACCGTTATATAAATACACCAAAAAAGGAGGAAAATGTGATGGAAAATTTATACAAAATATATATATCTATTTATATTAAAGGAGGTATGAAAGAATACATTCTTTTCGAAACTAAAATAATTCAGACGTAAAAATATTGCGAGTCGGCGCCGCGACGCTGACACACGAAGATCAGTTTATGACCTTGTTTTCTTTCTTAAGCCATTTTTTTCCTCTTCATGTTATTTAACAAACTTTTTATAAACTGGTAGGTAAATAAAATGTTCATATTTTTATTTAAAAAATCTTGAGAAGGTTAAAGTAAGTGTAGAAATTAGATAAGAGATATTAAGGTTAAGTTAAAGTCTTAAGTTCGTAGACCAAAGGGAATTTATACCTTTTCCTGTCTTCGGCACAGTCCTATATTCTTCTCAATATATATAGTTGAGTTCTCATTAAATATGGTCATTGCAACGCAGTTAAACCATCGATTGCGATTGGAATTGCAATTCGAAACCTTGTTATAATTAAGTTACGTCAAATATACTTTACTTCTACAGCTTTTTCTCGCTAATAAGTGAGCGATAATATCTCGTTTGTGTACGACTATTGTATTGAAAATAACTGAATAATATACACATTTTGCATATTTGAGAAACTAGAGGTTAGAGTTCTATATTGAGACTGTTTTTTAAGAATATCAAAATATAGTTTATGATAGTTTGTCATTGAGCCGTATTAAGCTTAATTTAATTTTAAATAATGATTTCGGACAGTCATGAAGACTGAAACCGAGAAGTTGCAAGTCTTGCTGCAGTAAATTATTTTTTTTTGTATATATAAATAAAGCTAACAATTCATTAGGTTTTTCTTAACAAACATAAACTTTATATCGTAGGTACTATAAGTATCAAGATACTTTTCGAATCGAGGTTTTCTGTCGGTTGATGGTTTGACTAAGCTCTTAATGACAATATAGGGGGGAATGACCAGGAGGGAAAGAGACAAAAATCTGGAAAGGTTATTATTTTATTATTTTTTTTTACTTTATACCCATATTATTTTTTTTTATTTATTTCATGTACCACAATTAGTTACAAAAAATTTATTAATAACAAAGACGTATACGTCGTATGAGCATGATACCATATATAAACAAACAGTAGAAGTAGGTGCTAAAAATTAAAATCTAAATCTAGATTAACAGTAATTTTAAAAGGACCCTTACTCTTATAGGATCACTTTCTTGTCTGTATGGACGTTCGTCTGTCAAGGCAATTTTTCTCAGGAACGCGTGAAGGTATCAAGATGACATTTATATTAAATACTCAAGTCTGCTTCCCTTGAACCTGTAAAAAAAGTCAAACACCTAAGAACACGCAATCAGAAGATACAGCTAAAATTTTCGAAACTTGCAAATAACTAATACTCTCATAAATTATATCAAACTATCGAACATAAACTCCTATCGACTACTTAGGTCTAACTACCTTTAAGCTGTAAAAAACCGGGTATGTACAGAACCCTTGGTGCGCGGATCAAACTCGCTCTTCGCCGGTTTTTTTTATTATCAAAGCTACAACCATGTCGGAAAGTTAATTATCACAGACCTGTCAAGAGCTCATGACGAGAACTCTTCTCTACTTAAAACTTAAATTATATCCTAATAAAATCATTTACACATTTAAAAAAACATATACACATTTTATACAAAAAAATAAAATGTCCTCTTCAAGAAAAGCCGAATATATAAAAAAACAAAACATTTTGTGAAAGACATACAACCATTTCTAGGATATCTGTGGGTGTTACAAGATTGCCATTTGCCATTTGTGATTTCAAGGTTATATCTTTTATTAATTACTTCGGTAGATACTAGCCGTAGTCGATTTATTAATTAATTTATACTAACGGGCTCGTAAAACTTTCCCAAACTTAAGCTTGCGTGTATATAATACCCTCGCTAAGTGGTTATTATACGACGCTGTGAAGATTTGTGCGAGGGCCGGATGCTCCACTTTCCATCTGTTTCATATATCTTATTTTTATTTATTCTTCCCCATTTCTTAATTTTAATTAAACGTAGTTTCAATTTTTTATATTTTGCGTCCCAAGGCAATGATGCTACTTAATATCTGGTATATCAAAATACAAACAATTTTTCCTCGTTATTTTGAGATAAACATAATGATTAATTTTGAAATTATTGATTCCCCGCTGCCAACCTCGCTGATTTCATCATAATATTTTTTATATTGACTTTATAACGTTAAGTTGGCACGCAATACTAGGAAAAGCGTTAAAAATTCTACTGTTTATACTTTTATAATGTATGGGATTATGCAATAGAGTGAAATCTTAATTTTGTTATTTTAAAAGACAAAGTTTTAAAGCTCTTTAGCTGAAATTTTGGCCAGCATTCACTTCTCTCCTATCAGATCTCGATTTCTTATCATTCAAATGTTATTGAAGATACCTACTTAAAAAAAAATATTCAATAAATTTCTTGATTTTACAGAAACGAAATATAAATTGCATTATTCACAAAATATGCTATAAGTCTTTAAATATGAAAAATAGTTTGAAACTGTGTAAGCTTTGTAAATAGTAAATTATATCAGAGCGCTGAGATGAAGTTGAGAGCAAATAATCGTTCCTATTGACCTCACGTAGAAAACTTTGACTCCGTTTTATTGAAAGTTAAGAGATACATAGAGAGCGAAGAGTAATAAACACTTGGATAATTTTAAAATATTTGATATATATATGGAATACTATTCTTGTATTTTTCCTTTTATTTTAAAATATCTTAATTTCTTCTTTTGATCTTATTATTTTGTAATCTGCATCCAAGGATATTTTAGTTATATAGTAGAGCTTAGGATACAAAAAATATACTCGAAGTCAATTCCAAGATCGCATGATACGATAACAGATCATATTTATCATTGGGTTATTATAAGTTCAATCAATACAAAATAATAATAATAATAAAAACAATTATCATAATTCTAAAATCTTTCAATATATTTATGCTCAAAAGTAAAATACTTAATAAACCATTTATAGTTATATTCCAGATGTTATTTACATTATATAATAACATGTAAATCGAAAATACGTTATATGTGCAGTCCGAACTCGAAAATTATGTAAATAAAGCTATGAAACTGTCGATGTTATCCAGAGATTTACGAAATTGTATCGGATTGTACGGGATACAAGTTTGTGATTGTAAACAACATTAAGTTGGGTTGTTCCGATCCTTTACAAGATTGTCCATTCATAAAGATATATACAATAAAATAAAACATGAATATTATTAAGGTTAATATTTCAGGTATTATAAGTTATAAGTATTGCAGATACATCTTTCAGTTTATCACAATAGTAAACAATTAAGACTGTAATGGGCTTCATTGGTTTATTTTATCGCACGTACAACATAAGTTATTGGTCGGTTTGAATAACAACTATTCTAAAAGTTTAACATTCTGGTTAAGAAGTTTCATATTGGAGTTAGTTGCTATAGGCGTGAGTTGTTACCTCTTTGTCTCTTTTTAGATTTTAGGTTTAAGGATATAAATTTTGATACTAACATACACAAGATATTTGCTAATTTACAAATATTTTTTTACAGATTTGTTGTATTTATTAATTGTTATATAATTTGCGAAGGATCTTTTTTTATTGACCAGAATTCATTATTTGAGGCACTTTGAGGTGTATATAAATTTAAATTAGATTGTTGGTTAGTTTGTGAGATTGATTCGGAAAACCAATTGAGCTATTTGATTGAAGCCATAGTGGAGTGGATAAGTTTCTTGACAATATGAATTGAACTCGGAATGAGTTAAAAATTTCATAAAGTTTTTAAATCAATTTACTAACAGATTTGCCGAACTGACAAAAACAAAAGAATCCTAAAAATGGTGCTCTTAATTATTTAAACACTCTTTAATTTAAAGTAACAAAATAAATGACTTACAATTATTAAAAACTAGATTCTTTACCATTTTTAAAACTTAAATAGTTGTAAATCAATGAAAAATGTAAAATATTTTTTCCTGTCCGGCCTATAACTAAAATAAACGGAACTCCGAAAGTTGATGATGTAAAATGCCGATTTTCAATTTATATTATCACTTCTATGAGAAAATATATCGAAGAAAAACAGTACATTGAGGAATACAAATATCATGTTTGAAATAGTCAATACACATGTTATCAATGTTATTTTTATTAATAGTAATAACAATAATTGACTTGTTATTTTCTTTTGATAATATAGAATAATAAATCATCATTACGGACAAGATCAACAATCGCAATCCTGGGATGGTGACCTATCTTGAGTTTGCAGGTTAGAATCCTTTCCATGTCAATTTTTTTTCTTTCTAATTCATAAAAATATTATTTAATTGTTACATAATAACAATTAAATAATATTCATTTAAAATGAATTTTATTTTCTTCAATAATTAAGTGAATAGTTTTACTGACACCACTATTCAACACAGATTGCGAAAACGTGCCTAAGAGCAGAAAATGTTAACAATAAAATAAAAGTGTTCCAAAAACACTCTTTGTATACGTCACAGAAAACAAGCTGTCAACTGTAGGTACATTTATATAAAAACTAATATATAAGGGTATATTTTTATGTATCTTTAAACTATTTAATATGATAGCGTCATCATTATAATTAAATCCAAAGACAATCATTTTGAATGATGGAAGTTAATTTACAAATTAATAAAATTACAAACAGTACTCAGAATTACTCAAAAATTACATTACGATCACTTCATTCAACTATAAAAAATTGAAGTCTTTTTATCAGTAAATTACATGAATATTTCTGGTCTCTTTATGTTATATAAAACTATTCCTAATAATTTTATCTGTTAAGTCGTACTTTATTGTTTTAAGTTCCTGTTTACTAAATTCACATAAAAAATTAAATTTTTGCTTCAAACCTCACATACTTCGTTTTAAATTTAAAGTATCCTTAGAACTTCCTAATATATGTATGACTATTTAATGAAACCTTCCATACCCTGCATGTAGTTGATGAGTGTCGCTCGGAGATTAACGAATTACTTGCAGTTCAGTGACGCACGATATTGTAGCATAGACGGAGAGTTGCCAGTGAAATAACTTAATGGATTTATTTTTGTGAATGTATATGTATTGAAACTTAACTTTGTTAATTCTATACCTTTAATGAAATTATTAATCTAAAAAAAATTAAGACCAAATTTTGGCTATCTATCTGTTTCTGACAGTTCTGTAAAGGAGTTTAATCAAAGACTGATGACTTATTTTTCAGTTCTTGCGTTTAATCAAAAACCTTCGCTTATGAAATGAAACAGCAAAATACAGTCATTATCAGTTGTTCTCTCGTTATTTATGTTTCTAATATAAACAACTCTAGAATGAATTAGTTATTTTAAACTTATCATCTCAGTATGATAAGTTTAAAATGGAATTAAATTAGTGACGCTTAGGAAAAAGAACATAGAAATATAATTTATTTGAGATTTTTAAGATAGTATTGTTAAAGATATTGGTTTAAATTAATATAATATTTCATTTATAACAAAACAAATCCCAATGTATCCTATACTAGGCTATGGCAACGGCTTTACCTTTAAGTAATGGTTGCTATGTCGGAATCAGCAAAATGTACTTTTTCATCCTTCGGGAATATTAGTTTTTTCCAGGTTAAAATGTACTTTATATAGTTACCTATCCGGCAAAGGTTGTACAAATATTATTTTCGTAGTAAAATTTTATAATAAGAAAATATATTATCACTAAATTGTTATTTTGTTAATGTGTAATTATAGAGTAAGCCAAGTATATTTGCATATTAATATAAGCGAATAAGATATTAATTTGATATTTTTGAAATTTTTAAAGCACAATTTATTCTCAATAGAAATTATTTTTTTCTTTCCATTTTCTTTAATTTTCCATAATAATAAGCTCTATAGCACCGACAGTAAGTTAATCCCATCCTAAATTTCAAAAAGTATGTTCTAAACCTTTGATTTGATGTAATTATAGCTCCACAGCGTTTTTCATTCACGTTGAAATACAATAAAAAACAAAGTATATATGTAATGTTGGATATCACAATATAACCTCAGAAATATTCACAGAATAGCCTCCAGCAACCACGTGCGACGGATGAAGCGATAACGACCATAGAGTATATAACTTTAATTAGAAGTTACATAAAGAGTATACATAGAGTATATAATTTTAGTAATATAATAAACATACTGACAATCAGTTTCAAGTCAAAGCTTGAACCGGAACATGCTTCGCAATTCATTACAGGAAGAGTTCTACAATCGTAATAATAAAAAAAAGCACTCTCTTTCCTTACCGGACTAAAGGCTCTAGCAATATTCAGGAAAACTGCCTAGGCTTTAGGAATATGTTTTTAATAGAAGGCACCCAAATTATGGAAAATTTTCAGCTGATGAACTGCGGAAAAGTCACAAGTTGTGAACCAATAATACACTTCAGGATCAGACGTAGAATGAGCAAAATTAATAAAATGATTGGTGCCGTTTGATCAGGGAGAAAATCAAGAAATTTAAAATAGGAACTGCCCAGTTTTCTTCAAGGAATTAGCATAGCTATTCAAAGAGGAAATGCGGTCAGCATTCTTTCCACTATTTAATGAAGACGTTATCTATACTGCAATATACTGTACTGTATTTTATTTTGTACTGGCTGTGCATGCAATTTTGTACGCAAAGATTTTATTTCGATAAAACGCACCCGTTCAAAGTTAAATCAAACACCGGCTAGTAGTTTTTGCGTGTAGGAGTATTTCTAGTTTATTCTATTATATTTTTTTATTTTTAATCACAGATATTTTTTTACAAACTACGCAGTCCTATTTCGTATTTTTTTTTAGAAAGAATATTATTATTCCCTGAGGTAAGGACCACCGTCTCAATTCTGATAAAATGTTTTCCGCTATGGTACGAAAATAAGAGATAATTAACTTCTTATTTGTTAACCGATTTAACACTAAATTCAAATATAACATTAAAATAAAATTATGTTTTTTTTTAATATTTTCCATGTACAGAAATCGATCAGTGACAATTTTATTATATGGATATATTATAGATATAGAATTGCATGTTATTTTACACGTTTACATCATGACCAGAAAAAGTTACAGGATCAACTCCTAAAAACTATAGATTATAGTCTGGTGATGAATGTTTTATTGCATATTTTTATTTAAAATTTTTCTTCTTCTGCCTATCACCCTTACCCCAACTATAAATATCCCACAACATAATAGCATACAATTTATACAACAGGTTCTAGGAACCTTAAAATGTTTTAAGGTTTTGTTAAAAACTTACTATATCTAAAAGATATCATTGCCATCACTAAGGGCGGTTCAAACTACGAGGAATCTCTGCCTAAGATTAATTGGCATATTTAACCAAAAACATAAGTCATTAAAAAAAAAAGCAAAGAAAGCGATTTAAAATCATAGTATTTCCATTAAATCAACTATCTTAAAAATTATCAAGTATTTATATATTTTGATCTCTATGCTACTAAAGTTTTAATACAGAGTCCAAGTTTTCTACGTGAGGTTAATATGAACGATTATTTGCTCTCAACTTCATCTCAGCGCTCAAATATAACTGACTATTTACAAAACTTACACAGTTTCAAATTATTTTAATATCAAATATTGATGCAATTTATATTTTATATTAATAAAATTCTTCCATAAATATCTTAGGTAGGTGTCTTCAATGACACTTGAATGATAAGAAATCGAGATCCGATAAGAGTGAAGTGAATACTGGCGAAAATTTCAGTTAAAGAGATTTAAAACTTTGTCTCTTAAAATAACTGACTTATGATTTTAACCGCCCCGTTTGTCAAGTGGTTAGGTTAGACGCCTAACTTGTCCCGGCGCAATGGGGCTTGGGTTCGATTCCCGGCAGAGGCATTATAGGCATTTATGTGATGAGCATAGATGTCTGTGTTTCTGGGTTTGGTTGTTTATTAAATATATTCTCAGTATTTATGTGTATTTCTATGTATTTGTATCGTTGTCTAACACCCTTAAGACAAGAAAATAATTTGCTTACTTAGGGGTTAGATCAATGTGTGTAATTTGTCCTGATAAAATAAAAGTAGAGAAATTTTAAAGTATGTTTAATTGAAATTAAGAAAGAAGAATTAATAAGAATGAGACATACTCAAAGAATACTTTGGAGTTTAAATAGCAACTATTACAAAAGTTTAACATTCTGGTTAAGAAGTTACAAATTGAAGTTCTTTAGTTAGTATAGTGATGAGTTGTTACCTGTGTATGGTTCTTGTACTTGTCGTGCCTCTTCGTCTACTTATAAAAAAAATATGTGTGTGTGTATTAGTGTACACATGTAAGAAGTGAAACTTCATTATGACATAATTTTTGAAAAATGATTCACTAATTACAACAACAGGAATGGCTAATTAAGCTAAATTAGATAAAGTTTAAGCAAAAATAAAGATGGCGCGTAACAGAAAAACGTTACAATTTTTTGACATTTCTGAAAAAGTTTCACTTCAAATATGGCGCGTAACGGAAAAATGTGACTTAGAAATAAAGATGGCGCATAACAGAAAATCTTCATAATTTTCATTAATATTAATTAATTAAAACGTAAGAAGTGAATCGACTGTTTCTGACGTATAATATTCTCATAGAAGAAACACATAAGTAACATAAAAACAGACAAATGTACACAATCCACTTTAAAAATAATAACTTTAGGCTTCTTGACATGTTGGATCGTCACTATATCACAAATAAAATTATTCTTCATCATGGTTTCTGCTGTTTCGAGTTGTTGTTCGTTCTAGGTATAGCAAAACAGACCTTGTAAAGATCAGGACCCCAATGCTCCATTTCTCACCCAAAACTCGTATTTCTTTTCTTTCTTACTTCTTCTATTTCAGACAATGAATGCATTTTAAATATTATAAATTATATTTCATAATTTCTTCTTCATGTTATAATCTTAATTTATTTATTAGTTTCAATAGCAAGTCCATAAAATCGTATTGTCCAGTATATAATCACAATTCATTATCTATACTAATATTATAAAGCTGAAGAATTTGTTTGTTTGAACGCACTAATCTCTGGAACTACTGGCCCGAATTGAAAAATTCTTTTTGTGTTGAATAGTCCGTTTATTGAGGAAGGCTATAGGGTATATGTCATCTCGCTGTGACTTATAGAAGTCGAGCAGCAATGAGAAATGCTGCAAAAACGGGAAAAGATTTCTTTTTTGAGAGATTTCCTCGCGTGCGCTGAGGAAACACTAAAAACCGCGAGGACGGAGTCGCGGGTGACCCCTAGTTTAATTATAAAACTCTAATCCGATAATTTTATTTTTGGTTTGTTTGTTTTGAAATCCACATTCCTGTCATTTTAATTATTTATTATTTCCATAGCAACTTACTGTAAAAGAGATGAAGCTATACGAAATAAAAGTGATGTCTCTTTCCCTCCTATTGCAGGAATAGAATAGCATTCGTTCATTTACGTCCCGTCTTCGTCACTAAGCAGGAATAAAACAATATTGTTTTATAAAGTTCATGGTACGAATCAAAGTAATATTATTGTAATATTGCTAAACGTCTTAAAACTATGATAGTTTTTAAGAGTTCAGGCCCCTATATCACAAATAAAATTATTCTTCATCATGGTTTTTGCTGTTTCGAGTTGTTGTTCATTCTAGGTATAGCAAAACAGACCTTGTAAAGATCAGGACCCCAATGCTCCATTTCTCAGCCAAAACTCGTATTTCTTTTCATTCTTTCTTCTTCTATTTTAGACAATCAATGTATTTTAAAAACATTATAAATTATGTTTCATAATTTCTTCTTAATGTTATAATCTTAATTTATTTGTTAGTTTCAATACCAAGTCCATAAAATCGTATTGTCCCGTATGTAATTACAATTCATTATTTAATTATAAAACTCTAATCCGATAATTTTATTTTTGGTTAATGTAAATTGTGTTTCGTAATCCTGAATCCACATACTTGTCATTTTGATTATTTAGTATTTCCATAGCAACATGGTGTAAAAGAGATGAAGCTATACGAAAAAAGCTGGCGCGTAACGGAAAAATGTCACGCGTAACGAAAAAATATTACACTAAATTTTTTTCCAACCCCGATAAAGAAGTTTCACTTAAAAAATGCCTTTACTTTAAGAATTTAAATTTTGATATTAATAATATCCTGCGTTCCAGATAGTTGTGACGGATTTAACAGGAAGAGATTACATTTAATACCCTTGTCAAATTTCGCAGTCCTCCAGAATTATTGTCATTAATATTTAGTTATTATAAATTACTCAGCTTACCTTACATACTGTTGATTATTTTTTGAGTAACAGTAAATGAAACCACTGGGTTTCTAAGATTTTATCTAAAGGTATGTGACAAACGAATGGACGGAAGTCTATATTAAATCGTCGCGTCGTCCCAAATATTTTATGATTGCAATAATGTTGTCATATCAAAAAAGTATATAATTATTTGAAAACAAATAACTACAACCAAAAAGGATTATTAAGAGCCATTTTAAGAGTTTCGTAGTTTTATATGGTATAAATATATACAGATATATTTATATTGCTAGTTTATTAATTTAATGAAAATAATTATTTTTTAACTTACAATCGCATTACGTCCATATACTTTTTACTACCAGCTGTATGTAATATCAGATTAAAATACAGCTTCAGTCGCTCTATCAAATGTCATAATGAATCATAATATTCATTATTAATTCACCTCCCTAAAAACTGAGTTGAAAGCCCTTTCCTGCCCATGGAGAAAATAAGGAGGGGTGTAACATTGCACCCTTTGTAAAAGTTAATTAACTGAAGGTAGTACCTTGTTAATAAAATCAAAGGGAATTTGATTTCAAGGCTTTGAGATGCTTAGCGTCAAGTGCTCTGATTGGTTTAGGTGTTGTCTATTTGAAGTAGGTTATTTTTAATAAAACAAAATTCAATTCACTAAATTCTTAGTCTTAATCAAATTTCTTAGTTCTATTGTCCTATATTAATTCAAATAAAACAGGACTATTCACTATTAATTAAAATAAATTTGAATTAAAAATTAAATTTTATATTAATTAAAATAAAACAGGAAGATACACTAAAAGGAATTTATCGACATTAAGTGGTTTCTCGTTTTGTCGGTAATGCTATGTTTTGTAAATGAGGTTCTCAGCACTTCATGCACCGTTTATTTGTAAAAGTTACTGGAATGGGGACATGATTATTATAAAGTTATATAACTTTTAATTGTTTATAACTTAAGGTATCTAGAAAAATTAAAATTGCACATTTAATTAGGACTGGATTTGAATGATGAATTTAAATAGGACTGGATATTTTGTGAAGAAGGTGTTTTATTTTGGCAAATCACTTACCTGACTGTTTTCTAGCGGTACTTATATTTCAACAATGTCGCAGTTTTCCTATAGATCCAACATACTCGCAGTCCTAAACTTAGAACTATTTAAAAAATCTAAACTATTTCCTGGACTGAGGCAAGTTGGCTGAAGTAAATATTTCACCACAGATTAAAATCGCTTTCAAATGCTAGGTCAAGTTTGTTCGATCTTTCGATATCTAGAGTCATTATGAAGTGAAGGGTATTTAATAATTACGTAAAAATTAAAAAAACTACATTACATCAAATTAATTAATGTAATTTCATATTATATTAATATTTTGTAACACTTCTTTTAAAATGGTACCAAATTTTTATAAAACATCTTTGTCTTAATCGACAGACATATTATATGTTTATAACTTCTAAATATATTATAAATAGATATATGTGGAACATTTAATATACTTAAATGATATTTATTTGATTAATTGATAAAAGTGAATCGGCTCATTAGTACAGGAAAATTGAACCCGAGAATGTATCAAAAACATTATCCACATATGTCATACTTTATGAACTGCACTTTTTTTCTTAAAAGAGAATTTTCGAGTAGTTAAATTTCTTAAATAAACCATAAAATATCACTAAATTTCGTGCACTAAATTAGGTACTAGTGAACAAACAAAAAAACATGACGTATGCGATATATATATGTCGCAGATCACGATAATTTAACAATAATTAGTAACTCAATTGATATCATTGTAATAGTGGGGTGTGAACGCCGTGACGTATTGAGTCAAGTGACCGGAATCGTTTGGTGGGGCACCGGAATCATTTTAAATAACCGAGAGCATCGAGACGAGAGGATTATTCATTAGTGTGAGCCTTACAGTCCGGACCCCCCCAAACGGGACCGGTGGTTCACGCAACTTTGATAATTGTATACCTACTAAGTAATTTGTGATTACCTACATTTAATACAAGTAATTGTGATATTGTGTCTGTGTGGTTTAATTGCCTGAGACCCTACGCCTCGCATCCTGTACCAGAATACTCCATCAAGAACGAGCCATCGAATATACCTCCTGATCTCCGACATCAGAAGTGGGATTCACTCGGGCATCAAAACCACCAACTACCCGCGAGATAAGTTTATTGAAGCTTTTGTGAAGAATAAATCGTTGCTAATGAAGAAAGAAAGAAATGAGAAATTATGGCGGTGACAACGCGGCGCGAATGGCGGTAATGGCGCGGCGCGTATGGCGGTGATGGCGTGGCGCGAATGGCAGTAATGGCGCGGCGCGGATGGCGCTGATGGCGCTGATGGTGCTGTTGATGGTGACGGTGGTCGTGGTGATGGCAGCTATGGCAGCGGTACTGGTAAAGTGCGGTGTGAGCAACGCGTTGAGGTTTGCTCAATTTATCCACCATCGGATACGTCACAGCATAAAGGTGAATTCGTTTCGATTTACTTCCAATTTTTGCGGTAAATACTCGCTAGTTAAAGGAAATTAAGCTATCAAATATAGTGGTAAGCATTTCATTATTGTTATTGAGATAACTAGTATTGAGATTAGCGATCAACCCTCACAACCTTGTTTTTTTTTAATTTTTACTGATAATTATTTCACTTTAACTTAACGTCATTTGGTTACGTATTATGATAAGGCACGAAATTATTTTATCCCGGATTTTTGTAAACGTGAGTGTTTGTTTTAAACTCGGAAAACAATGTTTTAAACTTTTGTTTTAAATAACTTTGTTTTAAATTCGGTAAACAATGGTAACGCAATAGCTCTAAAGATTCAACCGGTTAAAACCAGTCAAAACTTTAAAAAAATAATTGTAATTCAATTTTAGGAATATTTTATTTCCTGTCTACCTACATGTGTAGTAATCACGGGCGAACTTACAATTATTAATTAATCGTATATTGTAAATGCGTATTATTGCCAATCAAGGCCCGTAAATGCTGTAAAATAAAGCGGTTAGTTAATTTAGCAAAAGTAAGAACTTATTATTTACGTCTTGTAAATGTTTTCGGCAACAGAGACTGGCAATATTCGATCGGGGCAAGATGCCATAGATAAAGTTCAACCTACGATAAATTGTACAATGACCAGGGTTGCAAAAGTTTCACTTTTAGAGTTTTTGATAGGTAAAGTTAAAAAACCTTTGTTTTTGATATATAGCGATGCCAGAGGGTTGATTACCACTTGAAGTAGAGCTTGTAGTAAAAGCGATTTAGTAAAAGTGATAGTAGTGAATCTTAGTTCTATTATGAGTCCGTGGGACTCGGAATTAAAATCAATGCCATGAAACAAACGGGAGATTTGTTGGTAGGGCTTAGTGAAAAGCCATATGTGACGAATAAGATTCATGCTTTTGTGTTTTATTATGTTTTTAAAATACATTTTTGGTTTAAAATGTAATGAAAAGTGGCGCTTTATTTATTTTAGTGGTCATTTATTTTGATACAGAATTCTGATTGTGATAATCAACTTTATTATAGTGGTTGTTAAGATTCTAGTCAGGCTGTTAAGAATATTGATAGGCGCTTTTTAATTTTATTTTCACCATTTATTATTACAAACGTAACCGTATATGAGAAATATAAACAGACTAAGTTAGATCCAAAATATAAAGGAACTTTTCAAGGAATATCGTTATACTTTAAGATAATTAAATTCTAACCGTACCACAGGTTAAATTAAGTAGGAACCACGGGATCTAGGAGACACTTGACGCCAATGATGGTTGTCTATCTCTATCTTGACTTGACGCCTATGCGGGTTGTCTATCTTGACTTGACGCCAATGATGGTTGTCTATCTTGACTTGACGCCTATGCGGGTTGTCTATCTTGACTTGACGCCAATGATGGTTGTCTATCTTGATTTGACGCCAATGATGGTTGTCTATCTTGACTTGACGCCTATGCGGGTTGTCTATCTTGACTTGACGCCAATGATGGTTGTCTATCTTGACTTGACGCCAATGCGGGTTGTCTATCTTGACTTGACGCCAATGATGGTTGTCTATCTTGATTTGACGCCAATGATGGTTGTCTATCTTGACTTGACGCCTATGCGGGTTGTCTATCTTGACTTGACGCCAATGATGGTTGTCTATCTTGACTTGACGCCAATGCGGGTTGTCTATCTTGACTTGACGCCTATGATGGTTGTCTATCTTGACTTGACGCCAATGCGGGTTGTCTATCTTGACTTGACGCCTATGATGGTTGTCTATCTTGCCTCCAATTAGTCCAATCTCATGGAATGACTTGGATGAGTTATGTTCTATGTAACAGCTTCAGTTATCATAACTATCGATTTTAGAAAGATTAATTATTTTTTTTTATGTGGTCAGAAAGGCCGAGCGAAGCAACATCTACAGTTGTATATTGTTTGGATTTCAGATACATATGCACACGAGGGCGTGTGACTTGTCAGTATGGCCGTGTCGCAGATCACGATAATTTAACAATAATTAGTAACTCAATTGATATCATTGTAATAGTGGGGTGTGAACGCCGTGACGTATTGAGTCAAGTGACCGGAATCGTTTGGTGGGGCACCGGAATCATTTTAAATAACCGAGAGCATCGAGACGAGAGGATTATTCATTAGTGTGAGCCTTACAGTCCGGACCCCCCCAAACGGGACCGGTGGTTCACGCAACTTTGATAATTGTATACCTACTAAGTAATTTGTGATTACCTACATTTAATACAAGTAATTGTGATATTGTGTCTGTGTGGTTTAATTGCCTGAGACCCTACGCCTCGCATCCTGTACCAGAATACTCCATCAAGAACGAGCCATCGAATATACCTCCTGATCTCCGACATATATATACCTCGCTCTGAGGCGTTCCATTTAAGGCTTGAAGTGCAAGCGAGAGCGCGGAACGAGCGACAAAGAGGCACAATCGGCCTCCGCGTTTGGCAGAATTCGACATCTGTCTAAAATATCTATCAAACAAAGAAAAAATAATTTTATTTTGAAAAATGCAACCATTCCATCAGTGTTTTCTTATGACGTTGCACGTTCCACAAAACCGACTTTACAGACAACCGATTTTTTTTCCTTTCATATATTTATTTCTAATTATCATTACATATAAATATGTACATATAATTATATTTGTAACTATAATAAAAAAAATTGTATTCAAATTTGATATACATACTGTACTTTCTTGCTTCATTCCCTTCACTATAATGTTGTCTGGAATAAATCGCTACTTAGCGACAGGACCGATTTGTTGTATTACCAATACCTCTTATTAAAAATTTATTTGTATCATTTCTATGTGTGTTGTGCAATAAAGAATATTATTATAATTAAATGTCATCAAAATCTTACTTGTTATTTTGTTTAAATGTGATTACAAACTAAACCAAGGATATTGCATATTAATATCAGCGCATAAGATATTATTTTGACATTTTAAAAGTGCTTTAAATTTATTCTAACTAGAAAAAAAAATATTTTCTTTAGTTTTTCTCCAAAAAAATAGTCATTTCGATAGCACCTACAATAAGTTAAGACCATAATAAATTTAAAAAAAATATATAAGTCCTGAAACTTTGATTTGCCGTAATTACAGATCGACGGCTTTTTTTTGTATTCGCGCGTTGAAATGCGAGTATTTAATTCGTTTCCTAGTATTATATATGTAAAGTTGGATATCCTGATATAACTTCACCAATATTAACATAATTCTGTCCGACATAAATATACGACGGATGAAGCGATAACGGCCAACTACCATTACGCATAAAGTATATAACTTTAATTAAATTTACAATTTACATTTCTGTTCTCATTGAACCCACGGGATATAACGGAATTGAAGTCTTTTACATTGTGACGTAATAAAATATTAATAATTAAGTTTAATCATAACATAAAAAATAAATATTTTTAATAATATAATTATTGAACATCACTTTCAAATCAAAGCTTAAACAAATCAAACTTATTATATTCTTTTCTTTTGTGTTTGTTTCTTTTAGATAATTCTAAAAAGTAAAATTATATTACGGTTTAATAAAAAAAATAATAGCATCCTTTGAGTTAACTAAATTTGTGGCTTTTAAAATATTACTACATATTCTTTTCATAATATTTAAAAGGAAAAGAGCATATGAATATCCTCACCCAAATCAGTTTCAAGTCATATTGACCCAGAATATCTGTCAAAGTCGGAATCAAAGCCTGCTCCGCAGGATATAAGAGAGGATGTTTTACAAGCGTAATAGGAAATAAAAAATCGTTGTGTGCCTTACTGGACTAAAGGCTTTCGTAATATCCAGACTAACTGCCGAGCCTTTAGGGATTTGGTTTTAATGGCAGATACCCAATGTTGTATTATATTTTACGAAATATTTTGAACCAAACGGAAAAATCAATAAGATGTATCAGGATACGGCCAAAAATACAATTCAGGATAAATAAAATGTAGGAAAAAACAAAATTAAATTACATGATGAATGAAATTATTGATGATATTATATCAGGAAGAAAAATCAAGCAATTTAAAATGGGGATTGCAAATTTTTTTTCAAAGAATTAACATAGCTATTTAAAGAGAGAATGCGGCCAGCATCCTTGCCACTATTTAATAAAGACGTTATCTACTCTACAATATACTACACAATTTTGTATATGTATGTAATTTTGCATCAGTTTGACCATGAACTGAAAAAAGGTTACTTATTAATCCAAAAAAAGCTAAACGTGTCCAAAAGACCCATCCTTTAGAGTCTGGTGATTCATTTTTCATTGTATATTAAAAATACTGATTTTCTATGTTATGTCCTCCTTTCTGTCAACCTTAACCCAACTATAAATATACCATAACATAATTACATACAACTTATACAACAGGGTCTAGGAACCTTAAAATGTTTTAAGGTTTTCATCCTTCAAAAATTTACTATATTTGATAGACGTGATTAACCTCACTAAGGGCTATTTATACCACGAGGGATCTCTGGCTAAGATTCATTGGCAAAAATTTTATCATTTCCTCGTTAAGCATCAAAGTTCTGGACATGTCCCTGATAATGGCGGTTCTTATCACATTTTAGGAATATCGTATTTTATTATGTTGCTAATATTATTTTGAAATTAGGTTATAAAAAAATCTTATAAGTATCTTAATAAGATTATACATAGTCACAGTGTGTATATAAGCAGTAAAACTATTATCAAAAATATTTATACCTTTTGTACACACGCACGTCTATAAATTTTTATGGGCACATAGTAAATGTATCATTTCAAGCTTTATATTAATCTTACATTTGTAATAAACTAGATATGAAATAAAAAAATAATACATATGAAATACGTATTCAAGCTTCTTTAGTTTTAGTTTTATATAAATATAGAATAAAAAATAAATCTATACGGTAGCTTAATTGGTAGAGCGGCGGGACGGTTTCCCACAGGTCGCGGGTTCGAATCCTTGCCCCTATCGTTTTATTTTTATTATATATTTATATAAATTTAAATAAGCTTAACATGTCTATACATGTTTATAGATACTTTCAAACATTCGTTTAGTTTGTTGACGGAGTAGGCTGAATTAGATTAGATTTAGATTATATTAGATTACATATGATATAGATATTCAAGCTTCGTTTAGTTTGTTGCGAGAATAAACCGAATTCCTTTTCCCCTTTCTTCTAATACTCTCTTCTGTTCTCTCAAGAGTGAAGCAACAGGTTGTCTAAAATAAAACTTATTCTGTTTTATGGCTGATTACACCCCAAGCTTATATTTATAAGTTATTTATGTTTTTACATTTTTTTTAATAAAACTGATTTGATAATTTTCAATCCATTTTTATCCTAGTTTTTTTACGTAGTTTTTAACGTTGGTAAATAATATTATTTACCTGAATTAATATGTTTTATGGTTATTTAAATAAGTGGCGTATGTAATGTTAAATAACAAAGTTATGACTAAGACCTTTGAAGGATATAAAATGACAACGTGAATATATAACATATCCCAGATAAGTTCAACATGATCCAGTTATCGAATAAGAATATATGACTTGTTTGCTAGAGAAGTTATATAATGTAAAGTACATTTTATATAAGGTCTTGGTGATATCTAGGGTAGGTACTAAGTTTTATTTTAACCAAACAGTTAAGATTATCTGTTTTATCATTATTTCAATATTATATAATAAAGTATTACATAACTGGTAGGCTAATAGATCGGTAAGATTAGTTTCATGTCATAATAATGTTAATTGTTTTAAGATACAATAGCGTAAATATCGAAGCCCTTTAAATCATTTACTAATAAGTCTATAAATAAAGAACATAACATGAGTAAAATATGTGTATTCGTTTAATTAAAAAAAAACAAATGGAGAAGACAAATTCAGAGTATGAAAAACAATATCATTGAAATAAATTGAAGAATCCAACAGGTGGTATCTGATAATCTCAGCGGCAAAAGGTCGTAAATACAAGTTTTTGCTTTAGAATATGACTCTATTGTGATGCTATTAAGTTGCATAGAAAGTTTGATGTTGATAGCTCACTATTAGCCAGAATAATTAGAATCGGTTATTAATAACACACTTTATTAAACCGTATATTTTAGTATTGGGTATAATATTGTGAGCCTTACTGATGCGATTTGCTTAAAGTGTTGGCTCTCAAATCAATTGGAACGAGAGCGAATGACTTTTGGTCTATGCCTAGCGAAGATAGATAGATAATATTCTATATTGTATTCCAAATAACAACTAAGATAGAATAAAAATCATAGAACATAAAAATAATAACAACAGTGAACTTAACTGTAACTTAGTGTTTTCTAAGGTTTTCACGAGTACTACACATTGAAATAAAAGTAATCATAAAAAATTTTATAATTTTTATATGAAGCGCAGAGGTTCCATTTCTCCACAGATGTTCATGAAACTTCGTTTGACACTCGTTTCATGTTTTTTACGGCGTTACGATTGTGATAGCGTAGCTCGTAGCGTAGGCGTAGAGGCGTAGTTGGCTTAACTCACTCAAAACAAACGTAACAGTTTAAAAAAAATTTAATGTTTATTTTTCTAAAGCATCAAGTAACTTTTTTGTGTAAAAAGATTTTCTGTAGAAGGACTTTGAAGGCAGTTAGCCAATTACATGTACGTCCCTACTCGCTAAGTATCTCGAGCACAGCACAATTATTTATAATATGTTGGAGTACCAAGTTATAAGTGTATTACTTATTGTATATGTGTTAGAAGTATAAAATGAAATGCAAAAGAGGCAAGTCTTATTCGAATAGATCCCACATCATGTTTATTAATGAGCTGCTTAGGAGGCGGACTTGGTTGATAAAACACAAAGTGAACACAGAACAAAGTAATAATGGAGTATTGATTGCTTTGACGGTCGCGGATTCCGTTTGTTTGGCCTACACTATTACTAATAATTAACGTAGTATGACATTATAAGACATTTCTATTAAATTAGTTATCAATTGCAAATGGGTTTTTTTGAATCCGGTTACATTTAGGGGACTTTCATAACTGGAAAGTCCTTAAAACGCCTGAACCTAGTGTAGTGTACATAGAAATACACATGTAGCCTTCACATTGTGTAACATTTTTAGTAATAAAGTAACATTTTTTAACCTTGGCAATAATAAGTCATCTAAATTTCTAATCTGAGAATTCCAATGTCAGTTCCAGGAGCAGATATAATAATGTAATAATATTAATATCACTAGACAAATTACGCACATTGATCTAACTCCTAAGTAAGCAAATTATTTGCTTGTGTTAAGGGTGTTAGAAAATAATACAAATACATAGAAATACAAATATAAATACTGAAAATATATTTAAAGAACGACCAAACCCTACAAATACAGACATCTATGCTCATCACATACATGCCTGTCCCTGTCGGTAATCGAACCCGAGCCCTATTGCGTCGCTATCGTTAGGCGTCTGCGCTAACAACCATACGGACAAGTTACACACATTGATCTAACTAAGTAAACAAATTATTTTGCTTGTGTTAAGGGTGTTAGACAACGATACAAATGCCTAGAAATACAAATATAAATACTGAAAATATATTTAAAGAACGACCAAACCCAGAAATACAGACATCTATGCTCATCACATACATGCCTGTCCCTGTCGGTAATCGAACCCGAGCCCTATTGCGTCGCTATCGTTAGGCGTCTGCGCTAACCATACGACCAAATGGAGCGGTTTAAAAATTGCAAATCTTTATAATTCTAATTAGTTTCTCCAAAGTACCTAAATAATTTGAAATATTATTCATATAAATCATTAATGATTTTTATAAAGAAATTTATAACACTTATGTCTTTTACTGAATATAAAACTTTTTCTAAAAGACTACTGAAATATGAAAAACCAATATAGATTATCTCCCGCGACATAGGACGCGGGTGGCTCATCAAACAAAATATCCGCCCGTTGTTTGTCTATCGATATTGTGTCGATTCATAAATCTTTTGTCTCTATACCATAGTGAGAAATAACGCATAACAAATTGTATTTTATTGAAATATGTTTTAAGTTCGTAAAGTGGAAATTAATGTCGAAAAATAATTTAAATTTTAAAATATATTTTTAGGGCTAGAATTCATTAAAATTGTAAAATTTACAACTATTAAAACTTGGTACAGTTACTCCTAAATCCGTTTTAGCATATCTCAGATATCTTTTAGTAATATTTCAACTTTAACCCATAATGTATATCGTTATAAGTAAAATTAATACTTAGTGCCAAGATTTTTTTTTTCATATAAATTTATAGTAATAATTTAAGTACCCTTATATAATTTATAAGAAGAAATAATTTATTTAAACTCGCATTCTTTTCAAGTTGCCTTTAATTAGAGGTCAACTAGGAAAATTGAAATTCAATTTAAGAATAATATATATAGTATTTAGATATTATTTATTTTAAGTATTGGTATTAATCTTATATCATCTTATTTTTTATTAGTAATCAATTAATTAAATTATTGGATACTTTATTGATTTTTCCGCGAATTTTTTGGTCAAGGTACTTATATTTGGTTGATTTCACGTTTAAATTAAATAATAAAATAAAAATCTATTATAAGAGATAAAAAAACATAATCAAGATTTGAGTATCTACATTGTACGGTTTCAAATTCAGGTTTCCGGCATCTATTAACAAGATAAGTTTAATCAATTAACTTCTACAAAGGAAGTAGCTTCTCCTCGTGACCCTTCAGCAGTCAACTACAGAGTTGTTACAAATTGATGGACTATCTTCAAGGCGATCAAAATTGTCTATGCTACAATAAAATTAATAAAATTATCCAACACTTTTTGGCGGTTCTAGTTACTTTTTAGGTTATAGTTATTTAGGTAAGAAGTTGGACAGTGTCTCACAATACTTCTAAATCTTGGCCGTTATGTACAAAGTACTTCGGACAGATGAGCTACTGAATACTGTTTAACAAGAATAAAGGAGACGTTACACTTTCTGGAAATTACAGGGGAATTAAATTAATGATAGACTTTTTTAAACTCTTCGAAATAGTTATTAATAACAGTCTTCAGCTGCCAACGACGTTCACGGGAAATTAGTTCAGCTTGACTTTGGATAAATTACCGATAGATGCATTTTAAACCATGAGAATTATTATGGAGAAACAGATGCAATAAAGAATATTATAGTATGGCCATATTTAACAAAAATAAGATAACCCTGTGGTAAAAACTAACCTAATTCTCCCCGAACGGCCAAGGGGGGGAGGACGTCCAAAAGCCACGTGATGGTCTAATATAAGAACTGGAAGCCTTTCACATAGACGCAGCGACTACCCAGGACAGAGCGGCCTGGCTTGAGGCAATGAGATCGGACTGCAAATAAAGGGAAAAGAGAAGAAGAAGAAGATTATAATTATTGCACTAAGTAAAAAATATTATTATTTACTAGTATTATAAAGCGTTTTTCTTTAACTTTATGTCATGTTTTTGATATTTATTTATTTTTTTTGTAATATCTGTTATATACAAACATAACATAACAGATATTATATATATATGTAATACTTATAATAATTTTAAACGAAAATTGGCATATCTATATATGCCAATTTTCGTTTAAAATTATGTTATTTATTAAAATTATTTTAGATATATGAACGACGAGAGTCTTACTTTAGTCGATTATAATGGGTAACATCTCATATCACAGTACTTAAAAATCTTTGAAGATCTGAGTCAATCCGTATTTCTGTTAGTTATAAAAAAATCTAATAAATTATTATTATTATTAGATACTCTCTTGCATTTTTAATCAATGACATGAACTTTATTCATACCATTTCATCAACATATTTTATATCTGAAAATGAAGTTCGAAAGACAAATGTAAAGTATGTTTCTATGAAGCTGATATTTTTTCTTCTTGCATTCAATTACCAAATAAAAAAGAGGCCTCCCGGCTTCCCATTACCTCACGGTTACCGATGGCAGAAAAACAAGAATAAGGGTTATAGAGATCAATAATTTATTTTCATTTCGAACTTAAGCTAATGGCTAATGTCAAAAAAAATAACAGGTATATATCAAGATTCTAACATTTCCGCAACGATATCATAATTACGCGCATCACTGAACTGAGAGTAATGCTCCAATCTCGATGCTAAAGTGAACACAATATGCTTATTAAAAGTGTTATTAGTGCTGTTTAATTATGAGATATTGGATTCACATTAATATATATCAAAGATAAAGGAGAGGACGTGAGAGAAAGAGGGTAGGTAATTTTAATATATATTGGAATTCCTTTGCCTTGAAATAAAGGATTATCATATTATATTATTTGGTGCTATGTAATGATTTATATACAACATTTTGTGTTACACGGTGTGCTCATAAATAATATGAGGATAAAACACTAACTGCTAGCAGATGTTTTTTAATTTATATTAGGATATAGTACGTAGATAAAAAAATAAACATTAGTATGATACTAGCATTTACCCACGACTTCGTCTGCATTAAATAGGTTCTTTCTTATGGTAAAGAGATAAGAGGATAAGAATATATATCTATCTATCTATATAAGATATAGATAGCTATATTAATTAATAAAGCATTTTTTTTAATTACTTTTATTTAATTACTTTTGTAACTATTTACACTTTAATTTTAATTACAGTCTAAAAGGAAGCAAAATAAAAAAGAACTGGTGATTTTCTAAAGATCTTAATTTTATTTATTATTTTTTTTATAAAATTAAAAAGTACCCAAAACCACGTATTATTATAAAATAAAAAGGCAAATATAAAAAAAATACTTAAGAAAATTTTATCTGCGTATCACCTATTATGACGCCATCTTATGTGCTAGCGCTTTCGCTGTTATTCGTGGGAATGAGATATTTTCCCAAAGTAAAACGTAGTTTATGTCCTTTTCCAATGTCTTATCTAAATATGTTCCAAATTTCATCAAAATTATTGTAGTGGTTTAAACATGAAAGGGTAAGAGACAGACAGGCAGAGTACTTTCGAATTTATAACATTAGTATGAAAGTATTAGTATTATTGAAGTATGGGCAGTATGGCAGTTCATTAAAAAATGTGCTATAGACATATGACTATTAAATAATAAATAACATAAATTTGACATGGCAAATTTTATCACAACTTTCTTTTGTGCAATTGTACTTAATATGAACACTTGTATTAGGATCTGTATTATAATGAATAAAATTTATTTATTTTTGATACCGTGTACTATATAACAAATGGAAAAATATTCACTTTAGATATCAGGACAATAAAAAGAAAAATCTTGTTTGGGTTCAAGGTTCCTATTCACGTTGCGTAACATAGCTAAAATAGATTATGTACGCCGAGCTTATGTAATAATATGCTACTATTCTTAGCTGGCTTGAAGGTTACACTAGATTCCATTGGCTATGTCTAGTCTCCCCGATATATTATTATAATATGTTAAATTTGAAAAACAACAACGTTATTTGTCAAAATTGTATTTTTTCGAGTTGTCAATTGTTTCAAGCGAGTTACTAAGGCCACAATCAAAGGAACAAAAAAAAAATTTATGAAATATGACTTATTAATAACTTATTAATACTAACTTACATGGCTATGTGCCACTTGCTCAGTGTTGGAGACAAAAGCGAATTAAAGGAATGATATTATAAACAAAAGAACTACAGAAAACCAAGTTAAAGAAACAAAGATTTCGGTTATATATTCTATCGTTACATTCTACGATTCTGATGGAATATGTTTGATATATTCATGATACATCATTATAGCGTTTTTGCGATGTATGGGAATATAATAAGTATATATTAAGCGATTCCACAATGTATAAGGATATAACAAGTGTTATTATATAAATTAGGTATTTTTAATACTTAGAGTTTGTACGGCTATTATAAATTTAAAATATTACTATCGAATTCGTAATGAAATAGTTACGGAAAGTTTTAGAAAGTAAAATTTGATGTAGTTAAGGAGCTTTCGGAGTATGTTTTAGAATTTTCATTGATTCTCTTATGAAATCAGTGATAATTTTATTATTACTGATTTCATAGTATATACACATTATAAACATTTATGTGTTCCAGTTAACTTCTTTTTTAACGAAATAAATATGCTTTATAGATCTTATACCTTATCCTACTTTGAGCATTAAAAGTCTTTGGTAGAAGATTGACATAATGTAATCAAGGCAGAACTCAAGTCATGTTTATGAATGAGTCACTTAGCATACGGACAGGACTATTTGTTCTTGTATAAGAAAGTAATGGTGTGAATAATATTACGCGGCTTTGAAATCTTTCTACAAATCCGGTTATTTCTCTTAAAATTTGTCACTTGAGAAACCTTTAGAATGTAAAGAACATTTTTACAATTTACATATTATTAAAAATTACTTTTTGCTAGGTAGAGTTGTTTGGTGCTAGCAAAAGAGGAGTTTTTATCATGTTAATTCGCTTTGATGTATTTCTGTGACTATAATATGATTTATCATATTCTAGTTTTTTTGAAATGTTAAGTGTCACTAGATCGCCCGCTACAATAAAGTTGAAGTCCTCTGGTCGGTAATAGAAGAGGTTGTATTACTAACCTTTTCATCAGTTTCACTTTCAGAAATTCGCGTGTATTATCGTCATAATATAAAATAGGTCTTGATTTGTGTTTATGCTGTTTTTAATAAATTTATTAGTTTACTACTTAAATATTATGTTATTCTTGATACATTATTTTTCTTAAATAAAATAGCCATTTAATACGCAAAGGTACTTTGTTTAAGTATTACTTTCTTAAGTGCTTACTCGTAAAGGAAATCAACATTATGATATATGCATTAATAAAATATTCAGTCTTACAAAGCATACGTACATGGATACGTAAAAGAAACAGACAAAACTCAGGGTAAAAAAAGTATGTACCTCTATATTTAAAATTGAAGAAGATTTTTTTTTTAATCTTAGAAATAACCTCATATTATGACAAGGACAAACTCAATCTCTACTCTCCTTTCAATAATTCTGTTGCTTGGATGTGGTAATTATGTTATCTATTTTAGTATGTAGCCGTTTTCAGTCGCTTCTCTTGCACTGTATATGGGTACAGAATATCCATTGTGTTATGTAGGTAGGATCGTTGTTATCCTTATCGGCCTTACTTTTTTACAGAATTAAATCATAAATTTACTCTTACAGTGTTATATAAATACTGCTACGATTTCTATACCAAGATCACTGAGATGCCAGTAATAGAATGTCTTCAGCATCGTACTTCCTAAAATCACATTTTTACTAGTCTAAATAAGTATAAATATTATATCTGATTGAAAATATCTTTAAACATGTATAGGCATGTTAAGCTTATTTAAATTTATATAAATATAGAATGAAAAATAAACCACCGTCCCGATAAAAAGACGATCACATATAGAATGCTTAATTCACAGAGGTGGACAGCGATACGGTAGCTCAGTTGGTAGAGGGACGGGACGGTTTCCCAGTAGTCGCGGGTTCGAATCCCTGCCCGTATCAGTTTATTTTTCATTCCATATTTATATAAAAATATTATATCTGTCTCTCTAAAAATAACTCTTATTCTATAACCAGGGAGAGGCATAGGTTTAGTTTAGTCATAAGAGAAGTTTTTTCTCTGTTATATACATTTTTATACGTTAAGTTTAATATGAATACTGAAAATTAAAGTGTTCTTGTATTTAAAGTTACATATTATTCTGATAGCACGTTTTTACATTCAAAGTAAAGTAAAGTTGGCTTTATTTAATTCCATACGGTTTCCCTGATTACATAAGCTAAAATAGATGTACAAGTTTAGAGACTTAAATACATTATGTAAATTATTTTAAGATGCTACGAGAGCGCTACGAGTCTATGCATACAATATCTTTATAATTGTTGTCTGGAATATTCAAACTATTTATTATGTTTTAACAATTAAACAGCATATTTAGTATCTTACTTGTTAATGTTTTACAATTATGAATAACCCTAATTAACATATTTTAGTACGATAGTCATTGTGTGTTACATATGTGTAAGTAGACATAAGTACAATATCCAGTATAAGTCAAACATCTGGTTTAATAATTGTATAACACCGTCTAAATTAACGGATTGTTTGCATAATCATAATTTTAATAATCAATAGTTGATTCTCGAAAATTAACTTCATTGCATGTTGGTTTATTAACATCTGAAGTTTAATTTATACTTAAATTGGAAAAGAAAAACCGCTACGTTCAATTGCTTAGAATGTATCTTTTTCTATATTACTGTTTGTCTGTCAGGTTTTATTATTGTTTTCTGGAATCAAATGAACATATTTAAGTAAAATTTGTTTTTAAGGAAATATTTATTTTATTGGTTATTCATCAGAAAAAAGACAATGTTTTCAAATAGAGTAGAATGTAGCTCGAAAAATATTAAAATTGTTAATAAAAACTTTTGTTATTAAATTATCATAATTCCGTTTTGTTTTTTCGCTACGAAACCGGAAAACCGGTCTAAAATAATAAAATATATGTAAGTATGGTCATACTATATTAAAACTCTATATATTTTTTTTAAGTTTGTACCAAGTTGTATGCATAAATTTCATTAATTATGCTAAATACATTACAATGATAATGAGGAGAAATAAAAAGAGGAGCAACTTATTTATGTTCGATGTTGGTTTCAAGAAAAAATCTTCTAAGTGATTTGTACTTTTGTGAAATAAAGTCATGCAAACGAATATGCAGATTGACACGAAGGTACCGGAACTGCCTCTGTTGAGGTGAAACTAGAAATCAGCGAGTACAAACTAACAATGTAGCTTCTAAATATTTACTATGTAATTAATGAAGCAGAAATAACTGAACGAATGATATAATGTATAAATAATATAACTAATATAAAAACGTATCATTATCTCAAAGAGAACTGGAAGTTGTAACTTGTTTGAACTAGTTATTTTGTAACTCTGTTAGTTAGTTAATATCTTATCAGACTAAATTAAATGTTTATTTTTGTTGAAAGTTGTTTTTGATTTGTAAACAAAAAATATTAAACAGGAACACATAATATTCTTTTTATGTAAAACTTTAGTTTCATTTATTATTACGCTTATCATTTTATTTATCTCTTGCTTTCATTTATTGTGAGATTTTTATGTTTATGTACAAATATTATTACCCTAGGGTACAAGAACTTACAGCAACAATAAATTACGTTAGCTTGAACAATTTTTTAATATTTTGTGTAATATTGATTTAACCTGTATTTAATATTCTTTATGCTCAGCGTGTTCCTCAAATGGTATGGCAATTTATTATAACATATAACTACTTGATTCTTGGAATGTTCATGTTCGTGTACCGCAAAAATCCAGTTTTAGCTTTAGTGACAATTTTTGATGAGTCTTTCTAGTAACAATTTAAGCATCTTGTGGTAATATAATGGTTTTCTTTACATACTTCTTTAATTTTATAAGGTACTAGCTGTTGCCCGTGACTTAAAAATAGAATCACCCGTGACAATTACGTAATCGCGCTACAACCTATGTTATGTCACAGACAAAACCACATTCAAAAGTTAGTATTTCTATAGCCTATGTGTTATTCTGGTACATAAGCTACAATATTTCCAAGTTGTATCAAAATCCGTTAAGTACAAACAAATAAACAATAAACATATACATAAAAATTAAACATCTAGAATAAGGAAATTTATATTTATTTTCAAAATCCTCCAATTTGTGATAACATTTTAATATAATGTATTATGTGCATGTGTAGACACCCTAACAATAATTCGTAGCGTCGTAGCACATTGCGTAGGCGTAGATGGTTTGCAAAAACGTGACACTTTTGTTGCCTAAATTAAACCCAATATTCTAATATAAACTACACATTTTATGATATTATTTAGTACATGAATTAATATAATACGTTTTTGCTTAATTTATATTATGTCATTACAGTAATTAATTTATCAATTCTTGAAAATTTAATATATTTTGCAATGAAATTTGCATTTACAAGATTTCTTGCAAATATTATTTTTAATTAATTTAATTTTATAAAGGTCTGAGTATGTCAGATTTATACATTTAATCCAGACCATAATGAATACTATCTTTTAATTTGTATCTTAAATATTTTTAAATAGAAATTTACCAGTGTATTGTACACTTTTAAGTAGTTTGTCTTTTTAGGTTGTATCTTTGTTCTCTTAAGATTTGATCTTAATATTAAATGTAAAATATATATATTTTTTATTTTATTTTTGATAAGAACATTTGAAATATATTACAAACTAAATTATAATTAATAGAGTTTGAAAGGTTTTATTAACAAAAAAAAAATAAATGCACTAAATTTCAAATGACGTATAAAAGATTAGACGTCAAAGTTGCTACGAGTATAGATGAAAAGTGAAGTATATAAAATATTTAAAAGTAAGAATGGCATGATGATAAGAAGAGTAAATTATGGGTAAAAATTAGGAGTGTGTCTTGGTTACGTATCGAATGGAAAATATATATTGGTATATGATATCGGATTTCCAAACTATATAATTTTTGTACGTTCTAAGAATTTCACGAGTACTACACATTAAAATAGAACTATTTTTAAGGATTTAACTCGCGTAATTAATTAAATTTAAAATGTAACTTTACGAATATTTATACGCGATTTAGCTAGAGAGCTACTTAGAGTACCAATATAGATAAGTAAAAATACATCTATATATTTTAGAATCATAACCACAACTCAATTAAAAATTTGATATCATATTAAATTAGATTCTTCAAATTTTTTTTTGTGTCATAAGGAATGGAAATAAAAGGAAAATTAATTAAAATTATACCCATTTTATTTTGTAATTATTTTGTTTTGAATTTTTCTATAATATATTTTTTTAATGTCTTTGTAAGATTTATTATCCTAAATAACACAAAAAGATAAAAGATCATCTACAAATAATTCTTAGACAGATGTTTGTTCCAAGTCAATAAAGCGACGGAAGACAGAAACGTTATTATATCCGATTTCATCGGAAACGCTTCAGCGATACTGATTCGTGAAACGTTTTGGATAAAATATTAATGGATAGATACAGCAATAGAATGTTTTAGAAAATATATAGTTTCACGGCAAACCAATATCGGATTTTAGCAACGGCTACGATGTATAGTTTCAATTACTAAATACGATTCTTATCGCCCACATCTATTAAAAAAAAATCAAACTGTATATTTGATAGCTCATAAATGTTTTAAAAATATTATATTGAAAAATGCACATACTTTTCTAATTATAATTTATTTATTTATCAATTATTATTATAAAAAACACATCTCAAAAATTTATTGCGACTGGCAGATATTTGTTTAAGTGCCTATAATCACCATACTGCTGACAAAACATGAAATTATAAATTGTTTATAGATCTAATGCATGAAATGAGCTGAACTGAGCGTGAGCGTTTAGCTTTGTCACAGCGTCACTGATAAAAGAAATAACCGTTGCGGCATGTCGAATATCTTTGTTCAAACAAATCTTCAAAAATTTATGGTCAGCTTTATTCCAATTATTATAGTTCTTAGATAAAAAACCAATATTGATCGATTTGTATTCTACGTAGTTTGTTGATAAATGATTGGCTGTTTTTTGTTTTAGTAGTTTATTTGGACCATCATCTATTCTTATCTTATTACTTGAGGAGAGCTTAATACATCTAAAATATGACCAAAGAACTGGCAAAACTTTTCAGGAAGGGCAACAGGTCTGAAGTCAATCCTCTTTTGGAAAGCGTGTTGCTCAATTTTCTTCCATCTTTCGAATAAACTGTGTGAGATAGAAACTTCTTTCATTTTCTTTCTTTTAGCCGGCTCTTACGGTTCCCTCGGGAAGACGAAAACGTCACATTTTTAGCCGAGCCCGGTTAATAAAATAATTATTTGGATTCAGAAACGACTCTTCGCTTAACTTATTGTTACTTCATTCAGTTTTTATAGAAAATTAATTATGATCCTTATATTATGTATACTATGTTGATAATTACGAAAGGTAGAACAGTAATTGTAAGACAAACAGCAAAAATGTTCACCTTCTCAATGAAATATTTTATCAATGTAAAAAAATTACCTGAATACCTGAAACGAAAATACTATTTTTACTCATGACGGAACGGAGACGATATTAAATTAGTTTTATACTGACGTGAAATATTTTGAGTTATTTTATTGTTATGCTTACTTATGTTGAAATTTATAAATTTAATGGCAGCCCTATAAGGATTTTTTTTACGTTTATTATCTCTCATCTCTTAAATTATTTAAGTCGGGGGTTTTTAAATGATTTTATCCCTTTTCATTTTAACCGTCGTAGTTTTTTTTTTAATTTAGAATTTGTGATTTTATCTATTAAACATAGTATTCAATTCATAATATTCTTAGTATTTAAGCATAATTTGTCCGACTCATTTAAAAGATGACGATGGTTATAAAGAGTAATAGAACGGGAGTATACAGATACGTCATATCATTTAAAATATCGGGGCCCAAACGTAAAGATGTTCAATTATATTATATAAATAAAGATATCATAAACAATAATAAATGGAAAATAATACCATCAGAGTTGGGTGTAGTTGTGAGTGAATGATATTCAAGATATATATCTAATAACATTCAGGCTTACATGATTCATAAGTTTGTTTTAATAATATGATAAATAAGTTAAATAAAGGTACCTACTGTATTGATAAACTTACTTAAACTTGAATTATGGTTAGTCTGTATCTCTATAGTTGAATGTTTTCGGTACATTTTAAATATTCTATAAAACGGTTCAGTAGGTAAGTTATATAAGAGGCCCTTGAGTAATAATTTAATTTGGCGCTTAATAATTAGTGGCTAAAAATGTTTAAATAAAACAGTAAATTGGCAGCAACACATTAATACAAAAATAACCAAAAAGATATTTTTTATTGATATGTAGAAAACGATGCCCAAAGCCCGTACTAAGTTCAACCAAGTCACGTTCTGATCATTAAGCCCGAAATAATTACGATCAGGGAACTCGACAGTAAATGATATATTCCATAGTAAAGCTTATAGAATAATCTGTTCGGTACTAATGAAATAATAATCCTAATCTGTACTTATCAGATTATTAACAGTAGGTACTTAAGTTGTGTTGTTATATGATGATTAAACATGCCTTATGAATATGTACGACAAAAGCTTAACACTGCCAATCTTGTCAAGTTCAACGCCACAAAAACGCAGACGTGTCTATTCACCGCAAAAAGGAGCCCTTTCACCTTGGCTCCTACTTTCCAGAATGTATCCTTGGAATACAGTGACCGGCTTCAGTTGTTAGGCTTAGAGATTTCCTCGAACCTCAACTTTGGTCGGTTCATTGAGTCCAGAGCAAGAGCAGCAGCAGCAAAGCTTGCCGTTCTTGCGAAGGTTCGGCAGTACTTTACACCGGGACAGCTTTTTGTTTTATACAAAGCACAGATCCGGTCGTGTGTAGAGTACTGTGGACACATATTTGCTGGTGCCGCAAAGTCTCATCTTGCGGTTCTGGACTCAATTGAGAGGCGAGCAAAGAGGCTTATAGGCGATCCCGAATTGGTCGAAGCCGACCTCCAAAGCCTTGAGCACAGGCGTAGAATAGCTAGCCTCTCAGTATTCTATAGGATACATTTTGGTGAGTGTGCGCAGGAATTACACGAGTTGATTCCCCCGTCCCCCTTCCATCACCGGACGTCCCGACGCACGGCAGGTATCCATCCTTTTGTTGTGGACATTCCACCTGTCCGAACGAAGCGCTTTGCTTCCTCATTTTTAGTGCGTACAGCAAAGGACTGGAACAATTTGCCTGCGTCGGTATTTCCGGCCAAATATAATGTGGGTGTCTTCAAGAGAAGAGTGAATAGGTTGCTAGGGCAATGCGACTTACCATCTAAGACTACATTCCACTTACCATCAGGTGGAATGTAGTCAAGGATTGCCCTAGATCATATAAAAAAAAAATAAAAAAAAAAAAAAACACTATTTCAGCCATGTCATAGTCATTGATAATAAAAATGGGGGATAAAGGGAACGTTTATACGATATAATATTACTAATGAATAAAATATATGAATACATCATTTTTTAATATATGAACAAATTTTTATATACGAACCCCAACAAACAGTGGTCTGCAAATCACGTTTCATTAGTTTGTATACTCATTTCACGTTGTTTGATTTCCAGAAACTAAATTGTAAAGTAAGTTCGATATCTGAATATTATTCACGGTATCGGTATAGCAAGTTTTAGAGACTTATTCCGAAACTAATTAATATGAACCACAATATAGTTTTAGTAAATTTAAAAATTATTGGAAACTCGTAATGCCAATATTATATATACATTTTAAGTTTTAATAACCATGTTTGAAAATATCTTTAAACATGTATAGCTATGTTAAGCTTATTTCAA
The DNA here is from genome assembly GCA_959347355.1 of Napeogenes inachia. Classification (NCBI taxonomy): domain Eukaryota; kingdom Metazoa; phylum Arthropoda; class Insecta; order Lepidoptera; family Nymphalidae; genus Napeogenes; species Napeogenes inachia. The sequence goes on along the minus strand of OY365798.1, from coordinate 17,561,157 downwards.
TTTTATAAAATATAGAATGAAAAATAAACCGATACGTTCAGGGATTCGACCAAGCGGTAGGTCAGTTGGTAGAGCGACGAGATGGTTTACCAGTAGTCGCGGGTTCGAATCCCTGCCCGTATCGGTTTACTTTTCATTCTATATTTTATAAAATTTTAATAACCATGTAACCATGTAATATTGAAACTTAATATAAATTTAGCATAAAGAATTACCAACGAGTTCGTGCCAATAACTTTTTCGTTTCTTTTTTGTGATTTTAGTGTTTCGGTTTGACATCCCGAAAAAAATATAACTGACTAAATGAAATTATCAATCACTGAATGAATTAAGATTTAAAGTATTTTAAATTATAAATAATAACGTAAGCCGCAGTTGCTATAACCATACCACATGTTGTGTAAATTTGTGTTGATTGGATTATATAAATGAGTTGAGGTTTGTGAAATCATTAAGTTCTATATTAGCAATCGAGTTTAAATAAAGTAAGTGAAATTTTAGTACATGTTTAAACTGCTAAAATAGACTCTGAAACCGAAATGTCTGGCTTATCGCCAACAGACACTATTTTTTTTTGAGAATATGAGCAATTAGTAAAAACTTTCCACATTATTCTACTTATATTACGTATCTGTGGTTATCTACTCAATGACTCAAGTAGTGCAGAATTTTCACGATCACTAAAAGTTGCCTTTAAAGGTTGTAAAAGAATAGTTGTTTCTAGAAACATCAATCTGTAAGCAGTCTATTTAGTGTACATAACTCGTAACAACTACTTAGTGTACTGCTTCGGCACTAAAAAGTAACATTATTCTACTAAGATAACATTAGTATTAGTATTTTATAAAGTAATACAAAAAGATATTCAATAGAAATACAGTAACGAATATTTGTTTTTACATTAATTAAATCAGTGATAATATTAAAACAATATTCACAATAGCTTATTGTGTAGGCGTTGACAATTCCAATGACATAATACTTTCGTTACTAAATGATGACTCAATATTTAAATATAGTAGGGGATAAAAAATAGTCATAATAAATAACTTAAAACAAAATCCTTTGATAGAAAAACGTGTAAAGCAAAATTTTATACTCGTTTAATTAAATTTGTCTGCCCGAAAATTTTAAGTACATGTTTTAGTTTTATAAAATTAACATAATAACAATGGAGCGTCAAGTGACTAATGACATATCAAAGAGCGTAAGACCGCTCCTCTTCGTGACTTGTCAGCTTTTGTGGCAGTTTTTTTTAGTCCGCTTCAGGTTTTGTTGTCATTCTCTAATAATTGCATATTTTACTAACGTTTTATAAGCTTGATTTATAAAGTAGTAAAATATTATATCTCGTCAGTAAGAAGTCTTATTATTAAAATTATTTGGGATATAACGACAAAAAATTATTAGAATGTTGAATTTTCTAACCGGCCAAACCTGAATTTTTGAAAATTTATCTTCTTAACAATTCTCACTAAAATCAAAAGTTACTGGAATTTTAGTATTTTTTATTTCTTTATTTATATATTTTTTTCATTTTAACTCAGAAGTTCAAACTGGCACTGAAATTATAAAAACCTTACAGGAACGTCACTGGGGTGGATGATATGAAGATAATCAAGGTTTTAGAAACCAAATCCCTCTTTAAAAAACATTTTATGACAACTGAAAAACTGCTTAACTATCACAGTTTATAAAATAAAGCGGGAGACAGATAAACGGATAAACGGACTAACGGACAGAGAAGTCTTAGTAAAAGGATTCTCTTTTCTAAAATGTGGGTACGGTAAACAACTCTAAAAATGTCTAAAACGGGTTATTTACCGGTCACTCTACAAATAAAATTAAATGTTGTTATTTCTTAACTTTTGGGTTCCATTAGTAGTTATGAATTCATGTTTTAAACATATAACTTTAATCCACGTGTACAGTCGCGGCAAACAGCTAACACATGAAGATTAAAACGATTTAACCTAATTCAAGTATTATATAGAACTATAGTACAATAGACATCGTTGATTAAATAGTAGACATTTTCTAAGTGACTTTCTGTCTCGCTAGTATTTAGTTTGTACTGTCGAATAGTAGAGATCCTTTTATTATATAAAACAATATGGTTGAGTTATGTTAGTCAAAAATAAATATTATGTCAAGTTCAAAGTAGATTTATCGCTGCGGTTCAATATCAAATATTTAATACTCGATATAAAGGCACAATTATTATTTTCTGTGCTGGATAGTATAAATTTTCTACGTGACTTTCTAAGTCTCGCGAGTATTTAGTTTGTACTGTCGAATAGTAGAGATCCTTTTATTATATATAAAAACAATATGGTTGAGTTATGTTAGTCTAAAATAAATATTATGTTAAGTTAAAAATAGATTTATTGCTAGGGTTCAATATAAAGTATTAAATACTAGATATAAAGGCATAATTATTATTTTCTGTGCGTGATTGTAAATGGATAAACACTCCACCTCAGTCTTTCATGACGGTACCTCATGTGCAAATGTCATGAGTACCTAAATAAAAATCTTTGAGAAATGGAGTGGGATGGAGGAAGTTAGGAAATGGTGGCCAAAGGTAGGGGTTATGATTTCCGTCGTCTCTTTCTACGTAAGAAACTTAATTAAATTAAAAAAATAACGACAACTTCTTGTTAAAAGGTGGTCCTGGTCAAGCCAGCCCTTATTACTTATTATGAAATAATCACAGCAAAGTTCTTCCACCTAGACTGGGCCTACCATAAATGACTTACAATGTTACATAAATTCCAAAAATGTCTTACATTGAAAAATTCATCTACAAAACTGCGGGGTAAGTTATAAACAGTGACTATTTCAGAATTATGAAAATAACACCAAAAGGCCTTCAATATGATCCCACGGGGTTTGTGAATTATAAGGGATAGGGATCTAATGCAATGCGACAGCACTCCAATAACTTATAAGATCATAATAACGTAGATATTTTAAACTTCAATAACAGAAAAAGAAAAAAAAAGAAGATTTGAACACTTCTCTTATATTGTGACGTCTCAGTATTGTTATTGTCGTTATGGGCTATAAAAAGTTATATTGTTAAAAGGCCCATGGAGACCAATTAATGGTAAAGAGGTTTTATTAAGTATCTGCCTACAATGTCCATTTAACCCCCGGGCCACCCCTCCAGGCGTAAGTAATTACCCATTACGCCTTTCTAAATATCCTTGAACAAAATAAATAAAACAAATAGTAGAGGATTCATATAGTTTTAATAAAATAACATAGCATTGAGTTACAAAAGACACGGCTGTCGTTGTATAACAGCCTATCCTAAACGTACCTGATACGCACGACCCGTTTTTATTGTTCTCATCGCAAAATTGCGAAGGACATATTTTCCTCTTTATTTGTCTGTTTCATAATAGTATTCATTAAACAAAATTGACATAATTTTCGTAGAAAACAATGTATATATAACACTTAAAACTGCACAAAGGTGTAGTGATAAATTGATTACTTCTCACGGAACAGTTAGGCAAAAGTATATTGATTATTGCTAAATAAAATGAGTGGTCAAAGTAATCGAAGAAACGAAGTTCAGATAATTTCTTTCAATCTTGTCATTAACTTTCGCTTTACTATAATATATAGAAACAGTTAACATTGGTTAAGAGGTACATGTATGTAAATATTAAGCGCTCGTATAAATTTCTACCTAACACATATTTGCCTCCTACGATGAAAAACAGATCGAATCTCAAGAGATGGATAATTTCACATAAAGGAAGTATAACGCTTTTTTCTTTAGTGTCTTTTCTATCAGCCCGTTCCTATCGCAAGTCGCGCAAAAGAACTTTATTCTAGTATTGTGGATAATACATTATTTTAAGTGATTTTATAAACATAACACGTAATGTAACACAATCAATTATTTATGAACATTTAAGATATGTAGATAACTCCTTATTATTATATACGTAAGACATAATTCTTGACACAAAGCAACCTTAATTTTATTGTTCACTTATGTTACATATTTTAATCATGAGGTCAATAGAAATAAATATTATGGTGGTTTTTACTTTGCGTGCCAAACAAACGAGTATTAAACATATCGACTAAGTTTTTTTTTAACTCCTAACCCAAAAAAGGGGTGTTCTAACGTTTGTATCTATGTGTCTATCCGTGGCATCATAGCAGCCAAACGAGTTTGCCTTTTTTTTCGGTCCATCGAGATGATTTATGCTATATTTGGTCGAAATAAAAGCAGTCATCTCCAAGATATTGAGCTTTTATTGGTGCTGGTGAAAAGTTCTTATACAATATTGATACTAAAATCTAAACATATCTATTAAAACGAATTAAATCTTTTTAATGATATTTATTTAATTTGTTTAAGTTGATGCCAATTATACCATACATAACATTGACATTAAGTTTAAATTCAATATTTCTCTTTGTATAACGCGATGTACTTTATGTTTGTTCAACAAATCAGTACCAAAAATGATTTATAAATTTTGTAGATGTATCGAGTTGTTAAAAATGAAGATAATGAATCATGGTTAAATTACGATCCTCGTTGTCATATCTCGAAGACTCGGTTTTAACAAAGCGTTACCAGACATGATAAATTGCGGTAACATCTTGTTTAAAAAATCACATTTATTTGTATGCTGAAAATATAAATAAACAAAATTATAAGACATAATCAAGAATGTATTAGTTTAGAAAAGGACTTAAACAACTTAGAGTCTCACAGTGCGAGACACCTTATATTTGAATTTAGAAAATGGTTGCACAGTTATTTCTTAGAGAAAAAAATAATTATAACTATTCATAATTTAAAACTAATTAAAAAAAATATTCAAATTTAAAAACCCCCGATACAAAATGACGCTATATGTGCGTTCAAGAACATTTTTCACTCTCTAAAATCAAGCTTAACTTTAGATGTTTTTCTATTTTACACTAAAGAATCTCTCTTTCAATTCAATTATACTTAGGAGTAAAATAGAGTTTTTTTTTTTTTTTTTTTAATTTTTTTTATGTAAGAGGAGGGCAAACGAGCTGGCGGGTCACAGATGACTTGTGATCACCGCCGCCCATGAACTCTTGCAACATCCGAGGAAAACAATTAAAGAACGCATACATATTAACACAGTATGACAAGTTTATATGTTTGTATACATGTATTGTATTACACGTTGATAATGCCAGAGAAATCCAATACAGTAAAACCCATTACGCTTGCGATTTGCATACCATGTACCTATTTGCATTTTGAAATTATTGTCACACAAAATTTTATTACCTCACGAACATTAATGATTATAATTTTATTTAAATTTAAATTAAAATATATTAAACTTAATTTTAATATTTAAATTACACTTATGTGTGATGCAATTCTAAAATTCAAAATTCAAAATAATTTTATTCAAGTAGGCATTTACACGCACTTTTGAAATGTCAATTACATTAAATTGGTCGGTATAGTCAGTCTGTGAGTAAGTTACCACCAGCTCGGAATGCTGTTCTGCTGAGAAGAGCTGGCCAGAAACTCAACAGATGCTCTTTTTAAACGAAATTTAACCATGTTTGACTTATACATTATAACATCTACCCTGCAAATGAGTAAATGACCCAAGTTCCACACATTTCGATCAACCAAAATCTCTTGAATGAATTATCGACACAAGGCTAGGTAGGTATGTTAAAAGTGAACTAAAGAAGAGCTAACATTACGTGAGGATAATTGAGTTGCATGTTTAATTGTGTGCCTAGAAATTAGATGCGAAAACACTAATTAGTGTGGCTTATACTTATATTACAGTTTGGATAAATGGTTTACATATATTTAAAAAAAATATGAATTATAATATTTTTTCAGTAATTAAGTAATTTCTGTTTCTTTTTATTTCTGGTGGTTAAGAAGTTTAAGCTAGAACGTAGGCAGCGGCATTCTCATTTAAATAAAACTTGACTTTTGTAAAACAATTTCAAATTTATAATGATACGTTTGATTTTAAACAGCAACAATTTCTTTTTTATAACTAATATACAACCCTTTAATTCAAGCGTAGTAAAGTATTTTCCAATGTTCCTTAAGTCCCGTTTGTCATCCTAGGTTAAATATAAATCACAATAGTTATTGTAATAAACATCTACGATTATTAGTTAATTAGCTGTCAGAGCAATATTAGTGTTGGTAGATTAATTATCCATCTGTACTGTTGTGAAAAATGATGTGTAACTGTGTAACTCTTAAAAAAAGTAAAACGTAAGTAATTGTTTAATTAATACATAAACAACAAGATACCATACACATAACATTTTAGTTTTATTGTTATTTTTTGTTAATCAAAAGAAACAAATGCTCTGGATTATTAAGTACGCCCTTTTAGTTATTTCTCGAGGACATCGTTTAAATAAGATGTTACTAGATATTATTTATTAGACAATGTAGAAATTAATGTACCTGTACGCCAAAATAATAAAAAGTTAAAATAATCAGTTTAGCTTTTCCTAAGAAATTGAAAAAAAACTTTTTTTAAAACTTTAAATCATAAAACACATAGTCCAATATTAGTATAATATTGCTTGGAGAATGAAATTCTAAAAATCTAGTTATTTTTATGATTATAATTCTCAGGTTCCCCCCAAACATTAAAGCACATTTGTTATTACGGCTAACTTTCAAAAATATATATTTATAAGGAAATAATAAAATAATATATAACCAAAGCAATCTCAATTCTCAGTCCCTATTTTATTTCTCTTTCGTTATGTCGGAGTAATAATTCGCATCAGTGAAGAAAATTTATCGGCCGCGAAATACTTGATGCTGCTTTAGTAAGTAGCAAAAAATATAAGATGGGATTAAATTAACTAATTATATACGACAATTTTATTACAATGTTTTCTTAAATTAGCTTATGACTAGTATAAATTAAAACCGGAATTGCACAAGGCACTATATTAGTTACATCACTTGATCACTTGTCAATAACTTTATTATGGGTTCATTTTTTATGTCGTTCTTTGTGAAGGACTGACGAAATTTTGTCACCACACTACAGGTCATTAAAATAAAATTAAGCAAAACAATGGTTAGTTTCTTCCCTTTTTCCTTCGGATTACTGTTTTAGTGTAATATAAATAAATCTACAAGACCATAACAAACCCGTTAAAGACATAAAAACTATTATATGATTATGCATTCTCGATTTATTTTTTCCTGCGATAAATACTACAAATAGACTGAAGGTGTAGCTTTGGGCGGACAGTGAACGTATTTAGTGTGAATCGATAATATAGAACACATAACAATTACCACAACTACATCTTCATTAAGTTGTGGCGATGACATTTAGACGGAAGAAAACTCCCGCATACAGATCGCTATTTTTCATGTAAAGTAATAAATACAGTATCGTCATCTACACACAGTAAGGATGTTTTATGCTAGGGGCAAATTTGACGAGAAATATTTGTAATACGATGATCAAATTTTTTTAGTGTATGGTGTTTCCCTAAATAGTTTAGATTTATATTTGAGCTTCGTTAATAGCGCTTGACACTTTGATGACATTCCAGGCGTAATATATGTTTTCAGGTCTATACAACGTTTGCAGATCCCGCTAGTTTATTTTAATTCGCATACTATTTAAAATAATAAAATTTTAATTTGCTACTGCAGATTTAAAAAACAGGTTTTAATTTAATTTAATTTAATTTAATTTAATTTAATTTAATTTAATTTAATTTAATTTAATTTAATTTAATTTAATTTAATTTAATTTAATTTAATTTAATTTAATTTAATTTAATTTAATTTAATTTAATTTAATTTAATTTAATTTAATTTAATTTAATTTAATTTAATTTAATTTAATTTAATTTAATTTAATTTAATTTAATTTAATTTAATTTAATTTAATTTAATTTAATTTAATTTAATTTAATTTAATTTAATTTAATTTAATTTAATTTAATTTAATTTAATTTAATTTAATTTAATTTAATTTAATTTAATTTAATTTAATTTAATTTAATTTAATTTAATTTAATTTAATTTAATTTAATTTAATTTAATTTAATTTAATTTAATTTAATTTAATTTAATTTAATTTAATTTAATTTAATTTAATTTAATTTAATTTAATTTAATTTAATTTAATTTAATTTAATTTAATTTAATTTAATTTAATTTAATTTAATTTAATTTAATTTAATTTAATTTAATTTAATTTAATTTAATTTAATTTAATTTAATTTAATTTAATTTAATTTAATTTAATTTAATTTAATTTAATTTAATTTAATTTAATTTAATTTAATTTAATTTAATTTAATTTAATTTAATTTAATTTAATTTAATTTAATTTAATTTAATTTAATTTAATTTAATTTAATTTAATTTAATTTAATTTAATTTAATTTAATTTAATTTAATTTAATTTAATTTAATTTAATTTAATTTAACTTTTTTTTTTTTTTTTTTTTTTTTTTTTTTATCGTTGGAAAAATGCGTTTCCGCATCGTCACCCAGGCCAGGAAGGCGATGACCGGGCGGTATGTGCGGCACCCGGCGACTGCCTAAGGCACCCCACTAAAAAACCAACGGCTGCCCACGACGCTGCCATGGGACGTCACGGGATCGCTTTCGCACTCACCGTGACGCCCCGGCGTAACTCCTCCGTATAGGGGTACCCCGGGCAACCAGTGTACCCCTACCTCATAGACCTAGTGCAATGGCGAGAGAGGTCGCCCCCCCTCTCACCTAGGCCTACGGCTGGGAAGGAACGGGCTGGACCCTTCTCCTTCGCAGCCTCTCCCGCTGGAGCTCAATGTGACTATGTTGCCATAGCCACAGCCGGCTCCGTGCTGGGCTCCGCGCTCGAGGGTTTCGCACCAGGTGCTAATCCTCGAACTCGCGGAGCCTTGCACACTCGGCTCCCCAAAAGGTGGGTCGCTGAGAGGCCTCGGTCCGCACAGACCGCGCACCGCAACATTCCGGTGCAAGTGGCTCGGGTATGCCCCTCACCACCGCACCGGAAACAGGCGGCGCTTCGGTTGACCACGGACGGGCAAGCCGCACGCACATGCCCAGGTGCAAGGCACCTGAAGCAGCGCAGTGGCTGCGCCTCCAACAACTCCACCCTGGCTGAGCTCCAGCCCACCAGGACTCTTTCGACGTCGACGAGCGATCTCGCCGCATCAATGGGGAGTCGGGCAAAGGCAACGCCCATGTCCCCATAACCACCCCGACGGATCTCCCCCACGAAGAGGGCCTCGTCAGGGCAGTTCGTGATGCGGCAAATCGCATCGACTACATCGTCATGTGTGACAGAGTCGTCCAGGCCTTTTAGCCTTACGGCCACCCGCCGAACCGGCCGGACGACATCTGCTACACCCGCTAAAACTGGACGGATCTTCTCCGCCAGTTTTGACGCCTGCTCTGGAGTGCCCTTGGGCAACTCCAGAAGTCTGGCACCCGCCGCTGACCGGCGAATCTTAAGCCCATCTCTGAGGCCGATGTCGCCGAGATTGACCGTCTCGGCGGCACGCCTCAGAACATGGGCATAAGTCACCCCCGCAGCTGCCGCCTCGTCCTGCAGCTTGATTAAGACTGCAGGAGAACGAGGTTTGGGCAGTTTCGGAGGAACCGACTTCGTCCCGTCCGCCTTCGCTTTCGCCGAAGACATCCCCTTCGAACTGGCCCTGGGAACTACTGGGAACTACTACTACTTAATTAAATTAAATTAAATTAAATTAAATTAAATTAAATTAAATTAAATTAAATTAAATTAAATTAAATTAAATTAAATTAAATTAAATTAAATTAAATTAAATTAAATTAAATTAAATTAAATTAAATTAAATTAAATTAAATTAAATTAAATTAAATTAAATTAAATTAAATTAAATTAAATTAAATTAAATTAAATTAAATTAAATTAAATTAAATTAAATTAAATTAAATTAAATTAAATTAAATTAAATTAAATTAAATTAAATTAAATTAAATTAAATTAAATTAAATTAAATTAAATTAAATTAAATTAAATTAAATTAAATTAAATTAAATTAAATTAAATTAAATTAAATTAAATTAAATTAAATTAAATTAAATTAAATTAAATTAAATTAAATTAAATTAAATTAAATTAAATTAAATTAAATTAAATTAAATTAAATTAAATTAAATTAAATTAAATTAAATTAAATTAAATTAAATTAAATTAAATTAAATTAAATTAAATTAAATTAAATTAAATTAAATTAAATTAAATTAAATTAAATTAAATTAAATTAAATTAAATTAAATTAAATTAAATTAAATTAAAACCTGTTTTTTAAATCTGCAGTAGCAAATTAAAATTTTATTATTTTAAATAGTATGCGAATTAAAATAAACTAGCGGGATCTGCAAACGTTGTATAGACCTGAAAACATATATTACGCCTGGAATGTCATCAAAGTGTCAAGCGCTATTAACGAAGCTCAAATATAAATCTAAACTATTTAGGGAAACACCATACACTAAAAAAATTTGATCATCGTATTACAAATATTTCTCGTCAAATTTGCCCCTAGCATAAAACATCCTTACTGTGTGTAGATGACGATACTGTATTTATTACTTTACATGAAAAATAGCGATCTGTATGCGGGAGTTTTCTTCCGTCTAAATGTCATCGCCACAACTTAATGAAGATGTAGTTGTGGTAATTGTTATGTGTTCTATATTATCGATTCACACTAAATACGTTCACTGTCCGCCCAAAGCTACACCTTCAGTCTATTTGTAGTATTTATCGCAGGAAAAAATAAATCGAGAATGCATAATCATATAATAGTTTTTATGTCTTTAACGGGTTTGTTATGGTCTTGTAGATTTATTTATATTACACTAAAACAGTAATCCGAAGGAAAAAGGGAAGAAACTAACCATTGTTTTGCTTAATTTTATTTTAATGACCTGTAGTGTGGTGACAAAATTTCGTCAGTCCTTCACAAAGAACGACATAAAAAATGAACCCATAATAAAGTTATTGACAAGTGATCAAGTGATGTAACTAATATAGTGCCTTGTGCAATTCCGGTTTTAATTTATACTAGTCATAAGCTAATTTAAGAAAACATTGTAATAAAATTGTCGTATATAATTAGTTAATTTAATCCCATCTTATATTTTTTGCTACTTACTAAAGCAGCATCAAGTATTTCGCGGCCGATAAATTTTCTTCACTGATGCGAATTATTACTCCGACATAACGAAAGAGAAATAAAATAGGGACTGAGAATTGAGATTGCTTTGGTTATATATTATTTTATTATTTCCTTATAAATATATATTTTTGAAAGTTAGCCGTAATAACAAATGTGCTTTAATGTTTGGGGGGAACCTGAGAATTATAATCATAAAAATAACTAGATTTTTAGAATTTCATTCTCCAAGCAATATTATACTAATATTGGACTAACTTTAAATCATAAAACACATGTTTTATGATTTAAAGTTTTAAAAAAAGTTTTTTTTCAATTTCTTAGGAAAAGCTAAACTGATTATTTTAACTTTTTATTATTTTGGCGTACAGGTACATTAATTTCTACATTGTCTAATAAATAATATCTAGTAACATCTTATTTAAACGATGTCCTCGAGAAATAACTAAAAGGGCGTACTTAATAATCCAGAGCATTTGTTTCTTTTGATTAACAAAAAATAACAATAAAACTAAAATGTTATGTGTATGGTATCTTGTTGTTTATGTATTAATTAAACAATTACTTACGTTTTACTTTTTTTAAGAGTTACACAGTTACACATCATTTTTCACAACAGTACAGATGGATAATTAATCTACCAACACTAATATTGCTCTGACAGCTAATTAACTAATAATCGTAGATGTTTATTACAATAACTATTGTGATTTATATTTAACCTAGGATGACAAACGGGACTTAAGGAACATTGGAAAATACTTTACTACGCTTGAATTAAAGGGTTGTATATTAGTTATAAAAAAGAAATTGTTGCTGTTTAAAATCAAACGTATCATTATAAATTTGAAATTGTTTTACAAAAGTCAAGTTTTATTTAAATGAGAATGCCGCTGCCTACGTTCTAGCTTAAACTTCTTAACCACCAGAAATAAAAAGAAACAGAAATTACTTAATTACTGAAAAAATATTATAATTCATATTTTTTTTAAATATATGTAAACCATTTATCCAAACTGTAATATAAGTATAAGCCACACTAATTAGTGTTTTCGCATCTAATTTCTAGGCACACAATTAAACATGCAACTCAATTATCCTCACGTAATGTTAGCTCTTCTTTAGTTCACTTTTAACATACCTACCTAGCCTTGTGTCGATAATTCATTCAAGAGATTTTGGTTGATCGAAATGTGTGGAACTTGGGTCATTTACTCATTTGCAGGGTAGATGTTATAATGTATAAGTCAAACATGGTTAAATTTCGTTTAAAAAGAGCATCTGTTGAGTTTCTGGCCAGCTCTTCTCAGCAGAACATCATTCGGAGCTGGTGGTAGTTTACTCACAGACTGACTATACTGACCAATTTAATGTAATTGACTATTCAAAATTGAGCGTAAATACCTACTTGAATAAAAATATTTTGAATTTTGAATTTTAGAATTGCATCACACATAAGTGTAATTTAAATATTAAAATTAAATTTAATATATTTTAATTTAAATTTAAATAATTATAATCATTAATGTTCGTCCCGTGAGGTAATATAATTTTGTGTGACAATAATTTCAAAATGCAAATACTTGGTATGCAAATCGCAAGCGTAATGGGTTTTACTGTATTGGATTTCTCTGGCATTATCTACGTGTAATACAATTCATGTATACAAACATATAAACTTGTCATACTGTGTTAATATGTGTGCGTTCTTATATTGTTTAAACTCTATTTTACTCCTAAGTATAATTGAATTGAAAGAGAGATTCTTTTATGTATATTTCATATATATTTCATATTTATATATATTTCATTTAAAAACATTTAGAAATAAATAGAATTTATAATAAAAAAATACACAAAATATTCCAAACATTTGGCTCATTCATGATTTAACTACATGAGTGAAAAAGTAAAACAGTACATTTATTTTGAAGTAGGAAATGTTTGTATTTAAAGAACAGCTCAAATAGCTTGCTTTGTTTGTGCTGTAGTCATTGACACAAGAGAGTTTACAAACAAAGCAACATTACGTGCAGATAATTGCGTTTGCCTAAGCTTTTGCGAGAGATGGGAAAATATTAAACAACACAGATAATGACATTTGATAATGATACAAAAGCATAATTAAATGTAATTAAAACAATAATTTGGCCTTATTAACAGTGGTTATATTTTTTATCAATTAACAGAATGTCTTGCTTTGTTTTCGTTTCCACAATATTTTGTAAAAAAAAATTACGTTTGTGCTGGAAACATATGCTGTAGCTATAATATTTCGATCAAATTGAACGTCAACATCCGTAAATTGGTTACACCGTTTCATAAACTTCGATGAGCCAACAACAATTCGCTTAAGTTGTAGTAGTAGTTGTTGCAGTGTTGTAAGCGGTTTTTGAACGCATACAAAGATTTTTTTTTATGATAAACCTTAATAATGTTTGAAAATATCTATAAACATGTATAGCCACGTTAAGCTTATTTAAATTTAAATAAATATAGAATGAAAAATAAACTGACAATTCCGCCCGTGTCGGTTTATTTTTATTCTATGTTTATTTAAATTTAAACCCTAATAAAATTAATCCATAGCATTATAAAGCCAAATTGCCAACCCTAACTTTTATAATTTCAATACGCAAGTCCAATGACCGTAACCGAGTCGAAACCAACGTTCTAATTATTTTGTCATCGTTTGACGATATTACAAACCCATTGTATTCCCTATTAATCAATATTTACAATATGTTTATGTTTTACTAAATATAAATCATCAAAGTGATTCTCTGCAATATACGCATTGACTAAGATCAGTTCAGTCATCATTGCATTCATTTGAGTTAACACAAAGTCATTAAAAGTATCCGTTTTTTATATAGATCTAAGTCTAAATGATATATGATATATGATACTTTTACCTACTCAAAGCTCAAAGGCACTCAATTAGGCAGCAACAAACTTGGTTCTTAGAGTCTTGATAATATTTTTATCCTACATGTATTGTGCTAGGCCAGACATAGTTTTCACACATCTGAGATCTGTAAAACCTCATGAATAATACAGTCGCCATATATAATATAAATGTATGCAGAAATATCCTTTGATACCATAAAACATATGACAAAATCCCCTTGCGAATGTGTTTGTATGTTCTGCAAAAGAAATCAAGAATACTTTATAAACATGGTTTTGTATAAACTGGATTTTATATAAATAAATTTATTATTCATTGAGCTTTGGGATTCTAGATTCGTGGTTCATAGTTAGAAAAGATGGTAGGTAACTCAAAATATATCTAAATATTATTAAAATAGTAGATTATGATACTGTTGCATAATAAGAGTTCTTATAACACGAGTGTGTTTTAAAAAAATGAGCCGCAGGCGATTTTTTTATAGTATCACACGATTGTTGTAAGACCAAGTTATGTAGGTATAGTGTTATACACTACATTAACTACTCACATACTATAATACGTTTTAGGTAACAACAGATTTTTTTTAAATGTCAAATGTAGGCGCCAAGGCGCAAACATCGATTGCGCATGCGTGTTGCGTCGCCACAAAACTCGTAGACTTAAACTAGAGGTTCAACCTCCTTGGTCCAGCTGGAAGTTGTATAGGTGTATCGTTATGATTAAAAAGTTATATTATGATACAGGTGTTCTTACAAGACCTCTATCATAATAAAACTTTTTAATTTTTAATTTTTGGCCCGTACGTAATGTTTGTCATAAGAAATTCGTTTTCAGTTTTATAATCTTTGTATTATAGTATCAGAGTAGATAAAATATATTAGCTATCGGTCTATATTTGTTTATGTTTTTTATTGACGTAGAATACTTGGTAGGCTTGGTGCAATTCTAATTAAATTGCACGAGAGAAAAATGAACAGCTTTCCATTTAATGTGTTTATGACGGACATATTATACTGCCTTTGTGAAATGTAATTGACTGAAATTATAAAAGAAAATTTCCCAGTGACTTACTGAGTATTTAAATTGAGGTCAGTAAAATAAAATGGTAGGTATGTAGGAGATCACAAAGAAAAAAATATGAAACAAACATATGACATTTTTTTTGACATTTTTGACATTTTTTTTACTGTTAAATGATACACACATTGATAAAAGTTTAAGTTCATTTTACGATGCTTATTCATATAAAGGCTTTTTCACAAGGATTACTTCCTACTACCGCTTTCCAATGCGGGATATATATATTTTTTTATAAATTAATATTGATACTAATATCTTACAAATATTGTATTGGTTAAGAAAGTTTTATTTTATTGAACAGCCGTCTGAAAGATATTTTCTCTAACAAGAAACTTTCGTTCAATTGGCTAGGACCGAGAACTTTGAACAGTTGTTCCTTTGGCTTCAATGTGAATATAGCATTTTTTTTATTAATATAATATAACATTTATTATAGAGTTCATAGTTATTCGATATATATATATATATATATATATATATATATATATATATGTATATTTTTATATTTTTATATTTTTATATACTGTTACAATAAAAAAATATATATTACATTGAATTTGGAATCTGTCATTTTATACGATTGTTGATTGAGTTTTATCATTTTACCGCCGATACATTGTATAATATTTTGCGATATTAAAATGGAGTGGGGTGACAGATCTTTTTATTTTTATTATTATTTTTTTTTAATTCTCTATTGTACCCCTCATTTGTGTTTTTTTTCTGTTCATTTAATCGGTTGACTGGTAGAGAGTGCTATAGCATTAAGTCCGCCAATTGTATAAATTTCTTTGTACAATAAAGAGTTTATAAATAAATAAATAAATAAATATCTCTCCATTCACTTGGTATTAGTCATCAAATGTTTATATACCGGGCTATTAATAGGTACAATGAGACTTCCTCTGTTTGTGACAGAGAAAGATCTGGCCGTCCACGTAGTGTTCGTACGAAAAAGGTGGTCAAAACAGTAAGAATTCGAAGAAATCCTGTCCAAAATATTTTATCTCGGGAAATGAAGATAGCACCTAGAACCATGTCGCGTATTTAAAGAGAAGACTTAGGACTTACAGCCTATGAGAGACGCAATGGTCATTTATTAACTGATAAATTTACAGAAATAGGGAAAATAAATTTTAAAATCGAAATAATTACTGAAGCGGTACGCAAGGGGAGGTCACAGAAAATTTTTGTTTTTTGAGATTTTTTTTACAAATGAGCAACATTTTAACAAACAAAATGACCGTATTTATGCTCAAAGCTGAAGGGAATGGAAGCTGAATGGAAGCTTTCCAATTAGCAGACAGAGTGCAACGTGGGCATTATCCGACTCCCGTGATGGTTTGGTGGGGTGTCATATCTATATGAAGGAGTGACTGAGCCATATTTTTGTGAAAAAAGTATCAAAACCCGATGTTTTAACCACAAGTGTATCAAAATACCATTCTTGAGAATGTAGTTAAGCCCATTAATAACACCATGTCACTCGTCGCCGGGTCACAAAACGCGATCCACGCAGTCTTGGTTGGAAGCAAACGTCTCGGACTTATTCAGAGGCGAATACTGGCCGTCGTCTAGTCCTGATCTTAATCCGCTGTATTATGATTTATGATCAGTTTAAGAGAGTACAGCTTGCTCTAAACGCTGTGATAATTTGGAGTCCCTAAAACAATCCATACGATTAGCAGTGAAGAATTTCCCCATGGAAAAATTTAACTGATTATATTTTGTTGAAATTTAGTATGGTGATCTTATATGACATTTATTTATTTTATACAAAGGAAGAAAAAAGTTGAGCAATCATTTTACAGAAATGGCAATTCGGTTAGTTTTGGATTGTACCACATTATTTATGTGACAATAGTTATCTTTATATAAATATAGAATGAAATGCTTAAGTCACCGAGACGGACAGCGATACGGTAGCTCAATTGGTAGAGCGACGGGACGGTTGCCGACAGAAAAAAATGTACTAACTGTTTACAGTTGTGTCTTTTTCCCAACGTCATTTGTGCAGGTATTCAAGTTTAAAACACCACAGAACCAAAGAACTAATAAATGAGTAGGTACACATTCTTTGTTCAAAGTCTTTTAAGAAACCGTCACCAAAAGATTAATTTCCTTACTTTGATATTTTAAGTACATGTAATATTTTATTAAAACTATACAAATGGCGAAGTTTTAATACATAAATCATTCATAAATTTTTTAAATCTCTAAATTAGGTTATTAAAAATAATATAAGTTGTCGTTTCCACAATATATCGCGTCACTGAGCTGTAAGTAATTCGCTAATCTCTGAGTGACACTCAATAACTAAATATAGTGTTTGATAGATATCAAATAAATTGCTAACACATATTAGGATGACCTAACATATAATAAAACCAATATGAAGTTTCACGCATAAACTTAATAATATTAGTTTTGTTATAGTAATCATATATGAATTTTGTGAACGAAATCTTAGATCAAACAAGAATATTCCGACTAAAGGATTAAATAACAAGAAATAAAGTTATATCTGTATTAAAATGATATTAGATCTACTAATCCTGGACTCATTTTAATTGTCAATGAAATAGTGTCATCTTAATAAACCAATGCTAGATAAATAATAATAATAATAATAATAATAATAATCTTTATTTCAGTTTCTAATAATACATTTGTTAGTTAGGGCTGGGGCCTTCTTTTAAGTAAAAATTTACCTGTACCAGAAGACACCCGCTCTTCCAAAAACAATAATAACAATATGCATGCATCATATTACATAAAAACAAAAACGCGCTTATGTATAGCATTCCTTATGTCTAGTTGTGTGTGTGTGTGTGTGTGCGCGCGCGCGCGCGCGTGCGTGTGTGTGTGTGTGTGTGTGTGTGTGTGTGTGTGTGTGTGTGTGTGTGCGTGCGAGCGTGCGGGTGGGAGTATGTATGTGGGTGTGAGGGGTATGATGTTTTACGTTAATTTTGAAAAAACAACATGTAAAAATTAATATTATATAGTTTAGAGTACTTTATAAATTTATTTCTTATTTATTTATTTTCTTTTATTTTATTTATTTATTTTTATTTATTTATTTATTTATTTTTTTAAATTTTATATAACAGGAAGTAAAAGTGCTTCAATATCATTATAGTTTTTATTTAATAGCCATCTAGTTAGTGTCTTTTTGCAGTCGTTATAGAGCTTCGGATAAATATCTAGAATTTTATTAATTCGATTGTAGAGGTTGGCTGCTTGAGTTGTGAATTGCTTGTTCGCAAAAGTGGATTTTGTAGCTTTAACATAAATAAATTAATATATATATTATTGCTAGATAAATAGATTAATAATAAGTAAATTAAATTAATGTTGTTTTAAACTTATTCTGTGCTTAATTTATATTGTCAAGCTATTTCCTTCCACTGTGGTTGAAATCCAATAAAATTTTAATGGTTTTCAGAATCCTTCACAAGATAACTAAGAAGCTCTTTTATGTCCGTACATTGGTTCTAGTCACTGTGAGATTAAATTGTTATTATTTTCAAATGACATACAGTTTTCAAATGTTAGGAATCGTTAGACAAAACGTCCTGGGATTTTAATATTTAAAACATTGAAATATGAACTGCACTGAATCCAATTTTGTGAAATTCTTATGTAGTTGTTCAAGCTATAACCAAATAAGATCGTAACCACAAAATATATAATGTGGGACAATGAAAGTTTGTAAATGGAAAGTCTTTGATGAAAACTTAATATCGCGATTGCCAGTTATAAAATTCGAGAACTGTATATTTAAAATAAAATAAGAACTGCAAACTAATAACTACATATTAGCATTAATATATCAGAAATATAATAAAATATCAGTTAGACTTTGTAACGTTTAACAATCATAATTAACTTTGAGAAGCCCACACTAAAGTTACCATAAACACTTGGTTTAAATTTCCTTTGATTTCATTAATAACATTAAGTTAATTAACACACAAAGGTGCAATATACACAGTCACATTTTGTTTCCCTCCACTAGAACTGAATGGGATGGGAACGAAATTCTTCGTCAAGAAGACTATAAATAATCAACATTTATTTATTTATTTGTTTATGTATTAAAATTATAGTGGTCTAGTTCTCGGAAATTAAAAAAAAATCCATGAATAACCTTTGAAAAATATGACTTGACAACTTGAATACATAAATTCAAACCACGTTCCAGAGGATTCTGCTCTCCTTTAAGATGTTGTTTGTTTGAGAGAGAAGTTATATAATGTTTGTTCAATTTTATATACCCATAGTTATTATATTATGCTTAGTTACTTCTTGGATTTTTGGTTCCGTTTCAGAAAAGGCCTGTGGTTTGATGTTAACTTATAATTGTTTTGTTCTTGCTAAATCAGTAGATATGTTACTCTATTATAACAGCATACATATTTGAGATTATAAGTTATTTATCAATGCATAAGTCTAAGGGATATCAAACCTCCATTTCTCTTTTTTTTTCTTTCAAAAGTAAATCAGTGACAATATTTCTGAACTTGTATGATAAAGTATAAAAACTGCATAAAGATTGAGAAGACAAATTCAACATGAAAAATAATATCATTGAAAGCGAGTGAGGAATTCAACAGGTAATATTCTCTGTGACATAAGGTCTTAAATACAAATCTCTCCTTACGAATGGGTCTCTATTGCAATACAGTTAAGATACATTTCAGCGTGTAGATGAAGATTTTGTAGTTAATAGCTCACTGTTTGTAAGAGCAATTAGGAATGCGAGGTTTCACAACCACGCTCTTAATTAAACAGTACTGGAAAGTTTTAGACGTCTTTGTGAGACTTACTGAAGTGATCGGTATAAAGTTATAAGTCCAAAACATAATGTCGCGACAGAGCAATGTAGTGTGGTTTGTTTTTAATTTATTTTAGTGAAAGAATTTAATCATTTTTAGGTAGTATGATCAGAGCAATGTATTGTGGTTTGTTATCAATTTATTTTAATGAAAGAATTTAAGCATTTTTAGGTGGTATTGTCAGATAGCTAACATAACTATATATTATAGTACAAAGATGATATTACTATGTATGAAATGTAAATGTAAACGAACAAGCCTCTTTCCCAGAGATCTCATGTCATGTTTATAAATGAGTTGATAAGGATATGGACTTGATAAGGTTATAAATATATAAATAAACGAACGTAACTTATTATAAATAAAATATTAATTTATATAGTTATAATCAAACCTGCAACTCAATACTTGTAAACTTTTAGTTTTATAGTTTGGGAATAGTAGTGCAGAACTTGACTATGTTACGTAATGCGTTTTATAGTATTTGTTTTATATTGCATTATAATATAACTTCTAGTATATTGTGATACTATCCTGCAATAAAGTGGTGTGATTTCCATATGGTTAACACACAAAGCCATATACTCTCCTTAATTAGAAAGTCCGTATGAAATGACGTAGAAGGTGCTATATTTATTTACTGCTTTTAGTTTAAGCCATTTAACCTTCGAAATGAGAAGCCGTCTGATGATCTAAACTTATGATTTTAATGACCAATCCTCTTCTTATAATTTAAAAATTTTCTAAAACATACTAAGTATGTTATTTGAATTATAGTAAATATAAACCTATAAAATAAAATAGTCTATAAAGCCTTTCTTTAAAATAAACTACTGAAAGAACGGGACAACATAATATAGATTATCTCTAACAACATGGGACGCTGGTGGATCATCAAACAAAATATTCATTCTTTGTTTGTCCGATGATATTGTGTCTGTTCATAAATGGATGGTCTGTATAACATTGTGGGGAATAAAGCATAATAAAGTGAAATTCTTTTTAATTTATAAAACAAAACGATGACTAAGTAAAATAATTGTTCTTTTTTACGATTCCTAAAATAATAGCTTATTTATATCTATTAATAATAAAATATTATAATTAATATATTTAATACAATAAACCAAGAGTATCCGTTATCTCAGAAATATTTTTTTATACAAATATATATTTGGCAACATATGATTTATAAAGAGTTATATCTCCTTGGTGATTTGAGGAATTAATTAATAGTTGTCTAATGGTTTTCAGGTTTAACCCTTGGAAATCTACCCTCTCCGTAAACAATCGTTACACAAGCTTTATAAACAAAGGTCGAAATAAATAATTAAACTCATATTTAACTCGAGTAGCCTTTTGAAAGAGGTCCGTTGGAAGAATCGAGATCGATAATGATTTTTTTTTGACTTAAAACAATTTAATATATTTTAATAGAACCCGGTGTTATGTGGCCTAAATTCAACCTCAATTTTAAGTTTTAATGCTTATGGGCTTAGACCAACATCTCAATGCATTATAGATATATTTTTTTAAGTTCGGTGACAGTCAAATATTCGACATCGGATCAATATATATTTGTCGTATGGTAGTGTATTATTTTGCTTCCCTTATTATAAATTAATAAACAAATAACAGATTTAAAAACCTAATAACTTAAACGTTAACGCTAAATTTGAAATTAAGTGGTCAAAATCTACACTGTAGATTTTCAAATTCGAGTTGCCAGTTTTTATTACAAGATAACTTTAGTCAATTAACTTAATACAAAGGGAATAATGAATCTCTCCTCCACCCGGTTTTTGTCCCCTTTAATAGTCAAAACTGAGAGTTGTAGCAAACTGACCGAATATTTTAAATCGATCTAAATTTTTTTACGTAACAAGCAAAAGAAATAAAAAAAAAATGTGGTTAAAACTTTGGAATTCTGTAATATTTGTTATAAAAATATTTGTTTCGGGGAGTCAGCTGAAAAAAAATGTTTTAACAAAACATTATTAAGATTCCCCGCACTAATCAGATCATCGTTAAGTATATTTGTGTTCGGGGCAGAAGTGCACTCTACAGTTACTTAATAACATGTTTCAGGGAGCGCAATATGTTACTATGTAGACATTAGCATATTTTCTTGAAATTATCTAATTACGAGTTAACCATATTTTGTTTAATTTAAATTTTATCTTACTTCTCAGTTGTTTCGTAGAAGAAATTATTAATTAATTAAATTTTGATACTCATTCAAAACCTAGTATTGAGATCTTTTGTCAGTTTTGATTTTTAGCAGACAGTCGTATAAATTTAAACTAAATAGTAGGATTTAGTGAAAGTAACATTCACTTTAACTTTACCTTTTTAATCCTGACTTATCCGAAGTTCTTAATGATAATGTTATGGTTATCTGTGAGGCGTTAAGTTTTGTCAGTATTCCCATTTCACTGATACTAACACACAAATAGTTTAGTAGAAATTTGTAGCAGATTATGCAAATGCTATATAAATTGGCTTATAATAATAATGAAAAATATATTGCCTAAATTATTTTAACCTTATATTGTTTAACAAAAAGTATATGTAAAGGTTTTCGTAATTATTTATTTAAAAAGTTAATTTCTGATATTATTGTACAAAGTCATATGCAATTATATAAGAATTATGTAAAGAACTAATAATACAACTTAAACTTACTGCAAATAAAATAGAATAATCTGTAAGTATGGATGATAAATTGGTCCACTAATGCTTCTTCGATGTAGTATCTTGGGTTAATCAATTAAAGTGTTCATCTCATCAGAGATGTAACAAGGGAACTAACTTGACTTTAACATTATCTATTTATTATATATATTAAATTTATAAAAAAGAATCTTATGTATATAACAAAATTCCGATTTTATTTATAAATAAATTGTTTTAGTAAAATTTTTGGAACACATTACAATAAAAAGAAAACGTTAGTTAGTTTTCTATGATTTTTGTTGGGAAAATTTGGTTTTCGCAGGATGTAATTATTTAAACGAAAATTACCTACATTCATTGAGTTTTTCTCTTGCAGCCGAAGAACAGGATTACAATAATTTTTTAATCGGCGAATTATTATTTTTATTGAAAATTGTATTCCATTTAAAATTTAGAACATTTATTTTTATATAATTTCTAGACAAAGATAGACTTTTTAATAGCGAAAAGTAAATCATAAACTTTTGATTTCAAAGTATTTAAAAACCGTTAAAAATCCGAACAGTACCACTGTTAGGTGTCGATATTTTTCAAACAATTATAAATTTTTTTAGACAATTATTTTCAACAGTAAATATTTTTATTCATATGAATTATACTAAAAAAATATATTTCAAACCAAAAGATTATAAAATCAGAAAATGAAACTGTTAAACTGACAAGCATTCATTCTTGAGCTGTGTGTCTGTCTGTGGCAACGTAGCAGTCAAACGCGTGGATGGATTTAAATGCGGTTTTTTAATCGAAAGCTTGGTTCGTCCAGATGGTTCTTTGCTATGTTTGGTCGAAATAGAAGGAGTCGTCTCCGAGATATGGAGCTTTTATTGGTGCTGGTGAAGGGTTCTTATACAATATTGATAGTGAAATCCTAGACAAGTGAAATTAATGATTTAGTACAACATAGAAAGTAAGTAAAATAATTTAAAAAAACTGAAATAAAAAAAATAATTAAACATTTTAAAAACCCCCCATACAAATATACCTTCAAAAAGGATAAAAAATGATTTAAATATGTACTCTTTTAATTATTTTTAGTCACTGCCCCGTTGCAATTGGTCGAGTGGTTAGCGCAGATGCCTAACGTGTAACGACGCAATGGGGTCGGGTTCGATTCCCGACAGGGACACGCATATTAGTGATGAGCATAGATGTCTGTACTTCTGGGTTTGGTCGTTTAATAAATATATTCTCAGCATTTATAATGTTTATTTCTATGTATTTGTATCGTTGTCTAACACCCTTAACGCAAGCAAATAATTTGCTTGCTTAGGGGATTACATCAATTTGTGTAACTTGTCCTGTATTATTATTATTATTATTGCTTATTGAAGTCGTTGCGTCGGGGGATAGTTAGAAAAAAGAAAGAATTCATAAGTAAGTTACCAAGGCAAATAACAATATCAAATCGTGTAGTCTATGTCCTTATTCATTAGCTACGAAAATATTGTAAAATGGACCCAATCGTCCACGTACCTACTACGGTTCCCCGACGATACGACTTCAATAAGTACATTATAATAAATTTTTTATCCTTTTTAGGTATTTTTGTATTTTTTTTTCTGCTACTGATTCAAGCTATTCAATTCGCTAAAATTATTTTAAGGATCTCTAAAAGCATAACTTGCAACGTTTTAATAGATATTTTTCAATCTATCAATCAATCCCAAACAGTGGCGTGAACTCGACAAACTAAGGTAAATTAAAAAAGCTATAGCTATACTTATATAAGCTCTAATCCTTTTAACGAATTTTCTTTGTTTTTCCTAAGATAAGTTTCAAGGTTTTTATAATAATTTCAACGCTTTTCTAAATACGTCTTTAAGTGCTATAAAACGTGGACCCATTTTGTAAAATATCATAAAAAATTATAATTCAAAAACGTGTTCATTAATACTTCACTTTTTATTCATTTTCGCCTCCAGAGCTTTAGAAAGGAATTTAATTTAACGTTATGAAATTACCAAAGAATTTGTAAAGAATGTTTAAATTAATGGATAATTGAATTTTATTAATAAATTTTTAGGAGATAAAACACGATGTGTCGATAATTTATTTGCGTGGATCATTATGAGGCTATTTTAGTTACTATTTTTTGCCAGTGATTTTCCCCATGCCTAATTGCAAAAATGATATTGGTTGTGATAATTATACCCGAGGAATTTAGTCAGATTGACGTCAGTACCTACAGCAACCAGGCTCTTTTAGTTAGAACGCAACTTATACGATATATTTTATTTTGATATACCAATTTGTTAAATACTAACTTAAAGGTTTACTATTGCTTCGTTATATTAATTTTAGTATCAATATATATGTTAGGCCCGAAGACCGAAAACGCTGTGGAAGAAAAAAACGGCCACATTGCGTTCTGACTATCATTAAATGCGCAGGACGCGCTTTAGCTGCTTTTAAACGCTCGCAACGCGTTTTGGTATTTGTCAAACGACCAGAACGCGTTTTGTCATTTGTCGACCGCTCAGAACGCGTTCTTAATGTTTGAGTTGTTTTATGTGCCACTCTCTACCTGCGTACAATAAAATTAGTTCCTAACTTAATCCGCTGGATTATGGTTTATGGTCAGTTTTAGAGAGTACAGCTTGCTCTAAACGAATGATAATTTGGAGTCCCTAAAACGATCGATACGATTGGCATTGGAGAATTTCCCCATGGAAAGAGCGCGTGCTTCTATTGATAAGTGGCCACAACGTTTAAAGGATTGTATTGCAGTCAATGAACACCACTTCGAATAAGCTTTTTATATTTTTAATTGTTTTATATTTATGTACTAAACTAACACACTGTAAAAGTAATAAATGTTATTTGCAATTAAAAAAAAATATTTTTTTCTTTGTTCCAATATTTATGGAAACACTAGGTATTATTGGAGTTAGAATTAATTATAGTTATTTTGTATAATAATTTCATAATCATGTTTTATACTTACGTAAAGTTTGCTCAATATTTATATTATTAATTAAATGTTTGTTCTGCAAACCGTATCTCGTAAACTAATTAAAACTAAAATTAAATATTACAATGAAAAACAAAATCCAGTACGATTCGTACGAGCTTTGAATATTTTAAGTACCTTGTATTTTGTTTGTATGGTTCTATTGCTGATTAATAAAAACTTTAAAAGAAATTAAAGAACACATATCCAAATATTATGTGTTTCATTATTTTTTGGCAGTTCAGTTAGTGGCAGGCAATTTCAGTTAGCATTAATCGGGGGTAAATTTTAGCACTTTGAGTATCTCGTATCGTAATATTAATATAACAAACAAAAATAAAAATAGTTTATAACTTTTTTTTCTTTAAAATAATGTAAAGAAGCCACATAAAAATATTATTGTTTTATTTTATTATAAAATTTTTAGGCGTTTTATAAAGACTCTTATCTACATCATAAAAGTATGTCCAGTAAAGGACGGGAAGAAATTATGAGAATTCTTTTTTGGCATTTCAATAAAAAACCTATCAACCGGTCCAGTGTAATAAAATACCTCAGCGATCATAATATCTTCATGAAATATGGTCGAGTAATATTAGTATTTTATTAAACTTACCTACGGTAAAACTACCAAATAGATACCATATTTTATCGAAAAAAGGTAAAATAATTATAACGATAAACGGAAGGAATATTGACTTATGTATATTTTATTTTCGTTACAGGTAAAGGCAGTGAAACCGATCTTGTAAGTGATATGGACTTTTGTGGAATAAAGCCTTGTCACGAATGTACAGATTGATACTTTAAGTCTTTCCGACACAAACGAAGGTGAGACTAGATAACAAGGAGTTAATTTTTTAGAAACTAGATTTGTTATTAATTTTATAAATATTATTTAAAATTGAGTTAGTATTATTGCATCTATTTCACAAGGACGAATTATTATTTTTTTATTTTTGTTGAAAGTGTCTTTGGATTTGTAAAAAATAAGTGTCGACAAGAAAAAAATATTATTCTATTCAAAATTTTCGTAAATGTTTACTTCCTTTTATTATAAAGCTTAACAGACAAACTGGCTAGAAATAGGTAGCTTTCAAAAAAATCCAATTAATTTGTATTAGAAAGACTACCTTTATGTATATATTTTATTTACGCATTCCGCACTAACATAGTATCAGTAAATTAAATAACATGAATAACATAAAATAACTGTTCAACGAGTTTATACTAAAATATTAAAGAGTTATTATATAAAAATTCCAGTGCCATGAATTTCTAAGGAGTTTCTAAGTGTATCCTACTATCTGTCATAGGATTGTTAGATCTTTGGATTTCTATAGTGTATATATGAAAGAACATTCTATTTCTTGCAAATGTAAATGAAATGCCGATCAAGCACTCAATTATAAAGCCTTTAATCTCTTTGTTTAATAGGTAATATAAGTTAACAAATAAAACTATCTTATTATAATTATTAATATATTAATTAGATAAGTATAATGTTTTTGAGTGAAATTTATTATTTATTAACGATTTTTTTTTACATTCAGGTGTCAACAGCAAAGCCATAATTTTAAGAGAAAAGCCACTTTTAAGTTACTAAAATATGTAATCAAAAATAATATTTTTTTAGTTTAATTTAAAAACATGTTAAACATAAAATCCGAAAACGTATCTACGTTTAGAAATTGCTTCTAAAACAAAGGATGAAATATGATCCTATTAATCATTATGTATTTAATAAAATGTATGATATTTACTTTATTCCCCACTGATACTTGAATGGGCTGAGTGGCTTTTGTATTGAAATATTTTAATTGTGAGGTTTCTTATAAGTGATATCAAAGAGTGAACCATTTTAGGCCCAAATCCCACATTCTTCGATTAATAACACATGGTTTATATTTTTTTTACGTATCAAATCAATTCGTAAATTAATAGCTTTTAGTTCACTTTTTTGCCAAACATTAAAATATATATATTTTTTTAAGTTTTGATGAGTTTTATTTTACAGGTTTAATATTAATTCTATTAACTGCCATTAAGTTTAGGTAATTTATAAAACTATATTCTTCTTTATTTCATTTTCAAACATAGGAACTTAAATATCTCTCATAATATCTTTGGGGCAGTTACTTCTATGAAACAAATAACTTTAAAATTGATTTTATCTTATTATTATTTTGATTATTATGAAATAAAAACAAATTAAATTTAGTAAATGTTATTCGATTGAGGCCGAAATTTTAAAAATATATTAAACATTATCAATTTCGTGGATTGAACTTAAGGTTAACGATTTACAATTATCGATAAAATAGAGTCGGGAGGTATTTACGTAGAATGGATTAAAGCTAAATAAAATGGGAAAGAATGTGTTGTCTCAAGTAATCAGCTCAGTGCCTAAGTAAACTTTGCAAGTCGCCTGGTATAACCCACCCTGAGTCTAATACATATTTGTTTGGTATATAACGGATGTAGGAACAGGAAGTAATTATCTCCGCTTCTAATTTCTAATCATGTTTGAGTTATGGTCTTATATTAATAATATTTAGGTATATAATCCTCGTTTATTTATCCTCCATGTTTTTAAATATTTATAATATAATATTTATATATGTATTTAGTATATATGTATGTTTTTATAACTTTTCTGTGTATATCTATTACAAGGTAAACAATATTTTACATTATTTAGTCTTTTATTATTAACAACGGTATGAAGTTGTTTTGTGTAGATAATTAATCTCCGAAGTAATCTAAAATCTCTTTGCATATATTAATTGAAGTAATTAAAGTGCAATGTCTTCAATTTAATTAATTTGAATCTTGCTGACTATGATATCATATCAAAAAAACAAAATAACTTTATATAGTTTTCTAAAGCTCAGACTTACACATAACGAACAAAAGATAAATTATTTTTATTTTCTAAATCTATTTTATACAAAAAAAAAGTAATGATAAAATAACAATTTTCTCGATTAGCGGCCTTGGTTTCCTAGTAGAGGTCAAAACGATGTAAACAATTTTTATTACGTAAACAAATATAAGACTAACTAATTTGTAGGTAGTTCATTTCTATTCCAGGAAGTTACTCAAATGATTTGGTTGACATTGGGTTCTGATCGTCTTAGGAAGGCCTGTCCTTTGTAATTGATTGATAAGATAAGAGTCAACTGGTTCTGACTTGGTTATACAAGTACTTTTATTTGAAGTATATTTATGTGATGAGCATAGATGTCTGTGTTTCTGGGTTTGGTCGTTTATTAAATATATTCTCATTATTTATATGTGTATTTCTATGTATTAGTATCGTTGTCTAACACCCTTAACACAAGCAAATAATTTGCTTACTTAGGGGTTAGATCAATGTGTGTAATTTGTCCCGATATTATAAAAAAAAAAAAAAAAAATTGATGGTTACATTAAAATCAATTTACCTCTTTAGTTAGTTAATACGGGAGACCGATATTAAAACGAATGAAATTAAACAACTTTTGGAAAAGATATTATATATTACTAATTGAAATTTTTGATTATTTGACAAATAGAAACGTAGTACCATTATTCAGTCTATTATCCTAAATTTACTAATGTTTTAAGATTATTTTCAACAACATAATTCTTACTGGTAATAGAGAAAATAATCTGATTATAGCTAATCAGAATTTTTTAACTACTTTTCAAACAAAGATATTTCTTTCAAATTATGTTTCATGTTCCCTAATCCACATGAACTTAAACCTCAAGTATTGTTTTTAAATTGATATAACGGTGATAATAAATTTCAGTGCTTTTACTATACATATGATGATAGATTCTAGATACAACATCTACAACTGTATAATATTTTCATATATTACATTTCTAGACAAAGAATGAAGGCTCTCGTACTCAAATCGTGTTAATAAATCTTATTTTATTCTGTCTTAGAAAATACGAAAATCAGTCTTCTGTTTCGTCGAGGTAATTTCATAAGATAGATTGTCTGCTGTGTTAGAAATATTATTTAGGTAATTTTGAGCGGTCTCTTTCAAATTATTATCATCCACAAGCTGTTACTCAAACTATTTGGGATTGGTGTCTAGCATTAGAGCCTCCTTTCTTCTTCGTCTTATTATGTTTCTCGTATTACAGCCAAACTTTCTCCGACCACTCTTTTCTTTCGTAAGTATGAACACAATAAAAGCGTTTATCTTTTTTATATAGGTACATGTGTCATTGGTATCTTCTCTTTGGTTTCCTTATTTGATCTTACACTAAACATATACATTTTGCTGCCTTAATAATAATCTATGGCAGACGTATAACTAGAGACAAATATTCAAAATTTTTACCCAAAATTATTTAGAAAATATATTCATGTAATACGTTTTAAAATATTTATTAATATAATAAAAAAAAAACATAAACAAAAAAAAATACATAAAAGACTAGACTCTGAAATAATTTAGTTTAGTATGCCAAATAAGTCGGATACTAAATTATATTTTATTCGACTAATATAAAAGTTTGTATTGAAGATGTAAGTATTATAGATAGTAAAATCTCACACAGTGTATCGGTTTACCTATTTGTGTTTAAAAAATATGTTTTTAATATTTAAACATTATTTGTTTCAGTTGTAATTTGTCAACTATCAATTTAAAAAAAACAAAACCAATTTATAAAAAATAATTTCAAGGGGTAATAGAAAATGTTATATTGTAATTAAAGTAAACCTATTAGAATTATTTTTGCAAAAGAAACTGAGTTGACAATCTTTCAAAGCGTTAGCACTCTTGGCTTTGTCAGGGTCATCCGGCAAAAAGAGTAAGATAGATAGTAGACAGGAATTCGTACCTGGATGTTGAATGTCTTTGGTTAAAGATTTATGGTCAGTTCGTTCTAAATCTTGTAAGAAAAAATTATGATCATCTATTTATTTTCTACAATATTTATATTGATATATAGATTACTGATTGGCAAAATGTTGTTGTGTTAGTAGTCTCTTAATTTCTTTCTTTAATTCAACAACAATATATTATATATATATAGAAGATATCCTTATCCACCTGCTCTTATGCCAATCAGTGGTGGATTTTATGATAAAATCTGTTTACCAACCTGAAATGAAACCTAATTGGGAAAGGGTGTTGTGCGATTTCTGCCTCCTTTCGGATAAGTAAGGATGGTAGCATATTTTTTTTTGTCCCATAGCCAGGCTTCCCTCATCTTACCTGATCTCTAGCATATTAGAAAAAATACGTTCATTGAATATCTCATTTAACTCAAAAAAGTTGGTTTACCTTATCCTCTGTTATTGTCTTATTGCAATAGTTATTTAAAACATAATTTTATCCTAAAATTCTGTATGTGTTGATAATTACAAAAATTTGAAATAAAATTATCAACAAAGGAGAAATTTCCCATTTCTTATGTTTATAATTATGTAAGAGATGAAACAGGACATAATAATATGAGAATAAAAAACTATTTTATCTATAATATATTATAAAGTAGATCATATTATAACATTATAAGGTTTTTGGTTAATCATAACAGTTCCCCAAGGAACTTGGGTTATTGATGAATTACAAGGTTAGTGTATAAATCAAACATTGTTATATATCATTTAAAAAAAGCGATTGTTGAGCTTCAGGCCAGCTCTTCTCAGAAGATCAGCATTCCCAGTTAATGGTAGCTTACTTACGAACTGACTATAATGACTATTTTAATGTAAATGCCTACTTGAATAAAGATAATTTGAATTTGAAATAAATGTAAAAATAGAAAGGAAGATGGGATTTAACAAATACTAAAATGTCAGAAAAGTTTTATCAAGTCTATGTGGTAGAAACCTTAAAGAACTTAATTTATTTTACAACATTTTAATCGAGATTCTTGATACAAACAGCGGTTGGTAAACCACTTTGATATACTCATTTCACGCTATTTAATCTCCAGAAAACTCGTTTGCAACGTAAATACAAGCAGTAAGGTTCACTCACGACACTTAAATACCGTGTTTTAGAGACTTATTTCGAGATCAATTATTTTAAACTATTATTCTATTTACTTATTCTACTAAAATAAATGTCTAACAAACAATAAAAGAAGGAACATGAGAGACCCATACTTATCTTTGTCTAATCACACACATAAGAGAGAGAGGCGGTTAGGTAGCTTTCTTGGCTTCCTCTTCTTTTTCGATGAAAACATTTTAGGCTCCCCTACTCTATGTATTGTCACTCTATGCGAGAGTCACGTCGCGTCCCTTAGTAATTTGACATTTTCTTTTTATGGCAGCTTTATTAAGTGCGCTTCAGATAACGTCATCCGTCCATAACAATGTTTTATTTCATCGACATTTTATAAGGTTTATTGATAATAACACTATATACAGTAGTTACGATGTCTTTAATAGTTATGAAACCAAACTGCTGAACCAAAGGGGGGTTCGATCCCCAAACAGGATAATTCTCTGTGTAATACACAATTTGTTGTTCCGAGTCTGGCTGTACATTGTGTCCTTTATTTATGTTTGTGAAGCCAATAATAAAATCCGTACCCTGGGAGTAGTCTTTTATAAAAAAATATATATAAATGATTGTAATATAATTATGTCAAACCTAATTATTTACTAGTATAAGATTTCAGAAATCTCCTCCCTAATGATCTCAATAGAAATAATATGCAAGTTATAAGCAAATAATAAGATAATATAAATAATAAAGCAAAACGAGTCAACGAGTAAATTAGATATTCTGTAGAAGAACTAGATCAATCAATCAATTTATAAGTCAGTTTCATTTACCTTTACGACATTTCTCATTCTGTTTAAAAATAACTTGTAATACATTTAATAATTGTAATTTTTAAGAAGTTGGGTTAAGTACTTGACTATCGGTGGGTTGTTAATTTAATCGTGATGTATTGTTAGATTCTAGTAACACTTATCTTGTAATGAAATTTAATTGATTTGGTGTGTCTAGATTTAATATTAATACTGTTATCATAACATTTACTTGTTAAATTATTTTGGTTACTTGATAAATATTGATGTTTAATGCATTGAAAGAAAAACATCACAAAATATAAAAACTTTGAAAGTCGTTTAATGATTGTTCATAGTTTCATGTGAAACACTTTTATAAATTCTAATATACAAAACTAAATATAATATATAGTGGATATAATATATACTAAATGTAATATATATTAAACTAATTCTAAAGAGGCATTGATACATTTTAGGATGTTAACATCATTTCGCTGACTGACAATCTTGATATGCTTTGGATGATATAATTAAGATGACTTGAGTTCGATACCACTATTATATGCATCGATAAAATAATTAAAAAAAAATACGATGTGTAATGTAATTCCATACAAGAAAATCAAAAATACCAATCAGTTTAGAATTAGTATTTAAAAACGAAAGACTGTACCAATATATTATTGTATAATTGTTTCAAAATAGAATGAATCTTTGAGAATGGTATCCTGATTTTATATAAATATTTGAATA
Source organism: Napeogenes inachia (assembly GCA_959347355.1). Classification (NCBI taxonomy): domain Eukaryota; kingdom Metazoa; phylum Arthropoda; class Insecta; order Lepidoptera; family Nymphalidae; genus Napeogenes; species Napeogenes inachia. Next base: position 17,527,900 of record OY365798.1, on the reverse strand, counting down.
TTTTTACTGGTCAACTACCAAATTGATATTAGTAGTATTTCTTTAACTTTAGGATTCTTAAAAGCGTCTTTAATTTATTTTTTAACCAACGGGGCGGCCGTTGGTCAAGTTGTTACCCCTACCGTGTAGCGGCGTAATGGGGCCTGGATTCGATTCCCGGCAGAGACAGACTTATATGTGTTAAGCATAGATGTGTGTATTTCTGAGTTTTGTCGTTTATTGAATATATATGCGGAGTGTTTATAATGTGTATTTCTATATATTTGTATCGTTAGAGGTGAGGTTAATGTGTGTAGTTAGTCCTGATATTATTATTCTATGTATTATTATATTATGATTATTACTTTAATTTTGGAATTTGTTTAGATTTATTATAACGCTTGACCTGCTACACTAAGCTGCTTATTTCAATAGCTAATTTGCATGAAAACAGAATTTTAAATGGTATATCAAGTGACTTAAATCACTTACGTATTTTAAAAGGTTTATTCTATCAAGGTTTATAAGATTTTATCTAAATATTTTGAAATATCAAGTCAAAACTATTAAATTTATTTAAAACAATAAATTCAATACGTATTAACCTATTTTACAAGTCTGTTCAAATTCAAATGAAAATAGATTACGTAAACTGTTCGTGTGTAGGTTATAGATTTTTTTCTAAACTTACAGAAAATATTCTACCAATCGTGTTCATATAAAATCATAATTGCTCGTTTTCAAATGTAATTATGTTTCAAACATTGCTTGGCTATCAAAAATAAGATAGATATAGGCTACAATTGCTGCCCAATTTCCAATATAAGATCACCTATTACTAATTATCTTAAATAAGTAATTACAATAAGTACGTATTGTAATGACATATCTGTCACTGACATCATCATATAAATGATGGACATAATTATAGATTGGAATCTCAGTGTTCGCTGAGTCGCAAAAAAAGATATTATTATTTCTGGTTTATAATATCAATAATTATAGTATGTTAGCATTTTTATGTTTTGATATAATAATTATATTGTGGTATAGTATTTAAGTTTAAAGGGTTTTAGGGTAACGGATTTCCACGTCGTGAAACGAGTGGGCCATCGTTAAAATATGAGCCAACCTACTCCTTTCGGTTAGTGTCTATAAATAATTATAATGCATGTAATATAAATCAAACTAATTTATTATAGAGGCAAATAAACTTATTTTTAATGTTGAATGACATCCAAGCCTTTTTATATAATTTAAATAAAATATGTTTTAACTTTTATAACCATGCGATAAAAACAAATCAAGGTTTTTCGCGATAAGATATCACGCAATATTAAATATTATGTGGTGGTAGCTGCGGTCAACTTCACTCAATAATAAATATAAAAGTCACGATTCAAGAATATAAGATAACAATCAATTAAGGATTTTATATATATTTTTATACAAATGTGTTTGGTTCACGTAATACTTGTTATAATATAAATAATTACAGTTGAGGTATCCGATCATATCCTACGGACTAAACCATGATACAGTGAGTCCGTATCGACTCTTCATAGATCCCGATTGTCTTTATATCATCCATAGTAATCAGACTAATAAAATGTGATAGCCTCTGTATTTTTGTAGCGCTTAATTGATCTCTTTACTTTTCTACTATCGAAAGATACCACTAATTATAGAATATTGTATTTGTAACTTAAAAATCCTTCTATAAATTAATGTATAATTAGAAGTTGAATAGTTAAAACACCATTAAGAACCATACATATTGTAACAATTCTTACATTGTAGCGCTTTAGTTTGAAACAATTTACCGATCATAAGAATCAAGTTCATGAAATCTTACCGGAATAAAATACTAAAATACTGTCAAATTATTATAAACAATTTTATAATAAAGTAATTCATTCGAATTGAATTCGACTTTCGATTTAACCTTGGCGCAGTTTATAATCAATAGTGTAAAGAGTGTAATCTAATAATAAAATATATTATTTTGTAAGTCCGTCTTATTTTCTTTCTGCTGAAACTTTATATAATTTAGTATGACATGCTCATATTATATATGTTTAAATTTTAAAGGGATTGTATCACTGTTTTATATATATACAAAGAAATCCAATACGATTAAGATCACTACGCTCGCATTATACCAACCAACTCTATGTACTTGTATTCTGAAATTAATGTCACACTTGTAATTTGATAAACATTAATATTATTTAAATTTACAATAATGCTTATTCGTGATAATTTATATTTTGTAGTTTGATATGAGACAATTTTTCAAACAAGGATGTTTCGGCTGCAAAGTGTACTAGAAGAGTTGCCTGTATAGTTGTGTGCGTTGAAATTATATTAAAAACACTTAGTTGTGGACCTGGTATTTAAACTTTTAAGTTTGAGCACTGGTAAAATAAGAAATAAAATCAATTTTCTTTAATATTTCTTAATATCGCGTCATAATTACGATTACAAAAAACATAAATATTTTTTATCCCTGAGGTAGTAAAAGTTATGATATTTTGCACTATAATAATTGTTATTTAGAAAAAAATATCACGATATATGTATATTCTATATATATATATATATATATATATATATGTACATAAGTGTAATAAACTACTTGCTGAAGAGTTTTCTGAAGTTAAATACCAGCGACTAAATGAACCGAACGTGACTTGATGGTTAACGTTTTCCACGTAATGTTCTTCTATTCCCAATATCTTGCTCTATGTACATACTTGTTCTCGTAATAGGTACATCAAAGGTTCAAGATAAAAATCTTTATAAGTCTTTAAAAATATTTTTTCTATGTATTTTTGACATCCATACAAAAAATATTTTTATTTTGCTCTAATTTAGTGTACATAGTGTATATAGGTTAACGACAATAATGCATTTTGTGTCAGTCAACCCGTGACTGGCAAGAAATTATAACTATACTCATTAGAAAACAATATGACAAAATATATAATATATGTAATAAATATAAGTAAGCTATGTATGTTTATATTTTAATTTTCGAAAATGCTAAGGCCTTATCACGATTGTATTTTCCTGTGAAATATTATGCAACACAGCTATAATATCAAAAATAATACATATAAATCATTAATATCATGCATTACGGCTGATACATCAAAAATAATTTATATAAACCATTGGTCAAACAGTGACAGAAAAAAAAGTTCAGTTTGAATTTTTGGAATTGAACCTCTAAATTTCAAACGTCGAACGTTGCACACAAATTACAGCAATTGTTCTAAACAGCTAAAGATAGCTATTAATGAACAAAATTTCAGAATTGTGTTTTAGATTAATCGTAAACGAAAAATTTGAATCTTCATTCTTGTACGAAAAATAAAATTTACATAAACAACAAGGTGTTGAATATTAAAATAGTAATAAAGCCAAATCTCTACCTAAAAAAATCTGTGAAAAACCAATTGCCAGTACGAACCATATTATTTTTGTTATTATTGAATTGGTATTACCAAGTTGGTAAGTATTGATTATATAAGAATTGAATCTAATATGCATATCTTGATTATTCAGTCATATAAGTGTGTAGAGTCATATGCAGTTAATACGGAGGTATTTAAATGAGGTATTTATGATCATGTTACGGCGAAGCTGGATGATATTGACTTTACAAACCTATCAAACGTATCTCCACTTGATAATTCAGTTTATCATTTACAACTCAGGCAAGATTAAACGAAGAGTAGGTTGAGGATATAATTTGCACATACTCATTTACAAGAGCTATCTCCGTTAAGTTATTTTAAATTAAACATCTTTTGCACTATTTTAAAACCAAGTCCATGTTTAGCTTTTCGTTTGTTTCCCAATTTTTGTAATTATTAACAGTTGATTAAAAAAAAATATTTAAACTTGACAGTTTTCTGATGCATGTAATCTGAATCCGTTAATTTTTGAAATACTTTTTAAACATAACAATTAAATTTTAAAAAAATATTAAAATTGCTAGTTATTTTACTAATATGTTACTTTATAAAACACTTTTTAAAAATTATGACAATACAATTTCATTTTCCATTACTATAAGACATCCAAAATTAAAGTAAATACAACTGTCCTTAAAAAAACGTCATAAACATTTTTTTTTTGTTTTTTAATTACAAAATTATGTATTAATATATAATAACCACTTAGTAAGAAGAAATCGTATTTAAGAATTATTTAATTATGTTGTTGTCCTATTACTTACATGATAACATTTGGTTTGATTCTAATAATAACATAGATTATTTTTTTAATTTTAACATTCTTAAATGGACTTTGTGTTTGATTTATTAATTTAAAAAAATCCATTGGACATTTTTTTGTACAAATAATCAAAACCAAGGAAAATAGGGTAATGGAACGAAGTATTTAATTAACAAGCTTAAAAATTAGATTGAAACCCGAACTTCGTTGTTATTTCTTGAGAACATCCTTCAAATAAAACGTTACTAGATTGAGATGATATTGACCATTGAGATATAATATAATTGAGATTTTAAGTAACTTAACTAATGTTTATACGAGTTAATAAAGCCAAAATGATAAGTAGTTTATCTTCCCCCAAAGACGTTAATTATAAGTTTTTTTAAAAGTTAGGAATAATTCCTTTTAGTGTTGAGTTACTACGTTAAATAAATAATTTGATTATAATACTAATTTTCTTCGAAACTAACAATGTGTTTTTAGAGAGTTTGTTATAGAATATGATCGTTTAGATTTATTATTGGATAAGAGGAAGCTTTTGACCAAATCGTTTAGTAATTTGATCTTGTAATATGTCCATTAAAAGATATAAGCGATGAATGAAATCTGACTACAACATATTCTCCGAGTCACATCTATCGATATGTATTGACGTTTAATAAACAGGTTTACATAAACGGTAAAACATGGATCCATTTATTGATTGCATGTAACAATAATTTCTTATGTACCTATTAACGTATGACAATATATTCTTGTATGTATTATATTGAGATACAATTTCGTCAACTAGATGTAACTTTTAAATTCGATATCGTTTATAAATAAAATAATATTTAATAATTATATTCATTCAATTATATTTATCTATTAAAATAATATTATTTACAGTCACAGACCGGGATATTGTAAAATAATTAAAGACAGAAATTCAATCAATTATTCTAAGAAACACAAGAGTAAAGTTATTTGAAGTCCATTCGAAATACCAGATTCCAATTTTGGTCATTTCATTTTCGGTTACACCTTCACAAATCATAAATATATTTAAAGGTAATACTGTCAGTATGAACATAATTTTTAGCTTGAAAATCTTTCTTTGTTATTTTTCATCACATTCTTAAAAGCATTTTACATTTTATGTATTTATTTTTAAAATATATTCAAAACCTTCTCGCAAAATACGTTGACTTGTCACAAAGCGATACTAGCTGCTATCTCAGAACATTAAAATGATTTCCGTGTAGAATCTGTTTTGTCGAGGGTCTCAAATGATATCGTGTTTTGAGCTAATAAAAGATATTTATACATAAAGAACAACTTTATATTTAAATAAAATACTTTGATAAAATAATTTTATTAATGTTCGACATGTAAATCTTGTTTCTTGTGAAATAGAGCACAATCAGTAAGTAAAAATAATAGAGTAGATTAGGTGAACAAAGCTATATTTAAATAATAACAAACTAATTTACATTTAGTAGTGTAGTTAATTAACAAACTAGAAAAATCCTGTCTTCCATCGACCCAAATTTGAGTTGGCGACGCTCCTAAACGATCCCCCAAATTCATCTCGAAGATCTTAGAAATAAAAGTTACAACTAAAGTTAAACCTATATGTTATATTTTTTTAAGTTTAATATAATTTTGTTTGATGATTTGTTTGTTATATAAATTCAGGACAACTTATTAATTTAATAAGTTATTAAATAATATTGACAAATTGATATGAAAATAATCATAATAAATCATATGTATATATATAATAAAGTAGATACGAAATAGATTTTCCATAAAAAAAAATAACCATAAATTCAAAACACAAGCACAACAATTTAATATTCTTCATATTTTATTTCAAATAAGAGGTAACAAGAAAATAATGAAGTAATTTCTAAATAAAAATACAAACAGTAGGCACTTCCGACCCCATAACATCTAAGACTTATGCCGCAACGCAAATCAAAAGAGATTGATTGATAACGAGTATTTGTTTGATTATTTTTATTTTCAATATAAAATTTTCTTGTTATATAACAATATTAAAATTTCCTTTTTTATTTCTTTTCTACTTTTCATCTTTACAAAATTTTAATATTAATAATTTAGATTTCGTAATTCAATTTGGCTTACGTGTATTTTTTTTTGTATTTTGATTGTTGGAAACGGTAAGGCTGCTAAGGTTTTATGTTGTAAGATTATATACAGGGTTATTTTAATTAATTGGCCACATTTTTAAGGCAGCCTCTCTACATCAATCCAAACAACATTTGTTCTACGACTTTTTACAAATATTGATATACAACAGAAAAAAATTAAACAAAAAAATGTTTGCTTCCTATTTTACTGACTACTTCGTATTTTGGAAAAAGTACTTATAAGGTCAACGCCCGGACGCCATACCACCGCTCAGAGTTAATGCCAATGCAAAAATTTAAATTATAAATACTATTATGTATTAAAAAAAATGGTAGAATAAATATTGTTGGGATTAAAGTAGAGAGCCTGCTTGAAAGAGGTGGCCAATTAATTACAAATAACCCTGTATACTTTTCTTAATTTTAATATTTAGTTTCATATGCTGTAAATATATTAATATGTTTTAACAACTATTTATGAATGTAATTACATTATATATATTTTCTTACATCTATTTTTTGGTAATGGGCTGAATAAAATACAATAACAATGTTTTATTTATTTAACTATTGATCTATATTTCATAATAATAGAAAAGATAAAACCTTGAGAAAATGAGTATAAATAGTTTCTTAAAAATGTTAAATGATTTGATTTCTTTAATAAATGTTGGAAGTTTTATATAAAGGCTAGCCCCTTCAAAAAACATATTTTTCTTACTTTCTTTCTAGGCTATATAAGACTACTATTTATTAGCTTGCATAGCTATAAGTTCTTGAGTTGCAATTTCATATTAAATAAATAGCTACTAGTAATATCTTCAGTTTATACCTTGCTTACAAGAATACAAGTAGTATTATATTTGGCAAAATTATTTATGTGAGACAACAAGGTAATCAAAATTATGTAAATCATGTGTTTTGGAAAGCATCGTACTAAATTATGAAAATCAGATCTAAGTGCAATGAACTTAGTTTTAATACTTTTAATACGTAGCTTCTACGTTAACATATTGTCAAGAAACCGACCTAAAATTGTTTGTTTATTAACTTTATTTTTTGCTTGGCCTCCGGTCTTCTTTTAGGCAAATATTTATTTCTATCAATTACACTATGCAAAAAAAAAACCAAATTGTTGTAATATGTTAAAAGGGAAGTATGTTGAATTGTATTCCGGTAACTAAGCAAGTGCTCATCGTCATCTTGTTCCTGCCGTTTTCCTGTGGGGTCAGCATACAGAACATGTTCTACTCTTCCAATCTTTCCTAATGGCCGTCATCTCAACAATCATCAATGTCTTTTTTAGTCTAACTTCCGCAATAATATTTAGCATCATTCTTCTTCTTCACTTGCTCTATCTTGTCAATGGTGCCACCTTAAAAATTCGAAGTAATTATTTCGTATCTTACCCATAATTTGGTCAAAAATATTTTTAAAATTTAAGAGCTAATTAATGGTTAGCTATGTTTTCCTCCAATCTTGACAAGTTGAGATCGGTTCGCAAACAATTTGAAATGATTTATAGTGTCAAACATTTTTGTATATAAGTTCAACTTTTTTTAGTCTATAAATATTTCTAATGTTACTTTATTCCATCAATGTTTAATTTGATGGTTGTTAACAGATCAATTGCAAAATATATTTTTTAATTATATTTTTATGTTTGCCAGTACAGCCAAGCTTTTAATAAATCAAATTAAAGGAATTACAAACTCATTCTACGCTTAATTTATAGTTTCAAGCAATTTTCTGCCACTGTTGTTCCAATCAAATAAAGTTTAAATGGTGTTCAGAATCGATTTCACAAACTTACAAGCAAATTATTTTATAGGTTTTAACTAGGTTCTAGGCGCAAAAAAAGATATAATTATTATTTTTTGAAAATATAACAATTCCCAAATATGACAAATGACCTAGTATTATAATAATCTTAGCGTTGAAATGATGTGACAGAGCCAGGTACACTCACTTTTTGATTTTTTGTCTGGTTTATAGTCTCAATCAAATTGATAATGTTGAATAAGTTATCCTAAAACGTATTGTTAATGTTGAGGTTGAAGATGTGAGATTGAGTTGAGCCTTTCACTCTACGCCACAGGGGTAGGTATTCATTTTACATTTATAGAGTTTAATTTCAAATATAGAGTTAAAACATATTTAGAACAGCGACTAATAACTTGCATATACTGTATAACTAACAACAAAAAACGTTTATCCTGTCAGTATGACTATTTAAAAATAAATAACTTTAAATAACAAAATTTTGTCCCAGAGCTTTGACTGACAATTCTCTTTATTAACAAGGTTCCTTCCTTTGATTAACTTTTACAAAGGGTGTAATGTTATACCGCCAGTTCTTACTTTCATCTCCAGATAGGGAATGGGAACTCAAAATTCAATTCTTAGAATTCCTTTCTACAAAATAATTAACATTTGTGTAGTCAAGCCATCTGATAGAATGACTGAAGCTGGGTTTAAATTTGATAATCCGCGCTGTGTTCTTAGTAAAAACATAAAAACTCTAATTAGGAAGAAAAACATATTCTACAATCCGACGAAGTACTAGAATTACATTTTAATAGCAACTGCCTAATAATATGCTCTATTCTAAGTAACTAACTTATATTCAAAACTTTTATAGTACACTGTTAATCTTTTACTAAAGTTGTTATTGTGAGTGAAGCAACAGGTTATTTAAAATAACATTTATTTTATTGTATAACTGTTTACTATTATTTTAATTTAGTTTATTTTTTTGTATGTATTCTAATTTTTAATAATAAAATCTTTATTATATATCAAATACTTGAATACTTCATATTATAACATTGTATATATAAAAAAAATGGATAAAAAAAATAATATTAATAAAATATAAATAACTAATAATTACTGTATAAAGGACTAATATAGTTTTTAAGATACCTGTACTAAGAGACTCCGTTTCGAGCATGTTATCTCAAAATTCAACGATTAATCTGACAAATACAGACTAAATGTGAAAAGTGCACGGGCGACCTGTCCGTGCACTTTTCATTCCTTTCATCCGTGAATAAAAATATGATTTATGTTAATTATATTTAAAAAGTTATTCAAAAAGTTTTATTATGGTCTTTACTATTATAAAGAAAATAAGAAATACCGACCATTTTATGCTGTTATAACTAATAGTTAAGGTTATTAATATAAGGTAAATATAATGCTCTCGTAGAGGAGAGGCGGGGCTACGCCGCGGTACGCTTCTTTGGTTTTTATTTGTTTACTTTACTCTTTGAGGTAAATAGAAAACAAATATACAAGTGAAATATGCAAAATTTTGGTTTTGCGATCGTAGTTTTAAATATATATTATGATCCGTTTTTTTTAAATAAAAAATTTACTATTCAATTATATATTTTTTAGTTTACCTATATACACTTTTTATTACTACTCTATGTACACTAATATTTAACTAAGTTATTAATAAATACTTGATTACTATGATAAATACATGTTATTTCATAATATTTTAAAACCGCTGAAAAATCTAAAGAGTAGGTACTGTAGTACTTACACATAATGGTAAGTATTTTGTCGAAACATTTCAAATATTTATGAATTTATACTCAGTTGTATATTTAATTACAGATTTATACTATTTGAAATGGTAAATACGTTAAATAATAAAAAGGGGAAAAATATAAATCTAAGAAATGTTACTGGCAAATTGACATTCATTATTTAATTCATTGCTCAAATGAAATTGTGCTCGCTTCCACGGTTTCCTATTAAAGGCACTTCTGCGCCTTTTCATGAAATCTCTACCAGCGGTTTCCGGACAGTGACACAAATTATGTTAATCATTTATACTATATTATTTATATTATATTATTTATATTATATTTAACCGCCTCGTTGGTCGAGTGGTTAGCGCAGACGCCTAACGTATAGCGACTCAATGGGGCTCGGTTTTGACAGGCATGTATGTGATGAAAATAGAAGTCTGTATTTTTGGGTTTATTAAATATATTCTCGGTATTTATAATATATATTTCTATGTATTTGTATCATTGTCTAAAACCCCTAAACACAAGCAAATAATTTACTTATTTAGGGGTTAGATCAATGTGTGTAATTTGACCCGTATTGTTAATATTATTACTATTATCTATACTTATAAAAGATAAAGTATTTTATTATCTATACTTAATTAGTGGCTAAAGCCGAATCTGTATGGTAACGAAGTTGCAACGGTCTGTATGGTGACAAAATTACGAGCATCACTGCGGCTAATTAATTCATCTGATCTATATAATTAGTCACAAAATACTTTAAAATTAATTCAATATTCGTAATAGCATTCGTAATTAGTAATAGATATATACCAAATATAAAGAGAGAAATCTATTGCCACTTTGAATATCATACAATAATACTTGAATTAAATGACTATCATACTATATAATATTTGGTACAACACAATGCCTTGATTTTTCATAAACTGTTAAATTGTCTGAAAAAGTGACAAGAATTGTTTATCATATCAATGTGCGAAAACTTTAACAGAATAAAACCAATAAACATTATCGTTATATCTCGAACATTTCTGTACATGTGTTGAGCTAATGTCGTTCTCATTCCTGTCTTAGAAAGAAATCAATAAGTAAGAAAACATAACGCCAAAAAACTTTTTGCTCATTACCTTTCAGCTTTTATTTGATTCTGACAAACTAAAACAAATTATTAAAAAAAGTAAATATCATATAATTATATCTTTGTAAGCTATAAAAATTAAAAATCAATTTCTGTTTTCTACTTTGCAATAATTTACAAACTTTTCATATTAATTTCTACGCGTACCTAATTGTGGCTTTAAATGCAATGCAACGTAAATACATTTAATAAAATCTAATTTTACATTTTACGTTTAGTTTTCATTTTACGAAAGCGTGTTTATTAATACTCAACAATTATATTTATTTTCGTTTTTAGCCTCGAGCCCTTTAGGAATGGTAAATTGTATTAATAATGAATGAATTAGTTTAACGTGATAAAATTTAAGTTAGCAAAATAAATTTTATTAATACAATTTTAGGATATAATATATATACACTGACAATAAAATACTGAATTTTAACTACTAACCAGCGTGACATAAATACCTTTGCATGGGGAGATGGACTGCACTATTTTAATAATTTGCTTTTGTCAATATTTTTCTCGTACTGTCAAGGTAAAAAAAATCACGTTCTGACGAAAATTTTATTTAATCCTCGAGAATATTACTTTTCTAAGGCATCCCATTCCCTTTTCTATATCCTTGACGAAGTGTCAAAAAAAACTTTATGATGCTTGACTATTTGGTTAAAACAGCATAGGGTAATAAAAATAAATAAACAAACTTACATTTTGCATTAAGAATATTAGTTAGGATAATCTATCTCAAGGAGGGTTGACGTTGGGCCGGCTTGCAGTTCTAAAAACATTAACCAAATCTCTATTAAAAACACGTAGTTATAGGGAACGTATAGCGGTGTAAAAAAGGAGAACTCTTACTTTTCCGTAGATCAAAAATAAATAAAAACTATTTGATTTTTAAAATCCTTATCATTCCATAGTAAGTAGCTAAGAGATAACTATTACTCTATTATAACATATTAGTATCAGAAAATTTCAACAAGTCTCTGGCTTAAAAAATATATTATATGTAGATGAAAAATTATACTGTACTACGAGATGGCTACGAAGCTACGCTTATATAAGCTACTTAATCGTCTCAAACATGTGTTTTGCAAAACGTTTACTATGCCAATTAAATCTCTTGCTACCAAGTCTAATTAATAACATTTATAAAATGTATTTAATTATTTTACTTATTAAATTAAGAAATAACCCTAATATATACAATCTGTTACACAACAATTATCTTATGTCTTACATATTTGTATTTACATTTTACAGAGAGTATTACTTGATTAAAACCTATGATATGATCATTTTGTTATGATGCTTTGTATTAACGAATAGTTTGCTTTATTATAATATGAATTATTAATTGTTTTTCCTCCCATACTTGTAAATTAATTACATCACGTGATAGTTTATACGGGGTACCTGCAGATATATTTTACTTTTTAATGACAAAGAAAAGTAAAGAATGTTTGAAAAGTTGTTTTATTCTCTATAATAGTCTTTTTTAAAGAATTGTTTATTTTGCTGTAAAGCCATCAGACGAGGGAAACTTGATGATTGAAGGAGGCTTAAACTTGCTAAATTTTGCAATTAAATGAAAATAGTTTTTTTTTTGTTTAGCTATTTCTTTAGGAAACCCAAAAAACGGGTAAGTAAAATTAGTTTTTTTGTCAAACTTACTTTAACACTAAATTTTTTTCTTTTATATAATTGACTTTAAACTTTAAAATAATAAGAAGAAATGAAAGGAGTAATAATTATTAATCTAAATTTTATGTTGGTTTCAGGTAAATACTGTGAAATAGAAATTTTAAGTCATTAATATAGTTACTTTCGTGAGATAATGTCATGGAAAGGAATGTGAAGATTGATAGAAAGATAAAGGGACATAAAGGGACTTCCGCGCTTTCGTTGAGCTTAGAGTGAGTTTTTACTATTAAAGGACAATGCAGATATCATTATTGCCTGTATTCTTCGAAGATGATTTTTTACTACAATTTAGTTTACTGAGTAAACAATGAAAAAATTGCAAAATTAATTATATATTCATATATTGTAAAAGCTTTGGATATTTATAAGATAGTTGAGAAGAAACGAACACACCACATTCTATTGAATATTTTTGTAAATCTTTAGTTTCTACGTTCAAATAAAGTTATCATTGCATTTCATTCACCGTATTTTATACTTCAAAGATATTCAATACTTAATCCGTGTGTATAAAAGCCTACGTTCGTAATAAGTTCTGTTATTTTACATTTTTAGAACCGCATAACTATATTTCTATATTTTTTTACTAAGAGTTTTAAGGCCACTAAATAAATTAACACCTAAAATTAACAAAACATATCAGTATTTCCTAATATTCTCTTATGGCACATAATGTTCTGAAAAATAATTATTTGTACGAAATGTTTGCGAATGTTTCCAATTGTTTTCTTATACATAGATTTTATATAGAAACACATATATAACAAAAAAACTATTAGGAATAGTAATACTATATTAATAATTTCAAAAAAGTTGACCATAATACAAGAAACACATAATCTATTATGAATTAAGAATAATCCGTTTGTTTGTTAATAGTATTGTTTGATTGAATATTAACTTATTCAACGCATATATAAATAAAATTTTATAAGACGATAATTTTTTTATCAGTATCACCTTAAAAACAGTAGTTGAGACCATAAACAACAGCTAGGAATTCTGAACAAAGTTAAGAATATATATTGTAGAGAAAATAGAAAATTTCATACCATATTAAAAAAGTGGTTATGTGCAAAATAACAAATCTTATTAATAAAAAATTAGGTATGAAAATTAAACTACCAAAAAATTACCACGTTAGGACGTGTTTATTTGGTATAATAAACATGGTAGGCCATGAGCTCGATCGTATTATGGTAAGCGCGAGGAGTAATCCCGTGGCTTACTAAGACGATGAGGGTAACCGATGGTGTTTGGTAAATATCATTTCCACATTCCGATCCCCGTCATTCCCTGGTCCAATAAGTATTTGCACAGGATGATAAAAAGCTAAAAATAGATTAGAATTTATTGTCTCTACCAATTAGCTTAGTGCTTTAGTACACTTCCATGCACGCTAGTTAGTATAATCTGAGCATAATCCTTCTTTGAACCAGCCATATTACGGATGTGGATTTTAGCAGACGTAAGTGAATTCAACGTCTGCTTCTAATTTCTAATCATGGACGAGTTATTGTCTTATATGATCATACCTGATGTATACCTGATTCTCTTTTAAGAACACATGTATTTATATTTAAATATGTTTATATGAAGACATACTTACCGATATAATATGTTGTATTTTTTATTAAGTTGTTCCCTTAGAAAATATATTGGGAAAAAACTGAAAGATACTTTCTTATCATTTTATACAGTTAAAGATATTAAAGTTGTTTTGTTTAAAATATTTAATTCAAAATTTACCTCTTTGAATCTATTAACTGGAGTAATTTTAGTACAATGTCTTTAGTTCATTTCATTTAAAGTACCTACTAGTTGAAATAAAGTAAAAAACAAACCAATAATAGGTACTTTTATAACTCAGACAGTTAGTCAGTCAGCTACCTCTTCTTTTTAAAGTCTGTCAACTCTTTGTACGAACCATGATATTCAAATCGATAATATGATCTATCCATCCCAATAACAATATTGCCAATAATTGCCAGTTGAAAAAGTTGCCACTTTGAGTTATCTTCCGTTTGAAAATCGGATAGCGTAGTATGATACAGCTGACTTTCATGCGATTCAGCTAAGAAAAGTATCCTTCATCGAATAATGCCCATCGAATGAGTTTGGTAGGTTAGTCATTAATAAAGCTTTATAATATTAGTCGCGATTTCAATATGCTCCAAAAAAAGAAGAAGCAAGTAAAATCGCCGAAACGAAACTTCTGAATAGGGTAGGGCGGGGCTAGTTGAGCGTATGGGTAAGTTGGGCAATCAAAATATCTCGAAAACTATCCACCGCACGCGAACGCAATATATAGCGAAAAGAAGGGGTTCCGGGAAAGGAACTCAACCCTATAACAAAAGTAGCCACTGGGCGATCGAGAAAAGTATCCAAGCGCAAAGTTTATTTTGTTATTAAAAAGTAAAATCATCCTAAGCCGGCATATTTTGTCTGTGATACTCAAATTTCATCCGTTTTCAATCAGGCAAGTGTTAATCTAAGGTAAATTTGTTGCAGTTTTGATATTTAATAGAGAATCTGGATATAATTCTAACCCGTTTTTTATTAATTCAATTTTGCTTTAAAATTTCGGGTTGGGGTTAGTTGAGCTACAGTTGCCCAACTATCCCCACGATGAAAAAAAAAATAGTTTTTTTTTTACCATGAGGACTTATAAAAAAAAACTACTAGAGGTTCCCATATTAGTCAAGACTTAAATGGGGCTGCCAAAGCTGTGAGTGAAGAGGGAAAAAGTGGCTTTGCCACTGCCAAATAATTTGGAATCAAACGGATGACATTATCAAGGTTTTCAAGTAAATTAAATGAAGGTGATACTTCATGGGTTATGCAACGCCGAGGTCAGTATTTTCTGCCACGCATGCAGACTCTTTGAAAAATACTTGTTACAAACGGTATCAATCTTCTATGGATATTCTCCAAAAGACGTTCGCCTTTGAGAGTGCTGGCATTTGGCAATAAAGTTCCACCCTCTTGGACTGTAAATAAGAAGGCCCAAAAAGAATGGCCTACGTGACTCAATGATTTCTTATAAAAAAATATTTTATAAGCTATGTTGAAAATAATTACACAAATATTAAAGTCTGATTCTAATAATTAAGCTAAGCTTATTAGCTAGGGAACGTTGCTGTTTTGTAGATTCTGTTTTTACCTTATTTTTCCAAGAAATGTACTTTTAGATTTGATGTATGGTCACTATAAGATTATAAATAAAAGTTAATTATCAAAATGTAATTTTATTGTAAATCTACCTAACATAGGAACTATGATTTGGGTAAACTTTCTAAGTGCTCAACTAGCCCCATACCCTTGCTCAACTTACCTCACATATGGGGTAAGTTGAGCATACTCGACTTTTTGCATAAAAATACATGTAGCTTCCAAATTCGACTTGTTAGAAATAAATTATTATGAACACTAAGCTAAGGGATAAATTACTCGTCCATCAGTATGCATCAAAAGCCATTACGAATTATCGTTGAGGAACTATAACCGATTAAGTGAAAAACTGCTCAACTAGCCCCGCCCTACCCTACCTGAAAATAAGTCTTGACGACTAACCGACTTCAAAAAGGAGGAGGTTCTCAATTCGGCCGGTATATTTTTGTTTTTTATTTTTTTTTATGTATGTACACATTATTTTTATCCTTTTCCATTTTTTTTTCTGCTTTTAAAAATTATTTATGTTTTTTCTATGTTATACTAAATGAAAATACGAACACACTAATTTCACTTGTTTAGGTTTTTACTATCAATATTGTATAAGAAAATATACATTATTGAAATTAAATTAAATAAGAAAATATAAAATATATAATCTTTGTACCAATAAAAGCTCCATAACTAGAAAATTACTGTTTCTATTTCGATCAAAATTTGCTAAGATCCATCTAGACGGACCAACCTTCCGATTAAAAAAACCGCATCTAAATCCGTCCACGCGTTTAGCTGCTACGTTGCTACAGATAGACACACAGAAACATAGGTGCGCAGATACACAAATACACAAATGACTCAGATACACAGGTCAAAATTATAACATCCCCCTTTTTGGATTGGGGTTAAAAATATTAAACTAAATATCTAGAATAAATATAGTGATGTTATCTTTTAATGTTTCGTAATTTGCATATTACACTTATATATATTGAAACTCTTACAATATTCCGTAGCGGCGTAGCAATAGCGTACTGTGGGTTTATACATTTGTGGAGGCGTAGAGCTTACTGTGTAGGTGTATACACTTGAGTCGCTGAAGTTATGACCCAATATTCTAAAGTTGTCAAGGGATAAAGGTCTTTTTATATTTAGTCTTTTGGTTCAAAATTTCATCAGGATTGGTCTTAAATAAATATTTTTGTTCTAAAAATTTACGAATCTTATGTACCATGCATGATTATGCTAGTTTTGATTGATTTATTTGGTCTGGATCTGGTTGGTTTAAAAACTGAAATATAAAAATTCAATATCACTGTAAATAATAAATATTATAAATAATGTATGGCCACTATGCTATTTATTGTACGTACGAGTAATTATTACCTAAACTTAATATTTTAGGATCGTCTCGACAAAACTTTTATTTTGCGTTTATCACTTAATCGCTAAAGTCGTTAAAAAGTTTTACCAATACTACCACTTTTAGCGTTAAAGGTTGGCATTAATGAAAGTGCTTCCATTGATAACAAATATTTAGATATCTATATGTCGCAGATCACGATAATTTAACGATAATTAGTAACTCAATTGATATCATTGTATTAGTGGGGTGTAAACGCCGTGACGTAACGAGTCACGTGATCGGAATCGTTTGGAGGGGCACCGGAGACATTTTAAATATCCGAGAGCATCGAGACGAGAGGATTATTGTTTAGTGTAAGCCTTACAGTCCGGACCCCCCAAACGGGACCGGTGGTTCACGAAACTCTGATAATTGTATACCTACTAAGTAATTTGCGATTACCTACATTTAATACAAGTAATTGTCATATTGTGTCTGTGTGGTTTGATTGCTTGAGACCTACGCTTCGGATCCTGTACCAGAAGACTCCATCAAGAACGAACAAGCCACGAATGTACCTCCTTATCTCCGACATCAGAAGTGGGATTCACTCGGGCATCAAAACCACCAACTACCCGCGAGATAACTTTATTGAAGCTACAAAATCACGTCGAGCAGAAAATGAAATTATATGACAAACTGTTGGAAGAATTCTACGAAAGAAGGAATCGTTGCTAATGAAGAAAGAAGGAAAAGAGAAATTATGGCGGTGACAACTCGGCGCGAATGGCGGTAATGGTGCGGCGCGAATGGCAGTAATGGCGCGGCGCGGATGGCGCTGATGGTGCTGATGATGGTGACGGTGTTTGTGACGATGGCAGCTATGGCAGCGGTGCTGGCAGTGCACGTGGCGAGCAACGCGTTGATGTCTGCGCAATTTATCCACCATCGAGCATGTTACAGCGTAAAGGTGATTCGTTTCAATTTACTTAAGTTTCAAGTGCTAAATGCTCGCTAGTCAAAGAAAATCAATTCATTTAGACAGAAATCATATGAAAAGTTAAAGTGTTTCTGTGTATCCGATCTTATTAATATCTTTTCTGAGACACGATAGTAAAAAGTCTGTTGTAATTTGAGAATTTTGGACGTCAATGTTGATGATGATGATAATGATAATTGCTCTGTTGCTGGCTGTTCTGATGATAATGATAATTCATACGATGACTATTTTACTTGACGCCAATGATGGTTGTCTATCTTGACTTGACGCCTATGATGGTTGTCTATCTTGACTTGACGCCAATGCGGGTTGTCTATCTTGACTTGACGCCAATGATGGTTGTCTATCTTGACTTGACGCCAATGCGGGTTGTCTATCTTGACTTGACGCCTATGATGGTTGTCTATCTTGACTCCAATTAGTCCAATCCCATGGAATGACTTAGATTGAGTTATGTTCTATGTAACAGCTTCAATTATCATAACTATAAGAAACGCTTGAGCCACAGACAAGAACTAACTTTATTTTATAATAAATGTACATAGACACAGACATACATATTACATACTTCATGGTAGATGGCGCTATTAGTTTGTAATGAGTGATATTGTTGATACAAAATAACACCGGCCCACTGATCAACAAAAAAACTTTTTTTATGTGTAACAAGAAAAATGTTGTCTGATTCTGTTAGAAATAAGGTCAAGTAGAGTAGAATTAGTGGTATAACATTTTAGATACGAATAGTTTTATTGTAATATGACTTTTTTTATTTTTATTAAATTATAAATTATTTTAACAAGAATTAAATTATTATCAATGCTATGAATTTAATATAAGTATTTTTTTATGATTTTCTCCTGTATTTTGCGTCAGAAAGGTCCCTCTGTAATCCCCAGCAATAATCTGCCAGCATAGTTGGACTCCATTTTTCTTGGTATCGTTTTTCGATGGTAGAAATGTCTTGGTGGAATCGTTTCCCGTGTTCATCACTAACCGCACCCAAATTTGGGGGAAAAAAGTCTAAATGTGAATGTAAAAAATGTATTTTTAAGGACATATTGCAGCCCAATGCTTTATAATTTTCTAAAAGTTCCTCGACAATAGTTTTATAGTCATTTGATCGGTGATTGCCAAGAAAATTTTCAGTGATTTTTATAAATGATTCCCAAGCTGGTTTTTCCAAATCGTCGAGTTGTTCTTTAAATATATTATCTTTTATCACTTGCCTGATTTGAGGACCTACAAAGACACCCTCTTTAATCTTGGCGTCACTGATTTTAGGGAATTTTTCTTTTAGGTATTGAAATCCAGCTCCATTTTTATCCATTGCTTTTACAAAATTTTTCATCAGGCCAAGTTTTATATGGAGAGGTGGTAAAAATATATCTTTAGGTTGTACTAATGAAATATGTTTTACATTTTTTATGCCTGGAGTAAGCGATCGTCTTTTGCACCAATTTTTCTTAACGTAATGGTTCTTTCTATCCCTACTGTCCCATTCACAAAGAAAACAACAAAATTTCGTATATCCAAGTTGCAAGCCTAATAAAAGGGCAACAACTTTTAAATCTCCGCAAATTTTCCATTTATATTCGTCATATCGAATCTTTTCTAAAAGAAATTTCATTGTTTCGTAGGATTCTTTCATGTTAGCACCATAACCTACCGGTACGGAGGGAAGATTGTTACCATTGTGCAACAAAACTGCCTTTAAGCTTGTTTTTGAAGCATCAATAAATAAACGCCACTCTTCATTTTTGTACTGTAGTCCCAAAATATTCATAACACCACAGACATTGTTACAAAATATCAAATCATTATCTTGTGAAAAAAAGCTTTTTAACTCCTCATCTCGATGCCGAAAAAAAGTTATTTTTGTGTTTGGTTGCAATAAATTCCATCCTTTTAATCGAGATCCTAAAAGTTCTCCTAGACAAGTGTAAATCACGAACTAAATCATTAAGATCTCCTTGAGAAAGTAGGTGCGGCGTTTCTTCCTTGAGAGAAATAGATGAAGAAGCAATTTGAAAATCAGGATCAGTACTTTTATTATCTGTTCCCTCTGATTCAGTTGAAAGATCAGAGCGCTGAGGTTGTTCTGGTATAGGTAGTTCTTCACTGTGAGGAGTCGGTTTTTTAACAGATGATACATTAGGATACTTAACTTGTTTTTTAGTTTTAATTGTAATGCCTTTTGTATTAGTCAGACAAAAATAGCAATTAGTTGAATGGTCTGTCGGTTCCATCCAAATCATCGGAACTCCGAACGGTCCGATCTTTTTTCCCATCCCGTGAGAAGTCCTACACATGTAACACAACAGATGTGAGGAGCCCACACTTTGTCTTGCTGTCCAACAGGAAAACCAAAATAACTTTCATACAATTTATTTATTAAAAGTGTTAAATTTCTTCGTTGAGATAAGAAAGTAATTTCACCACAGATGTAACAGAACTTGTCAGGATCATATTTACACTTTCTTGACATTGTTTAAGAATCACTTCACTCAGCAAACACAAAACAGAGCCACTTTTCTGAAAAATAAAACACTGAATCAAAAAATAATAAGGAAATAATAATTAATATTAAGTTTTACTGATAATTGCCGGAACACGGAAACTAGTCCTAATCAAATGAATATACATATGATTTTGTGGAGAGGTTAGGTAGATATTTCAAAATTACTGCTTACTTTTCTTGTTACAAAATTTTGTTAATATCGATTTTAGAAAGATTCATGATTTTTTTTATGTGGTCAGAAAGGCCGAGCGTAGTAACATCTACTGTTGTATATTGTTTGGATTTCAGATACATATGCACACGAGGGCGTGTGACTTGTCGGTATGGCCGTGTCGCAGATCACGATAATTTAACGATAATTAGTAACTCAATTGAAATCATTGTATTAGTGGGATGTGAACGCCGTGACGTAACGAGTCACGTGATCGGAATCGTTTGGAGGGGCACCGGAGACATTTTAAATATCCGAGAGCATCGAGACGAGAGGATTATTGTTTAGTGTAAGCCTTACAGTCCGGACCCCCCAAACGGGACCGGTGGTTCACGAAACTCTGATAATTGTATACCTACTAAGTAATTTGTGATTACCTACATTTAATACAAGTAATTGTCATATTGTGTCTGTGTGGTTTGATTGCTTGAGACCTACGCTTCGGATCCTGTACCAGAAGACTCCATCAAGAACGAACAAGCCACGAATATACCTCCTTATCTCCGACATATAATTATGTATATTATATTCAATGTTTTATCCAAAACATTGAATATAATACGTTATGTTTGTAATAGGTGCTAGTTGTACTTTGTTACTATTATATTTTTAGACAATAATAGTCATTACTATGTATGTTATTATTGTAATATAATAATTGTATTGATACTGTATTACAGAAAAAAATAATAATAGATATATTTGATCTTAATTATAATATTATTGAAATCAGGGACAATATGAGAGCAATATTCAAAGATGCGTATTCCGTAGCCGTAGACAATAAAACTCTTGTAACTTAAATGACTCAACATTGAAATATCGTAGAGCGATAAAAAGCTTATTCATAACAAATGTACAAAAATGATCTGTGAGATTTAACATTAGGTATATATTAAGCATTATGTGGCTGATGTTTTATAAACGAGTGTCATGCCGCGTCCCTCCGTGACTTGACATTTTTATTTTATGGCAGCTTTATTAAGTGCACTTCAGATTACGATGTCATTATATAAAAAATATATCATTTTTAAATGTCTGATAAGTTTTGTTGATAGTTTTTAATTGATAGTTTTTAAAAATTTTAAACGACTTTATAAATCATTTTAATATTGTCAAAACTATTTCTTAAATAGGATTATATTACTGAAAGTTTTTTTTAATTTATATGAAAGTTTAATCTTTTTTTATTTTTTTTTTTTAAAGGAATTATACAAATTTTACTCGTAAAAGTTCAGACCAGTTAATTAGGTGTTACTCCAGTCTGGAAAGTCGATATAAAAATTTGATTTCGGTTCGAAGGATATATCAGAAGGTTTTTAACACACAAAACATCAGCTTGAATTATACGACATTTTAGCCTCTATAATGTCGTATAATTAATCAAGAGCAGAAAACACAAATTCAATGTAAGGTATTGTTTGTGCTTCTTTATCTATATGTTTATTCTTTCCCATTGAACTTTGACATTGACACTAAACATTGAACATTGACATTGAACATTGACACTTGAAAGAACATGAAAATTCCTTTTCCAACCTTGAATAAAAGGGGGGAAGAAAATTCGGAAAGATAGGAGAAAGAACATTTATTATACCTTATATTCTATAAAAGTTATATTGATAAAAATCACATGGAGTCTAATGTATGGTAAAGAGACCTTATCTGGTCTTTATTCTTTTAATGATCCTCGCGCAATCGGCCGGTTATGCCGCCGAGGCTTCAGTGGTAATACATAAAACCCTTTCTAAACCCCATTGAATAAAATATAAAATATTTAAATGATAAAATAATCAAATAGTCTAGATAAAAAGATATAATTTTCTATTTACAAAGGGTCGTCTATTTGCAGCCTATCACGTATCTGATACCCACGACCTATTTTTATTGTTCTCACTATAATATTGCGAAGGACATATTTTTCCTTTTTATTTGTAAGGATTATAATTGGATTCCAAAATAAAACCCACATTATTTTCCTATAAAACTGTAAATAAATAAATGGCACTTATTGTACTACTAATACTTCTGACTAAGAATTTATTTAAATAAGTTTTTGTGCCTGCGACTTCGTACGCGTAAATGTCGATTTCTATAAAACGTACCCATTTTTTGTACATACCAAAGTATGTAAAAACTATAAACGTTTAAAATTTTATCGAACTCAATCAAGTAGTTTGCGTACCTATAGGTACTTGTAGTTTATTTATGTATATTTTTTATATGTTTAATCACTGGTAAGTAGCAATGGACCAAAAATAAGAGATTATTAACTTCTTTATTTGATAACCGTTTCTTAAAAAAAAAGAAAATGTTAAGTGAAGCTCATGATAACATATTCGCAAAAACTGTATCCAAATCGTTTAATCCGTTTCTGAGATTAACGTGCACAAACATACAAACATACACAGACATATAGACGAACAGACAAAATGAAAAACCATTGTTTTGGGTGTTTATTATGAATTTTTGGAAATATTTTCTATGTACAGAATGCGATCAGTTACAATTTTATTTTATGTATAGATCAATTTCTTGGACAGTTTAAATATATATATATCTTTTGATAGAGTGAAAAGTATGCAATGAAAAACTAAATGTTATTCAGACTGACACTTAATTTTTATGTATAAAAGTTTACATTAGCCTATTTTTGTGTTGCGTTCACAACTAAAAGACAAACAGATGAACATTTTTTTTGTTAGAAATGGATTAGTTATACCTTCATATTCTGACCATTTATTTTGTAATATTTTCAATGTATAGAGACTACTTCTCTACACATTTATAACATGTAAAGAAGAAAATTTGTTTGGTATCTATTATGTGATTTATATAAATTGACTATAATATGATTGATTATATGATATGATTTATATAAATATTATAACTAGGTGTCAACGCGTTACTTTATTCGAGTGGATAAAAATGTTTTTATACAGATTAGGCTTTCCCGTTTACTTCCTTAAAATTGGATTTAAGGATCTTTTTAATAAACGTAACACAAATTCATAATTTTTTATCTGGAATATTAAGAAGTTTAAAGGAAAACTCAATCAGTTAAATATCAAGAAATTAAATTTTTTTTTTACCTATTGTCCCATTCATACATACTTATGTTTGTCCTATCATAAATTGTAGTCTTGTTATAACGCGTGACACTTTATCTTGGTTAAACAAAAGAGTACCAAAAAATGACTAATAAATAATCTGAATATAACGAGATATTCTAAATGGAGCTTGTGAATCATGTTCAAATTACGATCCTCGTAGTCATCCCTCGAGGACGCGGTTTAAACAAAACGTTACCAGAGATGACAGATTGCGATAACAATGAGATAAATTTTAGTTGACTGAAAAAAATAGTAATAAAGATAAGTCAAATTATAATAAGTATTATTTATGAGGAGTTGAATTTATGTTGGAAAATATCTATAAACATGCCATGTTAAACTCACTTAAATTATAAATTAATATAAATATAGAAAGAAAAATAAACCGACACGGCAGGGATTCGAACCCACGACCACTGGGATATAGTCCCGTCGCTCTACCAATTGAGCTACCATACCGCTATCCGTCACGGTGAATTAGGCATTCTGTATCGGAACGGTAATTTAGTGAGAAAAATTGTAAAAAATAATAATCATATAATATAATAATAAAGCATTGGGCAAATTATACACTGCTTTCATTTGAAAACTATTAAAATTTTCTTAAAATATGAAATTTCTAAATATTAAAATGATGTATTGTCTGTTATAATAAATATTTGAGGGGACTCCTATAGAAAAAACGTGTTTTTTTAATATATAAGGTTACATAATATAAGGTTACATAATCAATTGAAGTCTTGTTTAAGATAACAAATATTGATGTTATTATATTACTTAACTTATTTGTTGGATCTTAAATTAAACTACTGCTGTCCTCTTAGTTTCTAGTAGCAAAGTAGTTTATATAATAAATTACTTTTTAATGACTACTTTTTTATTATTCAAACTATAGAATTATTATTGATCAATTATTTATCTTCTTCGAAAAGCATTTAAATCAAGGTCTTCATATACTTTGAGTGATATATTTAAAATGAATTAAGTTTCAAGACCACGGTTTAATGTAATAAATAGATTTGCAAAAATGGTGATTTAACTGTTGTTTTATTCTTTTAAACGAAATTACTAATACAAACATTAAAACAAATGTAGTTTTGAGTTGATAAATATGTATTTATATTTAAAACTAATAGACAATAATAAAAAAAAATTAGAAGGAAAGTGTTTGCTTGCTTTATTCCTATTATAATTATAATAAATAGTATTACAAAATATTAAATACTGGCAGCTGTCATTGATTCCACTCGATAAAAAAATAAAACAATAAATTTATTCATAATTTTTTTGTTACAGTTTTTTATACAAATTAATTTTCTACATACCTACTCTAGATAGTTTTTGCATGTATGAAAGTTTTTCAGAAATGATAAATCAGGCCTGCTCACACTTGTCTCTGGATTTAGCCGCGATTACAGTCCATCCATATAGACTTATTACGGAATACGTTTTAATCGCCTCTGCTGTATGTGTATAGATCTTAATCGATCTCTTCTCAGATATTAATATCTACTACACGAAGTTACGTCTTATTATAGTTTTCTATATTTTTAAATAAAAAGTCCTGTATACTTAATACTCTGGAATTAAATAGTCAAAATAGCCTAACATAAATATTATTTCAGGGTGACCTATGTAAATGTTTGTATAAATGAATGGTCTCACTTTGATAATATCGGAGTTATCAAATACGACAACGCTCATTAAGCTTGGATATCATACCCGATATTTGCATTTTAAAATGATTGTCATACTTGTCATTGGACGACCGATAAATAATATTTATATTTACCTTACACTCATGTGTTATAGTTTGTATAGATAATAGAATTTGTATGGTCTATGACGGAATTATCGACACATATAAATAAAAGTTTATTTATTTCTTATCAAGAGACATTTGACATTTAAAAAATATAGGTTCAATGCCGTACATATTTTGAGCTTTTGGCTTTAAAAAAAATATTGTTTTTCTATACATCACACCACAAGATTAATTAGAAGTAACTTTGTAACAAAAAAAAAATCCCTTAAATTATTATTCTGCAACACCAAATGTGTTACAATTTCGACTGTTTTATACTATATATACAGTTAAAATAAGATGAAGTTCAAAATGTAATTGTTATTTAGAAAACAATGATTTTGCAGGAATAAATACATAGATATACTTTAGTAAGATATACTATTTACTATCGAGTTCTTCGAACTTCAATTACCCGCGGCTTAACGAACCGTACGTGCCTTGGTGGTTAACGTGTTTTCGCTGATCTTCCCAAATTCTTGGTCTATGTAGCTTTTCTAATTAGGTACTTCAATTACTACATTTAACTACTACTAACTACTAAGTTTGTATAAATTATAATAGATATAAGACATATTAATTTTTAACTAAATTCCTCCCCAAAAAAAAATGTCAAATTAAATAATATTTATTGTTTTATAAAGTTAATTTAACGTTTCTTGCGGTGTTTGTAGTCATACAAATTTTATTGCTCTTCGTTAAAGGTTTTTTCCTCGAATGAGTATCAGCCCGAAGAGCAGTCATTGAAAATTATATCAACGAGACTAATTTATTTTTGGAATAAGGAAAATATAAAACAACGAATGATTCATCAACTTCATCAATTTTTTGTTCGAGTGTTTTGATTTTTAACAATTCCATTTAATACTTTCTATTTTTTTTTATTTAAAAAATCGAATCTTTAAAGAAGAGCATTAAAAAGTGTATGAGTACATACACCGCAAGAAACGTTAAATTTATTTTATAAAAACAAATGTAATTAATTTTATTATAAATTATCCTTCCTGTTTCTTAGAAGGAAATGAGGCGTTAGAAGAGAAAAACTGCTAATAAATTGTTTTAATGTGGTCGTAAATATATTTTAACGACCTTAGTATTTAGTTTTGAAGAATTGTGAACTGACCTTGGAGTTTAATAATGCGCTAGTTCCCCTTTTTATATTTTGAACTAAAATTACTGATCACTCAAAATGATGGTTATCTAAAATATTTGCTTTATATTGGATCAGATAGGTAAAAGAAACTTTTGACATTATATAAGTTTCATATTATGTATATTTCAAGTATGTATAAAAAAAATCGGTTACATACTCGTAAGTTATTATTTTTAATTTGAAACAAATTTGAAAATATAAAAGTAAAAACATGTTCAAGAATATCAATCTCCACACATTTTATCACGGATCAAGAATTAAATTTAAAAAAGTTCAAAACTAAAGCAATACTTCAGAAGACACTAGTAGGTACCACAATGGGGTCAATGTAGTGTCAATAATGTTGATTAGAAGCCCAGGGTTCAAAATGTTGAGTTTTCGGCTAACTATAGTTTAGTTTAAATGCTGTTATTTTTATGATACGTATGTAACCTGTTATTGAAATATGATTCTAAAAGGTTCTCCACAGTTCTTGCGAGATATCAGAGTTTAAAATTTAATTATCTTTCAGTAAAGAATTAATTAACGTTTGTAAATAAACAGTTTCGATTTATACGTACATAAGTGTGAAAGTTTCATCAGTGACAGAAAAGATTAAAAGTACTGGAATGATGAAAATAAAAAACAAGTAGGATTTGAACTTGACTAATCATAAACATATAGCAACTATTAGGTTAGATATTACTTCAAATAGCGTTAGTCTACAAAATTTTTCTTTAATAAAGCGTAAGAGTGTGTGAAATGAAATAGATTACCGTGATATTTTGAAGGGTCAATCTTCTGTTACACGCACACAAGTCATCAAGATCAAGCCATTAGTAACTTAAGCTTAAACTTTTTCTTAAAAGGTAGTTTAAAATCACATTCATTCAATACGCTTTTAGATTAACTTTTTAATATGCTTATCCTTCGATAATGTATACTATAATGTTAATTTATACTTCAAACTTATCATTTTTAACATATTATAATTTTGAAATTTTCTTGAAAAATTTCCTCACATGACTTGTGATAAAATAATTTGTACTATACATCTATATAGATACAGAAGAACGTATTTTAAACTACTTGTAAACTTTTACACTAAGTAATCAGACTGAAACTTGTATTTTCGTATGTTAGGTTGAGTCAACTTATATCAGGGAAAGATATAAAAATGGGGTTAATATTTTATAAAGTAAAATTTCATTTAAGAAGCAATTGAATAATAATTGAAATTATTAAACAGAATTTTTCACAATCCCTTTTCGATTTTTGCATTGTTTCCATCTAACAGAATACTTAATGCTATGGCCTACTACCATTGGCAGCCTTTTCATATTACTTTATATTCTTATCCTATAAAGTCTATCTACTTAAGCTTAGATCCACTATACTGCGTTGTAGTTTAAAACATTTAAATAATAATACGTTCAAGCACCATTTTAATAATATCTTACATAGTAGGGCATTACTTACATATTAGATACTATCATGAACATTAATTGTGTTAGAATATGGAGATTATTGAAATCACTTGGTATGGTCACTAAACTTCTAACGTTTCACCTGGTCTAGACCTATAAGCTCTGAACAACTTTTTCACATCTGAAGTACTAATGCACAGTAGGTCAAATCAAAATTATAGTTCATCACCATACTTCTATATTCGTTATAATGATGAAGTGAAATGTAAAGGAGATATGTTTTTTCATAGTGATTGAATTATAAATTTCTATATTTATTTTATTTTCTATAATTATAAATAGTAATTATTTGCACTTATATTGCACGTCTTACACGTCTAGTTGCACGATCCTAACAGCTAGGTCGATGGAAAAGAAACTCCATAGACACTTTAGAAACTTATATATAAAACTACAAATATTCTTAGTATTGCCTATTTGAGTCATGGTCATAATTCATATGTGAGGACAAATTAGAATTCACCATGCCACTACTAGTTCTATGATGATTTCATGTTTTTAAAATAATAGACATTATGTAAAACTTTATCTACGAATTAAGGATATTATACCACATTAGTTTAGAAAACAATACTTTATCAAATCACACAAGAAAATATATCCAATTGAATTGGTATTAGGCTACTAAAGTAGAGTAATGGTAAATTAATTTAATACGACTATTTTAACTTTAAGGTATTAATTTTTTTGGTAATCGGAACCAGTGCCTTAACACGAATCATAAATACTACATACTATACTGTTACCAAATACATTTAACATTATTGAGAATACCAATGGCTCCGTAAGTCACTTGACACACACTTGAAAAGAGGTTTGTCTTGTTTTTTTTTTAAGTCACGCTGCAAAAATCGCCAAAACTTAAGGTGCATTCTATTTTTACAAACCAGATACTTAAAATTATCTAAATTAAATTTACTAAGAATGAGAAAAGCGAATGACTACAAGATTAAACTAAATCTAAATATAAGTTAAATCTAATGCTAACCGTCTTATTTGATACACCATAAATAATAGTTTAGTATCAGTCCTCGAATATCTGTATCTGTCTCATGTACATAAGAATTGGAAATCTGTCACATATAACGAGCAGCTGTCAGAATTCAAATAGCATCTGCACGATGATTGAGAAACAGCGAGCCCGTAAAATGATAGTATATAAACCTTATATCGATATGTGAGATATACATTACAAAGTACGGTTTATGCTTCATTTTATAAAATCCATTTTTATACATTTTATATTTAAAAATATACATTTTGTGGAAAAGATTTCTAGATTGTAATAATAACATAACATGTAATAAAAATTACTTTTTCCACATGTTGTTTTACTTAACAAGATCTTACGCTTCCGAATCTGAATTATTCAAAGCAGTTTCATGTCTTATTTCAAACGTCACACATATTATTTTAATACATACACCTTATCTCCTTTTCCATTCGAAACCCAGAATTTAATTTAACAAATGGGAATCACTGACATTCACTCTTACAACATAAAAAATATGTACGAATATGTCATATGACGCGTTCCTCGACATACAACTTAAACGTAAAAAAAATATATATATTTGATGTGTTACAAAAATAATTATATGATCTATTAATAACGTCCTCTATATCTTGATCTTCGTCTTTACCTGTTCAAGTACCTAATAAGCGATCTGAAAATGTAATTAAGGTTGAATATATTTATTTTTTTTTATAAAAACAGACTTATTGCTATTTATAAAAAAAATTTCAAAGTAATAAGCCACGCGTCTCAATATTAACGCTGTCTGTGATCGTAAAGTTTTGTTCAAACCGCTTTCAAGATGTAGAGGAAGTTCGTAATTTTAACATTAGGTTGTTATTTTACATAACTTGTAATTTGATTTAAATAATATCGTCCAAATTGCATGTATTATATTTCTATAATTACAAATTTGAATGGCTTCTAACATAATATATATTGCGTCTTTACATCATTCCATAATTCATAAGTAACCCATCAAATCTTACCCCCAAATGTAAATAAAACGAAATGGGAGATATTCGTTTCCATATTCAAATTATTTTATGTTAAAATAATTCTGAATAACATTAAACAATAATAAATACAAATTTATAATATCTTTATATTAGCATGAATCTTAACAGTTGCTGTTTTTAAATTAAATTTTCAGAAAACACAAAACACCCCGATAGCATCTTCTCAGTAGAACAGCATTTCGAGCTGGAGGTAGATTACTCACTGACTGGCTATACTGACCTTACTAATTCAATTATTGACAATTCAAAATTGCGTGTAAATGCCTACTTAAATGCATATATTTTGAATTTAAACTTAAATTTAGAGCTGGCCTTAAACTCAGCAGTTGTTCTTTTTAAATAAAATTGAACAATAAATAAACCCTGTAAATGAATCAAGATCCCTAATTCCACACATTTTGATCAACCAAAACTCTTGGTCTGAGATATCTTGTGGAACTTTAGTATATAGATATATGCTTATACTCAATCCCATGAAAGATTTGTCAACTATTTAAAGACGAAATTTAGGTGTTACGAGTTTCTTTTTATTTTTTGTACCTATCTTATGTCCGTCTGTCTGTGATGTATAGCTGCTATTGTTTTGTTGACCTTTCGTAAAATATACTCAAATTAATTTGTTCTTAAAACAGGAAATTATAATGCGTTTGTTTTTGGTTTATTTACTGGTAACCGATAAAAGGATAGGATGCTTGACAGGAACTGTGCAGATCTTATTTATTGTTTTGTTTGTCTACTTATGACAGAATTCAAAAGAACTAAATTTGTTTCTATACACTCTACGTATATTTTTTGAATGATAATACTACATTTTTTTGTTAATTGACTATTTTAAATTATCTTCCATTTTCAAATAAAAATGATCTATTAATAATTATAACAAAGTAGTCATATGCAAAAAAATAAATAAAAATTATAAATATTTTAATGCAAATATTTTAAGTAAGCTATTCTTAGATATTTTTAGCAAGCAATAACATTTAGTAAAATAATAACCGATTTTCCTTTACCATAAATATTAATTTTCTACGCACCTTTTAACAAAAAGCCTTTATTAAACGGAATTCGTTTATTATGTAAATTCTAAATTTCGGTACAGAAATGTAAATTGACATACCCATCTCGGAATGGATATCACTTGGATCTCATTGTTCGGGGATGAAGCTAACGAAGAGTCCTTTTATTGATTGAATCAAGTATTTTTTGGTAATGGATGTAGTACATACAATACATAATAATTGGTTTAGAAATAATTCTAAATTAAATAAATGATATACTATAGAACTAAATGTTTTTATCGTTCGTATGATGTTACTCTGTGATGTTTACGATTTGAAGTAAAATCTCTCTCAGCGAAATTTATTCTTGTAGAATTTATCGTGTGTATGTTTACGCAATGGTTAACATACAATGTCTGAAACATTGTATGTAATCTCAGTTACTAAATCTTGTTAGATAGGGCAAAATAGTATACATCATTTTTATCATTTTTAATAAATATAGAATAAAAATAAAACGATACAGGCAGGGATTCGAAATCGTGACCTCTAGAAACAGTCCGTCATAGGTCACAGATTCAAATTTCTGCCAACATCAGTTAATTTTACATTCCATATTTATTAAGATTTTAAATAATTTTAATATGTTTATAAATATTTTGAAACATAATTTTTATCTTTTATATAATTTAAACTAATTGTGAATTTACATTGGTTGAATATAATTTTTTTAATATTCATTGATCTCTTTTTTATCATACAGTAAAGTTTAAATATTAAATTAAATACAGAGTGTGATTTTTGTAATTATAAAGTTTTTGTTAATAATTTAAATTTATATAATAAATTAATAATAAAAATATTTACCTGAAATTTATTTACATTTATGATAGAACAATATACAGAATGAGGGAAATACAAATATAATAAATATTTTAATGCGAAATAAAAAAGATACCGAGGTATAGAAGATAGCTCAATCAGGCTCATTGTTTACAGTATTAGTAGAAGGTCAATTGAAAATCTATCAATAATAGTTGAGAATAGATATTCTTTTCAAAATTCTTACACTTCAGTGTTTCTAAATATATAAAAAAAATATAAAATTACAATTTTATTAATAAAAACAATATCTCAACTAGTTAGTAATTGTTTGTAAATAAATAACAGCTGAACGAGCTTACTTTGTATGTGCTTTGTCATTGTCAAGAGAGCTTGCAAACAAAGAACCAGTACATGCAGTTAATTGTGTTTGCAAATGCTTTTGAACAAATGTGTTGACTAGGATGAAAATATTGAGAAACCCATATTATATCATTATCATATTCATCATATAGTACAAAAATAAAAGAATATATTTAATACAATATTTTGGTAAAATATAATATAATGCCATAATTATTATTTATCTAGTGAATTATCTTTTACAAAAGCGCTCTCCTAAAACAAAAATACAATTCTTAAAATTAGTGCTATAATTTGTTAATAATGTAATATTCACCATAACCTTTTGTTAATAAAAATTTAACATGTTAAAACAATAACACTTTAAGTTTATTAACCATGTTTTGATTTCTTTGATTGTCCTTACATTGATTGCTTGATTGATTGATTACATTAAATAGATTTCGTTAAAACTCACCACCTAATGTAATGTAATGAGCGACACTAATGATGAATGTTTAAACAGAATGAGAAAGCTATTCTTTTTACTTTTCCACGAGCTTAAAATATATCTACACTGTGAATCCGAAACTGAATGATAAATATTCAAAATTATTTATAACAATCTAAAAAAATTGCGACCTTACACCTTATAATACAAATCTAGTTAATTAAAGACCTTCATAAATATTCTCATAATACTTACTATATTAATAAAGATGTTATTACGATTTTGGATAACCCTTATACCGTTATACCTTATTCGTATCAATACTATTTATTTATTTTGATTTATCATGCTTTTAATTTATATAGCTCTAAAACGATGGGTCGTCGCTAAACTTAAAAAAAAATAACCTTAAACGAGAACCAGAAATTTTGTATTTTCTTTTGCTTACCTAATATATGGATATTTCTCAGTTACACAAAGTATACATGACACAACACAACTATTTGGTGCTAAAATATTTCCATCAATTTGCATGAACCCGATCGTAAATTTGTAAAACCGATTTAAAAATCTCGACGCCATTTTTTAAATCTCGGCGAGGGTGCCATAGCAAAAAAATAGCAACTCACCTAAGTTTCATCGCAATGGAATAAAAATTGAAAAAATCGTTTTTTTTTTTCAAAAAGGAAATACCTACCTTTATGTCTTCTCCAACCTGTTAAGGATTTGATTTATTAAGACACAGAACCAGAGTTATCTATTAGGTATTAAATGACTTAAATGTAAAAGACAGTTTGTTCATTTACATTTTTATAAACTTTGTCTTAAATTTTTAATAATTTGCTATATAATTTTAATATTTACTTAGATTTACCACCTCTTACATTCGCTGTTTGTTAAAAAATATATTCCATTTTAAAACATCCGGTTTTTTGTGTGAAACTTATAATTAGTATATATAAAAAACAATAATATCAGTGTTCTGTTGGGAATAACAAAATTGTGTAGCGAGACCTATATCTACCATATTCTATAGACAGGCAAATTTATGCATACATTTATTGCATTTAATTGTACCTATTCACTATTAGCTCAGATTATTTATGATTGAATTCATATAGTAATTTGAGTTAATACCAAGCAATGTTTAAAAATTATTGGATTTTGTAGGTTTTAGTGACTATTACTCAGCTATGTATATTTGATACGTATATGAATATTTAATACGTAAAGTAGCAACAAGTGTGATATTTAAGTAGTTGTAGTTATATTTTTTCTACTTCTATTGTGCTAAGACTGACAAAGCCTTCACACATCAAAAACGTCTTGAATAATACTGTTACACTTACACTTTCGCTTTAGAAATAAATAAATAAACCAATACCAGTACCATCAAATATATAAATAATCTCCTCATGCTTTTTTTTATTTAATAAGACAAATAAGTATCAATAAATATTTTGGTTGTATTATTTTATTGCATTGGAAAAGCCATAATTAAATGTCTACTGAAAATACTTCGATACCTAAGTAAATTGGCATACCTCAATAATAATATTTTAACAGGAACAGCTTTCCGTTTTATTTGTTTGAGTTGTGAACAATACCAATCACAATATTAAGCTCAACCTATTAAGTGGATTCGTCTGTCGGAAGCCAGATAAGCGAGGTGAGGATTGCAGGGGGAGGGTAGTGTTCTATATGTACTATATTTTGTAAAACATAACTGACTTAAGTGATATCGTTGAT
Organism: Napeogenes inachia; assembly: GCA_959347355.1. Classification (NCBI taxonomy): domain Eukaryota; kingdom Metazoa; phylum Arthropoda; class Insecta; order Lepidoptera; family Nymphalidae; genus Napeogenes; species Napeogenes inachia. The sequence goes on along the minus strand of OY365798.1, from coordinate 17,492,980 downwards.
GAAAACAGGGAGATCTGTCAATGGCCTCCTGACCATCGCAATTAATCTGAGGTCACAGAAAAACCACAAAAAATATATAAAGCATAGAAAAACGGTGTATAATTATATAATTATATTATATATAATTAATACTATAACTATTAAAACTCGAAGTAAATATACATAATTAAACCAATGCGGCCAGGGATTCGAAGCTGAGATCTCTGTTAAATCGTCTCGGTTTTCAATTTCGCTACCTGCTTCGACAAAATAAGCATATACATGACCGTCTTTATCGGAACGGTGAACTTCACGTGACGACGTGAAGCCCCAATTTATGTTTTTAACTTTGTAGTATTGATTAAAATTAAAAAGTTGTCATGGATCCTCGACTTTTATACTAAAACTCACCTAAACTAAATGAAGTTGAAACAGTTTGAGAACAGTTTGTTAATTTTAATTCCGTTAAAAACTTTTCAATTATTAAATTTCATAGAGCAGAAATATTAATAACTTAAAAAAATACATTCTTATTATATAAGTTATTTATCGAATATAAATATTTTAAAACAAACGATTTCATATACATAAAGCCGATTACTTAAAAATAACATTACTTAGTAATTCTTAAGATTCTTTTTCAAATAAAAAGTATTTTTTTTTTAGAAAAAGTAGTTTAGTTTATTAATAAGTGAACCTGACTGATCCAAAGCTTTCGATTCCTAGACGGAACAACTGTTTGTGTGATCTACCGACAATTGTTCCGAGCTTACTTTCTATCCATAATTTATATGGTTGTTAAGTCTCCCGCCATTTAGGGATTACTTTTATCTAATGGGTTAGTTTTTTTATTGAATAAAATAAAATATATTTATGTTTGCTTATAGGTATGGACGTCATTTTTCTTAACACTAATAATAGTGTACTACGTGAAGTCTAATAGGCCCCTATATCCCTCTACATTTTTTTTTGGGATAAGTCCGTATACATTTTGATATAATACCGTATTAAAACTGATTGAATATTAAAGTTACATTATTTAGTAAAAAAATATGTGCTTATATAATCAACTTTTATTAAAAAAATATATAGAAATATTTATAAATCAATGATTATGGCACTTTTCAGTCTAAATCTACTCGGTTACATTTTTGGGTATTAAAAACAGTCAATCACATTCTTATAAAATAATAAGTATTTTTTTATAATCATTCTATGATTGTCATCCTATGTTTTTTCGCGGGAAAAATTTTAAATGCACTTCTGGCTCCTTACTTGGTTTCTTGTTCCTGGACATCTTCTGTAACCATATCATATAATTCTACCTATAATTCTAGGCATGGTCAACCTCAGTTTTCTTGAGAATCGTATATTAAAGACGTGCGTCTTTTTTAAACCAAAACCCGGGTGCTAGATTTTAAAAAACCTCTCTCCGTAAAATTTGATTGGTGCATTTTAAATAATAAAATGTTAACAAGCATTCATGTTATGCATTCATTTGGATAGCTCTTAACTTCTGACAACAGAATAATTTTTAAGACAATTTAACATTTTAAGTTTACGAACAATTACTAATTAAAAAAATCTATCGTTAATAAAGAAATGTCTTAAAATTACAAGGAAACTATTTAATTTTGTTGATTAAAATAATACTAAAATAATTTAATAATAATATTATTTATTGCCAGAAAATAAATTCCATATAAATAAAATAAGTACCATCAAGTCTGATTTAAGTTATCCCATCGTAGATAGCTAAATATGGACTAACATCGACATAAAATAGTAAAACAGTTCGATAACATTCCTTCTCCCATCTACTCTTCTACCGTGTCATGCTTTTATTCTGATAGTCAAATTTAAAGCCACCATAAATATTTCCTTAAGAAAATACTATTCTTAAATTTCTTTTCTAAAAGATTTTAATTAACAATTCACTGGTTTTCCTTCACTTGAAGTTAAGTCTCAGAGAATATTTGAACTAAGAGCTTTTAACAAACGGAATCCCTTAAATATTTACGTTATAATTTTTGACCTTGATTTACAAACAGAAATGTAAATTGCTTGTCACTTAGGTGATCTTATTGTTCGGAGATGAAGCGAAACATTACAGAACGACCGGTATTAAATTTTATAGGAAGTATGACTTTTTATATATTTTAACAAAATATGTTTAAAAAATATAAAAATGAATCAATGAGGTGTAAAAGATATTTGGAAACATTTTGTTTATTCAAGATTGATGGATAAAGTGAAATTAAAATAATAATAAATATATTTGTAATAATTGAAATTTACCAATTTTTGTTACTTCTCATTTCAATATATTTAATATACATAAAATATTTTGCTTGGCAGAATAGCAATCTTTTAATTAGTAAGTAAATGTTTATACTTATTTCAAACTAGATAAGTTTGTTTATGCCATAGTAATTAATACAAGAGAGTTTGCAAACAAAGCAACATTAAATGCAGATAATTGTTTGCAAAAGCTGTTGTTTACGAACTGTAAAATTATTTAACTATACAGATTGAGTAGTTTGGGAAAAAATACTAAAGGAGAGAGGAATGGATGTAAAATAATATTTTTTATTTCATTAACATACATTCAAACCTTTTCTTATATTTTGTAGAATGACGTAAATAATAATAAGCTTAATTAGAGTTTATTTATTTTAAAACGCTCTCCTGAGTTAAAAATTATTGTTCAAATATTTGATAATAAAGTAATGATTTTAACAATAGAAGGTTATTATAGTTTCTTCGATTGTCCTTGTATTCAACATTCAAGTAAAACTATTTAAAAAAGAAAAACATTATGGTGAATTTTTGTATTTAAACTTTTGTGAACCATAATGATTATTAAATATAAATATTAACCCGGCTATAATCATGTTATTTTAATCGGAAATTGCCCGACTAGTTTCGAACAGATTCGGGGTTAAAATTGTATGATTATAGCCGGGTAAATGTTTAAATAAAATAATGGCTGCAGCCATTACTTTTACTTATTAATGCGATAAAACTAACTTTACATCTACCGCTGTACCTTTATAAGAATCTTTATAAGAACGATGAGCAAAAATCAAACAACGTATAAAATTAATAGTCCAAAAAAACAATGAAATAAAATTATTAGCAAGTATTTTCTAGCTATTCATTTTACTACAGCGTTTAAATCACAGTATTAAAAAAAATACTAAAATAAGTTATTTTGTTAATTTATTTTTATTCTTTATTACCTTTACCTTCGGGGTAAATGATATAAGATATTAATTTTGTGTAAAGAATAACTAAACCTAAAATAATCTCTCAGACAACCTTTTACTACACATACTACACTCTTCATTCTAGATAGGTATGTAATATTTTTTTTGAATACTTTATTAGATCAAATTACTTAAAAGCCACGAATAGCTAACTAATAATTGCGATTTCAAAATTAGGTTTAGCATTTTATTTCTCATTTATTATTCTTGTTACATTTATAATAATTGTTATAAGTAATATTCAACTTTCTCCATCTGTTTAAGGTATTTCTTTTTACTTCATATTATAATTTAGTCGTCATAAAAACTGAACTATTGAAAATTAGTAAACCGCACAAGTATAAAGAAACTAAGTTTTAAGATTTTCTTACCAAGATCGAACCCACGGCCTAATATAAAATATTCATGTACTACTTCTTACTGAGCATTTTTAACAATGCCACTTAAAGAAAATTGAGTGAAAACTACTTACAAGGGATTTTTTTCTATTGCAAGAAATATTTAAAAATTTACTGTAAGTTAGGTTATCCTTTAATATAATAGCATTAAACATTTATGAAGCTCATTCGAGATTATCTCCATTTGCTTTCAGTTGGTCAATAGTAAACATTATATTATATAAGCAAATATTAAACATTCATACCTACAAACATTAAATAGTAAAACATTGCACAATAGTAAACATTTTCTCATCAGTCTTAATTGTTAAAGAAATAAATATATTTTTACGATAAAGCTGTTTTAAAGTGTGGTAAAATGGTGGTATTCACACACATCATATTCGCGTAGTAGTTAAAAATGTTAATAATGTTTAAAATACGTGCGGAAAACAATAAAAAAAAAAAACAAAAAAACAATATTTTTTTACAGAATCCGCTCTCGTTTAATAAAGATTTCATTTTTATACATTAAATTATTTTACCTCATTTTACCTTATCTTTCTTATTAGCCAGAAAATTAAATAAAAATAAGGACATATAAAATTATATCTTGTGTTAAGACTTGTTTTAGTAATACACAGTACTTGCACTTCAATGTTTAATATCCAACCATTTGTAATAGAATGGGCGAGAGCAGCCCTTACAACTCGTTTTATAATATTTTAACACTATAATATTTAGGTGAGGGTAATTTACAATTTCATAACCAATTTACAGATGATATTATTTATACCTCATAATAAGTTCTAATAATTAATAAAAGATTAAACATTATGTTAAAATATTGTGTGCTTCTAATTCTTAAAACATGTAACAGTAAATACTAAATAATATTCCATAATTAATTGTGTAGGTGGCGCTACTGTTGAAACTTATGAACTAAAGCATGTAAATTCCAATGTATTTACCATTTAAATTATTATAAATAAATATGACTAACACTTGATAAATAATTTCTACTGTATAAGCCAGAATACACAGTTATATTATAGAGGTCTGAGGAATATATTATGATGAGCAGAATCTACTGAATTAATTGCATATGACTAAACTTTCAACTATTACGAAGCTTAAACAAAGTTAGTACCAAAATGCAAATGATATAATTATAACAATTTAAGCTACTCATTAAATTAATTACGAAATATAAATCATAATATTTTTGAAAATCTTTAAAAAAAACGATCAATTTTACTATTTTTTATATCGCTTACCTTTTATTACTACTATTCCATTGTTTAGTGTCTGCACGAATAAAAATCCCAATATTAATAATAATATTATTACTTATTATGAATATATATAATATTCGTAATATTATTTTATGTTCTTTTTATTATAACTCAATTCCAATTCTAATTTTTTTTGAAGTCATATATTGATATTCTTATATATGACAGTTCACTGTTTAACTAATTATAATTTTAAACTTTAAGTACACATTTTGAATCTGTCGAATAACAAATTTTGAAATGAGTAAACATTTTTAAATGTTTAATTATTTAAACTATCAGTAATTTTTTAAATAATAATGTACGAACTTTGTGGTTAAAGTCATGACTTCGTTAACAGTAGAACTACTCATTTCTACTAGTTAAGGTTCTTAGTACTAATTAAGTTTTAATAATCCAACATCCGTGTTTTCCACTGAACGGAAGAACAGATGGATGGACGTTTCGATTATCTAATTAACATTTATAATAAAGCTGTAACTGATAAAAAACACACATTATATGATGTATTTTTTTTTTCTTCACATTTGTTTATCTGTTTGTAATCCATATGTTCACTAATCACTGAATTGTTTGAAATGTACTTTTCAGTGTGAGAATAAACATAAAGTCTACAAATTTACGTAAAAGATCTGTAGCTGTGTGTTTTAAGTCTTGAATAAGATTTACTTACTTTGTCATGGACATGATCAACGGGTAAACCATGGACAAAAGTTAGTATTATAGAAAAGACAAAAGGCTGATTCACCATAAAATATCTAAGAGATGGTACTGAAATTCTGCACGTATGTTCATTTCTATGGGATCACTAAGAAAGGATTTTACGAAATCCTACCCGAAATTGGATTTAACAGGGGATGAAAAGTGTGAATAGGGGTTGCCTGATATACGCAGTAAGATAAAGCACATTTTATATTTAGTCTTTCAGTATGAAATTATTATTATATTTATTATTATTATATTTATTATAATTAAAATATTATAATGCAAGCATAAAGACTATTTCCAGAAAAAAAAAATATGTAAGAACCAGTCGCTTCTGCTGTATTAAAACAAACATACCGTCTGACTGTCTCGTGAACCGTCATAGCTAAAGAGTGGATTTTTTATAGATTATGTATTTTGTTGCCATTATAACAACAAGTAGTAAAAACAAAACAAAATATATATTATTATAAATCATTTGAAATAATGCAATACGTCATACAAAATTACAAAAGCTATTTCTGATACCTTTAATGTATAAAAAATGTAAAGTTTAAAAAATCTAAAAACACGCTTTGAAAATTATTCGAACTAAACAGTAAAACAAAATTGTAGTATGAGAATGAATAATAGTAAAATATAATAAAATTATTGTGAAAAAAAGTACATCTTTTGTTTCATTTTCGACCTCGATTTTGACTTGCTTTAGGTTGTCAGATCCTATTGGAACATTCAAAAATCGTAAAGAACAATTGGAAATACAATAACTAGGTAAGATCAATTCAATTTCCTCGTTAAGATCACCAGAATTAACATTTTTTAACAGATTCTTTGATCTTTGAGTGAGAATAAAAAAAAAATGTCGTTTTTGCGGTCTAAGAAGGCATAGAATATCGGTGAATGAAATTAATAATTATATTAATTTCTAAAAATAGAGTAATTTTGTTTTTTTTTTAATATTTAATCTCTACAATACAAGAAGCGGCCCAGGCTTTTTTCCACAATAATTTTATTAATTTTGCCCATTATTCATTCTAACATTACGAATTACTTTTTACTTTTTAGTTCGATTTGTCCTGAAAACGTATACTTTAATCTTTTAGTCATGCAAAAATGATCTGTAAGATCATTAATCCTGGAGATCCAAATCAGTATAATGAGATAATCTCACAGAATGATTAATTTACTATCAGTCCTTCATAACTATACAAAGTTTGAACAAAATCGGTCCGTGGGAAGTGAGACAAAAACGCATTCGAAAAAGTCAAGCAAAAATTCACGTGAAACTAATAAAAGCGTATTAAAATTATACATGGTTGATGTGTTCAAACTTAAAAAGTATTTCTTGTTATCTTTACCTAATCATCATTCTTTTTACCTTACCCGCCTGCCAACCGGAACTTTAAAGTATTTAGTATTTATTTTAAAGCAAAGCAAAACTATCAAATGATATACATAGTGGGTATGTCAAACTCAGATGGTTTGTCGTACTCGTATGTTATTTTTTAAAGTAATACTGATACAAAATCTATATTTATTTAAAGTTTTAAATATTTGCGAAAATACCAGTATAATCTAGTTACCGCTAGGAGATACACTCCTGAATGGATTATGACTAAATTTATTCCTAAGTGAGAACATCTCGCTTTACCGAACTAACCAAAATAGCCTCCGGTGAATTTTAGACCTACATCGATTACATATCATATATCTTAGTATAAATTATACAGTACATTATTTCAATGTACTATATGTGTGTGTGTGAGAGAGAGAGACAATGTGTGAGTGTTTTTTTAAATTAGTTATTTTGAATAATAATAGATTTTTAGTTTGAAACAATTTTACACATCTATGCTAATATTATAAATGCGAAATTATGTCTGTCTATTACGCTTTCACGGCTAAACCACAGGCCGGTTTGGATGGAATTCATGACGGAACTACATATAGACCTAGGGTCAAATGTAGGCTACTTTAAAAAAAAAATCAATCCTTACAGAGTTGTTTTTTGAAAAAATCAACTCTGTAAATTGATAATTGTATGATAAATCTAAACCATTTGACCGATTAGTTTTTAGTATTAGTAGGTTTATTCCAAATTTGGTTAGGTAGGGAGAGGATTGTGGATAGTGTAAGCAAGCGTGTATGCACATAATAAACGGGCCCCTTGAATAGGTTCAAATGCGTGGGACTTGCGACCCAGGTGTAGGCAACTGGGTCGCAAGTTCCAGGCACTAGTTGCACTCTTCTCCATGCAATGCGAATGGCCCTGCAACCGCAAGGTGAATTCAAGGGATGCTTAGAAGCTTCGTCTCTAAAGATATGAGAATGATAAACATACAATGATATATATATTTTATAAGTATACATATTTGATATTTGTTGTTGTCTTAATTGAAGTGATTTGAAAGGCTTTACATCTAATACGTAAAAACTAGCGTAACCTATAATCAGTACATTTATAACAGACGAAATCAGTGACAACAACCGGTTATCATATTTTCGGAATAAAGTTTAAGATTGAGATTTTTTTTTTTATTGCAGTGTTAAGAATTTATTTATGTTACGATTTCATATAATATGTTAGTAGAACGCAAGACATGCGTGGTATGTTCGTATTATGAGAAAAAATTAATGCGATGTAAAAAGAAGACTGCTCGATATGAATGTGGAAGTATTTGTGGTTGAGATGGACATGAGAAGAGATGAAGAATGGAAGAGAAGAACTTGTTGTGTCCACCTCGCATAAATTGGGAAAATAGGGGGGAGATCTGTATCTGTCACATATGATAGATCTTTATCTGTCATATTGCAATTTCGTAATGTTCTTTCAACGTTATATATAATATGTACCATTCAATAATTCCAATAATTAGAGTCATCAATTGTTTCAGGTAAATGGTGTTAAATTAAACGAAGAAACAGACTGTATATTTTAGATAAGAAATCTTTAAAAAAAAAAAAAGTGAAGCTGTAAAAAAGTATTTCGAGCCTTATGAGATACAAGTGTCGTACAATATAGACCAATGTAATGAGTGATTATCTCAAAATGAACTTTACAGCCGTATTTGTATAAGTGTCAAGTAAATTGTGAAAAGTGAAACTATGTGTACTCTTGTGAGATAAAGGGTCTATTGCAAGATGCAGACAAACGTGCAGATTGATACCAAGGCACTCCGGCATTCGCCTGAACACGTACAGGCGAAGGGGAACTACCGTGTTACTGCTGAGGTGAGGGCAACTTGATTTTAAATATATTACATAACAAAAATATTAAAAATATACCTATTTATTGATTATGAGCCTTGATTATTAGACTTATTTTAATAAAGAGCAGATTGACATGTTATAATTAAGACTATAACTGCATGTCACCAGAATTATAATGTAAACCTGCTATTTTTGTTAAAATCATTAATGTATTATAGATTCAATCATGTAATTCAATCCACTAATGTATTATAGATTCTAATATATGACTAAGAAGTTTTGTATTATAATATTAAGAATGAAAATCTTTATTGGATTGACACATATAGAATTTTATATCATCGATCATAACATATCATTCTTACTATCCTATTAAAAAGGCTAATAGACAATGCGGTTTTGGTATTTGACTTGCCTATAACTTCATTTTATAGCCTTGAAAGCAATGTTAGACAATAAAAAAGTAAATTTAGAACCATTTTATTTCCGCGATATTATTTTGAAGCGATAAAAAAGCTCATAAAAAGTTATTTCCCACAAAAAGCGCTGTAAAACTTTATTTCATTAAGTAATGATATCCAAAGTTACTTCGTACGTGTCCGGTCAGGGAGTTGCGCCTGTTATTTATATGAAAAGGTTTTTTATTGCATTTCTGGAACTTTTTGATAAAGCTGATGTAAAGTGGATACTGTTTTAATGTTTTCAGCATATAAACAAGAATTTCCAACATATACTAATATAATGAATATATTCCGTTATAATCAATATATAAAGCTCCTATTATTATTATAAATCATGTCAATTGTATCGTTCTTAGCCCAATAATTCCTACACATTCATTTTAATTATGAGATCGGAGAACGAAGGATTTTACACACAGGCAGAAATTCTAGGGCGAGCTGCTAAGGTGGTGATGGCGAAGCGAGGCGATGTGAGAAGTGTGACAGTCTTCAAACTTTCGTAGAGTTCTTCATCACTTGTTTTTGTACACACTGAACAAGTGACGATTTTTGAAGATCTGCAGGAGGTCCTTAACGAAAACTCTACTACTACTACTCTCACCGCATGAATAAGTTGAACTAACTACATCAGGATGTAGTTAGATATGTTTACCAGGGTAAAGATATCTAAAAATAAACATAGGTCACGAAAGTTTTATAAATCATTCGGTTTGTTATTCTCGTTATTGTTAAAATAATTCTTTTTCTTTTGTAAGCAACACATTAGTTACAAACATAATTTAGGTGAAAGTTGTACTTAAATCTAATCTAATAACGAATAGGTATTGGTAATGTTGCCCTCTATTGCTTTTTTAGTAAACCTTTTCCTTTTAGATGCTTTTCCAATTTTCCCGTTTGTAGATTTCCGTCGAGAGAAGAAGTTTTGGGATTGAAACAGAGATGGCGCTGTTTTAAGCATCAGTTTTTCAATGTTTCTTCTAAAAAAAAACTAGTTTATTAATTTCTTGTTTTTTTTTTTCCAAAGACACTAAAATATATTTATTCCGTACCCATAAAGGTTTTATAAAGCATATATTAATATAAGCCAGAACTATAAATACTATTTGGTATCTAGCTTTATGTCTAGAAATACATTTTGATATCTAACAGAACTTTATAAGGTGGTTTTTTGAAATGATTCTGTCTGTTTTTTTGTAATAATCTTAGTCAGACAGTTTTATGACTCGGCTCGTCGTTATTATTGAACTAATTACATCGCTATAAAAGCTACTGGAAGATTCGTGTTAAAATACCTTACTGAATACTGCTTTTTTATGAAATTCACCAGATTTAGAATATTTATTCTCTACACAACAATTTGATAATCGACTTCAACCATCGAATTTATCTATCCCTCTTTTTTAGACTTAAACCATAAACTATAAATTATCACTTAAACTTGGGGAATTTTCCATTAGCATTTATGTTAAGCGAAATAATAGGCCGACATCACATTCCACATTCAATTAAACTTCAGCTAATAGCCTTCACGTGAAAATGATAGAATTTGCTGCAGTATCAAGTATCCTATATATAACACATAACTATACCAAATATCATTAAAAACCTTCCAGTAGTAAAACGTTAAGTGAAAGCAAAGAAATAAATTGACAAACGTCAACTATATATTCTATAGTAATATATTGAATTCTGTGTTATGTAGAGAACACGTAGCAGTAAGTTAAAAAAAATACTGAATATATATTCTTATTTTATTATATTTTAAAATAATGTTATAAAGTCTTTCATTACTTTTATTAAGTTAGTTAGTTAGTTATGTAAATGAGTATTTGTATTAGTTATATAACAATCAAGTACCTAGTGAAATGTAGCAGTTGTTAGTTAAATTAGCAAGTTTGCTGACGGTCTCATCTGCTAGAGTCTTGGTAAAGTATTGTTTAACTTAATATGACTTTCTGTTTATTTATCATACAAACAAAGACTACCCATAATATAACAAAACTTTGTAAAGATCATTCTCAAAAACTGTGTAATATATTTGTATTAATGCATACAAAGTTTAATTTGACAATAACTAACTACCCACCCCCAGATTTCAAAGTCTAATACATAACCCCTTTTTATCTAAACGAATAAATAGTATGAAATAAAGTTTGTACATTTTTAATTGTAGGCCTAGTTCTTTTAACACAATGGATTTTGTGATATAAGTGATATAGATAATTTATTTCTTAAATTTTTTTAAATATAACGTTTTTAAATTGTACAAATGAAATACTAAAAAAATATCATAGATATATAAATTTCTAAGAATATAAAACAATAAATTTGTTCCCCTGACAAAACTGTTGGCCTATTACGTCAAATATATAATTAAATATTATTCGATTGTCAATCTTGTTATATAGATATAATCAGTTTAAATCAGATAAATATTAGATAAAACCAAAGTCATTGCTTTATTCAAATTTTGATATCTGTTTACGTAAAAATAAGTGAACAGTATTTCTATAGAAGTTGTAGAATACAAAGAAGAATAGTAATTTTTCACGTTGTCTGCGAACAATGATGCCGAACTGTCTAAATGAGACAATGGTGACCGTTGGGTTTTAGAATATTATGATATTGATTGAATTATTTAATTAAATACCAGAAAATTTGTCGCTACGTTTACGCTTTATCTGCATGGCTTTATAGCTTAGAAAGTAACATCATTTGGGCCACTTATATATAACACACGTCTAACATTAACTAACTAGGTTACTAAACAAGTAACCTAAAACCTGACAATGAATCCCCACGGTCTGTTTCGAGGTTACTAATTCAGAAATGTATTGTACATTCGTACATACAATTTACTACCGTTTTTATTAAAAACCTTCAACAAAACGTGTTTCAATTGAATTGGTCCAATATTTGATATAGTTCATTTTCAAGCCCGATTCTTTCATTTGAATGATGAAATTTACTTTTGTTATTGTATTTGATTTCACTTAAAAATAGAGAACGTTAGTATGTTTTGTAGATATTGGAATATTAAGCAAGTTTCAAACTTTAAAAGTGGTTAACTGCCATCAATATTGAGTATCAATCTAAGTACGGAATACATTTTCTTCTCAATTTTTCAAGATTTTCTAGTTCCAACTCAATGGAAGTTGCCATAAATCATTTTCTTTTATATTTTACTTTTAAAATAAATGTAAGGATATTTTACTATTATTCTGGACATATCCGACATTTCTACATTGAAAGGAGTATATATACATATACTTCTTTTTTTATTTTTTTTCTTTAAGACTAGTTAATTTTTTTAAAATTTTGTTTTATACTATTTAGGTATCCAATTGTGATTGAATCGAATGGGGATTCGTATGTTAATTTTACACAGAAAGTTCATAAAAAAATACATTTATTACATAGTATAAAATTTTACTTAAGATAATTTCGAAAAGCATAATATAAACAAATATATTATAAAACTCTTGAAACTTAGCACTGAAGCAAACGAGTCCATTAAAATAGTTAATGACCAAGTTATACAAAAACCATATTAAGTAAACTTCAGCACAGCGTCACTGGTAAATAAAATTACCAACTCGTATTTTTACAGCTTATATTTTTAAAGAATTTCTCTTGAGAGCACCTGGTTATGTTTTAATAACCACTTCAAAAGTTCAGTTTTAATTACAAACAGAGTATACCTCTATTTATTTAGAATATTTAATTAGTTATATTAAAAGTTAATACATAACTTTAAAAAATATTTATTTTTTAATTGAGGATTTACAAAATATTGTAATAACTGTCTGCTAACAGTTAAGAAAAAAAAACAATGATGAAAAATCGCACTAGGCTCTACTTTAAAATATATATTCTAGTGTAAAAAGAAACTAAAATATTTTTTAACTTCGATGGATTGCACAAAAAAGTTTAGTTAAAATGAAGCTTTTTATTTTCATGATTTACTATACAATTTTTTTTTAATTTATTTAAAACAAAACATACGTTTTAACAGTTTTGTTTCTAAGCTATCTAATATATTAATATTAATTGAATTTTTTTTTAAATAATGCACTGGTATATACTTAAATGATCATAAGTCAAATTAAACCTATCTGAACCACAAGAAGATAACGCAGCCGCCGGCCGCGCGTCAGTCACCGCGCGACCGCCCACGCGCGTGTAGCTCGCGACACGATATTTTTATATCTCTTTTATTTTATATGAATGTTATATATACAACTCGTATATGTTTCGTATTTGTGTATGAATATTTTTGTAGATTTCGTAAGTGTTTGTGTTTTAGGAATTGTAAATAAAACAGAGTTGTGATTTTAAAAATTATTACAAATATTTTTTTGAGCTAATTAATATACAATTTCACTACTATTAAAGCAAAAAAATATATAATTTAAATATATTACCTTCTTAGGATTTCTCTATTTTAAATTATCAGATCAATATAATACTTTTGATGTTTTTATTTTGTTTATATTTCATTCTAGAAATACAAATATAAAATGTAAGAAAACTCTGCAAACTTCCCAAAGTACTTGTTTTCATTGTATTTTAGATCTATTTTCACTGTTTTTCTTTTGACTTCAGTTTTAAAATCATTGAACGAAAAGTTTGGATACACATATTTCGTTAATTGCAAGTAAATTGCCTTAATTTAAAAAGAAAATAGTTGATTAATAACTAATTTTATTTTGACTTTATCAATATTAAATTAAACTGATAAAATGCTAGATTTTTATATCATGTTAAAAATAATAAGCCCAAACAGGCATTTATTTAAATTCGAACTTATTACTCTCCATTAAACATATATTTTCTTTATACCGCTAAAGCCTGGAGCTACTATTTATTAGTTGTTTGTTATGCTAAATCTGTCTCGCTTGATAGGAGTTCTGATTTCATTACGATATTAATTAAACGCTTCATGATAGAATAAACAATTCAAATTTAATAAACGGGCCATGGTTGATTATATTATTTCTTTATAATTTAATAAAGCTGGAAACACCTATCCATAATAGTTACATATGCATACAATATTTTGTCACTTCCAGCGTACTAGTCGAAGTTAATTGACCTTTCAGAAGCACTAGAGCGTAATCATTAGCCTCTCGTTTAACGTGGCTGTTTACTCAAGGCTATTTCAAGTAATTCAAATGAATTCATTCCATAAGATATATACATATTTACAATTCTCGTTTGAATGTGGGTATTAAAAATCCAGGAATGTAACTAACACTTAAAAAAAAAATTCGTAAGGCATTCAGAATAAAATTTCAAATTAAAATTACCTTTGATATCTAGTAGTATATTATATACAGAGATTCGAACATTGTATTAGAATATATTGTAAATCGAAATATTCTATGATATTAAAACCTTCTTTAGATGTTTTAGATACCTGTAAATATAGTTTAGGATTTAGGACCAAAATGCAAACCAAATTATGTAAAAGATGAAAATCACAGTAAAGACTGAAATGGGAACAACGTTGAGATCGGAACTGTCAGAGATGGATGACCTTGGTGACAACATATATGTTTGAAGTGCATATATACGAACTGGCCAGTCTTTAAATTATGTTACTGAAGCAATAAATAAAATAGTGATTATATTAGAGGATGTAGAAATAATACATTGAAAGATAGCTAAAACATATCGATGCAAATAAAAATAATTAGTTCGATCTATCAATTATTTATGTAATATAATTGTTTTTTTAAAATGTGAAACAAATATCAGTATAGATTTCGTAAGACAGTTTGAAATAAAATTATTAGTTGAAAGTGATGTGTGAATAAAAAAACTGTTATCTGGATGTTAGGATTCTTAACTTTCATTAGGTCTTAAATTAAGTGATTAGTTCCATCTAATAGTGCATCATCAGATGTTACATATAAAGCAAAGTAAATCAGAGGTGCAATTGATAAAGATTGGAATAAGTAGTACCGTCAAAAACGATTAAGATACTGGTGATTTGAAGGTGCTATCGTGCTAAGTAATGTTTATGTTTTTGTGGCAAAGAATTATAATCTGACAGATAAAAAGGTGTTGGACAAAGAATTTTAAACTGTAACTGGAAGTGATAAGGTTAAAAATGAATGGACCAATGAAGGCAGGACCGGCGCCTACGGTTGCGGTGGTGCCGGTACCTGAGAGCGAGATGGACGCACTGCTGCTCGGTCGGACTGGGGTGAGGTCCTTTGATCAGTACGTGCGAAATGTATGTATTGTCTTTTAATCTCTTTATGTTTCTGATTAAGTTTCGAAAGTGTTTTCATATTTGCTATTAGATTCATCTTTAATATTGTACAATATCAATTTTGATGTTTTTCCTTTATAACATTGTCTGTTTGGAATTTAGTAGCTTTCGCTTAGTTTCACAGCAGCACAGCGTAAACTATAAAATATAACTCATGATTAATGTCTCAGCTGACCTACAAATAATTTTATTAAAGTTAGACGACAAGTTACTGAGGGTTGTCGTATATCCTTGTAAAGCCAAAAACTATATATCAGTCCTTGAAAGTTATACAAGCATTTTAAAGATACTTTCGAAGCCTGGTCAGTAAATATTTTTTATAAATATGATTAGTAACAAGTTAATTTGAACCTTTTTAACGTTTCACAATTCCTTTATATTTAACGCTGGATATTTCAATTGCTTTTTATGGATGTTAAATACTATTATTATAATATTGTGTATCTTAGAATTTATATTACATATTATAATTGTATTTTAAATTAATTTTACAACTATTTCAAAATGATTAATCATAGTTGGTACATATATTTAAACTAAAAAGAAAGAGTAATTATAATCTATACGTATAATAATATTGTCACTGATCAATTTCTGTACATGGAAAACATTAAAAAAAAACATCGTAGGGGGCCTTTATAAGAGCAAGAAAACCCAAAACAATGGTCTTTTAGTTTGTGTGTTTGTTTGTATGTCTGTATGTTTGTGCATGCTAATCTCATAAACGGCTTAACCAATTTGAATGCGGTTTTCAGTAATATATTATCACAGTGTTATTCACTTAATATTTAGTGTTTATTTCATCTAAATCGTTTAAGCAATAAAAAGTTATGTCAATCATGTAATAGGTACCATGCAAATCTTAATCTATACATGTAATAAACATGTAATAAATATGGAGTAGTCTTTGCACATTGAAAATATCTAAAAAAATATACCAGGATGTGAAGTGATAACTAACAGAATTCATTTTCAGCACTTTTTAAATCTTTGTCTGTCTATCTGTTTGTCTTTTAGTTGTGCACACAACACGAAAAAATATATAAAAAATAAAATAAAAATATTTTTAAAAATTCATACAGGTGGACCTTTATATAAGCAAGAGAAACCAAAACAAAGTTTTTTCATTTTGTCTGTATGTCTGTATGTTTGTGCGCGCTATTCTCAGAAACCGATTAATCGATTTGGATTAGGTTTTTGGGAATATATTGTCATGGGATTCACTTTATATATTGTGTTTATAAGTTAATAATCTCTTATTGTCGTACCATTGCTGCTTACCAGTTGGAAGTTTTATAGTTTTCACATACATTGGTACGTTTTATCAAAATCGAAATCTACGCGTACGAAGTCGCAGGCACAGCTAGTATATACAATATAAAACTTAAATAACCTTTATATAGCTAACTAGTTAAATAAATAAAGGTTGACAATTTTATTGATATGGGCAGGAATTTGAACCCCCTACCTGTTTCCGTATAGTCGCTCTACGAATTGAACTACCGTATCGCTATCTGATTCGATGAACATAGCAAAAAACTTGGAAAAATTGCAAAACTTAAATTATTATTTAAAAATATTTATTACTATATAAAAACTATTTAAATTCAAAATATAAATGTATGAGCAAAACTCAGCATGACAATCTATTATAAATTATGTTTGTTTAAAGAATTTAGAAAACGTTTAAAATCCTTGTCCACAGAATAAAATTTGTCCAAACTAAGACATATGTCATATATGTCAGCTTGTATAATAAACATACATATATAAAGCCAAAACAGATGTATGTTTTACATTTATCTCTACTCCATCATAATTTTGTTTCAATATAAATAGACTCTTGAATTCATAGCAGCGCAATTTAGTCGTGTCAATAAACATCGTTTCCGCTCTTCATTCCGTTTAATTATATATATTTAAGTAATTTCTAAGCTCATTCTGGTAGGCTGTTGGGGAAACTGTTTGTGTATATCTTAGTAGCTTCGTGGATATATTGAATATAAATTTTCCACTGAAATTATAAATCTGCAAATCCTACAAGTTCAAATTGCTTCACTCCTTGAGGAATGAAAAGCAACGCAAGTGACATGAGAAATAGAAAACAAGGTTAGGAAGAGAGGAGATTTATATATTCCGGTCTCTGACTCCTCGTACGAAACGTAACTTTACCTATCCGTAGATCTTTTTTTAGATAGTGGTACCACCAAAGCCGACCCAGTTGAGGTTGAATTACTACAACTTAAATCTACAAACCTACAAAAAATATGTTTAAAAATAGTTGCTCCTAAACCACCCATTTTTTTATTATTTTTAATTTATTATTATATTAAACTTAAATACAACTTAAAAATACAACATTGTTCCGCAAACTCAATATCTAGTTTTTGTTATTTAACAATTCAAATTGTGCTTCTAACAAATCTGCTTTCCTATTTAATATTCATTCAATACCTACATACATCCTTGAAGCTAAAAATTGGTAACATCACCAGGTAACATAAAATAGTTCGATTTTGCCTATTTTGTACGTACATAGGTATTATTTATTTATTTATTCTTTATTGGCCCAAAAAAAATGGTACAAAAGGCGGACTTAACGCTTAAAAACATTCTCTGCCAGTCAACCCAGAAAAACAGTAAAATAATTAATTTATATCAGGCGCTAAAATTATACAATCAAAACTTAACAATAACTAAAACGATAACATTGCATAAAACAACAAACAAAAAAAATGCAAACAAACTAACAAACAAATGAAAACATTGCTTTTATATTCAATAAATCAATTGTAGTCGTTAATAATGTAATAGATTAAAAAAAATATTATATGTTAGCAGTTTTAATAATCTTAATACTTGGCCAGTACAGTACCTATATATAGAAGTACCTATTACTAAACAATCCTATGGCCAAATTTCATATATAAGAATCTTCGACGAATCTTATTGAAGAATATATTTTAAGAGATTTTAAGTATTCAATAATTACCTAAGGATACACATAAAAAACTTCAATTCTTGACCTATTGCAATATTTTTTTCTTTAAATATATTTTCTTTGTGTTTTCTTGAAGGTTTAGCCACCATGAAAGTAAAGGCCTATATCAGCAAAGAGAGTAATGGTAAGGGAAAGAAAACGGCTAAAATCGGCTATGAGCTAGTAAGAGATATATTTTGAGGCAACTCAGAGGGGACGGACTGGGGGGTTTGGTTTATTTTCTTGAAGTCTAATTATATATATTTAAAATTAAGGTATTCTATTTTCACTAACTTTAATAACTCTTTTCAAGACCCTTTTCCTTTATTTGTGATATGCTAATTTTCTGAAATAATCTACATCACGTGTTCGAAAAAACTACTTTCACTCATAAGATTGCTTAAGTGTCGTCGTAACTGAAATGAATCAGACTATTTATAATCTCTGGATCTAACGTTTATAAAAATGTTTATTATGTTGGTTATTTATATCCTTCAGAATGTCAAACTTTTGCAACAGAAGAAAATATATCTTGAGAAGATAGTACCAAAAAATGAACGAAATTACGAAATTTTTAGACTTCCATACAAAAATATATGTTTATGCTTTATGAAAAAAAAACCACTTCTGTAAATCAAAGTATAAAATAAGTAATGTGAACCTTGTAACTAACCGAATCGCACTGGAAGACATTTTTGTCATTGTTTTAGATATTATATTGTAATATAACATAATATTTTACTTTATGTTATGATATAAATAAATATATTTTGAAATATAAGAAATATTTTTTGTTTAAGAGTTATGACGGACTTTTTACAAAAAATATTGCTGTTTTAATCATATGATAGTAATATTTTAATAAACTTAATTACTAGACTACGTATGCATACTTATATTCCAGTATTTTTTCACAAGAGCTCTTAAGTTCTGGTGTTCTATTAATTTTTAAACTTATATTTGTATGAAAATAATCAAGCATTTTTTTATTAAAAGGTAACAAATAAAAAATGCTAGTCAAACTAATGCAAAAAATTGCTTGATTTTATTGAACTCTTTATTTTAGATGGTTTACAAAAGAAAATTAAATATTTCTAGATATAAAATTACAATTCACTTTCAAGATATACAATTACTTTCTAGATATAAAATTACATTTATTTGATTTAATAAATAACTAATATTAAACAAAAAGACTGGACACCACTAAAAATGTGCATAAAAACTGTCTATAGATTTAAGGTGTTTGACCAAAATTATATTGTTAACAATTTATTAAATCATAACTTCATCTTAGTAATTAAACCCTGATTCAGTATAAGATTCTGAAGAGATATGCAACAATGTTGCACATCGAACATCTAACAAGTACAAGTACTTTTCATCACAGCAGCATGAATAACTATATATTAGTACAACCAATCTGATATATTGTTTAATGTAGAAAAAAAAACATGCCAGCCTTAAGCAATGTGCTAGTAAGCTGTGTCCTATTTTAATGCGTCTTTTTAAGTATGCTGCATCAAAAAAGTACCATCTACATCTAAAACCGCACCAGTGCACCCTATGCCTAAGAATATTGTCTTAAATTGAAGTACGTGCTGGTAAGAAGAGTAAGCATTTTGCAAGAGTCAGTACTAAAAAAACACGCTTCCAATTTATTTATTAAATCGCACTGATGCACGCGTATAAAAGACAAATTGCAAGGCTTTGTTTCGCGGACGTGTGTTTGTAAGATGCAGCATCTTGCTAGTTGCCAAGAATCCGTCCAGGATTTGTATCTGTGATAACTAAAATCACGATTACTCCGTGATTCAAACCTTTCCACAAAGGTTGTATATTGTATTTAAAATACTACTACTGTTTGTAATAGTTCCTATTTTATATTAAAAAATATTTATTCATGTTAATTATTCAAGAAAAAAATTATATCTACACCGATTTTTAACTGTATAACATCATAACGCTTAAATTTATTTACATAGGTTAATTAAGACTACTTAGAATATCGTTTAATAGGGACGGCTCTGGACAAAAGAGAATATTAAATTTGGATGTCCTATGTGTTCCAAGCTGAATAATATATTTTAAACTTTATCTCGTTTTCCTGGTTAAATTTTATTTCTCCGTGCCATGTCATTATAAGTTCCTTTTAATAGAATTTTATAATATTAGATCTTATTAGTCTAATTAGGGCCACATATTTTTATAAAAAAAAATATTAATTTATCTTTTATTACAAGTTTAAATAGTGTTTCGAATAAGTTTCATAACCAGACAAATATTTATTTAATGTTTATGTATTAAATACATTTGAAAAATCTGTTAAAAATTTTTAAAGTATTGTTTTGTTTAGTTATTATAATTCTAATAAGG
The DNA here is from genome assembly GCA_959347355.1 of Napeogenes inachia. Lineage (NCBI taxonomy): Eukaryota > Metazoa > Arthropoda > Insecta > Lepidoptera > Nymphalidae > Napeogenes > Napeogenes inachia. Next base: position 17,472,048 of record OY365798.1, on the reverse strand, counting down.
CTCACTGATATTTTATTGATTAATTAGGATTTGTTGAAAGTGTAATTTATTAGAAATTGACAATTAACACTAGTAGAAAAAAAGATGTTGTGTGTTAATGATAGAACTAATATTTGATTGACTAAACTAGATTATTGATAGAACTATTTGATAGAACTTAATAAAACTATGTTTATAAGTTTGATAAGGGTTATAAAAAAACTTCTCTGTGAAGTTAAATTCTAAAAGAATTTGTAATTGTTTAATCTCTCAAAAAAGATAATATTTGTCTAATGTCTAAATTAAGGCAGCTTTTTAGCCGAAGATTAACTTATGATATTAAAATCATAAGTTAACATCATAAGTAAAATCAATGACAGTAAAATGGCTAGCTAATATTTTATATACCTTTACTTTTCTTAATAAAAGCTGTCGAAACACGCTGCTCCACTGCTAATTTGACAGGAGTCGGAGTCTTCAAAATTTAAAGAGTTAATTTAATTCTTAAAAAAAATCTTTCTTTTTTTCTTATTTCTTTTTATTGTTATCAATACTACCATATAAATCTGTTGAGTTGGATTATGTATATTAGTAACTATTCCATTTTATCAAATTTATATATTTCACTTTTATTTATAATTGTATTTTTCTTTTATCTACTTAGAAATAAAATTCATATTTTATTTTTTTACCACCTGGAATAATAAAACGTTGATGTAACATAATATGAAATAATTTCTCAAGTATAATAAAATAATAAATTCTTGGTCTGTTTGAGATATACAAAAACATAGAGATATGATGATAATTTAATTTTCTGAAAGCATATAAATTGTAAAAGTATGTTTGAGCGAAGTTCAAGCGAGATTCAAAAGCTGAAAAGTAATCCACGAAGCGCTTTTTTCCGATTTCATAATTTTTTTCTTTTTATGCATATCAAAATTTTTAACTATAAATAGTGAGAGATTTCTTTCTATTTCTGCTTTATAAATATAACGCAATTAAATGTGGATGCTTATTTAATTTGCTTCTATAAATAAGATAGTTTTGTTGCAATATGAATAAAGTTGAAATATGAACACGAATTCGAAGTCTTAATAAATATTTTTGCCATTCTATAATATTTTATAAACTCTTACTTTTCAAAATTATATAACTTCAAATTATGTATTACTAACTAACTACTACTACAACGAACAACAAACAAACAACGAACATAAAATTATAATGACTCTCTATAATTATAGAATATAATAATTAATAAAATAGTTTCAATACATAACATTAATTCAATAGGATATTTTCTAAAAATCTATGTACTACTTCGAAATGTGCACATTTTGAAGTAGTACACAGATTACCAGTACACAGTACACAGATACTGAAGTATTTGAGGTCAAATACTGAAGTATTTGAGGTCAATAATCTGAAAAAAAATCATTTTGATGAATTTTATATATTTAGCTAAAGCATATAGGATAAATAATCATATATATACATTTATTTATTTAAATATACTTATATATAAGAAATTTTATGTTTTTAAAATGTATTCGTTTAACAAAATAAACCGAATGCACATAATATAAATAAGATACTTGACAATAAATACCTATTGTATTTTTAAGTTTTATTATTATCTGGAGTCATTACAGTAAATAATTTATAAATAAAAAATGTAGTCATTTTTCTTAAGAAATACTGGAAGAAGAAATAATTCAATTGAACAAATTATTTTAATTGGCTTCAAGTCTTTTGTAATCTTTTTCATTTTTCATTTTGTCATTAAACTTTTTATTTACATAATTTAGGCAGATGGACAAAATTACGTAAAATAATTCACAACAACTTTTGTTTACCTGCGCACTTCGAATGAATTTGAATGAATATTATTTAAATTGTAAATTTAAATTAAATTTAAATTGAGGCCTTCTAGGTATTTAACTATTTTTATTTTATATCTTTAATTGGTTCTCTATTTATTTAGATGTCTTGAAAGCTTTAAATTGATTAATGATTTTTAAGCGTAGATCTATCTGCATAAATATAAAAACCATCCCTCGCGCAAGAAGGGTAACGTCCTATTACAATTTTTTATTATGGAACCCTTTGTACGACAACAAAATCGCGTTTGTTGTAAAAGAGCCCCCCTTAAATATTTATTTTATTAAATAATATTTGTTGCTGCCGCTACCACAACAGAAATACATCATAAGACAGACTACAAGTTACTAAAAAGTTACTAGTAATGTTTCGAGCTCACGAATCGGAACCCCGATTGCTTTTGAAACTAGTAGAGGAAAATGCCGACAAAATTACGTGACAAAAAGCCAAATAAATATATATTTAACGATTCACAAAACCATGGTTCATAAAAGTTTAATTATCAAAAAAACAAAAAATACATCATTTTAATATTCCATAATTCTGTTTTATACATTCAATAGGATAAGATAGCACAGGTAGCCGTCGCTATACGATACAAAAAGCAGTTTGTCTCGGCATGAAATCGTCTCTATTAAAAACAACAAAGTCTACAAACGGTTTTTTATCTTACATGTGAAACTTTATATTTATTATTTAATAAGGCTTTTTATATTTATTTTTTGACTTTTTTATACTATTGACAATTGAAGAAGTTTAATATAATATAGTCATTCAAATTTGAATCTGTGCCAAACTTGATTTTAAAATATTACAACATTACTTACTGTCATCTAGAAGTTTACTTGCAGTATGCTTCGTTGCCCAACATAAAACAGAGGTTGAAATATGAATTTAGATTTGCTAACAAAATTAGATGCAGTGGTTTTGATTCAAAGCAGTTTGTTATTATGACTTTAAATTATTAAATGTACTGCATCGCAGTGAAGTATAAATTCGGATGTGTTGTTTACTAATGATAGGATGCAAGCTGCTTCATTATCTGAGATCTATTCTCAAAGACTATGACGATATGATGTAAATGTTAAATGCTTATTTTTTTATGACTTGTAGGAGTTTTTACTAGTATAAGGTTCTGAATTTAAAGAACAATATAATCTTAATTCAAAATTTTCAAAAACGTCAAGCATCTAACAGTTGAACTATAGGATGCTTCTTTTGGGTCCATTAAAAATAATTTTCTTTTCCAGGTTCCGTAAAACTTCCATAAAACAGTGGATGCTATTTTCTTTATGATCAATTTATCGGTAAAATACTCAAGGTGTCATCTCACACTCATCTACACCGCTTTCAACTTTTATTAAAACAACAGAAACCAGGCCTTAAACTGCTGTTAATTTGTTTATATCCCATAAGCTATTTTAAATTCTCTGCCAAATCCCTTTATTTCACTCCCTAATAAATCTCTCACGTAAAACCCTTTTATTATCATAGAAATTATTTTGGTAGAGTCAATGGTTCTTTTGATTAACTCAATTTTTTTACACTTTATTAGCAAACTTAGTTAAATAATTCTCTTGTTTAAGCTGATACCTAAAAACTATCATAAGATATATTGGTGTAGGAATTCACAAAATTTTTGTCTGCTTTTAAGTATCGCTTATAGTAAATTTCCTAATCTCAAACAGACTTTTCTATTTGCCAACTCTTTAGTTACATTGATTTCAGTGAGGTTTCCTATTATTTCGAGGATCTTGGAAGCACTTACCTCAAATAGCTAATCTGCTGGAGATGCCATCACGCCTATAAATAATTTAATTATGTGATAATATTTTTTTATGTTATCCTTATATATATCTATATTTTATGTTATATATTTTATGTTCATAAAATATGGGTTGTTTTATTAAAGATTCCTTTGATTATGATCTATTTCGGAACCTTAATTAAGCTTCTGATGTATCGATAAGAAATACCTTTTTTTTTATAAAATATCTTTAAGTGTATAATATACTACTATGTTAAATGAAAAGTTAAGGTTTATACGTATTGACGGATGAATGGATGTATGTTTCTGTATAATGGGTGTTTCTTACTGTACTCACACAAAATTTACTAAACCAATTTTAAATAAATTTTACAGCGATAAAACTTTTATATCAGAATTACCAGCAATTATAAGGAAATTATAAAGATTTTCAAAAACACGACACAAATTGCCACTAAAATAACAATAAGTGCCAGATAAATGACAAAAAATGATTTCATTCTGAGTTATATTGGCCTCCGTTACATAGACCGTTAGTTATCGCAAGAGAATGATTGATTCTCTTGGTTCGACATCTAAGGGGATAACGGATATAAAATCTCTACCGCAATTCGCATTTTTTTTCAGGAGCTATTCCTACAGAAACATGATTGGTTATAGAACAATTATCGGTTTGAAATGTGGGATAAAAGTTTATTTAAAAGTCTATTACTTTTAGGAATAATATTAAGGTCGATTCACATGAAATTATATTTTATGTGGTTATTGACCTATAAAACGTTATCATTAGCCAGCACGCGTTAGATACCGTGCCTGTTTAACCTGTTTCTGTTAATTAATTATTTATTGGTAAATAAATACCTTAATATATATAGGAAAAAAGCCTTGTTATGAAGGCCAAAAGTTTATACACTTACTCAGGTAAAGTACTTCATTAGGGATAGCTGTTGCCCCTGACTGCGTCTACATAGACTGTAAAAATTATATTTATATGATAGTAGTCATAAAAAGTCACGGGCAATACCTAGTGATAATATAAATCAATTCATCATAGTGTTATTAGTGATTGTAAACAATTTTAACTCAAAATTTTGTATTTATTAAAATTCGTATATACCTATATGGAAAAGTCTTGAATCATGTTACTTAATACATTTATAATTTATTACATTGTCGAAATTTTCACGCGGATCCTTATTTTTTTCTCGTATTAAATAGAGCCTATGTTCATCAGAGGGATAACTTAGGATTCTAAAGATAAATATATTTTATTAGATCGGTCAAGTAGTTTCGGAGCTTATTCAATTCAAACAAACAAACAAATCTTTCCTCTTTATAGTATTAGGATAGATTAATAGAAATACTTCAACAATTTTATGTGTCTGTAGGTTCATTTAGTACAATTAAGAAACCGGTAACATAACTTTAAAAAGCATTAAAAAAATTAACTTCAAAAAAAAAATTCCTTACATATTTATGAAAAAATAAATTAAAAAACCTCTTATACAAAAAGACCTCTAAAAAGAATAAAAATATTATTTCGTACTTATTAAAGTCGTTGCGTCGGGGGACCGTTGTACGTACTTTGTCGATGGTGTCTATTTTACGAAGTTAATCATTGAGGACTTAGACTATACGATTCGATATCGTAATTTTTTTATTTGCCTTTGTAACTTACTTGCATTTTAATTTCTTCCTTTATTAAGCGGTCCCCCGACGCAACGACTTCAATAAGTATATAATAATATTATTTTTATTCTTTTGAGAGGTATCTTTTTGTATCAGGTTTTATTTTAATTTTTAACTTAATTTTTACTATAACAACTCACCAATCATTTTTTATTCAAAGATTAAGTAGAAAAAGAGCTTTTACTTGTGTTTTTAAGCTAAATAAACAAAAGCCAATTCTGGTAAAATGAACTCAGTTTCATGGAACTCATTATTTTAGAGATTCTGAAAAACGTGAATTAAGTCTCAGCTATACGATATTAAATTGAATTATTTATTTATTAGTATTCAATTATTTTATGGCTACAAAATAAAAAATATCCTTATTTTTATTTATTTATTTATTTTTGCACCATAAAACATAAAAAGTAACATAGTATAGACAATTTACACAAAGGATGACTTATCTCATACAAGAGATCTCTACCAGAAACCGTAGATTAAAGGACATTATATATTAACATGGGTATGGTACATACGAGTAATAATAACAAACTTAACTAAAAATAGAAATACTAATAGACAGATACAAATAAGTATACATAAATACACAAAAATATATACATACACACACATACATACGCACACTCATATTTATTATTAATGTAAAAGAAAAGAAAGAATCTGCCAAAACAACTTAAATCTCTGGTTTTATGATAACATTTTATCAGAGAAATACTAAAATTGATCAATAATAATTTACAAATATGATTATTAATGATAATATTATATTAACTACGTATAAGGCAGTTTTAACAACTTTGTAATAATAATACAGAACTAAAATTGACCTTCTGATCGAGTAAAATTATTATTATTGAGTAATATTGTGAAGAACTGCAACAATTTTTCACATCGAATATATCTATTAAGACATATATCTAATAAGTAATTTAGACATATTACTTAGTTTCAGCCGATATTCTTCACCATGTTATGTAACTTTTGCATAATATTATTCAATCCTTATTCGAATAATATTTTTCTAGTTATTAACAATATATATTCAGCTTTCAACCGTTATTTTTATAATGTATTAATAATAATTGCGAATTCAAACAAGAGTAAATTCCTGTGAATTAAGCTTTTATGCGTTCCCTTCAATTCAATTTATCATGGTTTCTTTAAAAAACTGTATTGTCTATAACAGCGCTTAAAACTGTTTTAGTATATTTAATTTAGTGTTAATGTTTTTATTACTACAGACTCGTAGTTTCATATATAACGAGGGATTTTGCCCCACCGAGTTTTTAGAAAGGGTGACGTCAGCATTGCTGACGTCACCATTCTCAATATTTTCACTCATAATGCAATGATAACACACTATATTAAAAGAAATACTTTATTAAATATTACACCAATTTTAAACTCTTTAATCAATCTAATTAATGCTATTTTCTTAGTCTTAATTATTTATAAAACTATGTCTATCTTTATAACTAAGCTGTATTCTTAATTGTTAAATTCTTATTCTAAAATTCTAATAATTATCAAAAATAACTGTACTTACAAGATCGTCTGCTTATTCCAAAGTCACAAGTAATTATGCCGCACATTTTAACAACACAAAAACATGTGGCGCTTTTTTGCCGCCAAAACGAAATTAACAATGTAATCTTCCTAAATAAATTGAATTTACATCTCATAATTCATGAGTTTATTTTTAATGATTTTTAAAAATAGCTAATCATTTTATAAACAGTTATTTAGAATTATTATTTCAAAATTCACATTCAAAAAGCAACAACTTTACTACAACGCCATCTAGTTGTGTAAACTATGATGAACAAATAATCAAAAGTTGTTTCTTATTGAATGTTCATATTTATTGGTTTATTTTGTTAAATTAAATCAAGTTACTAAATTTCATGATTGTAAATAATAAAAGACAAATTAAATTTAACTAATCATAAAAATAATATCTTTAAAAACGAACGTCTACGCTTTTGCGTCGACACGGCCATTCTGCGGGGCGGTGCGTGCTCTGCGCCTGCCACGTTTCTGGAAGTGAAAATATTCATTTGAACTAGGTACCTGTGCATCGATACACTAGGTACTAGGCAGTTTGAAAACTTTAGTTAACTATAGTTAACATTATGAAGTATTTTAGTAAATAAAGTTATCGTAATGTTGTAATACCTGATTACTTGTTGCAAAATTAAAGTTCATATTTATAGTCATGATAAATGTGTACTCAATAACAATGAGTCAGTTATACTACTACTACTATGTACTAAATGAGTACTGTTATAAAATAACACGTTATAAATTTGTTACTGTGCTTTAGGAATGAGCTATGAAGTAAAATATTTTCGTAGACGGTGTTTTTATGCTCCACGCATTTAACACACTTTATTAGTAGTTATTAAATGCAAATGTCTCCACGCATCCTTGCATTTTATTATAATATACTCGTAGACGGATGATGCTGTGGTCTGGGCGGTCTTTTACGCCGTGGTCCACAGGGGCTCTAAGGGATTTGGGGGCTAGGTCGAAGCTGTGGTCTGGGCGGTCATGTACGCCGTGGTCCACAGAGGATCTAATTTTATTATTATTATTATTATTATTTTATTTATTTTTTTATTATTATTATTATTTTTTTTTTATTATTTTTTTTTTAATTTTTTTTTTATTTATTTATTTATTTTTACAAGCCACATAGTATTTAAGATTGTGAAATAATTCATAATTAAGATGAATTTATAATATAAAAGCTCATTGGAAATTGTTACTGTGGTCTGGGCGGTCATGTACGCCGTGGTCCACAGAGTATAATTAAGGATGGGAGAGGCCGATGCTGTGGTCTAGGTTTTTATTTAACCGTGGTCCACAGAGGCTCTGAAAATGTCAGTAAAAGTAAGGAAACCGGAATTAAAAGGATAGCACAGTTTTAAGATAACGTTATTATAAAATTCATATTTAAAAATCTAGTATAAGATTAACTGTAGCACATGAAAATATGGCAAGTATCTTTAAAAATACGTCATTGGAATCTAAGCCCGATACCATATTATGAAAAGAACTCACCTAAATTTAGGGCTCACATGTCATCGCAGCTCGTGAAGTCGAAGGCTGCGGTTCGCTAGAGTTTGTTTGGGGCTGAAGGTCTGCTGGGCTTAACTGTCGGTCATCATCAGGACACGTCGACACGGTTTCCTGCTCGCCTGGTTGTGGCGCGCGACGTAACTGATCGTGAGCAACCTTACGTGGTCGCCCTCTACCAGTAACTCGTTTGACGATGTATCTGTCATTATCTTCGATTCTTAGGATCTCGTATGGCTCACTGTATTTTAGGTCAAGGCATGTCTGGTTACGTGGATTATTTTTAATCAACACGTAGTCTCCTTTTTGAAAGGGGCGTACCTTGGCCTTATTCTTGTCAAACCGTTGTTTGTCGTACTGAGCAGCAGCTAGCATTTTTTGTTGAACTTGTTGGTCGAGTAGGTCAAAATCAATAGTTTCTTCATCAATGTTTACCAGTCGTAGGAGCTGTGGCGGGACACTATGCTGTCGACGAGTCAAAAGTGTAAGTGGTGCCACTCCAGTTACACGATGAGGAGTACAATTGAATGCTAATTGTAATGCTTCCAACGCAGTCTGCCAATTTTCAGTTTCATAATTTTTAATCATAGTCAAAGCATTCTTTAATGTTGCCATTATGCGCTCAACTTGACCATTAGCTCGGCTTGCTCCTGGTGTAATTGCGTGAATATTAATATTAAAGTTCTCGCAATAGTTTTTGAAGTCGCCTAGAAATTCCCTTCCTCCGTCAACAACCACTTGTATTGGTGTCCCAAATAAATGTATAGTGCGTTTTAATGCTGCAAGACTGTCACTTTGACTTTTACTGTTTGAATAATTTAACAGTACATATTTGGTAAACGCATCTATAGTGACAATCACATATTCATCATGACCCGACTGGTTTTTACTACCCAATTTGCCTGTAATATCCATATGGATAACTTGAAACGCCGCGGTTGGTTTCTGAATTGGATGAAGTTGTACTTGTATGGCTCCAGAAGGACCCTTTGAAGTTTTGCACACAATGCAATTGTCGACAAACTTTCGGACCACTGTACTCATTTTGTCAAACCAGTAGCACTCTTTTAGTTTCTGTAGTGTTTTATCCCATCCCGGGTGTTGCAAAGCTGTATGGTAGGAGTTTATCAAACTCCACTGAAATGACCTTGGTACTACGACGGCTTTGTAAGTTCCGAGTAACGGGTCAGTAATACTTCTTTTGAGTACACCTTCCACCAAGACATAATTTTCAACTGGTTTGCCTTTTGCTATGTCATCAATAAGTAAACGTAGGTCATTATCTCGCCTCTGTTCTACTTGGATCCATTCAGTGTCCCTAGTCATCATATTGACTGACCATTCAGTCGACGGATTTCTGCTGAAGAAATCTGCGTGTTGAATGTTTTCACCTTTTCGGTATTCTATGTCAAAATCATAATTCTGTAAAAACGCCCACCAGCGATGGATTCGTGGAAGTAAATCCTTCTTGAATTTTGATGCCTTTAACGCGTTGCAGTCCGTTATGACTTTAAATCTCCGCCCATATAGGTATTGGCGAAAATGTTTGATTGCTCTTACTACAGCCAAGGTTTCGAGTTCGTAGGAGTGGTAACGGCTCTCGACCTCGGTAGTACGCAGGCTCATGTAGGCAACTGGATGATGTCGCCCGTTGATTACTTGCACTAACACCGCCCCATAGCCAATGCTGCTTGCATCGGTGTAGAGTTCGATTGGTGCGTCTTCCTGGAAAAGTGATAGGGTAGGCGCAGTAGACAGATGTTGGATAATATAATTCCTAGCCTTATCATGTCTATCGTTCCATTCCCACTTTGCATCTTTTTTCGTTAATTCATACAGAGGTGCCATAATAGATGAAAAATTGGGAATGAAACGCCTAAAATAACTAGCTAGCCCATTAAATTGCCTAACCTGTTTAACAGATGATGGTATGGGTGCTTTTGTTAAAGCCTCTACTTTCTTTGGGCTAGGACTAACTTGTCCGTCGGATATGATATTTCCCAAATACTCAATAGAGCGTTTAAAAAAAGCTGTTTTCTCTACATTGATCGAAAACCCAGCTTCTTGTAGAGCCACGAGTATTCTCTCAATGCGAGATAGACCTTCTGCAAAATCTTTACACTTCGTAAGGACGTCATCGACATAAACTTGACATATTGGATCAGATTCATAAAGTAGAGGTTTCAAAGCTCTATTTATGCATCTTTGATAAACTGAAACAGCATTACTTAAGCCAAATGGCATGGCTAAATACTCATAAAGGCCATCGGGCGTCACGAAGGCAGTTTTATCAATTGAGCTATCTGAAACCGGAATCTGGTGAAAGCCTGCCGCCATATCAAAAGTGGAGTAATAAAAACCCCCTGACAATTGATCGATTTGATCGGAAATGATCGGCAGAGGATAATGATCTCTCAAAGTATTTTTGTTCAGCTCACGGTAGTCAATACACATGCGATTCTGTCCGTTTTTCTTTTTAACTAAGATTATTGGGCTAGAAAAAGCAGAGGAACTTTCCCTAATAATATTATTCTCCAACAGTTCGGTTATAATCTCTCTTACTTTTTCCCGCTCAACAGGACTTAGCTTATATGGTCTGCGTTCTACATATCGATTAGGATCTTTTAAACGTATCTCTAATTTTCCTGTATTTACGCGTGTCCGAGGGTACCCGCGAATAAATAAATGTGTATACTTATTTAACAAAAGTTTCAATTCATTTATCTGATCTTCATTAGACAGATCAGTGTTAAGTTTATCAAATTTACAATCTTGGGATCGCATGTGGAAAACCACAGGTTGCCGAAGCAATTTAGCACCCTGCGGAGTAACCAGTACACTTAAGTTTGTGTTATCGATAAGATTTGTTCCAATTAACATATCAGAACATATTTCGTAATCAGGAACTACATGAAATTGTAACTCTACACGTAAATTATCAATAACACAAACAGTCACTAATGTAGTCAATGATACTACCGTAAACTGACCGATGCCCTTTAGATAATTAACCCCATTTACACGTTTACCTGGAATTTTTGCGGCTACCGACTCACGTACCAAAGAACATTCTGCTCCGCTATCAAAAATTGCATTTAATTTAAAATCCTCAATGGTAATAGGTATCCAAGTTAGTTTCGGTTTACCTACGATATTTACGTTTGAAACGACCGCGCGATCACGTTTATAACACGTTTCGTAAGTATGACCAATTTTGGAGCAAAATGTGCAGGTAGGCTTCGTGGTATTTTGCGTACCGCTGTTAGAATCATGGCGTGGCTGAGGAAATGTATTTTTATTTGCAAAACGACAGTCGCGTGTATCGTGATTTGTTCTCTTACATACTTGACAATACATATTCGATTTTTCAACTAAACGGGGGCGCTTATTCAAATTTTGTACCGACTGGTTAGAATTTGCACGTTTTGTTGGACGTATAGACGATGCAACTGAAATTAATTCCGGCACGGATTTTGCACGCGCGTTTAATAATTCAATACGTAATCTTTCATCACTAATGCAACCAATCACAGCCTCAACCGCATCATCATTCGATAACTTATCTTTTGTAATACGTTGCCATAAAACCCAGGCCTCGGACAGAAACTGCGCAATATTTTTACTACTATCGTAAACATGTTCTCTAAACCGAATTATATCTCTTGAATACCGACTTTCTGGTTCAAAAGTAGTTATTAAAATATCACGCATCTCTGGCCAAGAGTTAGTAGTAACAAGCCAGCTGTCTACGTACAACCTAGCGCGGCCTTTTAGCAGGCTACCTACTTTCATTCGTACATCATAATCATTTAGGTTGTACGTATCCATAGCAGTAGTTATATGTTTACACCATTCACGTATCCCAATATTAGAATCCGGATCGTATGACGGCAAAAACACATCACCGATTTTCACTTTAAACTCTGATGCCGTCATGCGATCCGACATGTGTTTCATCATTTGCATCATTTGAGAGAAAAACTCAGCTGGGACCCCGACAACAGAAGTGTTTGCAACGGAAGGTTGATCAGAATGCCCGGCAGAAGTGGGTGGTGATCCCACTTCTGATAACGAGGGATTTTGCCCCACCGAGTTTTTAGAAAGGGTGACGTCAGCATTGCTGACGTCACCATTCTCAATATTTTCACTCATAATGCAATGATAACACACTATATTAAAAGAAATACTTTATTAAATATTACACCAATTTTAAACTCTTTAATCAATCTAATTAATGCTATTTTCTTAGTCTTAATTATTTATAAAACTATGTCTATCTTTATAACTAAGCTGTATTCTTAATTGTTAAATTCTTATTCTAAAATTCTAATAATTATCAAAAATAACTGTACTTACAAGATCGTCTGCTTATTCCAAAGTCACAAGTAATTATGCCGCACATTTTAACAACACAAAAACATGTGGCGCTTTTTTGCCGCCAAAACGAAATTAACAATGTAATCTTCCTAAATAAATTGAATTTACATCTCATAATTCATGAGTTTATTTTTAATGATTTTTAAAAATAGCTAATCATTTTATAAACAGTTATTTAGAATTATTATTTCAAAATTCACATTCAAAAAGCAACAACTTTACTACAACGCCATCTAGTTGTGTAAACTATGATGAACAAATAATCAAAAGTTGTTTCTTATTGAATGTTCATATTTATTGGTTTATTTTGTTAAATTAAATCAAGTTACTAAATTTCATGATTGTAAATAATAAAAGACAAATTAAATTTAACTAATCATAAAAATAATATCTTTAAAAACGAACGTCTACGCTTTTGCGTCGACATATATTATTTTGTAATTATAATGTAAGCTCTTAACACATTTTTTTATTTGAGCTTTTCAGTTCTCTTTGTCATTGTTCATAATAATAATAAAACTGTTCTTTAATTTATAACAATAATAAAACAGTTGTTTTTTTTTGTATAGATATTTGTATTTAATATCATTGCAACTAATACAAGCATTCTAATTCTCCTGTCAAAATCAATGGAGATAGAGTTAGGTTTCTTGATGGCCAATGGCCAATCTCATTATCAGTGATCGCATTCAATCCTATAATGATGTGGTTACCAGCTGAATGCAATTTATATAATACTAACTCAGAACAGTATACTAGTAACTCAGAACTCGAAATTATAACCTGTAGTAGTTTTTATCTAGTAACCTACGCAAATGTTAATTTAAAAAAAACGTTACTTTTAATGTGTAAAAAATTAACGTTTTTACTCGTTATATTCGTAACAAATATTTTATTGATATAAAATGGAAATAGGTGATCAGATAAATTCTAACTTAATTCATTTTTATGATATTATATTATATTATATAAATATCATCTGTCAATATAGTAAATAAATAAAAATAGCTGAAGCAGGATTCGTCTACTAAGAAGTACTTGAATAACTTATATAATTTACAAAAGTCCATAGTAATATTTGTTTTTTTTACATTTTCTTTTATATTTTTTAAATTTGAATTTGCTTCATTTGAATAATGAATAACGTAAAATAGTTTACAACAACTTTTGTTTCTGTCCGTAGCTGCGTACTTCGAATGAATTTGAATGAAAATTAGTTTCAGTGTAAATTCAAATTGAGACCTATTATTTTTTTTCTTTTAGTTGATATCTTTATTGGCTCCTGTATTTATTGAAGTTATTTATTCTATAAATTTAGTCCTTAAAAACTTTATAGAATTTTTGTTTTTTTATAGCGTCTGTTTTTATTACAAATAAGTTTGTATGCATAAAGTTATGGTTCATTTTATATATTTTATAAATACTTTTCATGGTAGTTACTACATCTGCTCTTTCCCTCTTTAATTAACCATTTATCATCATTGAAACTTTATGAAATATTTTTTTTAGTTCTATTCAAATTATATACCGAATCAATTTTTTCTCAATCAATCTGTGCTCTTACAAAAAAATGTGTAGAGTTAAGAAATAAAAATCAAAATTTGAAGTCACCGAAGGTCCAATCGTGTACCAAATTTTATCTAATTTCGTACAGTCACTTTTCATATAGTTGATAAATAGAAAAAGTGACTTAAAAACATACTATTTGTAGACCTGTGTAATTAAATGTATATTATAATAAAGATGTAGATGTTGCCTCTCTATTATTTTATTATGGATAGATGCTGACTTACAGCATCGGCCTATAGTTTTTAAATTGTAGATAATTGTGGATACATTGGTGATTGTCGTAAAATGCTTACTCTTTGCTTTAAAGAAGATAGATTTTACTCTCTATGAAAAAGACAACGTGTCATTTTAAGAGGTGCTGCTGAGTTTATAAGAACATTTACAAGTTTGTAATTGGTTACCGCTAATTATAACTATCCTATTTATGTTGTGTTAATTCCATACATATCTGACGTCACATGCCGCGCCCAAATAATATTTGCCTAATTGATTGATTATACCCGGATATTGGTGGCTCTATTTTGTTCTACATTTTTATTTAGACTTAAAAAATATTCTTAATAAAAAAACACTATAATCTACTGTCAATATCGTAAACCTCTTGTATGATTTTTATGACTTTGTCACCGTGTGAATGGTTAATCGTAAAGTCGATTACTGAAACCGATTTATAAAAATATATACTCCAAATAGCAGATTTATACTAAATAATGAAAATGTTGTAATGATTTTATAATGTTGTGTAAAATAGTTTTCAATATAAGGTTTAGCTATCTAAAAACTAAACTTACTAAAATAGAACAATGTATGAATCCGATTGTATTTGTTAAAGCCATGTTGTTGATGCCATGTAGTTGCGTAAAGTACTTCGGTTTTGACGTTTTGGTTTCAATGCCGTCTGTTTTATTATATAATATTATATCTATTCATGACGTGAAATCTGTTTGAAATTTTTTTATGTAAAACTATTATTATTTTTGTACTATTCTTCTTATTAATATTTTTTTAACTTTCTTTAATATTATATCACGGGTCGTGAGTATGTACGTGACTTGAACTCCTTAATTTTAGGGTAATACAATAAAGTTTAAATAAAACACGAAATAAAATAAAATTAAAATATCAAGAACATCAAACATATTTAAAAGATACTTTCTTAATTTTTTAGCAAGATTATTTTAGTAATTATCCCTTCTATTAAAAAAAACGTATATAGTATTTGGGTAATTTGAGTTTTTGGTGTTTTATATTTTCTTTGCTGTTTTATTTTATATAAAATGTATACGAATGTTTTTTCAGTCCAACTGAAAGTAACATATTTAAGTAGATTTTATACAAAATATCATATTTTTTATTGTAATTAACGATAATTAATATATTGAGGTATACGAAGATCTGTGAGTGTGTGTCAGCGCTCATATACGTGTTGTATCGATGTAGTTCAAGTTAGTTGAATAATATATCCATTGTCGCTAGCTGCGCAAAATCTGTTCGTGTACATTTTTATTAATAAACTGTGTTTCAAGTGATTAGAACTTGTGTATCTTATTATGTCCTAACATAATATTACATAATATACATAAAACACATTATATATTTATTTCTAACTACGAAATATAAAATTAAAAAAATCCTTGAGTTATTGCAGCATTGAAATTTGAAAAACAATCTTTAATTTTCTTTGAAGTGAATTTACTTGCAGCGCTGTTTCGAGAAAGTTTTAACAAGTTTAATGTTGCGTTAAGATTAATTTATTTTTTAAATTAAATTTACATAACGCTCATTGAAATTCATCTGAAATTAATTATTAAGAGTTACAAAAAATATGCTTAAACTTAACTAAGCTCCTTAAGGGGAGTAGCGAAGAGACAAAAATAAAAAGGGTCGTATATTATTTAAATAATATCATAAGTATATTTTTAAAGTGCAAACATTTAATATAAGTTGTTTAATAATTACAATTTACTTTTGATAGTGTACATGATATTTCTATATTAAGTTCAGAGCAAATTGCATGAAAATGTTTAAAGAAAATTAAAGTACTATGTGACTACATGTGCTTACGCTAGTGTACTTACAGCTAGAGGTCGGCTTTTTGTAGAGGATGTTTTGGTGAGGCTTTTTGTAGAGGGTAAGATTATAAGAGAGAAAATTTTCTAACCAAACACATACAATAAATAAATAGCGTTCGTTTCATAAACGATACGACTGACGTATATGTGTTACGTTACTATCAGAACATATTCATAAAGATACGTGCTTGGAACTTTTGTTAGAATATAATGCCCTATTCTTTTTTCAGATTTGAATAGTTCGATTCCGGATGGCAACTATTTAAGGCGGTGTTTAAAAATGTTTATCGACCTAGACTATCGAATTAGTAGGGAATGTCATAAACTTCGAACAGTAAAACATAAGTTTGAAAGTGACTAATAGGCAATGCTAATATATTACCAGTTCTTGAACGGAGATATTGAGGATTGCTGAAATAAAACTAAATATTTCTTTTAAACAAGAAGAAATATTGAAAGGTTATTGAGAACACAACGCTCATTTATGTTCAGTCGTTTCAGTTGGACCTGATAGTGGGAAATATGTTAAACTTAATGATTATTGATGACGGAATCCAAATATAGACTTGTTACTTAATTGTATTTACAAATAAAATAAACGACTCCCTCCTGAAACTGAATAAAATAAAATTGGAAATAAATTCTACAATTTACTGTTTACTTTTATTGACCTATTATTGTACTAATTTGTAATTTGCATAGGAATAAAAAGATAACAAGAGAATACCAGTAATAGAGTTGATGAAGATGGAGAAGAAGAGGCCCTCCTCTTTAAGATGGAAATATAACTAATGGTGAATGTGACACTATCATTAAAATGAAAATATAACGAATATTTACTATCCATTAGCTTGTTTCTCTGTTACTTGTATGAATATATTCTTTGATTTGCCAATTGCTAAAACAGGAGATCTAAATTTACGATGCTGAAACCATTCGCAAAGTGTAGCTGAACAGTTTTACTTACTTGTTTTTGATTAATTCCGTACACTTATATCATCACAGATTTTAAGTGACACCTTTGCCGTACTGTGTCCAGGAAGGAAACCAGATGAGAAAGTGGTTAAGGATATGGGAAATAATTGAAAACTAATAGGATGATAGCTAACTTATTTTACGACTCAACCATTGGCAAGAAATCCTTTGAGTATAATTTTAATTTCAGGAATATTTTTCTGACTTTTTAAAAAATACAGGATGAAAAATGAACAGAGTTGCTTTTAAAAGTTCATAATATTAAATTTAATATAATTGTTCCAATAATTAAGCTCATTAAATAACTATTTAACGATTATAGTCAATCAATACTTTATTTAATTGATCGTGATTAAATGCCAAATATTGCAATTAAATTTGAAAAACATTTGATAGCAGTTTCAGTTTTACGATTATTTATTAGTATAAATTAGATTATTAGTATAAATCATATGGACAGATTTAGTAAAGCACTGGTTAAATACATGATAAATAATACAAAAGCATATTAGGCTTCCGATATTAGGATTTCGTTTTCCGTAAATTTTCTCAGTTACATCTGCATGAACAGTAGAAATGGCATAACTATTTTCTCAGAAAGATACAGAGCAACCTGTCTAGCATCCGAGACACCTTTTACTACTCATAACGCAGTTTTGTTAATAATTTTCCCATTATTATCCCATTTTATTGTAAATTACTAATTATCTCTCTAACTTTCTTACGTTCCACAGGGCACAAATGACATGGTCAACTATTAAAAGTTCCACGTAGTATTGTTGGATTGTAATAAAACAACGTTAGGCTTTCAGTATAAATTAGAAGTCGTTATGTCTTTGTTTTGGAACATCGGACTGAATTATCGTCATCGATATTTTGGTTTGTGTACTAATTATTTTCCCTAATTATTTCTAAAATGCATCTATACACACACATCTTGACACAGGGTTGTCAATATATCATATTATTTAAATGATATTTAGATTACTTATTTTTTATGTACATTGTATTTACTATTATTATTTATAATTATAAAAGTAAGATATATATAATCTAAAGTTTTTAAATTCCTTTAATTATTAAAACTTTTTTCTTGTTTTAAATCGATCTAACGTTATTTGCCTAAAATAATAAATATTCAACAAAAAGTCAAAACTAGCTATTTTTGGTTTAGAAAGTATACAAATTAATGATTAACTTTATATTATACTTCGACTAAATAAATAATATAACTAAGTACCTATCAGGGTTTCGTCCAACGAATTAAATAGAATATGTAGGTTCTGTAGATTTAAAGGCTAGTTTATTACTAATCAAATTAACATGATATTACAATGTGGACGGCTCATCCCGGTGGGCATAATTTGGAATGTCACCGTTCGTTAATCTAAGAGGTTATACTCACCTTCATATTAGTTTGTCTTGGATTGAGAGTCCACTTCCATAACTAACTAATTTTATTCAATAACAAAATTACAATCAACCTTTCCTATATCATAAAAAAAAACAAAACTGTTAAATTTTATTTTAATAGAGAACTCTTCATTCGTGGTCAATCAAAGATTCAATTCGATTTTATTTATATATATATATATATATATATATATGTATATCAAAATTGTTGTATATATTTTTATTAATATTTTTCGTTTGCAATATTTGTTTAATTTTGACGTATTTGTTTAATTAATGTAAAACATTTGAATAAAATAAATAATTTTTGACTTTTGCTTAGAATTTGATTCAAAGAGGCATAAATGTCGTTATCATTTCATAATTAGTAAGTTAATTCAATTTAGTCTATATTAACGACAAGGTGACAGCGAAAACGTGTCAAGAATTACAATTACTTTCAGTACATTTCAGTGCCTTAAATCTTAAAATGATATCAATCATTCACCGCTTTTTATATTTAATTAAAAATTAAGTGTAAATTGAAATTATAAATTGCTGAATGAAGAAATAAATGCAAGAAGTAAGAGCATATTATAATAATATGAAAATGAATCCAAATTAGATAATATGTTATTCATTATTTACATATTTATTAATTATTAATTAATAAATATGTAATTAATTAATAACATATTAATATGTTATGTTTATGATAAGAATTATTAAAAATATAAAATCATTAATATTGCCTGACTCTCATCTCTTTTCATGATTTTTTTTTTTCATTATATAACGTAGGCATCGATTGTGAAAAGAATTTTGAGTATTTTAGCTTTGCAAGAAAATCCGTTTTATAGTAATTAAAAAATCTATAGTAATATTTGATAAAAATTCTATAGTAGAACTAAAAGTATCTTAGACAATATAATTTTTTGCAAGCGAGTATTTCTTATTTACTGTTATAAGTAATTAAGTTAATTGTTACAGTTGTATTGATAACTGTTAGTAACTAGCTTAGAAAAATAAGAAACAAACAAAGGACTTCATAATAGTACGATAACTTTACTGTTGTAACTAAGATAATTACCAAGTTAATACAACTTAGGTATATCAAATATTAGTTATGTTTTCTACAGTTTAATTACTTCAATTTTAAAGATCGAATATAATCCCCCGTATCTATACTAATATTATAAAGCTGAAGAGTTTGTTTGTTTGAACGCACTAATATCTGGGACTACTGGCCCGAATTGAAAAAATATTTTTGTGTTGAATAGTCCATTTATTGAGGAAGGCTATAGGGTATATATCATCTCGCTGTGACTAATAGAAGTTAAGCAGCAATGAAAAATGCTGCAAATTTAATATAATCTAATAGGTTCTGACTGACTTACTTATAGCATACAGTCTAAACCCCAGGTCGTAGAGATAGTAAAATTGGAGGATACATTTGTTTTTCTACGTAGTGGTGTACTAAGAAAAGATTTTTAAATTCTACCCTTAAGGGTTTTAAATATCAGTTTTGTATGGAACTCTGCGGCAACACTAAAAACCACGCGGACGAAGTCGCGAGCGACCCCTAGTTTGACATAAACATTCTAGAAATTGTTTTAAAATTGTTTGTAAATATTTTTACCTTACTTAAACTGATTAAAAAATATATTATTAACCTATATTCAAAACCAATAGTATTTTTCTAAAGGTGAAAGATATAAACTTATGGCTTATAAAGTCACCGCGGTGTTGAGAAACTTTAAAATTTTACAAGTTTTTTTATTAATTCAAGTTTTTAATATTTCTTATTATTAAACGAATTTATGGTTTGGCACATGGCAATAAAATGTAATTAAATTCCATTTCTGGTGAAGAAGTACTTTAGGGACGTAATGATGTAGGCAATAGGACGTGAATAGCGTGCACAGCATATCATTACTGCGAGGGAGGTTGTAACATTAGTCAATATTAAATCAAAAACGTTGCTAAACTCATTCTAACGGGATTTGACCCGATTCTTCTTTCAAGAAGTCTTTGCTGCAGTAATGTTGTGCAATTCTACTTTGAGTTTGCAGTACCTTTCTGACATATTATTATTGATTTTTTTAAAAATTTATATTCACTGTTAGTCAAGGCACAACGGCGAAAAATAACTAATACTTGAATTAATTACAATAACAATTACTACTTAACAATATCAATTATTAACAATTACTACTTAACAGTATTATTTATTAAGAATTACTACTTTACAATATGTATTATTAAGAATTACTACTTAAAAGTATGAATTACCCTAACTCACTAACGAGAAACAAAAGGCCCGAAAATAAGTATAATAAATTTTAATTATATTTAATCGTAATTTATACGATGACCAACTTTGGTAACAACAGAAGTTTATGTAATTACTTGTGATATAGAATGGTTGAAGAGTATTAGGAAATATTTGTCCTGAAAACACGATGTTTTTATTTTAAGGTTAGGACTGGAAAAGTGATGCCACCAAATATAAAAGGAAACGATTTTTTTTTTGTAGTTATTCAAAACTGACTTAGTTCTTAACTATAGTAGTGTCTCAACACTAGGTAACAAATACATTTTACTTATGTTTAAAAATATAAGTTCTAATTTAAGTACAATATTTTTTTGCTTTTATTTACGGTAAGACATTTAATATGCAATTATTATATGGATTTGTATTCGTTAATAAATATATATATTAAGGAAATATTTAAAGAAAAATCACACTGAATTAAGTTTGACCTTTTTATCTTGTCTCTTTTCGGAAGATTTATTTTTATTCCAAATGGCTTTATCAGCAACGGTGGAGCTTAGGGGTTGGTTGAAATAATAAAATGTGGACAAATTGCTTTCTAAAATAAATATCTTAGCCTTCATATAAATAATATATATAATACAAATTAATAATAAAAACACACAACAATCTACGTTTAATTTATCACCATGACCTAAGCTCATAATTTAAAAAGCAGTCTGTATATCATTTGTTCTATTACATATAGCCGCATCGGAAGGATGATCATAAATCAGGGCGGGAACAGTGACCTCGCTAAGGACTACGTTACTTGACATCTATCTTCAAGTACTTTTTCATTTTTATTAATTGTATATTAATCTGATTCAAATATTCCTTTTTTATGTATATATATTTTTTGATTTTTTGTTCTTTATCTGTTTGTTCAATTGCGCATCATTCTAAATCTACTAAACACATTTCGACAAAATTTGGTTATTGTCTATTATACGTGTAGTAACCAAATTCATTTGGTTATGTTTCGTCGGTGAGTGAGAGAATCCGGAAGCCCAACCCCCCCCCCCCCCCACGCCAAACATGAAAGCGATGCTAAAAAGAAAAATACCCCAGGAGGGTACCGGCTTTGATGAAGCCGGGGACCCCCTCCCCGAGCAAAATCGGGGAAATGATTCTCGGATTTTGCTCGGGCTGCCCGTCGTATCTGGGGCGGGCAAAGTATCGCCTTTTGTGTTTTTAGAGGGCAAACGACGAGTTAACGCAGCGGCACCCCGACCCACTTTAACTGTGGACTTTTGCAACATCCGGGGACTTCATTCCAACTTGAACGCCGTCCACCATCATCTTGAGACGGCGCAGCCGGCCTTGTTGTTTCTGACGGAGACGCAGATATCTCAACCTAGCGACACAGCGTACCTATCATACCCCGGGTATAAACTAGAACATCATTTTATACCACACGCCGGGGTATCTGTGTTCGTAAGGGACGATATCTGCTACCGTCGCCTTCAGGTTTTTGAAGGTCGGGACCGATCTGTACTCTGGCTGCGCGTGGACATGGACGACCATGTCAGAGTCTACGCGTGCCTCTACAGGTCCCATAGTGGTAATGCAGAAACGGATCAACTCTTAGGCCATGTTCAGGCGAAGATTGACGATCTGCTTTCACAGACTCCCTCCGCCGAAGTCGTAGTCCTTGGGGATTTTAATGCGCACCATACCGATTGGCTAGGGTCACGTGCCACCGACTACGCGGGGAGATCTGTGTTTGACTTTGCTCTGGCAAATGGTTTGTCCCAATTGGTAAAGACGCACACTCGTCTACCAGACGTGGACAGCCATATACCCTCTTTGTTGGATCTTCTGCTGACTACACATCCCGGAAAGTACCAAGTCACTGTCGACGCTCCCTTAGGGTCCTCTGATCATTGCTTGGTACGGAGTGTAGTGCCCATGGAACGCCCAGCTCGCACAAGATCTGCGACTCGACGCGTTTGGCACTACAAGTCAGCGGATTGGGATGGAATGCGATCCTTTTTTGCATCCTACCCATGGGGGCCGATTTGTTTCCCTTCCAATGATCCTAGTGACTGCGCTGCGGCTGTAGCTGATGTGATACTTCAGGGCATGGAACTATTTGTACCCAGCTCTGTGGTACCACTTGGTGGCAGATCGCGGCCTTGGTTTGATGCGTCTGTCAGGGCTGCAGCAGCTGACAAACGGCAGGCTTATCAGGCTTGGGCTAATGCGTTAGTCACTAAGGATCCGAACTCCAGAGTTCTGAAGAGGAAATATAATCGTGCCTCCAGATTCTTCAAACGGAAAATCGCTAGAGCAAAGTTCAAGCATGTCGTCAAAATCGGGGATCAGTTGGCAAGGTACCCACCTGGCACGCGCAAGTTCTGGGCGCTTTCCAAAGCCAGTCTGGGAAACTTCTGTCGCCCATCCCTGCCGCCATTGCACACTGGGAACGACTCTTTGGCCCACACGGCAAAAGAGAAAGCCGATCTCTTGGGCACTCTTTTTGCCTCAAACTCGACTTTGGACGACCAGGGGAGGGCACCGCCTATCATCCCGCGGTGTCCGAGCTTTATGCCGGAAATAGTTTTTCGGCAAAAACTCATCCGAAAAACCCTCCTTTCCTTGGAAGTTCATAAGTCGAGTGGGCCAGATGGTATCTCTCCAGTTGTGCTACGAACATGTGCCCCTGAGTTGACACCAGTGCTAACGCGTCTATTTCGGTACTCCTACTTGAAAGGCGTAGTCCCGGTCTCATGGAAGCGTGCCCTTGTCCATCCGATCCCTAAAAAAGGCGATAGCTCGGACCCAGCTAACTACAGACCTATCGCCATTACCTCTCTTCTCTCCAAAGTAATGGAGAACATCATCAATAAACAGCTCCTAACCTACCTCGAGGATCACCAGTTGGTCAATGACCGGCAATATGGCTTTCGCCATGGTCGATCGGCTGGTGATCTTCTGTTGTATCTTACACACCGTTGGGGAGCTGTTATTGAAAGCAAGGGAGAGGGTCTGGCAGTTAGTCTGGATATGGCGAAAGCCTTTGATCGTGTATGGCACAGGGGGCTTCTTTCGAAGCTACCTTCCTATGGGCTTCCCGAGAGTTTATGCAAGTGGATCACCAGCTTCCTCACTGGGCGGAGCATACAGGTCGTTATCGACGGTTTTTGCTCGGACCCTAAGCCCGTGAACGCTGGTGTACCCCAAGGCTGCGTGCTATCCCCAACTCTGTTCCTCCTGCACATCAATGATATGCTGGATATCTCCAACATACATTGTTATGCGGATGACAGCACTGGGGATGCGGTATATTCCGGCCGTGCAGGTCTCTCTCGGGAAAACGTCGACGAGTGCCGAAAGAAACTTGTGTCTTCTATAGAGACTTCCTTGGGGCTGATCTCTGAGTGGGGTGAACTGAACCATGTACAGTTCAATCCCCTGAAGACACAAGTTTGCGCGTTTACCACTAAGAAAACTCCATTTGTCGTATCACCGCTCTTCGAGAGCACTCCCCTCATTGCCTCGCCAAGTATCAAAATACTGGGTCTCGACATTTCGAGCGATTGTCAGTTTCGTGGTCATCTGGAGAGCAAGGCCAAGTTGGCCTCGAAGAAATTGGGAGTGATTAATAGAGCGAGGCAGTATTTCAAACCTGGCCAAAGACTTGCACTCTATAAGGCGCAGGTCCGGCCACACATGGAGTACTGTTCTCATCTCTGGTCCGGATCACCCCAATATCAGCTTCTACCATTTGACCGCGTACAACGGAGAGCCGTTCGGATTGTCGGGGACCCGGTGCTCTGCGAACGGCTGGACTCTTTGGCATTGCGTAGAGACGTGGCTTCTTTGTGCGTCTTCTACCGCATTTACAACGGGGAATGTTCCGAAGAACTATTCGATCTGATGCCTGCCGCCGAATTTCATCACCGCACAGCGCGCCATCGCCTCCAATACCATCCTTACCACCTGGATGCGTGGCGATCCTCTACTGTGCGGTTTTCAAGGACTTTTTTCCCACGTTCCACTCGCTTGTGGAACGAACTCCCTTCGGTGGTATTTCCAGATCGGTACGACATGGATACCTTCAAAAAAGGCGTTTACTCCTATCTACATGGCCGGCAACACTCTTGTAAATCCTCGGATGTTGCAAGAGTTCATGGGCGGCGGTGATCACATGTCTTCTGTGACCCGCCAGCTCGTTTGCCCTCCTCTTACATAAAAAAAAAAAAAAAAAAAAAAAAAAAAACATATAAAGGATAGTCTTCAATTCAGAAAATTTAGTCACTATTTTTAAAACAAAATGAGTAATGAAGACAAAGAGGTCTTACACTTTGCATTCGGATGTTTTTTAAAATATTATCAAAATATCTGTCAATAAAATATTTTTAATTAATGTGCACATAACACAGTGCACCCCACTCTTTTCACTTTTAGTTTTCCTTAACTATATATTATTTTTTAATTTTTGGATAGATTATTATCAGAGCGTGTCTTTTTTAGTTTTTTTTTTCATAATATTGTCATGGGTCCTTGATAAGTATGTAAAAAATCAAATCAATAAGACTATTCAAAGTTAGTTAAAATCACACTCAAATATTCCTTTACAAAGATAGTTACTTACATCTGAAGCTGATAAAATCTTTTAAAAATCAAATGGAATGTTAGATGATTTCATCTTTTTCATTTTATTATCTACTACCAAAATACGCATGAAATAATCATAATTCTTTCAATAAAACTTCCGGCTGTAGATCTATAATAAATCGTGTTATTTATCGTGCTCATTTTAAGTGTTCAAAACACTATCGTGTGATACAGATAGATTTAGTGTTTCTCAAGGTTTAAATACATTGAGTTTTTTACTTAGATGTGGCGTACTTTTGCAGATAAAAGTGCATAATATCTATCTGCATCCATAAAAGAATTAATCAAGTGTATATTACTTGATTAATTCTTTAATGGATACAGACAAAACATTCATTACATTAATACACATTTTGCACAACCAGCTCTATTTGTTTTTTTTTTATCATTTATAAATTTGTAACGTCATTGTTAATTTGAATATAATATCTTTTTTGTCGTTTTTTCACCAATGACTGAAACTTTTTAATTTTTGTTTAGTTAATTTAGACTCTAGAGGGTACGTGGGGGCATCGCGGTGAGTGCAAAAGCGATCCCGTGGTGTCCCATTATGACGGCGGCGGCAACCCTCAGGTTTATTGAGTAGGAGTCTCACATAATCACCTCCCTCATCCCCTGGATGGAGGTATGTATCCATGAGGATTCCTGACATTAAAAAAAAAAGACTCTAGAGGGTAAGGGAGTCCAGGAGACCCCCATATTACAGGGCCTACCTAGTTTGGAGTCCTGTTCCTAAACCAGTTATTTATTTTAAGTGTAAATAGTTATTTAGGTTTAGGTTTAGGTTTAAAGAACTTTATTTCTCAAGAACACTACAGTTCACTTATGAGCATAGTATAACATATACAACTATTTTATTAAAAAATACAACAAATATTTCGACCTGATGTATTTAATTTATTGTATTCGGTGTTTGGGAAAAATAAAAATAATTATTTTATCTCGTCTTATTTAATCACGTATTTTACCATCACATTGTTTATTTTCAAAATCTATGAGAGTAAAATGTTAATTATGGGTTATTTTTTGGGTTTTCACCAGATAGCTAAACATAACTGTTGTAATTTCATTTTTAGCGTCACTTTAAAAGTCTTACATCTCTATAAATTACTTACAGTTTAACCAAAAAAAAAACAAAAGTAGAAAATATACTTAATGAAATATTATTCCGAAAGTTATTGGTTTGCCTTTTTTATAGATTACATTTTAATTATAAATATCAAGAACCATTAAAAATATATATATAGAAAATTTGATTCGAATCTTCCGAATCTATGGAGGTGGATTCTTAATCTATTAGACAAACTAATATGAAGGTGTATAACCCCTTAGATTAACGAACGGTGACATTCCAAATTGTGCCCACCGGGATGAGCCTTCCATATTGTAATATCATGTTAATTTGATAAACTATCCATTAAACTACCTACTTCTACTGAACCTACATATTTTATTTTATTCGTCGGACATTATTATTATTTATTTAGTTGAAGGTAACATAAAGTTAATCATTACTTTGTATTCTTTCAAACCCAAAAATAGTTAGTTTTAACTTATTATTGAATATATATTACTTTAGAATATATATATATTATTAAGCCTCTATATATATATAATATATTTATGTATAAATAATGGTTTTTCAGTTTGTCTGTTTGTCTGTATGTTTGTGCACGCTAATCCCAGAAACGGCTTAACCAGTTTGAATGCGGTTTTCAGGAATATATTATCACAGTCTTCACTTAATATTTAGTGTTTATTTTATCTAAATCGGTTAAGAAAGAAAAAGTTTTGACAATTTATGTCAATGACGTAATAGGTACCATAAAAATCTTATTCTATAAATGTAATAAATCTGTAGAGGAGTAGTCTTTGTACATTGATAATATTTATAAAAATATACCAGGATGTAAAGTAATAACTAACAGAATCCATTTTCAGCATTTTTAAAATCTTTGTCTCTTTATCTGTTTGTCTTTTAGTTGTGCAAACAAAGCGAAAAAAAAATATTTTCAAAAATTCATTCAGCATGTAACCTTTATATAAGCAAGAGAACCCAAAACAATGTTTTTTACATTTTGTCTGTTCGTCTGAATGTCTGCATGTTTGTGCACGCTAATCTCAGAAACGGATTAGTCGTATTGGATGTTGTTTTCGGGAATATATAGTCATGGGATTCACTTTATACTTTTTTTTTTAACAATCGGTTAACAAAAAAAAGAAGTTAATAATCTCTTATTGTCGTACTATTGCTTCTTACCAGTTTGAAGGTTTATAGTTTTTACATACATTAGTAAGAACAAAGGGTACTTTTTATCAAAATCGAAACTACGCGTACGAAGTCGCATGCATAGCAAGTTACATACTATAAAGCAAATTCGCTTTTCGCGTCTGTTGCTATATCTATATGTATGTATGTTTAGATCTATAAAACTACGCAACGGATTTTGATGCAGTTTTTTTTAATAGATAGAGTGATGCAAGAGGAAGGTTTATATGTATAATAACATGCTTAACGGACATATAGAATAAATACAACTACAGCAAAATAATTAAAATAAAAAAATAGGCTCTGTGCAACATTGCACTTTTTTGTATCTTGTGACTAAGGTCCACCGAAAATCTGACTCATCGTTTACCACCTTCCTTCTTCAAAAAGTCTTTTACTATACAAGCAGTTTCGCTTTGGAATACTTTGCCAGTAGCCGTCAGATGAGTCAAATTCTTGACTACTTTCAAGAAGCTAGTCAAAGATCGCTATCTCGAACCTCGACCCTCTCTATGCTAAATATTTTATCAATATTTGTTACATATTCTCTTATCTTTACTATAACATGATATTTATGTATATTTATTTCTAAGTATCACTACACATAAATATGTATATATAATTATATTTTTAAATATAATAAATCTTACATGTATTTAAATTTGATATATATTTTATGCAGCACTCTGCACTCTCTTTCTTAATTTCCCACCAGTATAAGATTGTCTGGAAGAGATCGCTATTTAGCGATAAGACCGCCTTGTTATATTATAAATACCTCTTATTAAGAATTTATATGTAACGTTTCTGTATGTGGTGTGCAATAAAGAGTATTATTATTATTATTCTATTTCAATATTAATTATACCTACTTCTATGACAGTTGTAAATGTTTGGAATCACTCTTCTGTATTTGTAATCTATGTATCTAACAAAAGTGGCCTTCTAGAAATTTACCTGACATGAAGGCTGCAGTCTCGTTCCGTCATTAATGAATATCATACTACAGGTGTCATTGTAGTTCCAACCAAGAACTCACACATAATTTAGTTAATTTAGTTCATAATACTCATTGCTTTGCTTTGGTCTGGATAAAACGAATAGTTAAACATGGATGTACCGTGTTGTCACTACAGTTACAACATTTGTCAAATTTAACTCAGGTAGGGTTTATAGTGAGTTAATCAAACAATAGAATAAATTATATATGTAAATAATTGCATTCTTACTGAAAAATACAATTGCAAGATATTGAAAGAAAATTTGAAAATGAAATATTATAGAAATAAGTTTGTAAAAATCCTTATGCCTGTAGGACATAATTTTATTTAGATATATATATCCAAGCGATAAAACTTTCAAATAAAAGCTCATCACTCCAGTGGCGTTTTAAAATATTCATAAATTAATTATGATGTAATATTATGTGTACATACATTCTTAGACGATGTCACAGTGCTCGGCGAAGACCGCACTCAGGCTAAAAGGTTGAGGCTTCGTGATATACGAAGTGTTTGGAATTTAATTAAGTTGTCTTAAAATTATATATATTTTATAAGTAGCTATTATAGCACATGATACAAAGACCATTTCTTCATACATTCCTTTGAATATTTAACAGTGACATACATTTAAAGTAAATGGTTACGCGTCCTTTTATTACATCCCTGTAAGTGTTTAAATTATGATAATATAATTATCATAAATAAATATTTATGTTGTAATTATAAAATATTCAAAATAATATTAAAAACGCTTTTATAACTTTCGTATTACTAGATTCCTCTATATGTATTGCAACACACTAGCTGTTGTCAGAGTCTTAATTTGGTTGAAAAAGAATATAAGCAAGTTTTTGGATCGAAAAACATACAATACAAGAAATTTACACAATACATTTTCCGACGAAATCGAATAGAAAGCTTCTGGAGGTGTTTGCAAAATCTCGAAACATAATCATATTTACAAAGTTCAGAGGCGGATTTAATACATTAGTTTAGAAAACAGTAAATAAAAATAATAAAAACTTTAAAATTATCAAGTACGAGCAAGAATACTGGCTGAATGGCTCAACATTAAATTCATGATTCTTTTTAGCTTGTCTTAGGTTTATTTATATTTATTTGTACTTAGAGTTCTCGTAAATTTGAATAAGGAAAATTGATATTTATTAATAAAATCAGTTTATCTAAATATGTTATTGTTGCATGAGCAATCTTCCAATAGAATTAACTGATATAGAGCAATTTTACAATAAAAAATTAATAGTTTTGGAAGTTATATTTTTAAAGTTGTTTCAGCTACAAAAATTTAAATATTTGGTGGATTAGGTAAATTAAACCAGCACCGTTAAAAAAAACCAGTTAAATCATTTTACCTTGGTAAATAAAATTTTATTAGTTTTAAGACCGTTGACTTTTGGTCAAAGACATTGTGTGTGTCGCTTGGAACACTTTGAATTTTATAACATCAAAAGTTGCTTTTTCACACACATTGAAAACTTTACTTTCTATCGCACTTGAAACATTTCGTCTCACGTAAATATTTGTTTGAAATGTTACTTACAAATGTTACATTTAATATGTTTAATGATAGCAAACATTAAGACCTTTCCATAAAAATGCTATATCAGAGCAACGCTTTTAGGACCCACTATAGTTTTAAAGGTACAAAAAGTACTTCTTATTTGAATCTATTTGAATACCAACTATAATCTGCCGAATACTAAGCAAAGTCTGTCTGTCTGTCTGTCAAAGTATAAGAGAACTCGAATTTGGTTTACCGTTGTCCGTTACTTCAGGGGATTGGCGTATTCAATCTTTTGTCAAACTTGTATATCAGATATGAATAAATTTTCCTTGTTCTGTTGTCACTTGAACTAATAAAAAAGTAACCTTCATTTGTCCCTGGGTCTTTAACTATTTACCTTTTAAATACCATCCAAATCGTGCGGGTGGTTTTGCTATGAAAGCGTTTATAATATTAGTATGGACGTTGTGAGTAACATATTAGCAAAATAAAATCTTTAAACCTAATATCACTCTCTCATATATCATGTCTGGAAACTAAGAAAGCGTTAGAATAGAATTATAAAATAATTTATATTATAGACTGACTTAAATACTTATAAGTTAGTTGGTCAGTGGGTTGGACTACTGACTTATAAGTATTTAGTAACTGTTTATGTTTATGCACAGCCATTTTTTTAATCTGGATATTTTATTTCAAACTAGCCGTGCCTGCGCCTTCGTAGGCATAGATTCCGTTTTTAATAAATATTTTTTTAATGAAAAGGTAGACCAATTATGTATTTTTTACTGGAAAGTTTATCAGGGACTATAAATATATACTATTAATATGTTAGTATATAATATTAAGTAAAATATTAATAGTATATCAATATGTACTACCAATATATAGTATCAATATGTAGTATCAATATATACTATCAATACGTACTATCAATATGTACTATCAATACGTACTACCAATATGTACTATCAATACGTACTATCAATACGTACTATCAATACGTACTATCAATATCAACTATCAATATGTGCTATCAATACGTACTATCAATATGTGCTATCAAGATATACTATCAATATCTACCATCAGCTAGACTAGTCTAGCTTCAGCCGTCAAAGAGATAACATCTGTTCCGTATTGAATTATTCATAACGAAGGTTTAAATCGGACCACGCGTGTGAAAAGTACTCCAAAGTGTAGCTAAAGTGCTGTTACAAGAAGAGTTATCCCTATCATCTCAGACTTCAGAGCAACAAGGGGTCCAGTCCTAGGCAAGAAAACAAATAAATCCACAAAACATCCCAAACGTACGTGACTTTTAAAAATATTGAAAAAATACCATCACGATCTGACCTAGAAATTTCGGTCGATAGTCACGTCATACATTCCACTCATACGTGACTGAAAGAAGATTTACAAAAATACTGTCACGACATAATTTTATAACACCGGGCTTGAAAATAAAAGCAAAAACTAAAAATAAAAAACATCTATACAAGTTTTTGCAAACGGATTTGCTTGGGAAATCTGGTATCTACTTCGCCGAGAAGAAACATCTATCAACTGATAACACTACAGGCGAGGGCTCGCTGAATTAAGAAGAAATATTCCATCTTTCGGCTCCAATAACTTCTTACCAGTCGCAGCGACGGCAACACGAGATACTCAATTCACATCACACTTCGCGTCAACGTGCTCAAAGGAGAAGAACATCAGCAGGACATACATCAAAACCGCAGAACATCAGCGCAGGTGGGTCCTTTGCGCAGTTGCAAGATATATATATATATATATACATATTTATATTAATGATAAAATAATAGTAATATTAATAGTAACACATTACAAATAGATAGTAATTAAAAATATAATAAACAAATAATTTTCAACAACTGTAAAATGTCTTCCTACGAAAATAGTAATAATAAGACCGTGGCGGAGACTGTTAAGATTGCAGAACACACAGTAAGGCAGACGCGATCGCTAAGGGAGAAAGTCCTAACCAAGCAGGCCAAAACTAAATCGGAGAAAGTCTCGCCTTCATCAAGTGCCAAGGGAACGCAAGTCGTCGAACGATCCAAGTCGGAGAAATGCAACAAGCTCCAAAAAGCTCGCAAGACTCCACCCTATGGCGACGCAAGCGAGGTCTCATCGCAAGCCGCAATTACCATCCAGGAGGCAGCTCAGTTGGCAACTAACATCATGGCCGAGTGGAGAACATCCCCTCCTCGACCAATTCTATCGGATGATGAAATTTCCGTAGCCTCAGTAACATCCTTCGAGGCATTCACTCAAGATTCCTCGCAGGGAAGACCAAGTCTGCTGGTCAACTCTAGAAAGAGGTTAGGAGTCGAGATGGACATGGCTACGAAACACGCCAACGAGATGTTTCTGCGGGGAAAGGAAGCTATAGAAACTGCAGGCAAAATTAAAACAGAGTGCAAAGCCATTGCACTTGAAAGCCTCCAGTCTCTGTACGAAACAGTACTCGCTCTCTCTGACTCCAGGTCTCGTCACAAGTACAACCTGGAAAAAGAGAGAAAAAGAAATGCCCAGGAGCTTCTAGCGATAGAGCGAGCACAAAACCATAGGATAGCGGAGTTAAACAAGGACTTGCTCGTAGAATTAAAAGAAGCAAGAAGTAGAATAGATGAAAACACCAAACAAACGAAGGCAGTAAGAGACTGGCTAGGTCACGAGACCCAGGAACCTTACCGGAGAGTGGCAGATATAGAAAAAGGCACTCAACATATAATTTCAATGATGTCATCGCTGGAGTCAAGCGTCAGCCAATTGGGAGTTTCTGGAGTGGCTACAAACATTGAGCCCCTCACTAAAAACCATAACACCCTAAGAGATAGTGTCAACTCCATATCCAACCAATTAGACGAGTTACGACGCGATCTCAAGAGAAACACCAGCGACATACTCCAAAAGACCGACGAGACATTGTTGAAAGTGAGTACGCCAAACCAGGTAAGGTCCCCTGATAACAAGAACTATATCATTAAGGAGATAAAGGAGGCCATTAAAAATATAATACCAAAACCTGATACGTCACATCATAGCGATACCAGACAAACCACCGCAAACATGGAAGAACATCTACTCCCAATTAAAGAAAGCTTGGAGGCGGTGTCCTCTGAGCTAAGGACGATGCGTCAGGAACAAACACACCAACAAATAAATAATCAATTGAGCCTAGCAGAAGAACTAGGTCACACAAAAAAAAAGGAGCAAACCGAACCGGCTCCGAAACGAACATATGCAAAAGTGGCATCAATTCCGCCCAAAATTGTACCCAACCATACTTTAATCGTATCCTCTACAGACCCAGAATATACAGGGGAAAACCTTGTAGAGAAGATTAGGGATGCCCTAGATACAAAGAACACCGGAGCTAAAGTGGACAGGGTAAGGAAGGCAAGAAACCAAAAGGTAGTGCTAAGTTGCGGTACAAAAGAGGACCTCAAGTTAGTACAAAACCAAATAAAAAAAAACAAAATCCTAAAGGCAGTGATAGCAAAACCGGGCAACCCTCTGATAATAATAAAGGACGTGCTCTCCTATCATAAGGATGCAGAACTCGTAGAAAATCTACTAGCGCAGAACAAACACCTTCTGCAAGGCATCGACATGAAGGAAAACACAATAAAAATACGTTACCGCAAGAGAGCCCGGAACCCCCACGAATGTCACCCGGTACTAGAGGTATCTCCCCCAGTGTACAAAAGTTTTATAGAGGCCGGAAAGATATACATAGGCCTCCAGAGGAGACCGGTACAAGATCACTCTCCTCTAGTACAATGCGTGAGATGTCTCGGCTTCGGTCATACAAGGGCGATCTGCCAGGAAGCGGAAAATCTCTGTAGTCATTGCGGAGGATCACATTCCTGGGAGAAATGCGCCAAAAGACTCGCAGGGGAACTACCGGTTTGCATAAACTGCAAGTCAGATAAGGGTGATAGTACGAATCTGGCTCACAACGCTTTCAGCAAAGAGTGTAGCGTACGTCAAAAATGGGATGCAATAGCAAGATCTAAGATCTCATATTGCTAAAGGCTCCCAAAAGAATCAAAAATATGGTCCAACAGAGATGGCTGACACGGGTTTGCGTTTCATCCAAGCAAACCTTCAACGCTCCAAAGTCGCAACACTGGAGCTACTCCAAGTCGCAAAAGATACCGGAGTGTCGATTGCCCTAGTACAAGAACCATACGTGGGAGGAAAAGGCATCCTAAAGGAATACTCCGGTACTAGAGTCATACAATGCACCCTCAATAAACAAAAACCCACAAAAGCTGCGGTTATAGTCTTCGACGACCGGCTGGAGGTCATACACGATCCACAGCTGGTAACGGAAACCGAGGCCGCAGTACTGTTGGTAGGAGGGAGCACGAGAATAGGAGTAGTGTCAGTCTACCTGGAAGGGGACCAAGATATAGAGCCTTACTTATGTCGCTTAAAAAAAGTGTGTGGGAAATTAAACACCAAAAACCTTATAGTGGCAGGAGATGTAAATGCTTGGAGCCACTGGTGGGGTAGCAAAATAGAGAACAAACGTGGTGCAGCATATCATGCATTCCTCAACGAATTAGACCTTCAAATCGTAAATGTTGGTGATGCTCCAACCTTCGAGACATACAGGAACAGCAGAATTTGCACAAGCATCGTGGACGTCACAGCATGCAGCCTGCAGCTCCTAAATGCCATCGAAAAATGGAGGGTGAATGAAAATCTAGTAACATCAGACCATAACGCAATAACCTTCGAACTATGCGTAGGGAAACGTTTAGAGCCCCTAAAACCAACCACAACGCGCATTTACAATACAAGAAATGCAAAGTGGTCGGATTTTCAAACACTCCTCAAAATCGCCCTGACGAAGGAGGGCATCACCGAACACAAAATCAACAATATAAAAACTCCAGAGGAACTCGACTCCGTAGTAGGAAAATACACGGACGCGATCCACAAGGCCTGTGAAAACACCATTCCAAAGGCAGGACAACGGAAAGGGAAAACAACACCACCCTGGTGGACCGCGGAGCTCGAGGAACTTAAAAAAGAGGTCAAAAGAAAAAAACGCAGAATAAGGAATGCAGCGGCATCTAGAAGACAACTCGTTATTGATTGCTATATCGATGCTGTACTGGAGTATAAGAAAAAAGCAGATAAAGCTAGTACGGATAGTTGGAAGGAGTTTTGTACGACACAAGAAAAAGAAAGTATGTGGGACAAGATCTATAGAGTATTTAGGAACACAACCAAAAGACAAGAGGACCAACTCTTAAGAGATAATACAGGTTCTACTCTAACCCCAGAAATGTCGGCAGAGCTTCTAGCCAAGACCTTCTATCCCGATGACACGATCAATACAGACCAACTGTGTCACACAGAAATCCGGGAACTGACGAACGAGAAAATACCATCGGATCTGAAGGAAGATGATCCACCATTTACATCTGCAGAACTAGAACTTGTTCTGCAAGCCCTAAATCCAAAGAAAGCTCCCGGACCTGACGGGCTTACTGCGGATATCTGTATTGCAGCCATCCAAATGGAAAAGGATGTTTTCATGACAATCGCAAATAAATGTTTGTCACTGAAACACTTCCCCTCCCAATGGAAACAGGCACACGTGATCATCTTAAGAAAACCAGGCAAAGAGGACTATACTCATCCAAAGTCCTACAGACCGATCGGTCTCCTCTCAGTTCTTGGAAAAATCATTGAAAAACTCTTTATCAGAAGACTCCAATGGCATATTTTTCCCACACTTAACAAAAATCAATATGGTTTCATGCCTCAACGTGGCACAGAGGACGCTCTCTATAATCTGGTGACACATATCCGACGAGAAATAACCAACAAAAAGCTGGTACTCGTCATCTCACTAGACATAGAGGGCGCATTCGATAATGCGTGGTGGCCAATTCTAAAACTCCAACTACAAAAAAAGAGATGTCCCAAAAATCTGTACGAACTGGTAGGGTCGTATCTTACCGACAGGAAGATCACGGTGAATTACGCCCGGTCAACATACGAAAAACAAACGAACAAGGGTTGTGTCCAAGGATCTATAGGTGGACCAACTTTTTGGAATATAATCTTGGACTCGTTGCTGCACAAGCTAGAAGCAGATAACGTATACTGCCAGGCGTTTGCAGACGATGTGGCACTCATAATTTCGGAGAGCTCAACATCAATTCTAGAGGAGAAGTCAAACACAGTCTTGAAAACGGTGGTGGAATGGGGAAATCGTAATAAGCTCAACTTCGCGCCTCACAAGACCGGCGCCATGCTCTTAACGAAGAAACTGAAGTACGATGAACCAAACATTTACATGACTGGAACCGCAATACAACTTGTAAAAGAAATAAAACTCCTTGGACTCGTGATAGATAGGAAGCTCACCTTCACCTCTCATGTGTCCGCATCGTGTAAAAAAGCTGCGGAAATATATAAACAACTAGCGCGCGCCGCGAAGGTCACCTGGGGATTGAACGGTGAAATCACGAGAACCATCTACGTTGCCGTAGTTGAACCTATTATGATGTATGCCTCAAGTGTGTGGTCGCAAACAACTGAGCTGCAAAGGATACAAAAACAGCTAAATGCCCTCCAAAGAGGTTTCGCACAAAAGATCTGCAAGGCATACAGAACGGTCTCACTGACGTCAGCGTTAACACTCTCAGGTCTCCTACCTCTCGACCTGAGAATCCAGGAGTCAGCCCACCTTTTCTGGACTAAAAAGGGAATATCAAAAGATTACCTTCCTCCAAACAGAGAGCTGGAAATGGCCATCAATCACTTAGACAAGCCACACCCATCCACAATATTAGATATAGAATACACCAAATTGGATCAACCACAACCCGACGTCATCCAAACCATACAAAATACAGGCCCCTTAATATTCACAGATGGAAGCAAAATATCAGGCAGAGTAGGAGCAGCCCTGACGTGGTGGGAGGATGGTAAAGAGAAGGAATATGGTACATTCAGCCTGGACAGTTCATGTACGGTCTTCCAATCAGAACTATATGCGCTATATAAGGCAACACTTTTGGCTAAATCCAGCAGAAAAGAAGTTGTTAACATCCTCAGCGACTCAAAATCTACGCTGGATCTGCTAAGAAAATTTCAAACAACCCACCCCTTAGCAAATGCCATAAAACAAAACATTGGAAGTACCAAAGCAGACGGTAGAGAAATCAGACTCTTTTGGATAAGGGCTCACGTGGGCACTGTTGGCAATGAGAGAGCAGACGAACTTGCGAAGAAGGGAGCTCTAACTAACAGTGATCCAGAATACGATAAAATACCTCTGTGTACGGTCAAAGAAACCATCAGGAAAGAAACGGTCCGCAAATGGCAGGACCGTTACCAAACTTCCACCACAGGAGCCATTACTAAAATATTCTGGCCAG
The DNA here is from genome assembly GCA_959347355.1 of Napeogenes inachia. Lineage (NCBI taxonomy): Eukaryota > Metazoa > Arthropoda > Insecta > Lepidoptera > Nymphalidae > Napeogenes > Napeogenes inachia. The sequence continues at coordinate 17,434,091 of OY365798.1, read as the reverse complement.
ATATAAAAGAGTCATACCACATCCTCAGAAAAATAAAAACAAACCCCACTCTCACCCAAGTCTTCACGGGACACGGTGGAATAGCGGAATACTTATACAGATTCCATATCAAAGATAGTCCCGGCTGCGAATGCGACCCAAACATAAGCGAGACAATTTGGCACGTCCTTCTGGAATGTCCCCGCTATGCCGCGGCTAGACATGACCTGGAGACCCAAATGTACAGAAATCTGGCCAAGTCTGAACTGCCTAAAATATTGCCTAATATACTATCAATATGTACTATCAACATGTGCTATCAATACGTAATATCAATACGTACTATCAATACGTACTATCAATATGTGCTATCAATACATACTATCAATATGTACTATCAATATAAAATATCAATAAATACTACCAATACGTACTATCAATATCAACTATCAATATGTACTATCAATACGTACTATCAATATGTACTATCAATGTTTACTATCAATACATACTATCAATATGTATTATCAATATCAACTGTCAATATGTACTATCAATATCAACTATCAATATGTACCACCAATATGTACAATCTATATATGAATCTATACATCTAAATTATATTATACCCCTATCATGAAGTATAAAACTACTAAGTATGAAACCTGTTCTTACCAGAAATATAAAAAAATAAAATAGTTTTAAGAAAATGTCTTACCGCAATGGTACGATAATAAGAGATTATTAACTTTATTTGTTAAACGACTTAAAAAAAAAGAAAATGTAAAGTAAAGCTCATGACAATATATTCCCGAAAACTTAATTCAAACCGGTTTGTCCGTTTCTGAAATTAGTGTGCACAAACATATAGACATACAGACATACAGACCTACAGACAAACATACAAAATGAAAAACCGTTGTTTTGGATTCTCTTGCTCTTATAAAAGTCCCCTACTATGTTTTTTTTTATCATTTTCCGTGTACAGAATCGATCAGTGACAATTTTATCATATAACACTTTTGATATACCAGATTTGATGCCTTTTAAACTTTAGTGCTCTAATTAAAAGATGAACAATTGCGACCAGTTTAGTTGTACACTAAAATACTTTTAATTTCTTACTTATATGTAAAACTCATTAAATTTTATTCAGTTTATCTTTTAATTCAGCAAAACAAAATATACCAAACGAGCATTATTACTGAATCTTTAGCATTTAGCCCGAAACATTACAGTTATCGAAAATAACTGTGTTACGGATTCTTTCTTTGACATTTTGGAATATATCGATCCTTTACTATAAATTGGTTTATCCCAACTTAGTCCCTAGTCTTTATGACTTCGTCCTTTTGTGAAAGTATTTTTAATATTACAAGTGGTTATCTAAATATAAAAAGCACTTTATCTAGAAAAATTTGAACTGTTACTCGAAATCCAATTCTAATATCACAATGTTAAAACTTTTAATTATACTATGATTCAAAATGACTATTTCGATACAGTTATAAAAGGCTAGATAAGTTACTTAAGGTAGGTCCTCAAAGATCACATTGAAAATCACTATTCACACCTACAGAGCTTCCGCTCTGAAACATGTATTGAGTATGACACAAAAAGTCACAAACTTGTCACTTGTTTAGTAGTAGTAGATCCCAACCAATTGTTTAGAAATACACGACTACAAACAGTATTAAATATATATTTACACATCAATGTTCCGGTTAAATTAAACAGTATTTTGCCCGACTAGTTTCAAATCATTTCGGAGTTTCTTTTCGTGAGCTCGAAGCATGGCGCATTCGCGTTGTGAACTAGCAGCACCACGCCGCGACTAATAAAATGTTTGTCACTCAATCATTTTATTAGTCATCTGTCTCTAACGATTCTTTAGATTTTGGGCTTATCGTCAATACTAACAAACGGAATGCTCACATTGTAAAATGTATTTGCAGTCTCTATTACACTGTGCTCTGATCAATCAGTCAGGATATATTATCTTCGTGGACGTATAAATAAATATTATGAAATTAATGATAAACAAAGTACAAAATGCCTTTATAAACTTCTTTATACGTAAAATATGGATACATATTGCGTATTCAGTGTAACTTAGATGAAATACATTTCAGATTCACAATTATATACATGAACTTTATACTCTATCAACATCAACTATCTACTCTATCAATAGAGTGGATGGGATTAGGACAAGTAATATATCAACATATCTGAAACAGGGAATGCCTCATAAATATTTGAACATATTACCAATATAGATTTCATGAATAAATAATTCTGATGATTAGATTAGAACACATCATATACAGTTTACAGCATTATGCGAGTGTTAAGAAAAGCTATGAACTCTTTAGAATTAGAGAGAAAGCAATTGATAATTTTATTATTTTTGTATTTTATACTGATATTGAATATACAATTTTACTAAAATAAACATAACAACATACCTATTTTTTTGTTGGAAAATTCAAGGTGATGGAACGATTACGTGGGTAACTCAGGCTCAGAGAACGCTATAATTTGTAGGACTATAAATGTAATTGTTACCGTCATCGCCTTTGCAGATTATCAAGTTCGAAACAATGTAGAAACAAATGGTCTCAATGAGATAACAAGACAAATATGTATGTTAACATCATAATCATATAAAAAGTATATAAAATGGTTGTGCCTGGTAGTAGCCAATCTAATACAATATATTATGTAGGTTAACATATTCGATTCGATTTAATTAACAGGTTGACTCAATTGCAGTATCACAGCTCTCACGGGAGATCATTGTTGATATTATGCTTTAATATATTTTATTTTGTATTATCTTCTATGTTATGTCTTTTTCCTTTAAGCGTTTATTAATTATTTATTGCATCCACAGGACGTGTTCTATTCAAAAGCAAAAAATAGATTCTTTTTTAAGGGTTTGGGTACAAAACTGAGCATAATTACTAATATCTATTGTAATTTTATGCAGAGGCTGTTTATATTTGAGATTTATTTTTATTTCTTAACAGCAAAAAAAAAAGTAGTAGGTCACTTTTTTCGTGTTTCACTTCACATGCAATATGCATATATTATACCGCGGTTTAAATATGGTTTCCATAAGAATAACAACAACTCAACAATCGAAGTTAATTACATCCATATTCTGTAAGATACCTTCAGTCTATGCATGTTGACTTGAATATTTCATGACGGATCAAGGTAATTTTAATAATAAATCTTTGCGGTGGACTCCTGTTCTGTGACAGTAGCATCCTGCTTGGCTTGATAACCCTTTAAATGTTTTGTAGCAAAATTGTATTAGTTTGTTGTACAATCTTCTATTATTCTCATTTCATTGCATGATATCAAAATTCAAGTAAGTTACTAAGGCAAATAATGAAATAAGAATACCTAATCGTATAGTTAGCTGCGACAAATTCGCAAAATAGACACCATAGTCAAGGTACGCACAATAGGCAATCGAAGCAACGACTTCAATAAGAACCAAATTATATAATTTTTACCCTTTTTAGAGGTCTTTTTGTATCAATGTTTTTTTTAATGAGAAAATTCTAGCGGAGGTTTTAGTAATATTTAATAATATTTTTATTAATACCTACCTATTTGTTTTTTTCACAGGTAAGTGACACAAGTGTCAAGATTCTGCTGCGGTGAGAGAACTCTTTATACTGAGTTTAATATGTAATGTACACTTTAATCAAGCACTTTTACTGGATCAATAATGATTAAAGTTATATCAGGGTGAAGTTGTAATAAACTTCGATCTTTATTCGATTTTTATAAAAAAAATTTGGCAGTGTTTTATCAATGGATTAAATTTATTCTTTAGTTTTCGTTTTTCTATTTGATAATTCCTATTTTTAAAAGAAAACTCCTTATATTTATTATTTATAAAAGTGAGTTGACGTCATATTACCTCATTATTTCTTTAATAAAATATATTGTTAAAAATAATAATACATTATTAAATATAATAATCTAAATGCTTTTTTATACGAATCATACTAATTCATGTATATAAAAAAAGTTAATTAGTGTGAAACATAGAAAGTTTTATATAAATGTCATTTTATTATACGTATTATATTTTAACAAGTTTTATTAATTTAAAGTCAATTAACTTTGACTTAACTTTATCCTTACCTCATGTCGGATGTTTAGATATTTTATTGACAGTTAATAACAAAGTGTATTATTTTGAGATTATCTTTACAATGAAGTTAAAAATAAAGGATGTTTAAGATAATTTTAGTAAAATATTTAAGATACCTACATGCATTAAGTATAAACTAAAAGTTAAATGTAAATAACAACTGTACTTAAATCTGAGTACTCATAAAACAATGACTGAATAAAGATTATTATTTGTTTAAATAATATTTATTAAAAAAAAATCTATGTTCAATGTTTTTGGCTACTAATAAAGGTGTTAAAATAAATAAGTAATAAATTGGATTTATTATAAACTATTATTAAGAAATTTTGACCTTTTCTATTCTTAACAAAATTCCTTTAAATCGTATTAATATCAATGCCATAAACCTTTTAGTAAATTATCTAAAGAATTGTATCCTCGCAAAAAACCGTTCATAGCGACTTTGATAAATAAAGATGTCTTATGAAGTGAAATCAAAAACTTAAAAAATTAAGCAGAATATTTAAATTGTTTAGCACTGGATTCTTGCAAAATTTATTAATCCTAAGACGTTTTATATCTCGGGATAAATTTCAAGCTAATGGGGCTGAAAAGAATTCAGTTACTATAGGGAAAATACATATTCTTAAAAAAAGTGGTAAATTTATTGTGTAAATGTGTTTGGAACGTAGTTCCTTATCGCGCGTTGTGAAAGGGGGCTAGACGGAAAAAATACTTACAAAAACTTGGCACGACATGTTTTTTGCTATCTCTCTCTCTTATAGATAGCAAGTGAAATATTTTCTTTCATTATTATTTTTTGTATTATATTAAATTGCTTAGTAGTTATTGTAGTAGGAGCTTGTTCTTTTAGAATCAATTTGCAAATAAGACATTTAAATGAAAATAATAATACAAATTTTGTGATCAAATATACTCGTAATGTTTTGTAACAACGCCATCTATTTATACCTTAGGGAAACATAACTACTACATCTGTTATATAAACATATAAAGGGAAACTCTAAATGTCTCTTTAAGACGAGGCAAGTCGAAAAAGGAGATCAACCACGACAGAGTTCAGGATGTACTACTATACTATTACTATACTGATCATTAATTATGTAGTAGGAATTATGTTTCTTGTTAGTTGGGTATATTTTCCTTAGAGTTTCTTTTCAGTAGGAAGTCCTTAAAAACTTATTAACATTTATAATACTTGTAATATATAAACATTGCTTTTATTACTTACATGAAACATTTGAACAAATCTTTGATAGAAATAATAAGTGTTAAATAATTTGTAAAAGAAACAGAATTGTATAAATATTTTTTAAGGTAAAATGTAGTTCTAAATATATTATATAGCAGAGATCTTAATAATGATTATAGTGTGTCACTGCTTCTCTTTTGCTCAAAAACCCCCTAGCTAGCCTACAAGATATCTGACGATAGTGCTGATCGCTATAAATGACTATATATGACTGTCTCCGAGACGTCTTTCTTATAATCAACGCGCTCTCCCATTGTTTATCACCTCCACATTCGACCTGAAAAGCGAAAAGATAAAAAACTTAGACACATACACAGTTAGACATAGACATAATTACATCTTAATAAATTGACAACTCTTGGAACAGGAGAGCTTTTTAGTACAAAAAAAACTATAAATCGCAAAACGTTAAAACTTCCGGCAACAGTTACATAAATGCCAATACAGGGAGGGTTACACATCAGTCCAAAGCTAAATGTGAAGCTTTCATCCATCAATACACAATTCACCTTAACAACATAGCAAAGCGTAAAGCTTTCAGAATTTCTCGAGGGTCTAGCCTAACCTCACTACAAAGCGTTACAGCTTTCAACATTCCAACCGGACAAAGAATTTTAGTTCGTCTTTATGGCAAAGTGTAAAGTGCTCAATAAAACTTTTGGTCAATCGTTTAAATCATTAGAAATAACTTTTAAATTTAATATACATCATTTATCATATGAGACGTCTCAACAGTCAACATCGCCTCGCATCCCGGGTGAGTTGGCATAGTCGAAGGACGATGTCACAGAGCAATTTCCCGGACGTGATGGTAGTCCAAGACATGTGGCCTGTGAAACATCTGGGCTGCGATCCTTGAGACGTGCTTATCCAGACGCTCGATGCGGATTTCATGCAAGATGGTGGCATCCCTCACGCACCAAAGCCCTACGAAGGCTACGTGCCCGAGCGTCGATATTGCGGCCGTATTAATAGTTAAGTAAGTTTTTAAATTACAGTAATAAAAATATAGAGACACCTTTAGTCCAATTATATGCTTAAAATAACTAAATTAATAGTATACTTCAAAAAAATAACAGTCATAATTCTATGAAAAATAGAATTAGTTATGTTTCATAAAATGGGCTGCAACTCCCGTTCATATAGCAACATACATATTTACTTTTTAATCGCCCGTTGGGCGAGTGGTTAGCGCAGACGCCTAACATATGAGGCTCTCATTGAAGCTCGGGCTCGATTCTCGACAGGGACATTCATGTAGGAGTCCAGATGTCTGTATTTCTGGGTTTGGTCGTTTATTAAATATGTTTCCATTACTTATAATGTTTATTTCTATGTATTTGTATCGTTGTCTAATACCCTCAACATAATAACAATAATAATTTGCTTACTTGTTAAATCAATTTGTGTAATTTATCCTAAAAGAAACAAAAAAAAAGATTTAGATTAGCAGCACTTATAATTTGAAAGGTCAAGTTGAGGAATTGCATTAAGCTATTCTGTTCTAAGCGATATATAATAAGAAATAAAAATCATGAAGTGTTTTATTTGGGATCAATCCCAGTAGTTTTAGTGCTTAAAGTACACATAAAGTACGAACAAGCAATTTCATTTCTCTGATGATACCGAATGTTCTTTTGACTATGACTGTAGTCAAGTCTAACTATATAACAAGGTTAGTAAAGGAAATTATACTTATTTATTTTTAATAAGCTTACAAAAGTGGTATCATAATAAAAAAATAAAGTCTTGTCTAACGAGGTTATTCCCCAGAAAGAAAAATGAAATACGTATAATTAATTAGCCGTATAATAATATTAATACTCAAAAGAAAAAATATTATTTGAAAAACAAATAAAAAAAAACCACATTTTCCATAATAACAAATAATATTTCTATAAATTGCTATTTTATATATTTTTATGATTTACTTATACACCGTCTGGTAATCATTCACCTCATTTGTTAAATGACAAACTCGCCCTACATTATTCAATTCACTCAGTGTGAAAGGAGTTTAAAGGTTTTACAAAAGGAAAATGGTTCACTTGTGTACGTAATAGGTCTATTAGAGCATAACAAGGCCTTCTTGTGACAATGCGGTCTTGGAGACCGCAGCTGACAGCAATTTGCTAGAGATATTTATTACAATTCATAGGTTCGGTTAAGACCACTGTTGTAGTTAAAGATTTATAATTAAACAATAATTTATTCATTCATGACATTCATGACAATTGAGAGATATGTAGGAAAGAAAACCGGCAAAGTGCGAGTCGGACTGGCGCATGAAGGGTTTTAAAAAAATAGAGCAAAAATCACTTTTGTTTTTTAGGAGTTCCTCATATTGAGAATTGTTGTTATATCGACAGTAAAAATAAATTTGTAAAAGATTCAACTGTCTATCTATCAAGTTGCATGAGGTATGGCCTCGTAATAGAACTGACAGTCAAAACTTTAATAAAGAGAATTCCTAAAATTGTGGCTAAGAAAAATATTGTACCAGGCCGAATGGGTTTACTCCACCCAACCGAATGGGTTTACCCAACAAAAACAGACTTAATCAATTTTCTCTTTATCTTCTTGCTTAGTATTTATATTTAGTAATATTAAAAACGAGTTGTAAAAAAATTCTTGTTTATATAAATTTGTACGCTTCTTTGCAAATTCATTGCTATGGTAAATTTGTTGTCCTAAGGATATTAGATCCTAAGGAACATATACAGAAGTAAATTGTTACTATATATTTAATGGTCATATCTATATTAAATATGCTGACATGAACGTTTCTATCAAGCATTGTTTATTTCAGACTGACAAGTGAGATGAAACCGAATTCCACAAATACGTCAATAGCTTAAGCGGAGATATTCATTACAAATACAATAGGGGAAATACGAAGTTTTTCTTATATGAAGTAAGTATTAATTCACAATCAACTATAAGATGACTAGTGATTAAACTTTATTATTAATAAGATACTATCAATTTATAATAATAATACATTTATAACATTTAAAGTCATACTAGATTAATCGTGTTTTTTATAGGTTCTCTTTGCGAAAGTGAAATTCCTATTTAAAGTATATTTATCACTATAATGTTTATAGAAACAAATTTAAGAATGACCTAAAAAAAAGTACACATACAGCAGATATATGTTGGAGAAAGTAATAAACGCTTTCGTATTCCAGTCAATCACCTATAATGTGTATATACATAATACCATTCATATGTACCTTATTAATCATTAAACTTAATAACAATAAAGAAGAACAGAAAAGAAGAAGATAAATGTTAAGTAATCGAGCGTTTTGGAGCGAGCTTACTTTTCCTGTCCTGATTTATGATCATTCCTCTGATGCGGCTATATGCAATAAAACAAATGAAACATAGATAGCTTTTTAAATTATGAGCTTAGGTCATAAATTAAACGTAAATTGTTGTGTTTATATTGTATACTTTTAATTTTAACTTGATTTAATTTCGTAACATTATTTAAATTATCTCAAATGTTTATTGAATATACCTTATGAATTCTGTTTGACTTTCAAATAGAATTTATTTTAAAATTTAAATATGCTATCCTTAATAATTAATATTATAAGTGCAGTGTACGAATTTGCATTATTCTTTGTAAAACATTCATACCACTCACCGCATAGAAACAGTTCGTTGATCTTTTAGTTCATCCCTGAAATCGAGTCAATAGGTTGGAAATACGTATAAATCAAATAATTTTCTTTTACCAGTGATCAACGATCACAATTGTCTGAATTGTTATTGTTTTTTTTTTTAATTAACATGTAGGTATATTTGTGTTTAATGTATCTTAAGCTGTTAAGATTATCAACAATTATTATTAATACATACTTTGATAAACACTAAAACATACGAACTATAATGAATTAAATGTAGGTATTTAATATAAAACAAGACGGTGTTTGACGACAAAAAAAAAGCTTTTTGATTAATGTTTGTTCTACCATCATCGATCAGTCGTTTTTCGACCACTGTCATATTCTACCATTGTTCTGTTGTGGTACCTCTCCGCATAAAGAAAGTTGGGTATATATGTTAAACTAGGGGTCGCTCGCGACTTCTTCCGCATGGTTTTTAGTGTTTCCGCCGAGTTCCATACAAAATTGATATTTAAAACCGTTAAGGGTGGAATTTTAAAATCTTTTCTTAGTACACCACTACATAGAAAAACAAATGTATTCTCCAATTTTACTATCTCTAAGACCTGCGGTTTAGACTGTATGGTATAACTAAGTCAGTCAGAACCTATTAGATTATATTAAATTTGCAGCATTTTTCATTGCTGCTTAATTTCTGTTAGTCACAGCGAGATGATATATACCCTATAGCCTTCAATAAACGAACTATTCAACACAAAAAGAATTTTTCAATTCGGGCCAGGTCCCAGAGATTAGTGCGTTCAAACAAACAAACTCTTCAGCTTTATAATATTAGTATAGATGCGTGTCTTATTAGTATAAGACACGCATCTATACTAATATTATATATATATATAACATAATTGGGTAGCCTCTATTTATCTTCATAAATAGAGGTTTAGACTGTATGGTATAACTAAGTCAGTCAGAACCTATTAGATTATATTAAATTATAACTAAGTCAGTCAGAACCTATTAGATTATATTAAATTTGCAGCATTTTTCATTGCTGCTTAATTTCTGTTAGTCACAGCGAGATGATATATACCCTATAGCCTTCAATAAACGAACTATTCAACACAAAAAGAATTTTTCAATTCGGGCCAGGTCCCAGAGATTAGTGCGTTCAAACAAACAAACTCTTCAGCTTTATAATATTAGTATAGATGCGTGTCTTATTAGTATAAGACATAGACAAATAAATTTTCAGATGGTACACTTATAGTAAACCATCGAATACTATTTTAAATATTCATCTTTCTATACACCTGTTTATAGAGTGCGATGATTCTGATATTTTAATTTTAATAATCTTTTATCTTTTGTACATAGTAGCTAGTTTTTCATGTAAGTACCACAGCAAAAGCTATTATGGATTAAGTTTAGAAGCTATTATTATTATTAGTAGTTCTTTGACATTCCTCCAAGGACATCATAAAACTTGCAGTACCAACTTAACCACCGTCGGTGTAGTGAAGACGCACATTTAGTTTTATTATGCTTCCAGATAATTGACCTGGATCGTAAAAAGTCTTTATATTGTGGCAGTTTATTTTCTTTTGACCGAGTTAAGCTAGATATCTTTTAAAAAATCGCTTTGTGTTATTGCAAAATTTTTCCCAACATAATATTTCTAATTAGACCTCTAGTCTTCAGATATTAAAACTCTTATTTCCGATATTTGACGCCCGTAAGTAATGAGCTTGAATACGTCACGGCTCTAGATATCGCTTGATTATCACGTTACATTAGCAGCTGTAGATATCGTTTGAGTACATTCGGTTAAACTAAACCGACCAAACCAAACCAAATAAGTATTACTGTGATATATTTACGAAACGAAAATAATTGAGAACATAATTGGGTAAACCTCTATTTATCTTCATAAATAGAGGTTTACACACTCATTAGCATCAGTAACAGAGGAATATACATTCAATCAACATTAAATATAGATACGAAACTGTTATCATTCCATGGATTCCTCCTGCAGTTGTTGGTAAAATTACGTTGGAGGGAGAAGAACGCAGAGTAGTTCCCGGTTTTTGTGACATTTATAAAATGAGGATGTAATTGATTGCCATTTGTATTTATTAATTATAGAAAAAAATATAACACAATGAGACATTTTTATGTTTAATAAATTATGTTTGTTCGTATTCTGATTTAACAATAACAAATTAACGTAAATAAAGAACATCATATCTACGTACCAATTACGATGGTACTTATGTGGGGAAGAAATGTCGTACAATGTTATATTCCGGGACATCCATTAGTTTAAAAGTCTAAACGGAATTTTAGCACATCTTAGTAACTCGCTACTAAATAAACGTCACAGACAGTTGCAGGGCTTGCAAAATTTTATATTAACATTAAAGATAATAAGACTTTAAATATTCAGATTAATTTTACTATATATTTATAGTTTTTATTAATTAACAAAAAATAACAGAAGTAGTTACCCTATATGAATAATGAATTAAATTGTAAATTATTAATTTAGTGTATATTACAATATGTCTGCGCTAGTAAAGGCAATGTTGTGTATGTCTGTACGTCAATACAAGAGGTATAGGTTGGGAATTGGAAACATCTCAACCATCTTATGGTACGTATTATTGGTACACTATCTAAATCAATTTCAGTTATAGATGTTATACAAGAGCAAATTTGAACTGAGTTAATTCCGGTTTGTTTATATATCTGTAATTTCAATATAGAAATACTAAAAGCGAATTATTATGTTAAGAAATTACTTTTCTTTTCTGAATTTGAAATTTATTAATAATGGGAAGGCCTGGAAAAATCCACTTGTTAACAATTAGAAATAAGTATTAGTAACTTTAGAGTAGGGATAGACCACTATGGACTGTTATTTATTATAAATACTTTTTATTGTATTTATTATTCATTAATAAATTATATTATTTAAAAAAAAATCATAATTAATAATAGAATGATATAAAAAGTCATCTTTGAAATATTAATTGTATAATCCTGAATTTGTGTGAATCCTGAACTGTACGCCCGGAAGCTTAGAAACCGTTAAAGGTAGATGACTAATTAACTGACCTACTGATAGAAACCTCCATCTCGTCTTACCGTGAACACGATTGCTGCAAAGTATTCGAAACATCGGGTTAGATTTAAAATGTTAATTTAAAATTTAATTCAATATACGCGAGTTAAATAATAATAATATCAGGACAAATTACACACATTGATCTAACCCCTAAGTAAGCAAATTATTTGCTTGTGTTAAGGGTGTTAGACAACGATACAAATACATAGAAATACACATATAAATACTGAGAATATATTTAATAAACGACCAAACCCAGAAACACAGACATCTATGTTCATCACATAAATGCCTGTCTCCGCCGGGAATCGAACCCGAGCCCCATTGCGCCGTGCCACGTTAGGCGTCTGCGCTAACCACTCGACCAACGGGGCGGTTTAAATACGTAAAAAATAGTTTTATTTTAATGTATAATATTTTATTACCAATAATTTTAATGCACTTAAATAAAAGTAAAGAAAAACACTACAAAAAGAGCGTCTATAAGGCTGACAACACTCTTTTGCAACCTTTAATAATGCAAGATGCCTTAATTACCATCAGGTAATCCGCGGGCTCGTATTCCCTTCTTCATAAATTAAATAAAAAGTGGAACAAATTCGCTAAGGTCAATAAGTTCTTTGATGGATATATTTCCATTTTTTCTATTCTGTCTTAAATAAAAATTCTTCTTTTATTTAAGTTTCTGAATGTAAATTAAAAGACTTTTTTATTTTATTGATTAGCTAAGTTATAAGTATTGATGACTGTTTTAATAATCATAAATATGAGTTATAAATGTGAAAATAAATATGTTTGTAAAAAAAGGTCGTGAAAAAACTAAATACAATATCATAATTTAAGGGAAATCCGGTTCATGTTATGCTAACGTTGAAGTGTAGAAGGTTACCATAAATAATCTGCATTCATTCTGAGGCTTTAACTTATTTTTTTTCTATCGGACCTGATACGGCATGCTGTAATTTAATATAAGCTTTCTTTATATCTCATTATTTTTATTTATGAAATATACCAATATTGAAAAAAACTCAGAATGTAAGTCTCATCATGATAAAAAACCGTTTGCATATTTTTCTACATAAAAGTGTTTTAATCCTTGAATTTCCAGTTTTAAAACTTTTGAAAGAGTTTAACTTTGATGACACTAGCAGTTACGCGGTTTGCTGACCGAAAGCTATGCTAAGTTAGTTTAATTTAGCTTGCATAGTTGACGCAGTTTTTATACTTGTGTGCAGACTGCAAAGTAAACTATGTGAAATAACTAAAATATGAGAAGCTAGGTTAGTTGTGTATACCGATGCGCAGTTACGCGAGCGAAGCTAAGCCTCACCCGCTTACCTACTTAGCTCATTCTTTGTCAGTGATGTTCTATGCCTTGTCGTTTTTCCCAAAATGAAGCAATTTATTGAAATTGTTAAAAAATCTATATTATGGAATACACAGTCGAAGAACTATCACAACTTAAATAAAAAGAATGTTGTATGGAAAAGAATAGCGGAGGAAATAAAACATCCAAACATACCAGACGGTAAATTTCATTATATTTAAAGTTTAAAAAATATTAAGTAATATATAAATTAAAGTTTAAATTATACAAAAAGGCTCTTTGAAACAAAATGCTCCTCTAGTTGCTCGTAAGTTGTCGTTTAGACGTACTGATCTGATAGTTAGCTATTCTTCAATTTTTACGGTATTGGCGATACTTGTTTTTGTCACTTGTGCAATGCACAGACAGTTTTTGTAATGATATCCACTAGTTCTGATTGAGATTAGAAGCTTCGAAATACACGAAATACACTAAATCGTGAAGACGATTAACGACGAACGCATTCACTACGACATTTCGTGCTCTGCTCAGACGATAATTATAGGTGTTTCTTTCTCTATTATCTAAGCATGTACTCCGTCGTTTACATAAAGGTCCCATAAAGCGTAATGGAAATAAATAAGCCATATATAGATATATTTATTTATTTATTTTTTAATCAAATCTCTTTTGCGTAGGGCCTCTACAGCAAAATTAAATAAAAATAAACTGTCAATCAAGTTTTTATTTCAACCCATATCTATTAAAGTTTTATCGATTCACATTCTCTTTCAATAATTATCCTAGAAAAGTTATATATCAAATTTATAATATCCTATTACTTTAATCTACTTTATTAACTTGACATTAATTATCTTTAGAACCATAATCAAATGCAAGGTATTATTGTATTAGGATTGTCATTAAGTTGTCATATCTCTAGTTGTCGGCCATCAGATACAAGCGATGGAGGGATGATGTACATTTACTATGAATATTATGTTATGCCGGTCAATAAAAAGAGATCACCAGAAGTTAACAAATCAACCTTGTGTAAATGGAAAATGTGTAATTTATATTTTAAGTTGAGGGAAACTCTGTTCCCTTTTAACTAAATAAACCAGAGGGTAAATATATTGTAACTACTTTGGAACTGTAATTGTGACTCAACTCAATAAAACTTCTCATGAGCTATCCTATCTAACAAGTAAAGTAAATATGAAAGGCATAATATACGATATTAAAAAATGAGTGACTTTAATATATGTTACTCGGAACTTAACTTTTTCACAACGCTGGTAGCGTAGAAATTAAACATGACAACATTGAGTATTTAACTTTACTTATAAAACCAGTACTGACATATCGAACTCTAATAAGATATCAAAAAGACCTCATATAAATTACATATAATACAATAATACTCCCTGATATTATGCTGCCGGTGATATAACTATAAAATGTATTTTGTAACTCACAAAGTTCCCTTTTGTATAACATAATAATGCTTTTGAGAAACAATTTCTAAGATATACTCTTTGTTTAAGTCAAAGATTACAAATTTGGCTCTTATTGAATAGGATTTTATCTTTTCACAAAGGATATCCTTTGTAAAAGGGTACATAAAGTTATGCGCTATTTACCACAAAGAACTTGTAAACCGTGAATAATCATACCTACTTGATTGACATAAATAGCATGTATCAAAAATTCCATGTTATTTAAATGATAGTTGAATCGCTTTTTGTAAATTTTAAGACAAAAAAGATAGATCGACGAACAAAGTCACACACGCAATAAATGGTATTTCGGGCTGTGTTTGTATATATGTAATAAAATGCTACAAAAGAACAAAGGCTAGGTTATACGAATATTATTTATTTAACTACACTTGTTGACTACTAAGATATAATAATCTGCTACGTGCGTGTCACTAGTCAGATGATTTGATGATACCTACAATGGGAGAACTGACCCTATTTCGATCGTACGTTCCATGTAGTCTCACGGGATTACTGAAACGAAATAGTGTCAGTTTTCCAATCATTGAACCAGGGGACAGGATGTGGATGGACCCTTAGAAAATTATTAATACATAATGAGCACCTTTACTGATGAAATATCAGTAACTGGTTAGAATGCTAAGCGGTGAAACCTCCTGAAGTCTGAATGAATGTATAAAGAAGTAATAATAATCCCAATATCATTACAATATTAACCCCTCGTAGATAATTATTCTCAAATAAATCAAGAACAGAGAAGTTTGTTTACTTTTCTTTGGAATTATAGTAATTACCGAAAGCAACAACTTCATATTAATAAAAGATTTTTTGACATTTTCATTTTGTATTTTCAGGCAATATTTTAATTTAATTTGTAAATTGTAAATTTACCGTAAAAATACCTATTCTTTTTTTACCAATATTTATATCTTATTAATAAATTATATTTTACTCTCATTTAGAGCAGAGGTCAGACATATTACCGTAATAACGTATTACAAAAATATCAATATGATATTACTACAATGTACAATATATTTTATTTATAAAAATAAAAAGGTACTCCATTAACAGAAAATTAGACTCCAAAAAGCCCGCTAGTCAGGGTAACTTCAAAACTATTTTTAACCCTATACCCAAAAAGATTGGTGTTATAAGTTTAACCTGTATATCTGTGTGTCTCTCTGTGGCAGCGTAGCATCCAAACGCGAGGACGGATTTGAATGCGGTTTTTTTTAATCGAAAGCTTGGATCGTCGATATAGTTTTTAGCTATGTTTCATTGAAATAGAAGTAGTCGTCTCCAAGATATGGAACGTATTGGTGCAGGTGAAGGGTATTTATACAATATTGATTGTAAAAATTTAATTTAATTTAATCTAATCTAATCTAATCTAATCTAATCTAATCTAATCTAATCTAATCTAATCTAATCTAATCTAATCTAATCTAATCTAATCTAATCTAATCTAATCTAATCTAATCTAATCTAATCTAATCTAATCTAATCTAATCTAATCTAATCTAATCTAATCTAATCTAATCTAATCTAATCTAATCTAATCTAATCTAATCTAATCTAATCTAATCTAATCTAATCTAATCTAATCTAATCTAATCTAATCTAATCTAATCTAATCTAATCTAATCTAATCTAATCTAATCTAATCTAATCTAATCTAATCTAATCTAATCTAATCTAATCTAATCTAATCTAATCTAATCTAATCTAATCTAATCTAATCTAATCTAATCTAATCTAATCTAATCTAATCTAATCTAATTAAATTTAACTTGTATAGTCTAAGTCCTCATTTATTAGTTCGTACAACCCCCCCACGCAACAACTTCAATAAGTACAGAATAATATTGTATTTATCATTTTTAAACATCTGTTTGTATCAGCGGTTTCAAATTGTTTAATTTTATATTAATATTATATTTTTTAGTTTACTGACTGATGTGAATTGACAATATCAATTATCAATGTAAATCTTTTACTTGCAAATATAAGACTTTGTTGCATTTTAAAACATTGAAAATTTATGTCGAATTTTAAAATGTCTGCTCTCAGGAATGTCTCTTGATTATTGACAGCTTAATTAACAACTTATGCTACTTTTATTTATAAAATAAGTTTTTCCGTAAAACATATTTTATACTTTAAATGGAATCAGGCATTTATTACATTTTTAATAAAATACTGGAACAAGCGATTCAGCTAAAACTAGTCTTTCCGAATGTAGTGATAAAAAAGTATTGTATCTTGAAATGTGACAACTTGTTTATCGCAAGCAAACATGCAATAAAAACAGAATTTAAAGAAAAAATTAAGATATTTGTAAAATATATACGAATGATAATAAAATACCAAAAGTTTGTTTTAATCAAAGGCACTGTTTTTTTTTACAGGTGCAGACAACATGTTAAATACGATGCTACGATAAATGAAAATCTAAGATGCTAATTGTTCTGAGTAATTTTACAAACATTTAAACAAACCGACCCAGTATTGTAGCTGCACTTTCTTACATATCTTTCGTAAAATAAAATACATGCTGATAAACTAAAGGTCAAATGTTACATAACCTAACATTTATGACCTAAAGTTCTAAGACCTTTGATAAACACAATATGTTTCTATTGAAAAACTGGCACAAATGAAGTTATTAAATGATATAATGAAAGATAACCCTCAAATTTTGTATAATACTACATACGTTAAAATATTGAACAATTGAAGGGTACAGAGTCGTTGTAAAGTAATGTAGTACTTATCGAGGAAAATGTATATCATGGTTAATCTAGTATTAACTATAATTTACTACATCTCCTAAAAATTACAAATGATGTCATCATACCATTCATATGAATATAAAAAATAACAATGTTAAGAAAGTCATACCTCTTATCCCAATACAAACTTTAAAGAACGTGTACCGTATACCAATATTAAGCTATCAGTTCACTTATTAGAAAATAATCCAGTCACAAAAAAGAACTTAATTTTTATTTAAAAATGAAATGAAAGCAAGCAAGAACCTCAATGGAAACTTGAATGGCCTGAAAATAGAATAATGTTATTTAAAACATTCTGCATTTAAAATTTTCATAAGCGTTACATAATATTTAAAAAAAATAGCCTTTAACAATATAAAGGTAATAATATTTTTATTATAAGCTATACAAATCAACTATTTAGTTATTTATATAATTATAGAATGAAAAATAAACCGATACGGGCAGGGATTCGAACCCACGACTACTGGGAAACCGTCCCGTCGCTCTACCAACTGAGCTACCGTATCGCTGTCCGTCTCGGTGAATTAAGCATTCTATATGTGATCGTCTTTATCGGGACGGTGGTTTATTCTATATTTATATAAATTTAAATAAGCTTAACATGGCTATACATGTTTATAGATATTTTCAAACATTAATTTCGGTAGTGGCATCTTTTCAATATTTATCTGCACTGCAAAGATAGAAACATTGGTTAGGACTTTCGAAAGAAACCTAATAGATGTCACCACCGTCCAGATAAAGATGATCACATATAGAATGCTTAATTCACCGAGACGGACAGCGATACGGTAGCTCAGTTGGTAGAGCAACGGGACGGTTTCCCAGTAGTCGCGGGTTCGAATCCCTGCCCGTATCGGTTTATTTTTCATTCTATATTTATATAAATTTAAATAAGCTTAACATGGCTATACATGTTTATAGATATTTTCAAATATTTAGTTATTATTATTTTTTATTGAAAAAACATGTGAACGAATATTTATTTTATTCGGTTAAGCAAAAATATACCTATTAGGTTTTGTCGATATCTATGATGATAAAGTCATAATAGGGTCTGATTGAGACGAATAGATTTGAACCACATAAGTATATCTTGTTGTAAAATTGGAGATATAGCAATTTTTCGTCTTTTATCTAGTAGACTTTCTCTCTTTTCTTTTTTTATGTTCTAAATAAAAAATCTTGTAATCTATCGTTTGCTTATGTATTATTGTTTGATAAAAATTCCTTAAAATTATATTTTATTCTAATAGTACTTACGTGAATTGGCAGATAAGTTTAAGTTAAAGAATGCGTCGAAACATTTCTTTAACTTAAATATACGAGTTTTTACGTTTTCTATAGGAGTTTAACTGATCGAGGTTCTGTTATTGCTAAGTATAGTAGCTTTAATGAAGAAGCTTCTTAGCATTCCATGGATTCACCGAGCGGGTGTCGGGCCCATCGCGTTGCAAGGAGAGGAGTGCAAACAGTGTCTGGGACTTGCGACCCAAGAGTAGGTTTAAGGGTTTTATTAAGCTATATGATGTGAAAATTTGTTTGTTTAGTTTTTTTTATATTATTTTAGTGGTTTTCTTTATATTATTTTTAGTAGTTTTCTTTATTAGTATCGCTCATTATTGTACATTACATAGGATTAACACAAGCATCGGTCTCATTCTTATTAAAGTAACCTCAAAGCACAAAAAGTACATAAATATATAAGTTTATTCTATCGAAGATATGAAACAGCTCTTTTATACGTAACGTACAAAATTGACGGAACATCTCTTTATTCCGTTATTTTTGTTCATTATTATATAAAGTCCATGATTATTCGGTATTTGTCACGAAAAAAAAACATTCAAAACATCTATTAGATAGTATAAAACGTGTGGCTAGATTATATCTATTAAAAATAGCTTTGTTCTTTATAGTTAATTAAAATTTGTGTCAACATAATGTTTTTAATTAGACCTAAGATGACTCTTATTTTCCACTATTTCACGCGCATATGGTATCAGATTGCCTGTGTTACGGCTCTAATGAATATCACGTTACAGCAACATCTGTAGATCTCACTCAAAGTACATTAGGTTAAACTAAACAGACAAAACCAAACAAATATCACTATGACATATGTATGTACAAAACGGAAATAATGTAGAAGAAGATAAATAGAAGTTTACCAACCAATTAGCATCAGTTATAGACGTGTTTGTTAAGAAGAGACGGAACTTCTTAGCATTCAACAATGCGGTGCCGATTTAAATCGAAATAATCCTGCCGTGATTTGTTACAATGTTTTAATATATAATAAATTATGTTTGTTCGTATTCTGATTTAACAATAATTTAATTATCATAACAGCATATAAGTAATTTATGAAATATAGACCGTTTGAAAAAGTATTCGTAATACAAGTTTAAATGTAATTTAAATTTAACTATATATTGAGATTAATGATTACATAGAATACATCACGTACTCTGGTTAAGATGGTACTTATTCGTGTGGATGGGAAATGTCGTACAATGTTCCATTCCGGGATATCCCTTAGTTTAAAAGTCTGAACGGAGTCTTAGCACATCTCAGTAACTCGCGACTGAGGAGTAAATGACTCAGACAGTTGAAGTAGGTACTCGTAAAATTTTATAGTAACATTCAAGACAATAATATTCTAAAAATTGTATTAACGTAGTAATATTTTAAAAGTTAAAGTTAAATATGGATTATGTTTGTTATTGTAAGCACGTTATTATCTAATCTTACATTTTATAAGATTAATTCTTAGAAAGATTAATTATCAGATTAATTATTAGTAATTACCTTAAAGATGCATAATATGCGAAAGCGTTTCTGTTAGTAATTTTCGGGTTTAAAATTAATGTTTCTATGGTTGGACATAATAATAATTTATTTGTTTAACATTTATGTATACAAAGAATATTTATAAGATAATCATATTTGAACATGGATTTGTATAAAAGGGACTACTTATTTCACAATAAAATCTCTTCCAGCAGACCTGTGAAAGAAAAGTACAAAAATGCAAAACCATATGAAAATCGTGAGAAATTAATTTACATGTAATCTAAAGCTATTACATATTATAACAACATTCTTTATCAAAATAATGTTAATTATTGTTAGTATACTTTAAATGAAATGAAATTAAATGAAATGAAATTTAAAGTTAGTATACTTTAAATTTCATTCTACATGGATAGATATTGATGGATTACTCTTTTTTTAAAAAAATAGATATTAGTTTAGGTTTGAGTATTGTATGCGGTATTCCACAACCTCACTGCTCTAACTGTACAAGAATGAGAGTAAATCTTACTTTTATATATTGTAGGTATAATTTGAGATTGATACGAAGTTGATTTTATTAGTTATATCTTAATTAAACTGAAATAAAACCTTTAAAAACATATTTTAATTCATTGAATAAACTGCGACCCATAAATAAATAATCTACAGTATTCCACTTCACTTAAAGATGCGTGCTGCGGCTATGGTTAGACCGAAACGATTCATTCTATAATAAAACCTTTATTTCGATACGTATGAGAATTAAGAAGGTAAAAGACTGTGGCATTTTTTTTTCATTTTGTTCTTAAACATAGTGTAAAATGTAAGGGAAATCCGGTTGGTGGTATGATTACGTCAAAAAGTAGAAGGATACCATAAAAAATCTGTGTACAAAGATATTGTATGAGATTGTTTATTTTACATATTTTGTATAAAGTAAACATTCATTCGTGCTGGCAACACTGTAACGTTAAGCGGTTTTAAACTAAGCTCCTACTTAAATTTGTTTTAAATAAAGTATAATTTAGTATTTATTATAATAAATCCTTAAAATTATAATTAAATATTGTTTAAAGTGCAAGGTGTTAATGTGAAACGTGTAAATTCTGACTAATTCCTAATTTACTCGAAATTGTTCGGTGAACACAATGGTGAATAAATGTGAAAACTGTAACAAAACCATTACCAAATCTCTACCTGGTGTTGAATGTGGAAAATGCGAAAAAATCGTGCACGTCAATACGAAATGTACAGGGCTTAGCAACAAGCAAATTTCTGCCTTGAAAGCCGCCCCCAGTCTGGAGTGGACATGTCTACAATGCCAGAAAGAAACACCAAGGAGGACATCATCCATAATTGTACCTGATGACGAGGACGACGATGAACAAGATGCTGTACACGTCATCACTAAGAAACTACTCAACAACATAACAAAAGAAGTAGAAAAAGCTATTAATAGGGAAATGAAAGAATTAAATGATTCATTGCAGTTCCACAGCGCAAAGTTAGACGAAGTAGTGGAATGCATTGAAACTTTTAAAAAAACAATAAAAACGTTAGAACGTAAAAATATCGAGCTCTCCAATAAAAACACTAATCTCGAAATACGAGTTAGTGTCATTGAACAACGCATACAAGAATTGGAACAAGAAAAACTTTGTAAATTCGTTGAAATATCCAATGTGAGTATCGACTCAAACGAGGAAGCCCATAAAGTTGTAAATAATATAGCTAATAAACTTAAACAACCTATAGATGACATAAAAACAACCAAAATTATACGTGGAAGAACTGACCAACCTTCAAAATTATTAGTGGAGCTAAAAGATGAAAGTACTCAAGAATGCTGGATAATATCTTCAAAATCAACTAAGATTACAACGGCAGATGTATATCATGGACAAAAAAATAATACTAATCTAATATACATCAGGGAGGCAATGTCTAAGCTAAACAAACATTTATTCTGGAGCGCTAAACAGGAACTAATAAACAAATTACAATTCAAATATGTGTGGTTTAAAAAAGGATTACTTCGAGCTCGCAAAGATGATAAGGATAAAGTTTTGTCTATAAGAAACATGAACGATTTACAAGCAATAGTCGAGAGGTACTCATAAATATATTTAGGTCCTAACTAGTTTATATATCTTTATTTTATATTTTTATTCGAATATTTATAATTAATTTTAATAAAAATGTGCAACAACATACTACTAAGTGAAGTAAACGAACTAAAAAATTGTTTAAATATAAATGATTTTATAAATCAAATACCTAACAACAATGTAAATTTGTTATGTATTCATATAAATATAAGGTCCATCATAAAGAACTTTGCCGCTTTGGAACAATGTATTTTAACCTCAAAAAAACGTATTGATGTGTGCATATTAACAGAGGTAAATATTTCTGACAGTATTAGCAGTCTATTCAATCTGCAGGGCTATCAAATGTACTCAGTACTACGCAAAAAGCGTAGAGGTGGAGGTATAATTATATTTGTAAATAATAAGCATAAATTTAACGTCATAAATACTACAAGCCGGCACTACGAAAGCATTGTTTGTACTATAACAACACAACATAACTACTCTTGTAATATATGTGCAGTCTACAGATCACCTAACACTAGTAAACACTTATTTATTCATGAGTTACACTCAACGTTAAAGTCGTTAATAAATCATACTGATTTTTACTTATTAGGAGACGTGAATATTGATTTGAAACAGGATATCCCTATAAAACATCAGTACGGTAATTCATTACATAACTTAGGACTTTTATGCGGTGTTACTGAACACACAAGAATCGAATTATCAAATGGACACTTAAGTAAATCCTGTATTGATCATATATACGCTAAATCTCGCACTCAAGACCTATACACAGCGGCGATCGGCACCACACTGGCCGACCACCGTGCTATAATGATCGCTTGCGTTGGTTTATCCATGAGCATACAGGATGCTCCTAATTATAAATTATGTTTAAAAAACAAAATGGTATATGAACTCTTAAATCAAGTAGAATGGGATAAGATAGGTACAGATACAGAATGCCCGACAAGAATCATCAACGAAGTTACAAATAAATTTAAGGAAATATATACAAAATCACAAATTAAAATAAAGTTAAAAAATAATTATAAACGCCATAACGAATGGATGAATAGTAAAATAATAAAATCGTGTTCATACAGAGACCAGCTTTTTTACAAATGGATACATGACGAAAATAATTCACAATTAAAAAGAGACTATAATAAAGCTAGAAATTACACAAATAAAATGATCCAAAAAGCTAAAAATAAAAACCTCAAAGCCCAAATATTAGCAAATCGTAAAAATTCTAAAACATTATGGCAAATATTAAATAAAATCTCTGGAAGAGTTAAAAGATCCTTGGATGAAGTTATTCTTGAAGCTTTTGGAAAATCAAAAAATGATGACATATTAGATATAGCAAATAAATTTGCTGAACATTATAGAAATTGTGACAAAAACAATGCAACTATATGCGCGCGACCATTACTTAATAGATCTGCTTATATTAACACAGCCAACGTAACAATGCGCTTTAAAAAGGCAACCAGTGCAGATGTCGAAAAAATTATTAAATCCATAAATCCTCATAAATCACCAGGATTTGACGGTATAAGGACTATAGACATAAAAGCATTTTGTAAAGAAATAAGTACTATAATTGCTAACCTAATTAATAAAAGTATAAGTAAGTCTATATTGCCTAGTGATCTGAAGACAGGTATTATAAGACCTATTTATAAGAAAGGTAATCGAACACTATATAGCAATTACAGACCGATTACAATATTACCAGTAATTAATAAAATAGCAGAAAAGTATATTTGTAACCAAATTTATGAATTTTACGAAAAAAATAACATTTTAACTAACACGCAGTATGGTTTCCAACCTCGAAAAAATACTACACAATTGCTGTCTTCATTTACTGATAAAATATACGAACACCTAGATAAAAAAAGGCATGTTATGGTTGTATTTATTGATTATTGCAAAGCTTTCGACACCTTGCAACACCACAATTTATTAAATTGTTTAGAGGATCATGGTCTCAGAGGAAACGTTCTTGATTGGTGTAAAAACTATCTCGAAGACAGAAAGTATGTAGTAAAGATTAATAATACCTATAGTGACCCCATACCAGTCTCTAAAGGCACAGCACAGGGCTCAGTAATTGGACCACTGCACTTCTTAACCTATGTAAACAGCCTACCGAATTTAATTAAGAATAGTGAACTATTTCAATTCGCCGACGATACGTGTTTGTTATCAGATGGGGAAAGTCCACACGATGCTCTCAAAAAATTACAACTCGATTTCAACAAAATTCTAAAGTGGTCGCATGATGTTGGACTGGTCCTTAATCCTGATAAAACTAAAATAATGTATATTAGCAGCAGTCAAAACAGAACCCAATACGAGCCCAGATTGACTGCACACGATCACGACTGTTTGCATACGAATGTAAATAAAACTAGGTTTAATGAATGTAGCTGCGAAACAGTGGAAGTCGTCAGAACCCACACGTACTTAGGTCTTCTTATAGATAATAGAATAAACTGGAAAGATCACATTAACACTGTTTGTGATAAACTACGAGCCATCCTTGCAAAATTTGCCATTATAAAATATAGAATACCGTTTCAAATTCTGTTATTACTGTACAAATCTTTGGCTGAAACGATAATAAGTTATGGACTTTCAAGCTATGGAAGAACATATAAAAGTCATCTTTATAAAATATACGCCTTACAATTGCGAATTCTAAAAATTCTTGTACCAGACAATATTAAAAATACATATAAACATGATTACCACAAACTATTTAAACATTGTAAAATAGTACCAATACATGAAAAAATACATATGCAATTGTTAATTGAAGAATACTTTAATGAGAGGCTGAAAATTGTAAAACCTATCAATCCTAGCAAGGTATGTACACGTAGCTTAATTAATGAAAAATTACTTCTACCAAAATTTTCTAACACTTACGGAAAGTATAAGTTAAATTACATAGTTCCTAACCTCATAAACGAATTGCCCAAAACATTAACTCAGAAGCTCACTAAACAAAATTTAAAACATAAATTAAAAAAATACTTTCAGACAAAAGAAATTTAATTGATTTACTTGAAATATTTTGTAAAATGTATGTATGTATATATGTATATGTGTGTATATATATATGTATATATGTGTATATATATATATATGTGTATGTGTGTATATATGTATGTATATGTGTGTATGTGTGTATATGTGTATATATTCCTAATCATAACAACCTGTATGCAATACTAAGAAGTTTTCACAATAATCATCAACAAGGACGCAAATATGCACACTATCAAACAATAGTAAGAGATAGACATACTGCATCCAGGCGTGAATATAATTTTACCTCCTAATATACACTTTTATAAACAAATCTGTCCAATGAATAACACAGACGTCACTTATTACGTTTTGTTTGTTCATCATTCTTTGTTTAGTATAATTTTGTTACATTTAAGGTTTAGTGAATTATAGTTGTATTCTTATTAGTTTTATATGCTTTGTTTTTAAACTTTTAAATTAGAGTGTTCGACGAATCTGACACACGGTAAAATTCTAACGAGTTTATGTTTTGTGTCTAAAATGTGTATAAATATATGTATGTTTCTTTATTTTATAATAAATAAATAAAAAATAAAATAAATAGGCTTCTTCTTAATTTTTTCTATTGGATCTAACAAATACAGAATACCTACTGTATTTAGGGTATAACAACCACCAAACGATCTGTAGAATTCGTAAAAGAAGGCTCCTCCAAAAAATCAAAAGCGAGGCCTTATTCAATATTAGGCGCGGCTCCTGATTGGACTCTCATGATGGACACGTATGAAAAGCATTACAAAATCCCTGGGGATGTTGGTGTTTCGTCATCCAGACCTGACTTATTCCTGTATTCGAAACATCTGAGGCGCGTGATACTTGTGGAGCTTACTGTTCCTTGGGAAACAAACATCCCAAGGGATCACACATTCAAGCTCAATAAGTATTACGAACTAACCAACGAACTGATCAGGAATAAATTTATAGTTAGCTTGTACGCGGTAGAAGTGGGGGCGAGAGGTATAACAGCAAAATCTCTCTATAGCCTACTTAAAGACCTTGGCCTTTCTAGAACAAGCATCGGTTCATTTCTAGAACGTATTTCAAAGGCGGCATTGGTAGGTTCTTTCCAAATTTGGTTAGGTAGGGAGAGGAGTGTGGAGGGTGAAGGTGAGCGTTTTTGCGTATAAAAAAGGGGCTCCTTAAACCTACTCCTGGGTCGCAAGTCCCAGGCACTGCTTGCACTCCTCTCCTTGCAACGCGATGGGCCCGGCACCCGCACGGTGAATCCATGGAATGCTAAGAAGCTTCGTCTAAGCACTCTTTGTATTTCATTATTTTTACTTATATATAATAATATAGCAATGTAAAAAAATATTATTCTCAGAATTTAAAAGGCCTGATCATGATCAAAAAACCATTTTCATACTTTTGAACATAACGTGTTTGTAAGTTCTTGGATTTCCATTTTTAAACTTTTAAAAGAGTTTGAGCTTTAGAATCTCAGAACTTTGATGTCACTAGCAGTCAAGGTTGACCATACAGATTTGTTTTAAAATTAAGTTACCTTTTACAAATTGTATGATTTTTTTACTAACTGAAGAAAGGAAAAGTTTTATAGAAAACCTAGCCCGCAAAAATATTCGTATAACAAATATTTAGAAAGAAAAAATATGATAAGAAAACGATTAGATCAAATAAATTCATTTAAAATATACAACAAAATATACTTGAATATTTGAGTTGAAAGAGTTAAATCATTCTTAAATCATTTGAAGCTAACTTCAAGCCATGTATCACATTACTAGTTGCAAGAAACACAAAACAGATAAGTTATTCGTAATTTTTTTTGTACCTAAACTTTCGTAAACTAGGATGATTATTGTTTTTTTTACGCATATATAGTTATTTGTTTTGTATTCTATTAGATTTTTTTTTAAATATTGTCATCTTAATCTATTTAGTAGATATTTTTCTTTGTTTTGAGAATATTTATTTATTGCACTATTTATAAGCACCTATTATATGTATCTAAGTTTTTATCACTAACCCTACACTTTTTCACAAAAATTCAAGGTTCACAAAAAATGTGTGTGTTCATAATATATACAATTGTATAATATATATTGATCATACATATTCATTATCACAACACAGGGGACGTAAAGTTAAACATCCGAATATTGAGTGTTTAACCTTTACTTATAGAACCAGTACTGGCATAGCTAGGTCTAATAAGACATCAAATAGACCGCATACAAACTACATCTAATGCAATAATACTGCCTGATATTATGCCGCCGGTGATATAAATGTAAAATATGCTCTATTTTGAAACTCACAAAGTTCCTATTCGTATGTCATGAGAATGCTTTTGGGAAACGATTTTACAAAAAAGTAGATGAAGTTATGAATTATTTACCAAAAATAACTTGGGAAGCCGTGCCCAATCATATATAATTAATTTTTAACAATTTTTATGCCATTTAAATGATAGCTTAATCGCTTTTTGTAAGTTCTATGACAAAAGATATAAATCTAACAGTAATAAACTGTTTCAGACTCTTATAACAACAAACAAAAATGTTGATTTGCATATTGTATACACAATAATTCAATTTGCGTTTTAATTATCTGATAAAAATTAAAATAGGTCAGGTCATAGAGCAATTATTTGACTATTACCTATTATTACTAGCCAGATAATTTTGCCCCACAATGGAAAAACTGACCTTATTTCCGTGGTAGGTTCCATGTAGGTAGTGTCACGGGATTACTGGAACGAAACAGTGTCAGTTTGAGAAACATTGAACTAAAGGAAAGGACGATGGACGCTTAGAAACTTATTTACACATATTGAGCACCTTTCCTCATGCAATATCATTAACAAGTTAGAATCCTAAGTAAAATTTCCTGAACTCTGAATGAATATGATAGGTTGACAGCCATTCTGACTGATTGTCAAGCGACTGAGGTTAGAAATGAAATCGCCTAATTTCAAATT
The DNA here is from genome assembly GCA_959347355.1 of Napeogenes inachia. Taxonomy (NCBI): domain Eukaryota; kingdom Metazoa; phylum Arthropoda; class Insecta; order Lepidoptera; family Nymphalidae; genus Napeogenes; species Napeogenes inachia. The sequence goes on along the minus strand of OY365798.1, from coordinate 17,405,362 downwards.
GTTACATAAAAAAAACAAAAGGAGTTTCACTTCTGAATCGAGTCTACTGCTCGACTAATGTAAACAAAAGCGAGCACCAGCGCTCAAAGCAAACCATTCAAATTCATTTTTGGTATATTATTCCTCAAAAATATGATCTGTTACTAATATTTTTTACTGATAGTCACAAGAACCACAGCAATAAAAAAAACTGTTTTGTGTTTTAAAACCTTCTTAGTTCACTTATGATGCAATTAATGGATTTTATGTTAACTATCTATTATTGATCGCCGCCATTGGAATATATTAAATAGAAGATTGTATTGCATTAAGAGTATATTTTATAAAATTTGTCCTCCCAAAAACGTGTTGTGTTGTGTTGCGATGATCAACATCAACAACGATCAACATTCAAAAGATAAAGCACCTAAATTTTCAAAACATACAATTGTCAGATTTTTTTTTCATTTAGATTTAGATTAGATTTAGATTAGTTTTTATACTTCAATTACCTATTTTTAATAAATAATAATAACTATAATAAATATGAAGAAATGTAAAATTATATAAATAAGGACATGTTACTAAAAGCTTCACAATCTGCCAAATGCAAGAGGTAAGTTCGTCTGTCATATGCTCGGACTTAATTTTTCGTATGGGGACTTACGTCGTTCATTCTAGACAATCTTTCCAGCTTTTGAATTCTCAGTTTAGACATGATATATGATGTCTAAACTGAAAATTCAAAAGCATATATATAATTGTTAAAATATAAAGAAAAGTAAATATATTGAAGGCTATTTTAGTATTTGAACGACCATTCAGAAGGCTTCAGAATTGATTAATGTAGAGCATTTTTCTTTTTTTTTTCACGACAACCCTCATTACATTTTGAAATCAAAAAGATGATTAAGAGTAGTAGAGTAAAAGTAAATTTTCTTCAGTTAATACTATTTTAAAATAAAAACCGTAACACTTCGTTACCGATCGAAATGGAAGTAGCGTGGATAATCTATTAGATAAAGTATATATTTTATATTCTAAACTCAAACTTTAACCGGACTTGCCTCGCAGACGATCTTATCGACATTCACTTTACTTACAAATAAATAATGTCAGGTTAAGCGTCCGGACAGGTATCGAAATAAACTTCAATTTTGTGTTACATTCAAAACAAACACATTTGAAAAAAAGAAAAAACATAATAAAAGTAATTGTGTTAACGTGGTAATAGTAGGTCTGTACGGTGTGTTTATAGTAAGTATTTATTAATGTGTGAGTTAAAATGTATTCTGTGGTTTGGTTTGGATGGTTGGGTTAAATGGGCCTTTTCGGTAATCTGGTTAGTGAGCATGTCATATTCAGTAAACCTTTTAAGGGTAAAAGCAAGCTTTAATTTAATACCTGAATAATAAAAATAAATATTTTTACATATTTTATTGAGTCAAAAAAATGATAAAGGAAAATTAAGAAGCTCTGGTAATAAAACAGCAATATTAAAGTACCTACATCTGACGTTAAAATGTTTAGATGTTGATATGGTGGTATTAAAAGAAGACCAAATGGGCCTCCGGGTCACTTGATGGTAAGTAATTATCTCTGAATAGTATTTTTTTTGCTATATCACAGGATATACAAGAACGCTGGCAGCTTTTGAGCCCTCATTAAACCCGTTCATTCCACATCTTGGCGGTTTGTAGTAGATAGTTTCTTGAGAATCGTAATTGTTAACATTTATTAAGTGATAAGAACAGCAAAGCAGGTGGAGGTTTTCAATACAGTAGTGGAAATACGTAGCAGAAATCATTCAACATTAAAAACTATTCTATACTATCACCTATTCCTCTATGTAGGAATGTTGGACATATTCTGACACAACGCTAAAGGATCAAAACTTCTTGACAATTTACCTACTATATTCAGGTTTTTCTTTTTAACACATTTAATTAAATATAGCTTTTTATTACATATAGAAAAACAATAAATATATTAAAATAATAAATAGTTTAAATATGATGTTTCATGATATATTTAGAATCCAAAAATTAGTAATATGAGACGATTTGTAGTTTTTGACACTTTTGCCATTCGGGCTCCGAGCACAAGGGCCACCACCAACTGCCACTAATGACGGCAAATCAGTTTATATAATTACACACTTTTTGTATAAAATAGCCACACACGGTCTCGAATGTGAAATTACGCAAGTCATTAAATAAATATTACTTACTAACTATTTAGTAAATATAATAATGCGATTTGCATACAACCAAAAATTAAAATAAAACCAAACCAAGTGGGAAATTAAATTAAAAATAAGCTGTGTACAATAGTATTAAGAACATTGATATTAAATTGATATGGTATACTATATAATATATCTAACTAGATATAGAAAAAATAGTTTAAACCACATAGCTCATAGTTACCTGAGAGCAGTCCTTGGATAAGTCGAGATTTTTCTTTGTTGCGTGCTCGCATTGTGTTGTTGGGATAAAAAAAGAAATATGTTTCTGGTTTTCATTCACGTATTTCCTATACGTGACGGAATTCAGTTTTTGGTTGAAAAAAAAACATTTTATTTCTTAGATATTATTATTAAGTAATATAAAATATTGTTTTATTTTATTATGATTATTAAAATAATATTAAAATGTTTTGTTGTTGTAATTTGAATCGATCTTACACATAGGAGGTTTTGTTGTATTAAATATATACATACACTACAACAATATGCACATACACAAACGGTTTTGTTGTATTAAACCTCCTAAAAATCTTTTCTCTTTTTCTGTAAGTCCTAGCCTTCTCATTTCTTCCCAATTCGACATGGGTGCAAATATATATTTTTTAAAGTTGCCTTAGGTCGATAACCCTCGTCGCGGTGAGTGCAAAGCGATCCTGTGGCGTCCCACTAAGGCGATAAGGTCAACCGTTGGTTTTTTAGTGGGTAGCCTTAAAAATGGCAGCGTCTTCTATGCTGCCGGGTAGTCCCACATACCCCCACGGCGGCGGCCAGGAAGGTGATGTCCTGGCCGCCGCGCTGGGATGATGCGTAACGCATATTTTCAACGATAAAAAAAAGGTCGATAGCCCTACATCACTTACGTCTCCTCGATTGCCATTTTATCTTTTTGAATCAATATTATAATGTCGGTGTGTCTCCCATAGGCTTGTGACTTTTTATCTATTTTCATGTGTATTTCTAGTTTTGAGTAGCGACTTATCTTTGAAAACAAAAGTTAGTTTAAGTACTTCTTATTCGACTATAACTAGAATTATTATTATTTATTTTTATACAGCCTTCTCTTAAATATAAGATACAATATAAATTGAGTATTTATAACAAAATTAATAAACACTTACTGAGTTATTTTTATTTTTTTCAAATGTTATCATGGAAAAATTAGATTCAGTGAATAGAAAGAAACGTAAAACGTACTTAGAAAGATACGTAACTTTAATTAAGTGCAATTCACTCATGAAAAATTACTAAGTCTAATAAATAATTCTAATTAGTAATTACCAGAGTCTAATGTGAACAACTAGATAATAGTCATTAATTGTCTACACTTTGTTGTGTGCAATGCACTGCACCGCTGTTCAGTCCCATTGGAGTTATTCGTTAACACAAATAACAATTCCAACTAGTTTATAAACCGAATCTTTTTTATTTAATGTTTTGGTTATTGTTATTATAATTTTTTTAATGTATGTTGTCCAAATAAAGTTGTTTGATTTGATTTGATATATCCGACATATACATATATTATGTCCTTTCATAACCTACCTTGACGTCACGTAAAGCACGTCCAAATGACGGCGTTTGAACGGCTCAAATTTACTCAATGTTTTAATTTTCACGTTAGTAGGTATATTCTCAAGCCTATTTATAAGTCTTAACTATAGTCTAGTCACTTCACTGCAGATCGTAAATCGGCTGGCTCGACTGTGATAGTATCACTTTGTCACAGAAATTGTTTAGATGTTAACTTGGAATTAAGTTCCATAACATACTACGATAAATAAATCTTGCGTTATTATTAAAAGATAAATGATTGGAACGAGTTAATTTGTATACTGAAATATTTCTAAACAGTAAAATCCATCTAATGGAGTCTAAAGCTATTTTAAATATTACGATGAACTTTTCTTACTCTTTCTCAGTTTAATTTGGGCTGATTAAATTCTTGTATCTAAGGCACAATAATTTGGGTACAATATAAGTAAAAGCATTAAGTTCTTCTGAATAAAATATACCGAAACAGTATAATCATTCAGCTAATCACATTTAACCACAAAATTATAATATTCTACAAGACTTTGTTACATACAGTTCTTTTATATTTTCATTTCTTAACGTCTTGAAATATGTCCGGTACTTTTCTTCAAATTGGTTTCGCGACCGCGAATTGTGAAATCGCGAATGTAGTATTTATGTTTTTTTCCCTATTGTAAAAGTATTTTTAATAAAAAGTTCTTACATATAAAATTAGCGTTTTGGTGAATAAGTCACTTTGATTACAAATATACTTCACGTTGGTTTGGTTTAAGGTTTTAAAATCAAACTAATTTTTGATTAATTCTCTTGCATTTCTGTGTTGAATTTTGTGATTTATTTTGATCATATTGAAACACCTAAAGTATTACGATATTTATAGATTCAAATTCTACAGTGGTACCAAAACTGAAGAAACAACTGAAACAACTGAAAAAAATAATTATGTGTATGGGTGTAGTGTGTAGCTTATCCATGCGTATAAAAGAAAGCACTATTATCCAATATTGGGTTCTAACTTTTCCATTCTGCAAATATCGATCTACAGAACAATCAATGTATTGTCAGAAACTGCAAACCATGATAAAAAGCTGGCTAACTTCTTCTATCTTTTAAAAATCGAGATTAGTGATTTCTTCTTGCTTAGTGAACTGTTACTATACAACAACCCTAAACCGATACTTTAAGACAGAGAGTATCTAAATAAGAGCTTTTAAATATATTCGACACTTCTCATACTTGCTAAACACTGCTCGAACAATTGTTTTTTCGTAAGTTGGACATCTTTTTGCATGGAAAGATGAAATCATTTGCAAAGAGGTAGTTCAATTAAGCCTACAAGGTAAACATATGGTGCCGTTTCTTCATACCTACAGGAGAGTTCAGAATTATTAAAATAATCTGTCTATATATATACATAATTAGTAGTTATTTATTTTTTAAGTATTAAGGCTCCAGAGACGAAATGAAGTTATGTGTGTTAGTATACGTTGAGGATGCTGCACCGTTATCAATTAATTAATTATTAATTATATTAATTAAGGCGTTAGGGAGAACTATGAATTAAGTGACACTAAATTTCTTATCTGTGGTTACAGACTTAACAACTTCATAACAGTTCAAGAGTTGGATAAAATTAGCACTAATTTAAGACGAGATATATTTAAAAGTATTAATTAATTAATTATGCAAGACAAGTAACTTTCATTTGTTTTTAAATCTTTCCCTTATTTAAGGTTTAAGGTGGTCTTATGTAAAACAGTTTAAGTAAATTTCTAAACTGCAGATAAGCTTTAGGTCCAATGTTTTTCTACGGATGAAGGTATTATGTACGGACAAGACTTATGTTATTGACCTGGCTGGTATAACAAAATTGGTATAAAATATTAGTTTTATTAGGTTTTTGCTCTTTCAATATTTGCTTCCCTTATGTTTGCTAAGATTGCAAATCTCGTCTGTATGGTTAACGGATCTAACGTAATTTGCTGAGTAGCTATTCTTATGGTATACCTCAAGAATAGCTATTTGTTTATTAATATTATTTTATAAAATAGTATTAATAAACAAAGTCTGTACTAAGTTGAGGGGTATGGTGAATCGATATCAAGAAAAATAAGTTTTAGTGTAATTGTAGAAGAAATATGAAAAAAAAAGTTCAAAAGCAATATATAGAGGAAGTGATGTTCATAGATTTTACTGTATTATACAAATATTAAGCAAGATTCCTTAACTTTTGAAGGCATTTTCTTTTTTTTATGTCTTAATGACTCTTATTTTTGAAAAACAAAGCACTTGCCATAAAGTAGATTATCCATACAATTACCCCATAATAATACGTAAATAATAGTTAATAGTTAATATATCTTACTAAAACGCAAATAGCAATGTCTATATATATTTTACGTTAACATGTTTTATTAATTAGACATACACTACATTGCAAAAGTTTAAATCTCGTTTTGTCTATTTCTGATTTAAACAATAATTAATTATTTTTTTAAATATAATTGTTATAGTAAAGATTTATTATAGTCTTTACGCTGATCTTAAAAACTGCCTAAACTCAACGTTAGTTACGTTAATTGACGTGAACGTGTCAAGTTTGTCTCGTCGTTGTTACTAACGATGTCATTTATAAAATATCATTAAAAGTTATTATATAAAACGGCGTTTAAATTTTTTCTTCTTCTTCTTAGACAGTTTCCTACCAAGGCAGAAATTACTTAAATAGCTAAAAGGTTCTTGTAAAAACAGAACGCGATAATGATAGAATTATATGTTTTACATATTAAAGCCCTCTTGCATGTACATGGCCTATAGCCTTATTTTGTTTTCATTGTGTTTTTGATAATAGGAATACGAATATTTTAAGTCTTTTAAAATATGTCAATATATAAAAAAAAAATCTTTTTATATATTAATGTTTTGTTTCTTAACTTTTACATTTAGAATATCAATGTAAAAGTCTTTTTTCACAGCTAATAAAAATGAATTAATAAGTTTGTAATTTTTTATGTTTACTAAAAAAAAACAAATAACTATTATTTATATGAAACTAAAATTGATCGACTAAGCATGAAAAGTAGTAAATTGTATTATATTGGCATGTACTTGCGTAGAGTTTACATTCTAGACCAAATTTGTGTCAAAACTAAAAGTCTCATTGTGTCGTCACAGTTACATGTCGGATTTAAGTATCTTATAAACCTTCCACTGATAGGCCTAAAAAGGAAAAGTGAAATTTACTTTAGAGACATGAGAGCCTCGTGTCGAAGGATATAATAATAAAAATAACAATATACTTAGTCTTTAGATACAGAACTATTTTTCATGCAGGTGTCTTTTTTTTAAAAGCATTGCATATTAATACGTTACAATACGTTAAGGTGTTATAACTGCATTAATAGTTGATATAATAATCTGAATAATAATAATAATTTTCAGATTTGCTGAAGCCCTGATAATAAATAAATAAGTTCAACTTTGCTAAAATATTTATGAACAATTGCAAACATTGTCTAATTATTCGAATATTTTTTTAACCAACGCACGATGCTGAAAATTTTATGACATTATAATCATGTCAAAATATTTTTTGTTCATAAAATTCTTATTGATAACTAGCTGACCGGGCGAACTTCGTACCGCCTTAGCGTTGCAATGATGCACTACTTTATTTTGTATAGCTGATCTATCTTAGGTATGAGTACCTATTCAATTTGAACCGAATCCTCCATATAAAAATGAATCCATAATTCCCTGTTCTCGCTATTCCTGAAAATGACTTTACTAATTTTTAATTAAATAAAAAAACAAAATATATATTTTCATAATAGTGTTTATTTCTTAGGATTCAATAATTTCACTAATATTTTTACAAATCGCTATTGAACAACTTTGCATTTTTATTTAAACACTAAGCTCAATACGACGCTCTTTCATCAATATAATCTATGACATTGACATTTGTTACTCGCGTTTTTAAAAATATGCAAAATTAAATGTACATTTTTCAATATTTCTGAGAGATTTTCTTAATATTTTTTTCCGTAAGAACCTTCTCCTAATAATAACAAATACAACAAAAAAAGAATTAGTGAAATCGGTCCAGCCATTCACGGGTGATGCCGTGACCAAGGAAAACGGGTTTCATTTTTATATATATAGATAAGTTTAAGTATTCAAGAGATATTTCCTTTATGAGATATATTAGGATTCATAAGTTAAGTATTTGATAAATTTCAATAAGTTCTAAGATCTACATCATAGTACTATTTCCTACTATCATTATATTGTATAATTCAATATATAATTAGGTTACTTTAATATCACTTTTTGATACCTTTATCTAACCGCAATAACAATATTATAAAATTCGCATAATTCACTGCCAACAAACAAGCCCATGATTATACAATATGTATCCATTTATAAGATATATAATATTTTAGGATACACAACACATTAGAAAAATAAAAATTGTATAGTATTTATTTATACGTATTAGAAGATCCTGACTGCTTTATTAGAGTGTAGTATCAATTCTTGGATTCATAAACTTACAAAGATGAATACAGTTTCATTTTACGATGGTAGTCTTTCAAATACTCAATCTCAGTACTTCCATATTATAAATATTTTTCTGTACGAATATTCCGTTTGGAAGACAATCGGTACTGTAAAAAAAAAATGTATTTATATTAGCAGCCGGAAGAACTTAAGAAAAGGTACTGACAGATTTTCCAACATATTATAATTCTACAAGGACAATTAATAAAACACGTAAAAAAGTGAGATACTTAGAAATAGCATTCTTCTGTAATGTTCTGCAGGTGACTGTAATTGTGGCTTATCACATATCGGTCAAAATTAGATATGATATGTTTATTTTTGTAGTCTCTCTTACATGTTCAGCTACTTTCAAAGTACAGTAAAAACAACAATTATCATCATATTGCATTATTTTACATGCATTATTTGTTAACATGAACAAATACGCGAATCTCAAATCATGCGTTTCCATTAATTTTCGTGAACATAGCCAGGTAGATAGATATTTAATGGTTTACGAAAGCTTAACTATAATAAATAAAAAAAAATAAAAACTCCCGATACAAAAAGACCTCTAAAAAGAATAAAAAAAATATTATTATGTATTTATTGAGGTCGTTGGAACCGTTGTACGTACGTTGACGATGATATCTATTTTACAAAGTTATTCATTGAGGACTTAGACTATACAATTCGACATCGTAATTTCTTTATTTGCCTTGGTAACTTACTTGCATTTTAATTTCTTCCTTTTTAGGCGGTCCCCCCACGCAATGAATTCATTAAGTACATATAAATATTATTTTTATTCTTTTTAGAGGTGTTTTTGTATCGTGGGTTTTTTTAATTTAATTTTTTTTTCTGCTTTTTAAAGTTATGTTACTGGTTTCTTAATTGTAAAAAATATTATAAAGAGGAATTGATTTGTTTGAATTAAATAAGCTCCGAAACTAATGAACCGATTTAAAAAAAAATTACCATTAGAATCCTACATTATTCCTGATAAACATAAGCTATATTTTATCATCATCATCATCATCACTAATGTTAAAAAGAGGAAAGATTTGATTCTTTGTTTGTTTTAATTGAATAGGCACCGAAAGTACTGGACCGATTTAAAAACATATTTTACCTTTAGAATCCTACATTATCCCTCTGACGAATATAGGCTAAATTTAATACGAGAAAAAATAAGGATCCGCGTCAAAATTTTAATAATGTCATATATTATAAATGTATTAAGTAACATGATTCAAGACTAATTCATATATTTGCGAATATTAATAAATATAAACATTTAGAGTTAAAATCATTTACAATCACTAATAACACTATGATGAAGGGATTTATATTATCATAAGCTGTTGCCCGTGACTCTTTATGACTACGATCATAAGCCATATAAATATATTTTTACAGTCTACGTGGAGGCAGTCCATCTTGTCAAAAACCATCTTGGTAAACATAGCTTTCGATTAAAAAAAAACCGCATTCAAATCCGGCAACGCGTTTGGCCACTACATTGCCACAGACAGACACACAGATAGACAGGTCAAACTTATAACAACCCTCTTTTTAGGCGGGGGTTAAAAAATAGAGATAGAGAGTTTTTCGATCTACCTATCTCTTTTAAGTTCGACGCTCACATTTTAGGCTGGCTTCATTTGTTTAAATTGTTTATGAATGTGTTTAAGCGTATTTTATTGTAATAATAAACATATAGTTACGATTACATCTGTTTAAAAATTATACAAATAAAATATTTTGGTTAATTAATTATAAGGTTCAATGTTTTTTATTCTAAAGTTAATGTTCAATGTTTTTTATTCTAATTATTATAACCACTATTTTATTTCGAGTAACAGTTTATATATAAATATTTGTTTTCTTTACAGGTAAGTGACACAAGGCTCAAAACATTGCTGCGGTGAGAGAATCTCGTAGAATTGAGGTTAAATCATGATCTGGACATTGTTCAGGGATTTTCTAAATTTTTTGTAATATATGACAACAAGTATAACTGAAGACTAGTTAATTGATTGCTTACCATTAAATATGATTATTATTATAATAAATGATATAAATTCGATTAAGCATAATATATTCATATATTGTCTTAAATAAGAATTGTACTAGTTACTAAAAATATGAATGTGAACTAATATTAAACAAACCAGTTTAAAAAAATCTGATTTACTTAATATTAATATATTTGTCGGAGATAGAGGCATATTAGTGGCTTGTTGGGTATTGATGACGTCTTCTGGTACAGGATCCGAAGCGTAGGTCACAGGCAATTAAACCACACAGACACAATAAGACAATTCTTGTATTAAATGCAGATAATCAGATATCACAAATTACTTAGTAGGTATACAATTAACAGAGTTGCGTGAACCATCGGTCCCGTTTGGGGACCGGACTGTAAGGCTCACACTAATCAAAATCCATCTCGTCTCGATACTCTCGGTTATTTAAAATGTCTCCGGTGCCCCTCCAAACGATTCCGATCTCGTGACTCAATACGTCACGGCGTTCACACCCCACTGTTACAATGATATCAATTGAGTTACTAATTATCGTTAAATTATCGTGTTATGCGACATATTTAATAAGTCGTACAAACTTAATATTCTTCCAAAAAGATATTTATTTAGTTTGGCTAAACACATATTTAAAATAAAAATACGAACAAATGGTTGTTTGTAGGGTTGAACTAAAAAGCAGAGTTTTTGGTGTACATTATACTAAAATATATTTAATAATACACTCGACATAGGTTTAGAATATCTCCTTTCTATAATTTAAATTTTTAAATTAAAACGAATAATTATACATTTTACTTTAATATAAAAATATATATTTCAATTTACACGAATGGCAAATTGAATTTTCATTAATCGCTTTCACGAAAAACCGATCAAATCTTTATTATAACGAAAAATTAGTTTTCACAAATATCATGACCGTCGAAGTTTATTGTTTAAATTGTGGTGTTTTCTAAAATATCTCTGTAAAATTTAGATATAAAGAATTTATCTACAACTAAATATTTAAAAAAACGTATTTGGTTTGACTATTATTTATTACATAAAATTTGTCGGATTAGAATTTTTTCAAAATTCTTTCAATGTTTTTTGTTACAAATATGTTGTGTACATCTAAATAAGTTTAAAATATATTTTTTTAGACTATTAAAAAAAAACATAGACCCTCTGTACTCTAAATACAGAATTATTTACAATTTACTGTTATCATTTTCATAAACCTTGGGTAAGAAATAACTAAAAAAAGTGTCACTGCAAAAAATCTTTGTTGACGTCGATAAATAAAGATGTTTAATATGATTAAATAAAAGCTTAAAATTGTAAGCAAAATATTTGAATTCTTTAATACTGGATTTTTCTTAAGACATGAAGAGTTTAATCATTCAAACTCCAACTCCACCGACAAAGATAAGAAAGAACCATCTTATATATGCGGATAAAGCTTAAGCTGACGTTGCCGATTTTTATTACTTTTTGGAAAATTAGAAGATTTATTCAATTATTAAATTCCACCGTTATATCTAACGACATAATACGAAAACGTATTGTTAATATTGCATTCTCGCTCTATAGATGATGCTCAGGTGCAGACAGTCTTTTAATGTTGTTTGTACAAAATGTTCATACTTTTAAAAGTTTAAATCATTGGTAATAATCTTCACAAAATGGGACACACAGATTCATTGTCACTGCTAATGATCTGTGACTTATTAAGAATTTAATAAGCTAGTGTTGTTTTACCACAATAAAAAGATGCCACCACTCATTTAGTAAAAAGGCTATTCCATATTTACCCAACTACAAAATACATACTGTAAAGTAAGAAAACAAAAGTCTGGTGAACATACTGAAACGTTGAATTTATTTGGACCTCTAAAAAACTTACTATAAATTTACTTTTAAACAAGTAGGTACCTTGTAATATTTGGAAAATTAATTTTCTAGACTTCTCATGATCAGTATATCGAACTTCAAGAGATTTCATAATTTCAGTTTATAAATCATCAAAATTGTGGACTTGTAGTATTTTCGTAACTTCATTTTGTTGACTTTAAAAAATATCAGATTACAGGTTTTGTTTAAATGTATGATTCTAAATTGAAACAATATGGACAGGTTTAGATAAACATTAGAAACATAGAAAACCCAAAGTGTCAGCTTCGGGTGGACACAAAGCCAGACAACTTATTCAAAACCAGACAAAGCCAGTAAACAGTAAAGCCAGACTACAGGGAGCACAGAGCTATCCGCAATCGTTCAAGTTACAATGGTAGCGAGGAAAAACAAAAACTACTATGTATATTCTAAGTGACTCCAAGTCAGCTCCGAAAACTATTAAAAATCTGGATACTCTACATCCCTAAGCGTTCAAAGTACAAAATAAGCTTTATCGAATTTCGGTACTTCTAGAAAAGCGTAAGCCTTTATCTACTCACAAAAGATTTTCTATGTAAAACGATAAAATTGCTTGCATCTTTCAAATTTCCAAATATGTGGTCTAAGCTCAAGAGAAATATAATAACAATGTAAAAATTTTAAATGTGTAATGTTAAAAAAAATAATATATAGGTATCAGAGGTTTTGTTGCAGTAATGGTATATACAACAAACTGTCCAATCACAGCTTGCCGAAGTAGATCTGTATTAGCCCTGAAAAGAACATGTAATAAATCATACCATAAATAGCATAAATAAAATAATGCTTTCCACACGAGCAAACCTATGTATCCGATTACCTCGTCAGAAGAAAGACTTCTATTGAAATGATAATGTTAATAATACTTTCGCCAGATGTAAAACCGAATTTGTATGAAGAACCATTAAAATTATTGTCGATTTTAGATTATATTTAAAGAAATCGACGAACATTAAATTAACATTTTTTTTTAATTTAAGTTTTTATTTTTTTTAATTTAAACCATATGTTAATAAACTTTAAACAGAGTCAACGGACTCCATGTTGGAGAACACTTTTCAACAAAATTACAAAGTTTTCTAACTATATAATAAATAATGAACAACAAAACTTCTAAGGATTAAAAGAAGTAAACTCAATTATTAAGTTTTATATAACCCTCAAAATAATACCTCACACACTACGTTACTTGTTTAAACTTTAAATATTCTTCGTGTGGTTATTATTTAATTATTAAATATTTAATAAGGTATTAAAAAAAAAAAGATTACAGAGTTTGATTTGGACCAAGTGAATTGTGAAATCATCGGTGATATGAGACACTAGTCAAATGTTTGTTTCCCCTTATGTGTGTGGTGTGCAATGTGTATAAGTGTGTATAAGTGCAGTTCAGTATTTTGGTGCACTGATCACGAGCGAAAAAAGAAAGATAAAAAACCATCTTATAATTTATTTCATTATTCGTTATGTATTTTATTTTATATAATAAACAAAGGACGATTTAAAAAAGATAAGTAATGTTAGTAATATTCATTTATAATAATTTTAATGTTTAATACATTGGAATTCACATGTTTTAGTTCATAAGCAAGCAAGCAAGCAATAAATTATGGAATGTTATTTAGTATTTACTGTTAAATGTTTCAAGAATTATAAGCATAGGATATTTTAACGTTATGTTTATCTTTTATTAATTATTAGAACTTATTATAAGGTATAAATAATAGCATCTGTAAGTTGGTTGTGAATTTGTAAATTACCCTCACGTAAATATTATAGCTTTTATTTTATACTTCGTGCATGTAATATTCTAAATATTTTAGTAAAATTTTGTTAAAATATTATAAAATGAGTTGTAAGGGCTGCTCTCGCCCATTCTATTACAAATGGTTGGATATTAAAAATTGAAGTGCAAGTACTGTGTATTACTGAAACAATTCTTAAACTGTTAAGAATCGTTACTGTTGTTAATAATACTTACTGAAGTATCACAGTTGCTCAGTTAAAAAGCAACTTGACGAAAAAAAATTTATTATACAAGCATCCACATCGGATAATGTACACAAAAAACGAAATAATTTGGTAAAACATATGTTTTATTATTCACGTAATATGTTCTTTTTGTCCAGGGTATATACAAGAAGTACATTTAAAAAAGTTTTTTTTACAAAAAGTTATTATTACAAAAGACACTTAACATTGTTTCGTGACTTACATATTTCATATTGCATGCTTAATTTGTAAAGTGAGTATAAAGTTATTTTTTTTATCAAAAGAACGCGCTAAGTGTTCTTTTCAAGACGATGCAATGTCTTGGAATGTCGAAAAACGTGATCAGACTATAGTGTTTTTGTTTTTAATTTCCAACTGTAGGCTTTAAATATTTTTATAGTAATTATTATCCTTTTTAGAATTTGGACATTAAAGTTTCGTTACGAAAATAATAACTTGTTAAATTTTAAAACATTGTGTATTTTTGTATTTGTCATATAAGTCTAATAAACGAACTTTAATAAACATAAATGGAAATGCTAAGTGTTACATATTTTTTACACGAAGCATAAACAGTATTTTTTTTTCAAGATAAACGTATTTTTAAGAGGACGTTGATACGGGAGTAATGTCGTTGATAAATCCTTGACACATTTTTCCTAAGACTAAAAACCGTAAGCATTGTCGTCACAGCTTTTATAAAACCTTCTTAACATAAAAGCTTTGAAAATGTGATATATACGTGAATTTAGTTTTTGTTAACAAAGTGATTGAAATAGCTCTTTTTTGGATGCATTTATTTTTAAACAAAAATACTAAAAAATCTTTTATTATAGAATCATATTGTCGAAATTTTAATTGTTTTTTTTTTGGATACATTAAGACAACTATTATTATAATCCCAACCTACGTTACAACCGATTGTGTCTATGTAGCAGCTAAAATAAATTAAGTAATAAGTTTCTCGAACATTTACCAGACTAAGTGAAGTACATACATGTAATATAGATACATACATATATGCATGAGTTTCTTCTTATGGGTTAGGAAAAAAGAGTGCATGCCAGAAGTCAAACATCATTCGCTTCTTCCAACTTCATTTATCTTTTTTATGTCTTTCAAACATACTTCATGTTGTATTAAGGAAGTAGTAAGTAAGTAAGTTTCTTCAACATGTTGCTAATTTGGTTTAGATATGTTCGCCTAGGGAAGTTTCTAATACATGCCACTTATAGGTCTTTGTAACTGCATCTTCTTTTAGTTGATGTATAACAAAACAAGTCTCTCTTAATATATTTTTCTTTGCCATGATCGAGTATGAAACACTATTCACTTCATTCACTATTTCTCCTTTTTTTTACATAAATACAGACCCCAGTTCTGGTTTTTTAGTTTTCTTCTTCATTTGCTCGAGAATGTCTGCTTTGCAGAGTTCTTCATGTAAAATGTAACCATTTTTAAAATGCAGATTATTGAAGAAATGTTTCCCTTCGCTTCGTTTCCATTTCTGTTCTCATTCAAACAGACTGTTTGCAGTAAACCATGTTGGAGAAACGTTCACAAACCACAAACTCTATTAGCGATAAACTTTGTTCCAAAAGTGTGTTAGAGCGCACTATGTTTTGACTCACACATCTTAACCTTTGTACGTGGTATATTTATATATAACATATACACAAATGTAATGAAGCTTTTTTAAAAATAATATTTTCACTATTGATATACACGAATTCATTATTACGTATAAACCATTTAAACTTATTAATAATATGTATAATATATAATTATAATAATATTATTTACATAAAATTAATATAAGGAAACAATACCCTAATCTATCTCAAAGCAAAAGCTGAGAAATATCAGATCGGTTGTCTTAATTATAGTTATGCCATATCGAAGCTCTATTTAGTCACATCTTATTATCTCAGATTATTTATTCTTATATTTCTTTAATGTAAATACTCTCAAGATCTAATCAATCATATGATTTTGGTTTCCCATTGATTAATATGTACCAAAGTAAAAATAATATTGACACTATAGCCAGTTATTATTCCTAGTCCTGATTGAAATAATTGTTAATACGACAATAAACTATTATTGTTACAGACTACTACAACGTACAGGTCATATTGATAAAAATATATTTGGTATGTGTCTCTAATATAGTAAGAAGAGTGGTAAAAAAAATATATTATTGGTTCCATAATTTTATTATAGAATATAGGAACGGCTATCTCCAATTTAACCCTTTAAAATAAAAATCTGGAAAACACTGAAAACCTTAACAGCGGCAGATACTCAAATTTTATGAAAGTCATCAAATGTTTTTGTAATGGCTTTGAAGACATATATTAATAATGAATGTATTGACATGTATCTTCTTAAAAAGTAATTCTATGAACTATTCAAACTCGTCTTGTGTTTATTATTTACCTTTTGATGTAAGATAAATTCCTCAAATGGGTTACGTCATAAAATTTTCGGCCAACCATTAACCACTAACGATATGATATATAATATATGTAAGAAGGAATGTTAAAGATGCCTCGTAGTCTTTTGTTATAAATCAGTATCTCTATGTTGCTGTTGCTGGATGTTCCTCAGAGCTGGAGGCCATAAGGCCTTAGGCAATAGGTCTTAAAATAGCTTTGGTTTTTGTCAAATTTTTGCTGTCTGTTCTCATTTGTCCCTTCCTAATAAGTAAATACTTCATAGTTTTAAATCTAGCTATTTTCACTTTGCCCATTTATATTTTCTTCTGTCCAAGTGCATACCCAAATATTTTGCATTATCATTTTGTGAGATTTCGTCATTGCCAAGTGTCACTGGTAGACATGTGTCTCTCCTGAGAGTAAAAATAACGTGTGTTGGCTTACTATAATTTGCATGTTTTCTCCAAATCATAAACCATTCCTCTATAGTCTACTTTCATGATGTGATTGTGCAGGTATTCTGATGCTGCAGCTACTGGAATTGTGTAGGTGGATAAATAAATGTAAAAACAGCTTATCCAATTAAACGAAGTGTTCAACGTAGACTTAAACAGTTGCCAATAAGTAACAGACAAGTGACTATAAGGTAGTCGGACGGAAAAATAATACAAATAAAATAACCAAAAAATAAAACTACTTACAAATATTACTTACCTATTTCAATAATATTAGTTTGAATATATAGGCATACAAAATGAAATATTTTTCTTGCCACTAAATGTAACATGTTTGAGTTAGAGTTATGTGTATTGTTCAGTTAATGTTAATGTAGCACTTATTCTTCGTTATGAGAAATAACAAACGGTTGCAAAACAGACATAAAACGTTTAACACAATGCTATACTTTAAAGGCTTTACGAGTGCTAAGGAGGAAAATATTTATGCATTGCATAAATTATTTAACTTTGGTTTCACGTAATATACTATACACATATGTATAATAAGTTTAAGCATTTTATTGTTTATATTAACAATAAATATGTACAAAATGAAACAAACTGCTACTATAAGAATAGCACTATATTGCTGGCATAAATGTAAATCATTTCAAATAAAAGAGGAAAAATGGACAAAAGACACAATGGAAAGTGTTTTTCGTCGATATTAATATGAATATAATTAGCTTCTCTACACATAAACAGGAAGTTAAACATAATTACTACTGTTAAAAATGTGCTACTAATTCGATGTTTCTAAAATATTAAAAAAGTTAAAATCATACCATTTGGATGAGTAGCAGTTGTTATAAAAAAAAATATTGATAAAGTAGATAGTTTTATGATCAAAGTTAAAAGTATCGAAGTTTTTCCAATTTTCTTCTGTAATATCCTGAAGTATCTATATAAAAGAAAATGTATTAGTTAATAGATTGTGACACATACTGGTTAAAAACGAAAATTGATTGTAGGGTACATATATAAATTCCTAATAAGTGATTATATATTTTTGCGTTATTCTTAAATAAGTATATAGGTTCTGTAACAACACTATGTATATATATTTAAACTTTAATTTAAAACAAATATATCACAGACAAGATTGATTAGTCAGTACTCTTTCACTTGCTCCTTTCCCACATACCTATATGGGTTAGCACAATATGTCTACCGAATTGGAAAAGATTTGGTACAAATTATTAGGACCGGCTGACGGTTTGAGATCAGCAGGGCTATTCGCTAACTTTGACTTTTCTAATGACCATCAGCTGTGACGTCATGGCAGTTTGTTACTATAGTTACATTATACAAAATTAGTTGTTTGACAACCATTATGTCCGCACTTACTGATAGTGATTTTCATTTTAACTGTCAAAAAAGATACGCAATAGCCCTGCTGGCCAACTACGGAATGCGTATTGGTGGGATTTTTGCCAAACTACGGATAATTGGTGTAAAATGGTATAAACTTTTAGTTTGTGTCCCTTGGCTGGTTGTTAAAACACACTATAAAACATAATATGTATTGGAAATATTTTATATTTCATGTAACATATAATTAACCAGTTTGTAGGGAGCTTAACTATAGACATCACTGGATATTTATCATTCCAACATCCCATGTGCTTGACATTTTTTATTAACTAAGAAAAAATGAGAAATGGATTTCTGTCAACCCTTCGAGGATAGGTTACATAAAAAGGGTAGAGAGAGTATTATACAAATATTTTTTGCTGAGATTTTGTCCAAATTCCATAGTTTATATAATGTATGATATCAAAGATTAGAAGGAGTTTTTTTAAGAAAACAGTATCATTGTTATTATTATAAGCTGCTTGATAGTTTGATTAACCAAAATCTTGGCGACTTTTAGTTTGCATGCACAATCTGGATTTCAACCTGAAATTTCTATAGACAACGCAATATTTAACTTAAAATAGCTGTCCAATAATAAACGAGGAGTGAAAGAACTTCCGTGTATACCTGATTTCTTGAAATTTTCAAGTTTTTGATTTCGTAACTGGAAATAACTATGCCGATTTTGTAAATTAACTAGTTGAATGAGTTTTTTTCATAACATAATTAATTCAATATCTGATATTTATTTTCATCGTTATATAATAACAATAATATTATTATTATTATTGATAAAAAATAAGTATATAGTAATAAACCAATATGGCTGTCATTTATACAATAGGAGAGGGAATTTTTATAGAAATAATTCTATGTTATATTATTTTCTATATTATATTATTATTTTTACACAATTATTTCTTGTGTAATTTTGTAATTTTTCAGGAAGAATTCCGCCCCTTAAGACATACGATTACAGTGAAATCCAAGGAACAATAAGGAAATTCTTTTGTATTTCTGGTATTATTTGGCATTCACACAGAAGCTTTACAAAAGATAATAAGTAAAATTGTTTAGTGGTTAAGACAAATTGACGGCCGTTATTTTCTCAACAGCGAATATCGTGCACTAAGCACTAACAGCATTCAAAGCAATTTGTATCGTGTTTTATTGTTAGGTTATCTATCCATTTCTGTACTACAACTTAAAGTATAAACATAATAATTTCAAAATATTCAACTTAACTTAACTTATATGTAACTAGCTGTTTCCCGCGACTTTGTAGGTTTTTGTTAATACTAGTAAAATAGAGATAACTGTAAGTTCTTTTTTACTTGTTATATATTACGTGATTGACGTAGATTGACCTAACTTCTTTGTTTGTGTGTTAACAGATTTAAATATAAAATTTTAAATGTCTTCTACAGCCCATCACAGTATATTCTTGAAGATGTCTTTCAAATCGATTAAGCCGTTTCTGAGATGAACGTACACAAACAAACAAATATACAAACATAGAAAAAAATGCTTTGGGTTCGCTTACATGATTCTAATAACACTTTTTTTAAATACTATGCGCTACATAGTAATGTTAAGATCTTTAAGGCGCTATATTATATCTTCTACATATTCTAGTATTACTTAACTCGTTAGAGACATTTTTTAAAACAATTACCTGTTTCGACCCTATTTATATACTTAACCGCATTTAAATATTAAGTTTTAATTTCTAATAAATAACTTTTTCTCCATATTTTATAACACGACGAATGGATTTAATTGACGTTATTATATGTTGAAGATAACGTCGGGTATATCAGCCGCCACCGGCACTGCTACCGCCGCCGCATATTTTTTTACCGCCGCATATTTCTTGCCCCACTTTTTCTTATCACAAACGCTGTCCTGGCTTATTCATAGTCAGACCATTCACTCTCTATATATTTGTTTAATAATATACTTCGGATATCTTACGGGTTACAGCGTTGTCTTGTAATTCCTTCTGTGTGTTTGTTAACAAGTTATTTTGCTACGGGTGTGTTTGTATTATTATCATTTGCATTGTCTTTATATGCTTACTATAGAAGGGTGGAATATAATTGTGTTAAGCAGTATAAAATGTACTTTTGAATTTATTTCAATGTTTAAATCAAATAGAAATTAATTTAAAATTGAAACGGTGATTCTTCTTAGTGACGATCTAGACACTGATATAACAAAACCCTTTCAAGTACTTTGAATTACTCAATATAGGGTCATTTCGCCTGTTTGCGTCCATTTAGTGGAGTTGCTGACTTTGAAAGAGAAAATAAAAATGATTTAGCACTAGTTTTGAATAAAAACTTATGTACAGTGTTAATAATATAGTCTTTTTTATATTCGTTTAAAATTTTGGTGGAAAGATATAACGATTTAACTATAAAAGTGATAAATATCAGATTTGGGCGATTTACCCAGTTTGCGTCCATAAAATCTAAATTGCGTCCACTCATGTCCAGTTTGCGTCCACCAACTTATATATAGAATGTAGGGGAGATTTTTATTAATTATTATTCAGAAAGATTAGATTTTAACAATTTATTGTTTTATGTCTAAATATTTAACTAATTAAATTTTAAAATATTTTTAATAACAAATATATCATCTTATATATTTGTCACAGCCAATGTTTTCTTCGCTGTCTTCATCTACATCTGATATAAGTATGTCATTACATTCAGCGCACTTTGTACTATCCACGGCTGGTAAATTTTCTTTTCAGAGTATCAGTATCTACTGTGACTTTAACAGGAAGTGTCTTTTTCCTACGTTTTGGAGCAGTTCCTTGAACTTTTTTTTCTCTATTCGTTCCTTATTTCTTTTTCTTACTGCTTTGTTTTTTTTCTCCATCTGCTCTTTATGTTCATAATACTTTCTCGATGCAGACGAAGATATGGCCGCTGGAGTTCTTTGATTAAATTTTCTTGCTATGCTAAAAATTTCGGCCAACATCAGGTGGGTTTTAAATGGATCAAAGGTTTCTGAATGTGAAATGCCTTGAATAAATAATGAAAATGATTGTAAACTAGGAGGCTTTTCTATAGGTGAAATAGATGGTGCTATAGAAATACAGTTGATGCTAAATGAATAAAAGCAGTCGGAGGGGGTTTTGATATTGTTGCTTAGTTTTCTCAAGACTTGGTGTAGTATGAGTTGCCATATCTTCTAGTGGTAAAGTAAGAACTTCATCTGAAGACACTATTGAACTAAGCTACAGGTAACTGCCAAAAAGGTGTATAGGCAAAATCATTTTTATTCATGTCATGAGTTTCAGAGTTGCACCTTGATACACTGTGATTTCACAATTTCTAATTTGTTCAATCAGGAGCCGTTTAAAAATTACGTTAATTTTTTTTATTATAATTACATTAAGATATTATTGATCGTAGGTATATACAATTGTATTAAATTTAAATTACTATACATTTTTAATTACTTTTATAAATAGATAACATGAAAACAAAGGTGGACGCAATCTGGTCTGTCCTAAATAATAGGTCATAAAACTCGCGTCCACTGCGGACGCAAAGTGGATTTTTTTAAATTTGTATGTGGTAGTACGCGTCCACCTTTTTTTTTTTTTTTTTTTTTTTTTTTTTTTTTTTTTTTTTTTTTTTTTTTTTTTTATCGTTGGAAAAATGCGTTTCCGCATCGTCACCCAGGCCAGGAAGGCGATGACCGGGCGGTATGTGCGGCACCCGGCGACTGCCATTTTTAAGGCACCCCACTAAAAAACCAACGGCTGCCCACGACGCTGCCATGGGACGTCACGGGATCGCTTTCGCACTCACCGTGACGCCCCGGAATACGCGTCCACCTTATTTTAACTGTAAACAATTTAAAAAAAAAAAAAAAAAAAAAAAAAAAAAAAAAAAAAAAAAAAAAAACTTAAGTAAATTCATAATTATGTTTTTCCTTTCTTTATTATTAAGGCCTAGAAACATCTATGTATCCTTAACTTCACATAAAACAATGTAAAACTAACCGTGAGTGGTGTTGCTGCTCACTATTTTTTTTACTAACATTTAAGACATTCGCAGTCTTTTGTCCCGTGGCTCAGATAAATTATTTTTTTTTAAAGGGAAAGATTGCGCTCAAGGAAATTTTGTTTATGACTGTGTATCTCCTATATATTGAGGTATTGGCAGAAATTACATTTGGTTTTGTTAGAAAGTTCATGAACTTATTTTCGAGTATTTTATGAAAGGATAGCCGTCGAATGGACGCAAATTGGCGATGGACGCAAACAGGCGAAATGACCCTAGATTATTCGAGCTACTTTGTCTTTGTAATGTTTAATTTGTTGAATGATTTACATTTTACATTTTATGACCTTTTAAATTTACTTTAAATTAAAATACAAACTTCTACCAAGTAAAAGGTTTCTATGAGTTTTTCAAGTAACGCTCCAAAAATTATATTGAATATTAGTAATGTAATCTCGAAAAATTATTATAAAGCTTACTCTTCTGGAGCTTATTTTTTTGTAATTTATATTCTTTCTTGTAGAATGTAAGGTAAGATCGAATTTAAGGAGTGAATATTCGCTTAAATTAGTATGTAACATATAATTAACCAGTTTGTAGGGAGCTTAACTATAGACATCACTGGATATTTATCATTTCAACCTTCGATGTCCTTGACATTTTTTATGAACTAAGAAAAAATGAGAAATGGATTTCTGTCAACCTTTCGAGGATAGGTTACAAATATGACAAATTAGTAAGTAAATATATGAACAAAAATATTTTATTTAATTAATTAATGTGTATTTTTATATAATATTTATAAGATCAACACTTTTTAGCTCTGTCAAGTTGTTGTAGCTATATTTTTTTTAAATCTTGGTTATACTATTGAAGTACGTGGAGTCGAGGTTGACAGAGTCGGTTTTGACAAAAAAGTCATAAAATTTAATGTTTAACAAATGACGTTTCGGATTTGAAATGTTTATCAAATAAATAATAATTATTATCATTTGTCCAGTTGGCGCCATTTGACATTCGGGAAACTAAAACAACAAAGTTTTTACGAAGTTGTTTTTCTAGTTAAATTAAAATAAAATAATAATATAATAATATACTTAATTGATAAATATATAGCATAGATGTGACATGTTATTTAAATATTTTGTTTTTGTGTTACCGTATTTTCACCAATATTAATTGGTGAAAATACGGTAACACAAAAAATACATTATAAAACCTGGGAATAGTATTAAAAGAAAGGACTGACCAACCTCTTTCAAATGAGACCATTTTCAAACCAAAACTCATACGACATGAATGTAAAAGCCAGCCTTGTGCAAAGTTATCTTTCTACGAGTTTCCATAATACAGACGTTATTTTATCACTATATTACAAATTACTGTTTATCTATTTTTTGTGTGATAGACTATATAGTCTATAATCATATGATTAGACTGGTTGATAACAAGTCGCTACGATTGAGAGACTTTAAGAAAGTTATAGCAGAATCTTAAACTGTTTTAAAAACTGTGTTTTATAAGAATAATGTCTCCGGCCAAATAAAATTTAGGGGAACGCAGAAAATTTTGATTTTCATTCGTTTGATGCACAAGCATGCAAAATAAAATAAGCCATATTAACAAAAGGTAACAATTTAATTAAGTAATTGTAATATAGTATTAACAGATAAGTGATGCACCTAATATTTACGAAATGAAGTGATTAAAAAAGCAATATAATGTTGTGTTAGGTAGTTTCGGTGAATTTGGAAAAATAAAATAATAGATAGTATATTATTTAATGTTATTAAATTAACCACATTTATATTTTTTCTGCCCGTTGAGAAGTGGTGGTGAAGAAATTGGCGCTCAATGTAATCAATTATTTGCTTCAATTCCTTTCTTATTGGATGAACGCTAAAGTGACATAGGGTTGTCGTTTTACACATTTTTGAAGTTCAATATACGTTATCTGTTATTATGTTGTATGTTTTCTCTATCAATAAAATGCAGTTCATGAAAATGTGTTTTTTTAACTATTTCGTTGATTTGTATGCAAATTCAACTGAATGTTTTGCGATTTTCCAATATACTGTAAAACTTTACAGTACATTGGAAAATCGCATTCACGTTTACTACACATGTATGTATTCAATATGTTATCAAAACTTGTTTATTTGTACTACTAGTATACCCAGTTAAATGAAGCCGAATTCTAAAATCCAGTTATTCAATACTTTTGTATGGAATGACTGGTTTTTAGAATACGAACTGGTAGATTTACGAAGTATTATTATTTTTCAGACGACAATAATATGAATAATGATTAAATCATTGAAATGACATCTTGGAGTCTTGGTAATTAAAATGCCATATTTTATAAAGAATTTTAACAACTACATATTTGTTGTTCTACAAGAAAAAGAAATTAGTTTTGCATTTTCTTTTTATATTTAATATGACAACCCTATTTTGATTTTGCCAATCAAAGAACCGAGTCGATTAAGTTCTTTGACTCGTTTAGCTTTCTCTCCAACTGAATGACTACATTTGAAGGACAAAAATGTATCTATATTACCACTGTTCTAATATCGATCTAAGAGCATTCTTTAAAAGTGATAGAGCTTAACAGCAGATAATGTGCTGGATTTCTGATTTAGTCTGGCCTAACTAGAAATACTCATTTTCACACAAAACCGGAATAAAATAGCAACTGTATTTCTTAAGGTTTGAGAAGGGTCTGGTAGATAAAACTTCGGTTCTATCAATTCTCTTTATTCTATTCTAAAGTAGAATAATTCCTCATTTTCTTAATGGTGGTAGCTTATTTTGAAAATGAATAATGAGGTTACCAATTTTTACAGTATGTACTTGAATCCCCTTTCTGTTGGTCGATATTAGACTTGCCTTTCTGAATTTAACTGTGTAGTAATGTAATTTGGAATTTGAGGATTTTTTTAGAAATGTTGATATTAAAACAAACTATAAAATAAAGTACTAAACGTTTCATGTTAGGATTAGTAATTATATTTGTAAATTTAACGATATTAAACTATGTAAGTCATAAAACATAAATATGATTAAAATAGAAAGTTTTAAGCGCAAAAGTAGCCCTTATTATTGTGTAGTACTATAAAAAAGCGACCGTTTTAGATTTTACACAAGTAGCAATAAAAGTTTCGAAAGCAACCCTTGTCTAACTTTTAACCTAAGTATTAGAAGATAAGAACAAAGAATATATTCAAAACCCAACCTTGTTTCGTTTCTTTCCGTAAGTTATCCAATATTATTTAACGAAGACTTGTTATCTCATCCGTAGTCTCTTATTGAAGGGACATAAAACTAAATGAAGTCAGCGTGTTCATCGGTTCCATTTCCGGAACATATATTTTTATTCAAAATGTTTTCAAAACGTTAAAGCTTAAAGACTTAGATTGAAGGAAGTTTTGAGAAAATTTTAAAATACCGTGAGAAGTAATTTGGGGTCAATAATTTATAATTTTTAAAATGATTCAAATATTATATTTTGCTTTATTAAATGTTGCGCTTACAATAACAAAAGTATTTGAAGATGAATGTCAAGTAACCTATAGAGGTCTGGAACGAGGTCGCTGTTCCCATTTTGATTTATGATGTTATTTACAATAATACACTTTGAATACAGTCTACTTTTTATTTAAACTACTTTTATTTACAGTCTGCTTTTTATTATTTCTAAATTATTCCTTTTTTAAATTTTTTTAATTTTACTTTTTAGGTTAAAATTATATTAATATATTTTATATTAATGGAAACTTAGACAGTTTTTTTAAACAGAATCGATATACAGATATGTTAAGCATTAAAATATTTTATTTCTATTTTTAAAACCTAACATTTAGTGTACCTACTTTATTATTTACTTCGTAAAACCATTTCCGATTTCACGATTAAAGTTGATATTAATATTAGAAATTCATAAATAATGTTCATATTATCTTTTTAAGCATTTCCTAATTCAAATTCATCTATTCAATCATCCAATCTTAACAAGGATATCAATATCCCAAGACTATATAACGTGTTTGAAACAGTTTTAGTAGTTAGAAACTCTTAGCTTCCATTATTTTAGGTACGAAAGTTTAATAGAAACTCCGTCTAGTGTATAAAATAATTTTCTTTAACTTCATTAAAACCTAGTTCGTGACCAGCGCTGATATTAATACAGTAAACTGGTAACGGTATTCAATTTTTACGTTAAAATTTTCATAAATAATCTAGTCCTAAGGTACCTAATAGATGTCTCCACCGTCCCGATAAAGACGATCACATATAGAATGCTTAATTCACCGAAACGGACAGCGATACGGTAGCTCAGTTGGTAGAGCGACGGGACGGTTTCCTAGTAGTCGCGGGTTCGAATCCCTGCCGGTATCGGTTTTTTACATTCTATATTTATATAAATTTAAATAAGCTTAACATGGCTATACATGTTTTAAGATATTTTCAAACATAGTCCTAAGGTGCTTAGGTTTTGCTACTTTAACTTCAATCATAATTTTTATTACAATTTACTTTTTCATTTGAGCAATTCCATGCTCAAAAGTAATGTCTAATTATTATTAAAAAAATCTTTTGTTACCAAACATTCATTCATGTTACATGGCATTCCTACAGGAACATTATAAAACTTGCAATATGAACTTAACCGTCACTATTATAGTGAAGACGCACTTTTAGTTTTATTATGCTTCTAGATAATTAACCTGCAATCGTAAAATATTTTTTTATTGAGGCTGTTAATTTTCTGACCATTCAACAAAATAGATAATGTGTTATAAACAATTCTTTTTTGCTAAAACTTTCTTGTAACTAAATCGTAAATAAAAGTTTCTAATTCCTAATTAGACTATGATATATGTAATACCTACGAGTATCTATTTAAAAAATCACTTACACCATCCACAAACTTATACTTTTAATTAAATCAGTATCCATTATTACAATTATTTATTTAGTCAATTAAACTTCTATACAAACATTACATGTTTTAGTCATACCATGAACTGATATCTTTATTTTTTTATTAAAACCTACTCTCCAATTATAGGAAAGCTAACAAACATGTGTTTATAATCACAAATATTTTAATATATTATATTAATATTGTTGTAATTTATGTTAACTAAGATTGTTTTATATTATTAAAAACATTAAATATACAGGCGCTTAAGTCGAGCTAATCCGTAAAACAATATTTCTCAATGAACAATTATGTCAATGCATTCTGATATAATAAAATTATATTATTTTAACAGATTATAATATATTAACATAGCTTTTATATTTTATAAATGTATTTTGTAGTTTTGAAGTAATTTTAACTATCTAGATTAACGATAAAGTCCACGGGTATAAATACATTTTTTTTGTATATGAGCTTAGTTATGCCCTAATATTGCGCAATGTTTAAAATATTTTTATTCTGGGATATCCACTAACTTTTAGTTTTAACAAAGTCTTGGGACGTCTTAGTAACTCGTGACTGAGGACTTAAGAACTTAGAAGGTTGCAGTACCTACTTGTAAGATGTAACTATAGTATGAAGGAAAATAAAATAATAACCTAAATATTACATAAAATAAAATAACACTTGCTAAGGTAATACCCTTTTTTTAATTTTTTGTTTGTTGTTTTAAGCGGGTAAACTTCTGGATACCAATAATGGAACCAATAATATTTGAAAAAACTACTTTCATTTTTATATTTTTTTAAATATTATTACAACCAAAATCGGTATCTTACCTTGGCAAAGTAAATAATTTAAGCTTTACTTGATTATTGTCGTTAGATATAAGTCCAGTTGTCGACAATGGCCTAAATAACCACTTTTTCCAGGACCCCGGGTAAAGTAGATACGATATTAGGGCAAAGCGAACAACATAATTATTTGCAATGGAAATAAACATTAGAAATAAAATAACCTTGAAAAATTAAAGGATCATATTCAAAAAAAAATTTTTTGCTACTTTGTTAATTATTGTAGTTATTAGAAACAAAAAAATAAAAACTTAAAAATAGAAAACTAAAGGAACATATCAAAAATCATTGTTGCAACAGTACTAATTATTGCATTTACTTTTATAATAGTATTGTCAGTATTTATAATAAACAGAGAAATTAAAATAAAAACCAACATCCAGAATTTTAAAAATATTTTAATGAATCAGCTATACTTCGAGAACCTACTAGTTATTGCGGTTATCACAAACAAAATCATCACTGTGTTCGAATGAATACCTACAAAATCATCACTGTGTTCGAATGAGTATAAATACGACATTCTCTATCTAGTTTTTGGTTATCATCTTTCACAATCATCCTTTACTTCATAAAAATTTCTTTACGTCCTTCTTTTTGTTATTCTCTTTTGCACACTTATGTTTTGTATGAAAGATTTTAAAAATTTAAATTTTTTTGTTTGTAGCCTTTTTAACAGTCTTCTGAGAAGCTTTAGTCAAAACTACATCTAGTGACTTCCATAAAACAGTATAACTTGTCATGACCGGGCAAAGTGTATCCACTTTGCCCAATCCGCTTTTCCCTTCAAGAACATTTTTGAGGGTATCCTAAATTACTAAAAAATGAAAGCATCTAAACTGATCGTCTACAGATAGTTGAAAGAAATTTAGTCATGCTTCAAACTCTACTTATTAACAAGGAACATGTCACAAATGGTATTTTACTTATAAACAAAACACTTACCTCTGTAAATCAATATTTTTTTCCCAAAAATACTGTCCGCTCACTAGCATCGTGCGAGGAGAACTCGTTCCGACATGTTTGCCACGCAAGGAGCGGCCATAGCTATGACAAAGCGGCTGCCGGCCAACGAACAATTTAGGAGTTATGAGCAATATTCGCTTTGCCCGGGGTAACCATTTTACCTGGGTTTTCCCTACATTACAAAATAGTTTACCGATGTCTATCAAACCCTGCGTAGGCGTAATGAAACATACCGATGCATGTACAAAAACCGTTGAATACATTCATCGAATGTAGAGGATACTTGACATATTCTATCAATATTGACATATTTGTTCGTTGTTGTATAGTTCATACAGACATAACAAAGAATACCTATCGGTAAGTTCTATTAATGGCCAGACAAATAACATTTCGTTTTTTGAGATTATTATATCTGTATTCATATAAGTTGTTAGAATAATGCGGACTGGGTAATTGTCAACGAATAAGAGTAATTGCGGAGCGATGTTTGTATTATATTTATATCTATTTATTTTCCTAACTTTATATATAAATTATTATTGTATGTATATTTGTACAAAATTTTTATTCTGTATTTGTATTAATTATATTATTTGCATAAATATTTCGGATTTTGATTTTATTGTTTAATATCATATTTTTCTCGTTGCTTTTTTTTTAAGATTTATTATTCTTTTTATTGCACAATTCGTTTGTGTTTTTCTGTTATTATTTTTATTGATTAACTGGTAGAGAGTGCTTTAGCGCTAAGTCCACCATTTGTATCAATTTAATAATAATAAATAAATAAATAGTAGGTAAACTCTAAAAATAAAATTTAATATAAAAAGTTTAATTTTAAATCATTGTTTTTTGTTTAATAATAAAGTTTCATGTTGAGGTAAATAATTGATAAACAACATGTATTTGAGAGATAAAATTCTGCCTATTTTTAAATAAATTTTATACCAAGGCAGTGGACTCCTCGACACGGAGATAATCAAATCATAGTAGTACTGTACACACCGTTCCTTTCCTATATCTTTTAGCGAAAATTGAGTATTTTATATTAAAAGACATATTATTCTAAAACAAGCAGAGTTAATTCAGTATTGGGGTGGAAGTAGCTTTGGAAGTAGTTTTCGTCACAATAAATAATAAAAGTGCTCTGAAGTTTCGGTAGCTTTGAACTAAAATACATATATGTCAGATCGAAAGAGAATGCCTAGCAGCAGACAATTTGTAGCCTATATGAGTTAATCGAGTAGAAAGGAAACAGGAAATACATTTAAATCACTTTTATTAGAACTTGGATTATTTACCAAATATCTTTGTTTTTTGTTTTAAGACATTGGTCTTAAAACAAAAAACTAACACTACACATACAACAGAATTTTAACGAAACGAATTACTATTTCCAGATAGGAGATCTATCTAACTAGCTACCTAATTGGGTTAGCACAAAGTTTGCTGATTGACATATCACGTGATTCGGGTCCAATTTTTTTTAGCGTCCGTACTAATGACTTTCTATAAATTAAGACTCAAATTGTTGACACAAACTTGTATATTGTCAAATTATCCTACTAGATATTTTCTTAGAAATTACAATGTAATTAAGAAGTCTCAGACTATCCTAAACAAAGTGTCTTTATGTAAATTTAACATAGTATTATACATTTTACTAGTACCCTGGGAGCGGCTCCGACTCTATTCAAAATATTTATAAGAAAAAATATTTAAAAAGTAGTCCTTATTACTTATGGGACACTTGTTTATGGGCTAGACAACATTCTGATATCCTAACATCATTTTTTTAAAAGTTTACAAGTTTTAACAAAATTTTATGTTTTACTTATAGCTTAAAGCCAACAGCGTAAGTTCAAATAGAAAAAATCTCATGTTACGAAACAGGCACTTTAATTTATATAAATATAAAAAATGGTTGTTATAGTAGGTATAATCTGTCGAGATGTATTTCACAATACCAGCGGTCTAGTTTCATGGCGATCCTTATCCAACGAGATCATATTTCATTGTGTGTTCTATCCAATTCATTCTTGAAAATAAATTTACTGTTTGAGATGTCACAGTATTTTTTACTTGTTTTTTTCGTATTTTACTTTTCGTTTGTTACTCTTAGTAGAATCATTTGAAGAAAATGTTACGTTATATTCGTTACGTTATGTTACGTTATGTTCGTTCGTATACGTTATTCCACAATAATATAAATTGTTGTTAAAAAAATATATAAATAAAATAAATAATTGATTAAAATCATTGATTTAAATCAGTTAAAATGTTTTAGGAATTAATATTTACATGGAATTAATTTAATTAGTCCTATGTTTTAGTTTATAGTTGCTCACTTGATTCGTTATTATATGCAATATCATGATACATTATATAAATACTGTATGTATTAATTATTTTTTAATAAATATATACAATATTTATAAAAAATATATTATAAAATTAATCTGAATATAAAATCTTTCTTTACCTTATCTCAAGCAACTATCCATTTAGTAGGTTATTTAACACTGAAATACAAAAATTTGATATTTAATGATTGTATTAAAATAAAAACTATTAATAAAAAAAAACATTTCCAGGTAAGTAACAGGACTCAACTTCGATGACAGACATCTAAGTATTTTTACTTTATAATATGTTATACTTATACGAACTTAAATGACAGTAACAGTATTTAATATTCCAGGATATTTGTCAATATCATGAACATATATGTATTTCCTAATTGCATTCAAGTTGTTATTGTAAGTACCATGAGCACAGAATAAAAGATTGGTTATAAACAATCTATTGGTAAATGATTTATTGATAGTTAATATTTGTCATTTTAGCTACGCTGAATTCCAATTTGCGGCTGAAATTCATTACAAAATAAAGCATCATTAATCATAATTAACTGAATTTTAACAGTCATTCTGACTGATCGAACCTACCTTGATTAATGTAAACAAAAAGCGCGCGGCCGCTTCGAAAAAAAAAAAAACAAATTGTTTTAGTAAAAACATAGGTTCGATGACTTAAGTGAATTTGACCCAACAATAAGAGTTTTATAAAAACTAATTATGATTTATGATTAATTATTAATCGAATAAGATTGCAGATAATAATTCCAAACAAATCTTATATCATAACATTAAAGAGCAAAAAAAAATCCCGTTCCCCAAAGTAACGACTTCAATAAGTACACAATATTATTATTTTTATCTTTTTGTATCGGAGGTTTTTAAATTTTAAATATATTTTGTATCGTAAACTTGCCGTTCGTTTTTTTTGTATCTTCCGTTTCAACATTGTACCTTTTACTACACCTTAACTAAACAAGAAATAATATATTAAGTAAAAAATAATGATCCTCAATTTATAAGTCTTTCGTTTTTAAAGATTGACATTCTTAGTTTTAAAATAAATTATGGCTCAGTATTAGTTAAAACAACGAATGATGATTTAACACTTTTGTTTTGTATTTGTGCACAATTTATTTTCCTTCACATACTTAAACGTAGGACTTTCCAAATTCTATCGATATAGGTAAATTATTATTATTATTTTACCTCCTGATAAGACAAAATCTACAGCTTTTATTGTCTTATTGTTTTTTTACAATAAAAACTAAAAATAAAGTGAGTTATATATAGATTGTAATTGTAAACGTACAAAAAAGATTAAATCTTCTTCTTCGTAAAAAAACGCATAATCTACTGTATTATATTAGTAATTTATTGTGTGTGTTTTAGGAGTATTGGCCCTCAAGTTAAAATGATAAGGATGTACGTGGTCCGCTACGTCTATAATAGTTTGTGTTTGCTATTCAAGTTTCAACTGAATTAGTTTGAAAAATAGAGTACTGAAAATAAATAAGCTACTTCTGATGTTTAATGTGAAAGTAAACTAAAATAATATACACCGCGTTGTTGTTTTCAACCTTTCGTGATCTCTCATAACGATATGTGCTACATTAATACCAAATCAACATTCAGCTACGATTTGAAAATGAAAGTAAGTGTTTATAGTTAGGTATTAATTTTTTTCCGTCGCGTTGCCGTCGTCATGTTGCTGCTATTTTCGATATGTTCAAAAATATGTTTTTTTAAACTGTTACCTATTTTTACATAGTTTTTTAAGCTTACCAATTTAATCTCTGATTTCGTTTATGTAACTGGGGCATTATATCCTAACTGTTTTTTTTAAGCCAATTAAATAATAATCTATTTATCAAAGTGTTTTACAAAAATTTTAATTATGAAAAAAAGTTGTCTGGTTAACTAAAATAATTTTTTTGTCACAGATACCATTATTATCTACATTTTATTAAATAAGTGAGCTTGTGCCATATTTGCATTCAAAACTGAAACATGTAGTGAAAATTGATCAACCGGAATATGTTTAGTTTGAATTTACCTAGCGAACTTGTATATTGTCAAATTATCCTACTAGATATTTTCTTAGAAATTACAATGTAATTAAGAAGTCTCAGACTATCCTAAACAAAGTGTCTTTATGTAAATTTAACATAGTATTATACATTTTACTAGTACCCTGGGAGCGGCTCCGACTCTATTCAAAATATTTATAAGAAAAAATATTTAAAAAGTAGTCCTTATTACTTATGGGACACTTGTTTATGGGCTAGACAACATTCTGATATCCTAACATCATTTTTTTAAAAGTTTACAAGTTTTAACAAAATTTTATGTTTTACTTATAGCTTAAAGCCAACAGCGTAAGTTCAAATAGAAAAAATCTCATGTTACGAAACAGGCACTTTAATTTATATAAATATAAAAAATGGTTGTTATAGTAGGTATAATCTGTCGAGATGTATTTCACAATACCAGCGGTCTAGTTTCATGGCGATCCTTATCCAACGAGATCATATTTCATTGTGTGTTCTATCCAATTCATTCTTGAAAATAAATTTACTGTTTGAGATGTCACAGTATTTTTTACTTGTTTTTTTCGTATTTTACTTTTCGTTTGTTACTCTTAGTAGAATCATTTGAAGAAAATGTTACGTTATATTCGTTACGTTATGTTACGTTATGTTCGTTCGTATACGTTATTCCACAATAATATAAATTGTTGTTAAAAAAATATATAAATAAAATAAATAATTGATTAAAATCATTGATTTAAATCAGTTAAAATGTTTTAGGAATTAATATTTACATGGAATTAATTTAATTAGTCCTATGTTTTAGTTTATAGTTGCTCACTTGATTCGTTATTATATGCAATATCATGATACATTATATAAATACTGTATGTATTAATTATTTTTTAATAAATATATACAATATTTATAAAAAATATATTATAAAATTAATCTGAATATAAAATCTTTCTTTACCTTATCTCAAGCAACTATCCATTTAGTAGGTTATTTAACACTGAAATACAAAAATTTGATATTTAATGATTGTATTAAAATAAAAACTATTAATAAAAAAAAACATTTCCAGGTAAGTAACAGGACTCAACTTCGATGACAGACATCTAAGTATTTTTACTTTATAATATGTTATACTTATACGAACTTAAATGACAGTAACAGTATTTAATATTCCAGGATATTTGTCAATATCATGAACATATATGTATTTCCTAATTGCATTCAAGTTGTTATTGTAAGTACCATGAGCACAGAATAAAAGATTGGTTATAAACAATCTATTGGTAAATGATTTATTGATAGTTAATATTTGTCATTTTAGCTACGCTGAATTCCAA
Organism: Napeogenes inachia; assembly: GCA_959347355.1. Classification (NCBI taxonomy): domain Eukaryota; kingdom Metazoa; phylum Arthropoda; class Insecta; order Lepidoptera; family Nymphalidae; genus Napeogenes; species Napeogenes inachia. Next base: position 17,370,292 of record OY365798.1, on the reverse strand, counting down.
TTTGCGGCTGAAATTCATTACAAAATAAAGCATCATTAATCATAATTAACTGAATTTTAACAGTCATTCTGACTGATCGAACCTACCTTGATTAATGTAAACAAAAAGCGCGCGGCCGCTTCGAAAAAAAAAAAAACAAATTGTTTTAGTAAAAACATAGGTTCGATGACTTAAGTGAATTTGACCCAACAATAAGAGTTTTATAAAAACTAATTATGATTTATGATTAATTATTAATCGAATAAGATTGCAGATAATAATTCCAAACAAATCTTATATCATAACATTAAAGAGCAAAAAAAAATCCCGTTCCCCAAAGTAACGACTTCAATAAGTACACAATATTATTATTTTTATCTTTTTGTATCGGAGGTTTTTAAATTTTAAATATATTTTGTATCGTAAACTTGCCGTTCGTTTTTTTTGTATCTTCCGTTTCAACATTGTACCTTTTACTACACCTTAACTAAACAAGAAATAATATATTAAGTAAAAAATAATGATCCTCAATTTATAAGTCTTTCGTTTTTAAAGATTGACATTCTTAGTTTTAAAATAAATTATGGCTCAGTATTAGTTAAAACAACGAATGATGATTTAACACTTTTGTTTTGTATTTGTGCACAATTTATTTTCCTTCACATACTTAAACGTAGGACTTTCCAAATTCTATCGATATAGGTAAATTATTATTATTATTTTACCTCCTGATAAGACAAAATCTACAGCTTTTATTGTCTTATTGTTTTTTTACAATAAAAACTAAAAATAAAGTGAGTTATATATAGATTGTAATTGTAAACGTACAAAAAAGATTAAATCTTCTTCTTCGTAAAAAAACGCATAATCTACTGTATTATATTAGTAATTTATTGTGTGTGTTTTAGGAGTATTGGCCCTCAAGTTAAAATGATAAGGATGTACGTGGTCCGCTACGTCTATAATAGTTTGTGTTTGCTATTCAAGTTTCAACTGAATTAGTTTGAAAAATAGAGTACTGAAAATAAATAAGCTACTTCTGATGTTTAATGTGAAAGTAAACTAAAATAATATACACCGCGTTGTTGTTTTCAACCTTTCGTGATCTCTCATAACGATATGTGCTACATTAATACCAAATCAACATTCAGCTACGATTTGAAAATGAAAGTAAGTGTTTATAGTTAGGTATTAATTTTTTTCCGTCGCGTTGCCGTCGTCATGTTGCTGCTATTTTCGATATGTTCAAAAATATGTTTTTTTAAACTGTTACCTATTTTTACATAGTTTTTTAAGCTTACCAATTTAATCTCTGATTTCGTTTATGTAACTGGGGCATTATATCCTAACTGTTTTTTTTAAGCCAATTAAATAATAATCTATTTATCAAAGTGTTTTACAAAAATTTTAATTATGAAAAAAAGTTGTGTGGTTAACTAAAATAATTTTTTTGTCACAGATACCATTATTATCTACATTTTATTAAATAAGTGAGCTTGTGCCATATTTGCATTCAAAACTGAAACATGTAGTGAAAATTGATCAACCGGAATATGTTTAGTTTGAATTTACCTAGCGAATTGGTTATAGCTTAATATAATCAAAGTATCACAGGTTGAAATTTGACCCCAATTCTAAGTTTTAAGATTTATGAGGATTTAGACCAATACCTGCATGCATAATAATATTTATATTTTTATTCTAGTATATCGGGCGACAATACAGGCGAGCCCTAATCAAGTAATTATGTTTAACCACTTAAATGAATGCGAGCAAAATAATACAATGAAATGCCTACTTTAATGATTAAGATACCTAAATAAACATAATAAAAAGCAATTAAATATTATTGTTATAACCAGCTCAATCAATACGAAGAATAGTGAAAAAAAAACAAAATTATGAAAATATATTCAACAGAATTCTTAAACTAAATGGACAGGTGAGTTATGAAATGCATACTTCAAAAATTAAGATACGTAAATAAAGCTATAAAAGAACAATTAAATCTTAATATAATCACTAGCTTGAAATGAAATGAAATAGGATATATAAATAATAGGTAGTATATAATAAATATTAAGTCTTCATTATTTTTTACTTTTTAGTTTTAAAGTCGGTTTTTTTTACGTAGTAATTTTTTACAATGCACGATAAAATTATGAGATAATCAATATCACCACATTAATATTTTATAATAATTCCAACTTAGTTTTTGAAATAATATAAAGTTGTGATTAGTCCAAATTTTTAAAAGTTTTTTTTTTTCATTTAGTTATTTCAAATTTAGTTAATATTATTTCAATATATACACCAGCTATATTTTATATGATCGACATCACAAATTAATAATAAAAAAAAAAACTCAAGTAAAACTGTTTAAACGTTAGTATGTTGTAAGACAAGTCAGCTGCTGTAATAACCTCCAAAATAAATGGCTCGCACTGAGCGCTAATAGCCCTTAACCGCTTGTATCGTGTTTGAATCGCAAGTATCGCGATCACATTCGTAAGCACCCTATTAGTTCTGTGCTTTTATTTACGAATACTTTTCAAAAGATAACCTGTAAACATACTTTATGTTGAAAGCATCTTCTAAAAGAACAGTTATGTTATGATCAGATATCAAATATGTTACAACTTAACTGTATGTTAAGAGTAATAATCAAATGAAGAGTATATAAAGAATTCTTATTAAATAAACAATACAATTTAGATTCAACAAAAAGTATAAATCAAATCAAACATCTAAAATAACAAAATAAACAGTCATCAATCAGTAACACGAGCAAGGTTATTATTATTGGCATTTATTCTTGAGTCATAAATAGATATGTGGTTCGTGTTTTTTATTTCATACATGCCGTGACCTCATTTAATATATATTAAGGGATTTTCAATTATCTTAATATACAAATTATAATAGTACTAGTCGTGCTGAACATACGTCGGAGGCTGAGCGAGAGTAGAGTCAGCGATCCTCAACCTGAAAGTTTAACCATAAACAAAATTTTAAGGCCTAAAATATTCTTAACATTAAGAATAACTTAATACGTGAGTTTGGGAGTTGTTTTATAGACTCTATGTTTTTCACTGTCGCTTCCATTAAAATTGGTTGAAAATGCATCCAGATGAGGTGAATATATACTTAAATAATAATTATACCTCAGAATAAGATAGATATTTATTATAATGTTGTATTATGACAAACCAAATTATTAAAAAAAATAAGTTATACAAAAATAAGAGGGTTTGTTGTACTTAATTTTTAATGCCTATAACCCGCTAGTTTTTTCTGCGTCAGACTTAGTATTCTCCATCCTTATCAAATCCATGATGATCCACCCATGAGGGTGGCAACACGATTGTCGTATACTTTCCACTTACCGTCTGCTTGATTGCCGTCCACTTTAAGTAAATAAATAATATGACATTGTTTCTTTTCTAGACCTCGTCCTAATTTATAAAAAAGTTTTCTTTTATTTTTAACTAAATTTATACCTTAAAAAATTTCATGAAACATTTGTTAAAACGCCAGGTTTCTTCGATCGATTGACAAGTAAGACATGATTATCCAAAAGCCAATGGAAAGGTTTCTTTTTATTTTAACATAATGAAGTGCTAACGAAATTTTATTTTATCATCCATGTCTGAGCGTAGAGCCTACCTCTTTTTACTACACTGTCTTAGTTAATGCTTGACTACATTGCACCTGATGGAAAGTGGAAATGTAGTCATGTCAGTCAACCGCAAAATGAGTCTTTGCGGCACCAGCAGATATGTGACCACAGTACTCCACACACGACCGGATCTGTACTTTGTATAAAACAAGAAGCTGTCCCGATGTAAATTACTGTCGGACCTTTGCAAGAACAGCAAATTTCCCAGCAGCTGCTCTTGATCTGGGCTCAATGACCAAAGTTGAGGTTCGAGGAAAGCTAAGCTTAACAACTGAAGCCGTTCCCTGTATTCCATGGATAAATTTTGGAAAGTATTAACTAGGGTGAAAGGGTTCCGTTTGGCGGTAAACAGACCCGTCTGCGTTTTGGTGGAGTTGAATTTGACAATAGTGGCATTGCTCCATGCGGGACTGACTCTTTGAAGTTTGTAACACAAACGTTGCGCCCTGGCCTCTCTTTCAGACTGTACTTAATCTCTTAGCCCGAGTACTCAGCAGGTATTTTTCTTTACTGTATTGTCGTCTGCATACCCATAGATACTGGACTTCAGCAGATCGGCAATGTCCAGCAGAAAAAGAGCTGTAAAAAGAACGGACACCTGATGTACTCCGGCATTTATTGTCAAGAGTTTCGCGGAATACTTGATTTCCGGCTCAGAAAGTCCGTTACCCAGCCGCTCAGACCAGGAAATATGCCGTACGTTGAAAGCTTATAAACATAAGGCTCGGGTGCCAGACCCTTTAGACGGTTAAATGCCTTTGCCTCGCTTAAAATGTGTGTCGCATACACTAGAAGGTTGCCTCACTAGCTGAAAGACCTCTTTCAGCTAGTGAGGCAACCTTCGACCACTGTATGCAACGCAAAATTCCACGTTGCTTTTCCACCATAAAGTCCCCTAGAAAGACTTGTTGAGCGGAACTGTATTGATACAGAGCCATATCAGAAGCCTCACTGAGATACTCAAATAACCGAGTTTTTTCCTGGTCACCGCTGTGCGAACGATAGACACAGCAATACAAGGATTTTTTCTTCAAGGCAACGGAGACGCTGCATACAGAGGTCGTTCCGAGCGTAGACACACACTCTGGTTCAAAAGAGCAAGTGCGGTTGCTCTTTCTCCATGGAGCTGTGGACAGGTAAGCGATTAGAGTGCAAGCCCTTGATACTAGTGAGGTGCACTTTATGTGAGGAGGAATGCACCAGCTGTATAACCTTGTAAAAAAACTCTAAAAATATAGCACTTATAATGCTGAGAAAAGAGCGTAGAATATTCAGGCATTGCTTTGTTAAGTTTAAGTTTTCATACTCTTTTCTGCATTGTACCGACTAATTTAAGAGCGACATTATTTCTAAATTCATTTGGCACTAGAAATAAGAATATAAACAACAAAATATATACAAAAATATATGTACATTATTAAAATAAACATAAATGTATTTAAGAAAAAATTAAACAAATATAAGAAGCGCAGCTTACTTACATGTACAGGTTGCTTAATTACAAGTATATAAAAGAAAAATGGATTAAGCTCTCCCTTTGTGGAATCTTTTCGTTTATTTTTGAAATAAACATTGCTGAACCACTTTTTCTGCCAAAATATAAATGCTTAAAATATATTTTTGTGTATATTTTTTTTCATATTTACAAGTATTTTAATTATTTATCAAAGGATAAGAGAATTACCATAGCCGAGGAATCCAAATTGTTATAATACAAAAATATATATAAGTTTTATTCTTATAATAACCAAACTAGTAATATACTAAATCAGAATAATACCTAAATTCCAGATGATGCTGAAAAAATCCAACGATGCTATAAAATCTCAACGACCTGCTTCGCTCAGATGAAAGACATTTCAATTTAAGTCCAAACTATATCTGATACCAAAAATTTTCCGAAAGTCTTCATCATGAACTGACCTCGTTATTCTTTTAAATACTTATATGTTTTTAATGAATATTATTGCATTGGGCCTATTAATAATTTTATACAAAACAATTTAACGTGTAATATGAGCAACTATAATTTATTAGTTAGATGGTGGTATATTCAATTCCTAAATTTAAAACAGAGTTTGAAATATACATTTTTGTTTGTGTTTTGTTTGCTTTGACTTTAAAAAATCTGGTGTGACTTTTTACACTGTTGTACATCTAACAATATTTGTGATAGTAAGATACCGCGCCCAAATGTAATATCCTTTATTGCTTGAATATATTCCGGTATTGATTACTTTATAATAACTTAATGTTTTTATCAAGAATAAAAAAAAATAAAAAAATGTTTTTATCAAGAATAAAAAAATGTCATAAACAAAATTTAAGTAACTGAGGAGGTTATATTTTTTTTTCATAAATCTAATGAGTTTGCACCAGTGCGTACAATAATTGGTCGTATATACAAATAATAAATATATATTTATTACGAGAAAGAGGTCTAACCTTATATTATAGTGAAAGCCGAATAGTCGACTTACATAATGAAAAAGTTTGAATGGTTACAGAGTATTCGTAAATAGAGTGGAAAACATTTTCAACTTCGACATGGACTAGTTATGAAAAAAAAATACATTCTAAATAGAATAATTTTTGAATATGAATGCAATCGTGATTCAAAGCCAAGTAATTTAGTTTCGCAAACAGAGCCGGCTTTGGCGGTTTTCCATTAATGCCATTTGTTCCAGTAGGTATTTAGCATTAAAATCTGTAAGGCCATATCAAAACGGTTACAAATTTTTATTTCATGAGATTAAATTTAAAAATACGATTTAATAGATAATACAAGCTCTATCTAGCCAGTAATACTGTGTCTCTTATTCTATTTTCTTTTGTGCAATTTTATATGCTGTATGTTTTCCATGTATAAATAAATAAATAAATAAATAAATAAATAAATAAATGTTAACATCTATTGTTTTGCGATTCCGCCTAATGAGGCAGTGGGTATGCAGAGCAGAGCAGAGAATAAAAAAAATGGGATGATTGGGATTTATGCAACTATAATTAAGGTGTGACAGAGTGCTTTCATCGAGACCAAAATCGTATATAGAGTGATCTGAATTTTGTAAAAATGTCTGGAGTACATGATTTTTTAATACTCATACAATAAGATACACAATATTACTGGCTTGGTTTAACTCGATTTATTTCCCAGTCTTTATATCAATATCCCTTGGTGAAAGTATTTTTAATAATTATTACATATTGATAATGGAAAGTGGTTTTAGTTATTTTCTAAAATATTAAGGGGCTTTTGTCTACGTTAGGTGGAGCTTTATATGAAGTAAACAACAAAGACATAGATCCGGTGATTAAGAACAGAATTAACACATAATGAATAAAATGCGACACAGAATCCAAGTGGATATTATTACTCCATTACGTATCATCGGTTAGTATTCGTGTTCTTGTATCGTTAATTTATGCATATGATAGATATTATAAGATTCTATAATTAAAAACCACTGACTTAATATGGTATAAAGTATTTTAACCAAGCTACTTCACACTATTAATATGATAATATATTTCAATGCATTATTTGGATAAGTTTAAAGAAAAGAAAGAGCTAAACAAATATATCATTTAATATAACAAAATGACTCCCGGTACATGAATATAATAAATACAGTAATATAGTTATTACTGTGCAATTATTTAGACACATTTACCAATAACTCAATACGGTGAAATACCCACCATAGTTATTACACATATTATAAACAATTAAAGTATAAGAATCACTTATCTTGCCAGTTGTCCAACACAGATTGTCTTTAATAGAGGCTTACAGCCATATTTATAACATAACAACATCGACAGAAGCGCCAACGGCAGCTTCTAGAGATAAGTCATATTCACAACTTCAAACATCATTAAATATATCTTAATTACAATATAATAGTACATAACCATTTTAAATGCCTCAGCATATTTATAACAATCTTATATCTTTCACACACACATATGGCTTACCTAATAAGATATGTAAATACAACATTTAATATCTTAAGGCTACTTCCGATAGCTCGTCAAATCAATATCTTTTACTACTTTTATAACATACCAGTAATAACAATGATATATAGATCTTAATTCGTAAATCTAATTGTAACAACAATATTTATTGTTAACGTTATTATGTAGGTAAATAAATAATTACATATTTATATTACCTACAAACCAAATTACTATATAATAACAATCTTATATGTAGCAATACTACAATAATATAACACGGCCAGCCTGACATATACTTCGCTCTCGAAGTATACACACCTACTTATATACATATATTTTTATATATATAATATATATTGTATACATTCCTTTTCTTTCTTATATTTTGTCATTTTCCTAGACTCGTCAAACCCCTTTACATGAACATGTTTTTTTTATGTTTTGTCACTCGTCACATACATTTTTTTTAATGTTTTGTCAGTTGCCTAGACATGTCAAATCCCCTTCACCCGCTGCTAGTGAGCTAGATTTGCACCAAGCAAAAGACCGACCAGCGGAAACATTACCTTTTTTTTTTTTTTAATGTTTTGTCAGTTGCCTAGACATGTCAAATCCCCTTCACCCGCTGCTAGTGAGCTAGATTTGCACCAAGCAAAAGACCGACCAGCGGAAACATTACCTTTTTTTTTTTAATGTTTTGTCAGTTGCCTAGACATGTCAAATCCCTTCACCCGCTGCTAGTGAGCTAGATTTGCACCAAGCAAAAGACCGACCAGCGGAAACATTACCTCTTTTTTTTTTTTAATGTTTTGTCAGTTGCCTAGACATGTCAAATCCCCTTCACCCGCTGCTAGTGAGCTAGATTTGCACCAAACAAAAGACCGACCAGCGGAAACATTACCTTTTTTTTTTTTTAGTTTTGTCAGTTGCCTAGACGTGTCAAATCCCTTCACCTGCTGCTAGTGAGCTAGATTTTCACCAAGCAAAAGACCGACCAGCAGAAACTTACTAATTGATCTTGTAACTTAGACCTGCTTCAGCGCAGAGTTTCAAATCAACCAACTTTATCCCATTAAATAAAAAAATATATAATATATGTTGTATATATATACAATATAGTAGTAAACAATACATATAATACAATATGTACAATAGTATATATAAATATATAACAATTTAAAAAATAAATATAATAATGATAATAAATAAATATTTGTCTTATTATTATTAGGTTTTTTTTTTTCTCAACTTTTTTTCTCAACTTTAATTTTCCACAATAACATTTTTTTATCCACCTACTCCAGGCCAGAAACGATTTTTTCCTTTTTGATAACAAGATTCCTTAAATTTCCCAAACCTTTTATAGCCTAGCGATCGTTTAGACATCGATGTTCGAGTTTAAACTACCATTGTCAAAACATTATTTAGACTCGCTTTACAAAAAGTATCGTTTCCTCTAAGGCTAAGCACAAGATTTTTTTAATGGTTTTATATTGATTGATAGATTGCACAAACCTTGTAAAACCTGTTCGGCCTACCTGACACAATATTTCATTATTTGACATTAATTTACCTAGAAAACGTATCGTTACTCTTACACATTACTTTTACACATATCCAAATATTTAAACTGCTAGGTAAGCAATGTTCAAATATACATAATCTAAAAACTTTGTAACGTACGTTTTCGTAAAGTGATAATCACGATATATAATTAAGTATTGACGAATGAATTTGGTTATACCGTTTATACATTAAAAATAAACAATATTTTCTAACATTGTTATCGTTGTTAGGTTTAACCTAGAAAGCGAATAAGTACGCCGGGTTTCATATAATTAATACGAAATATTTAGCTACCCTTACAAAGTATTAATAAACAATACATCCGAGTATTACAAAAAAACATTACACTTTTTGGTAATCCCAACTTTGTTACAGATAAAATATTTTAAATCTGTTTGATCGTTTGACCGAGTATCTATTTTAGAACGTTGTAGGTACTTTTTGCTCTTACGATTTTTTTATATATACGATATACGATTTAAATAAAATTATGTTAACAAATTGTAGGCCGTTTTAACACTGCTAAAGATGCCATTTTGGTATTACTATCCGATATACTATCACAAACTAATTCAAAGAATTGTTATTCACTAAAAGTTAATTTTGTACAACACAATCACTTTTTTTTTTCAAGCATACTCACAATAAGAGTCCGCTTAAACGAAAGTATACAGAATTGCTTCTTAAGTTGTCTCCGACGTTTTCTTTTTCGTTTCATAAGTTTTCTCATGACCTTCGTCAGGCGAAAACCTTTGTGATCGCCACTCCGGCATCGGTTGTATTAGCATCTTAGATACGTCATGTCGAACCGCGAAATGGCACAGAAGTAATTCCCGACCGAAGTAAGATCTCCAATGTTTGCTGATCCTCAGCCCCTCGTCATCCAAGAATCCTTATGGCCTTATTGATGACCATGGAATTCCCTTCGGGCATAGATGGTGGAGGAGACCACTGATCCAGTTCAATCAGCTTCAGCTGAAACGGAAGTTAATAAATTCCACTGAGTAAGTCACGTATAATTCGATAATAGTCTCGTATTTCTTATAGTAGTTCTAGTTGACCTGTTGACTTAATTTTTAATAACAAACACAAGATAAATTAAACACGTTGAATTGGGCATTCTGAAAGACTATTCATCTACAATAGTTTTGTTGGTTCAGCTTAACTTGACCTTTATTATCCATTCTCCTTCCGGTGCATCACAGGCTCGGCTCCAGTGACAGTCATACCGGATCCGCAGACTCAGCTGGCATGGCTGCGGTAATGCAACCGCTTGGTCCCCATCGCCATGACGACGCCGAATGGTGTAGTTCGTACGTAGAATACAAACCGTGAATTAAATTTAATTCGTAAACCACTTCGTAATTAGATATCACTCCGCCGTTTCCCAAACTACGCCTAGACATTGTAGAGGTGTTGGTACTGCGCCGTATATAGCGATGGCGCCGTGATTTTCCCTGTGAATTAGGTATTCAACATATTAGTAAAGTTTAAATCACACAAAATAGAATACAACAAATTAACAAATAAAATAACAATGTGGGTATTTTTGATTTTATCGATAAAATATAGTTTCGGCAGTCAAACTGTCGATACCGAGGACCAGGATGATCCCACTTCTGATGATAGATATTATAAGATTCTATAATTAAAAACCACTGACTTAATATGGTATAAAGTATTTTAACCAAGCTACTTCACACTATTAATATGATAATATATTTCAATGCATTATTTGGATAAGTTTAAAGAAAAGAAAGAGCTAAACAAATATATCATTTAATATAACAAAATGACTCCCGGTACATGAATATAATAAATACAGTAATATAGTTATTACTGTGCAATTATTTAGACACATTTACCAATAACTCAATACGGTGAAATACCCACCATAGTTATTACACATATTATAAACAATTAAAGTATAAGAATCACTTATCTTGCCAGTTGTCCAACACAGATTGTCTTTAATAGAGGCTTACAGCCATATTTATAACATAACAACATCGACAGAAGCGCCAACGGCAGCTTCTAGAGATAAGTCATATTCACAACTTCAAACATCATTAAATATATCTTAATTACAATATAATAGTACATAACCATTTTAAATGCCTCAGCATATTTATAACAATCTTATATCTTTCACACACACATATGGCTTACCTAATAAGATATGTAAATACAACATTTAATATCTTAAGGCTACTTCCGATAGCTCGTCAAATCAATATCTTTTACTACTTTTATAACATACCAGTAATAACAATGATATATAGATCTTAATTCGTAAATCTAATTGTAACAACAATATTTATTGTTAATGTTATTATGTAGGTAAATAAATAATTACATATTTATATTACCTACAAACCAAATTACTATATAATAACAATCTTATATGTAGCAATACTACAATAATATAACACATACTAATAAAGTATTTTTCAAATAAGTTCCGCATATTATAAATATATATCTATATATATATATATATATATATATATATATATATATATATATATATATATATATATATATATATATATATATATATATACATACAATTATACATTATACATACAATATATACAATATACATACATACAATTATAAAATCTGATAATTAGTGAGTGTGTTAATCTTAAATTGGAAAGAGACACTAACAACTCAAATTTTGTTCAGATATGAGGGAGTTTAAGGGTGGAATAAAACGCAGTACAGCAGGAAAAGAACCTATAAATCGCTGCGACGACGAATAATAAGCCACTTGGACTATTTATATTAAATAGTTTTTCCACAAATTTAAATATAATTCCTATATTATGAAGCTGTTTCTTTATTTATTTCCTTTAACTTCATATTGGCCATAAGTAGAAATTATAATATGAGTTAAGTTTACTTTCATTGTTAAAGTACAATAGAAGCTCACAAAAAACATAAACAATGGATCACCTCAAAACAGGCAACAAAACATTTAGCGCCTGCTGCACTGTTTGCTAAGGTATTTAGTGCGTCAAAATCTTTTGTTTAGAAATGAAATTTCTCTGTGAGTATTTATAATATTTTAGGATGAAGGGAGCCTTACTGAAAATAATTTAAATTAACTTTCAGCTGAAGGTTTTGGATCGGCGGGTATTATGTATGGACGAGCTTTATGTTATTGACTTAGTGGTATAAAATATTAGTTTTGTAATAGTAAGCTCAAACATTCAATATTTTCTTCTCTTATATTGACATATTCTATTGATATGGTTGCAAATCTGAACTGCCTGATCTATTTGGTAAAATTTCGCGAGTAAGACAATTCTAAAGGTAAAAATAATATTTTGAAAGGAGATTTCTGCCGTGTCACGGGGTATGTATACAGTACAAACAATACAAGATAAATAAGTATGTGTGTAGAGAATATACGATTGAAAGAAAACCAAAGGTAATTTATATAGAAAATAAACTATTATTACTTATACTGGGCTATATGAATGTTAAGATAGACGTGCAAACATTTACACGTCCTATTTTTTTACTACTTTATTAAGAAAGAGATTTATAAAAACGACGTAACCTATCATTTAATAAATCTTCTATCCATTTCTTTTATAACACTTAACAAAATATAACTATGAATGTTCCATTCAAACGCAAACAACAATGATTATTTATTACACCTGAAAATAGATTATTAAAACAAAATAAGTTTATTGTGTAAGTTTTAATTAATACTGTTTTTGTCAAATTTAATTGTATAATATATTTGATACGTGAAAGATGCAAAAACATATATTAGAATCCTAGGTATTAATGTCTCCTAATGTCTTGAGAACTAACTTAAATCAACCTCAATTGCGTTAATTAACGTGTCTAGTTTATTTTGTTCTCGTTTCAAACGATGTAATTAATATAAAACTGTAAAATTTGAGTATATATGTTTTAGTGTATGTTTTAGTGTATAACGGCACTTGAAAGATAATTCGTAGATGTTGAGAGATTTTATATCTTCACGATTTATAATATAATTATCGTGACGAATGTTAATTTTGATTATTAGAAATCTAACTTGTACCAAAAACTAACTAACTTGTAACAAATACTTAATAATATGCGCGATAGTGATAAAGTGATCTGTTCTTCATATTAAAACCATTAAGAAAACTCACTGGCTTAGGCCGCATTTTGTTTTTAATAACACGAAAACTGCTATTTTATTTAAAAAGGAAAATAAGAAAATAACGTTTACTAATTTAATAAAAAAAAAAGAAATATATATTTAAAATGTAAGTTATTTTAGGAGCGTGACATTTTTAAAAGTTTGTAATTTTTTTTCAGGCAGCGCAATTGAAAAAAAACTATGCACTTACGAATTTATCAAACGTACATATTGTTATATTTTAGTTTTATATCGTGGTTCAGAATACTTTGAAGCAATTGTGTTCACGGTAGCATAGAAATAGGCGTTTTTCAGCTAGTTATTTCATTAGCCATGTACCTGTAAAGGTTGAATTTTTTCAAACATCCAGTGTACATCATTGGGATTCGAGTTAATTATTTGGCTTTTCTATTATGCTAATACTTAGCCTACGACGTATGGCTGTTTTTATTATCAGAGATATGTTTCCTAATAATATCAATGTTCCTCTGCATTGGATCTAAGACAAGCCACAATTAACGTTAAGTGCAGGACATAGTAAAGCTATTCTTAGGTAGCTCGCTTTCTTATGTGTTAAATTAATTATTCTTGTGGAATGGATGACGTATGTTATATCTATAAACTCTTTGATAAAAGTTAGTGGTTAATTTTTTGTGGCTTTGATTTGAATTGAATTGATGATAGAGTAGCATGGGGTAGCTTATACTAATATCTGTTAACTCCAATATCTTAGATAATAACTATATCTTAGTATTTTGTAGTATCATCATAAACATAACATTGTAAATACACATAATCACTGGTTGGTTTCACAATTAAATATCAACATGGCGACACAATATATAAATAAAATAGGTCATAAGCACAACATTGTTAATTTTCATAATCACTTTTCATAATCACACAATTTTCATAGTCACACATTTTATAATTTAATATCAATATTGTGGTACAATAAGTGCATTTAAACGGATTTATTGTGTTGTACTCAGTGATTAAGTAAAAAAACTAAACAAGTAACTTAAGCAAATAAATTTATTAAACTTGTTAGTTTACGTAATTTAAAGAATATATTGTTAATTCTTGATGGAACTGCATTTTTAATTACGATTAAGAACACACATTTTTACTTGTACAAAGTTCCACTATATAACTATATACTAATATAGTATATATAACTATATACTAATATAGTGGAACTTTGTACAAGTAAAAATTGTGTTCTTAATCGTAATTGTTAGTTTATACCAGGTTCATCTGATGATGGCTCTAGGCTCCTTCAGTGATTTGAATATGAAAATATATACATAGCAATTTTGAAAATTAGAAAAGTCCCAGTACTTCGAGACATTAGACGTCCCAGTTAGTATCTAATTTACATGTACACTTATAATACATACTCACAATATGAATTTAAAATACTCGTATATTGTATGTTTGATAGTGTACATGTATAGTATTAATTATTTTTTGGCACTGTCATATTATAAAGTTATATATTATAAAATCAACATAATATTCAAGCGCAGTGTTACTTAAAAACTTTGAAAAGGTCTTATATATACATATTTATTGGGTATACCGTTGTTAGTTTATTGGCCGTAACATATATGAAGGCTTTGATAATGTTATTACCCATAGATGAAGACAAGAGAGAAAAATAGCAAGGGAATATATTAAATCAACGTTATATCGTTATTATTGTTTTAATTGTAGAAGTTAAAGTATTATCCATTATAATAGAATCACCTAATATCATCACAATTTATAATATTAAAAATTAACCTAAATTTTTACCTGAACTTCTTTTCTTAAAATTGTTCTAGCTACATGCATTACACTATTTAAAATAGGAATTCAAAATATAAATTAAATACTCTAAGAATACATCACACAGCTAGCGACAGGGTGAATATAGTCCGCGGAAGTAATAGGATTGGCGGAAGTAATAGGATTGGCGGAAATAATAGGATTGGCGGAAGGAAGTATCAAATATGTATTTTATAAAAGAAATTCCCCGTAGCTACTGATACATATTATTTAAAAAAAAATTATGGGTGAATAATACTTATTAAACAATATTAAACACAAATAACAGAAATCACTCTAATTTATTTATGGGAAATTCCTCTAACTCTTATGAGTGACATGAGAGAGGAAGCTGCAATGTTCGAGACCACTCACTAAAAACCAACAGTTACCCTTATCATGTTAGGTGAATGTCCTAGAAAATTGTCTGGATATAACTTTTACTAAATATTTAACTTGCGTTTAATTAAATTTTAACTTGCGTTTAATTAAATTTTAAATTAACATTTTAAATTTAACCCGAGGTTTTGAGTGCTTTGACCGTGAACAGGAATGCTCCAAAGCATTCGAAACATAGGGTTAAATCTAAAATGCAAAAATTAAAAGTTCATTATATGAGAGCTAAATCCGTAAAAATTGTTTTATTACAATGATTAAAATAGTTGAATATTATAATCTTTAAATATTGCAACACAATGTACCATTTCTCAAACCAAAACTTCAACCCTCGCTACTTAGCTTCTGACATATCATCCAATACTAGAAATATAAATAACATATGTTATAAAATGAATAAACGGTGTTTTATGAAGACCATGAAAGGGAAAAGAGTTTTATACCCAAAGGAAACGGATATCCCTCGACACGAGGCTCTTATGTCTCGGAAGCGCATTCAGCCTTTCAACTTTAAGGATTTCAGTGGAAGGTTAAGTACCTTACATATGCCAAAGCAAACACACCTTACATAAATTGTGGCGCGATACTGAGACTTGTTGAAATAGATTTATCAAGACAAGCTAACAGGAGTGCGGATACAAATATAGAAACAAATGATCTGCTATAAATAACAAAATATATTATATAATAATAAAATTTGAAATTGTAAAAAAAATATTAAGAAAATTGTACACGATCCTTATATATTTTTTCCAGCGGTAAATAGATATATAATATAGGCGTTAACAACTGGCTTTACAGCCATTCTGATTGTCAACCAAGTGCAGGGAGAGGCAGTTGAAAACGTTTTTAAGAAAATTTACAAGACTTGTAACAAATGTCTCAGAAAAGAAGAATACATATAATGGGTATTATTCTTGGCAGAACTTCAAGATTAGGCAGTTGAAAACATTGTTTAGAAAATTTAGAAGACTTTTAACTAACGTCTCAAAAAAAAGAATACATATAATGGGTATTATTCTAGGTAGGCCTGCAGAGATAGGCAGTTGAAAACGTTGTTTATTTTTTTTGTAATTTTTTTAACAAATGTCTCAGAAAAGAAGAATACATATAATGGGTATTATTCTAGGCCGGCCTGTAGGGATAGGCAGTTGAAAACATTGTTTAGAAAATTTAGAAAACTTTTAACAAATCTCTCAGAAAAGAAGAATACATATAATGGGTATTATTCTAGGCCGGCCTGTAGGGATAGGCAGTTGAAAACATTGTTTAGAAAATTTATAAAACTTTTAACGAATGTCTCAGAAAAGAAGAATACATATGGGTGTTCTTCAATAGGTATTATTCAAGGCAGGCTAGACTAGAATAATACATATAATATGTACACATAATTGTGTATTATACACAATTATATTCACAATAAATTTTGATATTACTCAAACATATTTATACTTGAAATCTTGTAATAATAGTTGATCAATACTTTAAAATTACTAGTTGTACTTGAAAAAGTGGAAGTGTGAAGAATGATGATATGGGTGTTGTTGTATATTATCTATTTATTTTGTTTATTTACTGATTGTGAATAATATGTTTTAAAAATTTAATATTTCTATTTAGAATAGAATAAAAAATTAGTATTTCTATGTAGAATAGTTAAGAGCGTTTATTGTGTTTTTAGTTAAAAATTGTATGTAATACTACTTACTCTTTTCAACCATCAATAGTGTATTTACCAATAATTTTAGGAAATATCGCGTACTAAATATAGTAGAGAAAGTGTTATAGTTACAATGTGTTATAGTGTATATAGTTACAATGTGTTATAGTGTATATAGTTACAATGTGTTAGTAGAATGCAAGCTAATTACAATACTTTGTATTTAGTGATAATTTTTAGAACATACGTTTTTGAATATTCTGACGTAAATAATATTAAAATATATTAAATTTTATGAACAGTATGGGTTAAAAAGGAATTTAATAAATTAAGATATTTATAAAAAAAGTTATGTTCGTACAAATTTAGTTTAGGGATGTGTTTTTTATATACAAAACACTATACAGTGTTATGTATAGTAAATAAAATAGTAGTTTATGATACTGTTGCATAATAAGGGTTCTTATAACACGAGCTTGTTTTAAAAAAACGAGCCGCAGGCGAGTTTTTTTATAGTATCACACGGGTGATATAAGACTATGTACAGTATCATACACTACTTTATCTACTGTTGTACTTTAATACGTAAAACAATATTGAAAATAAAACGCTGAATATAACAACAGATTTTTTAAATGTCAAATGTTGGCGCCAAGGCGCAAACATCGGTTGCGCTTGCGTGTGGCGTCGCCGCGGACTCGTTTATTGAAAAATTTTTTTTAAAGTAGAGGTTCAACCTCCTCTTGGTCCAGCTGGGGGTTGTATAGATGTATTGTTATAATTAAAAAGTTATATTATGATACGGGCGTCCATACAAGACCTGTATCGTAATAAAACTTTTAATTTTTTTATTATTGGTCTGTACGTAATGTTTGTCATAAGAATTTTGTTTGTAAAAGGGAAGAAAGGAGAGAAATAGGAGAAAATGGCAGAATTATTCGTTTGAATTTTATACTATATAAGTTGTTTTTTATTTGTAGCAGGAAGCATGGTATGTGGTTATATTAATTAATTAGTGCTAGAAGTATTTATGGATTGCAATATACATTTAAAATACCTAAGTATGATTCTAAGTCTTCATTAAATGTCAAAGTCAAAAGATGCGTACGTGGAACAATTACCATTTTTTTAATACAGTTTAATGGAAAAAGAAGTTTAAAGTGCATATTTAAGTATCGAACAGAAAAAGTATTTTATTCAAAATATAAATGCTTGTTAAAGGATGGTGATACGGGAGTTAGGCTGTTGACAAATCGTTGACACGTTTTTCTTGTCTAGATACCGTGAACGTTGAAACGGGCTAAGTATAACAAAAGAATAAAATGATAAATTGCGATAAGTGAATTTGTCTCGTTTTGATAAAATTAAAATATTTGTGGGAAATTTAAATTACTTTTGTTTTTGAATATATTTATTTAATTTGAAATATGTAAAAAACTTTTCCCTTTGGATTTGTGTTCATTAAAGACAAAATTAAAAAAGATGAGTGTGCTTACAACAACACAGATAAACATATGTGTAGAGTATGTATAAAAGTTCTACATACATACAAACTGCTATTTTTATTGCTTCAATCTTACTTTCGTACCTCTTCTACCGTACGTATGACTCACTAGCATATAAATGGCAGAGTAGTGGTAAATGGAACGGCGTAAAAAAAATAATTGAATATAATATGTACTGTGATATTTTCTGTCGTTTGAATATTGTTAGTCATATTTATTTATAATAATTTAAATGGTAAATACATTGGAATTTACATGTTTTAGTTCATAAGTTTCAACAGTAGCGCCACCTACATAATTAATTATGGAATATTATTTAATATTTACTGTTACATGTTTTAAGAATTAGAAGCACACAATATTTTAACATAATGTTTAATCTTTTATTAATTATTAGAACTTATTATAAGGTATAAATAATATCATCTGTAAGTTGTTATGAAATTGTAAATTACCCTCGCCTAAATATTATAGTGTTAAAATATTATAAAACGAGTTGTAAGGGCTGCTCTCGCTCATTCTATTACAAATGGTTGGATATTAAACATTGAAGTGCAAGTACTGTGTATTACTAAAACAAGTATATTTGAATCTATTTTAATTAAAATATACTTTTTTTTCAATGAAATATGTTGAAAGTGTGTTCATAAATCACACGCCGGATTAGCGATAAAGTTCGTTCCAAACGTGTATTTTTGTATGTTTGGACTCAGAGCTTTTACTATTTAAAGTTACTTAATATACATATAATAGTAATGAAGTCTTTTGATAAAAATACTTTAAACTATTGTTGTATTTTATTGTATGTGAATTCAGAATGATCAAAAACCTAACATATTTTGAAGATGTTCTTGAGTTTTTGGAGTCTAGAAATTTAACAATTTGTTAATGAATGATGAATGAATGTATGATTGCAAAAAAAACATGGAATCATTATATAAAGATTTAAATAACAGTATATTTCTCTACAATGACGCTTTGTGACATTTGATATTCGGGAGTGTGATACTTGTGTCACTTTCATCTTGTATAAAAGATAATATAATAAAATAATAACCTATTTCAAAACTCTAACGGGAAATAGTTGTATAAAATTATTATTCCTATGCACATGCAAGTAAGAAACAATTTAAAATAACGAATTCCAACATTATCAGAATCATAGAAAAGTTTTGCGTTTGTGCATATACAACCGGCATTACCTGTTCTTACTCCGCTTTACTATGTATTATTCCACTCAAAGACACCATCATATCTGAAGAAAAGATTTGAGTTTTCACCTTTTCATAATTTGGGATTCCATAAACACTCTTTCACAATACATACCACAAAACTTTGGAACGCTTTGTCTCTGTCTTTTCGAAAATCCTAAACTTATTTTTTTTAAATAGTCTGTGAAGAGTACTTTTTAACTATAGGAAACTAAGACGACTTATGACAACTATCTGTGTATAAGTGTATATCTGTATATGTGTATCTGTGTATAAGTGTTTTTGCGTATAGTGTATCTGTGTATAAGTGATAAAGAAACTACTATTACATTCTTATTTATGTATCAGTATCACTATTATTATGTATCAGTTTCCTTGTATTTATAGTATATTGTTTAGTTTATTATATCTTATTTATTGTAGTTAGTATTTATAATAAATCTACGTATTAGTGTGTAGTTATTTGTATTTTTATTATTGTAATTTTACGCCACCTCTTTCATTGTCTAATAGGTATATTCCAACACTAAGGTGTCCTAGAATAAATCGGCGTCACGAGATAAAGCCGCTTATACATAATAATAATACCTTTGTATATATTCCTTTTGTGGCGTACAATAAAGAATATATAATAATAATTGGTTTGTTTATTGGAGTCTAAATATATATATATATATATTTATATATATATATATATATATACATGGGTGTATTGTATTATGTGGGAAGCTTATGATAAAGTCATCGCCGAGGATGGGGTAATGAGCAAGAGTTATTAAAACAACATTAAAGATCATTTGATTTTTAATACATTATACAATGTACAGTGACATTACTTTTTAATTATATTTTTACACAAACATATTACTTTTATTGATTAATTATTAAATGTCGCAATACTACTAGCATATATTATATATAAATAAAATCTAGTAAAACATCAATCAACACCCTAATCTTTCGAAATACATTATCAATCAACACCCTTATCGTCGGCTTGACTCAATTTCGTATTGATATGAACAAAATCTTATCCAAACTAGACAGACACCGGACCGCGTCGATAATATCCCTTGAACAGATAACAAAGTTTTCTTACTTTTATACGAATTAGTGAACACGAAGAAGTAAACCAAGGATAGTTAATCCTTTCTGTAATCTTAACGGAACTACCTATATTAGGAGTACCAATAGTAACAAATGTGTAGTAAGTAATGTAGTTAATTAGATGTAAGTACTAGCTTTCTCCAAATAAAAAGTTATTTTATTTTGCTTAAGATTATTTTTAGGAAGCATCAATTATTCAACATATGTTTGCTTTATTATTTACATCTTACCTTTTATCTAATGATCCAAAAAATATGGTAATATATATAAAGTATCCATGCTATACTTACCTATACATAAATACATTTTATCCAGAACCACTGAAATGTAAAACTAATAAGATTTCTCTTGAGGGTACAGAGCCCTCATAAAGAAAATAAGAAACGATCAGCTGGATAAAATCATGATCAGGATAAAAATCTAGTAACTTTTGCAGGCGATTGTAATATATTATAAACCCTTTATATAATAATGTTTTAATTGTGACAGTAATAATAAGTAATATTTTTGGAAATTGCATTTGAGTTTTGAGCTTTACTCAATAGTTTTATTTTCCTTCCTGTCTTTCAAACGATGTTTGTATTCGACCCCAATCAGCCAGAAATAGTTTGTGAACAAATAGACCGAAAACAAAAAAATCCAGGAGTCTTGTATGTTCTGAATTCTGGTAAACAAAAAATATTAACTATTTTTGCTCATTCATTCATTATTCATTCCTCACTATTCAATCCCTGGCAACATTTAGGTTTTTGTTATAGCTATAATTTACGAATTTTGTGTAAAAGTATTGTAAGTAGTATAAACATAGGTTGGATTGGAGATTTCATTCCAATAATTATCAGTCCGGGGTGTAAGGTGAAATAATCCTTTGTTCCTTTCCTATAAATTAACTAAATATATTTTATATAAATTGTTTTTAATGCCGGGTTTTATTATTTTAAAAAGTTTCTACTTAGAATTTTGAAGTAGTATATTGTATTATTTTATCACGATATTTTATTATTTTATAAAATGACACAAGTATCACATTCCCGTACATTAAATATCAAAATGACATATAGCTATATACTGTTATCAAAATCATGCTATGAAAATGATCATATATTCCGTCATGTTTTTACGGTTCAATATAGCTTTGCTGGTTGACTTAAAAAAACATAAAACTTCTATTTATATTTTTTTGTTCATCTATTTTACAAAGTTTTTGTGTCCCGGAAAAATAACTAACCTTTTTGTTCATATAAATGTATAAATGTCTTTATATATTTAAAAAGCAAACCTGATCGACTTATATATCAACGCACAGTCGAAAATGCTACATCTAGAAACTTAAATTTGGTGCAAGAGTTCCTTTTAGGATGTTAGTAAGTAATAAGTAAAGATTTTTAGAAATTCAAACACTAAAGGGGTAAAATAGGGGTGGAAAGTTTATGTGTATTTTCCTCATTTTTAGACCTATGTATAAGTATGAAAATAGGTATATACATTTTTGATTACAATTAAAAATTATTTGTGTAGACAAATTCTCCTCCAAAAGAGTAAATGGAGGAGTAAAATTTATATGGAAAATTTCTGATTTCTTGACTTTTTTTTCTCTAATATGTATCGTCCACTGCTAAGCAAAGGTCTCCCCCAAATTTTTCCACGCATCTCTGTCCATCGCGGCCTACCATCATCTACTATCAAAGGAGATTAGGTCCTCCCACCAGCGTTTCCGAGGCTTGTCGTGGGGTCGTGCTCTTTCCGGAACCCACTGAGTGCTGATGTAGGCCCAGCGCTCGGGGTTCATCCGTGACACATGTCTTGCCCACTCCCACTTGCGCCGGGTGGTCTTAGTGCTGACATCTGTGATGCCGGTGCACATTGGATACGTACGATGGTTACGCACTCGGTCGACTCGCTTGAGTCCGAGAATGCCGCATTCTGTAGCTCTGTCAGGAACCATGTCTGTGCACCGTAGGTTAGGACAGGCAGAATACACATGGGGGCGCCACGGTGAGTGCGAAAGCGATCCCGTGGCGTCCCATGGCAGCGTCGTGGGCAGCCGTTGGTTTTTTAGTGGGGTGCCTTAAAAATGGCAGTCGCCGGGTGCCGCACATACCGCCCGGCCATCGCCTTCCTGGCCTGGGTGACGATGCAGAAAGGCATTTTTCCAACGAAAAAAAAAAAAAAAAAAAAAGGCAGAATACACATGTCGAAAAGTTTGCGCTTGAGTGACAGAGTAAAATTGCCCTTTATGTGCGCTTTCATGGACCAGTAGCTCTTCCAGGCATTATCGATCCGACGACCGATCTCGGTGTCTTGCCTGTTTTTGGAGCTTGCTATCTGGCCTAAATAGATGTAATTGTCGACATATTTTATGACCTGCCCATCTACCTCGACTCTGCTTTTTGTTCTATTTGACATGACTTTTGGGTTTTAGCCCTATTCATTTGAAGTCCAACCTCATGACCAATTGGTGTACAGGGATTAGAAATTAAAATGATCTGTTTAGGTGAAATGGACAAAATTGTCCCCTACAGGGCTAAAATGGAGGGGTATTGTTTCTATGGAATTTTCCTTATTTCTGGTAAAGTATGTTGTATTTAGCAAAGTACTTTAATAAACTGTTTCCTATCCGAAGTAATTAAAACATACGCTCCTGATAAGTCAAATACACGTAGACGGAGTCGCGGACAAAAGCTAGTTTTAAATATATTTTGAACATAAAATATTAAAAATGCACCAACACGGGCCAAACTCGAAGCTGCAAAACTTTTTCAATCTCGTTACTTTTGATTGAATCGTTACAATGCTTATCTATTACCTATCAAGATGCAATCCCTTATAAAATGTATGTAATTCAACAATCTTTTTATTTGAGAACAATAACCTACGTAAAGTTTAATTCGAAAGGTTCTATCTATGCTTAAGAAAGTAATATTATGTAATTAACAAACGTGTATATATTCAAATAAATGAATGTATTAAATATTTCAAATCAAAACACGACGTCGAAAAGACTGAGCTATACTTGTATACTATCTTTGTCGTATACGGCATTTTATTTGGCATCTTTACTGATTAAATCTGACAGATTAAGCATTGGAGATTTTTATTCTATACTTAGACCAAATTCTATACTTAAACCTAAAATCAGTAATAGTAACAGTTAACTGTCAATCTTATTGGACCGCCAAATGACACTTCATAATTTATTAATTTGTGAAATAATTGTACAAGTCTGTATAATTGTATCGTAATTAAACTTTATTTATAATGATATAAACAAAGAACAGATTTATTTTTATAATCAAACAGAATTGTAATAAAATTCTATGATACAAATAAAGCAGACGATGCAGAAAAAGCTATAATGCTATAAAATCTCAGCGACCTTATCCACACAGATGAGAGACAGTTTAATCTGAGTTCAAATTAAACCCCACAAGGACAAAAAAGATGAATATACCCTGACAAGTTTAGCATGCTCACTTTTTATCTAGATTTTTGTTGATATTATAAAGTAAATACTTATTTGATTATAACATTACATTTTTAAATATATGTTATTTATAATTAAAGCAATGCATTATAAAACATCAGATTTAAGTAACTCGAATCCAAAAGTCATAATGAAGAATCGACAGAAACCTCCATAGCAATGATGTTTTTTTAATCCTTAGTTAATTTAAATTTATTACAAAATTGACCATTGAAGAACTTTAACATGACGTAAGTAAAAAAAGGTCCCACGTAATTACTTGATACAAAACATTACAATATGCGTACTGTAATTTATGAATTTGCTTGCAGTATGTTAAATTACTCGTTACATGCCGAGAGTTAAAAAAAGAATTTAATTATTGTATAAAAAAATGATAAATGAATTCTGAATAAAACCCATTTTTTTTAATTATTTCATTAAAAAAACCTTATTTCTGAAGCATAGTAAAATTCAATTTGTTAGGTTTACTACTGATAAAGTGAGAGTTGTTTTATTATCTTAAAATACTTAATTCGTAAAAACTACAAACATTTTATATAATATATTGGAGCTAGTGACAGGGTATAGGTGATTAAATTATTCTAGGAGTTTTTTGACTTGCTGCTTTTCTGATGTACCTACATATACATATATATATATATATATATATATATATATATATATATATATATATATATATATCGGAGATAGAAGCATATTAGTGACTTGTTCGGTCTTGATGAAATATTCTGGTTCAGGATCCGAGGCGTAGGTCTCAGGCAATTAAACCACACACACAATATGACAATTCTTGTATTAAATGTAGGTAATCAATTCTCACAAACTACTTAGTAGGTATACAATTATCAGAGTTGCGTGAACTACCGATCCCGTTTGGGGGTCCGAACTGTAAGGCTCTCACTAATCAATTTCTCCCTCGACTCAATGCGCTCCAATATTTAAAATGTCTCCGGTGCCCCTCCAAACGATTCCGGTCACGTGATTTGTTACGTCACGATGTTCACACCCCACTGTTACAATGATATCAATTGAGTTACTAATTATCGTTAAATTATCGTGATCTACGACACGGCCATACTGACAAGTCACACGTCCTCGTGTGCATGTATCTCTATGGAGTGACAATAACTATGTCCCCTCTGAGTGACGATAACCACGCCACCTCCATCGAGTGACGATAACCACGCCACCTCCATCAAGTGACGATAACCACGCCACCTCCATCGAGTGACGATAACCATGCTACCTTCATCGAGTAGCTTCGCGTATTCGCGGTTGTCCTGGGATGAAGGGTCTGAAATAAAACAAATAACTCCAAGGATAACTTGCTCGGCTATTCTGACAAAACAAGTGAATATCACGTCTCAGGTTTTTACTCTATATACAATCTTAACACAAGGTGTGCACTACACCTTATTTACAACAGTTAAAAACTACTCTGATCACTAGATCCATCACTTTACTTTACAAAATCAATCATGATTTTACCAGACTTGCGTACTCAACTCAGCTCAACTCAATACTTTTGCAATATGATACAGTCCATCGATCATATACAAACAACTACCATGAACCAGTCCATCGGTCATGTAAAACACAAAACAGACCCATCGCCTACACGTGTTACACCACACGTGAGGTGCGGTCAACGAGTATGAGTAGGCAAGCTATTATCTGTAGTGAATTCAATATCACTTTGCTCAACTAAAACATTTAGTTCCTGAGGGACCTTGTGATCGGAATGATTTGAAATAGACTTTCTAATAGAAAATTATTAATCATAACCTCTGATAAGATCTATAACGTACTCTGGACACTATTATCGTTGCCAGTTAGAATTACTGAGTTATTTAAACGTTACACAAAAATTGTTTGCTAAACATGAAAATGACTCACCAAAGTCCTATAGTACCGTTAAGGTAGCTTACGTGACCACTTCAACCCTTCATTCTCTGTGACTGCCTGCTACTGGCACTGTATCAGAACTACTCGAACCCCTGTTGCACCTGTTGCCTTTACAACTTATTGAAAAAGGAAAAATCAGTTATAATAAAGTTGAACATCATAATTGAAAATAAATGCCCACTCAACTAAAGCCTAAAGCAACTAAGCACCACTTTTCAATACATTTAAATCCAAAAATGTATTCTAAAAACATTATAAAACATAAAGCATGAATCTTATTCGTCACATATGGCTTTTCACTAAGCCCTACCAACAAACCTCCTGTTTGTTTCATGGCATTACTTTCAATTCCGAGTCCCACTGACTCCCAGTTTGAACTAAGATTCACTACTATCACTTTTACTCAATCGCTTTTACTACAAGCTCTATTTCAAGTGGTACTTAACCCTCTGGCATCGCTATATATCAAAAACAAATGTTTTTTTTTAACTTTCTCTATCATAAGCTCTAAAAATGAAACATTTGCAACCCTGGTTATTGTACAATTTTCCTCGGGGGAACTTTATCTATGGCATCTTGCCCCGATCGAATATTACTAGTCTCTGTTGCGGAAAACATTTACAAGACGTAATTAATAAGTTCTTACTTTTGCTAAATTAACTAACCGCTTCATTTTACAGCATTTACGGGCCTTGATCCGCAATAATACGCATTTGCAATATACGACTAATTAATATTTGTAAATTCGCCCATGATTCCTACCTACACATGTAGGTAGACAAGAAATAAAATATGCCGAAAATCGAATTACATTTTTTTTAAAGTCTTGTCTGGTCTTAATCGGTTGAATCTTTAGAGCTATCGCGTTACCATTGTTTTCCGAATTTAAAACAAAGTTATTTAAAACAAAAGTTTAAAACATTGTTTTCCGAGTTTAAAACAAACATTCACGTTTACAAAAATCCGGGATAAAATAATTTCACGTCTTATCATACGTAACAAAACGACGTAAAGTTAAAGTAAAATAATTATCAGTAAAAATTAAAAAACAAGGTCGTGAGGGTTGATTGCTAATCTCAATACCAATAACAATAATAAAGTGCTTACCACTATATTTGACAGCTTAATACCTACTCTTTAACTAGCGAGTATTTAGCCCAAAAATTGGAAGTAAATCGAAACGAATTTACCTTTATGCTGTGACGTATCCGATGGTGGATAAATTGCTCAGACCTCAACGCGTTGCTCGCACCGTACTTTACTAGTACCGCTGCCATAGCTGCCATCGCCACGACCGCCGTTACCACCGTCAGCACCATCAGCGCCATCAGCGCCATCAGCGCCAGCCGCGCCGCTCCGTCACCGCCAGCCGCGCCACGCCGTCACCGCCAGCCGCGCCGCGCCATCATCGCCATCCGCGCCGCGCCATCATCGCCATCGGCACCGCACCATTACCGCCATTCGCGCCGCGTCGTCACCGCCATAATTTCTCATTTCTTTTCTTTCTTCATTAGCAACGATTCCTTCTTTCGTAGAATTCTTCCAACGCTTTGTCATTTAATCTAATAAACGACTTGCATAAGCGATTAAATAGGTATTTTCACTCGATTTTCTTGATATGTGGGTAGATCTCAATTTTTAAGTTTTGAGATAACATAAATTTAACTTGATTGATTGATTGATTTACAACCATTGATTATCAACTATTGATTGATTGTATTGATTCTGGAACTTCCTTGTTATTATCTTGTAGTGTGCGTTTCAAATAATAAAATCAATTCATTTCTTGCTTGACGTGATTTGTAGCTTCAATAAACTTATCTTGCGGGTAGTTGATGGTTTTGATGCCCGAGTGTATCCCAATTCTGATATCGGAGATAGAAGCATATTAGTGACTTGTTCGGTCTTGCTGAAATATTCTGGTTCAGGATCCGAGGCGTAGGTCTCAGGCAATTAAACCACACACACAATATGACAATTCTTGTATTAAATGTAGGTAATCAATTCTCACAAACTACTTAGTAGGTATACAATTATCAGAGTTGCGTGAACTACCGATCCCGTTTGGGGGTCCGAACTGTAAGGCTCTCACTAATCAATTTCTCCCTCGACTCAATGCGCTCCAATATTTAAAATGTCTCCGGTGCCCCTCCAAACGATTCCGGTCACGTGATTTGTTACGTCACGATGTTCACACCCCACTGTTACAATGATATCAATTGAGTTACTAATTATCGTTAAATTATCGTGATCTACGACATATATATATATATATATATATATATATACATATAGCCATTTTTTATACTTTGACATTGACATTTGACACATATCAGAAGTCAGATACGGTTCCCAAATATGATATACTTAATTGATAATGATACGCCGATATTGGACGATCTATTTTATTTTACCGTCAGAAGGAAAAGTAAAAGAACAGACAAAAAATATTAAAAAAAGTCGTCTTGGAAACCAAATATAAAAAATCAAATCTTATATAAAAGATACATATATAACATACTAACATCATCGAGAAATCCCTGCTATATATCTTGTGAGAATACTACGTTCTAAACGTAGAGAAGGTTAATAGTAAATCGTTTAGTAGCCCAAATTGGCGACTCAGAAGATTATAGTTCTAATAGTTACATAATATTTTTAGAGCACATAGTAGAATAGAAAACACTCCCAACTGTGGGGTAAATTATGCAAAAACCGACAATATTGAACAATACTGAATATGAATACAATTATTATAATTCAAAGCCACATATTTTAGTTGTAACGCCTTCATTGAAACTGTATACGCCAAAGGTTGTGCAAATATGTAATAGTATAATCCATGCGATCATGTGCATGGAAAAGGTTTCATATAATTATTTTTATTAGTGTACATCTCGTGTATTATATTTTTTATTTTAGGTTAATAGGTACAAAAAAAATCAAAAAATTAAAAGTAATACTATAGCATGAAACAGAGCGACGAAAAATATTTATTAAATATTTATTCAAAAAATAAGCATGTAATATTTGGTAAGTTACAATCATTTTTGTTTTTATCTCTGTGTTAGCAACCCGCCCTTATTTCGCACTGATACCTATTAGTATTGTAGATAACTAATAGTTTTTATACGTTAGATTGAGTGTATGAGTATGACTAATGTGCCATCGTTAACTGTCAAACTGAAAAAAACGTTTTATGTCTTTTTTGTCTAAAATACCAAATTTTTAGGGTTTTACTGTGGCTTTATAAATATATATTTTTTATAAGAACCTTGTCCTGCAATTTATAAAAACGAAAAAAAAATGGTCAAGCCGTCTTTAGTCTAAATTTTTTATACGAGTTTTAGGTTTTTTTTTTTTAATATAGTTATTCTTTTTACTAATTGTCAACAAAGGAAATAAATATGTTTCTTTTACTATTTTATATAAATACCTAACCAAAATTCCTTGAGTTATTAAATTACTGAAAGTTTCACTACAAGTTTGTAAGCGTAGCTTACAAAATAATTACATTTTTTGTATGGGAGAATTCTTTAAGATTCGTTTGAGAGTTTGAGATTCTTCGTCTTGAGATTTTGTTGTTATAGCTTCAACAGAAATACATCATCTGTGAAAATTTTATCTTTCTTTATTACGATTTAAAGATACAGCCTCGAGACAGAGAGACAGATGGACAGCGACGTCTTCAGCAATAAGATTTCGTTGTTTCCTTCTAGGTACGGAACCCTTAGAACCCTAAGAAGCGTCTACTTACCGTAATTGCTCACGGTGCATTTATCAAGTACTTGCTTACAAAGCCTCAGATCAAAGATCTAATTAATCAAAATTATGTAAAAAATATCGACAAGAACTCGCATCAAATTAAAATTTAAAAATCTTGACTAATTTGAGCGAACGAATTTCCACTTTCATGAAAACGATAACTTTCTCTAAAAGAATTGGATACTATAACATTTATAGCTTATTTTATTGTGATGTTTTAATAAAAACGTTAAAAATCCATTAATCATATGAATGCACGTTTAATTTAAGTTGTTTAATAATTATAAGTAACATTTGACAGGATTCAAAATGTTTTAAAACTAAGTTAAGAGCAAATTGCATTGGAATTTTCAAAGACATCTTAATTATTATGAAAATACACGTGCATCCAAGCAAGTGTATTGCCAGGTTATCTTACATTAAAATTATTTAGTAATTTCATAAATGACAAGTTATTTCTTTGTTCTGAAGTGCAAAAACTTTCTTAACTTAGTAATAAAATTACAATTATCCATATTATTGACCAATCGATTCCCAGTCATACTAGTTACTAAGAATAAATAGTTACTAATTAAATCAATGTTTTAAATTTGTCAATAATTTGGTAATTGACAAACCTCTCTATCGTTAACATAACTCCTTATCATCATTACATAGTATAAAGCAAAGTCGCTTTCCGCGTCTTTCCCTATGTCTGTATGTATGCTTAGATCTTTAAAACTATACAACAGATTTTGATGCAATTTTTTTAATTGATAGAGTGATTCAAGAGGAAGATTTATATGTATAATAACATGCTTAATATATTAGAGAACCACTGCTAATTTTAAGATTTCTAATGCGAAATAATGGCTTTAAGCCATTGTAAGAAAATCTATGCCACCAATTTTTTTATCGATTTAAGTAAATCTAAGTTTAGCATTAGTTTAAGATTAAATCTAGTATAATTAAAATAAGTTAAAATGACTCAAATATAGATATTTAACTTAGAGAGTTGCTAATTATTACTAAGAAGAGTAAGAAGTACTTTTACTAGGTAGTATTATTACTAAGAAGAGTAAGAAGTACTTTTACTAAGTAGGATTATTACTAAAAAGAGTAAGAAGTACTTTAACTAAGTAGTATTATTACTAAGAAGAGTAAGAAGTACTTTAACTAAGTAGTATTATTACTAAGAAGAGTAAGAAGTACTTTACCGTTGTATTATAGTAACTTATATACTCTTATAACTTAAGAAATTATGAAGTAATTGCAGGTAATAAAGAAAAGCATCTACTCTATTTATAAGAATCATTTTAAAACATTTTTTTTCTTTTCCTTACTTAAAACTGTCTATAAACATACTCCGCCCCCCCTTTTAGGCTTATTTAAAATATCATTAGGAATCATGAAGAATCTAAATAAACAAACATTAAGAATTCAAAGTATAAGGCTAGATAAAGTATTCACAGCTACAGAGTTTTCGCCCTCAAATAAATATAACACAATCATTCATAAGCTTGATACTCGTCTACCAGTTTGTATCAATAGATTAGCAATAGAAATACCCTCTCCTCCTAACAATATTATTACGTACAAGATTATATCCAAGTAAATACCGAAATGGAGATATTTATGAAATTGTAATGAGATACTTATATTGATATGACCTAACAACATAGATAAAATATATAAATTATTACTTATTTATTTACTGGACGCTGCAGGCTAAAAATTTATTAATTTATTGAAAAAATACAAATTAATATTTTGCAAGAATTTTCAAACTTATTAATAAACAAAGAAGCCCCAAGTGAATTATAACTAATTTGAATTACATTCAATCCTAATTTATTCTGTATTATAACAGATTGTTAGAAAACAGAAGACAGACTTACATTATTTGCAGAATATTAAAAAATATGTGTCTTGAAAAACAGGTTGCTTTGAAAATCACCAAATATGAAAGTAAAACAATTTTTTAAATAAAGTTTATTTATTTCAGTTTTTAACGTTGAAAAAAATGGATGCACGTTAGATTTTATTGGTACGCCCATCAATATACTTTTATTGCAAATTACAGTGAATGAAATTTAAATATCTTTATCTAGTCAGTTTTCGCTAGATTTATTTTGATTCCAAACTGATTTATTAGCATTGTTAAAGCTTAGAGATTTTTGAAATAGGAAAATTTGCATTGATTTTGGACTTTACGGACTTCTTAATGTTTTAATAAGAATATACATAAAAATATGTACAAAAATAAATAGTAATAAAGGCAAAGGCGCAACAATCTACGTATAATTTATTATCATATCTTTATAATTTAAAAAGCAGGGTGTATTTCATTTATTTTATTGCTTATAGCCGCATCAGCGGGATGATAATAAATTAGGACCTCGCTACAGACCATTATTTTGAATGTTTGAAGTTAGAATCCTTTAATCCATAGGTATACCTTTATAAGAAAAAAATATCCATTCTCATCTTGCATAACAGACAATTATATCAACCCTATGAGTATATTTATTGTCTTTGCAGCAATCGTTTCCACGGTATGACGAGATGGTTTCTCTCTAAAAATTCTATCCAATATTTTTTGCAGTGTAGAAAGAATGACATTAACACCCAAATAGATGTCACAGTGAAAATCTTTATTTAATATTGTGTGTAACATACATGTTGGCTATGTTGTGGCTATTTCATTTTTAATGAATATAATAAAAAAAAAATATTTTCACATTTTTTTATCATCATGTATTGTACACAGAAATTATAAAAAAATAAAAAATATCTATAATTTGTATTAGTAATTATAAAAAAATAATAAACGCAACTTGCTTTGTTACTATTTCATACAAATATGTTTGTTGTGATAAAGATATTGATGTCTTAGAAAAAATATTTGAGAAGCAAAAAAAAACATTGAGAAAAACATTTTCAATGATTAGAACACTTTTATTTGGTTAAGTGTTCTTATTTCTCTTTTTTTTTGTCTGTCTATGCTGTTAGCCCTGTTGGCTATTACAGCGTCACCGGGGGAGCGGGAAATAATTTCTCAATACTATGCAACTGGCTCACGAGTCTTGTAACACATTAATCATTCATAACATGTGCACGTCAGGGTATAGTCCCCAAGGTATTGTCTATTAATATCCCAAATTAGATCATGATATATTAATACAATGTTATTAATCTATCCCTATATTATAACCCTCTAAACAGGTGAAACACATTTAACCTTTATTTGCAAATGTCCATAGACACGGTCATCACCTCTATAGGTGATGGTGAATAACGACCATTTTATCTAAATAGTCTGCTCATTTCATTGCCATGGGTCATACATACATACATTATTACATACATACATAGCTCCCGCCATTATTCCACGAGAGCGGTTGGCAGATACTATAGAGCATCACTTCTCTTTGTTCTGACACACTTCTTTCGCCTTTTTCACGTCTATAATTATTTTCATACAACTTCTTTTATTCTTGCCATTTCGAACTCCAGATTTTTTGTGAACATCGCTGATTTGATCAGTGTATATCCGTCTGGGCAGTCCTCTTAAGGCTCTTCCATTTACATTCCCGCTATACATCTTATTTGTTATCCTTCTTTTGTCCATCTGTTCTCCTTTTCCAAACCGTCGCAATAATACTTTTTCTATTTTGGTCACTATATCCACTTTAACGCAAAAATATCATCTCCTCTTCATTTTTTCTACCTGCATGCTTCTTCTACCACACCCAACTTTCGCAACATTTGGTCAACGACTTTTTAAAAACAATAGTTTTTAAAATTTGTATAATATATATACAAAATTACAAATTACGTGATGTTCAAATGGTTTCAAAGCATACTTGGCCACCGTAAACTTGTACTTGTACTTTTAATGGAGA
Organism: Napeogenes inachia; assembly: GCA_959347355.1. Classification (NCBI taxonomy): domain Eukaryota; kingdom Metazoa; phylum Arthropoda; class Insecta; order Lepidoptera; family Nymphalidae; genus Napeogenes; species Napeogenes inachia. The sequence goes on along the minus strand of OY365798.1, from coordinate 17,336,226 downwards.
AATTGGATTTTCTCCATTAAAAGTACCACTTATTTATAATGGAGAAAATCCAATTTCTCCAGAGAAATGACAAAGTTTAGATTATTTGACTTACCTTTAAAACCTGCAACTACTATAAGTCCTGTTTCACAACCATAAGGTATTAATATTAAAAGAATCCAACATTATATCAAACAAACATTATATCAAAATTATTAATTTTGCTTAAGATATATTATAGTATGAAAATATTTAAGAGGTTATATAATACTCAAATACGGAAGATGTAGTTTTAAACAAGTTTTACTTTTCGTGTAGATAACGAAAGAAACTTTTGGTAAGGATATTAAGAGATAAGTTTTGTTACGAAGATCACAAATACTTTGTAAAGGTTCCAATGGTTGTTTTTTTCTTTTAGATTATTTTGTTGTTTTACAAATTAACTTTGAATTCGTCGTAATATTCTGAAAGTATTTAATTTAATTATTATATTGTTAATATGTTGCGCGGAACCTTTTATTCACCATAATGTGGAGTAAATTGAATCAGTCACTTATTGCTTATCGGTATTAAGAAATAAAACTGGTTTAGTTTCTGTAAAAATAAATATAATTACAACAACTTAATAGTACTTCTTACGGAAGTTGAAGTAGAATCTTCTACTAATTATATTTTTGGACGTTGTTCTTTTTTTACATATGACTCATTAATGTGTGGACAGGGTTTTTTTTATCTTCAATCAATTTATATGTGTGTGGTATAGTAGTATATTTAAAGCCAATGTTACATCTATAAAACTTTTGCAATATATCAAGCTTTATATTTAGCCCATAACTCAAGTCAATAAAAGCTATACAGCACGTGCCCCGATCGCTTACGATATTTTTAGACTTATTAATGTTCTCAATAGAAATACTACAGGTATTGTTTTGTAATAAATTCTAGATTATTAAGTATTAAGTTTACCGGATTGTTAGCTAATGCACTCGAAAGTGAATTTACATAAGTGCATGACTTTTTATTTTTTTTTTTATTAATTTCAGACAATATATTTTAATAAAATGAAATAATATTTTTAGATTAAACTGTTAAATTGAAATTACGGATAAAAAGGATAATAGTATTTAGTAAATAATAAATTAAAAGTTATTTAATAATCTTAGTTTGTATATTATGTATCAATATACGTAATAAGTTAAGATTGAGAATAAGTGCAATGCAAATGGCGAAGAACAATACAGGTTTCAGCATTGAAATATGATTGCTAAGATTCTGAGCTTCGTGCAGCGAACTACGGATCGATATCGGAAAATTCAAGTGCATGTAATTATTTATTGAAAGTTGAGTTTATGTTTTGTATTCTATTTTCAATGCTTCAAATGTTTATGCTTTTGTGTGTAATTTGTACTTTTTTAATGATTATAATGTTGCAATACCAAAGTCATTAAAACATCTTAAAAAACACAGAAACCTAGTCATGCTAAGGTATATTTAAAAAAAAAAAAAATTTTTCTTAAATGTAAAATCGTGAAAATTTTGGAAAATAAGATGTTTAATGTATATGTATCAAGAAATTTTATTATTTTATTCTGTTTAAAATTCCATAACCTATTAACCCATAAACCAATTGTAAAATTATATCAAATTTCAAAACCAAATTCAAACAATAAAAAAAATGCTACGATTCCTCGCTCGAAACCTAGCTCGATTGGTAGACCGATGGGACGGTTGCCCTGGGGATATTGGTTCGAATTATGCTAGTAAATACCGCGAGTATTTTGTTAATTCATTATTTGTTTTCAAGTATTTATTATAATTAAACAGGAAACGTTTCGATTCAAGCGTACTGTTTGGTATGGCTGAACATAACACATCTAATGATTGAAATACATATAATATATATATTACCTAGTATTGCCATAATATATACTGTAAAAAAGAAAAAATATTTTTTTTGTTGCAAATAACATTTAATTCTTGAAGATTGTGTTAGTGTAAAACACAAATATAAATCAATTAAAAATATAAAAAGTTTATTCGAAGTAGTGTTCATTGGCTACAATACAGTCCTTTAAACGTTGAGGCCAGCTATCAATAGAAACACGAGCTCTTTCCATGGGGAAATTCTTCACTGCCAATCGTATGGATTGTTTTAGGGGCTTCTAATTATCATGCGTTTAGAGCTAGCTGTACTCTCTAAAACTGATCATAAATCATAATCAATCGGGACTAGACGACGGCCAGTCTTCACCTCGAGACTTTCGCTTCCAACCAAGACTGCGTTGGATCGAGCTTTATGACCCGGCGCCGAGTCTTGCTGGAAGGATCATACTTGGTTATTAAACATGGTGTTATTAAAAGGCTTTACTACCTTTTCAAGAATGTGTTGTGCTGATGTTTTGATACCTTTTTCACAAGAAATATGGCTCAGTCACTGCTTCATAGCTAACTCCCCACCAAAACATCACTGAAGTGAAATAATGCCCACGTTGCACACTGTCGACTAATTGGGAAGCTTCTTTAGAGTTTTTAGCATAAATACGGTCATTTTGTTTGTTAAAATGTTGCTCAATTGTAAAAATGTTCTCATCCGTAAACAATTTTTTTCTGTGGCCTCCCTTTACGTACCGCTTCAGTATTGGTTTCGATTTTCCACCCTATTTATCCTTAATTTATTAGTTAAGAAATGACCAGTGCGTCTCTTATAGGCTGCAAGTCATCTCTTAAAATAGGCGACGTGGTTCTAGGCTATCTTCACTTCCCGAGATAAAATGTTTTGCTTTCGGGCAGAATTTCTTTGATTTTTTTCCCTTACTGCTTCGACCACATTTTTCGTACAAACACTACGTGGACGGCCAGATCTTTCTCTGCCACAAACAGAGGAAGTCTCATTGTACCTATTAATAGCCCGGTACTTTGTGTACCATTTGACTAATACTACATGTATGGAAAATTGCATTTGGCTACATACTTACTTTGTGTAATGCAATCACAGCAATTACGTTCTCTTTATATCGCAAAATATTCTACAATGTATTGGAGCCAAAACAAGAAAACACAATGAACAATCGTTTAAAATTTCAGATTCCAAATTCAAAAGTAATATTTTTTTATTTTTAATTGTAACAGTGTTTATGGCCAGACTAAGTATATTAGTTTTTCTAAAAAATAAAATTTTAAAATTCTTCAGCTAGATGAATCTTAAAGATGTATTGTTTTTTGTTAATGAGGGGGTCAATGGCGAACATCTAGTATTTTATCACACGTTTGATTCATCACGGTGGTTTTTAGTACCAAAACAAACAAAAATAACGTAAGTGATTTTATAAAAAAATAAAATAAACGACAACATATTTTTATTCTAAAATTCCTTAAATTCTTACTTAGCAGTAAAATTCATTTCAAATAGCCCAAAGCTTAGGCGGAGATTAAAGAGTACAATGAATTGTTGTTAACCATTTAGATGTCATTCGGGCTGATTAAATACCTGTGCTTAAGGCGCAATAATTTTGTGTCGTATGTAATAATAATTAATTTACCTAAACAATATGTAGTAGTAAAGTATAACAACTTATTGATAAAAATTGATCAAAATAAAATAATACATTCAACTAAACTTATGTTATAGAACAAAAAGATTATTTTCTTCAAAGTGGTTGATCCCGAATTATTACCCAGCTTTTGGGTCGTTATCCTTTTGTTAATAATTGAGTATAAGATAGTAGTGTCAGTAATTTTTGCTATTATTTATTAAAATATATAAGGCTAGAATGGGCAGTATTGTGTTTTGTTTTAAAAAGTATGTATGGTTTTAACAAAGAGGTATTAAATTTTATAAGGTTATCTTAGATCGGTTTAAGTTACGCCCTTTCCTGTTAGTTATTAAAGATCTAGCATCTAACATACATAAAAAGTCGTTGATGTTGTTGGGAGTGTAAAATAGTTCCCCTCCAGGAAGTTGGTCTCTAAGAAGTTGAGCCTGGATAAACAAATGACAGTAAAAGCTTTAGTTTATTCAAATCTATTGGAATCGAACATTATGGACATGAATATATGAATTCTGAATTATAAGAATGTTGACCTGATTGCCCAAACATTTCAAATGCTTTTTTATTACTCTTTTTTAATCTTTCTTTATGAAAAAATAACACTTTCCATTAAGTAGATCATGTACTTATTTGTTTTATAAATGATCCATTGAAAAGCTAGCAATTATTATTTATTACATCGGAATATAAACTGTTAATGAATGTTCAATCCTGTTATTGCCTAGATTTATTTAATAAGTTATAATTTAACAATAAAAATATATTTATCGTAAATTTAATTAGTAAAAACATGTATTAGAAGAGATTCTATTCTATTTTGATGAAAGAAAGAGACCGTCGCGCGCCCCCCCACACAGCTACGGGACCACTCCACAGTCCACTCTGCTATCTGTGCAGTTTGGTCGAACTTGAAAGATAGGATAACTTACATCTCAATTTTAAGTCACAAAATTATTACTAAACTAAATACGTAACAACGTAACGTAATACGTAACAACGTTACGTTTGTTGATTGGAAACTAAATCGCCTTATATTATTAAGCTCTATGCAACACATTATTTATAACATCTTTGACTTATAATATGACATAAATCTAAGTTTTGTCTTTTAGTTCTTTACCGATACCGTGTCGCTTAGCCAAAAAAAATAGAAATACTCGAACCGAATACATTCGGCACCGAAACCGAATAATGGCGAAAAAGATGCCGAATATATTGAATACCGAATGTTTACCGAATATTCGGGGTATCTCTAATTATTATTATATTATTGTAATGGTAGTAGAAAATCGTTTCAAGAAGCTTGTTTTTTTTTACAAATTGCATCTATGTAACAAGAAATGGCGTTCTAATACCATTACTCCTTAAATAGTTTAATACAATGTAATGATATATCAAAAACTTTAGCAACCACAGCAACGCATGGCCGGGTCTGTTATAATATTATAAAGAGTTGGTTTATTATATCGGATTTTAAAAACCCTTATACTCAATTTCAAAAAGTTTTATTTAATGCATGTACGTTTTGTCAGTGATATCTTATTCCTATTCTTACAAATGTAATTACCAAGATAAATCTGAAAAGGCTCAAAGTTTCTCGAATACTAAAGTAATTTGCGCTCGATAATGATAAATTGATCTATTAAAGCCATAGTAAACTAGTCTTTTACTGCATTTTGATTGCTGGAACTGGATAATAATAAGTAATTAAAAAGTACAAAACGTGTAAAACAAAGAAAAATTGTCACCGAAATAAAACTGCTTCAGATTTGTTAATTTTCTAAACCAGAAGTACAATTCAGAATATTATATCCATTATTATTTAATTTATTACTTCTTATTTGTTATTTTTGTAGTACACACTAATGATTATTCATATAGTTATTACAATTACTTTTTAATTATTTACCATTTCGGGTAGTATGTCGGGTTTTAGAATTGACTTTGATTACAATGAGTTTGAACATCATGTTATATATTAATTAAATACCGAGGGCTGTCTCTAAAAAGATGAAAAACCAATAAATCTCAGAATTGAAGTGTTAAGGATTCACTTAAAGAATAATCTATGAATTAGCCGCGGGGAGTGATGAATATTTAATAACTGACAGTATATTTCCTTTAAAATTGCTTTGATATTTCAAGTAATTATCCTTTGTTCTTTTAAGCGTTTTATTGTTAATTTTACTGAAGCTTCCATAAATTAATTCTACTGGAGTATATCTATCTAGATACGAATTACATACTGCCAACATATAAACATTTTTTAAATTGTTTGTTCTGATGTTTTTGTCATTTTTTTCGTTGTTTTTTTAAGAGATAGAGATTATATTTTTTGTCCCAAAAAAACTTGAAAAAAAAAGGGAAAACAAGTAATAGAACTGCAGACTGTGGATTCGAACCAGAGTCTTTTGGTTTCAGGACCGTCACGTTTTTTCGCCAGAGCTTTTATAATCTTGTAGATGGTAGCGAAACGTGTATCGTCCATCGTACTCTAACGATATTGTTTCATTTTTTTAGTGGTGGAAAACCTCTTTTATCCATATTTTCAATATGGATAAAGGAGGTTTTCTAAAAATTAAACTGAATGATCGATGTTCTTACATTTTGCCTTCGTCCACGCATGTATAATTGAAACCATTCAATCAACTCATCATATGTTTTAATAGAACCTAGCGTAGTAGTAGTAGACAAGTTTGACTAGTTTCATAAGTTTGATATAATTATAAAACATTCATTATTATATTATAATAAAGCAACTTTGGAGAAAAATATGATATTATATAAACATCTACATAGTTACTACAATTGTGCAAATACAATAGAAGTATAAAATGTTCTTCAAATATTCTAACAGAAGTAAATACCGTATTCCATTTATTTATTTCCATAGTTGTTTAATTTATAATAAAATGCAAACTGCCGGGTCCTTTAGGTTTAAATTTATTTACTGAAATTCTATTTATTTTTAATCACAGTCTCATCAGGGCCATAAATCAAGGGAAAAACTTCGTTGACATGAATTTCAATTATTATATTTTAAATGTTTGCTTTATATTTGTTTTTTTTTCATTTTCCTTTCTTTTAAAGTTCTGTCAAACACTTTGTCTTAAAAAAATTGTAAAGCTTATGTTTTCGATAGTATTTTTTTTCTCTTTAACCCGAAAAGAAAAGATTGCTTTAGTTACTATTCAGTTTACATAAGTACAGTAAGGATACTAAGTAAATATGGACTAAACATTTTAGCATCTAAAATTTATTCATCACCTAGGCATCAAGCCACATGCCATACCAGCGTAGACCGATTGCGTTGTTTGTATAATGTTACATACCTTATTAAAAAATAAAATACTATACAATATTAATCGTATTTATTACTCTTTCAACGTAAGTATCATATTAAGATCAAATTAAAAACAAATTATTAAAACATTTCGAATATTATACTATTTCACAGAGTGATAAAATAATTTGAATACAATTTTCTTAGACTCTTATCAATATCGATTAAGTTCTTTCTTAATGTTATGTAGACGTGCTCTTAACAAAATGGTTTTTTCACTTACTTAAACAAGACATTGTGTAGATTCTCAAATTCTACATTATTTTTCTATTAAATATCACATCATGTGTTTGTCATTTGACGGATTAATTTTATTATAAATATATATTATTTTTATATTTCGATATAATATTCTAAGGATTCATGTGGAAATTTAATTAAAAAAAGTAATAAGAATTTAAATTAATTGTCAAATTCACGTATTTCACGCTATTTAATACTACGAAAGCCAGATTACGACGTTATAACTAATTTAGTAATAAAACTATGAAATAAAACGACAAATCTACCACAGTAATAAACCGCGAGATAAGCTACTCAAAGATCACATCGACAATCACTATTCACACCTGCAGAGCTTCCGCTCTCAAACGACTATGACACGATAATTAATAAACCTAACACTTGCTTACTAATTTATAGCAGTTGATGCCTACTAATTATTTAAAAATACCCTCGACTCCTAACAATATAATATTTGAAAAATTAAAAAATATATATATTTGACCTTAAATCCTGATTATGATATGAGATTTACGTTTAACGTAATAATAAATTTAATATAAATTTGTTTTGTTTACAGGTAAGTTACACAAGAGTCAAGTCACATACACAGACACGGTGATGAAGGTTTGACCACTAGTACTGAGTTTAAAATTAACTATATTATGTACCCAAGCCCTTTTTAGTAGAATAATAATGATTATAGGTAGTTAAGTTATCAATGTTGATATTATTTAATATCTTTTACATTTGAAAATGATATCTGATCGCTATTATTTTTATTTTTCGTAATCTCTGCTTATGATTTGTCGAAATCCTTAAGAAATTGCACGTATATTAGGTATATTTTTTAAACCATAGTTTGATATTTTGTTGATAGTTTTATATTACCTGATATTTTAATTTAATTATTACAAGTGTTTCATTAAGTAATTCTTTAGTTTTCAATGTTTGATTTGTGCAACGAAATTTTGAGAAAATTATATTCGTATGGTTAATGTTGTAAAGTTCTTACATTTTATTGATAATTTAAAACGTACTTCGAATATACTTTAACTTTATAACACCATCTTTTTGAAGTATGTATTTTTTTGTTTTATCGTCTGGTATTTGTTTTAGATTTATTGTTCCAATAGATCTATTTTATACGGTATTGATTGAGGTTGCGAGCAAGATAAATTAATAAGATAATTAGGTTGACACCATGGCTCTCCGGCAACAGAGAAAGTCGTGCCTTCTTGGCACCCTTTTTGCCATAAACTATACTATGAAAGACCGTGGGACCATGGGATGATGGAGGTGGTTATGTGAGACTCCTACTCACTAAAACTGACGGTTGCCGCCGCCGTCATAATGGGACACCAGGGGATCGCTTTCGCACTCACCGCGATGTCCCCATGTGATCCATGGAAAGGGAAACCCCGCCACGAGAAGCACCCATCTCTTTTATCCCCTTTCCCCCTCCCCAGATTGTGGAGGGATCCCCTTCCCCCCAATGGGTTCACACCGCCTACCATTCAGCGGTGTAAGAGCTTATTGCCGGATATTCTGTTCCTTTGCAATCTATACATCTATTCAACGATGCTGTACTCGTACGTTCATAATCCAACGGGCTGGATGCTATTTTTCTAATGGTTTTCCAAAGACGAGCTCTTGGTCTGATTCCTACTAATATTATGTCAAAATAATGAACAACAAAAACTTAACAAGTAAACATACTAGTAAATACTATACTATTAATAGTTAATCTTTTTAACCTTATAACCTTGTTAGAATTTAAAAACTTCAATAGACTGTTCAAGAAAATAAGATTTCAGTGATTGCTTTGTTGATGTGAATATTATATGAAGGCGTTAATCATGATAAGATGCTGTCAAAAGCTTGTAATCAGCTTTTCATATATTATAATAGTATTAAAAGATTTTCCAACACAGAGAATAGTTAAAGAACAAAAGAAACACAAATCAGTTAGTGCTGTTAAAGTTTATGGGTTGACCTGTCGGTCAATATATAAGTGACCTAATTGGTAAGACTAATTATAGTTGGTTCTATTCCCACCAGGAACCATTTTTTATGCGGGCTACAGGCTGCCAACTACGTAATGAAGGAGTTTTTTCGTTATGAAAATCTTAAATTTACTGAAACTCCATAAGTAAATTGGTATTTTTTTATGACTTGACTCTATTCTGAAGGAAGTTTCTAAAAGGGTCACTTAAAAAATCTCTGGGAAAAACAGTGGCAAAGTTTTCCACAAAAATAGTAAATAAATATATTTTTGGTGGTAAAACAAATTATATAAAACACCTACAATAACAATAAAAATGTTTTGGTTAATGTACTAATGCTAAATAAATATTTTTTGTACACTAAAACTAGGATTACTAAACTGAAAAACCTAATAAGATTTCTCTTTCGGGTGGTCGTTAAGAAAATAAGAAATGGTACAGTTTGGTTAAGATCGCAATTAGAAAACATATCTTAATTTGATTACATACATAACTCACTATACACTGACTAACTGAATCGGTTTTGATTAGTCTTTCTATAAAAAAAAATAATGTCTGTCTCAATCTAAACGATTTTTGATCTGTAATAACTATAGGGAGAATACAAATTATTATGAAAACTTTATCACTTAGGAAAGAAGTGGTATAAGAAAATGGTATTCTAACATTAAAAACAGATTCATACATATATATGTATAGTATATGTTTTAATGTGTTTTATAGATAATATTTTCCTTGTCAAATAATAAGTATGTTACCTTCTTTTTAAAAAAATAGCTTTCTTTTCTAGTGTCTTTGGAAACGACACGAAACATCGAGAAATGAGTTCAATGCTCTGAATTTAATATTCTGGAATATAAGAAAGTAGGAGTATTGTACATTAAAGATTCCTTTAACACTAAAATTATATATAATATTATGTTTTACTGGTTTTCTTAACTTATGTAAAATAGAAGAAAAAATAAATTAAAATTTTATAAAATTAAATTTAATTAGAAATGATAAAGATTATTTTTGTATACGGAACATATCAGGATACTTTTTTCAAGGTTTATGGAGCTCCTAACAGAAAGATAACATTGAGAATTGCCGTTGATAAGTCGTTGACACAATTTTCCTAAAACTGGAAGTTATGGCAAATACGCTATTTGCCATAACTTCCAGTTGCAGTTCAAGTCTAACGCTTCGCCACAAGTTAGACTTTCCTTTTTTAAAAACAAGGATAATAAGAATTCAAAATTGTGAGGGGTGATTTAAATTTATAATACACAGTAACAAATTTTTCGTAGATTCAAATTACTTTTGTTCTAAAATTAGTTTTAATTATTTTAATAGGGACAAATGAAATCCTATTAAAACCGCTACATTTGAGTTTTTTAAAGACAAAATACTAAAATTAATACTATTTAGTTTTTTCTAGCCTAACATTATAATTTTTAGATTAAGAATTAGGTCAGAACAGCATTTACTCCAGTTTCCAATATAGGATAGAATCGGTTTTATTTAGTTTAATAATGGCAATAGTATGTATTCGTTTATTTTTATGTCATGTACATTTTTGTTCTCATTTAAATAGACTATTTGAAAAACAAGACAGTGACTTCGACTTTAATACTAATTTCAAATTAAAACCTTGTTAATTATTCAAAAACAAAAGCTTGTTATATTTTATTTTTAACTGTACTACAATTACTTTATAGTTAAATAAAAACAATTTAAATCCTAATTAAAATAATATTTTTTTTAGAGAAATCTTTTCAACATAAATATATTTATTTATCATAATGAGGAGGTATACAATTATGTAGTAATAATATATCCAACCTCTCTATTGCCCCACAAACTTATTATCTGAGATTCGTCATTCTTATTTCATGTACTAGCTGTGCCTGCGACTTTGTACGCGTAAATTTCGCTTTTGATAAAAAGTATCCTTTGTACTTACCAATTTATGTAAAAACTAGAAATCTTCAAACTAATAAGCAGCGATGGTATAACAATAAGATATTATAAACTTCTTTATTTGTTAACCGATTGTTAAAAAAAAAAAACACAAAATGTCAAGTGAATCCCATGACAATATATTTCCGAAAACTGCATGCAAATCGATTGATCCGTTTCTGAGATTAGCGTGCACAAATATATAGACATACAGACAGAACAGACAACATGAAAAAAACATTGTTTTGGGTTCTCTTGCTTATATAAAAGCTCCATGAATGAATTTTTTATATATTTTTTTGTCTTTTGTGCACAACTAAAAGACAAACAGATAAACAGATGGATTTAAAAAATGCTGAAAATGGATTCTGTTAGTTATCAGGTTTTAATGCGCCTTACCACCTAAGACTACATTCCACTTACCATCAGGTGGAATGTAGTCAAGCATGAACCTAGATAGCTTAAAAAAAAAAACTCCATATCCTAGTATATTATTTTAATATTTTCAATGTATCAAGACTATTCAACAACAGATTTATTACATGTGTAGAATAAAATTTGCATGGTACCTATTACGTGATTGACATACATCGACTTAACTTTTTTATTTCTTGATTGATTTAGATGAAATAAACATTAAATGTTAAGTAATAATATATTCCTGAAAATTGCATTTAAATTGGTTAGGCCGTTTCTCTAGATTAGCGTGCACAAACATACAGACATACAGACAAACTGAAAAAATATTGTTTTTTGTTCTCTTGCTCTTATAAAGGCTCCCTATGATGATTTTTTTGAATATTTTCCATGTACAGATGTGGATCAGTGACAATTTTATTATATGTATAGATAATGTAAACACTTGAGACCTATACAATACTATTTTTCTTTTATATTAATATGGGGCACATATAAATAATATTGCCACTTTTAGGAAGTTATTATTCAGAAATATACTATTAATTGTAGACAACATTAAAAGCGTTATATATTATTACAATACAAAACAACACTTATAGAATATATAGAATACATTAGAAATATATCGCCCCCATTTTGTTATTTGTTTGTATTGTAATAATATCAATAAGAACTGGACTGTGTTGAAGATATTATTGGAGAAACAATTATAAGACAAAAATTCGTTATCAACTAATTTGATCAGAATCATAGCTACCAGAAAATCAACGAGAGAATAAAAGAGATTGTATTATCTTCATGGTTATTGGAGGAAGTTTCAAGAGACAATAAGTACCTCTTTACTTTTTCGGTAGCTTTTTTAGTATTTAAAACAACATTTATTTGTCGATGAAGTTAATATTAAATGACAATTCTGAAATTTTAATTACAGGTGACAACATAAAAATGTTTTTTAAGATAACATAAAAATTAAATTGAGAAACCCTTATGAAATTATTGATAAATTCTAACATACAATAATCTAAAGCTATTCGTTAAAAAAAGGCTACAAAAATCATAAATTTGTCAAATTAAAAACGAAAACAATGTAGATATAAGTTGTATAAAATATGCATAATAATCAATATATTCTATTTCAACGCTTTGTCCGTAAATTGAGCGCAAGAAATAGATTTATTGTATATTTAATAAAAGATTTAGATAGACAAATATATCTCCTAAATATCATTTACATCATAGAGTTGAGGTAATGTTATCACAATTCAATATACAAACTCATTAAATAAGCTACGTAATAACATTCCCGACTAACCTACAGCTTCAAGCGATGTTACATGCACATTCATGATTATACATAAGTTATTTACAGAGGTACCGATACTTAACTTACTTAACAAAAAAAAAACCTTACCAAATGCATCTAACGAAAGAACTAATAAAAAAAACATCATCCATTGCTCATATGGCAATTATTTGAGATTAGCTAAATATGTCAATCTTCTCCGCACATTTTTATCATATTAAGTTATCTAAATGTAGACTCTTCTCATAAAAAGCGTCTTATACCTTCGCTTCGGTACGTACCTTTACCATTACTTTCTTCTTTTCTATCACCGATATTATTTTCTCATAAAGGACAGTAACAAGGTCTTGTTATCTCGTACTTTTATGGCTAAATAAGCCAATTATGGTCAATTATCTTTTATATTTTCTCCGATTTTTGTTGTATATTATAATATATATTTTAAACTAATGTATTTTAAATAATCTTAGTTTTAACACAAGATATTCACAGTGGCATATATTCCCTTAAGTCGACTTTAATACATTTCAGATTAGCCTGCATTTGTTTTGAAAATGAAGTTGAGAATAAAATACATAAAAAATGGATGGATATCCATTATATACAATTTATAATTGAATTATTTGTTATATTAAGTAATTAAGATCAATTATCAAAAGGTTATGAAAAAGCGACCCTAACGAAGTCATACATAAAAAAGTTTCAAAATGTATAATATATTAAAAAAAAATCTAACATTTCAGGGTATTAAACATATTTTTATTATACTAAGTAATTATATTAACTTTCATAAAGGACACGTATTTTTTAACATCATGTTTTAAGCAATATGTTTATTTGGAAATCGTGGATAAATGTACCACTTTAATAATTTGATTTAACTTTTTTTCAAGGACATTTTTTCCACGTTCCACTGGCTTGTATAACGAACTCCATTCGGTGGTATTTCCAGATCGGTACGACATGGATACCTTCAAAAAAGGCGTCTACTCTTACCTACATGGCCGGCAACACTCTTGTAAATCCTCGGATGTTGCAAGAGTTCATGAGCGGCGGTGATCACAAATCATTTGTGACCCGCCAGCTCGTTTGCCCTCCTCTTCCATAAAAAAAAAACTTATCCTTCGTTATGGGAGTTCATGAAAGGTTGCAAATCAGACAACGCGTTTAACACAATCCTAAATAATAAAACAGTTTACGATAATGTAGGAAAAAAAATGTTTTTTGCTATGTTCTTTGGTAATGAATGTAACTTAAGATTATATATTTATTACAATAGAACACAGCAGAAAACACTTCTCTCCTAAATATCTGTACACTAAAACAGTAATATAGGAAATATATAAAGATTAGAGTTACATAAATGCTTCCAATTTTCTATAGTTTTGCAAAAACTCATCCTTTATTGTCAGACATTACTGTCAATTTGATAGTAAAAAACATCAAACAATTGGTTAAGAAGTGTAATTGTTTTCCATGTTTTCTTTAAAAAGAATTCGGCTTTTTAGGATACGTGATTACAGTGAAATATTCATATCCTAAAAGCCAATAAGAAAATTCATAATATGTAAGTTTGGTATTACCAAAAAAGCTAATGCACATATTGATACAATCAATACAGAGAAACATCACAAAACATTTAAAAAAAAACTTAATAATTGTTAGAATCAATTGGCTGGTATTTTTTCAATAACAAAGATCTTGCACTGAGCGCTAACAGCATCCATACCGATTTTTTGACTCGTATTGAGTTTGATGCTCCAACATTTAACTTGATACTAATCAGTGGTGAATGAGAGAAATTTTATTTTAATTGATCTAATAATGCTATAAGAATTATGTCGAATGCTAATACTGTCTCCTCGTTTTTTGTTTGCGTTTCGTCTCAATTAATTAATTGTATAAATTATAAAAGATATGACTATAATGAGAAATGAATAAATATTTAAATTTTTCGCTGTTATGTTTTTATGATGATATAAGAGTATGTTTTTATTTCATCGACTTCAAGCAATGTAACTAATGTTGGTGCTATTGAATTATAATACAAATACTTAAATTATATTAAAAATTTAAAACATATGAGGTTTTATAGAAAGCATTATCTCTGTTAATTTTATAAAGTAGCGTTCAAAAGTTTTTAAAACCTTTAAGTTTTATGGCTGTTATGTGAAGTAGTTTTCATAAATTATTCAATGATATAAGAATTTATGGAGCAAAATACGTGTGTTCATGTATAATGCACATGTGTTCATGTGTATTGGACGAGTTTAAAGTGTTTTATGTTTGTTGAATTTGTTTTTGAAAGAATTAATCATTAATATTTATTTTTAAATATAACAAATTTGTATTTAATATATTATATTTTTTTAGAAAAGATAATTTAATGGAAATAAAATATTACCTAAATTTAATGCCTGCTATATTTAATAACATATAATCTGTTAAATACTTATAATAGGGAACATTCATTTATTTATTTTTTTTTTGACATAAATTAATAATTTACGTCTCTATATTGTAGAAAAAAATATAAATAGGCTTGAAAAGATTCTAGTTTTTTTTTTCAAAGTGAAAAATTAAAACATTGAGTAAATTTGAGCCGCAACTTTGTGCGCGCCCTGCGTGACGTCAAATGACACGATCAGTCAATATTTACTATGAACTTTTTAGTTACTTCATACATATTTTAAGTTTTAATTGCTTTACAAGTCATGGAAGAAGATAAAAATAATTTTACAAGTATTGTATAGTACCGGAGTGCAAAAATACTATTAGAAAAACACCCGACAAAGTGTTTTTTGTATTCCAAGAGATGCGAAAATACAAAATCAATGGAGTATGGTAATTAACCTAACCTAGTTTACAAAAGTTCAGATATAATTTTTATAAAAACCGTATTCTTTTTTTGGTTTTACGAAATTTTTATGGTTATTGATTTATTTTAGGTTAAGGAAGCCAGCCAATTGTATTAATATAATATGTATAACGAAACAACAAGGGGAAAAGTGTAATATAAGTTTGAAGAAAGGAGTTGTGCCTCATATATTTTTGTGCCAAAAACACTAACTGACAAAAGGCAAAGATTGACATCGGTTAATGAAGCCTTTTCAGAGTTAGCTTTCAAAAGTAGTGTTTAAAAAATAGTGACCTTCACAAAGAAGTGATATACTAAGTAAGTCCTAGTACTGCCCATACAAATGTCTGTGATATTAATCAGCCACGACTCAGTACTTCTCCTATTGAATGTAATGATCACAAGGCAGAGCCTTGCTTTTCGCATATTGATAAATTACCAAGTGACTAAGCTGTGCAAGTTAATATTAAACCGAAGTATGGAAGTAAAGGTGTCAATGTAAATATACCTGCTGAAAAAACAAAATGTACCATTGCATTGTCACCATTTCCTCATTCAACACACAATATTGGTACTTTACGAGTAAAACTATCAGTTTTAAAAAGAAAATTGTTTACTGAAAACACAGCTGATAATACTTCTATAGCATCTTATATTTTCTATATCTGCTGATTATCAGTCAAGTGAAGTGGAAAATGATTCAGAGGAAGAAACATTTTAAAAATGTAATGTGTAGTAGCATGCTAAATGCTATTGAAAAAGAATTTGTAGGTATTTGTTTTGTTAGAGTTGTTTGAGTATTGAAACAATGTTTTTAGGATTACCTTAACAATTGTATCATTTAATAAAACCTTTAAGCACGAAAATGTAGATTTAAATTATTTATTTTTATCAGTAACACTGATGCCACATTATGAACTTCGACGCCGATAATTTGAATGGCGTGTCAAATGACGTCACATTTCCTTTCGACCAATGGTGGCGCGTTTTGGAATTTTGAATTTCGCTCCCTTAATTTATACATTTCATAAATTATTTTATGGCCTTAAATGGTTAGTAAATAAAAAAAATATATGTTTTTATTATAATAAGATGATAATTAGAAATCGAAAAAAAAATATTTGAAACCATTTTAAATTTTATGCAAGTTCCCTATTAATATATTATTATTCATTTTATTTTTGTCAGATATTTAAAGTAATTTAACTGAGTCTTGAATTTGTAAGCCCGTCTGTATTTTCGCATCGGAGAGAATAATAATGAAATAAGTCGGCGTGTTCCTTAATCTGTTCTATTCTCGGAAGATTTATTTTTATTCAAATTGTTCCTATCAACGTCTTTATAATTTTGAGGCTTAGAGATATAGGTTTGAAGAAAGATTTGATAAAATGAAGACTTATCATTACATACATATATATGAAAACAATTTAATAATGTGACATATTGAGAATTTAATACCGGCTTTTAGTTAATTCAATCAAATATAAATTTAAAATAATTTATCTATTTTTATGTTGCCAATTAAACGTTGATCTAATTTAAATTCTTAAAGCGAAATCTCAAGTAAAGAGTGATCTAGGGCGAGGATCATCTTCCAGCCGAGTTTCATGATTGGATAATCATGATGCGTTGTTATATCTAATGAAAGTCTGTTTTTTAATGTTCAAATACATTATGTTATGTCACAATGTAAAAGACAACATCGCCTTTTTCCATTATGAACATTCTTAACCTCGATTTCAAGACAACTCCCAAATGCCTGCTTTGAATCAACCCCAATCTCCTTAATCGTTATCAAAATGTCGTGTTTTTCTCATTTTTCTCGTTAGTAACGTAACGATGTTATTTATAGGATATCGTTACTGTATGTCAGATTCCAGGATGTAATCATATAATGTTGATGGTTTTTGTAGTCGTTCGCATACCAATACTACATAAGTTTTTATTATCATGAAATTCGTTTCAATATCAAATTTATTATATATTTCATCTAAATTATTAATTTAACAATTCTACCATCTATTACAATAATTAGTTTTTCTTATGATTGTTATAAATTACATTTTATTAAATGAAGCTTTTCATTCGCTGGTACCCGATACAATTTCCGCACTCAGTAGGTACTTTCCCTACGAAGATTTTAAGCTAATAAGAATTATTTCGTTTACGGAATATATATTTCTATTTGAGAACCATTACTATAAATGCTTTTTCAAATTAGTATATAACTAAATCTTATTCTAAGCTTATTAACATTTATATCTCTATACATCTTCCAGATAGAAACAATTTGTAGACAATTTATTTGTGGAAGGTTTATAGACAATAAATACATATCATATCAATACATTCACTTTTACTTATCTATAAATATAATAAAATCGTCACTGATCCATTTCTGTACATGGAAAATATTAAAAGAAAAAAAAAATATGGTTGCCTGTAAAGTCGGTTTTACGGGCGAAGATTTACGTGACCACGTCTTTTTCTCGGTAGAATATTTATTGATATGAATATTATTAAATTGCACAATATTTTAATAATTTGTGTGATTTTGTTGAGGACGATGAAGACGTTGTCACGTAAAATCATTTTATATATTATTGATTTTATATTATATTATTGATGTTATTATTTTTTACAAAATTAATTTACAGACTTTTTCGATACATCAATTAGTTGCGGAGATATCGATCATTGAAGTTATTGTTTGCTACCAGTATTTTATATATTATTTTTTTTCAGTTATAAAAAAATACTATTTCCAATTGTGTCTACCAAGTATGGTCACATGTACTGGCCTACATATTAAATAATAATAAGTACAGATAATGTTATTTGACGTCACTTCTGATTTTATATATTTTAATATTTTTAATTTTAAAGAATTAATTTGAAAATCAAAACACTTATTCAGATTGAAGGTTAAAATTTTTGCTAAATAAATTTGAAATTAATTAAAATTTGTAATTGTAAATAATGAAGTTGAAAATTAAAACATTTACTTAAATTAGATGTTAAAATTCTTGCTCAACACATTTTAAATCAAGTTTTCTTATATCTGCCACTTTTTCTTAATATTTGTAATTTTAAAGAATTAATTTGAAAATCAAAACATTGCTCGGCGGACCGATCATGTTTGAGTGGGAGAGAGACGCAAGGCATTCTATGTGTATGTGACTCATCGTTACGTTACCGGGCGTTACACTTTTTCATAAGTGACTCCCAGCTTAACCTAATTTAAGACGTTGTCACGTCAAAAATATCATAGGGGGTTTATAAGAGCCAGAGAACCCAAAACAACGTTTTGGGTTCTCTTGCTTTAACGTATGTCTGTATGTTTGTGCACGCTAATCTCAGAAACGGATTAATCGATTTGGATGCAGTTTTAGAAAATATATTGTCATGGGGTTCACTTGACATTTTGTTTTTTTTAACAATCGGTTAACAAATAAAGAAGTTAATAATCTCTTATTGTCGTACCATTGCTGCATACCAGTTTGAAGGTTTATAGTTTTTACATACATTGGTAAGTACAAAGAGTTTTATCGAAACTCGAAATCTACCATACGAAGTCGCAAGCAAAACTATGTAGTTATGAAATAAAGTATTGCATTCACGTAGCCTATCTAAATTCTGACGTACTGGAAAAAAATTAAGCGTAAACTCACTAGTTCTATTTCCTTCTCATATTTTATTATAGTTTTGGCGTCATTAGATACTACTGTTAGTGCCAGAAATATACGTATATTCGTTATATTTATATATTAATCATAAAATATTGATAACAGTATTCATAAAATATTTATAACAGTTTTTGTCAAGTATAGCTGTTGCGGATATTAATTTTAAAACATCTGATTATTATTATTTCAATTATATTTTCTTTAGTCATGTTTAATATGTTTCTACGACAGTTAGTACGATGTTTTATTGCCAATTAAACAACGGACTAAGAACGTACTTTGTGTACTTTATGAGACCATTTTTACGACGTAGCTATAAACTATGGTTTGTAGGTATATTACAATGAAATATAATTCATTATAAAACCATCTAAAAATAATAAAAACCTATTAGAATATTATATTTAAAAATGGAATAAAAGAAAACGAGTGTTATGAAATTAAACGGGTTTATGATCCCTTGAACATTAAGATTTTTTTTTATTATAAAAACTGTGATTACAGTTTATTATAATAAAAAAGACGAGAGCAATAAACGTTTTTTAAACGATATGAATATATTTTAAGAAGAAGTTTGTAAAAAAGTTATGTAACAACTAGAATGCAACTAAACAGGTTCAGAAAGATTTCGTATTTCAAATACGGATAAACAAAAAATATTATATATTTTAGGAAACATTTAGATATAGAGGCAAATTATGTCGTTGAGAAGTCGTTGACAATTTTTTTCCAAACCTAGAGAAGCTCTCTACTAAACATGACATCATTTTTTATATTCAATGATGATGTTGAAAATGCAATTTCTACTGCCCAGATTTGCTTTTTATCGTTTGTACTCAGACTACTGAAATATATCGCTGGTACGTTGTCAGATAACTATGCGGATAAGCTATAATTATGTTTTAATAGTGAGTATCAGCAAACTATTTCTGGGTCCCATATCTCTATATGTACTCATAAACTTGTACTTTAAATATCTTCGTCAATTAAAATTTCCATTATTTATAAATAAGGTTTTTTTATCGTCAAGAACAGCTAAAACAAAGTGGCCGGTTATGGCAAAAAGTGGCCGCCTAAAATTAGTACTAAAATAGGTACTATTAATATTGTTGTGTAGATATATTTTGTTGAACTTAGAAAATATTTCTAAATCAAAATCAAAGTACTTTTTTTTATTTTAAATAGGCATACATTGCACTTATGAAACCTCAGACTCGAATAAAAATTGTAGTATATTCAAGTTTTCATCGCAATTCATACAAAATTGTCCTGTTTTCAATTAAATAAATATTTTAAAACAAAACACTATAATATCTTACCAACAATATTGGAGAACTATAATCCTACAAAAATAATAAATCGAATGGTAGCTCTGACCGCATTTTCTGTTTCAATTTAATGGATTTTTGTTCGATGAAACGTAAGCGAAGCAAAACAATATTCCGGAATACTCACATTCACAACTTATATAACTTCATACATGCAAGCATATAAACAGATGTGTTTTATATAAAATATAATAGATGTGTTTTATATATTTAATTAATACCTAAATATCTATTTACCTAAAGGCAAGGGATAATCTAGTTAAAATTAAATTAAAAATTTAAAAACCGCCGATACAAAAAGACCTCTAAAAAAATATTATCATGTACTTATTGAAGTTGTTGCGTCGGGGGGACCGTTATACGTACGTTGACGATGGTGTCTATTTTTCGAAGTTAATCTATAGAATCTGACTATAGTCATATACTCATATATATCGTATAGTCTAAGCCAATGTGTATATCGTAATTTCTTTATTTGCCTTAGGAACTTACTTGCATTTTAATTTGTTGCTTTATTAAACGTTCCCCCAACGCAGTGACTTCAATAAGTACCTACATAATAATATTATTTCTATCCTTTTTAGAGGTCTTTTTGTATCGGGAGTTTTTTAAATTTTTATTTTTTTTTTTCTGCTTTTTAAAGTTATGTTACTGGTTTTTTAATTGTAAAAATGAAAAAATGAAGGAAACCTACAAGCAAACAAATTTTCAGTTGTTTAAGTATTTGTATTAATATATCCTATAATTATAAAGATGAAAGATTTGTTGTTGTTTGTTTGTTGATTTGTTGTTTTTAGTCGGGGTTTAAAAAATAAGGTAAATATACAAACGACCTTAGGAATTGTGCCCCATAGCTATACCTTCTAATTACTAAACATAACTTCGCTTTAGTTAGTACTAGTAGTATCGAATATTTATAGTATTGACAGTTGGATGCATAATATATCTAACAAAAAATTAATTATAGGAAACATGTTTATGATAATAAACAATATTATACCAAAATTTGTTACTTCTTCAATGTATAATGTATTTTATTTTATTGTTCCTGGGGAAATCATTTTTATTTCAACTTTGTAACTACCAATCCGCGATCTGCGATTAAATTTAAGTTAGTGATGAAAGGATAAACAAACAAAAAAAGATTATAAAATTTGTAAGTGTAGCTTGTATTTAGTTATTATAATTAAATTATGACAGAATTGCGGGTTTTAATACAAAATTTAAGTATAAATTAAACATCCTCACATTAACCTTTAACCTTTATTGATAGAACTAGCACTGGCGTATCGAAGTCTAATAAGATATCTGAAATAGACCGCATACAAATGACAGCTAATGCAATAATACCAGTTAAAGAGGTGCGACACTAATTGAAAGTATACTCTATTTTGTATCACACAAGGCACAATATCGTAGGAAATTGTAATGTTTTTGAGAAGCAATTTCCAAAATATACTCTATATCTAGGCCATAGATTACAAAATTGTAAATGCATGTGAATCTATCCTTTCACAAAGGAAAGCCTTTGTGAAGGGGTAGATAAAGTTATGCGCTATTTACCACAAAGGGCTTGTAAAGTCAAGAACAATCATACTTTATTTTTATATAATGCAAGTAAAAAAATTAAGAATGTCGTTATATAGTTGAATGGCTTTTGTATAGTTCTATAAGGAAACATGCTTGATCTAACAAAAAAATATGAATTCCGGGATGTGCTACACTGTCTTTGCACCGAGTAATTATAAATACGAAAAAGAAAATAGTTATATATGTTTGCATTTTAATAAAGAAAGCTGCATAACTAAAGTTCGGACAGGGGATTTGTACAATTCAGTATATTTTGTACAATTGTTCCTACAGCACGTATAATATTCTGATTTATAACATCTGATAGATCTTAAGACACTTATTATTATTATTATAACCATCAAATAATCATAACTTTTTTTTTAACTTTAACCAAAGAAAGTCACACGATTTTTATAAAACCACTTTCGAATACTAATAACTACTAGGAATTAATATTGGATATAATTAGAAGATTGAAAATGTAACACAAGAACACCCCATTCAGTAAAACAAATATTTAAGAATACATTTAAAGATAAAACGGTACCTACTGTCACTTTAAATGTTATTACTTGTGAACCACACGCGAACATGCAATAAAGGTAATAGGTTTTAGAAAAAGTACTGATATTTGTGATAGTATTAAACTGACATGAAAATGTCTAATATCATTATCAAAGTGTTTAGTTAAAGTTTTGGTTTAATTACTTTATATGTTACATACATACATTTTCATATATTTTTAGTATTTGGATATTTATCTTGATCATCTCTTTAATATACCTTGTGTATCTTTATTGAAATGGGAAAATGAACTTAGATTTTAGATAGAAATAATTATTGTCAGGATACGTGTGTCCAGATGGGCCTTCAAGCAAACTCCTTAAATTATAAAGTAACTTACAAGTGTGTGTGTGTGTCTTCAATTACATTTGACTATGTGGATAAATATAATAATAATTATGTTATATGGGTATTGTTAGTGTGTCTGTACTGTGTGTAAATAGTATTTATAAATGTGTGAGTTAAAATGTATTCCGTGGTTTGGTATGAATTGTCACATTAAAGGGGTCTTTTTGATAATATTTTTAATAGGCATATACTTTCAGGCTTCTAAGAATGAAAGCAATTATTATTTTAGGATTAATGTATCTATTTTTTTATTTCATGGAGTCACAGAATATCAAAAATGAAATATTAAACTACCAACTTACATCTTATGTTAAAATGATTAGAATCTACGTAATTTGTTGCGTGTATATTAGGTATATATAAAATTTGTATAAAATGCGATCTCCCTGATCATTTTTCTCCTGAACTACTGAACCGATTGTCATCAGGTATTTTTTTTATAGCAACACTATTGGTCGTTTAACAACAAAAATAACTACTTTAAAAAAACCGACTTTAAAACTAAAAAGTAATAAATAATGAAGATTTAATATTTATTATATACTACCTATTATTTATATGTCCTATTTACTAAAAGGTTTGAAGTTGGTGCCAAGCATTAAACAAATAATTATATTTAACCACTTAAATGAATACGAGCAAATTAATACAAAGAAATAAAAAAAAGTAAAAATAGTAAAAATTTGGTAATAATAATAAACATTACGAAAACATACGTTTTGACAAGCGACTATTTCTGTTCTATTGTTACACGTTAATTGATTTAATTGTATAGCGATTTATTAGTAGTTAGTATTAAGCTAGTTAGCTTAAGCGAGAAGGAAACAAACTTAGCACTGACTAACTAAGAGTAACCTTCAAATTTAAAGTATTATAAAGTTATTATAATTAGTAATATATATGCGTTTTAATTGACAGTAAAAGTTGAAGCATAAGTCTATTATAAGCATAAACACTATTTTATGAAAAAAAATGATTAAATAGTTTAAATTGTCTACTAACGTTAATGTATAGTTATTTATTAATCAATGTCTAAGATTAAAAAACCAAATTTATTTTAATAAAGCCACGGTTAATACTTTTATTAATGTTTTTATTTCTTCTATATTTGAATAATAATATTTAAATAAAAATAACATACTATTGTAAAGACATTTGTCAATCCTTACCCAACTTCGCTACCGCTCAGCTCAATTGATTATTATTATTAGTTATTATTCAAATATATATAAGTTCCAAACATATTTTGAAATGGAGATATTGATTTAATTAGACCAGGAAATAATATTTTTAATAATTTGGAAGACAAAAGGAGTATAATGAAGCAGATATAATAAATACATATGTTATGTTTCAAATATGTATTCCGCTCTGCACACTGTCATAAAAAAATACAGTAAAGTAACCTTTACCGCGTCTGTTTTTGGAATTTTATTTATTATATTTATTATATTTATATATTATTATATTATATTATTTTTATTTCAAATGGTTCTCTCTACCACATTATAGCTCAGAGATTTGTTCGGAATATAAAAATATAGATAAATAGCTGCATTGAATATAATATGTTATCCGAAGTATATAAAATAAACATTAAAAAGAAATAACAATTTAAGTATAATTTATCACCATGAACTTAGTTCATAATTTAAAAAGCAGTCTGTATTTTGTTTGTTTTATTGCATATAGCCTCATCAGAGGGATGGTCATAAATCAGGACAGCGACCTCGCTCCAGACCTCTCGGTTACTTGACATTCTTTTTAAGTACTTTATTTTACTTTATTGTTGGTAATTAAGGTCAATATTTGGTTTAAATATCCTTTCGTTTTGTTTTTTTATGTATGTCAGTTAACCACTGTTACCGGATTGTTTGATTGTGGAATATGTTATGACGGATTTTGATAAATTTTCGTATATATACCTACACTCAGTGCCCCTGCCGATACAAATATTGATTTATTTATGAATATAAATCAATATTTTTTTATTTTAATTAAGGCTCAATGTAAGTATGTATCAAAATGGTTACAATATAAATCGAGCTGTCAGATGACATAGCTGGCAACAATTAGTACGACACATATTATGATTATATATTAATTTTCCTTAGCACGATGAACTTAAGAAAAAAGCATTTAAAGCTGAAAATATTATGTAACATTAAAATTATGTATTATATTTAATAACACTTCAGGAAAATTATACTAGTGTAATTATAAGGACCAAATTTTCAACATTATTTATATTCAAAATTGAGAAAAGTGAATTTTACATTTTCAATTGTTTTATACTAATTCTGGTATGTGAAAATATTCCAGCCATAAGTTTAGTTCGCAGTATAACTAAGAACTTGTTTAAGTTACCAATGAAATACAAGCCAAGAGACTGTATAAAATCGAAATCTTAACCAATGTTTCCAACCTGTCTGTATAGCACTGTCCCAATGTTCATCTTCTTGTATACATATAATAAAATTGTCACTGATCCATTTCTGTAAATGAAAAATATTAAAAGAAAAACGTCATAGGGGGCTTTAAAAGAGCAAGAGAATCCAGAACCATGGTTTTTCAGTTTGTCTGTACGTCTGTATGTTTGTGCACGCTATTCTCAAGAATGGCTTAACGAGTTTGAATGCGTTTTTCAGGAATATATTATCACAGTCTGGACTCTTAACATTTAGTCTTTATTTTCATATAAATTTGTTAAGAAATAAAAAAGTTTTGTCAATTTATGTCAATGACGTAATGGGTACCATGCAAACCTTATTCTATATATATAATAAAACTGTAGAGGAGTAGTCTTTGTACATTAAAAAAATATACAAGGATGTGAAGTAATAACTCACAGAATCTTTTCTATTTTTCTTTTAGTTATGCACACAACACGAAAAAAAATAACAAATATAGAAGTTAATAATCTCTTATTGCTGCTCAGAAGTTAGAAGGTTTATAGTTTTTACATACATTGGCAAGTACTAAGTGTTCATTTTATCAAAATCGAATTCTACGCGTTCGAAGTCGTAGGCACAGCTAGTTTTTAATAAATGTAGAATTCTAGAAGTAATCTATACGGACATAAATGGAAATTACGATATAAGGAATTTGATAACATAGCAGACATGTTTGTAAATTATTAGAGAAATTTGTGCCCTATAAATAAATACTATATACTTTTAGGATCATCTTTTTTTTTATACAAAAATTAAATACCAAATTGGACAAAAAGACACAAAAGTGAGTTAGAGTGATCTAAGGGGCTCAATTATTAACCCAAGAGACTGAACCAACAAACAATTTAAAACGTATGTAGAAATTATTTAATTAATGTTACTAATAATATATCATAGTTTTAAATGTGTTTTGCAAATATTTATGGATGACGTTACTAAGTCGAACCGTCTACTCTTTTTCCAGTGTTCTATTTAGTAATCAATTAAACAAATCCTGATTCAAAAATATCTCTAAATATAATAAAAATAATTTTGATGGGACCGTTGTATACGTTGACGGTTCTGTATTTGACAAAATACTTAGACTATACCATTTGATATTGTTTGTTGTCTTTCATTATTTTTAACTAATATTATTTTTTTTTATTTTATAATGTCAATATTAATATGAATGTAGTTTTTTTTAATTTAAATAAGCTTTTGGTTGTTTTTGATATGTTACACGATTTATTGCAAAGTCAAAGGAAAATTCTTTATGAAAATAAATTCTTAACATAACATTTTTCCTTGTCAAAGCTTCCACCAGCTGAGAATAATTAGAATCGCTATTTACCTGCAGGCTAGCGAGCATGAAAGAAACTAAGAATTTTTAATCTACATTATAATATGTATATGATTGGTATTTAAAAATATATTTAATAATCTATGATCACATTGTTTTACTTAAAAATAACTAAGTGTATGTAAATCTTATTATTATTCTTATTATTATTAGTATACATGTTTTTCCTTAAAATTAGAAAAAAGCTTTAGGTTTATGAAACAGCTTTATTAACAGACAGACTAGCCGAATTATTTTCTTTGCACAGCAAAAACTACTGAGTTTAAATAGTAAAAAACAGAGTATAAAGATTTTTATTTAAATTTAACTATAATCGAAAAATTTACAGCTAGAGGAGTTCTAGAGAAAATACTAATTAAACTAAAATTAAGACGAGTATAGTACCCTGAAATCTTTTGAAATCAAAATAACTACTTAAAATTCATCTAAAGTAGCCTAAAGCATAACCGGAGATTAAATATAACAAAGAATTTTTCTACACCTTTGTCGGTAAGGCTAGTTAAATTCCTATATCTAAAGCGAAATTATTTTAGTAGAAATATAACATAAAAGGATTTAGTTTATTTAAAGAAAATGTTCAAAAATGTTTTGTAATTTGCATGAACCTCAAAAATAACGTTATTGAAATAACGAATGATACTCACCTTGACATCTTAAAATATATTGATCCTTTTCTGTTGGCTTATCTCGACATATTCCTTTATGTCGTCCTCATTTAGTAAAAATGTTTTTAATATGATATTTCGCGAAGTACGAATTTTTTAAGTTTTCGCTATTTACTAATATATCTAAAGCACTTACTCTAGATAAGGCAGAACTGTATTTTGTTTAAAATGACGGTAATTTGTTCTAATACTATGTTTAATAAGACTATTACAGCCCTGGTGACATTCTAGGATAGAAACATGCATGGAGCATTTCATTGTTATAATTATATAAAGTGGTTCAAGCAAACCAATATGAACTCTTTAATTATTATAGATTATTGAAATAGCAACAAAGGCTTTAAATTTTTAGTTTTAAATGATATATATATTTAAATATAAAGTACGTAAGCAATTTCTCTTGATAAGAAACCACAATTAATAAAGTACATTTTACCAATATGTTTCTATTTTCGTTATCTTAGATTATTTTCTAAAAACAACGGCGACATATTAGTTGGTGAAGCACAAATCGTTATATATATATATATATTTATATATATATATATATATATATATATATATATATATATATATATATATATATATATATATATATAACGATTTATATATATATATAGATATATATATATATATATATATATATATATATATATATAACCTAAACCATATTACATACAAACTAATAACATATCACTTAAATACTATTACTTAAACTTACTTATATTACTATTACTTAATATATGTCACCACAATCCCCAAAATAAGATCACATATAATTAATTCACCGATACGGTAGCTGAGTTGGTAGAGCGACGGGACGGTTTCCCAGTAGTCGCGGGTTCGAATCCCTGCTCGTATCAGTTTCGTTTTCATTCTATATGTATATAAATTTTGAAGTAGTTTTAATTATTTATTACATTGAACATATTTTCTTGAAAAATTTACATGATATTAGTGATTTTATAAGGTTTGTTTTACCTGACATAGAGCCCTACGCAAATAATTGTATACACATAACGTAACTGAGCTATATAACGAACTTAATAAATAAGATTATATTTATTTAATATTAAATTCGGTTTCTTTTTTAATTTAAATAATACACAATAAGATTTATTTATAAACCTTTAGTAAACTTATCACCCTTAATTCCTTAATCCGAAAATCTTTCACTGTTTAATAGATTTAATGTGAGATATAAAGGTTTTATAAAAATAAAATCGTTCACATGTGGTCGTAAAGTACATTTGTGATTTGTGAAATAGTGATCACAATAAAAAATACCCGTCTGAGTGTATTGTGTAATTCTTTCGAAACTTTGTTTTGAACTCTCCTAACTTAGTCTCTACAGTATATTTCATAATAGGCAATTCTAAAACTTTCATTTGACGTATAAAAGTGATTTCTGGTATCGATTAGAAGTGTAAAAGATATAAATAAATAAAAACAAATACATTTTTTAAATTAAACTTTCATTATTCATGATGACTTATATGTATAAACCTCGGTCATATTATTCTAAATACCTACTTATTACGCGCTATAAATAAAATCACGCCTTAAGTCAACTTTGTTTTGATCTTATGAGTAAAAACCCCGAATAGGTTCTTATCACAGACATACAGGTACTTACAACTTAAAACCTGAGAATCTATCTGACAAGTGTAAGGTAAACATAAAAATACTACTTAAAATTCATATAGAGCCTTTGTATGACTGTCCGTAGAGACCTAAATCAAACATTTATTACTATATATAAGATCTAGATCTTAGATCTAGAAAACTAGGTCTTAGATATAGAAAACTAGATATAAGATCTAGTATTCAATGAAAACAAGCAATTATTTTATTATCCAAAGTAACATCGCCAGAAATCTTCCGCTAACGCTATATCGAAGTTCGGACGTTCAATATTATTCTCTAACTGCTACAACAACTCGGAAACTGGAAACTGACAGTCTAGAAAGATGAACAGACGATTTTCTGTTTCAGTCGCTAAAGGTAAAAAATACTTGTTTCGTTACGCTTCGAGCTCATGAATAGAAACCCCGAATGGGTTCAAAACTTTTTTTTTGTCTGTCTATACTGTTAGCCCTGTTGGTTATTACAGCGTCACCGGGGGAGCGGGTGGGTCAGACTCGCCCT
This sequence comes from Napeogenes inachia, assembly GCA_959347355.1. Taxonomy (NCBI): domain Eukaryota; kingdom Metazoa; phylum Arthropoda; class Insecta; order Lepidoptera; family Nymphalidae; genus Napeogenes; species Napeogenes inachia. Next base: position 17,306,501 of record OY365798.1, on the reverse strand, counting down.
TAAAAAGGGGGGGCCAACAGGGGCCCCATGGGGAACGACGTCACGAGGGCGTCTCAGATTCCCAGACCTCGGCTCGGGGCATCGTTAGTCAGGAAGGAAGCTAAGGAAATTTAGACACAAGCGGCAACGCCAACGGCAGAACGCTGGAGCAACGGAGTACTTACTCAGTTGGGACCTCGTCTATACCGGTATAGACGGTGTGTGTCTGTATGTTGTGTGGTGTCACTTATGCCTACGCGTACGTTATTACCTACTGTGAACGCGTCGTCGGGGCCAACGAGTACCGACTTGGGTTTTCTTTTTCTGACTAAAGTAGTCTTACGTGATCTTTACTCTACGGCGTCAGCCACCAGTGGGTTCGGGTGTCGCTCAGCACGTTCAAAGTACTTTTGGGAAAGCCCCTTGAAGTACTGAGCGATGGTCGAAAGGTCTAAGTTTCTATGGAGATTGGTGTTGCGTACGAACCACGGCGCCCCGGTTGCAAACCTGTTCTGAATCACCTGAAGGGGTTTCAAATTAGCGTGCGCAAAAGCGGGACTCGTATAGGACATGACGGAACGTATGCAAGCTTTGTAAAGTATTGGGTTCAAAACTAGTCGGGCAAATACCGATTAAACAATTACATGATTATAGGCGGGTAGATATATATTTAATAATCGTTATGGTTCATGAAAGTTTAAATACAAAAATTAGCATTCTTCTCAATGATTTTTTTATAATCGTAAAATTACTAGCGTATGATAAAACAAATGATACTCTTTGGAATGCAAGATCATACAGGATAGAGATTCATGATGTTTCCAAATGAAACGATGAAAATTAAAGAGATCTCTGAGTCATATCATAAATAAATATTAAAATCTTAGATATTGATATAAAACAAAATCACATAAAGAACATTCATACATTAACAACCGCCCCGTTGGTCGAGTGGTTAGCGCAGACGCCTAACGTGACACGGCGCAACGGGGCTCGGGTTCGATTCCCGGCGGAGGCAGGCATTTATGTGATGAGCATAGATGTCTGTGATTCTGGGTTTGGTCGTTTATTAAATATATTCTCAGTATTTATATGTGTATTTCTATGTATTAGTATCGTTGTCTAACACCCTTAACACAAGCAAATAATTTGCTTACTTAGGGGTTAGATCAATGTGTGTAATTTGTCCCGATATTATTATTATTATTATTATTAAGTCACTCATCTCCGCTCACTCTAAACTGTGCAGACGTGTTCCTAAGTGCTCGTATAACCAAAGCTAAAAAGTGGTTTAAAAAGTAGTGGCTGATACTTAAAAAAGTGGTTAACACCTAAAAAGCATTAAATCTGTTAAAAGGTGATAAAGTGGAAACCATAACTGTGAAATAATAGTTGTTACTATTTTAATAAACAAAATAACAGTGTAGAATAAAATCAGTCACCGCGATCGAGTTCAAGTGCAGTGTGCATAGGTCAATGACCGCAAGTTAACGTGAACCAATTAGCAATCACTAACGCATAACTGCAATGGTCCGTTAAAGAGACATACTATTAATTTCGATATTGAAGTAACACATCTATCTGGTGTATTGGTTAATGAGCTAGCTAAGTGACATAAAGATAATTGTGAGTTCGTATCAACTTAGTGATTTTTCTGAATTGGAGTGTTTTTCTATTAACTAGGGATCCTGATGTGGCAGTGGAATATTTTATTGGGGTTTTAATAGATATTGTTAATAAATGTACTAAAACTGTAAGTATACCAAACAGAAAGCAGACTCTTCAACCTTGGGTGACACCAGGTTTACTAAGGTGTATAAGATTTCGAGATACATTACACAGAAGACTTAAGAAAGATCCAAACGACAAAACCCTCGAAGAAACATACACACGATATAGAAACCATTGTAATAAAATTCTACATAATCTAAAGAACGAACATGAAAAATTACAATTACAAGCTAACAATAAGGACATTAAAAAAACATGGAGCACAATAAAACAGGTATGTAATATAAATATATCAAACAAAACACAGGATTTATCAGAACTACTAAAATTAAAGTCTGATCCTCAAAAATCTTCGGATTTTATTAATGACTATTTTATAAATGTTGGCTCAAAACTATCTAACAACATTTTACAAAAACTAAACGTTACAGAAAGTCAACTAGTGCGAAACTTTAAAACTGATAATTCCAAACCTAATTCATTTGTGCTGCTGGACGCTGACGAAGATGAGATTTCCAAAATTGTGATGACCTTAAAAAATACGAATTCTACGGGCTGGGATGGTATATCATCCATATTCGTAAAAAGCTGCATAAAATCATTGGCAAAGCCCTTAGCCTACATCATTAACTTGTGTATATGTTTAGGTAAATTCCCGAACGTGCTAAAGGATTCCATCGTAGTTCCCATTTTTAAGTCAGGGGAAAAGAATAACATTGCAAACTATCGCCCAATATCCCTTTTATCCACGATAACAAAAATTTTTGAAAAAGTTATAAATAATAGATTAACAAAATATCTAGAAAACTATAATATTGTATCTCATAACCAGTTCGGATTTAGAAAGAACAAATCAACTACCGATGCATTAGAAGAGCTCATTAATGATATAGTGGATGGTTTGGACAATAACAAAAGATGTATAGGAATCTTTTTAGATCTTGCTAAGGCATTCGATACTATTTCTTTTCCCTTACTAATTCGAAAATTGGAGGCTATTGGCATACGCGGCGTTCCTCTGGATCTTTTTAGAGACTACCTTAGTAACAGGTCCCAATCTGTTAAACTAGGAAACGTTCTTAGTTCAAAACCAAAAGTAAATTTTGGAGTTCCCCAAGGCTCAGTGCTTGGGCTTACTCTTTTTTCAATTTACATAAATACCCTATGTGACATTAAACTCCCTAATTCAAAAGTGATAACGTTTGCGGATGATACTGTTATCCTTTTTCGAGGCGATACATGGACGAAGGTTAAATTAGCAGCAGAAGAAGGATTAAAAATTGTTACCAGATGGTTGGATTTAAATTTATTAACTTTAAATCTAATCAAGACGAAGTATATAACTTTTAGCATAAGGAATAACCTTCAACCTAAGTTTGACTATGTGCTGAAAGTACATAATGGTAACTGCTCCAATGAAGAAGAGTGTAATTGCTACAGTTTATCATCAGCTAGTAGTGTTAAATACCTAGGTGTTGAGATAGACAAAAACCTAAACTGGAAGCAACAAATTAACAATCTTAGTTCTCGGATACGTAAATTAATACCAATTTTCAAAAAATTAAGAAATCTGAAAGACCATAAAACTAATAAGATGGTTTATGTAGCAATATCCCAATCCATACTTATGTATGGCATCTCTACCTGGGGTGGTGCAAGTAAAAGTATATTGCTTAGAGCTGAAAGAGCCCAAAGATGCATTTTAAAAGTGATAAACTGCAAGCATTTTAGATATCCAACCACGCAGCTGTACAATGAGTTTGGGGTTCTTAGTATTAGTCAGTTGTTTATAAAAGCAAGCGTACTTCGGCAACATTCTTGCGGGGCTCGTGAAAATGCATACAGTAGGAGAAAATACAAGGTTTATGAAATTCCGGCATGTAGAACTATTTTTGCTAAAAGTTTTCCGATGATTGTGGCACCATTTTTATACAATCGCATAAGCAAAAACCTTCATATCAAAGATGTGACTAGCTATCAGTGTAGTAAGTTATTGGACAAATTTTTAATTGATATGGATTATGAGAAAACAGAGGAGCTATTGGTTTTTTTTAAATAAATATATAATAAATATACCTATATTAATATAACTTATTGATCATACGGAGTATACTAGCATATGTTTTCAAAAAACGCACGCATCTTATTATATATACGTATGTGTCTGTATATATATGTATGTATATGCATATATGTATGTGTATGTATGTATATATATGTATATATGTATGAGTATGTATATATGTATATATATGTGTATGTGTATGTATATATGTATATATATGTGTATGTGTATGTATATATATATATATATATATATATATATATATATATATATGTTTAATAAAAGTTAGGTGGTTGGATCATAATGATTATTGTTTCTGGACAGCTTATCTACCAATTAATATGAATTCATTTAGTAGTCATGAATTCTGGTTTTGTTACTGTGTAAATATTTTTGTTATTGTTATTCATAAATACTTATTGTTAACTTTATTTATATAATTACATATAAGTTATAACCATTTATAATTGTAAAACAGGAAAATTATTTTAATAAAAGTGTGTATTTTGTGGAGCGAGTCTTACCTTGCCGTAACACAGTTGCGACTAGCACGGGAGGTAAAGAATTCTTTTATATTTCTTATCTGTATACCGCCAACTACCGGTTTAAATAAGACAGTATTGCTAATGCATAGTTTACGTAAATAAAATAAACAAATATTGTATTGTATTGTAGTGATACCAAAAACTATTAACCTATTATTACCTAGTTATAATTTAAATACTACTGTCATGTACTATGTGCAATAAAGATTATTATTATTATTATTATTAAACTATTCATTACATTACACTTTAATCAGCCACCTTGTACATCAATGTACTTCATTTATATAACTGTTTTAAATTCTAATCGCTTTTTCATACTGCTACAATGTTTAAAATATCATTTTGATAAAACTCACTAGTCACATGAGGAATTTTTATATTATTTTTTTTTAATTAAAGTAAAGATAATACAATCTTTTGTCAAATCTATTAAGTTTCAAGTTATATTTTTTATGGAGTAAAAGAGGTTTTAGGTAACCATACCCAACTTTAAACCTTGAATTTCATTACTATTTAAATTAATCTAAAAACAGTAAGTCTGTTAGCTTTATACGTCAGTCTGTAACAGGTAAGTAAATATTTGGCTAACAAAATATTAAGAAAAGTAAAATTTTTGGGTAGGCCACTGTATTTAAATATATTTATTTTTTGCTTAAAAGCATTCTTTAAAAGCTTCACTTTACGGTCTTTAAAAGACAAAGAAAATTTTTAAAAAACCTTTCACGAAAGAAGCAATATATCTATAAGCATCTTGTGTACGTGATCACAATAATGGCAATTACCAGAAATCTACATAGTTTTCTTCTATCCCACATTATCTGTTCTTAAATAAACAATTTGAATCTTTATTGTTTTTCAACTCTTTACACTATATTATGCAAGTATATTACATTCTCCAAAATTGTTAGTTTGAAATTTGTAGTACTAGCAGATAGATTTTTTTTATGATTAGATCTTTTGGGTTATTTGTAGCTCGGGCTAACTAACACACTATTAAGTAGTTTAATATTTTTCACAACAATTAATTTATTAATGAATATAGATACGATTATTATATAATAAGGCATAAGATAATAAATCTACGCCAAAGTCTCGGCTGTCTGGAATGTGTCGGCTTTAGTTAACTTAGCATTGGAACATATAAAATCTAACTTCATACTAGTGAAGCGGACTACGTGGTGAATATCCGTTCATCACATAAGAAAGTTTTCGAACTTTGCACACGAATTAGGAACAACACAACTTCTAAGTAGTTAATGTATATAGTTAATCCTTTTGTAATCTTCAAAGAATTACTCCACATTCAAGTGAATTAGATGAATGATTTACCCCTACTCCTTATGTAAATTTGTTTATTCGATGAGACTAAATTTTAAGACGCATAAAGCTTATGATCCATGGTAGCTTCGTTATTTAAATTATTTATTAAACAATCTAAAATAAGTTATTTCATATACAAAGTGTATACCTTAAAATACCTACTTAGATGTTTTAAGGTTTTGTACATATAAGTAGGTTTTATCTAAGACCACTGAACTGTAAAACTAGACTAGATTTCCCTTGCGGGTACAGTACGGTCGTATAAACGCGAAATGGTCAGGTTCGTTTAAGATCAACTTTAAAAAGCAAATTCTAATCTAATTATATATACTAATTGTACCCATTCTTTTAACTAAGAGTTGTAAAAAAAATAAGACTTAACAACTTATCTTTCGTTAGTGCTTAATATATATTATTATTCGTCATTAAAAATGATATGCCAATTGTAGCAGTGATTATTATTACTTTCTTTTTGTGTATTATAATGGAACTCAAGGTCAGATTATTTTTTTATTTGTTTTTTCTTATACACTTTAATACATTATTCCATATTTGATCTCAAACATCCATAAGAAATAGTTTATGAACAAAGTTTTGTGACAGTTGGAGACAAAAAAGTTAGATTTTGTTTCGTGTTCTGATAAACAAGAAATATAATTTATTTCAGGCAATATGTAAATATACAAAGAGAAAACATTTCTGGCAATTTAAATCTTTGAGATAACATTATCTGCTTTTCCCCAAACCTCAAGCTCTCGATTTAGCGTAAACAGATATAATGGTATCTGTTTTATACAAAATAAAAGCCGATAAAAGAAGTAATATCTATCAAAATTATTATATACTATACATATATTATACAATATAGAATATGTACCGTAGTCTTAAAATGATTATTGTATTGGTATTTATGACAGCATGATATTAAATATGAAAATGAAAAATGTTTCGATGATGTAGAAAATAAGCTCTCTAAGACCCGGATTTCCTTTCTTCATCGTTTATATTTTTGCCCCGTTTCTTACCCCGCTAGACTTTATGAGATATATTGCTGGAACGCTTACAGACCACAAATCGGATAAGCGATAACATTGTTTCAATCGCGAGTTGCAGCAACTATGTCTGAGTCGTATATTTCTATAGATTATATATTTAATTTGACATACTTTATTTATTATTATTTGTTCTGCCCAAGTAAAAATAGAGATATTAAAAAGAAAACTATCCTTTCTGCTATAACTTATATACTTAACAATCACAAACGATTTTTAATGCCAATTAAAATATTTTCGTTTATCGTCATTACACTTGCATCAAATACTCCTTTTATTAATGAATTACAGCGTTAAAATATATTTACCACTCCACAAATTCAGAGACAATTGTTTAACCACTAAAACCGAATGTTGGCGTGACGGCACTGAATCGATTACCAACTTATTACATTATTGCAGTATTGCCTACGTATCGTATTGTTTTATATATGTAATATAATAATATAATTATTTACATAACTACTTCATATCGTTAACCATAAATTTGTAAAATATTATTGTAATAATTGGATTAAAGTATCCCTGCCCGTATCGGTTTATTTTTCATTCTATATTTATATAAATTTAAATAAGCTTAACATGGCTATACATGTTTCAAGATATTTCCAAGCATAGATTAAAGTATTTAAGAATTATTTATAACTACATAACAATAATGAAGTACATTTTTGTTACGAACAAATCATTAAAGAGGTAAAAGTTAATTGATCGATTTGATAATCTGACAGATGTTATTCATAAGCTATTATATAATTGTATTTTTGTTTATAATAGCGGTAGTCACTATTAGCGGTAAATTTTATTAGTAACAGTGTAAATATTTATGTTTTTATATTGCAATTATATACATTGGGATAGTAAGTAATTATGTATATACTATTTATTTAATTAGCCCCTCTTTTTTTTACAAATTCAGCGTAGGTAGATAAAATCTTATGGAATACACGTCTAAAAAAAAAGCCAAAACCGCTGGAAAGTGTTTGTTTATTCCGAATTTTAGTATTTTAATTCAGTCTAAACATAGTATGACGAAAACATTTCGGAGATATTTTGAAAAAAGCACCGGTAATAAAAAATATGAGATGTAATTCTATGTCGCAATATGATTACTTAATGCGAGAGGATGAAAACATTAACGAGAAAGATAATTATATAAGAAGTTATATTAGTATATAGTCAGTGCGAAAACGATCCCGTAATGTGATATGACGGCAGCGGCAACCCTCAGGTTTAGTGAGTAGGAGTCTCACATAACCACCTCCATCATCCCCTGGAAGGAGGTGTGTATCCATGACGATTCCTGACATTAAAAAAAAGGAATGGATACAATGACTATATTATATCAATGGTGTAGATTTAGAAGATGCGTTATTTACTATTTTAGTTTAAGGTAGCTGCGATCACTACGAAAAAAAAAACAGGTTCAAGCTTAGTACCTACTTTCGGATAACAATTTTGACTCTTAGGACCACTTATACCTATAACTTACCTATTCGTTATTTTTCATCAGATAATAATAGTAATAGCAGAGAGTGTAGTATTGACAGTAGGATGCATATTATATCTAAGAGGTTTAAAAACGAATTAGGAGAATCCCAAAAAATTACGTGCTTAACTTATTATTTATTTATTTATTTAATTCTTTATTGCACAATATACAAAATAAAGCACAAAAGGCCGGCTTAATGCCACAAAGACATTCTCTACCAGCCAACCTTACGAAGTACAGGAGAGGATGTTGGTAGGCGTGGAAAACATAAAAAGTAAAAGAAAAAAAAAAAAAAAGAATATTATAAGACTATCTATATATCTAAATCTACATATAAAAAAACATAAAAATAATAATATAAAAGACATAATACATACGATATATCCGACATAATATTTAATACATATGAGATATATAACAAATAATGTAGTCTACGTATAAATACTTTATTATTTGAGATACTTATAAATGTTTAATTCAAAATATAGTACTTTTTTCTTATTATACTTACCAAGAGACTTATTACGCTAATAAGTCTGTTGGTATATATTATGCTAGAGCGAAGAGACGGTTTCCCAGTAGTCGTGGGTCCGAATCCTTGCCCGTATCTTTTTATTTTTCATTCTATATTTCTATAAATTTATATTACCATATTCATATACAGAATGCTTTGATTACGTTGAAATTATTTTAGAATTAGACTTTAGACTAAAACCTGATACTGAATACTTAGTATTGTTTTTCTATTTAAACTTAAGTGAACCAGAATAACATTTACATATACTTATATCTGCCCGACTGTATTCATGTAAATTAAATCGGAATTTGTTAGATTAATTTTCAAAACCATTCGAGACTCTTATTCATGCGCTCGAAGCATAGTGTTTCCTTGAATACAGCCGGGTAAATGTACATTTCTGAGAGTTGTGTTAACCTTATTAATAGTATAACGTGTGTTAGATATTATAAGATTCTATAATTAAAAACCACTGAATTAATATAGTATAAATTATTTAATCGAGCTACTTCATACTATTAATATGATAATATATTTCAATGCATTATTTGGATAAGTTTAAAGAAAAGAAAGATCTAAACAAATATATCATTTAATATAACAAAATGACTCCCGGTACATGAATATAATAAATACAGCAATATAGTTATTACTGTTTAATTATTTAGACACATTTACCAATAACTCAATACGGTGAAATACCCACCATAGTTATTACACATATAATAAACAATTAAAGTATAAGAATCACTTATCTTGCCAGTTCTCCAACACAGATTGCCTTTAATAGAGGCTTACAGCCATATTTATAACATAACATCGACAGAAGCGCCAACGGCAGCTTCTGGAGATAAGTCATATTCACAACTTTAAACATCATTAAATATATTATAATAACAATATAATAGTACATAATCATTTTAAATGCCTAAGCATATTTATTATAAAAATCTTATATCTTTCACACATTTATGGCTTGCCTAATAAGATATGTAAATACAACATATTTAATATCTTAAGGCTACTTCCGATAGTTCGTCAAATCAATATCTTTTACTACTTTTATAACATAGCAGTAATCAATGATATATAAGTCTAAATAATTCTAATTTCGTAAATCTAGTTTTAACAACAATATTTATTGTCAACGTTATTATGTAGTTAAATAAATAATTACATATTTATATTACCTACAAACCAAATTACTATATAATAACAATCTTATATGTAGCAATACTACAATAATATAACACGGCCAGCCTGACATATACTTCGCTCTCGAAGTATACACACCTACTTATATACATATATATATATATATAATATACCATATACATTCCTTTTTTTTCTTATATTTTGTCATTTTCCTAGACTCGTCAAATCCCTTTACATAAACATGTTTTTTATGTTTTGTCACTCGTCACATACATTTTTTTTAATGTTTTGTCAGTTGCCTAGACGTGTCAAATCCCCTTCACCCGCTGCTAGTGAGCTAGATTTGCACCAAGCAAAAGACCGACCAGCGGAAACATTTTTTTTTTAAGGTTTTGTCAGTTGCCTAGACGTGTCAAATCCCTTCACCCGCTGCTAGTGAGCTAGATTTGCACCAAGCAAAAGACCGACCAGCGGAAACCTAAGATCTTATAACTAAGACCTGCTCTAATGCCGAGTTACAAATCAACCAACTTTTGTCCCATTAAATAAAAAAAAAAATAGAATATATATACAATATACTAGTAAACTATATATGTAATACAAAAAGTAAGATAGTATATATAAATATATAACAATTAAAAAAATATATATGATAATAATAATAAATAAATAAATATTTGTCTTGTTATTAAATTTTTTTTTTCACAACTTTAATTTTCCACAATTTTTTTTTTTTTTTATCCACCTACTCCAGTCACGAGGTTTTCCTTTTCGAAAACAAGATTCCTTAAATTGCCTAAACCTTTAATAGCCTGTTCGGCCTACCTGACACAATAATACGCTATTTAACATAATTAACTTAGGTACCTAGAAAACGTATCGTTACTTTTGCAAATTACTTTTACATATATCCAAATATTTAAACTACTAAAGATGAAATTTTGGTATTAATATCCGATATACTACCACAAACTAATTCAAAGAATTAGTATTCACTAAAACTTAATTTTGTACAACACAATCACTTTTTTTTTTCAAGCACACTCACAATAAGAGTCCACCGATTCGAAGGTATGTAGAACTGTTTTTTTTTTTTTTCGTTTCATAAGTTTTGCCACGACCTTCCCTTTGCCGAATCCTTTTTGAGAGACTCGATCAACGCCATCTCCGTCAGGCGTTTCGCCTTTGTGATCGCCACTCCAGCATCGGTTGTATTAGCGTCTCGGATACGCCATGTCGAACCACAAAATGGCACAGAAGTAAGATCTCCAATGTTTGCTGATCCTCAGCCTCTCGTCATCCAGGAATCCTTATGGCCTTATTGATGGCCATGGAATTCCCTTCGGGCATAGATGTTGGAGGAGACGTACTGGAAGCTTCACCATCTTTTACGCGATCCAGTTCAATGAGCTTCAGCTGAAACGGAAGTTAGTAAGTTCCACTGAGTAAGTCACGTATAATCCGATAATAGTCTCGTATTTCTTATAGTAGTTCTAGTTGAACTGTAGACTTAATTTTTAATAACAAACACAAGAAAAATTAAACACGTTGAATTGGACATTTGTTGTTGTAGATAGTGGCATTCTGAAAGACTATTCATTTACAATAGTTTTGTTGGTTCAGCTTAACTTGACCTTTTTTTATCGATTCTCCTTCCGGTGCATCGCAGGCTCGGCTCCAGTGACAGTCATACCTGATCCGCAGACTCAGCTGGCATGGCTGCGGTAATGCAACCGCTTGGTCCCCATCGCCATGACGACGCCGAATGGTGTAGTTCGTACGTAGAATACAAACCGTGAATTAAATTTCATTCGTAAACCACTTCGTAATAAGAAATCACTTCGCCGTTTCCCAAACTACGCCTGGACATCGTAGAGGTGATGGTACTGCGACGTATATAGCGATGGCGGCGTGATTTTCCCTGTGAATTAGGTTTTCAACATATTAGTAAAGTTTAAATCACACAAAATGGAATACAACAAATTAACAAATAAAATAACAAAAATGTGGGTATTTTTGATTTTATCGATAAAATATAGTTTCGGCAGTCAAACTGTCGATACGGAGGACCGGGATGATCCCACTTCTGATGTTAGATATTATAAGATTCTATAATTAAAAACCACTGAATTAATATAGTATAAATTATTTAATCGAGCTACTTCATACTATTAATATGATAATATATTTCAATGCATTATTTGGATAAGTTTAAAGAAAAGAAAGATCTAAACAAATATATCATTTAATATAACAAAATGACTCCCGGTACATGAATATAATAAATACAGCAATATAGTTATTACTGTTTAATTATTTAGACACATTTACCAATAACTCAATACGGTGAAATACCCACCATAGTTATTACACATATAATAAACAATTAAAGTATAAGAATCACTTATCTTGCCAGTTCTCCAACACAGATTGCCTTTAATAGAGGCTTACAGCCATATTTATAACATAACAACATCGACAGAAGCGCCAACGGCAGCTTCTGGAGATAAGTCATATTCACAACTTTAAACATCATTAAATATATTATAATAACAATATAATAGTACATAATCATTTTAAATGCCTAAGCATATTTATTATAAAAATCTTATATCTTTCACACATTTATGGCTTGCCTAATAAGATATGTAAATACAACATATTTAATATCTTAAGGCTACTTCCGATAGTTCGTCAAATCAATATCTTTTACTACTTTTATAACATAGCAGTAATCAATGATATATAGTTCTAAATAATTCTAATTTCGTAAATCTAGTTTTAACAACAATATTTATTGTCAACGTTATTATGTAGTTAAATAAATAATTACATATTTATATTACCTACAAACCAAATTACTATATAATAACAATCTTATATGTAGCAATACTACAATAATATAACACGTGCATGGAATAAGATCAACTGTTTATATAGTTTTATTAATCCGCTAAGCCACTACAATATAATGCTTTACGCCAAGTATGCCAAAAACCATATTATATTCTTCTGTTTATTGTTAAAACAAATTCATACAGGAAAACCAAATATAAATCATGATTGTTTTCAATAATATAAATATTTATTTACAGGTAAGTACATGCTAGTTGAAGTACTACTCTGATTACTGGATTTTAGAGATCTAACATGTAAGTACATACTTAGTAATATTTTAAAGAAATTAAGTACCAACTTCTTAATATTTTTAACATAAAATGCGGCTTATTGTACCTAACAATAAAAAAACTTTAGTTAAAGTATTAAAATGTTACCTCTATTTTATACTTCTTTACTAAAACAAATATTGGGGTGTTTGTTAATAAAGTAATAAAATATAAGTTCAAACTATATGAAATGAACTGTCGTATCAATTCTACTTTATTAACAAAATAGGAAAAGCTTTTATATTGTTAATATAATGTGTTTCATATTAGATATTTGAAACAATATCAAAAATATAGTAATAAAAATGTATGTTTGAATTTTAAAAAAAAGTATTTCCTACTTCTGCTTCATCATTAAGACTAGAAAAAGAAAGATAGAAGTAGTCACTGTAATATAACTAGTATAAATATTTTATTAATAATTTATTTGAAACTTAATTACAAAAAAAATACATACACTTATACATCACATGATATCAATAATATAAAGCCTGATATTAAACTTCTCTCACGTCTCTCACATAAAATTATATTTTTACGGGATGTATATAAATGTCTAATATTGTTATAGTTTTTTAATACACGATAAGTTTATGATACAGATAAATATTACCACCCAATGAACTTTTCTAATAGGAATTTAAATTCACAAAACAAAATCATACTATTATGTCTCAATTTAAGATTTTACATATTATACATATTAGTATAATTGTAAATAAAAATTGTATTCCATTTACGTAAAACGGGTCAACCCAAAATATTGTGTAACTATTAGTGCAAAATTAAATAAAAAATTAAACTATTAATAATTTGAAATAATAAATATTATTTTCATAAATTCAAAACTATCTGCCCTACCTCATTTATAAATTTGTAATGTAGTTATTTGTTACCATCTTATATAAAATAATAATAATTAAATTTAAAATTAAATATATCAACTGTACGATAATTTTGATCAATCGTGTTCCAAGTCCTTCCCCTTCATATCCCAATCCAGTGAATTTTTACACTGGCTTCAACGTTTTTGTCGGGTGGTGGAGAGCAGACGCCTAACACTATACGTTATAGTATCGTATAGTATGGTAAAGTGTCGTGACTTGTGACTTCGACCGAATAGGAATTGCGAAAAATATGCCGAATACACCGAATACCGAATACGTACCAAATATTCGGCGCATCTCTAATCATTATTATATTACTGTTATAAGAGTTAGATAATGGTGGTAGAAAATCAGTAATAGAGGTCGCCATGTTTTTTTACAAATTGCATCTCTGTAAAAAAACATAGTGGTCCACATCATTATTTTTATCCCCCGACCCAAAAATGAGGGGTATTAATAATCTGTCTGTGTGTATCTGTCTGTGGCAACGTAGCCGCCAAACGCGTGAACAGATTTGAATGCGGTTTTTTTAATCGAAAGCTTGGTTCGTCGAAATGATTCTTAGATATGTTTGGTAGAAATAAAAGCAGTCGTCTCCAAGATATGAAGCTTTTATTGGTGCTGGCGAAAGGTTTTTACACAATATTGATAGTAAAAACCTAAACAAGTGAAATAAGTGTTTTCGCAGATTCATATAGTACAACATAGAAAAAGGTACAATAATTTCAAAAAGCAAAAAAAAATAAATTAAATAACCCCGATACTAAAAGACGTCTAAATAAGATAATAATATTATTATGTACTTATTGAAGTCGTTGCGTAGGGGGACCTTTGTATGTACGTTGATGATAGTGTTTATTTTACAAAATTTTCGGAGTTTGGATATTTACGTCTTCTGGTTGATTGTTTTAATCGTTCTCTAAACTGATACCCGTTATTTTTGAGTACCTCCTGAACATAGTCCAACTCCCACTCTAGATGTTCAGGGTCACACAGATCGTATTCTTGAGAAAGGTTGCAACGAACTGCAGGTGTCGGGGAGGATGATGAGACGTTGCGTGTAGGTACCTATCTCTATGAGTAAGTTTGCGGTACACAGAGTGTGACAACGATCCGTCTGATCTCACGGTTACTTTAACATCTAAGAAGGATAAGGACCTCTCCGTCTCCATTTCATAAGTGAACCGTATTTTGGAATGAATAGAGTTTAGGTGTTGTATATATTGTTCTACTTCCTGTCTATTTCCTTTAACAATTCTAAAAATATCATCAAGAAATCGGTTCCAAAGTCTTATGATTTTCGGGCCGAGACTTAGCGCCTTTTACTTGATAATGTTGCATCCAGATGTTGACAAGTACGGCGGCTACAGGACGTCCCATTGCGACACCATCAACGAAAATCCTAACCAATGTTTCTAATTTTGCAATATAGATAAACATTGAAAAGATGCCACTACCGAAATTTATGTTTGAAAATATCTACAAACATGTATAGATAGGTTAAGCTTATTTAAATTTATATAAATATAGAATGAAAATAAAACGGCTCAGGCAGGGATTCGAATCTGCGACTACTGGGAAACCGTCTCGTCGCTCTACCAACTGAGCTACCGTATCGCTGTCCGCCTCGGTGAATTAAGCATTCTCTATGTGATCATCTTTATCGTGACGGTGGTGACATCTTCTTCTCTTTTTTATTACTTAGTTTGTCTTTTCATACAAATGCTAAGTGAAAGGGCAGTCTTTTATTATAACAAATAGAGGACCTTTTATTGTACCTATAAATAGTCCGGTATACAAACATTTGATTCAAAGAAAGTGGAAGAAGAGTTTAAAAATGTGAATGTTTTCATATCTTCTTTGACTACCACAGCAATTCAGTCCTTTTTGTCACCACACTCAAACATATTAAATATTTAACATAGATTTGCGCTAAAATTTTCATAAAACACAAATAATATTCATACAAAAACGACAGTTTCTAAATTCAAGTGCAAAATATGTTGATTTTTATTATAACAATATTTATGGATAGAACAAGTATTAAACTTATAACTTCTACTTACAGTCAAAATATTTTAAGATACATAGCTCGTAACTACCTGAAAGCAGTCTTTGGTTTCAAGGTTTTTCATTGTAGTATTGTAAAATGTGCTTCTATATACCGTTGGAACAAAAATACAAATGAGAATGGTGATGATAATGGGAAAACTGGATATAAATTGCAGTTGATATTAGAAAAATTTAATAAACTTATGCCAAAAAAATATAATTGTTATTGACTAAAGTGAAAATATTCCACTTATTTTATTTTGACTGTTTGATGATAAATATAATTGATCATGAAAATATGAATTATATGTTTCATTAAAAAAAAAAAAAAAATTATATTTATATAAATATAGAATGTAAAAAACCGATACGGGCAGGGATACGAACCCGCGACTACTGGGAAACCGTCCCGTCGCTCTACCAACTGAGCTACCGTATTGCTTTTTTACATTCTATATTTATATAAATTTAAATAAGCTTAACATGGCTATACATGTTTAAAGATATTTTCAAAAATTTTTTTTACAAAACTTTGGTTTAGGAGTTGGTTTTTGGTTTAGTTGGAGAAACATGCCCAAACCATACAATTCCAAATAAGGTACACAAGGTGTACTGTGTGTTGTACTGAATATTTAAAAAAATATTTTTCTTTAAAGCCATTTTTATCTCTGGGTTCAGTATCAAATTGTCTTTTAATGTAAAAGTTTTAACTATTACTCCACTGTTATAAATCCAGTCTTCAGAATAAAAAAGTATTTTTAACGAAATGTATATATTTATTTAGGTATATCTACTATGTGAATGTTATCCCTTATTTTCTAGTGTTATCGCAATCAATATTTATTATTACACATTTAAAAAATAATACAATATAAAACTGTTTAATTTAAGTCAATGCTGAATCCATTATCAGAGTCATCTGCGACCAACACTTGTCTGCTTCTTGTTTCGCCTTCAACGGGGGTCGATGCTGCCTCAGTAGTGGTCTCATCCAAGGTGAGACCAGTTATTTCTTTATATATTTTCTTGATTCTGTACTCGGGGAAGGTTAAAGGCTTTAAGGTTGTGGTACGCTTCCTTCCTCTGTAGTAGCTGGGCATCTAAAATTTGTATGTTATTACATCTGTTAATTACTGTTAAAAAAAATGCTTAGTAGTGGTGTTGATTTTCCTTTCTGCATTACTTAAATTAATTTTACTACTAACCACTACTCATCGAAATCTATCATTCAAACTTCAAAATGTTGAAAAGGTTGATAAGCTGACATAGGTGATGTAACACAATATTTTGCAGTACCGTTATTTTGTCGAAATGCATTATAATATAAAATGTAAAAAAAAAATATTGGTTTATATTCTACACCAAACAAGATTTGAGTTTTATAATATTCTTATTCTAGGAAATGTTTGCATATATGTTCGCATTTCCACACTTTTCGACATAATGTTGTCGATAAACAATTGTAAAAATATTAAGTAAAAATAAAAACAATATCTTATTGATTTACTTACAGATTCATTTACACTTTCAATCCAGTCGACATATGCACCAATAAGCGTGAAAACAGTCGGTATGTTAGGATATCCACAAACAGACGGTCCGAACGATATGATTCCGACAAGCTTTCCGGCAATTATTGCAGGTCCTCCAGCATCGTGCTGAATATTATTTCACATATGTAAGCATACTTTTGATTTTTAATATTAATATAAAATATAAATAACATTTATAACAAGACTTAAGGACACAAGCTGTCCAGGGTTAAATAGTTTTCAAGTAAATGATTGTCTAGTAAACTCATTTGTTTTGAGACGAATATAGTATAATTATGTTCATCAATAAGGATTAAATTGTGTGAAAATCAATAAGATGAAGATAGCTTTATCTTATTTATTTTCACACAATTCTAATTAACTACTTTGTTAAGTATCTAGAGTAAAATATAAAACTGTATGTTATGACTGTAATAGTACACTTATAAATAATGAGATGAATATTTGTTACATAATACCTACAGCCTACAACAAAAACGATTGACCTAACCAATATTGATTTTACTTTATTAACCTTTCAAAATTTACAACTTAGTTGATTTTACTTTATTTCTTGTTTTTATTTTTAAGAAAAAGTGAACAACCGAGTCTACATGTCCTCTGATAATTGAATCCACGTGGTAAGTAATCTCGTGGTAAGTGATCCACGATCTCTTGCAATTACGAACTTTTGTATATGTGTGGCGGAAGTACTTTCATTTTGTTCATGATAAGTATTTTAAAATGTATAACATTTATTAATGATAGAAACATGAATATATATTTTTTTATTAATATTATTAAAAGTAAAAAACATTTAGTAGCTTACATCGCAAGCTCCTTCTCCGGTAGTTAATGTCCCAGCACAAAACATAGTCTGAGATATGAATTTTCTAAAACCATAATAAATAACAATAGTTTATTAAATCATATTTTTTTTTTAATATAAATCTAAATCTAAAGATTTTTTAATATAAATCTAAAAACGTAGCCAGTTGGGATAAAATAAGTAAACTTAATTACAAGATATATTTCTATCCCCTGAGAGCAATGTTTTATTTATAACAAAAGGTGTCGGCGGTAGCCTCAATTCAAGAAGAAGAAGAAAAACCAGTTGGGATAACCTGCAATCTAAAATATAGATTTTATAAGAAATGAAATAAATAAGGTGGATTGTTCTAGGAATATTTGATGAGACAATAACTTATTATTTTACGTTAGGTTAATTTTATGCAAGCGTTTGTGTGAGGGTCGCGGGACATCCAGGGGCTAGAGGGGCCTGAGGCCGCTGAACATGGTGAGAGGGTTTTCTCACCGGCTATTGATTGATTTAGGTGGTTAAACCGTCAGTCGGAAAGTGACCAATTGCCTTAACGTTACAAATTTGCTTTCCTTCCGGGGAAGACTCGAGATCGGCAAGCACAATCTCGAAGGGGAACCTAGTAATCGCTCGTTATGTACCGTGAACCGAGATGATGGGGAACGATTAGAACTTAAGGTCCTTAAAAATCCATTTGGTAGTTCAGTAGCTCCACAAGGAGCCTAGGGATGACTACGGTTAAGCGTTTTCTTTCGAAGTCAGAGGCTGTTTCCTCCTGGGAAGGAGCACCCTCAACTTTTATATCAGTGGCGTCCTTCGGGATGAGTGAAGGTTGAGGGCCGCGGCGCGCGACGTCGAGACCTGGCTCGACGATCCTAACACTTACAACTAGTAAGCGAGGCATAAATGTGGGCACTTCTTGTAGATATTTTAATATTTAAACGGATATTCTATAAATACAGTCTTAATATTGATGCTTGATCATACGTACTCAAGTCGCTATACTATACGGACCACTATGAGAAAAGCTCTTTGAAAATCTCATTTGACAGCCCATTGAATAAACGCAGTTTAATAAAGTTATAATACAATAGTATTATTATATTATGCGCCACTCTTCAACTTGTCTCCCATAATCTGATCCAACCAGAAAAAGGTCGTCTGGAAGAGATCACTACCTAGCGATAACACTGCCTTATTGTATACCTATAAGTAGTTTTAATGTAATTCTTTTTTTTATTTGTACTGTACTTTTATCTCTGTGGAGTGTAATAAAGTATATTAATATTATTGTTAATATTTTCGATTCTATATTCATTTTGATTCAAGGAATTTATTATAAAATATAATATAATAATAAAAAAGAATATTATTTATGTACGCTAATAAGATATTTAACTTTAGGGGTAGCATTATCTTTTGACATTGGATGACTCCAACTTAACTCATTAAATATGTTTACTGGAACTCGGAATAAAACAGCAATGAGTAATATCGATGATACAGGTGGGTGTTAAAATGATGAAACGCTAGACCAGTTCACTCACCCAGTTAGAACTATACTCACTTTCCATAAACTTCCTTGCAAAACATGTTAGGATAGACAGGTAGAAATTTTCGGTTTAGGAAAACGGGTTCGTATGAAAGTTGTTGGGACATCTGAAATTAATATAAATAAATAAAAATATCATACTCATTTTAGTAAAATGTTTGCACTTAAAAATGTTTATTAACAATTCATCGGAAGATGTTCATCCATAGGTACTATCATAACAGATACTTTAGCTTAGGACATTTAAATACTATACGAATTTATATAAATATAGAATAAAAAACCGATACGGGCAGGGATTCGAACCCGCGATTACTGGGAAACCGTCCCGTCGCTCTACCAACTGAGCTACCGTATCGCTGTCCGTCTCGGTGAATTAAGCATTCTATATGTGATCGTCTTTATCGGGACGGTGGTGACATCTATTAGGTTTCTTTCGAAAATCCTAACCAATGTATCTAACTTTGCAGTATAGATAAACATTGAAAAGATGCCACTACCGAAATCAATTTTTGAAAATATCTTTAAACATGTATAGCCATGTTAAGCTTGTTTTAATTTATATAAATATAGAATGTAAAAAACCGATACGGGCAGGGATTCGAACCCAGTAGTCGCGGGTTTAAAGATATTTTCAAAAATACTATACGAATATCATTGAATTTATAATCAACTAGCATATCTAGCTGAGCGTATTTTAAAGACGTGTATATTTATTCAAAATTTGTATTAAAAATACATTAAATATGAAATAAAATTTACCGTTACAATAATTATGTTTCTACTTTTTTAAACTTTGGAAAAATTCTCTGAAAATTTTGTTGCAATCGGTGCAGTCGTTTCGGAGTCTATATGGAACATAGATACATATTTCGTTTTTATATGTTTAGATTACCATTACCTTTGTTGCTCCCCAGCCTAGTACTAAGACTTCAGAAGTAGGGGCGAGGCCTTGTGATTCCTGTGATATCTCGATAATCTTTGGTAAGCGATGATAACTGAAGAACAGGTGACGTCGGAGACGAATGATTGCAATGTTGTGAAGTAGAGTTCGTGGATTGTACCCCGGATGAAAGAACACCTAAAGAAATACTATAGTTATTCGTCAAGTAAGTCATAAACTCTTCAGGACAGCATTTTATTGCATTATCAATCATAGACAAGTCAAAAAGACCGCTTTTGCATTTTAGTTACCAAACTAGTGAATTTTCACGAAACCCTAGTTACTGCAGTTCGAGTGAACCTGACTGAAATTAAACTGTTTACAGTTATAAAACAGGTAATGCTTTCAGTACTTATTCACTCTCATGTGCTTCCAAATACTTCCGTTTAAAAACGTTCAATCAATTACTGCGACGTCGGGCTTATTCGCAGATATAATACTCCGTCATAATTGACCTGTCTTAGTAAAGTAGAACTTCGCCACATTTGAGAATAAGCATCAACAGGTACTTTTAAAACGGTCACCTGTCATCAACGGTTTACAAATTTAGAGCCAGTTCCTAGTGTTAGATTTTTGTATACTGGTTGTGCTTATGAAGATGCGCAGTGTGGGCAAGAGCGGTAAAACCTGGAAACACATGTCTGGGAACCTCATAATATGACATGAGTTGCTGAAGGATGAAACCTAAGAAGATTTCATCCTTCAAAATGTACCTATTGCTAGTTTAGCGTCTTAGCACCTGATATTTTATCACACAAAGATATAAGATATTTTTAATCTCTTGTGTTCTGGATTCGAACGTCTTTTAATGGGCAATTCAGATCGCAGAAAAGTTTGGCAATTACGCTTGACAGCTAACCAGCAAATAACATCAATCATTAATAATTCGTTTGTGGGACAATTTTACCGTGACGCCCATTCTGAGCCCCAGATATACAATGTGCACTTTGTATTGTACACACACATATGTCAATAAATTATTGTTTAAAAATATCGATAAATATGTTAAGCTTGTTAATATTTTAAATAAAAAAGGGAAGAAAG
Organism: Napeogenes inachia; assembly: GCA_959347355.1. NCBI lineage: Eukaryota > Metazoa > Arthropoda > Insecta > Lepidoptera > Nymphalidae > Napeogenes > Napeogenes inachia. Next base: position 17,284,645 of record OY365798.1, on the reverse strand, counting down.
ACATCACATAATATATATGTTGTTATTATTGCAATAAATTAAGTATATAGTATATATAATAATATAAAATTAGAAAATGGAATCTCTTTAACATAGTTGGAAAAGTAGTCAGTAAAGCTTTGATTAAAAATCATACTTCAAGAGCCTCCACCGTTTCTCCTCCAATCCTGCTATGGTTGCTGCCAACTCGTACTTTCAGAACTCCTGGATTTTCGCGGAAAAAGCGATTGTTATGCAATCTATAAGTAATTAATAATATGAGTATAAAACATAGGATGCTAATTTATCTTTTCTCTACAAAAACTTCAATTATATTAATTAGAATAAAAAGATACTTTCCGTATGTATTTAATAAAAACTTACAATTGCAAGCAAGCAGCAGATGTAAGAACCAGATCGTGCCAGTAGATCATACCTCCACACCAAAAACTTCCCATTACTTGAACAGACGCCATGAATGGGTAATATCGAATTGTTGTTCTTTCCCCTTTATAGATTCGTCGTCCGTCATGTTGATGATATTCTTTTAAATCTTCAAGCTCTCTTTGAGGATCTGAAATAGTTTTTATGCAAATTGAGTTGCAATATTTTTTATTACTACTTATATTTGTTTGTCGTTTGTATTTGTGTAAACCTACAAAACATGCTTATCAGTTGGTGTTTTATTAACTTGAATGTTATTATATTTTACAGCTTTTGCTTACTTTAATACTTATTTTATTTACCCCAGTATTTATTGTCTTCTTTCCTATAATGAAACTTATGTTTGTCAGTTGGTATTTTAGCAATCATTTTATCCACTAATTCCTCGATAACATCATGATTATCTTGTTTTTTAAAGTTTTTGCTCATCATTTTTCTAGCAGACTTCGAAAACTTATCTGTACTCTTTTTTTCCGACAGAATTTTCATTATATCATCTCTATTTAATTTTTCTTTTAACTTTAAGTACAAGTTTTTGGAATTTTTCTCTAGCAAGAACCTAAAATGATCCGATTCATTTAAAGCATTGTAAAAATTGGTTTCATTTAAATTTGTACTCATCGTTTCGTTTAGTAAGAATTCAGCGTATTCATCTTTATCAATGACAAAAGAGTTTATTTTCTTCAAATTGTTATTTAGGTCTCTAATTCTTGTACTTTCAACATCTGCTCCAAGTAAATTAACTAACGTTGATGCTATTTCATTAACGGTTATATCACAGTCGTATTTTTCAGTGTCATTATCACAATTTCCAAAGAAAATATTCAATAGTATTAAACTAAAAGTGTGAACTTGCATTATTGATAAAGTTTTTCTTATTCGTTTTAAAACAGAAATGTATCAACGTTTTTTATTGCTTATAAATTTTATTACTGCGCTATGTGGAGTAGTTTTCAAAGTTTTCATGATAATGTCGTAATAATGTTGATATAATTCAACACTACCAAAATGCACTCATTATATTTTTATTTTAATTATTGTTTTTTAATAAAAAAAATCGTTTTTTTTTTGATTTAGCAATCAGAACAGCTTTAACAATATTTGATTCATTTTGTTCATGAAAAATTGTAAGTCAACTTCCAAAATAACTTCCAAAATATTAATTTATACTGTATACTTATTTAACATTTCATGTTGTCCACTCCAATCTCTAGCAGTATGTTTGAGTTTGATCTTAGCGGTGATTGATTGCTCTATGTAGATAAATTACTGACGGTATAAGAAAAAACTCTCGCATAAAAAGGGTATGTTACGGAAGATATTTGTAATACATAAATTGTTGCTACAGGATATATATATTTTGTTTTATGGCGCCTATGTGTTGCAGCATATAAGGAGTTAGGAAAGATGGAGTATAAAATATTATATATGTAGCGAAAGACATCTTACACATCATGTGAAACATATCTGAAATATATTTTTTTCTTATGAGTTCTCATTTACCGACCTTTTGATGAGAGACTACGCCGGCGGAGCTGGCCTATTTACGATCTTCAGTCGAGTGGCTACATATGAATAATTATATAAGTGAAAGATGTAATAGTAATATTTCATTTTAATGCTGTGTGGGGAAATTAATTTACTCAATTGTTTTATTTTTAACTTGCCCTACTTTATTCAACTCACTCATCGTGAAAAGAGTGTAGCGATTTTGCAAAAGGAAAATGGTTCACTTGTGAACGTAATAGGGCTATTAGGACATAACAAGGCCTTGTTGTTATAATGCGGTCTCTATTTTGCAGCAATTTGTGGTACATATTTATAACAACTAATAGATTCGACTTTGACAGTTGTAAGACGTCAAGTGGCTCATTATACTTACTCTTTCTGTTGACTGAAGATATTTTGAAAGTTGTATTTTAAAATTGTTTTCGTGTTAATTTATAAAACAAGTACTAATTTTGGAGTGGATGCCGCAACGCGTTTAAGGTTTCATATAGCTACTTATATTTGTTAATGTATTTATTCAAAGGCAGCGGTGTTATTAAAAATGTTCAACATGACGTTAAATGTAATTTGTTAAAACAAAAAGTTATTTAGTAATCTTAATATGATTGAGAAGCAAATAATGACATATTAATTAAATACTTGGTTAGATGTTTGAACTTGATAGATTTATTGATCATGTTATTATTCAGACATTTTTTTTTTATATGTACGCAATAAAATAAATTGAATAATGAAGTAACAGATTGGATATATTTTTATATATTTCCTTGATGCAATTTGACGATTCGAAGAAGTCTTTCCTTTCGGATTCCCCTTGAGAATAGACATCGTTATGTATTATCTATTTTTATTTTCTACCAATAAATAATCTTCTGTCTCTATTTTTAGCAAAAGACTTCGTAGCTCTTATAAGATTTTATAAAGCTATCGAAATGCGGAAGACATTCATTCCTCTGATCAATTATGTTTAAATCCTAACCAAGGTGATTTGTAGCTGTAAAAATGTATATTTGTTTTTAAGATATATAATTTCTTTTACAATAATTAACTTACTGGTTTGAAGTATTTATGCGAATTATATATTACGTATGCATAACATGAATTTTATATTTGTATATACTTGGGATCAGACCAGCGCCCCTACACCAAGATTTGGGGATCAAATAATGTTAAAAATATTATTGAAGTTTTGCAATAACATGATTTTTTGTCATTTTTACGACAAAAAATCGTTTTTATGTTTTATTAGTCTTTTTATATGCGCTCCATATTTAAAACAATGCCATCTATAGGCTAACCAAGACAACGAATGTTGTTTTAAAATGTATGTTTTACGCCATCTACCGCGTTTAATATCAGTATTTTGTGCCAAGAAATGAATTGAATTTCATAGTTAGCGAAAATTTTCACAGATGTCAGCATACTGCTTTAGTACAGACAAAACTGATAGTCATAAAGTCTGAAAACAAGATTAAATTTGAAATTATACAATAAAAATAATTGAATCATGTGTATTTTATAAAAAGTTAGTTCACCTTATCAAAAGTTCGTCTCACTATATTGAACAAAGGTTTGAAAAGATATAAATATATTAAAATTGAAAAGATATAAATATATAAATATATTAAACGTCAACATCAATAAATATAATAAACGACAATAATCGTTCATTGTAAGATATTATAAAACATTTATTTTTATTTCATTATTACTTCAATGTGTTATATTATAAAACTTATTGTAGATAAATACTATAAATTGAGCGATTTTTTAATCTAATGGATAACAAAATGAAATACCTATATAGATAAATACTATAAATTGAGCGTTGTTTTTTAAAACAAATACCAAATCTAAGGAATAACAAAATGAAATACCTATATCATCTCATACATTTATTTGAAAACGTTATAATTATAAACAAGATAATATTGTCAGTAAGAAGTTTATTTCTGTTTCTGTGTTTGCTAATAAATTTTACTATGTATATAGAAAGATTTCCCTCAAGAGCTATCTCATTCTGTGTTTTATATTTTAATATCTCTCTTTTAACAATTTTATTTGTATTGGCTATAAGATATTTATATTTTAACGTCAACGACTAACTCCTATATATATATATCTTACAGAACATTAATACAAAAATCAACATTTGTCATCCCTAGATCTTAATTACTCAGTATATACCTTCCTGCCAATTAAATCAACGTGTGGGCTTTAACTCAGGTTCATTTACTCACTAGTGATTTATAGCAAATATTTGGAAATAATAATGGAGGATAATAATTCTAGTAAGAATTAAAATTGGTATTGCTGTGAAAAATCTCTTGAAACTTTTAGTCTTATAACTAGTATTATAAGCATTTACCGAACATCCCAAAATTGTCTGAGCCGATGATCTACCTATGGACTTTTTGGGCTTCAGCCCAGGTACTATGTCCTATACTTATTATATTGAAAATAAGTATAGGAAAACCATGTCGAACGATTGGCATATTCATTTATTTATTATTTTCAAAAATTGTGATCTAACCAAAGTACATTCATACATCACCATAGATAAAAGGGCCTCCGAGTAGTTTTAGCCCAGGGTCAACAAAATCACGATCCGCTCTTGCTGAGCCGTGATATAATTTTATTCTCCAGATTTTTTTTCTATGGATTTTTAGAAGAATGTTGATGTAAGAAATGTAAGGTATTTTCTTTTGTATAGGCAATCTTCTTATGAGACATAAGACACCCGAGAGCCGAATTTTATTACTACTCATCCCAAAGTAACATACGTGCAATGGTTACATCAGGATAAAGGTTTCTTATTGAGTCACAGTCTTGACTATTTTTGCTACGCAATACAAATATCTATACATATTATAAATATACAAGAACATTTAAACTTTAAATTAAAAACGATTCCAAGTCGAAATTAATTGCATTAGAAATACAACGTATTTTTACTGTTTGTGTTATACTTTTCTATTTATTTGTGCAAGCATTAAGGGAAAGTTCTTCACTAACAAAAAAAGAATTAAAAAAATATAATTATAAAATGATTGTTTAAATAATAAATAATTTTTAGAATAGAACTTAATAGGCACGAAAATTGCGAACTGTGAAAAATTTTCAATATATATTATTTCTAATTAAATTTACAAAGATTTTCTTCACTTTACCGATCATTGCTTTTTATCGACTTTCCCTTAGAAAATTCGTGCTTCTTTAGAGAAACTTTTTGCTCTTTTGCTAAGAAATAATTTATGAAAAAATATATATTTTTATATATATTAAATATGTAATAAGTATATATTTTTTTTATTTAAGTTAAATTTTCATTTAGAACACATGTGAGAAGACAAAAAAACCTCTTTGTTTTCATAAAGTTTTTAAAAAAGGTTTGATAGTTCTATGATCAAGAATATTATTATTCTGATGCTACTCAGACATTTTATCGAAAGAAACCTTACTTGACTTGATAAGTAAGTAATAACCCGATTTACTTATTTAGAGAGAGATAGAGTAGGTACGAAAATATCGATTATTTACTTTTGTTGAAACTTTGTTCTTTTTATTTATAAACTGTATTGCCGGTTTGTTTTATATGAAGTGAGTTTTTTCGGTAAAAAATAATTCACATTGAAAAAAAAAATAATCACATAGTAGTCGGATGTTTAGGAATCAAAAGTTTTTTGCTAAGTTTTTGTTTAAATTCAATTTTACTAAATAATGCAAATGTACTCAATTACATATATTTCCTATGTTTGCATTTTGCAAATCACACAGTGTTATTAAAACCATTATTATAAAATATATTACACATCTCCAAAACCAAGTTGATAAGACATTGTAAAGATATTTATGTAGTTTATATTTCTTCTTTCAGATTTTATACCGAGAGAAATAGAAAATATTAATTGAAATAGCCCTTTCACTAACTTGTAAAATATATTTTACATATTATTATTATTAAATCAATAAGTAAAAAAAATAAATTCTGTGTTAAATATAAAACCACATTTTTTGAAAAATCTTTCAATTAATGAAATCAGTCTCAAATGTTGCTCTTGGTAAATATGTTTTTTATAGAACGTCGATTAATTCTAACCTGGGTTTATACAGACTCGTTTACGACATCCAAATAAGAATGAATTTCAGACTATTTTTTGCATTGTCCGCTTTACGAGAGAGATTATTAATGAATTCTAAATTTATTATCCAATTAAAAATACGTACATAAAACAGTATACAAAAAATAATTGAATGTTCATAAACCATAATTGTTCTTTTATTTGGGAACAAATCATTTTAAACTTATTAGAATGAAATTAATGTCCGAAAATAGTAATTTAATTTCATAAAGTACTGCAGTTTTACTATCGTAAAAAAAAACGCGGTAATTGCCCCTTAAAAAAGCCGTCTAAGTTTTTATTTCCCATCTTCAGAATACAATATTCTTGCTTTTCGAGATAAATATTTCGTGCGTTCTTAACTCAAGATAATTATACTGAGAAATTAGATAACTCCTAAATATTTTCAAAAGCAATTTCATTATGAAATCTGGGACATTGCCTTTGACATGATATTATGATATGTTATTTTCATGCTATACATACCAGTTTTATATATTTCTTACCTAACATTTCGAAAATTCTGAGACGTTTTATAGTTATATTTAAATAGTTTGGTGATGCGTCAAACAATATTATAGCATTAATAAATATTATATATTAGCAATACTAAATGTTAATAAAATATATTATTATAAAATATATATATATATATATATATATATATATATATTTCAGTTTCTCCACCCTATCGCTACTAATTTTAAAATGCGCCGTCATTAAAATGTCTACGTTTTAATTAAAGTTTCTAGTTCTTTTACACTGATTAAAAGTTTGACAAAATTTTTTTTTAATAAAATATAAAATAAAATAGTAAGTTAGTTTTCTTTATTGTCAATTATTTTTAAAATGACACGGGAGTTTTTTATTAGATAAACTACTATAAAGCATTAAAACTGTTTTTCCCATTTAAATTTATTTAGTTTTTGAGGAGGACGCAAAAACTAATAAGCAAACCTTCAGCCTTGTGATTTCGATTCATTGTGTACAAACACGCTTGCTTTACCAAACGTTCCTTACTGATTCAGAAGACCACAAGAAACCATGGTATAATCATTTTTATTACAACAGTAATACGATTTTGTTCTAAATTTCATTAAGTCAAACATTTTTTACAGTCAAAACAGGATTACGTGCCGACAAAACGGTAATACAATGACGTATACGTTTTATAGCGTAATGTTAATTACATTTCTGAGCTGTTAATTAAAAATGTTCAACTTGTTATTTATTCTACCTAATAAAATATAAATCTAATTAGAACATTCTAGATGGAAGTTGGAAATAATTTGGATATTTTTTCTGTTATTTCAGTTATTCGTCAGGTAGGTAGTGTACCCCTCACCAAATTTTATTCCATGGCCTGACATATACCATGGTTATAAATTTTCTTTAAAAAAATTTTGCGATTTAACAAAAATTTAAGTTTTAAATATATATTTATATATAATAAAATATTTACCAAACACCGTTAGCGCAATAATTATTCAATTGACAAAGCGAAGGGACGGAAGTCTGGAGGGCACAGTTTAAGTCCTGCCAAGTTAATAGATTGTTTTAATCGAAATTGAATATTGTTTACTTTATGTTAATTATAATCATAAGATAGAAATATTTATAATATTTATACGAACATAAAAATCTAAAATTGATAGTGAGATTTGCAGACTTTGTTTATTATTTTTTTTTTAGTTTAATTGTTACAAATTTGAATTTACAACCTGGTGTTTGAATTCAAATCATCCCGAGAATGTGATATCCGATTCCACTTTTACCAAAAAAGTTGCCATAGTTTGCTTTTCTTGTATTAATACCACTGCCATAATGTAATAATTTAATATGGAGAAAAAACCATTCAATCACAATAGAATTGCACAATTTTAAACAAAAAACAATACTTATATTTAATAATGATCTTAGAGGATTATCTAAATTTACATATTTTAATAATCTAAGAATTATGAATAAATTGAAATAAACATTGTCACTTTGAATGTTTAAAAATTCAAATATTAATATAATATTACATAACCATTATTTGTTGCTATATCGTTTGATCTCATCAGGAAAAAATAAAAATGTATTGTGATTATTCCCCGAAACAGGCTTTCCTAATTTTTCGAAGAGTAAAAAGAGAGTAGAAGAGTAAAAGTATGTCAATTTTAATAATAAACGCTTACCCTCCCAAAGTCCATCGAAATACATTAAGTTAAAATGTTTTTAAATTTTTATTGATTAATCATTTATTTATTAACAATTTTTCATTTCTTTATTATTTAAGTTAAACTTAACAGTATAATAGAGTATGTTAAAATTAATAAATATTTGATAAGGCTGTTTAATTATATTAATGAAGCTGGAATGTTTAATCTAATTAATTACTTTACCCGTGGATTTATATTATCGTTATTTTAGTCTAAGTTGTATATATAATTAGTGAGATTATTACACAAGAGTCAATAAAATTTAATATTAATGATCAAATCATTGTCTGTCTTTTTGTCTTTCTATCTGTCTGTCTGTCAAGTCACTTTATATACGTATATATTAAAATAAAACAATTTTTTTACAGATTCAAGTATTTTTTGTCTATTTCATAATAACTAGTCGAAAATTAATATGATAATATAAAACCCTTTATAAAACTTGCTTACAAACTTCGTCGCTGTTAGTAGTGTTAGGTCTTTATTTTATTGGTTCCAAGTGATAGTTAGTTCCTACAAAGTAAAGCATTCCTTTCAAGCATTTAAATAAAAACATATTTTTTTGACCTTGTTAGGAATATAAGTTACTATTTTTATAGACATACGAAAACAAAAATTATACTTAGTGTCAATGTGTTACAAGCGGGTAATTTTATTTCACAAGACAATAAAAAACTCAATTCAATACGAAAACGATTGGGACAATTGAATAATAATATTTTATCTAAGTAACTAGACCCTACGTGATCCATTTAAATTTAAGTTACTTAATCATTATAAGGCTACCCGTGACTTTTATACGAAGAGGTATAGAAAATAAAAAAAAATATTATTTCATTTCAAATTTAGTTTTACAATTTATAAACGAAGTAATTATAAGTTCGATTGTACTACGAAAAATAATTCGAAATTTAGTGATTCTTTTAAAGAATCGGTTATTAAATTCGATTAATACGTAAAATTTTATAACGGTGTCGATAACAAAAATGAGTTACTTGTACAAACATTTTATATTTACTAGCGGCAGATTTTGTAATCATTATAAGTGAACATCACTTTTATAGAGTGAAATAAAAACAGAGTGTTCACAACTTAATTCAATAAGAGAAAATCTCGTGAAACTGCACTCGGGTAATTGGATTTTAGTAATAACTACTCTACGTATCTATTGCTATGTATTTGCAAATTGATATTGATTTTTATGTAACAAAATGTTTTAGTTGTTCTATTAAATATAAAACTAGATGCGATTGTTATATACTTTAAATAAAGTATTGTTATGAATATTTTATTAATTATTTTCAATAAGATTGTACAAGTGTGTTATCAGGCAATGGAAGAAATAAATAAGCAGTAAACGTGTTAGAGAAGTCAATTAATTAAACTAGTGCCATGGCTTTACGGAAATCCTGATTGACTTTCAAAGGAGCTGTTCATGTGACAAAAATCTTAACTAGACCATTTTTAAAGGATTTATCTTAATAAATCCGTCAAAAATTAATAATTGAAGTTACATTGAACATTTTAAATTTAACCCAATAGCGCTCATATTTACGTGAGCAAAATTAGCAGTGTGTGAATATACCAGAAGCCCAATCAATCGTTATATTCGATTTTATAAATCACTAATCCTAGTTTCGGAGCAGCGTTTTATTTCAAAATTAATTAACTATAGACAAAAAAGGAAAGAATATAAAAAAATGTATTAATAAACCATTATCGACTATTTCTTAAAAATCACAAATCCGTGACTGAATGTTATTAAAATGACTGGCGGTGATTATGACAAACTATTTTCGTAGAGCTTAATTTGGGCGTATCTTGCAAATCTTCTTTAAGTGTTTTATGTATATTATACGGCGGTGTTAATATCCTATTACTTTTATTATATTTCTACATTTAAAGAAATAAAAGGACACTGAAATAGTTTAATAATTTTCCATCTACTATTATCTTAACCACCTACAATGAGAACTGAAAATTCATCTCTCATTAAACAGACAAGTTTTTCACAAACAGAAGAACAAAGCTAGCGTACTTTCTATGAATTTCTCTCATATTAGTAATGATCTACTTTATTTACCAGCTAACAACATGAAAATTTTGAATTTTAAAGGAATATAAAATTAAAAAATAACCGATATGGGTAGGGATTCGAACATTATGTATATATTTAAAATTTTAGCAATTTAATATGGCTAAACATTCTACATAGGCTGTACTTAAAAAAAAATTAATGCCTCTCTTCTGCTATTTACAATACAAATAAATTCAAGAACAATGAATTACTAAAGAAAAATAAGTAATTGTTATAGAAAATATACGTAAGACACATCCATTTTGCATTTCAATCCAATGTATACTTGGATACCTTGATAATGCAAATAAAGCGGTGAGCGAGCACCGACATACTTCGTTAATATTCACTTCGCAAACAATCTATGTTTCATCAAAGTTCCTAAGCAATTATTCTGTAGAACGTGTTATGAAATACTCAAGAATCATTTATTAAAAAATTTCTGTTATAAGAGATAATTCTATTGGAGAAATAATAAATTATAGTCGTATTTGTGGAACGTGCTTCACTATTAAATCTTTATTGGATTTTCGCTTGTAAAGTGTGAGTCTAGTATTGATCTTATAGTGCCATCTGTGTTTTTAATAACATTAGAAGTTTGAAAACAATCCAAATGCCGCTTACAGTTTTAAACTTCTAGATCGATTTGTCACTAATATGTTTTTTAAATTATACGTACAAAATACTATTGTGAATATTTCCGTAACCAAGGGATATAAATTTATATTTGATAGATCGAGTGGTTACATAATGGTGGTATTTAGCAATTTGACGCTGACTATGTTTATTATGCACTAACTAGTAGCTGTTTAATTCCCACAGAGACTAAGTGGATGACCTTCTTCTTCGCTGAATATATTTGAATATTTAACAAACGCTTTCTGCTTGAAAGTAAAGCGACACAAAAGCTCAATTGTGTAGGGTATAATCGGGACGGTTTTCCAGAGGTCGCGTGTTCGAATCCCTGACCGTATCGGTTTATTTTTTATTATTACTGTTTGAGTAAAAAAAAAATATCGAGTTCAACTATCAGATTCATAAACAATAAATAGTCTTCATGTTTACATATTTATTTTGTAATTCCTATTACAAATAAAATATAACAATAGACCCAAGCTAGAGGTTAAATTTAAATATGTCGTAAAGACGCTGAACACAAAATAAATAGAATGATAAACTGAAACCCAGAAGCCATTGTAGTTATCGAAGGTGACTCTGTGTATTCAAACGGACGCGCCGCCATTACCGCATAATAACGTATTTCCGGAGAACTGAACGAACGTGATACGACTTAATACCTATTGCTTAATGTTAAAACATTTATGCCATCAAGTCAAATATTTAAAAGAAATCTATATCTGGAAGAAACATTAAAAAATATTGGATAATTTATAAATTTATTTATATATGTAATTTTCTAGTAATTACTTTTTATTAATATTCTGATAATATACTTTTATCCGCGTCATACATTTATAACATCAAAATAATCATTAAAGAAAGAAAAACCAATTTAAAATCAAAAACTTTGTTTTTGATATCTGTGAAAGATGCCGAAAAGATATATACGAACGAGTGAATTTCATCACGTAATCGCTTACGTTTACTCTACATTTACGATATTTTCAGCTCTCATTTTGGTAAGGCGCAAGTAACAATTTTCTTGATTTCTAGATTGACATCAGATTTCTTGTAAGCTATACATATAACGAAGGAAGATACATAGCTTATGTGTGTATATTATTTACAAAATATATTAAATCTAATTTTATAACTGTACACAGAAATCTAATAAGAAACGTAATATAAAAAAATATACATTTTAAAGCAAATGAGGTATAGCTAATACGCTGTGAGTTCTTTGATGTAAGATGTTTGTTAAGTAATTATGCTCAAATAATTTTTATTAAAGTATATTTTTTATCCCTGCAAAAAAAACCTAAATAAAACAGTTTCTAAACTTAGATGATTTTCATAAAATATATATTTTTCTATGTTATTACAATTCAAATAAAAAAATATGATACTATTTTACAGTTATTAAGTATATTGTATTTTTATTTTATTGTTAGTCGGTAAGTAACTCAAAAAATAATATAAATAATTGTGAAAAGTAGAATTCCTTAATGAGATTTCAAAATGAATTTAAATATTTTGCTCTTTTTCAAAACACCCTGCCATTTTAAATCTTAGGTAATTATTAACAAATTTTATTTACATAATCAAACTTATTATCTTGGGCCACCTTAGTCATACAAAATAGTTAAAATACTTTTTACAATTTTTTTCAGAAACATTGAAAAATCTGAAAAATATTTGGAAGTTCGGTTCCTATGTCCTAATGTCACATAAAATTGATATATTCCATGTTTTTTGACAGATAGATTTCTCGTAAAGACTGAGACTTTGACATTGACATTTGAGTTTATTTATCGTTAACAAATCAATATGTTAACATTCGTCAGTTATCTTTTCCACGTTATCTTTTCTACGGCATAGGTCAACGAAAGCTAATATTATGGCTCCAGAAATCCCATGGGACCAATGACTCGCCAGTTTTAGTGCCGGAAGTCCTATTAACCGATTACCAGGCCGACCATATATTAGACCAAAAAAAGCAATCAAACAACCGATTATTGATTGGTTGATTGCAAATCATTAATCGGTTGGCAACCAATTAGTTCTGGAACTTTTGATGTTCTCTATTACTCAGTCGATTGATAATTACCACATGTACACTTGAAAAATTCTATGGTGTTGAGGAGGTTTTACTCTTTGAACTATCTGAAGATATTCGATTACATTAAACCAAATTGTTTTTTGATAAATTATCACTCTTTCAATCCTTAGTTAGATCTAATATTGTTTAAATAAAAACCAAAAATACTCTTTCAGGGCAGGGCAGATTAGGTTTTTCATCCAAATATTCGAAGTTATCTAATATCTAAACTGAAAATTAATAGTAATGAATTGACGTTTTATAGAGATATATCCTTTAAAATGATGATAAGTTTTGGCTTTAGGCCTTATTTTATTATACGTGATAGAGTCCTTGGGGAAATCTTTGTTTCTCATAAGATAACGTTTAAGGTTTTATGTTTCCAATGTTTCGACAATTTTTTTACATTAATAACATTAAAAGCTTGTGTAATTCTAATAACACGCCGCCCACCCACTTTTATTTTATTTTTGACGGAGAAAATGTGGAAATTCTGTCAATGGACGATACATAATCATCTGATGCGGAAGATGTTTAAAAACTGTAACTATTGTCACGATTACACAATAATAGTTACTTTAAAATACACGTTTTTTTTAAAACACATTTTGGATATTCTATGCTATTGTGCCAATTTGTGAATTCTAGATAACTTTAAAATACTAATTTTCTAACAGTATACTAAGGAAATTTTCTAATAATATACTAAGGATTTTACAACGAAGGAGTATAGGAAACAAGTATGTTAAATTAAAATTTTAATATTTTAGTCCATCTATTTTATGCAGCAAATAGGATAGAAACCTCAGATATTAAAATGTATTTTCCATATATATTCAACACAGTTCAAAGCAGTGTTAAGCTGTATTCATTTTCTCTTATCGACTGAGTCACGACAATGCGCGATTGAAGTCTGCTCGAATATTGATCTTTTGTTTTGTAAAACTTTTGTTTTATATATCATTTATTATGAATTAATAAATAAAGATAAAAATAACATTATATTGTCTTTACCTAGTATGAAGCAAAGTCTATCCCGCCGTCTGTCTCTAAGTATTCTTAGATCTTTCAAACTACCCAAAAGATTTCGACGCAGTTTTTTTAATAGATAGAATGATTAAAGAGGTTGGCTTTATACATATAAAACATATATATCTTAGCAGAGAAAATCCGGACAATTCAGATATTTTTAATGTGATGTTGCAATAAATATATTTTTGTACTCATAAATAGCAAAAGATGACTTAACCTTAGATATATAAAAAATTTATGTACTACGGAAAAGTATTTCTTTCAAAACATAAATATGAAAGTCCACAATGGTATATATTTATCTCTAAAGGATAAAATAAATAAATAACCAAATATAACCATTTCTTATATATAGCAAAATAATGTGTTATTTACCAAGCTTTTAATACGATACAGTATTATGTCTTATCCAATTAAATGTATAACACAGAGTATCACATCACATATAGTTTACATTTCATGTAGATCCATACTGCCCTTAGCATAATTTTATTAAATTGGATATCTTAGATTAATAAAGTTGAGTCACAGTGTAAATATTATATACAAAGACATCCAGTACTATGAACTCCATAATTAATCTTCACTATCCCATACTAGTATCTACATTGCACCCGTGCGAAGCCGAGGCAGATTTCTAAAAAAGTGACAAAATCTTTGTAAAAATATTTTGTAAATTGGAACTGTTGCTAAATGTCGGAAAAAGTTAATTATTATTTATAAAGTCCGTACTATAAATAAATACTTTATACTAAAGGGTATATGTAGTGTATAAAAAATAAAAGTGTTATATAAATGGAGGATTTGGTTTCACTTTATTAACAAATTTTAAATAAATGTAGAAAACTAATTTGCTAATACTACTATTAGGTTACTATTGCTTATTTATAAGATATATACTACACCACATTTTGCAGTACCCAGTGAAAACTGACGACTTTTTATTTTATATTAGTTTAATTTATAATCTTTATACAAACATCTAACATGTTTAACAAATAAATAATTAAATCTATAAGTTTTTAATAATCAAAATGAAACTTTATAACAGTGATTACACAGTTTATTTTCATGTTCGTTTATCAGAAGAGATAACTCTTCTCTACCACAGATATTCATTTCTGGTACACTATTCAATGTGTATGCAGCGTTGCGTCGCTAATAACTAGAGCCTCTACAGTCTACATAGTGCTTGTTTGAAGCGGCTTAGCTGTCCATGCGCAATGAATAAACACAAACAAAAACACACAAGGCATTTTATTTAAAAACACATTGTGAGTACAAATGGATGCTGAATTTAAAAGAGAATATTTCACAAGCGACATGTATATAGGACAGGTTTTTTTTTTAAACTTTTTTTTAATATGTTATCTAGGAAAGTTCAAATGATTAATTGATTATTGGATTGTTTTTATGAGAACTATATATTCATATAGTAGTAATTCATCCAATTCAGAGATGAATAATATAAATTAGATGTTTTTCATATAATTATAAGTATTTCTTGGAGATTAAATACAATTATTGCTACGAGATATAATTTGCTTAGCTTACAATAAATAGAAGTCAATTTATTGATTATTGTAGTTACGTACTTACCAAATTGACATTAAAAAAAAAACAGAAAAAACAAGTCAAAAAGTTTAGCTTAATAATAACATATTCAATCCATTCATTTTTAATGAAACGGAAAGAATATATAATACATATAACATACATTTATTTTACTTACATAACATAAAACCTCTCTCATAATACCTTTAAAAAATAATTATTTAAAAACTCTCGAGGTAAGAATATATACCAGTACTATGATCGCCTCAAGCTTATGTAAATAGAAGAGTGGTTTAAGATTAATTAATGCCTTTTGTATTTTTTTTATTCTTGGAATCTTTTGCTTCCACAATTCATTAAAAACAAAGCATAAAAGTTACACTGCTTTAGTAGAATATTAAAATTACATTTTTATTTAACTTTTCTATTAAATAAGAAAATACAATGAATATAAATGTTTTATCTGTTATTCTGTTATAAAGTTTCAATGAAACAGTTTTGTATAGACATTCAAATATGCTTTATAAAATAATAGTATTAGATTGAAACTTTTACAAACACTTCTATTATGTAAGGTACAAAAAGAAGAACATATCGAACTCTGTTATTTAACTAAAACTTAAATTTTCTTTCTTCTTCGGTCTTATTTTTGAATTAAATTGATTTCATAACATAGAAACGAGGTTCGAACCCGTTTTAAATCTATATAATGTAAGGGGTGGGGGAAAATGTTTTTTCCCATGTAGGAAAAGTCAAGACTTTTATAAAGTTTATTAATATATGTATAATTTTTTTAATGCTTGCTCCAATAAGATTCGAAATATGTAAGTAACTTATAGCATATTAGCGTTGAGAAGGAATAATTAAATCGTCTGTAGCTCGTAACGCTGCAAGCAAGTTTCTAGAGTGAAGATGTCTACTAAGTGAGATGTTGCAAAAAAAGGATATAAATAATACAAGTTGTTACTGGAATAGGAAAAAAGATAGCGAAAAACTCAAAAAATAGCCTGTATATTTTATATAATATATATAATTTAAACTTTGATTTCATAAAATTTTAGTGTGTTTCCACAACAGTTATGTTTCCTTGACTAATGTTATATTTCTTTTTTTAATTCTGTGTGATTTTTTTTACCAATTGATAACAAATATTGAATGGGATATTTTTTATTACAAAGTTATAACTCTAATAGGATAATAATCAAATTAGGAGCGAAAATAAATAAAAAGAATAAATGTATTGATAAAATTAAAAATGATGTCAACATAATAGGAGAATTTCTTCATAATAATTAAATTAAATTTAAATTGAAAATCACTCGACTCTGAGACAACGAAGTTTAATGTTCCTTCTAGGTAATGACCTGATTTATAGCACATTACGCTGTAAAAGTAAATTCTCGCCTACGTTTGCAGGAAAATATCTCATTACTCTATAACTATATATATAGCATATAATTAAAAAAAAACGATTTAAAAATACTAGCAATGTTGTTGTCAAAATGCAAACAATTATCTATTATGATTCATTATTCTCCTCAAATATGATACTGAGCATTTAATTATATTTTTTGGTTGATAGTGCTTTGGACAACAAATGTTAATATAATTCAATTATATGCATTAAAATATATATTTTATAATTTGTACTTTACACGGATCCTGATCTAATGAAGTCACGTACGTAAATTAAAAATAATGGCACATTAGATGCCACCCTATTAAGTGTGTTGAGTCTCATTTAATGGATTGTACTAATCAAACGCATTAAGGTCTTTGTAATAGATTTATCTCTTTTTTCCTTAGTAAAATAACAATAATTATTGAAGAAATCTCCTCAGTTTTAAATACTTTACAATTCTTGCGAATGTCTATATATCTGCACATTTTTTAAATTAAAATACTACAGGTGAAAATTTTAAATCAATTTATCAAGCAAAACTCAAAAGCCTTTTTTTTTTTAATTAGCCTTTTTATTTTTAAAACATGACATTTTCTAACGAGGACCAATAATGATATAAATTATATTGTTATTTTTTAGTGAAATAAAAATAGATTGTGCTTTTGTTAATATTGTAGAATTAAATAAAAGTACTTCTGAAATAATTTTTACCTAATCTAAAACAAACAGGGTATATGTACAAAATAATTTTCATTTCAGTATATTTTCACATACAAAATATATTGTAACAATAATCGTTGTTAAAATGAACAATGGCATTTGCAATGTCATCCAAGAATATGCGAGTTAACGTTTATTGTTTTTTTTTTCTGAAATAAAAGGAGATTCTACTTTAGCTAAAAATGGTAGCTTCAAGTATAACGAGTGTTTGAAATTATATTGTGTAAAAGTATTGAAGAAAAAAATCTATTCCTAATCCAAAAGTAAACAGTGTGTTTGCAAAATTCAATTGCAGTATATTTTCCCTATATATATATTAATACAATAACAATAATCTTTGTGAAAATGAACAATAGCATATATATATAAATATAAAGTTGGCGACACTCGTATTGTGTCTATTGTTTAACGGATTTCGTAGTAGCGTTCCCGTAGGATGATATTGCTACACAACTAAGTACCTAAGTAACACCCTGTCTTTACACATAAGATATTATGACGATATGTTTACACAGGTTAAAGGTATAGAATTGAATATAAATGTTATATATGGCCTTGATGTAATAATAAAAAAAATACTTCATTGGATTGTGGAAACTAGATGGTTTCCCAGGTGTCGCGAGTTCGAATCCGTGCCCGTATAAATTTATAATGCATTCTATATTTGTTTAAAATTTAAATAAAGCTCATTATGTTCATAAATACTTTACAACATGTCTTAATGGCTACTTTTTTTAATCAATTTATTTTGCACTCTTCTGTATATTTAATCGCCCCGTTGGCCGAGTGGTTAGCGCAGACGCCTAACGTGTCACGGCGCAATGGGGCTGGGGTTCGATTCCCGGCAGAGACAGGCATTTATGTGATGAGCATAGATGTCTGTGTTTATGAGTTTGGTCGTTTATTAAATATATTATCAGTATTTATATGTGTATTTCTATGTATTTGTATCGTTGTCTAACACCCTTAACACAAGCAAATAATTTGCTTAGACCCCTAAGGGTTAGATCAATGTGTGTAATTTGTCCCGATATTATTATTATTATTGTATTATAGAAATATGTTAGGTTTAACATGTAAACTTATTTAAAGTTTGAATGAATATAGTATAAAAAAATAAAAAGAATAAAACATAAAAATAAATAAATATAATAAAAATATGGAATTAGATGTGGACCTTATCAAATAATGTGTTTTCATATAAAGCATAAGACTAATGATGAAACACGTGAATTCAAATTTCCTGTTGGTTGGTGTATGAGTTGCAGTGTTTTCATTCTCTAACTAAATATACTCAAAGGCAAACTACTATATCCAACAACTGTTAGCAGTAGCCTTTATGACATACAGGTAGTCCTCGTACTCAAGGCATGTTAAGTTTTCGAAATGTGTAATGTATAAGGTTCCAAAATAATTCAAAATATAAGCACAATAATTTCTATCAAGAGATATGGTTTATTCTCAAAAACAAGTTCTTAAAATAGTGCCTATTCATTCCCAAACTGCTTTGACCACCTTTTTCGTACGAACACTAGGTGGACAGCCAGATCTTTCTCTGTCACAAACACAGGAAGTCTCATTATTCTTATGTATTGGCGCTAATATATTGGCTCCAAAATGAGAAAACACAATGAACAATCGTATAAAAATGACAGATTCCAAATTCAAATGTAATATTTTTTATTTTTTATTGTAACAGTGTTCATGGCCAGTCTAAGTATATAAAAGAACATACTGTTACTCGTATTTATTTACTTAAGGGAGATGGATTAAATTCGTTGTCTATAGCACTCATATTGAAATTAACCAAAACATACAAGATACTTTTAGACGAAAATATAATGCGATATTCAGAAGATGCTCACTGATTACTTACAAAAGTTCATAACTTCTTAATCTTTCTATTTTCTTCTAACATCGTAACTATCAGTTTCTTTGCACTGATATCGATTCAAAGTCCTTAGTGATTGATAAATTTCATAAGAAAGTTCTTATTATTATTCGGAACTGCCTCTGCAAATAAACAATTACTTGGAAGATATATATTAACGCGCTACACTTTTACCCTTGTTCCGTTGAAGGGTTTCAGTAATAGTATCATCAATCTTGTAGTGTGCGTTATCTTATCCATTAGGAAACCTATTAAGATTATATCAATATCGTTATCTTATAAACAATTATGATTGATGATTCTTTATTTGCAATTATTTAATGATTTATTGGAATGGATACTAAACATAGTATTTTCTTGGAATGATACTAAACATAAGATTTTCACGAGTACTAAACATTGAAATAAAAATATTTTTACGGATTTAACTCTCGTTTCGTTCGTTTCGTTAATTAATTACAATTATAAATTTACATTTTAAATTTATCCGACGGACAAAGGATACCTCCAACTAGTCTTACCGTGAACGCGATTGCTGCAAAGCACACGAAATGTCGGGTTAAATTTATAAGATATATAAAAAAAAAGAAAATTATGATTATTGCATAAACGTAGAATTAAGATTTTTTATAGAATGTTGACTATCATAAGAAAAGGTGTGAGTTAGTCAGGTCCGTCAGATTTCTTTGCCATAGTTCGATACTCCCCTGTTTCCTCTGACAATTTTGCTGGCAAGGGAACGGTGAGGCACACCTTTAATATAGCGCGTTCGCTGTTGTGGTTGGTGTCCGTAAGTCCAGTTTTTATTAACAATCAGACCAAAGATACAAATTAAAAATAAATAATTAATAATGAGTGCAAGGAATATTATAATCATACTAAGACTTGTCTTAAATAATAATTTCTATTATTATTATATTTAGTAAAACTAAAATCGATTGCGATACTATTATTTATTCTTATAAAGCACTTAAGTATGTAACATAATACACTTGAATACCAATTTATTTTATGATTAACATGTAAATATATTTACATGTTAATCATAATCATCATTAGATGGGTACTACGTTAAGTTATATAAAGTAAAGTATGATGCAACTTTCATATTACATATCATGTCTGAATGTTTGTACGTTTAACTATCAAGATAAAATATTTTATGGTTTTAATTTTACAGTTACATATGTACTTGCAGGTTTGTTTCTTACAAAAGTTTTGTTTGACGCAAACCGCATTCCAATGAAAAGCAGCAATCTTAAAAAAATATATTTTTCAATATCAATATATTTTTATTCTTTCTCAGCTCAGCTCGACTTTAGAATTCCCATGTTATTTACATTGTTAAATACCATCCTTAAAAAAATTAAAAGTAAACAAATTTTTTATGACGTTTTTTTTTAATTACGTGGATAACACTTTGTATTCAATCATGTAAAGGTCGTTTTATTTTTAAAAACATTTATAAAATATGAATACGAAAAATTGTGTACGCTTCTAGTAGGCTAATGAAATTGCATATCTTTTATAATCACACTAATAGCAGCGCTATATACAGAAAACAATTATGTAATTAAACCAATTAGGGATCCAAAAAAAACAGAACACACAAAAAAGAACTTTATTATAAAAATATCTTGGGTTGTGTTGTAATGATATTTTGGGTTACGCTTAGAATAACTTAAGACTTTGACTTTTCTTAACAATTTACGTATACGTTGCACGTTCCAGAAAAATTACTGATGGGAAATCCCTTCGGACTACTCCTAGTGTCTTATACAATATTTATTTGAAAGTATCGTAAAATGTTATTTATGAACCTTACAGCAAGTTTACTTTTATTAGGAAACAATACAACATTTCAGAAAATAAATTGTAGTTCATCTGACTAATATTATATACTAAATTAGGTTAAAATCATTACTAATATTATATAAACTCTGGAAGTTTACTATAATTCACTTGCAGATATAAAGGTCTAGCCCAATCTAAAAAAATAATAATTAATGTTTTTTTTTTTATAAAAGGCGATTTATTTATTGGAATAAAATAATTTGTAACATATCATCTCATTGAAGCAATTCTTAATGTCTCTTACGTAGAACACTATGTCAATACCTGTGTGAATTTAAAAACTCAATACATTTTCAATTCTCAAATCAATTTCGTAATAAATCTATTGAACTATATTTTTATTAGTATTACTATACTGGTGAATATACATTTAAATTAAAAAATATATTGTAGCATGTACTTATCTGTAAATGATTATCAAATAATTAAAAAAATAATATATTACTTATTGATAAAAAAGCTGATTTAGGGCAAAATATTTATGGGTAAAATTAATTTATGAAATAACCTTGGAACATAAAATTATTTTTTTCATAAGATACTGAAAAGATGGGATAAATAATAAGATACTTATAAGATAAGTCATAGAATCTTTTATGTAAATACTATCTCATGATCATTGGAATTAACTAAACACCGTTGGATGATATAAAAGCAATAATTACGACGATGCCTTTGTTTGAAATCATAAGCGAAGTGAAACTGCTTTTAAAACACGATTCTAAAAGCAATACTTAAAAGTCGAGCTAACACTTTATAAAGCTTTGTATATCGTTCTTCTTATAACATGTCGTACTAATAACTAACATATTTCTTAACTTGCTTCTATACTAATTCAAAACACGTGTACCCGGTAAAAATGATTTTATTTAGCAACATTCTGTTCATTTTTTATCATGGTTCATATTTATAATTTTTGTTAACTTGTTTTTATATATTAAAAAATTGTTATAATTAAAATGGATAAAACCTAGTTTTCTAGAGAATTATTGAAATTGATTTCGTAGTTTTAGGCTTTCTTAAATTATCTTTTATGCATAAAGTGTGAAGCCTCATAATTTTTAAAACCTACAGTACTTTAATTTATATAATTCAGTTTTGATTACATAAAACAAGAATATCTCTTTAGATCCCAAAACAAATAATAAATATAGCATTTTTTATCAAAAAAATATTTTCATCTCACGATTATTTTAAAAAGAACCAAACGTGCTTTTAAGAGAAATGAAAAACTAGCAAGCAGCATATCAGAAATGACTACACAGAGAGTATCGAAAATAGAACACACGCGACCTCCTTTCTTTGTTTTTGTACAGTGGTTTGACTACTATGTAAATCATTATTCTTGTTTTTTTTTAAACAGAGTAAAGTAATTTTTCTGCCTTCGTTTTTATTAATATTTATCTCACGTTACTTTAAACAATAGACCAACAGACTCACCCTCATTTAGCTCAACGGAAATACCTCATTACGCAGCAATGGCGCTCCCGTTTGAACAGACTGGAAGTTAACAAAATGACTTCTGGGTTTTTAAGTTATTGGTCGAATGAGTTATAAATTGTTGGTGTTTTTGCATATAATAAAATGTCTTATGTTACTAAATATTAAAATAGGTTTTATATATTAAAAAAAAAAAAACAATCAACTTCGCTTGTTAAATAATAATAGAAACATTTACTTCTAAAGTCTTCTATGATTGAGTTTAAAATGTACAGAAACCTATACACTTATATAAATATCAAAATATTCATATTTAAGAGGCTATTAATTATTAATTAAAACGTTATTTAGTAAAATAATACGATATAAATTTAATTTCAGCCTACAACATTTAATTAAACATTCAAAGACAATTTCTTGTTTTAATTATGAAATTATAATGGGTGAGTGCCACTAGTTATTATTATGAACTTTTTCTTTTTACATAATATTCATTTTTATTAATGTAATACATCCATTGGGAATTGTGTAAGAACATGTGATATTATATATACTCGTTTATTTTTATAGGTCTAAATAAAATCATATTTTATTATGTTTACATATTGACCTTATAAGGTTCTTGTTCATTTAATTATTAGTAGTAGTTATATTATTACTTGTAATATGGGGTTATTTATTTTATCACCATTTATCTGTGATTTATAATTAATACTACACATAATGCTATTTATAGTTAATAAAGAATCCAATTAACATTACCTACCTCTAAAAGTATCTTCCGCAAATACGATTGTCGTTGGCTGTTGAATGCAATGCAATTAAACTTACATAATTAAACTTTAGTATTTTCTTAGATTTTCACGAGTACTACACATTGAAATAAAACTATTTCTATAGATTTTACGAAGTATGCCGTAGTGACCGAAGTGCTTTGAACCACGACTGCAGCAAAGCTCACGAAACTTTGGGTTAAATTTTAAATTTAATTAAATGTATGCGAGTTAAATCCACCAAAATAGTTTAATTTCATAATAAAACCCGGTATCAATTGTTGTAGAAAATATGATATGTAAGACTATTTTTATTTAAACGTACAAGATATATTTTTATTTTAGCATATTTCGTAAGTACTACTAGTACTTACGTGTTTGGATACATTACCACTATAAAGTATCCAAACACAAATTATAATTAGCAAGTGAGCGTTTAGTGTCATTTGTTTTGCTTAGCATAATAAATATCTACACTATGTTTTTTGGACCGTAATTTAATTAAATTATTTAAAAGATAGCTTAGAGATAGCTTATTTCTTAATTATCAACTAGTACTTTAACTTTATTTTAACTAGTACTAGTCTTTAATAATAAGCCACCATACCAAATCATATAAAAAATATTTGTTTTGTTTCATTCAAATTCAATTCAAAAAATTCAATTTTTTTTGTTTATTGTATAGACTATAGAGCATTTTTAACGTATCGCATAAACACTGCTCGACACTCGTAGCACTAGGCGTAGACTATCTACGCAATATCTGCTACAAATACTTTACACATCCCTATGTGCTGTTTGTAATAAATCCATACAAAAAACCATTTTTATTTTGACTGGCCTTCTAACAAAGTCAGGAAAAATGATTGTGAATCGTATAAGTGTATTTTTAAACCTTTTTTCGACGTATTTGAAATTGATTAAGATTAAAACGTTTATTATTCGGCTACTACTGTTTCTACAACAATAAATTATGATCTAAAATTTTATGATAACTTTTTTTACATCTTTTTGTTGCTTTTACTTATTGATATAAATACTTGTATGAATAACTGATATTATTGACCCTTAATTTTAGTACCGTATTCAGTCAATAACAACTAATAATGTTATATTTTTATAGACATTTTTTTTTTCAAATTTTCCAGTAATAATTTACTTTTTAAAAATCAGAACAAACTAAATTATTAATATTTTGAAAAATGGTTTTCATTCCTTCTTAACTTCTACTTGACCATTTAGTTATTTAAAAACAAAATTTTAACTGATAAAACAAAACAAAGAAATGTTTATTATTCTTCATTACCATTAGAGTGTAACGAAAGCCTCCAGCTGCTTCATGAAGTTCAGAACTGCTTAAGGTTATTAAGTTTAATTTGATTTTTTTTTAAACTGAGAAGTTTCTGCTTGTTCAGTTACTTAAAAGTAATACATTAAGTGTTCGTTTAATGTATATAGTTTTTAGAAATGGGCCATTTTGTACGTTTGACAAATAAAGAATAACTACTGAACAGATTTTTATATTTTTTACTTGAAGTAGATTTATTTCCTTGATCAGATCAGCAAGTAACATAATCTTTTATTTATTACGATATTCTCAAGAAATTAAAACCAAAAGAAGTGGGAGTTTAGGTTCATTGTTCTGCAAAAAATAATGGTCTCGATTGACATAATCCTCAAATGCCTATCCTATATATATTTATTTATATATCTTTGACACCCCGGCTAAATGGGCGCGGTTCAGATATGTCATGACCTTTCGATCGAGTCCTTTCTACTGAAAGGACTTCCGAGTTCTTGTTCATAATTAATCCTTCGATAAGTAGTCCAGTAATCAGTTTTGTCATTAACACATTCAGTGTTGATCCTTACAATAATTCATGAATATAGTTGAAGGAACTCCAAAAAGTGATGATTTAAAATTATTTTTTTGCCCGCAATTTTTAGATCAAAGAAAATTGTTTATTGTAAATCATTTAATTCGTCACTAGAAATTAGTAAGTATACTATTAGTTAACCCGTATATTATACATTGTATACATGTAACAATATGAATGAGTATACATTTTATCAATATTAGTATCAGCATATTTTTTTATTTAAATTCAATTTCAAAACTTTAAAAATCTAAACGCATGTGTTAGCATTGTATTGCATTGGCTTTCTCAAAAACTGGGGTAACAAATGTGAAGCTTTTAGCCCTCTGTGTGTGTGTGTGTGTGTGTGTGTGCGTGTGCGTGTAATTCTCCATTACCAGCGTACTCCTATCTCATTCACATTAGCACTATGAAATGACAAGACTCGTAACTGTTCTCTCAAACGAGTTAGAATAATAAATCATTTCTCTTGAGGATACAAACTTCTTAATATATATGTAAGATATTTCTGCGCAGTGTTTAATGTTACAATATTTTTAACTAATTATAGTCTTTGTAAAGCAGACAAGTGATGTCTGTTTCTAGATTGATGCTGCTATCTATCTTAAGAGGGATAATGATGATTAAAGTTGAAGATTGAAGTTTTTTATTGTGATTGTATAATATATATTTTTTTAAGGAAACATCTCTGTTCATTGAGATTATCATTAAATTAGACACTTTCATAGTAATCCATATAAGTTATTAACTTATAAGATATTTTTTTTTCTTCTGTAAAACAACTTTTACACTTTTTAAAATTTTATATAACTATTTACATTTACTGTAATCTGTTGAAAAGAAAATAAATAATCATCTAATCTAAAAATATCTTAGAGGTTCCTAAAATAGTAAACAATTAAGAAATGTTTATAATATATAAATTAATTCTTTATGTAAATAAATAAACCGCTTCGTTGGTCGGGTGGTTAGCGCAGACGCCTAACGTATAGCGACTCAATGGGGATCGGGTTCGATTCTCGACTGGGACAGGCATGTATGTGATGAACATAGATGTCTGTATTTCTGGATTTGGTCGTTTATTAAATATATTTTCAGTATTTATAATATGTATTTTTATGTATTTGTATCGTTATCTAACACCCTTAACACAATCAAATAATTTGCTTACCCTATGTAAGCTGTAAGGTTAGATCAATGGGTGTATTAAATATAATACATACATTGATATTTATATAAATATATATATATAAGAATATATTTTTATAAATTATTAATATGATATGTACTAATATTTGGAACGTGATACATGATACATTTAAGTTCAATTTAGTTTAAATTTCAGAAAATGTATTCCTGGTGCGATCTCAAACTACACCGATTAATACAGAAGCTTATCTTTGATAAATTCTCACACTTTGCACGGTTCTGGCAGTTTGCCAGCTCTTAGGATTTCAAGTTTTTTATCATCCTAAAATAATGAAAGAGGTCTCTAGGACTTTCAGACTATAAATTCAAATTGCATTAATTTGAAAGCATACAGAAAAGTGAGAAATTTTGTCTTTATTCCTTTTTATTGTTTTTTATTTTATGCAATAAATATAAATAAATCAGCTGTCGTTATTGATAATGTAAAATGAAATTGTACTAGGTATTTTGTTGGCCTGAGAACCTCGATTTATTATTTAAGATATTAGTCACATAAAAGCGAATTGCAGATTATTTTATTGGAGCCAATTCATAGTGTTTGGATCACATAATCATCATCTCACACAAAATTAAATATCATTTTAAATATGATAGAATTTATTCAGAATAATGTTTGTAGAAATCTATCAACAATTGCAATCAGTGACATATCATTACACCTGATATAATGGAGGAGAATCTAAATTAAAGTGAGCGTAGTTCTAAAAGCCTTTTCAGACGACGCTGCAGCCTGCACGTTTCAGTAAATATAGAAAATTCGATAGGAATTTACCAAAGCGATTGATAGGAACGTTCCATCTCGGCTTTTCCCAAATAAAAAACATTCCACGAAAATCAGTTTGGCTATAACATTGTTTGGTTTAGATTAAATTGAAACATCTGTGGTGATATTAAAATATTTATTTTAATTTAAGATTGTTATATAATTAAATAAATGTGCAATGTTATTTTTTTAGAACGTTTAGATAAATAACGAAAATGTTATTTTAAAACATATGGATTACACATAAATTTTAACAATATCATGTTAAAGGTGAAAGCAATATCTTAGTTCAGCCATGAACTCCCACTTAGAATTTCCACAGTTTATTTAATCATAATAGGATAGATACTATACTACTCTCTCGACCGTTTTCGGCCACAGCGACTAACTACTCACTATTGAGAGCTACGTTGGTGTGCTCTCATATGACTGACGTATCCTATTTTTGCAGCGCATGTACGACCACATACGCTGCAGGTCAGTACCCCTCCGACGTAATTATAAAGAAAGGCCGCAGATGGTCGAGCCTTGAGCTTGTCGCGTTTAGCATCGAGCTCTTCCCTCCGTTTTCTTTCAAACTCTGACACTTTGGTGTGTATGGTGTGCCTCCACTGTGGTCGGTCCGCAGCCATCATCTCCCACTGTGACGGATCTGTGCCACATCTTTTCATGTGTCGTTTAAGCACATCTTTGTACCGTAGGAATTGGCCGCCTTGTTTCCGCTTGCCATCCTGCAGTTCAGAGTAAAAGATGCGCTTAGCTATTCTGTCATCAGACATTCTAGAGATATGGCCGCACCACTGCAGCTGCCGCTTCATTAAACAGGATTCGATTCCACCAACATTTGCCCGCCGTAGAACTTCCGTGTTACGAACACGGTCCGACTAGTGAATGTTCAAAATGTCGCGGAGACATTTGAGGTGAAATCTATCTAATGTGCAGATATGCTTGCGGTAGAGGCACCACGTTTCGGACGCATATAGGAGGTTCGGCATAACAATCGCCTTGTACACGGCTACTTTTGTAGCGAGCTTTACGTCATGAGAGCGAAACACCCTGGAACGTAGTCTGCCAAAGGCTGCAGCAGCTGCACCTATTCTGCTGTTGACTTCATTATCAACGTGGCACCTCGATGTTACGGTGCTCCCCAGATACCTGAATTTGTCTACCCGCTTTAGTGAGACGTTACCGAGTTTAATGTCAGCTGGGGCACTATTCAACGTTTGGGCCATCACTTCGGTCTTATTAACGTTGATTTTAAGGCCAAATCTGCGACACGACTCATCAAGTCTCGACATAAGCATTTGCAGACTCTCTGGGGATTCCGCCACAAAACATAAATCATCCGCGTACATCATCTCCGTAATTGTCGCGCATGACACCTTGGTCCGAGCTTTAAGTCTCGATAGGTTGAAGACACCACCACCATCGGTGCGGAAACGAATACGAATACCGTCAGACAAAGTTTGCAAGACCTCCCTCACTACAACCGCAAAGTACAAGGCGAACAGAGTTGGAGCAAGCACGCAGCCTTGTTTCACGCCGCAGCTCACCGCAAAGAACTCTGAATCTTCGCCTTGTACATTGACACAGCAACGCATGTCATCATGGAGGAGTCGGATCATTCTCACGAACTTTTCTGTGCATCCTAGTTTTGCCATCACCACCCATAAGGCTTCTCGAGGCACACTATCGAAGGCTTTCTCAAGGTCAACAAAGCATGCATACAGTGGTTGACCTTGCTCTCGACTCTTTTCTTGAAGCAATCGTATGGAGAAGATAGCCTCACACGTGCTTCGGTTCGGTCGGAAGCCGAATTGGGTTTCCGGCAGTATGTCTTCAGACAAGGGTAGCAGGCGGTTTAAAAGTATCCGGGCAAATACTTTCCCCGGAGCAGTCAGTAGAGAGATGCCTCTGTAGGAATTGCAGTCTGATCTGTCGCCTTTGTTTTTGTACAGTGAACGAATACCTGAGACTCGGAAATCATCAGGTACTCGCTCCTGATCCCACATTTTAACGAATAGATTCCAGATAGTCTGGTGCAATTCTACACCTCCATACTTGAGCAGTTCTCCAGGTACATTGTCAATGCCCACCGCTTTCTTATTTCGCTGTTGTTGAATAGCGACACTAACCTCGCGCAAAGTCAGTGGCTCATCCAGTTTGTTGATTGTGGGGAGTGCTGCCATCGAGCTAATGTGTACGATATCCGCAGCTCGATCAACATTGAACAAGGTGTTGAAATGCTCTCTCCATCTATCTAGAACATCTTTCCTATGGATAAGCAACTGTGTGCCATCGATAGATTTCAGGGGCACTCTAGTTCGAGTTGCTGTACCCACAAGTTTGCGGACCTCTTCGTAAAATGTACCAAGCTGTTTTGTGTCAGCAAGCCACTGCAAGCGCTCGGCTTTGTCGCACCACCACTTGTCTTTTATTCCCCGTACATATTTTCGCAGTTCTGCTCCACTACGCTTGACTTCTGGCGCCTGGTGGTCATCTCGTTTATGACGTAGGAGAGAACGGTGTTTCTGAATGGCTTTGGTCAAAATGTCGTCATTGTCATCAAACCAATCCTCGTGTCTCCTGGGTGTAACGCCCAGTGTCTGCGAGGCGGCGACGACCAACTTGGACGAGAGCATTTGCCAGTTATCCACTACATCACCGTTCTCAACATCTATCGCCTGGAGTGCACCACTAATTTCCTGTGCGTAGGTCTCCCGGGTACCAAGACTCTGTAACTTTTCAAGGTCCATACGCTTAGGATTCACTCCCTGGGATCTGCGGGGAGGGTTTAGGCGGAGCCTCAGCTTTGTGACGACAAGTCGGTGATCCGAGGAGCAGACCGCATTAGCATCCCGCCTAACGCGAGTGATATGCACTTGGGAAATATCTCTTTGTCGGACAATTACATAGTCAATCAGATGCCAGTGTTTTGACCTAGGATGCATCCATGTGGTCTTATACTTTGCCGGGAGTCTGAACATGGTGCTGGTGATAGCCAGTTCAAACTGAGCGCATAGGGACAGAAGGAGTTGCCCGTTGCTGTTCATGTTTCC
Source organism: Napeogenes inachia (assembly GCA_959347355.1). Lineage (NCBI taxonomy): Eukaryota > Metazoa > Arthropoda > Insecta > Lepidoptera > Nymphalidae > Napeogenes > Napeogenes inachia. The sequence continues at coordinate 17,254,018 of OY365798.1, read as the reverse complement.
GACACCATGTCTTCCCAAGACCCGAGGCCAAGCTTCAAAGTCACGTCCCACTCTCGCATTAAAGTCCCCCATCAGGAGTATCTGCTCCCTAGACGGGATCTTGGAGAGGACTTGAGTGACTTCTTCGTAAAACTTGGCCTTAATGTCATCATCCTTATCCATCGTTGGCGCATATACGCTGATGACATTAATGTAATTGCCCGTATCTAGGTGTAGTCGCAACGTGGTGACGCGATCCGAGATGTGAACAGGACACTCATCCATTAAAATGGAAGCAATGTTATTTTTAATGGCAAAACCAACACCAGATCTCCTAGGCTCCGAAGATGGGGTACCCTTCCAAAAGAAAGTATAACCGCTTCCTCGCTCAACTCTCTCCCCCTCGTCAGCCAAGTGTGTCTCACTAAGAGCAGCGATATCTACACCATAGCGTCGAAGTTCTCGGGACACAATGGCAGTTTTACGAGGAGGGCCTTGGTTGGCTTCGCTATCAAGGAGGGTGCGAACATTCCACGTTGCAAAAGTCATATTCCGGTATTTGAGTGTGTTGTTACGGCTCTTATTTCTGTATTTGTGACCACGTTAGTGATGATGCAGAGACAACCGTGGCTACTATCTCCGAGTGTGATGGGTTAAACCTTTTTTAGGACACCTTTTCTAGTCCCCTCCCCATATTGGGGGAAGCAGGGCCCCTCTAAAAAGAGCTGCTTCATCACCCAAGGAGCTGCCGGATCACACTGTTAACCCAGTGCAGTGCAAAGCGACCATCTACCTTGAGCCGCCTACGTGCAGGCATCAGACAAAGCCTGGTTGGCATCACAACCAGACCTCTCTACCTCTGCCCATCGCCGTAGGACTTTTCTTAATCGGAGTCCGATAGTCAGTAGCCATGTCAGTTACGCAGGAGATATTAAAGTGCACGAAACGTTAAGAACGACAGTGTCCGCGCAAACACGGGGGGACCGCTACAATTGGTTAGAGGCAGAAACGTCCCTGAGCATCAGCAAGGCCTCTGATGCTGATCTTATCTGTAGTGCTAGGTCTAGTGGCTGGCCGGGATCACCAGTTGGTCTTAGCGGGAGGCATCCGCTCAAAGGGATTGGTAGGATAAAGGAAGGGATACTACTGCCACGGAAGAGAGGAGTGTGACAGGAATAGCTAGAGCAGTCCGGGGTCGCATACCCGTAGTGATTCTTTGAGGTAGGCAACAATCGGACAGATTGTTGCCTGAAACACCCTCTGAACTTATAGGATACTGAATAGGATAGATAACGTATATATATATATTAATTATATAAATTATATATATATAATTTTATTTGTAAATCCAACTTTCCTTGTAACGTCGATATTAATCTTGTAGGTATATTATTATATGTTAACTGTGTAAATAAACATTAACAATATTTGAAAGATTTATGAAAAATAATAAAGCAAATAAAGCCTGTTAAAGATTCTTATACTTTTCTTGGAAATGAAGTATGACACGAAACTTCTTAAATTAAACATACGAGTTCGTACTAATATTTTTTTTATTTATTAATTCTAAATGAACACTTTTATAGGTATTCTATTATATGCGAAGTATGATATAAGTGAAGTGCTGTACATATATCATACACACTATACTAAATTATTACGGTTGAATTGTTTATATCGTAACAATAAACAAAATTGCAAACTTATATAATATAAGAGCAAGTCAATATTAGTTTGACATTTGATCTTTATATCTCTATCATTGTAAGTTTCATTGAAAAATAAATCCAGGTATCCTTGCAAATTTTCAGAAACTGAGCCCACAACAGAATGGTCAGTTGTTCTCGGTACGGCGTCAGGAGTGGACGTCACGCACGTCCCCCTTAATTTTTCAATGACTCTATTTATCAAACTGATCTAATACTATCAAGAATTTTAGATTCAAATTACAAAATAAAAAACAGATTTAACTAGTTTCCACAGGTGGTCCACGTGATCATTTAAAAGATGATAAAAATTCTTAAATCCTTTTTAAAGTCATTCTTATTCAATTCTTAATTTAAAATATTTGAGAGTAAAATAATATTAATTCATCTTAGCTATTAACTATCTATTTAACCGATTAGTAGAAGAATATTGATAATTTAAAAAAAATAACTCGATGTGGCCTAAGTGTTAAGTATGCTGTGATATTATTCGGTGACATATAATATTAATAAAGATCATAATATCAGTGTGGAATCCAATAATGGTAGTGTAATATATAATCGGTTCAGAAAAACAGTAATAATTATGGAATTATAGAAAGAAAAACAGTAATAATTTCTAACCGAAAATAACACCTGGTTAATTATGGAATTAACCAGGTGTTATTTTCTCTTTTTAATAAGGTCTGCCAAGTTGCGTTTTAAAGTATCTATATTACAAACTGGAATTATAATATTACAAAAATAAGCAAAAATTTTCTTTTTCTGGCTGCACACGGTTTCTTAAGTTGTATTCAGTCAATAGTCACATTACGGTATAAAATAATTATGTATCTTTTTCTCTTGAGTATTTTCTATTTACTGAAGTAATACCGTTCACTTTGTATTTCCCTAATAAATAAATTAAAAAAATATTAAAAATATTGTTCTCATTCTATATTTAAATGTTATGTTAAATCAACAAATCGAAAACAATATTTTTTTTGTCACCAATAAGGATCATAGCTTTTCTCTCCCGTAACAATACACTTCAGATTTTGAGAGAAAATTTGTAACATTTCGCAAACATGTCCATTCTATTAAAGTCTTGGAAGTTACAAGTAGTTAATTGAACTCAAACTAAAAATTGCACTAAAAAAATTGTAGTACCTTGTAGCTAAACTCTTGATTTCGCTGTCTCTATATAAATATTTAATTTCTATTTTTTACTCGAATGATTCATACAGTTGTAATGAAATTAAAATGTTATAGATTAATCGTTACATATATACTATGATATATTTATCGAAACTTAATTGATCGGTCCCATTGGATTTTAATAATAAACTGTAAGAACGTTGTGAGTCTTAATAAGTTATCGTTTCATCATTGTGAGAGAATTATATTCAAATTTCTATTCGGTACATTAAAGATTAGGTTTTTAATTTCCTTTTGATTCTTTTTCGTTTTGTACTATTTTTTTTACCCTAATTAATAATGAAAGACCACCAACACTATCAAATGTAAAAAAAAAACGGATAGGCCTCCTTTGTCTTTACTGTCCATATTCCATAACCAATTTCGGACAGGAGTAAGTATTCAGTCGGTGAGAATAAAACGTAACACGTGGTTAGGTGTAATTCCTATCAGTGAAGTTACAATAAGAATTAAATATAAGTAAGATTTAATAATATCATAGTTCTAGACACTAAATCCAACAGCACCCCACCAAACACGAAGCACGTCAATCCGAATTGGACCGCTTTCCGCTTCAAGACTAAGTCGGTTCTTGTTGCGCTCAGTGTAGTGTCAAGCTAAAGGACCGTGATAACTGACACCTCCCAACTTAAGTGTCAGTTGACACCGACACTGCTTCGGTTACTCGTTTATCAAGCGCGCCCTCAAGTATATAAATTTTATTCTTGTCTTATATATAAAAAGATGAAATTAATCTATTTCTAAGAACCTAGTTACTCTTAATTATTACTAGCTATTCATTACGATATCTTCATTGAATATTTCTTGATGACCTCTGTTTGATATTTTGTTAATATTTTCTATATTTATATTACAATCTAATGATTTATATGGAAGATATGTGATGATAAATGTGTCCTATTCCATAGATATCAAAAGAATATTAAATGTGAGCATTGAATAATATTCAATACAGTATATTTATTGTATAAGGATCAGGAAAAACTCAAAAGGCTGTCATTTGTCATATATTTTTTTATAAACTGGATACTCTCGATAAATATTACTTCACTGAAGTGATATAATGAATGAAGTCTATAATAACTTACTGCGGTTGAGTTTAATAATTACTACTTTAAATGCGTAATATGCGTACATGTACAAGCGACTGTCATTTTAATCTTGCGATTGACTATGATTGATTAATGATTGACTAATTATACCCAATTTTTGTCCAGCTGGTGGTTTCTAGTTCCAGATCCTAGTTTCACAATTAATATTTCATAGCTGGATAGTTTCATTCTTTAGTCTTATTTTATTAGTCAGTTGGTTGTTTGTATCATAAATCTTATGAAATGCCTTTTTAATTAACAATACAACCGAGAAAATAGTAATTAGTAGTAATTAGTAATAGCCCTTGTTGAAATATAATAATATTTTTTTATCGTAATACATTGCTTAGATGCATAATTATTATTCTACACTTGTATAAACAAATTTTAGTGGACGTCTTCAAAAATAGTTTTGTATCTACTACGTATCACAAAACACTATAATATTTTTGCCTAATATTTTATCCGTTTTTTTTATATTTAAATTTAAGCTGGTGCTACTTGTTAATTTTTTCTTTTAAAAAATATTTTTAACTCACATTAAAACAGGTAAAACCAGTAAAGTAGATAAGAGTTGTGTTATCGACTGGAACAATAGAAAAATCCATCCATTGTGGAATAGAATTTTACAAATTAATATTTAAACAAAAAAAGAAGAAGATTGTTTAATAAACAGTAACGTTTATATAAAAGAAGAATTAACCTTAGTATCCGTTTGTTGTGTGTTCATGTGTGTGTGAACTTGAACACCGTACAGAGTACAGGCGGCGAAAACGGATCTATCAAGAAGGGTCACAAACATGAGGTAATAAGGTATTAAAGTATATACAACAGGTAACGTTGTCAGTAAACTAGCACACTGCTTTGATGTCGTACACATTCACGATCCAATTTCAAATAAACTCTCAAATGAACTTCAATCCAGCTCGTATATGGATTTGATTGACCGGAGTTGCAACTCCTTCTAATTATATAGACATAAAGTAAGCATTGATACGGTGATTGAACCGCTCTCCGTTTTAATTTAATAATTATAATATTAACAGTCTGACCTGACCTGAGTCTTATGTATCTGATTAAAGATATAAAATTATCATTTTATTAGTTTATTAATTATTATTAATTGATCAGATTCAAGATTAAAAATAATAATACCCTAAATTAATATAATCCTGTGCTTTGTATAATACAAGTAGCTGTCCCCGTGTAAAGTATTTTCGGGCCTTCGCAAGATCGATAAGCTATCCTGCAGCTGCCTTAGCTCTGAACTCAATGCACCGACCAAAGTTGAGGTTTGAGGAAAGCCCTAAGCCTAACAACTGAAGCCGGTCACTTTAAGGATACATTCTGGAAAGTAGGAGCCAAGTTGAAAGAGCTTTTTTTGGCGGTGAACAGACACGTCTGCGTTTTGGTGACATTGAATTTAACAAATTTGGCAAATTTGGATTTCAGCAAATCGTTAATGTGCAGCAGAAAGAGTTGCAGAAAGAACGGACCCCTAAAGCACTCCGGCTTTTGTTGTGAAGGGTCCCTAGGAACACTCGTCGACAACTACTCTGGTTCAGAAAGTTCGGTACCGAACTGATCTGACACCGACCGGTTCTCCATTCTTTTCGATGGCCTACAATATATGTAGCATACACTAGAGGGTCTCCAGTGGTTCTCCATTCTTTTCGATGGCCTACAATATATGTAGCATACACTAGAGGGTCTCCAGTGGATCTATTTAGGCCCCACCCATACTGTGGGTGACTAAGGAGATCGTCATCTCCTAGGTACGCTAGTAGGTATGAGTTTAATACACGCTTAATAATCTTGAAGAGTTGTTTGCAATCGGTCTATAATTGGCAGGATCGGCACGGCTGTCTTTCTTGGACACGGGTTGCACGTTAGCTAGTTTCTAAGATTTTGGCACTATTCCAGTCTTGAAAGAAAGGCTTGTCTTGAAAGTTAAGTAAACAAAGAATACATTCGACATTATTGATAGTCAAATCGTGACGTGTGAGTCAAACAGTAAAAATTAAGTTACCAACTCACGCCAAGGGCACCTACGCACCCGCAACTTCCCTTATGTTGCAGTTGCTCGCAGCCTCCTTCCCCAGCTGTAGTGCCTAGACGGGAGAGGGGGGTGACCTCTCCCGCCCATTATAGGCCTACGAGGTGAGGGTGTCCCTAAGTTGATCGGGGCCCCTCGCAGGGGGTTCCGCCGGGGCATCACGGTGAGTGCGAAAGCGATCCCGTGGCGCCCCACTGAGGCGATGAGGTCAACCGTTGGGTTTTTAGTAGGTAGCTTTAAAAATGGCAGCGTCCTCTATGCTGCCGGGTAGTCCCACATACCCCCACGGTCATCACCATACTGGCCGCAGGGATGATGCGTAACGCATTTTTCCAACGATAAAAAACAAGGAGGGTAAACGAGCGGATGAAGCCGCATAATAAAAAAAAATTATATTGACTTGAAATAATACGATATTTTAAAAATACAATTCATTTCATAATATACTCTTGAAAAATATTTAAAAATGGTATTTTAAAATTTTACTTTTATGGTCCATTAGATTTTATAAGACAACTATGAATTTATTATACGAAGAAGTATTTGATTTTACATTCGTGACTGTCTGTTTCAATACTCACTGAATACTTACATAAATTTGTACAGTAACGTTATTAGAAACTAAAATATGAACACAGATTGCATGTACTTTAAGGAGCTTTATCTTAATAACTATGTGATATAATTTTTTTTAGAGGGTCGACCTTTCGGATAGCAACTCCGTCACTCTATCAATTAAAATATCCTCTGTCGGGCTTCAACAATATGTATGTAGTCTTTATCGGTATGGGGCAGACGTTTTTAACGTCCTTTACAAAAAATATTTACTAACGCTTCTGACTTCGAAGTATATAATAATGTTGATAAGACGCCACAAGGGAAATTCATATTCAAAATTCTGCCCATCTATAATCCAAAAAGGTTTTGACCGTAACTATTAGTCGTTATAAATACAAAATGGCATATTTTCGTACGACAAATTGCTCCAAAGTAATTATTCAAAACGGATGTTAGGCTTCTACCGCGGCGGGATAAAATAACAAAAATGTTCTTTTTGTGTCTAAACACTTTACTATTAGAATTTTGCTTCATAATTAAAATCATAACAATGGATAATGTATTCATAGAAATAAGGTTGGCTGGTAGAAAATGTCTAAGTTGTATAAAGCTCGCCTTTAGTACATTATTCTGTTTTCGTACAATAAAGAATTAAATAAATAAATATTACACTTATGTCCTATTTCTGCATCTTCTTAATTTTTTAGTAAAGTGCTATAATCTATTAGAAACAAATAAGGAATATAGATATCTGTTAAACTAGTAACTTAACTAGAAGTTGGCGTTCTGTTTCAAGCGTTCGATATCAAAGCTTTATTGTCGTATTGTTTGCTTGATAGTTTTCAGTTGGATACTTCCAGTTACTTGACATAAACTATTCTAATCTCTTTTTATTGTAAATGATAAATTGAATGTAATTCACAATGGTAGTAAGTACTTTAACAGATAAGCTTGATTGGTTTCTATGGTGTTTTTTCTCTCTCCTTCTTTTACGAAAGATTTACTCTGAATAGAATATGTCATCCATGTAGTACTACAATATTTTTTGTTAATTTTTTAAATATATTTAATCATCAAATATTTGTTCCTTAATTTATTCTCACCGAAATAAAAATAAATTTTGAACAATGCTATTAGTTTTCACAATAAATTGCTAAAAGTAAAGATTATACGACTAACACTTTTCATAATTAACAACTAAAGCTTATTATAATACCCGTGTTGATATTTTTTCATTAAAAGATAAATATTTTGAATAGCTTAACATGTTTTTAGAAAATTTAAAATACTTCTAAGATTTTTTAATACTTTTAACAATAAAGTAGTACTGATTTATAGCAAGTTTTTTAGTGAATTATTGAATTGATTTTTTATGTTGAAAGGTAATTTATGATTATTTTATATTTATATTAAATGGTGTATATTTTAATATTGAGTTTCAGTTTCTCTTTAAATTCGCCTCTCATTTTCCGGGAATATAATTGCGACATTTCGCAAACACAACTGTTCCATTAAAGTCTTTGAAGTCGCAAGTAGTCAATTGAACACAAACTGAAAACTGCACTGCAAAAAGCATATTGTAGAATTTTAATAAAACTCTTTTAATTTCGCTGAGTGTATAAATGCATTACTTTTATGTGTGTTACGATTGGGTTTCTCATATGAATAAAATTTTTTGATACGGATAATGCTCAAGTCATCTCTTACTAAAAACATTTACATACAAAAAACTTTGGGTACAAAAACATTAAGGTATGTAAAAAAAAATATTAAGACTAACCCTATCATCCCTGAAAAAGATAATTAATTTCTAAAATCTATTCAGTACTTTAAAGACTAAACTGTTCCTGAATACATTTCGACGAACCAATTGTTCTAGTTCTTACAAAAAAAAAGAAAAAAATATTACGACCCCACCTTCAAAGATTTTTTTTTTTTACAAAAAAAATAATATCTGATTTATAACGAGGACGGGAACCTCTGACCTCGTCCTGGATTTTTAATTACTTGTTATTGTTCTAGAGAAATTGTATGATATTAAATTGTTAATTTCCATCTATTTAATAAGAAATTTAGTGAAAACTTCCGCTATTATTCCAAAACGTAATAGCATAGCTCGGCCCAAAGTTTCAACTAAGATGGTATTCCGATATTGATTTGCCTCAAATAACTTCTGTTTATTGAAAAATAGAGTTTAAAGTCAAAGTTTTGTTCACTGTATACGAAACAAATTATTAACTTGTTTGTCATTAAGTCAAATTACAATTTGTTCAAGAACTAACGAACTTTAAAGGAATAGCAAATTAACAATTTAATATTTATAAGTACATATAAGTTGATAGAATATTGTGAAAAGCTGTAATTTTCTTGTTGTCACTTTCTGATTTCAGTTTCTAGCCTCTTAAATTAAAAAGAACTTAACAAATGTTAGTTAGTTAAAAGTATTTAATACTAACCTCAAATCATATTTATATTGAACGTCTCTAAAACGTGTCAGTTCCGATGTTTTATCAAATTTACAACAGACAATGTTTTAAATAAACTTGGACTTCCCAAACATTCACAAATCCAATTTTAAATAAACTCTTAAGTTAACTCGAATACTGTTCGTGAACAAACTTGCTTTACCGGGGTAAAGATCACAACTTTCTACACTGCACCGGTGTAAAGAAGGTATTGTAACTATGCTTTATGCGCCAGTTAGTTAGACAGTCGGATTTTTTTCTCTATCAGTTTTGTAGTCAATTTTATTCCCCCCTATTTCAAAGATAATAACGCATTTGCAATCTTTTTCTCTTTAGACATATTCAGTCTGCCACTCTAATTCTTAAAAAACATAATGAAGTAATTATAATCTAAAAAAAAACAATATCAAGAGTCACCGCATATCTAATTTTCTATAAACTCGTGAAATTATTTAAAAATATATAAGTCAGTAAGAATTAATGGCATGATTTTAATCAGCCTTGTTTAATATTTAACACTAATTATATATTATAAAACATAAATTATCAATGATGTATACAAAATATAAAGAACATAACGTACATAATGAACTTGACGCTCGTTGTAGAGCCTGATGTCACGCAGTAATTAATGAACCGATAAATTTAAACTATTTTAAAATTTTTGACATCACTTTATCATACGTACCGAGCATTTACTTATACAATTTATGGGAAAAAACAGATGTAGTAGCAATGATTCTATTTAAGTCTAATACATATTTATTAATTGCATTACAATACTTTTAAATTGGGTTGTATATATCCATTTGAGATTTTTTTAAATAATCAGAGAATTGTCTTCGCCTTATTTTCACACTTAATCAGAAAAAAAAAGTCATTTATGTTTTCAATAGCCGCGGTCTTTGTAATACTATCTTACATTTTAAACTAAAATGTAGCGCATTAACCTGAGTAACTTATCTAAAACTTCTATTAAACGTTGGACCTCAACAATTCTGACTATGTATGAGCTCGCGGCATAATCTCTACTTTGTAACAAGTTTTATGTTTCTTACATTGTCAGTATAGCTTATCGCGAAGTTAACATAATTTAACTTGTATAATATAGTATTAAAATGTGTTTTAAGACTTAATAGTTATATATCTACTACTTAGTATCTTTACCATATATTTTGCGGATTTCATGTTTTTGATCTTGATATAATAAAAATAGTATGATATAGATGTATGAAATAAGTACCTGATATTTCAAAATTACTTTTTTTACTGTTTGTTTCATTGTTTTGATAACCAACTTTGAACAACTTTCATTGAACGTGTTTTGAATTAAATACTTTACACTTCGATTCCTTAATAAATTTTTGTCTTGAGATTTTTTTGAAACGTCAAAACAAGAGTCAGTTACTTCGAATATGATGCAAGAGTTAATGTTTAAAGACAAACAATAGTTCCATTCGTTGATAAGGCCCGTATTAAGTATTTCTATAAACAACATTAATTAATAGAATTAAATACATATACCGTAAAATAGAATTAAATACATATACATAGTAATGAATAGTCCATCATATTGTAAATAGATCTAATAATAAAATGACGTATTTTATTGTTGATGTATTCGACAGACACAGCAATAATAAAATACGACAATAATAAAATTTCGACAAACACTACTATAATGAAAAAAAAATACGTAATAGCCTGTAATATTTTTAATTTATAAATATTTTTATTAATTTATTCATATTTTTACTAATTTATTCATATTTTTATTAATAAATTATTATTTTTATTAATAAATTAAAAGTCTATTGAAAAATATAATTAGGACCAAAGGTGCTCGGCTGTGTGCAAGAGAGCTGTACTCGGCTCATTCTATTACAAGTTGGCGGATATTAAACATTGAAGTGCAAGTACTGTGTATCATTTGAATCAAGTCAATATTAATAAATTAATATAATAAATATAATATAAACAAGTTAATAGTACATATAGCACAATTATACAGAATGGCTGGTACATAAACATTGTATATTGAGCACAATCATATAATGTTTTTGTACCATCAAGTGAAGAAATGCATGTTGGTAATTATTTATTCTAAACTTTGTGCACTGTTAATGATGTGAATCTTCTCGTCAAAATACTACACTAATAGATTAACTTCTAATATACGTTCTTCTAAAAGAAAGGTATAGATGGATAAGATTTTATCCTATGTATAATTATTATTATTTTAATTTAAAAGAAATTGTTATTTATATAAACAATAACATAAAATATTCTTGACAATCGCAGTTGGTATTCAAATTATGACGAGTATCTAAAACTTTAAAAAAAATTGTTCTTGATTAAATTTTAATTATACAATATATTTAAAACCAGTTTATAACATATTTTTTTTCTTCTAATTATTGTACACTATTTAATATTGATGATAACTAAAATCTTCTACATTTTCTTCGAATTTATGTAACAAATGTTGAACATATCAAGAAGTATTTGATTTTATACTCGTAGCTCTCTGTTTCAACATTCACTGAATATTTACATAAATTTGAAAAGTAACATTGTTCATGAATCTGAAATATGTTCATGAATCTGTAAACTTTTGAAAACTACAACACAAGATTTATTCAAACGCTATATAATAAATATTAGAAAAAAAAGCTCTACCTCTGTAACATCGTGACCGAGCCTCAGTTGGTAGAGCGACCTGTACCAACTGAGGCTCGTAGGACAACGTGATAAAGTTTAACCTTCTAAATATATCGGTCTTTATCGGATCTGAAGTGGCTTTTACTTAATCATTTACGAAAATACCAATATAACTTTGAAATGTATAATAACTTTTATTAAAGGAAGAAATGTTAAAAATATTTTTTTATATTTTTATTTGTTAATATTTTTATCACTGATGTTTTAAATTAAATGATTATTCAATTGTGGTAACTAAAAAACCTTGTAAAAAATATCTATCAAAATAAATTCCACCTATACGCCTTTATAATAATAATAGCTGAACAATCCGTCGTTTTAAATACATATTGGTATATTTTTTTATGATAGAATATTAAGCTAACGCCCCAAGCTAAATATTCAAAACGTATTCAATGCAAAGCATTTCGATAGCTAGGAAAAAAAAAATTGTGTGTGTCAGCTCCGACGCACGACTGGAGTTTACTCCTTAAGTATAATTGTCTAAACAGACGGAAAAAAAATAAAAAAAGATTGATACCTTATAAAATATTATCTACACCCCTTTCTGCCATAGTTTATTTCGAAATACTTGCATTTCACTTTAGCCAAATATTTATTAAATATTTCAATGATAAAGATTATAACTTCACAATAACAATGTTAATTATTGATAAATATAAGAAAAACAGCAACATAAGTAAATTGATACTGATAGAAATAAACAAGCTCAATAACATATAGATATAGTCGCTTTGCAGCATATACATTACTCTATACACACATTTAATGTTTTCATTGATTTTATCAACATTCATGAGCATATTCGCTTTTATTAATACGATGAATATGTATGGTTCTGACTATGTTGTTAAGGCATCTTTTAATATTGATATTTTTTTATCAGTAATCATTAGCATATTAGCTTATATTAAAAATTTAATAACATAAAAATTAAAAATGTATCGTTCCTTACATGGAAATATAAGTCTTTACTTACATTACAAATAATAAATATTTTAGGTTTTAATTAATTATTTTAATTATTATTTTTGACGTGACAACGTCTTAAATTAGGTTAAGCTGGGAGTCACTTATGAAAAAGTGTAACGCCCGGTAACGTAACGATGAGTCACACAACATAGAATGCCTTGCGTCTCTCTCCCACTCAAACATGATCGGTCCGCCGAGCAATGTTTTGATTTTCAAATTGATTCTTTAAAATTACAAATATTAAGAAAAAGTGGCAGATATAAGAAAACTTGATTTAAAATGTGTTGAGCAAGAATTTTAACATCTAATTTAAGTAAATGTTTTAATTTTCAACTTCATTATTTACAAATACAAATTTTAATTAATTTCAAATTTATTTAGCAAAAATTTGAACCTTCGATCTGAATAAGTGTTTTGATTTTCAAATTAATTCTTTAAAATTAAAAATATTAAAATATATAAAATCAGAAGTGACGTCACATAACATTATCTGTACTTATTATTACTTAATATGTAGGCCAGTACATGTGACCATACTTGGTAGACACAATTGGAAATAGCATTTTTTTATAACTGAAAAAAATAAATATATAAAATACTGGTAGCAAACAATAACTTCAATGATAAAGTCTTCAATGATATCGAAAAAGTCTGTAAATAAATTTTGTAAAAAATAATAACATCAATAATATAATATAAAATAAATAATATATAAAATGATTTTACGTGACAACGTCTTCATCGTCCTATCCTCAACAAAATCACTCAAATTAAAATTTGACGTACCATTCATATATATTTACAAAATGCAAAATAGATAGAATAATATATTTTATTCACATTATCTCCACGTAGCTCGTAGCTCTTACAAAGCTACATAAGCTCGATATGGATAACATGGTAAAAGATATCAACATACAATTATTTAATGATTTTTTTTATTATTCAAATCTTATATTAATCTTAATTAATTTAGTTTAGTTTAAGATCTTATATATTTTAACTAAAAGATTTAATTATTACTTATATTTCTCAATTTATCAAAATAAACTCAAGATAATCTTTTAGGATCAACTTTTGAGCATATAGCCTATATTATGGTTTATTATATTTCATAAAAGTGACAAGATCATATATATTATCTTAACTCAGAACAATAAAAAATAGTATATAATAAATACCAGTATACAAAATATTATAATTCAAACTATTTTCATTTGTTCATTCACTGGACCGATATTCTGTGCCCAAGAATGTCTGTTACGAATCTGTGTTACGAATGCTTAAGTTACAATAATTTAATTTAAGCACAATGTCTTTGGATAAGCTTAACACAATTCTCGAACTTAAACGAGTTAACTTACATACTTAAATGTTGTTCATTGAGGCTTCAATTCGTTGTTTTAGTTTTAATTACATCTAGTAGAATAAGAGACAAACATTTGAATTATAATTTTAGTATTAGTTGATTGACTGGATCAGAACTCTTATTTTTTCAATGTCTAAATTTGTAAAAAGAGATCTTATGTTTAATTTTAGTTGTTCGCATATTGTGATTGGTGTTATATTATATATTTTGAAAATTATTTTTTCGGGGACATATCTTTTTATCCCACATAATGCTTCCGGGGCAAATTAAGTTCGAGGTTCAAAGGGTACGGAATTACTGAGAGTGGTATTTATTGATTTATCATTTGATTTTATGATTTATCATAAAATTAAAACATAGCTTATAATGAAGCATGTATTTCGGTGAATACATGATAGTTATTTATCTGCTTAAAGTGATTTAAAAAATAATATTTTTTTTATGAAATTACATTAATATAAACATGTAAGGAAATAAATATTTAATACATATACAAAACGGTTATCTCTCTTAGTTATAAATGTAGAAAAATGTATAGTGATATTTTATACAAAATAGACAAAGTCACTAATAATAAAGTTGATTCATCATAATATATTGTGTAAGAGTATACTGTCGTCTTTGCCAAAGTAAAGAATTTAAATTAAAATATAACTAAATAAGAAACAATGTAAAATAAAATAGAATATTATGTGCCTAACCAAACGTTTTAACAGAGTTTTAACGTTTTATTTTGATCTTAGTTTTTAGGTTTTCAAAATTTCTTTACTGGATATTTATGCCTATTTTTATCTTAATTGTGTCAAAGATAAAGTCCTAAGCAGTTAAAGATAGAAATATAATTTCAATATTTAATAAAATAATATGTCTTCATATTATATTATTCATATTATTAACAGTCATTTGTTCAAGTAAATATTTTGTACATTTGCTTTTGAATTCTAAATTTACGAAATATAGTATGGCTAACTTCCGAGTTCCAACTAAGAGAGTATGAAAGTTAATACCTTGCCTTAAATAAGTTTCCAGAAACTAGTTTAAGTTAATATTTTGTTCACAGTTTACGAAAGAAGTTTTTAAGTATTATTTATTTACCAACAAATTTTAAAATTTAACATTTTGTTCATAACATCTGTATTCTATTTAAATTGCAACATTTTTTATAATTATATACATTTCTAAGATTTTAGTGCCGTTAGATCTAAACTAATTACAAATCCAATCTAAAAAAGAACACTAACATTAAAATAATAAATCCAATACGCTAAGTTATAAAGTGTCAACAATTCAAACGTCTATTGTAGAGGATATCGTCAATTGTGGAGAAGAGTTTTAAAATTAATAATAAACACGATCGTTTGTATAAAATTATTATCAACTTTTGTATTGGCACACGCAACGCACATGGCGATATGTGTGTGCTAGTGTGTACATGTGTGCTAACATGAACACCGTACAGAGCACGGTCGGCTGACATGTGTGGCCATCTGTAAAAAAAGCTATTTATTAAGAAAGACTTAAAAGATAAATAATGAAGGCATGAAAGTATTTTATTCAACTAACAACGCTTTTAATAAATTTCTATGCTTGTCACATTCAATAATCTAATTTCAAAAAGTATTAATAAAACTTTGAATTAACTATAATTATTAAATTACCCTTAACCCAGGTCGTAAACGATCTGGCTCGATGTTAAGATTCCATTTCACTACTTAGCCCTGAAGTAGATATTATTACTTTGTCTATACTTATTTATTATTCTTAATTCGATGATAGGTAAATTTTCAAGGAAGCATAGAAATTATTCATGATATTATGTTAATAATTTCTCAATTTTGACACTGTTTATGAAGTCTAGTGTCACGCAGTTATAAATGAACCAATAAATAATTTTAAGATTTCTGACATCTCTTTATCTCCGACAGATTATTTACTAAAATGTATAGGAATCAGTAAATTAGGTTTTATTAATTTAGTTTAAGTTAAATAAAATATTTCTTTTGAAATAATATAAAAATATAAACATTTATTAAAAAGACTACATATTTGTAACATGTCTTTGTCATGGAACATTTTAGTTTAGCTTTCTAAGCTAAAATGTAACGTATCTAAAACTTCTATTAAATGTTGAACTTCAACACTCCTGACAATGTTGAAGCTCGCGGCGGAGTCTCTTTGTTGTCACAAGCTTTAAAATAAAATTCCCTTTTTTTAATATGTCGTACTTGTTATAAAAACAAAATAACATATTAGAAACATCAAAATAAGTGCTTGTCACTTTGAACAAGACATCATTAATCATTGTTATTCGCATATAATAAAAAACACTAGTTTTCTAATTGCAAATGTTCGAAAACAGTAAGTCTAGAAAAAACATTACCTATTAGGTAATGGATATAAACAGTTTTGGCTACGACTAAACTCTTATTCTTCTCACGTAACTTCAGTATTTAATGGCCGCCTGCACTGTAGAAATAAATAAATTGACTTAAATATCCATTTCGTAAAATTACAAAAATACTTTTAATTTATTATTGTTATTTCGTCCACCAGACGATGCCTAAAGTACAAGCAAAATGTTATTGATAGTTAAGATTAAAATGTATAAAAGAACCTTTCTTTGTGTGGGTGGTATGAGAATAGTTTTAAAAATATACAACATATAAAGAACACAATGGCCTACTATGTTCGATAGTAAATCTTCCTTATCATACAATCCACTCAAAGCAATATGACAATTTGAAGTTAAGTAGATGAAGCCATTTAAAAGAAGTTCAGTGGCAAAAAAAACGTTCAGATGAATTATGTATTAAAAAGAAGCACTAAGCAAGTCACTCGAAAGCCTCAAAATGTACTTAATGTCAACCAGTCCTATAATCACGCACATTTTTTCGCCAGTCGCGGTACATTTACTGTGAAATGATTTTAAGATTTTACATATTCAGTAACTTTAACGAATATAATATAATTAGTAACTAAGGAAATTCATAAGAAAAAATAGACAAAGAATTAATTATTTATTTGTGTTCGAAAAAAAAAATACATTATTGGTAACTCGATAATGTAACATTTAATTTATTTTACTTATTATAAGAATTATTACATAATATGTAAATTTGTTTTAGTAATTAGTACATTTTGCTTTCCAATGACTCGTTTATATTCTAGTTCGTTAGTAGGTCATTTTAATTTTAGTATAATGAATAAATAAAATGAATATTTAAGTTTAACATTTTAGTAATTTATTCTATGCTAGCTTGTGATGTATTAATGCTGTGACACGTATTCGTAGTTTTTGCAACTAGGCCAAAATAGTAAATTTATAAATTAATCATATATACGTATGCTATGTGACGTAAGTGTTAAAAATTTCTTATCGGAAGGTATTGAAGGTATCAGGAGGTATGGTAAGATAATATTCTATGATTCTGATTATTTATGTTTACCAAACAATAGCAATGACTGTTGTTGATAGAAAATAAAATGTAAAATACATATAGTTTCAATAGCTTTGATAATTCCTGTTGTTTAATAGTAAGGTCTTAACGCGCAGAGTGAAGGTTCACGATAATAAAAATATACAGTAGTTTATAGAAATTTAACTAGATGGCGCTGTCATAATTTAACTCGCGGTATCGTTTAGTTCTAAGAAATTACCATATACATTGCGAGACTTATAATAAATTTGAGTTTAAAGCAGTGATGGTGTTTTATTGTTCATGATACGCGACGACATCTGGTGCCGAAACCCGGGAAGTGTGGACTTGTGAGTTGTGTGGACTTAGAAAAATCGTGAGTACAGTGAAATAGTGATATAAACATTAAACAGTGCAAGATAAAAACACTTAAAAATTCAGTGTAACGTTAAAAAGACTTGTAAAATTTGGGTAAATGTGTCAAGGACTTAGAATAATTTTCGTGAACTTTGTATGGAACTTCAACTTAGAATAATTTTGGTGAATTTTGTATGGAAGTTCAACTTAGAATAATTTTCGTGAATTTTGTATGGGACTTTGACTTAGAAAAATTTGAAGAATTTTGGACTTAGCTGAATTTACTTATTATACCGTTCCGTGGAAAGAAGACTTAAAGATGGATACATTATTACTGCAACAAGTGGAAATTCAAAATCAAATTAACAGAACCTACATCAATTACAAGAAAACCAATAAAGATAGATTAACGGCGATATATATCGAAACAAAATTAGAATACTTGGAAGCCTTATGGAATAAATTTACAGATAATCATTATGGAATTATAGTTGCAGTAACCAAACCGGAGCGTGAAAAATTGCCATATTTTACTGAAGACTGGTATGGGGCATTGGAAGAAGTGTACACAAATTGTAAAGCTAAGATGAAACTAGATCTAAGTCTGAGTAAATCTCGTCATCCAACACTTACAACAAACAACAGTTCGAATAGTTCGGTTGCTGCATCTAACCTAGAAGTAAAGTTACCGCAAATACAGTTACCCACGTTTGCGGGCAACTATGAAGAATGGCAGAGTTTTCACGACATGTTTGTCTCACTCATTCATAGCAATCAAAACTTGAGTGCCGTGCAAAAGCTTCATTATCTAAAGAGCAGCTTGAAAGGTGAACCTGAAAATTTACTGAGGAGTTTGTCCACTACGGAAGTGAACTATGAAGAAGCCTGGAATAAACTGATTCGTAGATACAATAATAAAAGGTACAACTCAAATGAGATCCTGAAACGATTGTTTACACAGAAACCCATGGTTAATGAGTCAGCCTTTGCCATAAAGCAACTGATTGATACAACATCGGCCTGCCTGAAATCCCTAAAGAATCTCGGTATAGACATACAATCTTGGGACGTTATGATCAACTACTTGATTGTTTCGAAGCTGGATTATGAGACGCGAAGACTTTGGGAAACAGAGATTGGTCGTGCTAACTCTGACGAATTTGCAACTTACGAACAACTGGTACAATTTTTAGAAGTCAGGTTCAGAACATTAGAAATGTTATGTGAAGCGAAATGTACAAAACCAACATCCACGGTGATAACTAAGCAAGTAATTAAACCAAAAACATATCACTCAACTGTCGAAGAACAAAGAGATAACAATGAAAATAATAAAGTATGCGTATTGTGTTCTAACGCACATTTGTTATATCAGTGTAAACAATTTGCAAGCAAGTCTCCCGAAGAGAGATCAGAGTTCATACAAACCAAGAGGCTTTGTTTCAATTGTTTTTCATCGAGTCACAATGTGAAGAGCTGCCATCAGTCGACGTGTTGTCGTCGATGTGGCAGAAGACATCACACACTGCTACATTTAGAGAGAAGTCAACTCCAAGATTCTGCGAGAGTATATACAAACAAGCAGCAATCTTCCAATACAGTAGATAAACCGCAGAACCCGAATTATGAGAAAAAGGTTGTAGCTCATTTTGTAAGAGAGGAACACCAAGGCAAAGTGTTACTAGCCACGGCCCTAGTAAGAGTTAAATCCCCTAATGGTTACGTCCAAAACGCAAGAGTATTGATCGATCAAGGTTCTGAAGCTTCATTTGTTACTGAAAGTACTGTACAATCCTTGGGTCTTAAACGTTCATCAATAAACGGTATTGTAATGGGTGTAGGAGACAGTAAACTTAGAACTAAGAATATTGTTAATTTTGAACTACAGTCATTGCATAATCCTGAATTTTCTGTTTCAGTTGACGCTTTTGTTTTAACTTCCTTGACTTCATTTCTACCAATGAGTAAGAGTTCCATCCTGAATTGGCCGGCTATTAATAAATTACCTTTAGCAGATCCTCGTTATGGTTCACCGGGTAAGGTTGATATTATTTTAGGGGTAGAAACATATAGCCAAATAATATTGAACGGACTTTTGAAACATCCATCACATGATGGGCTGGTCATGCAAAACAGCCAACTAGGCTGGATTATTTCAGGGCGTGTTAAGCGAAGTGATGAAATTAGTCCAAGGGTACTAAGTTTGCACTTACAAGTTAAAGAAGATTACTTGTTGAAACAGTTTTGGGAAATTGAGAGAGAACCGGATCTAATAGGAAGAAAGCTTACAAAGGAAGAGACCAGATGCGAAGAAATTTATGAGAGCACAACTACAAGAAACAGTAAAGGTCGTTTTGTAGTTCGTTTACCATTTCAAGAGTCAGATCCTAAATGTGTGTATGGAAGATCTAAAGAAATAGCCGTGAAAAGATTACAGTTACTTGAAAGGAAACTCAATAAAAATACATCTTTACGTTTGGAGTATACAAAAGTACTTACTGATTACCTGGAACAGAATCATATGGAGCAAATAAGAGATACTGTGGACATTAGAAACCCATTTGTTGTTTATCTTCCCCACCACGCTGTTGTGCGTGAAGATAAAGAAACAACAAAAGTGAGAGTGGTCTATGATGCATCGTGTACGGGTATTAACAACGTGTCATTAAATGACACGCTAATGGTAGGACCCAAACTTCAGCAAGACTTACGCCACATACTTATGAGATGGAGAACACATCGGTTTTGCATCATTGCTGATGTTGTGCAGATGTACAGGCAAGTGCTGGTACATGAAGACGATGCGGACTTCCAAAGAATAGTATGGCGCAGTAATCCGAAAGAGGCTATTCAACATTTCAAGCTATTAACACTTACCTTTGGAACAGCATGTGCACCATACTTAGCGGTAAAATCCCTCCAACAGCTTGCTAAAGATGAAGAACGTAACTATCCGTTGGCTGCAAAAATTACTCTAGAAGATTACTACATGGATGACTTGCTGACTGGATGTGCGACAGAAGAAAGGGCGATAGAAATTTATACAGAGATGATTAAATTGATGAAAGCAGGTGGATTTAGATTACAGAAATGGTGCAGTAACAGTCAACATTTGCTTGATTACATTCAAAAGGATAACCAGAGCTCTCACGATACATTTATCTTTAAAATTAACGATACCATCAAAGTGTTAGGTATCTCCTGGAATAAGCATTCAGACAATTTTAAATACACTTACAACTTACCAGAAAGCGATGAACCGGTGACAAAACGCAGGGTGCTATCGGAGATTGCAAGGCTTTATGATCCCATGGGCTGGATAGCGCCGGTTCTGATTACAGCTAAAATTTTTATGCAAAAATTGTGGAAGTCCGGTTTGAGTTGGGACGATACTTTAACACCGGAACTATTAAAGGAGTGGCTTAATTTTAGACAGGGTTTAAATGACATACCTAGAATTCATGTACCTAGATGGTTGTCCCTAAATGAGGACGATCAAGTTGAGCTTCATGTTTTTGCTGATGCTTCTCAATCTGCTTATGCGGCTGTCGTGTATGTGAAGTCGATAGATATAGAGAGTAATACTTACGTACATGTTGTTACAGCAAAAACAAAGGTGGCTCCAGTAGAGAAGGAGATATCTATTCCAAGAATGGAACTATGTGCAGCATTGTTGGCTGCTAAGTTAGTATTTGAAGTGGCACAACTTATGAATATTCCCAAAGATAAATTATACGCCTGGTCCGATTCAACAGTAGTTCTTGCATGGCTTAAAGGAGAGCCCAGTCGATGGACTACATTTGTCAGCAATAGAGTATCGGAAATTTCAGCCATCTTGGACTACAACCAGTGGAATCATGTGACCTCTGAACAAAATCCCGCCGACTGCGCGTCAAGAGGTGTATCGGTGGTAGAATTAATTAGCCACAATCTGTGGTGGCATGGTCCTAAATTTATACATCTAACTGGTGAGTACACAACTGACTTGGACGTTAGCACTAATATGGAAGAGAGGCCTGTACGGGCGCTAGCTAGTGTTATACAGCCGAGTGAGGATTTGACATGGACACGATTTTCAAATATAACTAAGATGTTGAGAGTTTTATGCTACTGCAAAAGATTTATTAATTTTAAAGGAAACAACACAGAAAGAAGCAAGTTCGTTACAAATCAAGAGATGAAAGAAGTTTTAAATGTCGGTATAAAGGCATCCCAGAGTTTATTTTTTGAAACAGAGATTAATCAACTAAAGTCCGGATCTGTAAGTGTCACAAAGGCAAGCCGACTGCACACCCTTGCGCCATTTTTGGACGAAAATGGACTTTTAAGGGTGGGCGGTCGAATTAATCTGTCAAACGAGAAGTTTGATAAAAAGCATCCATTAATTATGCATAGTGATTCCCATCTCACTAAGTTAATAATTTTAGATGCGCATAATAAGACACTACACGGCGGTCCACAAATAATGCTGAATTTTCTGCGAAGCAAGTTTTGGATATTAAGAGCTAGAGAGAGAGTAAAAAAATGTTATAGAGAATGTATAACCTGTGCTCGTTATTCCCGCCAGGATAACAATCAACTTATGGGTCAACTTCCCAAATCTAGATTAATGCCGGATAAACCTTTTCGTTCATCGGGAGTAGATTTTACTGGTTATATAAATATAAGATTTTCGCCTGGAAGGGGTGCAAAATCTTATAAAGGATATGTATGCCTTTTCGTCTGCATGGCAACTAGAGCCATCCATTTGGAAGCTGTATCGGATTTGACAACGGCCGGATTTATAGCCGCTTTCAGAAGATTTGTTTCCCGGAGAGGCCACTGCCAACATTTGTATAGCGACAATGGGACCAATTTCATTGGAGCTGATAAAGAACTTCAACATATGTTTAACCGAGCTAAATCACAGCTGCCCAATGAAATTGCATCCTCGCTTACTTCAGAAGGTACCACGTGGCACTTCATACCACCTCATGCACCAAATTTTGGAGGCTTATGGGAGGCAGGAGTCCGTTCTACAAAAACACACCTGAAAAGAGTTATCGGAGACGCAACACTTACCTTTGAGGAACTAACGACGGTCTTGACCCAGGTAGAAGCATGTTTGAATTCCCGTCCAATTTCTTTCTTGAGTGATAACCCTAACGATCCAATGCCTTTAACACCTGGACATTTCTTAGTCGGTGAACCGCTTATTACGATTCCAGACGATGATTATTCTAATGCTTCTCTTTCAGGCCTTCAGAGATGGAAACTTACTCAAAAGATGGTAAATGATTTTTGGCGAAAATGGTCGGATGAATATTTAGTAACTTTAAATAATAGATATAAGTGGTTTTCAAAGAAATCTGAACCTGAAATAGGTGATATTGTTGTGTTAAGAGACCATAACCTCCCCCCAGCAAAATGGTTATTAGGTAAAATTACTGAAAAGCATCCAGGGAGAGATAATATTACACGTGTAGTTACAGTTAAAACTAAAAATGGTATGTTTAAGCGCCCATGTAATAAGTTAAGTTTTTTGGCAATAGAATAAGTCGCCACTATTGTATTATATAAGTAAAATCTTGAAAAGGACGGTGTCCTTTTGGTGGGCGGGATGTTTAATAGTAAGGTCTTAACGCGCAGAGTGAAGGTTCACGATAATAAAAATATACAGTAGTTTATAGAAATTTAACTAGATGGCGCTGTCATAATTTAACTCGCGGTATCGTTTAGTTCTAAGAAATTACCATATACATTGCGAGACTTATAATAAATTTGAGTTTAAAGCAGTGATGGTGTTTTATTGTTCATGATACGCGACGACACTGTTGTTATTACAAACATGACATGTGTATCTTAAATAATTTCTTAAAATTACTTAATATTTTAAATTTAAATTTGAAAATTGAATATACTAAGAAATATTTGATTTTATACTCATAACTGTCTGTTCCAACATTTACTGAACGTTTATACAAATTTGAACGGTAGCATTGTTCAAAAGACTAAGTAAGATACGAAAACAATTTCTAATAGTATGTAAAATGTTCTTAATAAATTCAAACTAAGAACTCGTAACAATCACTGAGGTTGAACATTCAATAGGTAATCATCTTTTAAATCGATATTTTGAATCCTTACGAATCCTACAATCTAGCAATATACAATCTTTCGCAATAAATTTCCAGCTTTCAATATTTAATAATATTAATAATGCCATAACTGAAACGAATGTACGACATTATGATATAAACTTTTTTTTCATAAATACCACTTTGACAATTTGGAAAACATGATTAACGACAATTTCAAAAAGTAAATGTCTCTTATTTTATGTCATTTCTTGCATTTTTCTTTAGTTCCTCCTGTCTTGTTAAAATAAACCGGTGGACATATTTAGCGGAACGCAAAAAACAGAGTGCAAGATCATATGAAAACACATTTTTGTTGTACAATACATTTGATTATTATTCTGAATTAATTAAATTAACATTTTTGAACATAAAAAATCACAAAATTAAAGCGAAAGAAACGAAATAAAGACAATAAGTTCAGTGACTTAATTCTGAAGAGTTTTGACCTAACACAATGAAAACTAAAGAAAAGTTAATATTGTCCAAATGACTGGTTTTTTCGCGATGGGTGATACAATCAGTATTTAGTGTTGCCACCTCTTGCTGTTAAAACTGCCTGCGTGCGTCTGGGCATGCTCTCTATTAAATTGTCAATAAAACTTTGCGGCATTGGGTTCCATTCTTCAACCAATGCGGTTTTGAGGGCTCTTACGTTGACAGGTGATGGATTTCTTTGTTTAATTTGTCTTCCCAGTTTGTCCCAAACGTGTTCTATTGGATTTAGGTCTGGCGAGCGTGCCGGCCACCCCAAAACCTGGATTTCGACCTCATTAAGATATTCCGAAACTAATGCCGCAATGTGAGGTCGAGCGTTGTCATGCATTAGAAGAAAATTGTCTCCAATGAAAGGGGCAAAAGGCATCACAATCTGCTCTAAAATGTCGGTTACGTATCTTGCCGCAGTCAGGGAGCCGTTTTCTACGATGTGTAGCTCCGTGCGTGCTCCTAAGCAAATACCGCCCCATACCATTACTGACCCTCCACCATACGGCTCTCTCCCAATAATGTTACACTGAGCGTATCTTTCTCCGGGTCGTCGCCATACTTTGGTCCTTCCATCATCTGGTTTGAGACAAAATCTGGACTCATCACTAAAAAGAACTTTTCCCCAAGCGTCATTATTCCAATTTAGCTGGAAACGAGCAAAGCTGGCTCGATGACCTGCGGTGAGCTGTGGACCTCTGGCAGGCAAGTACGCCCCTATACCAGCTGCCTTCAGTCTTCTTCTGACGGTTTTGGTACTAATTATCACTTGTCGAACTTCCTGCAGCTGGTTTCGTACCTCAGAAGAAGTCAAGGTACGGTTTCTGAGAACACTGCTGACAATAAATCTATCGTCTCTCTCTCCTGTTACTCTTTTGCGACCTTGTCCTTTACGCCTGGTATACTCTCCAGTCTGCCGGTATCGTTTAACATTGCGGAAAATCACAGACTTGGAAACATGTAATGTTTGAGCCACTTCATCGTAAGTGTAACCATTTTCAATTAAAGTTACAGCTTTAGAAACCAGAACAACGCTGAGATCCGGCATTATCGCCTAAATTTATCGAATTAAGTTCACTTCACTCAATAATGACAATTTTTCGTCAAAAAAACAACAGAAATAAAGTTTTTGTTAAAAACAACAAAAGCCGACGAAAATTCCATACACTACGTGTCTCAGAAATTAGCAGATAAACAAAAAAAAACAAATGAAATTTAAAATAACATTATTTTTAAAATCATCTTTTTTTTTAATACATAATATTGGTATAGTGGCCAGTACGAAAATATGAAAATATTTTCCGTTATTCGACCTTTTTTTTGCGTTCCCCTAAATATGTACATGAGTGTATATTTGTGACCGCTATTTGGTTTTATTGAATATTTACATCATTAATGTTTTAAAAATATATAAATTAAAAATAAATTATGTAACTTTCTATCATCATCATCATGTATTTAAATTGGAGGAATTATCCTATTTAGGATATCATATAACTGACTCTAATTTATATATTCAAAACGTATTCAATGCATTTGCCACAGTCGGATCAAATAACAGTAATTTGTTTGCTCACGCAACATTAAATGATTATTTGAAATTCCACTATGGGTTGGAGCATAAGAATTAAATTATTTCCAACCAAATATAATGTGGGTGTCTTCAAGAAAAGAGTGAATAGGTTGCTAGGGCAATGCGCCTTACCATCTAAGACTACATTCCACTTACCATCGGGTGGAATGTAGTCAAGCATTGCCCTAGATCATATAAAAAAAAATTAAAAAAAATAAAAGAAGGTTTCAATAAAAATATACAATTTATTTTAAATTTCTGCACTATTGTCGTCTCTTAGTCAAATAACATCATTTATGTAAATCTGTTGAGCCAGTAACTTATCTAGAAGCTAGCGTTTAGCTTTAATTTCAAAGTCTTAGTGTGGCATTTCTTGCTTAACAGTTTCCACTCTCTGTAATTCCACTTACTTATATCTAGCTTAAAAGTTGGATAGTTGTGTAATATAAACGCAATCCGAACATAATTGAATTTCATTGCTGATAGCAATTCAAGATAGATATTCAAAATTTTTGAATTTAAAAATTAGTGAACGTCAGTATTATACACAATATTTTTTCACTGTCAAAGTTACCACCAACTCTGACAAATGATTAGCACAGATCTGAGAATAACTGGCGACAAACCCTCATTAGCACTGTTTTGTGCTTTTCTTTTGAGCCGTCACCTCCTATTTTTTACCTTATACGGTTATCGTTATTTTGTTTAATAACAATTCTTAGTAACTCAACAACTTTAACCGAATTCAATTTTCTTATCGGAAATAAAATCAGTGAAAATAATATTTTCTACAAATTTAATGTAGATTACTACCAGTTTTTGTAGGCGGTAGAACCCCGTTATAGTCATTTGGTTGCAGTTTCTCTATTTCATTGCAGCCTGATGGTGAACTTTTACATAGAGGCTAACATTTCCGGATTTAAATTTTTAAAATATTAGCTCTTGCAAAATATTATGCTCAAAAATATAAAAGTTTCCACTAAAAAGCACTTCCAAGTCGCAATCACTCGCAAATTCTTAACACGTAACCGTTAACTTTATGAAGTTGTTAAAAACATAAAACGCTAATACTATATAAGAGCTGTAAAGAATCCTATTTTCTTTTTATTATAAATACATAAAATGAACAAATTAAGGCCTTATGTAAATACACTATCAATATTTCCAAGCTTACCAATTTTTTGGATTTATTTTGTAAATCTGTATCTTTTTTTAACTCAAAAACTGTAAAAACTATATAGAGTCACTTTATAGGGTTCCGTACCCAAAGGGTAAGGACCCTTATCATTATGCAATGAAACACTTTTTATTACAGTCCAAAGCCCACTTCTATCTAGTTAAAAAGATTGCTAGTAAAGTGACTAGTTTTATTAAATAAGGTTAAATTAGTTAAATACTTATAAAACATAATATATGTTCGGGTCATATTATCATTATATATGGTTTCGATACTTTTTTATGCAGGATACATCATGATTTTTAGGACTTTTATATTTCTTTTGACGTCTCTTATATACTACGTAGCCCTGAGCTCTTACAAAGCACGTCTACGTAAGAAGCTAGAAAATGATAATAACAAATCAAAATACCACGTCATTTATTCGTTTTATATAGTTGAAAGGCTTTTGTTTTAGTTCTGAAAATCGAACGCCTGAAAACGACGCTTCTGCAATTAAAAACGTATAAATCCGTTTACACCTTACCAAAGCGTTTTACACAAACTTTTAAAATCGCTTTTTGCCAACCAACATAAAGACACAGAAAACGGGAATTATTGAGAATTTATTTTATAAGCAATCTGCTTAAGCCATATCCTTGGAGTCGGTATTTACTATATTATGGCTTACGCTTGCTCGATAACAATCTGTTTTAATAATTTTATCAAAATTGCAAATTTTTATGCACCTTGAAAAATCTGACTCTAATCCCGTACCCAAGACACGCACGTATGAAATGTGTGGCAATCTCAATCAGAGGAAAATGTTGAGTTTATTTGCGATACAGATATTTCTTTCTTGTAACATATGTTAGTATTTTTTATAAATAGTATTTTCCTTAAAAAATTAATACAAGATGTTGATATAAATAAGGAATATTTTATTTATCATGTTTGTTATATGAACTCGAAAACGTTAAAAAGAAAACAATATTGAAGATTAGGTACTTCTTTCTCAGAAAATTTAGCAATCGCTTTATGTGTTGCTTTACCAGTTGAAAGACTCATTGGTAAATAAATCGAGGTTTTCTTCCGAATTTTCGGTAACCGAGCACGCGACAAGACGGTTAGTTGTTCTCGGCTCGGCGTCAGGATTGGACGTCACGCACGTTCGCCTTAGTTAATTTTTCAAAAAACTCTCTTCCTTTAAATCAAACATTCATCTTCTCTATCACTATCAAGACTATTATAATCAATAAAAAAATAATAAGTAATTCTAAATTAGACTCCACAGGTGGCTCACGTGCTCAAAGATGATATAATCATTCTTTGTTCTTTAAAATCTTTTTAAATCTTTTTCTTAGTACTTCTTGTATGTAATGTAAATTATTAAGAGTAAAATATCAGTAATTCTCTTTAAAGTTATATTAATACAAATTTCTATTACATGTGGCCTAAGTGTTAAGTGTGCTGTGATATTATTTAGTGTTATTTAATTGAATCATGATAAAATAATTCTCTACAATAAATGAGGTACTAATATTTTAATTTCTATCTCCACAAACGTTCTATACTAAACCTGATCCCAATGAAATGAATAAAATAATGTTTTATAGACTAGAACTCCCTAAAATAAGGTTCAGTTAATTTGTCCTTCTAATTTTAAAACGTTGTGTGACTAGTATAATTATAAATTATTTTAAAAACAAACAATGTTTAACAAAACTAATAAATTTGGACAAAGAATACTGAACAATTTTAAAAAATTATAAAAATAACGTATAAAAGTCAGTATTTTAAAACAAAATTTAAACCAAAATTAAATTAAAACATAAATGATGAAAGTGTGAAATTTTTACTTAATAACTTCTTAATATTATTAACTTGATATATTAGTCGAAGATGTTAGAGTTTCCATAATTATTTAAGTCTTTATTTATTTTTTTAATCTTTCATAATTAGATTTTATTATAATCCAGGATGTATAAGATATTCAGCCACTTTTTGAAGTGTTTGATGTTTATTAAAAGAAGAATCTTTTAATAAATTAGTAGCTTCAACAAAAAAAATATTTCCTATTTAATTATTTATAAAAGCTTTAATTTCTAACTCATAAAAGTCGGACTGTTAATTCAATCAAACAAATGCCTTTGTCATTATTAATTACAAACAACCAAAATTTATTTTTTCACAAAGCAATGTAGGAGTAACATAGGTAATTTGAATTTTGATTAAATTTAGCTTTGAAATTATTTATTGTCACACAGAATTTGTCTGAAAAATAAAATTTCAAAGGTTTTTTTCAATATATCTTTTCTCCTAAATAGAACAATGGCTAAATTTAGCGTAAGTTGGAAATATCTACAACTATTATCAAAGATGATTTAAAAGTTGTTACGCTACCAATTAAATAGAAATTCTATTAAAAAAGATTTTTCTATTTTTTTTATAATAGAAGTTTTTAATATTATTTAATTCGACATTTTCTGTAAACCTGACTAAATTTCAAATTTTCTAAACATAATTATATGATAAAAAACATATGTTAACATGTTAACTTTGCTTTACATGTTTTGTATATTTTTATAGCATTGTTAGATAATTAGAAGAAAAAAAATCTTCTCAATTTATTTAATAAACCTACATTTATTAAAATTTGTATTACCCAAAATAAGAATTATAATGAACTGACTTAATACCTGGTGAAATTTTCTTTGAGTTTACATATATTTTGGTAATCAGGAGAATTAAAAATAACACATAAAAAATGTCTCTTTTTAACTAAACACTCAAAACTTGGCTTAAAACAAATTTCATAGCGTATTTTCGAGGTAGAGTGATTAATTAGCCAATTAAGTCAAACACAATTAAAGTTTTTGACATCACTTTATCAAGCTGAACAAGCATTCGAAAAATATGTAATGAAACAGAATTCATGCGTTTATGTAAAATATAAATCCTCATAGTTTTTTTCAATATTTAGATTTAGTCTGTTTTTTACGAATTTTTCTTTGTACTAAAAAAAAAGTATTGTCCGTAAAAACACTTGCATTTTAATTAGGTACTTAGACATTTTTGAAAATAAGTTTGTTTTTTTTTTTCTTTTATTAAATTGAAGTGATGTGAAACATCTTACGAGTCTGACATTAATCGTTATAAAAGACTAGTTATGGTAATCTTAAGTCGTGGATATGAATCTCGTGAATTCTTCTTAAAGAATAATTCTTCTTAACGTTATATGTTTAATTTGGAAATTGATTGACTTTTATACAAACTTCTTTAAATTTAGAAGTGATTTTTTGAAGTGATGTGAAATATTATATGGGTTTTAATTCTTATATGGAATTAAGGATAAGTTTTATATAACATTTAAAACCATAAATTTAATTTTAGTACACGTATGTTGTTACAATTTTGGATTTATATAACCTTGTCAAGTATATAACTAATTTAATTAAACAATTAATTAATTCCCACAATTTTCCCATTTCATTTTTATTTAAGCCGAGAGGTATATAATAATTGGCGGTTGATTTTATATTTATACTTCGACTTGCTATTTATTTAATATATATTAATATTTTAATAAGTTTAATATTCGATTGACTATTAAATATTCTTTCTAAAAAATAATACAGATTGATGTTATAAGTACATAGAATAAAAACTAAATAAAGTCTTTTATTGGAGAATATAGTACAGACTATGGTAGTAAATAAATATTATGCCATAATTAAATAAAATATCTTTAATAAAACAAACCAAATATTAAAAGAACATACCAGTTTCTCTCCGTTCTAAATCATATTTTTTTTAAATAATGTGTTTGATGAACGTATATTTAAAATAAATAGCGCAATTTAAAAAAATCTTTCCTAATTGAGATGAATTTTCAGTAAACTGTCTACTCACCCAGAATGAAATCGTACATATTCTAATATATAAAGTTATAATGATTTTTTAAACAATCAATAAACAAAATTAAAATAGTATTTTTTTTTATATATAACATCTTAAGCATATAATATATACAATATTCAAAAGATTATCCGAAAGACCAAGATTCAAGCAAAATTCAAATGATGTGAAGAGTACTTTTTGTTTTCAATGTGGAGCCTTATAAAATATAAAAGGTCATTTAATCAAAACCCTTTGTGATGAAACCCTTAGGTTCTATGAAACATAATATGTATTTTTGTGGTATATATAAATTTTTATTCAGTTTTTAATTTTGAAGTTATAAAGTATGAAGTATTCATTGTATAATAAAATAACTATGGCTTTGTTAAAATGAATATATCATTGAAGATGGATATTTAAAAAACAAATAATAAATAATGTAATATAGATTATAAAATACTTTAAAAAACTTTATTCACAACATACACAATAAAACAGTTCGTGCAAAATTAGGGACTGAATTAAGAACTATTTTATAAAAAATAAACATAAATATCATTTTATAGAATAAATTTGAAAACCTTCAATAACGCCATCTATTGAGTTTTCAATCAATGACTGAGTTACCTATGGTTTTTGCTTTAATTACAAAAGATAGGAGTCCAAAATTTCTTTTCTGTTCATAAAAGTTATTTCCTTTACCTTAGAAAGGGTTTAAGTATTTAATCATATTTAAATGTTGAAGTTTTACGTAAGGCCTCAAAAAATATATTAACTGCTTATTAAACCGAAACAAACAAACTAACAAACTTACAAATAGTAAACTTACAGCATTTTATATTTTGAGAAAAGTTGTTATAAGTTAGATTGGGAATGAGAAATATTTTTTAATCTAACCGATTGTTTTTCAGTAAACCCAAAGATAACAATCTCTTTCACAAAAAATGCTGTTACTTAACTTTATTTACATAAAACTGTCTTTCAAAACAAACAAAACAAACCTAATGAGACTGTTACTAAATAATAACTTGGATGCGGATACATTTATGACCGACATCTTAATAACAATGGGTGTCTCATTGTTATTTCATTTATAATAAACCCGTGCCGCTAGTTAACATAACAAAAGCAATTATTTAATTTAATATGATGTCCCAAATTTCTGGCAGAGTAAAAATAAATTACTAAAATAAATCTACGTTTACATAAATATAAAACGAAAAAGAAACTGACACGGGCAAGGGTTCGAACCCGCTCGCCATCCTGTTCGAACCCGCTCGCCAACCCCATCGCTCTACCGGTCCCGTCAATTGGTAGAGCAATGGAACGGTTTCCCAGAGGTAGCGGGTTAGAAACCCAGCCCGTGTCGATTTATTTTCCATTCTATATTTATATAAATTTAAATAAGCTTAACATGGCTATACATGTTTATAGATATTGTCAAACATTTAATCTACGTTCTTATATTCTTGTATTTATTTCTTGATTCTTATAATGGTATGTGGTACAGTTAATCCATATTTACGAGATATAAAATGCTTTCAAATACAATACTTTTGAAAATTGTCACTTAACCTGAAAGTCGTTATACAAATTGTTTCACTATATTAATAATTATTACATAAAAAAACTGAAGAACTAACTATTCTACCGATTAGCTCAATCTTTTTTGATGTATTCGTAATTAGAAGAATAAGAATTTCATAAAAGAAAGTTCCCCAAGGAAGAAAATTACATAGTATTTTTGTATGCAAATCTCAATTAAAAATTTGATGTTCAGATAGAGTTCGATAATAGTTTATAAATTCTAATATGTATAAAAGAGGTCAATTATTAAACTTCAAATGTTAGACACATATCCAACATATTATTTTTTGTTGTAGTTGTTGTTAGCGGACGAAGCCACGGTCTAAACTTGCTTTGCAAGAAAGACGTTTGTTAAATGTTCAATTCTTCTAATTTGTTTATTTTGTGATCATAATTAAGAAAATAAATAAAGTAATTAAGTGCCCTGTCAACGACTGGAACAGTGCCTATCGTAGAAAAATGTCCATTGTGGTGTAGAATTATTTAAAGTAACATTAACTTTATAAAAAAACAGTTATAATCAAAATAAAAATCTATATCAAATATAAAATTTGTATAAAACTGTGAATAACCAGTGCGTTGTGTATGTGAGTGTGTATGCGTGTGTGTGAACATGAACACAGTACAGAGCACGGGCGGCGGACACGGTCCTATCAAGAAGGATCACAAAGACGAGGTGAGAATAGAGGCATTTATTTAATGAACCTCAAATTATTGTTATATTTGACATTCTTTTAACGTATATTACATTTTTGTTTAATATATACTAAAGTACCAACACGTATTTTTTTAATTATTAATTAAGTTAAATTATAATAATAATATTATAATCTATCAAATATTGATAGAACGTATTTATAGTCCAACAAAATCATCTCTTAATTTAATAGGTATATAATAATAGATATTAATCTTTACCGTATTTCCTTTGAAGTATGATTGATATGGATACCTTTAGAGAAGCCAACTCTTTGAATAAATTTCTACATCTCACACATTCACGAGACCCATCTTAAATGGTAATATCTCTATATTTAGCCTCATGTTACTGCTTTGTGAAGAAATATATGTCAAGAGTCATTCCGCACCTCAGTTCTACTCACTCGTGAAATTCTTAGAACCTCTTAAAGCTTTTTGTTTGAATTCGCGAACGAACTTTACCTCAAATTATGGAAAATTATGCCAATGAAATTATTGTATAATTTTACAAAATATACCGACTGTAAGAATCTATATTAGTACTAATTTTTGACAAATAAACATTTAAAGGAAATTTGAAAAAAAAATCTATAAGTATGAAAAAACTTTCTCTATTAGCCACTTTCATTATTAAAACGTTATTTTTACTTACCTAGTAATTGGTAATAGTTTTACTTACTAGACACCCTAAATAAATTTTAATAAACAGAAAAAAATAATCTCTATAATTCGTAAGATTCATAAAAACATAAGAGGTAAGAAAGCAAAAATTATCTTTTTATTACAATTTTTTTTATGCTGATGTATAAAAAAATCGAATAATCGTATAAAAGATAACCTTTTGAAGGAGACCAAAACATCTTACAAAATAAATTGAACAAGTAACGTTCAAGCAAATGTGTTTTTTACGAAAACT
Organism: Napeogenes inachia; assembly: GCA_959347355.1. Taxonomy (NCBI): domain Eukaryota; kingdom Metazoa; phylum Arthropoda; class Insecta; order Lepidoptera; family Nymphalidae; genus Napeogenes; species Napeogenes inachia. The sequence continues at coordinate 17,219,698 of OY365798.1, read as the reverse complement.
GCCTTCTGTAATTCATGTTTACAGTGTCAAGAGCAACAGCAAGTGTTATTTAAAAATATCATGACTTGGCAATTTCACATCACATACATAATAATAATAATGCCTAAGAATGTTCCTACATAAATGAGCATTTTACTTGCTTTGATAAAGTATCTTCGCAAGAGAAGATTCATGTCAGTTTTTTTTAAACCTTCCACAAATCACTTAAACTGTCTGTGCTTAGGCAACAAACGCTCAATATGACCTTTACCATTTGTTCGTGGCTCCGATATTCCGAAGGAGGGTATTATTTTTCAATTCTTCATCCATATACTTATCTACTTAACATTACTCTAAGCACTGCTTTTTCTAATTCCAGGTAAATAAAAATATGCAAATTTATTTTACTAAAATTTTTTTAAAACTATAATAGTCCATAATACTTTATCATTTTATTTATTGCTTATGAATTGAAATTACAACAATTGTCGGATAAGCTTACGAAACCCATGTCCATTATGATAGTAAAGAACTCGACTGGGTTGTCTGGTATCTCGCAGTAATTAATGATCCAATAAATTTAAACTGCTTAAAGTTTTTGTCATGAATTGATTATACCAATAGATTTACATTTATATTTAAGAAACTGTCTAAGTGCTAGTCCGACTCAAGCACAAATGGTTCCGTACCCTTCTGTATAAAAACGCCGAAAAATCACATAATGTATGGGATCCCCCTAAATATTAATATTATTATTTAATTTTGAAGTGAATACATAATTAAATATTTCGTCAATATTTCAATCGTCTACTTGTTGTCGTTATTAATATTGAGCAAAAAAAATAATTTTGTTGTTTGTAAGCCCCCGACAAATATTTATTAATTTTGTTTTCGATTTGGTTAATTTGTTACTGTAGCAGCAATATAAATACATCATCTCCGAAAATTTCTACTATCTAACATTTTATGAGATACAGCTTGATGACAGACAGGCTGACAGACGGACAGACCTATAGACGGACAGGGAAGTCTTCGTAATAGGATTCCGTTTTTATCCTTCAGGTACGGAACCCAAAAAAATAATATATCTCTGTTACTGATTATTTATGATTTAAATTAAAAAAATATTTGTATTCCTTTCTAAAACGTGTTCCAAAACAAGATAATAATAAAAAGTCTGTATATAATTCTTTATTTTTTACAAATATCTAAAACAAACTTAACCCAATTTGTAATTCAACTTACTGTGACCTTTTATTGAACCAACAGAGATGAAGGTAACTCAAAACAAAGATTAATTATTGTTAAATAACTTGCTCGATGCTTCTTAACCATACTCGTCCTAAAACACTAATGTGTTTGCGGCTTGGTCCGTCCTTTGTGTTGCTTGTCCACATGTCCCGTTTTATAAAAATCGAGCTCTACTTAATATTAATTAGGTTTTAAATATTCAGAAAAATATCTTTCAAAGTTAAAAATTGTGTACGTGAAAAGTAAACAAATTAAAACTTCACATACTTATAAACAATAATACCATAAACAATCTTATTTATTGTGAGGAATGATTGATTCATAATTAAAAAACAAATACTTATCGGCGGCCTTTTTGTGTCACCAAGTATTATTCATTTTTTTATTTTCTTATCATTATTTTATATTTTGTGTGTTTTTGTGTGCAATAAAGAATATTTATTATTATTATTACTACTTTTAATTCAAAAAATATATGACATTTAATTATGAACACTGTCCACATAGTCAACTTAAAGGAACATGCGTTATGTAAATTACCTGGAGACTGTCTCCAAGTCTGGACAACAATAGCTTAATAACTATTGTCTCACTAGACTTATCTCTACATTTACTTCTCAGATACGCGAGTTTATTGTCTTTTCCTTATCCTAAAAGTTCCCAATGCACTTAAATACGTTTTCACTTTTAAAAAAATGGTTCTCATCTTGAGTATTAGTTTTATCACATGATTAAAATAAATGTCGCAAAACGTTTAAATTAACAGTGATTACAATTTTGGAACACTTCACTAATTAAATACCAAATACTATTTCATGACGTTATCTGTAATGTTGGGACATTTGACACTTTATTGTTCTAGATGCACTAGAAATGACATAGCATATCTAGCAGCAATATATTGTTAGCCATATTTATTTATAATAACGAACTGATCAGGAATAAATTTATAGTTAGTTTGTACGCGGTAGAAGTGGGAGCGAGAGGTATAACAGCAAAATCTCTCTATAGCCTACTTAAAGACCTTGGCCTTTCTAGAACAAGCATCGGTTCATTTCTAGAACGTATTTCAAAGGCGGCATTAGTAGGTTCTTTCCAAATTTGGTTAGGTGGAGAGAGGAGTGTGGAGGGTGAAGGTGAGCGTTTTTGCGCATAATAAAGGAGTCCCTTAAACCTACTCCTGGGTCGCAAGTCCCAAGCACTGCTTGCACTCCTCTCCTTGCAACGCGATGGGCTCGGCGCCCGCACGGTGATTCCATGGAATGCTATGAAGCTTCGTCTCTAGTATTTACTGTTACATGTTTTAAGAATTACAAACATAGGATATTTTAACATAATGTTTAATCTTTTATTAAATATTAGAATTTATTATAAGGTATAAACAACTGTAAGTTAGTTATGAAATTGTAAATTACCCTCACCTAAATATTATAGTGTTAAAATATAACTAAACGAGTTGTAAGGGCTGCTCTCACCCATTCTATTACAAATGGTTGGATATTAAACATTAAAGTGCAAGTACTGTGTATTACTGAAACAAGTCCTAACTATATGCAATGTTATTTACTATACATTAATTGTACAAGCACTGGTGCATGAGCACGAACTCGCTACGTGATTTTGTTCGTTCGTGTAATAAAATATTTCTTTCGTATTTAATGGTCTACTGCACTGAAGAGGATAATTTATTTTTCCGTCCCTTTTTATAAGATTAATAGTGATAGCTTTTATTTGATTAATATTATTTATTTGTTTGCTTGTTTTAAATTTATTTCTGAGATGGATAGAAATCTTATTTATTATACAAGACATCATACTATCAATATCATATTTGTATAAGTATATATTATTTTTTTGCATTTCTTACATATGTACCACACTCAAACTACTGGAAATATTTGTTGCTTTTTGTAATAATTAACAGGACGGTTTCCCAGAGGTCGCAGGTTCGAATCCCTGCCCGTATCGGTTTAGTTTTCATCCTATATTTATATAAATTAAATGAGCTTAACATGGCTATACTTTACATGGCTATACTATATCGTTTATAGATATTTTCACACATTAACTTATGTGTTTTGTCCTGAAAAGAATAATGGAATAACCATAACCAGGTTGGAATAAATTTAAATTTAAAAAAGACCAGTCCATAGTTCTTGATGGTTGTTAGATCATGCACAATTATTATGTTTAGCAAATAGTTATAGAAATTCTTAGAAAATTTTATTAAATTTTGTCACTTATATTTTACAGTTTCATAATTCAGTTTTTAATAATATCCAACTTATTATGAAGTACCTGGAAATATATTTAAAAACACTTGGTAATAATAATTTGATTTATAAATACATAGGCCAAACTGATACATCTATCGCAGATGAGTTGATTTCCTGGTTTAGAGTAAGTTTCGTTTTAATAATAATTTTATTTCAGAACAAACCATATGTGTTAGATACAAAACTTATCAACCATTGTTAGTAGAATTATGCTACAACTTAAATACTATACACATATACATATTTAAGTATTATCCATTTATATGCAATAATTTAACTTTTATTTTAATAGTTCACGCGAATGAAGGGCTTTGTTATGTTACTTGAATGCAGCTTGAATACATGTTGGTGTAACCATTGGCTCACAGAAGAATGGTGAACTAGCTATTATAAATAGGATCTTGAATGTCACATTGTCAAACCCTGGCTTTCCCAGACCTAATCTTCTTTACTGCTCCATATTCCTTAAGAATAGCAATTGGCAGATATATGTAGATGTCCGTAGTCTAAAACACCACTTTCTATCAGGGAGAAAGTGGTCGTTTGTTAACCAATTTTATAAAAAGATTTTATAAAACCCAATTGCATTTGCATTCTAATTATTCATATTTATATTCATGTTGGTAAGTAGGTCACGATAATTTTACCATTCCGAAGAAATGAAATGAAATAATATTTGAGTTAACATTTAGAAATGGCTACATTATGTTAAAAATAATAGGAATTATAAATTTTACCCTTTATTTTACTTCAAGAAGATTATATATATTTTTACGTCGTGTCTTAAGTTTAATTTAAATTTAAAATTTTGCCTGGGGTTTTTTTTAATGTATTTTTTTTTCAAAAAGGGATTTTAAATTGACATCAATAACTTTTAACAACATTAAAAGTTTTTTTACTATCGGTGATTTCGTGGAAGGCACGATTTATTGTTTAATCACTAAAATATTTTTTCTCACCATATAAGTTAGTGTACAGACGACAGCCACCGATAATCATAGAGTTTATAAATCTGTTGGTGACGTAACGAAGAAGGTGACGTTTTTTTTTTTATGGAAGACTGGCAAGTCACAGAAGAACTTGTGATCACCGCCGCCCATGAACTCTTGCAACATCCGAGGATTTACAAGAGTGTTGCCGGCCATGTAGGTAGGAGTAGACGCCTTTTTTGAAGGTATCCATGTCTTACCGATCTGGAAATACCACCAAAATATATACCGACGTTACAAGTATATGAGAATCGCCGTTTTTTTTTATATACTGAAGCCTGAAAATAACAGATACGAAAAATATAGCGCATAGAGAGTTTTTATAATAACAACCAATTTACAACTAACAAAAAATTGATTTCTATTGATGCCCTAAAACAACTTGTTAGTGTGACAACCTAATAGTAATACATATCTTTATAACCAGGTAGAAATATATAGACCAAAATTACAACAAACCAAAAGAACTATGCAGAGTTTAGTTAAACCTGGCGTGATCTCGGCTAGTTATGGAAGTCAACATTTAGATTACTTTTATAGTTAACAATAATAAAACTATGAATAATAGTTATTTTATAAATGAGTACCTAACCTTTGAAACCGTGCGACTAAAGTCTTACATTTTATTAGTGAAATTTAAACTAATTTGAAATAATAAATGTTCACTTTGTCTTTTCAATCCGAAAAACTCTTATTTTCACAGAAGACTCATAAAAATGATTTTTAAATATGTATTTGTATTTTAAGTGAAGATAGCTTTTACTTGAAGCAGGTAATAATAATAAATATATTGTATTTTTTATTATTTAAGTAATATTTTTATTTTGTTGCTAATTTGTTTTTATAAGTTTAAAACATGATTTATGGTTAATTACATAAGTAATCATATTTACATACAAAGTGAAACTTCCGTCACAAAATATTGGTTAAAACTGGTTCAATATCATTTTGCCACGTTAGGGTATAAATGTGAAATAGCAATTTGTCTACTCACGCTAGTTTAAGTTATTGTTAGAATTTCCTGCCACTCAGTTTATGGGTGTAGTCGTAAAAATGAAAAATGATTCAATAAGAAAATATTACAATTTATAATAAACGTTATCTTTTACTGCATTGTCTTGTAGTTTTGTAAACTAAATTTTATACACTATAGAAATCTGTTGAGTCAGTAATTTAGCTAAGAGCTGGTGTTCCGTTTTAATTTCCAAGCGTTAGTGTCGTATTGCTTACTAGAAAGTTTCCACTGTGTTAGTAATTCAAGTTACTTAACTTATATCCAAGACGTTTGTGTAGTTCTTGTAGAAAATGACATCATCTCTAATATAATATTTCGTTTCTCCCTATAACATGTCCCGTCTTTATAACACTCTTTCCAACTACTGTCCCAAATGTTTACTACTTACTAATAAAATGCACGAGCAATTACATAGCATTGACTACTTGGATAACATATGAATCTCGAGCGGCGTAAACGTACTAGCGCTTTTAGTCAGATAAAAAAAAACCTCTTACGGTAACTTAAAGATATTAAACAAATTCTAAAAAAGCATATAAGGTATATTCAAAAACACTAATCTACTAAAGTAAATCGATAAAAGGTAGTATAGATCTTCAAATGGGTTTATAGATTCAAACTTATGCAACCTTTTTCATCCTCTTGAGGGTTTTCAAATTTATTTTGTAAATATGTTTTTGTATCGGTCGGTTAGACAAAAGAAATATACCATTATTGAATTATCCTTCGGGCTTACAATATAAGAAATATACACGGTTTCTTATTATTACAAATCCTTTATGCAAAAAGTATAGATTTTATTTTGTACTAGATAATGCTCGTAACTTTTTCGGCTTGAAACTCAGTTTTATTACGCGCCTTTGTTTGACAAATGTAATAAATCAGTCAGCTTATAGGAGTGTGTATTTTACCGCCAAAACTTTTAATTTTGATGCGGTACATACGTTACAAAGTCTCTTTATACACGATATTAATAAATTTTCCGCCGGAGACCAATACTAAAAGATTATTAGCTCAGCAAGCAGGTAACATTTGGCTGGCCGTAGGAAAAACAGTTAGATCTTCACCAATTTTAGTGATCTTTAGTCTCCGTGGGACTTTCTTATATTCAAGGCAAAGCAAGTGTCTAAGAAAAATTATAAGTAACTCTTGAACTGGAATGAAAAGTTATTGGGAAACAGTAGTATTCATTTTATAAAGCTAGTTTAGGATCAACGTCTCAAAGAAAATCTTTGCATGAACTCTGCTCTTGAAGACAGTTAAAATACCACTTTTTAGAGCCTTGCTAATAAATGAGCTATCAACAATATGTATACATATTGTTGATATCTCATTTATAATAATTATTAATATATGTAAACATTCGAGCTCATAGATTTTAAAGGCACAGAGAGGCAATTGACTGGAGGTAAAGCCTATTAAAGAGTCTGGCAGGTATAGGTCGTTTTCTCTAAATTTACTAAAATATTGAAACTCTAAAACTAGCACTGCGTTAAGGTATTTGTATGGGGTTATGACGTAATGTGTCTAAAAATGATTTTATAAAATCTTAGAAGACTTTCAACAAATAAGGAATTTATTTGGCGTTTATTTATAATTTCGTCATTTAATCATAAGCAACTGTGATTTTTCGGTGGTCTTATTTTCGAAGGTAAAATTATATTTTAAACAAGTGTACTCGTAACGCCGAAGGTTCTTTAATCATAATGTTCATCGATCAGTCGTAAAAATAAGGTCAGCAAAAATAAATCGAAATGGAAATCGGTTCATTCGTTTGGCCGTGTACAATTTCACAATAAAAACAAATACACAAATTCGCAAGTCCAACTTATATACACTCTTTTACCGTCAGGGGTTACACATGTCATCTTTAATGTTTAAAGAACTAGATGATAAATTATAAAATTTTGATTCTGGACAAACTAAAAACTTTATTTTGGAGTTTATAGTAAAAACGTTTATAGTTGACCCTGAGAAGTGACCTATTTTATGTAGCCTAGTTGATGGTGGGTCTATCTTATTTTGGCTTCGGGTATTAATTTTGTATATGTATCTTTTTCTCATGTTACAAATTGATCAAGCAGCTCTTTTCTTCAACAAAAATATAGTATATTTGGATAGGCCTACGATAAAAAGTTTTTATATATTGTGAAATCTACACCTTTAAGTATTAATATTACCGTGAACGGTGGTAATTACTTACCAGCTAGTGACCACTCCTTCTCGCATACTCGTTGGTCTTTTTCGGTACCAAGTAATAGGTACTTGTAACATTATTTACAATCTTGTATAAAAACATACCCATCACATGTAATATTAAACATATTAAGTCTTCGTTTTAGTTTACTTATATATTATTTCATTATTTAATTGATGTAACTAGGATAATTCATTGAAATTTTCTAATTACAAAAATCTTAAGTAAGATTGTATACTAGTAATATATGTTTCAGAAGAGTTTGTTACAAACGATATTTTTTCACTTGCGTGTGACGTCAAAGGTATCACACGCGAAAGGTAGCTTTTTTTCAACTTTTAAAGCAGCGTAAAAATAATATATCAGATACTTAAACACTTAATGAACAATTTGAAATGATTTTCCAACAGTAAAATGCAAATTAATTGCAAATAAAGCAAGTACCACGTCATTAACAATGAAAACATCAAATTTGTATAATTTGCGGTTATCATAATGAGGAGCCGTGAATATAAATGTTAAATAATACTAGTTCTACTATCGAGTACAAACATCATAAATTTTTAATAACATAAATATTTATTATATTCTTATCTCAGAATGTATAGTGCTGATTTCTTTTATTTTAATACCAAGGCAAGTTTAAGAAAAAGCTACTAATGAAGCACTTACATTTACACTTACACAGTATATAAAATGTCCAGGGTTTCCGTCCCTTAGAGTATTTTGGTATATTTTTAGAAATTAGAGTTATTATATTGTTTGTAAATATTTATAAAAATATATAGCTATGTTAGCTTATTTAAATTTTAAATTGATATATAATAAAAACTAAATCGATACGGGCATTGATTCGAATCCGTGACCTCTGGGAAATCTCGGACATTAATTGAGCTATTGTACGGCTATCCGTCTTGGTGTATTAAGCATTCTATATATAATTGACTTTATTAGCAAGGTGGTGACATCTAATAGGCGGCTTTTGAAACTCCCAGGTAATGTTTCTTTACAGTTTTTATAAAGATTCAAAAGATGCCACAACCTGACAAAAATCTAAGCGTTATTTTATATTATCAAATTTTCTTAATTTACAGTAAAGATAATGTGATTTAGTGTCATGTTAATTATGTTAAGCCGTGTTTATATATAATACTTTTTATTATATAAAAAATTAAGAATTAAAAAAAATGATAGAGTAAAAAAATTGTTTGTCAAATAACAGGTGAACGCAGTGGCGGGCAACAGCTAGTTTAATGATAATATGTCAAAAATATAACATGATAAAATCTATAATCTCATAAATATCGTGCAAAATATAGGCAAATTCGTTTACTTAGATTGCATTTATTATAGATAGCAATGCTAGAGGCTTGAATTATGAACTGATATAACGCAAATAATAGAGTCGTATATCTGCCAGCGCGGTATGTTCGTTTATTCGTTTCGTATATTCGTTCGTTATGTTCGTTGGTTCGCATATTCGTTTACTCGCGTAAACGAATGGAATGATGAGTGTTTTCAATTTATTGTATTTTGCTTAGATATATGTATAATGCTAAAATCTTATTTATTTGCTGTACATTTTATTTATTTGCTGTACAAACTGCTTCGTTGGTCGAGTGGTTAGCGCAGACACCTAACGTATAGCGACGCAATGGGGCTCCGGTTCGATTCCCGACAGGGACAGGTATGTATGTGATGAGCATAGATGTCTGTACTTCGGGGTTTGGTTGTTTATTAAATATATTCTCAGTATTTATAATGTGTATTTCTATGTATTTGTATCGTTGTCTAACACCCTTAAGGGTGTTAAACAAATTGTTTGCTTAAGCAAGTGTTAACACAAGCAAATAATTTGCTTACTTAGGAGTTAGATCAATGTGTGTAAGTCGTCCTGTATTAATTTTATAATTATTATTATTTTACATATCTGTAATAAAAGTATATTAACTTAGTTTATCACATCCTATTTGGCATCTGTACTTACTTTAAGATTTACATATTAAAACAGAATAGGCAGGTTTATTGATCTTATCAGTTAAATTTAAGTTTTTATAATTTTAAAAATCCATTTAATAGTATTTAAAAAAACAGGGAATATTAAACTAAGTTAGGGAATCGATACAAATCGATCGAATCGAATCGAATAAACAAAAGTAGTCCGGTGTTTAAAATAAGTTGTCGCAGTTCTTTATTCTTTCTTGCCAAATAATTTATCCACATCAGCCACACACATACCCTCGTGATCTAAAGTTTCATCCTCGCACTGCATTCTGTAAAATTCATTAAAAAATAATTGTTTTTTTTTTATAATTAAACTTAACGGTAACGGTAGAGCATAACATAGCACTTATTAAACGAGAAGGAAACACTAGAAATGGTTTTTGTGTAAAGGTTATTTTAAGATGTTATAATATATTGCTCAATCATCCATATGAAATAAGCTTTAAAATGGATGCGTTTTTAAAAACCAACTAGATGCGGTAGTTCTAGAGAGTATTGCATATAAAACAATTAAAACTCTTTCTTTTTGTAATTTAAGTATTTATTTAATTTAAAAAGTTATTACTGATTCTATCTTTAACTAATCTTAATATTAATTAGATATATTCTTTAAGATTATAAAAGGTGAACTTTAGTTACTTGTATGTTGGATGTTCATCCGTAAATTACGTGAAAAAATGGGTGATTATCTTTTCGACATGGCTGAATAGAACGATCAGTTATAGTGCAATACGTTAACTTGCTATATATTGGTGTTTAAATACAAAGTTTGATGACAAAAGCCATATCCTTAAGTAGTGAACTTTATAGATATTTAAATAAGAAATAAGTAAATTAACTTACTGGCATTCATTTCCATAAGTGGTCCCTGCGGTAGAACATACTGGTTCATACACAGCAGGACAAATACACTCGCTTTGACCTCGTACCATTTGGAACAGGACAAAGAAGCTGAAGATTACTAAAAATATAAAAGAAAAGTGATAATATAAAAGAATAAATAGAGAAGGATTAAACATATGTATTGTGTTACCGTGATAATTTTAATCATAAGTCTTACCTATGACTAAAATAATCTTGTTAAAAATAAAAAAGTATAAAAATTGTCTTCAACATATATATTCACCCTGACTATAAACCTTGAAATGGAATCTGGTTCTGATAGCACAAATATCAATGAGTATAAATAATATAATGATACTTACAATATAAAAGTTTCATTTTAATGTTCTATCGACAAGAATTAAATACTAACTGACTACCTCTAACCGAACTGCGATATATATAACGTGTATAAAGAACTTGGTTTTTCCTGCGGCTTTGAACCTTAATTTGAAAAAATAGGTATGAACTCTTTTGCAGTGTTAATTAACTGACATACTTCCTGTTTCCAACATGATGCTATATAACCTAGAACTTGAATATTCGTTATATTTATAGTTGTTAAATTCATACTTTAATTTATTTTTGTCATTAAATTTTGTAAGAACACAATATTACCTAACCATTATACATGAATGAGGAAAACCGTGAGCATCGTTGACTCTGGAAAAACCTGTGCATTCATAAGTAACAAAATATTATTATCTTTATAATATGTCTATTATAGACAATCAAGTAAGTAAATAAAAAATATAAAGATCAAAGATAAAACAAAATAACATGTTTAGAAGTTACTTGTATTGTATTGTAATTTAATGTTTTTAACACGTCACTCATTTTATAATCTTACATCTTAAAATTATAATATTTAGTTACATTTTTTGAAATAGCAACAAAACAATTATGACTTGGGAATAACCAGAGGTTATACGACATAGTTAATTAATAAAATGGAAATATGCAGTAATTTATTAATTAACTTTTAATTACAAAATACCTGAATGTTATGATTTATTAATAGTGTATAAAAAGACTTGACTATCCAGTCTCAGTAATTATAATAACTATAAATATTTCTATATTTATGCTTTTCAAAAGTTTTTTATTGTTACATGTTATTTTTATTTAAATTCAACAATCTAATGAATGTTGTATGATTAGGTACATCACTACTATCCTTGTTTAAGAAGTACCTACTAGTACGATTTCGTTAATGTGTATTATTGTTTGTTTAACTTATTTTGTTTACTTTTGCTATTGACAGATTATTTTATAGATCTTTATTCCATTATATTTATATATAATTTGATACGTGTTTGGTTTTATCAAAGCTATATTTATTGTTTTATGGATATCAAAGCTGGTTATATTATGATGAATAGATGTGAATTTATGTAGCTAAGGTGTGGCATTTGTAAAGTACAATATATAATGCTACTTAAGGATGCGTTTTAAAAACAGATAAGCATCAAATAGCATTACTACATTGACAAAACTTTACTATACTTAAGTACGCAGGTGTACGTAAAATGTGTAAATAAATTAGTTTTAATAATTTAAATTATTGTTCTTTTTATTTAATGTTTTCACATACTGCAACTAATTAAAATTACTTTTGTATAACTCGTATAGACATATTAAGCATGTGATATTATTCATAATTATTCTGTGATCTGAAAATAAACCCTTTAGTAATTGCTACTTGATCTCCTAGGGACCTAGACGAAAAAATCTAGGTCATCCGTGTTTAGACCATTATGTTAATATCTATTATCACACAAAATGATTACAAAACGAACCCAAGGACTTTTATTTGCCTAAGAAATCCAAAAGCATCCATCCAAGAAAGTACTTTCGGGTCACTCTATCAAGTCTGACGGTAAGACTTTATAAAAAAAAACAAACCGGAGTCTAAACTCAGCGCTCCTAGTTCTATTTGGGCAGCATATCCAGCATCCATACACCAGTGAATACAACTTCAAATCACTCCATCACAACAAAGTAACATTATATACTAAAAAAATAATTTTTCTAAAATGTTTTTTTTTTCATAAAATTCATAGAATATAAATATATTCCTACCTATAGAGGTAGGTCTGAGAGGTAGGTCTATTACTTTTATTTTCTAAGCGACTTCACATAATGCAAGGTCATGAAAAAGAACTATTAAATAGCTTTTTTATTTTAACCAGTAACAAATAAAAAAAAATAAAAATAAATTTGATACAATGTGTTTTTTAACTTGATTGACCAAGACGTCATAAATAAGATCAAAAAAGTCAAAACATTAAATTCTTGTTTAAAAATCTATATTCAAATAGGCATTACAAAGCACTCTTGGATGGTCAATCAACCGTCAATGGTTTAAATTATTTTATTTTGATGTATTTTAGACACTAAGCATTTGATAGATTTTTGACATATTTTCGACACTAAATATAAATTCTTTAGAATTTTACCGTGCGTCGGAATAATAGAACATTTTAATATAATTGTAAAAAACATATAAAAATGAATAAAAGTTTATATATTCACAAAATTTGTCAAAATTTCCTCGATTTTTTTAAAATTACTTATAATAAAAAAAAATATATTTTCGCCATTTGATTTAATTCAATTCCTCTATACATGATCCACGGTACGCAAGCATTTCTTCAGCACAGAGCAATCTGTAATAGGTTAAAAAAATTTCAAATATTATTTTTTTATGCAAGGAGAAAAAGTGAGAAACAAAGAAAAAGTTAAAAGTTTCAATTGACTTATTCGAATTAAACTAAATACTATGTATAAACAAACAAAGTTTAATTATAATTTAATTTGAGTTATGTTTAATTGAAAATGTATAGATATATTATAAAAAATAAAAACTTTATAAACTAAACTCACTCGCATTGATTTGTAAAAGTGATACCAGTTTTGGAGCACACTGGATCAAACATTGATGGACACTCGCATTCTGGTTGAGCCATCACAAATGAGAACAGGCTGAAGATTACTACTGAAATATACTTTAAATTAAGGTAATTAAAATATTACACTTTTGTTTAATTTATTTTGAAAATAATAATATATTGCAATTGAATAAAAGACGACTATACTTTTATACTATATTATTTTAATCTTTAAATAAAACTATGCTAATTCATCATTTATAAATTTGCTAATATTTGCCAATCAGCCAACCAAATCATAGTCACATATACTTTGGAATTGAGATGGCGTAAGAAGCCTTATAATAAATATAAGTCCAAATTGTTATTCTTGAAAACATAACTGAAACTGTTTATGATATTTTTGGATTGTAAATCACAGTGTAGAGAGCTCTTATCACCACATAAGTTAAACATTGGAGTTTAGAGCCTTATGCCATTAAGCAAATTGGACAACTGACTGATATCTCCACAGGTTTTTATTGCATGCTTCCTTTCACGTATTAGGTTTAGGGGCAGATGTAGAATCTAATTTTATTTTACAAAACAGAGCAATTTGAGCCTTTAACAACATGGGTCCTCGGAAGTCTCTTAAAGCTGTTTTCAAAGATCCACAATACTTTCGTTGTCATCACTTTATATCTTAGAAAATATAAAGTCAGAAAAATATGCAAACATATAATATGTAAAAAATCGACTTCTATATTATTAAGACATAGATATATATATATATAACAATAGTTCCTGAATTTAGACTTGCAAAAACAATTAAACAGAATTACAATGGAATTGGTTTTTAATGTAATTTGGTTGAAGCCATCACCTATACGATAGAAAATGCTGGCCCTGCTCCATGGGCTGAATATTTAAAACCATGAAACTGGAGAATGACGTTTCGTGATTGACGTGTATGCAAATTTAAAAAAAAATATATTTGACTCTATAAACGACAAAATGAAACTGAAAATGACGCACTAACTTATTACTATAATAAAAATAACTACGTTAAAAAAACCGACTTTAAAACTAAAAAGTTATAAATAATGAAGATTTAATATTTATTATATACTACATGTCCTATTTACTAATAAGTTGGAAGTCGGTGCCAAGCCATTTAGTATTAGAATTCAGTTGAATACATTTTCATAATTTTGGTTTGTTTTTTCACTATTCTTCGTATTGATTGAGCTGCTTATAATAATAACATTTAATTGCTATTTATTATGTTTATTTACGTATCTTAATCATTAAAGTAGGCATTTCTTTGTTTTATTTGGCTCGTATTCATTTAAGTGGTTAAATATAATTATTTGTTTAATGCTTGGCACCGACTTCAAACCTATTAGTAAATAGGACATATAAATAATAAGTAGTATGTAATAAATATTAAATCTTCATTATTTATTACTTTTTAGTTTATTGCTACATTATCAATTAGCCATGGGTAGACCTACAAAAGGTGCTGCGCGCCTTAAAAAATATAGATCTCAAGAAACGGGAACGGGTAAAAGTAGTCTTTTCCGTAAAAAATCTCTTTGAAACACAATTTCACGTTCTTGTGAGACTATTAAAGACTTCACATATCCAAAACAACAGATGTCATTAGTCACAGCATGTTTTGATTTCCTTCCGGAGGAGTTAGTTCAAAACTTGGACTAAAATGCTCATAAAATAAAAACAAATGGGCCTACTTGAATCCAATTTTTATGAGACCAATTCGAAACTATTCCGCATCAAACAAAAAAAGAATTACGTAAATCGGTTCAGAAATGTCGGAGAAATCGGTGTACATACATAAAATAAAAAAAACATACCGGCCAAATTGAGAACCTCCTCCTTTTTGAAGAAGTCGGTTAAAGAAAAATAGGACAATCTGACTTGCATATTCTTCTTATATTTGATAATAATATGATACATCAAGAATGACAAAAACACTTACGTAATATTTTCATTGTTATGAGGTTGTGGTTCAAGAGATGTGTTAAGATAACTGAAAACAATACGAGGATACCCGTATATAAGTATCTTTAAAAGAATGTAATTATGTATTATTAAGATTAAAAATGATATATTAATTACGATTTCATGCATTACAATGTATTCCGGGTTAAAAACAAAGCTATTTATGTTTGTGGGAAGTGTTGACTAAACCTAATATATTTCGTTTTGGTATTTATTATACAACGTACGTGCATGTGCGTTAAACCAATTAATTTAAGAATATTAAAAACTTATTATATTTTATAAGTAACACAAATTATTACATTTTTTTAACAAAATAACAAATTAAATTTTATAAGATATGATCTTCAGGGTTTCACTGAAATTTAATATTAAATGACAATCGCCGCTGCAGTCGAATAGATGTTCTTCCCAGTCAATAAGTTGGTACCGTGGTAAGTCTTACTTAGTACGAGATTCCTTAAAACTGACAGTATATATGCTGCCTCAAGTCTGACATAGCCCCTCCTGCCTCTGGTAGAACGCGTGTACCCATACCGTGTTTATGACGTAATAAAAAAATAAAATAGGATTTTATTTTCATTAAGTTTATCTGACACCATAAAACTACTTTTTCATTACGATGATACCATTAATTTTATTCGATAAAAAAGTTGTTATAAGTTATCGTAACGAATGTCATATAATTAATTTTGACCGCCCCGTTGGTAGAGTGGTTAGCGCAGACGCCTAACGTGTCACGGCGCAATGGGGCTCGGGTTCGATTCCCGGCTGAGACAGGCATTTATGTGATGAGCATAGATGTCTGTGTTTCTGGGTTTGGTCGTTTATTAAATATATTCTCAGTATTTATATATGTATTTATATGTATTTGTATCGTTGTCTAACACCCTTAACACAAGCAAATAATTTGCTTACTTAGGGGTTAGATCAATGTGTGTAATTTGTATTATATTATTAATCTTATTACATAAATAGCCTTCGAACTAAATATTACTCGGCCATATAAAGCTTAATGTTAAATAGAATGCTCTTTGTTATCTATTGAAAAAACCTAATTTCATCGCTTCCTTCGAAGTCTTCGAAGATTGCGTGTTTAAATCCTGTCCATTTTCATGATTTTTTTTTTTAATTATTATATTTTAAAAGGTAAACCTTAGATCATAACAATTATTATTATATTTCAGGCTTATATGAAATTTATTTATTTTACTATTATGACATTTCAAAATATAATATATATGTTTCGTATACTATGTTAAATCAGGCTGATGATACAAAAAACCCTTTCTGGGTCATATTTTTATTAAACCCATACAAGAGGTAAACACATCAACAAATTTCGCACATCTAACATATCAAGCCTATATATCATTCGGCTTTACAGTAGTCTTAGAGATAGGGTTAAATTTGTTTTGTGTCTAAAATATGAAAAGCCTGATGATTTATAGTCCTGTTTCACAGATAGATGAAAGGTTCACATGTTTGATTTTTGGATTTTCACCATTACTGTCCACATATTTGTACTCGTATGATAAACGTCAACACCACGCAAAATAATTTGTAAAGCCTCACTTTTAAAATCCGTATTAGGAAAATCTTTTTATTTTTTTATTTATTTATTTATTATATATATTTAACAGATGATAAATTTAACAAACGTATGACGGTGTTTATTTTTAGTGGTGATTTAAATCGTAAAATGGGCAACACCACGGGTATTTTTTGTCTATCAGTAGTGCGTTTTGATCGGGACACTTAATCCCAAAACAGCGCCATCACCAGATATGTGGACATGTTCCAACGAAGAACACGTGGATTCGAAACGTATTAAATCTGCGACATGTATGACACACCTAACAGTTTGCGTTAAATATACTATAAAATATACTGCTCAATGATCTAAAACTGGTAAACCGAAAAACAATTATTTGTTCTTCATAAAAAATGTTGCATCACGCCACCACATCAGCTCTGTGGACGTGGTCCAAGATAAGGTCAAAATCAGCATCACCGCTATGGGACCTGTATAGGCATGCGTAATTGCGAGGGTGGTCCCATATGTTATTGGTCTTGCCTCCAATCGCGGTTCTGATTTGGTTGTTTCTTATTTATTACATTATTATTTATAAAATCTTTATTTTACAAAGAAATTTATACAATTGGCAAACTTAATGCTATAGCACTCTCTACCAGTCAACCGATTAAATTAACAAAAAAAAACACAAATTATGGGTACAATGGAGAAAAATATTTATAAAAAAGCGACAAGATTAAACTCGATTTAAAATTATAACCAAAGAAAACAAAATATATCTATAAATATTATATGTTATGTATGTATGTATGTATTATAAAATCATAAATATATATAAAATATTACATATATACACAGAGAAGTGATATGACGATTACTTGAATATGAGATAATAAATGAATTATAAATATAATACAAATATCATTACGCAAGGTAAAAAAATAAAAATAGATTATTTATGATGGTGTGAAGGTACAAGGTTAAAAGCAGACCTGAGATGCAAATGACAAGATGAGCTCAGTAGTTGAAATTTTGATTTCAAGTAACGAGGGGAAGAAGTTCTTACTGTAGTGAAGAAAACAACATCACGTATCCAATTAAGAGAAATGACCTTGAAGTATGTGGATCTTTCTAAGTACCATTCGGAGTACGGGAAAAGTCTAATTACGAATATATATGATATAGAGAAAATGTTTTTTAATTGCCCCAATGCGGTTCGCACGGATGTACATTACATTATAGTAAGGCTACCAAATAATAGAAGTATACTCCAACCTACTCCTTCCAAAACTATTCTATCAATTTATTATTATTTGTACCATTTTAAATCCTATAGAATTTCTTATAATTAAACCTAACAACATTGAAGCTTTTTTTATAATTTAATCGAATGTTATCGTAACGCTCCTTTTTATCTACGAATACACCAAAATCCTTTATACATTCTAGGACATAATTATTAATTAATTCTAGAACATAATTATTAAGTCGTGAAAGATACATTTATTTCATTGTAAGAAAAGAGATTGACATTATTCTATTGACATTATTTTATATCAAGATCACCCTAAAGATCCGAAAAATATATTTTATTAATAATAGTTGTTTTTGAAACCTTGAAATCATTAGTGTAAAGTAAGCATTTATTATTAAGTATTTTTATCAGTTTGTTACCAAATAAAATTAAAGATATTAATCCCAAATAAGACTTGAGAAACAACTTAAGTAATCCTCAATGCTGAAAAATTTAAACCCTTCAATCTTTTTGGGAGCGGTTAGAAAGATATGGCAAATCCAACGTTTTCGACCGCCATGTTTTTCAAAAGAAAAAAGTTTATTGTACGATAAATCATAATTAATCTGATTCGCTTTAGAAAAATCCGTTTAAACTGAATTTACTTGCTGAGTCCAAGCAACATTCCTTACAAACCCATGTTGTTCTTCACCTATCGTTGTCCTAACATAGTTATAGATCATTAAAGAATCATCCTTAAAAGAAATTTGGTCATAATTTATAATATGTTTAAAAGACGGTACCTCTCACCTTTTTATTCTCACCTAACTTGAAAATATTATACACGCAATTTATCTCTTTTTTGCTAAAGTGTGTAATAATTATTATATGATTGACTGACTGCAGTTTGAGAATTATTATATTTGAGGGTATACTAATGACGGATTTACCTATAAAACAAATGAGATATTAATTGAAATATTCAATAATTTTAAGAGATATTAATTGTTCATGTTTATGAAATCAGAAATAAAGCCAAGATAAATAGACACAAAATAAAAATTAGTTTTGCATTAAAAGAACTGCCAGAGACCTTGAATTACTGTATTTTTTGTACAAATTATTATAATTATACACTGTGCTATTAAAAATCACTTGGATTTTATTATATTAAAACACAGAATACATTACTATCATTAGTTTTAGTTTAGTTATGAGTATATTGAGTTCAACATAAAGGTTATTTTACATTGTCAGCTTTGATGTCTTAACGAAACTGATTTTCAAATTAATTAACATTGATGATATTTTTGACAATAATATTTGTGAATGTTTCTTAAATCTTAGAACATTTTACCTATCATTTTAACTTAAGAATCTTATTTTCAAATAAAAACAAGTAAAAGTTTGCTAAAACTCGATTTATTCAACAAGTTAAGAAAATGTTCGTGATCAGTAAAGGCTGTATTTTTCTAAGTTAAAAGTTCTTCCCAAGAAGTCTGAAAATTTGTAAGCAAATAGAAGGATTTAAGCGCAACAACTAACTTTGTACTTACTTTTAAGTCAGTTATTTATTTGATTCTAACAATCAGGTGCAAGTTTAATATATTCACAATAATTGACTCATTCAGTGTACATTAATCATTTTAAAATGCATTGAAAATATATATATGTCGATGATCGAATGGGTATAGCGTATTAAAACTCAATTTTAATTATTATAAACGTACGCAGAAACGTTCTCATAATAATTTTGTTTCTCTTTTCTCGAATAATTTCATTATTTTCTTCTTGTGTTAAGTAAAAGACTTAAACTTTAAAGTAATCCTGATGTTGATTTGGGTTAGCAAATCAACAAATTTCAAATAGGAGTATGTCATGATACAAGGAATAAAATAAAGTACAAGAATCGATTTAAAATCAGAGGGACGGAGAAATAAGACCAAGTCGCAACCGTCGGACAGTGAATATAACTTAATTGTCAGCACCTTGGTATTTAGAGAAGCTAGCCCTATTTTGTTTATACTTTCCAAGTCAGGGAAAACATACTTATAAATAAAAAGATGAAAGTAGAAAACAATATTGTATTAAAAAATAAAGAGATGTTTAGATAAAAGACTATTCATCTATATTTTTTAAACGTTTTGTATACAAGCAATTTGCATATATAGGATAATATACCGCCAGGAATTACATGTGACTAATAACACATGTAATTGACAGCCCTGGACAGTCGTGGAGCAGGGATGATGAATTGAGTTATTTACAACCTGTTTTAACATTTTTGGGACGATGTTATTTATCGCGCGGTACACACACTGAGCGTGATGTGAGCCAGATCGAAAAAAGCTTTAAAAGCGTTCTAGACGTTTGCTATAGTAAGTTTATTTTTTATTTTATTTAAGTACAGCTTGCTTTTTAAATATACCTTTTACTCTTTATATAAAATGATATTTATAAATTACTGTTTTTTTTTTTTGGAATTTACAAAATTTCACCGAGTTTTAATAATTCAATTTACCAAGTTTAGAACGGAGATCTGTGCACGCCGTTGTTTTATATGTCTAATATGTTTTAAAATATCATTATATGATTTCAGGTAAGTCATTTTGTATTAATGGAAACCCCAGCTCCCTTCATTGGTAAGTTTTGTGAATGGATTAGTTAATTTAGTAATAACTATAGTTTTGTATCATACAAGTGCAATCTATAAAAATGAAAACATACAATTTTCAGTTTTTCTTTTTTTAAATATCTTGTTAAATATTGCAGAATCTAAGACAATTTTTGTTCTTATTAAGAGCAAACGACAAAGATTTATTTATAAATTGTTCATACTTCATAAAAAAATACCAAGATAAAGTGAGAAAATTCGATTTAAGTTATACTCGAGGATGTTAGAGTGTCATAAAAAGCTTAAAGTGTGCTCGAGACAACGATTTTAACGTAAGTGATTTTGAAATATGTTTTATATACTAAGTCCCATTAACATTTCAAGGTTTGGAACTAAGGTTCAAATTATAGTCCACAACTTTTACGAATGAATAGGATATATGATTTTTCAGATGCTAACAAATTGTAGTTTTGTTGTTAGTATTGTATAAAGAGCACTCAAAGTTCAAATACCAGTATTTCCAGTACCAATTAAAACCAGTGCCTACGGGTTCATTATTTACCATTTTATTAAGGAATATACTTACCACCTATTGAATTGTGACGTTTTCTCACAAAAAAATTGCCTTATGTATTTTATACGTCAATACTCGATCTAGGTTTAATTCTTATATACCCTTTAAAGTAAAGTAGTAAAATATTGATTTTGAATGACTTAAATTTGTTTTTAAATTTAAAGCACATTTTGTTGTACAAAATGAACATATTCCAATTAGGTACTATCTAAATTAAATTTGAATATTGAATCGTGTATTGTAGAGTAGATTGCAAGTATAATACTATATCAAATCAACTCGACTCCATCTCATGATTATTCAACAGAATAGCTCACTAGATCCTGTTAGTGGTATGTTGCTAATACTGTCAAAATGCAGTATTAGTTAGCAATTAACTGCATAAGGTATTGAGTATATTGGCAACTATTTTTCTTAGCGACAGTATAAAATTTCATAAGTAAAAATAGCATAACTGAGTTTTATAGTTTCAAAGTATGGATGATCATCGCTGAGATAAAAAACAAAACATAAATTTTAACTTTCATATATAATTTATAATACTTTAATATTTTACATGATATGAAACATTTTCTAAGTAGCTAATGTATATCAGATTTATAAATTTTAAATTATTATAAAATAATATGTGTACGAAAATGATTAGTTAGGAGGCTTTGATAAATCTATGAAATATTAAATGACATATTTTCACAACTAGCACAAAGCAGTAACAAGTAATAATGGTATACTGACGAACATTGGACTCGCGCCAGCTGCCGGCGTTCTTATAATTAGCTGTTTTATATCAACGGAGTCCGGCGTCGAGAGGTCTCGACTGTTGAAAGTAAAGTGGTTCTTAAAATCTATGTTAACTATATTCTACTTTATAAGTTTCCCGTGATCAGTTTATACATTATTTATATAGCATAAACAAATTTGAATATTTCTATTGTTTTGTAAATATTTTAATACGAATAGTCTGTTATTTAATAACAAACTAAAAGCAGCTTACTTCTTTTAGAATGTAATTAATAAACTTAATTACATTCTAAAAGGAATTCAGTTTAATGTACTATAAGTAAGTTAGAATTAAACTGTAGTGGTTTATGTTGTTTAGAACCCGTGTGGTATAATGTAGGCGAGGCTTTGTGAAGGTGTGATTTATGTATCTACATTACAGTTGTTGACGGTTTGTTCAATCTCTTAGAAAGTCCTCTTCCTGTTACCATAATACTGTGTGTGTACTTTGCGTGTGTGTATTTTCTGTGTACTTTGTGTGATACATTTACGATATAACTTTGTAGCTTAAGCAATAGGAAACAAAATTTTGGTAATTTGTTTAAATTAATTATAGTTTATATCTACCATATTATTGTAGTTTATATCTAATTAATAATTTACCTCTTTGTAATTAAAATTTTCAAATATAGAAGGTAATAATAACGATGTATAGTCTGTATTTTTTTATCGCTACACTTGCAGTATATGACACAATTTATTGTATGTTTGCGTATACCACAAAAACCATTGCGGAGATTTGGATTAGTTTTATTGTGGATATAGGTTAAAGGTTAAAACCCAGGATTTCTTTTCTTATTCTGGATATTGCTCTCTTATTCGATGAAAGACAAAAAGAAATCCTTATTCAATGGAAGACAATGATTAAGCCTCTAATTACAGTACACCAAAACTACTACACAAATTTTTCTAAATTTAAGATGTTCCATCAATTCACTTTGTAAGACGCCGGCAACAGCTAGTTTTTTGTTTGTATTATTATTTTTTCAATTCATATTTAGTCATATAAATTAAAACAATTAAAATAATAATTAGACTTACATATTCTGATTAATATAACAATATTACAAATGATGTAACTTTTAAAATACGACAATATTCCTTAAATTTATTAAGATTAAATATATTAGGCTTAAGTTTTTATGACATAAAATATTGCAACATAATTTTACTGATAAATCTCTTTCTTTACGACATCAACATTTATTTCTGGCAAATGTTTGTTTGAACGTTGCTTTATATATTTGGTTAATGTTGGAATTGAAAATCTAAATACATGTTCTGCATTTAGATAAAATATCATAGAGAATTACATTAACGTCGTTTCTTTACTATTATCAGGAACGATATGTAAATAATATTCTGATCGAATATTCAATGAGGAAAATAATATGAAAATATTTTTTCTGGGATGGATCATTTAAAGCCGGAACCTATGAAATTCCAGGTTATTTATGTTTTCTTGATCTTGAGGCCTTATACATAATAGGTACTACAAATACTTATAATTTTCCTATTATATCTCTGTTGTCAGAGCTTTCTCTAAAACTTTTTTTGGTTGATCTGTCAAAATAACTTGTGGGTTCATAATATTTTCAACAGTAATATATTAGAAAACCTGCTGCCACCTAATGGTTACTGATACTACTACTATAAAATTGCAGTAAAATACTTCTTATGACGTTGTATTCGAATAAGTTGTCAACAATCGATTAATATATTATAAATATATATATATATATATATAAATCCTAAATATACAAATAGGAATTGTGTGTTATTCAAATCAAAACACGATTATTTTATTCTATTATACTTCCAGCTTTTATAAAATTTGTTTGTAAATATGTAAATCGATTTATACCCTTACTTTATAAAAAAAAATGTATTCGTGTAGGTTGATTCTTTTTTTATTAATGCTTGCGGTTTAGGAAAGAACCTAGTGTTAGGACTTGTTTCAGTAATACACAGAATTTGCACTTCAATGTTTAATATCCAACCATTTGTAATAGAATGGATGAGAGCAGCCCTTACAACTCGTTTTATAATATTTTAACACTATAATATTTAGGTGAGGGTAATTTACAATTTCATAACCAACTTATAGATGTTATTGTTTATACCTTATAATAAGTTCTAATAATTAATAAAAGATTAAACATTATGTTAAAATATGCTATGCTTCTAATTCTTGAAACATTTAACAGTAAATATCAAATATAAATAACATTCCATAATTAATTGCGTGGCGCTACTGTTGAAACTTATAAACTAAAACATAAAAATTCCAATGTATTTACCATTTAAATTATTATAAATAAATTTTACTAACACTAAATAGATATAACAAAAACGCTTAACATCTAATCTCTTTCTATAATTGCAAAACTAGTGAAAACAATTTTACCTAACGCTTGATAATTATCAATTTTATGAAATTGTTAAATTGTTAAATTAATTAAGATAAGATTAAGATAAAATGACTATAGATAATACATCACTCATAAGTTAAATTTGATACCATATACGGCTTTTTAAAATAACGTCACTTTTCAAACATGAATTTCGTTTTGTTAGTGTTTTAACTCATGGTATATCTTCGCCACAAAATTACTATTCGTTTGTTTTGACAACATGACATTACGATAACAATATTATATTTGTTTTTAAAACAATACTGGTTATTTAAAGTCCATTAACAATTGGTCAGTATATAACAAATCCTTAGTTTTATGTTTTATTTATTTATGCCATAAATTATATATAAATTCAAATCAGACTTTAAAAATCATATCATATCTTCGACATATTTTATTTGGAATAGTTTTGTTTTTCGGTAAATAGAAATAAATTGTCATTTTTTTATTTAAGAATTATAATATAAAATGGGTTATAAATCACTATTGGTGAGGATTGTAAGAGATATATTTTTCTGAAAACGTTAAATATACTTAACTATAGATAAGATATTTGAAAAATATATGGCTACTAAGTAAAAGAAAATTGTTATCATATTCAATTAATGAATAGTTTTGATCACGTCTCAGTTTTATCGTGTTTGTTGATTTGGCATTACTAGGAAAAAATATCAATATGAGTACCTTAAAATATTAAGCAAAAAAACTATGTGGTTTGGACATAACCAAATGGTTGTTATAATTATATTATATATAAGCGTTCAAAAATATTTTCAACATTTAAATAGAGTGACAATACAGCAAGCATAATACTAATTCTTATCAGTACTATTTTCCAGCATATAAAGATAAAGTTGAAGTTGGGATGGTATTGTATCCAGAAAAAGTCGAGGACGTGTGAAGGCTTTTTTTTTTTTTTTTTCTGAATAAAGTTGAGTACAGTTGCGTTGACTGTCAGTGCTCATTGCTGCTCGACTGCAATAGCTCGGACAGCTGCTGAGCACTGATAATAGCGGCCTAACAGGATATGTTTCTCAGAAGCAGTTTTATTTTTGTGTGCGCTACTAAGGTGTTTGTGTGATTGGATGGGTTGCGGTCGGGCCAGACGTGTCGTGTGAAAGCTGCAACGCGTCTGTTACTATCTGTTTCATTGGTTTTCATTTTTTCTACTCTTCATTCTCCTTTTAAGCATGCGAAGCGGCGGTCTAAAAGTTATGTTATATAATATTAACGTAGAACGATAAAAAAACGTATTCCTTTATTTTGAGATTTGATTGAAAACCAAAAAATACATAAATATATTGTTACAATGACAAAAAATACAAATAACCGTAAATAATAATAAATAGTATATTTTAAATTACCTAAAATGATCGCGCCACGAACAATAGCCATTCTTGACCACAACAGCGCCTGCACACATAGCTCTGTAATAAATATTAACTATAAAGCTTCGTAAGAACAAAATAAGAATAGGCTTTTAATTGATGAACTTAATGCAAAATAACATGCAGCTGCAAACATCAGTATTTATTTTCGATTCATTTATAATTGTTGTAAGCATCGATAATATTATGTTTATATACATATATTCCTATTTTTTTATTTACTTTGTATTAAAAAATATTTTATTAACTTTACCTGCATTCGTTACGATACGTTATTCCGTTACTTGTGCATACTGGTTTATGTTTGATTGGGCAAAAACAAGCATTGGTTGTTCCCATGATTACAAATAGCACACTAGAGATAACTAAAAAGAAATTCAATACATTAGAGTAAAATGTCTAACATTGATCAGTTTTATTGAATTGGTTTTACATAACGAAAGCTGCTTTAATTTAAAAAAAAATGTTACCCGAGTGTTAATGGCATAGGAACTCGTATATTAATGAAAATATTTTTATAACAACTATCTTTAAAGACAACAAATGAATCCATTACAACAATACCTCAATTTCTGACTTATTATTTTTTAAATAAACTTAAGTAGTGAAAACACATCTAGATTCAAAGAATATACGTAGTTTAGAATGATCAGACGTTTGTTTCACTGATAAATTGGAAAAAAATCTTAAAGAATTCATGATGCTCTAGATTTAATATTTAAAAACACTAATACTTTAATTAAATTAAGAATAAAAAAAGGTGCACTAGTTCAGGTAGCAATCATCAATCGTCAATGTTCTTTTTAAGTCTTAAAACCTATAAAAACATACTACACTTAAATTGCAATACAGCGGATAATTGTTTTTTTTTTTCCTATTTTCATCAATGTTCGATCAAATAACAATAAAAACTCTACTTTCTATGCATTTAAAAAAAATTGATTTAAAGATCAAATTGGAAAATAATCGTCATATAGCTACCCGAATATAGCTAATAAAATGATAAGTGTAATTCATTAATTATTCTATACGTAAGGAGAATCAAAAAACTTAGAGACTGTCTCTTGATGGGAATAAATATCTTACTACTACTAAGCCGCATTCAAAAACGCGCGAGACATTATAGCGTAGCTATTGGGCACACCAACTTCGGTAAGAATCCCAGATGCGTTGTAATATCTACAAAGGTTCATCAAAGTTCGTTATGTGTTATTTTACTATCGAAATCTTGATTTACAGTTTTTTTTTAAGAGGTGTTTATTTGACTAGCTGATTGTAGCATAGAACCGTGCTCTTTCACCAGATCACATTCACATCACCAGAAAAATAATCCTTGGAACGGGCGTACTAAGCCTTTCCATTGAATTTTGAGGAACTTTCCCTGCTGAACTTTCTCTGCCATGGCTCAAGGCATATTGTTCACATATATTAAACAAATTCGATTCTACTTGCCTGGCGTACAATACAGTAATGTATACTGATAAGTGGCTATATAATCCTATTTTACTAAGTTTATCTATCGAATAGTTTACTTTGCTTTCGTTAAAATTTTTTCATAGAAATGTATAATTTAACCTGTTCGAAAATTCAACCTAAAAACAACAAAAATCTCTCTTGAACTGTAGACAGATGATTTTACAACCCAAATATCAGAATCTTTTGAGTGCCTGGGGATATACCAATGGACTCCGTATCATTTATCACAATCTTAGTTTTTAATATAGGGTGCAATCAAAATTATATTATTTTTTGAATATTTGTACCAAATTGTTAATATATTTTTTTAGGCGTAAGAGATCATAAGTCTTACTCTTAGGACGTAAAACTCACTAATAGATAGCCATAGAAAATATTTTAAATATAAGTTCAAATATTCATTTTATTTAAAAAAACTCGTTTATTTTTCATGACATTTTTGTGCTATCGTGTTTTATTTTACGATCGGTGAAAATAATTATATTTATTTGTCTTATCTATGACGTAGTATAATAAAAAATTACAAAGTCATGAAAAGGTTTTTATTTTAATTTTCATTGACACTAAATAATATAGAATTATTATATTTGTTCAGTTATTTGTGTACAGTTGTCAAATTCTAAGTTATTTCAGTGTCCATAATTCCTAATATATACATCTAATAAAAAATAAAAAGGTAAAAACTGCACAGTCGATGTTCAAAAAGTACAACGTTTTCCTATGTAATACAGCATCTACTCAAGGTAATACTCGTAGATTAACCGCTCTACGAATTGAGCCACCATATCGCTATATGCTTAAATGCTGAACTTAGCATTTTATAAAATCACCTTTAATCTGAAGAAACCAAAATCAATTGTTTTTTTTTTATAAACCAACACAAAAAGAAGCATTTGTAGGTATATTGGAGCATTGAAGGTCATTGGTCAATAGTACAAATATATTCACCTACTAAACAATCGTGCCTCGATACAAAAGATACATTCTTATAACTACAAATACTGAAATTGAACCGAGAAAATGGCTAATAACAATTACCACAAAATTATTCGAGGCGAAAACCCATTTAATTAACGCTAGAGACACCAGACAAAAGAAAAAAAATAACAAAAAATTAGTAAAAAATAGCTTAAAAAATTACAGGAAACTAAACAGAATGAAGATTTTTAAAAAGTATATACGTAAAACGTCTAGTGGGGTCAAAAAAGGAAACAGAGAATTGAAAATTTCAATGGCTTGGTTAACTAAAATGAAAGACAAAATATAACAACACCTTATAACAAGAAACTGTACGAAAATACCAGAATAGAAAGCGAAATCATTTTAGCAGATACGGAGGTAACTTTCCTAACATTCTTTAAGGTGAAGTCGAAAAAGCTATAGACTCCCAAAAGTTAGATAAAATAACAGGGCCCGATGGTATAAGCAACGAAATCTTAAGACAAGGAAAATAAGTTTTAATACCTGTCCTTACAGATATGTTTAACATTATCATAAAAAACAGAAATAATCCCTCAACAATGGGCAGAGTCTATTATTATCCTGTTATATAAGAAAGGAGATAAACATGAAATAGGAAACTATCATCCCATTCAGTCTTGTGTCATGACAGTCTTGTATCAAATATCTAAGAAAATTTTAAAAGGTATATAAAAATCGCTAGAAGAAAACCAACCAATCGAGCGAGCAGAATTTTGTGAAGTATTCATTTTATTCGTCAAGTTTTAGAGAAATACAACAAATACCAGCTTATTTATTAATTAGCTTTTATTAATTACAACAAAGTATTTGAATCCCTTGTACATAAAGCCATGTGTGCCATGCGTAGCATCAAGGGATCAAGGAGTTAAAACAAAATATATTCGATTAATAAAAAACGTGTACAGCCACAGTATAGCCAAAACCCAGTTAGAAAAAAAAATTCAACCGTTTAAAGTAGGAAAAGGTGTGAGACGGGGAGATCCCTTATCACCAAAACCATTCTCGGCAGTACTAAAATTAGGCAGCTCAACTGGGAAAATCTTGGGATCAATGTAGACGGCATACCGTTTACGCATTTAAGATTTCAAATGATAGATGACCTGGTGATAGAAAGTAACAGTGTAGGATTAAAACTTAACCCCGAATAGACTAGAATGATGAAAATTGGAGAGCAACAAACAGCTGGAGAAGATATTGGAGCCTAAGATAGATCATGAAAAACAAACGACTTCAGGTAAACATCAAAAGTAAATTATTTAACACCTGCATATTACCCGTCCTCATGTATGGCTGCCAATCATGGACTTTACCCCAGAAATCACAAATAAACTATCAACTACCCAACTTGCTAAAGAGGAGCATGTTAAATGTCAAGATTTCAGATAGAATGAATAACCATGTCATCAGGAATAAAATAAAAACAAAGACGTAGTACTGAAAATTAAAAGACTTAAATGGAGATGGCCAGGACACACAGTGAGAGGTTAATTCACCGAGACGGACAGCGATACGGTAGCTCAGTTGGTAGAGCGACGGGACGGTTTCCCAGTAGTCGCGGGTTCGAATCCCTGCCCGTATCGGTTTTTTACATTCTATATTTATATAAATTTAAATAAGCTTAACATGGCTATACATGTTTAAAGATATTTTCAAAAATATTATTCATTTTTTAACAAGCATTCTCTAACATTAAACCTTGGGGATATATAAAGACTTTAAAGACGTTACAATAATACAAAAAATGTATATATATACCGGCCGAATTGAGTACCTTTTTGAATTCGGTTAAAAAATACAAAAAATAATATCTGAATGAAATCACATTTCATATTTACCTACACTACATTTAAGAAACTCACAACAAAAAATAACATAATTTCAATTCAATTATAGAAATTTCTATAAAATAATATAACATCTAAAAATAAAAATACTTACAAAATGCTAATAATTTCATGTTATATGTGAATCCTTCACAAAAGTAAACGTCAAGTGAAATACTTTGACTATTTGTATTTCTTTTATAGTGCTTAGGCAAAAAACAATTATATTATAAATAAAACTGTGGTATTTAAGGTTTATTCAAATAAATTAATAATATATAAAAAAACATAAAAATATTAGGGCAATATTTTGCAATAGGGAACATGCAAAAAAATTTGAATGGTCTCAAATATTTTTTGGCGTTTAAGTTCATACTGTGGTATCAGTGTGACTGAGAAAAATAAATAATTTAAACCTATATTTTCATGCTTAAAGATTTTATTAAATGATACAATTGTTTAGGTAATCTTAAAAACATTTTCTAAATACATACTCAAACAACTCTAACAAAACAAATACCTACAAACTCTTTTTGAATAGCAGTTAGCATGCTACTACACAATACATTTTTAAAATGTTTCTACCTCTGAATAATTTTTCACTTCACTTGACTCAGATAAATAACTTGGTTGATAATCAGCAGATATAGAAGATATAAGATGCTATAGAAGTATTATCAGCTGTGTTTTCAGTAAACAATTTTATTTTTAAAACAGATAGTTTTACTTTTAAAACTGTTGTGTAACAATGTTGTGTGTTAAATGAGGAAATGGTGACAATGCTACATTTTGTTTTTCAGCAGGTATATTTACATTGACACCTTTACTTCCATACTTCGGTTTAATATTAACTTGCACAGCTTAGTCACTTGGTAATTTATCTTTAATATGCGAAAAGCAAGTCTCTGCCTTATGATCATCACATTCAATAGGAGAAGTACTGAGTCTTGGCTGATTAATATCACAGACATTTGTATGGGCAGTACTAGGACTTACTACCTATATCACTTCTTCGTAAAGGTCACCAATTTTTTTAAACACTACTCTTGATAGCTAACTCTTAAAAGGCTTCATTAACCGATGTCAATCTTTGCCTTTTGACTATGCACATTCTCATTCTATCAGCTGGTGTTTTTGCCACAAAAATATATAAGGAACAACTCCTTTCTTAAAACTTAGATTACATCTTTCTCCTTGTTGTTTTGTTACACATATTATATTCAATACAATTTGCTGTATCTTCATTAACCTGAAATAAATCGACAAACATAAAAATTTCGTAAAATCAAAAAAATAATACGGTTTTTATAGAAAGTTATACTGAACTTTTGTAGGCTAGGTTAGGTTAATTTTAAACTCAAATTTTCTAATGTTCAATTCGTAAGTAGGTATAAATTTAAACTATTATATTAAACTTATTATAAATAAAATATACTTACGTTAAATTGATCTTCACAACAATATAAACACGATTTAGGACATATATTATCCCTTTTAATTACCATACACCATTGTTATTGTATTTTCGCATCTCTTGGAATACAAAAAACACTTGGCGGGTGTTTTTCTAATACTATTTTTGCACTCCGGTACTATACAATATTTGTAAGATGACTTTTATCTTCTTCCATGACTTGTAAAGCAATTAAAACTTAAAATATGTATGAAGTAACTAAAAAGTGCATAGTAAACATTCACTGGATGTGTCATTTGACGTCACGCAAAGCGCGCGCAAAATGACGGCGTTTGAACGGCTCAAATTTATTACAAGTTTTAATTTTTAATTTGAAGAAAAACTAGAATCTTTTCAAACCTATTTATATTTTTTTCTACGATATATAGAGGTAAATGATTAATTTACGTCAAAAAAAAATTACATGAATGTTCCCTATTGACACCGACTTATTAATGAGGTTATTACCTCTGATAAACTACTCATGTCTGTTATAGTTTTATTAAAAAGACACAGTCTAAAAAAATAAATAATAGTAACTAAATTGTCAAAAAATAAAATTAGACACGTAACGTGACTTCCAGCCTACAGACTTTTTAAATCACTTAATAAAGAATATACATTTAAATATTCATATTTATTGTTATTAATCCATCTAGTGGCAATCCATATTATGGCAATTAAATACATTTGAGGGGCCAAAAAAGTTTTAAATTTTAATCGATTGTCTGTATGGCCACGCGCGAATCGAGACTAAAAAATAACGCTGCGAAATTGTATCGTCCGAATCCACGGCGCCGTGTAGGCGGTCCCTCCTAGCCTACATGGCGCCACGTGATAATTAATCTATATATATTTTGTTGAGTTTGTATAATAGAATCCTAAAATTTGTTGACAAAATTGTTGATTTCATATCAAAATTAAATTATTTGATCTATTTATTTCGCTCTGACCTAATATATTGCATTTTAAACAGCCATTAAGATTAATTTAAATAAATATTTTTCACTAAGTTTTGTTTGAAGTTTCTAAACTTTAAACAAAATGTTTAATATAACAAATATGGAGGAATTACTAATAATTTTAATAGTTACAGCAAAACTGTTTTTGTTATTTTGATATAAACTATCTATACTTATATTATAAAGCTGAAGAGTTTGTTTGTTTGAACGCACTAATCTCTGGGACTACTGGCCCGAATTAAAAATTCTTTGTGTGTTGAATAGTTCGTTTATTGAGGAAGGCTAAAAGGTATGTATCATCTCCCTGTGACTAATAGAAGTTAAGCAGCAATAAAAATGCTGCAAATTTAATATAATCTAATAGGTTCTGACTGACTTAGTTATAGCATACAGTCTAAACCGCAGGTCGTAGAGATAGTAAAATTGGAGGATACATTTGTTTTTCTACGTAGTGGTGTACTAAGAAAAGTTTTTTAAATTCCACCCTTAAGGGTTTTAAATATCAATTTTGTATGGAACTCGTTATTTATAAAAAGAAAAGATTTAGTATACGTCACTTAAGCTTATATTGAGATCTTTTATTACATTTTAGGTTTTATAATTCAGTAAATTTACATTATTTTGGATTTACTCTAACTAGAAGCAAATAGTATTATGTCCAGCAAAAAAAAGTGGTAAATTTTAATATAATTGAAACCCAAAACTTATACAAAAATAATCATATAAAAACAAAAACGGCATTCACCGAGCATGCTATATATTTAGACAAAAGATAAATTTGTGCTTATTTCTCATAATTTTAAATTCAAACTTCCAAAACGAGCCACCATTTGTCGAAAGGAAATGTGACGTCATTTGACACGGCATTCAAATTATCGGCGTCGAAGTTCATACTGTGGTATCAGTGTTACTGAGAAAAATAAATAATTAAGGCCTATATTTTCGTGCTTAAAAGTTTTGTTAAATGATACGATTGTTTGGGTAATTCTAAAAACATTTTTTTCAATACTCAAACCACTGTAACAAAACAAATACCGACAAACTCTTTTTCAATAGCAGTTAGCATGCTACTACACATTACATTTTTAAAATGATTCTTCAACTGTATCATTTTCCTCTTCACTTGACTAAGATAAATAACTTGGTTGATAAGCAGCAGATATAGAAGGTATAAGATGCTATAGAAGTATTATCAGCTGTGTTTTCAGTAAACAATTTTATTTTTAAAACAGATAGTTTCACTGGTAAAGTACCAATATTGTTTGTTGAATGTGGAAATGGTGACTATGCTACATATGTTTTTCATATTTACATTGACACCTTTACTTCCATACTTCGGTTTAATATTAACTTGCACAGCTTAGTCACTTGATAATTTATCTTCAATATGCGAAAAGCAAGGCTCTGCCTTATGATCATCACATTCAATAGGAGAAGTACTGAGTCCTGGCTGATTAATATCACAGATATTTGTATGGGTAGTACTAGGACTTACTTAGTATATCACTTCTTTGTGAAGGTCACCATTTTTTAAACAAACTTTTGATAGCTAACTCTGAAAAGGCTTCATTAACCGATGTCAATCTTTGCCTTTTGACTATGCATATTCAGGAGAATGTCCTCTCAGCTGGTGTTTTGCCACAAAAATATATGAGGCACAACTCTTTTCTTCAAACTTAGAATACATTTTTCTCCTTGTTGTTTCGTTATACATATTATATTCAATACGATTGGCTGTATCTTCCTTAACCTGAAATTAATCGACAACCATAAAAATTTCGTAAAACCAAAAAAAAGAATACGGTTTTTATAGAAAGTTATACTGAACTTTTGAAAGCTAGGTTAGGTTAATTTTAAACTCAAATTTTCTAATGTTCAATATTTACTATAAATATAAAATATTAGATTAAATGTATTACAAATAAAGTATACTTACATTTTTATATAAATATAGAATGTAAAAAACCGATACGGGCAGGGATTCGAACCCGCGACTACTGATTTGATTTTCGAAAGAAACCTAATAGATGTCACCACCGTCCCGATAAAGACGATCACATATAGAATGCTTAATTCACCGAAACGGACAGCGATACGGTAGCTCAGTTGGTAGAGCGACGGGACGGTTTTACGGACCAGTAGTCACGCAACGCGCGCGCAAAATGACGGCGTTTGAACGACTCAAATTTACTCAATGTTATAATTTTCACTTTGAAAAAAACTAGAATCTTTTCAAGTCTATTTTTATTTTTTTCTACGATATAGAGCGGTAAATGATTAATTTACGTCAAAAAAAATTACATGAATGTGCCCTATTGTCAAGCTCATATTTATATTTATTAAAACTATAATTGAAAAAAAAATACACAAGACCTTGTTATTTTAAGTTACGATCTTGAAAAAGACTTGTTAACATACTACTTGGAGTCTGAAAACAATTATACTGTAGGTAACAGTAATAATTCATATATGGACGTTGAAAAAATTTAACTTATTAAACAGCTGTTTTTGGACGTGTTTAAATTACTTAGTTTCTGCTGTATAAAAAAAAACATTTTTTTATTTAGGACACAGCTAAATTTACAGACTGAATTTTCGTTTTTTGTCAAATTGTTCAAGAAGGTTTTTATTATTCTTGACTGCTTTTCTTCTTCTTCTTTTACTTTTTAAATACAATTTTTCATGTATAAATTCTTAAAAATAATAATTCTTAATTTTTTTTTTCTTACAATTCTAAAAATATACCGTTTTTGTATTTGTATTATAATGCATAGACTACATTAAAAAAAATAAACAATTTATGTAATAAATATTAGACCTTATATTAAATGTTTAGGTTATTTAGAAGGTTGTAAATGGCATAAAATTTACTTTATCGTTACTAAATAACAACAACAATAGGTTCTTATGTTTTAATTTTGATTGCCCCGGGAGTCTCATATAAGGTAGACATGCTAATTATATTTTTCTCGTTTATATTATAAAATGATATTAACGAATCTAATACATTAACGAT
Source organism: Napeogenes inachia (assembly GCA_959347355.1). Lineage (NCBI taxonomy): Eukaryota > Metazoa > Arthropoda > Insecta > Lepidoptera > Nymphalidae > Napeogenes > Napeogenes inachia. Next base: position 17,183,958 of record OY365798.1, on the reverse strand, counting down.
CGTTGCTCTTATAACGTTTTGTTTTAACTCAACAGAGTTCTACTTCGAGGCATTGGAATCTAAAATTCTTCTTAAAATTGTACATTATTCTAGTCATTTCGCAGTGTTTTGGGGGAGAAAATACTTTTGAAATTCTATCTTACATTCACATTACATTCTATCTCATACGTCACATCACATTCATATAAATTCATCATTTTACTACTTTATTATTAATTTTCTTGTATAACAAGGAAGTGTACTGCCAATATATAACTTTTTTGAATATTTTAGAGTAGTACTTATAACTTATTTTTTAATTTATAAATTTAAATTACTTTAATTAGCTTATTTAAGCGTAGCAACACTTAGAACGTAAGACCGTTGTTTGTTTTTAACCCTCGACTTCGTTGCGTCGGGGGACCGTTAATTAAAAGAAGAAATTAAAATGCAACTAAGTTAACAAGGCAATTAAAAATATTACGATATCGAATCGTATAGTCTAAGTCCTCAATGATTAATATATACGTAATATATACACTATCAACGTACGTACAACGGTCCCCCGACGCAACGACTTCAAAAAGTACATAATAATATTATTTTTATTCTTTTTAGAGGTCTTTTTGTATCGGGGGTTTTTAAATTTTTTAATTCTATCAATAATTATATTATGCAAAGAATTCTATTTACATTTATTCAACTGACATTGCAGTTTCTTCGCATTTCAGAACAAGCTAATGTTATTATTCATTTAATCTGTACGTGAAAAGATAACCTCAAAACAATTCTAAGATTTAAGTGTAATTCAAGTATGATCTATGTGTAGCTTTTAGAGCTACGTTTTGTGCATCCCACGCCATTACCCTAGAATGATAACTTGTTTTGCAATTTTGACGAAGTTCTTAAACGATGGCACTACTTACGGTAATGGTGCTTATATGTAATACTTGCTATGTAATTCCAGATAAAAATATATTTTATTTAATACGAAAAGGCAAATTGACTCGTTGCCGAAATTTTGTGATATATATTTTATTCCCTCTATATAAAAGTAGTTTTGATTGGATAACATAAAAAATATAACAATAACCCCAAAGTCGGAAAAGGATCATTTAAAGCCAGAACTTATGACATTCACGCACATTAATATCTTTTCCTCGTGTTATTTTATGTAATTTCCAATAGAGTTCTATTTTGGTGTATTTCTTATGAAATCATTATAGGGACCCCGACAGACGCTCTATAAAAGATTATAGCCCTGTTCTTTTATAATCTTCCATTTTTATACTAGATAGTCTTCTAGTTACATTCTTTCATCGCGGCATATTACGTTTTTATAACCACCAACCAAATTCGTAATAAGATAAACGTATTATTCATACTAATCACACCCAATTTCTAAAATATTTTTTAAGTGAAATAATATTCTCAATGCGTTATAGATGATTATGGACCATGGGTACATTTATATTTAACAGATCCTTTAACGGGTTACTCTCTATATCCTGTAGCTTCGTTTACAAGTCTCTACATGGTATTCTGGTGCCTTTTTTCTGGCATATTTTTTTTGTTATTTTCGGTTACGTAGAATAGTTTTTAGTTATGGCATATGTTTTGTAATAATATCTGATACTCTGAGATCCATATAACAGTAATATTAACCAGTAAATGATACTTAATACAAAGTTATGAAAAAGAAGAAATTCATTCAAAGTTCCTCTTGAGGGCATAAGAGTTCTCATAAACCACGAATCATCCGATTCGCAGAATGTTATCAAAGACCTTCTCGATTACTTGAGACAGCATTTTTAAATATTATACTGTTTGTACCTACAAAAATAACTAATTATTATTGTAACACATTTATATTAATAAATAAATATTACAATACTCTGGTCAAATTAAGCAGTTTTTTAAGCTACTAACATCTTGATCTCATAAGGCCATTTGTATAAAATTTTTAAGTGTACTGTTTTTTCTTATATAATCGTATAAAAAAATCCTATAAAACACGCACGCGTAAAGACATGAAAAGAACTTTTTAAATATAAAATTCTTGAATATAACATTTTCAGAATTTTAAAAATTGTATAATAACAAAAGTTAAAAAAAAAGTAAATAAAATTTATGAAGCAACGATAAGCTTCTGACATAAACTTCGTGACTTGGATTGTTTTTAATGTAATAAATAGTAATGAATAACTTTACTGAGAAATGGATGTAAGCGCTGTTAATCATAGCATATGTGACACTTCGTTCTCATAAATATTAATGATCTTATCACACACTTTCTTTCTATTTGTTTACTATTTATAGTAAAATCGTCTAACTGATACTCTCATTTCGTTGTTCACAAAAATATAAACAAGATGTATTATAAATTAAAAAATATGTAAAGGTTTAGGAACTATGTTCATTAAATAAAACAGTATATTTTGGCATTATTGCAAGCGCTATGATAGCATGCAAAATACTGCGAGTGGATGTTCAATATTGAAAGCAGATAAATATATCTGCTCTTTTTCTTGCTCTTTTGATATCATTGTATTTATCATTAACAGAATAACCATCAGTTATGGCGTTATAAGAATCTCGACATGCTACATACACTAACTGACGGGTGTAGGTACTTTTATGTATTTGATAGTCAAAGCCAATGAATGTATGTGTACCAATGAATTCCAAGAATTGGAAGTCATTCTCTTCGATTAATTTAAGCAATTTATTTATTTATTTATTTATTTATTTAAAGCATAAGGAAACGTAACAAATACATCTTAAAAAAATACAGCAATTTTGAAGCAGAAATTACAGAAGTAAAGATGCAGCCTAAAAGACGTTTCACAAAGTACAAAGAAGATATATTAAACACGGTAGTAAACACACAAGAATAATAACAACATAAAAGTATACAAATCATAAAAAAGACCAGAGAATTTAAATTACAATTATTAAAAAAAATTAATATTAGAGTTACATTCAATCATTTTTTTTACAATCTTATGTTTTAAGGAAGCTGAGGAGCACGAAAACAAATCAACCTCATCAAAGGAATCTAGTGATTCGCACATTCTTTGAAGGGGCGAACGAAACCCGATATTAGTCCTGGGAGTATTAAGAGCGAATGTTTTATTAATCCGAAGAGGCCTGGAGGGTACATTGAAATTAACAAGCTGGAGGAGTTCAGAACATGAAAACTCGCTCACGCAAATTTTTCTAAGAGTGAGGCAGTCTAAAAGACATCGCCGTTGAGTCAAAGTTAATAAGCCATAATCTTTAATATATTCACTATAGTGACCGACACGCCCCTTAGTACGAAGAGCCAGTACACGCGAAAACCTTTTCTGAACAGCCTCAATCCTACGCTCATATGTACGATAAAATGGGTTCCAGATAGGACTGGCGTACTCGAGTTGTGACTGCACGAGTGCTTTATACAAATAGACATATGTACTCTCATCTTTAAAAAGTTTAGTGACCCGTGTAATGAATCCAAGCATGCGATAAGCAATATTTATTATGTGGTCTATGTGTTTATCGAGAATAAGTTTGGAGTCAAGATAAACCCCAAGATCTCTGATGCTGGAAACGCTTTCAAGAAGATGCCCACCCAATCTTAACTTTGATTGTACAATATTAATTTTCCTAGTAAAAACTACAAGCTTACATTTATCATGAGCTAAAAAAAGTCTATTTCGAATGCAATATTCGTTTAGTCTGTTAAGATCTTCTTGGATTTCAGCCACGTCAGACAAAGATGATACTTTCTTATATAACTTAAGATCGTCAGCATACAACAGATATTTACAGTGTACAAAACAGCTATCAATGTCATTAATATATAACGAAAACAGCAAGGGCCCAAGAACGGAGCCTTGAGGTACCCCGGAAGTTACAGCCACCCTAGAAGAAGTATACCCGTTTATGACAACACACTGTGTACGATCGCGAAGATAGGCTGTAAACCACCGCAGCAGGTTGCCCTTTATACCGTTAAAAAATATTTTTTTTAACAGTATTAGGTGATCCACTTTGTCAAAAGCCTTCCGGAAATCGGTGTATATTGTATCAATTTGAAATTTTTTATCCAAGCCATTAAAGATGTAGTCTGTAAAGACAAGAAGATTTGTGACTGTCGATTTCCCATTAATAAAGCCATGTTGTTGATCCACGATAACGTGTTTTAGACAGGAAAAGATGTGGCGGTGCACTAGCCTTTCTAGTACTCTAGGTATTGTAGAAAGGATAGAAATAGGACGATAATTCTCTACATCACATCTTGTCCCCGACTTAAATATGGGTGTTATGTGAGCTAGTTTCCAACAAATAGGAAAATGACCATCAAAAAGGCACTTATTGAAAATAATTTCCAATGGAATGCAAAGGGAGTGGCTAGTTCGCTTCAGGAATAGGGGGTTGATATTATCAGGACCAGGCCCTTTAGTTACGTCGATCCTTTGCAGTTCTAAGGAGATTTCAGCTTTTAAAAGATATATTTGATTGATGTGTGCATGTAAATCATTAATAGCATTGGTGTCATTGATCACGGAAGAGTAAGCGCTATGAGATCCGCTTGGTGGTTCAAAAACTGACTGGAAGTATTTGGAGAACATTTCAACAATGATTTCAGGATCATCAGATACAGTGTTATTTAACTTCATCGTCTTAGGATATCCAGAATTATTCGATTTCAAAGTTGAAGTGTATTTCCAAAACTGTTTTATATTGGTCTTCAATGATTTTTCTATTCCAGCAATATATCGATCATAACATAGCCTCATAAGTCTTTTAACCCGGGCCCTCAGAAGAGAAAATTCTTGATAGTCGCGGGGATTCTTGTATGTTTTCCAATGGTCCCAAAGTTTACGTTTTCGATTAAGAGCTCGTACCAGGCCATTACTGAACCATGTAGGAAATTTACGTGACTTTATCGTCATAAGCGGAACATGTGCAGCTATAATTTCATTGACGTTTGTATAAAAAACATTAACGGCTTCATCGCACGTAAGAGGGGTTAATAGTTTCGACCAGTCAAGTCGGTTGATAATATCGTTTATTATGGCGTAGTCAGCTTTAAAAAAGTTTCTTTTATGACGGGTGTTAACAGTCATAAAGTTGGAGGTCTTGATTTCACAAAGTATATCAAGAGCTGGATGATGGGGAACAATGTTAAGCAAAGGATCGTCGGATATTTCAACGCAATTACTTAATGTGGACAGTATTAGATCTAGAAGCCTTAAATGGTCGTTATACACACAATTTGTCTGTTTTAAATTCATAAAGGACATCGTATGTAAGAGTAACTTAGATTGCTCCGTGCGCGCAGACTCCAATAGGCTAGTGGGGCTGGATGACCATTTAAGGTAAGGGAGGTTGAAATCTCCAATTATTAAGTAATTAAGAAAACGCCCGTCGGTATATATATCCTGCAGTTTATGGAAAAAATTACTATACGCAGTAGAAGGGCTAACAGGAGGAAAGTAGCACGCGTTTAACAAAAGATCTGAATGAGATGGAAAGTGAATATAAATTTCCTCCAAGTCTGGTGCTTCCAGTTCAGTCATTCTGACGGCTTTGATTTTACTATTAACCATGACCAATACGCCACCACCCCCTTTTTTACCTGCAACTAAGAGATTTCTGTCGCGTCGAAATATAGCGTATCCATCTAAATTAATTTCCCTGTCAAAAATCGAGTCCAATAGCCAGGTCTCCACTAGCACAATAATATCGTAATTACTAGAGCCTAGATTAAGTTTTAGTTTTTCGAGTTTGCTCCTAATCCCTCCACAATTTTGGTAATAAACAGAAAAAGTTTTTGTATTAACCATGATCCAGAATGAGGATTATGCAAATGACAATGAGTTGGTTATCGTGCTCCTCAGAAGAGTAAACGTATGGACTTATAGTACATAAACAAAAAAATACTACATAAGGTACGGCAATGTATATAACAAAAGGAAAAATTAAAGAATATGATAAAAGGGAACATTGTGCAAAACAGAACTTATAAATTGCAAAAATAGATAAATACGGGTAAGTAACGGAATCTGAAATATATGTAACGCAATCTAGTCACGCTATTTTTGAAAAATCCTTCTCTGACCTCAGTTGTATAACCTTAGATTGTTCACATTTCCTAATAAAAATGCAGCCGTTTTTCACCCACGTGAATCTGTAGCCCTTTTCGTTAGCAAGTTGGCGGGCTTTACTGAAGAGGATTTTATTTTTTAAAGTAAGGTGCTCATTCACAAAAAAACGGCGACCATTGGAGGAAGAGGACTTCTCAGATGTACCAAATAATTGATCCGTGGATAACGAGCGACGCGCACGCGCTGCAGCAATCAAATTGTCACGCTGACGACGAGTTGTTAGGTGCAAAATTATATTTTTAGGGCGCTCTGTAACTGTACCAGGAGCGATGCGATGGACATGCTTAATATCACTATCGTTCAGTTCAACATTTAACATTTTGCTAATTAACATACAAATTTGGACCAGATTTTCCCCTTTCTTTTCTGGTATATTTTGAATTTCCACGTTTGAACACCGATTGGTTTGGTCTATATCATCAAGCTTGTTGTTTAATGTTTCGAGGTTCGCACGAAGTACAACATTCTCCTCCATCAAGTTCGTTGGCACAGAGGTGCAGTTAGCTGTTTGAACCTCCACTTGTGATAGTCTGTTTTCCCAGGCACTCATGCGAGCTTCAAGGGCATTCATATCGTTTCTAAGAGCAAGAGTAGCATCCGAAATGGCCGTATTCAGGTCTTCTCTCCATTGCTGTCTTAAGTCCGATAGCTTAGTGTCCATGTATTTAGTAAGGGCCTCCGTGTCAATATTTAAAGAAGCTGCCAAATTTGTTTTAGGTGACATGGGCAGTGTGGAAGACGCGAGAGCACTTTGCTTTTTACATTTACAATATGAGCATTTCCACTTCTTTTTGTTCATAGGGAGAATTTTTTTAAATTCTATCTCCGTGAGATCAGCGCAAAGGAAGTGCAGCACCGTAAGGCAAGATGTGCATTTAATCGCTTCATTGTCATAAACGCTCTTAAAACATTTACCACAGTCCATTTTGAATAAGTATTAAAATATTATTAATGTTACGAGACAAACAAAAAAAAATAATAATAATAACAAAAAATAAAAAAAATGTATGATCAACGGAGGTTTGAACTGGGTGCTATTTGTTAGAAACACAACCTCTAGCGCCACTAGACCACAAAGTCTTTACTTCATACGTTTGAATCAATTGTATAGATCTTACAAGGTTGTGAAGATTTGTTAAAAAGGTGACTTATATTAAGTAAACTATTTGCAAGTCACATATACACTTTCAACACTACACTAAAAGAACACTCATATGAGTCCAAAACACAATCTTTACGCACTGTGACGAACAAATATACAGCACTGGTTTGAAAACGTCAGCCGCGAAGCAGTATCTTAAAAGATATTTATAAACTTTGTTCGGCACTTGTTATATTGAATACCGATTTGTAGGATGAATTTTCCTCTAGTATAACACAATAACTTCTTCGAAATTGATATTAAACAATTATTACTAATTATAATAGATTTATTACTAGGAGACGATGTTTATGATGCAACTACCCGATAATGTATGATAATTCCAAAAGTACCGTCCACTTTAAAAAGATCCAGGCTTTTCCAACGGTAAACTATACTGTGACGAACTAAAGTTCCTTGAAACTTTTTCAAAGGAGGGACTAAAATACTTAATGAATGTTGATGGAAAAAGTTTTCTAGCTTATTTGATGCTCTATGATGTGTGGCAGAAAAGCCAGTTTTGGAGCTATATTGATATAGTTATGATATTTCAATATAAGTAGAATTAATTTAGGATCTGCTTGCTTTATATGGTTTCTTTTTTTACTCTCATCTGTTAATTCATGCAGTAAACGATCCTCATCCCATGGGTCATATGCGCTTGGTGAAAGACGTTACTTCCAAGTATATTCGTATGGTGATGGATATTCGTGTGAGTTTGCATGAAGATAACGATCTGTGTGCGTGGGTTCTTTATATATAGTCAAATAGTGATCTATCAACTCCTCCAGGAATTACGACGTAAATTTAAATTCTGCCTTAAACGTAGAGTAAATTTTCCATTGGTATTATTTTTGTGCATCAAACATGTCCTAATTTGATTTCATTGAAGTTCCATTAATTTTGTTGAATAAACATTGTCTACATGTCTTTTTCAGAACCTAATTATAATTTCTATGTGTTTTTTTTTTGTTACCATGCACGATTCTATTACTTCTATATAGTCACTAAGAAATATGTTCATAAAGAGAGATTTTGAATGGTAACATGTTTAGGGGTACCCGTGTATAAATTACCAGAAAGCTGAAAATTGGCAAATTATAAAATAATGGCCACCCTTTACGTCTCAAGAGTTTCAAACTTATTGAAACAGTAATTGTATAAAACATACAACTTCGGCTCCCTAGAGTTTGCAGGGCAAACGGCGCAGCCGAAAACGCAGCCCTTACAAGGGCGAAAATTACGGAAACGGTTAGACGCACTTAGGCCGGATGTAACGGCCGTAGTGCGGAACAAACAAGATAGACCAGACACAAGAGAAGTCGGTGCTATTAGAGATTTTAACATTGGGGATGTGGTTTTGGCTTGTTATTATTCAAGGGAGGGGGGAGGGGGGAATAAGCGGACAGAGTTTACTATCATTAAAAAAACGAGCCCTGTATTCTATAAAGTTGGTTCAAATTATTGCAACAAATAAGGAAAATAACTTATACTCGTTATTTAGTGAGCGACGGGTCAGTAGAAGAGGGCGTAGGTCTTAATTCAGACGAGACCCACGTCGCTACCGGAGCCAAAGCCGATTTGTATGAGGATGCATCAAGCGGTGACAATGAGACGAATTCAAACAAGGCAGATAAACCAGAGTTATCAGAACTTTGACACCGCTCGATGCTTCCGCTCGAGCACTGCGTGCATTATATCGAGCAAAATGCTCGGCCTGTAGTTAATAAGATTAATGTTAACAAGATTGAGTTCTAAACTTAGAGACACTTAAAATATATTGTATATAAAAATGTATAAGAATATTTAATGTAGAATAATGAAAAAGTGTAATGGTCAGTCCAGGGGGTAGAAGTGTGACGATCTACCATACATAATATGTACGACAGTGGCGGATAGCATTAACTAAGATTCATAAAACAGTGTATCACTAACTCGTATATTTCATAGACGTTCCAACAAACTTTAAGCAAGCAGCCAGTTGATTACAAGTAAAACTATTGTTAGATTTGTGGCACATATTAATTTTATGTTACATCTAAAAATTACATAAAAAAACATGTTATTTATTTTTGTTATACTTCTAATAGACTTACAAAATATAGAAAAGAGATTATATTGACCAAAAACCAAAATCAGAATATCTCAATCTTCTTGACAGGGAGCAGACGGAGGTTATTGCTCATCTGCACCAAATCCAGCGCATCTTGCGCTGCAAAGATGTATTATTTTCATTATACTTTTGGACTATTATTTACGAACTAAAGAACTTCATATTATCACAAAACTATAATTTAGTTTCAGAAACAAAAAATAAATTTATGTTTTTTTTTTTAAATGACACGCAAATTACTTACAAGCATGAATTGGAATAGGTTTTTCCATCTCTTCCGACTACTGGATCATAAAACTTAGGACAGATACACCTACGTCCAACTACCATCACGAAGATGCAGAACAAACTAGATATAACTAAAAGAAATAATAACTGTCACAAAAAGTATAGCAATAACATTATAAAATTGTTATTCAAAATAGATTATCGTCAACTAATATTCTATAGAACTTATAGAAACTAAACGACATCAGATTACTTGCTACAAATTCTATTCACTAATCAAACATTTGAATTGGTAAACCAAGACCGAATCGCAAATACAAAAGCCTCGTTAAATTTTTATATACAATGAAAAAATGCTCATTATTTTGGTAGTTTGGTTGTAGAGCCTAGCTGTAGTTATCTGACTGCAGCTCGTATTGGGCTGGCTTGACCGGGGAAAGACCACCCTCTCACAGAAGACCGACTTGTAGTAACCATATTCATTTGGTTATGTTTCGTCGATGAGTGAGAGAATCCGGAAGCCCAACCCTCCCCCCCACACCAAACATGATAGAGATGCCAAAAAAAAAATACCCCAGGAGGATACCGGCTTTGATGAAGCCAGGGACCCTCTCCCCGAGCAAAATCGGGGAAATGATGACGCGTAAACTCTGACATGGACGACCATGTCAGAGTTTACGCGTGCCTCTACAGGTCCCATAGTGGTAATGCCCGAACGGATCAACTCTAAGGCCGTGTTCAGGCGAAGATTGATGATCTGCTTTCACAGACTCCCTCCGCCGAAGTCGTAGTCTTCGGGGACTTCAATGCGCACCATGCCGATTGGCTAGGGTCACGTGCCACCGACTAAGCGGGGAGATGTGTATTTGACTTTGCTCTAGCAAAATATAATCGTGCCTCCAGATTCTTCAAACGGAAAATCGCTAGAGCAAAGTTCAAGCATATCGTCAAAATGGGGTATCAGCTGGCAAAGTACCCACCTGGCACGCGCAAGTTCTGGGTGCTTTCCAAAACCAGTCTGGAAAACTTCTGTCAGCTATCCCTGCCGCCATTGCACACTGGGAACGACTCTTTGGCCCACACGGCAAAAGAGAAAGCCGATCTCTTGGGCATTCTTTTTGGCTCAAACTCGACTTTGGACGACCAGAGGAAGGCACCACCTATCATCCCGCGGTGTCCGAACTTTATGCCGGAAATAGTTTTTCGGCAAAAAGATATCCGAAAAACCCTCCTTTCCTTTGAAGTTCATAAGTCGAGTGGGCCAGATGGTATCTCTCCAGTTATGCTACGAACATGTGCCCCTGAGTTGACACCAGTGCTAACGCGTCTATTTCGGTACCCCTACTTGAAAGGCGTAATCCCGGTCTCATGGAAGCGTGCCCTTGTCCATCCGATCCCTAAAAAAGGTGATATCTCGGACCCAGCTAACTACAGACCTATCGCCATTACCTCTCTTTTTTCTAAAGTAATGGAGCATCATCAATAAACAGCTCCTAACCTACCTCGAGGATCACCCTTTGGTCAATGACCGGCAATATGGCTTTCGCTATCTGAATACTGGGTGTCGACATTTCGAGTGATTGTCAGTTTCGTGGTCATCTGGAGAGCAAGGCCAAGTTGGCCTCGAAGAAATTGGGAGTGATTAATAGAGCGAGGCAGTATTTCAAACCTGGCCAAAGACTTGCACTCTATAAGGCGCAGGTCCGGCCACACATGGAGTACTGTTCTCATCTCTGGTCCGGATCACCCCAATATCAGCTTCTACCATTTGACCGCGTACAACGGAGAGCCGTTCGGATTGTCGGCGGCCCGGTGCTCTGCGAACGGCTGAACTCTTTGGCATTGCGTAGAGACGTGGCTGCTTTGTGCGTCTTCTACCGCATTTACAACGGGGAATATTCCGAAGAACTATTCGATCTGACGCCTGCCGCCGAATTTCATCACCGCACAGCGCGCCATCGCCTCCAATATCACCCTTACCACCTGGATGCGTGGCGATCCTCTACTGTGCGATTTTCAAGGACATTTTTCCCACGTTCCACTCGCTTGTGGAACGAACTCCCTTCGGTGATATTTCCAGATCGGTACGACATGGTTACCTCAAAAAAAGGCGTCCACTCCTACCTACATGGCCGGTAACACTCTTGTAAATCCTCGGATGTTGCAAGAGTTCATGGGCGGCGGTGATCACAAGTCATCTGTGACCTGCCAGCTCGTTTGCCCTCCTCTTCCATAAAAAAAACCGTAGCTCACTAATAACATAGAAATTATTAAAAATAAAAAACTCATAACATTATATAAATAAAGTTTCTCACGGAATAATATCTTCATAATTACTATAGTGTCACGAGTATGGAAATCGACAATGAATAGTATAACGTCGCATGCCTTTATATATGAATTCGAAAACAATTATAATTCAATAACAGTGCGTCACTAGTTATTTGGCTAAATTCTGCTTTATTTGACGTCTGTTGATGATGACATCATTTACGCGGGACTGTAATGAGATAGTTTTTATATCCTTCATGTTCTATTTAGTAGTACTTTTATTAAAAGTTTCTTAATAATAAATTTTATGAATAATACTATTTTAGTTCATAAATAAGTTTCTCTTACATTTATTTTCAGCTTTTTAAACAAAAGGTCTTTCAAATCCAATATTTGTTTTTGACAAGTTGCCATTTATAAAGAAATTTAATAAATTTTCTGGCTCAACTGAACAGTATAGTTATGTCCCGATATCTATAGTATCACTGTCCCGTAGGAAATTCAGTATAAAGTAACGTTAGGCCTTGTTTCAGTAATACAACCATTTGTAATAGAATGGGCGAGAACAGCCCTTACAACTAGTTTTATAATATTTTAACACTATGATATTTAGATGAGAGTAATTTAAAATTTCATAACCAACTCGCAGATGCTATTATTTATACCTTATAATTAGTTGTAATAATTAATAAAAGATTAAACATTATGTTAAAATATCCTATACTTCTATTTCTTAAAATATTTAAGAGTAAATACTAAAAAACTTTACATAATTAATTGCGTAGGTGGCATTACTTAGTAATATTTATCTAATACTAAATCTAATTTGCCATCTTTATACCTTATAGTACACCAATGCGGTTATCCTATTTTCTGGAAAAATATAATATTTCTGGAAAAAAAAAATAATAAATTAAAAAAATAATATGAAAACCTAATAGTTGTAATAAAGCGGATCCTTGGAAAATCCTCCACAATTTACTTCCTCCGATTACTTTCATCGTTCGTGGATGTGATGGTCTGTCTGAGCAAAAGAAAAAGTCCACTTTCTATGAATACTTCAGAAAGTAGGTCTACCACACACTAACCATCACTAATAAGTGGTTATACCACCTCATTTTATAAAGTTCGTCTATCGTATTTACTTGTTATTTATTTTTTTTGACCATAGAAAATTATAATGAAACCGGTTCGAAAATCCTGCTTGAAAAAACAAACAAATATCTCTCTGGACCCATAGTGATAGACAACTAATTTTACAGATAGCAAAATCTGTTGTGAGTCTTGGGTAAAACCAAATGGATCTCGCATCATCTATCACAATGTTAGGCTGCAGTTTAGGGTGCCATCAAAATTATATTTTTTCAAATATTGGTCCAATCCAATCAATCGAAATTAGTACTATAATTTGTCAGACTTGAAATTTTCATTTTAAATAATATTTATTATATTAAAAAAATCTATCGCTATCGTGTTTTATTTTACGATCGGTAAAAAAGTATTATATTTATGTATATTATCTATGACCTAGTCAAATAAAAGTTTATCACAAAGTCGTGACTAAGGTTTTTAATTTTATTTTTATTGTTAATAAATAATATATTGTTAGAGGATTAATTTGAATTAAAAATACGAATAGTATAAAACGCGAAGCAAAGTCGGGGCGCCATCATATTCGATCGAGAGTTCGTGCGGAGCGGAAGCTATTTTGTATCTACCCTCTTAATATCGTTATTGATAATTAGTTTGTTAATTGTTGGTGTTATTTTCTAAAGTGAATATTTAATTATTGTTTGAATTGAAGTTAGGCTATTGTGAAATATATTTTTTTAAAAAACTAAATTCGTTTCTGATTTCTAATATCAGAAGTGGGATAGTATACCGTGTCCACCCGTTTAATTTTCTTAAGTTTATTCATTTATTACATTTAGTTTGAAAGCGTTTGCAGAGTACATAATTTTCTTATTATTCACTTTTTAATTCGTTTTCTTTATTCTGTGTTTTAAATTTCAATTGTGTTGTGATTGTGTTGTGATTGTGTTGTGCATATTTGATATTACGTAAATACGAAATGCCTCGCCGATCACGATCACGTGAGGCACATTGTTATGGCTCCCGTGAGCGGCGCTCCCGTAGGTATTCAGCAAACCAAAGGTCTCGTAGTTCATCAAGAGGGTATACTCCACCTAAGTATAATACGCATAGTGGTAATTATAATCAAGTTTCACGTGATGGTAGTCGTAATCGTAGTTACAGCCGTGATCGAGGCTACAGTCCTGATCGTAACCGCTGTCGCGATGATCGTCGGCATCGAGATAGCCGGAGCCGTAGCCGTGACCGTGAGTATGGTGGTCGTGGATCATGGCAAACAATTATTTCCCGCCTTAGTGCTTTGGAATCACGTGCTCATGTTACAACCACGCCTGACCAGCCGCCCGTGGGATCGCCTTTGGACTGCGGGACTGAACGGATAGTTGAAGCTATCCAGTCGCTCAAATCAGTAAGTACTCATAGTTACTACGTATCCAACTTTGATCCGGCTGTCAATGACATAGACTTGTGGTTTGATGAAGTAGATAGGGCTAAAGTTGCAAATCGCTAGGACGATCGCGAGTGTCTGGCTCGAGTGGGGAGTTGTTTGAGGGGCGACGCGAAGACTTGGTTGGATGAGTGGGTCAGTACTGATCGTTCTTGGAATAACTTTAAAAAAGATTTTAAATGCTTATGTGTCAAGAAGGTAGATAAGGCTAACATTTTATACGAAGTTATGTCCACTAATTCAAATAATTACAGTACATACGCGGAATATGCGCGCAGGTCGCTATTACGCTTGCAAATAGTAACAGGGCTTAGTGATGAACTTATTGTAGCTATTGTACTGCGTGGAATTACGGACCCGCATGTAAAGGCAGCGGCGACTAACGCGAACTTGTATCCCACCGAGTTAGTAAATTACCTTTCAACTTTTACGAAACCGGCAGGTACAGATTTTCGACTAATGCGGCGTCCACCTCTTCAGCACATTAGCAGAATAGATAGAGGTAATAAACGATCTACTCATATTTCAGGTCCCAAATTCAAGTGCTTTTTGTGTGGTGAACAGGGACATAAGCAGAACAATTGTTCTAAAAGATCTAGGGTTGCATACTCTGCAGTGACAGCAGCAAAGGTGACTAATCCCGGAGAAGGTAAGGTCTTTAGAAAGACAGACAACGATGTTCCTTGTGCCTATTGTAAGAAACCAGGGCATCACATCCGGGATTGTTTTGCAAAACAACGTTCTGAATTAAATAAAAATAAAGTAAACTTTTGTACGGGAATACAGGCCCAAAATCGTAATGACGTTGTAGTAGGGGTTATAGATGGTATACCGGTTGATATTTTAATAGATAGTGGTGCCATAGATGTCTCTCTTATTTCCTCAGCAGTGGTGAACCACCTCTCTTATCCGAGGAAATCCATCAACCGACAGATAAAAGGGGTAGGTGACTCAATCACTAATGTTAATTCTTTTGTTTCTGTTGTTGTTGAATTAGAGGAAATAACCCTAGATGTGGACTTTTTAGTAGTGCCTAGCGAAAGTATGAATGCACCTGCCATAATTGGCACGGATGTATTAAATCGCGACGGTGTAACTTATGTCCGAACGAAAGACTCGCAACGTATATTACGTGAGCCTAAGTGTTTAGCTGTGTCAGCCATCAATACAGATGGGCAGCTGCGTTTGGCTAACACTTCTCTTACAGACTCCGATTTGATCGAGCTCAACAAGATCCTGGATCGGTTCTCTGATTACATGATATCAGGGACTGCCACCTCCACAGTTACTACAGGTACTATGCACATACAGCTGACAAACGAGACTCCCGTCTACTATAGACCATATAAGATGTCCCACGACGAGAAGATTAAGGTACGTAACATTATTCAAGATCTCCTTTCTAAGGGTATTATACGCGAATCAGAGTCGCCCTATTCCAGCCCTGTCTTATTAGTTAAGAAGAAGGACGGCTCCGATCGCATGTGTGTCGATTTTCGAGCTCTTAACAGAATCACGGTGAAGGACCGCTACCCGTTACCCTTAATCGATGACCATATCGATCGCTTGGGTAAAACCAAATACTTTACTACTCTTGATATGGCCACAGGGTTTCATCAAATCAAAATAAATGAGGATTCAATTCCACTAACTGGTTTTGTCACCCCTGAAGCTCATTATGAGTACCTAAAAATGCCGTATGGTCTAGCTAATGCGCCTATAGTTTTTCAGCGCATTATAAGCAAAACTTTACAAAAACACATTTCAGAGGGAAAGGTTTTGGTGTATATTGATGACTGCCTCATTCTGTCATCCTCGATTAAGGAGGGACTACAGGCATTGCATGAAGTATTAGATACATTGACTAAAGCCGGATTTTCATTAAACTTAAAAAAGTGTTCGTTTTTATGCACTGAAATTGAGTACCTGGGACGAGTTATATCGAATGGCGAAGTAAGACCCGCTCCTAGTAAAGTTCAGGTTCTTGTTAATGCCCCAATTCCTCAAAACGTGAAACAGGTAAGGCAATTTTTGGGGCTAGCTGGATATTTTCGGAAATACATTCCCAGTTATTCCACCAAGACTGCCTGCATTGCGCGATTAACTTGTAAGGATGTAAACTTTAATTGGAACCAGGAACAAGAAAAAGTGCGACAAGAAATAATCCAGGTGTTGACGAGTACACCAGTACTTGCTATATTTGATCCAAGTTTACCCACTGAGGTACACACCGATGCAAGCAGCCTTGGGTTTGGCGCAATTTTACAACAGATTCATAGGGATGGTGCTCGACGTGTTGTGGCGTACTACAGTCAAGTTACAAAGGGTGCCGAGTCGAAGTACCATTCCTATGAATTAGAAACTCTTGCTGTCGTTAAGGCCCTTAGACATTTTAGACATTATTTGATAGGAATTCGGTTTCAAATTGTTACAGACTGTAATGCCCTAAAAGCGACACAAAATAAAAGAGACTTGTTACCGCGTGTGGCAAGATGGTGGATTTATTTACAAGATTTTGATTTCAGCATATCTTATCGAAAGGGAACCATGATGCCGCACGCGGATTATTTAAGCCGTAATCCGTATGTTGTAAACAACATTGAACGTCCTCGTAACTGGGCACAGATAGCACAAGCAAGTGACGAGGAGACTCGAGCCATGTTCAATTTGCTAGAACAAGGTCAGTTGGATTCAACAAGGTACGTAAAGCGTAATGATATTTTGTACTATCGATATGCGCCAACGGGTGAAGAACCAAAGCTCCTTTGTTATATACCAAAAGGACATCGCTTGAGTCTACTACGTATATTCCATGATGAACATAATCACATAGGCGCAGATAAAGTAACGGACTTAATATTAAGACATTTTTGGTTTCCTAGTTTAAGAAAGTTTGTTACTAAATATACATCACATTGTTTAATATGCCTAGCCCACAAGCGTGTACCACGTGCGCCTTTACAACCCATCACGTCATGGGATAAATCTGACACCCCGTTCGAAACCTTGCATACTGATGTGTTGGGACCTCTTCCCGTTTCTAGGGGTTTAAAGTACGTTATGCTTGTGGTCGACGCATACTCAAAATATTGTTTGTTGGTACCTATAAGTCGGCAAGATGTAGAAGAATTAAAACGTGTATTTTAACATGTAATGTCACTGTTTGGGACCCCTAAGTTAATTGTATCAGATAGAGGGCGCATGTTTGAGTCGACGAGCTTCACTTCTTGGATGCAGGTTCTAGGAGTACAATTGCATCATATTACTCCGGAAATGCATCATTCTAACGGTCAAGTGGAACGTTACATCCGGACTGTCCTTAATATGCTCCGCATCGCAACTAATTACAGGAAAAGTGAATGGGCTGATGAGTTATGGCAACTTCAACTTGTCCTGAACCTGACCAAACAGAAAACCACGCAGACTTCTGCCCTGAATCTTTTAATTGGCCATGAGAGTGCAACGCCCGCCATCCGGACATTAGTTCAAGATATTGCAGTACAACCTGAAGGGTTAAAAATGTCTAACCGGGAGGGGAGACGAGAGATCCTTAGACAGAGGACGGCCGAGCGGTTGAAAAACAATCAATCACGACAGGATGCTGTCGTGAACAAGAATCGAAGACTGCCGCGACTCTTTGAGAAGAATGATCTGGTATTTGTTATCAAATACGCGCAGTCACAAGGCAAATTAGATCCTGGCATGCGTGGACCATACAGTATTGTGAACATTCTTCCTAATCACCGGTACGAGTTGAAACTTCTTGCTGGCTCGTACGGAAAGACAACGTATGCAGCCGCTCAGTTCATGGTTCCTTGGAATGGCGAATGGACACCTGAAACATGTGCCACATTCTTTGAAGGTGTGTGTATACTTATTGGAACTTTTGTTGAAAGCTTTTCACTATGTGAAGAGTCGCCGGGGGAATACATACTCCTTTTCCCCCGACGCGAAAGCTTTTCGCTTTGCGAAGAGTCGTTGGGGGAGTACATACTCTTTGTCCCCTAACGTGAAAGCTTTTCGCTCCGTGGCGAAGAGTCACCGGAGGATTACATGCGCCTTGCCTCCGGTGCGGTGAAAACTCTTCGGTATGGGCCCATACCGAAGAGTCTCTTAGTAATTTTCCACTTAGGGTTAACAATGTATAATGCTTTATTAATTGTTAACCAACCTAAAAACTTATACTTATATTCATTAATTCCAAATGTAGGTTTATGATTTCGAGTCTACTTTGGAAGATACTTATAATAGCGGTACGCTTTATTTGTTTGAATTTTCAGACACTTCTGATGACGACGAACAATCAGCAGATGCAGCTGGGCCCTCGGGAGTACCTGTAATGCAGCCATCAAGGTCTCTGCCTAGGCTGCTTTCGGAATCTTCGGCAGATGAAGCTGGAACCTCGGGTGTTCCTACGACGCAGCCATTAAGGTCCCTGCCTAGGCTGATTTCGGAATCTTCAGCAGATGAAGCTGGACCCTCGGGTGTCCCTACGACGCAGCCATTAAGATCCCTGCCTAGGCTGATTTCGG